>CM057459.1:651460000-653960000 GCA_016271365.2 Neoceratodus forsteri
TAAGATCAACTGGGGAAAGTTGGAGATACTGCAATTAACTAATACACTTATGAGGCCTAAACAGTGACATATGACAGTTAAAAGCCTTGATAAAATTAAATGCCTAGGCATATATTTAACAAAAAATATGAAAAATAGACTAGATTTTTTTAATCAAGATACTCTTTCTCACCTGCTCCTCAGCGGAGCAGGTGGCGAGTTGTCCAGCCGCCAGCACCCACACCCCCAACCTGGTCTGGCCAGCGACTCACTCTCTTCCACACAGGCTGGCATGCAGAGCCCCCCGGGACCTGGATCCTGATAGCTCTGGGGGCACACCTCTCAAGTCTAGGGGTGCGACACATGGCCATCACCTACCATGACTGCCCCACAATTTTTTACCTGGATTTTTCTCCCTTGGAGCCAGACATGCAATGGCATCCAAGCACAACATGCTGACACCCATCGTGCTCCAGCTCTCAACTGTGTGCACTAGTGGTGCCCTTGGCTTCTGCCAGTTTCCACTGCAGAGCGACACAAACCCCATCCCCACCACAGAGGGAGGAGAGCTGTCAAGGAATGCTTGTTCCTGCCGATCCCTGATGGCTCGAGTCCACTTCTGAACCCAGATCACCGGTGTGCTGCAAGGTGTGGCATCCAGCACCTCAACCCTCAGTGCCTCTGGGCTAGCAAAAATATACTAGATTTAAATTTGAAATTGATATTATATAAAATCAAATGTGGTCTGGAGAATTGGAATCATCTTCCAATTACCTTAATGGGCAGAGCACAAGTGGTTAAAATGATGGTTCTTCCCAGGATTTTATACCTCCTACAGGCTACATCATTACTGATGCCTAACAGGCAGCTTAAGATCCTGGGAAGGATGATTCAAATATTTTTATGGAAAAATAAAAAAATGGATTAGCTATGGTTAAATTAATGGAGAAGAAGGAGAAGGAGGGCCTAAAGTTAACTAACTTCGAGCTATATCAATATGTTATGACTCTTTCTCACACTAAAGAATATTGTGTAGAATTCCCGCTCCCCCCCATGGTGGACAGACTATGATAAACACTTTTTCAAGAATAAGAAACATTACCAACACTTATATGTGAAAATAAAAAAAACTGATGAACAAGATTTCTTATGTGTTTATTAAAAATACTCTATTGGCATGGGACTATTATCATAAAAGAAGAAAAGAAAGCATTAGAATTAATATACATACTGTAGTTCTTTATCATATTTTATAAATATGGTCAGGAGCTCGGATAAGAAAGAAATAAATTTTAGGGAAATATTCTCCATTTTTGATTTAGGGGATATATATCAGAATAATAAGTTTATGGCCACTGAGGAACTAAAATCTGTATATGGACTTCAAGACTCTGAATGGCTTAATTATAGGCGAGTTAGAGACAGTATTAAAAATATTTAAACCGAGGGCTGGAATTGCCAGATGTAAGCTCCTCACAATATTGGATAAGCTCCCAAGTTCTAAGTAATAAACTTATTTCCAAGATTTATAATAGCTCAGGTTTCAGCAATCTTGGCCACTGCTTGAAGCTCAAGCAAAATTGAGAAAATGAATTACAATGTGGTATTCTTGTGGCGAGATGGGAAACAGCCCTAAAAATGATGAAACCAATAAGAAGCATACAGCTAAATCAGATTCAGTTTAATGCCTTACATAGAATTGATCATACTTCTCATTTATTAAATAAATTTACTGCAAACATATCTCCTACTCGAAACAGGTGTCTATTGGGGTACTTTAATACATGTGATTGCTCAATGCCCTAAACTGAGATCTTTCTGGGACAAGATAATTTTTACTCTGAATAAAATTCCTAGGATAGATATTATATTTGAACCAGAGTTACTCTTACTGGGGACATCGAATGTCCAAAAAATCCCTCAGATAACCTACATGTCATTATGAATATGGGACTGATAAATACTAGGAGATGTATAGCTCATCTCTGGAAAGATATCCCCCCCCCCCCAGAATACTTTTTATGGAGAAACTTATTTCTAGAAAGTATCCAATTGGGAAAAAAAAATTATTGTTATGATACTAAAGCGATAGTAACATCTGAAAAAATGTGGACTCAGGTGTTAAATTTAATAAACACTAATCTCATTTAATTATGTTAGTGGGTTAGGTATAATATAGTTTAGGATAGGTTAGTTAGCTTAGGTTAGGGTAGGGGTTGGGGGTTATAGGCACATATTTCCCCAAGTGAGGATGTACAATAAGTACTGACGCCTCCAGGATGGTGGATAGAGTGTTACTATCCAATAATATATTGGAAACTGTTTACTGAACTTGGGGAAAACGAAAACAAAATCTGGAATGTTGCAGACAATGCTGCATAGCAATAAGTGGCAGAGTGAAGGCAAGTCACAAGTGTTAGGCTGTATTGTTGACAACATTCCAGACTGAATAAAAAGCTTATAAAATGAGTTGGAAGATTTCCTGCTTCTGATTGGCTGCATAAGTTCCAAGACCCATGTCTTAATCCCTCAGAAATTCACAGGTTGGAACAAGTTCTGGCAGTGGGATTTGGAATTTAGAACAATCACATTCAGCATTCATGAAACATTTCACTCATCCCTTATTGGCATCATAAACATGGTTGTCACCTCTACTCATGGAAGACCTTCAACAAGGCCTTAAAAAGAAAAACTGCCTTAAATTAAAAAAAAAAGTAAATATCTTTTTCTCTCATGATTCATTCCTTAAACAAATACACTATCCATGGTTTTGATACCTGGTGTTTCTTTGGTGACCATGAAAAATATTCCCCTCCTATCCTTACCAGCTGGCCAAGACCATCTCTGCTTCATAGTCTGACACAGAAACAAACAAGATCTTGGCTCCATATAAGGCCTTCAGTTGTGTATAAGGTGAGAACATTCTACCGTAACAGTTCTGCAGAAGTCTGCATTTGTATATTTCTTGGTACAACTTCTGAGTGTGTGGAAAGACAGATGACTGACAGGTAGGGTGGGGCTACTTTTTACTAGTTCAGTTTCACAAAAGAAAATGCCAATACCTGTTTTTAATAAAAAAAATGTTGGTAGCTTTTATTTCTTTTTAAATATTTTCTTTGGTTACCCAAGTTATAAGGGCAATAAGACACTCCAGGCCATTGGTTGTCTGGGCTTAATCTACTTCCAGGAGATAAAAGCACTTAGTACAAGTGACTTTTGTCTCACTGCACACCTACAGTAGGTATGCATTAACTCCAGACGGCCAATACCATGTTGTGTCTTATAGATCACTTATTCCTGGGTGCTCTATGGAATTTCCTACTTACACCATTACACTGTTTACAGTAATTGCATTCTTATACACATTGTGACACTCATAGCTTGATTTAAGAGCCATCTGCTCAAGTAGAGTTATCTCATGTCAACTGAATTTATATGCAGTAGAATTCTTTGTATGTGTTTTGCACAAAGCACCTTTGACCCTGAGACCCTCCCAGCTTAAGGTAACATGGCAGTTAAGCTTCTCAGACATCATCTTCTGTTTTTTTTTTAAATGAATACAGTATTTTAAACCAATGGGGGGGGGGCTCTGTTTTTTGTTTCTGCATGATCTAGTTGTTAAAAATATTGTGTTTTCTAAATAACTGTCATTAGGCTTCTGACGAAGGACTGGTTGGTCCGAAAGCTAGAGCATTTTGTTCTTGTTGTTACATCTATGTTGGTCCATTAAAAGGTATCAAATCATTTACTTCTGGATCTATATACACCAGAAGTTCTGTCTTGTCATTGTGAAAAGGTTGTAGTGGGACTATCACAATCTGGGATGGAAAAAAACATATGCTGAATAACAGGGCAGAATAACTATCTGTATTCTGCAGTGCTATGTTATTAATCCCATGGTATAAATTAAGTGATTCCTATGTTATTTTATAGTGATCATTTTCAAATGTATACCTTTGTAATCTTTTTCCAGATAAGTGCAAATGTATTTTATTATTTGGGCAACTACTTCATTAAAAAAGAGAAAATATTGTTTTTTTTATCTTGTGGTCACTCCTTCTCTCTCTTTCTCTCAGTTATCTTTGTCTATTTTAAAGGAGAGCTGTAGTGAAAATTTGCAAAAGCACATTGTGCAGTGTTTTGATTTCTGCAAGTAGTCTTAGTGTGCCCTTCCCTTTCTTTGCTAATAGGAGTTTTTACTCAGTTTTCATTCTAATTGCATGACCCTTGGGGATCTCCATATTTGAATATTGTGTATTGTTCTTTTTCCTGAGGCATCCAGGAAAATTGATTCAGTGAGTGATAGCTGCTGAGCAACTGAGATACAGCAATTATAAAATCTCCATATATCAATCAATCAATCAAGTCTTTATTTAACCAGGCGTTCAACATTGAGCTCATCCAGAAGCTCATTTGCAAGATGGACCAGGGTGGAGCATGAACAATTGTATATACAAGTCAACACAGGTATTTACAAGGCAATACAGATAATACTGTTTACAGAGAGGAAGGAAAAAGAAGTTCATATGTACATACATAAGGGCTCTATTAAAGAAGGGGCAGTGCCATGTCATTATAGCGTGATGTTGCCAGCATGACTGTGGGGGGTGAGAAGCACAATATATAAACGTGCCAGCTATGTTTTGTGCAGTGGTCAGAGCTTCACCTCTGCCTGTAAAACTCTTTCAAACTACATGTAGCAATAAAAAGCCCACAAATTACCCCAGGTCATCAATGTTATAATTGATGAAGACTCTAGCTATTTCCTTACAGAACAAACTCATGATTAGGGCAGGAAAAAGTGGTTCAAATTAACTTCACAAAGTTCACAAACCTTTTTGAAGTATAAGTGCTGATATTTCAAAGTTTTTGCAGGCTAGGTGACCCTTTTTCTACAATATGTGAAGTGACCAAACTTACTTCATGGAAAAGTGCCACTTCATGTGGAACACTTCATAAGAACAGAGAAGTGCAAAATTGGTGATGCAAATCAGAACTTTATGAAGCTTCATGAAAGTGAAGTTTCATAACTTCGCTTCCAAAGTTTAATCTGTACTCAGGATTGCTGGTAATGACCTAAATCCACATAAAACTTGCAAATACCGTATCTACTAAATAAGCTGACCATGTGTTCAAAAGGTTCAGTTGCAACAGAATATATCAGTGATGTCTGTAAAATGCAAATAAGAAGGGGATGATTAGATCCTGTGGTTCATTTTGAGCACTGAATGCTGAAACCGCAGCTGACAGGTGCAAATCCCATCCAGTCAGTGATCCATTATCAGAGCTCAAGTAATACACTTAAACCTTCCTGTCATCAGCCCTCCCAGCTGTAAAATTGGGTGGAAGTAGGACCCAAGTCAAGCGTGAAGTTGCATATCTATTGAAGTATCCTTGGTAAATAAATTGCATAACTACAAACATATCCAGCAGGTCATTATTCCATGTTAATTTTTTCCCCCTTACAGTAGTTATGAATTTTCGACTGTATGCTTGAAGTGTGCTCTTATTTGTATGGCTGTAACAACTGTATTCCTCCTCTTAAGTATGCCATGACTGCACTATGCCAAAATAACAAGTAGGAAGACAGGTAATTTAAAAGTTACCTCATCATAATAAAATCTCAGTTCCACTCGCTTTCCTCTCAGGTCCCAGAGAACAACTGTTCCAGTCTCAAAGCCTATTAACAGCTGAAAAACAAAACAAATGCAGACATTAACCACCTTATCATTATGTCTCAATTGTTTTATTAAGTCTTTATTTTGATTTGTAGTTTCTTTTAAGTGCTAGAGATACTTATACACAATCAGGTCTTTGTAAATGCTGCACATACTACTAAAATGATATCAAGTCCATTTACAGAAGTAAAGACCTCTAGAGTTCTTATGTTCATTTTAGCTAAAGATCAGTTTTATAAAATACCGTACACGCTACCTAGTAAAATGGCAGGAAAACTTGTATTGAAATCCTGTGGACAGACTATCTGGAATCAGTGGATGTATGCGTGTGGAGGGGTCATTAAATGAAATATGTTATAGTGTGTCACGGTACCGTTGAACTGGTCTGATCCATTGGAGGCATAGCCCAGAGTTGCAAAGTACACCACTGCAATAGCCACACCTCCACAGTACTGGAGTCTATCATTGAAAGTGTCAGAACATAGCCAGCCCAGTGGACTGAGGGTTGAGGTGCTGAACACCACACCTCGCTCCATGCTGGTGACCCTGGCTTGGGAGCGAGCTTGAGTTGCCAGGGGGTCAACAGGAGTGGGAGAGGATTAAGTGTCCACTGGACAGCTCTCCTCTCCTGGGGAGGAATGGGGCACAGAGGTCGGTGTAGCCTGACACCTAGTGGAGGCTGGCTGTTGACATGTTTGGTCCTGTGAGATCGGGGTCTTAGGCAGGGCAGCCTGCAGGCATGCAGTGTGCGGACACATGCGTGGCACACCCCCTGTCGGTATTGCATGATTCACCTTTGAAACAAGGAAAAGGGGTGCCATGGTCATAGTGGCTTGATTGCCATCTGAAACTACCCACACCAGCTCCAGGGGGAGATCTCCAGTATGGATCCGGACTTAGTGGGGGAGTGGGTCACCCACTGCCACTCCACTATGGGGGGAGCAAGCCATGGGGTAATGTGTGATAGCCCTCAGTGGGAGACTGGTGCGGATCAGACGGCGACTGGTGATGAGGGATGCAAGGACACTAGGGCCAATCAGGGGTCCAGGGGAGAAAAAGTTACACAAAAAAAAGTGCCAGAACATGAGGCTGGATAGGGGGCTGTCAGTGAACTGCCGTGGGGGAATTATCCTCTTCTTTTGTTATGGGACATTTGAATATTTTTTTTAATTAATATACTTTATTGAGATTCCAATGAACAACAGACACTTCAAATATGATCTGATAGCCTTGCATCATGTACATATGGTCCACAATACAGATTGTACAGTAAACATTTTACAAATATATATTAAAAGCTCCTAACACACTCTCCTCCCCCCTCCTCCATATCCCCCCCTTCCCCCATCCCTCACTTCCACCAGAGATGTGTAATAAGACTGCCAAAGGGCATGTGACCTTTATCTTATGATATGAATGACCTGATTGGTGCTTAAACCTGGAGTACTTTGTGTGTTGTGCTGTCACCATTAAGTACATTTATTTGGATTATAACAGTCCCCACTGAGCTATTTTATTGACAGGAGGGTATACAGAGGTTCCCAGATATGATTATACCTATCATTCTTTCTGCCTGTAAGGCAAACATTATTTCCTTGTACCATTCAACATAGTTTGAAATGATTTGATCCTTCCAATGTCTGAGTATAACCTTTTTGGCACAGGTTGATATCAAGGCCATATGCAGTTTCTGATTGCCCATTAATTGCTTTGAATACTTTCCTATAATGCAAACCGTGGGTTCAAATTTCTAAGAAAGGCCTAGCAAGGGGTCTAATCTGTTTTGTATGGAGGACCAGAAAGGGGAGACTGTCTCACATGACCATAATATGTGTAAAAGTGTGCCGGTTTCTTTGCCACATTTTGTGCAAAGATCCGATGGTAAACAACCCATCCTGTACAATCTCAAGGGACTATAATATAGATTATGGTTAACTTGAAACCGCATAAATCGGTAACGGCCCCAATCTATCATCTTATACAGGTGCTTCCATATTCATGACCAATTTCTCATTGGCAAAGTGGGAGGGAGAGCCCTGTCCCACCAATAAAATCTTGGTATGTCACTAAGGTCAAAGAATGGCTGTAAGTAATGATATGAATATGAGATCAGGTGGGCATTAGGAATTTAGTTCAAATAGGGGAATAGACATTTTAAACAGAGGGACATCCATGTTGAAAAAATAAATCAAAACTGAAATAAAGAGCAAAAGATTTTTTAAAGAAGAAAGTGACATTTTTAAAAAGATTAACAAACTCTAGCCAGAGCCGATACGGTTATGAACAGCTACCAAATTACCAAAGTTACAAATGTGTGTAGAAATTATACAATGCCTGGGTGTAACTTGGCCATTTTTTTGAGGTATTGCACCTAATTTTCAACATGGCCTTTTTGGGATCCCTCCTCATGAAGAGTGCCAGTGTCATTTTGTTCACTTGCCCCAAAAGGTGATTTTGAAGAGAAAACATGCTATTATTTTGTATTCAGAAATTGGTAGCGAACTTGATATGAGGTTAGGGAACTTTGCAAAGCTTCAGGAAGTGTGACATTCCCAGATGTTTACCAACATCACTGGCAAACAATAAATTTACAGTATCTCTAGCTCCAATATAAATACATTCCCTTTTTGAGTTTTTATTTTGAAAAAGATTATTTTTTCTGTTGTATATGACATGGTCATAACAACAAGTATAAACAGTATTTACAAGTTAAATATTTAAAATGCACACTACATACTGAGATAATATTATATGACTATTAAGAAGCAATGGTCAAATATGGAAAACATCTTTTATTAAAAACATTTTTCCATACTTTCACTCAAATATTATTTTGGATAAACATTTCAGATAGCAATTTATTATTTTCTTGTTGGTGCCTCATAGTGCTATTCAGTCACAATCATCAAAAACTGGCATGCTGCTAATTCAGTCCTCTTGAATTTATTTAGTCAGAGTATATGCTGCTGCTGCTGTTTTGTGTGTGTATGCAACCTGTCACTGTAGAGAAACAAAATGCTATAGTTCCCAGTTCTGGCAGTCTCTCACCATTCACCAGGGCTAAATGCAGAGATTGTGGAAACCAAGCACTTACCCTGCCCCAACACTGTATCTGTGGATTATCCAAGGGTTTAAAGCCCAAGTAGTGTCAGTCCCTTACATCTTATCAGCACTACATCCATTACAGTGTGGGTAAGTTTGCACTGAGCTTGCCCCACATGGTACTATACCTGTGAATAAACTGAGGGCTTTATCTACTTTTTACCAGCATTAAACTCATCACAGTGGGTGGGAAGGGGCTGCACAGTACCTGTTCCTGTGGGTTAACAAACTGCTTTAGTTTACCATCTAGTGCTATCTCAACTGTATCTTGCATGAGCAATGAGAAGAAAAGCTAGCAGTGAACCTGATTCTGTGGCTAAACAGAGGTGTTGTCAGTCCTCACTTTTCACTGGCACTAGATAGCAAGTATACAAAGGCTGACTAGAAAAATATTTAAAAAAATGGAAGAAAATAGCTGCAGCTGCAGCCGTGCTACCTTCCACCCTGCCCGCTCATTCAGGATCTCCGAAGCAGGTAAGAAAACTACCAAAACCAAGCCCTCCAACTCGATTGGATAGCAGAGACTGGGCATTCATGGCTACTGGCCAGCCTTGTGCTGTGCCCCCGCTGATTGGCTGGTTTTGATACCGAGTCTGTGGACTCCACACCGACTGGGAGAGCTCTGATCTCGGCTCCTGCTTGTGGCTGGCGGGCCGTGTAATGGCTCTGAGTACTTCAGCCCCTGCTGTAATTCTGGACCCAATAATTTTTCCAACTCATCTTCCCCCACCGACCCCAGCCTCTATTAAATACAGTTTAGCTCCTCCCACCCTGTCTCTCATTGGCCAAAATCTAAACCTTGCTATCTATCTACATACCAGCCTCGGACTGTCTTACCCCCTCACCGTCTACCCATAGCTATCCTACTACTAGATTTGACCTCAGATCACAAAATGAAACCGTGCATGTTATTAGGGCTTCTAATCACCCTGTTGCAATGCACACTGGATAACAAAGCAAATAGAACCGTGCACCCTGAGATATCAACCACCCTTGCCATCTCAATTCTACCCCTGCTACACAATCATGGAGGGACATCCCATGATCCCATCAGACCTACTGTGCTAAAGCTCAGCCCCACACACTACAAGCCACCACTGTCCAACACAGTCCCAGTAGCCGCTCTCCTAATTGACAAACCAGCTGGCTACTACTATGGCAGATATGGAGGGACTATCCGCGAAGCATTAAACAAGGTGGCTTTGTCCTATCTTCTGAGAAAGTTAATTCTGTTAATGCTCCTGATGTCTAGAAACATGCACCTAAACCATGGCTCAGGCTTCTCCTACTGTACCAATAGCCCAGGTCATCTAAAAATATTTGTAGCCTTCTCTCCAAACTGCCACAATTTTAGGCCTGGGTGGCCCAGATTGATCCTGATGTCATCCCCCTAACAGAAATGTGGCTATCATCAAAGATCCCAGACACAGCAGTTGCCATTTCTGGATATAACCTGGTTCCATAGGACTGTACCTCAAAATGAGGGGGTGGTTGCCTGGTTTACCTCAAGAGTGACATCAAAGGACAAATACAGCCCATTAGCTTCCACACCAAGGAAGCACAGGTTCTAACACTAAAACTTAATATTGGACAAAAAACTAAGTGCTATTACTATCCACAGTATACCTGCCTCCTGGGACGCTATCCACTGGCTTCCCACAGCTTAGAAGTCACCTTGAACAGAACAAACTAAATTGGAAACATATAATCATAGGGGACTTCAACATTAATTGGAACACACAGGATGCTGCCACAGCTGGAGACCATATTGCTAGCCTTTACCTGACCCAATTGGTCACAGAACCCACCAGGCAAACCTACCATAGAGGAACCAGCACCCTCATCAACTGGCTACTCTCCTTCTGTCCTGAACACATTGCATAGGTAACAGTCCTATTTGACACCATCAGTGACCACTCCCCTGTACTATTTACCTGGACTAACAAGTTCACAAGAGTAAGCCTAAGACAACCAGGAACAGATCACTAAGGCCTGGTCAGCTAGACTCCTTCAGGCACTACATTAAAGGGATTGACCGTTCCCCACTGGATACAGTCAAGGACAGAAACCAAGAACTGGATTACTTCTGCAGTATCTTCATGAAAGCCTGCAACATCTTTGCTCCTTACAAAACAAAGAAAGCCAGAGGTATCCCCAACCCTTGGTTGTCAAGCCCTCTAATTGAATGCACGCAACTCAGAGATCACCTGTGGCATAGGGCCAGAGCCACTGGGAATCCAGCTGACTTCCAAGCATATGAGGCAGCTAGAAATACCTGCACACATAACTCATACAGCTGGTGAAAGCAGCTTACTACAATTACCTCCTAGGAAAGACCTGGGGTAGAGGGAGTGAGTTCTGGGACTCTGTAAAATCTCTCATGGGTAGAGCCTCAAGGGCTCCACCAGACCTTATAGCCACCACCTCAGGCACATTGCAAGACCCTAAGGAAATCACTTATGCTTTTAATGTTGCCTTCATGGACCTCAGCAATGTGTTGCCACCTGAATGACTGAATCACACCCTTGCAGGCCAGTAGCACAACCTCAACACTCCAACACCATGGGATAATGTTACCCCACCATTCTACTTCAGGCAAATTTCCCCAGTTGAGATAATCAATTATATCAAACTGGTCCTTGGTAAGACCAGGATGGGTAGTGACATGATCGATATGCAGATGGTAGCACTCACATTAAATTAACTTTATGGCACCACTCACCAAGGTATTCAATGCTTTGCTGAGATCTGGCATCTTCCCTGACAGGTGGAAAGAGGGTCTAGTCACACCTGTTTTTAAATCAGGAGACAGAGCTAATCTAGCAAACTTCTGACCTATCTCAATTTTGCCCCCCCCAAAGCACTTGAAAGGATGGTCTCAGAACAACTAACTGAGCTCCTAGAAAAGCATAGCCTTCTCTGCTTACAACAACATGGATTCCAACAAAACCACTCCACTGTCACCATGCTAGTAGAGTACATCACTCAGCTTATGGGGCCCTGGATAAAGGTATGGCAGTGGGGTCTATCTTCATAGACCTCACCAAAGCCTTTGACACACTCAGTCTCCAACTGCTACTGAAATTTCTCCTCACTACAGGACTGTCAATGGACTCTGTGGCCTGGTTCCATAGTTACCTTGCTCATGAATCTTAACGGGTCATGATCGGCAATACAATCTCTGAACCCATAGAGGTAAATCAAGAGGTCCCACAAGATTCTATCCTAGGTCCTGTCTTATTCAGCCTCTTCATAAATACCTTCCACCTGTCCTGCACACTCTGTACTCTGTGCTGGTGATGCTGTTATCTCCATCCCAGGGAAAGACCTGGGATCAATTAGCTCAGAACTTTAGCTGAATTTTTGTGCATTGGAATCCTGGTTCACCAGAAAAAATCTGCTACTCAACTACAAAAAGACAAACAGCATGCTCTTCAGCACCCCACAGAACAAGATACAAGGGTCCTCACTGCATATATTTAGTAGTGAAGGAGAAGTTCTAGACCAAGTCAACACATTCAAGTACTTAGGGATTCACCTTGATGACACCCTCACCTTCACTGTCCATGGTGAGCAACTGGTAAAGTCCATTAACATGAAGCGTGGCATCCTGTACAGACACCACACCTCTATGACACCGGCTGCCCTGAAACTTGTTACATGCAGCTCAGTTCTACCATCTGTGGATTATGGTCTTGTCATATACGGGGCAGGCACAGACACTAACTTAAAAGGGTCAAAACCATCCTCAACAAGGCCTGCCACCTGGTCCTGGGAGTACACAAAATGACTCACTCTTGTGACCTATACAAGGAAACTGGCTGGCTCCGACTCTATCACAGACTCCAATACCAGGCCTGCCTCCATGCAAAAAAGTCCTTGATGGGGTCCATGCCTCGTGCTACTTTAGCCCTCTTTGAGCCTGCACAACCAACTAAATGCACTAGGAGTGCCTCCAGGGCTATCCTAACTGTTCTCTTCAAACAAACTACCCTGGCCAAAGACCCCTCTCCTACTGTAGGCCTAAATGGTTCAATGATCTGCCTGTAGAGCTTGCCATCTCCCCCAGACTTGACCACTTTAAAAATGGGCTTTGATCTCTTCTTGCCAGCAAATCTAACTGCCAGTGTTTCTGTTAACGTATGGCTGCTTACAGCCATTTTTTACACCAGTCAAACACTACCCTCTCTCACTCCCACTCTCCTATTCCCACAACTGCCCACCTCCCCCTCCCCATGTCCCTCAACCTACTACCTCCACATGACAAAACCTCACCTTGGCTGCTAAAACTGCATTTACACAATCTTGGAGCACCCAGTCTGGACTGTAACTTGATTGTTAAACACTGTACCACACTTAATTAGTGCAGCATTAATATGTTTCTCCTCACTTGTTGTACCCAGCTTAACATCGTAACTGCAAATTAATACTACTTGTCTGTTGATGTCTCTCTGTTCTGCAATGTATCATCACCTGTAAATGTCTTGTACTCCCTGTTGAATTGGAACCTTTGTAAACGAGCCCACATCTCAAAGGTATTAATCCGAATTTGAAATAAATAAATAAATAAAAGTCTGTAATCTGAAAATGTAGTCTGCCTGACTCTTTCAAAGCTTCAATAAATTCCTGTACAACAGATACTGAGTTAACCCCTAGGTTACTGAAAGTCTTCAGCCCTGCAAAGGTTCAACTGAGGGGCTAGAAACAGCAGTTTCAAAAGTTTTTTTTGTTAATATCCTGAGAGGTTCAGAGGTACAATACAGTAGCATCTCTCTTCCCTTCAGATGCCTTTAACATAGAGCAGCAAATAGCAAAAATCAGAGGTGGAGTACACTATTTTGCAGCTGTGGAGGAATACTTCCAAATGTCCCAACAGGGAGTTCCGTGATCAGCCATTTTTAGACCTACAATCTGATCCCAATGAGGGCTGTAGGCTCTGCCCACAGCCCTAAAAATGAAGATTGGCTAACAGTCTTGCATATCTTAAGAAAAAAATGCTCAAAATGAAGATCCAGGTAACACTACATGCATCAACTGTATTTTAACCCCTAGCAAATACTCTCTCCAACCAGCATGCATGCAGGTAATTTCACACTCACATAATCATTTGGCAATGTGGTACTTTGATAAAGAATGCATAGTTTCAGACTTCTAGCAATCATAATTGTTGAAACATCAGTGCTGTAATGCTCTATAATACATGTGCTGCTCTATAATATTTAAGAAATAATACTTAACAAGGTTTCTGCAGTGAGGCTTCTGACTTCCATGTGGAAGTCAGATCATATGATCCCCTTGCTCTGGGTCATGGACTGGTTGCCACTTAGATGATACAATGATACACTGACTACAAGGTGCTTTAATTGTTTATAATCTTTCAATGAGCATTGCCCAGAACCTCAGTGAACTCCTTACCACCTGGACACTTGCCAGGGTGATGAGGTCCATGGAGCAGGGGCTTTTGAAGGGGCCACCATCACACTTATGGCTGGCGGGTGACTAGCCTGTTGCAAAGGCAGACCCTGCCCAGTGGAATTCTCTCCCAGTTAATGTCAGGGACTCTTGCTGTCTTGTTATTTTTAAGGCAAAACTGAAGACAAATCTGCTTAACCAACCTGTTCTTTAGAATCATAGCTGTGGCATTCTTATTGGTGTAGCTTTTACTTCTGGTGTTTTCTGTGAGTTAGACATTCTCTTGTTTCTTGATGCATGTATGGTATTATTATACAAACATATGATGATGCCAGCAGATACAGGCCTTACGGTCTATCAAGTCTGCTTGAGTGTGCAGCTCTCAGTGTTGAGTACTGATGCTACCACTGCAACCTCCTCTTCACCTTCCTCACTGATAGAACTGACTAAGTTACCCCATCCTCCCCCCTTCCCCATCCTGATCCTGCCCCTAGTTCTGTCCCACCTCCTCTTAAATCCAACTGATGTTTGTGAAACCAGCTCCTCAGGCAAAGCATTCCATACCATCACCAACCTTTCTGTGCAAAAGTGCCTCCTCATCTCAATACTAATGATAATGGATTACTGACTGGGTGGAGTTTACACCTGTCAGTTCCAGTTTCAGTGTTGCATCTCATAATTGGAGGAATTATATTTTATTTACTGTATCTCTTGCCTTCTAATTAATGTTTGTCAGATGTATTATTCATTTTGACTGACTGATAATGTATTATCACTCTGTGAAAGCTTATTACTGGAAGAGTGCTACACTATATGAAGAAATGTTCATCTCCTTCTATGACAACTGTTACTATTATTACTACATGTTAATGAACAGGCAAATATCCAACTGCCAGTCAAAGTATTGAGGAAGGGATAGTTAATTATCAGAGACAAGACAAAAGGAGAACAAATACCAAAGAAATCAAGCCTGAAGATGACCGATGCATTGTACAGACAGGTAGAAGAAGCAAAAGGGAAAGGATAACAGACCACCTACTCATAAATCTATAGCATGTAATTGCTTAAATTGCTTTGGGAAGAAACAATTAACAGTTAGCAAAAACAAGACTATCAGATATAAATTCCCCAGAGCAGGTTCAGTAGCATGAACCATCAAGTGAGTTGTAGAAAAAACAAATTCTATTAATTGCAGATTCTATCTTCTGATTTACTGGCTCCTTAATATATAGACGGGATCAGTGGAATACTATGGTCACCTGCCTTGAAGGTGCAAAAGTTTCAGACTGGAAATCAAACATTAAACTGTTAACAAAAAGCACTGGAGTTTGACTGGCAGTTGCACGTGGGGAAAAATTATTTGGAATGAGGCTCAATGATGTCATAAGGAAAGATTTTTGTGGACTTGGGGAATGATCTGAGAAACAAGATAGTAGAATTAATATTTCTGAAATTCTGCCAGTTCTTGAGGTAGGCTTAGGTAGAATAAAACAATTAATTAAAACAATGCATGGTTGAGGAACTGGAAAAATTAACTTACTGTAAAGAAAACTGTCTCTTAAGAAATTAAGACACTTTTAAAAACACTTCCAATCTATAAAGGCAAAATGGATTTATATCTTAATTGAAAAGGAAAAGGCATCCTAGGGGCAAGATTGTGAAAGGCAATTAATAAAACTTTAAACTACTCACCAAGGAGTTCTTGGGATATGAACATAAGGACTATAAATGTTGCAACTCTAATGGTATCAGTGGAAAAACTAACATTTTCACAGTTAAAATCAATAAAATAACAGATAAATACTGAAGATGAACTTTAGTCAATTCAAGACATACAAGATCAGTGTCAGTGGCTCAGCAGGTAGCACACTCACCACTCACCTCTGAGGCCGGGAGATCAGAAGACTGTGGGTTCTATTGCCACACCAGGCACTTGGGTTAAATCCCAATGTTGACACTGTAGTGCAGCATGAGGGGGCTGCTGCCCTCCAGAGATGCTGCCTTTCAGATGAGATGTTAAATCAAGGTCTCATCTGCCTGTTCTAGTGGTAGTTCAGGTGGATGTTAAAGGTCCCATGGCACTTCTTGAATAGAGCAGGGGAATTTTCCTTAGTGCCCTGGTCAAATTTCCCCCCATTCACTAAAAATACCACCAATAGTTTAATCTGGTTCAAGGCCAGTTGGCATTCATCTGTATCCCCCTCCCTGGGTCATGCCTGAAAATAGACAAAATTTGTCTGGTGCACTTACCCAGTCAACAAAAACTAAATAAATAAATAAGCATTGGAAACAAGACAAATGAGGTAGCTGTAGTAGTAAGAACATTCAAGACTGACATTACTGAAATTATAGAAACCTGGTGGACATCAGAGGACATTTGGGGAAAGATGTACAGTAGATGGTTACACTCTCTGTAGGCAAGATAGGACAGAAACGTGAGGGTGGTCACTATCTGTGTTAATAACAATGATATATTTTCCTCAGTAGTACATGGTATCAAAACACAAATCAAAATGTAGAATCAGTTTGATTTACACTCAAGAGGGCAGGAGGTTGCAGGAGGTCACAGCTCATTTTGGGGAACTTCTCATGGGCCATCAAACTGCAATGAACAGAGGATCACAGCAAAAAGACTTGAACTACAGTATATAGAGCTAATTATTTGGCAGATCTTGTTTTTACATGGGAAATTAACTTTGGGAGTAATAGCAGTTCTGGCAATATAGCCAGATCCAGAGGCAAAATTTATCATCATACTGTAAATGAAAATAGTATGAAACAATACGTAAAAGTGCACTCAAGGAAACAAGTCATATTAGATAAATTGATCAATAACTTTGAGGTTTATCTGACCCTCTCTGTATTCTGGGAATCCCTTGCAAACAGTGTTTACAATGTAATTTACAGTATTTCAAAACTGACCATGCTAGCAGAGTTATTGAGAAAGGGACAGCATTTCATAAGTTCAGAAAGACCATCTGCAAGAACATGAAAGAGGCATTAGCAGCTTGTGACTTGGAAGAAAAATGTCAAGGGCTAACCACGGACCAAAACTTTTAAAAACCAAAAATATAGGTTACATGTGATAAGTTATCTCAACTTTTAATAAATAAGGCACAAGAGGACATACAGTAAGCTGATTTGGTTAACTAAAGGAGTACAAAAAGCTATGAAAGAAAAGCAAAGAGCCTTCACACCACTCAAAAAAGCACACCATAGCAGCAAAGGAACATTTTCTAAGTAAGCAAAATGTTGCAGAAAGATACTGTAATCAGGCATGGTGTGGAAAGAAAATTGTAGAAAAAAGATTGCCACTAAAAATATACAAAGTATTTGAGAAACATATTAGATTGACTAGGAAGGCCAATAAACAGTGGGATAAATCACAATGAATACCAGAATATGTAGCAACACAGCTAAAACAGCGAATACAATAAACTATTATTTGTACTCGGTGTTTGATTCTGAAAAGGAAATAACTATGGCATGTGTGTTAATAATCAAACAAATATATATATATATGTATATATATAGTGTTGCGGTAATGCTACTGTTGTTAGGGTTCAATGGTCACTTCTATGTTAAACCCAAATGTTTGCACTTTAATAACTTTGCAACTGTTTGACCGATTTGCAAGAAATTTTGCATGCACCATCAGGGACCAACACTCTCTTCATGTGGCAAGCTTCATTCCAGTTAGATGTGCAGGTGCAGAGCTACAGATTGTCAACATTTTTGAAATTTACCATTTGTATGCAAATACTTTGTCATGCCATTTCTCAGAAATGGCTTGGGCGTTTGCTCTGAAATTTTTAGGATATGTCCAGCTTGGGTCACAGATGTGCCTTTTGAAGGTTTGGTGAAAAAAATATAAATCCTTTCAAAAGTTATTAAGTTTCAAAGTTTCCCATTATTTCATATGGGAAAAGTTAGCTGGCAGCCTCAACACAACTTTTTTTTTTGCTGCGAATACAGTTTTTTTTGCCACAAATGCAGAAAGTTTTGTTGAGAGTTTGCCATCTTGTTTTCAGTTAGCAAGGCAAACAAATTCAAATATTTCAAAAAAATACTTGGAAAAGGTAAACACCAACCATTGTATTTACCTAATTGGGGCACGAGGAATCGAATTCTGGGGTCAGTTTGCCCCCCAAATGCCTAGAAATGTGTCCATTTTGTCCACGTATGCATTTGTGCCACAAATTGTGGTAGTTGTTTTGTGAAATAAGGGGAATTTCTACTGCAAATTATAGCAAAATCCCATTGTTTTGCAAAACAAGAAAGGGTGTCACATGAAACAGCTGCCACAATTTGCAGCACAAATACATCCGCAGACAAAATTAACATATTTCTGGAAAACTGAGCCCAGAATTCGATTTCTCAGGCCACGATTAGGTAAACACCTGTTGGTGTTTATCAAATTCAGGTACTTTTTTATGTTTTAAAACTTTCAAGGGGAAGGGAGCCTGTTGGGGTGGTAGGTAGGTCAGTACCAGTAATGGAAGTGTCATCCACCTGCTGTCATGTAGAAACATGCTTGTACCACTGAAGACCTCCATATGTGCATATCCCAGACCACATGTGTTTCCAGTATACTGCAGCACTCCCCTATATACAGTGTCATCCTACAATTGGGGAAGGGGAGGCACTTAGCTGGAGGTAGTGGCACACAGCATGGTAATATGTAGCATATGCAAATCTATATTTGTCGCTATGATACAACCCGGCAGTCCTGCACACAGACGACAGTAAGCATCCATTATGCCAAGATATTAGTACTGCAAATCACAATATGAAAACTGTTCCTGTAGTGCACGAAAGGCAATGGCATATGTCAATTGTGCTATGCTCAGGAGACATCCATTGCCAAGTGTAGTTTTGTCAGCTCCCCACTCCCTGAGTATACCCATGGCCCTCTACTGATGGCCCCTCCCAACCCTGCAACCATCAAAGAAAACAATGGCAGTGCAAACCTCGGTTGTACAGTGACAGACAGAGACCAGCTGAGTCAAAGAACACACTGTCATACCTGTTCCTGATCTCAGCTGAGACGGGGAGAAATGAACTGTGCACCTATGCAGTACAGTGGCCACACCTGTGCCACACTGGCTTCCAAGTACTGTGCTGTAATAATAACTTCCTTGGTCCCTATGCTGACTTGTACAGTCAAGAACAGTCAGAAAGAGCCACACAGTGAGGGTTTCTTATCCTGAAGCATGTGTGCCCTGACTGTGTCTCACCTATCCCATGCAGCCAAAAAGCAGAAGCACCACAGCAGTGCATGACATTCATGGCCACCCCCATGAACCCCTCAACCAGCAATGCAAAGAATGGCAGCCCAAACTTTGTTTATACAGTAAGGGAGAGACAACAAGACAGACCACACAGTGTCTTTCCTCTTCTCAATCCCAAGTGAGACAACAGGATAGACGCACAGAAAAGCAACAGCACCCCTATGCAGTACAGAGGTCATATGTATATCATGCTGGCTTCCAAGTAGTTCCTGATGGTGACTTCTACAGTCACTTCTACCATCATGGAGACACAGAAAGAGGAAGTCAGTGAGTATATCCTATTCTACAGCATGTTTCACCTGATTTTGTTTCACCTCTCCTGTGCTTACTCACAAAAGGAATTCTGTGTCAGGTATGTTGCCATTTTCTGTAACTTGTCATCCCAGCTGTGTTGCACTCATGGCACACACATAGTTTACACAGTGCAGCACTGTGTCCATCACAAGAAATGTTACACATGACATCTCTGCTGTATGTGTGACATTTGTATATGGAGAACCGCCATACAGGCTTTGCGTTTTGTGAAGCACTATTTTTTGATGTGGCAGGATACAGTTAATTTCCATCTTTCCAAAAGGGAAAAACATGTTTGCTCTGTGTCACTGCATAATTTTAGTTTCTGCACAGAACCCATTATAAGTAGGGGTAGACGAAAGTTGCAAATTCCGCTTTCACTGAACTTCTGCGAAATTTCAGAAATTTCACGGAAATTGTGGAACTTAGTAGGATTTTCAATGGATTTTCGATGAGTTCTGTGGACTTTCTTTGTGACCTGCAGAAAAATACATTAAAACTGTGGAATTTATTCTTTCCACAGTTAAATGAACTGTCAGCGAATAAGCGTCTGCTTGTACAACCATAGGGTTATTCACTGACAATTCAGTGGGCCACTGGTAGTGGAGGAGAGAGGAGTGCTACACTGGTGGCCTGCTCAGGGGCTGGGTGGGGAGGGAGTTAGGTGGTGGCAGATGAACTGTCAGGGTGGTGTTTGTGGGGGTCTAATAGACACCAGGGAATTTAGATTATTTTTTCTTTTTACTAGGAATCTGGGATGGGGAGGTCCACCAGACACCAGGGAATACTGGAATAGAGGGGGATGAGTTGGTGGACTGATGGCTGTTTATTTGTGGACTAAGGAATCCAGGATAGGGAGGGGGTCTGCTAGATGTCAGGGAAATAAAATATTTTGGGAGCCATGATTGGTGGGTGGGGGGGCCACTAGAAACCATGAGGGCCCAAGGAAGGGATTGGAGGCATTTACTGGGACTCCTAATCGGGGGGGGTGGATCAGTGAGTTAAACTGCAGTTAAAAAAGCCTCAGAAAAGACCACTGGCAGTGATCCTTTCTGCAGATTTTTTTCTGCAGTTTAATAAATTATCCCTCAGTTTTTTAATATTTTTTCCACAGTTTTAAGGTGGAATTTCCATGAAAGTTCCGAAAATGATTTCCGAACTTTCGCAAAAGTGAAATTTGCACTTTCGCTAAAATTCAGCTGGCGGAAATTAATTTTCGCACATCCCTAGTTCTAAGTGCAATAATCCACTCCAGGGTGTGGGTTTATAGGTTTCAACCAGTTTCATTCTTTTTCTTTCCCTGGCATTACTGCACAAGGCTCATACAAAAAGGGAGGGGGTGGTGGGATCGCCTTGCCTATATACTGCAGAGATATACTTGCAGTATGGTGACTCACACGGTGTTCATATTTGCATAGTTTTGCTGCACATCACTGCTTTAAAACTTATAAAGGTAGGTTGTAGTGGTATTGCAAAGCTGTGTTCACCATCGGAAAAGGGGGCAGGGGATGTTGATCATCAAGAGATACTGACACTAGCACAGCATTCCTAGGGAAATGGGGGGCACTGGATGTCAGCAAGGGCAAGAACCTTGAAGTGCAGGTGGGGCCCGCTGGACTTCCAGCCAGGGATGGTGCAAGAACCCCAAGATATTGTTTTGATCAACTGATCCAGTAGTGAGGCAAATGGTTCAGGATGGTTGGGGGCACCTGTGGCACAATGCAACTTGCACATTGCTATGCTGAGTCCTCCAGTGCATCTTGCAAACCAGTATACTGGTGGCCACCAGTTTTCTTACTTTTCATTGGTGTCTACTGGCATCCCCCCCCCCCCCCACCCATGTCCCTTGGTGCTGAAAATATGAAAATCATCCCTCGATGTCTTTTTTATTTATTTCTTTTTTATTGGTAAAGGATACAATTACAATCTGTGAAGAAATATTGATGGTTGGTAGCGCAGGGCCCAGAGGGCATTGGGCTCCTACAAGCAAATAAAACTACAATTATACTTTCTCAAAAAGTAACAAAAATTCTTGACAAAAAAACATTGTTAATACATCAGTAAGGGTTCATATTACAGCAACAAAAGTATGGAAATGTGGTGTTAGGGTTTCCAAC
Source organism: Neoceratodus forsteri (assembly GCA_016271365.2). Taxonomy (NCBI): domain Eukaryota; kingdom Metazoa; phylum Chordata; order Ceratodontiformes; family Ceratodontidae; genus Neoceratodus; species Neoceratodus forsteri. The sequence continues at coordinate 651,481,874 of CM057459.1, forward strand.
CCTACCACCTCATACCAGCAGGCATTGGGTGTGTGCCTTGGGGTCATCAGCCCCAACTCTCACCCATTCTCCTATACTGTACTATCTCAGCTTCCTTACACCTGGAATGGGGTGTAGACCCTAAGGCACACCATTGATGCCTCTTGGATTGTGTGGAGGATGGGGGTGGGGTGAGGTGGTAGAGTTGGAAACCCTAACACTGCATCTCCATACTTTTGTCACTGTAATATGAACCCTAACTATCATAGGTATCATAGGTAAATCAGAGCTAAAAGGGGGCATTAATGTCCATAATGCTCACCAAAATGCATTCCTACAGTCTACCTAATCGATGTAACCCATCTAATTTCTGCTTGAATACCTCCTTGTCTTACTTTCCACCACCTCCAATGGCAGTGAGTTCCATATAGGAACAACTCTTTGGTTATACCACCTTTTTCTGTGCCAAATTGTGCATTGCTCCCCATGTAACTGATAGGGGTGTGCTCTAGTATTATGACTTTTGATTCTAAACTTTAAGCCTGTTTTACTCCATAGTTCATCTTCAGTTAAGGCTTTGAACAACAAGCATATATCCCCTCTTAATCTTCTGTATTCTAAAGTAAACAGATTTGATGAATTTAGCCTTGCTATATAGTTTTTATCCTGCATCCCTCTCATCACTTGTGTAGCCCTTTTCTGGACTCCCTCCAATCTATCCAAATCTTGTCTTAAATAGGGTGACCAAACCTGGGCACCATATTCCATAAGGGGTCTCACCAGGGCAACAATACATCACTATCCCTGCTTGAGATATTTCTCAATATTTATTTATTTATTTAGCTTTTGTTTACCGGGTAAGTACACTAGAGAAGTATTATGCCTATTTTCAGGAACGACCCGAGAGAATACAACATGAGGAACAACAGTCAAGGAGACATGGCAAAGACAGTACAGTTTTTTGTCACAGTAAACAAACATGTGGGAAATACATCATTTGACACTGGGGAAACATATAGTAGTAAGCACATTTCAGATTATACACTCTAGACTAGCTAGTTCAACTGACAGATATATACAGGTCATCATACATAGGAGTGGAGCATAGCTCAAGAACTGGATTGGTCATAATATAACTTATAACATTGTCATAGACACCCCCTAGGCTAATTGGATCACGGACAGGTATATACAGCTCATCACATTTTTCTAAATATGCACATGTTAGACAGAAACAGAAACACTTGGTAGTACAAGTTTCTACCAAGTGACCAAGGTGCAATATGTCATGGTTAGCCTATGACCATGGAGCAATAATGGGTGTAAAAATGCCCAAGGCTTTTTAGGCAGGAGTAGTCAGAAGTCATTGATACAGTGGGGAAAATATCTCCAGGAATTCAATGGAGACACCTCTGGGAGGTTCAGACAAAACAATTTGACACTTTACTCTAGGGAGGTTTGGGGCAGTCACACTCTGATGCTAGTTTTAGGAAACCCCACAGGAATTTTGAAAACTCAGATAGGAGGGGCAGCTCGGATATCCACAGGCAGTGAATTCCAGAGTCTGGGCACACTTATGGCAAAGTCCCGATCCCCATGAAGGTCCAGGTAGGGAGGGACTTTGAGCATCCCTGATGTGAGACCAAGTTGGTAGGGTGGGATTCAGTTTAGGCAGAAGCTGGGCCAGCCCCTGGGGGGGTGCTAATTCTGATCACTTTCCCAGAGAGGCATCCCAAACCAAAATCAAGGTATCTAGCTGGTGAGAGCCAGCAGAGTTTCTCATATAGCTCACAACGGTGGGTGAGTCGGGGGGGCAGCCAAGGCAAAACGACAAATGTTATTGTAACACCGGGTGAGATGTGTCTTTGGAGAGTGAGCAAATAAGTGCAGCCCATAGCTGAGGGAGGGAAGGAGCACACCCTTCACTAGGGCAAGCCTGGCTGCCGGTGTAAGGTTATACTTGGCCCTATAGGCCAGACCCAGTTTGCAGTTTGCCACCCTGCAGATGTTAAGATTATGATTACCCATGTCAAGTTGGGGGTCAAGTGTTACCCCCAGATATTTGTTGGAGCTCACTATGGATAGTGAGGATCCATCTGCGCTGGTGATGTGTAAGCAGGCTGATGAGGCTTTGATTTTAGCCATTGAGCCAAAGAGCATAGCCTGTGTCTTTTTCAGGTTCAGGACCAGCTTGTGACTAGTAACCCATGACAATACCCTGTTAAAGTCATTGGTAAGGTTCAGGTTTAGGGTAGTGGCATTCTAGGAGTGAGCCAGGATTACCAGATCATCTGCATACATGGTGGCACTACAGCTGGTAGTAACCATGGGTAGTTGATTGATGAAGAGGGGGAAGAGGAGGGGACCCAGTACCAAGCCTTGAGACATTCCGGAGGTCACCGGTAAGGGCTCGGAGAGGACTTTATTGAAGCAGGTACACTGCTTTCTGCCATGTAGATAACCCATTAGCCATTTCATGGCATGGGGAGAAGGCCAAGTGACCACAACTGTGCACCAAGCAGTTTGTGGTCAATGAGGTCAAAGGCTTTGGACAGGTTGATAAATATTGCACCAGAGAGTTTGCCCATGTCCATGGCTGTCCGGATACTTGGTGTAACCGAGATTAAGGCTGTGGTGGTGCTGTGTCCCTTACAAAAGTCATGTTGGGCTGGGGACAGAAGTTCATGAGAGTGGATATGTTCCGAAAGCTGCTCAGCCACTACCTTTTCAAGGAGCTTGCTAAGGGTTGGGAGAATGGCAATTGGTCGATAATTGTCAGGCAGTTTGGGATTTCCTTGCTTCAGTACAGGGACAATCCTTGCCTCTTTCCAGATGTCTGGGATGGTCCCCAGACCAAGGGATAGGTTGAAGATAAAGGCTACTGGTGAGGCAATGTGTGCAGCACCAAGCTTAAGGAGTTTAGGCTCCAGGTTGTCTAGGCCAGGACTGGAGTACTGGGAGAGGCCAACTAGGCATTTCTGCAAGTCCTGAATTGATACAGCCCTGAGGTGGAACATTTGACGAGGAGGGTGACCCTCCAGCAGAGTGGAGGGAAGGGGGTGGGACAGAGCCTCATCAGGTGAGAAGAGGGTTGTGAAGGCAGAGAGGTCAGAGAAGTGATTATTTAGGAGTTGGCAATAGTATGGGGATTATTGCAGGAGACTCCATTTATGACCATGTCCATAACCCCCGGATGGGAGGATCCTCTGACAAGGGATTTAATATCTCTCCAGAACCTCCTGGGATTACTGGCAGAGCTTAGTAGGGCGGACTTGCAAAAGTCACTCTTTGCTGCCCTGATGGCCTTTTTGCACTTGTTCCTGAGGTGTCTGTACCTTTGAATAATCATGGGATCACTGTTACCTTTGGAACTAGCCCAACACTTATCTCTCTCTATACAATTTAATATCCCATTTGCCTTTTTGTTAACACTTTTACAATGTGTGGAAAAATGAAGATCCTTTGTCGCCAAGATTCCTAGGTCTTTTTCCTCATCTTCAGTTTTTAGGATGATATCACCCAAGTAGTAAGTGGCATTTGTATTTTTGGACCCCAAATGCATCACGGTACATTTTTCTGGATTCAAATATAATTTATAGGTTGAACACCATGTATTAATATAATTTAGTTCACATTGTAATTTCAAGTGATCATTTGGATCCATTAACTCCAACCTTAGCTGATGCACTAATGATTTCTTTTACAAAGACTATACAGTATATATTATAGTGTCACAATAGTGCCACTATAGTTAGGGTTGAGTACCCCCATTTAAGGTTAAAGTGTGAAATCTGTCAGGTTAATAACTTTGCCACCATATGACGGATTTGACTTAAATTTGGCAGGCATGGAGCGGTACCATAGATCTCTGGATCTTCCAAGTTTTGTACCAGTCAGATATACGGTTGTGGAGCTATAAACTGCTGTTCTGTGTCACATTTACACTTTTTTGTGCATTCTTTGCTCGTGCCTACAGGTTGCACGGTTTGTGTGACTGGTCCAAAACCATCAGAAAACATGCGGCCAGGGTCCCCAATGTGCCTATCAAAGATTTCAAGAAAAAATATTAAACTGTTCAAAAGTTATTCAGAAAACAAGTTTACCATTATAGTCAACGTGAAAAATTAACAAAAAGTTCGACAGTGTCGCAAATGCAGCTGTTAGTGTCGCAAATTACCACTGTAGTGTCATGAGTCAGCCATTTTTTTTCAGTTAGTGGTCACAGAAATGCTTGGCATTTAAATTTGGGATCCTCTAGGGCAGTAGTTCTCAGTCTTTGCCATAGTGAGCCTCCCCCAAGCCGTGGAAAAGATCTTGAGCCTCCCCCAAATACTGAAATAATCTTGTGCCTCCCCAAATCACACTTTGCACGGTTCATCAGGAATAAAGTGAAACTCCTTTGAGTAGTTGGTTCTCACTTATTCAGCTTATTGACCCCCCCGTCAACCTACTTGCTCTGCTATTTTGATTCTCTAACTTCTGTTACCCCTTGTTGCAATACCTTCATTGTCAGACTGCTTTCTCATTCCGTTTACCTTCTATCTGGAATAACCTTCCTACCCACCTCCGCCTTTCCCCCCTCTTATTTTGCTCTTAAGCAACTCCTCGGGGATCCTTTTGCTTTCTCCCGCTCTTGCGCCTAGTACCTCTGTGCTAAAGACTTGTATATGGGCTGTTCTGTCACAAGCCTAATTGGTCAATTGTTGCCTCTCACTATTTGTTCATGGTTCCTATTTGTTTGCACTATTGTTCTTTTTGTATTGCTTGACTGCTTTGCAGTTACCTTTGGAACTGTATTCACTTGCTGCCCTTCCCCAAGTTCACCTGTAATAAGCCTTAGCTCAGTGTACCTTTCCTGGTCACCAATATGTAAATAAATACATAAATCGCCCTATTATCCTCTTTCAGTTTGCCTCATCCCTTCACACAAAATATCTTTGAACTCAAAATTTAAATACAGTACTTTTTCAGACTTGCTTGAGCCTCCCCTGGAACAGGTTGGGGCCTCCCAAGGGAGGCTGGCCTCACCATTTGAGAAACCCTGCTCTAGGGACACAAATATTTTTGTGTTCACCTAGTCGAGCCCTGAGGATGCTAGCCATGTCTTTTTTGGGGGGTTAAACACCCTAGAAAATTGTTTTTGAAATTTTTGTAAACTGTAGTGTTGCAAAGTAGAGTCGCACATTTGACACTTTTGTGATTTTTATTGTGAAAGTGTCGCAAATCACTACACTACTTTGCAACACCATGGCCAAAATAACAGGAATTATTTGCCACCCTGCTGCAAAAGAATAGTTTGGTCTTTTGGGCTAAAATTTGGAGAGAAGAAAACCAACGTCCCACAGATGTGCCTTTTTGTGGTTTGGTGACAAAATGTTACAGAGGTGCAAAGTTATGGTACTCCAAAGTTGACGATTTTTCCCATAGACTAATATTTCGACGTCCGCCGTGCCTTATGGGCCCGTTTCTCGGAAATCCTTTGAGATATGGACTTTTTGTCAGAAAAATGTTTAGCCCCTTGCTAAGGGGCTAGCTATAAAACTAGCCAGGAAAGTCATAATTTATATGAAATTCTCATTTTTTTTCTATGTAGTACGGTTCCTGAGATATAAGCAATTTAGTATTCCAAATGCTCATTTTCTGCTCCGAGCCTCATTATTATGCATGCATCCTTTGTATTCACTATGTTTCTCTATGCAGCTGTTGGTCAAAAAAGGGTGTGCGCTTTCATTACTGTCACAGTTAGCATTCCCACTTGCGTTTCCATAACCGTTTGCATTATCGTTACAGTCTATGTCACCATGTGTGTTACCCTTTGCGTTTTCATTTGCACTTGTGTTTGCATTACTGTTACCATTTGCGTTTGCACACACACTTCCATTTGCATTTGCGTTTCTGTTTCCTTTGGCATCATTGTTGCTGTTACCATTAGCATTTGCGTTTCCAACTGTGGTACCGTGACAGTGCGCGTTACCATTTGCATTTCCATATGCGCTTGCGTTTGTGTTTGCGTTGTTGTTCGCTTTGGCATCATCGTTGCTGTTACTGTAACTGTTTGCATTTCCGATTGCATTACCGTTACTATTTGCATCTTCGTCACTGTTTGTGTTTCTGTTGCCATTAGTGTTTAAGGTTGTTTCCATTGCCGAGTGTGTTACTGTTTTCTTCTGCGGTGCCATTGCCTTAACCGTTTGTATTTCTGTTTGTGTTTGTGTTACCTTTTGCATTTTTGTTACCGTTTGCATTTCCATTGGTGTTACCATTTGCATTACTGTTTTCATTAACGTTTGTGTTTCTTTTATCGTTAGCGTTTGCGTTACCATTTGTGTTACCATTTGTGTTTTCATTAATGTTTGCGCTTGCATTTCTCTTACCGTTTGCATTACCATTTGTGTTTGCATCACCATGTGCGTTACTGCTTGTGTTTGCATTACCGTTAGCGTTACTATGTGACAAAAAATCACACGGTGGGAGGGCCCTGCGCTCCCACCACCACATTTCATTTACAATTTATAGTGCTCATTCACAAAAAGAAGGGAAATTCATGGCAAAAAACTCTCTTTAATGAATCAGTTAGGGCTGTTCTACAGCAACAAAAGAGAGGAAATTCGGTGTTAGGGTTGTCACCCCTTGCACCTCAAGCCCACCTGGTCCCCACCAACAGGCATCAGGGTGTGTGTTGGGGTCTTCGGTCCTAACTCTCACCCCATTCTCCTATACTGCACCATCTCAGCTTGATTACACATGGGATGGGGTGAGAATTAGACTGATGACACCAACGCACACCCTGATGCCTGTTGGTGAGGACGGTGGCTTGGGGTGTAAGGGGTGGCAACCCTGACACCGAATTTCCTCACTTTTGTCACTGTGGAACAACCCTAACTGATGCATTAAACTGAGTTTTTTAATTTTTTTTATTTAGTTGTTTAACCAGGAGTAGCACACTAAGCTGTAAGCTTTTTTACAGGATCAACCTAGGAGCACAGGGAAGTTAAGTGACTTGCTCAGGGTCACACAGTATGCAAGTGGAAGCTATGGGATTCAAACTTAGGTCTAGTCTGCTGGATGTCACCAGATTTGCAGCTCAGAGCCTTGAACCACTGCACTATACTGCCTTCATATATATATATATATATATATATATAGATAGATATATATATATATAGATATATATATATATATATATATATATATATATATCTATATATATATATCTCCATATATCTATATATATATATATATATATATATATATATATGTGTGTGTGTGTGTAGGCACAGTTGTGCCCCTATGGTTAGGGTTGAGTAGCATGTCTGATGTTAAACCACAAATTTTGCACTTTAATAACTTTGCAACTGATCAATGGATTTGCACAAAAATGTGATACGTGCTGTTCTCTAGGGAAGATCTGTTGATGTGGCAAATTTCATTCCTGTTGGATGTGCGGATTCTGAGATCTGGATTGTGAAAAAAAGTAAAAAGTCACCCTTTTTTGCAGTTTTGTCCTCCTTGCCTTGCACCCAGATGGTGTGGAATTTTGTTGTGATGGTTTTATGGTATAAATTACTTGGGTAGCAGAACTTCCACTGTTAGTTTGGCGCAAAAATATTACACTGTTGCAGTTACTTTTTTAAGTTTCCATTATATCCTGTGGGAAGTTCATTTTTCAGGACAGATGTCTATAGTTCAACAAAGGATTTACTCTAATGAAAAAGGATTTAGTCTCATGTGAGTATTCCTTTTTCATGAGAAGAAAATAATTTTTCATGAGAAAACATTCCTTTTTCGTTAGCTGCCATTTTGTTTTTCAATTTTTTTTAAATTGAAAAGCACCTAAAATGAAGGTATCTAGAGACACCAACACATGAATCTTGTTCATCTGGACTCTGTTAGGTGGACTGTGAAGTTATTTGATAGAACAACCACCTTGCAGTGCCTTTTTTTAACATTTTAATTCTTTGTTTGTGACTCACTTAGATCTTTTTTCGCAAACCAGTTCCTTTTCGCGAGCCGATTCTTTGTTTGTGAGCTCATGAAAAAGGATTTTACAGGTTGTTTTTAGCATAACGCAGCCATTTTTTGAGATTCTGACCCCAGAGTTTCATCATGGCCTTTTGGGGACACCACCTCATGAACAATATGACTGCTGTTAGGCAACTCCCATCAGAAAAGTGGTTTTGCAGTTGGTTGGTGAAATCACCTTTCCAGTGGGATTTGTGTAACAACAGTTTTATTGTTCATGAGGTGGGGTCATAAGAAAGCTATGTTGAAAATTTGGGGTCAGAATTTCAAAAAATGGCTGCATTAGGACCATTCCTTGAAATTTCTCTATGCATGCTCGTAACTTTGGACATTTTTAATATTTTTACCCTATATTTTCAACATAGCCTTCTTATTAGCCCACCTCATGTGTGTCACAGCTGTAATTTTTCAAATCATGGCCAAAATGTGTTTTCGCACCTGTGGAGCAGAATGGCATTGCAGTTGCCCAGAATTACATTTTGGCGGGAATTAGAAAATTTTCTGTACTGAGTATATGCGGTGAGGTCATAAGAAGGCTATGTTGAAAATTCGGGATCAAAATTATTAACAATTGCACAGTTATGACTATTTGTTGCAATTTCACTATGCATGCTCGTAACTTTGTGAATTTTTTTATATTTTGAGCCCAAATGCTCAACATAGCCTTCTTATTACACCACTTCATGTGTATCATAACTGTCATTTTTTAAATCATGGCAAAAATGTGTTTTTGCACGTGCACTGTGGATTGGTATTGTGCTTGTGTGGTGTTACATTTTGGTGGGGATTGAAACATTTTGTGCACCAGGTATATGAGGTGGGGTAATCCCATGGCTATGGTGAAAATGTGGTGACTTGTCCTATAACGGGAAGTGCAGGGGCTGAAGGTCCCTGTGCTTCCACAGCTAGATATATATACGCATCTATGAAGGGATAGGAGTGCAGGGTCTGAAGGACCCTGTGCTTCCACAGTAAAATAAGGATACTATTATACAGTCTGAAAAAGTAAGGAAATAAATTGCAAAAATCTTATTTAATGCATCAGTTAGAGTTAAACCAACAAAAGTGAAATGTGCTGTGAGGGTTTCCAACCTTAACACCCCATTCCCCACCCTCCATGAGACCCACAGGCGGGGTGGGGTCTATCTTGGGCCATCAACCCTAATGCTCACCCCATTCCATAACAAAATTAGGAGACATGGCTAGCATAGGAGAATAAGGTGATCATTAGTGTTGACAGCCTCCAAGACAGACCCCACCCCTGCCTGTGGGTCTGTGCAGGTTGGGGAATGGGGTGTTAGTGTTGGAAACCCTAACAGCCCTATTTCCTACTTTTGTTTATTTAACCCCTAACTGATGCATTAACAAAGTTTTTTTTGCAATTTACATCTCTATCACTCCCTCTTGCAATATATATATATATATATATATATATATATATATATATATATATATATAAGTGCGGTCACACCCCTATAGTTAGGGTTGAGTAGGCACTTCAGTGTTAAACTCAAAATTTTGCACTTTAATAACTTTGCAATTGTTCAATGGATTTGCACAAAAATTGGTATGCACTGTCCTGTGGAGTAGGTCTCCTGATGTGGCAAGTTACGTTCCAGTGGGATGTGCAGTCTCTGAGTTATGGAGAGGTGAACAAACCATGTTTTTGCTCATTGGGCCCTATGCATATATGGGCTCAAGTTATGCACCAAAGGCGCATAACCCATGGTGCAACTCTGCACCTGTGGACAGGTGCACACATGCCAGTATGCACTACCAGCTGTCAGTGGACCCACTCCCCTGGTGTGCAGGTCCATGCAGGGAGGGTACAGGCAGAGTCCTGAACTCAGCTAGGCATCCAATTGGATGCCTGCATTGGTCCATGAGTGGATCACTAACACAGTGGGGCATGCATTGGCTGCATGCCCTGCAGATGCCCCACAGCTGGTGACTATGGCAGGTAAGGAAGGGCAATGCCATCAGCCCTCCAATGGCACCGATCAGTGCAGTGGGATGGGTGGGAAGTTGAATGCTTGTGGGCCATCGTGGGGCTGGGGGCTGCATCAATGTGCCAGTGGCCAGGGGCTACATCCATGTGCTGGTGCCCCTGTGTAGGTTTTGGGGGCACCAAGTGGTGGCATGCAGCTGCACACCACTGTATGCCATGATGGGTGAGAGGCACTGGACAGCCCTATGCAGAGACCCCAGAGGGTGGGTGGGCTATTTGCCCCGTAGCTTGGTGGGTCCCAGAATGTGCAAAGAGTGCATAGGGAGTTTATGGCATGGTTCTCCATGGCATACCCTATGTCCCCTATGCACCTCCCACAGCCAGCACTACTCGCCTTAGTGCAAGGCACATAGTGCTGGCCTGTCTCTGGCACATTGCTCTTTGTGTGGCCAGGGAATCTGATGCATATGTGTTCTGTGCCCCCTGTGGTGCATCCCACACGGGGGGGTGCAATGGGTGTGGGGTGTCGACGCACCCGAGTTATGCAGCACATAACCACTCTGCCCATTTGTGCATGGGGCCAATGACTTTGCTGGGTTTTTTCTTTGAACTTGCCAATAGCCCAGATGATCTGGTATTTTGGTCTGACATTTTCAGGGCAGAAAGGGACTGCACCACAGATATGCCTTTTGCTCGTCTGGTGACAAAATAATAACCAGTTTGTAAGTTATTGCAATTTAAAAATTTGAAAAACTTATTTCTGAGCATGCTGACAAAGGAGGTGAATCGGGGAGGGCAGTGGATGTCGCCTATCTGGACTTCAGCAAGGCCTTTGACACTGTGCCACATAGAAGGCTATTAAAACAAACTGGGGAATATGGGAGTGGGCAGGACAGTAGTGTGGTGGGTGAGTAATTGGCTAGGCAGCAGGACACAGAGGGTTGTGATAAATGGCTGTCACTCCACAGAGGGATGAGTGACCAGTGGGGTACCACAGGGATTAGTGCTGGAACTGGTCCTGTGCAATGCCTTCATCAGTGACATGCTTAGGACCTAAAAGGCAGAATTCCCCTATTCACTGATGACACAAAGCAGTAAACAGTATGAGAAGGGACCTGCAGAAGCCTCAAGAATGGTCAAGGGTTTGGCAGTTGAAACTCAATGCAAAGAAGTGCAAGATAATTCACATGAGGCACGAAAACCTTGGAACAACATATCGGTTAGGGAGTGAGGATATAGCATGCACCAAGCAGGAAAGGGACCTTGGGGTTATCATCTCTGATGACCTCAAGGTAGGGAAACAATGCGACAAGGTAGCAAGTATAATAAATAGGATGCTGGAATGCATAGGCTGAGGCATCATCAGCAGGAAAGGGAGGTCTTAATTCCACTATACAAGACACTAGTGAAGCCCCACCTGGAGTACAGTGTACAGTTCTGGAGACCTTACCTATGTAAGGACATAGATAGGGTAGAGAAGGTTCAGAGGAGGGCAACAAAGATGGTACAGGGATTGCATCACAAGTCCTATGAGGACGGCTGAAGGACTTGAATATGTACTCCCTGAGGAGAGAAGGGAGAGAGGTAATATGATAGAGACATACAAGTACCTTACAGGGAAGAACAAGGTGCAGAAATACACTATTTTCCAGCAGAAAAGATGTTCCAGGACTAGAGGGCGTGGGATGAAGTTGGAGGGCTGGTGATTCAGAGGAAACGTGAGGAAGAATTTGTGCACAGAAAGGGTGATGGAAAAGTGGAACATCCTGCCAGAAGAAGTTATGGGGGCTGAAACAATCACAGGATTTAAGAATGCATGGGATAGACATAAGGGAATTCTGGAGGTCAGGGGTAAGGGGCAACAGACTTCTAGAAAAATGTAAAGGGAACTTACAAGCTCAAATGGGCAGACTGGGTGGGCCATAGGCCCTTATCTGCTGACAATGTCTATGTATCTGTGTATCTATGCTCAGTACACACTACAAGATAACCGTATGAAAGGAAGTAGGAATCCTGCTTCATATGGCCGCCATCTTGTTTTCAGTGTTGCCTGAAAAATTCAAATTTGGAAACCTCCCAAAATGATATTCTGGGGAGGAACCAATGCATGAAGCTTGCTTTTTGGGACCCCTTATGTGCATTCTGCACTTTACTGCTCAAAATATGCCCTTAAAATGTGTTTTATTTAACATTTCAATTCTTTGTTCGTATTGGTGTCATACGAACTAGGATCCTTCTCCATATGCCACGATACAAAGTCGGATCCTACTTTGTGAGCCATATGAAGTAAGATCTTGCTTCATATGCCAAGGTATGAAGTAGGATCCTATTTCGTGAGCTGAAAGTGCAGGAATGTTTGAACTTATGTTGATATCTCAGCCAGTTTTTGTTATTTTTTCACTAAATTTTTAACATGGGCCTTTTGGGACCCTACCTCTTGAACACTGGCACTGTCATCTCGTTACTCGGTCCCAAAAGGTGATTTCACAGTCATTGCACAAAATCACCTTTCACAACCAATTAATGAAATGACAGTGCCAGAGTTCATGAGGTGGGCTCCCAAAAAGCCCATGTTGAAAATGTGGTGCAAAAATACCAAAAACCACCCAAGTTATGTGTAGTCATTGAAATTTCACCACACATGAATGTAACTTTGGCAATTTTTAATATTTTCACTCCAAATTTTCAACACTGACGTTTTTTCACACCACCTCATGAACAGTAAAACTCATTTTTCACATCCTTCCTGAAATGTTTGTTCACTCCTGTGGCACAGAATGGCACGTATGCTGTGTGAAATCACCTTTTGGGACAGATTAACAAAATGACAGTGCCAGTGTTCATGAAGTGGGCTCCTCAAAAGGCCATGCTGAAAATTTGGTGAAATAATTCTTAAAGATGCCTGAGTTACACGTGTCTGTTGACTTTATTCAAAGCACACACGTAACATTCAGTACTTTTCAATATGTTGACACTAAATTTTCAACATAGCCATTTTTTCACACCTCCTCATGAACAGTATTGCTGTCATTTTTCACATCCTGTCCAAAATGTGTTTTCGCACCTATGGCGCAGAATGGCATCGCAGTTGCGCATTATTAAGATTTGCCTTGTATTTCACAATTTCTCTGTACTGGGGTACATGAGACAGGGTAATAAGATGGCTATGCTGACAATTTGGTTACTGCTGTTCAACACATGAAAGTGCAGGGCCCTCCACACCTACATACATATGCGCATCTATGGAGGGGCTGGAGTGCAGGGTCCAAAGAACCTTGCGCTCCCACAGTAAAATAAGGACACTATTATACTATCTCAAAAAGTAAGGAAATTAATTACAAAAAACTCCATTAATGCATCAGTTAGGGTTCCTACTACAGCAAAAAAAAGTATGGAAATTCAGTGTTAGGTTTCCTATCCCTACCACACCATCCCACCACCCCACCCTCCACACACCAACAGGCGTTGGGCTGTAACATGGGATCATCGGCCCTAACTTTCACCCCATTCCATATGTAAGGAAGCTGAGATGGTACAGTATAGGAGAATGGGGTGAGAGTTAGGGCAGATGCCCCTAAGGCACACCCTGATGCCTGTTGGTGTGTGGAGGGTGGGATGATGGGGTAAGAACCCTAACACTGAATTTCCATACTTTTGTCACTGTAATAGGAACCCTAACTGATGCATTAACAGAGGTGTTTGATATATATATATATATATATATATATATATACACATACAGTATATATATATATAGCAAATAATAGTATTCTGGAAACAGAAACTAAACTAAAGAAATTGGAAAGTACTGAGTCAACAGGTCCAGACAACATAGATGTCAGAACAGTGACAGTGTTGGCTGGAGTACTGGCTAGACCTTTCAGCAATGTACTTAGTTAGTCATTAAGGAAAGGGGTAGTGCCCACTGACTGGAAAAATGCCATTGTGGTGCCAACACACATGCAAGACAATAGAGCTGAAGTAGGGAATTGCAGACCAGTCAGTCTTTCGTAAGTACTGTAATTTATAAAATGTTGGAAGCAAACATATCTTGGTTGATGATACACATTGTGGATTTACTGAAGGAAGATCCTGTTCAACAAACCCTACACATTTCTTTGAACCTGTTAGTAGAGCATCAGATAAATGCAGCTTTTAATGAGTGTTCCTATTTGGTCTGCTCTTATTGTCAAGTTTTTATCAGCTGAAAATGTGTTCCCTCCTAGTAGAGGGAATGACTATGATTTTATTTTATTATGCAGGGAGGCCTTTTGGATTTTTACTTTCAGTAGCAGAAAGTGGCCTGGGTTAAATGGATAATTTAAGTAGACATCTCATACAACATCATGCCTCTCTTTTCCCCTCTATTATCCTAACATACACAAGCCCATCAATTCCTACCCTTCTTACCTCTTTCTCCCATTCCTCCTTTCTTTAACCCTGACCTTTCCCACCCTAACCCTACAATTTGTCCTCCCTCCTCTGCTTTTACAGTATGTGTTGCTGTATTTTCATATTTGACATTGAGATGCATTTGTGAAATAATTTGTAGTTCATTGGACCCTGGAGGGACAATGGATCCCAGGGCTAAGTAGGGAACTTGGGCAGACTGGATGAACCATGGATCTTGTTCTCCTGTCAGTTTCTATGATTCTGTTTATGAATAATCCTGATGTAACCCCCCCCACCTGCAGGGTTGGGTGTACTTAACATTCACTGGTTAGGTCTGTTTTGGGCTTAAATAATAATTATTATGGTCTCTGCCCACTGGCAGGGACTCTGTGGATTGGAGGTCATCAAAGGTGCATGTGGAGGAGGGGATGGTTTGGCACAAAGAGGTCAGTCCATGCTAGACTGAGTGCAGCAGTGGGAGTGTGGGAGCAGGGGCGATCGGCTGCTCTTGCCTGAAGAAATCCATTGGTTGGGTGATCAGGCATTTGGGTGACAGTGGTCTGACATGGTGGTGGCCATGGCTTTGTGGTGGTGGGTCAGCTCAGTAGGCAGCCTTGAACATGTGGCCTCCTAAAACTGTGGGAGGTTGGGACAGCTTTATAGCCAGTATGGCATCCAGGGAATGGCAATGAGTGCCTAGTTTGTATCATAGCAAGCAATCCAGATTCTGCTGCTGTGAGGGTGTAGAGGTGACCAGTCCATGGGTAATGAGGAGTAGGAGTAGACAGCAGAGGACAATGACCAACTCAGTGGTGCCTGCAGGTGGGGACATCTGCTGCACAGAGAACAAGGGGAGAGTTGCTTGCCTGCACTGGAAATTGGGAAGAGCTCAAGGAGGAGTGAGAGTGGTGAGAGAGCCCCAAGTTGTTACCACTTCTCTCAGACTACCACCTTTAATGTCCACAGAGAAATGAGCAGTAATGGAATGGAGACAGGTCACCGTGATCTGAGAAAGTTACCTCTCTGGCTTTCTGGCTTAAGAGGCATGAGCCTTGTGGGGACAGGAGTGGCAACAGATTCTGCTGCCTATTTTTAGGGATTGCTCAGCCCCTCAGAGTTAGAGCTGCTGCCCAGAAGTGGCCACCCAGTGGAGGGGATAAATGTATTTTGGTGTGGGTCGGCTCCACCATGTTACCCCATTGTAGACTCCCAGGTCTGAAGGATTACAGCTGTAAACAGTTTGTGAATGGGTGAAGTTATCAATCAAAGTGTGGTATCCCCCCAATTTAATTTTATCTACATGGGGACCGTCTTTTATCTGGATCTGTTTAACTGCTTAACCTAAAAATTTTCTTGTAGCCCAGCACCAAAGATGGCACACCACTGGCATTATAGGACCCATCAGTGTAGCCAGATCCTGGTAAGAATTGTTACAAATGATCTGGGCTATGTTTCTGCTGTTGTAGCCTCCTCCTGATTTTACCATCCAGCATAGCCCTAGACAAAGGGGAAGGGAGGGGGTCACATTAAGAATTAACTTGCAATGAACTGGATTTTGAAGATCCATATACAGTATATAGAATGGTGGCTTACTGAATGATAGGACTCCTGTTTAGTTGCTAGATATTCAGTATCAGTGACTACGCTGAATCATGAATGTTACATTATAAGTTTTATGTAAACAGTGATGTTTTTATGTTTATTTGCACCTTATTTAGCACTATTTGTATATTAACAACTATTACTCTTAAATACAGTCCCTCTTTTTGAGTATTTCTGTCTCTTTAAGAAGAATTGTGCATAAATGCTTTAGTCCACCAGAATACATCCACCCTTGTGAAAGCTCCAGCTGGAAGTGAAGCAAGGATGTCTTTGAGGTTACTACATGCACAGCATTTTTTCATTTGCATCTACGGTTGAATAAAAATAATACAATGGGGTCAGAGAATTGGGGATGTGGATCCACTGACTGGCATCTTTCTGCCATGGTAAATCCTGGCATAACCCATGCAAAAGATGCCAGTCAGCTGCATCTGGAATCCCCAGATTTTCAAAATCACGCCAACCCCCGATCATCAAAATGGGAACACCACCATATTTCCTCCCCTCTAAGCCATGACTCAAAAGCTGGAGGTTTAAACAGACCGCAGTTTTAAACTGACAGACCACAACAGCCAGCAAAACCACTGTACATACCACCAGGACATACCTTCAAACTTTTTCTTAACCGATTCCACATCCCTGTTTGCTGCCCCAATACAGCACATACCAGAGGAACACCACTCACACTTCCTAATGGTTCCCATGCTACCCGATCCAAAAGA
This sequence comes from Neoceratodus forsteri, assembly GCA_016271365.2. Classification (NCBI taxonomy): domain Eukaryota; kingdom Metazoa; phylum Chordata; order Ceratodontiformes; family Ceratodontidae; genus Neoceratodus; species Neoceratodus forsteri. The sequence goes on from CM057459.1 coordinate 651,498,539, forward strand.
AAACAATGTCACCTCCAGATGTTCACCAGCACTTGCTACAGTAAACAGCACTCGTGTCTCCCTTACCTGCTGGTACTGCATCTGAGGCTCTCCTCTATCGCTGTTATTGACTTGGAGTGCAGTGCAAGTTTGAAAGGTGCTGCCATCGCTGTGTTACTTTCCCTGCTTCCATGTCTCTAGCCCCAGTTGTAAAATATCAGACCATGGAGTCTAGCGGCACACCATGTTAACAGTGCAGTTCTCCAGATAATTTGATATTCAGCAATGGTTAGCCAGGCATTGATTTAAATGTTTGTCAAGTAAAGTAGGAGTCACATCTATGAGGCTATTCTGTGTTGCAGTTCTAAAAAAAAAATTTACTTTACCATGGTGGCAGCCAGAATGGACACGCCCATTGATGCTGTGCCCTAGTTGTGGGGTGGGTAACTAGCTAGCCATTTACTTAAAATAATTACTTATACTGAGTGAGTAAAATCTATTTGTGGTTATTGAAAACCTATCAGTGGTGGCAGAACATTGTTAGCCTGCATTGAACCATACAGTGGGGGGAAATAATTTAAAATGACAACTCTGGGAAAATATGACAGTAGGTGGTTACATACTGTACAAAGCTAATCTTAAATACAAGGAAGACAAAAAATAAATAGAGAGAGATGTATAGAAAGAGAACAGGACACAATTAAATCTGAATTGAAAATGTTAAAGTATTTAGGTTCCCCTTTGAAAAGAGAACCACCTATTCCCTTTTCTATCAGAACCATCCTTTCCAATTAGTCTGAATCCTTCCTTCTCAGTGTCCCAATCCTTTCATCTCCAACACACCAGGTTTCTTTGAGTGCAGTTGCAGTACATCCTGGCCTTTCAAGTCCATTAGGCTCCCAAGTTTGCAGAGTTGGTTGAGTTAGTCTCATATTGGTCAGCATTCAGTTGAGAATTGTTGCCACCACATGCTCCCTTGTTCCCCCTGGCATTATTCTTCTCTGGTGCTATCTAGCTCTGCTCTCATTTCCTTGGTGACCCCCTACATTCAACTCCTTTGCTTGGTGATCCCATGCACCAACTCTCTACCCTATGTTTTAGTTCAAATTCCCATGACTACCTAGCCATCATTCTGACCAGTAACCCCACTCCCTCCTGGTGTAGGTGCAACCCGCCTTGGAAGTGTAGGCATACTTTGCCCCAGAATACACTTCAGTTGGCCAGAAAAAGAGGACCCTTTCTCTTGCAGCAGGCCCAGTACATAGGTTAGCCATCCCAAATGTCTGCTGTCATTCTTCACCAGACCCCAGGACTGCGGGGATCTCAGTGAAGATCACCCTGGATACCTTTCCATTTCGGAATATCCCAATGACTATGACTGACTTCTTTAATTCCTCAGGATTTGTGCTCCTTATGTCATTCTTACAAATGTGCACAACAGCTTCTGCTCTTTCCTTCAGTTGCATTGCTTGGCGAAGGAACGCATTCACTTGACCTGTGCTGCAGGCATGTAAATTACCTCACCTGTACTATAAACATGGTCCCAAAATGCCCGTCTGCTTCATCCACTAGTGCTTACTTTGGAATCTCCAGTGAATACTACCTACTTACCACTCCACCCACTTGGTTTCTTCTTCCTTAGGGGCCCATCTGGTTATGACTGGGCCACATTCATGAAAATATCTCCCTTAGATATATCACAAAATACCTGTACACAGCTTTCCAGAAAACTTCCAGAAAGTCCAGCTTAAGCAATTTTAATAGTTTGCATTATTTGGCTGCATATAACTCAGCCATCCTTTAATCAAGATATTTGAAAGTTAACAAACACAACATCCTTTTCTGGGCCTATATCCTTGCTAAAGGTGAAGAGATTGTGTTATCAAGTTTTAATGTTGTAGAAGCTTAAAATATCATAGTTTACATGTGAAATTTTGCACAAAAAGTTTTAGAACATTTGGTTGCTTATTACCTAACCACCCTATGAGATATAGAAATGATTTTTGACATGTACCCTTTGTGGAAAGGACAAGGAACTTACTAAATTTTGTAGCATTTTATTTGTTATAGAAAGTCATCATTTTTCTATTTCTTTATTTGGAAAGTTTAGTAAATTTTGCAGAATATTTCACATAACATGAGTCATCATTCCTTAAAGTTAGAGACCATGAGCTTGGCAAGAATACCCACTAGGAATGATCCTTATCAACTGTCAAATATTGCGACTTTGTGTTGACTAGCTAGCATACCTCTACAGCACGTGAGTCTATCGTTGAACATGCCAGAACAAGAGATTGGATGGAGGGCTGTCAACATACTACTGTGGGGGTATTATCCTCTTGTTTTGTTATAGGGCATTTGGATTTTTAAAAGAGGGACATCCATGTTGTGAAAATAAATCAAAATTGACTTAAAGAGCAAAAGTGTTTTAAAGAAGAAAGCAACATATTTTAAAACCCTAACTAATTAAAAAAAGATATTAAAGATTTAAAAATGAAGGTTGCCTATTAGTCTAGGATATCTTAGGAAACAAATGCTCAGAATGAAGGTTCACCTATACAACATGCATCAACTGTATTTTCAGTCCTGGAAAACAATCCACCCATCAACCATCATACATTCAGTTACTTGCACACTCACACAGATCATTTTTCAGTGTGGTACACATTGAGGAAGAATGCACAGTTTTAGACTTCTACCAATCGCCATTATTGAAACATAAGTGGCGTCATGTTCTATAAGTGCCTGTGATGAGGTCCATGGAGCAACGGCTTTTGAAGGGGACACCCTCACAGATAAGGATGGTGGGTGACTGATCTGTTGTAAGTGATAGACTTCCCACTGGAACTCTTTCCCAGGTAATGCCAGGAACTTTCACTTTCTCACTATTTTTAAGGCAAACCTGAAGACAAATGTACCTAACTGGCCTGTGCTTTAGAATCATTGCTACAGCCTTCTTGTTTTTGTAGCTTTTACTTCTGGTGTTTTCTGTGAGTTAGGCACTTTCTTGTTTCTTGATACATGCATGGTAGTATTATATTTTGGCTACTATACTTCTTGCTGTCTAATTAATGTTTTTCACATGTATTATTCCCTTTGACTGACTGATACTGTATTATCACTCTGTGAAAGCACCCTGGTTACTGGAAGAGTGCTGCAGTATAATAAAGACATTTTCTTCTTCTCCTCCTTCTTCTTCTTCTACTACTGCTACTACTACTGCACGTTAATGAAAAGACAAATATCCAATAGTCAGTCTGAGTACTGAAGAATGCAAAAGGAAAAAAAATACCAAAGAAATCAAGCTTTGAAGATGACTGATGCACTGTACAGGGAGGTACAAAAAGCAAAAGGGAAAAGATAACAGACCACCTACTCATAAATCCATAGCGTATAATTGCTTTAAATTGCTTCAGGAAGGAACAATTAATACTTAGCAAAGCAAGCCTATCAGATATAAGGACCCCCAGAGCAGATTCAGATGCATAAATCATAAAGAGGATTGTAGAAAAAAAAAGTTCTATTAATTCAAGATTCTATTATCTGATGTATTGGCTCTTTAATATGTAGAAAGGATTGACGGAATAGTCTGGTCACCTGCCCCAAAGGTGCAAAAGTATCAGACTGGAAATCAAACATTAAACAATTAACAAAATGGATAGAAGTTGAACTAGCAGTTGCATTGCATGTGAAAACAAATGATTTGGAATGAGGCTCAACGATGACATAAGGAAAGATTTTGTGGACTTGGGAATGCCCTAAAAACTAAGATTATAGAGTTACTATCTCTGAAATTCTGTTAGTTCTGAAGGTAGGCTTAGGTTGGATAAGAGCAATTAAAAAAAACAGCGCATGCTTGAGAAATTGGAAAAGTTAACTTACTGTAAAGAAAACTGTCTCTTAAGAAATATAACTATTTTCAAAATATTGCCAGTCTAAAAAGGGAAAGGACTCCCAGGGGCAAGACTGTGAAGGGCAAATAATAAAACTTTAAACTATTTACCAAGGGCTTCTTGGGATGTGAACATACAGTATAATGACTACAAATTGTGTATCACTAATGGTATGAAGATAAAAGCTGTCTAACAGTTGCTCAGTTAAAATCAATATATGAACAAATAAATACTGAAAATGCACATACTCAATTCAAGAAGCATTGGAAACAAGACAAGGAGTTAGGTGAAGTATTAAAAACATCCAAGACTGATATTACTGAAATTATAGAAACCTAGTGCACATCAGAGGATATTTGGGGAAAGACATACAGTAGATGGTTACATCCTCTGAAGGCAAGATACGCAGGACAGAAAAGGGTGGTGGTCACTGTCTATGTTATTAATGATCATTCCTGCTCAGTAGTGCAAGGTATCAAAACACAAATGAAAATGTGGAGTCCATATGGGTTACACTCAAGAGGGCTGGAGAAACATAGAAACAGAGGTCACAATGGGAGGGCTTAGCCCAAGATTCAATGTGGGGGAATAACTCCTCCCACAAAAGTGATATAAACCAATCTTTCCCTGCACCCCCCACTCTAGAGTTGGGGAAAAAATAGTTTTTCTCCTACCTGAGCTCATGTGGGATGGTGTGCTGGATTCCTTTCTGCTCTGTTTGTGTTTTCTTCCTTTCCCCTAGTTGTTTCTCTCCTTGCCCTGTGCCTGTTTATCATCCTCTTGGACCGCCAGTCCAGTGAGTGTTTTGAGTCTCCTTTTTTGCTTGATTGCTTGATTGCTTGTTTTGCATTCATCCTTGCTGCCCCGCCATCATGTTTTTTTGTCCCCACCCCACCCCCTGCCATTTTCCTGCTCTACTTTCAATGCCTTCCCTTCAGGATTCCCTGCCTTTACCTTCCTGGTGCCTCTGACCCAAGACTGCGCTCCTGGAGTGGACATGTCCTCACTTCTCCATCACCAGTGTCCAGTCTTCTGCCCATTGTCCAGATGTCCCACTGGGTTTGCTAGTTTACTCTGTTCTCTGCAATACGTCAATTCTCAGCATGGAGCTTGGGCCCTGTTGTGCCATGTGGTTGCTTTTGCCTTGCTGCCAGCGTCCATGTCCTCCTGCTGTCCCTTCTGTTTTGCGGGTGCTTCCTGCTTGTACCCCTCCAGTACCGCTAAATGTTTGCATTTTTTTGCCCTCCAAATTCCAGTCTGCAGCAGATCCTTATTCCTGAGTTGGGCATGCATTTGTTCAGTGTACCCTTTTACTTCCTGAGAGTGGCACAGCATTTCCCTGCCCCTGGGAACTTGGGAAAGTCTGCTGCCATTTGCCATCTCTGTTTCTGTCTTGGGGTGATTTACTCATTGCAACTCATGTTACCCTGCTCAGGGATTACTTTCATGAGGTTCAGGGGACTGAAATGCATAGAATTAACCTAACGTGTTCTTTGGAAATTGCCCCACATTGGATTTGTATCTCTTGGCATGGTTTTCCATCTACTGGAGAACACTTCTGTGTATCCGTGACTTCATTCCCCTGTTTCTGACATCTTGGGCCCCCCCTCATTTATTGGTGTCATGATTCCATCATAATGAACTGACGAAACCAAAAACAAAGCAAAACAAAAAATAATTGCTGTTTGGTCTTTTGGTGCTTGGCTTGCCTATGGCTCTTTTGGGATTTCACTTTACCACACATGTTTATTTACCCTAGGTGGGATTCAAACCCAAGTTTCTGGCACTTTTATATTACTTTCTCCATGGTTTCCACCCTGCTTGCATTGCCACTGTTACACTGCTTTCTCCAGTGTTTCATTATATTCTGGAGTGCAGATCAGCTTCTGCTGTCACTGTAATCTGGTCTTATCCCCTTGTGGGTCATGGCCCTTTACCGTGGCTTCTTCATTTTTCCTACAGTGGAGGATGAGGGGGTTACAGTGCTGAGTTATGGCCCCATGTGGATGTCTTATCTCTAGTTCAATTACTGTCTTTGCTACTACACCCCCCTTTTCCCTCATCCCTTGTTCTTTCTGATCCATTCTACCTGTTCTTAGTGGATCTGTCTATGGTTTTCTTCATTACTGCCATTCGTGGGTTCCCTACCATCCCACCATCATGTTTCCAGTTTTGCCCTTTTGCTTCCCTGTGTTGTTTTGTATTCTTCTTCCCCTTGTGCTCCCCCTGTGCTGGCCTCCTGCTCAGCCTTCCTCTCCTGCTTCCCATTGCTCTCATATCTTCTCTTCTGTTTCAGCTACTGTCTTTCACTCAGTACACTCCAGCAGTCCTACAGTTCCTATTCCTAACTCTGCCTCTGGGATATAGAGTAAAGGTAGGCTTCCATCTGCTGGGATTTGGAGTCCTCTTATTGCATTACATATTGTTTATGTCTCCGTCCTCCAGCTGCTGAATCATTTTTGGCAGTAGATTGACCTTGGATGGGAGTCTTTGTTGACTTTTAATCACATTGCCTCCACCAGGCATAGCCTCGCTTGGATGAGGATTCATCATGCCTGTTCTGCCTAGCTTTGTGTCTAGTTCAGACTCCACCCCTGCACATTTCTGAATGCTTGTGCACTTGCTTCTAGCACTAAGGCTGGGAGTGCCACCTAGTCTTGCTGCTCATTCTGTCTATGCTGATGCTCTCCTGCTTGGGCCTCTGTGTTGCCCTGCTTTTTGTCTTCGCTTACGTTGGTTGCTCTTCATTCCTAGGACCTGCCTTATCATGGCTTCCTCCTCCTCCTCGGATGCTCCTGTACCGGATCTTGATGTTGATCCTCCAATACCTTTGGCCACTTCTCCTGCAGCACCACCTGGCAGGAAGCACACTGCCAAGACCCACCTTTCCATATCTGATTGGACCCTGCCTCGTCTGACTGTTGAGCTTCACCACTGTGGCATTGCTTACCCCACTTCTGCTTGTAAGCAGAACCTTGACAACCTGTATATCTCCAGTTTACAGCCTGTGCCAGCTACAGCACCAGCCCCCATGGTTCCTCAGCCTTCTTCTCTCATGTCAGGGACACGTGACTTCATGGCTCAAATGTCTTCCTCCATATCTGCTCTTCAGTCTCACGTAACCAGTCTTGAGGCCCATCTATTGATGCAGCTGCCTCTGGCTCCACTAGCTCCTCATCATGATGACCTTCTTCTCCAAGCAATGTTCCTCTGCCTCTGGCTGCTCCTGTTGTGCCAAGTCCTGCTGCTGTTTCTACTACCGTGCCAGATATGTTGCCCCCTCCTTCTGCTCCTGTCATTTCTTTGGTACATCTCATCTCGTATCACCTCTGCAAGGACATCATCGATGGCAAGGATGTTAATTTGATTTTTCTTCTGGTTTCCTCCCAAGACTATGTGGACAATCACATTGTTTCCTGTGGCGACATAGCAGTTGTCCTTAAATCTAAAGATCCCACCTTCTATGCAAGCTAATGTTTTCTGATTTTTTCCTTGCATTCAGCCTTTATCGGGACATCCTTTGCTTGGCATTTCCTGACAGCCATGCTGAACTTGATTCCTACATGTATCTCATAGTGGATCATAGTTCCCGTTATGACAGTGTACTCTTTTATGATTATCACAAGTCCTTTTTTGCTAAGGTGGCTGCCGCATTGCATCACTATAATACCAAGTTGAACTGTGCAGTTCATGACAACAAAGTGTTTTGTCACCATTTTGCCAGCTGGAGGGCTCTTACCTGCTCTCTTTGTGGTTCTTCTAAATACTTTGTTCTGCTGTGCTCGTTGGTTGTGTTTTCTTCCACTGATTCTTCCTCAGACTCCAAGCCTTCTCCTCCTTCTCTGCTTGCCACTCGTTCTGGACTCACTCGTACCGTTGTGAACTCTCAAGCTCGTTTTGATGCCTTTGGTCATCCTGTCTGGATGTTTGCCAATTGTAAAGTCTGATTCAGTTTCAAAACCTGAGGATGTTTCAGTTTGAATTGCAGCTTTGTGGTGATGCCCAGGCTCGCAGTGTTTGTCCTAAGGCTCTCAAGTCTTCCAAATGACCATTTTTCCATCCCTCAATTCCTCTCAATGTCTCCAAGTTGGCAGATGCTTTGGCCTCCCATCCTTTCTGTCCTCTTGTTGCTCACCTCTTTTGGGGGTTTCAGCATGGTTTTCATTCCAGCATAGCTGTCATTCCTTCTTAATCTTACATTTGAAGCAATCTGCAATCTGCATTACATGAACTGGATATTGTTAAGCAACTACTTCAGAAGGAGCTTCAAAAGAACTTCATCATTGGTCCATTTATTCAGCCTCCATTTCCTATTTTTTGTATTAATCCTATTTATATTGCAGCATAGAAGTTCTTAGGCAAAAAGCATCTCATCATGGATCTGTCTCTGCTCCTCATGCTTCTTCTACACCCAGTATTAATTCATTAAATCCAGCTGATTAGTATTCCTTATCCTATGCTCATATAGACGATGCCATCAGGCTAGTCAAGCACCTTGGCACAGGAGCATGGCTTTCTAAGGCTGACATCACAGTTGCTTTTAAACTACTGATTATTCGTCCCTCACTTTGGCACCTGTACTGTATGTCTTGGGAAAATCAATATTACTTTGCAGTTCAACTTACCTTTGGATGCAGGCGCAGCCCCAAGTTGTTGGATCAATTTACTGAAGCCTTTTGTTGGGCCTTACTCAATGTATACCAGAGACCAGCTGTGCTCCATTTCCTGGATGATTTCCTTCTAATTGATCCACCAGACTCCATTCCTGAGGAAGGTAGAAATACCCTTGTTGAATTTTTAACATTTCTAAACATTCCTCTAGCCAAAGAGAAAACCTTAAGCCCAGCTAAGTCCCTCAAATTTCTTGGCATCATATTGGACTCTGTACATATTGAAGCTCATTTATTTGCAACTTCTTCAAATCCAAGATAAGGTCCATTCCTTTTCAACTCGGTCTTCTTCAAAACTGAGCTGGAATTAGTTTCCCTACTAGGCTACTTGAACTTTCCCATGAGGATCATACCCCAAGGTAGATCATTCATATCTTACCTTTTAAACATAGCTTCTTCAGTTGAGAAACTCCACCACTTTGTTCAAATTACAGCTGCAACAAAATCAGATTTAGCTATATGGTCTTTATTCCTGGCTCATTGGAATGGATGTTCTATGTTTTATAAAGACCCTTTACCAGACTTCTACCCTAGGATGTATACAGATGCCTCCTCTACATATTGATTTGCTGCCATTTTTGGCCCAGCTTTGCTCACTGCCCCTTGGCATCCAGATATTCTGTCAATTCCTGAATTCTCCTTGACTTCTTCACTGTTTGAAATGTATCTCATTGTAGCTGCTGCTTTTCTATTGGGTCACTTATGTACTCTTCAATCATTTTCTATCTTTTCAGACAATCAAAGTACCATAGAAATTAACAACAAAGGTTGCTCCTTATCCTTGTCTATAATGATGTTCATGTGGAAGTTGACCTGGCTCTCACTTTATCATAATTTTACCATCCAATGTTTTCATATACCCGGTCATGTCAATAAGGCTTCTGATGCATTGTTTCGATTTCAATTTCAGGTATTCCACCAAATATCTCTGGAAGCAGAGCCAGAGATGTCTTCTCCCCCTTCCTTCCAGGATCTCATAATGCTGTTGAATTCTATCAGTACCAAGCTTCCTCAATCATGTGGAAAACTTTAGCCTGTTCTACAAGATCTACCTATTCTACAACCTGGTCTAAATATGCTTCATTCTGTGACTACAAACACCGTGCGCTACTCCTATCTCAGTTGATCATGTTTTAGCATTTATGACATTTTGCCATGAGGTCTTACACCTATCTCATGATACCATTAAACAATACACTGCTGGAATTGAATTTGTCCATTCTCAATATGCTCCTTCTGCTCCATCAATCCTTTCCAATCTATCTGTGAAACTTCTCTTGCTGGGGTTTTCACAGAGTGGCTCCAGTCAAAATTCCTCAAAGACTTCCCATAGAAGGACCTCTAATGAGAAGCCTCTTGGATTTATTAGATTCCATTCCTTTTGATCCCAAATTCAGTTTGATGATTTCCATAGCTATTGGTCTAGCCTTTTACAGATTTCTTAGATCTGGAGAATTTTCAGTCTCATCTTCCACCTCATCCACATTCCTTAAAACATCCACTCTTCGAAAAGAAGATGAGTACTATATCCTGCATCTACCTTCATCAAAAACAGATTGTGTTCATGAAGGAGTTTCCATAGTCCATATTTACTTCTAAGAATAAATGGTGCCTGGTTGCTCAATTAGACAAACTTATGAATTTTTATTTTGGATCCGATTATTCTCTGCCCCTACTAACCTCAATCCGTAATACTCCAATGACTACGAAATAGTCCATAGACCATATCAGAATTTTGCTTCATTGGCTGGGACTCAATCCTTGTTCATATTCTGGGCACTCTTTCAGAATTAGAGCAGCATCATCAGCCTCAAGACATAATATTCCCAGCCATATTATAAAGAAGCTCAGAAGATGGAAGCAATCAGCTTATGATACCTACATTCCAAATCCAAATTCAGAAATAACAATAACATTTTAGATCATCACCTCTTAATATGCCCAGAGAATGGGCAGCTTAGTAACCATTGGTCCTCTGAGGTTTTCTCCCCATGTGGTTTTTTTCTCTCTTGCATGTTACTGGCCATACTCTCCATGAGTTCAAGATTATCAACATAATTTTTGGGCTTTCTGTTCCTACAGCTATCAAGTTTAAAGTTTATACACCTACCCAGCTTAAAGCAATACCAACAATAGAAATATACTTAAGCCACAAAAGAGTACGCACAAGCATGAACACATTTTATTTCACAGGCATTGAATGGGAGAGCTTAGCCCAAGGGTCACTGTGGGGGAATAACTCCTCCACAAACATAATATTAACTGGCCTCTCCCTGGACCCCCCACTCTAGAGATTGGAAAAAATTAGTCCACCATCCTCCCCTTCCCTCTCCTTTTCCAGCTTCCCCCCCCACCATCCTCATGGGAGGCTCTCTATTCCTACAGTTATCAAGTTTAAAGTCCATACACCTACCCAGTTTAAAGCAATACCAACAATAGCAATACAGTTAAACCACAGCAGAGTATGTGCAAGCATAAACTCACTTTATTTCACAAACATTGAACTAGGTTTGGGGTACTTGTTATAGGCCATCAAACAGCAATGAAGAGAGGATCACAGCAAAATGATTTGAGCTATAGAGAACTAATTAGTTGGCATATCTTGTTTTCATACAGGAAATTAACTTTGGTGATAATAACTCTTCTGGCAACATAGCCAGATCCACAGGCCAAATTTATTATCATAGATGAAAATTGTATGAAACAACATGTAAAAGTTCCCACCAGGAAACAAGATATACTAGATAATGTAAACAGCAGCTTTGAGGTTTTCCTGACCTTTTCTATAATCAGGGAATCCGTTGCAAGCATTGTCCACAATACGGTTACTGTATTGGAAAATTGACTATGGTGACCGGGTCTTTGAGAAAGGGGCAGTATGTCAAAACTTCAGAAAGGTCATCTTCAGGAGCATGAAAGATGCATTGGCAGCTTGGGACTGGGAAGATGAAATTCAAGGGCTAACCACTGAGCAAAAATGTAAAAAAACTAATGTATAGGTTACACGTAATACTTTTATCTCAACTTTTAACAAACAACACAAAAGGGGATATACAGTACATCAACTTAATTAACAAAATGAATAAAAAAATATATGACAGAAAAGTGAAGAGCCTTCAGAAAACTCCAAAACAACACGTCACAACAGCAAAGGAACATTTTCTAAGTAAGCAAAATATTGCAAAAAGTTAATGTCTGTAGTCAGGCATTGCATGGCAAGAAAATTGCAGAAGAAAGATTGCCACTAAAAAAATCTGCAATGCATTTGAAAACATATGAGATAGACTAGGCAGGACAATAAGCAACAGGACCAATTACAGTGAATAGCAGAATATGCAACCATGCAGCTAGAACAGTTAATACAATTAAACATTATTTTTACTCAGTGTTTGGTTCCAAAAAGGAAATAACTATGGCATGCATGTTAATAATAGGACTAATGAAAATATGCCAGATATTTTCATTGTGGAAACAAAAGCTAAACTAACAAAACTGGAAAGTACTAAATCACAAGGTTCAGACAATGTACATGTCAGAGCAATGATAGTACTGGCTGGAGTACTAGCCAGCCATATCAGCAAGGTACTCAATTACTCACTAAGGGAAGGGGTGGTGCCTAATGACTGGAAAAATGCCATTGTGATACCACTAAACAAGCAAGGTAATAGAGCTGAGGTTGGGGATTACAGACCAGTCGGTCTGACATCAGTAATTTGTAAACCTTCAGAAGCAATGCTCATATGAAAGAATGAATGTTTTAAAAAACATATCTTGGTTGATGATATACAGTGGTATCCCCCAGGATGAAACCCAATTCTGCAACATTTTGCAGCACTCTGCAGAATGTTGCAGCAGACCTACTGAATAAAGCAATGTAATTTCAATGGCAATTAGTCCCTTTTGTCATTCAGGAAAATGTGACATTGCCAGGATGAAATGAATGCCACAGTTTCCTGCATGAAAAAAGGGACTAATTGCCACTGAAATTACATTGCTTTATTCAGTAGGCCTGCTGCAGCATACTACAGAGTGCTTTAAAAGTGGGTTCCATCCTGGGGGATACCACTGTACATCATGGATTTACTGACAGAAGGTCCTGTTTAACAAACCCTATACATTTCTATGAACCTGTTAATAAACATCAATAAAAGCAGCTTTTAATGAGTGTTCCTATTTGGGCTGCTTATATTGTCAAGTTTCTAGTAATTGAAAATGTATCCCAGCAGAATGGTGACTATGATTCTGTTCTACTATAAAGGGGAAACCTTTTGGATTTTTACTTTGGGTATGACAAAGTGGCCTGGGTTAAATTTACAATTTCGGTACATTTTGGTCAATCTGTATTACATCTTCGATAATCTGTATTGCCTTTTTATCCTGTTAGGTACATTTTGGGAGGATTGGGGGTGCGGGGGTTGGTTGGCTGGGTGCCACTGGAAATAGGGGATATCTTAGACATGAAGTTGTTTATCTTCCCATGTGACCTTATGATTCAATGTTACATACAGTTGATGCAAAATAGCTTTATATATTTTTGTTCCTGGAACATTAAAGGTGCACAGTCTCCCACTAAAAGAGCCTAAATCTTACTCCATCTGCACAAGTTGTAGGTAGACATTGCCTTCTTTCAGGAGACACACTTGCTTGCATCCCAGGCTCTCTCCTTTTGGAGATCCTGGGTGGGGCATGCCTTTGGAGCAGGTTCAAACTCTTATAAGAGGGGTGTATCTATTCTTATAGCCAGGTAGATTTCCTTCCATTTTTTGCAGGAAACAGCAGATCTCTTGGGTCAGTTTCTTGTTATGAGGCCTTGATTGGCCATCAGGAAGTGATGTTGGGATCTTTTTATGGTCCTAATTTGGATGATCCACAATTTTTTTACTTCTCTAATGTCCCTAGTAGCACCATGGACCTCCCTCCCAATTATCTTAGGGGGGACTGGAATCTGGTACTCTGCAATAAAGTGGATAGAATGGGTAGATTCCGGTAAACCCTCTCACATGCACAACTAACCCTCCATGAGTTTATGGATTCCCTGAGGCTGGTAGACCCCTGGAGAGTTCTATTCTTGGATCGTCATGAATGCTCATTTCACTCCCTCCCTCACAACTCATTTTCTAGCTTGGACTTTTCCCTAATTGGTACAGAACATCTCCCTAGGGATAATACTTGTCATTATTCAGCAAGGGTAATTTCAGACCATCACCCTACTCTTATGCAGCTTAACCTTTACCATTCTCTGGTAAGGGATAAGGTGTGGTGGTTTAATAACCAGCTGCTTAAATCTGAAGACATTAAGAACTGTATTCATTCCTTTATTGATAATTTTATAGAAACAAATTCTCCATCCATGACTAAATTAGACTTGTTATGGGGAGTGCTGAAGTGTGCTCTCCGTGGGGAACTGATACGCCTCATTGCCAGATGTAAACAGCAGTTAACGGTTAAGACTTCCACCCTGTTGGCTGACATTAGAAATTAAGAAGAAATATCTCTTCATGCCCCAGTGGAGCGGGAGTGATTGGAAGACCTCAGACATCAATATAACATCTTATTAGGGGAAAAGACAGAACACTTATTGTTTCACTCTAAAGTGAAATATTTTGACCAGGGGGAGAAGGCAGGTAAATTACTGGCTCTCTGACTGCACTCTCAGGCAATGGACAGAATTGTGTCTTCCATTCATCCTAGCTCTGATCAGCTTTTAACCTCACCATGGGATATAGTTGCCACATTTCAGAACTTTTATCATAAGTTATATCTGCTGCCCACCTCTCCCTTTTCTACTGAGCTTTTTGAGGCCTTTCTTCAGGATATTCCCTTACCTTATTTGGATGATATTTCAGCTGCCGGTCTACAAATGCCTTTAACACTTGCTGAAATTTCTTAAGTTATTGATTCCTTGGCCCCAGATAAGTCCTCTGACCTGGATGGGTTTTCTACTAATTTTTATAAGGCCTTTAAAGCTCAATTGGCAACTATACTTCTGGACACTTTTAATTATATATTTAAGGATGGCCTGAATTATACTTCACTTATGGAAGCTATGATCATGGTACTTCCTAAACTGGGTGGAGATTCTTTGTTGGTTTCTAACTATAGGCCACTCTCTCTAATTAACATACATTTTAAAATCCTCGCTAATGTAATGGCCTTTTGGTTAAGTTGGGTATGGGATTCTATTCTGAGAGGAACAAGTGGGGTTTGTCAAAGGCAGATTATCAGTTGATCATCTCCGAAAATTAGCTCATCTCATTTCCGCATCCAGGGACTCCCATATATCTGCAGTCTTGTTGTCCCTGGACATGGAAAAGGCCTTTGACAGGGTCTCATGGGACTATTTATTTGCCCTGTTGCCTAAATATCATATCCCTCAGGAGTATATAAGATGGGTTAGGATACTTTATTCTTTTCCATCAGCTCGCACACTTTGCAATGGTATCTTATCAACCCCATTCCCTCTCCAGCAGGGTACATATTATTTCTCAGTTCAGATCTCTTTCTAATAATAAGCTGAATTTGACTAAAACTGTGGTAATGCTGCTTAACAACCATATCTTTAAAGCTGACCTTGCTCATCTTGATTTAATCTGGGTACATGACAAATTAAAATATTTAGGGATTTATCTTAGTGCATTGCCTACAAAAATGAAACAATTTAATCTTGATTCTACTATGCTTCAAATTAAAATGGATTTAGCTTGTTGGGTTGTGTTACCTATTTCCATGTGGGGCCAGCTTAACATTATAAAAATGAATATTTTATCCAGGCTATTCTATCTTCTGCAAATGTTTAACTTTGCCTTGCCACAGCCATGGTTCAATCAAATCCATAAGCATTTAACTTCTTTCCTGTGGCAGGGTAAAATGGCTCTTTGGGCTTTGTTTAAATTAATGTGGGCCAAACAAGACAGGGGCCTACAAGTCCCTAACTTTTTCCTGTACTATCTGGCATTGCACTGTACCAGATTTTTTCATTGGTTTGGATCATAGAAACATAGAAACATAGAAGTTGACGGCAGATAAGGACCGCAAGGCCCATCCAGTCTGCCCATTTCTTTTTCTACCTTATAAATGTGCCATCGGCCTTTGCTCTGTCAGTGACCTATCTATTCATAGTCATTTGTATTGCTCCCTTATGCCTATCCCATGCCTGTTTGAAGCCCTGCACTGTATTCATAGCCACCACTTGCTTGGTAAGCCATTCCATGCATCTACCACCCTTTCTGTGAAAAAATTTCCTCACATTCCCCTTAATCGGCCTCCCTCAATCTCATGCTGTGTCCTCTTGTCCTGCTATTTTTCTTATATTTAAACATGTTAGACTCTTTCACCTTGTTTATGCCCTTAAGGTGTTTAAATGTCTCGATCATATCACCTCTCCCTCCTTTGCTCAAGGGTATACATGTGAGCTCCGTTAATCTGTCCTCATATGTCTTCTGATGCAGTCCCTGCACCATTTTGGTTGCCCTTCTCTGGACTGCCTCAATGTAGTTAATGTCCTTGTGAAGGTGTGGCCTCCCAATACTGCACGCAGTACTCCAGATGGGGCTCAACCAATGTCTTGTACAGAGGATTATTACCTCCCTCTTACGACTTTTGATACCCTACTAATACACCCTAACACCCCTAGCCTTACCTACTGCTTTAGAGGTCTGCTTGGATGATTTTAGGTCATCAGTGATGATGATGCCCAAGTCTCTTTCTTCCTTGTGACTGCTAGCAACTCCTCCCAGCCTATAAGTGGCTTTGGGTTTCTCTTCCCTATGTGCATGATTTTGCACTTTTGCATTAAATCCCAGTTGCCACTCTTCTGACCATTCTGCTAGTTTATCCAGATCTCTCTCATTCTGCCCACCCATCTGGATCATCTACTCTGTTGCAGATCTTGGTGTCATCTGCAAACAGACAAGCCTTACCTCTAGTCCATCTACGAGGTCACTAATGAAGATGTTGAATAGGACTGGCCCCAGGACTGATCCCTGAGGTACCCCACTTGTGACTTGCATCTCTTCTGACTGTATACCATTTACCACCATCTCTGTTTTCTGCCAGTCAACCAGTTTGCCACCCAGTTGACCAACTTCTGACCCACCCGAGCCTACCTAGCTTATTTATCAATCTTCTATGTGGAACAGTGTCAAAAGCTTTGCTGAAGTCAAGGTAGGCGACATCAACTGCTCCCCTTGGTCCACCACTCTGGTTACCCAGTCAAAGAAATCTATGAGATTAGTTTGACAGGACCTTCTTTGTAAACCCATGCTGTCTTGGATCCTGTGCCCTATGGGATTCCAGGTGTTGCACTATCCTTTTCCTTAAGGAGGCCTCCATAATCTTGCCCACTACTGAGTAAGACTGACCGGTCTGTAGTTCCCTGCCTCCTCCCTGCTACCACTCTTGTGGGTGGGATCACATGAGCCTTCTCCAGTCTTCTGGGACCTCTCCTGTGCTCAGAGACTCACTAAACAATTCTGCTAACACGGCTCTGCTAGTTTCCTCCTTTGGCTCCTTAAGTACCCTGGGATGTGTACCATCAGGTCCATTGCCTTATCCACCCTGAGCTTAGCAGCTCTTGTAGGACCCTTTCTTTTGTGAAGGGAGTACTCACCTCCCTCCCCTGTGTCCATGATGCTGAGCTGTGGGCCTGCCCTACCTTCTCTTCAGTAAATACTGAGCAAAGTATCTATTTAGGATAGATGCCTTTACAGGGTCCTCCTCCTCACATGCTCCCTTTCTCCATTAAGCTTAGCATAGCTCCCTCTGGACTTTCTCCTTTCACTAATGTATCTATAGAAAGTCTTGTCACCTTCTTTACTGTTCGTGCTAGTGTTTCCTCAGTTTGGGACTTTGCCTGCCTACTGCCTTACCTGCCTCTTGAGGGCAGTTTGGTATGCCTCCCATCTTCATCCCGCTGTGTTCCTTTATATTTTCTGAAGGCCAGCCTTTGGCTCTGACCTTTTCTGCTACTGTATTTGAGAACCAAAGTGGTTTCTTCTTCTTTGCACTTCCTTTTCTGTCTAACACAATGGGATGTTGCTTCAAGTATTGTATCCTTAATGCTTGCCCACTTTGCCTGGTACCTTCTCACCTGTGTTTTCTTTTGCCAGGGCTAGCTTAACTCTGTTGGCCATCTTATCAAAGTCAGCTCCTCTGAAGTCCCATATTTTTGCTTTGGAATGGGATGATTTAATGTAATGCCAAATTGAACCATACCATGTGATGGTCACTGGCCCCAGGTGACCTTCTACCTGGAGATCTGTGATCCTTCTTTGTTAGTCAGTACTAGATCTAGGATAGCCCTGTCTCTTGTGGGTTGCTGTACCAGTTGTTTGAGGCCCTCCTGCAGGAATCCACTATGAGTCTAGTTCTGGCAGATGTTCCTGCTGGTATTGACCAATCTGTATCTGGCATGTTGAAGTCTCCCATTATCAGAACCCTCCTTTAGCTGTCATGTTTTGTATATCTTCTAACAGTAATGTGTCTATGTCCTCCCTCTGGTCTGGGGCCTGTAGACAACCCCAGTTCTTATGGCTGTCCCATTTCCTGTTTCCAGGGTGACCCACAGTTCTTCTGGCTCCTTATGTGTATTCTGAATTTCTGTAGCTTTGATATTTTCATTAACATACAGGGCCACCCCCCCCTTTTGCACCTCGGTCTCTTCTGAACAATACATAGCCAGGTACTGAAGTCTCCCAAGTGTGGTTACTGGTAAACCACGTCTCACTAATTGCTACTATGTCCAGTTTAGCCTCTGACATTATTGCCTGCAGGTCTGGGATCTTATTTCCCAGGCTGTGAGCATTTGTGTACATGATTTTCCATTGGCCAGATTTTGGTGTGTTAGTTGTTGGGTGAAGTTTGGCATTACCCCTGTGCATCGTATGGGGAGACAAACCTTTTTTCTTACCTGGTGATGCAAATGAACGGCAAACACACTGAATTCCTGTTTGACCACTAGCTGAGGGGGGAGGGGTGTTCTTCCCATTCGACGTATGGGGTGCTGCACCCCTCTCCCCATTTGCTAGTTTAAATACTCTGCAAAGACGTCAAACTTCTGCCCCAATGCACTGACTCCCTCTTTAGTCAGATGCAGTCCATCAAATTTAAGGAACTTTCGCTCCCAGAACTGTTGCCAGTTCCCTACAAATCTGTGTCCTTTTTCCTGGCACCAGTCCTTGAGCCACGTGTTTAGCTCCCCTATCTCCCCTTCTCTGACCTTCCATCCATCTGCTCCCTCTCCCAGACTGGCAGGATCTCAGAGAAGGAGATGCCGGCTAAATAGATGATAGTTTGTCACCCAGCCTAGTCAGGTGTTCCTTGGTCTCCACAACTGACCGGCTGGCGAGATCATTAGTCCCTATGTGTACTAGGACATCAATGTTTTCTCCTGCTTTGTGAACAATTTTAGCAATGCGGTCAGTGTCTCTCCATGCTGATGTACCTGGAGACACCTGACCATCACCCTGGCTGGAGATGGTATCAACTCCCGAATCATGGAGTCTCCTATGATCAGAAGTTTTTGGATTTCCTTTGTGCTTGTTTAGTTTTGGTTCTCTGATTTGGGTGAGTATTGTTGTGTTAGCTCCTGTGTTGCAGTGTCCTGCTCTGCAGTGTCTTCTGCCTCTTTATTTGGTTTCAGAGATAGAGGCAGATACCTGTTTGTAGTGTTTATATGGTTTTGGAGGTAATGTGTTGGAGAGCAGAGAGTGATGGGGCACCTGATTTGTTCCTCCTAACCACCTGCTAACCTCCTGGACCAACTACCCTCTGCGGTCGAGGTTTTTCTGTTGGATGCTGGGAAATGGCGGGTGGTTCTTATTATGTATTTCTTCAATATGAAATTTGAGGCGTGCAATCCTCTGCCCATGCTGCCTGGAGCTGAGACCCAAGATCTCCAAAGGCCCAGCATGTAGGACAGTATCCTAAATCCTGTAAGACTGTCCTTCTGAAAATTGTTCCACAGTACCTGCAGTTAATGAAATCCATTCCAAATAAGTTGCTGGGTTTGTAACTAGTCAGAGTAATTAGAAGGAAAAAATGCAAGTAATGGTTTAATTGTGCTTTGTTTAACTTGTTATAACAAGTTAAATTACTAGTGCCCTGTAAATGAGATCACCTTGTGGAGGCCCCACTGATCCGCCTCTTCCTGCTCTGCCACAGGAAATGTCACAACTGTGGTACCCTATAAAAGGAGTGTAGCGTGGGTGGTTGGGGATGGGGTGGCTGGGCCCTTCCCTGCCTAAAAGAAGAACCATGACGAAAGAACAAGGAGGTAAGAGCAGAAACAATCAGTCAACAACAAATGCAGTAACCCTGAAAGCTTATCCTAATGTTAGATAAAACTGTAAAACCTGTAAAGCACCACCTGTAATAATTTCAGAGAGATATACCCTGTAAGAAACACTTTGCTCCAGAGAAAAATAAAGCAGTAACAGAAGATATACCTTGCAAAAGACAATTTGAATCAGAAGATTAGCAGTAATCTGTTAGCACACCTGTAGGCACACCTTGTAATAATGCAGAAGAAGGTATACCAGCAACAACAATTTGAATCAGAGAAAAATAAAGCAATGAAATGTTAGCAACAAACAGTAAGCAATCCCTGTGAGTAAAAAATAAAAACACCACCACACAGTAAATCTGCTTAGCCAAACTAAGTCTTAATCCTTCTCCCTTGCTCTGGTAAGTTTCTCTACTCTGCCTTTCAAGCAGTCTTAGAAGGAAAGAGTTCAGGTGAAGCTAGGTGTCTTGGCCAGCAAACCAAGTCTTCATTAAGGCCCTACGGGGGTCTTATGTCCCACACTGGGTAAATATAGAATGTTCTTTTTGTTTGAGTACTGATCAGGACATCCAATCACTCCTATACTTTTCCCAGAAGAAGCTCCCCCGATCATTACGGACCACCCTGTTGGAAGCATCCCTCCAAATTCACTCACAGTTATGCTCTATCCTAAAAGTTCATCCTTACAAAGATACCTCTCAACCTTTGTTCAGAAACCCCAATTTCCAAATAGCTGGACGGATGCTTTCTGAATGGTTCTGGCCCAACATGGGTGTTAATACAGTAGCAGATCTGGTGTGTTCTCAAAAATTACTTTCATTTCAAGAAGCCAGTCAGTTGCACCACTGGCCATCATCCTATTGCTTCCGTTACTTTTAGATGTCACATATACTCCTTCAGTTTTTTTGGTATTGGTCCCTGGTGCAACCCCCTGAGAGACATTGTCTCTCCTTTGGTCACTGCAGCCCCCGCTTCCCACTACATTTCATATTACTACCATTCTCTGAGGGATTAGTTGATTAACCCTGAGTGCTCTAGGTTCTACTTCTAGGACGAAGCACTCCTAGCCATTGATATATCATGGAACTGGCCTGATATATGGAAGCACGTACACAAGTACATAAGTGGGATAAGTACCATTTCATGCAGTTCCAAATTTTACGTAATTTGTATTATACTCCAGTTAAACTGCATAAACTAGGCAAATTACTCACAAATACTTGCTGCAGATGTGGTACAGAACCTGGCTCTCTACTTCACATCCTCTGGGCTTGTGAAACTGTAATTCCCTTTTAGCCATCAATAAAAGCCCATTTGGACCCCATGCTTGGGCTGTCTGGAGCATTTCTCCCAGAGATATGCCTTCTGGGAGATTATGCCAATACACTGATTGGTAACAAGAGGTCACATATGGCCCTGATTGCAGCATGCACCAAAAAGGTCATCCTTCACCATTGGCTTGACTAGAGTCCACCCCAACTCATTGAATGGTATAGAGAGGTATTGTTTGCATTTCAAACCGAGGGCCTCATAGCTAACATGACAGGCAAAGCTCTCAAATATAAAAATATTTGGGAACCTTTGCATGTTTTACTAACTATATGACTATGGAATCCTTTTTCCTGATGGATCCTTAAAGCAGATTGCATTCCTTGATTGTCATGGGTCTGCTTTTCATAATTCTATGAGTGGAATAATATGGTACAGTTCAGGTGGCAAGGGGAGGGGGATTAGGGACTCAGTGGGCTTATGGGGGCTGGGGAATTTTAGTTATATAAAATGCTTTGTTTATTGGAAGTTGTTATTTCTGTCATACTGTATTTGTACTACAGACTAATGTGACCTGTTTAGTTATGATTCTTCTTAATAAAGTTTATTCAATTTGAAATAAATGTACAATTTGAGTGGTTCTAATTCTCATATAAAATCCTGCATCTCTTTTCCCCACTATTGTTCCAACATACCCAAGCCCATCAATTTCCATCCCTCTTACCTCTTTCTCCCATTCTTTTTTCCTTAATGCCAACCTTTCCCACCCCAACCCTACCCTCCCTCCTCCATCTTCTGTTTTTATGTGTTGCCGTACTTTTATCTTTGATGTTGTGATGCATCTGTGTCATTTGTTGTAGAATATTGGACCCAGGAGGGACAGTACATCTCAATGCTAAATAGGGAACTAGGGCAGACTGGATAGACCATGGCTCTTTTTCTGCCATTACTCTCTGTGTTTCTGTTGCCGAATAATCTTAAGAATTAACCTGCAAAGAACTGAATTTTGAAGATCCATATATAGTATATAGCATACAGAATGATGATTTACTGAATGAAAGGTTTCCTATTTAGTTCCTAGATATTCAGTATCACTGATATGAAATTGAGAGTATCGATGACTAGAATGAATCATGAATGTTACAATATGTGTTTTTGTGTAAATATGGTATGGTATTCTTTTCTTGTTCAATCTAAAAAGATCATTACAAATAAATAAAACATAACATATAAACATACATAGAAAAATGAAACATATTTTTAAAATCATCAATCTATGTCAAAGCTGCTTATGAATAAAATACTTCCTAGAATATATTCAGGTGATTATCGATTTAGTTCTCATTTTCCTTATTTGTTGTACATGTACTAAAAAGTTAGCCATTCTAGTTGTTATAAATTCATCTTCTGTTGTTGACAATATATTAATTTGAACATCATCATCACAACATTGGAGAGAAAGAAGAACATCTCCTAACCATTTGCTTTCTAGCCCTTTCATACCAAGAGCATCTCACTATAAAAAATTCAGATATTTCTATTTCTTGTGCTCCACAGTAACAAAATGTGTGTACAGGGTCTCTTAACTTTTTTGATTTTGCCATTAGTACCTTAGAATCATAAAATTCAACCCTAAACCTGGCATATAGTTTCCTTTGTTCTGAATTATCCAACACATCAAGATAATATTTATATTTATGAGTTAATACAATATTACTGTACCACATCGAAAATTTTGAATTTCTTGTTCTTTCCATGTCATCCCTGTTATATCTTTTAATAAGTAACTTCTTGATGTGCTTTTTATATTGTACTGATATCGTAACATTTTTATATGTCAAATCTAAGGATTCCAATGCTATTGATTATGTAAATAGTGATGTTCTAATGTTTATTTGTGCCATATTTGGCACTGTTTGCTCATTATTATTAACACCTGTTACTCTTAAATACAATCCCTCCATTTGAGTGTTTCTGTCTCTTTGTACATAAATTCTGTAGTCCACTAGAGGACATCCACATTTGTGAAAGCTTCAGTCAGAAGTGAAACATGGATGTTTTTGAGGTTACTACAAGCAGAGAATTTTTTCACTTGCATCTACTGTTTAATAAAGATAAATCCATACTGAATCAAATTTGTGTGTGCACCATGTCTCTTTTGCAGATAGTGATTACATATTGTACAAAGCTAATCTTAAAGACAAGGTAGGCAAAAAGTAAATAGAGAGAGATGTTTAGAAAGAGAACAGGATATAATTAAATCCAAAGTGGAAATTTTAAAGTGTTTCTTTTCCCCTTTAAAAAAAGAACCACCCATTTCCTTTCCTCTCAGATGTATCCTTTCCAATTAGCCTGAATCTGTCCTTCTCAGTGTCTCAATCCTTTATTCCTGTGGAGGGGTTGTGGGATAACAGATGGACCGAACACAGAGCTTCAGATTCAATACATAATCTCTGTGTGATGTTTATTTAAAACACAGGGAATAACTTTAAATAATGGCATACCCCTTCTTCAATACATCAGTTTGCAGCAACAGACTATGCATGTCATTCCTCTCCATTTAACACTTACTGACCTACTGATCTACTGATCTATCTCTTTAGTGAAAATGATTTAATTCCCTATGCTGGTCTCGTGTGTTTGTGTGATGGGAGCTTAAAAAAGAAACCCCCCCCCAAACAAGCTAAAGACAAAGAACCTCAGTGCAGAAGCACTGAAGCAAGGGAAAGGGTATTGGCAATAATGCTAAGTTTCTAAGAAACACAACATCACACATAACCCTATAATGCAAACCATCATGGGATGTACATGAAAATCAGCATGAAATTTTAGAGTGGTTCAGCTTATAGCAGGAATGCATGGTACCAAAGGGCCTCTCAAATAATCTGCAATTTGCATGCATTTTTTCAACAAGATGGGGGTTTTCCGATAGCTCTACCCTGGTAACATAATTCTATAATACAGTCACCTAGTAACTTTTTAACTTTATTAAAAACACCTAGTGCCATGGTATTGTCAACATTTACAGGTTTCATACTCATAACCCGGCTACCAAAAGCAAATAAATAAATAAATAAGGCATATACATCAAGGTATTTTATGACATGGTGCTATTGCATACTAAATCCAACAATGAGGAACACAGCCTGTTTTACATCAGCTCAGAGGTCACCACAATAAGCTCCCTGTAAGATGTCCTGAGAAGGAAAAGGAAAAATTAAAGAGGACACTATAGCATCATCAAGAAAGGGAAGGGGCACCCACAGGTGGCTAACCTTGTGGACTAGAAACTGTAAAGGATATATTAGGCTAAGAAATAGAAGTACTGTTGCAACAGATTTAAGAAAAGGTCAGTCCTCAAGAGTGGCAGGATCTTGCTGTCGCAATCCCCCTCACACACACACACACACCAGGTTTCTGTGAGTGCAGTATGTCCAGGCCTTTCAAGTTCATTAGGCTCCCAAGTTTCCAGAGTCTGCTAAGTGAGTCTCATATTGGTGTGCATTTAATTGAGAAATATTGTCCCCCATGCTCCCATTATCCCCTTGGGGATATTCTTCTCTGGTGCTATCCAGATCTGCTCCCCTTCCCTTGGTGACCACCCTATCTCCAACTCCTGTGCTTGGTGATCCCCTGTACCAACTCTCTATCCTATACTCTAGTCTATGTCCCCATGACTACTATCCATTGTTCTGAGCAGTAACCCCATTTCCTTCTGATGTAGTTGCAGCCCACCTTGGGAGCCTAGGCATACTTTGCCCCAGAATGAACTCCAGTTGGCCAGAAAAAGGAGACCCTTACTTTTACAACATGCCCTTAGCACAGGGTAGCCACCCCTATGGTATGCTGTCATTTTTCACCTGCACCCAGGATTGTGGGGATCTCAGTAAAATCACCCTGGATTGCTTTCCATTTGGGACAATCCATATGTCTATGAATGACTTCTTTATTTCCTTGGGATTTGTGCTCCTTATGTCATTCATGCAAATATGGACAACAACATCCTGATGTTCCTTCAACTCCTCTGCTTGACCCTGGAAAGCACTCACCAGACCTCTTCTGCAGGCAGATAAATTGTCTGCTTCATTTGGTTGCTTATTACTAGGCACCGTATGAGATGGAGAACTGGTTATTAACATGCACCTTTTGCATTAAGGACAAGAAACCTACTGAAGTTTGTGATGATAAAATGTTCATTAAGTTTGCGAATGTGCGCTAAAATTCTTGGGATGAGTGAGTCTTGAGGGGTGTGACACTGTCTGTCCAATGCAGAGTGCTCTGCAAGGGGCTCGACAGTATAATACCAATCATTAGCCAGGCTGATCATGATGGTATTTTGCCTGAAGTGGTCTGAACTTGAAAAGAAAAAGCTGCACCAATCTTGTGGTGGCTTTTTCCTTTCATCTGCAGGGCACCGCTCAGCAAACAGCTGTTTGTATCTCAATCAGCCTCGCTGACATCTCTGTCCCCCACTCGCCACTCCACCAGTCCCTTCCTGGAAGGTAGGAGGATGCGCTTTCCTCCCTGCCTACTCCACTTCCCGCTGACTCCTTTTACTCCTCTTCTGCCACTCATGTGGATTAGGCCACAGCCTAAGCTCCGTACAGGCTGGGAGTATACAGTGTCTGAAGGCACTTTCACTTTAAGCGCAATCACGCAAGCAGGTCCCCCCACCTGCCAACATCAGGGTGCTCAATCCCCGTATCAGCATGTATCTTCCCTCTCCCTTAAATGTGACACACTGGGAGCCCACCCCAGTGTGCCAAAAATCTACCTATGATGTTTCCAACACTGGGATGCCCACTCGTGGTTTCGAATGCACGGCCCCCCACATCCTTATATTTTCAGTCGACTTTAGGGTGCCCAATCCCCAGGTCAGCACTGATGCTGCCCAGTATTCTGGCACCCTGGGAGCCCACCCCAGTGTGCAGAAATCTGTGTTACTAATATTTTACTTGTAAAGATCAACCTACAGTTAATACTCTGAGGTCTTCCAAGTGTGGGCGTTTGGTATCCTTTAAGTGTAAGTTAATTGCAGAAAGATCCCTGTCTTATAGAGAACCCAAGTGGACAAATGACCTTCCTACAGACCTTCTTGAATGTAGCAAGGTCGGTAAATTTCAAAACTGTGCTTCGATCGCACCTAGCTCTCGCTCGGGTTCGTGAGTGTCCTAACACAGGCTGACCTTACTTCTAAGAATTGACCTGCCCTAATCACCCTAATTATTTCTCCTTATGAAGGATATACCTAAGCTAATCCCGCTACCCCTTTCTCAACCCTTTGACCCCCCCACCTCCTTGGACAAAGCCTCCTCTGGCTGCCACACCTACACTTCCTGAATAAGTGGTTCTCAAGCTGCCTTACGCACTTCAACATCCTGCTCCTGAATCCCTTGCTCCTTAATTGACAGTGCATCTAGCACAGAGCTGTCCGATCCTGCAGCCTTTCATTAATACCCTCCCACTTGCTATACTGACGGTTATATTACCTTGAGAATTTCTAGCTGATGGAACTGGAAGTGTAACAAACCAAATAATGAGGATTTTCCTTTATCAAGTAACCTGAGCAACCTGAAACCTTTGTTACCCTTTGTATGTAAATGTAATTCTGTACTCCCATTGTATCTCTTTGTACCCATGTATTTAATGTTATTGCTGATTTATTATGTCTTGTACCTTGTCTGACTTGGAACCTTTGTAAATGAGCCTTGGCTCGAAGGTATTTAATCCCAAACTGAAATAAATAAATAGAAAACAGTTCCCCGCCTTGATAAAGCATAAGAGCTACATGAAACAGTGGTGGAGGGGTGTAACTGTTGCCCATGTTGAATCTTAGCATTTTTAATTAAATAAAAGCATGTTTTAACTTTTAGACCTTGTTTTATGTCTTTTTTTTGTTTCGGTTGTCTTAGTGCACCACTCTGTTTTATTCCCAAGTTTCAAGAGGTCTTTTTTTTTAGCTGAAAAAAGAAAGAAAATGGTCCCTTGTCATTCGTGCCAGCCTCCCTCCCCCAACCCTCATCCTCTTCTTTGCACTCCCCTCCCCGCACCCTCCCCACCCATACTTACCTCTTGAGGTTGGGCGCAGTGATCTTCTGTGGACCGGGAACATGTCTGCACTCTTCAAAAGCCAATCACAAACTGACAAAAGTCACAGTAAGCCCTATAATGGCAATGCAAAGAAGTGCAAGGTAATGCACCTGGGAAACAAAACCAAAAACTCAGGGGAAGAGTACACAATGGGGGGTGAGATAATAACAACAACAAAAATCGAAAGAAACCTAGGAATAATTATATCAGATGACCTAAAAGTGGGCAAGCAATGTGAGAAGGCAGTAAGGAGGGCTGGGGGGATACTGGGATGCATAGGGAGAGGCATCAACAGTAGAAAACAGGAAGTTGTTATCCGTCTGTACAGACGGTTGGTGAGACCCCATCTGGAGTACTGTGTGCAATTCTGGAGACCCCATCTCCACAAAGAGTGGGGGTTGTTCAGAGGAGGGCAACCAAAATGGTGCAGGGTCTGCACCAGAAGACATATGAGGACAGACTAAAGCAGCCTAATAAGTATACCCTTGAGAAAAGGGGGGGGGCATGAAAGAAACTTTCAAGTATCTCAAGGGAATTAACAAAGTACAAGAGGGTAGCATCTTTCAGAAAAAGAGATGTGCAAGAACAAGGGGACACAATTTGAAGATAGAGGGGGGACGGCTCAGAAGTAATGTTAGAAAGTATTTTTTCACTGAGAGGGTTGTGGATGCATGGAACAGCCTTCCTGAGGAGGTTGTGGAGTGCGTTTTCTTAGGATCTAATAGTTTGCGACACCAAGATAGCCACAAGTATTGTCTTTTCCCCTTTGGTGTTAGCCACTTTGGTGTTTTGTAAATCCCACAACGGTGAGTACCATATGCACCTGTGGCATTTTATTTGTTCTGAAGTTACATGAAGTCACATTTTTTCTGTTTCTTTATTTGGAACATTTTGTAAATTTTGCAGCATATTTGTCTAGTTATAAGTCATTCTGCCATAAAGTTAGAGGCCAAGAACTTGGCATGCGTACCTACCAGGAATGGCCCTTACCAGCTGATAAATATTTTGAATTTGTGTTGAGTATTTTCAAAATTAGATAAAAATAACTGATGATTACATTTTTGTCAAAATTTCACAAACTGCAATGATCATCTCACGTGATGTTATATTACATCTCATGTAATGTTCTTTGTATGTGTCCCTGTTGATCTTGTTTTGATCCCTCTTATATAGCTCAATATCCCTTCTTTTGCCCCATACCGCCTCTTTCACTTATTTGTTGAACCAAAGTGTTTTCCTCAGTTTCTTGGTGTTTTTCACAGATTTTACACAAGATTGGATGGTCTCTGATATTGCATTTTGACTTTTTGACTACTTATGACCTGACCCTTCTAGTGCGCAGGTCCTCCAGCTGCTTATCAACTATAGTTACCATACCATTACAGATATCTTCCTAAAGTCATGGCCATGGTACTGTACTGAATTTATTCTGCCAAGTCCCCAGAACTATATCAAATTTGATGGTGCTATGGTCACTCTGACTTTTTGGTTCTTCATTAGTAATGTTCTGGATAATATACATTACTAGTTTCACAATAAGAGGCCTAATATTAATCTCCTCTGGTGGGTTTGTGCACCTTCTGTGTGAGGAAGATGTTCTGCACCATTTCTGTTAACATCCCTCCATGTTGGCAGACTGCTGCATATGTTTTCAGGTGCATGTCTCAGAGCTTAAAGTCCCACATCAGCTCTGTTCTTAACAGGCTAGCTGGTATCACAGTTGCACTCCCAATTGTGTCATCCCTGTCTGCCTCCTAATTGGTGGGTTAAGATGACCCAAATTACATATTTATTTCCCTTCCCTCCACTGTTGTCCACTACCTGCAGTTAGAGTGACACCACTTCTTATCTTCACTCTCCATAGACTGGAACATTTACTTCCCAACTATTCTGATTTGCCCAAGTGTCTGTGTTAGCAACAATGTCAGAATGTTCTGCTGCTATTCCTGCTTAAAGTTTGCCAGAAAAAAATAGGAGCTAGTTAATTAAAAATACTGTAATGCTGAAATGTATTGCTCTATGGTGTTTTTTTGTAATTGTGTCTCTGCCTGAAACACTGAGCACTACATTTGAGGGAAGCAGCATGATGTCATTCAATGCCATCATTGGTTCCTTCCTGCTAGAACAAGGCAATCTGTTCATTTAATGTTTTGTTCACTAAAACAGACAAATTAAATGCAACATATTGTTATCTTGTTATTTTGAAGGTCCAAGGAGATGGCAGTTATGCAATAAAATGTTGTGCATTCATACATAGTATAGGTAACAACATCAGTTGTTTACTGCAAAATAAATCTAACTCTGCTTTTATATAAAAGCAGTTAGTTCAGTCTCTCATTAATTTTCATAAAGTTGAATAGACATAATTAAGCACTTGTGAAATACTTGGTTTCATTAAAATGGTGGGCATCTGAGAGCTCAAGCAAAGTGAAAGCAGGTAGAAGACAGACTGAGTCAGTCTCATAAAAGTCTAAACAATTTTGGTTTCAATAAAAATATTGCTTTTTTACTAATACATGCTACTGACTTCCTGAAATTTACATGTCATCTGCATTCTGCACCACACAGCAGTAGAAACATAGACAATGATGGCAGAAAAAGATCAATGGTCCATCAAGACTGCCTGTAGTTCCCTACCAAACCCCAGGACCTAGTTTAAATACAAGGTACTAGCCCTCACTATCCATCCTCCTGTTCCCCGCCCTGAGTAAGCACCATATCCTTTAATTTGTCCCAGGCCTGCTTGAAACAATTCATGGTTTTGGCACCCACCACCTCCTCAGGCAGACTGTTCTATGGTTCCACCACGCAAATTAAATTTTCTCATATCACTCTTGAACCTCTCCCCCATCACTTTCTACTTGTGCCCCCATGTTCTTGAACTGATACTGATGCTAACTAGTTCCTAAAAGTTCACCTTGTGTATTCCTTTCAGGAACTTTATGGATGTCATTATATCACCCCTCTCTCACCTGGTCTCCAATCACTACATGTTCACTGTCTTGAGACAATCCTTGTTAGATCTGCTCTGCTGGCCCTGAATAATCCTGGTCACCTGTCATTGCACAGTCTCTGGCCTTTCCTTGTTTTTTTCTGAGGTGAGGACTCCAGAAATGGGCATAGTACTCCAGGTGCAGCCTCAACAATTATCTATAAGGAGGTAGTAATATGTATTTTCTTCTACTGTCAGTAACCCTTCTGATACATCCAAGCATCTTGTTTGCCTTACTATTTACCTTGTTACATTGTCTGATTGTTTAAGCTAGTCACTAATGATGACTCCTAGGTTCTTTTCCTCAGTCATAGTGCTCAGCTTTATCCCTCTCATCCAATACTCTGTCCTGCGATTCTTCTTCTCTAGGTGCATCAACTTGCATTTTTTGTGGTTGAATTTAACTGCCAAACCTTAGACCACCTCTCTAGTCTTTGCAGGTCGCTCTGCATCTCCCTAATTCCCTTGTCACTATCTACCCTCCCACAGAGCTTGGTGTCATCTGAAAAGAGACACAACTTGCCCTGGATTCCTTTTCCAGTGTCACTGAGGAACATATTAAAGGGCTCAGGACCCAGGATGAACCTCTGTGGCACCCCACTCATGACATCTCTCTCTTCTGATCTGACACCATTAATCACAACCCTCTGCTGCCTCTTCTTCAACCAATTTCCTAGCCATCTTTCTCTATCCCTTGCCACATACAGATCATCTATCTTCTTCAGCAATCTTCTGTGTGACACAAAGTTAAAAGCCTTGCAGAAATCAAAGTAGAGTAAATCCACAGCATGGCCCCCTTCAATACTTTCATCACCCCATTAAAGAAAACTGTCAAGCTGATCTAACAAGAACTCCTGCCACAAACCCATGCAGTATACTATCCTGGAGTCAACTGAATTTCATGTAGTCCATGAGTCCATCACTGAACGGTGACTCCATCATTTTATCCACAACAGAGGTAAAACTGACAGGTCTATAGTTCCTGCTTGTTCTGTGCCCCTCCCCCCCCATTATAGAGTGGAACTACGTCTGCTAGTCCCCAATCTTTCAGGACTACGCCTATCTGTAATGAGTTACTGAATAGCCCTACCAGGATTTCAGCCAGTTCTGCTGCCAGTTCCTTGAGTACTTTCAGTTGCATCCCATCAGCTACCAGGGCATTATCTATTTTTAGGGCTACTAGCCCTTTCTGGACCCTTTCACTGATACATACTGGCTGCCTTATCTCCAGGAGTCCCTTTATGGGCACCTTAATGCCACTCCTGCAAGGGTTGACTGTTTTACCTTGTGAAGACAGAGCAAAAGTGATCATTCAGAGCTGCAACATTTTTCACATCCTCTTCTATCACCTTACCTCCCTCATATAGCCTAACAATTTCCCTGCTTTCTTTTGCCACTAATATACTTGAAGAACTGCTGTTCCCTGCCCTTGTCCTTTTCTATAATTCACAGCTCAGCATCTGCTTTTGCCTCCCTACCCACCCTCTTTGTTTCCTTATTTCTCAAATGGTATTTCCCCCAGTCCTCTTCCCCCTACATTCCCTTGTACCTAGTGAAGGCTTTTATTATTTTATTTATTTATTTATTGAAATGTTTCACCAGTAAGGAGCACCGAGCGACAAGTCGTTCATCTCCTGGTGCGACCTGGGGGAAGGGGTACAATAGGAATGAGATATTAAACATTCAAGTGACGAGAGCCACATTAACAGACAGTTGTATGGCAGGTGTTACAAACAGTGTTACACATAATATGTAGAAAGAGTGGACAATAATAAGTGTTGGGTTAATAAGTAAACAAGTGCTTCGTAAACGAATAGGGGAAGGGAGGGAGGGGTGAGGTGGGGAGGGGAAGAGTCATGTCCCTGGAGACCCCCTCAGAATGTGAGGAACCCTGCAAGGGGACTAGGGGACCAGAGAGAAGGGGATAAGGCAGTGCCCCAGAGAGACCCCCTTTAGGATAGTGGGGGAAGGTAGTAGATGAGAGATACAAGCCACTTGGGGAGTTGGAGGGGATCCAAGGAGAGCAATTGGGCTCCTTTACATTCTGTGAGAGATCAAGGGAGGCAAGTAAGGGGGAGCAATTTGGGGGAAGGGGAGGAGAGCTAGAAATTTGGGAGGTGGGTGTGCACAGAGTAAAATGAAGATGATGGTAGAGGGGGTAGGGTTTGTCCAGGGCTTAGAGGAGGGAATTAGGGAAGGACATGGCAGGAGTGGCTAGGTGTAAGGTAATTATTGAGGGCAGAGCTGATGGAGTAGGCAGAGGATGAGTGCCGGATTTGAGAGGGAGGGAATTCCACATTTTTGAGAGGCAGTGAGAGTAACCAGATTGGCCAATTTGGGTGGATCTGTGGGGGGACAACCACGGTATGGGAGTCTGTTGATCTAAGGGAATGGGAGGGTTAGGGGGGTGTTATAAAGGAGGAGGTGAGGTAGGAAGGGAGCTCACCCAACCAGTGCTTGGAGGTGAATTTAGCACAGTGGGAGAGTCACATATTTGTAAGAGAGGGGAAGGATAGGGCAAGGGAAACATCGCAGTGATAGGTGTGGGGGGGGGCATCCAGGGAAAAGTGGCAGAATGAATTGAAGAGGGTGTCCAGTCTGGCCAGGGAGGACTTAGTGGCAGCACCATAGACTATGTCACAGTAGTCAGAAATGGGCAATATTATTTTCTGAACAAGTTCATGCCTAGCCATAGGAGGGATGCAACTATGGTTCCTAACAGGACACCAAGCTTGAGGCACAGTTTTTTCTGGATGGCATCAATATGTCCAGAGATGTTTAGGTGTTGGTCAAGCCAAACACCTAAGTACCTGAAGGAGGATTTGTCCGCAAGTAAAGTCCCATCAAGGGTGTGGTAAGTGGGTAGGGAGGGAAGCCTAGACAGTCTCTGCCTTGTGCCAAAGGTCATGGAGACAGTTTTCTTGGCGTTGAGGAAAAGTTAATGGTCAACAAACCAGAGCCGAACCTTGCTGAAGTCTTGCTGTAAGCTGGTTGTAACCTCATCAGCACAGGAACCAGATGTATAGATAACTAGACCATCAACATACATATGTATAGTGGAGGAAAGGGAGCAAACAGAGGGAAGGTCATTTAAGAAGATAGAGAATAGGAGGGGCCCTAATACAGAGCCCTGGGGGACTCCAGTGCTAATCGGGAGGGGAGGGGAAGTGGCTTCCAAGATCTTAGCTGATTGGGTTCTACCAATAAGGTAGGCCTTGAACCAGTTTGTGGCAGAAGGAAATAGGCCAGCTGTAGGGAGTGAATCAAGTAGAAGGGAGTGAGAGACGATGTCGAAGGCCTTGGCCAGGTCGACAAAACTGGCAGAGGTTATTTGGCCACTGTCCATCCCAGTTACGATGGAGTCTGTGAGCCACAGGAGAGAGATGGTGGTTGAGTGGTTTTTCCTGAAACCAGACTGGAAAGAGGTGAAAAAGGAGGTGTCAGATAGAAAAGAGGTGAGTTGGGACAGGACAATGTGTTCTTGAAGCTTGGCAAGGGTAGGGAGGAAAGAAATGGAGCGATAGTTGCCAGGGGATGAGGGGTCACCCCCTTTTTATAGAGGGAGGAACACAGCATGTTTTCATGAAGAGGGGACCAAGGCAGTAGAGAATGAGAGATTTAGGATTATTGAGAGGGGGTAGGCAATGGCTGAAGCAGAGAGGGAGAGGGAGAAGGGTTTTGGGTCAAGGCTGTCAGGGGAGGCACCTTTAGAGGGGTTGATGGTGAGGAGGACACTTAGGGCATTGTTTTGGATTACAGTAGTGAAAGAGAAGGGAAGGTGGGAGGGTGGTGGAGGGGCATACCAGTAGAGGGTAGGGAGGAGTTTCAGTAGCTCAGTGGAGCAGGAGGTATAGTAGGAGTTAAATTCCATAGCTACAGCTGGTAGGTCAGACACTAGTGAGCTATTTACTTTAAGTACCGGGGAGCTAGATGAAGGAGTAAATAGGGTGTGGACCACCTTCCAGAACTTTTAAGGGGAATTTATGTTGGTGATGAAGGCAGATTTGAAATATTCGGACTTGGCTAACCTTGTAGCCCTGGTGCAATCATTTCAGAGCACACAGTAGTTTGCAAGGTCACTAGGATGCTGGGTAACTTTATGACGCTTCCAGGCTCAATCTCTAGCCCCGAAGCAGGCCAGAAGTTCAGCGGTTATCCAAGGTAAGTGGTTGCCTCTGACTCTGGTTTGTTTGAGTGGAGAAAAGGCATTCCAGTTTACAAGAAAGATTTATTTGAAGTAGGCAAGGGCCTTATCAACTATGGGGAAGGAGGTCAGAGAAGACCAGTCAGAAGTGGCAAGGTTACTCAGGAGAGGTTCAAGATCAAGAGACTTGAAAGAGCGTAGTTGTATGGTTTTGTGTGGTGATTTAGTTCTGTGGGCTTTCCTAACTATGAATATTGGGTTATGGTCACCGAGAGCATTAGGAAGGATGCCAGAGGTGATGATGTGGTGGGGTGGGAGGTAAGGGCCCAATCAAGTAGGGAGTGTTGTTGTGTCTTGTGGTTTGGGCAGGTGGGTTCAG
This sequence comes from Neoceratodus forsteri, assembly GCA_016271365.2. Classification (NCBI taxonomy): domain Eukaryota; kingdom Metazoa; phylum Chordata; order Ceratodontiformes; family Ceratodontidae; genus Neoceratodus; species Neoceratodus forsteri. The sequence continues at coordinate 651,533,236 of CM057459.1, forward strand.
AGATCAGTTGAGATAGGTTTAGGGCTCCAATTTCATTTTTAGTTTTTGTAGTTTTAGGTGACAACTAATTTGTATTGAAGTCACCCAGGATAAATAATTCCCCAGAGCAAGCAAGGAAAGTAATGGAGGTTAGGAGGTCTTTTTTTTTTAGCCTTTGGTAACCGGGTAAGGCCCACTAGGCACAACTGCCGGTTTTCAGGGGGCAACCTGGGAGCACAGGGCGGTTAAGTGATTTGCTCAGAGTCACACAGTATGCAAGTGTAGGTTGTGAGAATCAAACCCAGGTCTGGTCTGCTGGATGTCTAGGTCTAGTGCGACTGAAGGATGGACATTTGGGCAGCAGTATATGCTGGCTACAAAGATTGGGAGAGTGAAGGGGAGGGTCACATGGATAGCTAGGGCATCATGGGTCTCAGGACTGGAGGATGAGTAAATGATGGAATATTGGATGGCAGCTAGGACATAAATGGCCACTCCACCACCCCCACCAGCATGGTCTTGCCTTAGCAATGAGTAGCCAGGAATGGAGACTGATTGGTCAAGGATAGTGCTCTTTAGTCAAGTTTCTGAGATGATCAGAATGTCTGGTTTTAGAGTGCACACCATGGTCTGAATCTGGTCTATTTTTTGCAACAAGCTGCAGTGTTTAGATGTAGGATCTTTAAGCCTTTTGGGAAGGCTGAGAGAAAAGAGCAGGGGGAGGTAGTAGAGGAGGAAGCATCAGAGGAGCTAGGGGCAATATGGCCTGGGTTGGGGTGGGTTTTTTTTGGCCATCATGGAGTCCCTGACCCATTCAGAGATGCATATTCGTGTCTTGTGTCTGTTTTTTTTGGTTACTGTTCTAATGCATAACTTAGATGCCTCAAGAATAACCCCTTAATTGCCCCCATTTCTCCTCCACATCTCCAATGCTGTCTATCCCCTCTAACTGTCCCAGACCAACTCCCTCAAGCTGTTGAAGTCTGCCCCTCTGAAATCAAGGACCTCAGCCCTCGACTGGGGCTTTTTGGTCCCAAGGGTCAGCTCAAACAAATTAGAGTTATGCTTGCTGGACCTTAGTGAGTCCTCAACCTGCACACCTCCTACCACATCCAAGTGGGTGAGCACCACATCGAGAATGGCAACCTGCCTGGTCAGTTCCTTAACCAGCTGCAACAGTAGACAGCTCCTGAATGCATCCAGCAGGCCCTGACCTCTGGTGTCCTTTGCAGCTGGAACATTTCAATCATCATCTGGCAGATTCCACCACCACTACCTCCCCTTTGTCACTCTGGTTCCATGTTCTTCCTTAAGCTCCCTATACCTCTCTTCCCCTTGTCCTGGCAATCTATTTACCACCCCAACCACAGTTTTTTTGCCTGTTGCAGCCATGACCTGCACCTACAGTGTTTCTGTCTCCCCATTACTACCCCTTGATGTATTCATCTTTTACAGCCTTGATTCCATCCCTGACATATAGGGCTGTGTCCCCCCTTTAATTTTTCCTCTATGCTTTATAAACATTGTATAACCAGAGAATGTCAGGTCCCAGTCATAATTTTGTGAGACCCAAGTTTCTGTGATGGCTACAAGATCCAGCTCAGTGTCTGCCACCATTGCATGGACATCGTTTATTTTATTACCCACACTTCTATCTAACTCATTATCTCCTACTCATTATCCCCTTGTGTTTTTTGTTTGACTTCCTCCCTTATTCTTTCCTAGCCTCATTAACTTTTTATTTTTATGTTGATTTCAGACTTTGCAAGCCCTCCCTCCATCCCTCCTTGATCCCTTCCCCAGTCAGTTTGTACCTCAACCTTATTTTTGCCCACTGTGCTGCTACAAGCCTCTAGATTAGGAGGAGCACTAGCTAGGATCCATTTTCTCTCTTATCACTGTGGTTCCCCTAGCCTCAGTCTCCCCCACAGTCAGTTTAACTATCCAGTGAAGACATCAGACTTCTTCCCCAGTGCACTGCCTTCCCCTCTTGTCAAGTGAAGTCCCCCAGTCTCCCACAAAGCTATACCTAATCTTATGACACCATCACTTTAACAGTCCATTAAACTGCTTGATCTCATCCCTCTTTATTCTATCTTCATCCACCCTATTCCACATAGGGAGGACCTGTGAATAGTCCATGGAGGCCGAGCGTGCCTGCAGTCTGTCCCCCAGTCTGCAAAAGTTTTGCTTCACCATCACCGCAGGCTGGTTTGTCAGATCATTGTTACCCAAGTGTGCCAGCATCTCCAGCTCTCTCCCACCTTCTGCCATCCTCCCTATCCTATCTATATCCCAGATGGATGATGCACCAGGAAGGAACCTGGCCATTCTGCACTACACAGCAGTATGTCAAGAACTGCTTCCCCTCTTGATCCATGCTTGGCATACTACAGTAGTAGGAAGCAATACTTCATGACTGACAAAAAAATCCCTCCATGATTTCCTATAGGAATTTTCCACCACTCAGTCAATGGCAGCTACAGTAGGTTGATTTTCCACATAAGAAGAACCAAGGGTGCTATAATTGTTCTGGTAAAACCTTTTTTTTTTTAATTTAGTTGTTTAACCAGGAGTAGCACACTAAGCTGAAAGCTTTTTTACAGGAGCAACCTGGGAGCACAGGGAAGCTAAGTGACTTGCTCAGGGTCACACAGTATGCAAGTGGTTGCTGTGGGATTCAAACCCAGGTCTGGTCTGCTGGATGTCACCAGATTTGCAGCTCAGAGCCTTAAACCACTGCGCTATGCTGCCTCCCATCTACAATCTACAAAACTTATCTACAACCTGTTGGATTCTCCTGCCACAAAATACCTTCCACTATGCCAATAACCTAAATCTGTGCCATCTGAACCAAACCCTTAGCAATTCATTTAACTGCTTCATTTTCTACTGCCTCAATGGCCCTGAACCTGATACCAGGTTATCATGAATTATAAATCATCAGCACTAAATCAACCAATCAGTGCAGAGGATTTGCCTGCATAAGAGGGACTGAAGTGCAATATTTGAAAAAGTGTAATTTCCACTTTTGAAACAGGGGGTTATGTTTTTATTTTACATTGTCTTAAAAGATTTCTTTGTTTATACTTTTAACTTACTATAGGTAATCAAACATAGTTTCACTTAAACTATGAGCTTGCTATCAGAAAAAGGAGGCACCTGATCATTTTTAACCAGGACAAGTAAGTAGATGCTATATTACTAGTCACTTATCAAGAAGTGGAGCAGAGGCACAAAAGGACTCTGATTCAAGGGTTCCATCTCATGAGTGTCCTATTATGGGAATTCCCCAGAGGAGGAGTGCGGCATCTACCTAGGGATGCCTTCAAGTCATATGTAAGAAGAACACATGACTGCATGTAACCCCCTCCCACGGGTGGGGCTTACCTTGCTGCCTCCCATCCGTTTGTCAAATCAGTCCCAGGTCCTGTTGTCACTCCCTATGCTCCTGCTGGCCCCGTCATACCAGTGAATCCTTTGGGGACTGGAGGAGCAGTGAAAAAAAAATGTGATCCTTCTGCTTGGCAGTGCGTCTAAATGCTGTGCCGCATTTGTGCACATGGAAAAGCTGCCAGCTGGAACATGCAAGCTGGCTGCAGCCAGCTCTGATGTTGAGTGCACTGTGGCGCTAAATGTTTACAGCCACTCTCGCAGCTCTGGCTCCCATTCCCCTGTGTGCTCCAACCCCTGTGGTCAGAAATATTGGTAAAAGGGGTCCGGGGACACTTGGGAAAAATAAAATTAAATATTAAATAGGAGCACTTTTAAGCATTCTGTATTTAAAGAGAACTGTGCCTTTAAGAGTCAGCCAAGGCTGCTATAGAACTAAGTGCAGCAATGCCTGGCACCTGGGGGACAGTGAAACAGATGGTGCAACAGGCAGGAGGAGACTTGTTAATTTTTAACTGTTCCACCAGACGATAGGGCAGAGAGGCTGCTACAAAACTGTGGAGCATTTATTAATTAAAGCATACTGTTTTGCCTGTGAAATGACTGTTAAAGTTGGGACTGCCTGAACTGCTTACATTAGCAGCCATATTTGTTGCCCTTGATCCAAAGCATAGCCAATCAGCAATCAAGGAGCCTGGGGACTTGTAGTTATGGCTCCTGAGAAGGGAGGTAGAATTGTGTTCTTGGCATCCAAATGAGCAACTAATCAGGTGTCAAAGGGACCTAATGTTTAATAATTTTCAGTATGGACAGCCATGGCAACCAGTCAGAAGCTGACATTTTCCACTGAAACCCCAGGGACAGTTACAGCTGGAGGCAGCTCTCTTAAGTCTCTTCCTGAGTGAGGAGGGCATACACCCTGAGACAAGCTCACATTTGAAAGTTGGGCTAAGGCTTTCACAGCAAATAGGAACTAAGGCTTGCTTAACTGTCTGGTGTCTGGAAGCCCTAGAGCGAGAACGACCAGATTGATTGGGAACAACCTCTGCAGAAATCCTGAGAAAACCCTCAACCTGGTAGGAGGGTCAGACTGTTTTGCCAGAGACTAGAGTGCTGCCTGTAGTTTGAAGCCAGAAGTTAGAAAAGACCTTGGAGCTCTTGCTGCCTTTGAGAGCTCCAGAAGCCACAAAGACCTGCAGCCTGAAAGATGAGTTACCCATTGCCAGAGACTGTTCCAGAATGCCCTGCTGAAAGTGTGAGCCAGAGGGCCATTGCTGCATCCAAGAGTACTGACCTTATCCAAGTGGAGACTGCATTCTGTCCAGGCCGCCTTGGAACCAGGTAAGGGGCCAGCTAAGCCCTTATCATGTGGGGTGGATCGGGGAACAGGGAGCCATGGGTGCATGCCTGAGTACTAGAGTACTCTTAACCGAGTTGGGGGAGCTGAACTGTGGGGTTGATTCTAGGATCTACGCTCCTTGGGAACTGGGAAGCCATTGCACAGTGCTCCTGTATCTTGGATATGACTCCAAAGAGTCGTGATAGGGAAGCGTGAGTCAGAAGTGCAGCATTCACAGAGGGTCAGGACAGAAGGTTACAAGTGGCCAGATCCTGCAACAGCCCCAGGGTACAAGCTGCAAGACCCTGGCACAGTCAGGACAGCTGTCCCTACTGGTACAGCTCAAGTCCCCCACTCTGACAGACTGCACCTGCACCCATTGCCAGACCCTATGAACCGAGCCACTGAACCATGAGTAAAACAGGGCCTTCCATGGCCTGGGGAGTATTACTAAAGTTTCCACTCCAGATTACAGTTAACTTAAAGTGCACCAATGCCAGTCATCCCACGGCAACGATCAGGCCTGCACCTTAATCTGGGTACCCAGGTAGACTCTTTAGGGACAACTGCAGCAAACTAGGAGAGATGCATCACAAAACTCCAGGGTGCAGGACAACAGGAAGGCTTATCCCATGTAGTCACAGTCTTTGAAACAAGGTGATCCGCACTCCAGGTCAGGAATAGAGTGATACAGGCAAGCTTAGCAAAAAAGTAATCTTTTATTTAACAAACCACAGCATGACACTCCCAGCGATTCGGCCCTACTAATGGGCCTTCATCAGGGAGATGAAGGCCCATTAGTGGGGCTGAAGCACCGGGAGAGTCATGCTGTGGTTTGTTAAATAAAATATTACTTTTTGCTAAGCTTGCCTGTATTGCTCTATTCCTAACCTGGAGTGCGGATTACCTTGTTTCAAAGACTGAGACTCTTTAGGAACACTGGTACCAGTGGGGAAGTAGGCAAGTTAGATGTGTTTTTGCTGTTGGAGGTGGGCACAGTTATTAATGTGTTTCATTGCTGCTCCAAGTTACCAACTTTATGCCACTGCTTTAAATTTGCATCTCCAATTCCCCCTTTCCATACAATAAAGCTATTACTGTTACTGTTAAAACTGGTAGTGAGCATATTATTAGCTATAGTCATTAACTGCATGCAAAGAAAAGTACAGCAACTGTTTATGGTAGTCTGTGTGGGGAGTAACTGGAAAGGGAAGTGGGTAGGTAGAGTATCCCAGGATGTTTTACCCTACAAGCATCTGGCCCACTGTATTTTCTCTGGGTGGCAGCACCACACTATTATTTTTTTTTCTTTGGGAAAGAACCCCTCCAGTCATGATCAGAACAGAGCCCAGGCCCCTCAACCTGTATTGTGGTCATCAGGCAAGAGCAGTATTCTTCTGGTTCATGGCGCCAAGGTTACATGCATGGCACTCTGGTAGAGCAGCAAGAAAGGATAGGCCCCAAGGGAGAATGGATGTACCAGCAATAAGGTACAGCAAGGACAAAAGGTTGAAGGAAGGCTAGGAGCTCTGGAAAGGTAATCAATCAATAGGGAAGTAAAGCAGGCAATATCGAAGCTGTGCTGTACTAATAAACACCGTCTACAGTAAAAAAAAAAAAAAAAAGAAATTTGTAGAGCAGGCTGTGTAAGGAGTCCTAGCAAAGCCCTTTCTAGGGTAACAAAACATTGTATATTGCACATGGGCTTTGTAGAAGTGGGAGAGACGATGTACTAATTACACAGTTTCTTACAGTCCTACTGTAAACACACATAAGGATGCAGGGAGGAGGAGTGTTGGAGGAATGTGAAGGGAGTGTAGATGGAGTGGTGGGACACTGATAAACCAGAGGGTGCTCTGGGAATTAAGGCACTGGGCCAGATTCTCAAAAAGGCTAGAGTAAAGCATGAGACTTGTGTTACAGGAGTTTGATGCAAGTTGTGACTTGCGTCACAACTTGCAGCAAATGTGACTCTAAAAGTCAGCCTGCGTCATATCCAATGCAGCTACACCAAAGCCCCCTTGTGCCACGCTTGTGGCAACCAACCAGGTGTGCTAGGTCGCAAGGGGGCTTGCACCACGGCGGGACTGCAACATCCCCTTTTGTCGGATTTTGGAAGCCTCGCTATGGTCACAGGACATGGCCTAAGTGACTTGCACCACTAGGACAGGGTAGGCATTTGGGCTGCCAGGGCACAAGGAATGGGTGTGTGTGGCAGAGGCTGCTCGGGGGGGGGATCTGTGACTGCTGATGTGTGACGTGGTACCCGGCGGAGTGCAATTAAAGTGTAATACTTATGTAAATGCCACCATGTCCATGGACTGTACTGTCATGTACAGTGCATAGTACCCCTACAGTAGGTGCAGTACCAGCCGTAATCAAACATAATAAAGTAGGACCCAGTGATATGGCAGCAGAATAGGGCATCATATTGCGCCGGAACACAGCAAGCTGCCTGACTGTACAGTATCACTCACAGAATCATCAGTGAGTCTCTGTTGCTGTGCTAGCAACTATCTTTTTATTCACAAAAATAACAAATTCATGGTAAATGACTAACGCTCACATATGGTGACAAAGGCAAGCTGATAACACTGCCCCAGAGCTTTGACTTGTGCTGAGTCTTCCTCAGGTGTTGTGGCTTACAATCAAGGAGAGTGTTTAAAAAGATACCAAACAAATTCAATTAGATACTTTATACACCGATGTGCTTATTAGCTTGAACCCCCTCTCTATGCATTTATGCTAATTTAACATAGTACAAAATAGTGCTTTACCATAACCAGCATGCAGTTGGGCAGGTCTGTTTCAAATCACAAACAAAAAAATATCAGCATCTTATTTTTTCTAATCACATTTCATTTTAATACTCATGTATTGCTTCATGCTAAAGGCTATTGCGTATTTAAAAAAAATGCATTTTTCTGCTCCTTCTGCATACAAAAAACTGCTTTACCATAACTAATATGCACACATCAATTCCCATTTGGCAGGTATAATTTAAATCTCAGCCCCCATATTTTTATGTTTGGTTGCACGCATGTGCAAGAAACATAGTGCCACCATATGAGTTTTCGTAGGTGTGCCTCCCCCCACTTCCAGTGCCCTGCTCCCTTTTCTAGGAGCAGTTGCACCACACCAATGAATGTCTGAACTGTCCATGACAGCCATTCAGATGCAGTGGCATACAGTTGAAAGGAAAACACCGCGGCTTGTGTAGGCAATTTGCATACTGCCATCCTTCGGCAGTATGCAAATTGCCTACACATCAGTGCTCACTGCATCTGAACTGTCATAGACAGTTCGCACTCTCCCACACACACACACCTATGTAGCATGCTGTGAGCCCACCCCAGCGTGCTCATGCAGTCCTGAGTCCACCCACACACTGTATGGCCAATGGGGGTGCTCAATCCCCCCGTCGGCTCCGCTAACACCACCCCAACAGATTTCCAGGTGCCACGCTGGGAGCCACCCCAGCATGGCAAACATCCGTATGGCTGAACGGGGTGCCCAATCCCCCATTGGCTCCACTGCCCCCCCAAAAACAACCTTCCAGCTGCCATGCTGGGAGCCCACCCCAGCATGGCAAAAGTCCCGCGTTGTCTTAAAATAAAATGACCTGTAAGAAAAAATGGTCCCTCGCTGACTGTCTTGACCCCCCACCCATGCCCACCCTCTGCGCAATCTGCCTCCCACATACACCCTCACCCCATACTTACCTCCAAGTCCAGCAATGGTGACCTTCGTGGACAGGGAACACGCTTGCACCTTCAAAGCCGACCATGAACTGAGGAAATGCCGGTAAGCTGTATAATGGAATAAATAGGGTTTTTTCAACTTTTATGCATATCTCAGTCATTTTGGGGAATTATTTTTACCAAATTTTCAACATGGGGTTCTTGGGACCCCACCTGATGAACTGTGACACTGCCATTTTGATATTCAGTCCTGAATGGTGATTTCGCAGTGACTGCGTGGAACCACCTTACGGAACCAAGTAACAAAACTACAGTGTCACAGTTCATGAGGTAGGCCCCCCAAAACCCTATGTTGAAAATTTGGTGAAAAAATTCCCAAAAAATGATGGTTTTACAAGCATGCGTTACGCAGTTCCTATGCACGCTTATAACGTTGCAAATTTTTAATATTTTCACTCCAGATTTTCAACATTGCCATTTTGCCAGACCTTCTTATGAGCAGTATAGCTGTCATTTTCACATCTCACCCAAAATGTGTCTTTGTGCAAGTAGCACACAATGGCACGGTCGGTGTGCGAAATCAATGTTTGGGACAGATTAAGAAAATCACAGTGACACTATTCGTGAGCAGAGGTCTTAAAATGGCTATGTTGAAAATTTGGTGACAAAAGTCCATAAACTGACTGTGCTATGAGCGTGCATTGTGCAGTTTCCACGCACCGTCATAAGTTCACGAATCTGTAATATTTTCAGTCCAGATTTTCTACACTGGCATTTTTGCACTCCTCCTTATGAACAGTACAGCTGTCATTTTTCACACCCTGGCCGAAATGTGTTTTCGCACTCCCGGTGCAGAAATGCGTGGTTGCTGTGGGAAATCAGTGTTCAGGACACATTAAGAAAATCACAGTGACACTGTTCATGAGCGGAGGTCCCAAAATGCCTGTGTTGACAATCTGCTGTAAACAATCCCCAAACTAATTACATTATGGGTGTGCGTTACATAGTTTCTAAGCACGCTCGTGACTTCACCAGTTTTTTAATATTTTCACTCCACATTTTCAACATTGCCATTTTTTACACCTCCTCATAAACAGTACAGCTGTCATTTTTCACATCCTGTTCAAAGTGTGTTTTCGCACCTGTGCTGCCAAATGGCGTAGTCGTTGTGCAAAATCAGCTTTTGGCTAACAAACTGATATTGCCACTGTTCATGAGGTACGGGTCACAAAAAAACCCATGTTGAAAAACTGGAGTGAAAATATCAATGAACGCCTGCACCGTTTGAGTTTCCAGCCATAACGCCCCCACCCTGTAGAGACTGACAGGCATCAGGGGTGTGACTTGGGATTGTTGCCTGTAATGTTAATACCATTCCACCCCCCCCCACACCCTGCAGCCAGTGACAGGCATAGAGGTGTGCCTTGGACTCTTCGGCCCCAAAGTTCACCCCATTCTCCTATACTGCACCCATCACATCGTATTTCCTTATGGAATGGGGTGAGCATAAGGCCCAAAGACCCCAAGGCACACCATGGCACTTGTCGGTGTCTGCAGGGTAGGGTGTGGTGAAATGGCATGGCCGTTATGCCTGACGACCCAAAAACACACCCCAATGCCTGTCAGTCTCTGCAGGGTGGTGGTGGGGTTGGCTTTAGTTCAATACTTCACTGCCATTCCTATTATGCATCTCTCTAACTCCTACATTACCCATGCCAATGCCAGCAAGCAAACATTCGGCATTGACAAATGTTTTTTTACTTTCCATTTACCTTTACAGTACTTTGCATGGAGGGCTTTCTTTGATAAAAAATGTTCTGCCTCTTTAAATCATCTTGGATTTCACAGGCTTTATTTTGGCTGTAGTGTACTCCTTATTTGTTTTTACTGTTTTTCACTTTCTATTTCATAACTTTAGACCAATCCAGGTACATTCCCATGAGGGAAGATGGGACTAGCACATCTAACAACCAGGCACTGCCAGAGAGCATGCCAAAGGAATGGGTAATCTCTAATGGGGGCTAGAGGAAGGTATATGTAGTGGAGGACTCAATTGTCAGGGGCATCAGTAGGGAACTGGGTCTCATGTATGATAGTAAAAAGGTGGTCTGCTACTTCTCTGGGGTGACAGCAGACAGACTTATTGCTGGGGGGTGGAACTCTTTGAAGACAGGTAGGGAAGGCTGTGTCTAATTGTACATGTGGGCACAAACAATCTGAGCAGGAGGAGGAGGAGGAGCTTGGAGCAGGTAAAGGCAGACTTCCATGCTCTGGGAAAGGTAGCAAAGGAGAGAGCAGGAGTGAAAACCTTCTCTGAAGTGCTGACATGACCATGCTTGAATGAGGGGGAACAATTCCATGTGTTTCAATTTGATGCATGACTAAATAGGTGGTGCAGGGAGATGGGAGTTCTGTTCCTCAGGGACTGGGGCCTAACATCAAGGGACTGGAAGCTGTTCAAAGGGGATGACTTTCATGCCAAAGAAGAGAGCAGCAGGTAAGCAAGACACATTGTTTAAATTAGTCAGAAGGGGTGTCAACATGTCAAGAAACACAATACATGTCACAACCCAAGGGAATCTAGCCAGTCTCCTCCCACCAAACTACAGATTACATGCAACAAAACCCAAGAGAACAAATAAAGCGTGGGTGAGACCAGTTGCTGGAGGATGGAGTGCACAAACACAAGTAGTCTGAGTAGTAAAATGTCAGAACTACATGCGTTGGTCTGAGAAGGGTAACTTGACCTGGTGGCTGTCACCAAGATGAGGGCAAATTGAACCACAAGTGGGACATCACCATATCAGTAAACACACTATTCAGGAAGGACAAAACAAAGCTTAAGGGTTGGGTAGCATTGCACATAAAGGAGGGAATAGAGGTAGAGGAAATGAACAAACTGCAAGACTCAGATAAGCTGGAAGCCCTGTGGGTATTAGCATCAGCAGAAAATAGGAAACAAATTAGGAATGGAGTGGTCCACAAACCACCAGGCTAGAAACATGGGGCAGATGTGGAACTAGGGGAGATGCTGAGGAAAATGGCCAAATTACAATAGGGGAAGTGGTAATAGCAGGGGACTTTAAAATGCTGAATGTGCACTGTAAAGTCCCTGTCATGGCAAGTGCAAGGAACCTGCTCCAGGTGGAAGCATGCCAGGAGGCATTCCAAGTACAACTGATCCAGAACTCAACAAGGGCAGGCATCTTGCTAGATCTGGTACTCACTAACAGTGAGACGATCCAAAATGTGGTAGTGCAAGAGCCACTAAGATTCAGTGGTCACAGCACAGTGAGGTTAGAGGTTCAAATGGGGCCATCAGAGGGGCAAGTATAGTGAAGTTATGGAATTTCTTGAAGGCAGATTTCAACAGGAAGTGGGAGCCATTGAAAGAAAGCACAGAGAGAATAGGGCAGATAAAAGGGGTGCAGGAAAATGGGAAGTATTTAAAAAGGAATACTAGAAGCAGTAGCAAGCTCCATTAGATGGGTATCAAAAGACAAAAGGGAAGGGGCCCAGTGTGGTTCACAGCAGAAGTGAAGAACCAGGTAAGACACAAGAGGAGGTTATTCATAAAATATAAGGGGAGGCAAAATAAGGAAGATAGAGGGGGGTACACATGGGTAGAAATGGAAGTTGAGAAGGAGGTTAGTAAGGCCAAGGTGAAACAGAACTCATGCTAGCAAAGGGGATGCAAAAACGTGACAACACATTCCTCAGATACATTCAGAAGAAGTGAAAGGTCAAAGGGGGGATTGTGAGGCCTAAGACAGAGAAAGGTTTGGGGAGGGGGCAAGTGTAAAGCAGAGATACTGAACAAATATTTTTATTCAGTACCATACTTACTAGAGATAAAGAAGGACTGCTGCCAGATGTGAGGTAAGATGGGAAGGAAAGGGGGCAGGCACACTAGTGGCTTGGATAGTATAATTGGGGAAAGGGTAATGTAAAGGTTAAAAGGGTTAAAAGAAGATGAATCTATGAGACCTGCTGACTTACACCCTAAGATGTTAGGATGCTCAAGAAGGGACTGGAGGACATCGGCTGTTGTCATTCTGCACAAAAGCAGAAGGAAGGATGATCCAGGAAAACATAGACCAGTCAGCCTGACATCTACTGTATAGTTGGGAAGATAATGGAGTCCATACTAAGGGAATAATTGGTGGACTTCCTAGATGGAAATGGACTGCAGGACCCCTGGCAGCATGGGTTTATAAAAGAGAAATCTTTTTGACTTCTTCAACTGGGTGACCAGGGTGGCTGACAAAGAACAAGCAGTCAATATAGTATGCTTAGATTTCTATGAGCCCACTAGTAAACTGGTCAAGCAGTTAAGGACTTGGAGGTGGAGGAAAAGTTGATGACAAGGGTAGAAAACTGGCTGAGGGGAAGAATGTAATGGGTTGTAGTAAATGAGCAGTTCTGGGAGGTAATGGAGGTTATGGGGGGGATATATCACAGGGATCAGTGCTGAGTCAAGTCCTTTTTAATGTGTTCAGCTGTGATTTAGAGAAAGGCATAAAGGCCAAGGCCTCTCTCTTTAAAAAATGATACTATGACCTGCACAAGGGCTCACATGAAGGAAGTGATAAAGGAACTCAAGGAGGGAACCCAAGAAGGATCTGGGCAGGCTAGAGAACTCGTCAGAGGTCTATCAGCTGTACCTTAGTGCAACAAATGCAAGATGATGCATATTGGGATAGGGAATCCGAGCATGCACAAAATGGAGGGAGTGCTGAAATGCACCAAAGAGGAAAAGACCTAGAGGTCATGATATCAGAAAGTCTAAAATCCATAGCACACTTAAACAGAGCAGTGAGAAAGGTGAACAGGATGTTGAGATGCATAGGAAGGGGATTGGCAACAAAAGTCATTGTGATGATAGATGTGATATTCCTGTGGTCACCAATAATATGGTTCCCCAAGAACTCTGTCAGGGCAATATCAGCTCTTCTATCACTGTGGACACCCATCCAAGCACTAGAAAATACCCCAGGGATCCTGAATGTAACACTGATGATCAATGGTATGAAGTCTAGATTAAAGAGTATATAAAAGAGGGTGCAAGGCCTCTGTTTTTTCACTAGACAACCAAAATAAAATTTAATCTTTCTGATTCTGACAATCTTGAAAATATTCCAACATTGAATGTGATGGAACCTTCTGATTCCCCTATAATAACTGTCTCGGACACTATTAGTACCCCTACTTATCCTGAAACAGTTAATGAGATCACCCCTATGGATCATTCTCAAAATATGTCTATTAACACCAGCCAAAGACAGATATTTGTACTAGGGGATTCCATTATAAAACACCTAGATAGAGACATATGTGACCGTGATAAAGTCAATAGAATGTGCTTCAGTTTACGTGGTACTCGTATTGCTGATATTACAGCCATGTTACCTAACATCTTAAAAAACAGGGGAATAAATCCATTAGTCATTCTACATGTTGGCACCAACAATATTATCAATGATGACTTAACTGAGATGAAAAAAAAGACACCCTAGCTATGGCCAGCATACTAGTGGAAATGGGATGCAAAATTAGCTTTTCAGAAATTTTTGCCAATTCCTAGGGCATCTTATATGACTAATCAGAAAATCAAAAGCTACAATGAATGGCCTAGAAAGTGGTGTCTTAAATAAAACCTTAAATGTATTACACATTGGGAAGAATTCTCAAATAGATTTAATTTCTTCTGTGGGGATGGGCTCCACCTAAGCAGGCGTGGTTCTTCCAGACTTGCTAAACACATCATGGGATACATTTGTTTGAATTTAAACTAATCTATGTGGGGGAGAGGAAGGAAATTCCTCCCTCTCTGAACAAGGGAAAAACTGATGATCATAAATACATGACAACTCATCTGAATTTTTTATATTTAAATGCTAGAAGCCTTACTAATAAGTTAGATGAGTTACATTTAAGACTGGCAACTGATAACATTGATGTACTAGCAGTAACAGAAACTTGGGTTAATCAAAAATCAAATTGGAACAATATGGTGCCCAGATATACCCCCTACATTTTAAAAAGAGACCACAAAAAGTGTGTGTGTGTGTGTGGGGGTTGCTCTTTTTATTAGGAACTTTTTACAATTCTGCGATATTTCCCCTACCATTAAGAAAGTGAAAAACTACTGAATCTATCTGGATTAAATTGACCCTAGACAGAATGAATTCAATTATTATAGGTGTTTGTTACTGACCCCCTCGAGCTATCTCTCATACACTTGAGGCAGTGATGTGTGAAATTGAGGAAGCCTGCACTTCAGGGGAAATTATCCTAATGGGTGATTTTAACCTAGGGGATATATCCTGGGAGAATCACACAGCCTTATCTGATCAAAGCAGAACATTTTTAAATCTTTGTCAGCAATGTAACTTTACTCAAAGTATACATCAGCCCACCTGAGATGACAATATTTTAGATATTGTAGTACATGATGCTAATATACTACTAGATAATATTGAAGTCTTGGCTACTGTAGGAAATAGTGACCATAACACCATTACATTTGGATTAAAAACTGTAGCACATCACACTACTTCTGAAACAATTGTATACTTGTATGACAGAGCAGATACTGATTTAATTAATTCTGAACTTAATACGTGTGATTGGGACTGTATTTTTAATACACACCCTATTTCTTAAGGTTGGGACATATTTCATCATACATTGATTGGTCTCAGAGACAGACATATTCCACATAAAGTTAAAAATATTAAAAACAAATGCTGACCTAAATGGATGAATAAAACATTACAAAAATGCATTAAAAATAAAAATAAAAAATACTGCAAATATTTAAAAAATAAATCTGTTGAAACTTGGAACTCATTCCTACTTAGTCAGAAGAAGTGTAAAAGAGCTGTACTCAAAGCTAAAATCAAGTGGAAATATAATGTAGCAATCAATACTAATAAAAATAACAGGAAATATTTTTTCTCATATAATAACTCGCTTAAAAACCAATTTGCCAAGTTGGCCCCCTGCAATTTAATGATAAGTTGATTAATGAACCTCTTGATATGGCAAATGCCTTTAATATAAAATTCTGTGAAATATTTCAGACTTCCCAAAATAAACTAACTCCAGTTTTGTGTCCTGACTCACCTGTTATTACTTCAAAGGAGAACATTTGACCTAAATTATCTCTGCAGAAATGTAAAACTAGTACCTCCCCTGATCATTTAGTTGGGCATTACTTATATTTATTAAGATAGTCTGTTATTGTTACACTTTGGTTACTATTTAATAAATGTTTAGCCCTGAACTTTGTCCCTAGTTCATGGAAAATTGCTTTTGTTATTCCAATTCACAAAAAAGGGCCCAAAAATAACTGGGAGAACTATAGGCCAATTAGTCTAACATCACCACTCTGTAAAATATTGGAAAGCCTAATTAAGGATATAATCTCCTCAATTTCTGATATTACTGACACAACTCAACATGGCTTTAAGAAGGGACATAATTGTCTGACAAATTTGATGTGCTTTTATGAAAACGTCAGTTATTCATTAGATCAGAAAATACCCTATGGTATAATTTTTATCGACTTTACTAAGGCTTTTGATGCCATGCCTTACTGGGCCTTAATTGAAAAATTATATAACCTAAACATCAGTAGATATATTATTACCTGGATCTCTAATTTGTTATCAAATAGGACCCAGCATGTGATTATTAATGGCCATTTATCAGATATTGGCAATGTTACAAGTGATGTCACACAGTCTCTGTACTGGGACCATGCTTATTCCAAATCTTTATAAGTGATCTAACTACAGATTGTCTCTCTTTGTAAACAAAATATGCAGACAATGTAAAACTTGGAGGACCTTGTCTAACTTTGGACCAAATGGATACCATTCAGTCTGATTTAAATAAAATATCTTGACAAGTGCAAGAATTACTAGCAGGAAAAACTCTTGTTACAACATCAAATGAAAGGGATCTTGGTGTAAACATGTCTATGGATTTTAGTCCTTCAGCACAGATTAATGAGTCCATCTCAAAATCCAATAAAGCCATGTGGTCTATTAGATGTAATATAAAATCTAAGGACATGAGAGTTTTAATGCCTCTTTATTGTGCATATGTCCGTCCTCACCTGGACTATGCTTCCCAATTATGGAGCCACTTCAAAAAATCTGACATCAATTTATTAGAAAGGGTCCAGCATAAATACACAAAACATATTAAAGGATTATATGATGATCCTTATTAATCCAGACTCACATCTTTGAATCTGATGTCTTTATTTACTAGACAATTACGGGGTGATCTTCTGTTTATGTATGATGTTATTCAACACCCCTTTCTAATTACTGAACTTGGACTTGAATTCAAACAGAACTCATACAATACAGACGGCATCCTTTTCAATTATATGGTTGAACTTTCAATTTGATGGCAAGAAAATACTTCTCTACCTTACGTATTAAAAATCCCTGGAATTTATTACCTGAGGACATCATCATTAGTAGTTCCAAAACTATGTTTAAAAATCGCCTGGACAAGCACATATTATCTGGTAACTTAGTACAATAAAGAGCACTACTGGGAGATCTACAAGCCGGCTCCGTGAGCCTGATTGGGCTACCACTTCCATGATCCTGCGGCCATGACTGGAGAAGCCAGCTGGCCGTGTGCCCTTCAGCCTGCCTGACTGGGAGCCCTACAAGCCGGGTAAGCTAAGTCACAGCCCCGGGGAATAGCTCGGAGCCTTGTTTGGCCAGCGACACACTGAGATTCCCTCCGATTGGTTACTACTGCATGGCTTTCCCAGTGATAGGCTGCCTGGAGACTCTGCTCACCACGGCTCTTTCCCAAACGACTCTCTCGTTTTTTGGCGCCTCTTCTTGCGCTGCTCTAACCTACTCTGAAATGTTATTGTGGATGTTATATTGGGATTGCACATTGATGTAGAACTGTAAATTGTGGGACAGCAATATTGTTAATCTGCCTAAACTTTGACTGCACCTCTGTCTCTCTTCCTAACCCTCCTGCAGATACCTCTCCCCCCCCCCCCAGTTCAACCTGCTAATTTCTTCAAACTAACTTTTCCCTGGGCTAAACACTGCCACTCCAAATTGCATAGCCATCTGGTTCCTTGCCCATTCAGCCCCCCTCCTACTCTGTCTCCTTTCTTCACAAACTCACACCCCACCCCCGATTTACTTCTTTTGTGCTCTACTCTGTCCTGTTGTACTGCCTGCCCATAACTAAACCTCCTATTCTGCTGTCTTGCAGATCCGTGAGCCCCTGATCGGACTACCACTTCCACGATCCTGCGGCCGTGGCTGGAGAAGCCAGTCGGCTGCACGCCCATCAGCCTGCCCGACTGGGAGCCTTACAAGCTGGGTAAGCTAAGTCACAGCCTCTGGGAATAGCTTGGAGCCTTGATTGTCCAGCGACATGCTGAGATTCCCTCCGATTGGTTACCGCTGCATGGTTTTCCCTGTGATCGGCCGCCTGGAGACTCTGCTCTCCATGGCTCTTTCCCAAATGACACTCACATTTTTTGGTGCCTCTGCTTGTGCTGCTCTAACCTATGCTGAAATTTTCTCCCACACCACCCACCCTGATCCCGGCCTCTAGTAAATGCTCTTCCCCGAGAGCAAGCCCAACCTACTACATACTTATTGGACCAAGCACCATTAGTCACGCCTATCTTTCAGCCCCCTCACCCAGTTAGCCCTTCCTCTCAAAGTAATCTCACACAGATCGGTCCTTTCAACCTCACACATTCTGCCCCTTCTAGGACATAACTACCGACCAAAAATGCCACATGGGGATATTCTTTTGCTTAGTTGGCTCATCCTACTAACCTATGCCCCAGTCAGAAGCCCAGTTACCAACCTGCATCATGGCCAAAGCTCCTCCCAGGATGACCACCATGCTATGCCCTCTATTGATAGTCTATGGCAATACAGTATGGGGAAGACTCCCTTGTGGTCTTGTCCATCCTCACATCAGGCGCCAACCAGAGAATATGTGAGAGAGTCCCTGAACCTATCAGCAAAAACAGTCATTTATGCCTTATATATAACAAATCACGCTGTTGTCCTTAAGCCAGCAACCACAAAACCTTCCCATGCCAGGCGAAGCAACAAGAGACTGTTCAGCAGGCTAAGACACTACCTCAAGAAACTATTACTGCTTCTCTTACTCTGCTCTGGAAATGTCGAACTTAACCCTGGCCCACCTATTATATTCAGCAACCCTGCAGACCTTCCACAATACAAAGGTATCAGCTTCCTGCATGTGAATGTCTGCAGTTTGCTAAAGAAGATTGACCTAATACAGACTTAGGCCCTACATGCATCCCCCGATTTCTTTATGATATCAGAATCCTGGCATATGACCTCAATCTCTGATAAATCCATCAACATACCGGGATACATCACCCACTGATGTGATAAACCGACCGGGGGGGGGGTTGTAATATATGTGAAGAGCAAATTTGTTGTCACAGTCATTGACTGCACCTCTAAGGCCAAAGAATTTGAATGCCTGGCACTAAAACTATCCCTCTCCATTGACTAGGCACTCCTTATTGTTGCATGCTACAGACCACCCTCTGGTGTCATGGCCCTTCTACCGCATCTCCAAGCCTATTCAACTCGACTACCACTGAATGTATTCTAATGGGGGACCTCAATCATAACTGGAATGATGACAGCTCCAAGAAGCTTAAAAAATTCTGAGATGCAAACGGACTGGCACAAAATGACACCCGCAGTCACCAGACCCAACAGAAAAAAACTGGAGTGAAGTTCCCTACTGGACCTTGTGATAGTAAACAAACCTTATAATATCTCACACACTGGAGTGTTTTCGAATGACCTAAGTGATCATTGCGCCACTGCCTGCATCAGACATTCTCCCCAAATAAAGTCGGCCCCTAAATTCAAACTAAAAAGATGTCTGAAGAAGTTTTGACAGAATGTCTTCCTGAAAGACCTGGATAATATCAGATGGCAGGACTTCTAGCTAGCTCCCTCCCTCAGCGAGGCATTCAATATCTTTCATAACCTCCTAGAGGGTATAATAAACAAACACGCACCTCTGAGGTTGATCAAGTCAAAAAAAAGACCCCCCAGCTGGTTCTCTCCTATTCTGAAAAAAGCACTCAAGGATAGAGACGTCTGGTGGAAAACAGCAAGGAAATCACACCTGGAGGCTGATTGGCAAGCATTTTGTGTATCTAGAAATGCATGCACCAAACTGATTAGGTCTGAAAAGGCTAAATATTTTCAAGCAGCTTTAGAAGACAATAAGAACAACTCTTCCAAATTCTGGAATATACTCAGAGGTTGAAGGTCATACTACTGACACCCCCCCCTTCCAGCCAAAATAGTGGCCAGTGGATCTACCTTCACAGACAAAGCTACTATATTAGAACAACTTAATGAACACTTTGCCACAGCAAGGCTGGCCTTTGACACCTCGCCTATCAACAAGCTCAAACCATTAGGGGATTCCACTGCCAACTCTAATGCTAATTGCAGCTCTAACCAACTTTATTCCTCCTTCAGCTTCCACACAGTCACGTTTAAACAAACAGAGGACCTCCTATTGTCACTAGATACAAGAAAGAGTGACGGTGCCGACAATATTGAACCCTACTTTCTAAAATTAGGCCATTACTACTTGACCGCCCCATCACCCATTTATTCAACTCCTCTCTAATGCAGGGCGAGCTCCCTGTGCCGTGGAAAACTGCACACATCATACCCTTGTTCACATCTGGGGACCCAAGCGACATGAACAACTACCAACCTATTTCCATACTACCGACCCTTTCAAAACTACTGGAAAAAATTTTCAACACACAAGTTAGAGAGCATCTGGACTCACAGAAACTACTAAACCCTGCACAGTCTGGATTTAGAGCCAAACATAGCACGGTATCAGCCCTAGCAAAAGTAACCACTGACTGGCAAATTGCCTTGGACTCTAAGAAGCATGTGTTTGCTCTCTTCCTTGATCTTAGTAAGGCCTTCAATACTGTTGATCTTAACATTTTGCTTGAGGCACTAAATAACATTGGACTCGATGGCTCTGCCATCAAATGGTTCACTAGCTACCTTAAAAACAGGTTGCAACAAGTAAAAGCTTCAGGTGAATTATCTCCACTAAAATCCCTTTCTCGAGGTGTCCCTCAAGGCTCCATCTTGGGTCCAATTCTATTCGCAATCTATATTAATAACCTTGACTTACACCTGTGCACAGCTAATGTGCACTTATTTGCAAATGATACTGTACTCTACACTGCAAACTGATTGCTGGACCTGGCCCATGAGGATTTACAGCAAGACTTTATCACCCTCCAATGCAACCTTGTTAACCACAAGTTACTACTCAACACCAAAAAGACTAAAGCCATGGGATCACATGGTGCCACGGAAGGGATAGCAGCTTGGAGAACCCATCTCCACCCCAGCTCTAACTTCTACAGCAAATTTCGTTAGTTTTACAGCTCTAAACTCAAAGGCGCATTCACTGCATACCTCTCGATGGCTCCTTGTATTACCGGAGCAACAAGCAAAAGGTGTGGTGGCATTTTTTCGGAAGATTGGACCGAAAGAAGATTGTGTCCTAGTCTGGGTATGGAGGCAGAGGTGCGCCAGGCACCTCCCCCAGATACACCGCCGCAGACGCCAGAGAAAAACTCGAAATGCTCCAAGGGGCAACCAGGAACTACCTCTAAAGCAGGCATAACCTTGACACCTGTACCACCAGCTGCCCCTCTAACAGAGCATAAATTCTTGGCAAAGTTAAATCCTTTCCGCACAGCGCTCCAGGAACTCACCTCAGAATTGAAGGCCATGCGTACAGAGCTCACCGATACCAATCGAGCGATTAAGGATGTGGCAGCTAGAACAACCTTGCTAGAAGGATGGAAGACATCAGTAGACTCTGAACTCCCTGTACTGCACCAGAAACATAACCTGATGGAGGCTAAACTTGAGGATCTGGAAGGCCGAAGTCACTGCAACAATATTCTTACCTTCGGCCTTCCAGAAGACTCAGAGGGAGTGGCTCCGATTACCTTTTTGCAGCGGCTGTTAACCAAAATTGCTGGACCCTCTCCTAATAACACCACCTATGTAATTGAGAGGGCCCATCGCTCACTTAGATTTAAGCCGGCAGCAGGGCAACCACCAAGGCCCCAATACAAAAATTTTTAAATTATATGGACAAAATCCACATATTAGGACAGGTCAGGAGTCTCCAAGAAATTTTATGGGAAGGTCAGCAGTTGTGATTTGTGCAAGATTTCCCTGCCACCATACGACAACGAAGAGCCGCTTACTATCCCATTGTCACCAAACTAATCGCTGCCAGCATAAAGTTCAAAGTCCAGTACCCATCCAAGCTATCCATTTACCATCAGAGCACCTGGAAATGTTTTGACACAGCAGAGCAAGCTCAATCTGAATTAAAAGCGCTGATGCCAGATCTGTTTAAGCACCACTGAGCCTTTAAACTGCTTGTCAGTTTCTGTGGAAAGTTAACAGATAATGAGAAAAAGTTTATGCTACTCATGTCTCTAATTAAAAATTGTCAGTAATTGCAACCCTATGCTGTGCACTCCATTGCTCCACTTTTAGTGTCAAACTTGGAGACTCTCGATGTGGAAGTGAAGGGTATAGACTTATAGTGGCAGTGGAAGAGCAGACCTAGTTTGGCGAGAGCGACTTAAAAGCGAACTTTTCCTGATCTCCTCCTTTTCCTTTTAGTTCTCTCCACCCTTCCCAGAAGATGAGAAGAATTCAGGTAGGAATGAGGTGGAACAGTTCCTCCCGTGGAATGATTAATTTCTCTCTTTTTTTTTTTTAGCATGCCCTTAGTGCCTCACATTGCCACACTTTGAGTTAACTCAATGACACTCATATGTATCTCCACAAGAGGGCACTTAAGCCCCATGCATGGACTTGGTGACTCAGTTAATCATTGTTCTCCATTTCATTTTTCAGCCCCTAAATGTATGGTAACAACTTTTTGATACTCTGCAATGGGACAACAAGTAAAGTTGTGATTTAAATTTGTGATTACTTCCCTCCTGAGCTTAAATGGGGAATGTTTATTTCTTTTAGCTTTGAAGAAGATGTTCTATGCAGTTGTATAGTGCGATATGCATCCATTCCACCCCACGGCTAAGAAAGCCCCCTATTGTGGCTTAATAAGCAGAAAAGTGTGCGTCCTAATAGTGCTAATTGCCACACTGGGGAAACAAGGCATTAGAACCCCAAATCCTTGATGAGGATCTGAACAATCAGGGAACCTCCTAGATTTTTATACCTTGGCTCCCACCCCCCCTTTTTTTTTTATTATATAATTTTCAGTCCTTCCTCTCGCTCCTCTTCCCTCTTCCCCTCCTAAAGCTAAGATGGGAAAAATAATGGTTCAAACTGACTATCATCACATTGCAGCTAAACAGCTATGGTTAATGTGTGTTTATCTGATCATTGTTGCATTAATATAAGTTGGCATATGTAAGTATAAAGGGGAGGAGGTTGGGGGGATGGAGAGGGTAAGGGGGACTGAATTCTAAGGGTGATGTTAAATTCACATACATGTTTTTTGGTTCTCCTCCCATTTGAACGAAATGGTAAGCGGAGATAAAAAAAACCTCGGTCGTAGGAGACCGATGTTATAAGAACTAACTGGGGGAAACAGGCATCCTGTATTGGTACATAGCCAAGAGTCTATTGTTGAGATTCTTAGCACAAAGGGATATATTCTTGCAGCCCCGCATTATGGAGCCTGATGACATGCACAACTAAGGGGACAGAAGTGAAAAGGCAGCTCCTATCTTTCTAATAGGTAGTCACAATTCTGTGCAAGTATACGCAATGGGAGGGCTTGGGGGTGAAATTAATTTTTTTTTTCTTTTCCTCATTGGACTCTTGCTTCTCTCTCTTCTGCTGAACTATAGTAGAGAGCAAACGTTTTGAGGGCCTGGAAACCTATTCTTCACATTGATGTATAGAAGAATCCACCATTTGTACAATGCTTTGGGGAGAATATTATTTATAGCTAACCAATGGAAATGGCGAATACAGTATTACTGCCTTAATACATAAGAACTATAGTCTAATATGCTACAATCCCATTATTTAGAGTTGGGGTGGGGGTATGGTAATCTGAATACTGCAATTCAAGAAGGGTGTTGCGAATCAGGATGAGGGAAGGGGGGCACACACGGCTCCTCAGTAAGGTATTCCCTGTACTATCCTTTGGTCTGATGGTCATTCTACTGGTGAATCTGCAAGATAGTCAGACCAGAGGATGACTCCAAAGTAATCTCTGCCGAATAGCTGTGTATAGGGGAGTGTGGACACAAGGTAAGAGTGGAGGGAGGGAAGGATGGGTAGTTAAGGGAAAGTGGAGGGGATGAGGGATCAGGTATGTGGTACAACAAAGCCTTAATAAGGGTTGTTTATTTAACAACCTGAAAAACAATATTACTTCAGGCCTGGGGCTTAAAGGTAGAAAAAATTACTAATAAGGTGACTTCATACAAAGTATGTTCATGGAATGTGAAAGGGGTCTCAGTCCCCGGTTAAATGGGCCAAAGTATTGTTGCATCTCCGTAAACTTGATATTGACATAGCATTTCTTCAGGAAACCCACTTGCCCCCCACAGGTTTTACAACTAAGAAGATCTTGGGTAGGTCAGGCCCTAGGGAGTGGAATGGACACACGTAAAGGGGCGGGTAGCTATTCTTATTGCAAGGAGAGTCCCTTTTCGACTTACTGATACTATAGTAGATTCCCAGCACAGATATATTTTGATCAAGGCTTTGTTGGGTCAATTTGAGGTAGTGCTTGGTTCCATATATGGCCCTAATAGAGATGACTCTTCCTTCTTAGTCTCCCCTTATGAATGACTTGACCCCATGGTCCTGCTTTCCCATTGTGCTCGGAGGAGACTGGATTCTTGTCTATTGTAATATCTTGGACCATTCTACTAGTCGCCCTTTGTCTCACTCCCCAGCACAGGTTGCCATCAGAGAAATGATGGATTCTACTGGATTAATAGACCCTTGGAGGGCTCTTTATCCACACCAGAGGGAATACTCATTTCATCCTATTCCCCATAATTAATTTTCTCGCTTAGATTATTTTTTTTGTAGAAATGGGACATCTTTCAGCTATAACAGCCTGCAACTATCTCCCTAAGGTGATCTCTGATCACCACCCCATTTTATTAAGCTGGAGCCCTGGCCCGCCCCTTTCCAGAGATAAGGTAAGGAGATTCAACAGTCAACTTTTTTGATCAGAATACATGAAAACCCAACTGTCTGACTTTATTACTAACTTTATTAAACTAAATACTCCTTCTATGCCTAAGTTGGATATGCTATGCGGGGCTTTAAAATGCTCAGAGGAGAAATAATTTGCATGGCAACAGTTAAAAAAAAGACGACCTCCAAGGTAACTTCAGCTTTGTTACATGATATTAGGACCTTGGAATTGGCACTTTTTCTGGATTTTACCACGGATCAATTCAAGACCCTAGAAATTTTAAGGGATCGATACAATTCAATTTTTGACTGAACACATTCTAAGATTAAGTATTTTGATCGGGGGATAAGGCTGGAAAGCTCCTGGCCCTACGACTCAAGGCACAAGCCTCCGATAGAATTGTTCGAAGTATCCAAAAACCTGGAGGACAAATAGTCACTTCCTCGAGAGAAATCGTTAATTGTTTCCAAGAATACTATAAAAACTTGTATTCTCATGCTTCTCCCCCTTTCTGCCCCGAAACGCTAGATCAGTTCTTGCAACCATTACAACTCCCGCAACTCAACATATGTCAGGCAAATCTACTCAAAGCCCCAATTTCTAAAGAAGAGATAAAACAGGCTATTGATTCCCTTCCCACAGACAAATCCCCAGGCCCAGATGGGTTTACTGTAGAATTCTATAAACTTTTCAAAGAGCAAATAGTGCCAATTCTCTTAGACACTTATAACTATATGTCTGAACAAGGTATCTCAGACCCCTCTTTATTAGAGGCTACAGTTGTGGTCATCCCAAAGCCCGACAGAGATCCACTTCAAGTCACAAACTACCACCCGATTTCCCTAATTAATGTTGACATAAAGATATTAGCAAAAATCTTGGCCACTCAACTATCTAGTGTCTGGCAATGCCTTATAAGCAGCGAGCAAGTTGGCTTTGTTGCTGGCAGGGTCTCATCTGATCATAGGCCTACTTGATCTCTGCATCCAGGGAGTCCCGAATTCCAGCTGCTCTGGTCTCCCTAGATGCAGAGAAAGTGTTCAATAGGGTTTCATGGGAATACCTATTCTATTTGTTGCAGCTTTACAACATACCAACACAGTATATAAAATGGATCAAGATATTGTATACTTGTCCCTCTGCACGTGGGCACCTATCTCAATCCTTTCATTTACAGCAAGAAACTAAACAGGGATGCCCACTTTCCCTCTTTTTGTTTGACTTATATTTGGAACCGCTTATTAGAAGTATTAATTACTCCCCAAATATCTCTGGCATATCTATCGGGCCTAATCAATATAAAATTTCGATGTATGCCGATGACATTTTACTCCATATAACATACCCTTTAAAATCGGTTCCAGCTGCACTTGAAATTATTAAAGCATTGAAAAATTCTCCAATTATAAGCTTAATATTGCAAAAACAGAAACGATGCCCTTAAATGTTCATACATTTCAAGCCGAAGTTGCTCATTTTGGGTTTCGCTGGACATGGGACAAACTAAAATATCTGAGTATATACTGTATCTTTCCTGTTCAGAAGCCAAAATGAAGCAATACAACCTAGATAAAATTCTTACTCAGATTAAAATGGATCTTTCTCACTGGGCCATGCTCCCACTTACTCTTTGGGGACAGGTAAATGTACTGAAAATAAATGTTCTTCCTCGAATCCTATACCCCCTACAGATGACACATTTTTTTTTACCTAAAATATGGTTCACTCAGATTAACAAACTCATGTCCAATTTTTTATGGGGTGGTAAGACACCCAGGTGTGCTCTCTTTAAGCTGCAAAGGAGTAAGAACAATGGAGGCCTACAACTCCCAGACCTGCTTCTTTATCAGTTCTCTGTTACCTGCTCAGTTCTTGCATACTGGATGAAAGATGTCTTATACAATGGGCAGGCCCAATACATCCCCTTGTGGTACCAAATTGAGCAGACTCTACTCTCCCTGTACAATATATCTCTTAATATCCTCATTTTTCCCCCCCTCAAAAACTTGATTAAGAGTTTCAGGACCTTACCCAAAGGAATAACACTTCGAGTACATGCCCAACTGTACAACTTTTTCCAGATATCTCTGGTGAAGGATGTTTCCCAGCCTATAAGTGTGAACCTTAATTTTAAAATTGGGGGAGTGCCCCTCTCACATAATTTCTGGCCAGGAAATACTGAACTGAGAGTCATGGATTTACTTCAAGAACACAAACTGATACCTTTTCAAACGGCCAGTACATTATTCAATCTCCCAATTCTTTTTGTTTTAAGTACCTCCAGTTACAGCATATGCTCCTACAACACTTTGGAATGAGGTACTGGACACAGTACTTAGCTGGTCCCTTTTTACCAGCTATAGCTAACTTACCCTTCTCTCATATCATTTCCTATTTTTACCGCCTCCTAAGGGATGAAATAGAGGGATTACGAGGGACACCACACTATATTTGGGACCAGGCACTACCTTCAAATACTCTAACACCACGACCATGGTCTAAAATTTGGTCACAGCTGTATCAAGATGTGAAATGGATTAGATTTCGTATTTTGCAGTTCTATGTAATACATGACCTATACTATACTCCAGCCAGACTTCATCAAATGGGGAAACCTTCTTCAATTTATGCTCCCGTTGTAAGCAGAGGCCTGGCACATTACTGCACATACTATGGGAATGCAATAAAGTAACACCTTTTTGGGATAGTATCAAGTCCAATTTAGATCCCCTATTAGGGTTATCCGAGGCCTTTAGCCCGGAAATCTGCATAATAGGAGACTATGGGGAGACTCTAAGTGGCACTCAATGAAAATGCATGACATTAATATCCATATGTGCCAAAAAAGTGGTCATGCGCCACTGGTTAGACCAGAATATCCCAATGTACACAGAATGGCTACAAGAGATGCTTTTCGCTTTACAAGCTAAAAACACGCTCACTCACGTGACAAAGAGGCCACAATATTATCAGAAAGTATGGGCACCCTTACATACTTTACTGACAATTTAGCGGCCCAAGGGATATTGAATAATATAATAATGAGGGAAAGGGGAGGAACAGAAGGGAAGGGAAGGGAAGGAAGGGAGAGAAAAGGGAAAGAATTTCATTCTTTTTTTTTCTCTCTGTCCTTTCCTTTTTCCTTTCATCTTAGGAACACTATTACCAGTTGCATGGTAACATCAGTCTTGGCCCTTTCTGACCATTGCACCTGGGCTAATGAAAGTATAGGCTATTGTCACTTCATACCTGATAGGGATGAGGAGAAGAGGGGAGGATGTTGGATAAAACCCGGGTTGGGGGGAGGATGTAGGAGGAATATGGGCAGGTCACTGTAGGTCGAAGGGATTACAGCAAGTAATTAAGATTGTGATTATGTTTTTACTAGACACTTTTTTGCCACTGGATTAATAGTTAACATTGTAACAGGACCTTATCATACAATATATGTATATGTGAAGGTAACATGTATACCTCCCTGTCTAATGTCTGGAACACATGACTTGTTAACTATTCCTACAAATAAAGTATATTCAATTTGAAAAAAAAAAGACTAAAGCCACGATCCTCTCCCCAAAGGCAGTCTCAGGACCTACACAACATCCCAAGATCCTAACGCTCTTGGGAGAACCTCTTGAGACAGTTGATACCTTTAAATACTTAGGGTTCTGGCTGGATAACAAACTTAACTTTCTGTGCCACCTGAATGAGACTTTGAAAAAACTAAGGCAGCGGTTAGGCTTATTCTACCACATTAAGCATCTATTCACCAAAGAAGCTAGAAAGAGACTAGTGCAAACCACATTCCTACCCCTACTGGACTATGCTGACTTTCTCTACAACCACTGCCCCTCAACAGTTCTCAACAAACTTGACATCCTTTATCACAGAGCCTTAAGGTTCATCCTCAATCTGCCCCCTCTCACCCATCACTGCCTTCTGTATCAAGAGATGGGATGGCCCTTACTCTCAACTAGGAGGAAAAGAAACGCTCTTCTCTGATTCTTTAGAGTGTTTTCTGATAAACGTCCTGCATATGTCTCGAACTTCTTTGAACATGCCAAGGGATCTTATGGTTTGAGACACTTCTCCATACTCTGCTTCCAGATCCCCAGAGTAAATACAACCCATGGCTTGGCAGCAATCAACGTCTCACTCCCATCCATATGGAACACCATGCAAGGTTCCCTAAAACTCTTATTCCTTCCAGGTCCATTCACATTCAAAGCACTATTAGCTAGGTACCTGAAGGAAACCTGCAGTTGTTTTAAGGTGTCTATGTACCTGTAGCCTTGGGTATTACACAAAGCCATTGTCAGAGTCTACCTCAACTTACAGCACTCTTAGGGGGTACCCAGAATTTTTAGCCCTCCTCCTCCTCTTCTCCTGGCCCTCACAATTCTATCCTCTCTCCCCCCTTCTCACATACTTTCTCCTCTTCCCCTTCCCACACTTGAGATATATCATAACTGCTGTTATCTGTCTTGTTTTTATCCACTTTATTTTGCAAATTGTATTGATGCCCAGGACCACTTTGAAAATGTGCCTGCTCAATGGTGTTTACGCCTGGTTAAATAAAGTGTGTGACTGATTGATTGAAATCCACTGGACTACTTGTCCTACTGGGTGACCGGGGTTGAATCATCCTAAGCATGGACTTATTTTGTATGTTTTGTCTGTGTGCTATATTTATCACATAACTGTGTTATCCCTCTCTTAGTTCCTGGTATGCACAGTTTTTTATTTCTTAACTTGTAACTGCCTGTGATTATTTTTATGTCCAGGACCACTTTGAAAATGAGCTTGCTCAATGGTGTTATGCCTGGTTAAATAAAGTTTGATTGATTGATTGACTGATAAGCCCCTGGCCCTTACTGACCTTAGTATAAACCCTTAGTATGATCTTGCCTCAAACCCTGATTTGTGGAAGCAGGCAATTTTCTAGCACTTCTTAAAGGGGGCAACTCCTCCATCCCTGGCAACTACTGCCTCAACTACCTCCTCCTCTCCCTGGCTAAACTTCAGGAACACCTGATCCCTTACCAACTCCCCTCTTTCCTTTACAACTCCTCCTCCTTCTTCACTCACTACCAGTCTGGCTTCAGGAAATCCCACTCTACCACTACCTCCCTCCTCTGGCTCATGGGCTCCATCCTTTCTGGCACTGATCAGGGGCTGGTCACATCCACCATCTTTGTCAATCTGGCCAAAGCCTTGGACACAGTTGCCCACCCCATTGCCCTGGACAAGCTAAAAGTGACTGGCCTCTCCTCCTCTGTTAAGAGGTTTCATTTATCCCTTGAGGATAGTACCCAATTCCATACTGGTGATGCCATCTCCCTTCCTCACCCTATCTATGCTGTCATGCCCCAAGGATTCATCCTTGTCCCTAACCTATTCTCCATTTTCCTAACTGACCTTCCTTCACCAGCTCCTCTGCATACATTCACAAGTACGCAGAAGACACAGTCCTTTGCACCTCTGGTTTCTCTGCCTAGAACCTCATGACCCAGCTCCAACTGAATTTCAACAACATTCAGAAATGGTTTTGAACAAATCAGCTATCCATCAAAAAAAATGGTCTTCATGACTATTGCCACTGAAAGCAGAAACTGGCTAAGCTCTCCATTCCCCCTCCTTCCAGACCCTTGACGGTTTTGTGATTGAGGATGTTTTATTTATTTATTTATGAACTGTATCGAAATTACAAACCTTTGAGTCAGAGACTCATTTACATAGGCTCCACGTCAGAAGTAGATAAACAAGAGAAGAGATACAGCTGAGAAGTAACAATTTCCTATACAGGGTAGTTGCTAAGGTAGTAGTGATAGTTTCAGCACTTGATGTATAGCACAATATTACAACAACAACCAACACAAGCAAGAAAAGTTGGGTTAAATGCAGGCCTTGGTAGGAGGGAGAACCATACAGGGCATACAGAGCAGGACAAGAGTTCATTGTCAGGGGGGCCAGCAGCCACGCAGGCATGCAACAGGCCAAGCGATGAAAGGGGTGGGCAGCCACTATGGGCATTTACAGCTGCGGGAGGAGAAGAGGTGGTGTCAGAGGGCAGTTTTAAAAAGCCTAAACCTACTTTTGGAGGAGATGGCAGCAGGAAGGGAGTTAAACCAGGGTGGGGCTCTGTAGAGGAAGGACCTTAGGGCCAGAGAGGTCCTGACTCTGGGTACATGGAGAGACATAGTTTGGAGGAGCTGTGGGTGGGGAGAGTAAGGGGAGTGGGGCAGATAAGTGAGGACAAGACCGATGGAGCCAGACCAGCTATGATTTTCTTGGTGAAAAGGCAGGTCTGGTACAATAGCCTCTCCTCAAAATTAAGCATGTTTGCAAGAGAATAGAGTGAGCAGGTGTGGATGAGCCTGTTGGAACCTGTGAGCAGATGGCAGGCTTTTTTAAGGGGCATTTTGACTCAGTTGAGGGCAATGTTGTCTGCTGCCCCATATACCAGGAGCCCATAATTGACAAGGGATAGGACAGATGACATAATGGTCAGTCTCAGAGCTTTGGAGGGGAGGCAGTCCCTGTGGCGGTACGGTAGACCGATTCGAGAGCTTATGGCTCAGCAGAGGGTATGGATATAGCCATGAAAGGAGAAAGCAGGGTCAAAGTAAGGCCAAGGTACTTGAAGGAAGTTACTTGTCTATTGGACAGGACCAGAAGGGGTGAGTCTTTGTATCTGCTTTGGTTGTGGGAGAAGAGCATGATCTTCATCTTCTTGTGGTTCAACACTAACCTGCGGTCGATGAATCAGGATTCTGCCTGGCTGAAGGAGTTCTGGAGGGCATTTTGGAGGGAGATAGGGTTAGGGTGGGCAGAGAAAAGGATCGCATCATCAGCATAAAGAAGTACTCTTTCAGAGCAGTTGGTGGGGATAGCATTAAGATATAGGCTATAAAGTAATTGTCCTAGAATAGAGCCCTGGGGAACCCCTGAGTGGACCGGGTGGCATCCAGAGATGCTGCTATTAAGTTTTTCGCACTGAGAGCGGGGAGAGAGACAGTTGGTAAACCAGTCATGGACACTCTGGGAGAGGCCTAGTTGTGCAAGGATGGATAGCAGAAGGGGATGGCTGATGGTGTTGAAGGCTTTTAATAGGTCTAGGAATAAAGCATCAGCCAGGTAGCCCTTGTCTAGAGCAGAGTGTATGAAGCTGGAGAAATCCAGTAGGGCAGTGGTGGTGCTATGGCCACGGTGGAAACCATGCTGTTCCTTGCAGAGGGGGTTGTGAGTGGTGAGATAGTCAGTGAACTGGTCTAAGACTATCTTCTCTAAGGCTTTTGAGTGGGGGGAGATGGATATCAGTCTATAGTTCCCAGGAGAAGTGTGGTCACTGCTCTTGTGAATGGGAGTAATGACCACAGTTTTCCAGATGGAGGGGAATTTGCCAAGGCAAAGAGAAAAGTTAAGGAGATTAGTAAGGGGGAAGAATACAACATCCAGGACCAGGTGAAGCAGCTTGAGATCCAGCGAGTCATTACTGTGACTGGCACCATTTAGGGCACTAAGTAGGTAGGACTTGGCTTCTTGCATTGAGAGGGAGCACAAGTAGAAGGGGGGTAAGGGGGATTGGGGGGTTAGGACAGGGTCAAAAAAGTTATGGAGGAGTACCGAGCTGAGGTCTGAGAAGGTGGAGCTGAGGGTGTCTGTGATACATTGAGGGTCAGTGGAAATGGAGCCTCTGATGTTGAGCTGGGATGGGGGGTACTAGCTTTCCATTGAGTTCCTTGATGTTGTTCCAGAATTTTCTGGCCAAGCCCAAGGAGGAAGCAAGGGATGACTTGTAGTAGTCCTCTTTAGCTTTATGGATGGCCCAGGTGCAGCTGTTTTGAGCAGCCCAGTAGGCTTGCCTATCTGAGGGCTTGCCCTAGTCAAGGACTCTGGGCCAGAGGTTGTCCCTGTAGTGCACTTGAGTGATTAGAGATTGGGTGACCCAGGGGGTGTCTGGATTTTTGATAGTGGTTTTGGAAAGGGGAGCAAAGATGTCACAGGCCGAATTGAATGAGCAATAAAATAACTGAGGGCAGCATTGATGTTGGGAGCTAGGTTAATTGGTGTCCAGTCCCAGTGAGTAAGGTGGTCTTTTAGCTCACCTAGCTTGCGGGGTTTGAGGTGTCACTGAAGGACCATTCTGAGGGGTGCGTTCAGCACTTTGCAGGAAAAGATGATTGGAGAATGGTCGCTTAGTGCATTGGGTAGCACTGTGGTTTCAGAGATTTTGAGGGGTCTGTTGGTTAGGACAATATCCAACAGGGTGCCGGAGCCATTGGTGAGGTTGGTCCAGGTGGAGTGGGTGACCAGTTAGGTGAGATCAAGGGCAGCAATTGCATCTTTGGCTTGGGTGGCAGAGCTGGAGAGCCAGTTGATGTTGAGATCACCCATTATTATTATCTCAGTTTTGGTCGGGAGCTGTGAGAGGTGCTCAAGTAAGGATTGGAAGGCAGGAAACTGGTGGCGTGGTGGAATATAGGCAGCGAGGATGATCAACAAGGCCCTGGAGGTGCCAGGAGCAACTTTGAGAAAGAGGGCTTGTGTACCGTGCTCCAATTGGGGGGGCTGCCCTTGCAATGAGTCTCGGAGTTAAACAGCACAGTCGCCCCCACGCTTCCAGACTCTATCTTCCCCGGCAAAGGGTGTACCCAGGTAGAGTGATGAAGGAGTCTGGGGTGGATTTGGAGAGCCACATTTCAACGAGCATTAGGACATCCAGTTGATGCTGAGCAATCCAGCCTTGGAGTCCTTCAAATTTCTTTAGGAGGCTGCAGATGTTCATGGTGGTAATATGAAGCCCAGCCACCAAAGGGGAGTGGTGGGGGTTAGTGAAGGGTTGTCCTGGGTTGTGGTGGATGTTCCCAGACAGCAATAGGAGAAAGGATATCAGTCTGAGGAGTGCCAGGTGTTGCCTACGTTGGGAAGGAGCTGAGGTACATGCATGCACATGCTCAGGGATGGAGACCGGGATGGGAAGGGAGTGGAGGATAAGGATGGCCAGGAAGAGGGGAGGCCAAGGAGAGTCTGGAAAAGGAGCAGCAAGGGGTTGGGAGTGCAGTGGAGGGGGTGAGGAGGTGGGGGAGTGACAACAGTGGGGCTCCCATGCCGGTACTAAGATGGGCACAATTGGAGGTGTATAAGGGGGGGCGGGGCAGTCAATGCGCAGCATCGATGGGCTAACACCCCACAATAAGCTGGCTAAGCAGGGGGGCTTAGCAGGTTATCTTTAGGGCTTCTTCAGTCCTCACTGTTCCCCTGCTGTGCTGGTGTCTATGCTGGCGTCTGTGTGTGTGTGGGGTGGGATGAGGTCCCGGACCTTTAGGGCTTCTGTGGTCCTCACTGTCCCCCTGCTGTGCTGGTTTCGGTGCCGGCATGTGTGTGTGGGAGGGGATGGGGTTCCAGGCCTTTAGGGCTACTCCAGTCCTCACTTTCCCCCTGCTGTGCTGGTGTCAGTGCCAGCGTCTGTGTGTGGAAGGGGATGGGGTCCCGGGCCTTTAGGGCTTCTCTGGTCCTCACTGTCCCCCTGCTGTGCTGGTGTCAGTGAGGCATCCAGCATCTCATGACCCAACTCCAACTGGATTTCAACAACATCCAGAAATAGTTTTGAGCAAATCAGCTATCCATCAAAATAAATGGTCTTCATGAATATTGCCACTGAAAGCAGAAACTGGCCAAGCTCTCCCTTCCCCCTCCTCCAACTTGACTTCTCTACTCATGCAGATACCATCTTCCAGAAACTGCACCCTAAACTTGGGGCACTTTACAAGAACAAGGTAAGTATCCCCCAAAGTACAATGCCGAACCCTGCAATCCTCTGCAAATTACCCCCTAGACATCCCTTGGATACGCTCCAACCAAGGCAAACGCTCCTTCAAATATGCTGCCTCCCACCTATGGAACTCCCTACCAGCTAGCTTGATTGACTCACCCACCCTTAACCAGTTCAAGACTGGACTCAAACTATATCTCCTCAATCTCAGCCTCTGTGGCTGTAACCGTTAGCTCCCTAGTCCAGGCCTCATTTCCGTCACACTGCCTAATAAAATCCCACTTCCTGCCCTTAAAAAGATTATCACGAAGATGAGTCTACCTATCTTTGATTACAGCAACAGTGTACATAGCGCTGTTCCCTAGTCCACCCTTGTCAGGCTGGATCCCCTTTTTCAGTCCTTCTGCCACTTTGCCCTGGGTTGCCACCCCAGAACCCACCACTGTTCCCTTTATTCCTCCCTGTCCTTGCCCTCTCTTCATGCCAGGCACCGGCACCTTGCTCATTGTGCTACCTTCATCTCCAAATTCTGGCTTGGCTCCCTCCCCCTACCTTTCCTCCCTCCTCCCCTCACTTCCTTTAACCACTTACTCCCTCCACTGCTCCGATACACTTTCTCTCACCCTCTCACTTAAACATCCTCTCCTGGTCAAGCTACTTTCTCCTTCTGCTTCTTTAAACTTTGGAGCACTATTCCCATTGTTATTTACAATGCTTCTTCTTTCCTATCACTAAAATCCTCCTCCATGAATTCACTACTCACTCCTGCAGCTGCCACTGATCCTAGACTAGTCTTACTGCTCATCCCGTCATATAACTTCACCCCCCCGCTGTGATTCATCAGTCCCTATCCCCCTACTACTTGTCTCTGTTGTACTCCCTATAACACAGCCCTCCTTCATGTTATTACCAGTTGCACTTTGCTGAACTGTTGCTGTTGATATGCTGTGTTTTGCAGTACTCGATCACTGTGCTTCCTCTTAATTGTTTATCCTGTACTTGTATAATTGTTTTTCTAATTGTAACATTACTGATGTAACTGATTGCACTCACTTCATGTCATTCACCCAGGACACATCTGGAAACAAGCTGTTTGGCTCTGTATGTTTTTCCTAGTGAAATAATTAATACACTAAATAAATAAATATACTGGGAGATGGAAAGTGCCCTGAGTGCTCAGCAATCTACTTTTACTAAGCTTGCAAGCAAATCTAAAGCTCCAGAGCTGCTCTGAATAATTATTTTAAAACTGCAACTTTTTTTAAGTACTGTAACTTCATAAAATATGCTTATTGATGATTTACTATGACTATGTTATTATTTCAACTCCTAAATATGGGTATGGTAAGGGCCACACGTTGGGAATGGTATGGGCAGTACATTGTCGTGGCTCACATCTCACTTAAAAATTTAAATGTGGCTCATGACCCCAAAAAGGTTAGACACCCCTGTTCTACACAATGCAATTATACTCAAATCTAACTGACTTCTGTGCACAATACTTGTTCATAATCTACCAGTGTGTTGGCATTATGACCTTCCATTTGAAGGTGCTTAAAACAGCCCGTACTAGGGCAATTGCAACTCTCTGTGAGTCAATGAATACCTTTTAAATGTCAATGCTTTTCCAGGTGCTAACAGACACACACTGATTTCTATGGGACCAAAATACTAATGCGAGCCAGGTACGCATGACTCAAGCACTCCTGGCCTTCATACCTACACACCTGGGGACACGCACAGGGCGTGTGGTATGTACAATGCATACACCCACAGGGCACCTGTCTGTGACCCCAACCCCCCAACCACACTTAATCATGGAGGACAGATCAAAGGACATAAGCGGGCATCCAATCAGATGCCTCTCTGGGGTCATGTAGTGGATCCCCTGATCCGTGCGATGGGGGGATTCTGGGAAGCGCGGGATGGGTATTATTTTACAGTATAGGCAAGTACCCAAATGGCTGCCTGAGCCCTTATTTCATGACCAAAAGGCTGGGATGGCATTGCCACTGTATTTTACTTTCTGCTGTAGGTGGTGGATGCCACCTGTGGGGGGGAGTGAGCAGAGGATACAACAGGGACCCTGCCTGTGTATTCTTTGCTCCCTGTCACCTGGCACTCTACCCCTTCATGAATGGCGTGGAGTATGGCACACCCCAGACATGCCGCTGGACCAACCACAGCATATAACTGCATGATCAGCTGGGGGATCACGTGCACTAGGGGCAATGCCACTTCTGTGAATGCCATCAGGGGTTCACTGGACCACTGGTGTATGGCATTCGACTTACAGCTGCCTACACACTGTAGATACATGGCACATAGGCAATCAATACTTTTTGTATTTTTTTGCATTCAAAGTTTATTAAAGTTTCACAATACAGCATGACACTTCTTACAAGTCGTGCATATGATTATGAGCAATACAGGAGAATGTCATGCCCCTCCTCCCAGTTCCTATCCCCCCACCCCGGCTTTGCACCGATCGGATAGGGATCTATATGGTAACCAGGAAACAAAACCAGACCCATTTGAAACTATTTAGGCTTCGTCTTTAGGGTCAATTCTGTATTTATGGGTTGGCCTGTTTGTAGAGTTTAAAGGGAGTAAAATCCCTCCCATGTCTACTTGTATTGGGGTACGGATCCCCACAAACTGGCCCTCAGCTGTTCTGTTCTAAGGTTAAATAGTAAGTCCTGGAGCCATTCAGTGTACAATATGTCCTTCCCCTCTATCCAGTGGCATAGTACTAATTTCTTCACAGTCAATGAGACCAAAGCCATGTGATATCTGTACACACATACAAGTATTGAGGAGAAGGCCACAAGTACACATATTTCTGGGGTAAAGAGGTCCTCCAACCCTAACAGAAAATCTGTTTTATTTTTAATAGCTTCCCAAAGTTTCCTAATGGGAGGGCACTCCCACAATACATGGTATAGGGTACCCTCCTGTTGTGAGCATCTGATGTATTGTGGTGATGCTATTCGGCCTATCTTATGAAAGTGTACTGGGGTCCAATATATATCATTAATAATTTGATAGTGCATTAACTGAAGCCTATCCTGAGGGATATACCTGTGTAGATCCTTCCACATACCTTCCCATCTGCCCTGAAAGTGGGGAAATATATTCGATCAATATCCGGGGTCTGTGTGCTGTACATCCAAAGATTTTGCGGTTAGTGCCGCATACAAAAGGGATACAGCATGGGGTTTGCCATACAGTGCAAATAAAGAGTGTTCCCAAGCTTCCACTTCAAGTGTCCCACACAGACCTTGTAGGAATTAGACAACCGAATGACGCAGTTGAAATGCCTTGAATATCTGCCTCCCCTCTATTTTCTGCTTAGCCATAATTTCTTTTGAGGTCATACATTTGTCCTCCACCAAAAGCTCCTTAAGGGTAGAATCTTTCAGTTGAGGAATCCACAGTGGTGAGATGCACATCCCCCCAGTTTTAAAGTTTGGTTTGCCCACTACAGGTTGGCAAATGCACTGGGTATTTCTATACTTTAGGAAGGAGCGCAATTGGGCATGAATTCTCACCGATGTAGCAATGGGGGGAAGCTGCCAGGGATTCTGGTACAAGCTTAGGAGAAATATACAACATAGTTCCTGGCGAGACCCCTGCCTATGGGATCAGCTCTTTCTCCAATAGTAACTATGAGGGCGTGTATGAATTTAAAGTTACAATTTCCTGAGAGTCGAACCACCTCATATATTTGTTCAGTTGACTCACCCAGTAGTAAACTCCTAAATGTGGTAAGCTCAGACCCCCCAGCCCGTTTTGACACAGCTAACTTAGTGTAGGCCCTGCAGAAGTTCTTACCCCTCCAGAGAAAGGAGGAAATGATGGCATGCACCTTTTTTGAACCAGGCGAGAGGAACACAGGAATTCAAGATACTCAACAGATAAAATAATCTAGGGAGAATGTTCATTTTAACTAGGTTAATATGACCCCAAAGTGAGATGGGGAGTGACTGCCATCTGTCTAGGTCCTGGTGGAAGGTGGTGAGCAAAGGGTCCAAATTTAATTTCCTTGTTTGAGCTTCCCCCAGCTAAAAATAGCCCTAAATATTTAATCTGTTTGGGGCACCACTGTAATCCCAGTGAGACCATGTCCACTTTTGAGAGTCTACAGTTTAAAGGTAAGACTGTAGTTTTACCTGGTTAATCTTATAATTTTGACACTGTGCTGAAACCGTTGATTATGAAACGTGCCAACAGGAGAGACTGCGTGGGGTGCTGCAAGTGTAGTAGAACATCGTCCACATACGTGGGCAGTTTAAAAACCTGGGACCCAATCTTTACCCCTTGGACCCCTGCATGTGTCTGTAATGATGTTAATAAGGTTTGAGGTAGATATTAAACAGGAAAGGGGATAGGGGGCACCCCTAGTGACTTCCTGAATAAAGAGTGAATTAATCCAAGAAGACCCCATTGTAGTAAATCTGGACTTTTGGATTCTGATGTAAAGAGGAGACCCACTCTATAAATTTGAAGGGGAAGCCAAATCTAGACATGGTGCAGAATAGAAGTTGCCAGTTAACTCTATCAAATGCCTTCTCTGCATCCAGGGACACCAGGCCAGCCAGAACATCTGAATCCCTGGAGGCAAAGACGTGTGCCAGTTTCCTAAAGTGGTCAGAGAAATTCTGCCCCGACATGAAACCCACCTAATCAGGGTGTATTATATGAAATAATACTGTTTTAAGTCCATTGGCCAACACTTTTGCCAGGATTTTCGCATCACAATTTAAAAGTGAAATAGGCCTATAGCTTGTGACTTGCTCCGGGTCCTTATCTGGCTTTAGCAATACAATTATGATTGCCTCAAATAAAGCATCATCTATCTCACTGGCATCTAAGATCCAAATGAAGAGGCGCTTTAGCCAAGGGAACAGTAAGGAAGTAAACTTTTTATAAAAGTTTGGAGAAAAACCATCCGAACCCGGAGCCTTATCCGGTGTTAAAGTGACTATGGCTGACGTTATCTTTTCCTCAGAAATAGGCACTATCAGGCTGTCCCAATGCACCGGCGGTAAAGTTGGGTGAGGAATAGATGCCAGATAGTTTTGAACTACCTCTGGTCCTGGTTGATTATTCATGGAACTATACAGTTTTTGGTAGAATTTTCAAACTCTCCTGTAATCTGCTTAGGGAAAGGCAGAGCAAACCCTTGGGTTGGGATCTGATGGCTCTCACAATCCTAGAAGACTCAGCTTTCTTAAGTTGTAGGGCTAAGAGTCAACCTGCCTTCTCACCCTGATGTATGTATGTATGTATGTATGTGTGTGTGTGTGTGTGTGTATATGTATATATATATATATATATATATATATATAGTGTCTGTCTTCAGGATAGCGTACTCTGCCCTTTCCCTAAGAAGATCTGAATATTGGTCGCTAAGGCTAAGTAATCTTATGTGTACTGCCTCAGCTGTAGCCTG
This sequence comes from Neoceratodus forsteri, assembly GCA_016271365.2. Classification (NCBI taxonomy): domain Eukaryota; kingdom Metazoa; phylum Chordata; order Ceratodontiformes; family Ceratodontidae; genus Neoceratodus; species Neoceratodus forsteri. The sequence goes on from CM057459.1 coordinate 651,573,153, forward strand.
GGACAGTGAGCTTTCTATAGTACAAATATCCTGTAACAAAGAAAAGGCTTTAGTATCTCTATTTCTTTTCCTCTTCAAAGCTACTGCAATGAGCACCCTTCGCAGAACGCACTTAAGTGCCCCCATTCAAAGTCTGGCCAGCCTGTAGAACTTAAGTTATGTTCAGTAAAACTTTCTATTTCCCTTTGAATGCGGTCCACCACATCCTGCTCCTTGAGCATTTGGTTATTTAATTTCCAGACTGATTCTTTGGGTTGATCTCTGGAAAGAGTTAGGGAACATCAGGACATGGAGTGGTCAGAGAATGCCCCAGGTTCTATTTTAGCTTCCACTAGCCCTCCCACTAGAACCTGGCTTATGAGTAAGTAATCTATTCTGGATTGTGTGCTGTGTGCAGCAGACCTAAAGGTATACTTCCTGGCACTGGGGTAAAGGACTCTCCAGGGGTCACACATACCCAGATGGTCTACCAACTCCCTGCTTGACCTCTGTGCAGGAGATAAACCCCTATGGGTAGAACCTGACTTATCCAGATCAGGGGAGAAAGGGAGATTTAAGTCTCCGCCTAATATGATATTATGTCCTGCAAACAGGGCCAAGGTCTGCATTAACTCTGTAAAGAAGCCCGGGGGTGTCTACATTTGGGCCATATATACTACCTAGGACCACTGTGGTTCTTTCCAGACACCCTTTCACTAAAATATAATGGCCCCTTTGATTGGATACCACTCATTCGCAAGTAAATGGGATCCTCCTTGCAACTAGAACTGCAACCCTTCTGCTCTGGGTACTGTCTCCTGCACTATAAACTTGACTGATAAATTGGCGGTGCAGAAGGATGCCCTCATTTTCCAGAAGATGTGTTTCCTGCAATAGGGGAAATGTCACTTTTAAGCAATTGCAAATGTTTTAAAATCTGGTATCATTTTGTTTTGTTCCTGGCACCGTTAACATTCCATGAAAGAAACCTTCTAGGGGTAGCCATTATCACCTGGTTTAGAATAAAATCAGAAAGTAAAGGACCAAGCTGTGTTCATTAGATAGCCGGGAAACATCTTACCCCTATGTGAAGCCTTGTCCCCCCTTTCCCAAATCCCCACCAAACCTCCCCCTACCCTTCTCCCAACACCAAAACCATCCCCTCTCCCAAACGGAAAGAAGTACATTACCAGTAGGCCCAGATTGATTGATCCCCCTGATCCCCCAACCCCCCCAATAGCACACTGTTCTGTACATGATGTGCCTGTCACAACATTATGAGCCTTTCCACTCTCCCCACCTTTTTTTTTTTTCAATTGTTTAACCAGGTGAGGCACACTAAGCTGAAAGCTTTTTTACAGCTGCAACCTGGGAGCACAGGGAAGTTAAGTGACGTGCTCAGGGTCACACAGTATATGCAAGTGGGGGCTGTGGGATTCAAACCCAGGTCTCCAGATTTGCAGTTCAGAGCCTTAAACCACTGCACTATACTGCCTCCCTGGCCAAATTGTCTTGAGAGCCTTTAAGACAGGGGAGAAAAAAGCTCTAACAACCTGATTGCCCCATTCACCAGGAGGTAGGTATTCTCCTGAATGCCCCTGCTGTATATGTTCTGTGTAGTCAGCCCATCGGGGGGTTTCCTTGCGTGCACAAGTAGGGGCCAGGACCCAAACATGAACTGTCCTCCCCACCTTTGTTAACATGCAGCCGGGAAGGCATACGTCTCCCTCCAATCCTCCGTGGCGCATTGGGTAGAAAAGCATTAGTGGGAGCAACATCAGCTAGCTCTCCCCTGGAGGGCCCCATTGACTATAGCTCCGAGGAGCCATAGCCAAAGCAGGCCCACCCCTACCTGAGTGTTCTCCCCTCAAACCAACCATGAGTTAAAAAAGTGCTTTTAAATCCCTCTGACAGTAGGCCTATGACTAGGCCACACAGTACCCCAATCACAGCACTCCCTAAACTTTGGCTACTCTTCCCTTGTATGTGATTCCCCAGCTGTTGAATTATTCAAAATTACCCCAATAAATGGCTTTGTCTCAAATGTAAACCATTAAAAATCCCCCTTCAATTGAGAACATCCACAAACGGTAACAAAGTAATGCCCCCTCTGTAAACCAACGTCATGTAGTCCTCACAATTCAGTATGTCCTGTACTTCCATTTTAAGTACAGCAGCTCGATGAACAAAAGGAGTCGAGGGGAGCTGATTTAAGCTGCCTGTGAATGGCTCTAACCCAGTCGAAAAGCACTGAGAACATTCTGATTCGAAAAATCCACAAACTTTAACAAAATAATGTCCCACCACTGTGTAGTCCCCACAATTCAGTATGTCCTACACTACCCTTTTGATCACTGCATACTGAAGAACAAAGGGGTTCAAGGGAAGCTTGATTAGGTAGCCAGGATATAATCTCAAAACAAAACTCACACAAAAGTCCTCCCAGCTATACTGAATAACATTCAGATAGCTCATCTAACGTAGGCACTCCAAGAGAGTGAGCTGCACCAGATACTCACTATCTCAATACATTCTCTTACCATGACACTGAGGCTTCATGGCTTGCTCCTATGTCTGACAATACAGTTCCTTCACCCATCATGGAACAGGTTGGGCAATTTTTTCCTCAGGGTCTCTTCCTTCATATTAGGGTCCTCATATGCGGACCACTGACCATCTAGGGAAACATGAAGAATGGCTGGATATTTCATCTGAAAATGGATATTTGCTGCCAGGAACTTCGATACAATTTTGTGAAAGGTTGCCCTCCTCTGGCACACTGAGAGGGGAAGGTCCTGGGCCTCACGGATCCCTTTGCCTTCCCACTGGACCTCTTTAATTTCTCTTAGCTTCTCCAGGGAGCAATCTTAGACCTCGTACTCTCAAACGGGGGCAGTGAGAGGATCTCAGATCTAGAAGTGGGTTGCCATCTGGGGACAAGTGACCATCAAACAGTGTGGTTCACGTTAAACTCAGCTACAGAGTCAAGCCATACAAAAGTGTGGGTACTGGACTTTAGGAGGGCTGACTTTGGCAAGATGGGAGAGTGCCTCAAAAAAACACTAGCAAACAGGATAGAAGGAGGTGTGGAGCAACAATGGGGAATCATCAAAACTGCCATCACAGAGGCAACAAGCCTTTGTGTGAAGCAAATAAAAAATCAAAATGAAAGAAAAAGCCACTATGGTTCTCAAAAGAGGTGGCTGTGAAAGTCAGGAAGAAAAAGATAGCATTCTGGAAGTATAAGGAAACACAGAAGGAGCAGGACAGAGAGCTGTACCAGTTAAGGCAGAAGGGAGCAGGGAGGGAAGTCAGAATAGCAAAGGCCTAAACTGAGGAAAAGATAGCCAACTCAGTTAAGAAGGGGGATAAAACCTTTTATAGGTACATAAGCGAGCGAAGAAAGACAAAGGGAGGGATAGAGAGGCTGAATAGAATGAACGGTGGGTGGGCAGAGGGGGACAGTGAAAAAGCAGGGATACTGAATGAATATTTCTGCTTAGTATTCACGAAAGAGGAGGGGGAGTGCCTAATCCAATTAACAGAAGCACTCTTGATAGGGGGGTCGATCCCAGTCCTTTCACAGAAGAAAGGGTTCTGCAAGAACTCCTAAAACTGAAGGTGGACAAAGCAACGGGTCCTGATGGAATTCACCCCAGAATTCTAAAAAAATTAAGGGAGGAACTAGTGAAGCCACTGGCTACTCTTTTTAATAGATCATAGGAGGATGGTGTGGTACCCGAGGACTGGAGGAAGGCGGATGTGATTCCCCTTCACAAAAGTGGAACCAAGACAGAGGCAGGAAACTACAGACCTGTCAGTCTGACCTCTGTGGTAGGGAAAGTGATGGAGTCACTTCTGAAGGAAAGAATAGTTGAGTACCTAGAGGCCAGTGGAGCACAGGACCCAAGGCAGCATGGATTCACAGCAGGAAGGTCATGTCAGACAAATCTAATAGATTTCTTTGACTGGGTGACCAAAGTAGTAGACCAGGGAGGGGCTGTGGACATGGCCTACCTAGACTTTAGCAAGGCATTTGACACAGTCCCACACAAAGATTAATAGTTAAATTAACCAGCCTGGGAGTGGGTCCCAGGTGGTAGCCTGGGTAAAACATTGACTGCACAACAGGACACAGAAGGTAATTGTAAATGGAGTCCACTCTGAAGAAAGAGGGTTACTAGTGGGGACCGCAGGGTTCAGTATTGGGTCCAGTTCTTTTTAATGTCTTCATCAGTGACATTGCAGAGGGACTGGAAGAAAAGTATGCCTTTTGCAGATGACACAAAGATCTGCAACAGGGTTGATACACAAGGAGGCGTGGAAAGGATGAAAAGGACTTGGCAAGGTTGGAGGAATGGTCAGAAGTATGGCAGCTAGGATTCAATGCAAAGAAGTGCAAAATAATGCACCTGGGAAACAAGAACCCAGGGGAAGAATACACAATGGGTGGGGAGGTAGTAACAACAACAAAAAAGGAAAGGGACCTAGGGGTAATCATATCAGATGACCTTAAGGTTAGCAAGCAATGTGAGAAGGCAGTAGGGAGGGCTGGGGGTATACTGGGATGCATAGAGAGAGGCATCAGCAGCAGGAAACAGGAAGTTGTTATCCCTCTGTACAGACTGTTGGTGAGACCCCATCTGGAGTACTGTGTCCAGTTCTGGAGACCCCATACCCGCAAGGACATAGACAGAATAGAGGCAGTCCAGAGGAGGGCAACTAAAACGGTGCAGGGTCTGCAAGAGAAACCGTATGAAGAGAGACTAAAGGAGCTTAATATGTATACCCTTGAGGAAAGAAGGGAGAGGGGGGACATGATAGAAACTTTTAAGTACCTCAGTGGAATCAACAAAGTCCAAGAGGGTAGCATCTCTCAGAAAAAGGGACGTGCAAGAACAAGGGGACACAATTTAAAGATAGAAGGAGGGCGGTTCAGGGGCAATGTGAGGAAGTATTATTTCACAGAGAAGGTAGTGGATGCATGGAACAGCCTTTCTGAGGAGGTTGTGGGGTCTAAAACTGTGGGAGAATTCAAGAATGCATGGGACAGACATAAGGCAATTCTTGTGGGGGGTAGGAAGAAATAGGCTGTTGGTTAACTAGGATCTGCAGCCTATCCTGTAGGTAGGGAAATTGGCAGACTAGATGGGCCAAGCGGTCCTTATCTACCATCAAAGTCTATGTTTCTATGTTTCTGGCCCTCCTGGAAATTTAAAAACTTAAAAATGAAAGTCCTCGAATGCGAATCCGGTGGGGGTATTGGGTGGAGCGCTTGATGAGCACGTTCAATGATATAGGCTACCTTGAAAGGCGAGGGCCCAGTCAGCTTCTCAACAAATTTTTGAGCAAACAAGACAGGATTGCCACCCCTCCTCCTTTTCAGGTAGCCCAGTAATAACAACGTTTTTACAGTTGCTTCTCCCTTCTAAATCTTCAATTTTTGCTTCCATTTTAGCAAACTTCTGCTGCATCTCTTCCAGGGCCGGGTCCACTTTCTCTAGCCTCCTTTCCGCCAAGAAGATTCGGGCCTTGCAATCCCTGGTGCATCTCGTCAGGTCCTCCAGAGCATTGGATATACTTTTAACATCTTCCTAAGGACCCTATCTCCTCCCTAAAAGGCTGGAATTCCTCAAGGAACTTGTCCAACGTAAGTAATTTTTGCTTCTGTGTGCCAGCCGGAGATTTACTTGACTGGTCTGCCTGTGCCCTAGCCTTTTTCGGGGCCTTCTCTAGTGTGTTGGGTGGCGTACATCTCGGAGGAGCTGCTCGCATGTCTGCCTCCATTTTTCACAGGATTCACTCACAATGACTGGACAGCTGCTCAGTAAATACCACTACTGCTTGCCAGTAAAATTGTGGGCAAAACTGCAGGAATTGCTTAATTTCTGGTCGAAGATATGAGAGGTTAATGGGAGCTCGCTTCAAGGCTACTGCTCTGTAGGCTGCATCGTGTGATCCACCGACAATCAATACTTTTGTTTATAGCCCCTTGTGTGCAAGTCTATCTGTAAAACAGAAGTTCACAAAATCAGCAAAGTAAATCCTAGGGGTGCAAAATGCTGATGAACTCCCATGAGCCCTCTTGTAGCAAGCAGAACTCTAACTCACACACACTGTGGAAACCTCTACTCCACAAAACACAAAAGATCTGCGTACCTCAGAACGAGCAGGTACAATACCAAAATAACATATACAATGAAAAGGCAGGTATAGGGAATCACTCAAATCAGCTGCACATAAAACAATAAAGGACTCTGGACTCGGGCTTGAAAATGGAGCTGCAGCACTAACCCCAGTGCTTTGTGTCTACTCCAGCATGATTTTCTGCCAACATTATTTATTCCACCTTTACAATTTGCTAGAGAAAATTTTATGTATTACTTTTTTGTTAACCAGGAATGTGTGCTAGACAACTGAATGCCTATTTTTAGACACAACTTTAGAGAGTATATATACTGCAACATAAAAAGATAAACAGTACACAGGGTTACAGGAAAGAACAGAACAATTAATAACTGAATATTCTGGCTGTTAGAGTTATGTAAATACAGTTTATGTCATCATATATGTATCAAACATTTTATTTTAGTATATTTTGGGGTTGGAATTTCAGTTGGGCATTGCAGGATTTATTTTTTCCTCACTCTTGCACTTTGGGCAACACATCTAATTTTCGGACAGCCTAGTCAGTAGACAACATTTTTGTCCTTTGCCATCTATACCACTTTATGGTATTAAAAAAAAATATGAAGTGGTGTGAATCATACCAAAATCACACATACTGTTTGTGTGTGTGGTGGGGGGGGGGAATCAAAGGCAGAAAATAATAGGTAGTTTTTACAGCTGCCCTGGGTGGAGCCTGCAGCCATGTTGCGGTCAGTGCTAAAAATGACTGACCGGATTGTGATAAAAGCACAATTTTGGAGCTGCAGCACAATCCAATCAGTGAGAGCACACTGCTCAGTGTGCATGTGCACTGAGCTCATGGCAGAGCAGCCTGCCATAGCCAAGATGGCTGCTGGAGATCAGTGTGCATGCACAACTTCCTCCATGCATCATTAGAGATGCAGCGAAATTTAAATTTGCCAGTGAAGTTATATATTAATCTGCCAGCAGAATCAGGCACTATGGTCCATCAAGTCTGCTCAAGTGAGCAGCTAGCATCCTTAGATCACAGCTGCCCCACCCCCCTCCCACTCACTCCCTCCAGCAAATTCTCATTTTTATTTACCCAGACACCCCCCCTTGCCCTGTCCCATGCCCTTTTGAAAGTACCCACCATCCTATATGATACCACCTCCTACAGTAGGGTATTCCATTTTGACACCACCATTTCCGTGAAGTAATGCCTCCTCATCTCTCTCCTAAATCTGCCCCCTCCAATTTTAGTCCTTGCTCTCTTGTGTCTCTTCCTTTACTTAGCCTAACTAGGTAAACCGCGCCAGATTTGTTCAACCCCTTCTGATACTGAATGTTTCGGTCATATCCCCCGATCCCTCCTCTCCTCCAGGGTATACAAACTTAGATGCCTTAATCTGCCCTTGTAGGGGTTGCCTTCCATCCCCTGTATCATTTTTGTCACCCTACGCTGCACCCCCTCTAGTAGCCTGATATCTTTCTTCAGATACAGCTGCCAGATCTGCACACAGTACTCCAAGTGCAGTCTGATCAAAGATCTGTAGAGGGGCAGGATCACATCCTTATGTCTGGATGAGATTCCCCTTGCAATACACCCCAGCATCCTGTTAGCCTTTGCTGAAGCCTTTCTACACTGGGCAGAGTTGTTCATGCTTTCAAATATCATCACCCCCAGGTCCTTCTCTTCCTCAGTGACCCCCAGTCTCACCCCACCCAACCAGAATTCCCTCCTGAGGTTTTTCACCCTGAAGTGCATAACCTTACACTTCTTCACATTGCAGCCCAACTGCCACTTCACCGACCACTCCTACAGTTTGGTTAGATCCCCCTGCAACTCTTTCCACACTCTGATATCATCCACCACTGCTCCCATCTTGGTATCATCTGTGAACAGACTGATCCTGCTCATAACTCCTTGAGAGATATCTGATATGAACAGGTTAAACAAAACAAAACCCAGCACAGAGCCCTGTGGCACCTCACTTGTCACAGGCCTAGGAGCTGAGCATTCCCCACCACCACTATCTGCTACTGCCTCCCTTTCAGCCAATTCCCGATCCAATTAGCCATCTTCTCCCCCACTCCCACTGATCTCAGTTTCCCTCTCAGCCACCCATGAGGCACTGAATAAAAGGCCTTACTAAAGTCCAAATACAGGACATCCACTGGATGGCCCCTATCCAGCTCTCTTGTTACCCAGTCATAGTACTCTATTAAATTGTTCTGGCAAGATCTACTCAAGACAACCCCATGCTGCTGCCCATCCTGTAGGTATTTACCTTGAGAAAATTCACCAATCTGTCCTTTAGGATTGCCTCCATAAGTTTTCACACTATGGAAGTGAGACTAACAGGTCTGTAGTTTACTGGCTCATCCCTTGGTCCACTTTTATGAATAGGCACCACATGAACCAACTTCCAGTCCTGTGGCACACAAGCTGTATCCAAAGAGGTGTTAAACAGGTCCACCAGAGGTCTGGCCAACACCTCAACCAACTCCCTCAGCACCCTGGGGTGACTGCCATCAGGACCTGATGCCTTGTCCACCCATAATGCCTTCAAACCCCTCTAATACTCTACTTTCCACTATCAACCCATCTGCCACCCCTCCCCCACTTCCCCACCCTCTCAGTCCACGAAGGTAGTGGACCGCTCCCCTCCTGGGTGAACACAGAGCAGAAATATGTTCTGGTGAAGATGGGAGATTTGCCTCTGCAGAGCAATCCATGAAGTTTTGCTCCTAGGCTAAAAATTTGGTTACCTGACTTCACCAGTTTTTGGGGGGCAACATTTTGCTGCAAAGTGTAGAATTTCACCCTCGAACAGCAGAATGCCACCCGTGAATGGTGAAATTTTGCTGCTCATGGTGGTATTCCACACTTTGTGGATGAAATTCCACACTTTGCAGGTGAAATTCCGCACTTTCGTGGGTGGAACTTTGCAATTCATGGACGCAAATTAATCTGAATTGTGCTAAATTCATGGATTAATTCATGTAACACGTTCTGTGACCCTTGGATTTATATTCCGTAGAACAGCATTTTTCCATAGAAAATCATTACACAATAATTTCTGTGGAAAATATTGAGATCAGTGGAATATAATTCCACAGAAATGTTGTGGAAAACTCATTCCACATTTTTCTGCAGTGGAATTCCACCATTCTATTTTCAATGAAATTTGGCTGAATTTTGGCAGAATTTCAAAAATTCCATGAAATTCCATTCCACCAGAATCTGAAAATTCAGAACACCACTAACAGCTAGCATGAATTCACAAATATAAATTCAAATAATTATCTTCCATTAGTATTTTTCCTGTGAGAAAGAAATGTTAACATCTTTTTGCTCAGTAATTACAAAGTACATCACACCCCAATTGGTTAAGCTAGTTAAAAAAAAACACGCACACTAGCTTCATCCACACTATTTTTGCCTTAGTAAAATGGAAAACATCACTCTACATTTCATTCAGTATTGCTGTATAATCATTTAAAGTCAATTGCACTAAACAGGAAATGATGACCATTATGATTCCTGGATACAAATTAGGGGTGTGCTTGTAATTATGTTTTTCTGGTGTAATTAGAGCCTATCCATTTAGACTGGTACAGGGCAGTCATTACACAAACACTAGATAAGATCATTTTGTTAACACCCATCCCTTTAGCTTTTAGATTAGAAATCTGAGGCATCTGGAATAAAACTATTGTTCTGTAGACTGTGGATGAGTTATTCTTAGACAGCTGATATGATCTTGCATGGTTAGCTGTTTGAGCATTGAACAAACTACATATGCATAAAAGAAGACTAAAATACTACAGTATGTTGACTGTTTGTAAATTGGAGGCTAGGATAGGCACACTGAGTCTCAGCTCATTTTCAGATGTGATGGAGGGGAGGGGTTAAAGGGGTAATGAGTCAAAAAGTCAAACAATACAGTCAAGATGGCAAAAAATCAACAACTGGTTACATGATTCAATTACACTGCAAAAGGTTTGGACAAACAGTCATGTAAAACATACTCAGCAGATACATTAACCAAAATGAAGCAAATAAAATATACAATGACTATATGTAATATGCAATGAATGTGTGTAGAATAAAGTATAGTGTATACATGCACACACATCAGGGTGTGCCTTGGGGTCATAGGCCCTAATGCTCACCCCATTCCATAAGTAAATAAGCTGAGATGGACACAGTATAGGAGAATGGGGTGAGCATTAGGACTGATGACCCCAAGGCACACCCTGATGCCTGTTGAGTATGGAGGGTGAAGTGGCCGGATGGTGTGGTACACTTGGGTGGGGGGAGGGTGCGGTGGGGTGTTAGAGTTGGGAACCCTAATACCACATTTCCATACTTTGAAAGGCATGATATCTACCCTAACTAGTGCATTAATTAAGCAATAAGGCACAACAGGGTGTGGGTTATAGGGGGTTTACCACGCCTTGTGAGGTGTGTCACGAGGCACAGCCGAGTGACTTAACCACACAAGAAGTGGGTAAATCCCCAATAACTCACACCCTGGAGTGCCTTATTGCAATTATACAATGGACCCATGTGTAAAATGTGTTTAATTATGTTGTTTTATAAATGCATTTCCTCAGCCATGGGTAATGCAGGATTTACCCATGGTCATGTGACATGCTTTGACCAATGAGGTTACAGGATTTTCAAACACCATTGTATAATGTAGTTTTTTTTTCTGCATTTAATTTACATACTTTTTATGAAGTGAACACAAAGAAATATCTGAACAGGTAGTGTAATGGAAAGTAGTAGTGCAGAGAACAGTGGTTACTTTTGAGACAGTGTAATAGTATCATTATTTTACTGTGGGACACTGCAATTCCTCCATAGATATGGATAGGGCTCTGCGGTTCCATGTGGAACACCAGAGACCAAATTGTCAGCATAGCCATGTTATTACCCCACTTCATGTACCCCGGTACAGAGAAATTGTGAAATGCAAGGGAAAAATGTAATTATATGCAACCGCAACGCCATTTTGCACCACAGGTGCGTAAACACATTTTGGGCAGGATGTGAAAAATGACAGCAGTACCATTCATGAGGTGATGTGAAAAAATGGCCCTGTGGACAATTATGCAGCAAAATATTGAAAAGTAGCAAAGTTATGCTAGTGCGTAAAATAAATTCAACAGACACGTGTAACTCTGGCATTTTTAGGAATTTTTTCACCAAATTTTCAACATGTCCTTTTTGAAACACCACCTCATAAACACTGCCACTGTCATTATGTTCATCTTGTCGAAACATGATGTCACACAGCTAGCTTGACATTCTGCACTACAGGCATGACACATTTTGTGCAGGATGTGAAAAATGACAGTCATAGTGTTCATGAGTTTGTGTAAGAAAATGGCAATGTGGAAAATGTGGAGTGGAAATATTAAAAATTGACAAAGTTACAAATGTGCTTAAAAATTTTTGAATGACCACATGTAACTCGGCCATTTTGGGGTATTTTGGCACCAAAGTTTCAACATGGACTTTTTAGGACCCCACCTTATGAACACTGCAGTGTCATTTCTTTACTCAGTCACAAAAGGTGATTTCATGCAAGGACTGTGCTATTCCATGCCAGAGGTGTGAAAACATGTTTCGGTTATGATGTCAGAAATGACAGCCATGGTGTTCATGAGGTGGTGTGGAATAATGTGTATGTTAAAAATCTGAGGTGAAAATATTAAAAACTAGCACCATTACGCGTGTGCATATGAAAATGACGATGAGTGCATGTAACTCAGACATTTGTTCATATTTTTGGACCAAATTTTTAATATGGCCTTTTTGGGACCCCGTCTCATGAACAGTGGCACTGTCATTTCATTACATGATCCAGAAATGTGATTCCGCACAGCGATTGCGAAATCACCATTCAGGATGAGTAACAAAATGACAGTGCTATTGTTCATAAGGTGGGGTCCCAAAAGCCCCATGTTGAAAATTTGGTGAAAAACATGGAGAAATGGCCGCGATACCAATATAAGTCAAAAACACCATTGATAGGCATTATACGGTACTTATCTTCATTCTTCAGTTTGCTGTTCGGCTTTCAAGAGTACAGACGTGTCCCAGTCCACAGCAGAGGGCAAAAGATGATCTTGTGTGGCAAGTATAGGGGGGGGGGTGGGGTGCTGGGTGTTTAGTGGGAGGGTTGGGAGGTGGAGGGGGGCAGGGGTAAGAACGGCGACCATTTTCTTTTTTCCAGAATTTATAAACAAACAAAAAAAAAGACATTAAGGGACAGTGTTCTTTTATTGACAGGATAAAAATTATCATTTCAGCACATTGGGGGTCGGCTCCCCAGTGTGCCAGAGTAGTGGAGGGTGGTTGTTGACAATGCCGACATGGGGATTGGGCACCGTGATGTCAGCCAACACAGCAAATGTTAGAACGGGCTTAGAGGGAAGGGGCAACTAGAAACCGGGGGTGGGCATCACAGTGTCGGAATCAACATTTTAAAGACAGAATTATTTCAGCACACTGGGGGTGGCCTTCCAAGTGTGCCACAGTACTGGAGGGGGGAAATAAATGCTGATCTGGGGACTGGGTACCCCTGTCGGCAGCTGCTTACAATAGGGCAATTCTGTGGAGATCCCCATATCGATGCAGAATCCTGCATCAAACTGCCATGTTATGATGCAGAATCCTGCATCAAAGTGCCATTTCAATGCAGGATTGTGCATCTTAAAATGGCACTTTAATGCAGTATCCTGCATCATAAATTGACACTTTAATGCAGGATTCTTTTCCAGGATTTATAAACAAACAAAAAAAAAGATGCTGGGGGACAGCTTTTTTTTTTTTAACAGGACAAAAAATAATATTTTGGCACACTGGGAGTGGCCTCCCCAGTGTGCCAGAAGAGTGGAGGGAGGTTTTTAACAATGCTGATACAGGGATTGGGTACCCCAATGTCAGCCAATATGACAAATGTTAGAATAGACTTGAGGGAAGGGGGGTATCTGACCAGAGGGTGGGCATCCCGGTGTCAGAATTACATTTTAAAGACGGAATTATTTCGGCACACTGGAGGTGGGTTCCCCAGTGTTCCACAGTACTGGGGAATAAATGCTGACACAGGATTGGGCACCCCTGTCGGCAGCAGCTTACAATAAAGCAGTTCAGTGGTGATCCCCATATAGATGCAGAATCCTGTATCAAACTGCCATGTTATGATGCAGAATCCTGCATTGAAGTGAAACATAGACTTTGATGGCAGATAAGGACCGCTTGGCCCACCTAGTCTGCCCATTTCCCCTACCTAGAGGATAAGCTGGAGATCCTATTTAACAAACAGTCTATTTCTTCCTATCCCCCACAAAAATTACCTTATGTCTGTCTCATGCATTCTTGAATTCTCCCACAGTTTTAGACCCCACAACCTCCTCAGGAAGACTGTTCCATGCATCCACCATCCTCTCTGTGAAAAAATACTTCCTCACATTGCCCCTGAGCTGTCCCCCCTGTATCTTCAAATTGTGTCCCCTTGTTCTTGCACATCTCTTTTTCTGAAAGATGCTACCCTCTTGGACTTTGTTGATTCCGCTGAGGTACTTAAACATTTCTATCATGTTCCCCCCTCTCCCTCCTTTCCTTAAGGGTGTACATATTAAGCTCTTTTAGTCTCTCCTCGTATGGCTTCTCTTGCAGACCCTGCACCATTTTAGTTGCCCTCCTTTGAACTGCCTCCATCCTGTCTATGTCCTTGTGGAGATGGGGTCTCCAGAACTGGACACAGTACTCCAGATGGGGTCTCACCAACTGTCTGTACAGGGGGATGACAACTTCTTGTTTTCTGCTGGTGATGCCTCTCCCTATGCATCCCAGTATCCCCCCAGCCCTCCCTACCGCCTTCTCACATTGCTTGCCAACCTTAAGGTCATCTGATACGATTACCCCCAGGTCCCTTTCCATTTTTGTTGTTGTTTCTACCTCCCCGCCATTGTGTAATCTTCCCCTGTGTTTTTGTTTCCCAGGTGCATTATTTTGCACTTCTTTGCATTGAATCCAAGCTACCATACTTCTGACCATTCTCCCAACTTTGCCAAGTCCCTTCTCATCCTTTCCACACCTCCTTGTGTATCAACCCTGTTGCAGATCTTTGTGTCATCTGCAAAGAGGCATACTTTTCCTTCCAGTCCCTCAGCAATGTCACTTATAAAGACATTAAAAGGACTGGACCCAGTACTGAACCCTGCGGTACCCCACTAGTAACCCATCTTTCTTCAGAGTGGACTCCATTTACAATTACTTTCTGTGTCCTGTTGTCCAGCCAATGTTTTACTCAGGCTACCACCCTGGGACCCACTCCCAGGATGGTTAATTTGACTATTAATCTTTTGTGTGGGACTGTGTCAAATGTCTTGCTAAAGTCTAGGTAGGCCATGTCCACAGCCCCTCCCTGGTCTACTATTTTGGTCACCCAGTCAAAGAAATCAATTAGATTCATCTGACATGACCTTCCCTCTGTGAACCCATGCTGCCTTGGGTCCTGAGTCCCACTGGCCTCTAGGTACTCAACAATTCTTTCCTTCAGAAGTGATTCCATCACTTTCCCTACCACAGAGGTCAAACTGACAGGTCTGTAGTTTCCTGCCTCTGTCTTGGTCCCACTTTTGTGAAGGGAAATCACATCTTCCTTCCTTCAGTCCTCAGGTACCACACCATCCTCCCACAATTTGTTAAAAAGGATCGTCAGTGGAGTTACTAGTTCTCTGCTTAATTCTTTTAGAATTTCAATGCAGGATTGTGCATCTTAAAATGGCACTTCAGTGCCGGAATTCTGAACTTGTTGGCATTGATGCGGGATGTTTTTTTGGCATGGAATAGGTTTTTTGGGGGGACTTCAGGGCCACCTTATGTGCATAGCACACGGTACTTGAAGCCGCTGAAGCAACACAAAGAACTGGCTGACAATCTTAAGTGGGTTCCTTCTAATGACAATCCTTCTCCACACTTCTCCTTCGATCCACAGTCCTGCTATGCAAACTGCCTTCAAATGAGGCTCCAATCTTCCTTTGATTCAGTAATCCTACTTCAAATGAGGATCCAATCCTACTCCAATTCAGAAATCCTACTTTGTGCCTGACATCTACTTTTTTCCCATAGGAAATAATGGGGCATTAAACAATCTCATAACTTCGGAACAGATTAATATTTTTCCACCAGATCTTCCAAAGATACATCTGTGTGGCCAAGGCTTTCTGCCCTGAAAATTTCAGCCAATAAGGTTACACTGTTTTTGACATGCAGGTGTGCAAAAAAACAGCCAAAACAGCAAAACCTTCTGTTTTTTTCAACACTCTGTATCTCAAAAACTGCAAAAGGGAGTTACACGAAATTTGACACTTCAAAAGAACATCCAATAGCCGCAAAGCATGCCAAAATGTGTGTAAATTGCTGAAATCGTGCAAAGTTCTTAAAGTGCAAAGTTTGAGGTTTAACATTAAACCGTGCTGCCCACCCTAACTATACTGGTGCTACTGCACCTGTATAATATAAACATTGTGTAAATAAAGAGTGAAATGCATGGAAACAGAAATTTTGCAAGCAAAAAATGTCTGAGAATCTTCACTGCACTATATAGACCCACTTCAGCTGCAAATGCAGTTTACTTAAGGTGTTGTAATAGCACATGGCAGTTGACTGCTTGCATTGTCATAAGGCTAGAACATACCAATCCACTCAGCCTTTGGGAGTAGGGATGGTGAGCTAGACAACAGAATGAGTAAAGAGGTAACCAGAGAAGAGTTCGGAAAAGTGAGGAAGAGTGAAGACAGCAGGAATCTTAAAGGTGGGATCAAGTGACTGGAGAAAGATGGAATGGGAGACAGAAGGATGGAGAATAGCAAGCACAAGACAAGACATGGGATCAAAGGAGCAGTCTGAAGGAGAACTAGGAGGAAGAAAGGTAAATACAGATGGGCTGGGGAGGTGAACAGAGAAGGCAGATTGCCCAGCAAAGGTTCTGCAATGGGTTATGAAAAAGGAATGAGAGCCCAGAGAATGGAGGGTGTACAATGAGGAGACAGAAGAGGAAAGGAGTGAGGAAAGTTATGAGGGAATGAAAGTGAACTAGCATTTTTAAGGGAAGGAGGATCAATGGGAAAAGTGTGAAGACTTGAGAGGGAAGATCAAAACTGAGGTACAGAGAGCAGTAATGAGTAAGAGGCAGAGCACTGAGAGTAAAATGACAGAAGGTGTGGAAAAGAGGGAACTAGCTGGTCATGGGGGATTCGGTGGCAGTACTTCAAAATGCAGCCAGGTACATGTGACATGTCATTTATTGCAAGGCACTGTGTTGCATCCCAGCTGGCTCTGCTGTTGTCAAACACCTGCAAAACCATCTTAATGATAATCTCACAGTGGACCCCAAGCAGGAAGCAAAACTTGTGGTACAGCGTGCGCAGCGTAGGACAGGCTTTAGTATGCATGGTGACAATATGGGTGGAGAAAATCATCCAACTACATTCTAAGATACTTGAAGTGATGATTATTTCAAGGCAGAAGCCATCAAGGGTCTTGAATATGGAGAGTGTCTGAAGCAGAGATGTGAAGTTATATAATCTGTCAGTGAAGTTGGCATGAATCTGTGGAAATTCTCAATTCCTGATATCCACAAATTCCAGAGCAGATGCACCAACTTCACAGTGTGATTTGAATTTTTTTATAAAACCCTGAAATTTAGAAAATCATCCACCGTCAATTGTGCTGCAAAGCCAAACCCTCCCCCACACAAAAAGGTTACATTAATTGTAGATTTGTACAATTTGCACAATGTATGTTCAATTGTACATACATTAATTGCAATCACCATCCCCTGCTGGCACCCTCCTCCCACCCAGCCCTGGCGAATTCAGGCTGCAGCAAAAAGCAATCCCTATGCTTCACCACATCCTCGTGCCTAGTGATGTCATGCCCATAGGGCCCGAAGGGGCATGTGCCCCCCCCCCCATACTGTGGTGCAATCTAGAAAAAAAATAATTGATTTAGTATTTTATTTTAATATGTGTAGATCAAAAAAGAATAAAGCTTTTTTTAAAGTGTTTGCTGTGGGGTGGGAGGGTGGGGTTATGAATCATTTGGTCAGGGTCTGGTGGTATTATCAAAGTCACATTGACATGACGATTCCAGTTCGGGGACAGAGGATACAGGAGAGAAGAGTAAAATTTCACCCATGTACTGTAATGTTGTATAGGAAGATAAATACTGATGAGAGGTAACTGAGGAAAATCAAAATATGGGACCCAGGATGGAGCCTTGAGGGACTCTGGATCTGATGGGGAGATAAGGCATCGCAACCTGAACTAACTGGTGCAGGTCGCAAAGTAGGAGCAGGACCATCTAACTGCAAGATCAGACAGACCCAACATATTTCTGCAATACCTGTGTAAATAAAAAGTCATAAATACCAAGGTTAGGAATACCTACATGAAAATGGCAGCATTGCCCTCTACATCAGAAGTTACAATTCATTGTGTAAGACATCACAATAATTTCTGTCCCATCAGAGTGTGATGTCACATGCTAAAGATTATTACCTCAGCTCAAATCATGGTCAAGCAGCAGGAATGGCTAACATAGTAACATAAATATTGTGAAGACAGAAGGGGCAAAGGGTCCTCTTGACTTCCTCTTCTGCCACATGGCAGTTACTGTACCCAATTTGACTATGGAGTCACATCCAAGCTTATAATTTAGAATGCAACCCATTCTTATGCTCTGTAACCCTCACTGCTATTCTGCCTCAGGAATCAGGCTTGCAGCCATACTTATTCATGCCTATTTATGTAGGGGTGGCAGGGCAGACATGATGGACCTAGAGTTGCTTCTGACCTGTTACCATTTAATTTGTCTTGTCCTGCTTGGAAGGCATGAACAATGCTGGCTTCCACAACTTAGCTGAGTAGGCTGTTCCACATATTCAAAACCCTCTGTATGAAGAGATGCTTTCTAATTGTTCCCTTATCCAGGCCCCATTAGTTTGAGTGCATGCCTTCTGTTTGCTATAACACCTGTGTATTCTGTACCCAGTCTATCCCTTTTGGTATTCAAAACAGTGTAACTGTGTGCTCTCTCAGTTTTCTCTTCTCTAGGAAAAATGGCTGCAGTATGTCCAATCTATCCAGGCAAATGGGACTTCTCTTCCCCTAACATGTGGGCAGGCAGTCACAAATGGCATCAATGTAGCAGGCTCTCCACTAGAATGAATCCCAGCACAGGAGAATAGCCAGGGTTTGGGAACTGTGGGTTCTACCTAAGAAATCTGATTATTTAGTCCGGGTGTACAAAAACAACTTAATGAAAATATAATGTGAGCAAGATGAGAAGGGGGTTTGTGGACACCCTGATCCCCGATTATGCCTATGCGTAGAAGAGGTCTGGGGAGATTTGATCGGCTTTTCTAGACATAAAGATGGTCAACCTTACTATGAAAGCAGTTACTCAGATTACGCATACCTGCTGTATGACTGAAGTTACTAGTTTCAGCTGTTAGCATCTAGGTCCTTTACATTTAAAATAAATGAAATGGCCCATAACATTGAATTAGACTCCTGTGCCTCTTAATGAAACTAATCAGTGTTCCCCAGCAGTATAGTATCCAGCACACTGCTCCTATGCTGACAAAGTTTATACAGTCACTCATCCTCAATTCACATACATCACTCATTTTCTATTAGAAAATTCACAAACTTTTGCTTGTTTGTGAACAGTACCTTGCATCAGACTAACTAGCTAACACCCACTTTTTCTGCACAAGGCTTTAAATAGTAGCTCAGAGACAGAGCAAACTTTTCTCCTCTTATTTTTGCCACTTTATGAACTGTCTGAGTAAAATGGATTTGTATGTAGTCAAAGTTAGATGAAAACTCAACAAGCTGAGTTAGTTTCAACCTCAGAAAAACATGCATCAATAGATTATTTAATTATTCTGAGGCATATAGTTCTTACGGGCAGTTGAAGATTTTATGTAAGGCTGCATTAATAAACACGCATTTATCAATGCCAAATGTTGTCTTGCTGGCATTGGTAGTGCAGGAATTGGAGATGCATAATAGGAATGGCAGTGAAGAATTGATGCCAACCTCACCCCACCCTGAAGAGGCACATTTTCAATATAGGCATTTTGGGACCTCCCCTCATGAACAGTGGCACTGTGATTTTGTTAATCTGTCCCAAAAGTTGATTTCCCACAGCGACCACGCCATTGTGCACCACAGGTGCGAAAACACATTTTGGGCAGGATGTGAAAAATGACGGCTGCACTGTTCATAAAGAGGTGTGAAAAACTGCCAGTGCTGAAAATCTGGCATGAAAATATTGCAAATGTGGGAAGTTACAAGGGTGCATGGAAACTGTGCAATGCATGCTTGTAACACAATCATTTTATGGACTTTCATCACCAAATTTTCAACATATGCATTGTAGGACATCTGCTCATGAACAGTGTGTCTGTCATTTTCTGAAACTGTCCCAAAAACGGATTTTGAACAGCAACCACGCTTATCTGTGCCAGAAGTGTGAAAACACATTTTGGCCAGGATATTTAAAATGACAGCTATACTGTTCATAAGGAGGTGTGGAAAAATGCCAATGTTGAAAATCTGGAGAGAAAATATTACAAATTCATGAAGTTATGAGTGTGCATGGAAATTGCACAACGCACACTCATAAAACAGTAATTTGTTGGATTTTTTTCACCAAATTTGCAACATAGGCTTTTTGAGAGCCCACCTCATGAACAGCGGCACTGTCATTTTGATAACGAGTCCCAAAAGGTGATTCTGAGTAGTGACCACGAAATAACCTTTTGGGATAGAATAACACCATGACAGTGCCTGAATCCATGAGGAGGGGCCCCGATAACCCCAAGTTTAAAATTTGGTGCAAAAATTCCAAAAAATGCCCAAGATATGCACCAAAGTTGAAAAAACCTTGTATATGCCATTATACAGCTTACTGGCATTTCTTCAGTTCACGGTCGGCTTTGAAGAGTACAGACGTGTTCCCAGTCCACTGAAGATTGTCACACCAGACTCCGGACATAAGTATGGGGTGAGGGGGCATGTGGGGAGGCAGGGTGCTCAGAGGGTGGGCACAGATGGGGGAGGGAGCAGGACAGACTGTGAGGGACCGTTTCCTTTTTTTACAGGGTAAAAAATAAAAATTGCGGGATATTCTTTTTTTTACAGGGCATTTGGCATGCTGGGATCGGACCCAGCGTGTCACCTGAGTGTTTGGGGGGAGCTAGCCGATGGGGGATTGGGCACCCCCGTCAGCACATACCAAAGGGAGGGGGCTAGAACCGAGGGGATTGAGCACCCCCTCAGCACACACAACAAATGGGGGGGGGCATTATGCCGACAGGGAGTGGGCTCCTCCATCGGCACATGAACTAATTCAGGGCATGCCGACAGGGGGATTGGGCACCCCTGAAGTTGGCATTGTGGCAGGCGGTGGCAGCAGTGACTGCCACCATGTTTACTAGCTGCTTCACCAGGAAAGGCATGTCAGGAGGTGCCGCTGCATGACGAGCTTGGCTCTCATTGCAGTAGACTTTTCCTTAGATGTGCTCACCACATTATGTATTCTGGGTGTGGTGCCTGCATGCTGCCTTATTGGGGAATGAGGGATGCACCTACTGATGCGTGCCCTGCATTCGCCCACAGTGACCACGCCTCCAAATCTGCTACTAGTGTAATATGTTGGCTGCGCAAGAGCGAACCAACATAATAGCAAGCGTTTGTCAATGCCAAATGTTGTATCGCTGGCATTGGCATTGGTAGTTCAGGAGTTAGAGACACATAATAGGAATGGCAGTGAAGTATTGAAGTGACACCAACCCCATCCCCACCCTACAGAGACGAACAGGCATTGGGGTGTACCTTTGGGTGGTCAGCTATAATGCTCATGCCATTTTACCTTCCCCTACCCAGTAGACACTGACAAGTGTCATGGTGTGCTTTGGGGTCTTTGGGCGTTATACTTACCCCATTCCACAAGGAAATATGCTGAGGTGGGTGCAGTATAGGAGAATGGGGTGAACTTTGCGACCGAACACTCCAAGGCACACTACGATGCCTGTCACTGGCTGCAGGTGGGGGTGGGGAGGGGTGGATGGCTGAGCATTACAGCCGATGATCCCAAGTCAAACCCCTGACACCTGTCAGTCTCTACAGGGTAGGGTGCTGCAGTTGGAAACCCTAACACGGTAGGCGTGTGTTGGTATTTTCACTCCAAATTTTCAACATGGGCATTTTGTGAGCCCACCTCACGAAGAACAGCACTATCAGTTATCTGAAAGCTGGTTTTGCACAGTGGCTATGCTATTTGGTGAGACAGGGATGAAAACACATTTTGGCAGTATGTGGAAAATGGCAACTGTATTGTTCATGAGGAGATGTAAAAAAATGACAACGTTGAAAATCTGGAGTGAAAATATGAAAACTCGGTGAAGTCATGAGCATGCATAGAAACTGTACAACACATGTCCGTAACCCAATTATTTTGGGGATTTTTTTAACCACATTTTTAACATAGGCATTTTGGACCTCCCCTCATGAACAGTGGCACTGTGATTTTGTTAATTTGTCCCAAACGTTGATTTCCCACAGTGACCATGCCATCGTGCGCCACAGGTGTGAAAACACATTTAGGGCAGGATGTGAAAAATGACAGCTGTACTGTTCATAAGGAGGTGTGTAAAAATGCCAGTGTTGAAAATCTGGCATGAAAATATTGCAAATTTGAGAAGTTACAAGGCTGTGTGGAAAGAAGAAGAAGAATCAGCATTTATATAGCGCTTTTCATACACAGTGTATCCCAAAGTACTTTACGAGCAATGCTAGACTGGTAGTGAAGTGACTGAATGTGTGGTGGCAGCCATATTACACATCATCACCCACAGCCTGGATAATTGCATGAACCGGATTATGGGAAGGGGAATGTTGGCCAGGACACTGGGACTACTGTTTGCGAAGAGTGCTCTGGGTTCTTTTACTTCCACTTGGACACCCACCAGGACAACACCAGGATGGGCAGAAGGAACCTTGGTTTAACATCTCATCTGAAGGACGGCACACCCCAGCAGTACAGCAACCCCCAATACTGCACTCGGATGCCAGCAATTTTTAGGTGCAAGTCCAATCCCAGTGTGGTACGAGAACCCACGACCTTCTGGTCCAGAGGCGGATGTGCTACTAACTGAGCCACACTGAGACAACGCACACTTGTAACAGTCATTTATGGAATTTTGTCACCAAATTTTCAACACAGGCATTTTAGGACCTCTGCCCATGAAAAGTGTCACCGTCATTTTCTCAAACTGTTCTGAAAACTGATTTTACTCAATGACCGCGCAATTGTGCGCTGGACGTGCAAACCCACATTTTGGCCAGGATATATAAAATGACAGCTGTACTGTTCATAAGGAGGTGTGCAAAAATGCCAATTTTGAAAATCTGGAGTGAAAATATTACAAATTCACGAAGTTACGAGCATGCACGGAACTGCCCAATGTACACTCGTAAAACAGACATTTTTTGGATTTTTTCCACCAAATTTGCAATATTGGCTTTTTGAGAGCCCCCCTCATGAACAGTGGCACTGTCATTTTGTTAATCCATCCCGAAAGGTGATTCTGTGCAGTGGCCGTGAAATCACCTTTCGGGACCGAATAACACCACGACAGTGCCTGAATTCATGAGGAGGGGTACCAATAACCCCCTGTTGAAAATATGGTGTCAAAATACCCAAAAATGCCTGAGATATGCACCAAAGTTGAAAAAAACCTATTTATGCCATTATACAGCTTACTGGCATTGCTTCAGTTTGCGGTTGGCTTTGAAGAGTGCAGACGTGTTCCCTGTCCACCGAAGATCGCCGCAGCTCCGGAGAGTAAATATGGGGTGAGGGGTGGGGAGATAGGTGCAGAGGGTGGGGTGCAGGTTGGGGAGGGGCAGGGAGACTGTGAGGGACCATTTTCTGTTTACAGGTAAGTAAAAAAAAAAAAAAAACATTGCGGGACTTTTTGTTTTAACAGGGTAACTTTGCACGCTGTGGGTGGGCTCTGACGTGCCACTGAGTATTTTTTGTGGGGGCTGTAGCCAACAGGGGATTGAGCACCCCCATCAGCAAATACCAGTGGGGTGGGACAGCCAAGGGGATTGGGCACCCCCGGCACACAACAAATGGGGAGGGACATTATGCCAATGGAGTGGGCTCCCCATTGGCAAATTGAACTGAGAAAGGGATTGAAGTCGACAGGGATTGTGCCCCTCATCGGCAAAGGAAGACTTTTAAGGGGGGTGCATATGCCGAGGGGGATTGGACACCACCTCAGCACACAGTGGAAATGGGAGGGGGGACATTATGCCGATGGGGAGTGGGCTCCCCATCGGCATTGTGACAGGTGGCGGTAGTCACTGCCACCATGTTACTTGCACGTCGGGAGGCGTGTTGTGGTCCTGCTGTATGAGAGCTTCGTTCTCATTGCAGCAGACCTTTTCTTAGATCTGGTGGCCACATTAGCTATGCATGATGTCAGTGCCTGCTGCTGGCTTATTGGGGAATGAGGGATGCACCTACTGATGCATGCCCTGCATTCATCCACAATGACTGCACCTCCAAATCTGCTAGTACCACAAGATGCTGGCAGCGCACATGTGAGCCAACATAAAAAAGAAACCTTTTTCCTCTTGTTTCTTAGAACAGTGAGCTCATACTGAGAAACTACAGGAAGTAAATGAAATTTAATTGGATCACTTTTTCATTTATACCACATGCAAGAATGCTTTACATAGTACAACAGGACACAGGTACCGTACTAGTCAGCAAAATTACACAC
Source organism: Neoceratodus forsteri (assembly GCA_016271365.2). NCBI lineage: Eukaryota > Metazoa > Chordata > Ceratodontiformes > Ceratodontidae > Neoceratodus > Neoceratodus forsteri. The sequence goes on from CM057459.1 coordinate 651,597,152, forward strand.
CCTATGGTAGCCTCATCAGCTCTCCATGTGAACAACAAAATCTAAACATCATTATGACAATCGTATGCTCAATTCAGTATTATGGGTACAAATGCAAATATATTCTTTGTAAAACATGGGCCCTCCACCTACTAATCTCCAGCTAAGAAAATCATCTTATTATCTGGCTGCTTCCCAAGACATCTAATAGCAGTGAAAACAAAGAAATCCCATTAAAGAACACATCCATGCAAAACAAATCAGTGATGTGCAGTCTACCTAAAAAATAGGATTACAGTGGGATTTGGGAACTGATTGCTTTTAGTATGCAACCATTTCTGTGTTTTAGTCAAATAGACTTATCTGAGAGAAACAAATGCAGAAAGACCTAAGTGCTACAGGGAAATGGCTAATATGGACAACTTATGGGAAGGTCACTGTAAGAATATTTGTATCCACATGAGCATTTTTTTTAGGGCATTCTGTTTACTAGATAGTTTTGTAATTTTCTGTGTTACTACAAGTGTCTCAAAAGAGCAATGCAGATGATTTACTGTTGTAGAAACCTGTAGAGCAGAAACATTTAAGAAGTCATACACTCTAGGGACTGCAGTAGTTACATGCAATGGGGTTATCGATAACTGATTCATTGATGGGACAGTGCCCAGTGGTGAAACTGGCTGTGAATCCCCCAGCAGGGGATTAGAGATGGTGCCCAACCCTAACCTTGATGTCTGACAGGTGGTTGGTGGGGGTGGGGGGGGGGAGTCCGCAGAACTCGAGAACTTAGCTAGGGTCCTGTCATTTTCAACAGACTCAACTCTTTTGAGAGGAGATTGAGACCTGACCAGAGAGGCATCTTTTTCACAATGTTGCTGCTTTTCCTTGTCAGCATTGTGGTGTTTTTCCACCAGCTAAGCAACTTTCTGCTTCTTGCCTTTTTTCAATGATTCTGCAGGTGGCACCATTGATCGTGGGGAGTGGCAGGTCAACAGCAAGCTATGGGGAGAAGGATCAGGTGACAACAGTGATGCTGCCTACAACACTCACTGTTTGTCCTCCATGGCCTTAAGTTTTATGTACATCTCTAAGGCCTACTTTCAACATCTCCATGTAGCCTGGTTAAAACCCTGGAAAATGCTGCAAGGCTAGATATCATGAGAGATACCTAAGCAGTGAATGCACACTTTGTGAGTGTTTTCCTTATAAATCTTAGCTTTACCACAATGACAGCAGTGGAATTTTTCTTTCATCGACAGCATGAACATTAATTGAATTAAAACCAAAAAACAGAGAGACGTGTTAGTGATACTTGCAAAGTTCTACAGTATTCTTCTGCAGTGGTGGGCCGACGAGTGGTTGACAGTGGGAGAAAGAACTGAGGCATGATGGGGCTGCTCATGTTACATAGATGCGATGATGCACCCTGACGTGGGCAGACCCAACTAGCAAAAGTTAAATGTTTTTCAGGTGGTTCAGGGTTACAGTTCCATGACGTGGCTCAATGAAGGGAGATATCCTTGAAAAAGATTAATATTTACCTCCTTCTGTAGATATTACTGCAGTGTATATTTATTTTTCCCTTATATTTATTTGTATTGCCATCTGGTATGAATTCACTCATGTACAGTTTTCTGATAGATTTCTTTTCCTGTTATGTCTTTACACCAACAATAATTTGCAAAGCTTTAATATAGTACCATGTCAGTCAGTTTTACCCCAAGTATCCCTTTTCTCCCAGGTCACTTCAAGACATGAGCCTTTGTTCAGTGTGCTTTTTCCAGATGCTCTTTTGATAAAAAAAGTCTATTGTGTTTAGTGAGGCAGTTTCAGCAAGGTGTCAGCTAGGAGGTACAGTGTAAGTCAGACACTGTGTGAGTTAGCAGCAAATGTTCCCCATGGTAAATGGTCATGAGGAAAACAGAAGCAGAGATGGTTGAGTGGGGATTGGGCTGAGCGGTAAAGAAACAAAGAGACAGAGCCAACTACTGTTTCTAACATAGTGGGTTAATTAAGGAGGAAGAATGTGCACTTGGGGCACAGTCAGGCTTGCATGATCTATGCCATCCTACTGGCAGAGAGAAGGTGGGGACACATGCATTATCTGTGAGATGACTGTTGCGCTGGAGTAGCACATTTTTAATCTTGAATGACAACTCTCTGTACCATGGGTGCAAAGGAAGAAAGATGGCAGATGGGAAGAACTGCAAGTCTGGGGCAGGGTGGGGAGGCTAGTGTCTAGACATATGCCGACGCCACAATGACGTTTCCAAAATGAAGTACATTACAGTGGCAAGTCGCTGCTGCCGCTGTAATATAACTGTGGGAAACCAGCACTGCTTTCTCTGGGTTTTGCCCCCCTCCCTGAATCAACTCCGATTCGGAGTTGACAATCCTAATGTATGGGGGGTGCGGGGGGCAGAGCATCTCACATGGAGGGTTCAGGGGGGCTAATCACCCTAACAAAAAAAGACAGTTTACTGACGGATTTATACTGACCGCAAATTGTGATAGACATACAGTAAATCCATCGCTGTTGTGTCACATCAAAATAAAGTTGTCGCTGCAGTGTCATGGATCCATGTCAAGAAAACTAGGATAAAAACACACCTTGTCCAATGCCGGCCCCGTGCAGTGTACACCATCCTGCCAACAGAGAACAGGGGATACAGCTACAGGACATAAGAGATAGTCAAAGCTCAAAGAAGGCACAAGGCCAGGCTAGAGTGACAGCTGGAGATGCCACATGGGCACAGGGAGGTAATCAGGTAGCTGAGAAGGATGGGGAGACAAGGCTATGAACTAGAGCATTAGGCTTCAGGGCAGCTGGGAGGTACAGAAAGGGTAGGGAAAAGGGTGGCAGAAACTATGATCTTTAGTGTTAGGGAAGGGGTTGTTGGATCCAAGTGGAAAAAGGAGATAAGGGATATGGCTATAAGGGAGCACCACTGGCACTGACAGACACCTGGTGCAAGGAAGAAAATGACTGGGATTCCAAAATAGAGGGATACTAACTATTGTCACTGTGGAGAACAAAGTGGGCACTGGAGGAGCAAACCATGTCACAGATTCCATCTGCATTGAACTAGGAGAAAAGGGAACAGAGGGGGATAATAGAGTGATGGGGGGGGGGGGTGATGATACAGGCCACCAAACAGCTCAGTGGAGTATTACAGTCCCAACATGCAGCATGTCTGATTCTGCCGGGTGCTGGCTCCTGGCAGATCCCGGCATGCTGCAACATAGCACAACTAATGGAATCAAAGTTTCTTTTTGTTTTCATTTTATTCTGCTAATTGATTACTGCAGCACCTGTGCCAGTGTCTGCTGCAGGACCAACTAGCAGAACAAGGCATGTTACTGCATCTGAGTATTGTTGCACCTTATTCCATTCTTGAATTTATACTCCTTGCACACCATGGTTTAGCACCATAGTATTTGTACTCTGTCTTACCAGTGCTCACCTATGTATTTATCCCACCACATTGTTATTCTTGAAATTGTATGTAATGTATACCATGTTATTGTATCCTAGCATTTTTTACTCTGGGATCTACTAGCTTTCCCTTATGCATTTGCACTGTCTTCCAACTCCCTTGCTCCTGGGTCACACCTGGAAGTGAGCCTTGACTCAGTGTGCCTCACCCAGTCAACAACTTTAAATGAAAAAAATAAACATTGTGTGTTGGGGCTGTACTTTGTGACTAGCTAATGGAGGAAATTATGAAAGCAGACAGATTAAATGCAGTAGATGAAGTGGTGATCCTAGGGGACTTTATTCTCCTGGGTATAAATTGGCATCACAAGTGAACTAATGACAAGGCTGAGATACAGTTCCTGTCCAGCTTGAAGGGTACCAATTGTGAATCCACCCTTGACCTTCTTTTAAGCAGTGGAGATGGGATCATGTCCACTGTGAATATCAAGGAAACGGTGGGAGGCAGTTATAATTAGGTATCTTCTCCCTGGTGATAGTGAAGACTAGCCTGACAGCCTCCAGGACTTTAGCAAGGTAAACTTTGCCAAGATAAAGGACCTGGTGTTACATGATCTAGAGCAGCTTTGTGAGGCAAATAATGCAGAGCACACATCAGACTAGTTGCAAAGGGAGCTCAAGGCAAACTTATAGGTCTACATTTCTATACGCAATAAGGGGGAAAGAGCCAATAAGTGGAATGTCAGTGACTGCTGTAAAGTAATGGGTTGCTTCTCAGCCAGAGAGGTCTACAGAGCAGCACAGAAGGACTTCTTTTTTTTTTTTTTTTGCTACTTTATTTCTTCCCTGGTCAGCCAGCCCTTCCTCCACTGGTTCCCCCAGCCCCGTCACCCCAGCGTCCACTGGAACTCACCTCCATTGCAGTTTCTCGAGGTGCCCAGCTGGCCAGGGTGCAGCACCTGCGAGGGACCAGTTTAATTCTGCTGGTCACCATTTTTCCTTTTTTTTCTCCTCCCCTCCCCCGAGTGTGGCACAGCAGCATGCAAGGACGTCAATGGCCGAGCTGTGCATGCTTCCACACTCAACACACCAGGCATCTGCTCTGCAACCACCCCCTCTATCTGTGGGTCCATTGTGCCAGCCTCCAGCTACCACTAGAGGCCAGGAAAGCAGCAGACTCCATCCCCACCCCTCCTCAGGAGAGGAGAACTTTCCTCCGGATTCTCAATCCTCTCCCTCCCCGGCTGACCCCTGGCAACCTTCTCACACCGTGAACATGGGTCACTGGTGTGGCAGGAGGTAAGGGAGCAATGTCTCACCCCTTCAAGCCACTGGGCCAGCAGCAGAGAAGGACTTCAACACAGAAACAAAGAAACATAGACAATGATGGCAGAAAAAGACCCATGGTCCATCCAGTCTACCCAAGCTCCCTGTTTAGCCCTGGGAGTACCTATTGTCCCACCAGGGTCCTAGCCTTCCCCAATAGAAACTGTACACTAGAATATGGAAAGTAGAGAAGGAACTGGAAACCACAATTGCAGAAACAGCTTCCGATAACACCAAAGCCTTCTTCCACTACATCAATGGAAGAAGAAGGTGATGGAAGGATTGGGTCTCTGAAAACAGTGTAACAGGTGAAGGAACTTGTGAAAGGGACAGAGGCAAAGGCTGAGTTGTTGAATGAATACTTCATAGAAACAGAATTTGATGGCAGATACAGAACACATTGCCCACCTAGTCTGCCCATGTTCTCTACCTACTGTCACTCTGTAGACCCTACTTGATCTCTGGCTTTACCCCCCTTTCCTAGCTTCTAAGGTTCCCTTATACCTATCCCATGCCTTCTTAAATCCCATTACAGTTTTTGCTCCCATCACCTCCTCAGGAAGGAGGTTCCAGGCATCCACCACCGTTTCTGTGAAACAGTGTTTCCTTACATTTCCTCTGATTCTACCCCCCTCTAGCTTCATTGCATGACCCCTTGCTCTTGTGCATCCTTTTCTCTGAAAAAGGCTTCCCTCTTGCATCTTATTTATATCCCTCAGGTATTTGAAAGTCTCCATCACATACTCCCTCTCCCTCCTTTCCTCCAGTCTGTACATATTGAGGTCCTTCAGTCTATCCTCATATAGGGCTTTTGATGCAGATCCCACACCATTTAATTGCCCTCCTCTGCAATGCCTCAACTCTATCTATGTCCTTTCAGAGATGAGGTCTCCAAAATTGGACACAGTACTCTAGGTGGGGGTTTCACCAGAGACTGATACAGAGGTATCACTACCTCCCTCTTTCTGCTGGTAATATCCCTTCCCTATGTACCCTAGCATCCCACTGGCTTTCCCCACTGTCTTGTCACACTGTTTGGCCACCTTTAGGTCATCAGATATGATAACACTCAGGTCTTTTTCCTGTTTGGTGGTCACCAGTACCACTCCCCCCATTTTATACTCTGACCCTGGGTTTCTATAACCCAAGTGCCTGATTTAGCATTTTTTTGCATTGAAGCTTAGTTGCCACTTTCTAGACTACTCCTCAAACTTTCCTAGATATCTATTCATTTTTTACACATGCACACCCCCGGAGTGTCCACTCTATTGCAGATATTTGTGTCATCTGCAAAAACACATAGCCTCCCTTCTAGTCCTTCTGCAATGTCACTTATAAAGATATTAAAGATGACTGGTCTCAGTACTGATCTTTGTGGCACGCCGCTAGTCACCCTCCCTTCCTCATACTGAACTCCATTTAAAACTACCCCATGTTGCCTATCCTCCAACCAATTTCTTACCCAGTTTACCACTTTTAGTTCCACTCCTAGGCTGCCCAGCTTGCTTATGAGTCTCTTATGTGGAACAGTGGTGTTCACCAAAGGTCCTGTGATGAGGGTACTCATTGCAAAGGCCAGTGGCATCAGGAGTAGTCATTAAATGGGTGAATCAGTGAAGCTAATGTAATTTCAAGTGGGCAAGTTTAAGGTTATGTACCTTGGTTAACAATAATACAAAATGGACATATGAAGCTCGATTTTCAAAACTTGGCAGAAGTCACAATAACGGTGGCTTGTGCCGACTGCCAGTACACCAGGGATCCTGTACCCAATTCTCTACTGGGTAGGATTCTGGTGGCAAAGTCCCACAGCTTGCAGCAACTGTGGCCATGTGCAAAACAGATGGCATATCTGGATGGTCTGTCACATGCTGTGGGGTGGATGTACGTCACTCTATGACATATCTGGTGGCTAGCAGTCCACCCCCCCAGCCCCAATCCCCTTTGTATTGAAAGTTATCACATCCCTGGTGGTCTAGCAGCCCCCCCAGCCCCGGTCCCTTTAGTATTCAAATAAATCACGTCCCTGGTGGTCTAGCGGACACCCCTCCCTATCCCCAATCTGCCCATATAACATACAAATATAATTTCCTGGTGGTCTAGTGGACCCCAAACTCCCACCCTAGAAGGTAGTGCCCCATCACCCCAATCTCCTGTTCCATCCCCGAGCCGGTGACTGGCACAGTCCTCGGCTCCCCCCCACAGATGGCTGCCAAATGTGCTGTCAATGAGGACATACTGTACAGTTAGCTGTTACAGTAAATGCTCATTGACAGCTCAGTCAGCAGCATCTGAAGTGGAGAGCTGGGGTCTGTGCCAGTCATCAGCTTGCGGATGGGATGGTGGAAGTGGGGTGGTGCGGCACTGCCTGCTGGGATGGGGGTGGGGGTCCACTAGGCCACCAGGGAATTAAATATTTTAATAAAATTAGGAGATCAGGGATAGGGAGAGAGGTCCGCTAGACCACTGAGGAAGTAAATAGTTTTAATAAAAAGGGGAGAGCAGGGATAGGGAGGGGGGTCCGCTAGACCACCAGGGGCATGAATACTTTTTTTTTTGTGTGTTATCTTTTTTCCCCTATGTGCTACCGCTCTCAGCTACTCATTCAGGCTGTGCCAAGGCACCTCCAATCCATCCTGTTCCCGTGCCCCATCCCTCACATTTGCAGACATCCCCAGAGTAACCCGGAGGTAACCCTTCAACGGGCGTGCCCCCCACCTCCGAGGGGAGAGGCACCTGTGGGGCAGGCAAGTGCACTACTTGGCCCTAGGGTACTGCTGAAGGATGGATGGTTCCCAGGACATTGACGGCATTGGACTGCCAGGCGGCCATCATCCGGTTGAGTGCGGAGCCAGTTTCAATTTTTCTGGTGATGTTCCCTTTCTTGTGTTGCTTCTGCATTACTCCCAGTCTCCACCGGAGGTCACGGCAGAGTGACGCACTCCCACAGCCCACCCCAGAAGAGGAGAGCAGTCCTTCGGATGCTTGATCCTCCCCTCCCCTGCCGACCCCCAGCGCCCCGAGTCCGTTCCTGTACCTGGGTCACCGGCGTGGGTGGAGATAAGGTGCCACCGCCTCAACCCTCTTCACCACTGAGCTAGCCCACAGGAATACTTTTAATAAAAATGGGAGATCAGGGATAGGGAGAGGGGATTGCATCACATGTTTCCTCCCACCCAGGGAGGGCTTCAGGGGTGGTACAAGGTCTCTAACCCTCCAAGAGGACACTCTTCTAAGTACCTTTAGATCTGCCCTGGCTGGTCTTATGGTACTTAGAATTTCACCCGCTAGGAGGGTTTAGGGAATGCTGAATTAGGGGATATGGTAGCCTGCTTCTGCCACAAGTCCCCTAGTGTTATGCTACAGCCCTTTTTTTACCTGAAGGACAGTGCAACTGCCCTTTGGCACATGTATCCTGCAGTTGATGCAGGCTGTGTTTGAGAAACACTCTCAGTGCATTTTTATGCGCAAGCGGCACCTTGCACCATTCCATATGGTGCAAGCCCCTTGCGCCAGTCTGGGACGCTCTGAGAATGAGGCCCATGGTCTCAAGAAATCCCCATAAGGAAAAAGTAGAAAAGAGATTTTGAAATCATAATAGACTCTCCTTCATTTTACAGTGCTTGCTGGCATTCCAGAGGGCAGGCAGACTGTTAGACTATCAAAAATAAAATGTAGCAGTAGAGAAAGGTGTTGATAATGCCACTTTACAATGCACTGGTCTGAACAAATCTAGACTTATGCATCCAGCTCTGGGAACCTTACTATAAAAAGGAAATAGATGCATTGAAGGGGTACAATGTGGGGCAACAAGGCTGATGAAAGTGCTAGAGGATGTAATCTAGTAGAAGCAGCTGAAGGTGCTTGGATTATCCACTCTGATCCACTCTTGTGAAATGGAGAATAAGGGATCATTTTATTGACTTATTCAATGACTCAACATGTATTACAAGATTAAATAAAAGTAGCCTGCTTGCTAGAATGTGGAAGTCCAGAAGAAGAGGCTCTATTTAAAAGTTATAGGTTGGAATAATCAAAAGTGTATGAGGAAACAATTGTTCACTAATGGGGTAGAGGGGGTTTGGAAGATACTGTTTGAGGTCATGCTGTGTGTAGATAATGTATCATTTCTTGGTTTATATTCAGACTAGACAAACAAGTAAGCATTAATGTCCGATGAAGGAGGCTTCTACTGGGGAATTAATGCAAGGCTGTGGGGATTGTTGTGGCACGAGGCTTTAGCCGAGTGTCTACAACCACCCAACCATGTATTAATTCCCCAGTAGAAGCCAACTCCGGAGGGTATTAATGCATTTGTAACATGAGAATACTTGCGTTGTTGTTGTTTCTGTTTTTACAGTTCTGTTCACTAGAACTGTTCGGCTTTGTGTTGGCGCGGGGAGATCCTGAGTCTTTGCCACAATGTGTATTCTGCTTGCTGCTGTGTCAGCTAGTGGTGCTAGAGCTTGATCCGGGTGATTAATAGTTGGAATGGGCATTACTGGGGAATTAATCACCGCTCCAACTGTGATCATCTGGTCCGTTTTGTCCAATGACGTTGCCTTATTTCAGGCTTCTCTTTTTTGCCGTGTTACAAGGAATAATAATATTCCAGTTTACTACTATAACTATAACAGCAAGATGGACTCCATGGACCCATGGTCTTATTCTGTGTCTGTCCATCCATATTATAGTGGCATGGTAGCATCACTATTAGCAAGGGTTGGGTAGGCACTTTAATATGAAATCCTGATTTTCAGCTGCTTATATCTTGCCCATTTCTTGACAGAATTTCTTAATAGTTTTGAAAGCATATATTATGGCACAGGATCTCAGGACATTACAATTTGGGAAAAATTTGGTCCGGTGGATTTTTTTGTTGTTGGAAGTGGCAAACAACACTAAATATACACACATTTTTTTCTGATATGTCTAATGTGTGCAGCACTGCACCTGACATGCATACAACAATCAGTGGTGCATACATTAGGTATATCTGAGCAATGGAGCAAATGCTAAAGCCACTGTTACTGCCACTTGGATGACCAGTTTTTGGCAGCCCCTCCTGGCTGCCAGTAGTACCACTGGCACTGCATCCCTCGCTCTCCTTCCCACCTCCCTCAGGCACTCCACTGCTTATTTTGTTATTTACAAAACTTTGCAGATACCAGCAACCCAGTTCCAATGCCACTTAAGACCCCCCCAGTTCAGACACTGGATGCCTAATGGGGCCAGGGAAGAATAATAGTGGGTTCTGGCACCACAGCGACCATGGAGCTCGGAGTAAGAAAGCAGTTGTACCTTGGGGTCAAGTCTATATCTTTTGTCTTTGCTGTTGCCACTGATTTTACAGTATATAAGCTTTATTAGCTTTATCATAAAATGTTTAAGGGCATAGCATTTGTTACCGCTATTGCGGTACTGACCGTTTTTGTATGTTTTTCACTGGCTTGAAATAAGCTACATGAAGATGGAATTTTAGCCTTGAATATTTCCATAATTTTCAATACTCTGTCAGGTGCAGTTTTGTAACTTTTTTCTTACAACCTACCCTTGTGCTTGTTCTGAAACCAAACAAAAGCAAGGATTTGAATCAGGGGATTAACCATCCTCAGACCAAAGCACCATCTCTGCATCACGTGCATGACAGCACCCACATTGTTCAGCTCGCTCTTCCTACAGGGTCATGCTGTACATGCATGAGGCTGGCACTGGCTGTGCCCACACCAAGGGGGATACAGAGGACATGGGGACAAAATGTCAGATAAAAATTCCAGTCTTCACCAAGGATGATGGCTGTTTGCATGCGCAGGCCCCATATCACACAGCCCTTTATCTGCAACTGGACCCAGAGTTGGACCAAGGAGAGTACAGCCAGAAATTGGTATCACGTACTGAAAATGTTGGTAGATAACTTTATGCACAGGAATAAATGTTTGACTCACCACTTCAGTTTTCTTTCTCTGTCTGACTCTTTTGGAAGTCACACTTTTTGATGCATTGTCACAACTAGTACTCATTGGCTACTTAATAATATGATTTCTATGAGTGGCGGCAGGAGTTATACAATTAAAAAATACAAGGAAAAATTAAAGAAGCAAAAATTCCTTCCCAGATCATCACTGCACTTCAGGCGATCCATTATAGATAGGGTGGACAAAGGAAATAGCGGCCACACCTACTGAGGGAGAGTGAATACTCGAAGTATTGGGGCTTGTTTTTGTGGTCCATTGTACCTTACAAAGTTGGTGTTTTGACATGTAGTACAATAATAGCACTATTTATAAGCTGTTGGAACACTTGTATTTTTGCTTTTTTGTCATTCTGGTGTTCAAATTACCCATCTCTTTGAGAGTGCACCCAGTCCTATTGTTTTTAAGAGTACAACCCTCCCTGGACCCCCTGCCATGTAGATAAGAGCCATGGGGTCATGCAACAGTGGTAGGACTGGAACAGAATGAAGCTGGGCAATAGCTTGAAAAGCAACCTGAAAGTAAGTGGATGCTGGATGTCATAAAAGCCTCCATAGAAAGAAAAAAAAACAACAGATTTGCACTTCATTTAAAAATGGAGTCACAGATTCCCTTAATGTTTTGTCCTGTACTATTCTTCGAAGACATTTTTAATATGAAATCATGGCAATTTCGAAAAAAGGAACAAAGGGAACAAGTTTCCGTAGAATACTGACTGGTCCCTGAAAACAGAGCTTTATGAATGAGTGAAGCATTACAAAAGCATCTCATAAATGGTATCATTGCTTGGCTGCTTTCTAGGGTAATTGACATACAACATGGTAGCTAAAGTTGTATTACAAAAATAAGTTTACTACTTTAACTGTAAATGTAATGTGTTGGGGTGAATGAAAAACTAAATAATACTGTGTATCAAATCATGCATGGAGAGTGGTTATTAATTAATTAATGAATGATATGCATTCTGAATCATTAGCTACTAAGTAAAGGGTATTTCTTTCTTTCTTTCTTTCTTTCTCTTTCTGGAATATAGTTGTTTGGTTGCTTTCATTAACCTCTGGTTGACATCATAGAAGAAGCTGGACAAGGCCAGATCCAAAGAAATTACATTTCACACTTGGTTTCCAGTTACATTTCCATCAAACAGATTTCCTTCCCCCACTATCAAGCCACATGGGAAGCTGAAACAGGTCTATGTCTTACTCCTAAAGACAAGCAGGGTGTCGGGGGGCACATCAGCTCTGAATAACTGGAAAGAGTTTAGGTGAAAGCTTATTAGTCACTTCTTCCTCATGCCCTCAAAACCAAACATAACACCAGAGTACATTACGACCATTGCTGGAGGAACTGTGGGGTAAAGGGGCCACCCTATCATATTTTTCAGAACTGCCCCAAAATTATTAAGGTTCATTCTAAGGTATAAGGAACTCAGGAGGCAGTTGGCCCATGTGTGATCCTTTCCATTCACCCATAATTGGACAGATCATTCCTGTCCAGTATATAGAAGTCTTATTTATTTTTGAAATGGCTTATATCCTTACTAGCTATGATCTCTAGTGGCAAATTATTCCATGGGTGAGTTATTCTATGTGTATAGAATGCTTTCCTTCTATTAGTTCAAAAGGGTTTTGGCCTTGTCTATAGTGGATGGTCTCTAGTTCTTTTCTGATTGTTTTTAAACTCCAGATTTAGTTTGCTAGATAGGTAATAGAGATGGGCGACACTGCAAAATTTCATTGTTTGAAATATTTCATGAAATTTGCTCATTTCGTGAAATATTTTGCAGGTGAGAAATGCAGTTTCGCCTGCCTCTCCTTCAGCCAATCACCATCAGTCTCATAGGAAAGGTAGATGGCAACAAGCAGGAGGGGGCATGGCGGATGAAGGTGGCAGCGGTGACCCCCCCCCCAGCAACTGGTGACAAAACATGTCCTCCTTCTCCTTCTTCATATGTCTGTGGAGAGAGCAGCTCCTCTGGGGCAGATCCCATTCCTCCCTACCTCACCTCATGCTCCGCTCTAAACATCACTGTCTTCTGCATGGAATGGGGACTATGTGCCTCCAGAAAACAAGACTGTCAAGTCTCAGAAGTGTGTGTCTGTGTGTGTCTGTGTTTTGGTGTGCTCATTTTAAAAGGACACTGTCAACCTTTTTAGCATCGTATTATTTCTAGTTTAAAACCTACATTTTATGATTGCTTACCTGCTCTAAAATTTACTGATGTTGCTGGTTGTTCTATCTACCTCCTTGCTTTTTAGAACCAAAATGCATGGCAATGTATAGCTATGCCCAGCTTTGTTTTGTTTCAGATCACTGAACTACTCCTAGTGCACACTTCCTGAGCATTAGAAATACCCTCAAACAGTGCAGCCATGACGAGGCATGGCTTGGCCTCCGGAATAATGGCTGCTTAATTCCTGAGCTCTTTTCATGCTGGCTGCAATCCCTGCTCAGGCACCACAATCTCGGTACACCGAAACCCCTACTGTACCGCATATGATCAGGTGACCTCATATCTGCCATGCAGCGCCAGTAATAGTTGATTCAGATGAGATTTACCGCTGTTATAGTACCGGTACTTCTTGATCCATGCCACAGTTGATTCACCACATAGGCCCTCTCCCAGCTACCACAAGCCATGCAGCTCTCTCCTGCCACTGGTCTCCTCGACAATTTAATTGCTTGAACGCGATCACATGGGGCACCTGACTATTGGATCTGTTAATGGCCAGTTACTATCTAGTTACAAGGGATGGCTACCCAAGGCCCCTCTACTCAGCCATTACCCGGGACCCTTCCCTCTCCCCAATAACTTTGGTTGGTGACTCCCTCCAATATATTACTCATATGCTGGGGACCCTTCTTATCAGGGTTGATAATATCAGTCTCTCCCTCTCTGGTACTGTAGCCGAAGTCAGGCAGCTGCATGACAAGATGAATGTTACTGAGCTGCGGTTGGACTCCTGTGAACAGCAACAGGGGAAGCTTTGGTACCAAGTTCAATCTCGTGAGGTGCAGCTTGCAATCCTGTGGTCTAGAATCAAGAATCAAGAAAACAGGGCGCGATGCAATAATTTACACATTATTGAGCTACTTGAAGGTGCTGAGGGGCAGTCCATGGAGTGCTTTCCTAATGAGGCCATCCTGGTGATGCTGGGGAACACTGGAGGGGCCTGGTGGATGTTGAAAGGGCCCACCGAGTGACTGGTAAAAAGATCACTACAACTCATTCCCAAAGGCCAATTGTAGTCTATTTTTTCTGGTTTTCTACCAAAGAGCGAATCATATGGGCAGCTAGGGACTTTGGGGAGGTTAAATGGCAGGGGGCAAAAATTTGTTTCTATCAGAACTTTGCTCAGGAAACTGCAGTCAGACAACAAGCTTTTGGGCCCTTAAAAAAGTTCCTATACCACCATGATTTTCAGTTAAAATTCAAGGGACTCACCAAGTTGCTGGTTTCCAAGGAGGCAGGGACCTCTGCCGAACACCCCAGTGATGTGGAGCACTGGCTTAGCAAATATTGGCCTAACCTTCCAACTCCAACTACAAGTCCCAGGAGGCTCTGGGAGTGAGGCAAATTCCCCATCCCTCTCTAGGAACTCTACTGTGGGGCACCACTCTCCTGGGGACAGACTTACTGCAGGACAAGTACCACCCTCTCTGAGTTCCCGCATTGTGTCTGGGCCGATTTCTGAGCCTCACATCAACCATAAGCCTGTTGTACCTGCTATTGCCATCTGCTCCTCACAGCTGCCTCAATGACCACCTGCTTCCTCCCCTAAGCCCTGCCAATGTGCCAGAAGCAGTGGCTCTCCGGCTCCTGACCTTCAGCTCAACACAACCCCTGCCAAGATTTCCAGAGAAGATGACGACACTACATCGGCCTTTTTGACTGATGTTTGGGATGATTCCCTCGCTAGGGACAAAGCTGTACCATCAGACTGGGTGGATGTCTCTGTTGTCTCACTACTGGAAGCTGTGGATCTGTCTGTCCCAGTTAGGCCGGGTCCTCTTAGTTATGCAGCAACTGCTGCCTCAAGGCCGCCTACTATGGTAGAAGCCCCCGGGGGTCACCCAGGCAGACCGAAAGACTCCCACATTAGCCTTTAGACTCAAGGATCTCTCTCTTGAATTTTACTCTGCTTGTTGGGGCAGCTATCTCTAGTTCGGGGGGGGCTGTTCTTACTGTGTGGTAGTTATCGCTGCCCAATCTTTGCTCCCCCCACACATCCTGAGGGGACTGACTGCAGGCAGAGATAACTGAGCAGTGACTTCCTCCTTCCAGATTCCCCTCCTGTTGCCCCCCTTTCCAATGCCCTGATGGCGATCCTAGGCCCTGATCTGCCCTATGGGGCCTGCCAGCTTGGGTCTGATCCCGCTGTCAGGCCGCAGGACCCCCATATGCTCTTGCTAGAGTTCATTCCTCCTTGTCCCTTTGGAGGTTGAGGACTTGTTTTCATTGATGGGCCCCATAGGCAACCCGCTTGGACCTTGCCCTAAAGTTAGTCTACCCTGTGGGGGCCACATTCTTTCATGTGTGGCATGCTATATTGTGCTGGGTGGCCTATATTCTATATGGCAGATTGGTTACCCTGCTACCCCTCCACCTGTTCCCTTCCCCCATCCCCTACTTTCCTGTACCTGCCCGATCCCCCCCTGATATTTCCTCTCCCCCCGTTTGCTCCCTCTTGCCTTCTCTCTCCACTGTCCTGGCTCCGGCCCAGGGAGTGTCTCCAACTCAGGAAGACTCACACACAGTTGGCTTCTTATATGGCTTGTTATATGTCTCCTTTTGGGCTTCTGAAGTTTGCATAGCTGAGTAGAACTGTTTGCAGCTACCCTATTTCACTGTACCTCCAAACCCGTAGCGTGTTTATGTTCACCTTAGTTTCTCCTCCAGTTCGTTGTTCAAGTAGTTTATTATAGTTTATTCTGACTATTGTGTCTTAACTCATTACTGCTCAGGCTCATTGCGGTCCTTCATTTTGAACTGTGTTATTGCATTGTAGTTTTATTGTAGTTTGAATATTATTGCTGGTTCACATACTTCTGCTTTTTTTTCTCTCTCTCTCTCTCTCTCCAGCTTGGTCTTTTGGGTGAGTGCCATTACACCTTTATGTTATACTCTTGCTGCCTTTCCTGTTTGATGCTATGGGCTCATGACTAGGAGTTCCTTGGAGTGGTCTACGTACTGCAGGCTCTTCCTCTCCACTATCGCTATCAGTAACAGTTGCTCTGAGTAAGTACTGTTTACCTCTGTTTCCTCCTACACCGGAATGGCAGGCACGGTGAGTCCCTCTTCCTCTGGGGTCAGCCTTGTCTCTTGGAACCTTAAAGGCCTCAACCACCCCATCAAGTGGACAAAAGTGTTGCAGCACCTCCGGTTCCTGCATGCAGATATCACCTTGCTCCAAGAGACGCATCTCCAGAGTGGATCGGTACCCTGGCTAAAGAAATCCTGGGTGAGGCAGTACACACTAGCTCTGCTGCATCTTAAGTCCAAAGGGGTGGCCATCCTCCTATGCTGCTCCTCTCCCTGGGTGGTGGAAGACACCAGAAAAGACTCTCTAGGTCAGTGGATACTAACTAAGCTCTCCTCCCCAAGTGGCTGCCTCATTGTTGGCAATCTATACGCCCCCAATATAGACCATGCCGACTTTTTCCCTATGATTAGCTAGGCTCTGTCTTCTATGATCCTGGCCGGGTCGCACAGTCCCATATTACTGGGTGGAAACTTCAACCTGGTGTTGGACACCTTTCTTGATAACTCCCACTTTTCCTCCCATGCCAGCCCCAAAGCCAGAGCAACCTTGCAAGACATGCAGGGTGATTGGGGATTAGCGGACATGCGGAGACGTGACCATCCTACAGGGAGGGATTATACTTTTTACTCTCATGCACACTCCACCCACAGTCGTATAGACTACTGACTAGCTAATGTAGAGGCTGCCCAAGGGATATTGGACACTGACATAGGGAGTATTCTCAACTCAGATCATGCTCCCATTTTGGCCACTTATGACCCCCTGGACAGCCAACCTCTAGCACTCGTTGGCGGTGCAACCTGTTACTTCTCAAGGACCTTGATTTCTGCCGCATGGCTGCTCAGACAGCCCGGATTATTTTTCTTTAAATTCGGAAGGTGAAGTTTCCCATGGCATGGTCTGGGAAGCCTTCAAAGCCGTACTACGGGGCCGCATTATCGCTTATTCAGCCTCTAAGAATAAGGCTCTGAAGGCCACTCTGGCAGCCTTGCAAGCCGAGCTTACTGGTCTGGAGGCCTGATTCAAATCCCTCCAGTTCCCCTCCAGAGACAGCCTCTTGTATCACTGGATTGTGAGTTTGAAGTACCAAATTAACACCATCCTTCACCAGAAGGCAGAGTGGCTCCTCTTATGGTCCAAACATGCCTACTGGGATGGGGGTGAGAAAAACGGCAGGCTTTTGGCTTTTAGGCTTCATAAACAACAAGTCTCCTCTCATATTTATGCCCTTCATGAGAAATCTGGTAGGGTAGCTTGTGGGCCTAAGGAGGTTAATGACACCATGCGATCTTTCTACAAAGCCTTTTTTCAGTCCCATTCCTCTCTGTCCCCCTCTCAGATAGAACAAGATCTGGCCCAGTTCTGTCAGGGCTATGTTCACCCTGTTCTTACCCCCAAACAAGTAGCTGACTTGGATGCTCCAATTTTGGGTGCTGAAATACACCAGGCTCTGTCCCGTATGGTGCCCAGGAAAGCCCCTCGTCCCGACGGTATGATGGTGGAGCTGTACCACATGCTGGGAACACACATAACTTGACCACTACTTCTGGCCATACAGGAGGCTCACAAGGCTGGCTCCCTTCGTCTATGAGAGAAGCTCTCATTACCCTACTTCTGAAGAAATCTACTGACCCCCTGGACTGCACTAACTACCACCCCATATCTCTTTTGTCAGCGGACACAAAAATTCTAGCCAGGATCCTGGCCACTAGACTGCTCGATGTCCTAACCTCCATTATCCATCCATCGCAGGCTGGCTTTATGAAGGGCAGACCTGTAGCAGACAACACTAGGTTGTTGCTGAACTGTAAATGGGTAGTTTCTCGGTCAGTCCCTCCCATGGCGGCACTTGCCATCGACTTCACTAAAGCCTTCAATTCTAGTGAGTGGAATTATCTGCATGCAGTACTCTAGTTGTATGGCTTTGGCTCGCAATTTTGCCGGTGGGTTACTACCCTATATAAGTCCCCGTTGCCTGAATTCTAACCAACACTACTATCTCTGCGCCATTTCCCCTGCAATGAGGGACACAGCAGGGCTGTCCCCTTTCCCACCTCCTTTTTCTGGTGGCCTTGGATCTCCTGGTCTGGGCATTCACAGCCTCTAAGTCAGTCACTGGCCTGGTTGTAGGTGGCATCCCTTACCTTCTAGCTACTTATGCCGTTGTCCTTTTACTCACTCTTTCCCACCTTCGGCAGTCCTTCCTAGCAGTCCTTTCTATACTTCAGAATTTTGCTTCCCTATCGGGTTTGCGTGCCAATCAGAAGAAAAACACACTTACCCCGCTGAATGCAGTATGCTCCAGAGTCTGCATCAGCGACACAGAAATGTCGTGGGCAGCTACGGTGTTCTCATATCTGGGAATCTATATCCCCTATAGGTGGACTGATTTGGAGTCATCCAATTTCTTCCCCCTCCTGACCCAACTGGCCTCTGAAGTAGAGAGATGGTGCAGACTCCGACTCTGTCTGCCTGGGAGAGTCGCCGCAGTTTGCATGTTACTTCTCCCACGGGTTATGTACCTCCTCAATAACCTGCCAATCTGCCTTTCCCCTGAGTTATTCATATTCCTGGATCGTCTCATGACTAGGTACCTCTGGGGACACACGCCGAGATGAAGCAAACATAAACTGAGGGCCCATTGTACTCTTTGGGGGTTGGGTCTTCCCTGGTTCAAGGGCTACCATGTAGCCTGCAAGATCACCTCCACCTCAAGGTGGTTCGTTCCTGGCACACATCGCTCTCTAACATGGGTACATTTTGAGGCCAGCTTAGCCAAGAGCAATACCTTATGCTTGCTGCTTAGCCCAGGGACCAAGCTCAGTCCATCCCTTTCTTCAATCATGTTAGAGTCCCGCGAAGCGTGGCACTCTCATATGTCCCTCTCCCACATGCCCTGCAAGATCTGGGCCCCCTCCTTTCTGGTATGTCCCTCTGTGGCACAACAGGCTCCGTGCTATGGGTAGTGTGCCCCTGCACTGGCCCACTTGGGAATCTAAGGGTATACAGTGTGTTCAGGATCTGTGTTTGCTCGTCTCTAATGTCCTACTGTCATTAGGGCAAGTGCAAGCAAAATTCCAGCTCCCTTCTAAGGATTTTTGGAGACACCTCCAATTGCGTAGTGCTGTCCATGATCTCTCAACCCGGTATAGTGCAGATCACAAATGGAGCTGGCTGGCTTTCTTACATAAATCCCCTACCTCTCGGTGCCTGATTGGCTATTTCTATCAGACTTGGAAGCGGCATGCAGCTGAACCCTTCCGCCTCTAGCAGATTGAAATGGATGGCCAACCTTGATTCTGACATTCCTGAGAGTACCTGGGTACGGTATATGCGCGATGTACGTCTGGTCTATAAAGACACTAGGAGCTGATTCCTTCAGCTCAAGATGCTGCTCCCTTGGTACCGCACCCCTGCTGCCCTCCATTCCCATGGACTGCTGGGACACTCTAAGTGTTGGCATTGTAGCCACTTGGATGCCCACTTATTGCATGTTCTATGGACCTGCCCTCAACTCCAGTCTTTCTGGGCAATGGTGGATAAAGATTGCTCCAGGGTGCTTGGCTCCCCTGTGTCACTAGTGGAACTGAAACTTCTTTTGTGCGATACTTCTACATTGGGGGGCCTTTGTGGCTCTGCACTGTGACTGGCTAATGCTGGTCCTTTTGGAGTCTAAGTGACTCTTGTTAATGCACTGGCACCAGGTGACTCTGCCGTCATGAGCCATATGGCATGTGGCTTTGGCCCAGCTTTCCATGCTTGAACGTCTCTCGTATACTCATCATGGATGAATGACCCAATATATGGCCAAATGGGGAGCCTACTGTATCTGCAATCTCCTCTGTGTAAAATCCCTCCCTCATTTAGTAATCCTTCTATCTGAACCCCCAGCATTTACACATTGCAGGCTTTCTCTGCCACTCTTCTGTTGTCTCCTTCCTTAGCTGTACGAGTGTGATTTTTACTAGACTACTCTCGTGCCATGGTTAGAGGTGTTTTTTCTGCTCTGTGTCTAGTCAGGTTCTTTCCTCATTGCCTGTATGAATAAAAATTTGCTAATATCATGTTTGCTTATGTTGGCATGCTCTGATACATGTTGTATGCTGTATCATGAGCTGTATCTTGTTAAACCTTAATAAAATCATTTTATGATAAAAAACCAAAAACAGTGCAGCCACTCATGATACAATAGTCTCCTCTACTCCCACTGCATAATGAGTGGCTAGACTGTGTTGGGGGTGTTCCTGAGTCCAGGGAAGATGCAATGGGAGATGGTCAAGAAATGTAAACAAACGTGGTTTGGTGTGCTAACACCAGTATGGTGGGCAGTCAGTTTTTCATTTTTTAAAAGGAAAAAGGGATCTGAATCAAACTATGAGCTGCATCAACAGTCCCTATAAAATGTGAACAATCATAAAATGTGTTTTATAAACTGGGGACACTTTGAGTCCTAAGGGGGTTGACAGTGTCCCTTTAAAATAACACTATTATTTTAGCAAACAAATACACTTCCCTCATGACACTACATAGTGGTATTCACATGTATCCAAAATAAGCAAAACCACGAGTCCTTTCCAGATTTGAGTCTTGTCCAACTGGTCAGCTGTACCACTTAAAACAAATAGCTCCCCAAACTCTGCCATGCAGCATTATTAAAATAACCTGTAAGCTCCAAGTCTCACTTTTCTTGCAGCTGTTCCAATGCTTATGCTTTCTGTCCCTTTACTTTTGTCTTGCAAGATCAGATCGTTAACTGTCTGGTCTTTTCCCCCCAGTGCAGATACCCGAAAAAAAGAAATGTGCTTTGATTTGGCTGACAGCTCCATCCAACGGTAGGGGGTGGTAGTCGGGCCCCATTCTGATGGGGCATCACTATTTAATTGGTTTTCTTGCTGCTGCTGTGTGGCGCGCATGCTTTCTTCCTCGCTCGACCTAGCTGGCGACCAACCTTCCAGTGCAGCAACCTCTGAAGCAGTGCTGCCACTCAGAGCTCACACTCCCACCCTGTCTCCCCACTTCAGCTCATTTGACGTTCAGCCTCGGGGCAGGGAATGGGGGGAGGGTAGAAGGGTGCTGTCACTCATCCCAAATCTGGATGCCCACAGCAGATGAGTTACTTCAACAAAAACAAATATTCTGATGGACAGATTGGGGAGACCATCAGAGCCAGTGGCAGTGCTGAAATTTAAACTCTTAATGGCCCAGTCAAGTTCAAAAACTGAAATTTGAGTGACCAGGTCTAAAACATGTTGATCTGAAATTTGAGAGGTCTGACTGTTTTGCAACCAGAAGTCCATCACACTGATACCGGTAAAGCGGTTACTAAATGGTTGCCTGCAGTGTTCTAATTCATGTAATGCGGTGGTTAAAACTTTCAAAGGGGTTAATCTGAAAATTCTTTCAGTGCCTGAAAAATTATTGCTTCATTTCCAAAGACTTCAGCCTATCATATTGATACTGTAACATGTCTTTTTTGATCACAGAAATTTGATCAGAATAATCGTACTGCCTCATATTTTGTAAATACATTAAATGATAAAAGGTCATACTTAAATCC
This sequence comes from Neoceratodus forsteri, assembly GCA_016271365.2. Taxonomy (NCBI): domain Eukaryota; kingdom Metazoa; phylum Chordata; order Ceratodontiformes; family Ceratodontidae; genus Neoceratodus; species Neoceratodus forsteri. Next base: position 651,618,686 of record CM057459.1, read on the forward strand.
AAGTATTTGCAGTATTTTGTCGTCCCCAAATGTTAAGTCAGATGTGTACAGAGTGCAAAACTTCACCCTGTTCATGTGAAATTTCGCTGGTGAAATTTCACAATGTCACATCTGCAAAATATTTTGCGTAACAGTGGAATTTCGCAAAATATTTTGCATGGCGAAATTTCTGATTTCACAGGAATTTCACTGGTGAAATTTAATTTTGCCACATCTCTAATAGGTAATTGTTGTGTATTGTATTGTAGCATACAATATATTGCCCCTTATTCTTCTTGTTTCTGATGACATTAAGTTTAATGTCCTTAGCTTGTCTGTATAGGGTAAAGTTTTCATGTTATATATTATTTTTGTGACATGTCTCTGTATTTTCTCAATCCTTTCAATAGCCCCTACAGAAATAGAACTCCACATGGGGCTCCCATAGTCCAAGATTGGTCTCACATATATTCTATACAATGGCATCACTATCTGCTCACTCCTGCTCCTGGATTTTCTTTTAATAGACCAGATTAGTTTTTTTGGTTTCAAGATCTGTGCCTCACAATGAGAAGTGTTTTTTTGGGTATTGATTTATAATTATACCCAGATCCTTTTCTTCTATTGATTATCTAAGAGGCAATCCATCTAGGATGTATTTAATCTTTTTTCAATTGGTTACCAAGGTGAATGACGCAACACTTTTCACTGCTGAAATTCATGTCCCATATTTTAGACCATGTAAGAATATTATTTAAATTGTTCTGCATCTCAGTTTTGTCCTCATTGGTGTTGACCAAACTTGCTAATTTTGTGTCATCAGCATATTTGCTAATCCAATTTGAATCATACTTTCCCATGTCTGAAATGAATATCTGAAACAGCAGAGGCCCCAAAACTGAGCCCTGCAGCACCCCGCTAGTCACCCCCTCAGGGTCGGAAAAATATCTCCTTATGAACACTCTCTGGGTTCTGTTGTTAAGCCACCTTTGTGTCCACTGGATTATCCTAGAGTCTATTTAAGTAATAAGGTACAACAGGGTGTGGGTTATTGGGAGTTTACCCATGCCTTGTGTGGTGTGTCATGAGGCACAGCCAAGTGACTTAACCACACAAGAAGTGAGTAAATCCCCAATAACTCACACCCTGGAGTGCCTTATTGTGATTATATAATAGACCCATGTGTACAATAAATGTAAAATGTGTCTAATTATGGTTTTTATAAATGCAATTCCTCAGCCATGGGTAATGCAGAGTTTACCCATGGTCATGTGACATGTTTTGACCAATGAGGTTACAGGATTTTTGCACACCATTGAATAATTTTAGATTTATAAGCTTCTCTACTATTGCCCCATGTGACACTATGTCAAAGACCTTAGAAAAATCCATATATATATCTATATATATATAGTCAACTGGTAGGTTCCTATCTAAAGATTATGATACTTTCTCATTGAAGGACAATAAGTTTGTTACACAGGACATATTACTGGTAAACTCATGTTACTCTGTGTCCTCAGGACCCATATTTTCTTGGGTGTGCCCTTTCATATCTTTTACTATGGATTCCAGTAACTTTTCAGGAACAGAGGTCAAACTTATGGGCCTATAATTCAACCACTCTTGGTGGAAACGGGGCTGAAATTTGGCACTGTAGCCAATGTAACTGGTAATCCAAGTTCTAAACACCTAACTCTGGGAAGACATCCTCTGGGGAAATGGACTATATATACGTAGAAACATACATAGAAGCTGATGACAGATAAGGGCCGCACGGCCCATCCAGTCTGCCCTTTAGTTGCATTGCTTACACTGTAGACCACCCTGATCTATAGCACTTTTTCTGCCACCCTCTTATCTATTTTTTATGACTCCCTTGTGCTTATCTCAGGTTTTTTGAACACCAATAGACAAGAAGCCTTTTCAGGTATTCTTCTAGCAGCCAAAGAGAAGGCCATCACAAAACACTGGCTTTCACAGGCTTGGCTTGTCTGGAGGATTGGATCTGAGCTGTAAAAATTATAACAGATGAAAAAATAACAGTTGACCTGAGACTTCAGACATACAGATTTGTGGAAACCTGGCTCCCATTCATAATTCTAATAGAAGAAATCGAGGGAAGATCTGTCCTATCACAGCCAGCAGTGGAGTACTAGAATCTGCCACCAAGGCTGCTCAACCACCCATGGTTACACAGAATAGGTTTGACATGAAAGCAAGGTGCCATTACTCTTGTTTTAGCTCATAGGTTGAAGGGGTTTGTTATAGTTTTATTTGAATTGAAATAAGACTACAGCCTTCTTTGTGATCATACTCCAGCTTCTTAGAGTGGGGGGATGGCCACTGATAAATGTATAGGAGACAGTAATAAAATGGATTTTACAAGTTTACTTTATTTATGTTTTATGGTATTATTGGGTAACTGAATTATTGTATAAAATGTTAGCATTTTATTGCTTTAATTGTCGTTTGGTTGTACAGTGCTCTGACACATTGCTGAAGAGTGCCTTACAAATAAAGTTTATTATTATTATTATTTATTGCCGGCATTTAATTCATTGTGGTAAATAATTTTGTTTCACTGTAGGCTGAAATACACATGTTTAAATCATGCTTATAAAGTACTGTGACACTGCCCATGTATTTCAACTGCTGTAACAATTTTCTGTATTATGGGATTTTGCTTTATGTACTGTCTTCTGTATGGTGACAGAATAAAGAAGCTCAAAATAATTAACCACTACATGCACTAAAATGATCCAATTAACTTAAAATAGATAGGACAAACAAATTTCACCACAACAGATACAGTAGATTGCCATTATGAAAATTAAAAAGGGGATACCTGTTTCAAAAATAAAAATCATATTGCTTAACAGAATCTATTTCTGTTATTGAGGACTTAGTCACCAGAGTACGGATAAGCAAATGCCAAATTTGCATTTGATGAATGTTTTGAAATCTGGTGTTTTGAACATCAGTGAAGCAGGTTCAAAGGAACTCTGTTTCCATTCAGCATTCTGGCACTTCAACATAATGATGCAACATTTTTTGCAAGAAGCACGTACTGAGCATTTCTAAGTCATTTGGAAGCCACATGACTTGTAGGAATCTACTATTATATATGTTTTGATGGTGAGTTGGAGAATAATGAAGGCCACTGTTCTACAAACAAGGCCCTTGTTAGTCGAGCACTGGCCTTCATTAATCTCCAACTCTCCATCAATAATGTATAAAATAGTAATTAAAACAGTGGGGCTCCAATAGTCTGTGCATACCATATCGCTTAACTGTCTGTGAATGCAAGGGACAGTTCTAAAATGTCTGTAACATCTCTAATAGGTACAATTTATTTGGTTTGAATGAAACGTGATGTACAAATCAGGAAAAATTTAAATATATAGGATTCATCTGTATATATCCCGGAGTAGTGCATCAAATTTGGGCTTAAACTAACCCAGTCACTAACCAATTATTTTCCTGGCTGAAGTTTGCCCCATCCCCCCCCCAAAAAAAAAGAAAAAGAAAAAAAGAACTTTGTCTTGACTTTTTCTCCCTGATGCCATCCCATTCAATACCAATCCGCTATGGGTCATGAAGTCACCAAAAGGTGAAGAAACGTGAAAAACACATCAATATTTCAGTCCTTCCTCCTTCCCCAATCCTCCTAAAAAAAATTATTTACTTTTACTTACCCGGCCATATGGCCAGAACCTGCAGCTTGGCATAGTGTGCCACCAACCCAGTTTTTAGTCTGCTCCCCCCTCTACTTCACCAGAAGCTGGATGCTAGAACTGAACATCACAGGTCCCCAGTGTGGTCCGTGACCAAGTTACCTCACCCTACAAATCAACCCAACCTGGGATTCACACTACACTGATCAAGGCCTAAGAAGGCCACCTACACTGCTGTCACTACTGCTGCTAAGCCTAGCTTGCTGTTGTGGGGGTCTGTGCTGTTTTGTTTCATAATGCGAGCCTAGTAGAGTAAGTAGGTAACCTAGTCTTGAGTTAGCTTCTAGCTCACCCTCTGTCCCTTCAGCTACCAGGGGAGATGAAGACTCACTAAGAGAAGAACAACAAAAATATGCTGCCACAACACTGCTATTGAGAGTTCAGTGCTCACTGACTCCTCCAAGCTATAGTGTTCAGCCTGTCTGCTCTGTGGTTGGAAAGACAGTGTTGGATTTGCAAGGCTCATGTGCTCTTTCATGGCTGGAGCTCACCCACATCACATGTGATTGTCCCACCACTAATAGATGGAGAGAGTAGACAACACAATACAGACACAGTCAAGTCTGGAGAGTACCTGCAGCATGAGCACACAGGCCAGGTGGGCACTTACTGTGCAAAAGATTAAATCCAAATTGAAAGCCATTACTACCACACCATAAGAACAACCTAGGCACAAACACAGGGGAGGGAGGCAACTGCACCCCTCTGTCCTACCGAAATGGCACCCCTGCTTAATGGTAGAAATTCATTCTCAGGTGCTAATACAATGGTTTCCTCTGTGTTCTGAGGTACCATATCTACATGTTTCATGATGTGTCCTGATCATCATGTGGGTTAGTCTCCCTTATTGGCCCTCATTTCAGTGACAAAATGTGAGGTATGGTGCATGTTTCCAAGACCCTACTCAGCACATGACCACAGTGTATATGCTCAGTACAGAATGACAAAGGGAAAGTAAGTGAGATAAAACAGTCATGGAGAAACACATTTGTAGTACTAAATATGCATAAGGGATTTGCATGGTCCAAAACAAAAAGGACAGACTGCACAATACAGAGGCCCCTCTTCATACATCTGGAATGGAGGATGTTGACTGGATATATCCTAGGCATTGAATGCAATAAGCAAACAATACTTTACAGATTAATGGCGATTTAATGGCAAAAATCAAAAACCATTAAACAACTTGCAAAAGGATCAGAATTAAGGAGTTTACCTAATTTTTATGGGAATTCAAATAAAAATGTATTTTAATGACTAATTGCTAGTATAAGAAATAGAAACTGATGTGTTTTATAGATGAGATTTGCACCAGCATAGCTGCTGCACAGATGGCAAGCATGCAGCATGTGAACTTGTTGTGATGTTTAAATGTTATTCACACTAACTTAACTGCTGCACACATGTCAAGCTTGCAGCATGCGAACCTGATTTGCCTTTTAGACTGGTTTGCAAATGTACACTTAGTGTTTGCAAATCACAGCTGTCATTCAATGAGTGCATACTAGTTACAGTAGTACGTGCTCATGTTGGGCTCAGTCGGTGGCTGGCCATGGTGGTGAGAGGTGGGTTGAGCCAGTCGCTGGATGGGTACAGGTGGGGGAAGGGGTGGACAGGCACTGCTGGGTTGGGGGCCCACTAGACTACCAGGGCTGGGATGTAGGAAGTTTTTAAACAGTGACATTTACATTGCCATTGGGTCATTGGGGTTTGGGATCATGCCTTGGGGGGGTTCCGCTAGCCCTGTGGGGCTTATTATTTGGCACATCAGGGGATCATGGCATGGGGTTATGTCAGCCCTATGGGGCTTTAGAGATTGGGGTTGGGGGGGAGCACTTATGTTGGCATTGCCGCAGGCTTGGGGCAACCTGTACAGTTATGCCTTCCATTGGCATATCATTTACGTTGACACAAGTCACTGGACTTAGTCCTGGGGAGTCTGCTCAATAGAGAATCGGGCACAGGGTCCTTGGCGCAATGGTGTTTGGTGCAAGTCACCTTTGGTGTGACTTGCACCAGGCCTTCTAGAATCTGGTCCATTGAATTTACTGTAATGTCAGGGTGGTAGGCTAGAGAAATTGTGCTGAAGTAGAGAGGACAGGGTACCTTGTATTAGCCTGCACTGGCAGCTGCAGGCCCCTGCTGCAAAAGCAGGGTACAGCAACTTTAGCAGACCAGGTAGGTATGGGCGGGGGGTGTGCGAAAAGATTTCTGTGACACATACTTTTTCTTCTGAGTGCTGCTGGCATAAGTGGTGCAGAAATCCACATCTAGCTCTTTTACATGACATATTTTGCCCTCAGCAGCAGGAGCCAGGTAGAATGAATTTATTTATTTTTAGTCTTTGATAACCGGGTAAGGTCCACTAGGCACAAGTGCCTGTTTTCAGGGATGACCTGGGAGCACTGGGTGGTTAAGTGACTTGCTCAGAGTCACACAGTATTCGTAGATTGGGAAAGGTACAGAGGGATTTTAAAGGATTTATTTTACAAATATTTTTTACTGATCATTGGTGGTGCAGCAGGGCACAGAAATTCATATTTATTTTCAATTTCTTGCCTGTGTATGAGTCTGCCTGCCAGTCAGTGAGTGACAGGTAAAGCAGACTGCTAGGTGAGACACATGTTCTCTCAGTGGAGTAGTGTGAGGTCTGTCAGTGGAGAGGAGTTGGCCTGGTGTTGTCACTCTTCCCTATCATCTCACAAGTTTTATGGCTCTGTGACTTGTCTGTGCCCCAGGCATGTGTGTCACATGGGCATTTAAGACTCCTCAACAACTGTTGTGAGCCATCATTGTTAACAACTATTGGTGGCTGCATTGTGGCATCATCTGTCAGGCATGTGTTGTTGATGCAGAGTGAAGAAAAGGAGGAGAAAGTGATACAGGGAGAGGAACAGATAAATGTTCCACCATTCCACCATTCCAAGTACAAGTCTGGGTTCTGCAAGTGGTGGTGATGGAGAAAAGCAGGTCATGGTGAAACTGAGACTGGAAATCATGTGGGGCTGTGAGGACAAGGACTGTTGGGTGCATAATATTACAGCAAAGGAAACTATGGTTCATCAGTCCTCAGAAATCCACTGGTTCCTCTCCCATTGCAGTGCAAGGAGCCTCCAATCCTTGCTGGTCTTTCAGCACAGCTAGTGAGGAAACCATTCTGACCAATCCAGAAGCACACCCAACCTTCCCCCTTCTTTCTTGAAGTGCTTCAAGTTCTCCTACTTGAGCTAGAAAAGATCCATCCAGAAATGCAAAGTCTAGTTCCCACTGAAAAATAAAATCATCTTGCATTTTCTGCCCAATTCCTTTTAGTCCCCCCCCCACACACACACACTTGTTACTAGTGGCTCCTGAAATCAACATGAGGGAAGTGGCAGGAACATATCAAATTTAACAACTTCAGTTTCATGGTTTGTTTTCTTAGTAAATAAATAAAGTCATAAATAAAAATAAAAGCTGTATATATATATATATATATATATCTTTCTTTATAAAGTGCCTTTCAAAAATGAAGGCACTATACAGATTATAAAATAACATATATAAATACAACATTTAAAATATATAAATTTACTTAAAATAAACATTCATCTAATAAAAACACGGGTACAGCATAACATTTATGACTAGGCTATGATCAGTCAAACTAAATATATTATATTATATTATATTATATTATATTATGTCAGATTATCTTAGCAGTTCATATATCATATGTGTTGCCCTGCCCAATGTCATCTGAAGGCATGTTACAGTGGCTGAAAAAAGAAGTCATCTCACAATCACTGTCCAGCATACATTTCCACTCTGGAAGAATCACCTAGCCCCTAGAACCACCAGTAGCCCACTATAGTAGTAGTAGTAGTAAGGATTTTATTGTTTGGTCAAATGACCTTATACAAATACAAATACAAACATCATACAGAATACAAAGTACATATAAATACATAAATTAGTATAACATATTAAAATACAGCAGGAACATAATTAGTTCACACAGTAAACAATAACTCTTTACTTTCAATATGTTTCATATATTCTTCTGATAATTTCTAATCTTTGAAACTGCTAATAAATAAGCTGCTATTGCCTGTATTATGATTTCATCATTCATAGTAAATAGAACCCTCAAGATCAAACCCATATTTGTCTGTTGCATATTATCCCACAATGGTTGAAGATATTGTACTCTTGGCTTAATATACCAACTACAATTAAAAATGACATGATGTAGATCTTCTACTTGAGATTGTCTACAAGAGCAAAGGCAGGATCTTTAATCATTATTCCCTTCATCTCTTGCTTTCAAAACATTACTATAAAATAGCTCCAAGTGATAAGGAATATATAGTTTTCATTTTTTATCATCAGTAAGAATATCCAAATAATATCTATAATGATGCAATATATCATTCTGTACTAGCCATCATGAAATATGAAGTTTCATAATGTTCTTCAAATCACATAATTTGTAATATTCTATTAGTTTATCTGTAACATATTTATGATAGTCCACTATATGTAAAAACCAAGTGGATCTTCTGCAGTGTTGAGTATTTTATAGTTAATACCACAAATACACTAAAATCATGTATTCTCAGCATATAAATAAAGCCAAATTTAAAAACAAGTAATACTAATATGTTTAGTAAAATAAAAACCACAGAAGGGCTCTGGCTTCAGGAAAAAACACATCCTCTTTATTATCATACTAGCCCTTCCCCATCATGAATGTGAGTCACAACTGAAAAGGGAACTTGTTTTCCAGTGTGCTTACCCATAAAGCAAATAAACAAATAAGCAAACAAACAATGAATCACATTTTCCTCCTCATACGTCATTGTGTCATGTGGGTGATGCCACCTTCTTCCCTGTCTGCACACTGCACAGATGGTACAATAGAACTGGTATCTATCACTAGGTGGAGGTGGTACTGGGCATTGAGGGAATAGAAAATAGCATGTCTACCTTGAGGTAATATAGACAAGAAGATTATCAGCTTCATGACTCTTCATGTGTTTATTCAGGAATAGTGCTTTGTGTCATTTACATAACTAAAAATGCATTTAAAGTATTTAAAAAAATGTTTATACAATATTACTGTCATCTACTACAAAAAAATACGTTGTCCTGTAATTCATAACAGTGTCATGGGGCCAGATTGTCAAACAGTGGCACAGGTCTTGCATCGTGCCCTGTGCCATGGGACTTGGGTTCAGTCAGTGCACTGAACCCCTTTGCTACAACTGCACCCGATTTTCCATTCCCAGGCATAGTTGCGATAGTTTCCCTGTTTTATGGCAGCTTGTGCCAAATATCTGGTGCAAGTTCCGCATCTAAGTCAAGGCCCCTGGAATTCTGCAATTCTGTGGTTGCAGAATTTTCCACAGAATTTGCATCATGCCATAGAATATACTGTATAACGCAAAATATCCACGTAGCTGATATTCCGCGCGACTGTAATACCACCACACTTTAGCGTAATGCAATATTCGCGTAATTACGGTACTCGGAAGTCTACAAAATTAACACATCACAGGCAACTGTATTACACGTCTATTCATTCATTTGCTGACTGACTACTAACTTCTAAGATGTCGCTGTTATCCTGGATCCACAAAAAACTTGCTGTCAAGCGAGACTTGTCTGGTGAGCCCTTGAGTGCTGAAGGTCTTAGTCAGAGTGCTGCGGTCTCACTGCAAGTTGCCGATGCAGTCATTACAGAACTCGCTAGTGACATCCCCGATCCTGTTCCCAAGAAGCACCGGACTAAATACAATGCAAGTGTTCGATTTGAGGTTGGCAAGTATGCAGTGGAGAACGGTGTTATGAATGCCGTTTGCTACTACTGCAAGAATTACGGAAGCAGCATAAATGAGAGCACTGTGCTTGGGTTCAAGAAGGACTACCTTGCAGAGCTTGGTAAAACCCCGGACCCCACCAAACTGACTCTTCAATTGCCCACTAAACCCCATGGTCGTCCTGCATTGCTCCTCGATGAGGTTGAGGATGAGCTTAGAAAAATTGTAAAAAGCATAAGATCAGAGGGGGCAGCAGTGAATGCTCGTGTGGTATCGGCCATAGCATCTGGGGTAGTAAAGGCACACAACCCTGACCTGCTATCGGAGAATGGTGGGCATCTTACATTTACAAGGCAGTGGTCCTGAAGCTTTGAGTCGCATGGGGTATTCTAAACGCAAGGCTACCACCAAAGCTGCCAGAAAACCCCTGTCGACTTCCCAGAATTGGCCAAATTCCTGGCTAGTGGTTACTGCATGTGGGCAAGAAACTGATCCCCCAGCCCTTATTTTAATTTAGATGAAACTGGTGTTCAATTAGTGCCATGCAGTCAGTGGACCATGGCGACTATGGGTTCTAAGCAAGTAGAGGTGTGTGGACTGGATGACAAATGGCAGGTGTCAGTCGTGCTTACAATATCGATGATTGGAGATCTTCTACCTCCCCAGATCATCTATAAAGGAAAGACTGACAACTGCCACCCTGCTTTCAGATTCCCTGATGGCTGGTTAATAAGCCATTCTGAAAATCATTGGGCAAACAGTCTTACAATGTAGCAGTTCATCATAGAGGTTCTTGTCCCACACATCAAAAAAAATCAAACTGCAGATGGACCTACCCCAGGAACAGAGATCGCTGCTTATCATGGATCTGTTCAGAGGTCACACCACTGAAGAGGTACTGCAATGCCTAGAGCAGAATGAAATTGTCCCTACTTTTGTCCTGGCGTCTTGCACTGACTTACTGCAGCCGCTTGATTTAACAGTCAACAAGCTGCGTAAAGATGAGTTAAAGCAACATTTTACAAGATGGTATGCTGATACTGTGTCAGGCCAGCTTCAAAGAGGAACTGCATCTGCTGATATTAAAGTAGACCTACGAATGCAGAGCCTAAAAGTGAAGCACGCCCAGTGGATGGTGGACAGCATAACCAGAGTTGGAGAAAGGGACGAAGAAATCATCAGTGGATTCCGCAAAGCCGGAATCTTAGAGGCACATGCTCAGTGCTTAAACTACTAAGGAGACACTTTTTGTGAGCCAGTTTTTTAACTTGAATAAAGTTTAATAAAATGAGAAGCATAGCATAAGCACACAGTCTCCCCTCCCCACATGAGCAACATGAATTCACTTTTTGCGAGCTAGTTTTTTTTTTACTTCAATAAAGTTTAATAAAATGAGAAGCACAGCATAAGCACACAGTCTCCTCACATGAGCAACATGAATTCACTAGCTGTGATTGCCCCCACCGCTGTACTATTTTTTTTGTCATGTCCATGCCAGAGACAACGCTTAAGCACACGCCCCCCCCCACATGCTGTTCGATCAACCACACATCCACATGAACTCACAACAAAGCACACAATCTCCCCACATGAGCAACATGAACTCACTTTTTTGTGTGCTCGGTGTATTCTTTAATCCATTTACTCCATTCCCTACATGCCACAAACGGAGATCGTAAACGGAACAGATAGCACGTAGAATCACGTGAACTACTATAGTATCAAGCGATTCGACGTGGCTAACAAATGATCACTACCAGTGCCGACACAGTTTCACCATAACGCAACACAAGGCGAGTGCTAACAGTAAGCAAGTACTAAAGTTATACAGTATAAATGCTGTTTTTTTTTAAATTCCTGTTGATACTTAATATATGCTGATTCTTAATATTCACACATACTATATGCCAAGCGAATAGCACGGAATTAAATTTACAGCATAATAAAGGGGTTATACAGTATATGGTGCCGCAGAATTCATTGTTTTTCATGAATTTTCATTCAAATATATTGTTTTTCCATAGTGTCAGGCTTTCTTTCCCATCTCATTTATCCTGAAGCCCCTCCTCTGCACCCAGCATGTGATGCCACCAATTACATCGCATCATATTTGACCAATGGCAGGATGTGTTCTGCCAGAGAAATAAATAAATCATGCCACAGAAATCAGAAAATGCTGCTGCAGAGGCCAAGGATCCCTGCAGCAGAAATCAGAAAATTTTGCCGCAGAGCACTAGGGGCCCTGATCTTAGTCCTCAGGAGTGCCACATGCTAGACCACAAAACTGTGGTCAAAGGACCAGTGAGGGGTGCAAGGGATAGAAATTCCTGATTGTCACCCAGAGACTGTCGCAAGCCCTGTGTGCCTTATGTTCATTGGGGGCTAGTTGCAGTCTTGTAGTTATGAAAATCTGGCCCATGCTCTGCTTCACTTCTCTGCCAGTTCCAGCAGAAGCACAAGAAGCAGTGCCTTACATTTATTTCATAGCTCATTGGGCAGTGAAGATGGCTCTTGATCTTCAGCATTTCTCATTTTAAGAAGACATTGGCTTCTGAAGAATCTTGCATGAAAGAACTGAAGCACAAATTCAACATTCCACCCTGCTTCACATTGTCTAGGCATGTCTGACCCAGACAGTGCATGCAATGGTATGTGCTGCAAAGGTTAATTCCACTTATGCGGCCGTAATGACTGGCCTTCAATGTGCATATTAAGAAACCCTTAATGTGATCCTTCCCACAGTGAGTCCATTTGGATGTCACATATGCCATTATTAATGGTCTTCTACAGCAGCCCAATGAAGCATACAATTATAAAATCACCCAACTATTTTTCTTGCTCTATAAATAAAAAACAATAACATTACAATAAAAAACACAGAAGTTGACTTGTTCTTTTAAACACAAACCATGCATTATCTCAAATCATGTTGTCTTCTTACATTAATAATAAAAAATAGCACATAGTTGGGGCCAGCAGTATTCCTAGAGATTAGAGTGGCAAGTTGGGAATGAGCTTGGTACCTCCAGCAGACCTGGCTTTGATTCTCACAGCCTTTGCTTGCGTACTATGTGAGTCTGAGCAAGTCATTTAACCACCACAGTAATCCCATGTCACCACTGAAAACAGGCAGTTGTGCAGAGTGGGCCTTATCCAGTTACCAAAGGAAAAAAAATATATATTTGTATATTAATACTGCTGCCGAGATCACTCTTACAGTTGTAAAATTAGTCTGACACATATTCTTAGAGCATGAGAAGTGCAAACTGAAGGTGAATGGTTCTACGACCCTAAGGATGCAAATGAGACCACTCTTACAATCATATGAATGGTCTCAGTGGCAGTATTATTTATTATTGATCAAGACTGATCAATAATACATTAACATTTAAAAAAAAATACTTTAAATGTGCCTGTTTCCAGGACAGCTGCAGGTGAGACACTTCACAGAATAGGAGTGTCTCACAGGCAGAGGAAAAGAGTGCTCCCATTGGCCAAGTTCACTCCCTCGATCTATAATATTATATATATATATGTGTGTAATGCCCTCATGATTTGGGGGGCTTACCTATTGTGCCTCTGGGTGTCTCCCGCTGTCTTCCAGCATCCACCCGAACCTCTGCAGCTCTACTTGTCATTCTCCCAGGTGTCCCCTGTTTGAATGAGTCCTGCCAGGCTCAAAACTCCATCTGTGAGTGGTTGGAATGTTTTAGAGCCTCTGCTCACATGTTTGCAAAGGCCCCTGTGCATCTGACCGCTGTTGCTGTCAAAATACAAATGTGTGCCTCTCCAGGTGTTCCTGGTGCTGCGTTAGGTTAAAATAGGCACTGGGGACAGAACAAAAGTAAAGGGGGAGCAATTTTAATTAAATAAACAGGCAACACCTAAAACACTGCCTCCAGGGCACCACAGACAAGAGTCAAATGGCATATCAGAACAGCCCTTATAAATATTCATAAGCGTGCAATGTGTTCCTAGGGGCAGTGTGTTATGGGATCTGCAACTCCCTGGGGGAATTGTTTATTTTAATAAAAGTGGACTCTTTCACAAGAGAACTGTTGGAGCTACAAATACAGGGGGAAAGTAAATTAAATTACAGTTAATCCTGGCTGCATCAGAACTTTGTTTGCAGGGACAGTAGGATAGACTGCTTTGGGAACTGTATGCAGCCACCATTTTAGTAACCCATAAACAACTGGAAGCCAGGATTTAACAAAGGAGATTTTGGAACAATGCCAGAGATTTATGGGGAATTATCTGCGATTAATTCTAGGTGCCAAAACACAAGCCAGTTAAGATCTGGGGACTGTTCAAGACAGTTTTGGCAGCCACTGAGAACCTTGGAACCTAGCCCTATATAAAAGGAGTTAACATCTCATTTTCTTCAGATTTGGAGAGACAGCCCAAGAGCTCGTGTGTGCCTCTGGGGAGCTAGCCAGCTCTCAGGGGTTAGGCCTGCCTGGCCTAGACTTTTTTTGGCAGTCAGTCTGCGGGTCCAAATTGTTCCTGCCTGGGTAGCTGCTGTTTCTGCAGCTGCATGTCATCTGCTCTGTAACTCTGGGAAAAGAAGATCAGCCTGCATCCTGCCTGGAAGGACCAGAAAAGGACAGAGTGTGCATATGAATGTGTTTAAGTTTGCAAAGTGTTTGTGCGGCAGAGTAATTCAAAATGTTGGGATTGCATGCCTCCTTGGCCCATGTTAAGTTGCTCCTAGAGCCTGAAGACCAGCATGTTCGATGAGGACCACAAGGGAATCCAACTCCAGGAGTCATCCAGCTTGTTCTACATGTCTCATTTCGCCAGATCATCATTCGGTCTGGGTAGAGTGAGTACAAACAGAGTAGCTCCCTGCAACAAAGCTCAATCTCAGTGTGCCACCTGATTAATTGTTGAGTTATTGCAAGGGACTGAGCCATCTGGCTCCGGATTACAAATTTGGGTTAAAATGCATGTTGTGTGTTTTCTTTCCTAAAGGCCCCAACAACAGCTGCAATGCCGGCCTACCCCGGGCAATGCTCCAGGCTAGCCTGCTTAACAACTGGATACTCAGAGTGTGTGTGACAGTGCAAGAGGGACTCTCAGACTTAGTGCATGCATTGTTTAAACCTGACTAGATCAGAACTAATGAATCATCTGCTAGATTTACTGCCCCACCCCTATGAAATTCCCCCGAATAAATCAGATTCTATTCTTTCAGTGTTTAATCTGGCTATGTTGTATATTTATGGAGAAGATACTGGCTTGCTGTTTGGTTGTGCTGTCACTGACCTTATTTTATAGGGGGTCCCTGCCTTGGTGATTCTTTTCTACGAATTATGTTTTTTTTTAAGTATTTATCCAGTTGATCCTGCTTTTACTACTTGAAACATGTATCTGGTTGATCCTGCTGTGCGTCGGGCTCAGAAATCACGAGTCTGACCAAGTGCATACACCACTGGGACTGTGCTTGACAGGGCTGAGTGATGTCCTACTGTGCAATTTAAGTGCAGTTCAACAGTTTAATTTTCAGGACAAAAACAGAGAGAGAGTCTCTCTGTCTTTTGAGTGAGTGTGTGTGTCTGTCTCTCTCTCTCTCTGTCTGACAGAACTGCTTTCTCATTTCAAGTGTTGAATGAAAGAAAAAATCCCTGCACCAGTAATGATAAATGGCTATGCAACTGTGATGCTATGGATTTTTTTTTTTTACACACCCTTGGTGTGTGATGACCTCATAAGCCTCCCGAGCTTTACTGTTGAGGTTTATGGGTCATCACTCACCTCAAGTGTGTAAAAAACATCCATAACACGCAGTCGTCTATTCATTATTCTCTGTACATCTCTCATATGACTAAAAAACCTACATGGTTCACCCACCCCTGTGGTGATGGGAGGTAACATGTCATACCACTATGCAAGAGACATGTGATCATCACACCACAAGTCTTACTCTCTGCCACATGCCAGCAGAGACAATGGAAGGCTATGAAGATAGCTTTGCATTCTTATAGTGCTTGGTGGAATGTTCGGATACTAAAGGAATGGAATTCTGCAGAATTTCAGAAATTCCATGGATTTCTATCCATAGCAGAATTCTGCCATTCTGCATGTGACATGTTTTCTGTAGATTAATAATCTACATTTTCCATAAACTGCACATTCTTTTTCTGCAATCTGTGGAAAATTATTCTGCAGCTTATGTAATCTGCAGAAAATTATTCTGCAAATTTAGGCAGAACTGCTTTCTGAAATTATGCGGAATTGAAAAAGAAATTCCAAACAGCAGTTCAAAAGTGGAATTACCATTCTTCATGAATTCCACAGCCTGCATTCTTAGAATCTGGGGAGAGGCTGCTAATCTATTCATAGCACCTCATCATCCAGTTAGTGGGAGTGTTTTTACACCAGGGAACCCCACAGTGTCAACCCTTACCAGTGAAGAAAGTGCAGCATGGATAGGCTCACTGAGGGCCGGGTCCAGAGAAACTGCTAGTAATGCCCATGCCATAGTATGGCAACCCTCATAGTACTCTCAGGCCCCTAAAGTTTCCTGGACTGCCTCAAGGACAGTTATGTTTGTCTGGCATTTCAGAGCTGGGAGTTAACCAGGGAGCATAAGCCAGGGGCAGATGGCGGTCAGTAATAGCAAAGGACAAAAAGTGGATTAAAATAAAAACATCCCAGGTAAAAGAAGGACCTCAGGGTCATATCTTCAGTCAACTGTATCTGCCATGTACTTGGGAGTAATTTCAAAGGGTTTTTACCAGCTGTGCTTTCCTGTCTGCTCTATCCTTTCCCATGTGCCCATTTTCTAGTCAGCTGACATGGAGTGGGAGGGTAGAGATACAGTCAGTCCATCTTGTAGAAGGTCTAGGGCTTATATCCTGAATCAGCGGCATGCATTCAAAGTTGGACTCATGTGGCCATATAATGTGTCTGATTGTCACAATCAGACAAAGTTTTGAAATAAATCACTTATGAGAGTTCAGCCAATCACCAGACAGAGCCACTGTAACTATTATCCTGTGTACAGGGATCTCTCATGCAGGAAGGTTAGGAGTGGCCTATTCCACTTTAGAGCTGGGGGAAAATAAGCTTTATTTAGCATTTAAAATAAAAAAAAGACTTTATGCTTATTCCAAATCCCCCTAGCTAACTGAAGCGATTTATAATAAGTTAATAGGGCACTGCTTGATGTCTTTTGTGGTGCAAGAGATCTCTTTCATGAGGTTTGGGTAGCCAGAACTGCTCAGCTTTGCTTCACGGTCCTCTTGCCCAAACCTTACATTCAGGGTCTCTTATTTCACAACTTAAAGGAAAACTACACCTTCGTATCATGTTAATTTTATTTGTTTCCATGTCAACAGACAACTCTTTTCCAATAGCGGTTAGGGATATATGTCATTGCTTTAGTTTGTTTTTTTACTGTTCATAGTAGCCCCCTGTGACTACCCTAGGGGTCTCCATTTTATGGTTGTTTATAATCTCATTGCACATGAGAGCTGCTTTAGCCTAAGAGAACATGATGTCACATTACCCAATACAACTCAGACAGTCTGCAAAGCTAACTGAAGTAAATGTGGTATTTCGCACCTTTCTGCAACTTGTTTCTTTGAAGTCTAATTAAACAGACAGGAATACTGTGGCATCTAAGGGGTGATTATACATAATATTCTCATATGCTAATGCAGTGCTCAGGGACAACGAGATTTCAACAACCAGCAAATGGAAACCTCCAGGATAGTTACAGGGCCAAGTATGAAATGCGAAATCAAACTAAAGTGACATCTTTAACAGGTACACAAAAAGAGTTGCCTGTTAATATGGAAACAAACAAAAAAGGACAAGACATGAGAGTGTAGTTTTCCTTTCATTGACAATAGCACCTGTTGTGTCTGTCCAGGTGAGCACCTAGTACAGTGGGTAGCTGTAGATACAGGCATATTTCTTGCATCTGCATCCTGACATTAGAGAATTGAGGCCCAGCTGTCTTTCCCACTGGGTCAGCAGAGGGCAGGTGCACTCTAGACATAAGGTGTTTACTGTCCATTCTGGGAAGACTGAGCCATGTTGCTCTCCGGCACTCAATGCAGTTGAATGAAAGAAAACCGTTGCCCATGCCTTTTGTGCTTCAGGTCTAGAGGAACTGGAACTAGAGAAATGAGTGGGACAATAATGAAAATAAATTGAAGCACTCATGTTTGCATTGGGTTTTGGTGAAGAGGGCTCATTATTTTTTTTTCCTCTTACATTGCCATCACTATGTTTCCTAGCTTGGATTCTACTACTGTATATGTTTCTGTAGAATGACAGTTTAGCATTTAAACGTAAAAAAAAAAAAAAAATCAGAAAAAAACTATTAAAGAAGTGCCATCCTTTTTTTCCAGAAACAAGATTGAGAAAGAACATGAAATTATAATGCATAAAGCCAAAATAAATCTCAATACTAGTTTGGTTGGGGATTTGTGCTCACTGCCTGTAAAACATGTAACAATCATTACTTGACTGAAAGTTTATCTTAGATCCCAGCATGCTTTCTAATCCTAATTTAAAGGCTAATTTCTATTCTATCGCTAGCCAATGTCTTGGAGCATGTGGCTGCCTCGAAACTGTCATCAGTTTGTTGGTAATGATATCCTTGAAAAGATGGGGTCAGGTTTTGGAGTAGCAGGAAGCCCAGATAATGCACTGTTGGGATTCACAAACAACATTTTAATTAATGATGATGATGAATCTTTGGTAATCAGACCTGATTTCTAGTCCACCACCCACTGCACAACATTAACTTTTAGAATATACAGTTGCATTTAACGATAAGTAATGATATATCTAGGTATATTAATGTGACTTCCTATTCATTTTAATGGGATTTCCAGTTATGTATCTTAACATATAGGAAATATTCTATGAGACAGCCTAAAATATGATGTTATTTAGTGTACAATATTGATCTCACTGTTCTCTTGCAACAAGTAGCTGAAGGCAATGAAGACATAAGTGCAAGGTAGCAATGACATCAACAGTCTACACAGAATAACAATCACATTTTAAGCTACATCATAGAACACCGTATGTTGACCATGAGATTTAAATAATAGCCACTAGTAAAATAACATAGCTACTAGTAAAATAACATTATAAGCTTCAAGTAGAATAACATACTTTTTGAATGTTATTTTGCCAGTAGCTACTGTATGTTGACAGGTAAATAATATGTTTTATTCCATAAATGTATTTGCTATCAATGGTATACATAGCATTTCATATCACTGTTTGACACTATATTCATGACTAATACAATCTCGTTTTATTTTCAAGTGCTGTATATCCTG
Source organism: Neoceratodus forsteri (assembly GCA_016271365.2). Lineage (NCBI taxonomy): Eukaryota > Metazoa > Chordata > Ceratodontiformes > Ceratodontidae > Neoceratodus > Neoceratodus forsteri. Next base: position 651,637,511 of record CM057459.1, read on the forward strand.
CTCTCCAAAGGTTTAGTGAGAATAATAACAGTAATACTGTAGCTGTTGTGTGTGATTATGTGAAGTACTTTGGGAAACTTGGACACTGGGACATATGTATTGGAAATGTACAGCTGTCTGGTTAGTTAGTTCATTAATCCAGAAAACAAGTACAAAATATTGACTAGTAAAAATTATCTGTCAACTATATCTGCAAGTTCTGCAGTTTATATAGAAGACTAGCAAGCTATGTTCAGAGGCTATGGAATTAAAAATATGTACAAATGTGTTCAACAGAAGCAGACAGTGCTTTGCTCACAACTCTTTCTTAACCATTCACAATATGTAAACTGGCTGCAGTGCTGCACATTTAAATCTGAACTTGTCTCTCAGTGCTGAGGTTCAGACTCCATGCCTCCAAGAATAGCTGGATTTATATCAGTACACTAGTATACCGTGAGTGACCTTGCCAGTTTAACAGAGTTTAGTCATATGAATTGATCACTGTGCAGTATGTTTCACTAGTAGTTCTTACTATGAAGATGAATAACTGAAATATAAGATGATGATTTGCTATAATATAGTTATGTAGGAAGATATGTATTCCAAGCAATGATTTGCCCAGTGATGTCACTCACCTTTCCTTCATCCCTTGGACTGTCACTTAAATGTACAACAGGACCAGGGTGTGTCTTGGTAGATCTGAAAAACAGTTTAACATGAACAGTTTAACACTAAGACTGATGAATGCATATCACATTTAACTGCAGATTATATGCCCCCAGAATATGGTAATGTAAGTGACTGGCTAACTAGTCTTATAAAATGGGTAGCTATAATAGAGACCTATGATTAGCTAAGACTCATCTCAATTGTGCAGCAATATTGCTTAATGCTTGGTTATAGGTTTTGTTTTGTTGTTACATGTTTTATTTGATAAAAATATATTTTATACATACAATAACGCACTCCAGAGTTTGTATTAAGATATAATCACTGCACACCCAGATGTTGTAAGGCACTCAGTCAGTGGCCTCTTGCCTTACTATGCACCTGGAGCACTTGGTGATACCATATTTGCACTGTATTTTTTTATTTAGTGTTTGTTGACCAGGAAAGGAGGGCTAAACAATAATGCCTATTTTCAGCCTTCTTTCAAGGGCTGGTGGAATCAGATCCAAGCCAACTGAAATTGACCCAGATTAAGATGTTGCTGGTATTTTGTTTTGTTAATAGGGGAAATTTGGCCAGCACACTGGAGAAATTCCCTTACACATCTTCTTCTGTACTTTTGGAGGATCATGCTATGGGCATTTTTGCAATGCACCTGCATTTCCTGAGTAATGTTCTAGGTAGAGTTTCCCTTTTCATTTTTGTACATAATAGAGACGTTTGGTGATGGGATGACTGGTGTGAAATGGTTTGTACTGTGCAATCTGTTTTATTTTCAGCTTAACCAAAAATTCATGTACTGTTCTTGAGAAGTGCCATGGGACCTTTAATGTCCACCTAAATAACTGCCTGAAAAGGTAGATGGGACCTCGGTTTAATGTCTCATTCAAAGGATAGCACTCCCTGATGGTACAGGATCCATCTTTTATTTCACTTGAATACTACTGTTTATGGTATACAGTAGCTTGTTAGACACCGTGTCATGTGATAATGCTTTCTTCATTTTAACTTTCTAATTTTTTTAGAGGCAGCATTAAATCTTTAATAGGTTTCACATAGCAATATTGGCTTGGAGGTTTTGCTTCCCTGGTTCTTTCTCCTGATAGAGGCTGCCTTGACATTGCTGCATAGTGATGTGTGATTTTTACCGCGGCAGTGGGAATTACCTCGGTACCGTTAAACTTTTCTGTAACAACCACTGTATGTTGCTCAGATGCAGGCTAATCTGGAAAATAGCAGGTAGTGGTAGTGAACTGCTTTGTCCAAGTTAAATTCCAACATGGTCTACTCCAGTTCAGCATGGTTTATGGGAGATATGCATGAAATCCCCCATACTAAGCACATGTAAAATATTAAATACATTCGAAACGCTAGGCTAAAGGATATGAATCATATGGTATGATTGATAACATCATTTTTCTCACGTCAAAAGGTAAAGCATGACCTCATGCAGAAGCATGGCAGAAAATAATAATTTGTAGATTGCTACTATTTTTAGAACTCTCTTCCCCCACTTTCACAAGGGGCTATCATTTATACTTGGACACTAACCCACTTCTCATCTGGGAAACCAGGCCATGTTCCTCAGTGTAACCACTGTTCTTCCTCCAGTGAGGCCCAGCCAGATTCTTATCCTCCGACCAGGAACAGGATTTGCTGAAGAAGGATGCAGGGGATTCATGATAAAACAGGGGACCTCTTGAAATACATAGTTAATGGAAAGCGATTTCTACCTGAACCATCCCTTTTTCCCCACTAATTTCCAAGGGTTCAGGAATGGGATACAAATTATACCAGATAATGATGCAATTTCTCTGCCCACCTCTAACCCAGAAACATAGAAACAAACTTATATTTTCTAAATGCCATCTGCTTTGCTTTTACTTTCTCTGCTACCCCCTTTAGAGAACCATAGTAGTTTATTTTTCCTCTTGCCCCTGCTGACCTGTTTTAAACAGAAATTTGTCACTCTTTCAGCCCCTTCTTTAATAGTTGTCCACTGTTCCTCTACTCCCCCATACTCTCCACTCCTGCTAGGGATTCTCTCAGGCATTCACCCATTATCCTGAAATCAACCCTCTTTAAGTCCAGGATCCTCATCCTCATGTGGCTTGATTCTGACCAATTTATTATATCAAACCACAATGTACGATGATCACTGTCTCCTAGGTGTTCCCCTACTGTAACCTCTGCCACACTAGCCCCAAGTGTAAGTATTAGGTCCAGTAGTGCCTTCTCATATGTGGGTTACATTATCATTTGTTTGAGGAATGCACCTTTAAGGGGGTACAAGATGGTGCTGCTTCTGGCTGTTGCTGCCGTGGCGAGGCTCCAATTCATGTCCAGTAGGTTTAAGTCTCCTACCAGCAATAATTCACCCCATATGCCATCCTTTGGATTGCTATCATCATTTCCTTATCTACCTCCTCCCAAGTGCCTGAGGCCTATAGATCACTCCTGAGAAAATATCTGCCCCTTTTCTCCTTTCCAGTGTGAACCTCAGTATCTCCTCCCCTTCCTGTTCCCTCTGAATTTCTGTGGCCTTTATGTTGTCTCTCACATAAAGAGCCACTCCATCCCATTTCCTGTCTACCCTATCCCTCCTGAACATAGTGTAACCTGGTATAGCCACTTCCCAGTCCTGGTTAGCATTGCACCAGGTCTCTGTGATGGATATTACATTGAGGTCTGCTTCTGCCAATACAGCAATGAGGTCACCAATCTTGTTGTTCAGACTTCGAGCGTTTTTACACATGGCTCTCCAGGTTGTGCCCCCCTCCCCTTTTTCCCATTTGCTTATCTCTATTTTACCCTCTATCCTTTTTTGTAGTAAGCATTACTTCCAGGTCCCTGGCTCCATATATATCTGTGTACTTTGTTGGTCTTTCTCCCTCTGCACTCTCATTGATGATTCCATGATCTTGGGGAGGAGGGCAGATTCTGTCTCCCTGCCTCCTTCCACCTCTCCCTTTGGCTAGTTTAAATGCTTGCCAGTGAAGCATTTAAACCATTCTGTAAGGACCACAGTCCCCTCCCTGGATGGGTGAAGGCCATTGCCCTTTTACAGGCCCTCATTCCTCCAGGTGAGGCCCCAGTCCCCCATGAAGCCAAACCCATCCTCTCCACACAATTCCTTCAACCATGCATTGAATTCTAGCCTCCATTTGCCATGGATAGGCAATACCTATGAGAAGGTCACAGAGCTAGCTGCCTGCTTAAGGCCTCTCCCCAATTCTCTAAACTTCTCCTGTATTTTTCCTATCCCTTCCTTGTACCCACCAGGTCATTTGTCCCCAGGTGGACAATGACATCTGGCTCCCGTCTCCTTGCTATTGCCCTTGCGATCCTCAGGATCCACTCCCTATCCCTCTGAACTGTGCCCCTGGTAGGTACTGAACCTCTAGCTCTCTCCCATGTTCCCTGTTTCCAACTCTGTTCCACTGACAAGGGAGTCCCCCACCAGGAGTTACTTTCTCCTCCTATAGGACCCTCTGCTGCCCAACGTTGGTGATCCACTCTGGATGAACCCTCTTATCTCCCTTGGTAACTACCTCAGGTGTCTCTGTGGGATCTTCCTGCTCCTCCAGCACTGTGTAGGAGTTCTGTAGTGTACTGGATGGGGAATGTACATCTGTACCACCATCCTCACTCTCACCCTCCCAGAGCCCTCCGCAGTCCATCCACTCCCTCTGCTAGGCAACCTTCGAATTAGCGGAGACTGAATTGGTGGCCCCTGTATGGGGGTGGAGGTTATCTGAATCCAAGCCAACTCAGCCCGGAGACTAGAAACCTTTGCCCTCAGCCCAGAAAGGTGCCTGCAGATGAGGCAGCACTGCAGCATCCAGAAGGTCCTCATGAAAACTGCCGCCCCACAGCCACTGCACTGTACCACTCCAATCATCTTCCTCTACTGCACTGTTTAACCCTGCTTATCTGTGCTCTAAGGAATCCCCTTCTCCTTTCTTGTTCTTGCCCAATATAGGGTGTGACTTCTCTTCTCACTTGGGTAAAGTTAGCCAGTAGAGTCACCACAATTTCTGGGCTCCCCTGTTTTCCTGTTGGTTTTCCCTGTCACTAACATAGCCCTTCACTTTTCTAGGCAATGCAATTTGCCACTACACTGTGGTTACCATATGTGACTCCAGAAAGTTACTGTAAAATGATCTTGGTCTCATAGCTAACCTCAAGACAGAAAACAGGCTGTGGGATGCTTGACCAATCTCCTGCTAGCCTTACTCAACAATATTGGTATTAGAAGAATAACCTTGGTGGCCAGCTGATGGAACAGCAGCACTACAATTCAGCTTCTCAGCCAGCTGCACTTTATTCTGTACTGATAATGTGCATATTTTATTCTTGATTAAAATGTGGTAGTGCTTTTCCAGTTTACTGAAAAAATAAATACACTTGGCACTGGCTGGACTCTGGTCACTGGTAAGGCTTCTTCATATGTTTATATGTGCGTATGACCGGGATCTTAAAGCATTCCATAACTGATTGAGAGCTTTTGGTCACTCAGAGTGCTCCTTCTCCATGCCTTTGATATATACATATTCTGTAAAAAGTGTCTCATGAGTAAGAGCTCTGGAAATGGGTACATTCCAAGAAGGTCTTTTTTAACTTACTTTAGTTTATTAAATTAGATGTAAACAACAATACAAACAAATAACAAAATAAGAAACACATACAACCAAGTCTGCTTAGTAGGAAGGGATCAGGAACCATTAAAAAATCAAACTGTATCATGTAAATATAATAAGAAGTTATATCATTATACACATTCTAAACCTGTGCACTAACCAACAGTATCAGTATTCCAAACTGAGACATGTTAGGCCAAAGAAGGTAGGCTTTACATAGAAACCCTAGCAAAGGCACTATCATAAGGAACAATCTGACACCTTAATAAAATATTTAAAAAAATCTTGGAGCTAGCAACCTGAATCAAGAAAGTAGTAGATGGGTGTGTAACTTCTCCCATTTCTTTGATAATACTTTAGAGTAAGGATGGGAGAACCTCAAAAGGTTTTGAGGTTCTAAATGATTCTAAGAATCAAAAAAAGGTTTGGATATCCAAACCTTTTACAACATTTATTGTTTTTTAGCAACTGTATGTTAAAAAAATAATTTTAAACAATTTTTAATCAACAAATTTGTAGAAGAAAACAACGAAACCACTGTTTAGTAGCAATAAACAGCATGATTAGTGAAATGAGATGAGAAGGAGTGTATGACACAGCAATTTACTTTTCCTTCAAGGATTATTTCTTTTTATTATTTATTCCACATGACAGATATCCCACTGAGCCAGAGCTTGTAGACATACCCCACGGAGCACAGGGAGGAGGAGATGAGAGCTGATTGACTTGTTTTCTGGGGGTCATACAGACAGTATGCAAAAAGTGACACTGGTGGACAGCTGTCAGATTGTATTTCACACACAGTCCTGTGACACACACACATGCTACTTCACACACTGGGCCTAGGCTATCAGGACTGGTGATGAAGCAGCTACCCACAGAAATTCAGGGATCTGGCCTAACCTTCTATGATACAGTATTACTTTACTTTTCCTTCAAGGAGTATTTATTTTTTATTTATTCCATGTGACAGAATGCCCACTGAGCTAAAGCTAGTAGATTTACCCCACAGAGCATAAGGAGGAAGAGATAAGAGCCAACTGACTTATTCATGGGGGAGGGGTCACACAGACAGTATGCAAGAAGTGGCACTGGTGGCTGGCTGTCAGATTTTATTTCACACACAAGTCTGTCAAACACATACTACTTCACACACTGGATCTAGGCTACGAGGGCTGGTGCTGCAGCTGCTACCCATAGAGAGACAGGGACCTGGCCTAACCCTCTCTGATATATTACTTTCCTTTGCCTTCAAGGATTATTCATTCCACATGATGGAATGCCCATTGAGCCAGAGCTTGTAGATTTACCCCATGGAGCACAGGGAGGGGATGAGAGCCGACTATAGATGAAGAGAAGTTTTAATTCACAGGTGAAGTGAACCCAAAGTGGTCCACTTCAAATTGGTGTAGCACTATGCAAATTGTCCATTAAAAACTTGAAATTCACCTTATTTGTCATTGTCCACATCATGTTCACTTCGAGTTACAGTTTGATAACGCAAAGTCATTAAAAAACAGGCCACTGATCACATGCCTGAGTGTCTCTGTAGGTCTGCAGGTCACATGATTCAGGAAGGCAGTTAAATAGGCAGGAAGTCAGTGTTCAAAGTGCAAAGTGGGCACAGACACAGCGTGCAACAGTCAGCATTTGCTTTATTTCAGGGTACTGCAGGAACTCCTGTACCACCAGACTTAAACAGTCAGCAATACAGGGAACCAGCACAAAGCCATCATTGCTGATACATTTCACAATGTTTGATCCATTATTACTAGCTATGAAGCCAGCTTGTAGAGACAGGGGGTGCAGCCATTCATCAGTTTCTGTCAGTAGCAAGTTTAGCATGTATTCGCCTGTATGCGCCCCTGCTGCACAATGCATTGCAAGAGTGGCATGCTGTCTAATGCCATGAAGGTTGTTACCACCAGCACAGTCTGACTTATTACACTGCTTTCCCATCCCACCATCAAAGACAACCCTAGGTAGCTGCACCCAATATGCAGTAATACACAGATAGAAACTACCCGCGGTTTTGCCACTTGCCAACATATCCATGCTTAACTGAATGTAAGGTGATGCGGAATGTCGAAGGACATGTCTTACACACTCTGTCACCATCAGCTATAACTCAGGGACAATACAGGTGGAAAAGTATGTCTAGAACAGGATCTTCCATTTAGAACATGTGCATACTACAAATTGTCGGAAGCCCGCATTCTCCACAAAGGAAAATGGCAAAATGTCAATTGCCATCATTTCCACAATGGCAGCATTGAGTTCACATGCATCTGCATGATTGGGAGGGTATTTAGAGTTGCGTGCAAAAAGACTGTGCAATGTGAGCTGCATTGTTTGTTGCTTTACATGTGGCATGCTAAATGGCTCCACTCTACTAATTGACATGGACGGGGTACCTTGGATGTGTGATGGTGGGTGCATAGGTGACAAGCTAATACATGTGGTTATTTTCCTTGTTTAAAGCACAGGGGTTGCTGTACTAGAATTACTACATGGACTGCCACTGCTACACTGACCACTGCTTGAACATTCCAAATCATCATCCTCCTCATGCCTGTAGTAATCCTCTGGTGTTATTTCACCACTTTTACCAACATGGATACTTACACTGACGGAAGGGGATACCACGCTCACTAAGAAGGCTGAGTGTAAATGCTTAACTAAGGCATTGGCGCCCCTCTTGTGCCATGTCCACAGTGCCTTGCGCCTTCTCTTCAGATGAGTATGCTGACCCCTAGTGTCCAAATGGCTACCCTTTTTACCATGCTCAACACGCACTTGGCAAAGCTGGCAGATTGTCACTGTTTCATTGTTGCAATCTTGTACAAAAAAAAATCCCAAACTAGGGATTTGGATGCCCTGCTCTTCACATGCCACTGCTGGTGCTACTGCTGCATATTCAACTGCACTTTTGGTGGCGATGAAATGGGGTGTGTAATGCATGATTTCTGCTATTGTGCACAATTGGACTTCGACTGAACATCACAATCTACGACTATTAATTCAGGGTCATCATCAACAGACACAGCTACAGCAGAACTTTGAAAAGGGAGCAATTGACCAAAAGACTCTTTACAAACAGCCACCTTCACTTTCTTTTATTCTGGTTCACAAATGAGGCTGCTAGCATCATCATAATCATCATCCACTAATTCACTTTGAAGGGTGTCCACCTGTGGATATATTCCAAGTTCATCAGCAGCCTTAATATTATCAGCCACATTTTTCTCATCAACGTCTGAATGTTTGGATGGCCTATCCTCAAAATCAGTGGAAACATTAGACTGTGAGTCATCATCATGATCAGAATCATGTTCAAGTACTGTAGGGAGTGGGACATCAGCTGCACTCGAGTCTGTGGATTCAACAACAATTTTTGCACATGATAAGTTTAACAGGGTTGAACTTGTAGCATTACTCATGTTGTTATCAACCATGCCCTCACTAATTTTACTAACAGCATGGACAACACCATCTCCAGCCAGCATCGAAGTGACTGATTTCACTGTGAAAAACATAGTCGGACAAATCCCTTTATTTGCAGCAACTACTAACTTTTCCTTCTGCTGTGTACTACCACTGCCACGACCATGACCACTCTTAACACTGCTACCACTGGTAGCCCCTGATGAACCTGATTCATCTTTACAACACCTTCCACTGCTGATAGTCTCTTTGGCAGCAGCCCCACAGCCAGAAACTGCTTTGCCTGACCATCTCTTCATGGGCATTTTTTTTAGATGACACAGACAATTTACAGCAACTTGATATTGCGACATTTTTGCATGGTTGGGAAGCAAAACATTAATGCAGTCACACAGGCATAACACAATACCTGTCCTTAAATCCTTAACCAATCTTCAAAAAGCCAAGAGTTAAAAAACTGCTTTGTTTTGATGGGTGCGGAATGCAGTGCCTAGCTACTCAGAAGTAGGGAAATAAACTGCAGACAGGCTTAGAAATTCAAAGTACTGTTATTGTGGTGCCGCAATGAAATGCATATCAGTTGACAGCACGTACACAGATTAAAGGTCAGGCACAGAAACTTTAACTGTTCAGTAAAGTACAACACAGGCAGTCCTGTAAAAAGACTGAAAGATTGCCCAGCAAACAAAGAATATTTATAAACAAGTCAGTGAAATTGCACTATGTCTACCTGAACACAAAAATAATAAAATAATAGCCAACAATGGTTGGAAATAATGCCTTTCTCACTACTTTCCCTTCTACACCACAGATCAGCCCCTCTCCAAAGCACACTTCTACAGTCTCTCTCTCAGTACAGAGACTGAATCAACTAAATTAACATTCAATATTCCCAAAACATCGATAAATGCTCGATGCTATAACCACATCAGGATTTACTACAATCAATCTACTAAATTTGGTCACAAAATTCTATGGCAAAAAGGTGTTTTTAAAGGTTTTTAGAGGGTTTGAATCCCAGAGCTCTGAGAGCCAACCGTCTCCAGCCTTCCACTACACACACACTATGATGAACTGAGGCTGTGCAAGACAATATAGAGTCCATGTGATCTTACATCCCATGATTCACTGCAAAATTCACCTTAAAGAGCACAAAAACAAGGCTCAGTAACACAAAGTCAATAGAAAACAAGATGGAGTAATGTGAGGTACACAGAGAACAAAGGGAACTCCATGTTACTTCGAGATGCATAGTTATTAGCTTTGCTTTGGGGAATAGTAGACGAATTTTGGGTTCTACTTGAAATACTACAAGTAGCAAATTTTAAGCACTCACCCACCACTAGAGCTGACTGACTTGCTTTTGGGGGGGGGGGGCACATAGACAGCATGCAAGAAGTGGCACTGGTTGGTGGCTGGCTGGCAGATTTTATTTTGTACCATACAGTAATAGCACTGACAGAATCATGCATCCACGCATGTGCCTGAATAGCTACAGGGATAGTGTAGCATAAGGCAGTTACCAATACCCCTGTAGATGTGTAGGCACACTGCTGGAGGAGAGGAGAAGTATCCAGTAGGGTGGTGCCCTTCTGAGCTGCTCCCAGGGTGAAGGGGCTAAGGCCCTAAGTGACTATGGCAGGGAATACTCCTGGAGACCAGGGTTCTGTTCCTGGTCTCCTGATTGATGCATTTTCAGTTTTCCCTGCCCCCACCAACAAAGTTTAATTTCTTGTTTGGTCCCTCTCCTGATATAACCTCCCCCACCAAGTTTCTCCCAGTCTCTGAGTTCCACCTCCCCATGGAGCTGGTTATAAAAACATCAAGGGGTACAGAGGGACCCACCAAAAACACTCATTACCATTTTTTTTTCTATTAGCCATGGTAGTGGTCAGTCTATTTGTGGACCTCTACCACTGGTGTTATTTTTGTGGTCTCTATTATGATCGGGCCTGTTGTTAACAGCGTGGTTTTGCAGTCACGCTGCTGTTGTGTCTGTACCTGTGGTCCTGATTTAGTGGCTTTTTTTTTTTTTTTTTTTTTTACACACAAGTCTGTCTTACACACACACTAGTTCACACACTGGAACTAGACTATATGGGCCAGTGCTGCAGCTGCTACCCACAGAGATTCAGTAGTAGTAGTAGTAGTAGTAGTAATAACATTTTTTATTCATGTTAATCAGTACAGGAAAACATAAATATGGTCATTTCCCAATTGAGCTGCTAGGCTCATTTACAATTAGAGATGCGGTGAATTTAAAATCCGCCGGTGAAGTGAATGCAAAATGGCCACTTCGCTTTGGCACTTAGCTACGTGGAGTGCCCCCTAGAAAAGGGTCACTTCTCCTTGTTGTTATTACTTCGCATTGTCATTCTGCCTTAAATGCAAAGTAAGGTGGAGTGACAACAATATTTTTTCCCATCCACTCAGTCACCAGAATGAATGTGCATCCCCAAAGTGCTACTGTTTTGTGTCCAGAAAACTCCTCAGTGCTGATGAAATGAGAGTGTAACAAGAAATGCAAAGTCTCCCAGAATTAATGGAGCACTCAGTCATGCACGCAATGGTCAGTTCACACACAGAGTCACCAGAATTAATATATTAATGTGCATCCCCAAAATGCTACTGTCTTGTCTCCAGAAAATTCCCCAGTGCTGACGAAGTGAAATGAGAGCTCAACAAGAAATGCAGTCTCCCAGAATTAATGGTGCCATGCAAACACACAGACAGAGTAAGATTGCGCTGCACACTCAAGGGATGCATATGAAAAGGTACAACACCACCTAACCAGTGCTCACAAGCCACAAATCCAAAAGGAATTCATTTTGCTAGTTGGGGGATTAGTGCACAGCAGTAACAATCCATTACCAGTAAAGATTCCACAAAGCAGTATAAAACATTCATGCAGGTGTGGTGGATAGCAGGTTCACACTGCTGGAATTACTCTATGGCACAATAAAAAGTGTCTGATTTAATGTCACGCATGGCACGCATTGCACACACACTCACTCGCACACTACAAGCAATGTGTAGCAAATTGAAAACCTTTAGTAATATAACCAAATGTTTTAAACAGACAAATTATACACTGCTGCACCACAACCATCAGCAAAACAATTTCAATAATTACTGAAAATATTACTGTGTCTACATTAACACAGTTATACAATAAAAATATAACCAAAACAAAAAGACTGCCTTTTTCATCCAGTTGATCTACCTACACCACAAATACGCCCCTCCCCCAAAGCACACTTCACAGTACACAGACTGACTGTTCTAAACTAACATTCAAAATCCACACACAACAATAAACACTCGATTATATGAGCACAGAAGGGTTTCCTACAATCAATGTACTAAATTTTGAGCAAAAAATATTACTCAAAAAGGCATTTTAAACAGCTTTTAGATGTTTTGAATCACAAAGCTCTGAGAGCTGTCTCCAGCAACCACTGCACACACACTACCCAGGCCAGAGCTGAGACTGTGCAGAACAATCTAGAGCCCATGTGACCTGCAATCCCATGAATAACTGCTGAATTTCATTTGGAGGTCAATTACAGGGTGAAGTGAGGCAAATTTCATTGACTTCAATGTACTTCACCTTAAAATTGGTGGAGAAGTGGTTTTGGGAAGGCGTAATAATGCAGTTATTGGTTTCAATGGACTTCGCATTCCTTATTATGAGGTGAAGTACTCCGCTTCACATTGTGGAGTACTCTATAGATTCCACATTAATCAGTGAATCACTTCACAGAGCAAATTGGGCCACTTCACCCACCACTACTTACAGTACTGTAACTCACATGCTGTAGGGGAAGGAACACGAATGCATATGGCTGTACTTCCCCGATGAGCTGTAGCACAAAACTCCCCGACTTAAAAACACTTATTAATGAGTACAATGATGGAGTGGTGAAGCCTGGAGAGATACTACAAAACATGCTTAGAATACATCCAAGTAACTAGTAAAATAATTAATGTTGTGATTTGTGACGTGATTATGAATCATGATTTGTGACTGCATTTGTGACCGTCATGATGAAGAACGTGATTCGGTGTCGACGGTGTGAGATAAACAACATGGAACTGTATTGGGAACATGAATGCCTATGGCTGTACTTCCTCAATGAGCTGTAGCACAAAACTCCCCAACTTAAAAATGCTTATTAATGAGTACTATGGTGGGCTGGTGATGACGAAGAATGTGATTTGTATCATGACTCGTGATGATGGTCCTGACTTAAAAATGCATATTAATGATACAATGTTCATGCAGAATTATGCACCACACCAGTCCAGTACTCTGAAAGCAAGCCAAAGAAATAACTGTGACTTAAATTACAGATGGAGATTGGGCCCTAAGGAGATGCAAATGCACAGACAGATTAAGATTGCGCTGTGCACTGAAGAGATGCAGATGCAAAGGTACAATACCTAACCAGTGCTCACCATCAGAAATTCAAATCTGGAAAAGAATACCTTCACTGGTTGGGTGGGCCATGGGGGAGGGTGCAGTGTACTGCACTGCTGCAATAACTGTCACTAGTACTAGTACCAGTAAAGATACCACATAGAAGCAGAATAATCACACAACTGCAAGTTCACATTGCTGAAATTACTATGTGACACAATAAAAGGTGTCTGATTTGATGACATGCGTCACACACATAATCACACACACACACACTAAGTAATGCATAGGAAATTGAAAACTTCAGCAATATAACTATGTATTTTAAACAAACTAAAATTATGCACTGCTGCACCACAACAATCAGAAAAAATTGCAAGAATTACTGAAAATATTGCTGTGTACATTAACACAGTAATACAAGAAAAATATTACCAAAACAGAAAGAACTGACTTTTTCTCCAAGTTAATCTACCTAAATCACAGATACGCGCCTCCCCCAAAGCACACTTCCACTGTCTCAGTCCCAGTACAGAGACTGAATGTCGTACATTAACATTCAAAATCCATACAGAAACAACAAGTGCTCGATTATACGAGCACAGGATGGTTTCCAACAATTGTACTAAAGTTTCAGCAAAAAAAATTGCTCAAAAAGGCTTTTATAATAGCTTTTAGAACGTTTGATTCACAGAATGCTCTCAGAGCAGACTGTCTGCTACTACAGCTTCCTACACACACTACCCCAAACTGAGACTGTGCAGAACAATCTAGAGCCCATGTGACCTGAAATCCCATGAATCACTGCAAAATCACCTTTGGAGCTTAAAAACAATGTGAAGTGAGGCGAAGTATATTGTTTTCAATGTACATTGCCTTAAGAATTGGTGGAGTAGTGGGTTGGGAAGGCAGAGTAATGAAAAGTCATTGTTTTCAATGGACTTCACGTTACCCATCATTACATGAAGTACTCCTCTTTGCATTGAGGAGCACTTCACGAATTTGCTTTCACTCCACAATCCACTTCGTGGAGTGAATTGGGGTCACTTCGCCCATCTCTATTTACAATGGGTACCATTAGTGCAATGCTTTATAGTTACATAGACAAATACTGCTTATACATGACAAAAAAGATAAAATGCAATACTTTTAAGTACTGTACACAAATGCACATCCATCATTTAATATATCACTAATACATTATTACACATTTTAGTGCCGAGAATGCTCTGCCTTACAGAATAAAAAAACACCAGTTTCTCCTATCCCAAAGTCAGGGCAACAACTCTGAGGTCTAAAGCGTTCTTGTGTTAACCATGTCTTTATATTACTTAACTATATTGGATTTATACTGCTTCTATAATGAGTTGATAATGAATTCTAGGCAATAGGCCCTCTATATCTTAATGATGCCCTACCTGTACTATTTCTTACATTACTACAAAATTCAATTCCTTCCAAGGATCTCAAGTTTTGTCTACCTTTCCTAATTTCCACAGTTTCCAATACGTATGCAGAGAATTGTTTTGTTTTTTTATTTTGTAAATCATTTTCACCATATACCTATTCCTGCAATTTCCCAGTTCCAGTCAAACTAACTCTCTATACAAAAGAAAAAGTTTTTTTATTTTTCCAATGAGCATTTTTTTTTTTAATTATCTGTTTATCGCCCCTACATGTGCCTGAGCTGCCTCTCCTTCAGGCTGCCTAGGTTCACAGTCATTCACCCTACTAACTCCCCTTTATACCACCTTACCTCATATACGCAGCTGTCCATGGAGTAGCCCCGGTGCAACCCTTAGCTGGATTTGTCCCCACTCCACAGAGGGGGAAGGCACCGGCAGGGAGGAGGTACCAGCACATTATTTCTTTTTGTGATCCCTGGGAGCTGTTGAGGCATTCATGTGGTTTCCTGGGGAGTCTTCGGAGATGCCTGGGGCTGGCAGCTGTCATCCGGCTAGACTTCCGGTGTGGATTTTCCACTTTTCTTGTTCCCCCTAGTGCACTTCTTCCTGTAGTGCCCCTGGTCTACACTGGGGGTCGCTACGGGAGTGAGGCTTAACCCAAATCCTCCCCAGGATAAAAGAGCAGTCTGTTGGACACTGAATTCTATCCTCCCCCTGCCAACCCCTGATGACCCAAGTACGTTCCTGAACCCTGGTCACCGGCATGGGAAGAGGTAAGGCACCAGCGTCTCAATCCTCTACACCACCGGGCTGGCCCCAATAAGCATTTAACACAGATCTTGCAAACTTATCATGCAGTGTGTCTAATTTATTCAGTTTTGTCACTGTAGCAACCCCATATATAATATCCCCATAATTAATAATAGGCAAGATAGAAACTGCAGCAATTCTCCATCTTACATCAGTAGGTGAGTCACTTTTTTCACGGTGTAATGCACCTAACTTTTGATGTAAATTCTTAATAATTTTTTCTATGTGGATATCCCACTGCAGACCCTCATCAATCCATATCCCCACATACCTATATGATGAAACTCCTTCAAGTTGTTCCTCTGCATAAGCAGAGATATCCAATACAACACTCCTGTTTTGAGTTCCAAACACCATCACTTTTGATTTCTTTGGGTTCAAAACCAGTCTATGGT
Organism: Neoceratodus forsteri; assembly: GCA_016271365.2. Taxonomy (NCBI): domain Eukaryota; kingdom Metazoa; phylum Chordata; order Ceratodontiformes; family Ceratodontidae; genus Neoceratodus; species Neoceratodus forsteri. Next base: position 651,653,277 of record CM057459.1, read on the forward strand.
GATACAGAAAATACAGCAGCAAATTAAAAGATAGTTGCAGGGTCTCCTGTATCTGAACCACAGCGTGTCCTGAAGCATAAAGAATAGTATCATCTGCATAGAGATGGAAATTTGCAAGAATGACATGGAAGTTTAAATGAATTGATATATAAATTGAACAACAACAGTCACAATATGGATCCCTGAGGAACTCTAATGTTGTTAGATAAGTAATTGGAGTTACGGATATTCAAGGAAACCAAGTGGGTCCTCCCTACTAAACAATCTCCCATCCATCATGATGCAATTTCAGATATACCCAGAGTTGTTAATTTGTTCAATAGGATATCATGATCAAGCATATCAAATGCTTTCATTAAATCTATAAACACCGCACTCGCCAGTTGCCTTGTGCCTACAGATTCTTGAATAGCTCCAACCACTTTCAATAGGGCTACTGTAGTACTATGTCCCTCTCTAAAATCTGATTGCTGTTGATTCATATGATCATTCTCCTCTAGATATGAGATCAATAATTCACTTATTAACTTCTCAAAAACTTTAGAAATAATAGGGAGCAAGGATATTGGCCGATGATTATTAATATCAGATTTTTCTCCAGATTTATATATGGTGATAAACTTTGCCTTTTCCATTCTGTGTGGAATTCTCTTGTAGATAAAGATAAATTAAATACAGTATACATGTCAAGGGACCAGCCAATATTGAGGCAGCTTATTTTAGTAGTACCGTAGGTATTCCATCCAACCCTATGGCATTATGGGAATTCAGTTTAAGTAAAATATCACATACTTCTGTTTCTCTTATTTCATGAGAATGAAATTTGTTATTTAGTGCTTTCATCTCTGTTTCTGTTAATAGGGAAATTTTATTTGGATGTTAAGCTACTGTTAAGCTAACTTGTTTTTTTCTCTTTTAGATATTTCCTGAAGAAGACCTAAGGTCGAAACGTAGATTTTTAACTCTATTTTCTATTTTCAGCGTGCATTTAATATAACCATTTTGTTTTGCTTTTAGACCACATGCTGACGCAGCGCCTTGTCTTTGTTTTTTTACAATTTGTATACTAAACGTAATGCTTCTTTCCCCATATTTACAATAAAAGCTATTTAAACAATTTGATGCTTCAATCCCCATTTTAACGTGCTGTCCATTTGCAGAAAATGAATGTGGTAACCTTGTATTATCAATTAGTTGTAATTTTCAGCCCAACCCTCAGAAATATCAAGGCCTGGTATCCAAAGTTGACAAAAATTTTGTTTTATAATATTTTTTTTTTGCCCTCTTAAGTTCCTTAATGTAAAGATTTCTAGCTTGTCCGTATTTCAGCCAGTCTAGTGTAGTATTCCTTGTTTTTGTGTTCCTCCAATTGTTGTCTCTAATATGCCTTGAATTTATATAAATCACTTTTATACCAAGGGGCATTTCCAACTTTCATTGGTCTCTTCTCTAGCCAGGGACCTGGGCTAACCCTCTATGACACAATAATTTACTTTTTCCTTCAAGGATTATTCCATGTGATGGCATGCCCACTGAGCCAAGGCTGTAAATTTACCCCATGGAGCACAAGGAGGAAGAGATGATAGCTGACTGACCTGTTTTTTTTTTTTGGGGGGGGGGTCACATAGACAGTATGCAAGAAGTGGCACTGGTGGCTAGTGGTTACATTTTGTTTCACACACACGGTATTTCACACTTTGACTGGACCTAGGCTATAAGGGCTGATGCTACAGATGCCGCTACCCACAGAGATTCAGGGACCTGGCCTAACCCTCTCTGACACAGTAATTTATTTTTCCTTCAAGGATTATTCATTTTTATTATTTTATTTATTCCACATAATGGAATGCCCTGCACACTGAGCCAAAGCTTCAAGATTTACCCCACAGCACACAGGGAGGAAGAGATGAGAGCTGATTGACTTGTTTGGGGGGGGCACACAGACAGTATGCAAGAAGTAGAACAGGCAGCTGGCTGTCAAATTTTATTACACACACACACACCCAAACCTAGGCTGATTCTGCAGCTGCTGCTACACTCAGAGATTCAGGGACCAGGCCTAACCCTCTATGACACAACTTTACATTTACTTTTCCTTCAAGGATTATTCTACATGATGGAATGCCCATTGAGCCAAAGCTTGCAGATTTACCCAGTGGAGTACATGTAGGAGATGGCAGCTGATTGACTTGTTCAGGGGATGAGGGGAGTCACACAGAAAGTATGCAAGAAGTGGCACTGGTGGCTGTCTGTCAGAAGTTCTTTACCAACTCACACACAGCAGTTCACACACTGAACCTAGGCTTATGTTGTAGACGCTGCTACCCACAGAGATTCAGGGACCTAGCTTAACCCTCTATGACACTTTACTTTTCCTTTAAGCATTATTCCATATGATGGAATGCCCACTGAGCCAAAGCTTGTATCCCCCCAAGCACACAGTATGCAAGAAGTGGTGCTGGTTGGCTAACTTGGCTGGGTTGGCACTGTTCACCCTCTCTGCTGCCAAAACAAAATTGGTGTCAGTCACTTGCCCCTACTTTTTCTCCTCCCATCCCTAAGTCTGCAACTCCACAACTCCTCAGTCCACACTCACTGACTCCCAGATCCAGTCCCCCAGTCCCCACCTCCAAGTTTTCCCTTTTCAAAAAATTATATTTCTATTTTTTAATGGCTGTAGTGTTTAGCTTTTTTCTTTTCCAAGAGTCCGACTCCTGATGCAGCAAGTTGCTCAACAGGCAACAAAAGGCAAGACACAAAACAAGCAGCAGGGAACAGTTAACACCGCTGCTCCTTCTCTGTTCTGTTCCTCTCTCTCTCTTTTTTCCTCTGTGCCAGCTCCTAAGGTGGACCACATGGGTTGCTACTGAGCAAACCTAATCAGGTGCCAACTTAGGAAGACAGACAGCTCACCCATCCAGTGAGAAACCAGAGTCTTGTCTCTGGTCCCTCCTGTGCTCTCATGCTTCTCGCACCCTTCAATTCCCATGATGGAGTCACCTTCTGAACTGATGCAAACAGCTGAAAATGTTTGGAAGTAGTTTGCTTCCAAACACTGCAGTTTGTTCAGGTTGATTCAGATTTTTTACGAACCAGTTTGTCTACCCCTACTTTAGAGAGCTTCTAAAGTTGGCTATTGAATTTTCCATGCATAATACAGAAAGAATTTCCTCATGCATTCCATATAGGAGGGTGAATTTGATCTGTCCAATGATGTAAAATAACCAGTTTAGCAACAGCTGTGATGAGGGCCATGTGATGCCTCTGAGGACCTAGTAGAGTTTCTATACCTATACTCAGTAAACAGAGGTCTGGAGTGAAAGCATTGACCAGTCCCAATAAAAGATCCAAATGGATTTTAATCTGCTGCTATAAAGACTGAGACGTAGGACAATCCCATAGAATATGTTTTAGTGATCCACCTGGGTGTTACATTTCATACATGTGGTGCTGGTGAGCATGTTCAGCTTGTAGAGCTTTTGCTGGGCAAAATAAAAATTATTAGCTATCTTGAACTGCATAAGACATAATTTATCTAGCTTAACATATCGGTGAACATATTCTGGTAGAGAGGAACATTCAACAAAACTTATTCAACCAATAGCAATTTCTGGCTTTATGTCTGTCTCCTGTAAGGTCTCTCAGGGCTTTGTATATGGCTGAAATAGTATGCTTTTCAGTGGCAAGGCAAGCCAGGTTGCAGTAATTGGTACCATCAGCAAAAAGCCAAGGATGGGGGACCTAAACTGGATTGTAGCATATGAGCTAGTTGTAGAAGAAAAAATACTAGTCTGAGGAAGATTATTATCATATTTCAATTTGGTGAATGGTATAAGATGGTCATTTTGGATAAGACAAACTAATTGGTCAAGTTTCACTTGAGACAAATAAGATATAGGGATAGTTTTGTGACCGAGTTCAAAATTAGGATTGTTGGAGTGGTTGGGAAATGTCCTTCTGAGGTTCATAACCTAATAATTTACAAAGATGTATATTTATCTTAACAGACCAACCAGTTGGGGTATTTTGAAGTTTAGAGTGGAGTTTGGACCATGATAGGTGTGGTAGGGCTTGATGAATTATACCATGGGCCTTACAGAGAAATAATTTGATATCCTTCCAATGTAGGTGATACAAGTTGGAGGAGATCCCCACATCCTGGATACTCCAAGCAAGGAACTTACTAGCCTGGACTACAATGCAATACCAACAGAGGTTCAGAACTTGTAGACCACCATGATGCTTCACCAATATTAACTTAGAATTGCAATATGTATGGTGGCCCAGTGGTGTGGAGGGCTGAGGCGCTGGGCACCTTACCTCTTGCCATGCCAGTGACCCATGTTCGGTAGTGGACCAGAGTCAGCCAGGGAGGGAGAGGACTGAGTGTCCAGCAGGACAGTCTCCTCTCCCAGACAGGGAGGATGCCATGTCTCACTATAGCACTGCCACCTCCAGATGTGTAGGTGGTAGGGTGAGTGAGACATGTGGAGGGAGGGAGGGACGCACGTGCTGTGTATTTTATTTATTTTTTGAAATGTTTCACCAGGAAGACACACTGAGCAACAGATTGCTTGTCTCCCAATGTGACTTGGGGGAGAGGGAACAAGCAATATACTGTACATACAATACAATACATGACAAGCATTTGCAGTATAAGTGCAACTAAGACAGAATTACAGGAATAAAAACATGTAATACAGTAATCATATTCAAAATACATACAGTATTATACAGTAACTACAGGAAGTGTATCAGATAACATTAAATATAAGCAGTTAAAGTACCCCTAATTGTGAAAGAGCATCAACTAAGAATAAAAACAGATCCAGCTATGGCGAAAGTGCAAAAACAGAGAGAGCTGATACAGTTAAGATTGTGAAAAACAGATACAGTTATAAGAAGGGAAATTATGAAGGGCAGAGGAGAGGGAGTGAGGGAAGGAGGAATGATGAATTTGTTGAGGGCAGATGTTCTAGACTTTGGGGAAATGATAGATGAAGGCAGATTGGCCTGTGACAGTCGAACAGCAGGGGATCACAAGGGTGAGTGAGTCAGTGGATCTGAAGGAGTGAGCTGGAGTGGGAGGAGGAGAAAGAAAGAGAGAGAGGAGGACAAATAGGGAAGAAGCAAGCCAAACAAGCATTTAGAGATGAGTTTGGTGCGATGGGAGAGGTGCTGGTTAGTAAATGAAGGGAAAGACAGAGAGTGACAGAGATCATAGTAGTGAGTTCTTACAGGATAGTCCAAGACAAAGCGGCAGAAAAAGTTGAAAAGGGGGTCCAATCTGGATAAGGTGGATTTGGGAGCAGCACTGTAGACTACATCACAGTAGTAAAAAATAGGTAGAATCATCTTCTGGACAATCTCATGCCTGGCTGTAAGAGGGATGCAATTACGGTTCCTGTATTAGGTGCCTAGCATGGGGCACAGATTTTTCAGAATGGCGTTGATGTGTTCAGATAAGTTTAGGTATTTATCCAGCCAAACACCAAGGTATCTAAAGGAGGAGGTGTCCTCAAGCATAGTCCCATCCAGGGTGTGGAAGGAGGGCAGAACAGGGAGCCTATCAAGTCTCTGCCTACTGCCAAAGGTCATGGAGACTGTTTTCTTGGCATTTAGAAAGAGTTATTGGGAAGTATGCTGGAGCTTATTGAAGTCGACCTGAAGTCTGGCTTCCACATCAGAGGTAGACTGGTTGGAAGTGAACAGAACTGTATCATCTGCATACATCTTTATGGAGGTGGTGAAGCAGACTTACTGTAAGTCATTAAGGAAAATGAAGAGAAATAGGGGGCCTAGCACTGAACCCTGAGGGACTTCAGTGTGGATTTGGAGAGGAGGGGAGCTGGATTCTGCTATTCTAACTGACTGAGTCCTCCCTGTGAGGTAGGCCCATAACCAGTTAGTTGCTGACAGAGAGAGTCTGGCTGAAGCAAGAGCTTGAAGAAGGAGGGTATGGGAAACTGTGTTGAATGCCTTGGCAAGGTCGACAAAGATGGGAGAGGTGATCAAGCCATTGTTTATTCCAGTGAGAACTCAATCAGTGAGCCTGAGAAGGGAGGAGGTGGTGGTGGTAGAATGATTCTTCCAAAATCCAGATTGGAAAGGGGTTAAGAAATTACAGTCAGAGAGAAAGGAGATTTGGGAGAGGACTAGATGTTCCTGGAGTTTTGCAAGGGTAGGGAATAAGGAAATAGGGTGATAGTTTCCTGAGGAAGTAGAGTCACCCCCCCCCCGGGAGGGGAATGAAAACAATATGCTTCCAGGGTAAGGGGACCACTGCTGTTCTGAAAGAGAGGTTTAGAATTTCTGAGATAGGAAAGGCAATAGCTGGGTCTGAAAGGTAGAGGGACTTAGGGTCATGTTTGTCTGGAGAGCTGCCTTTTGATGGGTTGAGAGATAGTAAGGGTGTCAGAAGGCAAGAAAAATGAGAATGGGTGGTGGTCCGGAGCTAGGCTGGGATTGAAATTTTCTCTTTTGAAGGGGGATGCCATAGGAGAGTAGGCTGAAGGGAAGCTAGCAGGGCCAAAGAACATGATACAAAGTATCATGTGAGCTTGCACCTGCATGCTCACGCAGGGCATGTAGTCCCAATGCTGGCATTCCTATAGGGGAGGGATGGCATGGCAATGAAGGAAGAACAGGAAAATGTAGGAAAAACACCCTGGCTGGCAGGATGACCGATGACCTCTGCAGGCTCAGCTCCTTACAACCTAGGCTCCTCTCCTACCATACATCCCCAGCCATGGAGTGATGTTTGGGGGATTTGGGGAAGAAGGTAAGTTCTGTGGGGTGCTGGGGGGATGGGGTTGGGAGGATTGGAGTGAATGAGGGCCAGACAGGGTGAAAGGGGAAAAAAAACAGTAAAATGAAAAAAAAGATTATGCAATATGTGTTTTTTTCCCTTTCTGTAGAAAGTCCAAAAGGATCTTCTGCAATATTGTAAACCATGTGTTTGGTAAGTGGATACCCATCATGCTAAGTGGATATAGCATTCTTGGGAGTACATTCATGCATACAACAGAAAATCTGCCCCAGGGTGATATCAGTAATGCTTGCCATCTCTGAAGATCCACTTGCAGAGTTTGGAGTAACAAAGAGAAGCTCTGGATCTGCAAACTCTCAGGTAAATCCATCATAAGGTGCCAAAGTTATTAAAGTGCAAAATATGGGGTTTAACATAGAAGTGGCCATGCAACCCTCACTATACTGTATAATATTTAAAGGGGAAGTCTCTCATAGTTTCACACCCATATTTTCCCAACTCCTTATGTGTAACTGTTGTGTGCCTCCTCCAGTTGCCAGCAGTCCTATTACAGTACAAATCTAGATTATAAATAAAAATATACAGCCCTCAGAAGTTATCATTGTGTTTGTCCTCCATTTTACCATCAGTGCTGCTGGAGGACGATGTCATCAGAGCAACAGATAATGGTGCTGCACTAAATGCTGTTCCATCAGTAAACAGAACCCACAATGTTTGGCTCCCCACTTGAGTAATGGAGGAACCCTTTAAGTGTTGTGCACATCCTGAAGTGCAGGACTAATAGGGACTAGGACCATATGAGTGTGATGCAGCACTGATTTGACATGTATATACAGTATGCCTATAAGGAAGTGCTTGTATGTGTTGTGTTAATGTTTCTGTTAGCAAAAACAGTTTACCCAATAAATGACTCTGAGAACAATAAGAGTTTTAAGTGGTATCATACAGCTGTTGTATTATGTTCTGTGAGTGTTGTTAGCTTTCTCTGTTTTGATTGACACCAGCAGTGAGACACAATCTTGCAAAAATGCCCCTTTCCCTTTGTAACCAGGCAGTCAGTGATTGGATGGCTGATGTAAGGCAATAAAGAGTTCAGCTATAACAAGGAATAGGTTTATTTATTTATTTATTTTATTTATTTGCTTTTGTTAACCAGGTAAGCACACTAGACAGCAAGTGCCTATTTTCAGGAGTGACCCGGGAGGTTACCGTACATAAGATACAGAGTACAAAATACAGAATACATAACAGTACATAAAATACAAAGTACAAAATACAGAATGCAAAATACAGAGTCAGGGTAACACGCTGGCCCACAGTCGGGTGGGAGGAACACCAAACGGTGCAGAGGCTATGCATAGGTACAGTAGGCAGTGTGCCAGTGGGTATACTTAATGGCAGTGAGGGGTAAAATATAATCAGGTACATCATCTCAAAGAGTTTGCAGTGTGTCAACAAGATACATAACGGCAATGGAGAAGTAGAATAGCAACATCAAGGCAGAGCATACAATAAAACAAAATGTAAGTACAGTGTGTAAATTAGCATGCCATGAGGGCCTAACCTGAACAACAGTGTACCTCGAGTTAGTACATCTAGATGTGCCAATATAATAGACAATAATATAATAGACAAGTGCCAATATGACAGGAAATCCCCTCTTGAAACTGAGGGGTGGAAAATGCCTAATGCTAGTTTACAGCAGAGATTACCGGTGATCAGAGAGCCATCTCATGCTCTCCCCATTAGTGAGTTGGGGTCAGGGGTGAGGGGTGGGACTACTCTGTGTCTATGTAGCACACAGACAGCAAGAGGCAGCTTTGAGGAAGGTCCATAGGGAGGCTTTGAAGCAGGGATGTGATGGAGAGGCATGGACTAGGACAGATAGGGAGTTCCACAATCTTGGCGCATGGGCGGAGAATGCCCGGTCACCTGTGAGGGTGTGTGTCTTAGGGACCAGGCAGAACTGAGCAGCACTTGATCTCAAGTGGTAGGCAGGGGTTCCATGATGAAGGGGAAGGACAAGCGTGGAAGGAGTATTCATTCTGACTATGTTGTCCATGAAGTTGCCAATGACAGAGGCACAGTGCTTTTCAGGGAGGAGCCACTCCAGCCGCGAGTATAGCTCACAATGATGTGTAAGGCATGGGGCAGTGAGTGCAAAGCAACATACGTTGTTATAGGCAGTGTCCCATTTAGCTAGGCTAGAAACTGGGACTGGTGCAAAGGCTACAAGCCCATAGCAAAGTGTGGGAAGGAGTATACCCTGATCTATGGCAAGCTGTGCAGCTGGGGTGAGGCAGTCTTTGGCTCTGTAGGCAAGTCCAAGCTTGCCGCTTGTGGCTTTGCAGATATTACGGGGATGGGCGGTGAGATCCATTTGCGGATCCAGGGTTACTCCTAGGTATTTGATGGAGTCGACGACTGGCAGGAGGGCACCATTTGCACCATGGATAGCTAGGGGGAGTGGTGCAGGAAGTGATTTTGGCCACAGAACTGAAGAGCATGGCCTGGGTCTTATCCAGGTTTATGGTGAGCTTGCGTCCCTCAAGCCAGTTCTGTATACAATCAAAGTCTGAGTTCAGTCTGGAGTTGATGGTAGATGGATCCTGGGAACTGAACAGTACGACGAGGTCATCCGCATATAGAGTTGGGTGCCTGTGGGTAGGAACTGAGGGCAGTTCATTTATGTAGAGGGAGAACAGGATCGGTCCAAGAATGGATCCCTGGGGGACCCCACAGTTAATAGGGGAGAAGGCAGAGAGAGCGCGGTTAAAACAGGTGAGTTGCTGCTGTCCCCAAAGATAGTTGGAGAACCAGGAGAGGGCACAAGGGGAGAATCTGAGAGAGCAGAGGGGTGGAGTGGAGGAGGGAATGGTCAACCCTGTTGAAGGTCTTTAAAAGATCAACGAAGATGGCCCCAGTCAGGTTGCCATGCTCAGTCTCAGACCTGATCTCTGAGGTAACCACGGCAAGTGCAGTCGATGTACTATGCCCCCTCCTGAAGCCATGTTGAGCAGTGGAGAGAACTTCATAACTCTGTAGGTAATGGTAGAGTTTGAGGCAACAGCCTTTTCAAGGAGCTTACTGGTGTCCAAAAGAATGGCGATGGGGCGATAGTTAGTCACGTCTATGGGGTCACCTTGTTTGAAAACAGGGACAACCTTAGCCACCTTCCAAATGTCTGGTATGATACCTGAGGTGGAGAGAGGAGTTGAATATATGTGCAATTGGCTGGGCGAGGAGGGGAGCCCCCAAGCTAAGTGGCTTTGGTTCAAGGCTGTCATGCCCAGCCCCCATGTGGTGGGAGAGACCAGCAAGGAGTTCTCAGGTCTCTCCAACTCAGATGCGCTTGAGATAGAAAGGCGGTTGGGGTTGGGGTGCCCACCTGGGAGTTTCAAGGTATGGAGTTTGGCAGAAGGAGGAGCAGGCATGTCTGAAAACATGCAGTTAAATGCAGAGGCAATAGTAAGGGGGTTACTGCAGTTGGTCCCACAGATGTTTATGTCAGCAACCGTTTCCTTGGTGGACCCCCCGACCAGGTTTTTGATGTTTTGCCAAAAGTGCCGTGGGTTTTTTGCCGCATCTAACAGGGCCCGATTTGCAATACTCACTCTTAGCAGAGCGTATGGCTCTCTTGCAGGAGTTTCTGAGCCACCGATACTCAAGAAGGTCGTTATAGTTGCCGGAGATCTTGTGTTTTGCCCCTCATTTGTCTCTCAGCTTCATGAGGGAGAATAGTCCTCCATGGAGCCACTTTGTGACTGTCCCCCTCACCCTCCTCTTATTGAGGAGTGAATGTCTATTTTGCATGGGAAAAACCTGGCAAGGAAAAGATCAAGGGCTGCAACGGGGTCATAGCTGGTGGTGACCCTTGACCAGCCAACACTTCATAGATCCTCAAGGAAGTCACTGAGGATGAGCTTGGAATAGCCCCTCATCATGATCACTGTGCTGGGGACTTTCATCGTGGAGCTGCCCCAAATGCAGTAGGTTGGGGAGTGATCAGACATGGCATCCAGGAGAGTTCCCAAGTGGACAATTTTATCCAGCCTGTTGCTCAGTATCCAGTCAAGCAGTGACCCTTTGTCCTCCCGGGGGGAAGAGTCTTGTTGGTTCCAAGATGGTCTGGCTAAGGGCAAGGCCTGACAGAATAGGCTCATATAGTTTGGTATTAGGCCTCAGCCAGTTGAGGTTAAGGTCCCCCAGGATTAGAAGCTCATTTGAGCCAACCTTTTCTTTAAGGAGGTCTAGTAGAGAGGAGAGCCCTTGGACACCACCCTTCGGAGGGTTGTAGGCACAGACAAGATGCACCTTTTTTGTGTTCCCCAGCAGGAGCAGGGAGTGAAGGAATTCACAGGCAGAGGTTTCAGGGGGTGACCGGGAAACAGATGACACATTAAGGTGTGCCCTGTAGTAAAGGAGCACACCCCCCATGCTTACTGCCTGGCCTGTCCTGCCGGAAAAGGCTGTAGCCTGGGAGGGCACACGCAGAGTCAGGAATGTGAGGCTTCAGTCACGTTTCCATGATGCCCAGAATGTCAGGCTTGTAGTGGGCCACCCAGGCCATTAGTTCAGCCAGGTTTTGGAGGATGCTGCAGATATTGAGGTGTGCTATTTTTAAGCCTTTGGCTGATAGCCAGGCTGAGGGAGGTTTGAGGGAGTGCGGGATTGCCAAGGGTCCTAGGCAGCTGGATAAGCACCCAGCCTGCAGAAGTGGGGCCATGGCCCTAGCAGTTGACAGGTAGGAGTGTAAAGCTAAGCACCTTGGGAGCACCCTTAGAGACAGGACAGGGTTTGAATAGTGTGGATCCCCCCCCAGGTAGGACCAAGGGGAAAGGTAGTCAGGAGAGGAGAAAACTGGCGGACAAGGCTAGGATATGCTTGGCAGCACTCTAGGAGAGAATAAGCACCTCAAGTAATTTAAATGCAGGATGTCAGCGTAGGGACATGCATTTAGAACTGGGGATGCCTCTAGTGGTGGAAGAGTATAGCCTGGAAATAGCAAAGTTGGCTGATTGGTTATTACACCATACGTGACTTCTAGTATAAACCTCGGTGATGACCATGGGTGGTGGTGGGACAGCCGGTGAAGCCGATGGGGTCAGAACCATCTTAGAAGCTCCTGGCCAGTGATGCACCCCATGAGGCACTGTACAAGGCCAACACTAAAGGCACTCACGCTGCAAGGCACTGTGCAAGGCCAACAGTAAAGGCGCTCACGCTAACTGCAGGGTAACATAAATTTTACATTTTATAAATATCTTTAAATTCTGTCTTCCTTATCTAAGCCAAAATGGCTTGCGTGCAAGGCCTTTGTCTGGTGCAATCAGGAGTTGGCAATTTACCTTGTGATGCTTGTTCTGGGGATGGGGAGGGCAGGTATGGCAGCCCTCATGACCTCTGGGTTGGGACAACATCAGCTGCAGCATTTAGAAGAAGGGTAATCTAGTGGTTAAAGCACAGGCACAAGAAGTGGAAAACTCTGGTTCAAATCCTACTAAAGTCCCTTACTCTCTAACCCTTAACAAGATCCCCTAATCTCCTTGGGAACTGTGATGATCCCTCAGGTCAATGACTTTAAAAGTGCTCCCATTCCCATTATATATCTTTAGCAGTGATGTGAGAGCTACAGCACTTCACTTTGAAGGTACTGAAACCAAGCTGTGGCAGCCCCCCCTTTGTAATGCCAGCATTTTAAGTAGGATGTCCCTCATAAATCAGATGCTACATTTCAGCTGTTGTAGGTAAAGAAACTAATCAGTCTGTGTTTGTAGTGCTCTGTAGTTGCTTAGCTCATTCCTCCCATGTCATTTGCATTCTGTCTTGGTATTTCCAGTCAGAAATCCAGATGTAAGGAGCATTTGAAATGTAATACAATACACTTTATAAAGTAAATGATCTAGCTCTTCACTTCAGGCTGCTGAAAAGGGGGTGTATAATTTGTGAAAAGGAGGAATTCAGTCTTCTGTGACCCTGTGGGAAACTGCTCAGGCCTGCCTTGTAAATGAATCTTCTCAAGGGCATTCACCTGGTCCAATGCTGATTGACTCATTGACTGCTAGATTGACTGTTTGATTATCTGACTGAATCATTCTTTCTACTGCATGCTACAACATGTTGCAACTGTCTCACAGAGAGAAATGAGCAGTACATAGAACAGATTTTGTTTACTGTGAATGAAATACTATTAGATGTATTATTTGCTCTACACGTGCAGTATTAAGGCTTCAAGTACTACTCCCTGTGTGAATTGCATGACAGAACTGTCTTAAACCATTGCAAACTTAAACTAAAATCAGGATAGACAGTATTGATACCCTATGTGTTCTTCTGCATTGCTGCTGCACTGACATCAGGGAATGGGAGGGGCTGTATTACAAGTGACCCATTTGCATGTAAATGGAGGCTTGCTTAACATTATACTACCTTGAGTCAGAGCCTCAAACTCTAGATATGTGTTGCAACAGCAGAAATGACTGATCTCTTATTGATATATGTACAGTAACTGATGTAATGTATAATAAATACATCAGACATATCCAAATCAGAAATATACAGTAGTCTTCTTATTTAAGCAATAAGGCACTACAGGGGGTGTGTGTTATTGTGTAATAACATCACTTCTGGGGTGGGTCGAAGCATGAGGTGAAGCTGAGTGCTTCCACCACCCCAGGAGTGATGTTATTACACAATAACACACACCCTGGCGTGCCTTATTGCTATTATACAATGGCTTGTTTAAAAATAATAAAAAGTTAAAAAAAAATGTCTATAAGATTTTTGTCTTTTATTTTTGTGTAGGAGGCATATGTTATAAATATAACAAAAAGTAGTTCAGTAGGTGGTACTGGTGGTTCATGGTCCAGTGCAACATGTCATTCTGTGGTTCTGTGTATTTGTCACTCACCCGCCGCCCCCATCCCCAAGAGACATATAGGAACAGGATTTTTGTGGGCATGTAGTTCAAGTGAGATGGTTTTCTTGGTTTGTGTTATGGGGATTTGAATGGCGACGTGTGAAGGAACCAGGAAGCACTGCGGAGCAAGCACACAAGCTGATGCAGCAATAAAGAGTGAATGGTAGCGTTGTCGTTCTTCTCGCTCTTCTCTTTTGGCAGCAAGAAACTGAATGTCATGTTTTGGTGACATTTTCAGACATTTTTGCACTATTAGTGAAAGTAAACGGATGAGAGGCTATGGCTGTTTGAACAGAGCAGCTTCAGTGAACCACGCGACCAGAAGTTACAGTCTCCGAGAGTTCAGTGAAGCCACTTGCTTTGCAAAACCATAAACAAAAGAAAAGAAATGAACGTAAACATTAGGCTACTTTTGTCTGTTGCTTTATTAAGTTGTCTGAGGTATTAGTGTTTTGGGATAGTGACATTTTTGGGGGGACTGCAGTGCTTTACAGGGGCTGATGAGACTGGCAGTTGTTTGTGTATGGGAGGCATGATTTTATGCCATGTAATGTGGTTATGTGTGTGCTTGGTCTTAATACAGTGATGTTATTGTATAATATCATCACTGTGCCAGGCACACACTGACCAATCAGAATAGAGGTATTTTCCTTGCCATTGTAGAATTATATATACTGTATAATATTTATATATCACTTTTACAATGGTAAGAGTGCTTTCATTTATTGTACATTATAAGGGTATCATAAAGCATCTGTTTTATTAAATCCATTGGAGGGGAATGGGAGATGCAGCAGCACATGAATACATCTTACACAGCAAAGATGTATTCATGCTGCAGAATGACCAGGCCACCACATTCTAGATATTTTTACACACTTACTCACCAAGTAATTCACAACTTATCTCGGTGGAGAAGAGGTTGCTGCAAGTGCCTTAAGCACAGTGTACCCAACATAATGTAAATGATCACACGTCAGTGTACTAAGTAGTCTACAAAAAATGTGAAATGATTCTTTCCTGCTAAATTCATAGATGGTAGATCAGTGTTACCAAACATACTTCACACTGCTGTACTGCACGTCCCTATGGACACTGACAGCCCTATGGGGATATTGTGATTCTCACACTTGAAGTGATCTCCACATTGTATCAAGTGAAGTTTATTTTTTAATCTCAAACTGATGGACTAATAAAGGTTATGTTAAAAAAGGTGAACCTGTTTCTCCTCTAACTTGGTGGAAACCCTTTGTGATTGCTGATGGTTCAAGCTTCTCATTCATTCTAGGAGTGTGAAAAACATTAACTGTTGATAGTTCATGCACCTCATTCATTTTGTGAAAGCCACTCAAAGGGATGTGATTTTATGCACTGCACAAAATGAGGGAAAAAAAAGAAACACAGAATGAAGTGCAAATGGTGTTTCCATGATGTCCCTTAGCTAATCACGAGCATCATTTCAAGACATCTTTGTGTTCTAGAACTAAGATGTCTTGAGATGACACTCTTAATTAGCCAAGAGACATCTGAGAGACACCATTTACCTATATCAGAACAACTCTCCATTGGTTTACAGTTCTTATACTTTAGGAATACACACAACAGTATTAACATACAAAATAAGTTGAGTAAAAATATTCTATTTTATTACTGAAGACAGTGGTATGAAAAAAAATTGTTGCCACCTTAGACTTCATTTTACTTGCTGCATTTACCATCCTGAACTGATAATTCTCTTCCTGTGACATCAGACTGTCTTCTATGGCAACAGGTTATGACATCATAAGCAAAGGATTACAACTACATAGCAGGAATAGGCATCGTGAACAGATATAGTTTATCAGAAAAAGACATTGTTTAACTGAAATATTTTCAGTAATAACAACTGGAGGAAGATTCTGATATTGAAATTTAGGAGACCTTTGCTGAACTGAGTTGTTTTGATGCTACATCAGAATTTTATGCTGGAAACTGGAAAATCGCTTTCATTTTTTTATTCAATGTCCTGTAAAAATTGTAACATGGATATAGTTAGAGCTGAAATAATTGATTTGCAAACTTCAGGGTTTTAATTCTGCTTGGATGCTATGAACTTTGAGGGCTGTCTCCCCAGCTGAGTTCAAACTGGTTCAAATGAGGCAGGCCAGTTGAAGAGATTTGAACCCTTGAGAATTAAACAGCAGTCTCTGTTCCCATATACACACATCATTAGCCATGCATCACTACTAGTTCTTTTCCCACTGACTGATCAATTTTCTGCTGCCATCTGTGTTGCAGCTGCCTCTCTCGTGTGCCAGGAGCTGACAAGGAATCACACAGGGATTTAACCATGTTAGAATGCTTGTAAAACTGATCAAAGATCAGTTAATTAGAAATAAAGGAAAAAAAAACATTTTTTTATCTTTCCTCTGCTATGGTGAAGATAGACGGAACATTTCCATAGTAAACATTTAGTTTCATTTTCTTGTTATCAGTATTGGTGTTTTTTATCTTATGCAAGAAAAAATTGTCAGGTTATAGAGCTCACAAGATATGTAGTCTTTCAGTCTTGCATGTCCTTTGGCTGAAATGGTTAGAATGTCAATTACAGTATAATTCTAAGAAATTTAAATCCTCATTCTTAGTGCTATTAAAGACCCATTCACTGGTATGCTATCAACTCATAATAGAATTAATGTTGATAAGTTTCATGTGTGTGATAAGGAGAGGCAGTATGGTCTAGTGGGTAGACCACTAGCTTAGGAAATAAGAAATCACAGGTTAAACCACCTGCTAGAGCCAAATACTCACTTTGACAAGTCACTTAACCTATTAGCACTCCAGTCAACCTAGCTGTGGAAATGGGAAGAAAGGACCCTGCAGGAAATTAGATGCTATATATCAGCTGGGATACCCTGGGTATATAATTTGTAAACAAAAAAAAAATGGAAAAATTGCAACTGAAATTTAAAATAAATCCTTCCTTTTCCTTCCCTCCCTTCCTTCCTAGGGAATTATGGGCAATATGTGCACACTGATATGACAAAATGTAGGCTACTTTAACTTTAAGCATGATTATAAGGTGCCAAGAGACTTTACAGGCATAAGTTCCCTTTCGGGGGAGCTTACTGCAGGAAAATATTTTAATTGGGATGTCTGTGTTCTGGTCCCACCTGTTGGCAGGCAGAGCCTGGTGGACAGCATAAATTTGGGATCTTGGTGCCATGGGTTGGGGAAGGGTGGCACAGGAGCTGGATTCGAGAGGTAGAGGGCTCCCGGGCTGGCTCTCGGAGTGTGGTCATTTGGGGCTGCAGGTTGGGGCCAGGGTGGGGTGTTTGCCATCCTGGTCCACCTCCTTTTTTTTTCCTTGGTAAGACAGCAGAGCAGTCAGTGCAGTGTGGGGGTCCCTGATAGGGAGATGGGATCTGGGGTCTGGAGGAGAGTGAGTACAGTCTACCACATGAACCCAGACACCGGGGTAGGTGGGAGAGGGCGCCCCCATAGAGATTGGCTGGTTGCCTCAGTGGAGTGCTTCACGGTGGTAACAGCCCTCAGAGTGGGGAACAGTGTTGGCAGCCTGATCCTGGTGTGTCCTGTTTATCTGCGTCCAACCATAGAAGTGCCCAGAAGAACTGTCCTGGATTGTACAAGGGAGGTGGGAACTGTGGAGAATCATGACGAGGGGTTGGCCACCCAGAGAGAGATATGTGGACGCTTGTAGCCTGAGTGGTTTAGCCACCTTGTGTGTTTGAGAATGAGAGAGTCAGATAGAGAGAAAAGACTGAGGTGGTCTGGCAGTCTGTTTACTGCCTTGGTTTGTATGTTGCTGCTACCACTGTATTACAGAGATTCACCCAGCTCCATCTGTACAAGCAGAAAAAGCATATGCTGTGCAGATCCTTGTGGTCTGCACTGTTACCGGCTCTGTGTTAGTGAAGCTTATTTGTGTGCCTATTGTTAATTTTCAATCTGCGCTCCATAGTGTGGGAATAATTTAGAATTAAATTGTTTGCTTTCCTTGTTATCCAGGCTTGGACAGTGGATTTATTTCAGAGAATCTAACCAGTTTGCCCCTAGTGCTCCCTGGAGCTGATTCTGAAGGTTGCCTCTGCTGCACACACACACACACACACACACACACACACACACACCGCCACCAGAAGCTGCTCATCTGAATCTAGGCAATGAGTTTTTATATGCTTCGGACTGGACATCTGTACTGCACAGTGCCCCTTCCCCTGGACTTATACCATCTCACCCCTAGACATGGGGAGGGTGGCTTACAAAGGTAAAGTACGAAGGCTATAAATTGCAAACCACAGACATTTTCAAAAGGGGTATGTGATGTTTTGTTCTTCTATAAAAGTTAGCTTCACTGCCAATGCAAATTTTGCATAAACCTTGCCTCAGTTCCATTGGGCTAATGTTCTTGTCTTCTAAATTGTTTCCTACTTTGATCTCACTGTGATTTAAATAACTGTCAACATTGCCATGCTGACCTCTTGTACAGATAGAGACTATGACTAAATCATATGTGAGAGGGGCAGGATATGGAGAAATATCAAAAAGCAAGCTTCACAGAAAACATTTTAATATGTAGATTAGCCTTCCCTGAAAAGTTCTGGAAGCTACAGTAGCACTGTTCAAGCTTTCAAAGCAGGACCAGACAGATTTGTGAGAGAGAAGGGCCTTGAAAGTAACGTAGTATGAGTAGGGGTACTATACTGGCTGATAGTGTTGGATTTCTGTTTCTGTACTCAGAGTGGGTACAGTTACTGCCATGCAGCAGGAGGGCAGTAAAAAATGGGCCCCAAGTCCAATAGGTCACTACAGTACTAGGTTATTATGTTTTGTAACATGGCATAGAAAATCATACTGAAATGGAGAGCAGAAACTGATTGAAATGCATCAGGTGATCGAAACGGAGTGGTGATTTATCTAGCAGTAGAGCCCACTGTTGCAGTACCTGTTCAAGCCACAGTAAGAGCGCCATGAGTCCAATTAAGGAGAATAGCGGAAGTGCGCTTGAAAACGCTGCAAAACACAGAGACACAGTATGGCATGGTATCTATTCGTACCCGTAGATAGTGCCCCTGATAGAAGAGTGAGAGAATAAGTGTTGGCATGGCACGGAGCATGGTAGTACCTTGCCGTTCCTGGGAGAGAAGCGGGTCGACTATAGGGAGGAGTGACAGAAACAGGTGCAGGAGCAACAGGTGGCTTGTAGAGCAGGGCGATATAAGTGAGTATGAGTAATAAAAGTGAAGGGGGCAGCATAGAAGCAGTGTAAGACATAGCAGTACAGGAGTATTTGTAGATGGTATCGGCAGTAGTCCAAAAAACATACATGTCTCCCAGAAGGCAGCACGGTAATCTATGTCTGCGGTGCAACATGGAAGTAGAAAACAGTAAAACTGTCGGTGTGAATCACAAAAAAGAATCACGTTGTGTCAGTGTCAAGCGGCAATGTTATGTCCACATTTCTTTAGAACTGCTGTACACTAGAGAAATGTATATGTCGCGTTGAATGTGCACGTGCACTGCAATAGATCTTTGCTGACTAAAAAGCACGACCCCACACCTTGAGTTCTGCAGTACAATTAATGATCACATAAATGGCTATGTTGTTGCGAGTAACACAGTAGTCTCAACAATACTCTCCTTACACTTGCCATGTTACAAGCACACATTAATCCCCTCCAGAGTCGGGCTCTACCGGTGGATTAATGCGGGTGGGTGGTTGGAAGCACTCGGCCTGTGGCCTCGTGCACCAACCCCCTCCACCGGTAGAGCCCTTCTCTGTCAGGGATTAATGCTTACATATTGGTGGTTTGTAAACAAAATGAAATATGTCTACGATTTGCTGTTATCAGTTTTTTAAGACTGTTTGCAAGGCATTTTGACTCGTTAAAGTCCTACTGAAAGCTAAGCCATTTTAAAAATGTTAAATTGTAATTTGCATATTTTACACAAGATCCCTAACATTAAGGGGTATGTGTAATTTTTTTCTTTAGCTCTAAAGAAGGTCTTGTTTTTGTTAGTATTAGTATAATGGGACTATAATATGGTGCAAGTCTTGTCTCCCTGTCAGGGAGTGTGCACAGTGTAGCTGAATGGGATGCCATATTTTGATGTGGTCACGTCAATATACAGTATACCGTTAGGTAAGTGATGCAATTAGGGTGACAAGAAAGGTTGTGAGTGATAAGGGTGTGCTAGATTTTGAAGCGCCCTTTACTCGTGGCCTTTTTGCTGTGGACACTGTTCTCCTCTGATCCACTCATGTCCAGACCCAGAGGAAATTATATTTACTGTTGGGGGTGCGAGGGTGAAGCTCTCCACATTGGGGAGACAAAGACCCACACAAAAACTTAACTCTTCTCCCCGGCTGTCCCTTGTTGGCATTGCTAGTTTGCGGCAGAATGTGGAGTCGTGATCATTATGGGTGACATGTTTCTGGTGCCTTAATTTACAGTGACCAGTTTCATGTCGCAGCACAGTGGGTGAACCCAATATACTACGACCGTAGTGTTTACATAAAAAATGAATCCTTATTTAAATGGCATACAAAAAAAAATCATTCTTCATTTACATTTCAGCAACTGATATGGTCAGTTATTTCCACATATTTCACAATATTTCAAGAGATTTTCTTTGATGGTACTACATAGGTACTGTATTCAGGCAAGGAATTTCTCTTGAGAGAGCACACAAATTTAGAAAGGTATGCCATCTCAATGGTGACAATTGCACGGTGAATGACATTACAGCTGCAATTCGCAGTTGCCGCTATAATGTACCTGCGGGACCTCAGCACTGCTTTGACCGGTATTGCATCCACCCAGTGCTCCAACCGGGCTGATAATCTTAAAAGATGGGGAGTGCTTGGGGCAGGACCTCCTAGCATGGGGATTTGGGGCAAAGCTCTCTAAAAGACAGTTTATTTGATAGATTTATGTCATCGCGAACTTTATGGCCTGACATAACCATCGCTGTGATGTCAACATACAATTTTTGTCGAACCGGGTATCGTGGATCCATTTAGAAACATAGTAACATAAAATCTAATGGCAGATAAGGACCACGTGTCCCACCCAGTCTGCCCATTTTTCCCTACCTACAGTGTCACAACAGACCCTACTCGATCTCCATCTCTTTCCCACTCCCCCTTTCTTTCCACTAAGATTCCCTTATGCCTATCCTATACATTCTTGAATACCACCGTTTTTTCCCCCAGCACCTCTGTTGGAATACTGCACCAGGTACTCATCACTCTTTCTGTGAAGAAGTATTTCCTCACATCTCTCCTCAATTTACCCCTCTGCAGCTTCATTTCATGTCCCCTTGTTTTTGAGCATCTTTTATTTGAAGAATATTTCCCTCCTGTACCTTATTTACTCCCATGAGGTATCTAAAGGTCTCTATCATATCCCTCCTCTCTTCCAGGATGTACATGGCGAGGTTTTTTAGCCTCTCTTCATAGGGCTTCTGATGCAGACTCTGCATCATTTTAGTTGCCCTCAATTGGACAGCCTCCACTCTGTTTATGTCCTTCTGAAGATGGGGCCTCCAGAACTGGATATAGTACTATAGGCAGGGTATCATCAGCAATCTATACAGAGGCAAAACCACCTCCCTCCTTCTCCTGGTGATAACCCTCCCTATGCAAGCCAGCATCCCAATAGTCAGGGCCCTGTGTTCACTGCAGCAAACTGGACCTACATTCTGTGGCAGGACCTCATGCCTGCTGCGGTCAGGCTATCAGCAATTCTGCAGTGATTCTGTGACAATTCTGTGATGGACTTTACATTGTCTGGCAACTCAAAGGAGCCCCAAAATAAAATCTAGTTACCCAGAAAGAATGCTCAAGAGGAAAAGACATCATGGGATAGTACGGCAGATGCACAGGCAAGGCAATGCAAAGCAATTCTGGCATTATGATTTGGATTGGATGTAGGGAATGGAGGAACTGAAGGTTTTTTTTATTGTCTGTTTTAGTGTCCCATGGCTCCCTCCCACCTGCCCATTGGTGGTTTACCACAGCTCAGCTCTTGAGAATTTCTCCCGCTGCCTGCCCAGTTGCTTGAAGACCAGTATTGCTTGGTTGCAAAACAATGCTGCTTTAATGGCTCCTTCCCAACCACTTGCTTGAAGCCCAGTGGTGATGGTTTGTGCTGTAATGCTGCTCTAGTTGCTTCCTCCTGCTGGTGCAGTTCAGTATCGGTGGTGTTTGTGTCAATGCTGCTTGGCTTCCATATCTTCTTCTCTGCCACTCAGGACAGATTTACTGTGAGGCTAGAGACTACCTTAAACATTAAACAAAGGTCCAGAAAGTCTCCCATTATTTGACTGCAATAATTACTAATAATTTTTCATTCTACAGTTCTGAACTGGCAAATAGAACTGCCATTATTTCTCATGAAATAGACTTACTGAAGTTCCCTTAGTGTTTGAAGAAGGTCATTAAGGTCATAAGCTTCAGGGCTTGCTGTCAGTGGAATTAAAAGTGGTGGCCCTACTGACTACTGCAACCCGGGGGGATGGTTGTATAATGGAACTGCCAACAACTCACACAAATGCCATTTTAAGCCTACTCACAATCATTTTAGCCATTTAGTTGGGGGTTTCAGTGGTAATAGCTATTTTTACTGCATCAAAAAATGCTGTTTCTCTGGCAAAGGCTTGTTTCTGTGGCAGGACCATGTTTCTGCAGCAGTTGCTACAACTGCAGAATCGCAGAAAGCACAGGGCCCTGCCAATAGCCATCCCAACTGTCTTGTTGCACTGCCTGGCCATCTTTAGGTCTTCAGACATGGTTACCCTAGGTCCCTTTCCTGTTTGGTTGTCATCACAACCTCCTCTCCCATTTTGTACTGCATTTCTGGGTTTCTGTGCCCTAAGTGAATGATTTTGCACTTTTCTGCATTGAAAGTTAGCTGCCTTGCTCTTGATCACTCCTCAAGTTTTCTCATATCTCTGCACATTCTTTCCACATCCCCCCCCCCCAGACAGTCCACCCCATTGCAGATTTTGGTGTCATCTTCAAAGAGGCAGACTTTCCCTTCCAGCTCCTCTGCAGTGTCACTTACCCAGTCACTGAACTCTATTAGATTAACTTGACATGACCCACACACCCACACTTGTGAAACCATACTGCCTCGGATCTTGTATCCCATTGGATTCAAGATATCCCACAATCCTTTCATTCAGCAATGACTCCTTTAACTTTCCCACTACTGATGTCATGCTGACTGGCCTATAGTTGCCAGCAACCTTGCTTCTGTCACTTTTGTAAAGTGAGACTACATCTGCCCTCTTCTAGTCCTCTGGAATCACTCCTGTTTTCAATGAGCTGTTAAACAGAACTGTCAGAGGTGTTTCCAGTACCTCATCTGAGCTTCCTCAATAACCTTGGATGCACCCTGTCTGGCCTCATTGCTAGTCCACTTTCAGATTTGTGAGTCCCTTCAGAACTGTCTCCTCTGAAAAAGGACTAATGTCCACCTCCCCAGTGCTCCTGTTACATTTTTGTGTCCCTCCTCCTCTTCTTCCTCTCTGATTACTGAGCAAAATTATTTGTTCAGGATGTCTGCCTTATTCTGGTCTCCTCTACACAATACCCCCTTCTCTTCCCTTACAATCCCTCCCCTAATCTTCCTTTTCTCACTCACATACCTAAAAAATGTCTTGTTCCCTTTCAATACTCTCTGGTCTATTCTTTTGTCAGTTTGTGCTTTTACACTCCTTATTGCTTTCCCTGCCTACCTCTGCTTTCCCTGATACACCTCCCTATACTCCTCCTGCTGTGTCTCCTTATGCCATATGAAAGCTACAGTTTCAGCCTTTATCTTTTCAGACACTTCCTTTGAGAACCATAGTGGTCTCCTTCCTCTTGCCTTTGCTCACTTGGCATGTGGTTTGTTGCCTTCATAGTGTCTTCCTTTAGCTTTCTCCATTGTTCCTCTACCCCACCCAGGTCATCCCCTGTTCCAGATCATCCCTGAGGCATTCACTCATCCTTTTAATAACTGCCTCCCTGATGTCCAATGACCTTCACCCTTGTGTGGTTTGATTCTACTGCCATCATTATGTTGAATCACACTGTACAGTAACCACTGGTCCCCAGGTGGCTTCCCACCTTGACAGCTGCAATACTATCCCTGTTAGTGAACACCAGGTCCAGTATTGCCCCATCACAAGTGGGCTGCTTGACTAGTTGCCTGAGGAATGCCCCTGCAGGGAGTCTAAGCTGCCCCTGCTTCTAGCTGAAGCATCAGCTGAGAGACTCCAATCTGGCAGATTGAAGCTTCCCCCTTTTCTGCCATCTTGCCAATGGCTTCTACCAGTACATTATCTAAATACTCCCCCTGTACTGGAGCTCTGTAGAGTACATCAGTGTGAATAATGACTCCTCTTCCTGTCTCCAGGGTGACTAACAGTACCTCTGCCCTCCCCGGATTCTCTGTCTCAGGAAATATCTGACCATGTCAATGACTACAACTGTAAGACATCCTTATCTCTCACTTTTAGTAAATAAAAGGACCAAGATCATCCCATGATTGGGGATTGGGGGTGGGATGGGGATAGACTGTGTCACTTTAAATGTACAGAATTTTACAATATTTGTCATAAAATACATTTCCTTATTTACATGCTGCTTATTATGAAAGGCTTGGTAAAGTTTCTCTGTAGAGCTCTAACTAAAACAACATGATTTGGGTTCCAAACCATAATTAAGAAATGATGAAACACTAATTATTTTCTAGCAGTCTTTCCAGTACTGCTGCAAAGTTCAACCAAATAAGATTATCATGGTTAATCAAAGTAGTCATTACTTTTGCTCGCTATTCCATTTACTGTCTTGATTCCAGTAGAAGAAATCAAGCAGCAAATTCTTTCAGAATAAAAAATGCATACAGCACATTCCATTTAAAGCTTTATTTGTATTGAGATGAACTTAAATAAATGGATGAAATAAAAAAAAAATTCAGAAAGTAGAAACCTTGAAGGGCTGTACAGCAGTGAAACAGGATGCTCAAAATAGCATTACTAAGCACTATTACATGCTTCTGTATATCACCTAGGTACATTTAATGCACAGTCTCCAGTTTCTTAAAAGTGAATGCCATGTTTATTTATCTGTTTAAAACATATTTTACCAGGCAAACAAGCAGAGCCCAGGAGGCTGGTTTACAGTTGAAAAGTGTGTGTGTGGGGGGGGGGAGTAGGGTGGTCATAGGGAAGATTACATTCACATACATAATTCTTAAATACAGTACAGATATAGATACAGATACAAATAAAGAGGGTGCAGTCTATCTTGAGCAAATAAATGACACATCAAGACCCACTGATTGACTACAGGATAAGTATATACAAAGTACAGCACAGACAGTCTTCAGATACAGTAACAGAGACAACTTCATTTGGATGGAATGGAATTGTGCCTGGGACAGCTGGGACAGGACATTGTAAAGTAGTAGTGTGCCTTGATTAATATCTTACCTGCATAGAAGGATGGAGATGTGGTGATACTGGCAGTGAGTCTGCTCCATATGCTGCAGAACCAGTTACTGATGTAGGCTTGCCCTAAACTGTGCCTGCTGCGTGGGATTTGGAATCAGTAGCCATTCTCTGATTTGAGTGAGTAGGATGACATTGCTGAGGGAGTTAAGAGATTGGAGTGGTAACTCAGGAGTTTGCCTTACCTGTACTTAGCACCCACTAGAGCACTGTGCAATGAGTGCATCACAGTGGAAGAAGCCACCCAAGGTCATTATATTTGGAGCAGTGATGCATACAGTGAGGGGGGCAGGCCAGTACAAATCTGCACAGGGCACTGAACACAGTGGTAGTTTGGCCAGCGTGGAGGGGTGGGTCCAGAGTAAACAATGTTCACATAGTCCAGCAGGGGAAGGACAGAGCAGTCAAGCACCCGTTTTCTGATGAGAAGATGGAGACAGCTCTTTACCTTGTTAAAAGCATCACATTTTGCAAAACACTTGGCTACTGACATGAGTTACCTGTCCAGAGTAGTTAAGGTGTTAGTCCAGGTGAAGGCCTAGGTACTTGTGTGTGGAGACAGTCCAGGCAGTCACTTTGGGAGGATCATAGATTCAGTGAGGCTGGGGTAGAATATAACTAATGACTGGAGACGAACAACGTGGAGATGGTTTTCCTTTGGTTCATGACTATCCTATTGTCCTGGAACGACTGTTGTACTGCAAGGAACCTCTGTTGCAAGGGCTTCTCAGTGGAGGGGACAGAAGGAACTAATGTGTAGATAACTGTATTGTAAGCATACATGTGGATGCTGCAGAAAGAGAGAGCCAAGGAGAGATCAATTATGAATGCTGTGAAGAGCAAGGGTCCCAACACAGAGCCTCGGGAGACCCTGGCGATAACCAATAGGGAAGACAGCATGATACTGCTTAGCTTAACAGAGAGGGTTTAGTTAGTTAGGTAGGACAGGAACCAAGTAAGTGTTGACGGGATGCCTGAGACTGCAAGCTTATCCAATAGAATGTGGTTGTCAATGTTGTTGAAGGCATTGGCAAGAGGGATGGATATGGCTCCTGTGCCTGTGCACTTGTCCATGTCTGAATGAATGTGGTCAGTGACTTGGAGGGAGAAGGTGGAGGTGAAGTGGTTAAAATGGTAGTCAGATAGGCATGGAGCTATGGAGCCAGGAAGCTTGAATATTAGTTGTAGAACTGCCTACTCACTAACTTCTTGAGAAGGTTGGAGAGGTTGGATCAGAGAGATATTGGGCAATATTTGGTGCATCCACAGGGCCACCTTTGTGACTAGGAATGACCAAGGCATGTTTCCAGATGTGAGGGAAGGAACTTGTGGACAAGGGCCAGTTGAAGATGGAGAAAATGAATGCCGCTTTTGCTGGGACACCAGTCTTAAAAAATTTAGGGGAGATGCCAACAGCACCACAGCTTGAGGATGTGTTAAGCACTGAGGGTTCTCTGAGGACATCTTTGACTGGGATTGACAGGAGGCAGGAGATGCGAGGTGAGGAGGATTGGGCTGTTGGATAGTGTAGGATTGAGGGATCACAGTCCTGGGTCTTCAGTGAAGTACTGGTTTAAATTAGCAGTGGAAAGGGTGCTACCAGGATTGGACTTGTTCCCTCTAGGAGAAGGAATGGGGGTTGAGGAGGCTGTGAATTATTTTCCAAAATTTGAATGGATACAAACCATTGCACAAAAGCTTTCTCTGGAAGTATGCTGCTTTGGCGTGTCTTGAGAGCTTGGTACAAAGATTGTGGAGAGAGGTAAAGGCTTGCCTGTCTGAAGTTAGGCCAGCTGATTTGTGCCTGTCCCATCCCTTATCTGTGCTGGAAGCAATCAGTTATTTTAGGGAAACTCCAAAGCAGGTGGTAACACTGTACTCTGGACCTTTTGACTGGGGTGTGTTTGTCACAAATTGCTGTGAAGATGACTGTGAAATAGGCTGAGACCTCTTTGGGGTCTTGGGCTGCTAAGGTGGCAGCCTTGTTAGCTGATATGAGATCTTATAGGAATTAGTCCAGTATGAACAATTTGAAAGATCTGGCTAGGCTTACCATGGGAGGAGCTTTCACTAATTTTATTTTCCACACATAGAAGTTCATGCAGTGGTCAGTATATATGTCAGGCAAGGCATCCACTATCAGAATTCTCTGTGGATGGAACACAAGCACCCCAGTCTCTTTTGCATTTACTTAGAAGTCCTGTTATTGATCTGTGTGGGTGAAGAGAGCGACTGACTCAGGTTCAGGGCTTTGATTTTGGAGTGAAGATTGGAAGGGGAGTAAGGCCCATGACAGCTATACAGTTGATCTTGAAGTCATCAGCTTTGATGTGTTCCCTTTTAGGTACGGTGTCCAGCACCTTTTGAAGTATACCTTTGATGACATCTGGAAGTTTCTCAGGGGAGCAGTTAGTACCTGTGATTACTAAGTGGATAGTGTGGGTGGGAAAGGACCCCCAGGATGAACTTGTGGAATTTAGGATTGGCTTCTTGGTGGATGATAGTGAAACTGTGGTTGACAGGCAGAGTATAGGAGGACCCCGCCACCTCATTTGGAGAGGTCTTGACCATGGTAAATGTAACCTACTGTAAGATGTTGATGGCTGAGGAGGTGAGGGGGAGAGAGCCATGTTTCTGTGAAGATAAGGAAATCTGGACGGTGCAGAGTTTCCTAGGTTTTTACTAGGTCATATTTGAGGAGAAGGCTTCTGATTTTTGTGTGGAATGTTTTGAGACCTTTGGGTAAGGGGAAGGAACTTCCACGGGAGTTGAGAGGCATTTGAGCCGTCCTCTTTAAGCCTCTTGGTTAAAATCAGGGGTCTGATGCTTTAATTCTGCCCCTTCAGGAAGAGCTGAAAGGCATCAAAGAGCTGGAGAGAGTGTTTACTGTAGCTGCTTTCACTTTTCCAGTAAAGGCACTTTATCTACACAACACCAGTATTGAGTGCTCATTTATTATTTTTGTCAGTACCTCATGGAGTACCCTTATATATGAGAGCAGTCTTCACAGTGGCACTGTTAGTAAAACACTTTCCTTGTTTAAACATAGATATATTGGAGATTCAGACAAAAACCAGACTGCGTGCTAGTTTGCCACTATCTCAGTGATTATACTGAGCAATACCCATAGTATTTTTTAAAATAATTCAATTTCTTTTTAAACCCTCACAGAATCCTGTTATCCACCACATCCTGTGAAAGTACATTCTATACAGTCACTGCTGTTTGTGTAAACTAACTTTTATTTTCTTGAGTTCCTAAATGTCCCCCTTTCAGCTGGTGACAATGCTCATGTGCTGTACGTGCATATGGTTGTGGCTTGGACATAAACCTACATATTCTGCTAATCTTGGGGCCTTAAATACTTTGTGCACTAGAATCAGGTTGCCTCTCATGCTCCTTCTCTCCAGTATATGAAGCCTACATTCTTATCCTCTCATCATATTCCCTCTCAAACATCCTGAATCATCTTGGTTGCCCTCCTCCATACACCATCGAATCTTGCTACCCCCCTTCTGAACAGTTCAGAACTGGAAACAGTTTTCCATATAGGCCACACTGAAGCTCTGTGCAGTGGCACCATCCCACTGCTGTCTCTACAAACAACATTTCTGCTACAATAAGACATCTTAGAATTGAATTGCACATTCCAACAACTATTTCATACCAAGCCCCTTGTTTAGTGTCCTGCAGACCATAACCCCAAACTCTCTGTCTTGCTTTGGTATTTGCAGCATTTTGCCATTCAGACAATAGCTAGCTCCTGTATTTCCTATGTTCAAATGTGCTGCTGTACATTTTTCAACATTCAGCATCACTATACTCATAAAAAGGTTGCAACATTTGGCATCAGACTGGCCTGTCTTCTAATGTCTCTGGTGTATTAGTTAACCTTCACTCCATTTCAACAAGATATTTTTTTTTTTTCAGAAGATGAGTGTCTATACTTTAAGGGGCTTTTCTGCAGGGGTGGGCCTGCTATTGGCGCTAGTCCTTGCTGCAAACATTTCACTGGAGGAACCTAGATGGGAGGATAGGCTCTATGATAGGACATCCTTCAAATATTCCAACCTCCTGCTTAGCTCTGAGTGAATCACCCCTGCACTTTGGTATTGGAAGCTGTTATGGACTGCAAGGCTAGGGTACTACCTACGTTTCCAATCTTTCCATGGAACTAAGAGACACAGGTACTGGCTAAAGTATGTGCTTGAGTTATGGCTACACTTAATTAGACTTGCAAGGTAGGGTGATGTTGAAAGTAACCCTGGGCCTAATCCGGGTATGAACCTGTCCATCACTCCTCGGTGGAACATGGCCAAGGGGATGAAGATTGCACATATGAACATCAAGACTCTTACGACTAATTGTGTGCAACTGGAAGCATGGGTGCACAATATTCCTCTGACATATTTGGGCTAACAGAGATGTGGTTGAAGCCGAATATTCCAGACACCATATGTGCAATAAATGGCTATAAACCTCTCCGTAGGGATCACTACTCCTCCAAGGGGGGGGAGGGGTCACCCTATATGCCCAGGATCACTTAGCGATAACTGCCCAGCCCATGGACATAACTGTTTTTTTGGAGGCCCATCATATGGTTCTGACTCTTGGTAACACCAAAAACATCAGTCTGATATGTGTCTACAACTCACCCAAAAGTAGCATTTCTGGCTTAACTAACCTTATGGATCATCTGGTATCACATAAGGTAAAAGGAGAACTCATACTCATGGGGGATTTCAACCTGGACTTGACTGGGGAATACTCGGGATTGTATGATGCCGTGCTTTGCAAGTTGCACCTGGCTCAGCTAATAAAATGTCCAATGAGGTCATCACAATGGGGAGGCCACAACTCCATTCTGGACTGGATTGCCACAAACAGAGCAGACCATATTCAAGGCTCAGGCACTCTACCCGATGCTACCAGTGATCATACTCCAGTTTATTGCATATGAAGGGCACACATCCAAAGCCTGCCCCAAAGAAATACACTTTCGGGACTTTTCCAAAATTAACATCTCCAAGTTACATGCGGATCTCTGCCACACTGACTGGTTTCCAATTTACCAGGTGGATGATGTCAACATTGCGCTAGCCTACATTGTAACCACCCTACAGGAATCTCAAAATAAGCACCTTCGCATGAAGAGAAGAAGAGTCCAAGGTACAGCAACAAGATGGGTAAATAGTGAGATCCTGACCAGCATGAGGAGCAGGGACAAGACCTGGGTTGCTGCAAAGAAAAGCAGCCGACAAGCTGACTGGGATGAATATAGTAGGCAGAGGAACACATGTAAGAGAGAGAGAGAAATTCAGGCAGCAAAAAGAGCTTACTCTCTTAAGTTACTACAGAAATTAGCCAACGACACACATGGTTTCTGGAACCATATTAAGACTTTCTTGAGACAAGGTGGATGCTCGATGATCACTGATATGACTGTTAATGGTGCCAACTGCAGTAACACCTATACCATTGCAGATGCCCTAAACATCTACTTCTCTGACCTCTCAGACTATGAGAGGCTGACATTTCAACCCTTTGTCTATCCAACTGTGTCCCCAGCCCAGGCCTCCACTTCGCTTAGTTTTAAGCAGGTCACCACCCTTGAGATTCTGAGACTTTTGAGAAAACTACCTGAAAATGGATCAGCGGGATCAGATAGCCTATTACCAAGATTCCTTAAATTAGCGGCCCCTGTTATAGTGGCACCAGTTTCCAGGATCTACAACCTTTCCATCAGTTTGCGGGGAAGTACCGTCTCACTGGAAGATAGCGCGAGTTTTCCCCATCCATAAGAAAGGGGACACAAGACTTGAACAACTATCGCCCAATTGCAATATTATCAGCACTAAACAAAATTCTTGAAAAACTAGTAGCTGACCAAGTCATGGACTACATACAACAAAACAACCTTCTCACCTCTGCCCTACATGGCTTCAGAAAGGGGCACAGTATGACCACAGTGCTTACAAAACTCACTAATGACATCACACTATCAATGGGTAAAAGGCTATACACTGGAGTGATTTTCATGGATTTAACTAAGGCATTCAAATCTAGTGAATCACACGTTGCAACTGTACACTGGCCACACTTGGCCTAATTTATGTAAGCTCCTTGCTGGAGGCTTCCCTGTCCCCAACCCACACACCAAGCTCCTCCGGGCTCGAATCACTGTTTGTTAAAATCATCCTGGATCATGCAAAACACCTAACCATAGGCTGCATATACTGTACAACCCTTCCACTGGGAGAAATTCAGCCCTCCAGAACTTAGCACAGTCCCTAGCAGGGACCCCCCCATGCTGTGCTGTTGGTCCTAGGGGATTTCAGCCTGAGGTGGGAACCTGTTACCGAGCAAGTCCACAGCGCCTCGCTCCTTAAAGCAAATCTGACCCAGACCATTACAGAGTTCACCAGGCAAAACCTAGAAACAGGGAACCTCTCCACCCTGGACTGGATCCTAGTCTCTAACCTGACTAACATCCAAGCAGCTGGTGTGATGTCCGATGCCCTGAGTGACCACACCCCACCTTCTGCATCTGGAAAAACAGGCCTCCCAGGATTTCCCCCCAGGCTCATAGTAGCCAGGGACTTCTCTGGCTTATCTCCTGAGGCCTTCCAGAGCTCTTTGAGAAATGCTGATTGGGCACCAATTAGACTGCTAGACAGTGTTGAGGAAGCCTCTCAGTACTTCCAGTGTTCATTCTTTGCTGTGGCCAACCTCCACACTCCAGTAAGGAAAAGGCATGCAAAAGGCCAATGCCATAGATGAATCTCACACGAGCTGAAATCCATAATGAAAGGAAGAGACAAGGGATGGAAAAAGGCCAGGTACACCACTACCCCAGAAGACTTGGCTGACTATAGGTCTCTGAGGAACCAGTGCAAGAAAGCCTCAAAATCAGCTGAAAGGGACTACCTCAAAACCCTTCAGCTACAAAACCTGTCTGACTCGAAGTCCTTCTGGTCCAGTATCAATTCCCTGTTGAAAGGCACAAATAAACCCCAGCAGAGTAATATATCCTGCAATGGGCAAACTATAACTGATGGAGGACAGGCTGCCGCAGCTTTCAACAGCTTCTTCACTGACCTGGGCGAATACAGAGCGAACCCCACACACCATAACCAGGGCCCCATGATCACTGAAACTCAGGATCCTTGGACCCCCCCACTTCCATCTAAGGACCATGTGTGTCAAAGAGGTGCTGCACCTCCAGCAATCCCTAAAACCCACTGGATCTCCAGGGTTGGATGGGTTGGACCCTGGGTTGCTCAAAGCAGCTGCCCCCACCATAGCCTTACCTGTCGCCATGCTCATAAACAGATCACTGCAGGATGAAGTAGTCCCCAAAACCTGGAAGCAGGCCCACATGGTTCAAATCCACAGGGGTGGAGCTAGAGATACAATAGGCCACTACAGACCCACCTGTATCCTCTGCCACCTAGCTAAGATCCAGGAGCGGCTCATGTACTGCCAACTAAGGGATTACCTGGAAGCCAACAGACTTCTGGCCCCCTCCCAACATGGTTTCTGACAAAAGCACAGTACTGACACTGCCCTCATCAGGTTCACCTCTGATATCCTAGCAGCCTTGGACAAGGGCACCCCCATAGGGGCAGTCTTCATTGACCTAACCAAGGCCTTTGACTTGGTAGACCACTCACTCCTGCTAACAAAACTGAGTACATTTGGACTTGACCAGCACTCCCTGAACTGGTTCCATGATTACTTGTCTGGTCGCTCCCAGCAGGCAAAGTGGAGAGGCATAACCTCTGAATCACTACCTTTAAATGAGAGGGTATCACAAGGCTCCATCTTGGGCCCACTCTTGTTCTCTCTGTTCGTCAACAACCTCCACTTTCACTGTGGGAGCAGCTCCATGGTACAGTACGCTGACAACACAGTACTCTATAGAACTGCTCCACATATGGACGACCTAGGGCCCCTGCTCCAGTCGGACTTCACCAAGGCCAAAGCCTGGCTAGTCGAGAATCGTCTGGTCCTAACCCCAAGAAGACCAAAGCACTTCTGTTTGGTCCAAAATCCCTGGGTCCTTCCCGGGCACACTTTCTCCCACTGGTCACTGTATCTGGCTCTACAATTGAGGTGGTCCCATCCTTCAGATACCTGGGCCTTACACTAGACCAAGGGCTCACTCTAAAACCACACATGGATCTGGTGACAAAAAACATTCACCAAAAACTCAGCCTGCCCTACTGTCTTAGCCCTAACATGATTCTGGAGACAAGACTGGCAATCGCACAGAGTATTCTCCTTCCAACTCTTACCTATGCTGCCCTAACCCTACTTGCATCACAAAACTTGACCAGTGTAGGCTACAAACTCTGTACCACAAAATCGCACAATTCACCATGAAAACCCATCTGAGGACCCACCACTGTGAAGCTCTTATCACACTCAACTGGCCCACCCTGAACCAAAGGCTCCGGTACCCCCTGCTAAGCTGGACATATAAGCTCCTAGATGACAATCCTCCCGCAGGGTTAATCAGGCTAAATGCCCCAAAATGGTCCAGTAGACCACTCCGCACTTCGGGCAAAAAACTCCTGGAACTACCCAGGACTAAATCCATAGCTGGCAGTAAATCCTTCCCCCATATAGCCCCTATGCTATGGAATAAGCTCCTTGATCACCTTCAGGAAGCCCCCTCCATAAACACATTTCAGAAGGAACTGCATGCTCACTTCCTAAACCCAAGACCCTGCTCCTGTCCTGAAGGCTAGCTGATCTCTCCCCCTGTAGTTTGGCCTCTAAAAGTCTAATGCCCAAGCCAATCAACTGCCACCGCTGAATTGTGCAATTGTGCTGTATATAGCTGTCATTGTAATCCTGTACTCTGTGTCCTACACTGTATTACTTGAATGTATCTTAAATGGCTAATGCACACCTGATTGCGTGTATGTATCTAAAAAGACTAATGCTATTAGGCTATCAGCTGCCACTGCTGAATTGTGTAAATGTGCTGTGTATCTCTGCTTTCCTCTATGAAAATTGAACACTGTCGTCGTATTTCAGGACGCTATGTCCTACACTGTATTACTTGCCTTTATGTGCTCTTTTCTATGTAACTAACTCTGGGTCACCCCTGAAAAAGGGACCTTCGGGGCCCAGTGGGTTTACCCAGTTAACAAAATCTAATAAATAAATAAATTCTTCCAAGGCTCCTCAACATGGTTCAGCAGTTACCTATCTGGGCGGACGCAGTTTGTTCAGATTGACAAATGCAAATCTGATTTCTCTCCTACCAGCATCGGTGTACCACAAGACTCAATTCTCAGACCACTACTTTTCTCACTGTTTATGAATAGTCTGCCTCAAATGTCGAGCACTACCTCTACCATCTTATACGTGGATGATAAGGCGTTACGTGCCAGTGCCAAGGACATCGCCTCCATTGAGATCACACTTGAGTTGGACTTTGCCTGTTTACGTGAGTGGCCAGTTGAAAACAAACTTTTTCTGAATACCAAAAAAATGGTGGCAATGCTGTCTAGATCAGCACCAAGGGTCAAAGCCAGCTCTGCAACTCTGGTCATACATGACTCGGACGGCTCGTGCCTGGATTTGGTGGACTCTTTCAGATACCTTGGTATAATCCTCAACTCTTCGCTAGATTTCAGCCTTCAAATCACTAACACTTGTAAGGCGGCCAATATCAATCTGGGGCTGGCCTACAAAGTCAGAGCATCCTTAAACTCTAAGGCAAAATTAGCGATCGCGCAGGAGGTACTGTGATCCAACCTGACTTATGGAATCACTTCCTATAAAGACGCGAATAAAAGACTACTGCAGAAGTGGGACATCCGTTATAATTGTATCTGTCTCTTCGCACTATATGTACCTAGGCGCACTTACCGTTGCATACTTTACTCCAGTCTGGGCAGGCTCTCTCTCACCTCTTATTGAGTCTATACCACAGGATGCACAATTGACAGTATCTTCAGAACTGGAACACCAATGTCCCTTGCATGCTTGATGATCCTGGCCCATCTGATTTACCCACTGAGATCTACTGAAAAGTTACTCCTTAATACACCCAAATGCACCACTAGGATGGGCGAGCAGGCATTTGCACTGTCCACCACAAACCTATGGAACTCCCAACCTTCAACTGTGAGGCACTCCACTACACCTGATATTTAAAAATGAGCTCCGTGCCTACCTCCTGGCCTCTGACAGATGCACTTGCAACTTAACCCCTGGGGAGGACACCAAGTTAGGTTTCCTTTACATGTCCCTTCAGCACATATTCAGGCACTTATCACTCTTGCCCACTTTTAAATAGCAGGCAAGGACAAGCTGTGAGGTCTCCCATCACCAGACTGTCTGGAATAGCTTCCCCATTTACTTAAATTGTATGGTCCATCTCCTTGAAACTGTGTTGTGTATTCCCTGTATCTATGGATAGCCTAGTGTAATGACTAATTTCTTCTGTACAGTAGGTATCACCGTGACTGTCTATACTGTAATGCGTTTGACCCAAGTCTGTATTATGTAATAGTAACCATTCTGATGTGATGTGCTTTTACCTATGTCTAACTCTCCAGAGCCATGACTGAAAATAGGCAATTTCTTTGTCTAGAGCACTTACCTGGTAATCAAACACTTAATAAAATAAATAAATAAAATATTTAAGGTGAAATCTCAACTGTATCTTACAATGAAATTTATTTTATTTTCTGTCTTAAATATATTTAGGATAAATTATATAAACAAAATCATCTCTAATATATAAAACTAATTTTGCAAATACCACATGGTACAAAAAGAACCATGACTGGGATGTCAAGATACCAGAGTACACAATCTACAGGAGGGACAGGGAGGGTAAACGAGGAGGAGTAACTCTCTATGTAAGGGAAGGGATAAAAGCAACAGAACTAAAGGGTAAACAGGGAGGAGAGGAGAGGAGGCACTGTGGGTCACCTTGGAGACAGGACTTGGCACCACAATCCACATGGGGGTTGTACACAGACCCCCGTCTTAGGAGGAGGAAATGGACAAGGAAATGATAGGAGGCATCCTTAGAATGGCAGAAAAAGGGGAAATATTGTTGATGGGGGACCTGACTATGCCAGATGTTAACTGAAGCACATTTGCTGTAGGCACATCCAAGAGTAGGGTCATTCTTGATGCCCTACAGGGAACATGCCTCAGGCAGCTAGTGTTGGAACCCACTCGGGAGGGAGCAATCTTAGACCTGGTACTCTCAAACAGGAATGGTGAGAGGATCTCAAATTTAGAAGTGGGTAGCCATTTGAGAACAAAAGACCACCAAACAGTGTGGTTCATGATAAACACAGCTATAGAGTCAAGCCATACACAAGTGAGGGTACTGGAGTTTAGGAGGGATGACTTTGGCAAAATGGGGGAGTGCCTGAGGAATGCACTAACAAAAGGGCAGGAAGGAGAGGTGGAGGAACAATGAGGAAAAATCAAAACTGTCATCACAGAGATAACAAGCCTTTGTGTGAAGCAAATAAACAAAACAAATTGAAGGAAAAAAACACTATGGTTCTCAAAAGAGGTGGCAGGAAGGTTAAGGAGAAAAAGACAGCATTCAGGAAGTATAAGGAATCACAGAAGGAGCAGGGCAGAGAACTGTATCAATTAAAGCAGAAGGAAGTGGGGAAGGCAGTCAGAATAACAAATGCCCAAACCGAGGAAAAGATATCCAACTCAGTTAAGAAGGGAGAAAACCTTTTATAGGTACATTAGGGAGTGAAGAAAGACCAAGGGTGGGATAGAAAACAGCTTAATGAAGGGGAGAGGTATGGGCAGAGGTGACAGTGAAAAGACAGATATACTGAATGAATACTTTTGTTCAGTATTCACAAAAGAAAGAGGATGTACCTAAACCAAACAATAGAAGCACTCTGGATTGGGGGGGGGGGCATACCACTCCATTCACAGAAGAAAAGGTCCTGAAAGAACTCCTTAAACTCAAGGTGGACAAGGCAATGGGGCCTGATGGGATTCATCCTAGAATTCTAAAAGCACTAAGGGGAGAATCAGTGACACCACTGACTACCCTTTTTAACAAATCATGGGAAGATGATATGGTACCGGAGGACTGGATGAAGGTGGATGTGATTCGCCTTCACAAAAGTGGGAGCAAGGCAGAAGCAGGAAACTACAGACCTGTCAGTTTGACCTTAGTGATAGGGAAACTGATGAAATCACTTCTGAAAGAAATAATTGTTGAGTACCTAGAGGCCAGTGGGGCACAGGACCCAGGGCAGCATGGATTCACAGTGGGAAGGTCATGTCAGATGAATCTAATAGATTTCTTTGACTGGATGACCAAAATAGTAGACCAAGGAGGGGCTGTGGACATGGCTTACCTAGACTTTAGCAAGGCATTTGACACAGTCCCACACAAAAGATTAATAAACAAGTTAGCCACCCTGGGAGTGGGTCCCAGGGTGATAGCCTGGGTAAAAAATTGGCTGGACAACAGGACTCAGAGGGTAATAGTAAACAGAGTCCACTCCGAAGAAAGGGGTGTTACTAGCGATGTACCACAGGGTTCAGTACTGGGGCCGGTCCTCTTTAAATGGGACATGGAATAGATTTGATGTATCCCACTACCTCAATAATGTTCAACTGTTAATAAAGACTGTTTTTTTTACATTATTTTTACTCCAGCTCTTATTTTTTAGTGATTGTTTTCATTTATTCATGATCCCATTGATTTTCCGGTATTGAAGATTATTTTTATGCCACGCAATTTGCTTGGTTTAATTTGAGTTCTAAATGACATCCCTGTTTGAGCTACTTGTACTGTATACTGCTTGGATCAAAGTTAAAAAAAGGTAAACAGAATAAACAAGTTCATATTTTGTGTAATTTGTTATTTAATGCATACGTAGGTTGTGATTATCTTACACTGTCAAAAGCCGATGTGTAGTTTTTCATGTTCAGCCACCCAGTATAACGGTTGTTGTAGTCCGCATAAAATATTTATTCATTTAAAAAGTGTTATTCTTCTGTCTATGGTGATTACACATTAATTTCGGTTTACATTGTCAGGCACTGTGAAGGTTGTATTATATGCTGCCATAAGAATATGGATTAATTTTAATTAGCTATGTATTTGAGAGAGATTGATTTTCTGATCATTCGTTCCCCTTCCTCCTCCCCATCTGTGCAGAAACAGAAAACATGGAATTGCCTAAACTAATCCCTGGATTTCATCTCCCTTCAGATGGCAAGTGGGACAAGCCATCATGTTCCACCAAATTAGAAAACTTGAACGGGTGGGGTACAGTACATTAACCTGCTTCATGAACTATGCACATAGTGATTTGCCATATAAAGTATGTTTCAAGCAGTGCAGTGAAGAGGATTTTGTCACAATCAACATGTAGTAGGACTTTTAGGGTTCTACTATTATCCAGGTATATTTCACTTCTAGGGTTCTCCTCAGAAATTGTAAAGAATAGTGTCTAAATGGAAAATGACTCACCCTTTCCAAGAAGCAGTTACAAAATCTTTTCCTTTCTAGACAGTTTTTCCGTGCTGGTGTAAACAAGATGCACACTACCATACTGCACGTTGAAGTCTCACAGAGTCAACAGCTGAGAGGGAAATCAGGTTTGCAATGGCTCGAAGTGCTCAAGATGGATCCTGTGGCAGCCAGTAGGAGATGAGGGAGCATACTGTAACTAGCATGGGGGTGGTGGAGAAGGGAGGGCAGTATTTGGCTTGAAATCTGTCCTATGCACTCTGACATTTATCAGCTCTGCATTTCCCTGCTAAAAGTTCCTTCGGGCTGAGTGCAGGAGTAATGTCAGAATGCTTTCAATGTGACTTGCAGGGTAAACAGTTAAAAAGCTCCTGGGACCTTGCACTACCAATGTTGATTAAGACACCATTAGCACTGTGATCAGTGAGCCTGGAGTTTGTTCCGGAGCCCTTGATAGATGGAGAGTAAACTGACTAATTGTTCTTTGTGAAATAAAATGTCTTGGATCTATATATAAAGGTGTGAATTGTTTAAATTGGCTTGCATGCTGGGGAAAGGGTAATCCTGCAGTAACTGTTTATCAACAGAGGTGCAGTGTCATTTCCTCCTCACCAGCCTCATAATAATGAAAGAAGGACAGGTATTTACCATCTTACTCAGCCATCCGTAACTCAAGTTCTGGTAGATAAGGTAATATAAAAGGGTTTCTAGAGTGGAGTTGTGAGGTAGCATTTTAAGGCAAATGCCTCACAAAGCAGATGTGTGATGTAGGGTGAACAGTGCCACTCAGGATCTCTTCAGACCTGCACCCCCAAGCGGGTCAAAGTAGAGAGTTTGGACACAAAAGTCAGTGGTGTTGTGGAAAACTATCTTGTTTTTTTATGCAAAATCATCCAGTATTAAAAAAATAAATAAAATAAAAAGTATAAAAAATATATAAATTATTTATTTATTTATTTGAAAAGGTTTCACCAGGAAAGACAACATGAGCTGTAAATAGCTTGTTTCCCGAAGCGTCCAGGGGGAAGGGGTTACATAGTGGGGAGAGCAAGTTGAACAAAATCAGACAATACACAGCTAGGTAACTATACAAGCTTTTATACAGACAGATATACATTGCAACACACAGAACAGTGAATTACTATACTTGACAGAGTGCTGAAACATACAGGATGAATACCTATTCCATACAGGGCATAAGCGTCATGACATAAACATATAGTATTAAGAAGTAACTAGGAAGGTATAGACCAACAGCAGGAGTGCACTTTAAAGTGCTAGGAGGGACAGACTGGGTACAGGGGTAGACAAGTGCATAGGTAATCTAGTTAGAAGACTGAAAGGTGATGATAAAGGTTGCGGGAGAAGGGGCAGGGGTAGGTACTGGGAACCCTACAATGGGACAAGGGCCCGACAAAGAATGTGACGGTGGAAGGTGGAAGGAGGAAAGGAAACATAACGGGAACAATGCCCCTTCAGGATGCTGAGAACCCTGCAAGGGGGGGGTGAGGATCTGGAAAGTGGAGGTTGGGAGAGGAGGGTGGGAGAGGGGCAAGGAAAGAAAGAGAGACATGCTGAGAACAACCTCCCTCCAGGATGCAGAGAACCCTGTGAGGGGATAGCTCGGCACTGAGTGAAGGGAAAAAGGAGGAGGCATGGGGGGGGAAGGAAGACATGCCGAGAACAACCTCCCTCCAGGATGCAGAGAACCCTGAGAGGGGATAGGCCCAGCATTGGATGTGGGGAAGGGGGGAGAGAAAGTACGAGGAATGGGGGTCATAAGGTGAGTAGGGGTGGGGGGTTGAAGGAGAGCTATGAAGAGAAAGAGAGATACAGAAAAGTAAGGAAATATAAATTGAATGATGTCCATTTGTTATAATTTAAAATGTTTCACTAGACACACAATTTATTGTAGACATCAGCTAAAACAAGGTTCTAAATTACATCCTTGCATGCAGAGACTTTTGCAACATTTTAAATTAATAGCACATAGTTGCTCAATTTTTTTATTTGGCTAGTACATGCAGACGTATGCAAACCGTGCAAAGAAGTTAATTCAGTCCAAACTAATTTGTCACATTAGCTCTGCCTGTGGTAAAAACAAGATGCATTTATTAACAGAAGGCTCAGCAGGAACAACTGAGATAAATAGGGGACCGTTTTTGACACTAATATCTACCAGTACAGAACTGTACATGGGATCTGCCATGCCCTGACTGTCAAATCTATGTAATTTCTATTTCTCCCCTGCATTTTTGTTTCTAGCAAGTTCCAATCACCTCAATGTAGTCATTCGCTATGATCACTGTTAGCTTTGGTGCTGCAACTCCATCTCCTTGCCTTTTGGTATTCTTGCATTCACTAGTCAGTGTGCAATCCAATCAGAGGTTTTGTCTGTTACAAAAAAGACCACCTACCTGTAGCATGTTGTGATTTTTTTTTTGTAAACTTACATTTGCATTCATTAGTAGACTAGTCATCTGGATTGCAGGGAATGCTTGCCTGGGAACTGGAGGTGAAGCAAGAGACCCCAATTACTCCATTGTGTCAGCAGCCACTCTGCCAGACCCACAATTATTTTTTTAATACGGTAAATAAACAAATGAACAACATAAATAAAAAGGAAAAATAAAAAACTTCCATTGCGATTTTTGGTATGCAATGCTAGCAGTGAAATTTAAATATTAGGGGTAGGGTGATTCTTTTTAAATTGAAGTTAGCAAGGAGTTTACTTGGTATTGTGTCAAGTGGGTGTAGAACAGCCGGGATTTATAGGTGTAATCAGTTAGGACTAGGCAGAGGCTTCCTGCGCTACTGAAGACACATGGCACCAAGGGACCAAAGCTGTGTTTTATATATGTATGAACTAATATTTATGTAATACCATCAGCTAGATTGTGTTCATGCCTATTCCTAGGAGAAAATGAAGGAAATCATTACAAGCACATGCAACTCAAGCACTGTCTCTCAACATGTATGGTAAAACATTGTTAAAAACATAAGAACATCATGTTGCAAACACAGTACACTGCATGCTGATACTGCTGTTGATGTTTTATATGGACGAGCTGTCAAATGGTGTGAAACACTGAGGAGACACTTGCTACTTTTAGTACAAAAGAGATAATTAATTCTTACATTTCAGAGAAACATATTAACTAGAATTATGAGTTAATTCATTAAACTGCAAAATAAAAGTTCTAAACAAAATGCTGCTAGTCCAAAACAGCTCCTCTGTCAGAATAACAGTTATGTGTTACAGAATTCAGTGTTTAGTGCGAGGACACTAGATGGCACTAAAACCTCAAACGATAGCGTCACCGCAGAACACCTGGCTTGCTCACTTTTCAGCAAAATAAACTGGTATGTAACCAAAGCCAGACACAGCAGCTACCATATTGGAAATGTCACTAAAATACATAACAAAAAAAATAAAAACAACAAAAATCATAAAATAAATTCATGTGGGCACAACCAAAAAATTTAATAGAAATGTATAACACAATTAACTTTTCACAAGGATGATTTTTGTTTTCTGTCCTCTTTAATGTCTTTATAAGTGACATTGTGGAGGGACTGTAAGGAAAAGTATGCCTCTTTGCAGATGAAACAAAG
This sequence comes from Neoceratodus forsteri, assembly GCA_016271365.2. NCBI lineage: Eukaryota > Metazoa > Chordata > Ceratodontiformes > Ceratodontidae > Neoceratodus > Neoceratodus forsteri. The sequence goes on from CM057459.1 coordinate 651,695,580, forward strand.
ATCTGCAACATGGTTGATACGCAAGGGGGTGGAAAGGATAAAAAAGGACTTGGCAAGGTTGGAGGAATGGTCAAAAGTATGGCAGCTTAGATTCAATGCAAAGAAGTGCAAAGTAATGTACATGGGAAGAGTACACAATGGGGGGGGTACTAACAACAACAAAAATGGAAAGGGACCTGGGGGTACTCATATCAGACAATCTAAAAGGTAGGCAGGCAATGTGAGAAGGTAGTAAGGAGGGCTGGGGGGATACTGGGATGCATAGGGAGAGGTTTTACCATTAGGAAACAGGAAGTTGTCATCCCTCTGTACAGACAGTTGGTGAGACCCCATCTGGAGCACTGCGTACAGTTCTGGAGACCCCATCTCTGCAAGGACATAGACAGGATGGAGGCAGTCCAGAGGAGGGCAACTAAAATGGTGCAGGGTCTGCACCAGAAGACATATGAAGAGAGACTAATGGAGCTTAATATGTATACCCTCGAGGAAAGGAGGGAGAGAGGGGACATGATAGAAACTTTCAAGTACCACAAGGGAATCAACAAAGTCCAAGAGGGTAGCATCTTTCAGAAAAAGATATGTGTCAGAACAAGGGGCACAATCTGAAGATAATGGGGGGATGGCTCAGCAGCACGTGAGGTAGTAATTTTCATGGAGGGGGTGGTGGACACATGGAAAGGCCCTCCTGAGGAGGTTGTGGGGTCAAAAACAGTGGGGAAATTCAAGAATGCATGGGACAGATATGAGGCAATTATAGTGGGGGGTAAGGAGGAAGGAGGCTGTTGGTTAACTGGGATCTGCTGCTTATCCAATAGGTAGGGAAATGGACAGACTGGGTGGGCCAAGCAGTCCTTATCATCAAAGTCTATGTTTCTATGTTTCACTGTATAGTATTTTGGTCACAGCAATCTCTGCCCAGATCTGTTGGCACTGCAACATTTCAGGGCAAGCAGTATGCCTTCACTTAAGCCATAGCTTATTTTTCCTCTCACTAAAACTCCTCTGTATAAAAGCATTTAATACTATCACTATTAGCTCATATAATGAATTAAATCCCATCATCAGTGTACACATAAAAAACAAGAAAAGGAGAAGCAATATGCAGTAATATAGCCATTTGCTGACTCTGAACAAGTTTGATTTTGATAACAGTCTTAAAGTATTACTAATCTCTGCCACCAGTAATAATGCAACTAAATCGCTAACTTGTTGCCATTGATCTTCAAATGCCTACTTTTCATATCACTTATTGATTGCATCAAGCAGCAATGAATAACAATGTACTGGACTACATATGAACATACAAACATACAAAATTGCCAGCAGAAGAATGCCATCATTGTATATCTAGTCTGCTTGAGGCAGGGACCATGCACTTGGTGTTACATGGTGCTCCGGCACTCCCTCCCCCCCCAAACACTGTTACCCTTCCCATACCTTTCTTCCTCTCCCTCTTAAATCCCACAACCATTTTCTGGTTTACAACCTCCCTCAGAAGTCCATTCCACTCTGCCAGCACTCTCTCTGTGAAGAAGGGCCTCCTGACCTCCTTCCAGAACCTTCCTCTTGTCACTTTGCAACTATGTCCCCTAATGTTCTTGTTTTTGCTGCACCTAAAAAGGACACACATATCAACCTTGTTTATACATTTGAGGTACCAGAAGGTGTCTATCATGTCCCCTCTCTCCCTTTTTTCCTTGAGCAAGTACATGTAAAGATTCTTCAGCTTTTGCACATATAAGAGTCCCTGTTGACCCTGAATCTTCCTTGTGGCTTTTCTCTGTACTGCCTTTAGCAGGTTGATGTCTGTCTTGTGGTAGGGGCTCCAGCACTTGCACACAGTACTCCAGGTGCAGTCACACTATAGATCTGTATAGCAACAGTATGACCTCTTTCCTTTTGCTGGCAAGCCCCCTTGTTATGCAACCCAACATTCTATTTGCCCTTACTGCTGCCTTGTTGAGGGTTTCAGATTGCTTGGACACCATGAAAGCCACATGCCCTAACATGTACTTAGTCGTGAGATTATTGCTCCCTTTGTGCATGACCTTACACAATTTTTACACTGAACCCCAGATACCAGATTCTAGACCATCTTTCTAACCATTTCAGGTCCTCCTTAAGATTCCTGACTTCCTCTTCTGTGCCCTCCCTCCCACAGAACATGGTGTCATCCACAAAGAGGCAGATTTTGCCCTTTATACTGTTCCTTATGTCATTTATTACAATGTTGAAAAGCACCGGACCAAACATTGCCTTTGTGGAATCCCACTAGTGAACTCCATTACCCTTAAGTGCTCCTCTCCTCTACCCTCACCATTTGGGTTCTCCCCCTAGCCAGATTGCCACCCACCTAGTCAGCTTTGCACCTGCCCCCAGGTCCTCTCCAATGTCTTGATCAAGCCCATGTGAGGGACTGAATCAAAAGACTTTCTGAAGTCCAGGTACAGTATGCCTACTGCCAGGCCCCCGTCAAACACATTTGTAACCGAGTCAAAGAAATTTATCAAATTTGCTTGGCAAGTCCTCACTGACATAAACCCATGTTGCCTTTTATCTTGGAGCTTGCTTACTTCATGGGACTCAACCAACCATTCCTTGAAAATGGTTTCTGTTAGCTTGCCAGTTATTGATGTCAGATTGGTAATTCCCTGGTTTGTCCCTTGCCCTGCTCTTTAGCAGGGGTACTACATCAGAGGTCCTCCACTTTCTAGGCACCATGCCTATATCCAGGGAGCAGTTAAACATGTCAGCTGGGGGGGGGGGGCTGCAAGAATTGCTGCTCATTCTCTCAGCACCCTGGGATGCATGCCAACAGGTCCCAGGGATTTACCCACTTTGAGGGTCTTGAACCCCTTCAGGATCCTTTCCTCCATTATCACATCCTTGCCCATCCTCCCCCCATCCCTATCGTTTCCTGCAGAACTGGTTTAGAACTGTGCAATAAGCATCAGAAAATGCATATTAACTTGCTGACAGAATTAGAATGTATTGGAATTCTGGACAGTTATATTTGTCTGTGGCACAGCAGTGGATAAGGCTACAAATAAAGCACCTGTAATTGCACTATAGGTTATACATGACATGTATTACCCTAGAGTTTTGCCTTTTCATCTAATTTTAGGCATGGTGTCTAACTATACTAATGCTCTTACGCCACTGCCAAAACTAGATGTTTTAAATCCCAGGTGCATAAACCATTTTCCTTTCAGCGATTTTTGACAACTTAATTGACTAATAATTACATAATCCAGAAAACAAATTAAATCATTCACAGCTGAGATTTTCTTGTCATACATTTTCCGTTCCTGTTAAAATCAGCTTTCACTTCAAAAACTGAAACCATTGGATGCAGAAGTCCTGAATATATGAAAATAGCAGATACATCATTGAGTCATGATGCAAGCTTATCCACTGTGCTCCAGCAGTGTGCTGCATCTTGGCCCTGCAGGGACAACCACTAGCAGATAGAGTGGGTTACATAGAAAAATAGAAATTAACAGCAGAATAAGGTCCACTGGTCATTCTAGTTTGTTGACCCTTCCTATTATATGATGCAAATGCCCTAGTGGTCACTCACTCCACCTCCCCCCGTGGCTGTCCTACCCTGCTATCCTTGCCAACCCCATAGGTCTGTCCCATCCTTGCTTGAGTGCCTTCATTGCTGTGGCATAAACAAGCCCCCCTGGCAACTTACTTATCTTTTCCACCACCCTTGGTGTAAAAGTAATAGTTTCTAAAAATCCTTCCTGAATCTCCCTCCCACCAGCATCTCTGATCTCCCCCTTGTACCTGTGTTTCCACACTTGGAGCATTGCATCCAGTTTTGTCATGACATAAAGAACAGTGAAGAGATCAAGAAGGTCCAGCAGAAGGGCCACCAAGCTGATTAATGGATTAGGAGGCAAGACTTATTATATGAGGAGAGAACTGACATATTTAAATTCTTCAGCCTAGAAAAGGGAAGGCCAACAGGGTACATGGTCACAGTGTTCTAAAAACTAAATGGGATAGGCAGGATGAGATATACGGTAGGTAGCTAGGTAGGTGCAGAGGTAACTTGGTTTATTTTCTTATATATCACTCTTTCATGGATCGGTGCAATTTTAATGTATTAAATTATACTGTGGTTGCCAGTGACAAAAGGCACTATATATCTGGATATATCAGGCAATATCAAAAGAAATCCAGTTGAAATGAATGGGAATATCCTGTGACATATCACCATTTTTTAAATATTCTGCATCATGTCACTGGCTATCACAGCACAACACAGAACTGTATAACGATGACATAAACACATTCAGTGCCAGTAGACATAATAAAATATTAAACTACATAAATAACCCCAATAAAGAGTAATCACAGTGAAATGGCAGAATGGAGCATGTAAGAAATTGCCACAGGCTGTAAAGGATAGTTAGACCGACTGAGGAAGCCTTGCATGAACAGCCAGTGCCAGATGCTTTTTAAAAAAAAAGTACTTTGAGAGCTGGTTTGATGTACTGCTGTCAGCCTGTGGAATGCAATGTAATAAGGGTATGAAAAAGGTTCAGGAGATCACAGAGTTAGGAAGGACCTAGGACTTTAAAAGTCAGTTAAAGGATCTTGTAGTCATAACTTTGCCTTACTGGCAACCACATTTGATTACACAGCACAGTTGAACTACATTCTAACTTCCTTTTGTCACTCCGAAGCCATGCTGCTGCATTCAAAACTACTGCATGCACAGATGTTTGGCTGTTTGGTACAAGCAGAAATAGAGGACATCCACTGAGGAGGAGATAAGGGGAAATGTTAGGAATTATTTTTTACACAGAGGGTGGTTAACATGTGGAATAAATCTTAACCTGTGTGCTTGCGAAAACTAGCTCTGTTCAGGCTTTCAAAGCTGGACATGACAGATCCCTTACAGAGAATGGCACTGAGGGTTACAACAGGAAGAGTGGAGGTAGCATTCTGGCTGTTGAGCGGACTTGTATTTGCATATTCAAATGGAGTGTAATCACTTTCAAGGGGGGGGGCGGCAAACAAGCTGGGTCTGAGTCCCTTCTGTAATCAAAATCTTATCTTTTTTTTTTTTAAACTTTCTTTTTATCCCTCCTGCCTGCCCTTGGTGTCCACTCCTTCAGGCCGTCCATCCCATTTCAGCCCCCTGACCTCGGGATCTGCCCCTAGAGTGCCTCTCCTCCTATCTCCTGCCTGCACATCGGGGTATGTCCAGAGAATCAGGGGTGGTCTGAATGGCTCGGGGCAGCCGTCATCTAGGACCACCAAGGGAGTTTTTTCCGATTTTCTGTGTCCCCTGTTACCCCGCCCCCCTGGAACGCTGGCGTGAGGACGTAAGTACAGAGAGGCGACATGCTGATGCACATCTCTCCCAAGCACCCGACAGCATCCCCCTCCCTGACTCCTGATGATCGGGACGCCAGCCCTCGAGGCCGGTGCACTGCAGTTCTCAGGACAGTGGACTCACATGGCACCCAGTGCCCTCCTGAGGAGGAGGCTTCCATTGGGATGCTCAGTCCTCCCTCCACTGACCGACCCCTGCCAACCCGAGTCGGTTCCCAAACCTGGGTCGCCGGTGCAGCACAAGGTGTGGCATCCAGCACTTCAACCCTCAGCTCCACCGGGTCGGTCCCCAAAATCTTATCTTTAGCTATTAAATACACTTCCACCCAAATACTCGTCATCTTCCCCATATCTTAAACTCTTCTCTCAGTGAGGCAACATATAGTAATTGGTCACAGTTTCCCTACAGTGATAGCCAGGAAATAACTATTGATCAAATGGCATTGGGCAAATCAGTAAGACTCTTTATTCTCATGTTTGCTGTCTTTCTTTGCTATTTAGAGCTGAAGATCTCCTGTTGGAGTGTCATATCAATAGATAGTCAAGACAATTTTATTTACAGGGTGTCCTTTTCTGAAGGCTCAGGGCACTTCACAATAAATACACTAGTAAAACTTCACAACAATTAAGATAATAGTGGAAAACAAGCAGTTAAAACATAAATTCCAGCAATAATTAAAACAATCAGGGAAATGCTTCACAGCAGAGATACGTTTTTTTAAATTAGTATTGAAGACTCCTACTGAATGGGTAGATCTAATGTTGTGGCAAAGCATTCCAAAGGGCAGGTACCACAACACAAAATGCTATGTCCACAGATTGTCACAGCATGGATACAGGGACAGACAGCAAGCCCACATCAGAAGAGTGGAGGGAGCAAGTTGGATGGAAAAGACTGTGTAGGGCCTTGAATGTTATCAAGCATACTGTATCTTGAAAGCTGTGTACCACTGCATAGACAGTCAGTGCAGTGCACAGAGAACCAGCATGATGCGATCCTTACAAAAGGAGCCCACAGTCAGACAGACTACAGCATTGTGGACTAGCTGCAGGCAACAAACTTCTAGATAATCCTAGGTACTGTATAAAGCGTTGCAATAGTCAAGCCTAGAGGTGACAAAGGCATGAACTATTGTCGCCAGGTCAGCAGGGGCTAAATGCGGTTTAATCTTGGTGATATTACAGAGATGGTAAACGCCAGCCCAGAACACAGCCAACACCTGTTGATCAAGTGTCAACTTGTAGTCCAGGATGACCCTAAGATTCTTAACTGCATCGACAGCTCTGAGTGGTAGACCGCCCAACAAAAGAAGTAAAGTCAATCCGGGCATCATCACGGTGTCCTGCCTGTCTGATTCAACAGTCATGACCTCTGTCTTACCTGGTTTGAGACATAGCAAATTTGAGGCCATCCAGTTGTTTATTTCAGCCAAACACTTTTCCAGCACAGAAATTACACCCACCAGAAGTGCCAGACAGGTAAAGCTGAGCATCATCTGCATAGCAGTGAAACTCTATGCCATGCCGTCTAATGATCTCACCCAATGGCAACATATAAACTGATAACAACACAGAAGCAATGATCAAGCATTGAGGAATGCTGCAGGAGAGTGCTGAGGCCCTAGAAATAAAACTTTCCAGGGCCACGTGCTGTGTTCCCCTAGTTATGTAGTACTCAAACCACTCAGTACAGTGCTGATGAGTTCCACATAATCCCTCAAGTGATCCAAAAGCACACCATGGTCAACAGTGTTGAATGCCAACAAGAGATCTAAAAGAACCAGAATGGTACAAAGTGCCTCATCTTTCACCATGAGGAGATCATTCATCACTCTGATGTGGACATTCTTCATGCTATGGTGAGACCAAAAACCTGACTGGAGAGGTTCGTAGATATTAAACTTCTCAAGGTATTCAACAGATTGCTCAACCACCACCTTCTAAATAATCTGTCCAAAAGGAAAGATTACAGACAGGTCTCTAATTCCCCATCACATCAAGGTCAAAAGTAGTTTTTTTAAGAAAAGGACTCACCACTGCTCATTTAAGGGCAGATGGGAAAACATCCTCCCTCAAGGAACAAAGTCCAGAACAGCCTGCACTCACAGAATGACAACACTCCACACACTCAGTTCTTCAATCCAAAATAAATGCTTGATTGCAGTTCCTTTACAAGAGTGAAAGCAAGATGTGCCCTTCTGGCCACTGCTAGCTCTGGTGCATCGGGTGTGAACACTTCGTCAAGCGCCTGCAGTGGCCAGAAGGGCACATCTTGCTTTCACTCTTGTAAAGAAATTACAATTAAGTGTTTATTTTGGATTGAAGAACAGAGTGTGGAGTGTTGTCGTTCTGTGAGTGCAGGCTGTTCTGGACTTTGTTGTACCTGTGGGCTATCTGCCCTTTGCCTGTAGCACCCCATTCCCTAGGTTCATCGCCAACTTTTGGAACTTTCTCCATCAAGGAACACCTAATGGTCCTGAAAAATAACTGGACCCAAAACCTGCCAGCAATTTAAAAGTAGCCAGGTTAGACCAGGACCCAGCAAATAGCTGGTGGGACACAAACCTGCAATCACCCTGATCACATCTTCTTCCCAAAATGGGCCCAAACTCTCCTCATGCAAGCAGATCAACAATGCCACCCAGGTCCTGACCATCACCTGCCCATGATAGACCACTTGAGCAGATAGCTAATCTGATTATGCACACTTTGTCAGTGAAGAACATTCTGAACTCATCGCATTTTTCAGCAGAAAAACTTGAGTGGACTGCAGACCAGACGGGGTTAATAACCTGCCCATGATGCAAAAGAGTTGAGCCAGATATTTTTAACCTGCAGCAATTGTCCAAGACAGGAACTCTGTCTTTTTCAGGGAAATTGCCCACTGATATTCACTGTGGTGAGTTTTTAATGGCAATATGTTGTTCATAGACCAGGACCTACACCAAGAAAGCTCTAACCTCTGTCCCTTAATCATCAGCCAGTGCAGCTCATCACAATATCAAGGAGAACTGCATGGGGAGGTCAAAGGATGAACATGATAAGGTGCTAAGCAATCCAAGGCAGATATGAGAGCACCGTTATAGTGCTCCACTGTATTCTCAGAACTCTGTGCACAGTTGAGCATCATGCCCAAGGCGTACAATACCTGTAGGAGTTTCTGAGGCTTCAAACTGTGTTTTGGACAGTAATGGATTATCCCCACAGGGTGAGTAACAAAACAGTGGATCCCACGGTGGACAACATCATGTGATGATCCGACCAAAAGATCGAATCAATCCTGACCACACTTACGTTAAGACCAAAGAGAAGATCAGGTCCAAGGTGTGACCATGTTGATGTGTACTAGAGGCAACAGTCTGTGCTAGCCCCAGTGAAATCTTCAGCTGGAGGAGCAGTTAACCAAGGGACGAGGTTTCATCATTGACCCAGGCACTGAAGTCCCTCAACATCAAATGTCTGGAGGCATTCAATGCCTGATTGACAATGAAATCCTACAAAATATCACCCCATACCCTGGTGGATGCTATATAAGGATGATCTTGCAACTAACAACTAACACACATCTAGCAGTGACACACTCAAAGGACCTGAAAGTTTCTGTGGGGTACGCAGTGATTCCCAAAGTGGATTTAACACAAATGGCCACCCTGCCCCCGTGGTCCCACCTCAGGCAATTTACCACCGGACAACCAGATGGGATGGATGCCTCCAGCACACGGCCAGTGTCATCCACTATCCAAATCTCAATAATACAACTGAGGTCAGCCAAGGAATCAGCAATGTAATCATATGCATTACTGCTGTTTTATTGCATAGTGACATTGCATTACAAAGCATGACCCAAAGGGGAGGAGCAGAGCTAGCCAGATATGCTACTTCCTGCTTGTTGACATTAAGCAGAGCCCTAGAGAGCGGAACCAGGCATGTCAGTCACCGTTTCTGATTTCATATCCTCCCTTGGTGCCTCTGAGACCCAACCAACCCGATCGATCCTCCTCCCAAATGTTATAGCCAGGATCTCCTTTGTGGTTATTTCACTGCCTCCTGAGGATCCCCATCCTCTGCAACAGCTGAGGACCTCTGCTGGGAGGGCTGATGGGGTGCCAACAAAAGGACAGAACTGCCACAAGTGGTCTCTAGAGTAAATAAGCCTCACACATCTCCGTACCCTGATAATAAAACAGCTTTAACCCCAAAATGGACCCTATACAACCACACAAAATAACCCCTTAGCACTAAGCCCCCAACTATCTTCCCTAACTCACAAGTCAAACCACAGGCACACACTAACACAATAAATATCCATACATTCAAGCCCCATACATACAGCAGATAATTATATTCAGTGTAAGAAAAAATAAAACAAAGAACAAAAATAACAATAACAAAGTTTGAGTGAAGATTCTGAGTCCAAGTGTTATTTCAAACCAATATTAGTGTCCAGCAAATATAAAAAAAACTTATAGTTCTAGCTCCCACCTCTTCCTGTCCCCTCTTTTCTTGTCCCCTTCTCATCGCCTACCCCTTTAGTAACTTTGATCCATACTCTTTCTCCGTCTACTGTGCTGAAACCACTGCCAGTGTGGCTGCTTCCTCTGATAGGCTTCCAGGGTTTTACTCTATCCTCCTCACTCTTTGTGCTGAAGACTGTACTACAGTAGCTGTGGCTACAGCTCTTATGTCTGTTTTTGCAATTTATACCTCATCAGACTCATCTCATTACCATACACTAACTCACCTTTAACCAGCTACCCACTTCCTCTTCCTGGGCCTTTAAATTTTATTCATTTATTTTTAGAAAATGGGCTTGAAAAATACTGTATGTTGATTGGCAAAGAGCTCCATCCAGGCATACATTTATTTTTTCACAATGCCCAGTGAAAAACAAGTGCCATTGTAAGAGCCTTACTACAAAGGGTATCTCAGTACTGCACAATTTTTAAAACCTAACTGGCAGTCTTTTTTTCTGCTCACTTAGCGAGTGAACAGCCCCACTGCCCCAGTCACCTAACACTGTCACCAAGTCCTAACATGGCCCACTACTTCCTAAAATCAGGTTGCAGAAATCAGAAATACAGAAATGTGTTTTTTTTGAATGAAACCACGAACATAGAAGTGGACACTCCTTGCAGCGCTTGTCTCATTCTATTCCCCCCATTCGTTCCAGTTGTAGTTGTTTTCCAAAAAAGAAAGAAAGAAACTGCAATAGTAGGAAAAAAAAAAAGATTTTAACCTGCTCCATCTGTAACTTTCATTTGTAAGTTGCCACGGTATGCGGATGTCCTGCCCAATCCCCAATAGAGTCCTTCTCGATCATGCTGTACAGAAGAATGGCATTGCATGGTAGTGGAGCATGGTGGTGGGGGGTAAGGTCCATAAATTAAACAGAACACAGGGGTACAATGGAGTGAGAGCGGAGGATTTTTTTTTTTTTTCAGAAAATGGGGGTTTGAGTGCAAAAGCTAAGCCAACTGCTAGTAGCTACCGCTGAGAAAAAAAGAGCACCTTTCATACACTGTAGTACCCTCTACATGATCTAAAAATAACTTCAAATGTATTTATACCCATCTTTTTTACTTTTTATTTTATTTTTTTCAAATCCTATGTAAAAATGTCACATATAGCTCATTTTCTGAGTGCAATAATACCATCCAGGGTGGACAGTATGGGCTATACTAGACCTTCCAGGGGTTATAAGGCCCTCCATCTGCAGCCTCAGGTCTAATTATGCTCCCAGGGTGGACCAGTATAGCCCAACACCATCCACTTCATCGGAAAGTATTGCTTACTTACTACTATTAATGCCTCATACACCCTTGCCTTATTAAAGTGAATTTACAGGATCCAGAAAAACATTTTAAAGCAAAATATGCAGCTATATCTTAGCTTAATTTTCTTTAAATTTCTTTGCCTTCCCTTATTCTTTCATACTGAGCACATTTGCATAATCACAGGACCATTAGATCTCAGACAAGCTATATACAGTCTTCCCTCGTTTTAAAAAATGTTTCGGGAGCCAAGCGATGAATTGGTTATAGTAAAACATTTGTTATATCGAGGGACGCTGAAAATCACTACAACATACACAAATAGCAAAGCGCCAAGCACACAAACATGGTGTAAAATTATGCAAATTGATTAAATACATGACAGTATTTAGTGCAAGTGAGCTAATCGTCGACTTAGGGAAGCCAGTCTCCTAAGACAGTTTGGAGAGGCTCTCGCCGGCCTTCAGCCTGTCCAGGATTTTCAACTTAGTGTCCACAGAGTAACCCGAGTGTTTCATTGTGCAGGTTGCAAAAACACAGGCACACTGAGGTTGTACACAGGTTAGTTATTTTACTGAAAACAGCTTTGCTGGAAAATTTCCCAGAGTGCCGAAAATGTTCACTCGATGCACCTGATAAGAACTGCCTGTACAGTACTGTAATTAAACAATTAACCAATTCTGGTTACAGTAACAAGGTTTTTTACTTAAAGGGAGGCTTTTTCCGCATAACGTTGACACTCTGAACTTCTGAAATATATAGTTCTTTGCTTGCATATCTGGTTGCACTACAATAGCACAAAACGCTGTCAGCAACTGACATTTGTTGGGAGCCACTTTGACCACTCGCTATAACCGAGCGTTCATAGTACTGGGGTTTGTTATAGTGAGGGAAAACTGTATCTAGATACCTGTATATCTAGATCTACAGTGCTGCTTATTCCTGCCTACAACTTTATATCCTTACCCCAGGATGCATCTGGAAACAAGCTGTTTTTGGCTCAGCTTGTTTTCCATGAAAAACATTTTATTTATTTTAACTGAGCCAGTCAATCAATCAATCAATAAATCAATCAATAAATTAATTAACAATGTATACAGAATTATGCCACAGTAGAGCTGCATGTGATCTTAACACAATGATTTTGTAATAGTAAGGCAAGGCAATTTTATTTATAGGACACCCAAACTCAAGGGGCTCAGTTCGCAAAGCCCTGAGTTTGACGCAAGGTGCCTGCGCCAAACATATATGGCGCAAGTGGCATCATGCGTCAAACACTGCCCCCTCAGTTATTCACAAAGGCAGCCTGCATCAGTTACAGGCTGCCTACCCTTGCACTGCACCTGTGCCAAATATGGGCTGCGAAATGGTGCTAGGATGCACATGGCAGATGCAAGCTGTCACATCCCACAAAATGTGATTCACAGACATCTCCCAGAGGGAGAAATTCCAAGTACCCTTATTCCATCCAGGGCTGGTCTAGGGGTCCTTAGACAATACTCCTCTAGGAGAGCTGCTTGTATGTGGCAATGTGCTGTGGTCCCCCTCCCTGATGCCTGTTCATTGTAAGAAATAGTCTCCCCTTCCCCCTGCCCAGTGCCACCCATTATTTATATATGCAGCAATACCCTGTTATATAAATATTCATTAATTCCCCTATCCCTGGTGTTCCAGTGTCCCCCCATCCCCAATGCCGCCCATAACTGTATAAGTAAGGAATTCTCTGTCCCCTTCTCTGATGCTGGATGGCACCTGTAAGTGATAGATCCACCGTCCCCCTCCTTTCTGTGATGCTGCCTGTATGACTGGGTAGTCAAAATAACTCCGTACCTCCGCCCAATGACACATGTTGATGTACATTACACAAAACAGACATGCGTGGTGGTCTAGTGGCCCCCCACCCTAGCAGGTAGCATCCCCCCGTACCCCCCACACACACATCCTCTGACAGAGCCAGGACCGGCACAGCCCACCTCACACCTCTGCGGCCAGCCCCGACTGAACTGTCACTGAGTGCCACACTGTAAGGTGTATGCGTTCATTCAATGAGCACATACACATACCAGTAAGCACTCTGTGGCAACTCAGGTAAGGCCAGCCACAGAGGTGTCAGGTGGGTTGTGCTGGTCCCAACTCTGTCAGAGGATGTGTGTGGGTTGGGAATTGAAGGGGCACTACTTGCTGGGGTGGGGAGACACTAGACCACCAGGCATGTGTGTTTTGTGTAATTTACATTAACAGGTAGCATCGGGGAGTGGTATGGAGGAATTTTTACTACTCATTTGTACAGGCAGCATCACAGAAGGGAGTGGAAATGGGGATCTATCACTCTATCACTTACAGGTGCCATCAGGCACCGGGGAGAGGGAACAGGGCATTTCTTACTTATACAGTTATGGGTGGCATCGGGGATGGGGGGGGGCACCAGAACACCAGGGATAGGGGACTGAATATATGAATAACGGGGTGTTATTGAATATATCAATGATGGGTGACATCAGGCAGGGGAAGGGGTCTATTACATATTGGATCGGGCATTGGGTTGGGGAGCCACTAGCCCAACAAGGACTAGAGCAAAATTCTGGAAGACCCTAAAAGAAATCGAAGGTCATGCATCCTCCAACTCTCTACCTGCAAAAATATCCTAGGGCAACCTAATGGTGACAGATAAACAGTTAATCCTCAACCAACTTAATAATCATTTTGCCACCTCAGGGTTAGCATTTGACACCTCCACTGCCAGTACCCTTCATTCCCAACTCAGGATGCAGGACCTAGCAGCTTCAGTCACAGATGCAGTGTTCTCCTTACAACCTGCAACACTGAAGGAGGTTGAAGAACTACTCCTTAACTTAGATATAAGGAAGAGTGCTGGTGCTGACCTCATAGACCTGTACTTCCTAAAAATTAGTTTCCATGCCCTGGCCGTGCCCATCACGCATCTATTCAATCTTTCTCTACTGTATGGTGAAATCCCTCCAGTATGGAAAACTGCCCACGTGATTTCCCTTCTCAAGTCAGGTGATCCAAGCAACCTCAACAACTACAGGCCAATCTCTTTACTCCCCATCCTATCCAAAATATTAGAAAAAATAGTAAGTACATAACTTAGAAACTACTTGAAATCCACAAATCTGCTAAACCCTCTGCAATCAGGATTCTGGCCATTCCATAGCTTAACCATGGCTCTGGCAAAGGTTATCAATGACTGGCAGGAGGTCCTGGATGCCAAGAACTTCATGTGCGCAGTATTCTTGGACCTAAGCAAGGCATTTGATACTGTCGACCACAAATTGCTCTTGGTATCCCTCCGTAACATCGGTGTGGACTTCCCTGCACTGAAATGGTTCTCAAGCTTCCTTATAGGTCGCCAGCAGCAGGTTTAGCAGATGGAGAATTCTCACCTCTGAAACCTCTGCTGCGGGGTGTACCACAAGGCTCAATACTGGGTCCACTGCTATTTGCAATCTACATTAATAGAATCAATGTAGGAATCAAATCTGCCAACATCCATCTATTTACAGATTATATGGTACTCTATACTGGCAGACCTTCCCCAGAAGCAGCCTGCATGGAGCTACAGCAGGAGTTTAATCAATTGCAACTATAGCTACTTAACCAAAAATTACAATTGAATGTAAAAAAAAAAACAAAGGCAGTGATTTTCTCACCAATTACAAATACAAACAACTTTGCTACGTAGGGATTCACTCCCCAGATTACCACACTACTAGACAAGCCACTAGAATTTGTAACAAAATTCAAATAGCTGGGAGTCTGGATTGATCTCAAGCTCTCCTTCATTGAACATATTGAGGAACTTATTAAAAAGCTCAAGCAGAGGCTTGGTCTCTTCAATAGAATCAGGAAGCTGCTCACCCAGGGTGCCAAGAAGAGACTAGTACTCACCACTTTCCTACCTCTGCTGGACTACGCTGACCTTTTGTATGGCCAAGGCCCTGTCTCTGCACTAGCCAAACTAGATGTATTATACCACAGAGCCTTTAAGAGTCACCACTGGTGCCCCATACTCCACGCACCACTGCTTTTTGTACACTATGATGGGTTGGACATCCCTTGCCTACAGAAGACAGAAAAGAGCCACTTACTGGACATTTAGAGCAATCACTCAAAAACTACTGCAATATACAGTATATTGGATTGTCTTCCACTATACACAGTGCATAAGTATGCTCTGAGAAGTGCCTCCTGTATCCTTCTTGCCATGTCAAAAATCAATTTGCATTTTGGTAGGTCATCCATAAGATACATACTACCTGTACTATGGAACAATTTACAGAAATCCTTAAAACTGGGTCACCCTATTAATTTCCTGGAATTCAAAATGCTTTATGCATGTTCCATCATTGAGTCCTGTAACTGCTTCCACTGATCAGTAAAATGACTACAGGAATCAGCATTACTGAATATACCTTGTACCTGCTATATCTCTTACCCTTTCTTTATTCCTCATACTATATAGGTACCTTTATTGCACCACAAGTGCTTAGCCTCGGTATCAATAAATACCACAGATACATAGTCTTGGAACTAGTAAATATTACTCTGAGGGTCAAATAACTGCAGAGGCTCACCTTTTGGTTCCCCTTCACCAAGCATCCTTGTGTTTAATCTCCCTCCCACTGCTTTTTATGCCTATCTCATCCATTCATTTTCCTCCTCCATTCCCTTCTGTTCCCAGCTCATAAGGCATCACCAAATTCATTATCAATATGTTACCACTCTAGGTACCTGCCTGTGTTATCTAACAGTGTATTGACTGTCTGAGTAAGTTTATCCCCATACTAGCCTCATCACCCCTCCTTACGGGATTCTACTCCTCTGTAACCTGTAGTGCACATTATCTTATTCTGTTTACTGTAGTGAATGATCTCATATTCTGTATACTGCAGTGAACTTTTCTTACCCTGAAAGAGTGTTATGTCGTAACCTTCATATTTATTATACGCATATTTTATGCTTGAACTGTACTTGTGTATGTTTATACCATTTTGCACCTTATAAAATCTAGTATATGTATGAATATGTCTAGAAATGTATGTACATATGTATTTATGTCTTTCTGGTGTGTATTTTATTGCCCAGGTCCACCTAAAAAATGAGTTTTTCTCAACGGTGTTTTGCCTGGTTAAATAAAGATTTTGTTTGATTGATAGAACGGTGCACTCAGAGTAAAGAGATGAATATTCAAATGAGATTTGAAAGGGTCAAGTGAAGGGATTCGTCTCACTTTAGGGGGCAGAATGTTCCATAGCATCAGGGCAGTAACACCACTGAATGCCCAATTCCCTGGAAGACTTGAGCCAGGATCTGCATATCAAGAAGAGACTCACTTCTGCCAACTGAAGTTGATATCCTGGAGTGCATGGAAACAGGAGGTCTTTCAGGTAGTCTGGACCCAATCTGTGCAGGACCTTGTAAGTTAACAAGCATACCTTAAAGTTGACATACTACCAAATGGGCAACCAGTGCAAAGCATGGAGAGCTGGCATGATATGCTCAAACCAAGAAGTCCCAGCAACCAGCCAGCATTCTGGACCAACTTATGTGACACATCAACCTCGTGGATAACCTAGGTAAAAGGTGTTGTGGTAATCCAGTCCAGATGTAACTAGGGCAAGCACCAGGGTCACCAAGTCAGCAGGTACAACAAAGGGCTTGATCTGCAAGATGTTTTAAAGTCACAGTAGACAACAGCTGATATCTGATGTTATAGGGCCAGTTTGGAATCCACAATGACCCCCAGATTCCTCACCCTTTCCATAGCTCAGAGCAAGATGCCATATAGAAATGAAAAGGCAGCATCCATGCCATTCATTATTGATTCACACTAGCCTAGTTCTACCAGAAGCACTGTTGTCTTTAAAAGGTTGAGTCCAAGCCAGATGACTGACATCCAGTCCAATTTCTTTTTTTTTTTTGAAATTCAAAATCTTTATTGATTTTATCATAACAAAACCATTGTCAGTACCATATACAGCCAAAAGTCTCGGATAACTTAAAATATATCTACTTAGTTTGCCCCCCTCCTCTCCCCCCACCCGGAGTGTGCCCAATACAGGGAACAAACAGGATGGTAAAGTGTTGAAGGGAGCCAGCTGGGGAGTTAGTAAAAGGATACAAAACTAATGCAGATACAAAGCATATAACTTGCCCCATTTTTTGTCAAAGAGATGGAGCTTGTTACGGGAGCTTGCGATCAGACGTTCAGTCCTAAGACAAGCTGAGATCTCATTTAACCATTCATTATATGATATAAGCAACTGATCTAGCCAGTGTTTAAGCACTAGCTTTTTGACCACCGTGGAAATTAAAGCCATATAGAATCTATGTTCCTTAACCCCTATATCATTATAAATACCCAAAAGGCATATTTCTACAGTGAAGAGCCACTCTAGGCCCAGCAGAGGATCCAATCTGGTTTGAATGAGATGTCATAAGGGTGCCACTTTTTCACATTGCCAGAAGATATGCAGCCTTCCAATTTGTCATACCTGGAACAGCTAGGGTTAGGGAGGCGCCCTATTTTAGATATTTTAACTGGAGTATAGTACATGTCATTTAATATGTGATATCGGGTAAGTCTAAGCCTGTCCTGGGTGATGTAAAGGTGCAGATCTTTCCATATTTGTGACCAGTTAATGGGTAATTCTGGTAACAAGGAGGTCCATACCTTAGAGCCTGGGAGGGGGTCTGGGTGTTCAATAGCTAGGAGACTGGCATATAACAGGGAAATGCAATGAGTTTGGAAAATAAATCCCACATTTGAGTTATTATTGTGGTGCCTAGTTTGGGTAGCTATGGGGTAGTTCCAAAAAGGTGGCCCACTAGATGTCTCAATTGAAAAATCTTAAAGACATGTGTTCAAGGCATGTTGTATTTCAGAAGAATATCAGTGGAAGAAAGGAGGGAATCCTGTGAGTATAAGTCAGCTACTTTGGCTTCCCGTAGCTGAGACAACCAGCCCAGAGAGAGGCATGCACCCCCAATTTTTATATTGGGGTTAATGATAACTGGTTGAGCAACATCTTGAGGTGGGGATATCTTGAAAAAGGAACAACACTGGAGGAAAACCTTCAATGAAATGCCAATCACAGAGTGATGCAACAAGGATAGGAGAGCTTTCCATGAGGAATAGAAGATGGTAGAAGCATCTAAGTTATGCGCGCATAGGGATTGATTTTCAATCTGGAGCCAGGTTGGGACGTAATTATCATCTTGCTTAGATAGCCACCTACCTGATCTCGACATGTGACTGGCCCAGTAGTATAAGAGAAAACTGGGAAGACGAAGACCACCTAGCTCTTTAGGGAGCTTTAGCTTGAGAAAGGAACGCCTAGGATGCTTGTTTAACCACATAAAGCTTGAGATAGAGTGTATGTGATGGAAAAATGAATGAGGAAGCCAAATGTTCATCATATGCAAGGGATAGAAAAGTCTGGGAAGGATGTTCATTTTAACAATGTTGATTCATTCCCATAAGGACAGCAGAAGTGATTCCCATCTACGGAGATCCTGTTGGATGGTAATAACCAAATCATCCAGATTTAGTTTCCTAACCTTCGAGGAGTCTGTGGACAAAAGAATACCTAAATATCTAATAGATTGTGGGGACCATTTCATTCCAAACCGACTAAAGGCAGCTCTGTGAGTAAGATGGTTTAAGGGAAATATTTCGGTTTTAGCCTGACTGAGTTTATAATTGGAGAGATGGCTAAATTGAGCTATTGCTTGGAGTGCTTCCTCTCGTGAAGATGCAGGAGATTCTAGATGAAGCAGAATATCATCTGCATAAACAGATAAGGTTAAGGTATGATTAAGTATGGAGATACCCCTAATCTGGTGTGATGATTTAATACTACGGAGGAGGGGTTCCAAGTAAGGGTTAAAAAGGAAAGGAGAAAGTGGACATCCCTGTCTAGTGCCTGTGAAGAGAGAGATATGGGTGGAAAAGACACCATTACAATAAATTTTGGCACAGAGGAAGAATATATGGATTGGAGCCATTGGAGAAAAAGAGAAGGGAAGCTCATTTTCCATAAAGTCATCCAGAGGAACTCCAAGTCTACTCTGTTGAATGCTTTTTCAGCATCTAATGAGATTAGAGCTATTGGGAAATGGGAGATCTGGGCAGCCTGAAAAATGTGATTCAATTTCTGAGGTGATCTGCAGAAGAATGTCCGGGAACAAAGCCTACCTGTTCAGGACTCAGTAATCGAGTCCATACTGACCTGATGTGCCAGGAGAGTAATTTAGTTAGTATCTTGATATCATAATTCATAAGAGAGATCGTGTGGTAACTAGATGGTTGTGACTGTGGTTTATCTGGTTTAAGAAGAAGAACTATTGTGGCTTGTAATAATGATGGGTCTAGGGAGTCTGCAGATAGCATGCATCTGTATAGTCTGAGCAAGAGAGGGGCTAGCTCTTTAGAGAATATTTTATAGAAGTTGGAGGGAAACCCATCAGGTCTGGGTGCCTTATCCAAGACTAGGTCTTTAATTGCTGCCTCCACTTCTGACAGAGCCAGAGGGGATGATAAGGAGGATCTCTGATGGTCTAAAAGTGAGGGTAAACCTAGAGAATCTAAATAGGCCTCGATATCTTTAGAAGACGGTGGAAGGAGGCATCTGCCATATAGGGATCAGTAGAAGTTTTCAAAAACTTCAGTTATATCATGGGGCGCTGTCTTGGTTGTGCCATCCTGGGCTGTGATAGAGGGAATTAACCTGGAACACTCCAGCTTGCATGGTCATAAGGCCAAGAGCCTACCTGCCTTCTCCCTTGATCCGCATAGTGAGATTTAGTTTTTAATATAGCGTATTCTGCCTTTTCCCGTAGTAGGTCAGCATATTTATTTCTGAGGGATAATAATGCTTCCAGAGAATCAGAAGATGTAGATGAGGAGAGGGAGAGTTCTGCTGTCCTAATTTGAACAATGAGGGAAAGCGCTTCTGCCTCCCTCTGCTTTTTCCTATATGAGGCTATCTTAATAAATTCCCCCCTAAGATAGCACTTAAGAGCGCACCATAGCATGTCCTATTTCTGGACAGAGATTCTGTTAGATTCAAGAAAAGATTGGATAAGGGATTGTACCTTAGAGACAATCGATTTATCTTTTAGTAATTGGGTGTTTAATCTCCATGTTGTATCTCTCTGGCTAAGGGGGTCTAGAGTTAGTAACTCCCAGGCTACTGAATGGTCTGACAAAACAATTGGTTCCAAACCGGTTTGACATAGGCCTTTTAGGAGGGGGAAGATTAAATAAAATGTAATCCAACCTGGACCATGTTTGGTGTATTGTCGAGTAGAAGGAAAAGAGCTTGTGGGAAGGGTTAAGCATACGCCATGGATCACAGAGTCCAAATAATTCCATAAAATCATTCAAAGCCCTTTGTGATGGTGCGGGGGATTTTAATGTCAGGTAAGATCTGTCCAAGCCTTGAGTTGGTGGGATATTCCAGTCCCCTCCCAAAATTAAAGGGATAGGTAAAAATGAGGCAAGTCTGTTAGCTAGGCCCATTAGAAAGGCAGGGTCACCTCCTACTGGACCATATAGGGAACCCAGGATAACCTCCTTACCCATTAGAGTGCTCTTAACCAGTACAAATCTGCCATTAGGGTCCATCATAGAAGATTCTGCTTGAAAGGAAATATTGTGTATAATTAAAATTGCTACCCCCCTAAATGAAGACGGATCTCTGGCTGAGAAGACTTGTGAAACCCCTTGTCAACATAGCCATATGACTTCATTTTTCCAATAAATGTGTTTCCTGTAACAAAATAATGCCAGCGTTGAGCAGAGCACAGTGTTTTAAAACCTGAAGTCTTTTCACAGGATCTCTGACTCCCCTAATATTCCATGTTATGACTTTAACTGCTGCATTCACCATTTGTTGTACCTAATATGAGTATACATCCTATTCTAACCATCAAGATTATAGAAACCTTAGGGCACACTCCAGCTCACCCCTCTCCCATCCAGTTACCAACCTCCCTCCAAGTACCATAATATGTAGCCAATCCCATCCCTCTGATAGGAATCCCCCCCCCAAATTGGAATCTCTGGCCCTGAGACCCCTTTCTCTAGAAAAGTGAGTAGTCTAATAGAAGAATCCAAGCCTCTCTCCCCATTCCCCCCACATCCCAGCAACTATGTACAAAGGACCCTATTTCAAGCCAAGATCTCCAGATAAACATGTGGGTCCCATCCCCTACAGCTCCTGACTGCTCCTCGATTGGAACAAAGCCTGGAGATAAAAGATAAATATGGAAACCCACTGGATTTAACTTATTATCCTCCTTAAGGCTTGTCAGATAAGCCAAAACCCAGTACAGAGGACCCAGAGGAAGCATTAAGGAGCTGATCCCCCCTTTAGCTGGAACGCTATGCAGCTTCCACAAGCTTGCATGGGTCTGAGCTCCACTCCCCCCCATTACTGCTTTTAAATATCCGGTATAAGTCGGCCTTTGAAAGCACAAGATAAGAATAAGACCTTAGCGCCAGCCTGGCCTGACTGTCCGTGGTATGGAGGGAATAATGGAGCTATTCTCATAATCAACCAAGTGACACATAAACCCTCGGGAAGCGTCTTAATCAGAATATGGCAGCCCTTAACCTGAAGGAATTGTAGGCTCTGATGAATCACCCTGCCTAACCCAATTCATGTTATGTGTATCAACTCTCCCCCCCCCCCACATTTTTCCACTGTCAATATGCAGAGGAAAACTTCAGCCCAGTGATAATGGGCAGTATCAATAAACAAACCACACTGCCAGTAATTAGAACAAATAACATCAAGAGATAAGCTATTGTTATACAGTACATGTGGGAGATCAGTCTGTGGAAGTCAGAAACTGGTTGCTGGAACACGGAAAAGACCAGGGGAAGAAATAGGAGCCAGGACAGAAAAATGGTCCGAGACAAAATCTAACCCTAGGAACTCTCCCTGAAAGTAAAAGTTCCTCCATACATCGAGGGTTCTGGAAACTCGCCACTACCCCCAGCGGTTGTGTCCAGACATTGCCACACCAAGGAACATGGGCGGCCTACCCAGTCCAAGCCAGAGAAACCCTAAACAGGTACCAAAAAGGAGAAAGAAGGCAATTTTTAACTTAAATCTTGAGAATGGGAGGATTAGCCTCCAACATTGCAGGTACTATGTTTGGGAAGGTACAGTATAGTCAGCCATTCTTAAACAGATCTGGTAGCTTGCTTGCCAGATCAGCTGCCACTTGTGTGGGTGAGTCGAATGATATCCAGCTCACAGAGATAGAGACCTGTAACTTAGCTGGGTAAAGCATCTTAAATGGTATACCAGCTGCTATTAGCTTGCAAACAGTGGGGTGGAAAGGCATGCGTTTTTGCTGAATTTCATATGGCAGATCTTGAGTGATTCTGAGCTTTGTGCCTTCCCAAGTAATGGACTGTAACTCCTTGACTTTTGCTATAACATGCTGCTTTTCAACATAACTCAGAAATTTGAGAATTATGGGTCAGGGAGGTGAACCAGGCTGTGGTCGAGGTCTGAGAGACCTGTGGGCTCTCTCAATGTGGTAGTTAGTGCTAAGCGGAGAGAGGCCCACTATTTTCTGAAGTAGTTTCTGGATAAATGCCACAGTATTAGGGCCTCCTTCCAATTCTGGTAGCCCCAGGACTAGAATGTTGTTCCAATGGCTTCTCTCCTTGAGGTCTTCAGTTTTCAGCTGAAGTTTTTGGATTTGTTGTCAAAGATGTACCAACTCCAGATCCACTTTGTTCTTCCACTTCTCCAGGGAGGACGAGCGGGCTTCTTCATCTTCCGTCCATCTGGTGAGGTCAGCAATGTCCCCCGGTATGGATTTTAATTCTGTGGAGATCTCCAAAAGGGTCTCTCGGAATGGGAGTAACTCCGGTAGAAAGTGATCTTCCGTGAGGGGCATTGGCTGTGTGATCGGTGTACCGCTTTTGCCCATCTGCCCGCCCTGTGCCTTAGGCTTCTTGGACATTTCTCCGGTGAGGGAGGAGGTGTGTGTTTCAGCTGGGTCTGCCTCATATCAGGTCCCGTCGCGGAGAAGAAAACTCAAATGGTGATGCAATTTTCATCAATATCTAATGCTGAAGGCAGGAACTTCCTGATGGTTTAGTTATTCAGATCTGAAAAGAAGTAGATTCAGTATTTAGTAGGCAATAATGGCAGGAATAGGACGGGAGCTCTGAGTCTCTGCTGCTACCAGATTGCTTGCATCACGTGACTCACCTCCAGTCTTCAATTTCCTTGAGCAATCACTCAACCCTAAGACTGCAGCACCCCTAACAGATACACAAGACAAATACAGCTGAGTATCTTCAGTATAGCAATGAAAATTCAATCTGCAGTATCCAGTGCTTCCTCCAGTGGCAAATAGTACACGGCAAACAACATGGGGGCCAAGATCAACCCATGAACCACACCACAGCAAAGTGCAGCACTGCTCAAGATGTAAGAGTCTAGTATCACCCGTTGCACCCTACCAGGTAAGTAGGACTCAAACCACCATAACGCCATTCCCTAGAGTACTATGTGGTGATTAGCTGCACCAACAGCACCCCATGGTCCACCATGTCAAGCCCCAAGAAAAGATCAGTCAGGACCAAGACAGAATAAAGTCCACTCCTCCTCGCCAGGAAGAGATTATGGTGCATCCTGACCAGAGCAGTCTGAGGACTTTAGCAAAGCCAGAAACCAGCCTGGAGAGGCTCATTGATGCATTCTTTCAGGTGTTGCTCCAGCTTTATCACTATCACCTCTTCAATCATCTTCCCCAAAAAAGGGAAGGTTCCAGACAGGTCTGTAATTTGAGAGATCATCAGGGTCCAACAATGATTTTTTGAGAAGGAGCTTCACCACCACCCTCTTCAGTACATGAGGAAAACCCCATCTTCTTGAGGGAACACCTGATGATTTCCACAAAAGTTGGACCCAAGGCTCCCCCAGCAACCCAAAAGAAGCCAAGTTGGCTCTGGATCCCAAGTATAGTAGGTAGGGAATGGTCTCAAGAGCACCTGGAAGACCTCATCCAGCAATACCGGCCCAAACTCCTCCCACAGAAATAGAGTGCCTCTGCCCACCATTAAATGGAAACTGCCAGCCCAAGACCGCTCACTCAAACAGTTCCTGGCCTGAATTGAGAACACCTCATACAGAAAAAAAAACAATTACACTCATCACACTCTACCAGTCACAGACTAGATTATCCTTTAATCTAAATAAAGTCATGAAGATCTTCAGAAAGGATAAATACAATGGGCAGGTTTTAAAAGATGGAGGATGTTGATGCATATCCGATCTTTGCATCTACTGTCCTCCCAATTGCCCCAAATCATAAGCACCCTATTTTCAAAGGCACTCATGGTTCTGTGACAGCTTCCACAATTAATGGTGGCTTGCATAAAAAAATAATGCATTTGTCACCCTTTGGATGCAAGTACTGCCATTATGCCATAATTATGCATCATTGTACCAAATGTTAGATGTAGCGGTGACATTAATGCAATAGAAGGGAATAATTTGTCATGTAATTTCAAATTGCCATCTACTGTTTGCCCACCCCATGTCTTCTGCGCTTCAAACTTTTATAAAATGTTGTGAAAGTGATGTTGAGAAGCTTGATCAAAGTCAGGATAACCATTTCTTCCATAATTTGAGTAAGGAGGAAAATGAGGCTCTGGTGGGACTAGAAAAAAATGTTGAAATTACCATCAAGTCAGCAGATAAGGGTGGAGCAATTGTAATCATGAATAATGAGGATTACAAAAGAGAGGTTCATAGACAGTTAAGTGATACCAATTTCTATATGCATTTAAATACTGACCCCATGTTCTCCTTTAAGAATGAGATCAATAAATATCTCAATTCATTACAACAGAAAGTCCTTTTGCCTAAGCAAGCGATTGAATATTTACGTGTAACACATCCTGTTAGGGCTACTATTTATTGTCTCCCTAAAATCCATAAGAGTTTAATTGACCCTCTAGGAAGACCATTTATTTCGAGCAATAACTCCCTCACAGCACCTTTGGATAAATTTGTTGATGCTCATTTGAGTGAACTTGTTAAGGTCACGCCAGCACATTTAAAAGATACTGGCGAGGTACTTAACATAATAAATGACATAGAAATTGCAAGGGATAGCCTTTTGGTTACACTAGATGTTACTGCTCTTTATACTAATATTCCCCATGGGGTGGGATTGAATGCTTTAAAATATTTCCTGGATAAAAGAGAAGTTAGAAATACAGGGACTTAAATATTGGTTGATTTGGCATCCTTTGTGTTGAAATTTAAAGCCTTTTTTACAAAAATGAGTACTTTTTACAGATAAAAGGCACTACTAAGGGGGCTAGTTTTGCCCCCAATTTTGCGAATTTGTATATGGTGAAACGGGAAGAAAGGGCAATTAGGTCATCGAGTAACCCCTTTCTCTATCTGATCGATATATGGAGACATTACACAGACGATGTATTATTGATTTGGAAAGGCACAGTAGCTGAGTTACATGATTTTGAAGAATATCTTGAACTCAGTAACTCCAACCTGAAATTCAGTCTGACTTATAGTGATGAAAGCATTAATTTTTTGGATTTGGTCATTTATATGAATGAGACCGGGGGACTTTCTACAGATTTATTCCTCAAGGCTACTGATCATAACACTCTCTTGTTGGCTAATAATAGCCATCCACAACATGTGGTTAGGGCCATTCCAAAAGGTCAGTTTGTTAGAATGAAAAGAAATTGTAGCACACCAGATATTTATAGAGACAGAGCTGATGAATTAGAAAACAGGTTAAGAGAAAGGGGCTACTCGTGTAACATCATAGGAAAAGCCAGAGATGAAGTAGATGCTCTTGATAGGAATGTATTGCTGAAAGGGAAAGAAAAGAATATTGAACTATTTAACAGGGATATTCAGACTTTTTTGTGAGCACTTTTAATGCACAATCTAAAGAGATTTCAAATATAGTGAAGAAGCATTGGCACATTGCACTTCAGGATCCAAGTTTACGTAATCTTTCAGAAGGTCCTAAAATAGTGTTTAGAAAAGGCACTAGTTTGAAAGACCATCTACTACATTCAGTCCAGCCATCATCTGAGTGGCACTGCATGTGGCTACCTAATAAATCATATGGTAGCCATCATTGTGGGAATTGTAAATTTTGTAATATGGTGCATAATACTAAAACTTTTAAAAATCCTCTGACCAAAGAGAATGTCCAGTCAGAGATTTCATTACTTGCTCTTAGTGTGGTTTGGTGTATTTAGCCCTATGTAAATGTGGGGCTTTCTATATTGGAAAGACAAAACAGGCATTTAAAACCCACATAGGGGAACACAGTAGAGCAATTGAAAATAAAGATGTGAAAAATGCATTAGCGTTGCATATTTCAAAAGTGCGTGTCTGCTCAGATCATGGCTTTAAATTTCAAGGGCTTGAAAAACCTGTACAGTCCTTGAGGGGAGGGGATTTTGATAATCTCCTACTTAAATGGGAATAGTATTGGACTTATGTTTTTAGAAGCATGGAAGGAAATGGCCTTAATGGCAAACTTGAGATTAAACCATTTCTCAAAAATAGGTGATGAAGAAATATGTGTTTGTGGCTGCTTATGATCATTCAGATATATGTTTTTTTTGTGTTAATTATTTTTCCTTTTTTCATTTTTAGGTTGCAATGGCTTAAAGGAATTGGTGTTCTTGACAAATCTATGAACAATTACAACCGTTTTCGTTACCCTGTGTAAGTGCCTATACAATGTTATTATTGGCTGCACTATACTTGATATCACTGTTTTTTTTATTAAGAGAAGGAGGTCATGATACCCCTTATGATAATTTATGCAGCATTAGTGTGTGCTTTTACAAATGGTAGGCTCTGAACCATGTTCATATTTTGAATTGTGTATATTGAATACTGTCACTTTAAGGGAAGGTGTATTTAAGTAACAGGTAACTGCCAACACGCACACCTTTGAAAAAGCTCAGTGGAGTGAAACATGTCAGGTGATGTGTAGTCGAGCAGGCTGTGGAGCAGGCGGAGCGTTTTGAAGTGCTTTGGGGAATTGTTTGTCTTTTATACTGCCGTTTATGTCCATGGACTAGTATCCAGTTTTTATCTCATATTTATGGATTAAAGGATTTTTTGGATCAAGCACTATTTTCTTGGTGAGTGACTTTTTCCTGCATACATGGACTGTTTTGATGAAATATAGTAGTTTGACATACAGTGGGAAATTACACTATGTTAGTGTCCCTTGGTTGGTGCCGGTCCCAGTGGCTTTTGCCTGAATTTGTGGTTGTTAGGATGGAAATCCATACACAAGTGGCAACCATATATTATATATAGGATAATGTATGGGACCCCGTACACAACCACGCTATTCTCATACCGATTGGTTTCAATGATGATCAGGAATTCGAGAGTGAAGCTTGAGAGTTCCCTTTCATCATAAAAACCATGAGGTATGAGAATACAGTGGTTGTTTTTGGACTCGCATGCACTTTTCTTTATAGTGTATGGTGCCCAAAAAAGAAAAGATCACTTACTTTTTCTTTTTCAGCTGCTGTGTTTGCCGCCGGGGCTAGCACTTCCAGTATGTCCGCTGACCAGCCAGCTTGCATGTACCAAGTTCCAACTGCCCCCTTGTCCTATTAACAGTGCTGTTGGGTGTGGTTGCATTGTGACATGCCTAGTAACACAGAATGAAAAGTCATTCTGTGCTAGTAGGTACATCACTAGTGCAGCAGAATTACTTTTTCATGTGTATGGATACCCACACGCAATTGTATTCTGCCATACACTATAATAGATTTACTGTGCATGCTTTAATGGTGTCATAGGTCATACCAAAGCTAATCAAACATTATTAAAACAATTTCTTTCTTAATAGCTTTACTAAGAAATTGGTTTGAAAAAAATCAAAACTAAAAAAATGTATTCGAGTGTTAAAGAGAAGCTGGAAGTATCTAATGGACAATAGTATTACAGGTTACACAGTATAATACTGAAGAGTGGGAAGGAGTCTCGAGCTACAGGATTACAGGACTGCAGTAGAATACCTACTAGGGAGAGGCATACATATTGTGCCTTAAAGTAAGTAAGTTGGTTAGTTGTTCATTTATTTCGCAAAGAATCCTTTAGGCAGATGCCTACTTTCAAAGGATCCAGGGTCAGAAACAACATTAATATACAGAGTCGCAGGAACATACTGCAGAATCATTTACATACAGTATACTGGATTCCCAGAGATTTTCACTATTGGTAGCTATTCCTTTTCTCAGTGCAAAAGTCTATAAAAACATAAATTAGCAGACCAAATGCATCAGTCTTTGGTAATAGGCATGGTGCCAATAGACTGAAGGATAGTGAATGTGCCCCCCCCCCCCCACACACACACACAAAATAGAGACATGGAGGGTCAGGGAATACAAGCCAGTGAATCTGGTATTAATTGCTGGAAAGTTGCTGTAAACAACAATAAAGGGGAAAACTGTTGAATTCCTAGAGAAAAAAGGGATATTGGATAAAAATCAGGATGGGTTCATGAGGGGCAGATCATGTCAGAGTAAATGGATAGACTTTCTGACCTTAGTAATGCAATTGGTTGAAATGGGTCAGGCAGAGGAAATACTATATTTGGATTTTAGTAAGGCATCTGGCTCTGTGCAACATAGGAGACCAAAGGCCAGATATTCAAAGCTTTGCTCTCGGCACAAACCTGTAATGCTAGAATAGTGCAGAATTTGTGCCAGACTGCAATATTCAAAAGCCCTTTTAGCACCAGCACTGTGTGATAGCACTGATGCTAACAGTTAAAGTATGCAGGGAAGGGAGGTAGGGGAGTGGCCATGAATGCCAGCGCACCAGCATATTCAAAATAGTAGTGCCACGCTACAGGTTGTTGCACCACCGGTAGCACAGCGCTAAATACTGCTTGCAAAAAGCATGCAGTAAGTGGTGGTGGAACCTGAAGTAATTCAACGTGACACTTCAAATTACTACCATAGTAATTGGAAGTGTAACTTCTAATTACATCCATGTCCAATCCTGGTAGTCTAGTGCCACCCCCCCATCATGATCCCCGACTCCTGTTGTATTCAGAATCTTAACTTTTCGCTGGTAGTCCAGTGGCCAACCACCCCCCCAACTGGTAGTGCCAACACCCCTGCATCTCCCCACTGTCCTTAAATGGAGCCAGTGACTGGCTCAACCCACTGCATACCTCCATGGCCAGCCATGGACTTTGTGTTGAATGGGCACGTACAGTGCTGAGTAATAAATGAGCATGCTTATTGTTTTTTATTGAAATTTTCAACACTGGGATGCCCACTCCCAGTGTTGGATGCTCTCTCAGCCCAATTTTATTGCTGATGGGCATGCCCAATCCCCCTGTCGGCATCATGATTCCCCCTCCAACTCATGTGGCACACTGGGAGCCCATCCAGTGTGCCCAAATGTATTTTTTTCCCATACCTATAAATAAAGAAAAACATACACTGATGTCTTGTTTCTTTGATGCAGGATTTTGCATTGACATTTTCAATGCAGGATCCTTCATCAAACTTCTGTAGTCTGCCCCCAAAAATCCACTGACATTGGGGTGCCCAATCCCTGTATCGGCATTATGTCCACCCAAACCCCCCAACTCATGTGGCACACTGACAGCCCACCCCAGTGTGCCCCAAAGTTATTTTAATGTATATTTTTGCCTTGCCAAGGGGGGTGCCCAATTCCCCTTCTTGGCAGCATGTATCCCCCCAACTCATGTGGCACACTGGGAGCCCACCCCAGTGTGCCCATATTAATTTATTTATTTATTTTATGTACCTGTAAATAAAGAAAACCATCACCAACATGTTATTGTTGTTTTTAACCTGGAAAAAAGAATTTATTTATTATTTATTTGGAAAATGTTTCACCAGGAAAGACATCAGCAGCTGTAAACAGCTCATTTCTAGAAGTATCCTATGTGGGGGAGTACAAGAATTGGGAGATCAGGCAAACACATCGCAATAACAAAGCAATACACGAACAATTACCAAAACAAAACAGTGTAGTACAATTACAGAAGAGAACCAGCCAGGGTAAACAAAACCACGTTCAGATATAACGTACATTGCAACAACTCAAGAGCAGGTAATCTAGTAGGTTAAAGGTTAGAGGATGGATAACACATTTGAAGTGCTAGAAGTAGTAGGCTGTTGTATACCCAAGGGAGGGCAGTTATAAGACAAGTGGGGAAGTGAACAGAAGAGGGTTAGAAGGTGGAGGTGGAAGAGGTAGAGAGAGGGACAGCCAAGATATAACTCCTTCAGGATGCTGTGAACTCTGCAAGGGGGACAGGACCAGACAGAAAGGGAGATGGGAGAAAGGGAGTGGGGAGGTAGAGAAGAGAGAGGTGGAGGAACAGAAGGGGAGGAGAGGGATAAGGAAGTAGGGAGGTAGGTGGGAGATGGATTTTAAAGTGAGGGAATGGGAGAGGGAGAAAAGAGAGAGAGCCAACCTATACCACTTCAGGATGCAGAGAACCCTGCAAGGGGCTCAGGATTAGAAAGTGTGTGGGGGGGAAGGAAGAGGGGTAGAAGAGAGGGAGCTAGGATCTATACCTCTTCATGATGACAGAGAACCCTGCAAGGGGGGCAGGACCAGGCAGAAAAAGAGGGGAGAGAAGAGGGGCAGGGAGGAGGAGTGGGATGTGGTGGGTGACCAGAGGGGAGGAAAGGGATAAGGAATAGGGAGGCTGGAGAAAATAGGGGTAAACTAGGAATGGAAAATGGGGAGAGCATCAGTGTGGGGGTGGAAGGGGGTAGTGGGGGGGGAAGGACAGCAGTAGAGTGTTGAAATAGCACAATAGATTGTGAATGGTAGTAGAGAGTCGAAATGGTACAGTAAGTTGTGGTAGGGGGTGGGTGAAGGGGCTATAATAGGTGGTAGCATGTGAGGAAGTAATCAAAGGAAGGGTTCAGTTAGAAGACAGGAGGTAAGTCAGGGACAGAGGAGTAGGGGACAGTGCACAATGGTGGGGAAGGTTGTGAATGGGGGCTAGTAACAAGTACAGTTAGAAGAACAGAAGTAAAGTAGGGCTAAAGGAAAATGTGCCAGAGTTGGGAGGGTTGAAGGGGGGCTAAGAATAAGTGCAGTTAGGGGAATAGAAATTATGAAGGGCTAAGGAGACTGAAAATGGGGAAGAGGAAAGTCTGATAGGAGGTGGTAGTGAGTTCCAAAGCTTTGGGAAGCGGTAGGAGAAAGCTTCCTGGCCTATGCCGGTCAGGTAAAGCGACAAGAAAACAGTCCCTTGTCATCTTCCCAGTCCCCCTCCCATCCCTCACCTCCCACTGAGCAGCCACCTCCCATACCTCCCTTACCCCACACTTACCTCTGGAAGCTGGCGCTGTCATCTTCTGAGGACCAGTACAAGACTGCCCTCTTCAAATCCAAACCACAAAATGAAGAAACAAAGGTAAGCACTGTATAATGGCTGTCAATGGGGGTTTCAGCTTATGATGATATCTTAGCATTTTAAGGAATTATGACCCCAAATTTTCAACATGGGGTTCTTGGGACCCCACCTCATGAACATTGTCACTGTCATTTCATTACTCAGTCCCAAGAGGTGATCTTTGTGGTCACTGCACAGAATCACCTTTCGGGACCAATTAACAAAACAACAGTGCCACTGTTCATGAGGTGGGGTCCCAAAAAGCCCATGTTGCAAATTTGGTGAAACAATTCCAAACAAGCATTTGTCAATGCCGAATGTTTGCTTGCTGGCATTGGCAGTGGTAGTGCAGAAGTTACAGAGCTGCGTAATGCAAATGGCAGTGAAGTATTGAACTGAAGCCAACCCCACCACCCTGCAGAGAGTGACAGGCATTGGGGTGTGCGTTTAGGTCGTCAGGCATAACGGCCACGCCATTTCACCACACCCCACCCTGCAGACACTGACAAGTGTCACAGTGTTCCTTGGGGTCTTTGGCCCTTATGCGCACCCCATTCCATTAGGAAATACGGTGAGATGAGTGCGATGTAGGAGAATGGGTTGAACTTTGGAGCCGAAGAGTCCAAGGCATACCTTGATGCCTCTCACTGGCTGCAGGGTGTGGAATGGTATGAGCATTACAGGCAAGAATCCCAAGTCACACCCCTGATGCCTGTCATTCTGTACAGGGTTGGGCGTTATGGTTGGAAACCCTCATATCTCAGGCATTTGTTGGTATTTTCACTCCAAATGTTCAACATGGTTTTTTTGTGACCCCACCTCATGAACAGGGGGAATATCAGTTTGTTAGCCGAAAGCTGCTTATGCACAGCGACTACGGCATTTAGCACCACAGGTGCAAAAACATTCCGAACAGGATGTAAAAAGACAGCTGTACTGTTCATGGGGAGGTGTAAAAATGGCAATGTTGCAAATCTGCAGTAAAAATATTTTAAAAAATGGTGAAGTCACGAGCGTACATAGAAACTGTGCAACGCACACCCGTAATATAATTAGGTTGGGGATTTTTTTTACAGCAGATTGTCAACTCAGGCATTTTGGTGCCTCCGATCATGAACAGTGTCACTGTGATTTTCTTTATCTGTCCCAAACAATGATTTCCCACAGCGACTATGCATCTCTGCACTGAAAGTGTGAAAACACACTTCATCCATGTTGGGAAAAATGACAGCTGTACTATAAATAAGGAAGTGTGGAAAAATGCCACTTGTGAAAATCTGGACTTAAAATATTACAAAGTCATGAACTTACGAGGGTGCGTGGAAACTGCGCAATGCTCACTCGTAACACAGTCATTTATGGACTTTTGTCACCAAATTTTCAACATAGCCATTTTAAGACCTCTGCTCATGAACAGTGTAACTGTGATTTTCTTAATCTGTCCCAAACATTGCTTTCGCACACCAACAGCACCACTGTGCGCTACATGTGCAAAAACACATTTTGGGTGGTATATGAAAAATGGCAGCTGTACTGTTCATAAGGAAGTGTAATAAAATGGCAATGTTGAAAATCTAGAGTGAAAATATTAAATTCGCAAACTTACGAGCGTGCGTAGGAACTGCGCAACGCACACTCGTGAAACAGTCATTGTTAGGAATTTTTTCACCAAATGTTCAACATAGCCATTCTAAGACCTCTGCTCATGAACAGTGTCACTGTGATTTTCTTAATTTGTCCAGTACATTGATTTCGCACACCGACTATGCCATTGTGCGCTACATGGGCAGAAGCACATTTTGGGTGAGATGTGAAAAATGACAGCTGTACTACTCATAAGAAGGTGTGGTAAAATGGAAATGTTGAAAATCTGGAGTGAAAATATTGAAAATTCGCAAACTTACGAGTGTGCGTAGGAACTGTACAACGCACGCTCGTAAAACAGTCATTTTTAGGAATTTTTTCACCAAATTTTCAACATAGCCATTCTAAGACCTCTGCTCATGAACAGTGTCACTGTGGTTTTCTTAATTTGTCCCGTACATTGATTTTGCACACCGACTGCACCATTGTGCGCTACATGGGCAGAAACACATTTTGGGTGAGATGTGAAAAATGACTGCTGTACTACTCACAAGAAGGTGTGGTAAAATGGCAATGTTGAAAATCTGGAGTGAAAATATTGAAAATCTGCGAACTTACGAGTGTGCGTAGGAACTGTGCAACGCACGCTCGTAAAACAGTCATTTTTTGGAATTTTTCCACCAAATTTTCAAAATAGGCTTCTTGAGAGCCCACCTTATGAACACTGGCAGTGTCATTTTGTTAATCAGTCCTGAAAGGTGATTTTGCACAGTGACTGCGAAATCACCCTTCGGGCCTGAATAACGCCATGACAGTGACAGCATTCGTGAAAAGGGGTCCCAAAAACCCCTTGTTGAAAATTTGGTGCAAAAATTCCCAAAAATTCCTGAGATAAGCAACAAAGTTGAAAACCCCTATATATCCCATTATACAGCTTACGGCATTTCCTCAGTTAGGTGGTCAGCTGAAGAGTGCAGGCATGTTCCTGGTCCACGAGATTGTCCGAGGTCCGGAGGTATGTATGGGGTGAGGGGGTGTGGGAGGCAGGGTGCGCAGTGGGTGGGTGCAGGTTGTGGGGGCAGGAGACTGCGTGTGACCGTTTTAATTTACAGGTTTTTTTTTTTTTTAGCGATGCGGGGACGTTTGCCACACTGGGGTGGGCTCCCAGCGTGGCACAAGGATGGCTGGTGGGGCCGTGGAGCCGACGGGGGATTGGGCACCCTCGTCAGCCATAACATCTATTGCCACACTGGGGTGGGCTCCCAGCGTGGCACCCAGTACTCGGGGGGTGAGGACAGTGGAGCCGACGGAGGATTGGGCACCCCCATCAGCTATTCTATGAGTTGCCACACTGGGACGGGCACCCAGTGTGGCATGTGGAAGACTTTGGGGGGGGAGAGTGCAGCACAGCCGATGGGGGATTGGGCATCCCCGTTGGCTATACGTGTGTGCCGGGGGGGGCAGCACGCAGTATGCGTGCGTGCATTTCTGTGTATGTGTGTGTGTGTGTAGGGGGAGCTGCGCATGAGCAGGCAATATCTTATCGCTGCTCACTGAAGCATAACTCCCCCTTTCAACTGTATGCCACTGCATTTTGAAGCTGTCATAGACAGCTCCAGCATGCATTGGTGGACTGGGGCCGCTCCTGCCAACACACTGACTGAATTGGAAGAGGGGGTGACACACCTCCGAAAACTTGGATGATGGCACTATGTTTCTTGCACATGCGTGCAAGCACACATAAAAATGACTGTGTTACGAGCATGAGTTGCACAGTTTCTACGCACGCTCATAACTTCACCAATTATTAATAATTTCACTCTGGATTTTCAACATTGCCATTTATTCACATCTGCTTATGAATAGTATTAGCTGTCATTTTTCATATCCTGCCTGAAACATGTTTTCACACCTGTGGTGCAGAATGGCATACTCACTGCGTGAAATCAACTTTTGGGATGGATTAACAAAATCACAGTCCAACTGTTCATGAGGAGAGGTCCCAGAAAGGCCATGTTGAAAATTTGGAGAAAAAATTCCAAAAAGTAACTGCGTTACAAGCGTGCATTGCGCAGTTTCTAAGCACACTCGTAACTTTACCAATTGTTCATGTTTTCATTCCAGATTTTCAACATTACCATTTTTTCACGCTACCTCATGAATAGTACAGCTGTAATTTTTTAAATCCTGCCCAAAATGTTTTTCCGCACATGTGGTACAAAATGATGTTACAGTTGCCTGGAATTACATTTCAACAGGGATTTGAAAGTTTTCTATACTGGGTACATGCGATGAGGTGATAAGAAGGTTATGTTGAACATTTGCAGTGAAAATTATTTAAGATGGCACAGTTATGACTATTTGTTGTAATTTCGTTACACCTGCTCGTAACCTAATGTGTAGAGGCACAGAGGCAGAGACTTCTGTGTTTCCACAGCTACATACAGGACCTGCACTCCCACTGTGACATATGGACACAGTTGTACTATCTGGATGGAGGGATGGGAGCGCAGGGTTCAAAGGACCCTGCACTCCCACAGTAAAATGAAGATACTAAAGTAAGGAAATCAGTTGCAAAAATGTCATTAATACATCAGTTAGGGTGACTACCATAGCAACAAAGCAGGGAAATAAGATGTTAGAATTTACAACTCTAATGCCCCACCCACAGAGTTCCCACCCCTACTGCCCCACCCCATCCCCCCACACTCCACACACCAACAGGCATCGGGGTGTGCCGTGGGGTCATCAGGACTGTCACCCCATCCCATGTGTAAACAAGCTTACATGCTACAGTATAGGACAATGGGGTGAGAGTTAGGCCTGACTACCCCATGGCACACACTAGTGTCTGTTGGTGTGCAGAGGGATGGAGGTGGGGTTGTAGGGGTTGGAACCCTGTGGGTGGGCATTAGGGTTGTAAACCCTACTGCCTCATTTCCCTCCTTTTGTTACTATGGTATTCACCCTAACTGATGCATTAACGACATTTCTGCAACTAATTATATATATATATATATATATGTATGTAAAATAAGGGGATATATGATAGGCATGAGTGTGATATGGAAAATATTTTCACTCCTTTAGAGTGACCTCTGAATATTCACAAGTGGTGAAGCCAAGTGTGAGTATCCAGAGGTCACTGTGCAGGAGTGAAAATATTTTCCATATTGCATATCATGCATCCGTTTTATAAAATAGGAGCATGATAACTGCATATAACTCCAGTTATCACACTGTGATGATGTCATAACAGCGTGATAACTGGAGTTGTCACACTGTAGTAAGAATATCTGTTTTTATCTAATGGGTTATCTGTTCACCCCTATTGTATAAATACCTATATATACTTTCTGTGTGTAGATATATGTCTTTATAGCTTTGTATGTACACACATCTATATAGTGCTACACGGAGTCATATATTACCCACTGTGTCCCTCATTATGCGGACATCCCTCAGTGTACCCTCAATCTAGCCCTGGGCCTGCATATGCACCCCATGTGAACAGTGCTTTGCACACATTGACTGTGATGTACAGCCAGACATGGCCACAGAGGGTTCTAGGCTATGAGCCTACATATAGTTAACCTTTGTACATACAACGGTGTTGGTATTTGTGTTCTGAGTTTGTATCTCCATGTTTGAGAATATGTCCCACCCTCTAGGTAGCGGTGTCCCTCATTGCCCCTCATTCTGCACATCTGTGTCCCTCATTGCAGAGATGCATGGGTGGGTGGTATGCACTGACTGTGCCTGCCAACACCCATTTCCTGCAGCATCCAGCCTCTACTTCCATTCTGACCAACAGGGGGTTATTGTGTGCACACCCTGGCCTGCAGCATCCAGCCTGTACTTCCATTTTGACCAACAGGGTGTTGCTGTGTGCACACCCTGGCCTGCAGCTTTCAACCCATACTTCCATTCTGACCAACAGGGAGTTGCTGTGAGCTCCTTGCAATAGTGCCGGGCAAAGTATATAGGAGTGCATGCAAAGTAGGCCATAATGAGATGCAAATGTGACTGTTTGCCCACGGATTGCCTGATTAGGCACATTGCATAGGATCTTTGAATACTGCAAACTTTTGCACCGGGCTAATGTGTTAGCACTGTGAATCAGGTTAGCCCGGGACAAACCTCTCAAAAGTATAGCACAGTTTTGCAGTGTGTGGCCTGCCTTGCTGTTTGCAGTTGTTGTGCAACACTTCATTGCTATCACACACTTTGTCAACCAATTTCAGTTCTGCCCTACTCCACATCTGTGTCCACTGAGCTGACGTTGCAATTTGCACTTTCCTGTTGCTATATTCAGAGCAGTCTTATTTTCTGGGCTATTTTAGCACTGTACTCCCAGCCCTGTTTGTACTGCTTTCTTTGCATGCTATATTCAGCACTTTTAGCCCCGTGGCTATTCCTTTGAGTATAGCTTGCTACTGATTCAGGGCTAATTTATCACACCGTGCAGTGCTAATTTAGCCACAGGGCTAAGTTTCGAATATCTGGCCGCAAGTAAAGAAACTGTGTTGTCTAGGGATAGGGAAGAGACTCTCTACAGGGACTGATTGTTGGAAAGGACACATAAGGTAATGCTCAATGGCAAATTCTCCAAGGTTAAGGATGTGATAAGTGGAGTACCGTGATATGTGATAAGTTTCTGTCCTGGAGATGATCCTTTTCAAAAAAGTACATTACTGACATTGTGTTTTGGACTAGTTTATTTGCAGATTATACTAAACTCTGTGGCAGAGTGGACATAGATGAAGGGTTTAACACCATGATGAAATATGGACAAACTGAAAAGAGGGCAGGTGTTTGGCAACTAAAATTCAATGCCAAAAACTTCAAAGTGATGCATATTGGGTGCAGAAATCCACAGTTGTAGTACACAATAAATGGAGTAAAAGTGGCACACTCAAAAGAGGAAACAGTCCAGGGGGGTAGTAAATATTCTAGAAATCTTTTTTTCAATGTAGTGAGGCATATGAGAAGGCTAATAGGATGCTGTGTCATATAAGAAGGGTTTTCACTGGCTGAAGTAGGGATGTAGTTCTTCCAATGTGCTGGTCACCTGTCAAACCTCACCTTAAGTACTGTGTGTGCAGAAGAAAAAGAAAAGTGAAGAAAGATCTGGCTAGATTAGAGACCATACAGAGGAGGGCAACAAAAATAATTCAGAGCTTGCAAGATAAAACTTGTGAGGGGACATTATAAGATCTAAATATATATTCTTTGGAGTATAGGTGTAATAAGGGGCATGTCATTGAGATATACACATACATTAAGGAATACAATAGGGTGGATTAGACTGAACATTTAAAAATAAAAATAGTTCAAACTGGGGTGAGTGAAGTCGAGGAGATTTGACTTGCCTAAAACTTCACAAAGTTTCCTCACCTTTGCTTCATGTACATCCTCATTTAATGTAGTTTTCAACTGGTAAAGTGCCCACCTTCACCCATCGAACACTGCACAGAGACGCATATTACTGATGGAAGTGTCAGTGAAGTGTCACTATACATAGTTTTTGACATACAAAGTAGCCCTTAGCAGATACAAACTATGCAGTGTTTCTTCGCTTGTTAACCCTTTTCAATAGTAGAACCCATCCACTGTGGCATACTGTACCAACTACATAGACCCTTTAATTATCTCTACCCACACCCCTCCACCCTCTAGCCCCTAACTTCTTCTTACCCACCCATAACCCCAACAAAGTTTTATATATGTATATATATAGACTGTATATATTCTTTGTCATCAACTTCGTTAATGCACCACTTAGGGTAATTTAACACTGCAAAAGTAATGAAATGTGGCATTAGGATTTCCAACCCTAACTCCCCACCTCACACCCCCCACCACCACTAAGCTGCAAAAGGAAAAAACATTAGGGTTTGGGATCTCCTGAGTCTTGGCGAATCAGTGGTGGGGTCTTCCTTGGGGTTGTCAACCCTAATGCCAACCCCATTCCCTAAACAAACAACGTGTCACATGATTTCCTTTCTTCACATAGGGCATGCGTGAAGATAACTACAACAAATTGTGTTGGCAGCATGTGGTGAGACATACTTCTCTACCTTTGAAGAGTGTATCACTATGAGGCACTGACTTGGAGCTGTACATTGCACTTCAGATTGAAGGCTACAGGCTGGGGGAAGGGGGAGTATTAGGGTTAAAAACTCCAAGGAAGACCCCATCACTGATTCACCAAGACTCCAGAGACCCAAAACCCTAATGTTTTTTTCTTGTTGTTGCTAGGGGAGTGGGGGTGCTGAGTTAGGGTTGGCAACCCTAATG
Organism: Neoceratodus forsteri; assembly: GCA_016271365.2. Lineage (NCBI taxonomy): Eukaryota > Metazoa > Chordata > Ceratodontiformes > Ceratodontidae > Neoceratodus > Neoceratodus forsteri. The sequence goes on from CM057459.1 coordinate 651,735,065, forward strand.
CCACATTGCCCTAATTTTGTGGCATTAAGTTACCCTAACCGATGCATTAACAAGATTTTTGCAAAGAATTTCCTTTCTTTTTGAGACGGTGGAATTGTATCCTCATTCATGCAATCTGTTTGGAAGTTATAGGGCCAGACCCCTGAGGAACTTGGGACTATTGATAAAGCAGACAAGACACCAACAAAAGGGATTAGATTATGAATAAAGTATTTTCTCTGATTACAGATATAAGACCTGCATTGCCTTAACTTAGCACAGGGAGCCAGAGTATTTCCTATACTCTGGAGCATATGATTAGACTTGGAGTGCAAACAGTGTGCAACATCTTACATAGTGAGATAACAACTATGGCAACAGCTGGTCTGTGCTTATATTATAATTACAGCTAACATACAAAACAAGCCCTATTGGTTAAAAGTTAGGTGGCTACAGGTATTTAAAGATATAAAAAGTATAGAAATATGTCGGCTAAGGCATTTTGGTGCCAAACAATAGATTAGTATTACAGGCAGACAGCAGTCCACTAGGTGATGCTGTTGGATAAGGCAAATCCAAATACAGTCAGAAGTTTGTGTAACATAATCCACCAGATGGTGGTGCAGACCACACTTGGTCATACAATGATACTGTTGCAAGCAATAAAGCATAAAACAATTCTTAGTTAGAAAACTACAGTAAAATGACACTATATTTGTATTAGTAGTCATAATATTGTAATTAGCAGCAAACAGTAATTCTAATTGGTCCCTGTTACCACTCTTATACGGCGGGTACTGTTAGTAGTAATTAGTATTATCATGGTTAGCGGTAACAAAATAGTGTTGTCCAAGATGCACTATGGGTAGCCAATATAGAGTGGGGGCAAAGCCTAATAATTTTTTAGGAGCATATGTAGATTTTTTTTTATACAAAATTGCAGATAAAGTTTTTGGAGTAGTTTACTATTTTTAGAAAATGTTTGAGTGTTGCCACATTTCTTGGCAGTGGCACATTATGTAGGCCTTAAATATTGTTTAGTGCTGGATGTTTTCCTTGGGTGTTAATACGGAGGCCAAGGAAAGTAACTTTTGTTTGGCAAAGATGTATTTTTGATGGGTTGCATTTGAGGCCTGCTCTCTGCAAGAGGGTTAGTAGTTTGTTAAAGAGTTTTAGTCTGCGTGCAGCTTGGTTTAGGAAGTTTTTTTTGAGCGTTTAGACTGGTTGGGTATTTTTTAACTAATTTGCTGATTCCCTAATTACTTTAATGTTTTTGTACTGTTTTTTGCCATGGTCACCATAACATTTGGAAGGTATAGTGCCAGACCCATGAGGAACTTGAGATCAGTGACAAAACAGACAAGACACCAACAAAAGAGATTAAATTATGAATAAAGTATTTATTCTGATTATAGATATAAGCCCTGTGTTGCCTTACCTTGACACTGGGAGCCAGAGTATTCCCCGTACTCCAAAGCATTTGATCAGACTCGGTGCGCAAACAGTGTGCAGCATCTTATATAGTGAGATAATAATTATGACAACAGCTAGTCTGTGCATATATTATAAGTACAGTTAGCATACAAAACAAGTCCTATTGGCTAAAGTTAGGTGGCTCCCGTATCTAAAGATATACAAAGTATAGAAGTATGCTGGCCAAGTTATTTTGCACTAAACAATAGATTAGTATTACAGGCAGACAGCCAGTCCACTAGGTGGTGCTGCTGGATTAGGCAAATCCAAGTACGGACAGAAGATAGGGTAACATAATCCACCAGATGGTGGTGCAGACCACATTTGGTCATACAATGGTACTGTTGCAAGCAATAAAGCATAAAACAATGCTTAGCTAGAAAAATACAGTAACATTACATTATATTCATATCTGTAGTCATAATATCATAATTAGCAGCAAGCAATAATCAGTAACTGGTCCCTGTTATCACTCTTATACAGTGGGTACTGTGCCCTAATACATTAGTAATCAGTTTCATCATGGTTAGCAGTAACAAAAGAATGTTGTCTAAGGTGCACTATGGGTAGCCAATATAGAGTGGGGGCCTAGCCTTACAGGTCCCATAGGTGCAGATGTGCAGGGTCCTTTGGGCCCTGCACCATGGGAAGACTCCATTCGGATACAGAAGAGCAGGGCCTGCCACATTCACTCTTCACACAGTCACTCTTCACACATTTACTCTCTGTTCTTTCAGATCTCTTTGTCTCTGTACTCTCTCTTCTCATTTTTCAGTTCTTAAACAGCAGGGTTGTAACTGCAGTATCCTTTTCTCTCTTTCCATTATGAATTTATAAAATTGCTTAATTTACAAGAGAAAATAATACTTTTTATTGAAAGTGTTTTGTAGCATTTTTGTCTAAAAATCACTTGAACATTTTGTAAAATGAATTTGTAACCTAGTGCAGCGATGGATGACAAATTTTGTGGTATTTCGTCAAACAACGCCAAAGTTATTAAGGTGCAAAAACTGGGGTTTAAGATTAAACAGCCTAGTCGACCCAAACTATAGAGGTGCTACCATGCCCCTATATCTGTGTGTGTGTGTATATATATATATATATATATATATATATATATATATATTAGTTACATCTATCTATCTATCTATCTATCTATCTATCTATCTATCTAGCTGTATATCTATCCAGCTTAATCTGGTTCAAGGTCAGTTGGCATTCATCTGTATCCCCCTCCCCCGGGCCATGCCTGAAAATAGGCAGGATTTGTCTAGTGCATAAGTTCTCAAACTTTGTCATAGTGAGCCTCCCCTAAGCCACGGAAAAGATCTTGAGCCTCCCCAAAAATACTGAAATATGTTTGGGCCTCCCCATAGAAAATAGCTTACTTTTCACAGTACATCAGGAATAAATTGAAACCTCTTTGCATAGCTGGCTCTCTTTTTATTAAGCTTATTGTAACCCCCAACAGGACAACCTACTTGCTCCAATATTTTGTCTCTTGGACCATTGTTACCCCTTACTGCCATACCTTCATGGGTCAGACTGCTTTTTCTGTTTACCCTCTAACAGGAATAACCTTCTTGCCAACCTCTGCCTCTCACCCTCTCACCCTGCTCTTAAGCAACTTCTCAGGGATCATTTTGCTCCCTCCTGCTTTTATTCCTAGTACCTGTATGGTTAACTCTTGTATTTGGACAGTTCTGCTGCCAGTTGAATTGATCAGTTGTTCCTCGCATTGTTAGTTTATTGTTCTTAATTTGTTTGCACTTTTATTCATGTTGTATCGCTTGAGTGTTTAGCAGTTACATTTTGAATTGTATTCTCTCAGTACCCTTCCCTGGGTACACCTGAAATAAGCCATGGCTCAGTGTACAATACCTTCTCTGGTCACAGACTTGTGAATAAATACATAAATTCACCTACTATTATCCTCTTTCAGTTTGCCTTATCCCTTCATACAAAATCTATAAAGCTCAAAATTGAAATATAATACTTTTTTTGGGACTTGCTTGAGCCTCCCCTGGAACAGGTTGGGGCCTCCCAAGGGAGGCTGGCCTCACCATTTGAGAACCCCTGGTCTAGTGCACTTACCCAGTCAACAAAAACTAGCTAAACTAACTAAACTATCTACGTACCTATCATCATGTTCAAATGACAGAAGGAGTGAAAAAATGGCAAATAAAGGGATTGCCACACTTCTTATGTTATTTTCCCACTTTTTGTATTTTCATAAAATACACTTAAGAATGTGGTGAGTGAATGTATGTGTGTCTGTGTCCATCTGTATAAACACATTTTTTTATATCTGAGTTACTCTTCAGAGGGACTTAATTTCCCAACTTTGATCCAAAACTACATCATCGAAGTTACCTTTTTTGTTACCTCTTTTTTTTTTTTGGACTTTATTTATTCACCCTGCTGGTCCTGGAACTCTCTCAAGCTGCCCTTGCACACCAACCATTCTACCGCTTACCTGGTCCCATGTCTCCTTATTGGGTAAGCTGACCTCCACCATCTGACGATCAGGAAACCCCCCAGCTCTGAGCCCCCAAGGGCAGGGCTGCCACCACTCTTTGGTGCTCTATCTAAAATCCAGTGCCAGTCACAGTGATGGAAGGACAGAGGAGTGGAGGCATGGTCTGGTTGTAGCATGTGGCAGTTGGTACTGAAGGGAGCCATCGCCTATCCAGGCACAGGGGGACTTTCTACGTAAGGTTCCCCCAGGTGCATGGCCATGCAAAGACATCTGCATAGAGCCCCATAGACATCTGCTGTGCACCTCCCACTTTTTGCTCTTCACTAGCTGTACCCCCAGTCTCCACTGGGGGTCCCCACTGTGGCAGAGAAACCCTGGATCCCACCCCAGGGAGAGGAGAGCAGTCCTCCTGATGCTCAATTCTCTTCCTCCCCTGCCAACCCCCGGTGCCTGGGCTCATTTCTGAACCTGGGTTGCCAGTGTGGCGTCCAGTGCCTCAACCCTCAGCACCATCAGGCCGGCTTTTTGTTACCTCTTTTATATGAAATTAGAAAATGGGCTTTTTATTTCCTGGCATCTGATTGGCTGTTACCCTTGCCAGGGGGGTACATTAACTGTCAATAGATGCCCAGGAAATAAAAAGTGCCAGCCCAAGTGCCCCTTCACCCACTGAGGTATCTGTGTGCCCACCACCCTGCTTGTTGATTGGCCAAAACACCATATTCAATTTGAAATCGCCGCCATTTTTCTCCTCACTTAGCGATGGATCGAACTCCTCCATCCAGCACAACTGTCTTGTTTTTTGGTTTTTTTTGGACACTCACTGAGGCTCACTACCTTTTCCCCATTTTCCCAATCTCTATATTTACTTAGAAAATGTCCAAATACAAGTTAATAAACAGAATCTGTAATGTTAGGCACAGACTGAAGCAGCGTTATTTTACCCCATGGCCGAAGCAGCTTCCCTGCTCGTCCTGGCCGCGGTAACTCTCGACATCACAAAAACTCACCACTGCAGCCAACATCGCTACCGCCTCTGTGCAGAAGTTCACATAATTAACAAAACACACACATCGAAATGTAGGAAAAAGCGCTAGTCACAATATCTTTTTTTCCCAGCCAGCAGTCCGTCGGCAACCAGGTCAACAGTCCGCTGTCCGCAACACAGAAAGTTCGACCATCCCTCCCGAACCCAAACTGTACCTCTGCCATCCCTCCTGAGTGCTGTACCTTCATATTTTGCCGGTTTCTAACATCGTTACCGCCTCTGTGCAGAAGTTCACATAATTAACAAAACACACACATCGAAATGTAGGAAAAAGCTCTAGTCGCAATATCTTTTTTTCCCAGTCAGCAGTCCGTCGGCAACCAGGTCAATAGTCTGCTGTCTGCAACACAGAAAGTTCGACCATCCCTCCCGAACCCAAACTGTACCTCTGCCATCCCTCCTGAGTGCTGTACCTTCATATTTTGCCGGTTTCTTTTTTTTTTTTCCAACCAATACAGTTTCACTTTGCTTTAGACTAGCCTGCTCATATTCAGTATACTTCACGATTTGAAACTCATGCCACATTGCAAAATCAATTTAAAAAAAAAAAGAAGGGCACCTGTCTTCATATACAGCTCACCATACTACTTTTTGAACTCCAAGTTGGCCATCAAAAAAGAAAATAAAAGAACTGCACTATGGTGCCTCAGTGTTGTTGGGGGGGGGGGAGAGACAAAATAGCAAACTGGAAGAAATACTGATAACAAAGGAGAGAAAAAAACAACAGTGCCCACCTGTGGCAACTGTAGCAATGCAGGGACTATTTAACCAGACAACTTCATTTCAGTTGATTTTTATATATATTTTACATATGTTTTTTTATTTTCATAAACATTTTACCTATAGCCCATTTTCTAAGTGCAATAATGCCCTCCAGGGTGGGCGGTATGGGCAATACCGGACCGGCCAAGGGCTATAAGGCCCTCCACCTGCGGCGTCGCGCCTCATTACGCCCCTGGCCGGTCCAGTATTGCCCAATACCATCCACCCTGTCAGGCATTATTGCTTACTAATTTCCACTATAACTAAAAAACATTGTTACTGAGCTTCATATGTATTATTCTTGTACTTTCTGCTGCACCCCTTCCCCCGTAGCATGTCTATGACATAATGACATCAAGAATGGTGAAGCCAGGAGTGCAGTCACAAGTAAAATATCAGACATATTTTATTGGGCCATGCCATATCTGATTTATACAATGGCATGGGTATTGTGGTAAAATGGTGGGCAGTGCTACTGTCAAGAAGTTAAACTTCAGATTCCATAAATAAAAATTCTGAGCACAAGTAAATTTCAGAATGAAATGCGGGCAAACTTGAGAAACAAAACTAACTTTGATATTTGCGACTTTTTAATTTACAGTGTGTGTGTATACAGATAGATAGATAGATAGACAGACAGGCAGACTGTTTAATACGTTTGAAAATATGTTAGACTGCTGATTTTGAGTTACTGTTGTTTTTTGCTGTAATTAACTGAAATGTTGCTTTTTGCTGAAACTGAAATGTTATTAAGAGAAGTACAGTAGTCCAGAGCTAGAAACACATAATCTGTGGACTATTTCTCCATATAGCTGTCTTATAATTATAATGAATTCCATAATCTATTGAATTGTTAGTCACAGTTTCCACCATGTTTTATTCCTTTAAACACTGGAGGTAGGATATGTATTTAAAATTTTTGTTGAGTGCTGCGAACAAACTTTAGTCACCTACTGATTTTGAAAAATAAAGGGCAATTCAGTTTTGAAGTCTGAGAAACTGCATTTGATTACCCTATGAGTCTGTCTCATTTAGCATATATTTACAAATACAGCACATCCTTGCAGCCAGCATCTTTATGTATAGTGAACTGTGTTTGTATAACATAGCTTTGTTTCCTTGGTAAACACCAGTTCATATTAGTGGTAGCGGTGATGGAGGTGTCATTGTCTTCATGCTGTTAAAGTCTTGTTTACCTCTCCCCCAAACGAAGACAATTAGTAATAGACATGTGCCTCTATGTTTGTAAACTGTAAACCTGGGCCTGTTTTCTCCTCTGTGATATTTAAACCACTATGCTTCTCTGTAGAGCAACATTTAAGACAGTGAGTCTCTGTGACAGATACAGCCTACAAATCATGATACTGTATCATAATAACTGGGGTAACAGTTACTGTAATATCAGAGAGGGGATAGAGGTTACAATATAATTTGTCAAATTACATATGAAATAGCTGAAAATATTTTCCATCAGCTTGCAGTATATAACAAATCAAGACTGAAGCAGCATAAAAAGGCAATTTTGCTTTTTATAAACATCTGTCTTTTCTCTGAGCTCCAGTGAAAGCTGCCAGACCTGCAACAAAATAATTATATCACCCTTACAGCAATTCTGCTTTGGCTATGCTATTAAAAAATATATATATGCCAAAAATATAAAGATGACTAAAACATATCTTAATTAGCACATGATACCTTCTTGTAATTGACAAGTTCAGGTAGGAACGACATGCATAAATGTTTATCCGTTTTTTCAGTAACAGAAGACACAGGAGTCGATGTAATTGAAAGGGTGTTTGCTTTCTTGTGTTCATATTTAAATAACTAATTGATGGGCACAAAAAGAAACTTGCTGTAGAGTTGCGTTGTTTGTAGAAAAAGGCAGTGATTGTTTCCTTGCTTTATTCTCCATTTTTACACTACGCTCAGGGTGCTTGTTTCTGCAATGGCGTGGTTTAGCCTGAACAGTTCAGAAATGAACACTTAGCTCCTGGGATGTATGCAGTTGTATATGTGGTTTACAATACAGTATGTGTCTGTAATTTAAGTCATCCATAAATTATTTTTAATTCAGAATTGTGACTGTGACATCCCATCAGTGAATTATAGCTAGAGATTTGCTTGGGTATTGTCTTAAAACCATGTTGATATTTAAAGTACATGAAATTATTAAGTATATAGTGTACAGTTCTATTTTTTTTACCACAAATGTTCTCTGATTGAAGTAACTAAACCCTACAGTATTAGTAACAGGAATCCAGAGTTCCATCTTTCAGTAGTTGTTACAGACCAGGTGCATCACTACGGACCTGCTGTCAAGTGAAGAAGAAGAAGAAGAAGAATCAGCATTTATATAGCGCTTTTCATACATCCAAAGTGCTTTACAAGCAATGCTAGACTGGTAGTGAAGTGACTGAATGTGTGGTGGTGGCCATATCGCACATCATCACCCACACACAGCCTGGTTAATTGCATGAACCGGTTTATGGGAAGGGGAATGTTGGCCAGGACACTGGGAATGTTCCCTACTCTTTGCGAAGAGTACCCTGGGTTCTTTTACTTCCACCTGGACACCCACCAGGACAACACCAGGATGGGCAGAAGGGACCTCAGTTTAACGTCTCATCTGAAGGACGGCACACCCCAGCAGTACAGCACCCCCCAATACTGCACTCGGATGCCAGCGATTTTTAGGTGCAAGTCCAATCCCGGTGTGGGACGAGAACCCACGACCTTCTGGTCCAGAGGCGGATGTGCTACCAACTGAGCCACACTGACACCTGGTGGGTGACTAATGGGTGGCTGCAACTTTTACCCTCTCTAATGCTGTCCCTGATGCTGATGTAATTAAGAGTTGGGGGCATGGATGCTGGAACATGGGAAAAAGTGAGTATGCTGTAGTAATTATAAGAGAGACCACAACTGCTTCCCTTCTGACCTTGCATGCATTAAAGGGGCACCTTGAAAGCTCATGGGCAAAAGTGAGGGTGCTGCCACCCCCCTTCACCAAAAGTTTCTGGCACCTATGGTCAGGGAGGGGGCCCTCTGCTATTTGGATAACACTTTTTGTTTATGTCGGGTCCATAACAAAGGATTTCATTGCTTCTCCCCATCAAATTTGATTTTTTTTCCTAACAGTATTAAGAAATTCCTTTCTGGAGCACAGCCAGGAGCTGACAGGTGAGGATGTGTTTTTTGTCGGCCCCAGTGCATTCTCTGTTTTATTAGTCTAAAACATTATTTTGTGACTTCAGTTGATGCTTGCTGTACTACCAAGCAAGGATATCATGTGGAGTGACTTGGGTGAAATTTGACACTGGAGAAACCTCAGCAGATGGTGGCACAGGATCATGGGTAAAGTAAGCAGGCCAGCGGAGATGCAGAACTGCCAAACAATGAAGGTGCTTAAGGTGGTGCAAGATTTAGAAAAGTTTGCATTTATAAACATAAAGCAGCAATTTACTCAGCAATTCAATTGGCCTACGTAACAAGGTATGATGATATGCTTGTATGACTTGGATACACTGGCTGTTCACCTCTCTATCCATGGGATATACCACCATGTAGGGGTACAATGTCAAGGAATGCTAGAGGAGGGTTCCACTCCTGGAGTTGCCGCAGGAATGATTCCCTTGCCTAAAGATATCTTTGGAAGGAGCCAATGGAAGAGAGAGATGAGCTGCTGGAGGAGATAGGGAGGAGGATGATGGGGCAACAAGAAAATGTTCAAAATGTTCATGGAGTGACCAGGAGGAGTGGCCTTTTAAGGCCTGATTGGGGGCATAGTTAGTTGCTCTGCCCCATTGAACCACAGGCTTAACATCACAATTCAATGGCCTATGCAACTTGGTATGATGTTGTGCTGGTGCGACTTGGATACACTGTGGCTGTTCACCTCTTTATCTGTAGGATATACCACCCTGTAGGGTTACAAAGGCAAGGAACCCTAGAGGAGGGTTCCACCCCTAGAGATGCCATGGGAATGATTCACTTGGCTAAAGGTAGCTTAGGAAGGAGCCCAAAAACAGTACCCAAAAGGGTGTTAAGCAGCAGAAATGAGGCAAGGAATTCAGAATGGTGTCAAGGATATGAATGGAGGTTGATAGGTGTAGATGGATAGGATTGGACCAGAGGAACAGGAGACAACAGAGGAATAGTTACCAGTTCAGAGGTTGGCACAAGGCATGAGGGAAGGGCTTCCTAAAGAGAGAGGGAACAGCCAAGAGGCCACCCTCTGACTCCATCCAACAGCAGAACCTAACTATGGAACCTAGGGAGTATTACTAGCCTATCTAGATTTTATGACCATTGGCACAAAGGAAAGGAAAACCGCCCTTTGAGGAGGAAACTTCTGGGGAATCCAAGGCCTAGGTCACCTTCCCTCCAGGCATCTTGAGAATTTGATTAGTGATTGCTCAGCTACTGCAATTTAGTATGTCAATCCAGGGGTGAAATCTAGTTGAGGGGAACACTCTCACTCTATCCCTCTAATGGGAATGCTGTTAGGGGTTGTGAGTGAACTCTGCAACACAGAGTACATTGGATATGGTACGAGCCTTCAAGGCGGGAGGAGGAGGAGAGTAATGATTGCCAAAGCACTCAGCCAATCTACTGATCAAAGAACAAACTGGGTGAACTAGAGGCAGTCATATGGAGAATAGCTTAAAGGGTGCCTCTGAACCCACTCAGGAAGCTAAAGGGGCCCTGCAGATGAGAGCCCCACCCCTCGATGCTGAAGTCTTAAATTCTACATCTAGAGTTTCAGTCAGTGCGGTTGATGACTGAAGGTACACCCAGGGTGAGGACATTCCCACTATGGGCCAGACGAAAAGGACCCCACTCCATGTTTCTCATGCTCAAGATGAGGACTTTTTGGGTGCAGAGTGAGACCGTGAGCTGCAGACTAGCCCTGAGCCAGAAGTAATGGACAAGGATTGCATGTCTCCAAAGTGGAGCGAAAGGAAGTTGAGATGTAGCATGTGACCCACATAAGGGTCATGCTTGGATATTCAAATATGAGGATGACCATCATGGAGGACAGATGAAGTGATGGGGACCTAGAAGAGGTGCAGATGAGGCAGACAGCAAGTAATAATGAAAGGAGTGCATGCCACCCAGGTCCACCACAAAGCCAAATTAGGAGCAAAATGTAATATATGAGAGTGGGAGAGATGGAAATGGCCAGGTGAAGCTTACGGCTGACAGTGGTAGGAGGAGGCAGCGAAGCCAGTATGTGAAGAGGTGAAGTCAGAGCGTAAATATATTTGATATGCTGATCATGTAAAGGCCATGACGGCAGGCATAGATTGTGAAATGTGATGCTGATAGCAGGATGTCATAAGGGCTGATAAGAGTGAATGACATGTAGTGGCATAGAGGTGACAGATGGAAATGAGAATTTACATGAAGCTGCTCATGCCACGATGCCCACTGCGACACTACAGTCCCCTGCCATGGGTAAAACAGAGAAGCCACAGTGAGGCACCATGAAACCAAACAGCTAAGTAATTGGTAAGATAAATGAAAGTGATTCAGTGTTAGCAGTCATAGCTGAGCAGGCATGATGAGGATGAATTAGTAAGAGAAAGTAATTGATTAAATACTAGCAGCTGTAGCTGGGCTGGCATGCTGACATTTTGAAGTAAATGAATAAATGCCACTGCTGTAAGCTAGGCTGATCTACCAAGGCCTTTTAAGGCCCGATTTGGGGTGTGGTTAGTTGATCTGCCCCACTGAACCACAGGCGTAGCTTTACAATTGAAAACTCATGTCTGCACTGCTCATACAAGTTGTGCAAATCATGTCAGTTTAATTTCCTTGTTGTTGGCAAAATACAGTATGTATTGGGAATACATGATATGTAATTTTACATGTTAGAGTAACTTCTTAAAATGTACTTCTTAAAAAAAAGTAACAATACTATGGCATTTATCCCCCCCCCCCAAACAAATTACAATCACAACCACAACAATAAACCACAGAGATGACTTTGAAAAGCGCTTTACTAGGATGCAATTATTATGAGGGGAATTTATCTATGTTAGGTAGCATTGATTGATATGATAAATGTACATCGTGCCCCATTTAATCAGCTCGCATGACATTGCAGCATGAAAGTGTGAGCATTAGTTCTAGTATATATATTTTTTATATAGCAATTTGCAATGTAGGGGTATAAAGATGTGCAAAGCATCTTGTTAAAGGATTAACACATTGGTGTTTTGTAGTAATGGATACATGGTAACTAGCTTTCATTCTCCTCTGTTTATACATTGGGCCCAATATTCAGACAGTGCCAGGCAATGGTGCAGCACAACTGAGATGCACTGGGGGCCAGACTGGAGGATATTAATGGCACATCACCTCTGAATATGGCACAGAATGTGCATGGCACATGTACAATGCACTGACACATTCCCAGACAGGGAGAAATAGGAATGCTCCAGCGCAACTGTAGTTGCTCTGGTCACATCACCCATGATATTCAAACTTGGGCATGCAAATGGGGCCATAATATATGCAAGGCACAAATGGGTCCATTTGCATATAATTATGGCCCCATTTGCATGAGCTGTGCAGGGCAGCCCAGTGAAATGCGCCTGGCGCCCTGCACAGAATGATGTGTGGACTGAGGGGGTCTTGGGGCATCCCCCACCCTGTAACCATGATAGTGGTATAAAGAATATAACAGAAGCCCTGGTAGTCTAGTGGAACCCCCCTCCCTCCCAGTAGACCAATCGTGGGCATAAGTAAAAAACATAACATGCCTTGGTAGTCTAGTGGAACCCCACCCACCCGTAACCCCACGATCGTGGGATACAGTGAATGATTACAAGCCCTGCTAGTCTAGTGGAACCCCCATCCCTCCCAGAGCCATGATCGAGTGGAACCCCTCTCCCTATCCTGAGCCACCGATCACAATCCTATGCTGATATGTAATACCCCTGGTGGTCCAGTGGATCCCCTTCCCCACCTGAATCCCTGAAGCTGGCAAAACATCAGTGAACAAAGCCCTGGTGGTCCAGTGGTACCTCCATCCCTCCACCCACAGAGGATTCCCAGCTCCCCCCCATCATAGGTGGGTGGCTGCAACCCACCCGCATACTGCCCGGCTGCCTGCCAAATGACAGCTTACAGTATGAGCTGTAAGCCTATTGATCCATGGTGTGAACCAATGGGCTTGCAGGGCATACTGTACTATGCAGTCAGAAATATGTGAATGAGTCCATTCATACACTTTCCACCTGTAGCAGTACAGCATGCCCTGTAAGCCCATTGGTCCACGCTGTGGACCAATAAAGGCTTACAGCCATACTTCTAAGCTGTCATTCGGCGGCAGCCAGGTATGCGGGCAGGGTGCTGACACCTGCCGATAATGGGGAGCTGTGGGCTGGGGGTCCTTTGTGGGTGGGGGATGGGGGTTACCACTGGACCACCAGGGCTTTGTTCACTGATGTTTTGCTGACTTCGGGGATTCAGGTGAGGAGGGGGGATCCACTGGCCCACTAGGGATATTACATATCAGCATAGGATAGTGATCAGTGGCTTGGGATAGGGAGAAGGGAACCACTGGACCACCAGGGATATTGCATCAGTACAGCAGATGGCGATCAGAGGGTTGGGATAGGGAGGGGGTTCCACTAGACTACAAGGGCATAATGTTTCTGTACCAATACCCGCGATCAGGTTACGGAGGGAGGGGGGGTACCGTTGAACTACCAGGGACATGATGGGTGCTTGTGGATGGTGTTCTTGCCTTGCCGGTGGCCACCCATGGCTGGTGGCTGCTATGTTGTGCCTTGCAAAACAACTGCCCACCTGTGGGTGGCCAGCATTTGAGCCTTTTTTTTCCAGCTCAACTTTGTGCCACGGTATGTGGTGCATCCAGGGGTTGTGCCAGCAGATACGCCACACATCCTGGGCTGAATATTGGCCCGAGATGTACCACATATGCATGGGAATGCCCCCTGCAGATGTGCCGCATACATTAGCAATGCGCCTCAGTGCATCAGGACTTGCGCTGCACCAGTCACCCTTTTGGATATTGTGCCAGGGCGCATTGAGGGGTTGCACCGGCGCAACACGGTTACGCCAGGTGCAATGCCTTTGAATATCTGGCCCATTATGTATATCTCTGTATCAGGTTAATTATCTAAGACAGATTATTGTTAACTATTGATTTTTCACACAAAGCAGTGAGCTGTGATATTTCAACTTTTTTTGTGTTTTGAATAAATAAACTTTTTTTTCTCAAACAGAAATTATCTTCTTACTTCTGTTCACTATTATGTCTATACATGCCATGTAGCTATGTGGCTTGTGAATCAGTACCCTGTGCATGTACAGTAGATTAGTCTGCAAGGGATGATGGTAATATGACAAATTATATACCACTTTGGATGAACTCACTTGCACTGGATTTGTTATATTTTGAAATGCCTGGCTATTAGCAATATTTGTGAATAGTTGCAGAAGTATAAAAGACGTATGCTTTGCAATAGTACTCTTCAATCTGTATTTCACTCACTTTGCTGTCAATCTGAATTAAAAAAGTGACTGCTAATACTAAACAGAATTTTAATTGAACATTTACAAGATGATTTGTTGGTGCCGACATGCAGTAGTTTGCATGTTCTACTGACTCCGATACAATTTCACTTGAGCATAAGTACACATATTTCTTAACATATAGCACATGTCTATTTATGTTCTCTGTCATCAGAACTCATATAAGAAAATTGAAAATACATTTCAAAAGACAGTTCAGTCACTCAATGGACCATAAGACTTGCAGGTCATAATCCTATATAGATTACTGTACTGTATCAGCTAGACAATAACAAACAAAACTAATTCTTCCCAAAAGTTCAATTATCAAACATACCATCATAGTTCAACTTAGCCCTTGAACTTTATGTACCTGTAGCTTACAAAGGCTCATATGTAATGCATAACTAAATTCTACTACTATGGTAGGTTTTATTACAAAATGAGCATAAGCTGAAAGTTATTTGGTTGCCTTAAGACATCATCTGGAGAATTCCACAAAATAAATGTTATGTTCATCTGTCTGATGAAATGTAATTGAACAGATGCTGTTATGAAATTGGGCATATGATGTGACCTAACAATCCATTTATAAAAAAAAATACATCTGATCAATTAATGATGTTTTATGTTTATTTACAGTACACAAGGATGTGGATGTGTGTGTGTGTGTGGGGGGGGGGGTTGTTGCCATGATGGGATGTTTTTTGTTTTGTTAGCTGTGTAATCTTACAAAACAAGAGTCACTAAAAATAAAACATACCATTGACGCAATAGAAACTGAGATACAGTGTTAATATAATAATTGATAATAGTCTGATTCCATACAACCTCTCACTAGATTCTGAAGTTTGAACTTACTGCGTTCTTGTTTTCTTATGACACGAGACTGAATACCTGTTTTAAAATGTACACTCTTTTCCTGTCCTCTTTAAAGTCTGCTCTCTGAAATGTCCACTCATTCCTTTAGAAGTTACAACAGAAACGCATTCTGTCTCATCAGAAACACTGGTTTTGATGAGCCACTGAGAAGAGAGTGGCTCTCTGTCAGTCTCCCAGCTCCAGTAGCTGTCATCCGAAGTACAGAGAGAAGGGGGACTGATGCATTGAAATCCCGGAGCAAGTATGTTTAACCTATGGATTCAGAAACATCATAGTTTTGCAGTGGGACAGCTACTGTTTTAGTTTATTCCCTTTCAACAGAATTACCACCAGTGTAAAAAATTTCAGAGAGCTTCACACATACACTCAGCCTGAAGAGTTGGCATCCAGTGTAACTTGCCCTAGAGCAGAGATGTTGTGAAATAAAATTTCACCAGTGAAACTGCTGCAAAATTGGCAGTTTCGCAGTGTGAAATGTTTCGCGAAATTACAGTGAAATGGCAACATTTCCCCCACAATTTCACCTGCAAATGGGCATCTTTTGCTGAGAGCCCCAAACTCCATGGTGTCTGGTGTCCCCCCCCCCCCCAAGGCTCACTGACCAAAAGTTAGGGTTTCCCTGGTGTCTGTAGGTTGCTTCCCCTGCACCTGGCTGATCTCCGTCCAAAATTAAATAAATCCCCCCTCCCCCCAAGTTACCTCATGTCCCTCCCAAGTCCTCCTGACTCTCCATTAGTGAAAAAAAAATCAAATTGCCTGCATTATGCGCCTGTAAATGTCCCTCAATCTGACCTAGGTAGCAGACAGGTAACAAAGAAATATCAGATTTTCAAAAGGGAAAAAAATTTCTAAATTCTCGATGCTGGCAAGACTGAAATCTGACAGTCACAAACTACTAATAGCATGAGGAATTATATATTTGTAGTAAAAAATATAATAAATAAAATGTCCAACTCTTTGGTGTCTAGTGGACCCCCATCCCTGTCAGCAGATAGAGCATATGCTCATTCACTTAAGCAGTCAGTCAGGCTGTCAGCCATGAAAGCGAATGGAGGGCTATGCCGGTGGCCTGATCAGGGTACTGGGGGGAGCAGGGTGGGTGCTATCTGCTGACAGGGTGGGGGGTCCACAAGACATCAGAGATTTGGGCATTTTATTTATTTATTTGTTTTAACTAAAGGAGAGTTGGGAGGACTTAGGAGGGACATGAGGGTAACTGGGGAGGGGAGATTTATTTTATTTCAGCCAGAGATTGGCCAGGGCCGGGGGGCAACCACTAGACATCAGGGAATTGGACATTTTATTTATTTATTTACTTTTTTTTTTAACTAAAGGAGAGTTTGGAGAACTCAGGAGGGATATATGCTTACTTTTTTTAAATGATATCCATGTGCAGCCAGGGAGGGCACACTCTGCACCAGGGACTTAGGAAATAGTGGTGAAATGGAATAATTTCACCCATGGAGTGAAGGTTTGCTCATGAATAGTGAGTTTTGCTGATTTGAGGGTGAAATTTCACCCATTCCACGGATGAAATTTCACATTTCACAGCGCGGAAAATTTTGCGAAATGCATGCATTCCGCAAAATATTTCATGGAGTAAAATTTGTCAGTTTTGCACAACACTACTGTGGAGTGATAGATAGATAGATAGATAGACAGACAGACAGACAGACAGACAGAGAAAGTGAGAGACAGACAGAACAGGGGATTGGCATCTCACTGCAACCTGTACCCCCACTTCCAGGTATACCTGCAGAACTCTAGAAAGTCCCACTGCCAGCCTGACGGTGCAGTGGTAGGGTTACCGCTCATGGCACCAGTGACCTGGGTTTGGAAACGGACCCAGGCAGCTGGAGGGTCGGCTGGGGGAAGAGGATCGTGTGCCCAGAGGCTGCTCTCCTTCTCCAGGGTGGGTGGGCTGCTTGTCCTGCCACTATACTGCCACCGGTGTGACCATGGGTGGAGGTGCAGTGGGATGAATGGAAAGAAGGAAGGAAGGAAGGATGTCAGCCAGGAGCTGGAGCATATGCACATCCTGACATGCTCCGGCCCAGGCTCTCCCAGCGAGCCGACATTGTGGGTGGACCAGAACATGAGGAAACACCCCTCAGTACTCCCAGTAGACATAACTCTTGACCCTGATCTCCAATGCTCCTACCAGTGCCAGCGACGTCATCCCTGATGAAATACAGACATGTCAGGGTGTAGAGGGCCCCACCCCATACTCACCTGGGGAGTATAACCAAGGCCCCGTGGGGGGGATGGACTGTGCTGGTGGCCAGCTAGATGAGTGGAGACATACAATGCCACAGGAGTCTCCGGAAGAAAGGGAGTACTGAGGCACGAAGGGGACATAAAGAAGAAATAAAAAAAAAGAAAGCCCCGCTGTTCTCATAAAAAGAAGTGATGAATGGTTACTGTCCCTATGCTAGGCACTCTGGATTTTGGAGTGCCTAGGAAAGGTATTTCTGACAAAGTTTAAAAAACCAAAAACAGCAGACTCTAGCAAAACTGGTTCCATTTAGTTAGGTTCAGATGTTTTTTTTAAACAGATAACTGCTATGCATTTTCAATTTTTGTGAGATTAAAAAGAAAAAAAAATGGTGTCCAACATGCTCAGTATTTTTTCAGCTTGACAGGTAATTTTTTAGCATGAGAGATAATTTTTTTTCAGCACGCGAGATAAATCATGAAAATAAGCACCCATGATCTTTTTATGTTCACTGCGCGTGCACGCGCAGTGAACATCTTCCTATGAGAGTGGCTTTTGAGGAGTGTGACACTGTCAGTCCAATACAGAGTGGTCTGCAAGGGGCTTGTGAGTGTCACACCAATCATCAGTCAGGCTGATCATGAAAGTGTTCTGGCTTGCTGGGCAGAAACATCACGTATTTCAAAGGAGAGAGCCAACCCAATCAAAGGGTGGCTCTTAGCTTTGATCTACATAATGCTACACATCAAGCACAGCTGACCTGTCACGATCAGCCTGCTCCTACACCTGTAAAAAGGAAAACCATCCATTGATGTCTATTGCTGCCACTGTCCTAGCTGTCCCCCCCAGCCCAACCCATATTAATATTCTGGCATGAGGGTGCCCAATCCCCCATGCCAGATGCTATCCCAACCACACTACCCATTTTATTGCTGCAGCATCAAGGAGGCCACCCCCGGTGCTGCCAAACATAACACTGACATTAGGGATGCCAAATCCCCTAGTGTTACCACCCAAAATAAAGAAAACCATCCCTCATTTTTTTTTCTAAATACACCCTGGAAAAAGGAAAAATGTCCATCAATGTCTGTTACTGCTGCCACCATAACTGCCTTCCCCCCCAGCCCAGCCCATGTTAATATCCTGGCATTGAGGTTCCCAATCTACCATGCTGGCTGCTACTCTCCCACCCTGTCCATTTAACTTTTGCAGCACCAGGGAGCCCACCCCTGGTGCTACCAACATTTACTCATAACTTTATTTTTGTCAGATTTTGGCCCCTAATGTTCAACATATCGCTTGTGTTACCCCATCTCCGGGACATTGCAGATGCTATTTTTTCAAATCCCCTCCAAAACTTGTTTCAACAGTCACATAGTGAAATCAGCACTGAGATGGGATTTTAAAAATGTCACCTGTCTTGATCATAACATTAGGTCATAAAAACACTGTTGGACATTTTAGGTCAAAATGTGGGAGTCCACTTAAAAGTAAATATTGCTTTACAGCTGTCCTATCCTGAGTAAAAAGCAGGATGCCACTGAAAATGAGACATTGCATCTCATCTGCTATATCCTGGGTAAATATTTAGTAAAACTGTGTACAAGCAAGACCCAGTACAACAGCAATACCAGCATCAAAAATTTGGCATTGACAAATTATATATTTTTTTTTATTACCATTCACATCAGGACGTTAACCTTAAAATCATTATAACTCTGGAACCGTGTATTTTCAGGACACCTTCTAAGGCACACCCTTGGCATAGGCCCCTTCAACCCTGGAAATTTCATGAAACAATTTCACACTGTCTAGGCTGTAAGTGAGAGCAAAAAATACACAATATTAATACTTACGTAAACCAGAAGTGTTTTGTTTTTTGGCACTCCATATCTTGAAAATTGAGCAACATGCCATTATAAAACTTTTCACAGCTTTAGACTCTGGAAGCCAGATCATGCATGCCAAAATTTGAGCTATTTCCTCAAATGATGATGAAGTTATTAAGGTGCAACAATTGGGGTTTAACACTAAAAAGCCTACTCAACCCTAACTATATGGATGCTACAGTGACTGTATAATATAAATTAGAAGGCAGTGTAGCCCCTCCCACCCCCATGGCTGGTCAGCATTACACCACCCACCCACCTCCCCCACTGCATCTGTGTCCCTGAGTCACAGATTAGAAATAGTTAACCTCCACCCTACCACCCTTAAGCAAACAAACTCCACTGCAGCCCTAAAATAGAGGATACAAGATTTACATTTTAAACCTGTTAAAAAAGAAAATTGTCCAGTACTGGAGAGAGATGTATTCGCTTTTCAGTGTCCTTCTGCAGAATTAATGAACAATGAGATCCTCACCTATAGCAACACCTAGCTGTTTGCTTGTCAGACAACTAGGTGTTATATAGGAAGATGTTATTATTCATACATCTATGCAGGACACATCATGAAGAGGGCATCCTTCTGCAGTGCTAGACAGTTTTTTTACAGGTACCCACTAGATACGAGTTAAGTTTGGGTCTAGGAGAGGATGGAGATTGAATTCTAGAGGGTAGGTAGGGTGTGGGATCACTCATTAATTTGGGTATTGACAGGGTGGGAGGAGGCAAGTCATTAAGCTAGCATGTGTGTGTGGGGATCATTCAAATACTACTGCCAGCTGCTTACAATAAGTAATTTATAGAAAACATTTCCAGGACTATGGGGAGGGCTGGGTGGGTGAGGGGCATGCTTGAAGATGACAAAGTGGGAGGGCAGCATTTTTAAAGATCTGAGTTGGGGAGTGATTTTCACAGTTAGTGGAAGTGATTACATGTAGAAAACATGTTTCTGACTTAAAGAACACTTTGCGTAGTTTTAAAACTAACATAGTGGCATTTTGGTGACACTTTTGCTGGTGAAGTGTCACTCATGTAGTCTTGTTGGGCAGAGGTGGGCACTTTGGGAACCAAAACCTATATGAAGTCATGGAGTACTTCACAATGCTATTTCTCTGACTTCACATATCTCGAGAGATGATCCTACTCCTGCACAGGTATGTGGTGAAACCACACCTAGAGTATTGTACATGGTTCTGGAACCCTGACAGTAAAAAAGGACAAGGACTGTCTGAAGTCGATCAAAAGGGGAGTGACTAAGATTATGCCCAGCCAACTGGGGAGGACTTATGAAGAAAAATGAAATGACCTTAATATGCAATTACTGAAGGCTAGGAGAGAGAGGAAGAGACATAGCTGAAATCTTTGAATATGTGAAGGGTGCAAACACGGTGGATATCCAGCAACTGTTTAAGCTTAACCAGTGATCCCATACAAGGGGTCACAACTGTAAGATTACCTGGGGGGGGGGGGATTTAGGAGGGACATGAGGAAATATTTCTTCATGAAGACACTGGTGGAAAAATCAGACCATCTTCCAGTGGAGCTGTTTAATATTGTCTTAGTGGCAAGCTTTAGCAGGGGTTGGGATAGACACATGGGACTGGTGAAGATGATGGGGAGGGAATTGCAATAAATGGGGAGGGGATTTAGTTCAAGTGGATTTATGGAATGATTGATCCAATAGATGTCTAAGCAGTGCAAGACTCATGAAGGCCAAAGTAAGAACCAGGCAGACTGGGCAGACCATAAGTTACTTCCTGCCCATACACATCTATGCATGCATTGCCTAGATAATTTAAGGGAGGGCACACAATTCAACAGTAAGCAAGAAGGGGCACTAAGCTACATTTTATAGCTCTTTCACAGCCCAAAAAGTTCACCACAGATGCACGAAAGCCCTAACGTCATACCTGAAATTGTATTTGAGTGGCCAGAAAGATGGAATGGGAAACAAAAAATACCGAATTTGAGATATCTGGCAAATTATGCTGTACAGGATATTGTACAGGATATTTGCAATAGTAGAGATTCCATCATATGATAGTGATGACAATGGATGTTATCAAATGGGGTTCCTTAACATTGCCCTGCTTTATGGAAGTGCCTCAATCCTATTTTCCATTAGTTACAATGTTTTACACAAACAAATAGATATTGCAAATATGCAAAACTTTTATATGAGTTATCCTCAATGATTGGTTTTCAGCTTATGCTGGAGAATGGACTGTGCTTCTCTGACATCATCAACAACTAACAGTGCAACTGAGGGAATGCACTGTTACAGCTAAAGCAGATTATTTAATTAAGGAAATTCTTGGTCACATCTTCCTTTTTTGTCCACAAAAATTCAAGACGTGAAATAAAAAGGCTCAGTTAGGTATAGTAGAAAAATGAATGAGTTCAATGAAATGGGAGTGTGAACTTTCAAACTGAATTACTGTCCTATTTACTGTGAGCATGTTGGAAGCTTTCTTTCTTTTCAAGATCATTGTTACATGCACTTTTTCCAAAGACCTTGAGCCTGTTGTAATATAAGGGAAATCTGGTTACAATGAATGTTTGGCACATGTGCAAAACTCTGCAGCCATTAAATTGCAAGACAATGCAAAAGGCATAAAAGAATGAGACTATCTACTATCAAAAGGCCACATTTTATTTTACACACAGGTATCTCAATATAAACAGGCCTTGGGATCCATGGTAACGGGCTGTACAAGGGCACAGACTTCACTGAAAAATCATGAAAGAGTGTTTCAGTTGGAAAACTATAGCCTTCTTAATTGATGATTATTGCCACTCTATCTGATGATAATACAGAAGAGCTTGACATTTTTTTAAAGAGAGATTTTTCTTTTTAAAACCTTATATAAAATTTAAATATGTCATGATTAGCATTCTTTCCAGTAAGATAACAGGCATCATCACATGGTTGTCACTATAGCTTACACTTAAGATGCACTACTAATTTCCTTGGGATTTTAAAATAATATCGCATGTGTTTCTATACAGTTATTTTCATAGTAAAATGTCACAAAGCGCTTTACATACCAATGTATTATATACTGGTGGTGCAGGGAATATATGTAAGCAAACAAAGCAGCTATTAAATACTCAGCAACATTCTCACACTTCTATAGACCATTGCATATCCTCACCTGCCTTATTGAGAGAGGGAATGTAGGCCAGGTTATTAGGGCTATTAACTGCTCATCTTAAAAAGTGTTATGTTCTCTATAACTTTCACCTGGATAACCACCAAAGATACTGTAAGAAGAAAGGACCCTGGTTTAACTTTTGATTCAAAGAAATGTACCTCTTGCAGTGCAGTACCGCCTCCTTTTTCCCTGTACTGCACTGTTGTTTGGAGCTCATTGTTATGTTATCAGTCCAAGTCACTGGCGTGAGATCCTGGAACCCATGATCTTCTGGCCCAGAGGCAAGAGTTTTACCATTAAGCCACACTTATTTCCTTTTGCTTCAATTGAGTATGCTATCCATATGTCTCTCTTTCAGACTGTATCGATGTATGCATGTAAGCTTCAACAGAATCCTTCTAAGGTACCATCAAGCCAAGTCTCTAACTATACTTATCTCAGGATTTCATGATATCCCTTCAGGGTGGCCCCATACGTCCCTTAGTGGTTGTCACATGAGTGGGACAAGCATGCTTTCTGGACCTTAGGTGACATGGGGTTAGAGAAGGAGAGCACAGCTGGATTGAATCCATTAGTCTGAGCAGTGCAGGTGGATACCATCAGATATTGGGGCTGGCATTTTTCTTGTGTGCTCCAGGTCCCCTTCTTTTTTCTTCTCTTTTTGCAAATTTATAGTTTTTGTTTAATTATTAAGAGGCAAGCTATGTCATATAGTACATATTTACTGCATTATATGGATATTATAAGAGTTACTATAAAGAGATGAGAATAGTAAAACATTAAGGCATAAGACAATAATGCAGCAATAGATAAGAGCACATTCAGTTTAAAGGATATGCTATAATTCCCTAGTTGAATTTTTTTTTTTTAAATGTGTGCATACTGGTCATCTGTTTTTATAATTTTATGGCATAATGTATTCATAAATATTTTTTTTCAAGAGTAGAAAAAGGTATATTATTTATAGAATTTTCTCCAGCTTTTAGTAGTATTTTTTAGTGGCCATAGTGGTGATTCTAATAATCTATTTCTCCATTTTATTCTAATTAAAATGATAATGAATGTGGACTTATGGTTCTACCCCTGTTGAATGAAGACATGAAGGATTACAGCTCTGATACTCTGGGCTTGAAATCATTATAAATCCTGCTGCTCTGCATCCTCAGCGACTGCAACTAACTAGCATAAACACCATGCCATTAAAATCCAAGTAAAAGACACTGTTCTTGACTACCTAAAACCTTCCAGTCAGATGGAACCACATGACAACAGGACTGCCAGCCATAGCCATTCTACATCCACAGCTTCAGGCCATAGCAGTAAGAGCAGTGATGATGTAGGGTCAGAGACATTTACAATCACATCTAAATGTCTTTTTCATGAGCTAGACAAAGTAATCACAAGAATGGAAGAGTCAGAAAAGCACTGACTGACATGACCACAGGGCTAAGTGAGATCATCCAGAGAACAACTGATCTAGAAGTTGGCCTCACTAAATCATCCAAGGCAGTCAAGTAGCATGACTTAGCCCTACAGTACTTGTTAAAATGAGAGCTGGAGCCTACTGACAAACTTGAAGACATTGAGATCAGGCCTGTTCCAGACTGGACCTCATGTTCATTTCTGCTGATTGGCTACACACACTAGAGACATTCCAAACACTGCTCAGAACAATATTAGACCATAGCAAAGTAGTCATGGAACTCGTCCAGACCCCTATTATTAAAAACTCCACCTAGACACTAAATGTCTCCCTCCTCAATCAAGACAAGTACAAAACCTTGGTGAAAGAATGTCTAAGGGAGTACACTGCTTACCACCAAGATACCTCAACAGCAATGTGATGGGATGGCTTTAAAGCAATGGTGACTGGAAAAGCCATTAGTTACATGTTCAGCCTGAAAAATGGTAAGACAGAAAAAGCAACAGTACCTTGAGCCAAAAGTATTCGATTTGGAAGCAGAACATAAGATTGTTCTTTGCAGGGAGGTCAGGAAAAAACTAGAAGACTGCAGGGCCAAATTGAACAAGCTGTTAGATGAAAAGATTGAGGGGGCTTTAAGATAGTCTAGGCAAAGATACTATGAGGCAGGAAATCAAGCAAGGAGGCTGTTACTTTGGCAGCTACACAAGGAAGCTGCAAGTAGGATGGTCCTTTAAATTAGGAAAGGACCAAGGTCAGGTCAGTATGAGATGGACCCCAACAAAATAGCTCAACAGTTTACCAAGTTCTACCAGAAGCCTTATTTTCAGGAAAAAGTTGAGAATTATCAAGAAAAACTAGAGAGGTTACTGAGGGTTACTGGTATTGGTTGCCCCAGACAACTAGGACTCCTTAGGATTATGTGCCTGGCAGCCCAGAAAGAAATCACATCCAACTGGTTACAGGTGACACCACCCTCTTTTGAATCTTAGGTCCTGAGGCTCAATAATATCAGGAGAATGGAAGAAATAACAGCCCAATTAAGACTTCTAACTGAGAAGCACTACACACTTTGGGTAGGGTGGTATACACGGAATAGCAAGGAGCCAGAGGAAAGGGAAGGAAACAGTTGAGAATTTAGGGGCCCTGGACCCAAAAACATACAGCTAATAGGGCGTATGATTTAGCATAGAGCACCCTCTTGGAGAAAAAAGGACTAAACGCCAGTATGCACCATATTATAAGTGCAGCAGTGCTGAGTTATGTTTTATGCCATGGTTGGCATGTCAAACTTCTTTTTGGTTTTGTCTGATTAAGTTAAGAGTGTGATAAAGTTGTGAATGAGATTAAAAGAGTAATAGTCCAATTTACATTGCAAATGGACAAGATCAGCAGGAAAGTTCTGTCTATTTAAATGTTCCACAATATGAATTTTTATATAGATAATTGCTTTTTAATCCTGTAGATTTGCACAGGACTATGATTGTCTATTTGTAATGACATCTTTATTCACAATAAAATAAAGTTTAAAAAATGATAAGATAAGCAGTAATAGGCCTAGAGAAAAGGTTTACGACAATACTCAAGCAAGAATTTAATTTTTCCACCATAGCTGTCACCATGCAGTCCAGAAGGCATGTGTCAAGTTACTTTTAACTTACATCCATGCCAGCATTGATCAGTATTTGGAAGCCCCATTTTATAAAGTTGGGCATGTGTACAGTAAGGTGACATTGCAGAGGGGATGGAAAGAAAAGTATGCCTCTTTGCAGATGACATAAAAGATCTGCAACAGGGTTGATACACAAGGGGGATGAAAAGGGACTTGGCGAGGTTGGAGAAATGGTCAAATGTATGGCAGCTTGGATTCAATATAAAGAAGTGCAAAGTAATGCACCTGGGAAACAAAAATCCAGGGGAAGAGTACACAATGGGCGTGGGGTGGGGGGGTTAATAACAACAACATAAATGGAAAGGGACCTGAGGGTAGTCATATCAGATGACCTAAAGGTAGGTAAGCAATGTGAGAAGGCAGTAAGTAGGGCTGGGTGTATACTGGGATGCATAGGGAGAGGCATCACCAGTAGAAAACAAGAAGTTGTTATTTCTCTGTACAGGCAGTTGTTGAGACCCCATCTGCAGTACTGTGTGTGGTTATGGAGACCCCATCTCCACAAGGACATAGACAGGATGGAGGTGGTCCAGAGGAGGGCAACCAGAATGGTGCATGGTCTGCACCACAAGCCATATAAAGAGAGACTAAAGGAGCTTAATATATATACCCTTGAGGAAAGGAGAGAGAGGGAGGACATGATAGAAACTTTCAAGTACCTAAAAGGAGTCAACAGAGTCCAACAGGGTAACATCTTTCAGAAAAAGATATGTGAAAGAACAAGGGGGCACAATTTGAAAATAGAAGGGGGAATGGCTCAGGAGCAACATGAGAAAGTATTTTTTCACAGAGAGGGTGGTGGATGCATGGAATGGCCTTCCTGAGGAGGTAGTGGGACAAACATATTGGGGGAATTCAGGAATATGTGGGACAGACATAAGGCAATTCTATGGGGGGGGTAGGAGGAAGTAGGCTGATGGTTAACTAAGATCTGCAGCTTATACAATAGGTAGGGAAATGGGCAGACTGGGTGGGTCACTTGGTCCTTATCTGATGTCAAAGTCCATGTTTCTATGTCTATGTATAATTTTCACTTGCACTGCTTTATTATGGCTGTGTTTGTATTTAAGCCTTGATAATATCTTTCCCCAGTTGAGCATTTGTTAAGTCAGTTTTAACTTCTCCCAACCATTGCATTTTAATGACTTTATATGGTTCCATTTCTTCCATTGTTATGTTTTTGTATAGCCAAGCAAACACCTCTTTCTTATTTCCAGTTGCCATAATTATTTCTTTTTTTTTGGTTCTTTTTAAATTGTCAGGTGCTCATTTCCATCTGTTATAATTCTTTTGAAAAAGTGTGCTTAGTTGTCTGCTTATCCCACCCTAAAAACTGAAGAGCCCCATTCCAGTTCCTTCCTAAGGAGCTGAGCAGTAAGGTGCAAGTGGCACTCTTAATGCTGCAATCCACCAGTTCATCTATTCCCTGCTCCAGAACTCACTGGCCACTGCCTCTTTTGATCTTGGGATGTAAACTTGCAGCAGGATGACAAACCCAAATACCCTCAAGACAGAAAGTGCCCTCAGGGATGATACATCCCTTCATGCCCCCAACAGGGATGACCTTGGGTTGGAGCATGAATGCAGGTCACTGGCATGGGAAGAAATCCCTTAGCCACTATGTTAACAGGTCAATCCCCTACCAACATTCTGATTTGCCATGTACCTTATACACCACCTATCTTCTACAGTTTAAAGATACTTTCTGTACTTTTCTTCAGACTAGGAGTTGACAGGCACAACCTTCTTTGAAAAAATACAATACAGGGACTATGTTTGGGTTTTACTAAGAAAAGTCAAAGCAGTAACCTACAAATAAGTCTACTGTTAATAATGCAAGTGTGTCTCTAGGGCCCCATATTTCAGGGCCTGCTGTCAATGTCATGCACACAAGAGCACTGCACATAGTGCATGACTGGCTAGGGGCAATACTGATACAGTTATCTTGCTCTGACTGGAGTGGGCTAACTATCTAAATATGGGGATGTGTTGACACGGTGCATTGTGACTATGTGCTCTGCTAACACACACCCTTGCTACACACAGCTGACAGGAGCCAAATGAAGACAATGTGTCCCAGTCATGATAGCAACAGCACTCCTGCAAGCCACCTGACATGCTAATGAGCCCATGGGGCATGCAAGGTGTTAAGGGCCATTTGTATGCACACAGTGAGCTAATTAGCATGTTGCACGATGCCACTGTGCAACCCCCCCATGGTGATCTGGCCCTCTGTACAATATCATGGTTTTCACTGTGCTGGCCCCTTTGATCACCATTCCAGATGACCTCTATAGACATTAACTTGATTGCTGGTAAGTGTGTCCCCCACTCCCCTGACTGCTGATATGGCCAACACTCTAGAAATAATCATTGGTGTACGGCAGACCCACCCAACTAACCATCTGATCCCCCCTACTATCCTGCTCACTAAGGACCGTATATCCCATGACCATTTGTCCCCACTCACCATGCTCTTATTTGGTATCAGAGAAACGACCAGCACAACTCACCACTCACCTCCTTGGCTGGATGCCATCTGAATGACAAGGAGCATGCATGCTGTAATTTTTAGCAGTGGCATGCATGTTCCATGTCATTCAGACAGCAACCAGCAGAGGAGTTGAGTGGGGGGCTGTGCTGGTCACTGCCTCTGATGCAGATCAGATGGTGATATCAGTGAGTGGGCAGGATGGGAAGAGGGTCAGATGGTCTGCTGGGGGTGCCGCACTGAACACCACTGATTGCTTCTAGAGGGCTGGCAAGATTGGCAGTTGGGGGTGGGGAAATAATGAACACCAACTGAGTTAGTGACTATACAGGCCACCTGGAAAAGTGGTCAAGGGTGGGAGCACATTGAAAAACACTGAGGTATGTAAGTATACAGGTCACCTGGAACAACAGTTGGGGAGGTGACACTACCTGGGACTGACTTGGCTAACAGAGGAGGGTTCTCACACTATAGTGCACGGGGATGAGGATAGGGTTTTTGTAGCATTAACAGCCCTGTTTGCATGGACACTGTAGAATATTCCATACAATCACACTGTCAAGTCAGCACTGAGCACTGGGGGCTTTGAACGGCCCCCGCCCAATCAGATTGTACTATTCTTGGTTAGCAGAGTACTAGCATGGTTAGTGCTGTGCTAGCCTTTTGAATATCAGAGCCCTAATTTGTAGTCTTAGAATGTTGGGAAAATCCAGAATACTCAGACCTGAAAAATAGATGAATTTTAATTATTCAAAAGCAGAACAGTTGTATGTTGTGTTTCCCATGCCTTCTTTTTCCTGATATTGTATCTGGAGATTGGGGAACTAATATATACTATTCTAGATTAGCCAGTGAAAGCTAACATTAGCATTTACAAAATTAAAGGTGAGCTTGACATATTTTATGAAGGGTGGGGGGGTGTTGGTTTGTTGTTTTTTTCCTGATCAATGTGCATCCTTCATTGTTCTGTGGTTCTTGTTTGGTTGTGTGTTTTCTCCTTTAATCAATAAAACTGATTACATTTCAAAAAAAATATTTTATGAAGGATTATTACAGAGCCTGTAGTATTACCAACATATGGTATATACTGCAGAAAGAAAAATGCAGCATTGCTGAATCTGTAATACTATAATTGTTGCCTGGATAAACGCACCTCCATCCAAAGGAAAATAGTTTGTGAGTACCTGAGTTTGTACTCACATCAAACAAAATCCATTACGTAGCAATGATATTGTACCTTTATTAAGCAAATAAAGGAATTAGATCTACAAGCTTTTGTGACATAAAAACTCTTTTCAGTTACTGTCTGCTGGTACTAGCAGTTATCCCGTGAAGTTTTTAAATTTAACTGTAGTACTTATTACATTATATTTAATGACTTTCTTATTGCATTACATTTAATGGCTTAATTATCCCTGAGAAAAGGGGACTGTGGATCTTTAACAGTCTTCCTATTCAGAAAAGATTAAATATACCAAGCAAAAATGTTTTTGTGAATGGTGTGCTATTGGGTATCCTTACATTCTGCCACCAGACACATTTTTTATGTATACCTGTATTATTTCCTAGCTAAAATAAATGTAATATTGTGGCCACTTAATAGTTCTATTTCAGTATTGCCATGAGACTACCCAAAGCAAACTGAAATGCTTTAACAAAGGGTAAAAGTGTAATGGATTAATTCATTGACTAATTAATGTTTATAAGGACAACTGAATCTGTTTCAGCTGCACAAGCTCAGTCATGTGCAAAGCTAATTGCCTATACAAATGCCAGTTGCACATATTGTTTAACAGTCAGTTACAGCACAACTTGCTGTCTATAAAATTCAGATTGTGTTGCCCCTTAATATTAATTTTTTATTTACTGTAATTTTCCTTGTATCTTTCATATACTGATATTGTTATTGTCAAAAATTGTATTTTGTATATTGCTTTCATTTGTAAATTGTAACATGCCTTCTTCTTGGGTATCCTTAAAAATGAGTCTTGCTCAATGTATATCTCTCCATAAAACACCTAATGTATTTATTGCCTCTTTTCATTGTATGCAACACCTTCTGTTCAACCACTAATGGCACCTCTAAGTTCATAACACCCACCACCAACCAGTATTAAGGCATGATGCAACAAACTAGAGACTGGTAGAGCTCAATCTGAAAAAGGGCTATCATGAATTATAAAGTTTAAAATTCTGCTTGGGAATGGGAGGGAAATGTTCTCAGTGGTGCAGTCAGTGACATGCAGCACTGGGAAAGCAACAAATTACTATAAGATGGACCAAGTCCAGTAATTTTTTATGTCACCATAAGAACCATGAAATCAGTTCCTTTCCGTATCTCATTTAGTAGGTAGCCAGCCCAGATCATATGACATGTACATAACATGATCAGTGTTACACACTTGAATCAACAAGCATAAAACTGTATTCTCTGCTTGCTGAAGACACCAGAGCAACTTTTTGAAAAGGTTACAGCAGAGAGATCACGTGATGCAGAGTGCTGAGTAGCAGCTCCCTCAAGCAGCTCCTGCTTCCCAACTCTTATTTAGCTCGTTTTGGTGTTTTAATTTACAATTTTCTCTTGTTTCTAAGTTTTTACACTGTACAATAGCTGTTGCAATCTGGTCTGGTTATCTCTCGAGCAGATGGAGGCTTATATGAAGAAAGCCCCACAGAAGCATACCCCTCCAGCAACTCCCGAGAAAGCCTCTAAGAAATCTAGGGCCTCGGGTGGTTCTAGCTCTGATCTCCCGAGCCAAAGTGGTGATCAGGAACCCTTAACGCTGGTCAGATTTCTCAAGGAATTCAAACCCTTTTGAGAGGAAATGAAGGATATGGCAACGTCTTGAAGTCGTTATCCAGAAAGTTAGATGAGCTTTCATTGTCTGTTTCCTACAACGTAGCCTGAATTACTTCTATTGAGAAAAGAATTGGTAGTCTCGACCCTGATCTGGTTTCAATGTGCCAGAAACTGTCTCGTTTAGAAGCCAAGCTCGAGGACCTAGAGGGTCGGAGCCAAAGAAATAATGTAGTGGTTCTCGGCTTACCGGAGGGAGAGGAAGGCCAAAATGTTAAGGCATTTATTCGGAAATTGGTTGAGTGGGTGGCAGGCCCTTCCCCATTTGGTTCTGGCTACATTATTGAGCATGCCCACAGGGCTTTACGGCCTAAGCCACCCCCAGAGGAAACCCCCCACCCTATCGTGTGCCAGTTCCTGAATTATCTGAAGAAACAACATTTTCTACAAAAAGTGCGTGCTCTGCAAGAGGTTCGCTGGGAACATATAAAGCTGAGAATCTCCCAAGATCTACCCATCTCGGTCCACATGAAACGCAAGGCGTTTTACCCTATTGTTTCCAAGCTAATTGCTGCAGGCCTGAAGTTCAGAATGAGTTATCCGGCTAGACTACAGATTTCAACCAATGGATCCTGGAAAAGCTATGAAGACCCTGAAGAAACCCTGAGGAGCCTTAAGTCCATGCTGCCTGTTCTCTTCAAGGACACTTGAATGGTGGTGGTGTAGTTTTGAGTATCACATGGAGCCAGGAATTTGAACTTTTGTTTTTCTTTCCTCGGAGAAATCCTAATAATTTGAAGATCTGGGTGACTGCATAGTTTGCAGTGGACTTGGGGGGTCACCGCAGACCGCCCTGACCCTTCTTTTCTTTCCATTTCATAATGGGCCCAAAGTGGTCTGATGCAAAGGACACTGGGGTTTCGGGCCTTCTTGGGGGGGTTTGTGAGCCAGGTTTTTTGGTGACTATTTTTGTTGGGGGTTGAATGGGCCCAGTTTGGTTGTGGGCTAGTTTCTCATTTTTTCCTTTGGGGCTGTTGCTGGGATGGTCCTGGGCTTTCTCCATCTTGCCCTCCACTTGGGTTGGGCCAGGGAATCGACCACTAGAGGGCGTTCCTTCCTCTGTGGACTTGCAGGGAAACTCTACTCGTGAGGGATTTAGCAGGGGCACTGCTTAGCTGGGAGGCAGCACTCTCAATTTCTCATGGAGGCCCTGTTTTCCGGATACTGACTGGTAGTAGGGAAAGGTAGCTGTTATACCTTCTCATCCAGTCTAAAATTTCCAGCTTTCCTATTTTAATTCTCACTCTTAATGTGAGCTGAGGCATTTCTCCCTACAAGTGTTGCTGAACACGGTGACTCCAATTTCAATCTGGGATACCACGAATGAGTGGGCAATGAGATGGCCTTATCATAGCCCCCCTATGTTATTTTCTCCTATACCCATGCCTTGGTTGGACTGAGGCGAAGGCCCAGGACTATTCATTTTTGTTGGGGGTACAACTGACAGGGCTTGATCTCTGAATGCTGTGATTTGTGTGCAACAGCACTAAATAGCAAGGCTCAGTATCGGGGGGTGGGAGTAGAGGAATTTGAACCAGTACTGTGCTGAACATTGCTTGTGACAGATTGGGGAGTGTGGGGGCAGGGCATGGTTGGGTGGTGGGGGTTAGAGGGATGGGTGGTATCCACTTCTGGGTGGGCTAGGGAAGAGGGTGGGCTTTACTGCAGTAACCCTGGGGACATATGTAAAGGAGATTTGCATCTCGTGTGCCGAGTATAATTATTTCAGTTTGATATCTCTTCTGGATGGTAAATGAGTTAACATTCGTGTCTTGGAATGTTGAGGGGATCAGAAAGCAACATAAGCAATTTCAGGTTCTTAAACACTTAAGTCTGTTCAATTCACAGATAACTTTTTTGCAAGAAACACATTTATTAGAAGGGGAAGCTTTGCAATTAAGGAAGCAACAAGTGGGATCGATTTACAGTGCCCAGGGCACAACAAATAGTTGTGGGGTCATGCTCATGATTAACAGCAGTATCCCTTTTTCTTCTACACAAGTGATCAAAGATACCAAGGGTAGGTTTATTTTGGTCAGAGGTACCCTCTGGTCTGACCCAGTTTTATTGGGCTGTGTTTATGGCCCTAATCTGGATGACCCCAGATTTTTTGTGAGACTTTTATCTATCATTCTCCCAATGATTCCCATTAAAATTATTTTAGGGGGAGATTTCAATCAAGTACTTGATTCTCACTTAGATAGGCTGGGTAGTGGCCTAGGTGGAATTACCCCTGGGCAGAAGGCATTCAGGGAGTTATTAGATCAATGTGGGCTCTGCGACATCTGGCGTGTCTTACACCCTGATTCTAGGGAGTTTACCTTTAGGTCCATGGCGCATGGCTCACAGTCGTGCATCGACTATTTACTTATTTCTCAGTGCCTCCTGCCCAGGGTGAAGACCTCCTCGATTCAACCTGGCCCAATCTCCGACCACTCACTAGTGGTATGCAATTTGGTACTACTCAGTTCATTTAATAGGGAAACTAGATAGAAGCTCAATGATCAACTTCTTAAAGATGTTAAATATCGTAAACTTATTAGGGAAAAAATATAATATTTTTCTTCATTAAACCCTTTAGATGGTGTAAAACCTGATATCTGGTGGGAGGCCTTTAAAGCCTTCATGAGAGGGCTACTGATTAGCATGGTGGTTGGTAGGAAAAGAAAGCGAGAGGAAGACCTTAAATCCCTATTATCCCAAATTAGATTTCTGGAAACAAACCTCCCGACTAATCCCCTAGATGAGGATATTCAGAAACTCCTGAAATTAAAGGACAAATATCTGGGGTTACTTCAAGAGAGAGCAGAACTAGCTATTATTCGTACCAGAGCTAAATACACTGATCAGGGGGAAAAAGCGGGACGTTTACTGGCACTGCATATTAAACAGCAGGAGCCAATGAGATTTGTCCCACCTATCAGGTCATCAGCAGACGGAACTCTTAAAGTGTCTCCTAACAAAATAGCTCAAGAATTTGCTGCTTATTATTCTAAACTGTATAGCGACATGGAGCACCCTCCCTGTCCAGAAGATATACAAGGTTATCTAAGAGGTTCCCACTTGCCCCTTCTTCCTGACAAGTATGGTGAAACTCTGGTTGTCCCTATTTCTCAGGAGGAGATTGCTAAGGTTATCAGTGAATTGCCTGCCGACAAGGTCCCTGGTCCAGATGGATTTTCTCCTTTATTTTACAAGGTCATTCAAGACCTTCTTGTACCAATACTTGGTCGTTTGTTTCAACAAATCCTATCTGGGGAGGAGACAGATCCATATCTCTATGAGGCCCTGATTGTTCTGCTTCCCAAACCTGATAAAGACCTCGATAAGGTTCAAAGTTATAGACCCATCTCTCTTTTAAACCAGGATGTTAAGATTCTCTCTAAAATACTGGCCAACAGGTTAGCACTGCTTCTTCCTGGGTTAATAGGTATAAATCAGGTTGGATTCATGAAAGGGCGACTATCTTCTGATCATTTACGCACTTTGTCGCATGTCTTCTAGGCTACCAGGGACGCGGAGTTCCCAGTGGGCTTGGTCTCCTTGGATGCCGAGAAGGCATTCGACCGTGTGAACTGGAATTTCTTGTTTCACACTTTGGAGGCTTTCCGTATCCCTTCTCTGTTTATCTCCTGGATTGCTGCCCTTTATAAAAACCCCTCTGCAAGAATTTCTGCGAATGGGGCCTTTTCCCACTCTTTTCCACTTCATTCAGGTACTAGACAGGGGTGCCCCCTCTCTCCTTTATTATTTAACTTATATCTGCAACTTCTTATCCAAAACATTCTCAATAATGACTCCATATAAGGAGTGAGAATTGGGCGGCATGAAGTGAAAGTCACCGCATATGCTGATGATCTGTTAATACATTTGTCCCATCCAGTATCCTCTGTTCCGGCCTTATTAAGTGAAGTGGCAAGGTTCAGTGTTTTGTCTAACTACAAATTGAATGCCAGTAAGTCCCTGTTTTTTCCTTTAAATCACAAAGTTTTTAAGACTGATATTAGTCCCTTGGGGCTATGCTGGACTCCCAGGTCTTTTAAGTATCTGGGTATTAAACTTTCATGTAACCCCTTAGTATGGTTCAAGGAAAACCTAGATTCTTTACTGCAGGGAATTACACATGACCTAGAGAGGTGGTCTAAACTCCCCATCTCTCTGTGGGGCTGAATTAATATAATTAAAATGAATGTATTTCCTAGGATTTTTTACCCGTTGTCCCTTCTTAATGATTTTGTTCCTTTACTCTGGTTCAAAAAGGTTCATAGTATTTTTACTAAATTCATCTGGGCTGGTAGGTATCCCAGCCAGGCTTACCATAAGTTGGCAGCTCCTAAACTGGAGGGGGGATCGCAAATCCCCCATCTGGTTATATATCATTGGGCTAGTCACCTTACAAAATGTTCGCGGTGGGTATCTCCCGGCCCAGAGGAAGTGCAACCCATTTGGCTCAAAATAAAATTGGATGCAATTAAGGCCAATAATCTGGACCCTCTTGTGTTATTTTTCCTTAAGTTATCTCAAGTAAGTATGGCTGTAGCTTGTCCCATAATAAGGACCTCTTTAAAGGTCTACTTACAGATGTGTTCCTTTTTGCAGTATTCTCCCCACCTGGACCTGGCCCAGTCTATATGGAACTCTCCATCATTTACTATTAACAAGAATCAAATCTCCCATTTCTGGTTGCCTCAACTCGAAGAGGGGAAGCTCTCGACCTTTACTGATGGTGAGGGGCATGGTTATCAGTGGAGGAGATGGTTAGGAAATTTTGCATCCGACTTCTTTCTTCAAAGTCTTGCAATTGAGACATTTATTGGTAATCTCCCTGGGGAGTACTCCTCCCTCTCAGAGCATCTTCTCTCTGATACCTCAGGTATCCTCACTTTCTGGGTCTTCTGGTGTAATCTCTAAACTATATCAGGTCTTGTTTCACAAAAAGTTTGGGGGCCCATTTGGGCCATCAAGATTTTGGAGTAACTTTTTCCCCCATCTGCAGTTCGATTGGTATTCTCTCTGGAAGTCATGTCACCAATTTATCTCTCAGGATAGACTGCGTCTCATGCAATATCATGTATTGCATAACCTATACTATTCCCCAGTTAAGCTCCACAAGTGGGGCTACTTAGACTCCAATAAATGCAATAAATGTTTGCAAGATGATGGCACACTTTTTCATATGCTTTGGTCTTGCCCAAGTATTTCCACCTTTTGGGTTTCAATCCAAACTTCCTTAGACTCCTTGTTGGGCCTTCACGAATACTTTATCCCTGAGGTATGTGTGTTGGGGGACCTGTCTTCTATTAGAGTCAAGGTACGTAAATTTCACATATCCATGGTTGCCTTGTTGGCTAAGAAAGTAATTCTCCATCATTGGAAAGACAGGTCCTCCCCTTCTTTCCAGGAATGGGTAAGAGAAGTATTATCCAATTTGCACACAGAAAAAGCAATAGCCAGTCTACATAACAGACTGGCAGTTTATGCTAGAATTTGTGATCCCCCTCACTCATTAATCTCTCTGGTTCCAAACTAAACTTATAATAGGCTTAATGCTTTTATAAGGCCTTTTGATTAGAGGCTTGGCATTTATGGGCACTGCGATGGGTTACTGCAGTAAGGGGAGGTGAGGGGGGCAGCATATTTTCACTATGTATCAATGAGTCTCTGTTAACTTCTTTGTATGCTGCCTTTTATGGTGGAAAATGCATAAATAAACTTTAAATTACAAAAAAAAAAGGTTACAGCACAGAATGTTATAATAATCTAACTGTGATGTGACAAAGACATGAACCAGCATTGCTAGGTTTCTG
Source organism: Neoceratodus forsteri (assembly GCA_016271365.2). Taxonomy (NCBI): domain Eukaryota; kingdom Metazoa; phylum Chordata; order Ceratodontiformes; family Ceratodontidae; genus Neoceratodus; species Neoceratodus forsteri. The sequence continues at coordinate 651,771,741 of CM057459.1, forward strand.
AAGGGGAGATTCATGCATGGCCTGGTGACATTCTCAAGAAAGCTGGCACTAAATTAACCAATGGGAGGCACTTGGGCCTTAAGAGTCAATATACAGTGAACGTGAATGCCTAAAGTTGTGCACCAGCTCAGCTCTTCAAAAATCCACGCCACTGTTGAGCAAAAGCATAGCTGGATGGAGTAATCTGAATTCTCGGGCAATGTCCATTGGATCATTCCCATGATTATTGCATGAGCAATCTGACTTAGGGCATTTAAAGGGGGTAGGAAATTACTGAAAAATGGCAGGCATTTGTAATGCTCCAGTTTTCAAAAATGACATTTGTACTACCAAATGATCTGTGTTTAACTGTATGTGGTTGAAGGTTGGTGTAAAACCTGTTTTGTAAGCTTTTCTTTTAATGGACAATGTTCTATACACTTCTTTTCATGGAACCAAGAATTAGGCATTTTGTCAATGTCACTGCATGGATTCAGAAGCAGCAGTTCTCAGAGATTTGAATTTATGCAATGACATTGCTAAAATCCCAAATTCCATGTTCCAAGAAGAAAGCAGAATGGAATAATGCCCATAAAAAGAAAACAATACAAAACACAGTTCTTCACATCAACTGTTATTCAGGTACAGTAAAATATGGATCAGTTTGGAGCATTAAAATAGTTTCTCAAACATGAACATGACAAGGAGCTGTATATTTTCACAAATGTCCTACCCCTATTAAGGTAATAAGCCCATTAGAGTTGGACAAACAGTGTCATTTTTTACATTCTGGAAAATAACGTCTGATAACCAGGCCCCATAAACTATTTCACCTGGGCAGTTGTGCCCTGTGCAACTAAAGGCTGCTGTTTGTTCCAGAATATTTCACTCCTTGAAACTACATGAATGAAAAGCCTCACTTATTAATTCAGTGTATATATTTTACTGTTTTAAAGATAATGTTAAGTATTCTGTTATGTTATGTAGCCACATCAGTGCTGTATGTCAAAACATCAGCTTGCTTCCATTTGCTTAAGCAGTAAGACACAACTGGATATGCATTTTGCTGGAATAATGGCACACCTTGGTGGGTTGAAATCCAGACCCAAAGGCCGAGTGCTTCCTCCACCAGAATAGTACTGTTTTCTCAGCACAATGCACACCCTGGAATGCCTTGTTATAATTATGAAATGGGTCATGATTTTTTTTTAAATATATATTTTATTTTCAGATTAAAAAAATAAATAAAATACACTGAAAAAATGAAATTTGTATTGGTTTAAAGAAAAAAGTCCTAGTGGTTCTGTTTAATGCTGCCGTCAGTAGGTTGCATCAAAGCTGCATATAAACAGTTGCATTTTGCATTACAGTAGTAAGAGCAACAGTGAGGGCAAGGTATAACTTCATCGGAGCACAGAAGAGGCAGGGCTCCTGCTTCAAAAGCCTATGCTGCCAGAACTCTTGACAAGGCATCTGCTGGCAGTGTCTTACCATCCATGCTGCCATTTTCTAACATCACAGTAGCAGCTAGATCTCGACAAGGGGTATAAGAGCCACAACTTGCCTGAACTGCCTGTAATCTTTATTTTTTGAACACTGTTCTCCAGCTACAGTTTATGTGAGCCAGCACCGCTCACTGCGCATGAGTGTGCGCATAAGCACGTGAGTGGCGTGACCACCAATCCATGAATGAAAACACTTGGAATAAATAGCATAACAGTAGGGGCTTGAAATCAGTGGGTTCAGTAAGGATTGTAATATTGACCCAGGATGCTTGGCACTTTTGTTAAGTGAACCAAATACACAAAAAATAATTAATTACTGGTGCCTATTTTAGGTGTTTATTATAGTGTTAGCACTAGTTTTTGTTTTTCTTTTTGTATTTGTATTGCTGTACCAGTTAAAGTGTCAAGCACCAGGGCCTTAAACTCTATTTTGAATTAATAGTTGATTTAAAATTTAACTTGAGTACTGCCTCATTTATTTCAAAATGATGTCGTATAATACGATAAGCTGTTTGGTTCTGTGCTCCCCTCCTGAGTGTCATTGTTTCTGATAATTATAATAAAACTAAACCAACCTCAAATTGGATTTTTCCATCAAGATTAAATTGGGATCTTGTTGATAACAAAAGTAGAAGAAATGATTTTCAAGCAAATTGGAGGAGACTAAGCACTGGAGGCAGTCCAACATCTATTCTCTCTCATGGTTTTTATAGACCTATAACTGATATCTCCGGGCCTGTTGTATGCTTTTAATTCTTGAGGGAGATATTAAAATGAATCCATGTCCTGTTATTAATAATTCCATAAAGATTTTACATGATAATGCTTGAAGCATATCTGCCAAGACAGATACTCTGGCAACTATGCTACACGAACAGACCTCCTGCATAATGGGTCTGAGTGAGACTTGGTTAACAGGAAAACACAATGACTGTGAACTTGGTATTCCACGGTATAAAATTCTGAGGGCAGACAGGAAATCTAGAGGGGCTGATGTAATGTTTTATATAAAAAACAATCTTGGATACATAGGAACCCTATTACAAGGAACTGACAAGAACATAGCATATCTAGTTGTATATCTGGAAAAACTTAAACTTGTTATAGCCATAGTTTATTCTCCCCCCTATATCAACTATTTTCTTTGCTTTTGTTTACCAGGTAAGCACACTAGGCAGCCAAGTGCCTATTTTCAGGTGTGACCTGGGAGGATTACAAGGTACATGTAAGAACATCAGGCAGAGTCAAGGTAACATACAAGAACTTCAGGCATAACAGATTGATAGGTAGATAACAGCATAATACAGGCATTGGCAATAAAGCAAACAATATAGGGTAAGTCATACCCTGGGGGGGTAAAGATAGAGGGTTAACAGGAGGAGTACAATAGACTGAGTACCCCCTCAGGGAGCAGGTGGGCAGGGACTGGGCCCAGTGCATGTTGATAACATTAGAAACAACTAGCAGTTACAGGATCTAAGTGCATGCAATAAGCAGGAGCCTCAGTCCCATGACGGTCCCACTGGGAAAAAGAGCCTCAGCTGGGGTCTATTAAGCACAGAGACAGGTGGAGGCCAATTTTAGGAAGCCCCACAGGGAGGCTTTGAAGCAGGGATGGGAGGAAGAGGAGCGAGTTACTTCATGAAGGGAGTTCTACACTCTTGGCGTGTAGACGTCAAAGGCCCAATCACTCACGAGGGTGTGGGTTTTAGGAACCAGGCAGTCCTGTGAGTCACTGGATCTTAGGTGGTAGACTGGGGCTCCATATTTGAGGGGTAGGGCAAGTGCAGAAGGGGTGGCAGTTCTAACAATGTTGTCGATGAAGTTGCCGAGGACAAAGGTGCAGTGCTTTTCAGGGGGGAGCCACTCCAACCATGAGTAAAGTTCACAGCGATGCATGAGGTGAGGAGCAGAGAGTGCAAAACAGCATATATTGTTGTATACAGTGTCCCATTTTGTGAGACTTGTTTTCGGGATGGGGCAAAGGATACAAGCCCATAACAGAGCAGGGGTAGGAGGACCACCCTGGCTAGGGCGAGCCATGCGGCTGGGGTGAGACAGATTTTTGCTCTGTAGGCAAGTCTGAGCTTGCTGTTTGTTGCATTACATAGGTTCTGAATATGCAGGGTGAGGTCCAGTCGCGGTTCTAGGGTTACACCCAGATACTTGACAGTATTCGTGGCATGTAGGAGGGAGCCATCTGTGCCATAGATAATTAGGGGAACAGGGCGGGTTTTCATCTTGGCCATGGAGTCAAACAGCATGGCCTGGGTCTTTTTTAGGTTGATGGTCAGCTTAGTTATGGCCCTCAAGCCAGGTGTGAATAAGCTTGAAGTCAGAGTCATGGGGCAGGAGTGCTACACACCAAGGACTGCAAGCCCGGCTGCATTTTGGAGCAGCGGGAGGCAAAGCCATAAAAGGCAGCAAGGTACGTCTTCTCAGCTCCTAGCGCTCCATTGGAAATGTTGGAAGAAGGTGCCGTGTATCCAATTGGCTGTCCTTGTACTGCTCTGGCTTTCTGATTTGTGCACCTTTCTACACTGCTTACTGATTGGTGCGCCTTTCAACCCTGCTTTTCTTCGGGGGATCTAGTGCCGCTTAGGCAGTTACCTGGGTCTATGAGCCAAAATTGGCTGGAAGCACACCTTTTTTTACTATCTGGACTGATTTATGCCTAAAATAGCTGTTTCACTTAATTTTTGTGAGTGCCCCCTCTGGGGTCTAGTCTACTATAGTGAGAGTTTACTGGAGTAAGTGATTACAGCAGCTACTTTCCCACCTGCCCCCCACCTCACCCACCCTGGATGGACACTTGATTATATAGGATTTTAGGTCTGTCATATGTCTAAGTACCCAAAATCCCATTGACTCCTTATACTATAGTGTCACTAGGGGGAAAACAATTGTACTTCCATTAATAGGCCTGTTTACTACTCACTTTTCTGTGGAAGACTTATCTGGCCTATCTAGTAAAAGGCTCTTTGTTGCTCACATGAATATTAGGAGTCTAACATGCCACAAGGATGAACTTGAGGCGTGGACAAAAGAATATAACCCAGGCATCCTTTGCCTCTCTGAAACATGGCTAAAACCCAGTATACCTGACACATTTTGCTCAATAGCCAACTATTCCCTGATCCGTAGGGATAGGTCAACAACCAAACATGGTGGTGTTATGGCCATCCATCACAAAGATCACCTCAACCTAACAGCTGTCTGTGACCAGGCCTCTCCCACATTATGTGAAGACTTACATGTCACTGTTACATTAGGTGTAAAGAAACTCCATGTCGTCTGTGCTTATAATCCCCCCTCTGGTGGCTTGGCTGGGTTTCAGGACCTATGTGACACATTTTCTTATATCAGTCAAAATAAGGTTATAATCCTAGGGGACATTAACCTAAACTGGCTAGGTCCTGCTCATAGCTTCTTGGTATCTGTGGCTAGCAGCTATAACCTACATCAGATGATAACTGAGCTGACTAGGACACCTAGCCCAACTAGAACAGGTACCCTTATAGACTTGCTACTTACAAACCGGCCTGAGCATGTCACCTCAACTGGGATCCTTGCGGATGCTATAACTGACCATGCTCCAATTTTCTGCCTGTGGGCCTCTAGTGCCCTGCCATCTCCACCACCTCATTACATTACCTTTATGAATTTTGGGCAGTTGGACAAAAAGGCGTTCCTTCAGGACATATCATGTGTAGACTGGACTGATATCTGTCACACAAACAGTGTAGAAGAGGCTCTACACATCTTTCTCAACAAATGTTCTGCTATTCAGTCTAGGCATGTCCCTAGGATCACCAGGAGAGTCAGAGGTAAACCGACTAGATGGCTACACAAGGACCTCCTAACTGAGCTGTGTGAGAGGGACAAGCTATGGAAGCACTTTAAACAAACTGGGTAGCTGGCTGACTTTAACACCTACAGAGCTCTCAGAAATCTCTGCAAAAGGAAAATAAGATTAGCCAAAAGTAAGTACTGCGAGGAGCTGCTTGTGAGCTCAGCGTCGGACTCCAGGAAATTCTGGGCTTATATCAAGACCTTTCTTGGATCCTCCCAATCCAACACCCCAAAGGATATGATACTAAATGGGGCTCACTCTAATGACCCAAAGACTATAGCAAATGCTTTAAACCAAATGTTCTCAGATTTGTCCCTGTATACCTCGGCTTTCCCACCACAGGAATCTCACCCTCAGTCCAGAGGGTTACACAGGACACCTGGCACCTCTACATCCCTCCAAATATCTCTGCATACCCCACCTTTCTACTTTAAGGCTATAACTGTGCAAGAGGTCTTTAAACTCCTTTTATATATATCCAACAATAGCAGTGTAGGGTTGGACCTCCTTGAACCTCACCTGCTCAGACTTGCTGCTGCCTATATAGCCTCTCCATTGGTGAAAATATATACATTATCCCTGTCTACTGGCACTGTTCCGGTCCATTGGAAAATGGTTCGAATAACTCCTGTCTTCAAAAAAGGGGACAAAAAAGATATCAACAATTACCAACCTATAGCTATTCTCTCGGTCTTGTCCAAATTACTTGAGAAGGTTGTCGCCACCCAAACTCTGGACTTCCTTTCAAAATGGGGTATTCTCTCCGATGCTCAGCATGACTTCCGGAAAAATCATAGCATGTCCACTGCACAGTTAAAACTTAACTCAGATATTCTCTCAAACATGGATTCTGGTAGACTTACTTGTGCTGTTTTCATAGACCTTACTAAGGCCTTTGAAGTTGTAGACCACCCCCTACTTCTATCCAGCCTGCACAGCTTGGGTTTCTCCACTTCGGTTATACACTGGTTTAGCAGCTATTTATCCAACTGGCCACAAGCAGTTAAATTCAACTCAGCTATATCTGAGGTTGCATCAATAAATGTGGGTGTACCTCAAGGCTACATCCTGGGGCGTCTTCTCTTCACTTTCTTTGTAAATAATGTCCCTAGTGCACTGTAAAGCTACTCATCTCTCTTGTATGCAGATGATCTTGTTATTTATACCAGTGATAACAAAGTGGAGAATTTAAACTCTGCCCTCTCAACTGATTTCAAAAATGTCTAGAACTGGCTCTATGAGCATAAGCTGGTTCTAAATGCTAAGAAGACGAAGGTCATGCTTCTAGGCTCGGACCTTGAACTCCGAAACTGTCCTTCCTCCCTTTCGGTTCATGACCTAGAAGGTGCTAAACTCAAAACTGTCACATCTTTTAATTATCTCAGGGTCTTGCTCGATCAATCCCTTGATCTTAGCCTGTACATTCAATCCACCTGCAAGACAGTAAACTGCAAACTGGGTGACATGTACAAGTCTGGTTACATGCTAATACCATCTGCTAAACAGGCCATTGCCAGAGGAATACTACTACCTTCCCTAACCTATTGTACCCCCATCCTTGTTGGTGCTCAGAATACCACCCTCCAGAAATGGGATGTCTCATACAATAACATATGTCAATATACGTCCTCCTCCTCATGACTAAAGCACTGCTATCAGTTTTATGATGAGAAGGGATGGCTCTCCCCTTCTGCATCAAGGCAATATTATCTTGGCTCCCTTACTGATTCTATTGTTAGGCTCAAAACCCCAAAATCTCTGGCAGAGCTGCTAATTCCTCATACAGTCTCTCACGGACTGAGGTCTGCTGACAAATCTCTACTCAATGTTTCCAGATGCTATACCACAAAAGGCACTGGGGCTTTCAAGTATGTGGCTCCTCAGTTTTGGAATATTCTTCCCCTTGAACTCAAATTGGCTGGATCCCATTAGTGCTTTAAAAATGAACTTCATCACTATCTATCACATTCTGACCCCTGCCATTGTTTTGACCCGACCTGAATAGTTTGGTATATTTGTCTGCCCCAATGCCCTCTTATTCTTTTCCTGTCTCTGCTTGTGTCCTGACCTCTTTTCCTAGGTCTTGTAGGTTTGCTTGCCTGGTAAGACCTCTTCTTCTCCCCATAAACCTCTCCTCCCTTCCCCTCCTGTATCCCCACGCTATCTCCTTTCAGCCACTATCCCTCTGTCCTGCCTTTCTCTTGCCTGGCCTTTTACCTTTTCACCTTTCCTCCTGTATAAATCCTCCCTTACTCCTGCTACTGTACTCTACCTTCCTTGCCTTACCTTCTTCTCCCAATGCTACCATACTGTCTCCTTTCTGCCCTCCTCCTCCTCTTTTAGCCTACAGATTTTATTGCAGAGTTAGATCTGACAGCCATTTTTCTCCTAGTACTGTATTTTGCTTGTATTATCTTATGTTTTATCCCTACAACATTTGCTACTTGTTCTGCTTCTTGCTGACTGTTGTTTACTGTTCTGTTTCAGTTCCCTCTATTCTTACCATTTGTAAAATCTTTCACTGCTAGAGAACTGTAATGCTGCCCTCTCCTTCAGTTATGCTGTATTTTCCTTTACAGTTCTTACATCTATGGACATGTTCTCTTGAAAAGTGTATTTGTTTGCTCCTTACCTTGTTGAAATGTACTTGTACTTGTTCATTATGTTGTAATCTCCTGGGTCATGCCTGAAAATAATCATTATGTTTGCTAATGCACTTACCCGGTAACCAAAAACTAAATAAATTATAAATAAAATGATAACAGAGTATCAGTTAGGAAGCAAGGGGGTGGAGATCAATTAGGGTTTGCATTAACAGTTCTGAATAGGCAGAAACAAGTGGGTGGGCCAAGCAGTCCTTATCTACCATCAGATTCTGTGTTTCTGACAAGGATTTGCATACCCTTGATGCGCTATGCATGGTTTAAGGATTCTGAATGCATGTGTGTGGTTTGGAGAGATGCAATATACAGAAACCAGACAATTTTAAAATTTGTACTCTCCTTGTATCCTTTATGGAATACTCATCCTGTCTTTCTTCCAGTTTGCCTCTCTGGTAGGTTCATTTGAGTAAACTAAATGCCTGAATTTGTATTTTTAAGCACCCCCAATATAAGCATCTCTATGTTTTGGTTCCACAACAAACTCCAAAAAGTAAAAAAATAAAAAAATAAATCAAATCCTTAAAGTAACAAATTATAACAAAAGTCACACAACCATCTACACTATGCAATACTAATTGCAAGAATTAATAAATGAATAAAGAACAAATAAACAAATAGGGCATTTGTTAGGCCTGAAGTAAAAGTAGGGAAATGCAATGTTAGGGTACAAAAATATCCTCTCTTGGTGAAAGAGTGGTGTAGTGTTCCTCTGCATTTAATTTGTTACTTAGTGCAGCATTGACATTCCCTATAGTCTCTCTCCAACTTCTTCCATAAGGGTAGGAATCGGGATGACAGAGGATGGGACTATAAAAAGGGAGAGGGAAGGGGAAGTAGAATCTGTCTGGATGGAGTTGACAAAAAATGTTGGTAAGAGGGTTAGATTATGAGTGCTCTGCAGATCACTGGGGCAGAAAGTGGAAGATAACAGAGAGTTGAGGAAGGAAATCAAAACAGGAACAGTAGTAGGGGACCTGAACCTGCCAAATATTGACTGCAACATCTCGGTGGCTAAGAGCACAAGGAGTCAGGCATTGCTAGGTATGCTTCAAGACTGTCCACTGGTGTAGCTGATCAAGGATTTCACAAGGCAGGACAACATTCTTGACTTGGTACTCACCAATTCTGAGATGGTGGGGGAAGTGATCATCAGGGAATCACTGGGGTCCAGTGGCCATAACACTATGCGGGTTGAACTGATGAGAGAGAACAATGGACCCCTCACCTTGAAGACAGTGGTCCTAGACCCCAAGCGAGTAGACAGAAACTTAGAAATATAGAGTTTGATGGCAGATAAAGACTGTTTGGCCCACTCAGTCTGCTTATTTTTCCCAACCTATATTATCATTGCAGACCTTACTTAATCTATAGCTCTTTCTCCCCACCACATTCCTTTCCAGTATGATTCCCTTGTGCTTATCCCATGCATTCTTGAACCCCACTAATGTTTTTGTCTCCACCACCTCTGCTGGAAGGCTCTTCCAGGAATCCATCACTATTTCTGTGAAGAAGTACTTCCTCACATCTCTCCCAAATCTAAACCCATCCACCTTCATAGCATGCCCCCTTGTTCTTCAGCACCTTTAGTTCTAAATAATATCTCCCTTCCCCTTCTTCTCTTTCAGGGTGTACAAATTAAGGTCCTTTTGTCTCTCCTTATAGAGCTTTTGAAGCAGACCCTGCTAGATTTTAGTTGCCCATCTCTGGACCCCCTCCACTTTGCTTATGTCCTTCCAGAGATGTGGTCTCCAAGACTGGACATAGTACTCTAGGTGGGGTCTAACCAGTGATCCATAAAGAGGCAACACAACCTCCCTCTTTCTACTGGTGATACCCCTCCCTATGCACCCCAGCATCTCACTAGCCTTTCTGACTGCCTTGTTGCGCTACCAGGCCAGCTTTAGGTCATCAGATACTCCAGGTCTCTTTCCTGCTTGGTACTTGTCAGTACCACTTGAACCATTTTGTACTCTGCTCCTGGGTTTCTGTGCCCTAAGTGCATTATTTCACACTTTTCACATTGAAACAAAGCTGTCATACCCTTGACCACTCCTCTAGTTTTCTCAGGTTTCTACTTCCCTTTACACCCCCTGCCTCACAGAGCATCCACCCTATTGTGGATTTTGTTGTCATCTGCAAAGAGGCAGGCCTTCCATTCTAGCTGTTCTGCAATGTCACTTATAGTATAAAGACATAAAGAGTGGGGTCTCAGCACTGATCCCTGAGGCAATCTGCTGGTCACCATCCCTTACCTGGAGTGAACTTCATTTACCACCACCCTTTGTTGCCTATCTCTTAACCAATTTCATATCCAGTTTACCACCTTTGGACTCACTCTTAAGTAGAGATGCAGCGAATTTAAATTCCACCAGCAAAGTGAGCGCAAAGTGAGCACTTCGCCTTGCCATTCCACTATGCGGAGTGGGCAATGCAAAGTGCTCACTCTGCCTTGTCATTATCACTTCACATTAAGGTAGAATGGCAATGCGAAGTAAGGTGAAGTCATTGTTTTTAATGGACTTCATGTTCCTTATTATGATTCTAAGTGATCCACTTGGTGTTTCAGATTTGGCAGCCCCCCCCCACACATCACATGGCTTACAGTACTGTAAGTCACATGCTCTTTAGCTAGGCAGGAAGGAAGTGAGTCATACAAGCAGATACTTTTACTTTCTCCTGTGCAGACGGAGAGAGAGGAGTGTGTTTTGTGACTGCTGATACTTTGAGATCAGAGTGAGGAGTAGATTTAAACTTTGATTTAGACCCAACAGCTTTTTCAAAAGTTACATTTTTTTGTCTTTTCTGTACTCTTTTCTACTTAATTTGTTCTTTCTGTAAATTTTTTTTTTCTTACCTTTATAAGTAGTTAGTTGTTTGTCTCCCCTCCCCGCCCGCCGGAAGCAGGACCAGCACCACCTCCTGTCCTGACTCTGAGGCAGCTGAACCACCACCACCACCAAGTCCAGCACCAGGTCCTCTAGAGCAGGATGTGCTTGTTCCCCCGGGTCCAGGTGTGGATCCCATCCCTGTTCAGCACCGTGACCAGTCGGCTGCCAGTTCATCTGGCCCTCCCCTGCCTGTGTCTGATTCTCCCCACACCTCCATTGTTTGGCAGTTTTTTGACTGTGTTGGGGGAGACAGCAGTGTGTTCAGGTGCTGCCTATGTGAGGTGGAGGTGCACCATGGCCCCCGGGGGACTCACCTGAGGACTGGGGACCAGTACACCCATATGCTCAATCACCACCGGTTGGAGTGGCAGGCTGCCACAGAACAGATCATGCCTGCACCCGCTGGCTGTTCTGTGGCAGAGGGTGCAGCTGTGCATGGTGGAATCCCTAAGAAGAGGAAGGCCACAGCAGTACCTGCTGCTCCACCAGGATCACAGAGAGGGACATCAGTTGCAAATTATGTCAATTCTGGAACTGCTGCTGGATCACCATGGAATCCCACATTAGTTGTTTTTTTCCTCACACCATGTGCCCCCCACACCTTTCTTGCTGTGTTATAAAATGTATTCCTCCACCATCCCCGACCCTTGCATGTAATTATGCCCTTTATTGTTGTCTTCCGTATGCATAACACTTTGTATTTTGAGCAGTGCAAGCATACTGTGCTAAACTGCATGTGTGCAGTCAGTCTTCTTTCCAGTCTGTGTATGTACTGCAGACACTGTCCAAATCACTGACTTAAAAACACTTATTAATGATTACAATGGTGGGATAGTGAAGCCTTGAGAGATACTACAAAACAGGCTTACAATACATCCAAGTAACTAGTAAAAAAATTAATGTTGTGATTCGTGACGCAATTGTAAATCGTGATTTGTGACTGCATTTGTGACCGTGATGATGAAGAAATGCGAATGCCTACGGCTGTACTTCCCCAGGCCCCAATGAGGTGTGGCACAAAACACCCTGACTTAAAAACACTCATTAATGAGTACAATGGTGGGATGGTGAAGCATGGAGAGATACTACAAAACAGGCTTACAATACATCCAAGTAACTATCAAAAAAAGATTAATGTTGTGATTCATGACGTGATCGTGAATCATGATTAGAGACTGCATTTGTGACCATGATGATGAAGAACGTGATCTGTATCACCAGTGACTCGTGATGATGGTCCTGACTTAAAAATGCATATTAATGAGTACAATATTCATGCAGAATTATGCACCACACCTGTCCAGTACTTTGAAGGGAAGCCAAAGAAACAACAGTGACTTAAGTTAGAGATGGAGATTGGGCCCTAAAGAGATGCAAATGCACAGTCAGATTAAGATTGTGCTGTGCACTGAAGAAATGCAGATGCAAAGGCACAACACCTAACCAGTGCTCACCATCAGAAATTCAAATCTGGAAAATAATTCCTTTGCTGGTTGGGGCGGCCACGGGGGGGGGCAGTGTACTGCACTGCTGCAGTAACAGTCACTAGTACTAGTAAAGATACCACAAAGAAGTACAAAAATTACACAGCTGCAGTGGATAGCAGGTTCACATTGCTGAAATTATGTGGTACAATAAAAGGTGTCTGATTTAATGACACGCGTCACACACATACTCACACACACACAGTAAGTAATGCACAGCAAATTGAAAACTTCAGTAATATAACAACATATTTTAAACAAACTAAAATTATGCACTGCTGCACCACAACAATCAGCAAAAAAAAATGGCGAGAATTATTGAAAATATTACTGTGTGTACATTAACACAGTTATACAAGAAAAATATCACCAAAACAGAAAGCACTGTCTTTTTCTCCAAGTTAATCTACCTATACCACAGATACGCCCCTCCCCCAAAGCACACTTACACTGTCTCTCAGTACACAGACTGAATATTGTACATTAACATTCAAAATCCACACACAAACAATAAACACTCGATGATATGAGCACAGGAGGGTTTCCTATAATCATTGAACTAAAGTTTCAGCAAAACAAATGACCCCAAAAGGCTTTTTTAACAGCTTTTAGAAGGTTTGAATCGCAGAGCTCTCAGAGCAGATTGTCTCCTACAGCTTCATACACACACTACCCCAAACTGAGGCTGTGCAGAACAATCTAGAGCCCATGTGAACTGAAATCCCATGAATCACTGCAAAATTCACTTTTGGAGCTTAAAAACAAGGCGAATGAGGCGGAATACATTGTTTTCAATGTACTTCACCTTAAGAATTGGTGGAGTAGTGGTTTGGGAAGAGGCGGAGTAGCGTGAAGTCATTGTTTTCAATGGACTTCACGTTATCCAAATAATAGCTGATACTCACTTCGTGGTGCAGAGCACTCCGATTCACCTTCATTCCGCGGATCACTTCACGGAGCGAATTAGGGCCACTTCACCCATCACTACTCCTAAGCTACCCAGCTTGCTTACTAGTCTCCTATGAGGAACGGTCTCAAAGGTCTTACTAAAATCTAGGTAGGCCACGTCTACCACTCCACTCTGATCTAATTTTTTTGTCACTCAATCAAAGAAATCTTTCAGATTCATTTGACATGACCTTCCCTCATGAACCCATGCTGCCTTGGGGCTTGTAGCCTACTGGGTTCAAGATATTCCACAATCTTTTCCTTCAGCAGTGATTCCATTAACTTTTCCACCACCAATGTCAGACTGACTGGCCTATAGTGAAGGACACTGGTTTTCATTTTTTACTGGAAAACGTGGTAAAATTCCAGAATTTGGGCTACCAGCACACCAGTAAAAACAAAGAATTTCATAGAATTTGGCATTTTATACCAGATCAGTAAACCTACAGAATTTGAATTTTTCTTGTATCTGCTTCCTGTGCTCTTTTTAGTTTGCTTCATTTAATGCCCTGTATATTAAGCCTTCTTTAATTCTGATCATTTATACACATACTAAAAGAATGAAGGCAGAATCCTGGTAAAATCCAGAAATTAGGCTAACAATTACCAGTGCAATTCCTGGAATTTCAAATCTTGAAAATGGAATTTCATTATTTTAATCACTGTAAATCAGTGGCCTTGCCTATAATTTCCAGCCTCCTTCCTGCCACCACTTTTGTGAAGTCGGACTACATCTGTCCTTCTCCAGTCTTCCAGAACAATTCCTGTTTCCAGTGAACTGTTAAAAGGATTGTCAGGGATATAGCCTGTACCTCCCTGAGCTCCCTCAAACACCTTGGATGTACCCCGTTTGGTCTCATTGCTTTGTCCACCTTCAAACTAGTGGGTCCCTTAAGGACTCTCTCCTCTGAAAAACGACTAGTGTCTATCTCCCTCACTCCTAAGTTTCTGTTACTTTTTTGTGGCCCCACCTTCAGCAAGGTGTTTGATTCTGTACCACACTGGAGGCTGCTAAACAACATGGAGTACTTGAGAGTGGAGTGGGGGGGCAGTTACTGCAGGTGGGTAGGTAATTGACTAAGGGGGAGGCACAGAGAGTAGTGGTTAACATGACTAAATAAGGGACAGGTGAGTCACATGCAGAATGCCACAGGGATTAATCCTGTCCTATTTAATATTTCCTAAGTGACACTGGGGAGGGTATCTAGGTAAAGCTGTGCCTCTTTACTGGCAACATAAAGCTATGTGGCATGGTGTATCATGAGGAAGGGATATAGGAGCTCAAGAAAGACCTAGAAAAACTTTTTTTCAATTTAACAAACTTTATTGATTTTTTAATAACAAAAACATGTAAAGATGACAAACCCTATCTGATGCACAATAACAAGCTACACATAAGCTAAGAGAAACAAAAACTAAAACTAAACTCCAACCCCAAAAGAGCACCCCTTTTTATAACTCCCACCCACTCTCCCTCCAGCCCAAAGCACACAAGCCCATATAGTTAAAACACTCCAGAAAAAAAAAAGAACAAAAAGTCAGACAACAGAGTAATTTAGAGCAAGGCCCGGTTCCCATGAAAAAGATAATTGTCATCGGGTCAACCTGTGCCAAGCTATGTTCTCGCCAGTGTCAACAAGAATAATAATAATAATAGTTTTATTTATATAGCACCTTTCGAATTTTCAAAGCACTGTACAACTTAAGACAATACCAATCAAATATCACAATTCGATATCAAACACAGATAAAACAATAATAAAATCAGCAACTTCAAAACAATCAGTTTTCTAAAAAGGCCATTTGCCAGAGATGGGTTTTCAAACCCCTCTTGAATTCCTCCATGGTAGTGCACTCCCATAACCGGCGAGGTAGAGACTTCCAAAGAGTGGGAGCAGCATAAGAAAATGCCCTACAACCAGATGATTTAAGATTCACTCTTGGAATCTCCAGCAACCCCTTATCGGCTGAGCGGAGCAATCAACCAGGGTAGTGAGAAACCAGAAGTTCTTTCAGATAGGCCAGACCCTGGCCATGAATAGCTTTGAAAGTCAGTAAACTGACTTTAAAGGTGATCCGCCACCGTATAAGCAGCCAGTGCAGTTCACGCAGCACCGGGGTACTATGACAGTACCAACTTAACCCAGTCAAAACCCGGGCTGCTGCATTCTACACTAGCTGCAGGTTGTGGATTTCAACCCCTGAAAGCCCAAAGTAAAGGGAGTTGCAATAGTCCAGACGTGAGGACACAAAGGTGTGGACCAATGTTGGCAGGGCACCAGACAAAACAAGGTGCCTAACTCTGGCGATATTCCTAAGATGGTAAAAGGAAGTCTTGATGACTGCTGACACTTGTGACTGCAGTGTCAACCTGTCATCCAAGATAACCCCCAGGTTACGCACCCGTTCAGAGGTCGGGAGTGAAACGCCGCCAAAAAAAATTCCTGAGGGTGTACCGACAGACGACCCTCCATCTGGCGACCTGGGTCCACAACCAATACCGCTGTCTTTTCTGAGTTCAACTTCAACCAACTAGAATCCATCCACTCCTGGATTTCTTTCAGACAGTTGTTAAACACCTAGAGAGCTCCATCCTGGTCGTGTGCAAAAGACAGGTATAGCTAAGTATCATCTGCACAGCAGTGAAACCTCAGCCCATACTGTCTTATAATGTCTCCGAGGGGCAGCATATACACCACAAATAACATGGGAGACAGCACTGAACCCTGAGGCACCCCACACAACAAAGAAGTTGGGCTCAAGGAAAAAACCCCGGACACAACTCTTTGTGATCTCCCAGTGAGGAATGAGGTGAACCATTGGAGGACAGTTTCCGATATTCCACAAATATGCCTCAGGCATGCTATCAAAACCACATGATTCATGGTGTCAAAGGCTGAGGAGAGATCAAGGAGAACCAAGATGGAATGTCTCTTCTGATCCCTCGCCCTCAGAAGATCATTAAGCACCTGAACCAGTGCTGTCTCGGTGCTATGTCTTTTATGAAAACTGGACTGGAAGGGTTCGTAGATGTCATGGATGGTTAAATGGTCCTTCAATTGGGCTGCCACTACCTTCTTAATCACCTTCCCAATAAAGGGTAGGTTTGAGATGGGTCTGTAGTTTGTGAAACAGTCTGGGTCCAAGGTAGCTTTCTTCAAGAGAGGTGTCACCACTGCCTCTTTCAGGGAGCTAGGGAACTCACCTGACTCCAAGGAGCACCAGACTATTCGCACAAGGACTGGACCGATGATATCACTACAACCCAAAATTAGGGAGGTCGGTCCAGGATCCGAACTACAGCATATAGGGTGCACGCTATGGATAATCCTCATGACATCCACAAAATCAGGTCAACTGAAGGAACTCCAAGAAAACTGAGGTACTGTGAACTCCACTGTTCAACAGCATTCCCAATAGAAAGTGCTGGTTGTAGATCCACCCTGATGTCAGCCACCTTAGTTGCAAAGAATCGAGCAAGCTCCTCACACTCTAATTGCAAAAAGGCTTTACGAACTTGCAGACAGGCTGGGTTGCACAGTCTGTCTACAGTTTGAAAAAGCTGAGCTGATCAATTCCGAGCAACTGCAATCTCCCTGGACAGGAATTTTGCCTTCTTATGGGTGATTGCAGATTGATAGACTGAATAATTGTCCATCAATCAGTCTATCAGAGGTATGCAAAGGTTCCCAGAGGGCTGTGAAACCCACAAGTCTTACCTGGCATAACACAATCTGTTTCTCTAACTCAAGGGCCTGTAGGATTTCTTGATGCCTTTCCCTGAGAGAAGGAATGGATTCATCCAGCCAGTGATGGCAAATGATAATCTTAGTGGTGACAGAAATCAAGAACATATACTGTAGGTTCTCTAGGGGCCAAATAATTCTACAGGATAATAACCAATCAGACAGACCTGGGGAGTAAAAGAGGTCTGAAGACCCAAAAAGGGTCTAAGGAGTCTCTAATTGAGAACCAAAAGGGTTTCACATTTGCACAATCCCAGAGAATATGTTTTAAATTACCCTCAGAGAGGCCACAGTGGGAACAGGTATCTGATTGACCATTGCCCAACCTAAATAGTCTATGGGGGTAAAATATAGATTATGTAGTATACGAAACTGCAAGAAATGTAAATGATCTTGTTTAATGTACTTATAAAGGCACTTCTAAATACGCTGCCAGTCCCTAACATCCAGATCCAGCTTCAAGGCCTGATGCCAGTAGAAACAGGTCCCCTTCAAGCCACCCGGGTCTCTCTCCTGCAGATAGGCATAACATTTTGAGACCACATGGGATTGGATAATGAGAGCCAAAAGATCCTGTAGTTCAGGGTTGGAACCAAGATGCCAGGGACTGGGACCTAAAAAAAATGAAAACACCACACTGGAAAGCTGTAGATGCTTAAAGAAGTGGTATTGAGGAATGGAGAACCAATCTTACAATATGCCAGAAGAGACCGATTTACCTTCTTCAACTAGGGAGTGGAGTGAAGCATCCTGGAGTAATGGGCAAACTTAAGGTGGGATTGGGTGATTAATTTGCGTATTCAGGTTGCCAAAAATAGGCTGCGAGAGGTCCCTACTCCAGTCAAACCCCATGTAAGCAGAAAGCTGTTTAAGGGCTTTAAGTGACCAGTAAAGAGGCATCAACGGGAGATGGGCCAACAATTGAGAGTGCTTTAAATACAAGAGACTGTCAAGATGAAGACCAAATTTCTTACACAATTGGGACTCTAACGTGAGCCACAGGGGGCAGTAGACCAGGATTGCTTGGGGCGCTAGAGACCTATGCCAGAGAAAGAGCTTGCTACAATGTAAAGCACAATAATATAAAAATAAGTTGGGTAGTCGCAGACCCCCTTTCTCCTTAGGCATAGTAAGCCGATGAGCGACACCCTTCTTCCACAGAAACTCCGCTAACAGGTCATGGAACTGAGTAAGCCAGGACCAGGAGCTAGAAAAACTTGAGAAATGGTCTCAGATCTGGCAGCTAAAGTTCAGCACCATCAAGTGCAATGTAATTCACTTAGGTAGACGGAATCCACACACAGAATACTGATGGGAAGAGTTAAAGTGGCCACATCAATAAAGGAGAGAAATTTGGGGGTCATAATAAATGACCCCCTCAAGCAAACAAGTCAAGTTCGACAACACATACAGCAAGGTGTTGAGGATGCTGTGCTGTATAGCGAGGTGTTCTGGCAGAAGAAACAAGGTGATTCAGCCACGGTACAGATCCCCTGGTTAGGCCTTACCTGGAGTACTGTGCCCAGTTCAGGAGCCCTCACCTGAGAAATAGCACTGACAGACTAGAGTCAGTACAGGAAAGGGTAACCAAGATAATACAGAGCTAGTAGAGCAGATCTATGAGGAACAGCTGAAGGACCTAAACACGTATTTGCAACAGGTGAGGTGGAAGTGGGGCGACATGATTGAAACATCTAAGATTCTCAGGGGTATAAACAAGGTGAACAATGATGATCTGTTTTCAAAGAATAGGGATGCAGTCACTAGGTGGCAGGACTGGAGGTTGGTAGGGGGCAGATCCAGGAGAAACTTGAAGTTTTACTTCACTGAGAGGGTGGTGAAACCATGGCAAAGACTGCCAGTGGAAATGGTGGGGTGCAGCTACCTTACAATTGTGGGTACAGGACAAAGGGACTCATAGTCTTCATGGGGGCAGCAACGGTTTGGAGAGACGGGTAGCAGGGGGGATAAAGCCCACCAACACAGTATGTCAGTGGGGTGAGGCAGTATAGTAAGGGCAGGCTTGATGGACCTTCAGCCTCCATCAGCCATCAAATTCTGTTATTGTGTTTCTGCAGCTTCATTCTAAATGTTCCTCCTCTCACCCATCACTGCTCTGTTTACCTCAATCTCATGCTCCCTTCCCTTGACTCTCCTCATCATCTGCACTGCTCTTCATTTCAGGCAGAATATTGTTCACTTTCTGAAGTTCTGAAATGACATCCATCTTTCTATTAGACCTCCTCCAGCCTTTCCCGATCCTTTGAGTGCATCCTGGGTGCAAGAGTGGGTGCAAAATTCTTATCATCTATCATCCACCTGGGGATGGGAAGCAATTTTTGCAGGAAGTCGTGGACTTCGCTGTTGACATGTTGTTGGAGTCACCCAGAGTGATGGTACTGGGTGACTTCAATGCCTGGATTGATGACAAACTTTTGCGTTTTGGGCAGGACTTCCTCTAACTCATGAATGTGTTGGGCTTCACACAGGTCATTTCCTCTGTGACCCATACTTTGGGGCACTCATTGGAGCTGGTCTTCCTTCCGGGTATGAAAATCACTAACTTGGTGGAGAAGCCGGTCAGATGGTCTGACCATTGCACTATCAAGATCAATTTTCAGGCACCCCCATAGGCTTGCCTCTTTGGAGATGGTCCAGTACTGGCCATTAAGGGGTCTGATCCCAGATGGCCTGATGGCAGTGCTGGACTTATCAGGTTGTACAGGTGCAAGCATGGGTCCAGAATGTCTGCTGCATGCCTATAATAAGGCCATGGTGGCAGCTCTGGACTTTACTGCTCCTGTCCATGTTCGCCCCCTCTCCCTTCACGCTTGGTCCCCTTGGTTTGATGGGACCTTGAGGGAGATGAGGAAAGCAGAGCGAAGGCTAGAGAGATGCTGGTGGAAATCTGGCCTGGATGATGGCAGGTTTAGAGTGATGATGCATTATGCAAATTATCAATCAGAGATCTCCCATAAGAAGGCAGAGTTCCTGTCTGGGGAGATCTCTGCTGCATGGAATTGACTGGCTCAGCTGTTCCGCACCATGGACAGACTGTGCAATCCAGTCTGTCTGCAGTCACTGAGAGCCTTGTCATAAGTTAAATGTGACGTGTTTGCTCGCTTCTTTGCAGATCAGGTTGCTGACATCAGGACAGAGATCAGCTCGGCACACTCTAATGGGAGTTGCGGTGACCAATGGGAGGTCGCAGGACCTCACTCTGGTTGGTGGTCTTCAGCCATGTGGTGATCGTGGATGTCATAAAGATCATCCAGAGCATGCGACTAACCTACTGTAGTTTGGACCCGGGCCCAACCAGTCTCTTTGCGTGGTGTGCTGAGGTCATCGGTCCGGTCATGGCTGAGATTGTCCAGTGTTCACTGGAGATTGGGGAGTTTCCTGATTCCCTGAAGGAGGCAGTGGTGACTCCCCTTCTTAAGAAATCTTCTCTAGACCCATACTGTCTTGCCAGCTACAGGCCTGTCTCTAATCTTCCCTTCATAGGTAAGGTTATTGAGAAGGCGATTGCGCTGCAGCTGGAGGCTCACCTTGCCATCCATGACAACTATGATCCCTTCCAGTAGGAGTTTAGGAAAAGGCACAGTACTGAGACAGCCCTGGTTTGGGTGCTCAATGACCTCCTTATAGTGAGAGATTGGAGGAGCCATTCCATCTTGGTCCTCCTTGATCTCTCCACGGCATTTGACACCTTGAACCATGGGGTATTGTTAGAGCATGCGTGGTTGGACTGCGGACTGTCTGGTACAGTCCTCAGATGGTTCTACTCTTTCCTCACTGGCAGGCCTCAAAGAATAGTATCAGGAATTTTTTCTGCTGATGCTTTCTCCCTGCCATGTGGGGTCCCACTGGGCTCGGTACTCTCCCGCATGTTGTTTGCGGTGTACATGTTGCCACTGGGGGACATAGTTAGATGGTACGGACTAAGTTTTCCCTGCTATGCAGATGATACTCAGCTGTATATGTCTTTTGCACCTGGCAAGGATGTTGCGGTCTCAGTATTTAGCAACTGCATATCCAAGATCCAGGACTGGATGAGTGCCAATTGGCTGAAGTTGAATCCCAATAACACTGAGGTTTTGGTCATGGATTCTGGTTGCCGGGCAGAGGGTTCTGTGGCAGGGCAGGCATCCGGACTTCTGTTACGAGGCTGCCAGCTGATGACCTCTGAACGGTTGCACATTATGGGTGTTATTTTTGATGAGGGGTTGACCCTGAAATCTCAGGTGCCTTCTATTGTCAAGACCTTGTTTTACCATCTGAGGAATATTGCCTGGATTAGGCACTTGGTTCTGCCCGATGACCTTCTAACACTGGTCCATGCCTTTGTGACCTCCCATCTGGATTACTGCAATGCCCTTTACCTAGGGCTACCTGGGGTTGATATCCACTGTCTCCAGCTGGTGCAGAATGCAGCAGCCAGATTACTGACTGGGTTTTCTAGATCTAGTCACATTACACCTGTGCTGTATGAGCTGCACTGGCTGCCAGTTCAATGGTGGATCACCTTTAAGGTTGGCTTGCTGACTTATAGAGCCCCACATGGACTCAGACCAGGCTACCTGCAAGAGCTTCTTCATCCCTACTGTCCCTCCCAACCACTCTGCTCCACCAGTGAGGGATTTCTAGAGATTCCCAGGGTTTAGTTAAAGACATCTGGGGCCTGTTCATTTGCATTTGCAGCCCCAACCTTGTGGTATTCCCTACCTAATCGGGTTCGAGAGTGCCAGACCGTGGACAGCTTTAAACAGCACTGAAAATGTATTATTTAACCTTGCTTTTTCTACTAGTTGATATTAATATTGTCCATGTGTTACTGCTGTATTTTAAGTATGTATGATTTTTAACAGTTTTATTTATTTATTGTAAAACGCTTTTATATTTTGAATTGCACTTAAGAAATAAAGATGATTATTATTTCTCTCAATCCACTTTTTAGGGCTCATTTCTCCCCCTCCTTTTCCTGCTCCTACACTTTAATCCTGTCCTTGCTTTCATAAGAACTGGGTGACATATCACATACGTTTCTTTTCTGGGACTGCTGCTCCCTCTTCCAAGTTTTATTTTCAATTACAACCTGCCTTTTTGCACTTTCTAGTTTTGTTCTTTGTGTTCATGCTCAGATTTGCATTTTACTTATGCATCATGGTTTTGAACATTTTAGCATTTTTTTATTCATTCTTTATTTTTCAGGTTCATTGTCTTGTGATTAATTGCAATAATCGCTGATTTGGTGCAATTGCGTTTGGTCTGTTTGCTCCAATCCCTGTTCACGGGCCCCACTTGACAACAAGATTCAGCAGTGTGTGTCTCACCCTGTTACCAAAGTTTTAAATAATGAAGTGAAAAATAAGCAAGTGCATCTCCTTAGTAATTGGGATTTTCTGACATAAAAATAGCAGAATTATTTTTGCTAGCAGTTTGAAAAGAAAAGTTGCACAAAAATGACTTATAAAAAGTATAAAGTAATATCCCAATATATAAACAGAATTAATGGAATAGTCAACAACCTATTTAAAAGAAGTGAACACATTCTCTTTAAATCTTTAAAATGGGGAGAAGCCCAGCAGTTAACTTAACAGGATGCACATACAGTACCTGCAGAAACGGAATGAAAGATGTACTTGCAGAAACTAAATGAAAGATGACTGTACACCAGGTACAAATGGAGGAGTCTCAGGGTGGTTAACAACTGTTAAAGTATATTCAGTACAACAGGAAACTTAATACACATGCTCGTACAGTACTCACAGCAAAGTTCCATACATCCCCTTCAGGGTGGAGTGCCATGTATTAAACAATATTGTCCAATACAAGTAATTATTCATTGCCCATCCAATTTTAGCAGGTTCGTGCTATTCCTGTTATTGTACTATATTTCTGTGTGAATTTCTCAATAATATTAGGTAAATATTATGTAAATCATTTGTTTAAAGAAATATGTTACCCACCCTCATCCCTTAGGATAACATTTTGGATGTCATAAGCTTAATAAACTGAATGTTATTAAACTCTTTGAAGTAAACAGTTAAGCAATAATTTAGCTGTCAATATATAACCCAGTCAAAGATGACTACTAGGGACTTACAGTATTTTCAAAATAGTTTCTTCCATTCCTTGCTAATTTTTGTGCATGACAGAGGTGTTATTAACTGCTCTTACACAGCACGATATATATAGTGTACTGGAGCCATAGGCCCAGATATTCAAAGGGGTTGTGCTGGAGCAACCCTGTACTGCACCCCGGTGGGATATTCAAAAGGTTGCCAGGTGCAGCGCAAATCCCAATGAGCTGGGGTGTAATGTTAATGTATGTGGCGCAAATGCAGGGGGCATGCCCATGCATATGCGGCACATCCCGACATTCAGCCTGGCATGTGCAGCGCATATGCTGGCACAACCCTGCATTGTGCCACATAAGAGGGCTCAAAGTTGAGCCCGTGAAAAGGAGGAACAACTCCTGGCTACCCACAGGTGGGATGCTGTATTGCAGGGCACAACACAGCAGCCACCAGCCATGGGTGGCCACCCGCCCACCCGGAATACCGCCCACAAGCACCCATCTGGGCTCTGTTCGTCCAATGGTACTCCCACTCCCTTCTGTTGGCCCGATCATGGGCAAATGCACAATATATATCCCTGGTAGTCTAGTGGTACACCCCCTCCCTCCTATAAACCCAATCACAGGCAAATGCACATGTAATATCCATGGTGGTCTAGTGATGTCCCCCTTCCTCTCGGTAGCCTAATCACAGGCAGTGGTAAAAACAAACTATGCCCTGGCAGTCTAGTAAACCCCCCTCCCAATCCCAACCCTCTGATCATGTCCGCTGTACCTATGTACACTTCCTGGTGGTCCAGTGGTAACCCCACTCCCCTCCAACCACAGAGGACCCCTTCCACCCAGCTCCCCCCGTCATCGGTGGGTGGCTCTACTCCCCCTGCATATCACCTGGCCACCCACCAAATGACAACTTACAGTATGATCTGTAAGCCAGTTGGATCACCGTGTGGACAAATGGGCTTGAACACCATACTGTACTACACAGGCACAAATCTGTGACTGGACCAACTGGCTTACAGATCATACTGTAAGCTGGCTTACAAATCATACTGTAAGTCACCTGCCAATGATGGGGGGGGGGCTGGGTGGCAAGGGTCCTTGTGGGTGGAGGGGAGGAGGGTTACCACTGCACCACCAGGGAGTGTACATATGTACGGTGGACAAGATCGGAGGGTCAGGATCGGGAGGGGAGTCCACTAGCCTGCCAGGGCATGGTTTGTTTTTACCACTGCCTGCAATCAGGCCAACGGGAGGGAGGGGGTACCACTAGACTACCAGGGCTTGTGTGCCATCCTTTCTACTGTATTCACAGTTATGGGTGGGGGATGCTCCGGGAGCCCTCAGTCCACACATCATTCTGTGCAGGGTGCAATTCACCAGGCTGCCATGTGCAAGGCATGCAAATGGGGCCATAATGACATGCTAATGGCCCCAGCTTTGCCATGCATATATTATGGCCTCATTTGCATGCCCTCTTCTGCATATTGCAGGTGCTGCACCCAGCGCAACTGCATTTGTGCTGGCATATCCCAATGCTCCCCATCTGTGACTTGCATCAGAGCAGTGCCACTGCACTGTGCGCAGTCCATGCCATATTCAATGTTGCTGCACCATGGCTCATCACCGTTGAATATAACCTGGTCCTGGCCACAGCACATTCCAGCTGTGCTGCACCCATGCTTGCCCCATTGCCAGTCACAGTCGAATATCTGGGCCAGTGTGTATAAGAGCCATGCATAAAAAGGTACTTTTACGCACCTGAGGTTTGTGATGACCCTGTTGTTCGCAAGTTCTTCAAAAACTGAGGGTGTGTAAAAAAGAGTTGATATTGTCCTGGTATTTTATTTTCTATAATAACTGCTTTTAATGTTTCAAAAATTTAAAAAAAAGAAGTGTTACAAAATCAAATTTACAGTATACAATGGATCTGAGATCCATGCCTGGGTAGGGGCATTAGGTAGAGACACATTTACAGTAATGTTGAATATATGGGAGATGAGGGCAGGAAAAAGGAAGACAACAAATAGAATATGCCAGCAGACACTTTTTCATCATTCCAAAAATCTTAGTATTTATAAGCATGACATTGTAAATGCACGTAATAGGATCTGTGATGTCAAACTCATTTACAAACACACCATACAGCTTCTGAAACTTGGTTAGCACCACATTTAACCAATTATTATTATACATCAAATAATGCATAGGCAGATTGTGTTATGAGGTTTTTACAAAACTGAGATATGTGATGACCCATAAAAATTGAGAACGAAGCTTGAGAGATTTATGTCGACATCACACATCAAGGGTGTGTAAAAAGATCTGCTAGGTATACACATGTCTTATGTTTTATAATAACTGGTGCAGGGAGTTGCAGTCCCCTTGGCCATCATCCTGAGGAATGAGGAGGCAGAGGAGCACTGGCACTGACAATGAGACTAAGGATCCACTATTGAATTTGGAGGCGTGGACAGTAAAATCTGTCTCCCTATACTTAAAATCAAAAGCTCTTTTTTTTGTGCTATCTGTTTATGTGCCCTCCTACACCATGTCTGCTCCTGTCATCAGGGCTCCTCAATGCGACCACACAGGCTGTGCCAGAGGATAGGGGACTATCCACTCCTACAGGTGCCTCACTCCCATGAACCTCAAGCCCTTGGATTGCACCCCCCTCCCAGCAAGGAAGAGGAGTCCTCCTTTCCCCTCCTTACCTTAAGTGAAGTGGGCACACTCTGCTGTGCTTCTCCCTGATCTCTCCAGTCGCTGGCCCTGGGGACCCATCTTCAGGAGCTGATGTGGGGCTTTTCACATTTTCTGGTCCCACCCCCCGCAGACACCGACACATGGGTAGGGAGCAAGGAGACAAAGGCATGCTGAGACGTGCCTTTGCTCTGGACTCTCGGCTAACATCGGTCCCTCCATGAAACTACTGCTACCCCAGCTGCACCTCTACCCGTGGTCACCCAGGTGGTGGTATAGCAGTG
The DNA here is from genome assembly GCA_016271365.2 of Neoceratodus forsteri. Classification (NCBI taxonomy): domain Eukaryota; kingdom Metazoa; phylum Chordata; order Ceratodontiformes; family Ceratodontidae; genus Neoceratodus; species Neoceratodus forsteri. The sequence continues at coordinate 651,797,873 of CM057459.1, forward strand.
GGGAATGCAGCCCTCCCTCCCCGGAGAAGAAGAGTGGCCCTCTGGGCACTCGATCATTTCCCCACCAGCTGGCCCTCCAGCAGCCCAGGCTCGGTACCGAATCTGGGTCACTAGTGTCGCAAGGGGTAGCGTTACCACTGCAGTGGTGGGCCAGCTTATCAAAATCTCTTTTAAGACCTAATTTGTTTTTGTTTAAAAAAAAATGCCTGTATAATAGAGTGAACATGAACATGACAGAAAGAGTTGGTGTCTCAAGCAGTATGAGGCGGGAAGACAGCAGCAAGGGAAAATTTGCAAAAGCTCTTTATTGAGGACAGGAAATGATTTTTAATTGGCAGCTGTTTATATTGTTCCCATTTACAGAAATAATATCCATATGCCTAGATGATTCATATGTATCTGTACCTTAATAAAATGTGATGTGAAAATCCATATTTTCCATTCTTTTGTTTTTATGGGCAGTATTCTGCTACAATTCTCTTCACAGAATCTGTGATCTTGAGTTTCAACTATGTCACGCTTCGTGCACTGAAGCCTGAGTATGGTTCTGACAGGGCAATAGCTCTGCTTAGCATTCTGTACACAATCTGTGATATAGTCAAATCTCCAAATTACTAATTTCATGAAGAGAACTGTGCAGAATGTTCTCCATCCAAAGAAAACAATTGAAAACACAGTTTTTCACATTAGTGTTTATTGAGGTACAGTTAAATGTGGCTTATTTGGAGGCAAGTCTTTCATTTCTGTCACTATAAACATTACTAGATGCTGCCAGTTAGCACCAATTTCCTGTCCCATTTAAGAGCTAATCTTTTTTAAATAAGTTTTAAAAGACAGGCTGCCTACCTGAGAGAACAACCATGAGCAAAAATTGTTGTAAAGTCACCTGCAAGTTTATTTATTTATTGAAATTTCAGATAACACCTTTAAGAACAAGATCATTTCATAGGTGCCACGTCAGCCGAATAATACATATTGGGAAAGTATGAGACGGAGAACAAACAAAACAAGGAATTATACAAGACATTTCAAGAGTGTATAACTAGAGAACTTCCAGTACATGTGGCATTGCACAATGTATGCCATGGTGCATATTCGATTAAAACCTGGAATTCAAAGGGTCATATTAGAGGGGGTGGGGTCTTATGAAATGACCCTTTACAGGAAAATGAGAACAGACTCGGCCTATTATTTAATAATCAACAAGGTAAGAGATGGCATCAGGCCAGGGGCCCTGTCAGAGGTGAGAAGGTATGGGACAAAACATTTTAAAGGGAGCCAGGAGATATAACAGGGGGAGGTGGGATGGGGAAAGCCATAGAGGGGTGAGGGAAAAGAGTAGAAGGGATCAAGAGGAAATGTGAAGGAGAATGATTAGCAACTTAGAACAGTTAGTTACATGCTGAGAACAGTTATGCATAAGGTCAGGATAGCATAAGGTTAGAATAGTTCATGCTACCATTGTGATGATAAAATAAAGTCAGATCAAAATATTATAAAAACTGGATCTGACATCATACCCAGTTTTTGTGATGTTAAGAAAAAAAGCCAGATCAAAACATTACAAAAACTGGGTGTGATGTCAGATCCAGTTATTATGGTGTTTCATCACAGTTATGTTGTCATACATTATAAGGGTCACCTCTTATTATTATTTTATTCTTTGCACAAGTCAAAAGAGATTATGTACAGAGATGTATACTTTTAAGTCATTACTAATCATGCTGTTGTTCTCTAATATAGACCAAAGTTTTAGCTAGCTACATAGAACACCTACTGAGAGAGACCAATATTCCAGTTCACTTAGCAAGAAGAAGACAATTTGATAAAAAAAAATGACTTTAGGAGGTCTAACCTTTGTTTAACTCCTAATTCCACATTAACTCTAGTCTTGCACAGAAAAGAAGAAAAGGAAAGGAATGTACTGCTGTGATGGTTTGCTATACCTGTGCAAACATAAATAGCACTGACAAGTGGATTTTACTTATCGCTGGAAAATGCAGATGCTTCATTGCTTTCAAGCTGCTGCCATGGAGCATCTTCTTGTGATTTACATGGCAAATCAAGATGTGTGCAAGACTGCAGCCAATCGAAAACAATTAACATTCACTATGGCTGGTTAGGTGAGTGGTTCACCTCTGGGAGTTCTTTTCCTTTTGTGACATTTAATAAAGTTAATTGTTATCACTAAGTACACCACTAATCACTAAGCTCCCAATAGGCAGTATAGCACAGTGGCTTAAGTCTCTGAGCTGCAAATCTGGTGACATCCAGCAGACCAGACCAGGGTTTGAATCCCACAGCTTCCACTTGCATACTGTGTGACCCTGAGCAAGTCACTTAACTTCCCTGTGCTCCCAGGTCTCTCCTGTAAAAAAGTATTCAGCTTAGTGTGCTACTCCTGGTTAAACAACTAAATAAAAAAAAATATATATATATAATTCACTAATTACATCCCCTTTACAACTGCAGCTCAGTACAAGTGAAAGTAAGCATGATCCAAAAAATGCATTACTCACCGAAATGTATACAGTACTTTGTTGTGGGAAATAGTATTTATTTCAACGTGATTCACTATGCATATAGCATGGAAATCGAACTGAAATGTATTCAAGACATAATACTGATGGTAAAAAAATGTTTTAAATAAGGCCCTAGGGTACCTCTGAGATTATGGAGTCAGCGGTGCACCCATAAGAATGCCCCCATCAATGACCAACAACAGACCCCCAGTTCTGGCCATTTAGTTTTTTTTAACAACTTTTTAGTAGAGTTGGGCAGAATGTGAAATTCTGCTGTTGGAACTGCTGCAGAATGACAATTCTGATTCTGAAATACCTTGCATAATTGCTTTTTCAAATTCCACAGAATTTCAAAAAGCATTTCTGTGTAAACTGCAGAATAAGTTTCTGCAGATCATGTAAACTGTGAAATAGTTTTCTGCAGATTGTGGAAAAACAATCCAAGGTTAATATGAGTTGCGGATTATTATTCCACAAAAAAAAAAAAATGTTCTCGTGAGGAATGTAAAAATTCCACAAATGATGGAAATTGTTGGAATTTTCTAAAATTCCATGGAATTGCACTCCATCAGAAATTCAACATTCTGTGCAGCCCTAATTTTGAGTGAAGGAAACAACACTGCTCCCAACCAACAGAGTTACCTCTGAGGCTATTGGGCTTAACAATTGATTTGTTTTGAATGTGTAAAACAAGACTTTCGAACCTATACTTAGATCTGCCATGCTGCAGAAGTGCAATTTTTTCATGCTGTCAAAGCTACAGAAATATAGTACTGTAGTACTACAGCACAGGCTCACCTCCTCCACTAGTCCTGCAGTAGGACCAGCACCAAGTCAGTTGCCAGTTGCTGAACCATGCTCACACATAAGTTTTTTTTATTTGCTTATATCATCCAGCAACTGAAGAAACAAAAGCAGCCAACACAGATAAATACGTTTCTTTCCTTTTTAAAGCAGTCTTGTTTACAGACAAAAATTTTACAATGGAGCTGCAGCAGTTGCCTTAAAAAATATCATACCTGATTTCTTTTTCAAATAACAGTCAATCATCTCACCTAGTAACTTGATAACTATTTGTTTAATCCTTGTTCAAAATATACTTGCCACTGAAATGTTTAAATGTTGCATTTACAGAAATAAAATGCTAAGTGCTATGCAAAAACAGATTTCAAGTAGCTAAACTACCTAGGTGACTAGGTGGGCCAAGTGATCCTTATCTGCTGGAAAATTTTTATGTTGAACAGCTTCAAAGTATTGCTTTGTTAATTTTCAATGTACACTTGCCACTGCAATGCTAAAATGTTGCTTTTCTGGAGATAAAGTACAAAGTGCTGTGCAAAAAAAATTCTAAGTAGATTAGCGGCTTCAAATTGTTTTAAATTTGCAATGAAGTGTTATTGCTGTGCAAACAGTAGAGAAAATGATATCCAGCTAATAGATAAAATGTGCTAAAGAGTAAGCGTTGAGTTAACTGACTTGGCCAAGTATCAGTAGTTACTGAGATTTGAATAAGGTGCTTGTGCTGTGCAATGAAAGCGTATCTGACTGATTAAGACTTGTATAGGAATCCTGCTGAGTTAAAACCAAAAAGTGCATGAAAGTCAGTGAGAACAATAACTGAGGTGCGATAGTAGAATACAGTGACAGTTTGAGAGTGTGGGTATTTTCAGACTACAAAAAATCCTTGAGAAGAACTACAATTTAATTACTTCTTGATGCTGGAAACCTGGCTACACTTGCTTGCCCTTTAGTCCATTTCAGCTATAGCTTGAAGCTGTTTAGCCACTTGAAAAACATTTTGGAACAAAAAGTAAATAAATATTTATTAAGCTACTAGGTGCGATGATTGACTATTATTTGAAAAAGAAATCTGATATGATAGTATCTGAAGAAACTGCTGCAGATCCATGATAAAACTGTTGTTTGAAAACAAGATTGCTTTAATAAAATAAAAACATTTGTTATCTGTGTCAGCTGTTTTTGTTCTTTAGTTATTGGGTAATATAAACAAACAAAAAAAATCTATGTGACCTAGTTTAACAATACACTACTGACTTGGTACTGACCCTACTGCAGGACTAGTGAAGGAGGTGAGTCTGTATTGTAATGAGATTGTTTCCCATTGGGAGCAGGTAAACTGGTTGGTTGGACCTGAGAGGTGGAAATTGTTGATTCTCTTGCACAATACTGATGTTTTAAGCAAGCAGCATGTAAGCAGTTGTAATAAAAAAAATCAGTGGCTTTCTGTAAGACCTGCAAGCAATGCTGTATATCCAGAGCCCCAGTCTTCAGTACCATTTAAATCTCTTTACAGGCAATAGTACCTGACTACTCATTGAGGATATTATTGTACTATTACAGACCAACTGCTGAAACATTTGTTCAGAGAATATTACAAACATTTCCAAGGAAAACAGATATTTAGCACATTAACAGAGTGAGAGGTAGTTTGCAAATGGAGTGGCACACTGGAGCAGGAACCAAGATACAGGGAGAACAAATTCCACAATTTGTTTGCCTTTGCTATTTGTCCCCCAGCCTCATACAAACACTTAAGCTTCAACCTCAGCTCAAAGCATCATGTATACCAGTATGCACATTCTAGTGTAGGATATAGTACCCAATCCACATGACTCTGGTGCTTTACATGTGAAGTTACAAGTAATGCAACATGGTAAAACAGAAACAAAACACAAAAGGAAAACATTTAGCAGTAACCATATATAAGACTGCTATGGACTAAATCCAGGTTCATAATTCAAATTAACATATTAAAAATTAAAGTTCCAGGTAGGCTATCTCATATAGAAGGGTCTTAAGACCACTCATAAACTGTTCCAACAATATAACACAGTAAAGAAGCTCTGGAAGCATGTCCCACAAAATTGGAGCAGCAACAGCTTAAATGCTGTCCGCTGAGGACTTTAAACAGGACCTAGGGATCACAGGAAAGTCCTGCTCTGTTGAATGTCCAAGTTAAAGTTTATTCAGGAACAGTCATTGAGCAAAGCTCATTTACAGTGATGACCCAAGTATACAAGCTCTTCTCATATAGTTGCATAATACAAAATTACACGTCTATTAAATATTGTAAATTAAAGTAGGACATATGTACGTCTGATTATCTTTCACACAAAAGAACCAGTGAGTAACACTATATAAAGTGCACAAACAACAGATAAAATACACATTCAGTACTTCGACAATAATACAAATAATTCATGTAATACCAGAAAGATTCTTCTGATACCTATCACATTACTGAGTGAGAATCAAGAACCGACATTTCAATAGACAATGCATATTTTATGTCTGCATCTAAATTTTGAGAGCAAAAAATTCCAGGTCTGAGGGATCATGTACTGCAGCTGAAAAAATATGATGGCATGTTTATATCAGTCCCTAGAACAAAGAATTCCAAAAGACCTGAATTCCTTAAAGACAAATGCATTTCTCTAAAGGAAATCTGCTCCAACAAATAATCTGGTACATTACTCAGTACACATTATAAGGAAAAACAACTTTTGTGTAGTCTGTGATGTTCTGATAATGATATCCAGTCCCGATGGCTATACATTTCACAATGATGTGTATCAGAAGGACAATTTAATGTGAGACGTGCTATCTGATTAAAAAGCACATCTAATTTTGACAATTTGTCTTTTGGCAATAATCAGAAATTATGTCAGCATACTCTGTTAAAGACAAGATTTGAGACTGGACTCAGATGGATTTCAGGTACTAAGCATTGTCGGTATTGATACATAAGGTCCATGCATGTTCCCACAATTTTTATCAATTTATTTACTTGTAAATTATTAGAGCTAGTGGGGTCCATCCAAAACTCTGGCTACTTGTAGGCTCCAACCTGTTCCATTTTATTACCATCAGTGGTATAGATAGTCAGCTGATTATTTAAGGGGTTGTTCAGTTTATTCATGGCACTAAATAATATCACATTTGTCTTGGAGGAATTACATTTCAAATGCAAAGACATAAAAAAGGATTGATGTCTTCCAAAGGACATCTGCAATCAAGATTACACTATGTCCACAGATACATCAGAGGTGTTGAACACCATATCATCAGCATCAAGATGGTAGTGTACACCTCTGATTGTTCTCCCAAATACCTCTCAAATATAGAATAAAAAAAGGAGTCCCAGAACAGGCCCCTGGTGGACCCCCTTTTTATAGTTATTTCTCCAGAATGCTTAGCATTCACCACTTTTCTTTGTCTCATATTATGAAGGTAAGTGATAAACCATCTTAGGCCCACCCCCCTCATCTAACCTGGATTCCCCTAATTTTCTTAACAAGACTGAATTATCCACCATGTTGAAGGTCCTGGTGAGGTCAGCATAGATGGCTGCAGTTATTTTTTTTTGTTATTCAATAAACTTTATTTAGCTTTTTCTTTTTCTTCCAAAAATGACTTAATATTACATACAGATGGATAGCAGTTGGGTAATCAGAAGGATTACCCCCAATAAAATGTTTACATCCATTCTCTGATATGGGAATACAATGACTTACATACAGGAGATAGACCCCCCTTCCCCCTACCCACAGACTCCAATTCTTATCCCTTAAAAAAAACCTCCCTAACTCACCCCATATCAAATGTGTTTATATTCATTCTGGTAGTAGTGCACATGTAGAACAATGTACACATTAATCACTTATCATTTCCATGTACTAAGCAAGTCATTCAGTGGTCCCCATTCAAGGAGGTAGACCTGAGACCAGTTTGCCATAGAATAGGTGTGCTTTTTTAATTGGAGAGCAAATAACAATTCCTTATGCCATTCCAAAACTGACAAAAGCATATTATCTTTCCAGTGCCTCATAATAATTAACTTGGCTGTGGCCAAGATCAGGGCCAGGTGTGCCTTTCTAAGATTAGGAGGGCCTGTCGGGAAAACATAAATTAAAAAGGCTTCTGGAGTAAAAAGTGAGTCTATACACAATAAAGGATCGAGTGTTTGTCTAATAGATTGCCAAATGGTCTGGACCATTGAGCATTCCCATAACATATGAAATAACGTTCCAGAAGAATTGCCACATTGAGAGCAATCAGGAGGGCAATTGACCAAATCTGTGAAGTTTAAGGGGAGTAAAATATAGATTGTGCATAATATTAAATTGCATCAGACACAATCTATCTTGCTTAACAAATTTATATATTGTTTGCCATGCACTTCTCCAGAAGCTAGTTTCAGTACTAAGAGATAATACCTGGGACCAGTAGTAACAAACTCCTTGAGGCAAATTTGAATCAAGTGTTTGGATTTCCTTATATACTGCAAATACTGCATGAGGTTGCCCAGCATGTTGCAGAAGGTTATTTAAGATGTCAGTAGACCCTGCATGCATCTCTTTATGTCCCACATGGGCAATAATAGCCTCCTTGAGCAGTTAATAATGAAAAAAGCTTATTGCTGGCATACTGAATCGAGTTTCAAAAAGAGGGAAGGAGATTATTTTCCCTTCAACGTAAAGATCTGATATCTTTTTATTGAGCAAAGGAGGCCAGAAAGTCAAAGAAATGGGTTTAGACCCAATTTTGAAATGGGGATTGCCCATAATAGGTTGGTCAAGGGAGAGATGCCACTTATGTGACAAATGCATTTGCAGCTGGTGTCCAAACTGACCAACCAATTGGGGTATTCCAGAGTGAATTAGGAAGTGTTCTAGGTGTGGCATATATAAAGGAAGGGAGAGCACACTAATATTGAGCAGCTAAGAATTTCTCAATGTCCATCCACAGGGGGGAATATATCTGTGACTCATTGTCCAGTACCTCCTTTGCACAGTATGCCAGTCTACTGAGATGGTGGGCACAGTAGTACGCAAAAAAAGAGGGTGTAGCTAGACCTCACTGCAGTGCTGGCGCAGTGAGCTTTAAATAAGAGCATCTGATGCCCTTGCCTTTCAAAAAAAAAAACAGTTAGCATGGATTTTAATTTAATAAACCAGTTCTTGGGCAAGAAAACTCCCAGTATTCCAAGAAGGTATAATACCCGGGGTAAAATATTCATTTTGACTGTATTTATTCTACCCCATAATGAAAGGGGGAGACTACCCCATCTATCTAAATCATTTTTAATTGCATTTAGTAAGTCCAACAGATTAAGTTTAAGCATAGTGGGGGCTCTCTAGCAACGTGAATTCCAAGATAGGTGAAGGAGTGGGGTTCCCATGAAAGAGTAATATTATTTAAGACTGAACAGTGGGTTTCATTATTCAGGAGAAAAACTTTTGTTTTAGAGGGGTTAAGTTTGTAGTGGGAGATAGCAGCAAAACAATTAATCTCAATGAGAGAAGGTGTACTTATTGTGGGGTTATCAAGGTGCAGAAGGAGATCATCTGCATAAGCAAATACAGTATAATATTTATCTCCCATTTTAATTCCCTGAAGTTGTGGGGAAGCTATCAATTTTCTGATCAGAGGTTCCAAATAAAGATGAAACAATAGCGGGGAAAGGGGGCATCTTTGTCTGGTTCCTCTTTGAAGCAAAAAGGGATCAGACAACAGACCACTGCACCAGATTTGAGCCGATGGTAAAAAATATAATAATCTAACCCACCTAAGAAAGCCTGAAGGAAGTCCAAAGTGGGTCAAAGTTGCAAATAGAAAATCCCTTGAAGCCTTGTCAAAAGCAATCTTGGCATCCAGGGACATCAACACCACAGGAAGGTCCGAGTCCCTGGAAGCCGAGATGGTGTACATCAGCTTATGCATATGATATACTGATGACCGACCGGTCACAAAACCTATTTGTTCCCTGCCAATGAGATTAGGCAATGCAGATCCCAACCTAGTCACCAACATGTTGTCCAATATCTTGACATCAGTATTAATCAATGAAATTGGTATGTAAATTTCCAGACAAAGGGGATCCTTACCTGATTTGGGTATGAGAGTAATTTGTGCATTAAGGAAATTTGATTCTGACATACCTTTAGCAAACCAGAAGTTATACACCTCTGCCCAAGAGAGGGGCACTTTCTGATAAACAAGCCTTATATAAATTGTTAGAGAGACCATCTGGTCCAGGGGATTTATCTGCTAAAAGCTGTTCAACCACCACATTGACTTCCTGGACACTAATTAGGTTGCCAAGGGAAGTTACTTGAAAGGGGAGTAATTTGGGGAGGTCGATAGAATTGAGATATCCAGAGATGGCTATATTTGTGGGTCGATCAGATGGGTCTGCAGTATAGATCCTCTGATAGTAGGATTTGAGAACATCAACTATACCTCTAGGTGTAGTGACAAGTTGACTCTCTTTGTCATATTTAATACTTAAGATGATTCAAGAGGCTACAGCTTGCCTGAGCCTAATTGTAAGTAGCTTGCCTGCGTTTTCCCCCTGTATCCAGATATTTAATTTTAGTGCATTTTAACAAGAGCTCCACTTTTTGGAACATAAGGGCTGAATATTGGGACTGTAAACTGTGTAGGTTGGCCCAATCAGCCTCTGGAGAGTGACAGTTATGGGTACGTTGTAACTGATGAATGGCTCCAAGCAAGGTATTTTGCTGAGATCTAAATTGCTGGTATTTCGTAGCAGCCAACTGAAGACACTCACTTCTGAGAGAGCATTTCAAGACTGCTCAAACCATATCTATTCTGGTTACTGAGTCCCTATTGTTGGTCATGAAACTAGTAAAAAAAGTTTTAATCTGCTGTAAAGAATCTCTTTTTTGGAGCAGCTGATTGTTTAATCACCAAAGAGCATCCCTTCGAATTCCAGGCCCTAGGAGGTAAGTAAGGGAGATAGGAGAATGGTCAGAGATGACAAAGAAGGATCTGAGTCTGGGTTGTATTTACATTGACTGACAGTCGTAAATTTTTTTTTCATGAGTAGACCTTTCTGTCTATATAGTCATTTTGCTTTCTTCTGAATTTTCATGAGTTTTTGATGGGTAATGTTGCTTTCAAATTCCTCTAGTCCCTTATTTATTTTAGCTAGGAACTCTCCATATTCCGTAATGGCTGTCTTCTTTTTATACTGTTCTGTTACTGTCTTTATATCTCCTCCCCCGCACACAGTAAACAATTCAGTAGTTAGATTTCAATAAGTAATAGCATGAAGCCTAATGAACATTTGTAGTGAACTCCATCCCATTTCTCCTCCAGTTCTGTGTTCATAAATCCTAAGTACATGTACATGTACCGTCAAGCCTCTATTTGTTCACTTTTTCTTAACATATTCCACCATGATGAGGGAGTGTCCCTCTAGCATGAGGTCTTACTGTTTAAGTTGCTTAATTCTACTGAGCAGACTTTTTGTATTTATAGTAGTTCACTTGCTAATTTCTTTTTTCTAGTGATCTCTTGTAGGATCCTGTCCACCATCTGATTTTGTCAGGGTTTGGGAAATGGAACATTCCTCAGTATAGTCTTTTAAAACCTCAATGTTCAATAATACAAACAGAATTCTACAGGACATCTATGAAGTAAGTAAGTAAACTGTATTTCTAAAGCACCCAACTCCAGAGGCTTTAGTCACTGAAAAATGAAATACAACAATGTAAAATCATAACAGGTAATAAAATATAACAAATTTAAATTAGGTAAGACTAAAATTTAAAATACATAAACAAAATATTTCCAGAAATTAATGTAAGAAAAATGCCTCCTTAACAAGGTAGAACTTTAGACCCCTCTTAAAGGATTCCAGTGATGGGGTCTCTCTCAAAGACCTTGGGAGCAGGTTCCACAAGGTTAGGCTGACTACTGAGAAAGCCTGCTCACCAGATGATTTCAGCCACACCCTGGGAACCACTAGGAGCCCCTCCTCAGAGGAATGGAGAGAATGGGAGGGTTGGTAAGGAGACAGTATGGCATGGAGGTAGCTAGGCCCAAAGCCATGTAGGGCTTTATAGGTCAGCAATCTAACCTTGAAGGCAATCCACCACCTTGCTGGCAGCCAGTGTAGATTGCATAAGACTAGAGTTATATGGCTGGACCTAGGAAGACCCACCAACAACCTGGCCACAGTGTTCTGCACTAGCTGCAGGCAATGCAGGGCACGTCCATTTAGCCCCAGGTACAAGCTACTGCAATAATCAAGTCTGAGGGTGAGGGCACCAGTCACAAAGGAGAAGGAATTGTAAAACTAACTCTATTTAGTAGACATGGTTTGTAGGTAAAGGATCAAATGACAGAAATTAACTAACCCAATCTGAATAAAACATAGCAGATTATGGTTCAGTTACTCAATATAGTGGCCAGTGTCACTTTGTCCTTAGAGATACATTTGACAAAACTCCATAGAGCTGAATTGGTAATATTATAAGTGCCTAAAATTTCTCCTAAGGATCCCAGGGGGACTCTGAAACCTTTAGTAGTTGATAACTCTTGTATCCAGGTAGGTGACTAGAAGTGGGGGCCTCCTGGTCCAAACACTGAGGTAGTGCTCCAGCTGGACTGCCGTACAACATCAATGCCATAGGAACCAAATCCCTCCTATAGTGACACAGACTATGAGCATCACAGTGTCCAGACCCATGGAGGATGTGCTGCTTTAAAAAACAAATACATTGAAAGAGGAGGTTAAACTTTATACAGTTCGTGGTTGAAAAGTATCAAAATACAAAAGTGTACATACATTGAATCCAATATAAAAATATTGAGGAATCATGTTGATAAATCCAGTTGTGACATAAATACAATAACTGTGTTCCCATAATTATTCCAGGTCATACAAATAAAAGGTTTTCTCTTTTCCAGTCTTTGCTTGGTAAATTATATATATGCAAAAACTTATTGTCTGATTTAAAAAATTCTATATCATACAATTGGGTCATAAAATGATGCTTCCAGTCAATGCAAGGAAAGGCTTTTTTTTTATCTGGTTCTTTCCAATTTTTAAAGTAAGTATTTTGCCAGCCATGGTGGTGGCCTTAATTATTTTTATTTCATCCTTCAAATAGCAGACATTATCTATCTGATCTAAAATAATGTGTTTAAATGTAAATTGATCCATGTTTATAGTTAAGCTGTTCAAAATTTAATAAGCCTTGCCACCATTTGGAAATCATGGTGCATTCTTAGAAGGCATGCACCATGTTTGCATTATTACAGTGACAATGCCAACAGTCTAAATATGATGATAGCTTCATCTTTTTTAGTCTTAAGAAAGTATAATGTGCTCTTTTATAATTTTTTTATATTGTATTATTTAATCCCACGTTGATTTCTAGATATTTACTGGCTGCAAGGTATTTTTCCATTGAATGTTTGTGATGTTTTGTCTCTTTTGTTCATTTCTTTTTTTTTTTTTTGTTTCTTTTATATATGTGTTTCTTCTTTGTTCTCATATTGCTCATTAATCATGCAAACAAATTACTTTTTGATAGTAACCATTTTTAAAATTCTGTTTTCTAAATTAGTTATACTGTGGGCATTTTCTGAATCAAAAGAAATCTTTGGAGAAAAGTCTTTTACTTTGTTCAGTATATATTTAAAAAACTGTCTGACCTAATTTGCATTTTTATTTGCTCTCTTCCCACTTAATTTTGCTATCTGACAAATAAATCAGGCCATCTTTTTATAGCTAGAAAGCAGGAAGATTCCTTGCCATTTGATTAGGACAACAAGAGATGAAAAGATCTATCCGCACTATTAGGCCAATGACCAAAGACCCACCCCTTACCAATCCCATAACATAACCTCTTACCTCAAAAAGTTTTGAGAACCTATACTCAGTCAAACCATAAGCTTCAACTAATGCTATCCAAAGTTTTTTAGCTGCAGCATGACTCCCAAACTTGACACCATCCCAAGCAGATGGTTTCGCCTATAACATTTCAACAGTGAGGTCAGACAAGCAATCAATAATCTTTCCCTAGATAAAGCTCTGGGTCAAGACAGCGTTTTATTAATGTATACAAGGCTCTCATTGACAGTGCCCCCCCTCCCTCCACTAGTCTCACTATTCAACTTTTCCAAAGAAAATTCAAACCTCAATCCCTCCCTTCAAGAAGCACTAATCACACTCCTGCCGAAGCCTGAGACATCCCCCAAGCAAATGGGAAGCTACAGGCCCATATCACTGCTCAACATAGATATCAAAATACTAGACAAAGTCTTAGCAACCAGCATCAACAAAATATGCCACCCCCTTATAATGTCAGAGCAGCTTGGTTTCATGCAGGGGTGTCTAGCATTGGATCACCTATATAAACTCAGGCACAGTTTATTTGCATCCAGGGACTCAGGTCATCCTGTGGTCCTGATGTCTCTGGATGCAGAAAAAGCTTTTGACAGAGTGTTGTGGCCATACCTCTATTCCACTCTGGAGGAATTTGGCTTCCCCACTGGCTTCAACAACTGAATTAAGCTGCTGTATTCTATGCCATCAGCTAAACTTTTCTGTAACAGAACCCTATTATCCCCCTTTCCTCTCCAGAAGGGAACCTGGCAAGGCTTTCCGTTACCACCCTTCTTATTCAACATGTACCTGGAGCCACTAACAAGACATCTTCTCCTACAAGACTCTATCAAAGGAGTGTGTGGAGGCCTCCAAAGCTACAAGATGTCCACCTATGCAGATGATATTCTCCTACATCTGGAGGAACTGGATAGCTCCATCCCTGCAGCATTACAAATACTTGATCAATTTAGTAAAATTTTGGAATACACACTCAACCTCACTAAAACTAACCTAATGCCCCTTAACCCCTGCACCATCAAATACCAAGCTATGAAATGGGGGGCACCTGGGTCCCAGATGGACTCAAATACCTAAGCATATTGATCTGCAAAAGTAAGAATGTCCACTTCAAAGAACCTGGACCCCCTTTTTAACTGAATTAAACAGGTCTTATAAAATGGACCACTTTACTATTAACACTATGGGACCAGATTAATATAATTAAAATTACCATCCTACCTTGTATGCAGTACCTTATGGGAATGGTTGGAGCACATATCACCTTGAACTGGTTCACCAAGTTCAAATCCATGTTAACTCAATTCTTATGGGACCACAAAAAAACAGGAAACCATACCAACAACTCACCTTCCTTAAATAAATAAGAGGGGACTACAACTCCCCAACTTCTGCCTTTATTACCTGTCTCTTTACGCTAGCCAGTTCCTTTGGTTGTGAACAGCCCACCATAGGGACACAGAGTCTTCATACATCTCTCACTGGAAGCAGATGGAAATGGACTTGTGCCACTCAGCCAAGATCAACATTGCAGCCCTACTAAGTCTTCCATTTAGTAAACTTCCAGCCTCACTAAAATCTACCCAGATAGGCACCTCCCTCCTGGTTAGGAAGCAACAGCATAGATTCATTTTCTGCACTTTAATCCTCGACACCACTAAGCCTATATCAAACAACCCCAACTTCAAGATTCAGGATTGCCCCATACCAACCTTTTTTCTAGGCCAAGCTGACATCACAGAGCTTGGCTCCCTGATCAATGAAGGCAAGCTGATTTCATTTGATCAATTCAAAAGAAATAACATCCACACCATGGTTGCTGCTTTCCTGTTTATCCAACTTCAACACATTCTGGTGCATGCACTAGGCCATGGGCTACCTCTAAATTCCTCATCTGGGATGACTTGCAGTTGCAGGCAGCCCCATGGCATGCAGCATCTCTACTGTACACAAAAAAACAGATTCTTCTATCCACTTATGGATGCTGCACTTCATACCATTACTGGGCTAAAGAATTCCCAGATATCTCAGCCTCCAAAATCAGGGCCAAAATGTGGGAAAATGTGTTTAAGTACCTAAAATTTGATCAGCTTAGGTTAATGCAATACAAAATAGCAAACAACATGTTTTATACACCCATCAAATTACACAAGATAGGTCTTTTAAACTTGAGTATATGTACTAGATGTTACCTGGAAGCAGGGACTGTGAAACATATCTTGTGGGATTGCTCAAAAGCTCACCCATTATGGTGTGAAATCCAGAAACTCATGGACCCACTATTAGGCCTTGACTCTGCATTCACACCCCATACCTGCCTGCTGAGCCTTGACCTATATCTCATTTTAGGGTGAGAAGATACCACATTTTCCTGATATCTGCTATAGCCCAAAAAAAAACTGTTTTGAAGTATTGGATGGATGACTCTGTCTCCTCCTACCAAGAATAGCACAATGCCATGTGCGAGGCTTTACGCACAGAGAAAATGATTTGCCTGATTCATAGCATCCCAAAAATGTATGCCAAAATGTGGGGGCACTGGATGCACTATTATCCACCCTGTGATTCTGGGCTTCCCCTGCCTTTCCAGCCTCATCTCTGCATGGCTCAACAACACTAGTAATGCATATTTGCATCAGCTTCCTTGTAGACACACCATTTCCTGTAATCTTTGGCACCCATGCCACACTCAGGAATGCTTTGGTGATGCCACCTCACCCTACCCCCTTCATTTGTTTTCACTTAATTTGATAAGCTGGTCTCCGTTTGTTGTATGTATGTATGTATTGTTGTATTTTGTACTGTTTGGAAATTTTTTTAATAAAGTATACAATTTTCAAAAGAAACCCTGTTCAGTGAAGCAGACAAATCTAATATTATTTTGTCAGTCCCTGTTTTCAAGGTCATCTGTTTTGGATTGCATGGCTATTAGTCTTTTTTGTTTTCTAAGGTGACCAAAAGTTCTTGGCAGATTTCTCATTTCATGAAGCTTTGGATTCCTTTGTTTTTATTTTTGAATTGTGCTGAATGATCTGCTTGGAGTGATAAGTTGGATTTTGTTTTATTTCTTTCAGTTCAGAGAGAAACTGGGAGAATGTTTGGTCAATTTTAGCTACTGAGAGGACCGTAGCAGTTTTCAGCAATAGTTATGCTGTTGCAAATTGAGTTGCTGAACAGGAAAATACTGATCGATGGATCTCAAGATAGGTGGGTGGTTTGGGCTCAGAAAAAGGTCTCTTTCAGTACCTTAGCTAGTCAGCCATCAGCTAGCAGTCTTGATGCCTTAGAAAGCCACTGGAGAAAGTCAGATGCTGTTAGATTGGGGACAGGAGGTGGAGAAGGACAGAATGAGGCTGCCATCTTAATCAAGCACTATTCATGCCCTCGTGTTATTAACTTTAATTTTGGTTTTTGGATTGTTATACAAGATTTTTTATACACTTAATTATTTCAGTTTGTAAACCTCATTTTGCTAATACGTGGATTAAGTATGTCCAATATACCATACTGAATGCTTTACAAGCATCAAGTGGTATAAAAATAATGTCCCAATAATAACCTTACCCAGTTATCAAAGACTAAAATAAAATAAAATAAACAAAAATAAATGCCTAACTTTTTCCTTTTGATATGTGCTATCACAAACTATGTATCATGTATTCCTGTAAATATTGACCTATTTGGGATAAATCCTTCTTGATCTGGGTAGAATATTATTTCTAGATATGGTAGGATTTAATTGTTTATGATTTTCCCTTATGTTTTATACTCATTGTTAAATATTGCCACTGGTATACAATTTTCAGTTTTCTTTGTGTCTTTTTCAGGTTTCAGCATTAAAGACATACACTATATGCATTGCTCAAAGAAGGTGGCATAATATTGTTTTTTGTTTTTTTTTACATTTTGGTATAGGGATTCAAAGAGTGGAAGAAGAATATGCAAGTGCTACTTAAAATTCTAGGGTAAATCCATCTTCACCTGGACATTTTCCTTTGGTTTTAGAGGTTATTGTGTTTTTTATTTCTTCTTGAGATATGGGTGCTGTTAAGCTTGCTATATTTTCACTGATGAGTGTTAAAGGAGGGCAGAACTTGTTACATCAGTCCAGTGCTTTCTGAAAATGATTACACTCTGAACTGTACAACATCTGACAGACTGTAAGAAAATAGTACACACTTTCATCATTTCAACCTGGATGTGACTGCTTTCATCATGTAAAGAAGTTATTTCAGTTTTGTGATCTCAGTTTTTTATTCTTTGTGTTAACAGTTTCCATGTGATTTCACTGGTTAAATGCTACTTTTTCCTTCCTTTCATACAGTTGCTTTTTATGTTGTGAACCTCCCATTTTATTGTTCTCATGCTGTTCTTTAGCTTACATGTCCCTATCTTCTGCTTTTTTTCTAGTTCTTTCATCTTATATTCTATTTCATTAAGTTTTATTAATTTCATTTTGTTTGTTTGGCAAGATGAATATGTGATTGTATGTCTTCTAATTGTGGCTTTAAAAGTACTCAGTTTTTAACAATATTATCTCCATTTTTGTCATCATGGCCCAAAAATCATGGACTGCCTTCTTTAGCTCTGTTATAAACCTTCCATAGTTAATAAATTGTTATTAAATATGCCTGTTGTTTTATTATATTGTTGACAGTTCCATTTAAAGCCAAAAGTTATTAGGTTATGGTCTGATATGTATTTGGGTTCAATATCTGAGTGATGATCTTATGTATCAATAGAAATAGATTTGGATGCCATAATGTAGTCTAGTCTTGCACGTGTTTTATAGCTTCTCAAAGTGTGAGTGTAGCTCTTTTCACTATAATGCAGTTCTCTTCAATAATCTATTAAACAATTGGATTGACGAAATGTAAAACGTCTTAATTTATATTTATCCATTCCTTTGGCATTAGACAATTTGTCTCATGTTATATCATTTAAACATTTCATATCACCCATTAATATCATACTTTTGGCTTCAAATGTGCAAAATAATTTGTTTATTGTGGTTAAGAGTTGACATTTTTAAATGGAACACAGGACATTCTGAGTGGAAATAAGAAGCTGTTTATTTACATTTTTAATAATAATAATATTCTGCCATCTGAGTCTGATACATCTATTATCTTTCCCATATTTTTCTTGTTGACAATAATTATAACCCCTTTACTTTTCTTATCCTCACTTTGTGAAAAATAAACCTTCTTGACCCAACATTTTTTTCATTTTTAAAGCTTCCTTTTGGTCCAGGAATGTCTCATGTAAACAGGCAAAATCAACATATTTCCTTTTTAAACATAACTAAGTACTCTGTTTATTTTTAAAGTTGAGAAGCCATTGACATTCCAAGCAATAGCTTCAAATTGGTATCCCATGTAGCATAATTATGTATCTTTTCTGAGGCTTATAATGGAAGCTTATTCTTATAGTAGTAAAAGTTGGCTTTCGGACTGAAAAAATTGTATTTTGTGCCTCATCCTCTTTCTTTTGTAAGTCTATTTTTCATCCCACAGTGCCCCCCAAAACCATCTCTCCCCAGTACCAAGAGAAAATTCCTGCCACACTGTGAAACCACTTGAGGCAGTAACACTAGCACATGCTATTTTCACAGCCCCTTTTCTTAATATATTATTGCCATTACTCTTTTTCCCATCCACCTCTCATCTTCACTGTAATGCTAGAATACACAAATTAAGAGTACAGTTGTTACTTCTTCAGATAGTCATAATCTCTTGAATGTCAAAGGTTGGGGGAAGAAGTCCAACCTGAGAATGTGAGGTTTCTCTAGCTGTCATCCTAGATGTCACAGCTCAAAATGTAAGAAATAAAAGAAGAAAGAAAAATGGAAGGTAGAAATGTATGGCATTAATGTGTCTAAACAAAAGAGAGAGAAATCATATTGACATTCCTCTCTTTACATTTTTAAAGCATAAGATAAAAAGAAGAATTTGTAATTAACAGTCTTCTTTTTGACATATACATGGAGGAATGCAAGATAGCCAGCTGCCCCCCCCCTCCTTCCCCCAAATCCTGAACTTGTTGAATATATAAGGCAGGTGAATCCTGACTTAGTGACTGGAGGGAAGGGGAGGGAGCCCAAATAAAAAAAATCTTAGATCCTGCACCACTAGAGAAGTTGTGAAGTTTTTATTTGCCAGTGAAATTAAGGCAAATTTGCCAAATTCACTTCAGTAGATAATTTTGTGAAGTTTTTCTATTTTATAGGAAATTTGCCATTGGCAACTTCACCTGGAAACTTCTCCTTGGGGTACACCAAGGTGAAGTTGGGTCAAAATGAAGTTACTGATACATGAAAGTGTCAAGTTCAGCAGTCCCCTGTCCCTGCCCCCAACTCCACAGCCTGAAGACTCTGTGCCACCCCACCCCTGTGGTACCACCAACACAGGTTGCATCCACTCATCAGTCTCAGTCTAGAGCAATTTAGCATTTTCTGACTTATGTTTGCATCCACTCATCAATCTCAGTCTAGAGTAATTTTACTATTTTCTGACCTGTGTATGTGATCCAGTCTCACTCTTCACTGCCAGTGT
The DNA here is from genome assembly GCA_016271365.2 of Neoceratodus forsteri. Taxonomy (NCBI): domain Eukaryota; kingdom Metazoa; phylum Chordata; order Ceratodontiformes; family Ceratodontidae; genus Neoceratodus; species Neoceratodus forsteri. The sequence goes on from CM057459.1 coordinate 651,817,633, forward strand.
GACATGCTGGCAAATACTCAGAGTGTTGCTACCACAGCAATTGGGTGTAGTACAATTTTATTCCCCTGGCTGGACTCAAATACTAACCCAGGTTCCTGTGCCCAGTGTGCTGTAATGCACAGAAATGAGCTACCAGCTGACTGGTCACTGGTCCACATATCCATACTGGGTACCTATTTTCCAGATCAGGCTGAGTGTCACCACCACTAGCAGTCAAGGAGACACTGGAAACCTCCTCCTTGACCACTGTTCCTGAGCCAGAGATTTTACTACCTCTCAGACTGATCCTCTTGTTACTGCCTCCCCCAGCACCCACCAGCATGGATACTACAGATGTGGCAAAGAATAATTTGGCAATATGAATGCCACCACCCCACTTCCACCAGCTGCTCCTTTTGGTTTTTTAGGCATAACACAGTTAAGTTTTGCCAAATTTGTCTGAATCTTGGTATGTTGTAGTTAAAGAAGAGATACATATTTTGTGACTTCTGGATGATTATCTGACTTAAATTGCAGACTTGGCACCATGGCGAATTGTTAGGTGACTTGAGGGTCCCTGTGCATACCCCATGAATTTGTCTGGGGGTATTGTGTGTTAGTCCTGTAGCACTAAAATACATATATAAAAAGAGAACTTCTCTCAATAAACAAAAATGAAATCAAGATACTCAAACTGCAGTGACAAAATAGTTCAGTAAAACCCACCTAACTGTTCTACTGAACTAAAATAAACCACAGAAATCAGGGAAATAAATCACACAAAACACTGACTACAACAGAGCTGCCTGCTACAACAGAAAAGGCTGCCTAGACTGCCTTTTTTCTTGCTGAACATTGCTGTAGCTAAGCTCCTTCCCCCCACAATACTGTTTCACAACACAGAATACAGAAAATGAAACTACAACTTTAGACTAACTAAATCACAACAAATACCAGAGATAATTGCAGATTTTGAGACACAAGGCAAGGCAATTTCACAAGGCACAGTAGACACTAAATGAAAATAAAATGCATGTTTTAAATGCTTTCCAAAGTTTTTTTAGGCACAAAGATACTGATGACACTTAATACCAGTTTTCTTTTCCTCCCATTGCACTGAATTCAACCTACACATGGCAGATACAATGTCTTACTACCAACTCCCTTCAGTGAGCACAAAACAAATAGCTGTAAGCAATTCCTTGCACGTTACTCATGGTGCCTGCACCCAATGGCCCTCTATCTCAGGATCCTCAATGTTAAAGGATACCAATACTCAAAAAGCCAGAGTAGGCAGTGTAAGCTCAGTGTCAAACTGATTAAGGAATATCTCTGCCGCATAGCCTTCCTGCTCTTGCTACTCTCTGGAAATATTCACCCCAACCCAGGCCCTCGAACACACCTGAATGGGTTGCAAGGTAAAGTTGGCAAACTTATAATTGTCTCACTCAATATTTGTAGCCTTCTACCAAAAATGGACAGCCTGTATGCCTGCACACAACAACATAGCTCTGATATTCTGTCAGTAGTTGAGACATGGCTCTCTCCCAACATTGCAGATGCCTCCATTTCAGTCCCAGGGTACACCATGTTCAGGGTAGAGCACCTCACCAAAATAGGAGGTGGCAACATAATATATCTCAGGGACTACCTACAGGCCCACATCCTACCTCTACCTGACACGGGTACCAGCATGCAAGTCCTTGCAGTAAAAATATTTCTTGGAAAGCATAACAAAACTCTCACAGTCCTCCAAGTATGTATCCCACTTAGACACAAATCCAGTGGACTTGACTCACTACTCAAATGTCTCAGTACCTTCAACCTCAACTCTGAAATGCTACTGTTAGGTGACTTCAACACAGATTGGCCCTCCACTGCGGCAATGCCATACAGGGATGCAGTGACATCTGTGTACCTTTCCCAACTTGTCTCCTCACCCACTAGGGTAAACTACAATACTGTCAAATCAACTTTGTTAGACTGGGCCCTATCAAATAGGCCAGAACACATCTCCCAAACCTCTGTCCTACCTGATGCTTTCAGCAATCACTCACCTGTTCTCGTTTGCTGTTCTAGCACCTACTCCAAACCCCCCACTAGAACTATCACAAACAGAATCCTTAAGCAAGGCCACCTGGACCAATTCAGAGTCAGCCTAAGTCAGCAGGACTGATCCCAAGTCTAATCCTCTACTTCTGTGGATACAGCCCTGGAGTGCTTCATCAGGTTATTCAATGCAGTCTGTGACACACACACACTCTAATAAAAAAAGGATACTAAAAGGCCAGAGCAACCCTTGGTTCTCGCCTGACCTTCTTGAGCACTTGAAAGCAAGAGACTGCCTCTGGTATAAAGCCCGGGAGACAAGCAAGCAGGCCAACATTCAGTTCTAAAAAAAGGCCCACAATGACTGCACTAGGGAGACACAGGTGGCAAAAAAAAAAACAATATTACAAGGATGCGTTTATCTGGTCCTGGAGTGATGGTAAAACATTTTGGGCTAACTTCAAGGAGGTCACAGGGAAAGTTAACAAGCCAGCCCCTACAATGCTTAACATTGACGGCATACCTACTACTGACCCAGAAACTATTGCTAATTCACTTAACAAAGTATTTACCGATCTCTCTGGAATGCTACCCTCAGACTTTTTCCACCCCTCTAACTCCTCTGTCACAATGCAGACAGTCAACCAATCACCTACTAGCCCTCATTTTTTTGGTTCCAATCCATCTTCTTAAATGAAGCCAGGAAATACCTTCTAAAGGTCCTGGGAAAATCATGGTACAGTGGAGACTCTCTTGATTTAAAACATGTAGCCCTATCCCTGGAAGTCATCTTGAAGCCTATAACCTACATAGTCAACACTTCACTAAGATTCTCTCAGTTCCCACAGCAATGGAAGGTGGAATTAGTGACCCCAGTCTTCAAGAGTGGTGATCGATCCATGCTAGGAGACTACAGACCCATTTCGATTCTCCTTCCCCTATCCAAGGCACTAAAGAGGATTGTCACTGACCAATTAGTGGAATATCTGGAAAAATACAAAATTCAATGCCCTGAACAACATGGCTTCCACAAAGCACACAGCACCACCACAGCACTGCTTGAGTTCACAGGCTTTATTCACAACTCACTTGAGCACAGCGAACTGGTTGGTGCAATGTTTATCGATTTGTCAAAAGCATTTGATATGGTTAATCACGATCTCCTCGCTGAGCAACTAGATGCTATTGGTCTATCAGACAATATTGTAAGATGGTTCAAATCCTACCTCTGGGACTGATCCCAGCAAGTTAGAATAGACAATATCTACTCTGATAGCAGACCAGTTCACTCGGGTGTTCCACAGGGCTCCATCATGGGTCCCCTAATGTTCAGCTTATTTCTAAATCAGCTTTCTAGTTTCTGTCCTAGCAAAATTCTGCTCTATGCAGTTGATGCTGTCCTCTTTTCCAAAGGCACAGACCCCAGGTCAGTGGAGCTCACACTACAAGACAGCTTCTCCTCAGTGGAAAAATGGTTCAAGGCACACAAACTTGTCATGAATTATAAAAATACAAAGGCAATGATGTTCTCCAGCCAGCAGGACTGATATCAATTGCACCCATTTACCATTACCAAAGATGAAGGTGCATCACTTGAACAGGTACAGCACTTTAAGTACTTTGGGATTACACTTGACATTACCATGTCATTTGTCTACCATATAGACAATATAGTAAAATCACTCAATATACGCATCAGCCTCCTACATAGGCATAAGCACAGTCTCACCCATGAAGTACTAAACCTTGCCATCCGCAGCTCTGTTGTCTCTCTTGTGGAGTATGGTATTGCAATCTATGGATCTGCAATGGACACAGCCCTCTACAATATTACAGTTGCCTTAAATGAGACATGCCACCTCTCTACCAGTTCAGAATGTCAAGCCCACACTTGTGACCTTTATACCTGTGCCAGCTGGCTCCAGTTCAATAGCAGACTTCAGTACCAGACCTGCCTGCTGTCCAAAAAAGCAAGTCTAGGCATGCTACCCATAGGCATCCAGAAGCTTTTCACCCCCTTTGAATGAAGCCACACCACAAGAAGCTCTGGGAGCATAGTCTTCAAGGTTCCAAGATGTCACACACTGTAGGACAAAGGACCTTTGCCCACCAGGCACCTAAATGGACTAACAACCTGCCACCAAGCCTTTTTGTTATTCCAGTGCTAGGCTTTTTCAAACGTCGGCTACAATCATATCTGGTTACCAAAGCAAGTTGTGACTGTTTCCACTAAGGCCTCCAGCCCCTGGCTGTTCATCAACCTAAGTACCTCCTGGTACCACCTATAACCCCATTTCTTACCTCCCTAAACTGTACCACCCTCCTCCCCTTCGCTTCTACCCCACACTGCCAGGTGCCTCTCAACCCACTACTACTTCCCTCCCTAACTACTGACCCTACCGCCCCACCACTCCCCTTCTGCTCCCATTCCCTCTTCCCCTTCTTATACTGACACCCTACTCTGATACTGCACCGCCCCCTTACCCTCTCACTCGACCCCCTCTGTTAACACTTCTCACTACTGGCACTGCCAATATGCTTAGTAGAAGCCTCCCTTACCAGTGATGAGACCCACCTTCTGGGCTGATTTTCAGTATATATTCTCTCTTTCCAGTTTGTATTCTCACTACTACCCCTCTTTCCCTGAGCCAACCACTCTTTCCATGAGCCAACCTCTCCTCTTGTTCACTCTCTCTCTCTCCTTCCATTTTTTCCTTTTGTGTTGGCAAGTACCATTGTATTTAGTGTTTACTTATTTCAGTCACACATGTAACCTCTTGCCTAATTTGCCTTAATTGTTGTTGTCCTCTTATGGCCTTCCATAAGCTGTAGTTTTGTTTGTTACTGCAATGACCCTGACGTAGAACCTATGTAATGAGCCTGTACTCAAAGGTTAATCCAAGATCTTAATAAATAAATAAATGAATACAACTAATTGCAGCACCATGTGATCACAAGTTTGATGAATCCTTGTAATTTTTGCCTTACAGCCACAATCTGCAGGTGAAGTCTGCATTTTTGTCATTAGCGAAGTTCTCCTTTAAAGGGAGGTAGAAATTCACCTTAAACAGCCACCAACACTTTAAGAAGAACTTTCAAAAACATAATAGGTGGACACAAAGCAGCTTATATTTCTCATTGGCTGTGTATTTCTTATCCCTATTACTTATTACTGAGGTCATTTGCCTCAAAAACAATATACTTGTTTCTTAAGGGTTCATCACCTCCTATTGCTTCTTCCCAACCTGATATCATACTACTCTGCTTGTGACATCTCAGTTATTCTCATGGAAACAGACTGTGATGTCATAACAGAGCATTATGGTTTCAAATAGGGAGTAAGCTGTAAAGGCAGATGACTCTAAGGGATAAAGATCTTGTTTTTGTGGGAATTTCTCCAGTAATAAATAATGAAGAGGAGAAATATATACAAGGTATATGAACTACAAGCTGACTTGTGTCTAAACATTATGTTTTCCAAAATTTTCCCAAAGGCATCAGTTGCTCTTTAAATGAGAACTTCACAAATTTGGTAAAATTCACAAATTTCTCTGAGAAGTAAAGTTTTTGGACTTCACCCACCACTACCCTGGACCACAACCCAGGCCCCTGCAAATATCTGAAAAGTGTTGGTACACCTTTATATGACACTATGTTATGGTTAGATTAATTGCTGTATAGGGAAAAAATATACGTAATTTAGAGTGCAATTCCATTACAGAAAGTATACAGTATGTGAGTATTACAGTCAGAGAGCATTCAAATGTGTCAATTGATAGAAACTCAGTGTAAATGTCCAAAGATGTGGAGGTTGGGAGAGGGAATACAAACATACAGTCTGGAGACTCCTTCCCCAAGAATCCTCACACATTTATGAGGTTTCCTGGTAATGTGTACATTCCATCTTAAAAATAGACTGTATATTGCTTCATAAGCTTAAGTCTATTGAGACATCCTAGCTTACAGTGCTCAGTTTAAAGACTGCCATGCTTTAGTCTTTACTATATATATATATATATATATATATATATATATCTTGCACTTACTAAAGCCAGCAACAACTTGTAGTGTACTATACAAGTGAACCACAAAACTGGTTTTTCAAAACTGATATTTGATACAAAGATGGTTTTCATTGTAGTGGACACTTGCATGTAACAGCAATCCCACATAATGATGGCACAGCACGTGTTTTGCACAGTGTGTTTGGATAGTTGGGTTTTAAGACATAATATGGTGAATTGGTGAATATATATATATGTATTATGCTTGAAGGTTGACTGAAAGAGTGAAAATGAGGAAAACGTGTCAGAGATCTAGAAAACGCCAAAATGATCACTTGTCAAAGGTCACGGTTTACTCAGCCAGTATACTATAATACTGTTTGGTTGGTTAAAATGACCTAAAAAAATCAATTGATGACTCTAATATTTCATAGCATAACACATTATCTCTCTGGGCTGGGCCTGAATGCTCACCATCCTCCTGATGGGCACTGGGTAAATAGAAGTACAATAGGAACACATTGTTCTTATCTATAGGAAAGCCAGAAAATCTATTTTAAATAGTTTTATTATGACATTTTTAAATTCCTAAATCTTCACAAATTGACAGACACAACATGCTGATGAAGTGGGCAGTTCTGGCCACAAAAAGTTGATGATTAATATCCTGTTTGGCTGTAAACTGAAGTATACAACAAGAGTAATAAAAAAGACTGAACACCTCAAGCAGTGAGTGGCTCTGTTTCGCCACCCTGTTGGTTTCATTTGCTCTGAAGCTGGTGAAATAGATCCCTCCAGTGCTTCTGTCTTGTTTCCGAGGTGCAGGTGGGCCATACTGACATTGGTGTTGTATCTATTTCCTAATCATCCTTCTACGTGGCACTGTATCAAAGGCCTTTCTAAAATCAAAATAGGCCACGTTCGCTGTTCTCCCCAGATCATTTTCCCCATATCACCCAGTCAAAGACATCTATTGTCACATGGCTAATGGAGTTTATGGGTTGAGCCTTGTTTGTTTATGTTGTGATGATCAAAATTATTTTTTATTAACATTTTATATATTTAACAGTATATGTTGTTGACATCAGCAAAAATGAATTCAGTAATAATCATACAACTGATCCATATTAATGACACAACATTAACCTATAGATAAAGTCCACTATAGTTGGTGGGATCTGAGAGCATTAATAGGAACAACAGTTAAAACAAAAATCGAAATCTTGAGTGGGTAAGCCACAAGCTTAAAGTACTATTAACCCATAAAGAGAACTATTATTTATTCAACCCCCTGGTGACCAAATCATAATATAATATTTTTAAAGTTAGAAAATATTAAAAAATCAACAGTCAGAATTTAATCAGAATTGCATCTATCCCTCATCTCCATGCTCCAAAGATAGCATTTCTTCCTCTACATGGGTCAGTTATTGCTGTTCTTCATCCTTTTGGTTTTCTTTTTCACCATAATATAAGTCTTAAGCTGATCAGGATCAAAAAAAAAAAGTCTAGTTTCTTCTCCACATGCAAGAAAACACTTCGCTGGATAAAGAACAGTAATGGTGGCATCAACTCCCTTTGACTCATCTTTGTACTGTAAAAATTGCTTTCTTCTCTTCAGTGTTGCTGGGGCAATATCCATAAAAATATGGCAGATAGTCTCTTTATAATGTAAGGCACCGATTTTCCTTGCGGTATTTAGTACCAAATTATGATCCATGTCAAAAGCAGAGAAAAAATGATGGTAGTCTTTGGTCCTGATGTATAAGTGAAAGCATGGGTCTGTGTCCAAGCCTGAGTAAAAATGGCAGCAGAATCTGGAGAAAGCAGTTCAAAACTGGCATCTTCGGAAGAAGTTTTCTGTTGGGCCATATCGAGAATTTTCCTCATAGGGACTTGAAAAGCTCTTGTTACAAAGGGTAAATTGGATTCAGGAAGTTTTAAGACAGTGACAAACAGGTCTATCAAAAGATCCCTTAATGAGGGGAATGCTGTATCATAAGAATTAGGCACTCCTACCAATCTCAAGTTCTTACAGCACATAGTGTTCTGTAGTACTTCAGTTTTTCTCTGCAAAGTAATTATTGCCCTTAGGTTTGCAATTGTTAAGGCTTCATTTGTAAGCGATTTTTGTGTACCTCATTTATTTCTTTCTGTAGGGTTTCCTGAGTATCTTGAATTTGGGTCACTTCTACCTTAATTGTTTTAATATGTTTATCCAGTCCATCAGATCGAGTAATCAAAAGGTCTAACTTTTTACCAAATGCAGTCAGAAAGAAGAAGAGCCCAGTAAAAGAAGCTGACGCTTTTTTTTAGATTTTTAAAGTCAACTTTGGCTAGGAGAGCAGGCGTCTGAGGATAAAGTTACTTTGCATCCTCAGCTTCAGAGATAGAGTCACACTCAGAACTCTCTGGGCTGACCCCTTCAGCCTGCCATTCGGCATTTTTTTTTCTTTGAAGTCTTCTTCATAGTTACTGCTGTCACCATAACCAGGGAAATAACAGCCCAATCCTTGCAAGTTTTAAGCAAATCAGAACAGGCAGTTGAAATATGTGTTACCACCCCAGTAGCTGAGTCGGGAAAATAAGGTAAGGGATTCAAGCTGTTGATTTTTTGTGTGTTTGCCTGGGCACCAGAATAAGCTGTAATAAGCTGCTTACTCACTGAGCCCGTAACACCAATCAACCCGGGATCCAAGATACTGGTTAGAAAGTGGTCCAATGGTCCTTTGGAAACAGGTGTATCCAAATCCAAGGAAGACAAATCTTTCTTCCTCATCCTTTGATTAGTTTTCAGAAAGTCCTTGGTCTGCTAGAGATATGCACTAATGTCAATTTTATCATCTTTAGACTGCTGAAAACTGATTAAAGACTTCGGAACTGAGAGAGTGTTCTTTAGCATGGCTGCCCCTCCTCTGCCATCTTTCTGACCAAATGTTTTACTTTTTAGTGTTCAGAACACAGGTAAGCAGAGTAAAAGAAGTCCTTACCTAATGTAATCAATCAGTGTGTAGGAATATGTTAGAAACACTATTTTACTTTTACCACATATGAGAATTCACTAATAACATGAGTTGCAAGCACTGCATCATAGGTATGCAAATGATATGGGTTGTGCAACATCTTTGTCATTTCCTGAGAAACAAGGTTCAAGAAAGCAACACATAGGAAAGTAATAAACAGTAGCATATGTGGAGCAAAAAAAGAGGCAAAATTTCAAGCAAGAATTAGGAGATGAAGATATCAGAACAAATTAATTTTTGCAACATGAGAAATATGGCTAGAAATGAATAGAGATGTACTTAAAGAAAGCAAGTATGTGGCTGTGCTCTATTGGTTAAATGGAGTGTATTGGAGAAATGGAATATAAGCAGTAGAAATGTGTTATAAACATTACAAATAGTAGCAAACAATATAAAGTAGCATATAATGTACAGTATATGAGCTATGGCAGCATGGGAGTGAAGATCTGGGACAGAAGTGATAAAGATCATGTGCCACAGAGTGGACAGTGTGAATTACAAGGCATTTTAGCAGATTTGAGAGGGACAGAGATTGGGAGATCAGGAAAGAGTAAGTGCCAGAGATTGGGGATGGAGAAGAAAGGCAGTGCCACAGAGAGGCAAAGTATAGGTAGAATATGAGTGAACTGGGGGGTAGAGATCCAGGACAAGGCGCAAGAACAAGTGCCACTGAATAGTACTGTTTTGGAACAATGCTGGCATTTTGGGGAAGGCAGAGATCTGGGAAACAGGCAGCAAGTGCCACAGAAAGACTAATGTGAATGACAGTGAATGGAAGCATTTTTTGGGGGGTAAGGGAAAAAATAAATATGGAGCAAGTAGTGCAGAACAGCTAATGTGAATTACAGTGAAGTGGGAAGGGAAACAGAAAAGCTAGATTTCGTATTAGATTAGGAGAAGAGTCCAAGGAGGGAGGGCTCACAAAGACTACAAACAACAACAAAAACAAGAAAGTAAGGAGGGTAGGGAAATATAACTGGGGAAAACCACACAAAAAAACAAGAGGGGTCAGGAAGCATGGGAAACAAAATCAGTGAGCTCCAGGCAATGGTGGCAGACACAGAGACTGACCTCATAGCTATAACAGAAACCTAGGTCACAGAGAATAATGACTGGGACCTGACGATCATCAACACTCGTAACTGCTCCTGTCTCTGAAAGTAGCCTCCACCTCTACTTCTCTTGACAATGCCCTCTGGGCGGCGGCTCTCCACCTAGCCATCCCCACCACCACCACTTCCCTGTACACCGTGCCTATGTTTAACCTGGCCAGTGCCAGCTGTTTCAGTGTTTACCTATTGATTGCTCACTATTGATACCAACTTGTGTAACACCTGTTCTCAACTTACATGTACCCTGTAACCCAAATGTATTTGTCTGACCACAGTGTGATGTGGCGCTTCTGTTGAACGCCTATTGTTTTGCAAACCTACGCTATGTAACCAAAAACACAATGTATGTCTTTATGTGACGAAGTACCTTTGGAAACGAGCCTCTGGCTCAAAGGTTGTAAACTGATTTTACAAATAAAAATAAAAAAAATAAAATAAATCCCAGAGTATGCCATTTTTAAGTGAGTTAGATGGAAAAGTAAACAAGGAGGAGTAGCCCTCTATTTCAGGGAAGGCACTGAGGGAATGAAGGATGGACCCAACAGAGGAGGAAACGGGGAAACAGAATCCCTATGGGTTGACTTCATGGTGGCCTCAGGTAAGAACCTACAGATAGGGTGGTCTGTAGACCATTAGGACAGGGGAAAGAGAGAGATAGAAAACTAGGGGCAGAAGCCTAGAGTAGAAATTTGTCTGATCTTGGAACACTGAACTCGACTACTAAAATGGGTGAAAACTGTTCCATTCCTCAATTCTATCTTAAAAGAATTTCAATAAGCTTAACCATAAAGTACCTGAAAAAAATTATCTATCGTACAAGGGTAGGACCTGACACCATAGATATGAGTACTGTGGCATTAGTGAAGAAGAAATTGTTGACCCTTTAACAAAAATAATCAAGTTATCATTGTGCTCTGGTACAGTACCGGACCACTGGAAAAGGGTTGACATCATTCCAGTTCACAAACATGGCTCTAAGATGATAGTTGAAAACTTCAGACCAGTAGCTTTCCTTTCCCCTTTATCAAAATTATTAGAAAGGGTCACTCATGATCAACTTTACTCCTTTTTGAACCAGTATAATCTACTATCACCTTAACAACACAGATTCAGATAACATTACTGCACACACACAACATTATTATCATTAACTAATTATTTACATAAGTCTATTGACTTAGGTTCTTCACTTGTGTCTGTTTTTTCAGCTTTTTCCAATGCTTTTGATTTAGTTAATCATAAGTAACTTACTAATAACTTGAGTGTTGTGGGGTTGTCTGAACCCCTCCTAAACTGATTTGCTAGTTATTTGGAAGGTAGACAGTACAGAACTAAGGTGGGGGTTTATACTCATGTTATAGACTAACATTGGGATCCACCAGGGTTCAATATTGGGTCAAATGCTTTTCAACCTATTTGTTAATGACCTTCCAAGTCTTTGCACAAAATCAGCCATATTGCTATACATGGATGACACAATCATATTTACAGCTGGCAAAGTTGTTAAGCATACAATGCATAATCTACAGAATGACTTTGATGCTTTCCAAAAATTTAACTGAACATCACCTACAGTAATTCTAAATATAAAAAAAAAATCAATACTTTTTGCTAGTGCCTGCACCTATAGTCCAAAAGTACCCCACATACTTATTTGAACACTGGACACTACTTACCTTTGTAACCCCTAGGTGGCACTATCCCAAGGGCCACTACCCCTGCCTGCTTAACTAGTTGCAGGTAAAGGGGCCTGGGTACTGAAACGGGCGACTCCACCCAGAGGACAGGGTTGTTAGTAACAAGGCTAACCTGGGTAAAGCCCTCTGGGACAGTGTAACCCCCCTCTTTCTCCTCTAGTAGCCAAGACAATATGCAACAAACACTTTCACAGTAGCCCCTATTCAGCACACAAATCTACACACTGTTTGCACTTACCACCAGGGCTGGTTCCACCAGTTTGACCCTGGAGACTACCTGTAAAACAAGGTTAGGCACAGCATATAACAACAGTACAGTGCTTTTGGTACAAACTGGAACCACAGTCAGATTAAATGCAAAAAGAGTTAGATCTGATTTATTCAGGGGAATTGAACAAGGGAGGGGTGTAGTCAGGTTGATTGATTCTAAAACTGATCGTCAGGCAATTATGCATGCATTTGTAGTCCCTGCACAGTCACACACTCTGGGTACCCAGTTGGAAGTAAGGTGGGTTAGCCTGGAACATTGCCCAGGGAAGGCCGGCATTGCAGCTGGTTGGGGCCCTGTGATGAAAAGAAAAGGCATGCACAACCACACACAATTTGTAATCTGTAGCCAGGAGGCTAATCTTGTGAAGATTAAGCAAAACAATTAAATCAGCTTCCAGCAAGTGTGGCACAATTTAACAGTGGGGAACCAAATCACAAACCACTAATAGTAAACAGCACATTTATAGTAAATGAATCACCATACCACAATGTGGATACCAGTCCAGCAGCAATATCAGTGTCTCTGAGCAAAACCAGGAATTCTGTGGCCACTGGATGTCCTGACAGGCTGATTGCATACAGCAAATCTTTGGTCTTCTTCAGGTTTAAATCTGGTCATTCTTTAGTGGCTTTTTCACACTCCAATTCAGATACAGTCTGATTGCTAAGCCTTTCAAAGGAGTCCCTCTCAAGGGACAGCAGGCAGGCGGCCAAACTCAGCCTTTCCACCAGTCTCCCATGCAAACTACACAGAAGCAGCTGCTCGAATCACTCGAGCTGTTCACTCTCCAAACTCTACCTCCAGACTGACTCACTGCAGCAGGCAGCTTGGGAATTTCCCTTCAGTCCAAAAGGTTCAATTCATTAATTCATCTGTATGTCAAAGCAAGGGTTCCCCCCCTCCAGGTGCATTTAGGTGCCAAAGTCTCTAAACTACAATTCCTACAGAAATTCACTCCCACAATACCCCTGGGGATAGACTCCATTTTAGGGTCCCCAAAGGTACTGATTGGCCCATTCTGGCAGTCCAGGACCAAGATGGTAGTGATAAACAGAACTGTCCATGCTGCAAATAAGGCAGGTTAGACAAACTACAATATCATTACTATTCTAATAGATAATCAGCAAGTAAGTAAAGCTTCTAATAGGGCTCCCTCTGCGCAAATAGTGATGGCAGAACAGAGTGAGCCCCCTCCCAGATTAAATAAGCACCACGTTATAGGCAGCTCTTAAAGAGACAGAGCACAGAGGCATTAAGGCACTCATACACCACTTTTAAAATGCTAAGAGACAGGATACCAACCTGGCAGTGGGCATTTAGGCACACCCAAGGAAGACTTTCAGGAACCCCCATTTGTAGGGGGGTTACACCTTGAAAATGTAACAGCATTCAAATATTTAGGATCAATGTTAGATGTATTGCTGTGTGGAATATAGAATTCCGCCGGTGAAATTAGCACAGAATGACCATTCTACCGGAAGAATTTCTGCTGAAATTTCACTGGTTCCTCAGTGAAATTCAGCCTGCTGTGATCTGCAGAATAATATTCCATGGAACAGCATTTTTTTCTGCAGAAAACCATTCCACAACCATTTCCACTGAAAATATTAATGTCGTGGAAAACTCATTCTGCATTTTTCTGTCATGGAATTCCATCATTCCTTGTCTGCTGAAATGCAGTGGAATTTCAAAAATTCTATGAAATTTTATTCTGCTGGAATCTGAAAATTCCACACAGCACTAGTCAGATGGGACCCTAAACTATTCCTTTATGTAGCCACCATGATCAAATCAGTAAATAGGTGACTTGGGATGCTGTATCATTGTTGAGATTCTATTACAGACTCTGCTTTACTGACTATAGCATATTTGTTTCTATGGTTGAGTATGGTTTGTTGATTTATTCATCAGTTTACACTACTGTTCTACCCATGGTATAAGTGCTAATGAATCGCTTATGTCATTATAGTCAGAAGTCAAGTAAATATATGTATCATTGTGATTTACATACTTTAATTAATTGGCTTCTGTTTCATGAACATATTCAATATCAACAATTAATATTGCTATGGAAAATGTTTAATTTCCCATGTCCCATCAATCCAAAAATCATGATTCATTTCCAATCAGGCCTTGGAATTAACAGAGAGAATGCAAAAGATGATCTTGTAGTACCTAAAGTCAAAACCAAACTCCCCCAGAATACATTTTCCACTTTTGCTCCAAAGAGATGGAACTTACTTACGAATGGCTCAGACTCTAGTGTGCTTTAAAAATGCACTAAAGATATAGTTGATGAACTCTTGCAGATGCACATGTTATACTTGATGAGTCTGTGATCACTTTTACATTTAACTGACAATGTACTACTATTGTTCTCTAAACTATTACATAGTGCATTGTACTAAATGTACTTGTTTGTGATATGCACCCAGACTATTCATAAAAATGGGCATTTGTACTCAGTGGACCTACCTGGTTAACAAAACTAAATGAAGAAACAAGGAGGACAGTGAGTCTGTGCCAGAGACTGGCATACAGGCAGCTCAAAGGGGCATCCCAGATATGAGTCAGCAGGTATTTACTAGTGAAAGGGTCTAAAAAGGGTTAGCAGACATAAAAATAGATAAGGCTCTCAGACCAGATGGATTATATCTGATGGTGCTCAAGGAACTGGCAATCAGAACTACCTGAACCCCTGGTAGGGGTATTCAATACCTCCATTCAAAGGGGGTATTTCTGAAAGACTGGAGGGTACCTGACATAGTTCCATTCCACAAGGGGAGACAAAGAACAAATAAGAAACTATAGACCTGTCAGTCCTACCTCCATTGTGGGTAAACTAATGGAGATAATAGTCAAAAATAATCTAGTGGACTATATAGAAAGAAACAGACTCTAGGATGGTACACAGCATGGGTTTGTGGCAGGGAGGTTTTGTCAGACCAACATGATATTATTTTGTGACTGGGTAACAAAGGTAATGGATAAGGGTCATCCAAAGGATTTACTCTACTTCAGTTTCATCAAAATGTTTGACTTAGTGCCTCACAGATGATTGCTGAGGAAGCTAGAGGAACTGGGAGCAGCAAAGAACAGAGTTAGGTGACTGGGATATTGACTGGAAGAGAGACAGCAGAGGGTTGTGGTAAATGCAGCCAAATCTGAGAAGAGGGAGGTCACCAGTGAAGTGTCACAGGGATTGGTAATCTATCCAGTCCTTTTCAATATGTTTGTCAGTGACATAGGAGAAGGAAGTCAAGCAAGATGTGTCTTCTCACAGATGACACTAAGCTCTGTGGTAGGGTAAATAGCAAGGTGGGGATTAGAGAGATGCAGAGAGACCTACAAAGGCTAGAAAGGTGGTCCAAGGTTTGGCAGATAAAATACAATGTCAAAAAGTGAAAGGTGATGTACAAAAGGAACAAGAACCCCAGGACAGAGTATTGGATGGTAGGGGTTAAACTGGGCACTACTTCTGAGAAAAAGGCCTAGGAGTCATCATAAGTGTCTCCCTTAAACCATCTAGCCAGTGCAACAAGGCCTACAGTAAGGAAAACAGGATGCTGGGGACCTGGGATACTTTTGGAGGGATATTGACAGCAGAAAAAAGGTGGTATTACTACCTGTCTATAGATCACTGGTGAGGCCGCACCTGGAATACTGTGCCCATTTTTTGAGTCCTCACCTGAGGAAAGATAAGAACAAGCTGGAGGCAGTACAGTGTAGGGTAACCAATATGATTCCAGGCTAGCAGGGCAGATCTTACAAGGATCTGCTAAAGGCACTAAACATTTATTCACTGGAGGCCAGATGGGAGAGGGGAATATGATGGAGACCTTCAAGTTCCTGAAAGGAATGAACAAGGTAAACAATGAGGAGCTATTCAAAAACTGGTGAGGGGAGGTTCAGGAGGGATGTAAGAAAGTTTTATATTTTAGAGAGGGTGGATGAGCTGTGAAACAGTCTGCTAGTGGATGCAGTGGGTGCCAAACCCATTAATAGTTTCAAGCATGTCTGGGACAGAGTAAAGGGCTTAGTAGTTACTCAGGGAGATAGCAGTAAATTGGGGAGCATGGGGGTTGATAGTTTGGGCACTGTAAAAACAATAGGTCTCAAGAGTATGAAAAGGTATTATGGGCAGACAGGATGGACCAAAGGTCTTTTAAGGCTGTCACTGTCTATATTCCTATGTATTTAATGAATGTTTATTGTCTGTATCGATGTGTATGAATTATTATGAAGTGCTCAGAGTCAAAGAAGAACATTAAATACAAATTATGTGCCAACTTCTGCATCTCCTTTGACTCCTTTTTTGACCCCTCCTTCTTTTCTGATCATCCTGGCTTGACCATAGTAATGCCTGGCTCTAATTAAATGACCTACATCTCAGTGTATCCAAGACGGAGGTGTTCTTCTTGGCAAGAATAGCACTATAATGTATGGCGGAATGTGGTTTAGCATGGATTTCCATGCCATGTAAAAACTCGTTCTGCTGCACTAGTGATGTCCATAGTGCAGCAGAACAACTTTTCGTTCTGCTGCAGTAGAGATGTCAGCAGACAACTCCCAAGTCGTTTGCCACTCCAGAAAAGGAGGCATTGAAGGATCGGGCAGAGAGATGCAAACTTTGTCCAGCAGCAGAGAAAATGGCAGGATCAACCAGATAAGTAAAATTTAATATTTCAGTGCTGCAGGATCAACCACATGTTTAAAATAAAACACCTGGTTGTCACAATGTATGTCCTCTTGCTAAGCGAGAGGAAGAACTGCCATTTTTTTATTTCAAAACCCAACCCGAGCCCTAAAACAACCAATTGAAGGGGGAAAGAGTAAAGCATATGGATGCCAGGTCCCTAGCAACAACACAGTGCGCCCTAGCAACCAGGTCTAACTATCGGCAGGCAACACTGAGTTTACTGCTTACGAAAAAAGAAACAAAGGTATGAAACTATATTTTTATGTGCTTTTTGAGACACCATACACTATATAGAATAGTGTATGGGTCACTATGCACAACAAGGCTGTTCTCCACCTCATGGTTGCTATGTCAACCAAGAGACCTCCCGAGCTTCGCTCTTGAGGTCATCCGGTCTGCATAGCAACCACTCAGTGGAGAACAGCCTTGTGCATAGTGAACCACACACTATCATATATATGTTAATTGCAACTCTGTCCATTCCACTTGTCTCTTTCACTCTGACAACACCTTTACCTCCACTGCCAGGAGCCTTGAAGTTTCCGTGACCCAGAAGCAGAGGGTAGTGGTGGATGGGCACTAGTCAGAATGGAGAAGAGTGACATTCCTTAGGAATCAGTGCCAGACCACTGTTCTTCAATATCTTCATCAATGATCTAATGTCTGGGGTCTCCAGTAGGGTAAGTGTGCAGAGTACACTATGCTGGCCAGGTTGGTGGACTCACTTGAGAATAGGTAGAAACTTCAGGAAGACCAAAACAAGCTGGGAAATCTGTCTATCTATATTAGTGTCAAAGTTAATTTAGCCAAATACAATATTCTACACTTGGGTTGGAAAATCAGTGGCAGAATCTACATGCTGCGTGTAGCTTATCTGAGCCCTTGTGATAGGGTGCTGTAAGAAATAAAAATGTGTTACCTTGCCTATTGCTGCAGTCAATGAGGAAAAGGACCTGGGGCCATAATAAAAAAGAGGCAGAAGCAGGATGAGCAGTGCACGTCTTCTGTCATGAGGGCATGCAGAATGCTGGGGTGCATCAAAAGGGTGTGACAAGCATTGCAGAAAATGTTATCCTGTCAATTTGAATTGCATGGACTTAGTTTTTGTTCAGACTCAGAGTGTTTAGATTGCCATAAACTGGCCAGCCTTAAACACTTTGGCACAAACTAGGGGATTGCTTAGAAATGCCCCTCCTTATGACCACATAAAGTGTAAGTAAATCAACCAAAAAATGTTTTGGCGGGGGCAGAAATGTGCAAAATCTCACAAACTTTGCTTTGCAAATTAATTTGCAAAAGTTACCAGCTTTGCGAAGTGCCAACTTTACATTACTTTTGACAGACACAGACAGAGTGGTACTTTTCACATTAAGTTATACAAATTGACTAGCAAAGTTGCCACAGTGCTGTGACCTCACCTGCAAAAGTGCCGCTTCACCAGGAAAACTCATTGCAAAGTGGTGACATTCGCAAAGGCAGATCTTGATGCTTTGTTGAAACATCAGTGGCAAAGTAAAACTTTACAACATTTCTAGGGTGTAACCCCCAAAATCTATTTTGGAGAGTTTAAGCTCTACTACTTATGTGGTTGTGAGAAGAGGTCATATCTAGCCCAGCCCCCCAGGTTTGGGCTCAAAATAATTCAAATCAGCAAAATTATGCCCTTGCAAACATTTTAAAGCTAAACAAATGAAGTCCCCATGCATGCATAATGTGAAATGTCTGTACGTAGCTCTTCAGTTTTAAAATGTTCAGACTGTATGGCACTTGAGTTAGTCCATGTGAATATAAACAGCTTAAGGCCAAAGATTCACAAAGTGGAGGCCTGGGTGAATGTGTGCTCTCTGAACATACTTGCCATATCTGAAACCTGGCTGAAGCCACATAAACTACTGAATGAAATTGACATCCCTGGCTACAGTGTGTTCACAAAAGACCAGCCAGGCTAGAAGAAAGGAGGTGGAGTTGTCATATACCGTATGCCAACACCCTTCTCCAAGCTACTGAATTACCCCCTCCGACTTCTGGCTCCACTTCTACTGAATCAGTATTTATTAAACTACTGCTAGGAAATGTCAAGCCTCTGTATGTGGGCTGTCGTTATAGCCCCATCTCAGTAGCCAAGATTGCCAGAGGCAACCTCCTGCTCTGCCTTGGATAGCAAGAGTAATCCTGTTAGGGGATTTTAACTTCACCTGATCAGACAAGAGCTCCTGCACCTTTAAAAATATCTCAGTGACACTTACTTACAGTAAATTATTAGTGAACCTACAGGGTTAAATACCAAAACAGAGAGTCACACCCTAATTGACTTGGTCCTGGTCAGCAGAACTGATCAAATACAAGCAGCAGGAATCTTCTTGGATTCTCAGACTGATCACTTCCCAGTATATTGGATTTGGCAAAATAATCTCCCAAAGATCCACCTTAGAATTATTACTGTCAGAGATTACGTGGGGTTTAAATAGCAAAGCCTTTCTAGAAGACCTAGCATTGGTGGACTGGAAGTGTATTCTCTATTTCAAGGATATTAACCTCGCCCTCAACTTTCTAATAAATAACTTTGCTAATGTTGTAAATGAGCATGCCTTCTTTGTTCAAAGAAACGTCAAAGGTGCCTGCTCCAAATGGTTAACCCCCTCCCTCCTCAATCTTATGAAGCAGAGGGACCGAGCTTGGCAGGTGATTAAAAAAACAGGTTACCAGCAACACTGGCTAGCATACAGGCATCTCAAAAATTCATGTAAATCCATCTTGAAGAATGCCAAGATCACCTACCAAAAGGGCCTTCAAGCCAATAACCTGAGTAATCCCACGTAGTTCTGGATACAGGTAAATTTTCTCCTAATGAATCGGCTAGTGCACCAAACTGAGAAATTCTCCACAAAGCAAAAATGATTAGTGACCCTAAACAAATTGTTCAATGCTTTCTTCACCAACCTGAATGCTTACAATGACCCTTCTGTAGATCCCCTGCACAATACTCCTAATCCATCAAACCCCAATAATTTTCACTTTTGACTGGTCTCCAAAAAAGAGGTCCTCGACTTCCTCTTAAAAATTTAAACAGGCAAATCAGTGGTCCATGATACTCTTGAGCCTCAGCTCCTAAAAGTGGCTGCCCCAGTCCTTGCACTTCCTTTGGTTGCTCTCTATAACCTATCCTTGCTCAAAGACTCAGTTCCCATAAAATGGAAGGTAGTGCATGTGGTCCCAGTGCATGAAGGAGAAGCCAGTAAACCGACAGCAAATTATTGCCCTACCTCCTTACTCAGCATCCTAGAAAAGGTCCACAAAAGACTTGTGTACAACCGATTATTGGCATACTGAAAACCAGTAACTGCTCATGGACATTTAGCATGAGTTCTTTAAGCACCACAGAACTGATTCGGCTGTGGTACACGTCACATGTTGTAGACCAAGGTAACACAATGGGGGCTATATTTGTTGACCCAACAAAGGGCTTCAGTTTACTAAACCATGAGCTGCTGCTGTCTAAGCTAATGAGGGTAGGCCTAGACCAACTTTCCTGCCAATGGTTTAGAAGCTACCTCATAGTTCACAAGCAATCTGTTAAGTGGGGGACATGCCTCTCCTCAAAGTGTCAGGTCTCAAATGGGATCCCCTAAGGCTCCATCCTAGGGCTCATATCATTTTCACTGTTTGGCAATGAACTCCCCTTAAACTGTGGTGGTGTGAAAATTCTCCTGTATGTGGATGATGTGGTCTTGTACCGGTCAGACCATGACCTAAATGCTGTAAAACTGGATTAAACAATTACTTCCATTAACCTGACTTCAGGTTTGCCTTTAAATAACTAGTGCTCAATGGTAAAAAAGGCCATGTTGTTTGGGTCAAGAAAACTGGTTCCTGACCAAGGTGAACTCTTACAGGTCATCTCCTCCTTGGGTACACGACTGAAGGGAGTAGTAGACACTATAAAATATCTTGGCATGTGGCTTGACCAGGAACTTTCATTTAAAGCCCATGCTGAATGTATCTCTAAGCTCCTTACTCAAAAGCTGGGGCAAAGTTCAAAATGAATTGGGGGGGGCATAAATGATGACAAACAGCAGCTTTCTGTAGATTCTGTTTTTTTTTTTTATTTTATCACATTTCATATGGCTGAAATTCTTAACGTTTTGCCTATAGGATATAGGCTTCCTCAGGAGAATGCCTTTTAGTTACTAGTAAATGTTTGTTAAAAGATTCTAAGGCTCATGTTCAAAACTCATTGTGATATGACCTCAAAACCCAGGAGGAATTCTGTATTTGTCTTTTCAGTTTTCTTAACCAAAAGGTTTTTTAGATCATTTAGTTGTTATATTTATACTAGTCTGGGTTGAGAGGCTGCTCTATAGGCCCAAGCCCTACCTAATTAATGAAACCCATCAGTCTGTAGCAAGCAGTGTTCTACCTACAATACTGCATGGTGCTCCAATCCTAGTCTCACTGAAGAGTGTGGGGCTGACTACACTAAAAACCCTGTACCACAAAATTGGCAATTTTGTGTTTGGAGCAGGGAAAAGAGAGCACCACTGTGATGTACCTCCCTCCCATAACTGGCCCCAATTGAAGAGCACCTCCATATTCCAACCCTTCATCTGGCCTACAAGATGTTAAAGAACTGCCTTCCTAGTCTCAGAGATATACAGTTAAATTCGTCTAATTGGGATGGCTCCATGGACCACCAATTTTCCCGATTAAGTGACCGTGCCGATTAAGAGAAGCTATCAGTTTCACCCATTTTTCGCTACTGTAGCTCCCAATGTAACACCCGCTAATACACCTCGCACCCTCTTTACCACACACAGAACAAATAACAAACAAAACATGCAGTTTGAGTGATTCACAGCTCCTTCGTGCAGACTTTTGTTTGTTTCAGATTAAAAAGCAACTTTATTAAACGGCTGTAATTTTCTCTGTGTTGTGCTGTAATTTAAAATCACTTATCTTGTGTGATAAAGAAGTCCGTGATCTTGCTCATTCTTGCTTCTGCAGCAAGCTGCTGGTGGACAACGTTCCCGAGTTCAAATAACATTTCCCATAGCTCCATTTTGCTGTTCTGAAGGCACCAATCTCGCAACGCGCTAGCATGTAGTAGCGCTTCTGAACTTGTGACTTTTATGGGGGTAGGTTCATCATCCTCGTCAGTCGCTGTGGCACAGTCAGCATTTTCTTTTACAGACGAGCAGATGTCATCAATAGTGAGGTCCCCTCTGTATTTTCACCTTCGTCAACAGCAACTTATTTCTCAAACTCTTCCAGGGTCATTCCATCTGGCACAGCAACATCTGCAAGAGGTTCTTTACCACCATCCATGGCTTTGTCTGTATCCATCGAGAAGCCGTCTTTCTTAAAACAGTTTGAAATCGTGATCTCTTTGACATGGCCCATGCCTTGGCCATCATATAAATTGCATCCAGCAAATTCACATTCTTTGCAGTTTAGGTTTCCAAAGCAGTAGATCCACTGTCAACAATACCCACGATACACATGGAGAAGAGAGATCAGTAGTGCCCTTTAAAATTTTTAATCACCCCCATGTCCATAGGCTGGATTAAGTTTGTGGTGTTTGGGGATAGAAACACCACCTTAATGTTAGAAAAGCTGCCAACTATAGCCGAGGGATGAGCGCTGCTATTGTCTAAAAACAAAAGCACCTTTCTGCATCTACTTTTTAGCCTGGAGTTCCAGTTAGACATCCACTCATGAAACAGTGCACCAGTCATCCAGGCATTGGCAGAGTGGTGGTACATGACAGGGAGAGCTGAAATGTCCATAGGAAAACAGTGAGGAAGCTTGATCTTACTGATCACAAACAGCAGCAGTTTTTCGGTGCCATCCATATTCGTGCAACACAGTAAAGACACACGGTCCTTGCTTTTTTCCCCACCAATCAATTCTGTTGCTTTTTGGATCTGGCCTCTGTCAGGGTACCCTCAATGAAACAGCCCTGTCTCATCAGCATTGAAGACGTTGACAGGAGGGTACTCTGACAGAAGACCAGGGAGAACTGTTTCAATCCATACAGCAGCAGAAGAAACATCACATCTAGATGCTCACCTTGCTCTTTTTTCCATAAAATATTGTTTCTTTTTTTTCCATCTGGTGAGCCACCCGTCAGTTGCCTCGAAAGACTCATGGCCCAAATGCATTCCAATCTCATCAGCCTTCGCTTTCAATATGGGGCCAGTTAGTCTGGCCCCACAGCAGACAGCGTGGTTGAACCATGGCATCAAGCCCTCCTCAACTTCTGAGTCTTTCCCCTCCTGCTTTCTTTTTCAGCTGGGAGTGCTGTTTAATTGCCACTCAGCAAGCAGGGTGTCATGGTTCTTGCTGATGCGGCCGGCCTGGCTTTTTGAAATGACAAATTCTTTTGCTGCTTTAGCCAGTGAAGAATTCGGCAAACCGGAGAGACTCCAGAATGCAGATTTTTTCACTTAGAGGAAGGTCCAGTTGCTTTGAGGATGCCATGGCGCCAGTGAGCGATCAAACAAATGAGCATACAGAGCATAAACAAGTGGATAGAGCAAAAAAGCTGCAATACAGTTCCTCTTTACTGCTCACAAGTAATTTCAACATCTATTGATTGGTGCTAATTGACAGTAAAAGGCTCTGAGCAGTGCCTCAATCATCCCCTTTAAACAAACAGAGCGTCCCCATTAAAGGGAATCATTCACTGTAGAACAACATGGGCTTAAAATCGGTGCCCTAGCAATCATCCAGATTAAACAGCCATCTCGTTTAAGCGGATCCCCTATAAATGGAGCTGACTGTATTACCCAGGAAGCACACAAAAAGGCATCTCTGCTCCTCTTCACAACTTCTGTTAGATGCTCTAGGACACAAGCCTGTTTGGGCCAGTGGTCATTTTTGCACAGAACACCGCTACTCTGGAAAGAGCCTCTTGTCCTTATAAAGGAAAGCTGTGATTATCAGTCATTCAAGGGGCAACTAAAGGGTCCTCCCCCCAAAGAATAGGTGTATCTGCTTTCTCTGAGCCAGTATTAGCCTATGCTGGGACAAACTACCTCTGCATCCCAGAACCTAATGCGAAGTACTGTATACTGTGAAACTGCACAACCGCAGTTTGTCCTACTGAAGGGAATGTATGAATTGTTATTCTTCTTCAGAGTGAATACTGTTGTACAGATTGTAACTAACATTGCTCTTGCTGTTTATAGTGTCCTCCTGTACCTGATGTATCATGTGAATTCCATTAACTGTACAGTATGTCACTTATCCTGGGTCGCTCTTGAAAAAAGGATGCAAGTCTCAGCAAGCTCACCCAGTTACCAAAATCAAGCAAATAAATAGATACCCATAACTTGATGTTCTAGAATGTTTAAATATTTCTACTTTTAAAAGTTGCGCATTATCTTATTTTCAGGAAAAACTTGTTTGCAAATGTATATAGTTTAATAGTTTCATATTTATGTTATTTTATTTCATTTTATACAATTCTGTGTGTTATGTTATATTCATATATGTTTACTGGCGCTTTTCACTGTCTGGCCCATGCAGCTCTGCACCTGTGTACAAGCAAGCAGCGGCTGGCATTCACGATCATCAGCACTGCAGGGTGCCTGTTCATGGCCCCACCCCCTTGGTGTATTGGTACATGGATTGGATTGAAGGACACAGTTAGGCATCCAAATGGGTGCCTAACCTGGTCCAGTAGTGTGGAGCAGGGGATGGTGGGATGGCATGGATCCCTAAATCTAACATAGTCATGCAAATGCCCAAATGGTTGCCCCAGGCCCTCCCAGCCTGCCCAGAGGGCAGGGATAGCATGGCATGGGAGGGTTCATCCTGCTGCAGCTGGCAGGTGTAATCTGTAAGAGCTGTGCAATGCATATGGCATGGTCCCTGCTGTCGTATCTTGTTCCCCCCTCACATGGCATTCCACACTTTCGTGAATGGTGCACAGCGTGGGCACCCCAATGACAATTTCCCAGACAGTCTGCACATGTAGATGCATGAACAGTAATGGGATCAAGGGTAGAAGGGGTGCATGCCCCTTCTGTGAATGCCATTGGGAATCATCCAGACCCCTGTTGTATGGCATTGTAAGTTAGGGTTGTCTATGCTTTGCAGATACTTATTTGTAATTTACCAGGACACTATTGCAAAAGGGCTTCATTGCCCAAAGGTTTTCCTAAATAATAAACTAAAGTAAATTAAACTTGGCCGGTTTTAAACAGTTTGAGCCCAAACTTGGAAAGCAGCTTACTTAGGAAACCCATGACCACATAAGTGGCAATCCATAAATATCCCCAATATGTCTTGGGGGGTAACTCAGAAAATTAATTTTGGGGGGTTAAGTTTTGCCACTATTGTGGTCAAAAGGAGGGGACTAATTGAGCTATTTCACAAGTTGGGGTCCAAAATGTTTATGATTGGCCATGATACCACCATCAAAATGTTTTACGCCTGAATAAACTAAAGAAGTGTAGATACACTGGCCATCTTTTTTTCAGTTTTACCACAAACATTCAGATCATGGGTGCCAGCCAAGGTGGAGGGAGGACTGTGCAAGCTGTCATTCATGGCACCATTAGTTTATTTTCAGTCATGTCCAATATTGGGTCTGAGGTTTCAGGGTGGCCATATGGTGTTTTTTTAATTAAATTAATTTACAACATGGGGGTTGGGGTCCCAGTGTCAAAAAGGGGTACACTTGGTGAGCCAAAGGGTTCAGACACCCAGTTGCCGCATATCTGCAGTAGTATGCAGGTGGGTGGAAAGTGAGGGAGTTAGCTAGACTTGAACTGATGGCCACCGGAGATGGGCTCCCTGTGGCCATTTTCTTTTCCTTTTTTTTTATTCAATTGATTAATGTCAGACACAAGGTTCCAGTCCCAGAGTTAGGAGGGGGGACACTTAGTAAGCCACTTGGAAAGGGCACCACCTCTAATTGATGGCTTAGCCTGCTTGTGCTTTAAAGGGCACTTTTTTTTCATTCAAGCTGTGTGGCTATCTTTTAGTGTCACACAGCTTGAAGGGAAACTCTAGTTCATGCTGCAAATGGTACTTTTTCATGCAAGCTGCATGGTGTCTGTTATTTTCGTACAGCTTGATTGCATGATCTCACAGGAGGTGGGAGGGCAAAGTGCAGAGGAAAAACACAACATGATAGCACTGGTATGCCAGGGCAGCACATCCAACACCTGCCTAAACAACAATTTATTGTATCGTGTCATGAAGGGTTGCTTTGTCATGGGCCCTGCCATGAGAGGAGTCATGCTATGGGAAGATCCTGAAGCCCATGTGAATAGATGATGCAGCTAGGAAGTAGCTGGCATGTGCCTGAGGCATGGTGCTGGCCAGAGCAGTATAAACATTTTTATTAAAAAATAGTGGAAATGCTAATATCAGGACTGATCCCAGTCTCCAACATTACCTCATTACTCCCAGCTGCCACAACATCAAGCTAGACAAAGCAGAACCATTTCTGAATTGTTCTGATCATGCTAAAGTTGAACAGAGATGCAGAGAAAATGCAGAGAAACCTAGAACATGTTTATCATTGTGCCATATAGCTAAAATCTCTCTGCATTTTTCTTTTCAATTTAATCCATCATATGCTGCTGTCCAGATGCCTTCCTTCGGTCTTTATTAGTTTAGTATGTTATTTATAGCATGGTAATCCTTCCAGTAAAAATTACAGCAGTAAATTAATCTTCTTGAATAGTGCACAATGCAATCAATATTTCTCATCTGCATTTTCTTGAAGGCTGAAATTTAATTTCTAATGGTATTAGTAGTAAGGACTGCAAGGCTGGTATACTGTAGCTAACTACTGCCCCAACAAAATACTATCATGTATGAAATAATCTAAGTGAAGCGGCTGAAGCAAAAATGGAACACTGCTATTCTAGTCCAATGTGCATTTGTTGAAGAACACGGATATCACTTATTTATTTAGTTTTGTTTACCAGGTAGGGTACACTAAGCAAGTAAATGCTTATTTAAGGGTATAACCCACACAAAGATATCACAAAATACACACAATTCAAATATAAAAAAACAGTAGGCACCAGCAAACCTGGCTAACATGTGATATGAAAACATAAGATATAGGGTGTAATACAATTACTTAAAAAAAGGGGTAAGACTCCATTATAGCACAGAACTGACGCTATATCTAAGACAAATGATAGTAGAGAACTGATACTATACCTACAGTAAGGCAAATAACTTGGAGGGTAAAGTTAGCGCACTAGAACACAACAAATAACATTCAAAACTAAACCATTATGGTAAAGAGTTTCCTAGATGTACTAGATTGCCTTCAGTACATTATTCCAGCTAAGAAACTAACAAAATTAAAATGGGCAGGAAGAAGTGAAGGAACCCTTTAAGTGTTTCTAGAGTACTCCTTTAAAGAGCCCATGAAAGGGGAAGCTGCAGATGGCAAGTGGAAGGGAGTTTCAAAACTTCAGATCAAAAATGGTGAAGGCCTGTTCTGTCATACTGGTGGAGCATTTGAGAATGAAGAGGAAAGATGTAGCCAAGGACCTGAGTAAGATTTGCGAGGCATATCAGGGAGAGTGACGTGATGGGCAAAGATAAGGCTCTTAATAGCTCCTTGTTAAAGCAGCCAAGGAAGTAAGACTGGGAAGCTGTGGGAGAGAGCTAGTCCCGGGATCCATAGATGGAGCAGTGGTGGGTTAGGAGAGGGCCTAAC
The DNA here is from genome assembly GCA_016271365.2 of Neoceratodus forsteri. Classification (NCBI taxonomy): domain Eukaryota; kingdom Metazoa; phylum Chordata; order Ceratodontiformes; family Ceratodontidae; genus Neoceratodus; species Neoceratodus forsteri. The sequence continues at coordinate 651,845,160 of CM057459.1, forward strand.
TAACTACCCTCTCCTACATCATTTCACCAAGGATCTAGTGAAAAAGGTTATAACCATGAGTGACTTTAATCTAGACTGGCAGAGTCCCCAAAATAAATTGCGCAATATGCTCACTAGTAAGCTTGATCTCACACAGCTTTTCTCTGATCCAACCTGCCTCTCACCCTAAAATGGGTGGCACACTGGATTGGATACTTTCTAATAACCTTGACAGATTTCTGTCAGCAGGGGTAATGCCTAATGCACTGAGTGATCACTTTTCACCTACTGCATATGGAAAGTCAGAGCCTCCATAGTGCCTCCAATAATACTTTCCCTATATGGTCCCTCTCACCTTGAATTCCACTCCCCCTCCATGAACTGTCACTCACTCATCGACTGACATCCTATACGTTCCTCCAATATGGTAAACTCTGTCTTTTGTCTTCTCCAATCCTTCCGGTCTCAAATCCAGGATAAACTGGCTCCTATCACCAGAAGAAGGGTTAGAGGGATCCCTACCAGGTGGCTTCACATGGTCCTTCTCTCCCTGTTCAAACTAGAGAAAAAAGCTGGTTGGCTTTCAAAGCTTTTGGCAACCCAGCAGACTGAATTGTCTACAGACAGTTATGCAATCCATGTATAAGGGCCACTCGCCTTGCCAAGAGCCAGTACTGCCATGAACAACTTATTGCCTCTTCTGGGAACCTTCAGGATTTCTGAATATGACTTGCTAACTGATTGGACCCACTGTATCAACCTCAAAACCATCACCAATACCTTTAACTCCCACTCTGTAGACCACTCACCCTCCATGAAAGTAAATCCCTCCTGGCCCCCTCAGCACTACTCCCTCCAAACCCATCCTTTTCTTTAAAACTGGTGTCTCCAGTAGATGTCTTCAAGTTGTTAAAGTTCCTTCCTAATGAGGGCAGCACAGGACCAGATGGGATCCTACCAAAATTGCTTTTCCTGAATGCTCCCGTACTAGTCTTCATCATTACTCACAATTTCAACTTATCTGTCTCCTTTGGCCCAGTCCCTGATGATTGGAAAACTGCAAAAATTACTTTGTTTCTATACAAGGAAGACCCTAAGATTCTAAACAATTACAGGCCTATTGCACTGCTCCCAATACTCAGAAAATTACTTGAAAAGTTTACGGCTTCCCAACTGACCGACTTTCTCCAGGTCATAACCATATCACACCCAGTCAGCATGGATTTAGAAAAGAGCACACCACCACCACCACCATGACCCATCTTACAAAAGACATCAAAAGTGCCATGGATGTTAGCTTCCTTACTGGAGCCATTCTTCTTGACCTCTCCAAGGTCTTTTACAACCATTGATCACATGCTGCTCCACTCCAAATAAATTTTTGTGGGACTCTCACTGCAAGCAGACTTATGGTTCATGAGCTTTCTGCCTGGGAAACAGAAGTTTGTTCACTTTAATGGTGACATGTTCACCCTCACCCCAGTAAACCTCTATGTCCCTCAGGGTTCCATTCTTTGTCCACTACATGTATATTCAGATGATATTGTTTTGTATTTCAGCTCTCTCTCCATCACTGCTGTTAATTTGCAGTCTCAGGAAGATTTCTCCCTGGTCCAGATCTGGCTCATCAAAAACAAACTGATCCTTAACTCCCCTAAGACACAAGCAATGCAATTCAGGTCTTAGACCAGACTCTGGTCCTGTACTGTTCCCTTTTCTATCCTTTGTCAGGAGAGGTCCCCCATATCAACAGTGACAGGCTTTAAATATCTCAGGATCACCTTGGCCCTGCACTGGATTTCTCCATCCATATCTCCCTTGCTTGCAAGGCAGCTAACTCCAGACTTGGCATAGCTTACCATGCAAAATGCTCCCTCATGCCCAAGGCCAGATATGCAATCATGCAGGGTGTCCTCTCTCACCTTCAGTGTGGACAACTTATTTTTTTCTCATGCCTCCAAGACAGCTCCAAGCAAATAGGAGGTGTCCGACAATAACATCTGTTGCTTCTCCCTAGCTTCATCATGACTTATGCATCATTGTGCCCTGTATGCCTCCCTAGGATGGCTCTCCCCCTCTGCAACCCAATCCTACTTCCTAGGATGCTTTATTGATTAGATCTCCTACACCTCCTATATGCCTCCCCCTGCACAACATCAGGCCCATTCACTAAGATCCACTAATGCTGCCCTTCTCCAAGTTCCCAAGTGCTCACCTAAGATGGGGGAACAGACTTTCACATTCTTTGCATCAAAATTTAGGAACTCCCTTCTAAATGAAATTCATAACCTTCCCTCACATGAACACTTCAAAGGTGCTCTCTTCAGGCATCTAATGGGATCAACCTCATACTACTGTGCTGATTAACTCTCATTGTCCTTCTTGAACTGTTTAATCTAATTTGATCACCCTTATGTCCTGGGGCACCTTTTCCCAGCACTGTGTGCTATTGTAAGTTATTTCTAGGCCTGTACATTGTATATCTTAATGCATATTGTACAATCAATTGTACATTTATATTCGTAAACCCATGTATGTGCATTTTGTGAACTGTTCATTGCTCTTGTATATTGTTTGTTTGACCCCAAGCTATTTTTATGTACTATATATTATCTTGTGTTAACCAGTCATACTGTTGTATCCTCCTGGATCATGCCTGAAAACAGGCATTTACTTGCCTAGTGTACCGTATCTGGCAAACAAAAACTAAATAAAAAAAATAAATAATTCCTTTACTACATTTTGCTGGCATGTGGGAGACAAGGGTTTGCATCCAACTGTCTGAACTTTGACTTTACTTCTTTAATACTGTATTAGTAGATGGTTAAAGTGAACCACTCATTTTTATTTATCGCCACTAGAAATTTTACAGTAGTCATTGGCTATTTGGCTACTAAGTTTCACATAACTGGGAATATAGTATAAATTCTTGGGTGCAATCCTCGTCTCCCACAGCAGCAAAGGGTAGTAAAAGAACACCATTGGAACATCACTACATGAAGAGAACGCCATCAGAACATCCCTACATTTTAAATGGCAAAATGCATGTCTACTTAAATATTTCTGCTTGATTATTCATAATTAAAAGACTATACAATCAAAAACATCAAATTAGTGGTGGTTGAAGTAGGAAAACTGTGCTTTGTAGAGGAATTCATGAATTTCACTAAACTTGAGAAGTTCCTTTAAAGCTAATTTCTACTTGCCTTAAACAAGAATTTCACAAATGATGAAAATGAGAACGTTGCTCACAGACTGTGGCTCTAAATCAAAGTTTGCAAGGATGCATGGAATTAGAGATTACATGGTGCTGCAATGAGCTATATTACCATGCATAGGCTGAATTCAGTGCAGTGTGAGGAAGAGAACTGGTGTTAAGTGTGCTCTGTATCTTTGTACCTAAAAAGCTTTAGAAAGCATTTAAAGCAGGCAGATTTTTTTTCCAGCAAACCACTCCATTAAGAATAGTGCTGTGGAGAATGTGGAATTCCACCAGAGAAATTAACATGGAGTGTTCAGCAGAATTTCAGCTGGTTCTTCAGTGGAATTCTGCCTGCTGCCATCTGCAGAATAATATTCTGCAGAACAGTATTTTTTCAATGAAAAATCATTCAGCAACCATTTTCATGAAAATATGGAGAACCATGGAATAATATTCACTGGGACAGCATTTTTCCAAAGGAAATAAATCCGCAACCATTTCCTCAGAAAATATTGAGATCCGTGCAATAAAATTCTGCACAAATGTTGTAGAAAAACTCATTCCACATTTTTCTGCAGCTGAATTATGCCATTCTATTTCTAGTGAAATTCAGCAGAATTTCAGTGGAATTTTGAAAATCCCGTGAAATGTCATTCCGTCTGAATTTTAAAATTCTGCACAGCACTAGTTAAGATTTTACTGTAGCTTGTGCCTCTAGAGCATCAATAATGCCTGGTATCTATTGTGATTTAATTAGTTTAAAGCTGTAGTTTTGTTTTCTGGATTCTGTGTAGTGAGGCAGTGCTAAGGTGGGTGGGGAGCTTAACTGCAGCAACTTCCAGCAAGAAAAAGGCAGTCTAGACAGCCTTTTCTGTCTTAGCAGACAGCACTTTTATAGTCATTGTTTTGTGTGAATTTTTTTTCCTGATTTCTGTGGTTTGCTCTTGTAATTCTATAGAACAGTTAGGTGAGTTTTACTGAATTATGTTTGTCACTGTTGTTTGTGCATCTTGATTTCATTTTTGTTTATTAATATGTTAGCTTTTTTGAGTCATAGTAATGTTGAGATTACTAACTGATTTGTTGCATCTTGCGTGTGTCCCCTTAATGGTTCCACCAAGTTACTTAGACTACTTTGTTGTCAAAATCCCCTACATCGACAGGGAAAACTTTGACTGTTAAAGTCTGAGGTGAAGTTGATTTCAAAAGGGCAGAACAGTGGCGAAACTGGCACCTGTGTATAGTGGGACCATTACAGTGACAATCTCTAATTTGTCACTGTTGTGGTCTTTGCTGTACTTTTTTCACTGTTTTGCTGGTATGTGCCCAGAAACCCTTGTTGTGTATTGTTTATATAAACAAAAAACAGAAAAGAAAAAAACTGGTGGCAGTACAGGTTCTGCTGGAGATGCTGGTTAAGGAGGAGCTTGAACTTCAACAGGGGATGCTACAACTTCCACAAGTTATGCCTGCTGCCCAACCATGACACAGGAACTTCCCTTATGCCCTCCATGAACCACTGCTGGCACAGATTAGCCACCACCTCCACCACTCCCACTCATTGCTTCCCTCTATTTTTTTCTCTCACTTGATCCAGTGATCTGCTAGAGATGGGTTCTCTTTCTCCTAGTACCCATGTGGGTCCCCTGCTTGCCCCGGTGGACACTTTTATTGCACAGATTGCAAGTGACCACACTGTGGTTATTAGGGTCACGGTTAAAAGAAGACCACACAATTGGTAAAGACCACACAAGAGAGGACTTTGAGTATGCATATGTACTACAAACCTAAGTATCTAAGAAACATCAACTGATAATAGACATATATTTGATCTGGTGGACCACTCCTTGATGTTAAATGAACTTATAGTGCTGGGTATAGTCGATGGCCCCAAGGACTGGATCTGGTCCTATTTGACTGACTGCTCCCAGAGGGTATCGATTTCCAAGACTCTTTCCTCCAAAATATGTGTGATCTAAGGAGTACCCCAAGGGTTCATATTGGGGCCCTTACTGTTTCTCCTTTTTAACAATGGCCTCCCCCAGGTGGCAAAGTTTTCTGCACTATGATTATATGCAGATGATACAGCACTTATTGCCATGGAAGGGGGGATGTATTGGAACTTGAAGAGAAGTTACAGGAGGACTTTAATAGAGTAAGGGAGTGATTCACTAGATCAAAGCTCAAAATGAATATCAAAAACACAAAACTACTTCAATTTAAATTTAAAAACAAAAATAAATCTCAATTTCGAATACAAAGAAATAAAAAGGAATAAATCGAGCAGGTAAACGAATACCTTTGCTTAAGTGTAATTTTCTATGCAGAAATTACCTTCAATGAGCATATCACTTTACTCAGAAATACAATAAACAAAAAGATAGGCGCTTTAAGGTGCACAACAAAGTGTTTAAATTAGTTGGCTAGGAAAAAAATTGCAGAACTAATATTGTCTTCTCTTGAATATGGAAATATAATATACCAAACAGCAAATAAAAAATGTTGGACAAGTTGGTTAGGTTATATTTTAAATTATCTAGGTATGTGCTGAGATGTAACTACAATACACATCATTGTGTGTTAATAAGCTAAACTGGAAAACACTTGGGCCTGGATATTCAAACTGTGCCCAAAATGTGCGCAACAGCAGGAGCAAGCACAAACCAATTGCGCATATGTGCAACAGGTGCGATATTCAAACATGGAGCAGAACAAATTGCGCAAGCAGCCAACATCTGAATATCGCACTAACTGCACCATAGCGCAACCAGGAAGGAGAAGCTGAGCAGAAATGTTGCGCTATAGCGCAACCAGGGCAGCCCAGCTAAGCAGTCCAGAGGTGCCATAGCGCAAGCAGAGCCCCCCAGAGCAATGGAACAGCACATCCAGGGAGGCAGGCTGGGGCCCACCGCCAGCCATGCCACACATGGGCACAGGAACACACTGCAGAACCAACACCACACCTGCACACCCCAAGCACAGCATCACTGGGGGTGTGACGGATGATCTACTGGCCCATGGGGACAAGCCAACAAAGCACAGCAGAGCCATGACACCCAGCACAACCACTGGCAGGCTGAGTACCACACACAGGGGTTGACAACCACAGTGCACATCAGCCCCCGCACGCACAGCACACCCTGCACCGTGACCCCAAGACACCACCATGTGCAGTGACTGGCACTGCAGGAAACCATGCATCCCCCCAGCACACGTCAACCCCGTGCAGCACAGAAGCATACAAGCCAGACACACCCTGTGCACCCAGCAGTGGGTGGCAGCAGACGGCAAGACCAACAGAAAGTCACTGCCATGCTGGAGATACCTCCCCATGCACACACACACACACACACACACACACACACACACACACACATATACACCCAGGACCATACCACCCCAGATGGCATGTACACCACTGCAACTGAGCACCCATAGCCAGCTGCAAATCAGAGACCAACACAGTATTCATATCAAAATATAAATGTATATTTAAATCTTCAAATACTAAATAACCAGAACAATAAACAACAACTATTTACAAGGGGGGGGGACGGGTACTAGGTAGGGGTGTTCAAGGGGTAGAGATGAACAACTTGGAGAGAGAAGGCAGGGTGGTAGGGATGGGAGAAGTGGGAAGGGTATTTTCTCCTAAGGCCCAGCCAGCTGGTCATCCTGTGCCTGGTTCCGCACTGTCCTGTGACGCTTCCTCTGCAGGCCATGGCGCCTGATGGACTGAAGGATGGCCTGGTTCTCAATGGACACCTGTGTCAGGCCCCGAATGTCTTGCCGAATCCTCCGGAGAACCTCGAGGCCTAGGAAAATGGGAACACGGTCAATGGCTGTGACTGACCACAACCCTGAACACCACCCAACCTGCAAGCCATATAGCCCAATGTCCGCACCTGTGATGGCATGCACCCACCCACAGTGAACATGCACATGGCCATCACAAACAGGCGGCACCAGCTATGCGCACCACTGCACACACACACACTGCCCATGTCCATCACAGCACTAACAAAGCTGTCAAGTGACGTGGCAACGTGGTGCGATGCCAGTTACACAGCTATGTGCCCAGTGCATGCATGGACCACCAGTGACGCATACACAGACATGCTGTGATACTGGACAGTGATGCATGTCACCTGTGTAGTGCATACATACATAGATACATAGACAGTGTCGGCAGATAAGGGCCTATGGCCCACCCAGTCTGTCCATTTGAGCTTGTAAGTTCACTTTGTTTTCCTATAAGTCTGTTGCCCCTTACCCCTGACCTCCAGAATTCCTTTATGTCTATCCCGTGCATTCTGAAATCCGTGATTGTTTCAGCCCCACCACTTCCTCTGGCAGGGTGTTCCACTTGTCCACCACCCATTCTGTGAAGAAATTCTTTCTCAAGTTTCCTCTGAATCGTCCTCCCTCCAACTTCATCCCATGCCCTCTAGTCCTGGAACATCTTTTTCACTTAAAAATAGTGTTTTCCTGCACCCTGTTCCTCCCTGTAAGATACTTGTATGTCTCTATCATATCCCCTCTCTCTCTCCTCTCCTCCAGGGAGTACATGTTCAGTTCCTTCAACCTGTCTTCATCAGACTTGTGATGCAATCCATGCACCATCTTTGTTGCCCTCCTCTGAACCTTCTCTGCCCAGTCTATGTCCTTACGTAGGTATGGTCTCCAGAACGGTACACTGTACTCCAGGTGGGGCCTCACTAGTGTCTTGTATAGTGGAATTATGACCTCCCCTTTCCTGCATGGTTGTGTTGTGCAGGGCTAGTGGTCTTCCCCCCCCCCAGCATGCAATAGCATCCATGAAGTAATGATACTCACACTGCTCAAGCAGCTGGGTCTGCCACTGATGCTGCTGCTTCTGGGGTGCAACTCCCACTGGCACTGGGGCCCTGGCATGGCCCTCCTCAACCCGGGCCTGCATCCTCACATCCCGGCCTGTGGGAGACATGTTGAGACAAACATCAGTGTGACTCCAAAGCAGACTGCCCCTGCCCCAGTGAGAGTGCCTGCCCACACAGCCAGACCCATTCATCTCACAGCTGCACACTGACACAGCCAACCACGGCAGAGCCATCACCTATGCACAGCCACCAAAACACACTCACACCCCTACAGAGAATACAGTGCATAGGTGGTACACCCACCTGGCCTAGGCACCACGCCCGCCCGGCATGTGACCGCAGCGATCCAGAAGGTCCTGATCCCTCCGGTGGAGGTCACTGTACCGGTGCCGGCACTGCTCAGCTGACCGGCACCGTCCAGTGACCCCCACCAGGTCAGTGGCCACTTGATGCCACACCTGTGTCCGGGCAATGGTGAGGGCTGCCTCACCATAAAGTGCCCCATAGTGGGGCTCTACTAGGGCCACCAAGTTGGCCAGTTCCAATGGGCTCCACGGAACAGCTCTTCTCCGAGCTATGGTACCAACTTTACAGCAGGCAATATGGCGCCCCACTGCACCGTAACCCCATGTGGAGATATTGCGCAAAGACCACCACAGGTTCCAATCGCGCTGTTTGAACAGTGCCGTCACTTCACATAGCGCTGTCACCAGACAGCGCAATAGGGCCGTACACATGGCAGCCGAACAGGGCCAGGGGGCAAAGGTCGGACACAAGGTCATGGGCAATGACGCAAGGCCACGCACAGCGCCATCTAACGTATAGGCATCCTGCGTGACCGACCAGCTGCGTACCAGTGCCACAGTGGACTATTGTGCAGTAGTGCCACAGCGCCATATAGTGCCCAGTGCTGTAGCGCCACTGGTACAATGGTGGCCATGGCCTGAATTGCCAATCGCGCACAGCACGTCAGCAGCACGGCAGATGCCTGCGTAAGCTATCTGGGCATGCGCAATGCAGTGTACCACACAGTCACAGATCTGCGCCATTGGCTTAGCCGACTCAACCGTATTGCACAAAGTGCAAATTCGCGATATTCAGCCGACACATGCAAACCATCTGATCAGCCATTCAAAGGCGCAGTGGCGCGATTTGCATGTCATTATAGTTGCTCCACTCCTAATTTGCATGCATTGCGCTATAAATGTGTGACATTGGGCTGCGCTGGCCAGATTCGGTTACTGCAGGTGAGAGGTGAGTTGCATGCTGTGTGATGTTCTGACAATGGTCATGGGAAAATGCTGTAGACTGCACAGTGACAGGTGTCCACTTGCCCCCATACAGATCGCCATGACTGAGCAGAGCCAAGGTGAGGGTGAGGACGGTGGGCATCGGAGGAGGCCCAACTTTACCCCAGCAGAGACAGAGGCCCTCTTCCAGGTCTACCTGGATGAGGAGCCAGTACTGAGTGGACGGAGGGGCACCCCTCAGTCCCATGCGGCTGCATGGGAGGGGGTAGCTCGGGCCGTGAACCTGCATGGAAGCACGCGCTCCATGCAGGAATGCAAGAAGAAGATGGGGACAGACCGCGGAGGTTGAAGGAGAAGGTGGCAGCCTTCAGGCGTACGATGCTGGCACTGGTAGGCCCCCACCAGTGGTGTTGGAGCTGACCCTGCTGAGGAGACACTGGTTGCATCAATGCAGCAGAGCGCTATTGAGGGCATACCAGGAGGTGGATTCCAGACAGGTGGAAGCCCATCACTGTACGGTATGACATGGTGGTGGTGTTGGGGGGGGGATTGGGGGGAAGGTTGTTCACATGCACTCACATGTACTCTCTTTCTGTTACAGATCCTGTTCGTCTTCAGGAGACAGTGGTGGTGGGTCCAGGCAGTGATGATGACCTGCTGGCCATGGAGGAGGGTCCATCCGCCTCTATCACCAGCCAGCAGGCACTGCAGCAGCATGCATGCTGGGCCACCAACTCTGGTGTGATGGTGGTCGTCGCGGGGTGCACAGCCTGTGTCTCCAGCAGTCTGGCATGCAAGCATGCCAGCACGCTGTGACTATGGCTGTAGGACGTACCTGCATCATTGATGATGCAAGGACTGCAATGGGCAGTGATAGGTGTGTGTCCCATTACGGACACACAGCAGGCCAGCACGTGCCAATGGGCCTTTCTGGTTCCAACTTGTGTACCAGCATGCTGGCACAGTCCCAGTCCCAGGCTGTGCCTGTCAGCACCGGTGGCTGTGCAGGTGTCTGGCACTGTTGCTAGCACAGCGGTGGAACGAGTGGACCCTGGGGCACAGCAGTTGGTGGGGCAGCAGCAGCAGTCACCCACCAGGTCTGGGGGAACAGTGTCAAGCAGTGGCACATGTCCGCCACCCTTTGATCCACCCATTCCTGGTCCTGGCGAACAGCGCCCACCCTCAAGGGGTGTTGTGCATCAGGACCTTCCCCACCCTGGCGGACAGGATGCGTTGGGGCACAGTACCCCGTGGATGAGCACCTGCCTGCGCGGAATCAGTACAGCTGCAGGCGGGTTCCAATATCCATGGAGGCAGTGTCTGTGGCTGTGGAGCAGCACAGCAGGGAGTGTGCTCTGGACCGTGCAGAGCTGGTGCGTATGCGGACGGATGTGACCACCGCTATTGACAGGCTGACCCAGGCAGTGGTCTCTGTCATGGAAGCATTGGGCACATAGTCAGGTGCCCCTGTACCACACACCCCACACAGTTCACTCTCCACTCCCTGTTCCCGGCATCGTGTGACACCAGGCCTGTCGATGCTGGGTTCTGCTGTGGCCATCCCGAGCACCCCAGTGCAGGTTTGTTCAGCTAGCTGCAGACCCCTGTGCGGGCAAGGTCATGTTCACGCAGTGGGACCCCTGGTGGTGCAACAGTGCCACCCCATGTGGCCCCTGCTCAGCCTGCCAGTGCTGTTGGGTCACGGCGGGGCTGCCCACGCATCCGCAGTGGCCGTGGGACAGTGCTACATGACTGAGCTGTCTCCCAGTGCGGGCCCTGTCTGGTGCTGCCATGTGTGCAATGTGTGTCATGGTGGGCAGTGCACTGCTGGGTGCTCTGCTCACCACACGCGCACGGACCACCTGCACACCCTCCCAACTGCTGTCCACAGGTGCGTGTGCATGATGATACCTGCATTGTACTGTACAACAGGTGCAGGGTGCCAGATCTGACACCGTACTTGGACAGTACAGGTGGTGGGGGTGGTCGGTGGTGCTGTGTGTTAGCAATGTCAGTTCTGCTGTGCTGTGCATGTGCCCATGTACGCTCTGTGCCTGGTGTGTGTGTGTGTCCATATGAGTGCTCACCCCTCCCTGATGGTGTGTTTGTATGCCTGGACCCTTCCAGTCCCCTGGCCATCATGCACCCCTGGTGTGTTACCCTGTGTGCCTGTGGTTTGCACATGGACTGTGTTGGTTGCACATGTCCCCTTGACTTACCTGTGTTCTGCATAGTGCTCCTCTGTGATGGTGTCCCGGTGCAGCTGGGCCTGCCGGATCAGTCGGGGGTCCCGCCGTCCTAGGGGGGGCTGCTCATCACCATCAACACCGGCACCACTGGCGTCCCCATCACTGTCCCTCTCTTCAACCTGTACGGCTATCCCATAGTCTTTGGCCATGTTGTGCAGGATGCAACAAGTCAGGAATATCCCACAAGCCTTTTGGGGGCTGTACTGTAGGGCACCGCCAGAGGTGTCTAGGCATCAGAAGCATGCCTTGAGCATCCCAAACACCCGCTCTATGATGTTGCATGTGGAAACATGTGCCTCATTATAGCGTTGCTGCGATGGGGTCATGGGGCACTGGTATGGTGTGAGCAGCCAGGGACGGAGTGGGTATCCACTGTCACCTGTGTGGAGATAGTGGAGATCAGCCCATATTCCTGTGTGCCACTACCATGGCACCTGTGGCATTCCCACCCTTGCCCCGAGTTTGCATTCCATACAGGTGTACTCACCCACTAGATGTCCTGTGGGGATGTCCCCACTCTCGAATCGATGGCACAGTGAGGACTGATACCATATGAAGGCATCATGTGCTCCACCAGGGTGTGTGGCACAGACATTGATTATGCGCCCAGTGGCATCACACACCACCTGGCAGTTGACACTGGAGAATCCCTTTCTGTTCCTATATGTGAGTCCATCGGGGCCAGGTGGCGTGCGAATGGCCACATGGGTGCAGTCTATGGCCCCTAGCACGCCAGGCATACGTGCTACCCTGTGGAACTCCTGCATGTTTGCTGTACGCAGCTCTGCCGCGGTGCTGGGGAAATGGATGTACTCCGCGCATGTGGCAGCATGCTGAGGTGGGTGAGGATGCGTGGCGGTGGCCGACTGTGTGATGTCTGTGGTGTCCCTGTCGGCCTCTGGAAGGTGCCGTGGCGAGCAGGCACATGCAGGCTGTCACCTTGGTCTCCACCGACAGGCGTGACTCCGTCGTGAGGTGCCTGCATCACATCACTGCACAGCTCACAGAGCCATCTCAGTATTGCCCTGTTCAGGCGGTACCCAGCCCACAATCTCTACATCTGTGTACGCAGCTCAAAGCTGATCCGAGACACGGTACTGCCTGTTGGGGCATCGCCCGTGACGGGCCCTTCCGCGACCCGTCCCCTGCAGCATGCATTCTCATCCCCCTCATTACAGCTTCCATGTGGAAGCTGGCACTATCCATCTCCCTGGCTTCTGACCCCCCTGGCTGGTGTTGCTGTGTACCCCGCTGTCCTCACTGCTACTTCCACTGCACGGGCACCCCCTGGCCTCTCAGCCTATAGCGCCCACGCTTCCTTGCCTGCCCTAGCCTGTCTGTTGTCTGTCTGTCTGTCTGTCTGTCTGTCTCTCTCTCTCCCCAACTTGGCAGCCTGGCGTTCTGCGCCCGCTTCCTTGAGCCTTTTTATTTTGGCTCATTTCCGCTGATCATAATTTCCGGCTGTGCCGCCATTGCGCATCGTGCAAGTCTTTGAATATCGCATTGCACTCTTTATGCATGGATCCACCCCCTTCGGTTGCGCATGCCTTCATTTTCATTGCGCTGTTGCTCAGCATGTTTTCGGTGGAGCAACTGCCTCCTTCTGAATATCGCAAAATGGCGCAATTTTGGACTTGCGCATGCGCAACCCTGTTGCGCATGGCGCAACCCTTTTGAATATCCGGGCCTTGGTGTGCAAAGTACAAAATCTTGGCTGAAATTTCTACATAAGAATTACACACAAAATCCCAGCCATTATATCTCATAAATAGTTTTTAATAAAGATAAAAACTGTGTCTGGAATTAACCAGATCAGTGCATATAAATAAAGTCAGTGTTCCAAGAAGTAAAATAACATTTGGTGAAAAAAACTTACGTTTCCAGGCTGCATTAACCTGCAATAATTTATTTATTCCAGTATGTACTATTTCTTCACATAGATCATTTACAACTGTCTTGGAAAACTTTTTTCCTTTTGTCTGCAACTGTTTTTAGTTTTTTTTTCTAGCAATATGTATATCTGTAGTCTGTAATAAGCAAGTATTTGGTGAACTATATTGTAATTTTATGTAGTACTTTGTAATGTATACTTCATCTTTTTATTGTAACCATTTTTATAACATACACAAGACAGTTTTGCAAATGGGGATCTTTTTTGCTAATGACTTGTATAAAAACAACATGTATATCTATTTATCCATCATATATAAAATCAAAAATTAAAATTCCCATAGGATAACATTGCAATTTTATTAAGCCATAACTCCATCAATCTTTTGATTTAAACGATTATATATATATATCTATATATATATCGATATATATATATATATATATATATATATAGACACAAAGGTCTCAGTAAGTACTACATGGCTATGACCCTTAAAAATACCAGCTGAAAACAGACATATAAAAAACATAAAATTTAAAAAATGAAAATTCCATTAGAATAACACTGCAACCTTAGAAAGCCTTAACTCTGTCAGTCTTTGGAGCTAAGGGACAATCTGTATCTATAAAAAAAGGTCTCAGTGAGTACTGCAAGACTAAGTTTCTAAGAAATGCCAACTGAATATAGACAAAAAAGATAAATATTAAAAACTGAAAATCCTTTTGATTGCAAAAAATATTCCCTTTAAACTACAAAATGAGGTGTGGGATCCAGAGGGACGCTATGTTTTGATCCATGGCCATATCGCATCGTATCCAGTCCTTACTGGTGCCATATATGGACCCAATAGGGAATCGCCTGGTTCTTTTACACATCTCTCGAATTTGTTACTCAGAGAACCTGCAAAGTTCACATTGCTTGGAGGTGATTGGAACATTACAATACAATCTAACATAGACAGGTCAGATTATAAGCGAACAAACTTAACTCCAACTCAGAGAGCCCTCAAAGAGTTAATGGACTTGACCGGGTTGTTGGACGTTTGGAGAGCTTTAAACCCAAATGACCGACAATATACCTTTTTTTCTCCTTCTCATCGCACTTATTCCCGAATCGACTATTTTCTCATCAGTGACTTTGCTCTGCCAGGGGTTCTGGGGATAGATATCCAGGCCAGGTGATCTCGGACCACTCCCAGTAGTTATATCTTACTTATTAGGTCCTGGAATCAAAGAGATTCCTTATGGAAACTCAATACTCAGCTCTTGCAGAATATGGACACTTTTAAACATATAACTGAGTTTATTACTTTTTCAAGATGTTAATAAAGGAACAGTGACTAGGTGGATATGATCTGGCTTCCTTAAATGTGCACTTCGAGGGGAGTGTATCAGATTAGCTACTATTAGGGCATCCAAAAACCGTGCCTATGTTTCGAAAATCCTAGGATCTATTTGGGACCTGGAAAGGGTGCCAGGACCGTCAATAACAGAAGACCAAAAAATTAAGTTAAATAGATTACAGGTGGAATATGCAGATTTTCAGGCGCAAAGGGCTGAACTGGCCCTGAGGCGTACTAAAATTCAATATTTGGAATCCGGTGAGAGAGCCGGGAAAATGTTAGCCTACAGAATGAGGCAAGCTGAATCAGCCAGACATATATCAGGTCTTTATTTCCCTGGCAATGAAACAATATGTACAGACCCTAAAGAAATAGCCCAGGGACTGGGACTTTACTACCAAGCCCTTTATGCGGAAGAACACAGTGCACCCCCAGCCCTAGTAGAAATTGCCCAATACCTAGACAAGGTTAATCTCCCCAAGTTGGCAACAACACAAACGATGTCACTTGGAGGCTATATCACACAGGAGGAAATACATCAAGCCATTCAGCCATTACCCGGGATAAGTCTCCAGGTCGGATAGCTTCCCGAACAACCTATATAAGAACTGTTACAAAATTCTAACACCAATATTGCAAAGAGGTGTATAACTATTGGTATGAGAATGGATTTTCAGAACAAAGTTTTTCGGAAGCAGTGATTACCCTCATCCCAAAGCCAGGGAAAGATCCCATGTACCCCGAAAATTATCGTCCCATCTCTTTATTAAACTCGGATTTTAAAATCCTGGCAAAGATACTGGCTAATAGGTTAACTCCCATCCTGAGAGAACTCGTTAGCCCTGAGCAGGTTGGTTTCATGACAGGACGATCCCCAGGAGACCATCTCCGAAAGTTATTACATCTCATCCCAATTGCTAACAACTCCAACAAACCATCTGCCTTAATTTCTTTAGATGCCGAGAAGGCTTTCGATCGGGTCTCCTGGGTCTTTCTTTTTGAAACCCTGCATCGATTTGGTCTCCCTGATAAATATATTAAGTGGGTTCGTCTAATGTACACCTGCCCCACGACCAGAGTCTTAAGCAATGGTATTTTTTCCAGCCCATTTCCCCTTAGGCGGGGTACTAGCAGGGATGTCCTTTATCTCCCTTTCTGTTTAACCTCTGTTTAGAGCCATTAATTAGACACCTCCTCAGTGCCCAAGGAATACCAGGCATTTTAGTCGGGGAAAAGAGATTTCCACTTTCGGTCTATGCGGACGATATACTTATGCATATCGAAGACCCACAGCAAGCTATCGCCAAGTTGCTGGAAGAAATTAAGGCCTTTTCTAAAGTTTCATATTACAAATTAAATTGTTCTAAAACCAGGATTCTCCCGTTGAATAACTGGCTTACGCGTGCCATGGTAGACCCCTTCAATATGTCCTGGGAGCCTAGATCGCTTCTATATTTGGGCATTAAAATAACAAGAGATATCAACTGTCTGGCAAGGGAAAACCTTAGTCCCCTTATTCAGATCTTGAAGGCTGATCTTGACCGATGGGTGGCCTTACCACTTTCCATATGGGGCAGAGTTAATATGGTAAAATGAACATTCTTCCTCACTTCTATACCCTCTGGGAATGATAGGATGCTACCTCCCCAAAGCTTGGTTTGTCAAAGTGCAGAAAATGCTTAATTCGTTTATATGGAAAGGTAAACAAACCGGAGAGCATACCATAAACTAACGGCTCCTAAAATTCAGGGAGGTTAGCATCCCCTTCTTTTTTCACCTATTACTGTGCTCAACACCTAAGTAAAGTAGTACTCTGGTTACAGGCCGATCTCCCTCCAGGACTTAGCAGATACGTGCCTTTGTGGGTAGAGATTGAGAAACACTTAGTAGCCAGATACCAATACTCACTACCCGCCTTTATGTTTGCTACACCCTCTCAGGTTCCCAGGCATCTCCAAAATACCCCAATAGGGTGGTCACTTAGAGCAACCGATCAGATGCAACAACATTTTTCACTAAGATGGCATCAGTCCCCCATGCAACCAATTACAGGGAACCCTCACTTTAAAATAGGAGGAAGGCCTATCTCTTCCTCTTTTTGGGCACCACTAAAAGAGCTCCGAGTTGCAGACTTTTTCAACCAAGGAGAGTAGTTGTATTCTCACCTCGGTCACAATACAAAGTGCCGGACACGCATATGTTTAAATTTACCCAAATTAAGCAAGCAATCCTTGCTTTTACAAGATACACAGCAGATTAAATGGCAGTGGATCCAGAGGTGCAAGACTTAATCCAGGTAGCATCCAAATCCCACTCTGTCTCTGGGGTGTATAAAAAGCTGCAAGTTAGACCCAATTACCAAGGAGTATGCTATCATTGAGCATGAGCTAGAACTGACACAGGATACAGAAGCATGGAGGAGAATATGCGAAATTGTATAGATTCATCAAACAGGACAGGCTCCATGATGCAATTTAACATAATGCATAACATATATTACACACCAGTAAGGTTGCATAAATGTGGACTTATCCCTACACCTTTGTGTAAAGATGCCATGTGGAAAAGGCACATTGTTCCATATGTTATGGACCTGCCCATATATCAGGCCCCTCTGGCACGGTGTGATGAAAGGGTTAGATCCTCTTCTTGATCTGCAGTCATTGTTTACCCCAGAAGGCTTTTACACCTGTTTCACCCTAATACTACAGTGCAACAAAAAGGCCCACATTGCTCAAGTGGCAGCGAATGTCAAATTGATCATTCTTAGACATTGGAAGGATGACCTAACACCCTCGGCGCACAGAATGGCATAGAGAAATGCTATTGGCATTACAGTTAGAAAGCATATTGCTCATATGAGGCACAGAAGAGATGCTTGTTTTACTCAATGGGGTTTCACTTGATGCCACTGGCAGTCTGAAACCCTAAGAGGCTGTAGCCTCCTTTGTCAGCATATCTGTACATCTCCTTTCTCTCCTTTGAATAATAGGAGTCAGAACTTGGTTAACATTACTGGACTTTGTACTTGGCAAGGGGTTGGGAGGGCTAGCTAGAGATGGGGGGAGCGGGTGAGTAAAGTTTTGTTATTTTTCCTTTAGTTGGGGAGGACTTAGGGGAATAGAGATGAAAAGAATGAGCGGATGATAACCAATTATGTACTAATGCAACATGCTGACATTGTATGTGATTATGCTCAAATAAAACATACTTAAAAAAAAAAATAAAAAAAAAAAACTGAAAATCCCATAGGATAACAGTGAAACAGTAACAAGCCATAATTCTGCCAGTCTTTGGAGTTAGGGGACAATCTATACATCAAAAAAGGTACTGCAAGACCAACACATAATATCCCCAGAAAAATTCATGAGGTATGAACAGGAACCCCAAAATTACCTCTCAAATTCCCCAATGTTCTAAACCCACAATGTAAGTCTGATAATCATCCAGAATGCACGAAATGTATATCTTCTCTTCAACTACAAGCATACCTACTTTCAGACATATTTGGCAGAAATTGACTGAGGTATGCCTAAAAAAAGACGAAAGGAGTAGTTGCTGGAAGGGGGGTAGTGATATTTGTGTTGCCAAATTATTCTCTGCCTTATCTGTGGCATCCATGCTGGTACTGTAGGTGCTGGGGGAGGCAAAAAAAAGAATCAGTCCAAGAGGTAACCAAATCTCTGGCTCAGGAACAGTGGTCAAGGAGAAGGTTGCTGGTGTCCCCTTGACTGCTGGTTGTGGTGGCACTGACAGAGCCTGATCTGGATAATAGGTTCCCCAGTAGTGATATGTGGACCAGTGGACAAACAGCTGGTTGCTCCTTTCTGAGCATTACAGCACATTAGTTACAAGTACCTGGGGTAGTATTTGACTCTGGCTGGGGGAAGAAATTCTAATAAACCCAACTGCAGATGTAACAATGCTCAGGGTATTTGCAAGCATGTCACACTGGCAAATAAGAGTGTAATGGGATCACAGACACCGGTCAGAAAATGTTGAAATGGCACCAGACTGAGACTGATGAGTGGATGTAGCTGTGGCGGTGGTACCACGGGGGGTGTGGGTGGCATAGTGTCTTCAGCCTGCAGAGTGGGGGGGGACAGGGGAATGCTGACCTTGAGACTTTTATGTATCAGTAGCATCATTTTGACCCAACTTCGCCTTGGTGTACCCTAAGGAGAAGTTCCAGGTGAAGTTGCCAGGTGAAGTTACCAATGGTGAATTTCTTATCAAATAGAAAAACTTTGTGAAATTAGCCACAGAGGCAAATTTGGCAACTTCACCTTAACCTCACTGGTGAATTAAAATTTTGCAACATCTCTACATTTGATTCAGGGGCACTAGGTCAGAACAGCACTGACCACATACACGATGCCAAAAAAAGTGCAGTACAAACAGCGCTGATGAGAATAGCGACAGGACAATGCTATCCCACACAACAGCACCCATGGTAGAGATCGTATATCACAGTGATGACCACTACCATTCCCCACAAGAAAATATATACATTTATGTTTTGGGGGGCTCCACCCTCCACAACCCCAACAAGGGGGGGGGACTCTGCCTCCTACACACACCATTATTAAATTAACCAACTCTGAGGGGGCAAGGACCTTGGAGAAAAGAACAGACTTGGGAATGGGAGGATTTCGGTCTCAAGCTGTTAAAAAAAAAGTAACACTTCCGGCGAGGGGAAAAATGTCAACTACGTGTATGGAGGAACAGGAAAATAACCTTGGTCTTTCAAACTGGACTAGCCAAGCTGCTTGTGTCTTAGACCACTGCACCATGGGAGCAGCTTGGCCAACCTCCTGATTTTCCCCCTACTTCTCCACACCTGCTTTGCCTTCACAGCCACAGGGATAGCATCAGTGGTTACTGCAATTAGCTATTCAACCCCTGTCACTGTTCAGGCAAATGCCGTTTAGGAGGCGCTCTTCGTACTGTGCTCTTCTAGCTGCACTATTCTGACTGGGTAGGGATACACAATTACCCTTATATTTATTTCTCAAATGTACAACAACATCAGATACAGTATTTCCCTCATATTTATTTCTCAAATGCAGTATTTAATAGCAACTGACATCTCCAGGAAAACTTTGACAAAACTAATTGTTAGGCAAAATATAACAGTTAAAATCTTTTCAATATTAGTTGTCCCTTGTTCTTTATTGCGAAGTACTGTATATTGCTATGATAAGTGTCTGCTTACATTTCAGGGTTTATCTATTGCCACTGTTCATTCCTCAGGTGAAGCCATGATCCTCTCTTTGTGAACTCACAGTCTGCTGTTGAGGATGTCGATCTGATGTCATGTCATGGGCAATGGAAACTGACTTAAGTTGGGAAAAAAACATTGACAGCAGATGAGGTCCAAGGGACACAAGCCATGCACATGCAAATGTCCTTTGTAAGGAGAAAGAAAGGACTGAGAAATATAGAAAATATATGAAATATGAACTGAGCTGTGTCTATATGGTATGTTTTAAAGTTTTCCCGGAGGCATCAGCTGCTCTTCTAGTTCTGTTGATGTTATTAGCTTTTCACTGCTAATAAACCCTAACTGAAATCATATTCAGTGACAATGGGATTTTACTACGTGTTTGTTATTGTAAATACTATTTAAATCAATTAATCTAAAGTTGTACAAAAATTGCCATTTTTTAATAAAATAGAGGTTGGTTGTGTTGAACCTCAACAGAAAGCTATGGATCCAAGCAGACTGTTGCACAGAAAAAGTTTGCTTTGTTTTATGAGCAAATTTGTGGAGTTCTGTAGCCTGCTGCAGTTTTCTGGAAGACTGTTTGTTGACTGCTGTGGTGGTGGTGGTATATAGCTTGGAGTTGGTGGTGTCTTCTATACAATAGCCCTCTTTACAGCTGTCAAGGATTTTGGCTGCTTCATGTGACATCAGAGGTCAACTCAGCAGCATAAGTCATGTACTGTAAATGGGGGAGTTCAATAGGTGATCACCAATAGAGGGACTTGCAGGAGAATATGCAGAAAAACACTGTAGTGCCATTGGTCTGCCTGTGACTGTGTAGTTCCCAGGTATAGTGTTAGCCACAGATGAGTCTTAGTATATCTAGATATGATGTAGCTAGATAAGATATCATAGGAAATCCTTATGTATTTCAATGAGATTTCTTGCGCTATATCTGGATATATCTAGAGATTTACTGAAACTTAACTCTGGCTATCCCTGTATTGGGTATTATTGAGTGGATAGGCATTTACCTAATCCAGGTGGTCTTATAGTAATGTACACAGGAAAATGCACAGTGATGATGGTTGGATTTAGACTGAGGCCAGGACTCCCAGAATTAGGAATAATTATTAGCTGGGAAGCCAAAACTAGATGTCTCACCAGCTGAAGGGAGGACTCACTTGTTACCTGGTAAGAGTGGGCTACAGTACTCAGTAGCTACTAAATGTGCTTCTAGATTTATGGTTGGTAGCCACCATTATCAGGGTCAGATCTATGGATGTGTTGCCTGGTTTTAGAAACACTGAACATGACAGCAGATAAAGGCCTAGTGGTCCAGCCAGTCTGCCAGAGCCTCTCTAATTTTGGGATTGTGCTCTTGTCAGTCCTACCTACAGTACCTCTCCCATCTGCCCCCTTACACCATTCCCATGTGCCTATCCCATCTCCAGTTGAACCCTTCCACTCATTCAGCTCTGATGACCGCTTCTGGAAGCTTGTTCCATTCCATTACTGCTCTTTCTGTAAATAATGTACCTCCTGACTTCCTTGTTGAACCTTCTGCCTGCCACTTTCAGGGAGATACCCTGGTACCTATGTTATCACTCATTGTGATCAGCTCATAAACCCTGTTTATTCCATGGAAATACTTAAATATCTAAGTCATCTTGCTCCTCATTGTCCTGCCCTCCAGTGGGTACATGTTTAGACCCTTCAAATCCTTCACATACCGTAGGATCTACCCTGTTGCCACTGTATCATTTTGGGTGCTCATCTCTGCACTATCTCTAATCTGTCCCTTTTCTTCCTCAAGTCTGGGCTCCAAAATTGCAAACAGTACATCAAGTAAAGAGAAAACCAAAGATTTAACAGGGACTGTATTACCTTTCTTCTTCTGCTAGTGATCATTCTCCTTGTACACCTCGGCATCCAGTTTGCCTTGCTCACAGCCCTCCTACTTTATGCCGATGTATTCATGTTCTCCCTTATGAACACTCCCAGGTTCCTTTCCTCTCCACCACCACCACCCCATTCTTCCTATGCTACATTCTGGACATGAAGGATTCACCTGGGGCCCGAAATCTGGTGTAACTTTCTATCAGTGAGTAAATAGGAACCTGTAGTCATCTTAGCCATTCTGATTAGTTTGAAACATTGTAAATTTACAGCACACTGATGTAAACTGTATATAGACAGTTAGGAACATATCATGCTGTTCACCTATTTAGCCCATCCTGAGTTAAACTTCAAAACTACCATGCCTGAACTGCAACACACAGAAAGTCACCATCGCTCATGATTACCACTTTGTTCTTACCCCTTTTGTTCTTGAAGCTTCAGTTTATTGTTCTCTGTTTTTGTTGTAATTGTCAAATTTATCAGCTATGATCACATAACCCTGTCTTTTAATGTTGTTCTATTAGCATTGTTCTGTATTATCGTGCTGTCACTGGTTTCATTGTCTTGCACTCTTGCAGATCATGCCTAAAATAGGCATCCTTATGCCTAGTACACTTACTGTACTTGATGAACACAAATATGATGGAGTCTGCATTCATCAGTTTCTCCATTGTCTGTTTCATCTATCCACCACCCTGTCAGTAATATTTCCTTACATTTTTTTATAAATCTACCCCAACCAATATCAGTTTGTAACCCCTAGTGTTTGATTGAATTTGAATAACATCCTCAAATCCACCCCGTTGCATCCACACATGCACTGGTGTATCTCAGTCATGTCTCAGTCTACCCAAAGTGGGGGAAGGGTCACAGGGAGTGGGGCAAGACCAATCCATGGGTAGGAAGGATGGAAATGGGTAGCCAACCAAGGCGGGGGCTAGGGAGGGTTGTATGCTGCAAAGGCTGCAGAGCAGCCATATTACTGGGAGTGGTATGGAGGGCTGGGGGCCACAAGGTGTGCTGGCAGATGGGTTGGCTTAGGGAGGAGATTGGGTGGCTAAAGAGAGAACTGGAGGCATGTAGGAGACAGGTTAGGGTGCAATGTGGATGTGAGGGGAACCCAATGAGTCATTCAATACAGCCAGCGGCAGGCCAACAAAAGGGAAAGCTAGTGGGATCAGGATGTGGGCCACACAATCATGTGCAGTCATAGGTAGAAGCTGAAGACAGTAGGTGGGAAGAGGGAAACAGCAGGCAGCCCAGGTGAGGTTGGAACAAGGGTGAGGAGGGAACTCAAGTTGGGGGGAACGCAACTCAAGGAAGGCACAGGGGAACAGTGGTGGAGGGGATGGCAGGGTGGAGAGTAGTGTAAAAAGTGTAGGGTAAGGGAAGGGGAGAACAAGGGAAATGGATTTGAAGTGGAAGCTGATACACCAGCCATAGTTGGTAGGGGGGTGAAGATAGGACACAGAATGAGGCAGGCAAAGGGGTGGTGTAACGGGGGAAAGGAGAAGGGATCAGGTTGGGATCAGGATAATGTCAAGTAACAAGAGGGAGATCATGTTAGAAGGGAGAGAGTCATAATTCTGGGGGACTCAATACTTAAGGGGTGAAAGTTGGGGGGAAGGGGTGCCAGAAAAAGCAACATCTGGGTGGAGTGCATGCCTGGCATAACAGCAGAAAGGGTGGGTAAGCATATTGGTAGATGTGTAAGGAAGGTGGGGGGAACCACACATCATTGTGCAGCTGGGAACAAATGATCTGGCAGGAAGAAGGATAGAGGAGGTTCAGGATAGCTTCAGGGAAGAGGGGAATCTATGCAGTGGTGGGGGGAGGATGGTAGCATTATCAGAAGTCCTGCCAGTGCCACAAGCAAGTACAGACAGGAAGCACAGAATCATGGACTTAAACAAGTGGCGGAAGGAATGGTGTGAGTCTATGGGGTATGGATTGGTGGGAGAGTAGGGTAGCACATGGGAGAGCACAGATCTATATGCAGGGGATAGGCTACATCTCAGTAAGAAAGGTTCACAGGTATTAAAGAAGAGACTGGGGAATTTATAAGAGAAAGGTATACTTTAAACTAGCTGGGGGGGCTATGGAGGTGGATTGAATCAGAAAAGAGGGTGCAGAGGGGACCTCCCCCCACAGCAAGGATAGAACCAAATTTAACTGGGATTGGGGGTGGATGGGAGGGTAAGGAGGCCGCAGGGAGAGGTTCAGGGTGGAGGGTGGTATCACTAGATACTAGGTGGCTGGGAAACAAGATGGCTGAGTTGCAGGCATTGATGGCAAAGGGGGAGGTAGACATAGCTGCCATTACCAAAATGCAGGCAACCCAAAACCACGACTGGGACATGGCCATCCCAGGATTTAAATTATTCAGGAGGGACAGAGAAAAAGGGAAGAGGGGGGAGTAGCCATTTATGTAAGAGAAGGGATCAGATGTATTAGGGAGAAGGGAAGGTTGGAAGTCATTTGGCAGCAACCTCATGCCCCGAAGAGGGCTAAGGTCTGATTGGAGGTTGTTTATAGGCCCCCAACCCAGAAAGAGCACATGGATAGGGAACTGGGGGAGCAACTAAAGAGACTCAGTGGCAAAGGGAATACCATGGTGGTGGGGGACTTTAATCTATCAGGGATGGATTGGAGCATCCCAGCTACCACATGCACCAGGGAGCAGATCCTTATGGAAGCATTCCAGGATGGCTTCCTGACCTGAAGGGTAACAGTGCCAACAAGAGAGGAGAACATTCTTGACCTGGTGCTGGAGGATGGAGAAAATGTCAGGAATGTTCAGGTGAAGGAACCACTGGGGGGTAGTGATTACTGCACAGTGTGGTTCTCAATCAATTTGAGTAGGTAAATAGCCACTACAAAAACTAAGGTCCTGGACTTCAGAATTGCAGGCTTTGGTAGGATGGGTCACATACTGAGAAAACACATACTAGAATCCACCCAGACATGGACGCAGAACAGAAATGGGTGATCATCAATCTAGGACTGACTGAATCCACTAAAGCTTGTGTCAAGAGCCAGCATAAGAAATCCAGGACCAAAAAACCAAGCTGGATGACTAGGGTGGTAACGGAGAAGGTGAGGGATGAGAGAAATGCATTCTGAACCTACAAGAGAACCAACAGGGCAGAGGACAAAGAGGATTATGTGAGGAAATCCATGGAAGTGAGAAGAATGGTAAGGGCTGCAAAGGAGGCTAGGGAAAGGAGATTAGCACAGGGGATAAAAGAAGGGGAAAATGATTTCTTCACATATATCAGGGAAAAGAGGAAGAGTAAAGATGAGATTGTTAGATTGTTAGGGTCAGGAAAGGCAGTGGGTGGGTAGATAAGGGAGCTGAGAAGGCAGAAATACTCAATGAGTACTTCTGTACAGTATTGACAAGGGAGAGATATAGGCCCATACCTGAAGAGAAAGGTGGGGTGGGGGGGTGAGGCAACCACAGATGGGGAAATCATGGTGGAAAGGGTGCTGGAGGTCCTTAGGCCCCTGAGGGTGGACAAGGCACCTGGGACTGGTAGAGTTCATTCCAGGGTGCTGAGGGAGTTGAGAGAGGTCCTGGCAGGGCCATTGGCAGACCTGTTTAACGCCTCTCTAAATATGGGGTGTGTGCCCAGGGATTGAAGGGAGGTGCGCGTGGTACCTCTACATAAGAGTGGGCCCAAGGACAAGCCGGGGGAATTACAGACTACAGAGCTTTACCACAATTGTAGGAAAACTGATGGAGGCTATCCTCAAAGAAAGGCTGGTGCAATTTCTTGAGGATAATGATCTACGGGATGACAGGCAGCACGGGTTTGTCTCTGGCATATCCTGCCAGACAAACTTGTTTGACTTTTTGACTGGGTTATTAGGGCACTGACAGGGGCTATGTAGTGGATGTATACTGCCTGGATTTCAGCAAGGCCTACTATTCAGTGCCACATGGTACAGTAGGTTGACCTGCAAGTTGAAGAGTCTGGCAATAAGGAAGAAACTAGTCAGATGGGTTGAACACTGGCTGTGGCAGAGACAGCAGAAGGTAGTGGTGGGGGGGGTGAGGCATCAGAACCCAGGTCAGTGACAAGTGGTGTTGCACAGGGCTCGGTACTGGGACAGATCCTGTTTAACATTTTCATTTCAGACATAGCAGTAGGGATCAAGAATAAGATCAGTCTCTTCAAAGACGACACAAAGAACTGTGCTGAGGTGGATGGGGTGAGGGAGGTAAAGCACTTCAGGAGGATTTGGCAAAACTAGAGGAATGGTCACAAATTTGGCAGCTTGAGTTCAATGCCAAGAAGTGCAAAGTGATGCATTTGGGATCCAGGAACCCAAGATACAGTTACTGGCTGGAGGGTGTCCGATTATCTACATCCAAGGAAGAGAAGGATCTGGGGGTGCTTGTGACTAGGGAAATGAACTACTTGGCACAGTGCAGGAAGGCAGCGGCAAAGGCAAACAGGATGCTAGGGTGCATAGCAAGGGGGATTACATCTAGAAGTAGTGAGGTCATATTGCCCCTATACAGGTCCCTGATGATGCTGCACTTGGGGTACTGCGAGCAGTTCTGGCACTCCTACTTAAAATGGGACATCAAACTGCTGGAGGCAGTGTAGCACAGAGCAACAAAGATGATCTTGGGGTTGGGGACAGACCTTACGAGGAAAGACTAAGTGAGCTCAATATGTATACCCTCGAGGATAGAAGAGAGAGAGGATATGATTGAGACCTTCAAGTACCTGAAGGGGATGAACAGAGTGGGCACCAGGTGTGTGTTTCACTCTTAAGAGTGGAAGGGAAACCAGAGGGCACTCTCTGAAGTTGGAGGGGGGCAGATTCAGGAGGAGAAATGAGGAGACACTATTTCACTGAAAGGGTGGCAGCAGGGTGGAACACACTGCCAGA
Source organism: Neoceratodus forsteri (assembly GCA_016271365.2). Taxonomy (NCBI): domain Eukaryota; kingdom Metazoa; phylum Chordata; order Ceratodontiformes; family Ceratodontidae; genus Neoceratodus; species Neoceratodus forsteri. Next base: position 651,871,948 of record CM057459.1, read on the forward strand.
GGAAGTCATATAATTGCAGACAGTGAGGAGCTTCAAGAGGGGGTGGGAGAGATTCAAAGGGAGAGTACACTTGAGCAGACTAGATAGACCATAAGGCCTATATCTGCTGGCAGTTTCATATGTTCATACAGTATATTTTCCTTATCCATTCTGTCCTCCATTATGTACACATTGAGGATCCGAAACCCATCTTGGAAGCTCCTCTTCCATTGCCCTTGTGTCATTTTTTTCAGCCTACACTATATTCTCTTTATCATTTTTTCTGTCCTTTTTTAGGTGGGAGTTCGAGAACTGATCAGGGTACTCCAGCAGCAGTCTGATCAGTAACCCATTAAGCGGTACAGTAACTTTTTCACCTGGACTTGAGAACCACATGTAATACATCCCAGTATCCTGTTTGCCTTCATGCTAGATTTTTCATAGTGGTTAGATGGTTTTAAGCTGCTGTTTATTGTGATTCCCAGTCTAATTCCACTTGTATGGATTCCACAATGACGCCATCATAGCCCACCTGAGGGTTTCTTTTGCCAGTCTGCATCTTGATTGTTTTGCTTGCAGCTGTACCTACTCCCTCAGCCTTAATGGTGGCTGGAGCCACCATCCACGGATACCCTCAGACTTTTTTGCAGCTGGAGATTCTCCTCTGCGCATCCTTTGGTGGACCTTTGCTTTTTAGGAGGGACAGAGCCTCCAACCAAATGTATCTTTATTGACTTGAGTCAGACAAAAGGTTCCTAGGCAGGTAGTTCAATATAAAAAATAGTTTACCACCATCCTCAGGCTAGTAGTTAGTCAGCTCCCAGCATCATGGGTCAAGTTCCAAAAAGAGTTATATGGGTATGACAGGGGCCACTATAGCAGCTTTACCTTTAGTTAGGCTGGGCTCTGTGATGCAACTAGATGTAACCAATAAAAAGAACTTGCCAGAAATTAGAAGTGCACAGGATTGTTATTGGTGCACCCTGCCACTGATCCTGTCTGGCTCTGTAGCTATTTAATTAGCTGCATGAGTGCTGAATGACCCATTGTTCTCAACCATCCAAGGTGAAAAAAGCACTTCTCAGCCAATGAGAAAACTAAAAATGAGAGTGTCCCAAACTCTGGAAATTTATGATGCACTAGCTGTTGAGGAGGCTGACAATTTTTTGTCAGAACACCACCATCCCCACCACTATCACAGATCCCAGTACACACAATCAGACCTACAGGATGGATCCCTGTCTTATCTGTTACTCATGACTGTTGTTATCTTGTCTTGACTTGTAAGTGATTGTCATATCATTGTTGTCTGTTGGGGTTCTCATGGGTAGGGAGAAGAGGAGAGAAATAAAGGTTTCCCACACTACCTTCCTCCATGTCTAAAGTTATACATGCTGCCAGTGCTACTGCCAGAGTAGTAGTAAAGCATCAAAAAAGTGCCCACAAAGATCAGAAAAGACCACATCCACTCAGTCCCACATGTTATGAAAGGCCCACCTTGGCTGAGTAAATATTATAGTGCCTTTCATAAAACTTTTCAAAAGTGCATGTTTATTCAGTAAAGGAGATGGAGATGTTCTTGTGAGAGATAACGTTGCTGGCATTTATTTTATGATTTTATGCACAGCACAGGGAGATTCAACAGCACAGAGATAGCTAGGGAGAGAAGTCAAGTGATAAACAAGAGAAGGTTAAGTGCTCAGTGCCTCATTTTACACACACTGAGCAACTGGCTGTGGTGGGATTCAGGCCTAGATATCCTGGTTCACATCTGTGCTATAAACACTAAGGTGGACTGTTCTTTTAATCAAATCAATTAAAAAAAGAAACATTACCCTCCTTCCCTTAAGTATTCTGTACTTGTGATGCACTGAGGGAGGGGACCGACCATGGGGGAGTGAATTGCTGTAGAGGGGACTAGAGGGGGACAGACCATGGGAGGAGTGGACTATAGGGGTGTTAAAAAGTCAGCAGCACTCCACTGTTCTAGAGACAGTGTGGCATGGCTTTCTTAATTAAATTCCCATAATGTTTTATTGGACTCGGCACTATTGGCCCAGCAAATGTGGCAAGTCCTCAATTACTCACCAACAGAGGTGCCAGGTGGCAGGAAACTCTTCCTGAGTTCAGTGCAGACTGTGAGTCTTGCCTCCCACATCATAAATTGTACCTCACCTACTTAAGTGACTCATTTTGTCATTATTACAATAAATCCAATGATTTGCTTCCTACTGTCTAATGTTATAAACTTTTAGATGTGAATGGTCCCCAAATAGGTCCAACTGTAATCTTCAGCTATGATGTATCCCCTGGTATGTTTTAGTATAACACTGTAAAATTGGGGGTTCTAAATATGTTAATCCAGCAAGGGGCTTGTCTAATCCTGTCTTTATACCTCACAGATACTTGCTATGGAATATTGGGTAAAGGCCTAACTACAAATGTGGAATTACTGAATTTACCATGTCAAACAATTTGGTCATTAACAATGCTAAACTCCAGGTCCTGCTATCTAGTCCTTATTAATATGAACCACCTGTTCACACTGGAATTGCTCTTCTCTCACTCTGCCATCCCTGACAGATGTTGCTAAAAGTCCATATGGACAGTTAGTATTATTGATACAATCTCAGGGGACATACTTAGCTACTTTAATCTCCCACATGAACCCCCAATGGAATTTAAACTAGGGCCTTAAGACTTTGCATTTAAACACTTGTTGTCTGTTACAGATGATATTCTTCAATCCAAATATAATGGACATCTCTAAGACTCTGGCTAAACCCCTTTGTATCAGACTTGCCTGTGCTCTAGAGGTAACCAAACTGTTACATTAGAACAGAGGGTATAGAAAAAAAGGTGGGGGAGTGCTAATTTACCATAATGAGTATCCTGTCATCACCAAGGTGATAAGAAGTTCATCTTGTGAAAACATTAGTGATTGGCTTGTAGTAGAACTACTCATGGGAAACTCTAAAAATGTGTATATGTGCTGTACATAAACCCCTCCCTCAAGGGGGGGTCCCAAAGGTTTACCCACCTTTTTAGCAATATTGGACCTTGGTCACTTCAATGTGATTCAGCTATCATGGGAAACATTAACTGTGATAAAGGTAAAATACTAAGTTAAAACAACAAAACCTCAACCAACTAATTGCTTCCCACACCAGGCCCTACCAAGCTGAATAATAATCATCTGAATAACTGTTTCTTGGACTGGGGTAATAAGTAATGGTGTAGGACATATTACAAGATCTGGACTCCTATCTCACTATATCAGTAATCACGCTCCAATTTCATGCATCTGGAGTATTAAAATCCTCAACTGCCCTCCTTGATCATAATCTTCAGAGACTCCTCTAAATTAAAAGTAGAAAATCTATTGGCATACATAAACTGTATTGACTGGCATGTCATAGATGGCATACTTGATGTGAACTATGCCATGTGAACTATTTTTGTTCCAACATAACTGAACACTAGTCAAAATAAATCTTTCCCTGCAATCAGGATATGAGTTGTGGGTACTACAGCTAAATGACTAATCTAAGAACTCCTAGCCTATATGAACAATCTCTAGCCAGAGCCGATAGGGCTGCAGTCAAGGAATGTGGGGGTACAGATATTGACAATTACCAAGATTACAAGCCTGCATTCACAAAATGTAATGTAGGCTCATAAATTTGTTGTTTTTTAATATTTTACACTAAATTTATAACTTAGCATTGTTATGACCTTGCCTCATGATGAAGGACAGAGAACATTTTTAACTCCTGCCCTAAAGGTGATTTTGCACAGGGACAGCAACATCAGCTTTCAGGATGCAAAAACATTTTGGGCAGGAGTTGCAAAATGACAACTGTCACATTCATGAGGTGTGGTACAGAAATGGCTATTTTATTAATTGAGTATATTTTATTAAGAAGTTTAAAGTACAGATTACAAAATAAAGCCAACAACCAGCAAAACACATAACAGCCCCCCATATAGCTCTAATACAAAAAACAAATACCTTCCCCCTTCCCCAGTTATCACACCTCAGTACTCCAGAGAAGAAACATCCTGAAATACAAGCCATATAAACGAAATCTCTTCAACAGACCAAGTAGAGAAGACAGATGGGAAGAACAGGAGCATTTCAGAAGCAATAAAAAGCAAGGTAAAGGGACTCCATGTCAGACATACTGGTTCATCCATTAAGTGAGAATGAGTAATCTTAAAGGGACACTATCAACCTCCTTAGGCCTCAAAGTGTCCCTAGTTTAAAAAACACTTTTTCTGATTGTTCACATTCTATAAAGACTGTTGATATCACTGACTGTTTGATTCAGGTTCCTTTTTCTTTTTAAAAAGTGAAAAACTGAGTGCATACAATATTGGTGTTATCACAAAACATGGTTGTTTGCGCTTCTTGATCAACTACCACTGCATTTTTCCTGGACTTGGGAATACCCAAAACACCATCTAGCTACTCATCAAGCAGTGGGAGTAGGGGGAGACTGTTGTATCATGAGTGGTTGCACTGTTTGAGAATGTTTCTAATGTTCAGGAAATATGCAGTAAGCTTAGTTAAATGATTTGGAGCAAAACAAACCTGGGTATAACTATTAATTCCCATGTATTTCAGTTCAAATATGCAAAGAGGCAGATAAAACAACCAGCAACATCAATGAATTTTAGAGAAGGTAAGCAATCATAAAATGTGGGTTTTTACCTAGAAATAATATGATGCAAAAAAGACTGACAGTGTTCCTTTAAGCCCAATGGATGGACAGTAACACATAATGGTACCCACACTTTTTTTAAATTGACAGGTGATCTGTCATACTCACAGTCATTTTTTCTGCTTGTAATGCAGACAAGATCTCTTTATACCATTTTAAGTATGTAGGAATAGCTTGATCACACCAGTACCGTCAAATAACTTTTTGGGCACAAGCCGAGATTAAAGCCAAATGGTTACACTGGTTTCCAATCAAACTATCATCGAATAGCCCCAATGAGCACATCTCTGGTGAAAACACAAACTCTAACCCTAAAAGAAGATCTAAATGCTGACAAATGGAGTCGCAAAAGGATATGACTTTTTCACATTCCCATAATATAGAGTATAATGCCTGATGTACAGGTGAAACTGATAACCATGGTGTAATCAACTCAATTGGTTGCTTGGGCATCAGTAAACCTTGAGAGCAGAGCTCAAGAGGTTTACCATTGCCTTTGCAACCATGAGAGGTGATTACACCATGGTTATCACTTGTACATCAGGCATTGTTATTTATAGTGTATGGGACTTGACATGAGAAATTACAACCCCCCCCCCCCAAACACAAGTAATTTAGCCTTATCTTATTAATTAATCTGCACTACAGCCACATGATTGTGTAGGAAAACAATTTATTAGGATACATGAACTGAACAACAGCGGGCCGAAATAGCAACAGAGTTAAAATCTCTATTAAGCATAGTGATTGCTAGCCTCAGCAACAGTAAACTGTGACAATTGGAATGTTAATTGAATACTGTACTGAGACTAACAGTTGTATTCTGGGTGTACAGAATACTAAATAACACTGGCATTCCATTTTGTAAACCCACTGCTATGACATAGATGAGAGAGGTTTGTAAGGTTCTGACATCATAACATTGGGATTACAAGGTTGTAAACAGTTTACTTTCAGTGGGTAATAAGGGCTACCCATACGTTATATGTTTGTTTTTTTTAACCAGATGAGGCACACTAAGCTGAAGCTTGTTTACAGGTGCAAACTGGAAGCAACAAGGTAGTTAAGTGACTTGCTCAGGGTCACATAGTATGCAAGTGGGGGCTGTGGGATTCAAAGTCAGGTCTACAGGTTTGTAGCTCAGAGCCTTAAACTACTGCACTATACTGCCTCCCATAACATAGGCAGCAAAGTGCCCTTTACGTTACCACATCATGTACATATATCATCCAACATTTTGCCCATTTTATACAGTTCGACAGGCATATAGTAGAGTTTATGAAATGCTTGGAATTGCATTTGGTGATACCTATCCCATTTAATATACTTATATAGATTTTTCCATAAATGGAGCCAATCACATGGCATCCCAGAAACAGTCAAAGCTCTTTCCCAATAAATGGTGTCACCCATCACCTTGGCAGGAATCAACACATAAAATTGCTTGTAAGGGAAGGAGATGGAATGGGGTGAAAAAGCCTTGGGGGCCAAATTAAGTGGTTTGTGACCATAAGTATTGGACAATGGTCCCTGATCAAATGACTAAACAGCAAATGTAAAAGTTGAAAATATTAAAAACAGTGCCTGGTGGAGATTTGAAATCTTTGCTGGGCCTCCTGAAACTTCAGCATAATACCATCTTTAAGAAGGTGTTTCACTGAGCTAACCTCTGGGTAGGGCCAACAAGTGGAGTTAAGAGGATGCCCCACAATCTTTAAATTTAAATTCCCTAATAAAGGTTGTAAAGCATCTTTCCCTGGGTCAAGGCAAAAAAGAGTAAACAGTTGTTTATGGGCACAGATTAATGCGGCTATTGATGTATCATGTAATAGTCAACGGAGACAACTACATGAGACATGTAATAATGCTGTAATGTTTACTTAGTAGGTGGTCACAATAAAACCTATGTCCAACCAGTGAGGTTTGTACTCAGCCACATCATCCTCTAAGGAATTCCTATGCCATGGAAGGTAACAGGTACTGTGTATATAGCTAGATAATATAAATAAAAGTTAGGAATACGGAGGCTTCCTTCCATCTTAGGTGCCATTAATTCAGTAAAGGCTCTCCTGGGTGGTTTTCCTTGCCAAAGGAAGGTAGATAAGATTCTACGCAAACTAGTGAACCAAGACTGTGGGAGAACTGGATTAAACATAAGTGGCTGTAAAACCCTCGGTAATACATTCATCTTTATTATATTACCCCACCTCCAGAAAGATATGAGATGAAGGGCCCACCTATTCAAATCATGTTCAGTCTGGTCAATTAACAAGTCTAAATTATAATGTCTCATTTTAATAGGGGATATACTAATATATATATATATATATATATATATATATATATATACCGAAATACTTAAGTTTATCTTTTATCCATACCAGTCCTAGATGTTCTCGATCCACCTTATTAGTCCAGGCATTTAATGGTATAATTTCAGTCTTTTTTTTTTATTTATCCTTTTTATACCCCCTTCTCTCCACCACAGTGATTCTCTTCAGGGTACTCTAGGTTGAAGCTTCCTAGTCCCTCTCTGGGTAATTTCCTTGAGGACCCTCTGGATTTACCTCCATCCTGCCTTGGCCTGCCCCTCCTGGTGGGGAGGGAGGAGATCCCCCGGTATTCCCCCTCCCAGTCTACAGTCTATTGTAGTCTGCATCAGGAGGTCCATGTGGTGTTCCAGCAGGAGACAGGTTATGGGAACTTGAGCAGCCGGGTCCCTTCTATGACTGCCATGCTGGGGTGTTTTTCCCTCTTTCTAGTTCCACCCAACAGGATGCTAGTGTGCTAAGGAAGCCTGGGGAAGAGCATGTCACAACATGCTGTCACTCTGGCTCCCAGCCCACATTCTCCCACCCCCTTACATGCCATCCCACTGCACCTCCACCCGTGGTCACTCAGGTGGTGGTAAAGCAACAGGACAGGCATCCTTTCCTCCCCAGAGAAGGAGAGCAGCCAGTGGGTGCTCAATCCTTCTCCCCCCAGTTGGCCCTCCAGCAACCCAAGTCCGTTCCTGACCCCAGGTCACTGGCATCGCAAGCAGAAGATCTACCGCTGTGCCCGTAGGCCAGCGTAATTTCAGTCTTATCCAAATTCAATTTATAATTGGAAAGAGCACCAAATTGGTCAATTATCTCCAGGACAGCAGTCAGGGATGTACGAGGTTGGGTTAAATGTAATAAGATATCATCTACATAGACCAACAACTTGTATTGCTGTGGTTCCACAGATATACCTCAGATCTGAAGGGTACTATTAATTTTCTTAATTAACAGCTCCCAAAAAAGGTTAAAAAGAAATGGGGAAGAAAAGGCTGTGTTGAAAATTTTGGGTAAAAATATTGAATATTATCAAACTTATGAGCCTGCATTTGCAAAATTCAACATAGACTCATAACTTTGATTTTTCTTTTTTTAAATATTTTTACATCAAATTTATAACATAGTCTTATGACCCTGGTTCATGAGCAAGGGCAGAGAAAATGTTCAACTCCTGTTCAAAAGGTGATTTAGTGCAGGGGCTGTGAAATCACTTTTTGGGATGTAAAAAAAAAAAAACATTTTGGCCAGGATTTCAAAAATGACAGCTGTCAAATTCATGTGGTGCTGTAAAGATATGGCTATGTTATGAAAGTTACCAAAGTTATGAGCCTGCATTCACAAAATTCAACAAAGGCTCACAACTTTATTGTTTTTTAATATTTTTACACCAAATTTTCAACATAGCCTTCCTTATGACCCCAAAACATGAACAAGGGCAGACAAAATGTTCAACTCCTGCCTGAAAGGTGATTTCATCCAGGGACTATAAAATCACCTTTCAGGACAGATTTGACTAATATCAGTGCAACTGTTCATGAGGCGAGGTACCAAAAAAAGGCATGTTGAAAATGTGGGCCAAAAATGGCCAAGTTATGCCACTAAGTTATAAACACTATTGAGATACATTGAACTGCATACCTGTTTCTTCGGTTTGTGGTCTAGCTATGAAAAGTGAAGATGTGTCTGTCGTTCAGAGAGGATTACAGTGTTGGACCCCCCGATGGGTAAGTAAGGGGTGCGGGGTTGTGGGTGCTGAGTGAGAGGGTCAGGTGGGGGGACAGTAATGGCCACAAAAGACATTGATGGATGGCTTTCTTTTTACAGTGTTAAGGGGAAAAAGAAAAAAATAATGAGGATTCCTGATTGTGACACTGGGAGATTAGGCACCCCTAGTGTCACTGTTATGTTTCTGGGAGGGTGCTGAGAGGGAGGGTCAGGGGAATATATATAATAAAAACAAACAGAAGCTCACAGCAGAGCACAGCACAGTTCACCATGTCCAAGATGGCTGCCAAATTCTACTGAGCATGCACAAGTAGTACATGCATGGTACAATTTGGTGGCCCTCTTGGACATGGTGGACTGTGCCATGTTCTGCTGTGACCTCCACAAAATAGTGCTGTGTGACTGCTAGTGGAGAGAGTGGAGTGCTTCATGGAAGTGGAGATGACTGTGAAGCAGCTCTACACTGTTGTTTGGTCAGAAAAATCTCCTTTTTCAATCAATTGCAGGAGGTATGCAGGGCTCTGCCCACCACAGCCCTAAGCATCTGGACAGAATCTTGAAATCATTTAAACAATCTGCTTCCTAGGAAGACTGACTGCAGTATAGTCAGCTGCACAACCTATGCAAAGAAGAGGTTAAGCTCAGCCAGGCACGCTACTTCAAAAAACAACAATCAGTTATCCTGTAAACTTCCTCAGACCAACCTATTAGACAGGCATAATAGACTGCCAACCTGACAATAGATGATTCTGAATGAAAAGTAGTGGACAGGCTGCAAAGAGTTGCAGTAAGCATTTTCTTTAAAAAAAAATGGTCTCATGGAATGGGTGTCCTTCCTACTGCACTCCCATTTACACTACCCTTAGCACACAACCTCAGTTATATAAGACTATATACTATGCCATAGACTAGCTACAAAAAGACTGAATCAGAATGAGCTGACATTCATTTCTTTACTATTGTACTTCACTTGAATAGTAGATTCTCACACTCTGTACACATTGGTACCGCAGTGTAAATTGTAAACTTGCCTGGAAAACATTACAAAATTTAAGACAAAAAAACAACAATCAGGAAGCCTAAGAACTCCTAGAAAATTCTGGACCACAATCAGTTCAATAATTTATCCATGCCTCTTGTATAACATAAGTAAAACCTTTATAGGTTACAACACGTACAGTATAGTTATCCTGTTATTGCCATTAACACCAAATTTACAGACCTGCACAACTAATGTACAAACAACAATTTCAAATTATATTAAAGGAGTCAACACCTCAAAAAGGACATTAACTTGCTGGAGAAGGTCCAGAGGAGGGCTACAAAGATGATAGCTGGCCAGCAGTGTGAGGCATATGAGGAGACGTTGAGGGCACTGAGAGAGAGAGAGGACATGACTGGGGTCTTCAGGTACTTGAAAGGGATATATAAGGTTGATAAGGAGAGTCTCTTTAAGCTGAGTGGCAACCATAACATGAGGGGGCACAATCTTAAGCTGGAGGGTGGAAGGTTTAGGAGGGAGATCAGAAAGCACGTCTTCACAGAGAGGGTGGTGGACACTTGGAATGTGCTGCCAGGAGAGGTAATCTCATTGAAGACAGTGGGCAGCTGTAAGAGAGGCTGGGATAGGCATGGGGGAAGGTAAGGATTATGGGTAGGAAGGATGGGAGGAGTGGGTAAGGGAGGGCAGAGACAGTAGCTCAAGCTGTGGACCCTGCAATATGAGCAGACCTCATAGGCCAAATGGCCTTCTTCTGCTGGCTTCTTTGTGTGTTTGTATGCAACTGCAATGATCAAAGTAAAGGTCACAGTCTTGAAAAAACTCCTTTCCATGTGAATGTTGTCTCAGATCAATATATATAAATTACTACTTGGCATGTCACCTAATTGGGGAGCATATAGTGATGCACTGGTACCCAAGTGTTTGACAGTTGCAGCCAGTACAATTAGCATTGCCTCTCAAAAAACGTCTGTCTATCACTCATCACCCAGGTAGTGCCTAGTACTGTGCTCCCTCAATTATTTGCTTCTTTATTTTTTGCCACCTCCTTCTGTCAGTTTTTTTCACTACACAACTCATCCTCCATGTTATATACCATGTTTTAATTACCCTCCATTGTAAATCAGGCCATGTGCAAATAGACCATTTGTCCTAAGGTGCTTATCAACTTGTCATTAACATCTTGTGTTGAGGCAGTCTATCATAAATTTTCTTGTTGCCAGAGAGTCTGAAAGAACTGATAAATAGCAGCAGTACTAATTACCCCATTAACTTCTTTAAAAGGAGCACCAGCTAAATCTTTTTTTGTGAGTGGCAGGGTTGATTTTTACTTTACATGTGATTTAATTCAGAATGGAATTTTATTTCAAAATCTGAGTGTTTTAGATATGACTGCTGATTATAAGTTGAATGTACTTCTCAGGGAGTTGTCATAGTGTTCTCTCACTTGACAATACACTACCTTGATGATCATCTGTCATGACTACCATTATAGCCTCGTTTACACCACCCTATTTACAGCATATCAGCCCATGTGCAGTGGTTGATGCACTGCAAATATCACCATTTAGACACTCACTAGAGCACATCAGGATGCCTTCATTTCCCATTGTTGGATCGACAAAGGAGAGGGGATCTGTTTCAGATCGAGCATCTTTCCTGGTACTGTAAATGCAGTTGTGCGCCCGATCCACTGCAAAGTGCTTTTTTCCCCCGGCATGTATGTTTGCTCCCACTGAAGGAAAAGTAGTCCCATGGCATGACTTGTGGTGCAGCAAGAGGGGACTGTGTAAACATAAATTGCCCTGTGACCATACAGCGCAGTGGGTGAGAAACCACGGAGGTTTTAAAATTGCCATAGCTGTGTAAACAGGCTAATAAGTCTACTATGATTCCTGGAAACACATTGATAAACAAGGTTAAATATATCTGAATGTTTACCTTCAAATAAACAAAATCACTGCAGTCACAGAAAACCTAAGGTGCAGCCCAACTATTGTATGATGCAGTAATATGATACTGGTGAGATTTTGCATTTTTAATACAAGTATGTGATTTTAAAGATAATGGCCCTATATTTAAACTTCAAGCAAAGTGCTCTGTGCTTGCATAGCTTTGCATGTGGCACAAAAGGAGGCTTGTTGGATACTGGACACTAAAGTCCTGGGCAGGGCTAATGAGTTTCTAATATACCCATTGTGATCACAACACAAAGCAAATCCCTAACACTTATGTGAGTGTAAACCATGGGAGTAGCCACACATGCTAAGCACCTCACCACACTGAGCCAGAAAGGCTCTTTACAAGGCATAAACCCCTTAGAAACGAAGTGCTGAACTGCAAAATTAATAAATAAAATGATAAAGATCCTACGTAACATGGAGACAGTGCAGGGGAAGGTGACCAGGATGATCCAGGGACACTAGGAAAGGACATGTGAAGAGATGTTGGCAGATCTAAACATGTACACACTGGACATTAGTAGGGAGAAAGGGGACATGCCTGATGCATTTAAATACCTCCACAGGGTAAATAAAGTTGATAGTGGGAAATTATTCAGACTGAGTGGGAACACAAACACAGGGGTGACTCCATCAGGTTGGTGGGGTACACATTTAGGAGGGATGCAAGAAAGTACTTTTTCACAGAAAGGGTAGAGGATGGATAAAATAAGCTGCTGAAAGATGTGGTCTGTGCAGAAATGGTGGTGGGATTTTAACATGGGTGGGAAAGATACAAAGACTTGTAAAAGACCATGTCAGTAAAGGGGGTTAACAGCCAGTAGGACCCTCTCATGGTAGATAGGCAACCCTTCTCTGCAGGGAAACTATAAGCCCATCTTGCTCCTCCCTTCCCTCATCAAAATCCACGAATCCCTCACACTGTCCAAATTATCTGCTTTTCTCTCCTCCAATAGCTACCTCTCTCCCTTCCAGTCAGGATTTAGAAAACACCATTCCACTGTCACCACCTTGTTGCGTGTAACAGACTCTATCCTCTCGGCTATGGACTGCAGCCAGACCACCTCCGCCATATTTATCGATCTGGTGAAAGCTTTTGACTCTCTCTCTCACCCTTTGCTGCTCTGCAAACTCAGATCCTTTGGCCTCACCCAACCTGCCATAAATTAATTCTACTCTTACTTCCAGAATAGGCAGTAATCAGTACAAATAGGTGACACTCCGTCTTCTCCTCTCCTCTTCCCATCCTTTCAGGCATCCCCCAAGGCTCTGTCCTCGGCCCCATCCTCTTCTCCTTATTCATAAATGACCTCCCCTCTGTCTGTCTGTCCATAAACGTTCAGCTGTACACCGATGATGTGATCATATTTGCCTCGGGCCCCTCCCACAACAGTGTCCTCCAGATCTTCAAAATGACTTCAGTAGAGTCTAATCCTGTTTTCTAAAAAATCAGCTCACACTAAATAACAAAAAAACTGTTAACATGGTGTTCAGATCTAGACAAAAGCTTGCCTCCCTACCTGCCCCCCCAATAATCTCCACCCTGGACAGCTCTCCTCTTGAGCTTGTCCCCACTTTCAAATACCTGGGAGTCTGGCTAGACTGCCACCTCAACTTCTCCACCCACATAGAGGCTGTCTGCACCAAACTCTGGCCCAAACATGCTATTCTCTATCATCACAAAGCCTGCCTTCCCCTTCCCAGCTGCAGTGAACTAGTACGTAAAACAATCTTACCTGTTCTGGACTACCCAGATATCATATACAGTACAGCCCCAACCTCATCCCTCTCCACACTTGACATCCTACTCAATTCATTCTGTCTTTTTACCACTGCCTCCTCCCCACTTACCCATCAATACACCCTCTACTCTACTCTCTCTCTGACCCCACTCTCCCATAGGAGAACCATCCGTAGCACCTCTCTCATGGTTAAATACTGGTTGGGCTTCCCTGCCCCTCTGCCTTACCTTCCATCTTGTACCAGCCAATTCACTAGGCTACTCACTCCTCCACAGGGACGACTGCATCTTCAGCCTCCCTCACCCCCACACTGCACCTGGTCAAGCCACCTTTTCATACCATTTCCCCCACCTATGGAGCAACCTCCCACCCATCCTGCCAGACCTCCTCCCTTCCAGCAGTTAAGGCTCCTCCCATCCCCTTCTTGCCCAAGATGTGCCATGGGACCCACCCAGCAACAGGACTAATCCCACTCTAGGAGGCCTCTGATGATCAATATTAGTATAAGCTAATATCAAACTGAAACAAACTCCTGCATCTCTACTGTACTATTCATGTGCTTGTTTATACCATACCGCAAGATAATAGTTTGTATTGTAAGCTCTAGATGTGTACCAACTGTCTGTAACCAAGTAGTGTTGTATATACTGTCTGTAAAAAATGATTTTGTTATACTTTTCTCTGCATAACTTCAGTGTACAGCTTTGTACCCGGGTCGCACCTGGAAATGAGCCTCGCTCAGTGTGCCTTTCCTGGTCACCAAATTTTAAATAAAATAAATATGGGCAAACACAATGGGCCAAAGGCCCTTTTTCTGCAAACAGTCTGTGTTTCTATGTAACACCTCCTTCGCTGCCAATTTTCATGTCAATATCACAGCAATTGCTCTGTAAAATGGATGAAAGTTGTGGGCTGAGGAGTGCAACAGAGATTTCCAGCACTCCGTGTAAATTATGTTGACATGGAGTGACACCCTATTCCTCTCCTCACACCCATATAAGGTTACCTGGCATCCAGTGGAATCCCCAGCCCCAGTTCCCAACAGTGGCCAGCACTAACCCTCTGCTCACTTTCACAACCTGCCACCATATGACTCATCCATTTATTCTATTGATACACCAGTGGGTAAATCGATACAGTAGTTGTGGTGCTAATGACTTAGTGCTAAATTTATAGTTATATGATCATGGATGCATTTGCCTTTGCTCTAAAATTACTTTGCATGAAAATAACTAGTTTTACAGTATACATATCAAATGATCATGATAAACAGTAAACAGACACTGATGGGGCAAGTATCTTCAAAGAGATATTTTATATGGTCAAAACAGATAATATAAACCAAATGTAAGGTAACCCTCCCCATAGAGGTGTACTGCTCTCACTACATCCCATTCTGCCTTGGGGGAAGTACAGCTGGGTAAGTAGCTGGGAGGCACTGCAGGACATTGTTACTGTGACTGTTGATGAGGAGCCTTTGCAAAAGAGTCCATGGACTCAAAGGGTGTAATTCCAAACTCTCAACAAATAAATAAATAAAAATAAATAAATACCCTTCAGTCAAATGTTTATTTTTTTTAACTTAACCCTTAGGCTGCCAAGAGAATTAGAACATATAGGAATATTGGACTGATATAGCAGTCTGCGGCAAAGCAAGGGTTAAGTTTACTGATTCAAAGTAGCCCATAACATTAGAATATAGCAGGGGTAATACTGTATAAGTCAGTTAAAAACATACAAAAAAGTAAAAAAGTACAAAGAAAATGGAATATCCTCTGGCTAACAATAATGAGCTGACTAAATAGGAAACATCAAAAAGCTCTAACCACATAAACATAATAAACAGAGTGAAATAACAAAAGAAAGATGAACTATAAATAACAGAACACATTCAGATATATTTAACATACAGTGCCCACACCGTAAACAGAGTCAAACTGTATAAAAGCTTACCGTTAGGTAATTAGAAAATAAATCAATATGGAAAGATCCTTTTGACAACACATGTAATCATAATCATAAGACATGTTTTTTTCAAGAATTGGTCATTGCTTTTCTTTATTGTTTTAAGGAAGATAATATCTCAGTAA
Organism: Neoceratodus forsteri; assembly: GCA_016271365.2. Lineage (NCBI taxonomy): Eukaryota > Metazoa > Chordata > Ceratodontiformes > Ceratodontidae > Neoceratodus > Neoceratodus forsteri. Next base: position 651,887,490 of record CM057459.1, read on the forward strand.
TGTGTTCAATAATGATGATAAGTCAAAGGATGGGTACAGTAAATAAGTCTCTTGTTTTAGTTAAAAATGAGAAGAGCTCTTGTTCTCCATAAGAAGAAAACCAGGACAAATGATTGTTATTCCTATAGAGGTGTTTCTTGAAAAGAATGTACTGAATGTATTAATAGTATAGTCTTCTGAAAACACATCATCATTCATTGAACAATCCCATTGATCCTGCTTACTTTTTATGAAATTTCCTATTGCTCTGTACCAAAAAAAAAGGATACTTTTCCATCTACTGTAATTTAATTCCACACCTGGTCAGTTTCATTATCTAGAAGCTGACTCCCATTTCAAGGACATTGGAGTGATAGTTCAATAATCTCTTTTTGTGCATTTAAGTTGTGAAAAACACATCTCAAAACTGATGAAATATGCAATCCCTGTACAGTACAGTCCCCCTTGTGCATGCAATTCTTAATAACATGACTCTATCTGACTCAAAGGCCAGTGTACAAAAGTAGTGTTAGACATTAAAATTTGCTCATCTTTCATTGAAGAAGACTGCACATTTCTAGACACAACTAGTGGCTGTTCTTTCTGGTTTTGACATTTTTTGAAACTATTGTGTAAGTCTTTAAAATAAAAGGTACAGTAAGTTGTGATCAGGGAGGGCTAAGGGTGTTGAGGTGTTAATTAACACATCCTTCAATAATCCCCTCATAGTTGGAAAATCAGAAGCCTGTACTGAAGGCTAGCCAACAGAGAATGTTTGTAGTGCAGTTGGTTTTTCATATTTTCAATTTTTTTGACAAATGGCAATGCAGTCACAGATAGTTGTTGCACTGTAGCAAGGAAATGTGTGGTTGAAATCTTGTGTCTGTGTAAGTAGCAGCAGTTTTTTTCGCAGGTCTTAGATTTCAACTCTAAAGAGTCAGGATTATTGCTCTTATCTTTACAAATGTTCTTTGAGTTTGCAGTTACACCAGCAAGATTCAAAGCATGCAGCTTTTGCTTGGTTACAGGTTTCTGCTTTGGGCAAGCAGTAGGGTTTGGCTAGGCTCACCATGGCTGATACTTCTCAAGATGTCATAGACAACTTGGTGTTTGACTTGCCTAGACAAATGTGTATGAATCAGAAAGTATCTAAGGGGCTCACTACTAGTAAAGGCACATTCAAAAGCATCTTCTCTTTTCTCTTCTGCAACTTAGCATTTATTTTACTTTCCTATTTGGGTGGAATAAACCCCATTTCATTTTTTCTAATTTTATAGGTCCCATAAAACAGGAGCTGGAAACATGGCCTGCAGCCAACCGGCAGCCATCTTGCCCCTCTAAAAATAGTAAACATTTAAACAGAAATACAATGTGTTTTTTTACTATAACTTTATTATCTGCTGCCCTTGATTATCTGCCATCTTTTTCTTGCACCAAAGTGGGCAGAAAACTGAGTAAGCATTGTATATCAAAACTTGTTCAGGTTGTCCCAGTTTTCAAGTTGAAGTCCTTCTTGTATAAAGAACTATTGAGCCATCTTGAGCCTTTCTCCTCTTAGTAAGCTGCTTGATTGAACCATCTCAAATCAATTAAGTAACTGCATTGTCAAGAACAATTTACTTTCCCCAAAGCAGCACGGATTTAGGCCTGGTCACAGCACAGGCACTGCCTTGGTCAAATTCACAAATGTTGTGAGCAGAGTCATGGGCAGAGGCCTCTTAACTGGTGCAGTGTTTGTGACCCTGACCAAGGTATTTGACATGAATGACTATGCTATTCTGTCACAAGTTAAAAGGGAATGGAAACACTTAAACATATTCAAATCATTATTAGGATGCATCTTTTAGTGCCAGTAAAGATGGGCAAAGAAAATCTCTGTCCTGTGCTTTTGTGTTAGTACTTTTGGGGTTAGAACATTGCCTGAATGACTGAATTCTGACATCTTCTGCAGTGCTTGATAATGACAACACTAGTTTAAAATCAGTAGATTCTTACATTTACTTATTCACAGTTAAAAGTGCTGTTCTTCAGTCCCCTGAGTCCATATTTACTGTGTCCATCAGTTTTGGGGGCTGCAGTGGGCATAGCCCTGCAGACCTCTTGCTATGAGAAAAGGACTTCCACATTCCTTCCAAACGAACAACATGCTGGACACGGAGCACAGTCATCTCCACATCTATGGTGTCCCTGGAGCACTCCGCTTCTTGGCCATTTTTTATTATTCTTGCCCCAAATTTGCAACATACCTTTTCTGGGACACCGCCTCATGGACAATGCAAGTGACGTTAGGTAAATCTGTCCTGAAAGGTGGTTTTGTGCTTGCTGCACATAAATCACTTTTTAGGCAGGAATTGAACATTGTCATCACTATTGTTCATTAAGTGGGGTCATAAGATGGCTATCTTGAAAATTTGGTGTAAAAATATTAAAAAACAATAAAGTTATGAGCCCACATTAAATTTTGCAAACACAGGCTCATAACTTTGCTAGTTTTCAATATTTGTACCCCAAATTTACAACATAGCCATATCTTTATAGCACTTCATGAATGTGTCAGCTGTATTTTTTCAGATTCTGACGAAAATTTGTTTTACATCCCGAAAGGTGATTCCATGATCCCTGCATGAAATCACCTTTTGGGCAGGAGTTTAAAATGTTCTCTGCCATTGTTCATGAGGTGCAATCAGAAAGGCTGTGTTCTAAATTTGGTATCAAAATATTTAAAAGCAAAAACAGTTATGAGGTTATGTTGAACTTTGCAAATGGAGGCTTGTAAGTTTGGTAATAGTCAATATTTGTACCCCAAATCTTCAACATTTTCAAATATTCAGCATAGCCATTACTGTACAGCACCTCATGAATGTGACAGCTGTCATGTTTCAACTCTTGCCCAAAATGTGTTTTTGCATTCCAAAAGTTGATTTCCAAGTCCCTGTACAAAGTCACTTTTCAGGCAGGAGTTGAACATTTGCTCAGCCATTCTTTATGAAGCAGGGTCATAACAAAGCTATGTTGAAAATTTGGTGTACAAATATTACAAAACAACACATTTTTGAGCCTATGTTACATTTTGCTAATGCAGTCTCATAACATTGGTCATTTTCAATATTTTTACCCCAAATTCCACAGCTGCAGCCCTATCAGCCCTGGCCATAGTTTGTTTTGTGATGGCTTAACTTGAGCTGGGTGTGTTTTCTTTATTTTTATTTTTTCATTTGAAGTCTTTAGTAGCAATTCTGAAAGCTAGTAGTCTGTCTCTCTGTATTTACCTATCAGAACAGCAAGCTGAGAGGACAGACTGCACAGACAAGATATTAGGGTGAAGCAGTGACCCACTACTAGGGACAGTTCCAACTAACAATAGCTCCATTTGTTTTTGAGTAGTCTACAGCTTGTGAGGTTTTTCATTTATAAATATTACATCATTTTAGGGACTTTCAAACACCTTCTGCATTACTCACTTTTGCAGAAGCCATGTCAATTATACAGGACTAACTTATTTAAAATTTATTTTTTGAGAAATTGGTGACTGAGACATGCACACCAAGCTGCAGCTAATTTCCATATTTGACTTAGAGAAGGCATAATGGTAACAGAACAGGGAAAAATATGTAACAGGTCAGACAGCAATACTGTGGAATTACATCAGAAAAATAAAATAAATATACAACATCCAAACATACAAAGAACTCATAACTATAAAATAACAACTTGATGTAGTATTGTATGGCCTGGCAAAGCAGCACTATATTTACAGTATATACTCTGCAAAGACTGCTCACCACAGGGGAGACATGGGATGTCAGGCATAAGGACCAAGAATACTAATGCTAGAAAGGGAAGTGGAGAAGGAATGGAGGGAGAGCAGCAGCAGATTATTCCAAATGGAAGGGAGGCTAAGGGAAAATGGCCATCTTACCTAAAGAAGTCCTACAGTGGGAGATATAGATGGAGTAGGGGCAACAAAACTGAGGGACTAGGAGGAAGTGATGGTAAGAAAAAAGAAAGTGAAGATATATTAGGAAAGAAAGGTAAACCAGAATTTAGGGAAGATTGTCCTAGCTGAACCCTCACATATACCACCACCACACCAAAACTGCTACCTTATGAGGGAGAGGACTCCAGATCATGTTTTATTAGAACTGTCTAAGCCTTGACTCCAGGACCTGTCATAAACCCTCAATTTTTCCTCTAAACATAAACGGGATAAGCATCCTAGTGACATAGGATGGAATCATTTACAAATCAATGGACCTGTCATGGCACACTAGCTGTTCCATATGTAGGGAGAGGAATGAGAATGAACAGCACATTACTAAATATATTTATCTGCCCCCTGCCTTCATGGACTTGTCATGGCACTCAGTTGTCTCCCCTGAAGAGAGCTGCATGATCCCTGATGGTAGTGATTGGATGGAATTATTTGAAATTGTGCCCACCTCAGACTTGGAGACTTATCATGGCTTCCAAATTTTCTCTCAGAAGGGAAAGGATTAGAGGGGAACCTGATTTATTAAACTTTATCTCTCCCCTAAGGACCTAATAGCCATCCACCCTTTTTGTGCGCGCGCGCATGTGTGCACACACATACACTCTTTAGACAGGAGAATAGCCAGCAGGAGGCAATTAATTAAATCCTCACAGTCAGACTAACCTCACCTCCCTCTGATGGATGAGGAACTACTGTGGGACTCGATTGGTTACATTTTCATCATCTTGATCTGTCATAATCTACCTCTCTAAAGCATCCCTCATTGAAAAGAAAGGTTAGCCATCAGGGGGCCTGTAAAGTTAAATTTTTATTTTTTTCTGTTACATGTCACACACCCCACCCCACTCCACCCCAACAACAGCTGCCTGTAAAAGAAGAAGTCAGCAGGTTGCTGTGTAATTACATTTCAGCTGTCATCCATCATAATAACCTGTTATGCTCGCTCCCTCTATAGGGGAGGACCATGTAGGAGACCTGTGTAAATAATTTTTCATAATGTCTGAGGACCTGTTCAATCCTTCCACCCTTGAACAGCTCCCACTGCAGGGAGACAGGAATCAATAGGATACTGGTGGGGCTTGAAAGTCACATAAAGAATGTAATAGATTGCCCTCACAACCCAGGCACTGATACAAACAGTTGAGATACTGATAGACTGAATTGTCTCAAACTACAGTAGTTCATCATTTCCCACTGATAGCTTCGGCAGACTTTTCTTTAAATGATCCATCCAAGACATACCTGCTGCTATTACAGGCCTGTCAGTCATACCTTCATAATAGGTAAACTGATGCAGACACTAGTCAGAGGACCTAGTGGACTACCTGCAGAGAAATGGGTTCCAGGAAAGTAAGCATCATGGGTCTGTGGCAGGGAGGTCTTGTCAGACCAACCTGACAGTATTCTTTGACTGGGTAACAAATGTGGTGGATAAGAGATAAACATTAGATTTACACAATTTCCATTTCAGTAAGGCATTCAACTCAGTACCACACAAAAAGTTGTTGAAGAAATTAGATCATCAGGGAGCAGCAAAGGCCCTAGTTAAATGGGTGGAAAGTTGGTTGCAGGTAGACAGCAGAGGGTGGTGATAGTGGGGTACCACAGAGGTCAGTCCTGGGGCCAGTTCTCTTCAATATATTCATCAGCAACATAGCAGAAGGAATACAGGGCAAGATGTGTCTCTTCACAGTTAATGCTAAGCTCTGTGACAGAGTAAACAGTGAGCAGGGGTAAGGAAGTTGCAAAGGAACCTGTAAAGATTAAAGAGGTGTCTAAGGTCAGGCTGTTGAAATTCAATGCCACAAAGAACAAGGTGATACACAAAAGGAACAAGAACCCCAGGAAAGAATACAGGAGGGGAGGGGTTAAGCTGACAACTACTTCGGAGAAAAGGGGTCTGGGAGTCATCGTAAGTGAACCCCTAAAACAAACTAGCCAATGTAACACGGTTTACAGCAAGATAACCAGAATGTTGGATTATATTGGAAGGGGTTTTGCTAGCAGAAGGAAAGATATAATACTACTACTCCACAGATCACTAGTGAGATCCCATCTGGAGTACTTTGTCCAGTTCTGAAATCCTCACCTGAGGAAAAACAGAAACAGGAAGGAGACAGTGCAGTGAAAGATGAAGCAAACTAAAAGAAGATAATAGTATGTGAATTTATGCATGCATTTACAAATTGTTGAAAAAGGAAAGGCACACTGAGCCAAGGCTCATTCCAGGTGTACCCGGGGAAGGGTAGGGAATTAATACAATTCAAAATGTAACTGCAAAACAGTAAAGCAATAAAAAATGAACATTAGTGCAAACAAATAGGAACAATGAACAAGTAATGAAAGGTAACAACTGATCAATTAGACTGGTGGCAGAACAGATGACTAAATACAAATGTTCAGCAGAGACATACTAGGAGCAAGAGCATGAAGGCACACAAGGATCACTGAGAAGTTACTTCACAGCAGGGTTAGAGTGGGAGAGGCAGAGGTGGGGAAGAAGGTTATTCCAAATCGAGGGGAAACTGACAGAGAAAGCAATATGACCCATAAAGGAATTGCAAAAAGGGGTAATAATGGTTCAAGACTCTAAATAATGGAGCAAGCAGACTGGCCTAGGGAGGGGGGTTATTGCAATGAGTTGAATAAAATGAGAGACAACAATTCAAAGGAGTTTCACTTGATTCTTTGTGTACTGTGCAAAGTATGCTATTTTTCTGTGGGAGGCCCACAAGTATTTCAATCATTAGGGGAGGCTCAAGATCTTTTCCATGCCTTTGGGGAGGCTCACTATGACAAGGTTTGAGAACTAATGGTGTAGAGCAACCAAAATGATTCTGGACCAATAGGGCAGATCCTATGAGGATCGGCTTAAGGCACTTAACATGTACTTGCTGGAGACCATAAGGGAGAGGGGAACATGATAAAGACTTTCATGTTCCTGAAAGAAATATACAAGATAAACTGCAAGGAACTATTTACCAGGAATGATGGTTCAAAAACAAGGGGATGTGAATGTAAGCTGGGCAGGAGAGAGATTAAGGAGGGTGCTTGAAAGTTTTACTTTACCAGGGCAGTGCTTGAGCTGTGGAACACTCTACCACCAGAGATGGTGGGTACAAAAAGCAGTAATGGGTTAAGTCACTTTTGAGACAGAGTAAATGGCTTAATAGTTTCTACAGGAGGTAGCAGTAAGGCAGGAAGCAAGGGGAGGAGAGTGGTGAAAACTCCATCTGGACAATAGGTCAAGGGGTACAGTAGGGTGAAACTGTGCAGACTTGCTGGACCAATATTTTTTTCTGCCAATGTTGTCTGTTTCTGTGTTTCTACTTTTGAAACAAGAATGCATCCAATCTGTTGGATAATTTATTAAATGGTCTAACATCATCTGACCTTCACATCCCAAAAAACACACAAGTGAGAGTACCAAACTCTGAATGCAAATTACTACTGCATCCATTCATTACCACAGATCTTGAATTTTTGTCACAAGCAGATGCAATTTTTTTTTAAATAGCAGCAGGGTTTCTTGGATGCAATCAGGTAGATGCAAGTGCAGCATACATATGCATCTGCATCACACCAGTTTGAAAATGCTGCCCCTTGCCTGTGCAGATGTTCTTCTCAACTCCTTGTTCAGATACATGATTATGCATGGAGACCTTTGACCATCTGAAGTGGTGTCACAGAGTAAAAAATTAAAATCAAAACATCACAGTAAAAAACTGAAATATACCCACTGCAACTTAAGCCATTTCAAAAAGCTGATGAACACAGTGAAGAAAGGACTAAGTGGAGTGAAGAACAGCTCTGTAACTGTGAATACAGTTACAGGAAGAGTTGCAGCCAAAAACATGGCCAGATACTTCTTGGAATTTCAGTCATATTTCTAGAGACATTCCCTGCCTGTAAGGTAAAGCAGGTTTGAAATCTTGCTCAGGTGTGCAACGAGGTGGAGCAACATGGCCACCAGGCAGGAATGTGCTCCACAGAAGACACTGTTTGTAGATGCTGTTTGGAGAGAACTGTGTGACTTAAGATGTTTATTTGAATTTTTTTTCAACTTTTATAGAAAATAGAAAATATGTTAAAGACTGAAATTTTGAAAGCACTGAGTTAGTTAGCACCATAGTTAGGTGGATTACTAGCATAGTTAGGGAAATCTTAGTGAACTATCACGAGGAGTCAGTATTTTTAATTTTGTAGTCAGTGGTTATGCCATTTAAATCCTATAAAGTGCTATAGTGATATTCCTTGGTTTGGTTGCAGTCTTTACTTTGTCATCTGGATGCTGTCCTTTGCTGTCAACTCCAGTATTGCAGTCTATTTCAGCCCAACGCAATTTTCACTGAGATACGGAGATACAGATATGGAATTAACTTAGGTTGGGTTGTACTCTCTGCTCACAGTCCTGCATTTACCTAGCTCTGATTTGGGATTTCTACACTGTTTTCTATCTTTAACTCTATTCTGAGAACCAGACAGCCAGACTTATTAAGTATCTGGAAAGCAGTTCCAAATACTCTAATAAATACAACAGCTTTGACTGACAGTTGATGGCGCTATAATGTGACGCAACTTGCTAGACAACATGAGTTTTACAATATAATTCTGCAAGTTTGCATTAACATTTAAAGACTGCTGGTGGAGGACAAAATCAATCCAAGTCTATTTTGGAGGGATGAACCTGCATTGGATTTTTTGCTGTGGCTATTACTGCTGCCACACTTTAAATCTGAGCCAGTTTCTGGTAGGGGAAATTCTTGCCACGGCTGTAGCTGCTGACCCTCCTTATGACTATCTTTGACTCATGAAGCTGTTTAACATTGCTAGGCACTCCACAGCTGTCATTTTAGTTGTAAACTGTTTATTGAATTTTGCTTGTCTGGCATATGATGAAACCTGGTTATGACTTCTACAGACCTTTATTACAGTAATGAGAGTACTATCCTCCCATTTGCGGTTGTACTGATCTTATCAAGCAATGCAGTAACTGTTTAAAATAGAGCTGAACAGTATTCTATGCACTTTAGATCTTATCATTGGGCTAATTCTTACTGATACTTTGGATTTAAATGCACTACAGGACTGTGCACTGAGCTACCATGGTTCTCCTAATTTTTTAGATTCAGTCAAGGTTGTCTTATTTGATTCATTTGTTTAGGGGTTGGGTGGGCTTTGGCTTACATGATAAATGGATTGTAAAAGTGGTTTATTTATTGGTGGGTTGGGTGGGACAGGGATTGTAACACGGTTTTGAGGAGTGTGGGATTGAGGAAGGAAATATTAAATCTGCTATAACTTTGGGAGGTCTAAGGGTTTTAGGGATTTCATTCTTTATTGGTGTTCATTTAACAAATTTGAGATGTGTTGCGACATTTGACACTTGAGGCGTAGCTACTTCTTAACCCAGCTATTGGACCTCTGCCCTTCCAGAAAACCTCCCCTGTCAGCTGATATGTACAGAAGCTGCAGGGCAGTGAGTATTGTCTGTAGGCAGAGGATTGGGTGGAAGGGCTTGAGGAGAGCTGCTGGGGAGAGTGGGATTGGAGTGGTGGGATTCAGAAGGCACCCTGGGGCAAAATGGGTTCTAGAAAGGGGTCCTCCCTGTCTGGTTCTTATACCCATGGGTTCCACTGGTTCAAGTGGGTAGGTAGCAGGTAGGGCAACAGTCTTCACTCATCCTACTGGGGCAGTGCTTTGCAACGCCAGGTCGATGAGGAATATGACTACCATTGTGATGGATCTGATTTCCTCATGTCAACCTGACTTGCATCGCAGAGTCATGGCTGAATAGTGCTGGTCCAGTTCTAGAAGCAGTGATCCCAGCAGGGTTTTCTGTTGTACACTGCCTGAGGAATGATCACAGGAGTGGGGGAGTGGCCATTTGTTTTAGATCCAGCCTGAACTTCTCCATGCTCCCTGTGGGACCTACCAGGTTATCTGAGTGTGTGGCCATCCAAGGGAGCCCAGGTGCAGGCTGCAAGATCCGTCTTGTGTACCATGCTCTGGGCCACAAGAAGTAATTCCTGCAGGTAGCCACGGACTTCATGGCTGACCTGGTGTTGTAGTCACCTAGATGGTTAATACTGGGTGATTTCAACACCTGGGTTGACGATGAACTCTTGTCCTTTGGTCAAGACTTCCTCCAGTCTGTGGACCCACTGGGCCTGTCACAAGTAATTACCTCTGTGATCCACTCGCATGGCCACTCCCTGGTTCTGGAGTTTACACTGGACCTTGAGACTGATAACTTTGAGATTTTTTTCCAAATTCTGCTTATTGCTGCCACCCAGGGAACTCCCTTGGGAATCCACTGGACCCCCAGCTGTACCTCCAAACCCAAAACATCTCCTGTGCCCTGGCACCAGCCCGGCTATCACCTCGGCTCTCAGTTCCCCCAAGGTAGGGCCGTTCTATCTGTCTAGGGCCTTCTATATATGATTTGGGCTGGGCTGGGCTCGGTCCAGGACAGGAGAGAGTCCAGTTGATGGAGTATGGGAGGTGTGCTGGCACCTATCCCGGGGGCAGGGTTTTCCTTGGTGTTATGCCCTAGCCCCCACCCCCCAGGCAGAGTTCAAGCATGCAATGATGCCCAGGGACATCTGTCCCAGCTCTGCTTCCCCTCTACTAATGCCCTGAAGCATAGCAGTGCCTCCGGTCTCCACTGGGGGCTGCTGTGGTGCTGAGCATACCCCTGGATCCCCCCCAAAGAGGAGAGCAGTCCTTTGGATGCTCAATCCTCTCTCTTCCCCCTTCTGACCCCCGATGGCCTGGGCTTGTTCCCAAACCCGGGTCACCAGTGTAGCATGAGATGTGGCAGCCAGTGGCTCAATCATCAGCGCCACTGGGCCGACTGATAACTTTGAGATTGATTTGGTCATTTGGTTGGAGCACTGCATGTTGAAGTTCTTATTTGGGGTCCCCCCAATAATTCTCCCCCTGTGGAGATGGCCCATTACTGCCTTTTAAGGGGTTTGACACCATTAGGATTTCAGGTGGCACTGGACCCATCAGGTGTATTGACTGCTTGCAAAGCAGGACCAGGGGAAGCAGTGATGGCCTATAACAGGGCCATTATCTCAGCCCTTGATTCTGTAGTACTGCTCTGTGTATGACACTTAGCCTCATGCCTAAGAATCCAGTGGTTTAATGGGGAGCTCAGGGAGCTGAACACCAAGGGTTGGAGGCTGGAGTGCCTCTGGTGGAGATCTTAAGCTGAGGAGGACAAATTGGTTTTGAAATCCCATTATAAGGAATATCAAAAGAAAATCTCCCATAAGATGGCAGAGTTCCTGTCCAGGGAAATTGTTGCAGTGAAAAAGGGACAAGCTAATCTTTTCTGGATGGCAGACAGACTTCTTCACCCTATCTGTCTCCACCCAGTGAGAGTCTTATCATCTACCAGATGCAAAGAGTTTGCTCTATTTTTCACTGACAAAGTGTGCTCTGTCAGATCGAGTATCTCCCCCAGGGCCTCCCAGACAGCATGTGGTGTCAAGCCTGGGATTAACAGAGGTCCTTCTCAAGTCTGGAGTGAGTTTGACCCAGTGGAGGTGGAAGAGGTTAGTAAGATTGTCTAAAAACTGCAACCAGCACACTGTGACCTGGACCTGTGTCCAGCACACTTCTTAGTGGGCTGTGTTGAGTCCATCAGGCCAGTGTTCACTGAGATAGTCCGGTGTTCTCTTTTGAGGGAGATTTTTCACAAGCCTTTAAAAGAGGATCTCATGACACCCCTCTTGAAATAGCTTTCTTTGGACCCATACTGTCTGGTGAATTACAGACCCTTCTCTAACCTTCCCTTTTTGGTAAAGGTTATTGAGAAAGTGGTGCCAGTACAGCTTAAGGCATGTCTTGCTGCCTGTGACATCTTTGAACCATTCCAGTCCGGACTTAGGTCCAGGCATAATATGGAGACCGCCCTTGTCAGGGTTCCATGTGTAAACATTGTGGGACAAACCATCATGGAAGTAAATATCGCAGCCAGTACCTCATGGACATTAATGAAGTCCTGAAAACTCATCACTGTACAGAACTGTGTGGGCATGAAGCAGGCAGTACAAGCCCTTTGGTGCACCCCACCATTACCTCAGAATGGGTGCGATGGACAAGGGGGGATTCCATGCATGTTCCCCTGCCTCCCTCCATGACACGCTTGCAGTCCAGTGCTTTGGTAGAGTGGTGGACCCCTGTGCAGTCCCAGGTATGTGTGACATTGCTTTCCCCCTGCTTCATAAGCATGCTACCCAAACGGGGGGCAGAATGTAACATGGCACAGGTGTCCATATGGTGGCATAGCTGCTGGCAGTCCTGTCTACCATTATGGGTCCTGGCTGTGCGATGCCCTGTCTGTATGCCAGGTGTAGTGCTCCTATACTTGTCATGCCCCCCCATATCTGTGCCCCTGCCATCCACACATATCCATTGCTGATCAATGTCACATGCCCTCTCCTATGGGATGCCTGTGCTGCCTTTGGTTTCCTGAGTACTCCCTCTGCCCTGCTGCAGGATGCCACCCTCCTGCTTCTGCTGCATGAGACCCTGGCTACACACCATGGGCTGTGTGCATGCAGAGTTATCGCCGGGTGATATGTTGTACCAGGTGACCTCTTTGCCCACAATGTGCTACCCATGATATTTTTTACTGCTTTATTTTTCTAGTGATACGAATTCATGGAAGCCTTGTCAGGGTTCAAAATGATTCCTTAGGGTGAGAGATGGGGGGAACAATCTGTTTTTGTTCTCCTTGATCTCTCTGCTACATTTTACACCATCAATCATGGGGTGCTAGTGGCTCACCTTCGGGAATGTTGTGGTCTTACCAGTACAGTCATCAACTGGTTCAAGATTTTTCTCACAGCAGAACACAAAGAGTGGTGATGGGAATTGTTTCCTCATTTATTTATGTATGTATGTGTGTATGCATGTATGCATGTCTTAAGTAACTGGGTAGGTGGACTGATCCAAAGGACCGTTTTCAGGCATGACCCGGGCCACAGGGTGGCATCAACAAGAAAATCAGATAGATGAACAATAAATACAGGTTCATATACATACAGGTTCATACCCAATGCCATTGTCCTGTGGAGTCCTGCAAGGTCTAATCCTATCACCCATTCTTCTTGCAGTGTATATGCTGCCCCCTCGGAGACATTATTAGACAGTACAGTATGGATTTTCACTGCTATGCAGATGACACCTAACTGTACATGTCTTTTGCACCTGAACAACAGAGTGTGGTCTCTGTATTTAATTCTTGCTTTGCCAAGGTCCAGGGCTGGATGTCCCCCAACTGGCTAAAGCTTAACCTATATAAGACGGAGGTATTGGTGATTAAACCTGGTCACCAGCAGTCTACTGAGCAGGTCAGGGAGAACTCTGACTTAATATTCGGTGACTCCCAGCTGACCATCTCACCAAAGGTGAAAAATGTGGATATAATCCTGAACAGCAGTAAGATACTTAATGCTTAGGTGTCAGCTGTTGTCCAAAGCAGTTTTTACCACTTGAGGAGTATCACCCAGATTAAACCTTTTATTCCCCTCGATTACCTGTCCTCACTAATACATGTCTTTGTGATATCCAGCATATATTACTGCAACATCCCTATGCCTGGGGCTAGCTGGAGTTGCTCTGCATTGCCTGCAGCTAGTGCAGAATGTTGTGGCCTAGCTGTTGGAGGGCCTTCCTAGGTCCTACCATATAATGTCAGTTTTACATGGTCTTCACTGGCTACCAGTGAGGTGGCAGATCGCCTTTAAGGTCAGACTGCTGAATTATAAAGCCCTACATAGCCTTGGGCCTAGCTACCTGCACAACCTACTGTTTCCCTACTGGCTCCCCCCCCCCACTCTCTGTTACACTGATGAGGGCCTATTAGCAGTTCCCAGGGTCCAGTCAAAATTATCTGGTGAGCGTGCATTTTCCATAGCCAGTCTGACCCTCTGGAACTCACTTCCAAAATCCTTTAGAGAGGCCCCCCTCACTGGAAGCCATTAAAAGGGGTCTAAAGTCCTATCTATTTAAGTAATCATTTTCCCTATATTTAAATTGTTGAATACACCTTGATTATAGTAAGTTTTATTAAGTTTTAGTTGTGCAGTAGTACTGCCAGTTACATTTTATATTACATTCTTGTTCACATTTTAAATTGTCTTATTTTATTATTATATACTTTTACTATTGTACAGCACCTAGAGCCTCTGGGGATTGACACTTTATAAACTTTACTTACTTACTAGTTACTACTACTACCTGCCTGCAGAATCACTGTAGGCCACCACAGAGAATCTCTTTAGATATATCACAGAATACCTGAATGTATATATGGCTGCTATTTATACAATATACATCAATGATTTTTGCTTAAAATAGAAGTGCTAGGTCAAACATAGGCTTGTAACTGGCTAGATACATTTTTTATCTTGCTAGTAGGGTTTATCACCACTGTTTATCTTTTCAGTGGGGTACATCACTCTATCTACTGCCTGCAGAGTGCTATGCCTTGTGCTCTGCTGAACTATGAGTTGGCACAGGACAGTCTTTAATGAACCATGTGGTAGTAGTTGTTCATTTAAACCAATCACACACCAAGAAAACAGTCATAACCAAACATTTCAAAAGATGGCAGAATGCAGATCAGTACTGGGGAAGTTACTTTTAAAATGTACCATATTAAAATTACTAGTTAATCTAAAAAATGTATAATAAATTACAATTGCTCATTACTTGTTTTAGTAAAGAAATAAGCACTGTAACAGTAATAGTAATGCATATTACTGTTTATGTTACATTATTTTACATTTCCTTACACATCTTCTGTTGTAAATCATGGACGAATATAACTGTGGAAGCACAATTGATTCCACTTAATAGCAATTTAATTTAAAATTTTACATAATCTAACACAACATGACATAATGTAATATATTATAAATCACTACAGTGATTTCAGCTAATCATCACACAGAGCCATTGTACTTCTTATTCTATGTAGTTTGCTGTCATGCAAGAGCAACAGGAGAGAAAGTGCTCTACTTACTAGGTTTACTAAGTATGACAAGGCAAAAGCAGTAGAATAACCCTTCGGGATTGTCTCCCACTCCAAGTGGGTGAATTATACCCAGGTTTGCTTTGAGCAGTAGTACTTACCAAGCACATTTTTAAATTCTGTTATAGTTGTTTGGTACACCAGTTCTTGGGGCAATCGATTCCATGCTCTTACCAATCAGATGGTAAAGTAGTTGTCCCTTTTATTAGTGCCTGCCCTTGTGACAATAAGCTACTTATTGCGGGACCTTAGATTATTTATTCTTGTACAAAATTTCAGCCCACACTTAGACATTAAGTCCGGTGAATGAAGAATTTTAAATAACATTAACAGATCCCCCCCTTTGTCTTCTATTTTGTAGGTCAAATAAACCCATCTCCATCAGCTTATCGTCATACATCGTATTTATAATTGAGGAACCATGTTGGTAATCTAACTCTGCACCCTCTCCACCAAATTGACATCCCCCCTCGAATATGGATTCCAGGAGAGGGACCCATAATCTAAATAGGGCCCTATATATTTTCTGTACAATGGAATTAAGCACTGGGCATTCATGGATATAAATGTGTGCTGAACAGTTTTAATTAACCCATTCATTGTTTGTGTAAGTTTTCTGTACAGTGGTCAGACGCAGATAATTTATTGTTGACCATTACACCAATGTCCTATTCTTTATCAGTGGACTGCAGCTGTATTGTATTTAATGAATAGGAATACAGAGGGTTATTTCTACCAAAATGTAGGATGAAACACTTGTCACGATTAAATTACATTTTATTGTTAGTTGCCCAATCTTCAATAGTTTCAAGGTCATTGACCAACAATAGGTATTTTGTAACAGAATTCATCTCACCACCCACCTTGATGTTGGTGAATTTGGAAATGAAGTTCCTAGTGTTGGAGTGCATATCACTTATAGAGATGCCGAACAGGGTGGGACCCAAGATGGAGCCCTGGGGCATCCCACTATTAACACATCCCTCCTCAGATAGCTGTCCATTTATCTTGACACATTGAGTTCTTTGCAATAACCAACCTTCCACCCACCTGACTAAACTCAGACTAATACCCATGGTAATTAGTTTCTCAACCAAAATGCTGTTAAGAACAGTATCAAATGCTTTTCTGAAATCCAGCAGTATCACATCTGCAGGAGTACCCCTGTCAAGACTTAAGCTTACATGGTTGTAAGAGGACAACAGGTTTGTAGTACAAGATTGTGGCTCTGTTTAAATCCATGCTGGTTCTCATCTGACAGACCTAAAGTGCATATTTCAGACTCAAATCAATGTGTTATGAGTTATTCCATGATTTTGCTTCAAAGGGATGTCAGGCTGATGGGTCTATAGTTCCCAACATTACTCCTATCCTCCTTGTTGTATGGGAATGACTACTGCCCTTTGCCAATCCCCCAGCACTACTCCCATGTCCAATGATTTATTAAAGAGGATGGCCAGTGGGTGTGACAGAAGAGCAATAATTTGTGTGCAAGTAAATGAAGGAGAGACTCAACCCACTCATGGATGTATTATTTATTTTTTTACTTAAATCTTTGTAATTCCATAAATAAAGTATACATTCTTATAAAATCAAGCCACTTATAAACTTGAACTTTCAAATGGTAAGCATTTTTAGGACTAGCCTGTCCCTTGTTCAGACCAAATATAAGTGCTGCATTTAAAACATAATGAAGAAATATGTAAATATAGGACAATATTGAGCTTGACTTTATTTATAAAACCAAACTATGTTTGATATAAGTATTCAGGGGGAACAAACCTGATAATAAAGAATCCTGTAAATATTTTTCTTAACTTCGGTTTTGAAATGGCTTAGGCTAATAAGGAAACAAAGAATTTACAATTTTAAATCTTATTACATATTGTTTTTTTTTTAAATAAAGCATTAAAACAGGTTTATAAATCAACTGTAGCACTTATATTTGGTCTGAAGAAGGGACAGGCTAGTCCTGAAAATGTTTACCATTTGAAAGTTCAAGTTTATAAGTGGCTGGATTTTATAAGAATGTATACTTTATTTATGGAATTACAAAGATTTAAGTAAAAAAAGAAATAATACATCCATGAATGGATTGAAAGACTCCTTCATTTACTTGCACACAAATTCTTGTTTCACCAACTGGAAGACACCCCCCCCCCCCATAATTTTTAGGACAACAATTTATAAAAGGGAACCGAGGGAGAACCAATAACACTGTTACAAGTGTGACAGAAGAGCAGCCATTTCTTTGAGGAACCTTGGGGGGATGTCATCTGGGCCAGGACTACTATTACCTCTGAGTTCCCTTAGTGCACAGAGAACCTCCTTATCAATAAAACTATGAATGTTGGCTAAGTGTGTTTTAAGAACTTCATTAGCTTTACTCTTTTCAGAATAGACTTAGCAAAAATAACAGTTCAATAAATTTGCCATATCTAGGTCATCATTAATAACGGTGCCACTATTCAAGAGTGGCCCTATTGTCTGAGGAGTATTTTTATTATTATTAATGTATGCAAACAGAGATTTTTTATTATCTCTCGTGTGCAATTCTGAATTGACTTTTATATTTTTCCCTCTTAATCATGGATTTCAAAAATGTTTGTTAATTTATGTATTTTTGTTTATTCTGTTCTGAAGGATCGTGTTTAAGTCTTCGGTAAGCATTTCCTTTAGTCTTAGTTTGTTTCTACATACAAGATGTTAGCCAAACATGCATCTTTCCTTTACTATTATATTTCTTTTTTATAGGGACATAATTATGTTCTAGCTGCAGAATTATGCACAGTAGTAGTTCCCATGAGTCCTCTACAGAAAGTACAACCATTTCAATATCACAGTCAGTGACTGATAAACTTCTGCCCATCTCATTGAAATTGGCCTTGTCATAGTCCCTAAAAATGGCAGTACCAATAAATTTTGGCCTAAGGGACGTCAAGCTGCATGTAACAATATTACGGTCACTGTTACCTAGAGGACTCAGAACTGAAATATCAGGTATTTCAGACTCTATATTTGTAATAATTAGATCCAAGGTATAAAGACCCCGTCAGAAGAAGCCAGAAGGGGAAGGAAGGAAACATATTCAATTCAGTGCTTTAAAGTAACTGGTAATTGCTAATTTTTCTTTTAAACTTAGATTGTGGGCTTTTAGTGACACTATACTTTCTTTCTTGTCTTTACTTATAATTGTTTTTGGGCTGTTGACAATTTAAAACATAGTGGTGGTGTAATTCTGTGCTGTCTTTAATTGCTGCAAATTTTATCTTGGCTTGTCTGACTGCCCTGTAGTTGGGTGAAGGGTGTTAATTGTCTGGCCTCTGACCTCAGCTACGTGATAACTGGAGGTGGAGCTTAGTCAGAGTTAAAATAGCAAGCAGAGTTTTAATTTCTCAGAAGAAGCCAGAAGGGGAAGGAAGGAAACATATTCAATTCAGTGCTTTAGAGTAACTGGTAATTGCTATTTTTCTTTTAAACTTAGATTGTGGGCTTTTAGTGACACTATACTTTCTTTCTTGTCTTTACTTATAATTGTTTTTGGGCTGTTGAAAATTTAAAACATAGTGGTGGTGTAATTCTGTGCTGTCTTTAATTGCTGCAAATTTTCGCCCCTCCTCCCTTCCCCAACTCTTAATTATATGCCCTGTTAAATCTGATTGACAGGAGCTAAACACAGGGTATAGTAAGGGGTGTGAAGTAGGAGGGGCATAAGGGGGAAGAACCCCACCCTCAGCACGACAAGTGTTTTGACTCATTTGTTTATTTATTGGTTTCTTTTTCTTTAAAAAAAATTATCTGAGGATCAGTGGCTGGATTTTTAGTACAGTAAATTAATAAAAAGGGAACTAGGAGAGCTTCAGTAGCAGACAAGTAGTGGAATTGCAGTATAATGTGGGAGTGGTACAATGCAGTGGCTGTGGGGCAGCCATATTCAGGCAGACCTTCTGGACACTGAGGTGCTGCCCTATCTGCATGCATCTCTCTGGACTGTGGGATGAGGTATCCAGACTCACAGCAGAAGTAAACTGGGTCAGGAGTACCATCACCCCTATCCAGGGACCACCCAGTCCAATGCAACTACCTCAAAGGATGCCAAGAACGAGGAGCACTTGGATGACAGTGGGCACAGGGAGGGTTAGAGCAGTTAGGCAGAGGCACATCCCAGATCCTATTCCACTCAAGAACTCATATGCCACACTGGCAAATGAGGACAAACAAATAGAGGTACCCAGAGAAGTGGAAGGAAAGGATGTGGAGGTTAGCCAAGGAGGTGACCTCAGCGGGGAAAGCAGTGGACCCCAGAGGAGGAGGAAGTGAATCCTGGTGGGGGACTCCATCATAAGAGGGATCCAGCTAGGAACACAGGAGGGGGAGGACAGGGAGGTGAGGTGCCTACCAGGTGCCACGGCATGGAGGGATGGAAGGAAGATCCTGGGGATGACTGGGAAGGCAAGACGGGAGGGTGAGCTGGATGTCATTATCCACCTAGGTACTAATGACCTGGCAAATGGGGAGCCAAAGGAAGTTCAGGAAGAGTTTATGAAACTGGGGAGGGGTCTCAAGCAAGTAGCTACTTCTGTCACTTTCTCAGAAGTACTACCTGTGAGAGGCAAGGGAGAGCATAGGAGTGCATGCACCAGGAACTTTAACTCATGGTTGAAGAACTGGTGCTGTGAGGAAGGGTTTGGATTCTTTGGTGACTGGGGACCCACCTGGAGGGATGGAGGTTTGTTCAAGCTTGATGGCCTGCATCCATCCTGGAGGGGAATCCAAGCACTCAATGATAAGTTTAAATGCTACATTGACAAGCATTTAAACTAGCAAAGGGGGGTGACAGGCCAGCAAGGAGGGTACCTACTTGCTCACCCCCCACAGCTAGCAGTGGAACCAGTGAACCAGAGGAGTGGCTATCTCTGCAAAGCAGTGTGCAAAGATGGTGATTAGTGCCCAAGAGTGGATAAGCAGAAAAGGGCAAAATTCAGCAGAAGGGCAGACAGCAAGGAGAACCAGGATAAATGACAACCACAAGGGGTAGGAGTAGAACAGTGAAACAGTCTAGGAGGTCAAATCATGGAAAGCCATGTGTGCAAATGCCAGGAGCCTTAGCAACAAGATGGAAGATCTGGAGGCTGTCATGGTACAGTCAGACCTGGACATTGTGGCCATCACTGAAACCTGGTGTAATGATAACCATGACTGGGAGATGACCATACCTGGCTACCACATATTCAGAAGAGACAGAGCAGGCAGGAAGGGAGGAGGAGTGGCACTGTATGTGAAAAATGACATAAGGGGAACAAAATGGGGGAGAGATACTGTGGGTTAAGCTGGAAAGGAAAATGGGGACAGCCATCCGCACAGGTGTGGTCTATAGACCACCAGCCCAGGAGGAAGAAACAGATAGGGAGCTGATGCTAGCCATCCAAAGGATGGCAGACAAGGGTGAGGTAGTACTGGTTGGAGACTTCAATATCCCAGACGTGGACTGGAGCATCCCAGCAGCAGCATCAACTAGGGACAGATTTATCCTGGACTCCCTTCAGGGTGCCTTCCTCAAGCAACTGGTCATAGAACCAACTCGGCAGAAGGCAATACTGGACCTTGTGCTCACAAACAGGGACAGTGTGAGGGGGTAACAGTGGGGGAGCACCTGGGAAACAGTGACCACCAGTCATTGTGGTTTGAAATCACAGAAAGAGCAGAACCAAACCACACAAAAACACGTATCCTGGATTTTAGGGGGCAGACTTTGGGAAAATGGGGAGATACTTGAAAGAGGCATTAAGGGGAATGGGACAGGAATCAGGGGTTGAGGAACAGTGGGCAGTATTTAAAATGGGGATTACAAGAACAACAGAATTATGCATTCAGCAGGTTAGCAAGAGGAAAAGGAAGAGGAGACCATTATGGTTTTCCAAAGAGGTAGCAAAGAAAGTGAAAGCCAAAAAGATTGCATTCAGGCAATACAAAAGGACACAGGCAGAAGGGATAGGAGAAGTACCAGGAGAAGCAAAGGGAGGCAGGAGGTCAATAAGGAAGCCAAAGCTCAGACAGAAGAACACATTGCAAAATCAGTGGGTAGAGGGACAAAACCTTTACAGGTACATAAGTGAAAAAAGAAAAGACAAAGGAGGATAGTGAGACTGAAGGGGGAGGATGGGGGCCACATGGAGGATGACAACAGTAAAGCTGACATTTTGAACAGGTATTTCTGCTTAGTCTTTACTGAGGAAGAGGAGGAAATGGGTCTGAAGGAGTACAACGGGTGAGAATGGTGCAGAAATGGACACAAGTCCCTTTACACGAGAAAGGGTCCTGAAGGAACTGGAAGTAATATGAGTTGATAAAGCAATGGGGCCAGATGGGGTGCACTCAGGGTCCTTAAAGAACTAAGAGAGGTGGTGGCTGAACCTCTGACTATCCTGTTTAGCCGATCACTGGAAACAGGGAGGTACCCAAAGACTGGAGGACAGCAGATGTAGTCCCTTATACAAAAGTGGGAACAAAGAGGAAGCAGGAACTACAGATCAGTCAGCCTCACCTCGGTAGTGGGGAAGACTGGAGCACCACTGAAGGAGAGATTGTGGAACATCTGGCTGTCAATGAACCACAGGACCTAAGGCAGCATGGTTTCACCAGGGGAGGTCATGTCAGACCAACCTCGTTGAATTTTTGACTGGGTGACTAGGAGGTGGATCAGGGGAGGCAGTGGTTGCTTGCCTATCTGGACTTCAACAAGGCCTTTGACACTGTGCCACATAGAAGACTATTACACAAACTGGGAATATGGGTGTTGGCAGGACAGTAGTGTGGTGGGTAGGTATCTGGCTGGGTGGCAGGACACAGAGGGTGGTGGTAAATGGCTGTCCTCCACAGAGGGAAGAGTGACCAGTGGGGTACCACAGGGATCAGTGCTGGGACCGGTCCTATTCAACATCTTCATCAGTGACATTGCAGGACTTAGAAGGCAGAATTTCACTGTTCACTGATGACACAAAGCTCTGTAACAGAGTAGACACACCAGAGGGTGTAGACAGAATGAGAAGTGACCTGCAGAAACTTGAAGAATGGTCAGGAGTTTGGCAGTTGAAATTCAATGCAAAGAAGTGCAAGATAATGCATATGGGCACAAAAACCCTGGCACAATATATCAGTTGGGGTGAGGATATAGCATGCACCAAGTAGGAAAGGATCTTGGGGTTGTCATCTCTGATGACCTCAAGGTAGGAAACAGTGTGACAAGACAGCAGGTAAAGCAAATAGGATGCTGGGATGTATAGGCAGGGCATCACCAGCAGGAAAAGGAGGTCACTAATTCTGCTATACAAGACACTAGTGAGGCCCCACCGTATACAGTGTACAGTTCTGGGAGACCATACCTATGTAAGGACATGACAGGGTAGAGAAGGTTCAGAGGAGGGCAACAAAGATGGTGCATGGATTGCATCACAAGTCCCTATGAAGACAGGTTGAAGGAACTGAACATGTACTCCCTGGAGGAGAGGAGGGAGAGAGGGATATGATAGAGACATACAAGTATCTTACAGGGAGGAACAGGGTGCAGGAAAACACTATTTTTAAGCGAAAAAGATGTTCCAGGACTAGAGGGCATGGGATGAAGTTGGAGGGAGGACGATTCAGAGGAAACATGAGAAAGAATTTCTTCACAGAACGGGTGGTGGACAAGTGGAACATCCAGCCAGAGGAAGTGGTGGGGGCTGAAACAATCACTGGATTTAAGAATGCATGGGATAGACATAAAGGAATTCTGGAGGTCAGGGGTAAGGGGCAACAGACTTCTAGGAAAACAAACTGAACTTACAAGCTCAAATGGGCAGACTGGGTGGGCCATAGGCCCTTATCTGCCGACACTGTCTATGTATCTATGTATCTATGTGTGGGTTCATCTATTAGTTGCTCAAGTCCATGGCTTAATAAAGATACCACTAATTCCCTCTTAGTTTCATTGGTTCCAGAAAATGTTTTCCATTTTATACTCAGTAAACTGAAGTCACCAAGAATAATTGTATCACCCATATTTGGAGCATTGGTTATCTCACAAATGAAACAATCATTGTATGCTTTGCTTGAAGAGGGGGTCCTATAACAATTTCCCATACTTATTGTGGGCCTACCCTTAAACTGAAGTTTGATCCAGATACTTTCTATAGCATTGTCAGGATCTTCAATAATCTGAGACTGATGGGAAGATATATCATTTTTTATATAAAGACATACACCTCCCCCTACTCTGCCAACTCTGTTACTGATACAGAGTTTATAGTCGGGTATCTCTCTGATCCAATTGCAAGAATCATCTCACAAGGTCTCAAGTGATAGCAACAATATCCTCCTGATCTTTTAAAAGAATGGCTTCTAATTCATCTTTCTTCTCTAAATTCAAACTTCTGGCATTGGCCGTTAGAATTTTATACTGGTTAATCATCTCAGTTTTATAAAATCATGACAAGAAAAAAGGGAGTTGGTTCCTATTTCCCCCTTATGAATTAGTTTAAAGAATCAGCTATTTGTTTTTCAAACTTCTTTCCTAGCATAATACATAAAAGAGGCAGTATAATGCAGTGGTTTAAGGCCCTGAGCTGCAAACCTGGATTTTAATCCCACTGCCCTCACTTGCATACTGTGTGACCCTGAGCAAGTCACTTAACTTCCTTGTGCTCACAGGTCACACCTGTAAACAAGCTTCAGCTTAGTGTGTCTCTCCTGGTTAAAAAAAAAGTTACTCCCTCTCCTACTAAAATGGAGATCATGCCAACTAAACAAGCTGAGTTTTTGTTCAAATTATTCCAAGTGGGTAATACAAGAGAAGTCCTTTTTCAGAGTCCACTTCCAAAGCCACTCATTATTTTGTTTTGTTTAGTAATGCTTGCCCTGGGAACAGGTAAAACCTCTGAGAAGCAGATCTCATTTCCTCGGGCTATAAGAAGTTCACTAAAGGCAATAAAATCATGTTTTATTTCTTCGATACCAAATTTATTAATATCATTGGTACAAATGTGGACTATTACCAATGGATTCTCCCCTGTTTTACTTAATATATTCTCCATCTTGGTGAGATCAAATATCCTAACTCCTCTAAAGCTGCCACAAGATTGTTTTGCTTTGTCTGGGTTGCACACAGTCTTATAAATATATTTGATCATGGAGCCACCTAGGATGTACAGTATGATTGTTGGGGATGATGCTTACAAGTTCATGATCCATACTACCAATATCCATCATACTCAATGCCTTGGGTGCACCTTCATTTTGCACCAGGTTAATATCAGAAGGGGGAGTATCCTGAGGTGAGTCACTAGGAAAATCCTGTTGTGTAAGTACAGTGGATTCATTGCGTTGCACATTTGTAACTTCATGAGACAATAAAGGGGCCCCATTGTTGACTAGTCCAAACTTTAATAGTGGGACATCATTTGGTTTGGGGGAGACATAGGTTGACTATGAGAGGGAGGCGAATCATTTAATAGGGTTTCACAAGATTCATCACATAAGTGGAGGTATCTGTTAGTTAGGGGCTGCTTAAACCTCAATGCTTTATGACCCTTTGTATATCTATGCTTGTTATCAGCTGAGGCCCAGTCAGATTCTACACTTTCATCCTTGGGCTCATCATCTTCCCTGTCCCTTTTCCTACTTTTAGTGTCAGAGTTAAACTCAGTGTTCATCAGTATTCAAGGTGAAGTAAGGTTTGCAGGGGAATTAAGTCCATTTTCACCATTTGGGGTACAGGATAGCTGATGCTTAGAATAGTTCACCCGCTCCTTGTTGTCATTTGGCAAATTTGGGGGGTTACTGGACCAAAAAGTAATTTGGGGGGTTACTGGAGCCAAAAGTGGAGAGGTTATTTAGTGCCTTGATCCTTGAAGCCATTTCATCCTGGCTTCTTTCCAACAACTCATGTTTATTGTAGAAAGTATTTATTTCAACAAGTGATTCAACATTATTCCTATATTTATCACAGGTAAATTCTACCTGAATTACCTGCAAATCCATAAGTTTACACGTAAAACAGCTAGAGTATTTTAGACCAATTTCCCCATCCAGTGTGTCTGCTATTGAGGTTACCCCATATTATTGACACAATACTTACTGTGACCTATAGTTTTTTAGCCTAATGTGTTACAAAATCTATATGACAGCAATTTTAAACAAGGTACCTGAAAGCCATCCAGTTGTCCCTGGCGGGCATGGTAGACATGCACAGACTCTCTTATCTCTGTGTTTTTCTCCACATGGGTTTGCCTGCTCAAGCTTGCTCTGCTTGCAGAGTGGTGTGGTTTTATGTGCCTAAATCTGGAAGTCTCATCAGGGATGCTTGCCATGTCATGAGACTTTGAATAGTGAACATGAGTGGAATGGATTTTAAAAAATACTTAGTAATAGTCCCCAGATAAAGTTCTGTGCAAATAGTGCTGAAAGTGCTTCAAAAAGTAATAATATCACTTACAAGTCAGACCCTGGTATATGCTATAGTTCCAAGTGAGTCCTAGGATCTACTATACCCAGTGTTCTCTGCTGTGTCACTACTGATGGTCTGAACTATTTAGACTGGAAAGTCAAATCTCTATTGCCTGTTATTGTAAAAGGTCAGTGGGCAAATAACTACTGCCCTGTCTAAGCTATGTTAAAATGTTCACAAGCAGATAACCACCCTGATATATAATAAAATAAATATTGCTGCTCTCAATCTCTCAGTAAGCTATACGCTAAACAGATCCCCCTGCAGAGTGGTGTAGCGTTATGTGCCTAAAGCCAGAAGTCTCGTTGGGGCAGTTGCCACGACATGAGGCTTAAGAATAGTGCAATATGAGCTGAATGGACTTTAACAATACTTAGTAATAGCCCCCAGTCAATGTTCTGTGCAAATAGTACTGAAAGTGCTTCAAAAAGAAATAAAATCACTTAAAACTTGAACCCTGGTGTAAGCTACAGTTCCTAGTGAGTCCAAGCAGATAACAATCCTGATACACAATAAAATGAATACGGCTGCTCTCAGTCTGTCAGCATACCACTGTGTACATCACTTCAGTGCCATTGGGGAGGATGGCAAACTAAAATTAATAAAAATACTCTAAACTTGTTACAAATCCCTTCAAGCTACAATCAAGTGATTTATAATAAGATAATAGGGCCTCTGAGGGATGTCTCTTATGGTGTGAGAGACACCTCTTTAAAAGTTTGGGCAGACAGAACTGTTCAGATTTGCATCACAGTCCTTTTGCTCAAACCTTCCACTTGCAATCTCTTATACATAAGAGACAAAATTTAAACTATTAACTTACAACATAACATAACTTATGAAATTGGTGTAAAGAATTCTGTATCCTGATTTATTGTGAGCTACTTTCATCCTGGCCATTATCCAAGCACATCAGCCTGGCTGAAAGAAGTCCCCACAAAATCAAGACTCTGCACTCCAACCATAGTAATCCACCTCTCGTTTGAGCAAAATGCCAGCAAGTGACAGAGCGGCACAGGGTAATAGTTCACACAATGAGGCACATCAGGACACACACCACATCTAAAAGTAACATCTCCACCTCTCACTCAGCTGTGTTCCACCATCTTCTGCTCACTCATTCACTCTGTCTTAACTGATGACCACGAGTAACATAAGTGGCTCGGTCTGAAACCAGATGCCACTCGCAAACAACTGGACCAGACTCCATTTCATGTTTTAAATATGAAGGTGTTTTAAAAATGCAGCAGCTGTTTGTCCAACTGCAAATAACTTAGCCCAACTCTATTTTATGGCAACAGCTGTTCTCCAACTGCAAACCACTCAACTCCACTTCACATCAAAGCAGTGCAAGAAGCGAAACCACTGCTTATCCTCAGTACTGCCAGTAAAGCAATTTGGTGCCACCTCCAGGAAGGCAGCTAACAATACAATGTCTATATTGGACAATGTTTTTTGTTTAGTCTAATTATTCATTTTATAACCTTTTTTAAAATAAGTTTAATAATAACAAATATATATTTTTAGAAAATACCCTGTTCTGTACAAAGCATCCCATTTCATAATCACAATAAGGCACTCCAGGGAGTGTGTTATGGTGGACTAATGACCTCATGCTCAACCCACCCAAGATGGGCCATAATCCCACCATAACACACCCCCTGTCATGCCTTATTGCTTACATAATGTATAATACGGGACCAAATGAGGCGAACCTATTGAGTCAGTCTCCACCCAGCTCAGCAGACATATCCACTTATCCAATTATTATAGTGATAACACCATATTTGTCTGGGTTTGCAAGGTACTAACCAGACCAGGAGAAATAAACACTGAGGCCAAAGACTGAGGCATTTATTAAGCTCCCTGGTGTAGTTATTAGCAAGAAAACCCAGCCCACTATTGGTATTACTTCTATTATACTGAACATATTTTTTTCAAAATTCCCAAACTGCAAAAATCTGTTTGTTTTACTGTAGTACATCCTTGAGAAAGCAGCAATTGTTTCTCACAGACATGCTGTAGTATTGCTTCATGTTTCTGATTGGCTGTTGGTATCCCATGATATGGGCATGTCAAATTGAGCAACTCAAATTGAGTGACTCAGTTTGAAAGCCTGTGATTACAGTGAGTGTGAAAGGATAGTGAGGAGTGGTTACAGCAAGGATGAGAGTACAAAGTTGTGACAGGAAGAATAGAATGACTGGGAAAGGGAGCCATAGCGCAGGAGGATATAAGAGAATGTTTGGCCAGGCAGTTCCCAACTGGACGTTTGGTGCTGAAGAATGAGAGATGCCTCAGGTGCAGGCATCCTGGGTTCAGAGCTAGGTGGGTGGGAATAATCAGGTTTTATTTAGGTTTGGTATGTAACTTTTTTTCCCCCACATTCCCCTGCCCGATATATGTGCTGCAGGGTCGTCCTATCACTGATGACTTGCCTCCCTGAATTGCTTCCCAAATTGACCCCTTTACCCCAGTGTCAGGCCCTCCCAGTTGATTATAAAAATAATGGGGGGTACGGGAGGCTATGCCCCCATGCATAAAAATATTTGTTCAGATCACCTCCTGGAGAGTGTTGTGGAACCTCGCTCTTTATGGTTACTCTGTAGTGAACATCACCATTGTTGTTTTTGGTGATGTGTACTCACTTATGTTACACTCACTATTTTCTCTTCACTGATATGACATGGAACCAGCTGCTGCATGTTTAAGAGGGAGAGAAACTGGGCTTGCTGTGGGCTTGCTCTCTGATTGGCTAAGTACACATGCAGAAGACAATCAGAATGCAGAGCAACTATCCCATTATTGTTCTTAGTCAATCAAAATGCAGAGCTATTGTCCTATTATTCAGTCTACTGTCCAGTTAACACAGAATAATTGGACAGTGACTCTGCATTCTGATTGGCTAAGAATGTTAGTTGTGCCAAACACTTGCACCAAATTTGACTTCAATACCTTACATTCTCATATTGCAAATTACTGAAACAAACTTTCACCTACTAGCTGAACTTCAACAACTTTGACTTTGCGTAATAAACAGATTATTCACAAAATGTGTGATACTGTCAATGCCAGGAAAAAAAAAGTGATCTGTATGTATTGATTTTGTGTTTATACACTGTACTGCTTTCATATTTGTATTATGTATCTTTTGTACCCAATTTACCCAAGCATTTGCTTGTAAACAGAGCTATTGCTCTAATGCAGATGTTCCTGTATAAAAATAAGCTTTTAATGATCAGCATCAAGAAAGATTTTTTGAGAGTAATTTTAGATGTTCATCTGCTGTATTTTGAAACTGATTTAGATTTTCAGATGATAGAATTCTCTCTGAAATGTTATTATGCAACCTTATCACTCTATCAATAAAAGATGTTTTTCAATTTTTTGTTTTTCAATTAGTGTATATTGGCATTTGGAATTCTCTTTTTCAGGTCTTCACCCAATGCATATTGGTCATTTGGAATTCTCTGCCAAAACATGTGATCAGTAATGGTAAGCATTTTCAAATCTAGTTTGTATAAATACTGTATATGAACTGGAATATAGTTAAACACTATTACCACAGAAAAGTGTGGGAACATCTTTAAACGGACAATGTCTTCTGCTGTCTCTGATTGGTTATATTAGTTTACAGCCATCACTGTTTAAGGTTGTTGCTATTTACGTCACTAGAGCAAGAAAACAGGAATGAGAAAAAAAAAACTGTTGGATCCAGTTTTAATCTGTGTTTCTAAATGGTGATGAAACTAGGGCAATAGTAAATATTCTTGCAAAGCATCAGATGGTGTATTGGAGCTAGATTAATGTATACAGGCTCTATTTTTTTTAAATAAATAAAATATGTATGTTAATTGAAAACAGGAGAAATCCATCTGTAGATTAGCCTGACTTGTAACTCTCTTATCAGCTGAATGTCATACATGCTTAGTACTGATCGTGCATTTAATGTATACAAAAGTAAACAGCAACATTAAGAAAAGAGAAGACAAAACACACTGATCCAGACTGGTTTGCTGTATAAAATCAGTCAATCATAAAACAGCAGTAGCAGCATATCAGCTCAAGCACACGTTCAGTGCTGTAAATTCTTGAAATCTCCCATGACATCACTCTGTCTTTGACATCACAAAGTGTTTCAGTCAGCGCTTACTCGGAAACAAAATGTTAAGAGTTCCATTTGAAATTGGGAGTAGACAGACACAAATTTGAGAATAGACAAAAAACTACCACAGTAGACAGTTTGATTATATAAAACATGTCAGGTTTAATTGAACAGACTGTAAGAAAACAGGAAAAACAAACATCATCATTATGTTTGCCAGTGATATTTAATTGCCTACCTGGCACATCTGCTCAGAGGTATCGCAAGGGCTATAGGAAGGAAGGGGGAGCTGGACATCATTGTTCATGTGGGGATGAATGACCTGGCTCTGGAAGGGACAAGAGCAGTGCAGGAGCAGTTTAGGGAGATGGGGAAGAAGAGGGTTCACATGATGCTAGCTTTCTGAACGGCTGTGCTGTCTCGGAGCTCCCACCACCCATCAGCCTTATCCTCTAACTGTAGTGGTTTTAGACGACCAACCTTGGTAATTTCTACTTCAGGCAATTAATTAACCTCTGCCTATCAGCCCTTGGGCGTTTTTTCAGTGCATCCTAATATCGCAAAGAAGGATGGAGGCAGAGAAGAAACAGGCCGCAATGCAGCATACACCTCCTACCATGCCAGAGAAAGTACCTAAAAAGGTAAGAAACCAGCTCGGCAACAATCCGGACAAAACGGGCGGTGCTGCTTCCTCGGTGAGCCCTCTCACAGAAAAAAAATTCCTGCAAGAAATCGCACCATTGAGAGAAGTATTGAAAGATATCACCACTGAGCTAAGTCAATCCGGGGAGACCTCTCCTTCCTCACAACAAGGGTAACTGACTCCGAGGCCAGAATCCACTCCCAGGAACAATGGAGAAATACAACTGACCCTGAAATCGTCGCTTTAAAGCAACAGGTGAAGAAACTGCAACTCAAAACTGAAGACCTGGAGGGCCGTAGTAGGTGAAACAACCTCCTAATCCTGGGCCTACCCGAGCTCGAAGAAGGCGCAGACTCCATTGCCTTCCTCCAGAAATTCCTGGCAAAAATCATTGGCCCATCGCCTCTTAACCCCCACTACCATCTGGAAAGAGCCCACAGGTCTCTGAGGCCAAGGCCCCCACCGGACTCTCCCCCCGGCCAATGATCATCAAATTCCTCAGCTATATTGAAAAACAACATGTGCTCATGAAAGCTTGTGAGCTGCAAGCTATTATGTGGGGCCCTGCTAAACTTCGTATTGCCCAAGACCTTCCAGCGGAGACCAGACAGAAGAGGACAGCGTTTCATCCTGTAGTGCAGAAACTTATCGCAGCAGGTATTCCCTTCAGGATGCTATATCCCGCCACTCGTAAGGTCACGATTGATGGCGCTCCTGCGACTTATGACTCACCTGATCTTGCCACCAAAGACTCAAGCTCTAAGCTCCCCAGCCTATTTAAGACAAAATGACTGATTTACTACATATTTAGCGATCAGGCTCGTTGCCTATGCATAGGTTTTACTTGAGGTCTATGTCTGTAATCCTTAGTTACCTGTAGTAGTTGACGATTATCTAGCACTCTGGGAAGCTGGGGTATTCCAGTGACTTTGGCATCAGTCGAGGTAGGCCGCGGTACCTTTGGTTCCTGTAACTGTCCCGGAACCACTGGGAGGAGGCCCTATTGCTTTACCTGACTGATTTGGCAGCGGACCATTTTTGGTCCTATTACATAATCGGACCCTTGGGAAACAACATCAAAATCAGCCTCATAATCCTGTCCTTCCCCTCTCTCACTTTGAGCAGTCAACCTCCCGTGGCCTGTAGTCGCCTTCATAAGGGGGTAAGTCCACTTTTGGGTTTTCTCTTCACAGCGGATCCAGCACCACCCCTACAGAGATTTCCCCTTGGGGGTTAATTTTTCTCGCCACTCCTGTGGCATCCACTGGCACCTAATTCCGCTGTCTGACTGAGCTCAAATGAATAGGGCTGATGGGGGGGGGAGGTTCCTGGAGATGCTTGGGGCTGCAGAAGGTTGCCTCACGAGCTTATGGAGGGGGGATATGGAAACCCTGAATCCTTTGTCTGGGGTTCTCTGACCAATTCTGGCTGGCATTTATCTGCCTTTAACTTGTACCCATGTCCCTTGAGAATCCTTAATAGGCCTGGTCATCGGGATATGATAGCCCCGGGGTTTGCCATCGGGTCCTGGGCTTCAGGCTTTTGTCACTGCTTTTCCCACTCCCTCCCCGGCCATGCCTGGTACCAGGTTGTACAAAGTTTGTTAGGTTTACATGGGGGGAACGGGGGGGGTTCGGGGTGGCTGGACTGTCCAATACTTCTGATACTTTATCCTAACTCTGATTTGTACTGTCGGTTTGCTATGCATCAGTATTCTGAACTGGGTTTCTGGCAGTTCCTAGCCGGACTGGGCAGGGAGGTAAGGGTGTGCTTTTTTTCTCTGTTTATTGTCAAGAGTTTTATCATGTGTCTGAATACCTTACTGTTTTTGAAATGGCTATAAATTCAGTTAAATTGGCCATGTAGAATGTGCATGGGCTCAGGGAAAGAAACAAGAGGACTCAGGTGTTTAGTCACTGTGATTTAGTCAAAGTCGAGATACTTATGCTACAGGAAACCCACTTACTTATGAATGAAGAAAAATGGCTGATTAGATCTGGCTTCTCCCAAGTTTTCACGGCGAGTGGGTCAGGATCCAGTAGGGGTGTTGCCATCCTTTTTAAAAATTACGTTACGTTCCTGGCAGAGGAGACTTTGACCGACCCAGATGGTAGATTCGTTCTGGTTAAAGGTTCCCTCAACAACTGTAAAGTAGTCCTTGGTTCCATTTATGGTCCAGTAGGTGGTAGCTCTGAATTTTTTATGACTCTAGTGGACAAGCTAGGTGCTCTCCTACCCTCACAACTT
Organism: Neoceratodus forsteri; assembly: GCA_016271365.2. Lineage (NCBI taxonomy): Eukaryota > Metazoa > Chordata > Ceratodontiformes > Ceratodontidae > Neoceratodus > Neoceratodus forsteri. Next base: position 651,919,991 of record CM057459.1, read on the forward strand.
ATCTTGGGTGGGGACTGGAATGTCTTACCTTCCCACTTCCTAGACAGGTCTCCAGACTCTAACCGCTCAGTCACTCCAGTCCAACAGTCCTTAGCGGACTTTATGCAATTATTAGGGTTATGTGACCCTTGGCGTCTCACTAACTCCTCCCTTCGGTCTTTCTCCTTCTTTTCCCAAGCTCATCATTCCTGGTCCAGAATAGACTATATTTTGATTAGTAAAGCTCTCCTCCCTGGTCTTCTCCAGACCAGCATTGAGCCGATTGTGCTGTCCGACCATGCCATAGTTTGGATGAAGGTCTCCCCAGATCCCAGCTTTCAGCATGACACGGTCTGGAAACTCAGCACCCAGCTCCTTAAAGAACCCCAGACCATTGCCCACATAAAAACTCTCATTTCTAACTTTCTCAAGATCAATATTAACTCCATCCAGAGGACTGATATCATCTGGTGCTCCCTGAAGTGCTACCTCAGAGGTGAATTAAGTTGGCCTCGGCAAGGAAAAAAACCAGGCAGGCTCATGCATCACTACTACTGACCAGGATCAAAGAGCTGGAGAGCTCCTACTCCCCCTCCTCTCCCCTGGCATCCCTTGAAGCCCTTTTAACAGCAAAAAATGAGTATGCTGACCTACTTAAGGAGAGAGCTGAGTATAGCTTAATAAAAACTCAATCTAAATATATTGAGCAAGGCGAAAAAGCTGGAAGGCTTTTGGCCTTAAGATTACACATGATAGAGAGCTCTAGACTAATCCCGGCTTTGCAAACTCCTGAGGGCCTAACTAAAACATCCCCTAGAGAAATCACACAGATTTTTGAAGACTTTTATAACAACCCTTATAGCAGTCCCTCTCCCTTGGTGTGTCCTCTAGACATAGAAACTTATCTTGCAGACCTCAACCTTCCCCAACTTTCAATACTCCACAAAAACACCCTGGCTTCTCCTATTACCCTCTCTGAAATAGAGGATGCAATTGCCTCTATCGCTCCGGACAAGGCACCGGGCCCGGATGGCTACCCCTCAAACTTCTACAAAACTTTTTCTAAAGAACTTGCCCCATTAATCCTTAAGTTGTATAACTACATGTTTAATGCTGAGACAATGGACCCCACTCTACTTGAGGCTACTATTGTCTTAATCCTTAGGCCCAATAAATCACCAAAAGACTCAGCGAGTTATCGTCCCATCTCTCTCCTAAACTGCGACATGAAGATTCTATCTAAGATTCTAGCCGAGAGGATCAAAAAGGTCTGGATACATCTCCTCAGCCCAGAACAAGTTGGGTTTGTCCAATCCCACTCCCCAGCAGATCACCTCAGAACCCTTTCTCACATCTCTCATGCTGCCCAACTATCCCACACTCCAATGGCTCTGATTTCTTTGGACACAGAGAAAGCATTCGACAGAGTCAACTGGACTTTCCTCTGGGCAACTCTGGCCAAAATGGACTTTCCACCCGCCTTCCTCAAGTGGATCCAGGTCTTATAGAGGTCCCTTTCGGCTAGGATCTACTGCAACGGTGTCTTTTCCTCAATCATCTACCTCCACACTGGCACCAGACAAGGCTGCCCACTCTCACCTTTTCTGTTTAACCTGTATCTAGAGCCTCTTCTTCTCAAACTCAAACGTTCCCCATCCCTCCAAGGCTGTCCGATACAGCAACAGGAGTTAGTCCTATCTGTCTATGCAGATGATATCTTGCTTCATGTTGCCCATCCTGCCACATCACTAGGGCATGCACTTCAAATCATAACCCAATACGGCCGCCTATATCATTATAAGTTGAATGTATCAAAGTCAGAAATATTCCCACTGAATTCCTCTACGCACAAACACGACCTCACTAAGTTTGGTATGAAATGGTCCCCCAAGTCAATCAAATATCTGGGCATTCACTTTACTTCAGATCCATCTCTGCTTAGGAAGCTCAACTTAGATGACCTTAAGGTCAACATCCAGCTTGACTTGCAAAGATGGTCTAATCTTCCCACCTCTCTTTGGGGCAGGATTAACATTATCAAGATGAACGTCCTTCCCCGTATCTTTTACCCTCTCAACTTATTAGGCCTCTGGCTACCGCTTTCTTACCTACATCAATTTCACACAATCTTCTCACAATTTATCTGGCGAAAAAAAGCGGTCAGATGCTCCTTCTTTAAACTATGCCTCCCTAAAGACAAGGGTGGTCTTCGCCTTCCCAACCTAATATTTTATCACTGGGCTGCCCACCTTTCCAAACTGGGCAGATGGTTCTCAGCTTCAACTGACGTTCCTCCTCCGCTCTGGCTTCAGATCGAGAGGCAAATTCTCTTAGAAGCCAAAATAGGTCCCCAATCAATATTTTTCACTCCCATCTCGGTACTCGCACGTTGGATCTCTAACCCAATTATTATCACATCTCTTAAATCCCTCTCCCAATGTCTTAATTTCCTCAAAATTTCACCCAAAATGGACCTAGCACAACCCCTTATCCTCAACCTCAATATTAGATTGGGCAGCTCATTAATTGCTCCCGACTGGCTCCCACAAGTCAATGAAACAACGATAGGGAACTACTACACCCAAGGCTCCCTTCTTTCGTCTCCTGGCATACTAGCTAAATTTGATATTCCTAGCAACATGATTTTCAAGATATACCAACTGAGGCATCTCATTAATGCTAATTTTGGACTGGTCTCTCACGAGTCAAAGGTTAACCCCTTCCTTTCTCAAATTGATACTTTCGCTCCCTGATCCCACGCCATTTCATTAATATATTCCTACCTGCTGGACCATAAATTCCCGAACCCGCTTGAAGGCTCTCGTATTTGGCTCTCTCTGCTACCGGACTCCACTCCTAACTGGTCCCATTTATGGAAGGACCTGCACAAATACCATACCCAGGACAGATTCAGACTTACCCAATACTATATACTAAACAATATGTATTACACCCCAGTCAAACTGTTCCGCCTTAACAAACTATCCCTTCCCATTTGCTCCAGATGTTCACAAGCTGAGGGAAATTCACTTCATATTTTCTGGCAATGTGTCAAAGTAGCCCCCTTGTGGCACTCTATTCAGGACAACCTAGACCCCCTTTTAGGCCTTACTAATCTTTTCATGGTTGATATATGCATCCTAGGCAATTATGCCACCATAGGCTGTCAGAAACATAGGTATCACATGGCCTTAGTCTCGATGGTGGTCAAAAGGCTTGTCCTCAAGCATTGGACTGATCAACTAACCTTAACTTATGCTGAGTGGTTAAAAGACTTATCAATGTGCTTTAACATGGAGAGACTGGCAGCTAGCTCTCGTAACTGTATGGACCTGTTTCACAAAAAATAGGACAAGTTATATGCACTCTATCTGCACCATTGACCTCTTGGTTCGAACTCTGATACCCAGTATTGCTCCCACCTCTTACTTTACTTTTCTTGCTTCCAATTTCATGCCTAACCTATGGTATTAGCTTTGACCTGACAATATAGCCTAACCTACAATTGTAATGCACACTCGGGGTAGGGTGGGTAATAATAAAGGTAGTTCTGCTGTTATACTGTTATAGAATCTAAATGTGGTTAAGGGTTGTCTCATGGGAGGGGTTTGAGGGTGGGGAGGTTTGTGGGGGTGGTTCCCCTTTTTCCTAGAAGTTGTTAACTGGTTAGTTCTCTCTCCTTTTCATATTCAATTCAGTCTGGACCCATTGTTTCATGATTTTTGCTAAAATTAATAAAGTTGAATTTCAAAAAAGAGATGGGGAAGAATTTTAGGCAGGTAGCATACATTGTAGCCCTAATGGAAGTACTGCCTGCCTACAGCGGGGTGAAGGGGGAGAGAGCACAGCACTAAGGACTTCACCTCATGGTTGAAGGAATAGTGCAGAGAGGAGGGGTATTGCTACACTGGGGACTGAGGCTCCACCTGGAGGGACCAGAGCTTGCATCCATCCAGGAAGGGAGCGGCAGTCTTCAGTAGACCATTTAAGTGCTACTTTGATAGGCATTTAAACTAGCCAAGGGGGTGGTGGAAGGCAAAGGGGTGACATAAATTACCCCCCCAGCTGTGATGGAGGGTAGAGAATTTTTCGGTGAAAGGATTCCCACCAAAATGAAGGACTACCAGGGATGCAAGGGGTCAGCATCAGAGGAAGGGGGAAAGAGTAGCAAATAATATGCAAAGGAGAAGAAGGGGTATCAACTGCACAATGGCACAAGGGACAAGAGTAGGACTAACAAAATCTGGACACTTATGTGTGCCAATATTAGAAGTCCGGGAAATACGATACCAGACTTGGAGACCACCATGGCTGAGGCAGGCCTGGATATTGTGACCATCACTGAACTATGGTGCACAAACAACCATGACTGGAAGATGGTCATACCTGTCTACACAATGTTTAGAAGGGACAGGGTAAGAAAGAAAGGTGGGTTGTGGTGCTTTATGTTAAGGAAAAAATTCAAAGTGATGGAAGTACAGGGAGGATGGGGGTTGAGGTGTTGTGGGTCAATTGCAAGTCTGGAAACAGAGCCACCATTCACATGGGAGTGGTTTACAGGCCTCCAACACAGGGAGAGGACATAGACAAAGAGATGCTGGAAGACATAGGCAAAATGTCTCAGAAGGAAAGGCGGTGCTGGTGGGGGATTTTAATGTGCCAGATGTAGTGTGAAGCCTATCTGCTGCAGCATCAGCTAGGAGCAGAGAGATCTTGGACTTCCTGCAGGGGGCATTCTTCAGGCAGCTGGTCAGTGAACCCACTCAGAGTGGGGCAATACAGGACTTAGTACTTATGAATGGGGACAATGTGATAGAAGTCATAGTGGGGAGTCATCTGGGGACCAGTGACCATCGCGCAGTATGGTTTATTATAAGAACAACATTGGAATCCAGTCACACAGTGGCGAAGGTCCTAGATTTCAGAAGGGCTGACTTTACAAAGATGGAGGAATGCATCCAAGAAGACCTGGCAGGGGGAGATGTCAAGATGGGGTGGAGCAGAAATGGGCCAGCATAAAAGAGAGCACAGTAAAGGCTACAAAACTGTATGTCAGGCAAATAAGCAAAAGCAGAAGGAGGAGGAGACCACTATGGTTCTTGAGGGAGGTGGCAAAAAAGGTAAGGGCAAAAACAATGACATTCAGAAGATATAAGGGACCCAGAGAGAGGAGAACAGAGTAGTGTATTTGAGGAAATGCAGAGAGGTAGGTAAGGCAGTGAGGAGTACAAAAGCACAAGCTGAGAAAAGAATAGCCCAGACAGTATCAAAAGGGGACAAGCCATTTTTCAAGTATATCAGAACTAAAGGAAGACCAAGGGAGGAATTGCACAGTTAATAAAGGAGGCAGAGGGATATACTGAGGAGGACCAAGAAAAGGCAACTATCTTACACAAATATTTCTGTTCAGTATTCACAATTGAGAGGGAAGGGGAAGGACCACAAATAAGCACCATGAGATTGGGGAGATGGGGAGGGAAATGGACACAGTCCATTTTCTGAGGAGAGGGTCAGGAAAGCACTCACTAACCTAAGGGTGGACAAAGCTACTAGGCAAAATGAGGTGCATCCAAGAGTGTTTAAGCAATTCAGGGAGGTGCTAGCTGCACCCCTGACAGACTTGTTTAACAGTTCACTGGAAAGTGGCTTGGTTCTAGAGGACTGGAGAAGGGTGGATGTAGTCACACTTCACAAAAGTGATAGCAAGGAGGATGTGGCAAATTACAGGCCTATCTGTCCAACATCCATAGCAGGGGGCATGGCTTTATGATAGGGAGGTCATGCCAAACAAATCTGGTATATTTTTATGATTGGGTAACCAGGGTGTTGGATCAGGGGGGCAGTAGATGTGGCCTACTTGAACTTCAGCAAGGCCTTTGACACCATGCCACATAGGAGGCTAATAAACATGTTGGGTAGCAAGGACATGGGCAATAAGATGGTAAATGATGTTCCACTACATAAGTCTTTAATAAGACCCCGCCTGGAGTACTGTGTCTAGATTTGGAGGCCACGTTTCAAGAAGGACATAGACAAGATGAAGGACATCCAAAGGAAGACTACGAAGATAGTACAAGGTCTACATCAAATGTCTTATGAGTAGAGGCTAAAGGAATTAAACATGTACACCATAGAGGAGAAGGGGGGGATATGATTGAGACCTTTATATACCTCACAGTGGTGAATAAGGTACAAGTGGGAGGTGTTTTTTCAGAGGAAAATGTGCTTCAGAACAAGGGGTCACGATATGAAGCTGGAGGGGGTAGGTTTTGGAGAGATGTGAGGAAATACTTCTTCACAGAAAGGGTGGTGGATGCCTGGACCAGTCTTCCAGTGGTGGGATTCAAAATAAGAGACAGGTAATGGAGTGGTAGAGAAAGTGCCATAGACCTGGAGGTATCTACAGTGTAAGCAATACAACAAAACAGGGCAGACTGGATGGGCCACGTAGCCCTTATCTGTTGTCAAATTCTATGTTTTTATGTAATTTTCAGGCTTGTTAGAGTTTGTTTTAAGGATGAACTGGGGGGGTAATACAATACTTTATTTTGTTTTCATTTTATAAGGTTTTTAAGTTTGTGCATGTAAGGACCACTTGAAAGAAATAACATTTTTCATCAGGGATACCCAGGCAGCTATGCAGCAGCAGGATGAGAGCATCATTGAGCATGTTGACAATGGGATTTTACAGGTTGTGTGAGGCATGGAGTACAATGACACTGCGGTGAATACACGCCATGTGTTCTGCACACTTCCCAGTGTCAACTCTAGCTGGGGACCCAATAATGGTCATCCCATGGTCAGCCAGGAGCCCTGTGTGAGGGAATTTTTATATATCCTAAAAGCTATATTTGCTATTATATGCCTTGAAGCTATGCTTGCTTTGTAAGCCATGCTGTAACAAAGTCATAATGAATGTAGTAGAAATTTCTAAGTTCATGCCGTTTTCTACAGGGTTATAGAATGTTATTGAGGTTACTTGAGGTACATTTGTAGAAACAGAAAGCAAGATAAAACTGGGCAGAACTGGTTGTACCAGCCTGAATAACAGGCTCGGACAAAGTATAAGATAACAACATGCTTGGGCAAAGTATAAGATAACAGCACGTTGAGGCATTGAAGGCAAGCTGTACGTTGTTGTATGTTGCTATGGTGTGAGTGAAACTCATTGTTTCACTTAGGTCAGAATGACCCAGGCATATGTATCAAGAAGTATTGGGAAAGAAATGAAATAAGCAGTGGAAAAGTACCCCATACATTGGTATCAACTTGTTATTCTGTTACATTGGTATCAACTTGTTATTCTGTTTTATGATTGGCTTATACTGAAATGTTGGTATTTTTCAAGATAAGAAGAGCAGAATCTAGCTTATAAAAAGCTGCTGTAAATTGTAATCAGGGAGCTTTCTCCTTTGCAGAACTCCCGCATGCATGTGAAAAGATTTGATCAAATAAAGCGACGTTAAGACAAAACCCAGTGGTGTGGTTTTTGCCCCGTGATGACGGGAGCGGTTGCTCAGGTAATACTTACAGTGAGAGAATTTGCGATCACACCTGTACTGGGAACGCCACCACCCTCCCCCCCTTGGAGATGGAGAGCATGCAAAGGCTGCTCTATCCACCTCCCCAGGCCTGTTCTCTGGTCCACTCCCGAACTCAGGTCACCAGCATCACAAGCTGATTTGATGAGTTTCCTGATGGCTGCTTCTTCAGATTCTGAGTTCCAGAGAGTGTACAATCATCACAAAATGCAATTGTTGGCCATTTATTTGCTTGTGTCTAAATGGTTTGGAATTTTATTCCAGAATTTTGAGGGTAGAAGTGGCTCAGCCCACTGAAGTTCCTTTATAGATTTCTTGACAAAATATTAATCAGTTCTTGAGTAATAAGGTTTTAAAAAATTGATCCTGAGCATGCCCAGTAGTATTTTTTCAGGATAACTGCTTAGTACAAAATAAGAATTTTGGGTCATGAGCCAAGTTTCATGAGAATTGTTTTCTTTTTGTGTTGCAAGATAAATTTTTAGGTCACAAGCACTGCCATCTTGTTTTTCAGTTGGACAAAAAAATCTGGAAAAAATAGAATGTTTTTTTTTTTGAAAAACAAACACCTGCACTCAGCTAAATTGGAACCATTTACTTAGATTCTGGAGTTTGCTTGATGAAAAATGACCCAGAAATATGTTTTGTGGACACTCCAAAAATCTTAGGTCACATACTTAGTGAGGGTTGCCAAAACTTGTTTCATCAATCGAGAATTCTAGGTCACTAGAAAGTACAGACAAATAATTCTTCTTTCATTTCATAAAAGTCTGTACTTCATAGTGGCAAGAATTTTATAGAAACAGGAATTTTTAGGTAGTCAAAAACTGTGAACAAAGAATTCCTGGCTCATGAACAAAGAAATTATTGGTTTGTGACATAAATTTTTTTTACTTCAAACTGAGTTTGAATTTTATAACATGAACCAATAATTTTTAGGGTGTCAGAAAACTGTGAACAAATAATTCCTTGTTCTTGACATAAAAATGTGTACTTAATACCAGTTAAGAATGTTATATAACAATACAAGAATTTTTAGGTCATCAGAAACTGCACCAAAGAATACAGGTTTGCAACATAAAATGTGGACTTTGTACCAAACATCATAACTTGGTCATCTTTTAATGACTTTTTCACCAAATTTTCAACAGTCTTATTTTTATAAGGCCCTTAAACAAACACAGTGGGTGAGATATGTCACTTCACCCTCAAAATGTGTTTTTATTTTGTAATGCAATAAAACCCATTTAAAGGTTAAAGTGAAACTCTGTCACTTCTGTGATGGTTGCAGAAGCATAAAATATGACTTCTAAGAATTTGTGGCAGAAAAAATTGAAAATGGGACATGCATTTTGGTACAATTGTGCTAGTAGGCACGTGTTGCTGGACTGCAAGATTTGTGTAGGGCTGAAAATGCCCAATGCAAATTCTGAAGATGTATGAAACTGCATGGTAAGGGATTTGCCTGGGGAAAGAAGTGTGTTATGCAGATTGTGTATGCACATAATGAGTCATATGTAAATTCTGCTGATGTATGTAAGGCTGTTGTATGACATTTGTGTTAGGCCTAAATGTCTTTATGCAAATCGCACACCCACTTAACACACAAGTGGGGCTGCACTTCTGCTGCCAGAACTGGGTGTGTATGTCTTGCAATATGCATATGTATCTGCAGAAGTGTGGGCCTCAAAGTGGCCTTTGCTTTTGCAGTCAGAAGTTTTGTTTTATTTTGGGTATCAAGGTTTTGTATCAGCAGCCAGAAGTAATGTAATTTGAGTTTATACACTTTCTCAGAAAGAAAGGAAAATCCCTTGCCAGAAATCAAATTAATGCACCAGTTAGAGATCAACTTAACACTGCTAAAGTAGGGAAATGTGGCATTAGGTTTTCCAACCATAACTCCCTCCAAGCTACAAAAGGACAAAAGCAATGACAATCAGGTATGACAAGCAGCATGCTGCCATTCCCAGATGACACTAATGCAGTATCACTGATGTGGCATCTTCAACAAATGCATACAGCATGTTGTACTTTAAAAAAAAAACAATACTGTATACATGCTGTTTAGAAACATCTCAGTTTGACTGCAGAAGTGGGTGTGTATGTCTTGCAGTGTGCATGTGCAACTGTGGCTGCAGAAGTGCTGGCTCACAGGGGCCTGCCCTTTTGCTGTCAGAAGTAATATTTTAATATTGGTATCATGGATTTATATCTGAAACAAAAACTGAGTGTATGCATTGCACTGTGCATGTACAGTATATCCATGGTTGTGAAAGTGCTGGCCCCACAGGGACCCTGACTTTCTGCAGTCAGAAGTAGCATTGCAATTTTAGTATTGAAGATGTCTATATACAACCAGAAGAAGGTATGTACAGTATGTCTTGCAGCCTGCATGTGTATCTGTGGCTACAGAAAAGCTGGACCCACATGGGCTTGCACTTCTGCAACCAGATGTAATGTTGTAATTTGAGTATCTTAGATTTGTATTCATGGCTACAGCCAGAAGTGGGTGTGTACTGTATGTCTTGTAGTGCCCATGTCTATCTGTGGCTGCAGAAGTGCTGGACTCTGATTATTGTACTGCCATGTGGCTGCTAGACTGCCTTTACCTTTTGTGGTTGTCTGTCTAGTTAACTAACTAGGTATCCTAGCTGCACTGTAGCTGAGTATACCCGTATTTACTTTTTAAAATATTTTATTGAGTTTTCAGCAAGTACAGTACAGATAATACAAGCAAGTAATTGCAATGTATTTGAGCACAAGCAGTAACAAGTAATACAAAAAAGTCATATTCATTTGCTAGTGCACAACTTACCTCTGTTTTCTTTCATGTTTATTACAGATAACAAATGTCTCTGTACCTGTTACTGTTGTATCCAATTCCAAATACATTTTAAAATACCCTAACATTTCAACATACAACAATTAACAGGTATACAGACTTACAAAGTTCATGCTATAATTGGTATTGCAATAAACATGCATTCTGGTATTTCATTGGCATTTCCATGCTTTATTTGCCATAGTAGACATAATAGGGTGTATGCCTCTATTAAATCTGTTGTATCTGTGCTGCTGTTTGTGTGGAGTGTAAGAAGATTTCAGATGGCACCCAGATATTAGCATATATTTGTTCCCTTCCCCTGACATTATGGATTATTCTTTCCATGGGCATGTTTTCTTTTGGAAGGCTATGCCTGTGGTTCAATGGACAAGCAGCCAGTCACTCCCCCTTCCTGTGCTACATAAGCAATTCCTCTGAGCCTATCTCTCAAGCACTTTTTCTTTGCAGCCAGAGGATCTGTCAGCCTGTGCTTTGCAGCCTGCTGGGGCCTGCCTTTCCCCCCACATTGCTGCGTTTTGGCTCTGCTTGTTTCTGCTGGCCTTCTGCTATCTGTTCTCCTGGATTTGGTTGGTTTGTTTGCCTCCAGCTGTGTGCTTCTTTGTGTTGTTTGTTCCCTGTTCTTCTGTGTTTGTGTGTCTTTTGCTCTGTTTTCTTTTGGGGGGGTTTCTTTTTTAAACTCCTTGTAGTTTGCTAATCCAGAGCTCATGCTACTTGTTCCCATTTACTCACACTGCAACTGCAATCATTATCTGTGTGTTTCAGCTCAAGCTGCTTCCCAGCTGCTGCTCTCTATGCTATGCACCTTAATTGTTTTCACCTGGTTCAGGCTCACTCTGAACGCCAGCCCATGCAGCTCAATATTAAAATACTAAAATGCCAGCAGAGGAGGCCTAATGGTCTTTCATGTCTGTTTGATGGTCAGCATCCATACTGGGAGCTGCTTTTGCTACCCCCCCACCCCCTTGGGGTTCTCTGTCCCCAGTCCAAGATGTTCCCCTTGTCTTGGACTTTGTCATGTTCACCCTCTCCCTGTACCTGTTTCAGCCCCTTTTAAACCACTCCACAGTCTCTGCCTCCACCAATCCCTTGGGCAGTGCATTCCATGGTTCCACCACCCTCTCAGTAAAGTAACACCTCCTCCTTCTCTCCCCATGAGTCTCCCCCCCCAGCTTCCACACATGTCCTCTAGTTACCCCTCTTCTTTCCTTTGGAGCACCCCGACTGAGCCTCCCTTATTAATCCCCTTTATGTACTTGAAGACCTCTATCATGTCCCCCCATCCCTCTTCTCCTCCAGGGTGTACATGTTGAGCTCCCCGAGCCTCTCCCCATTGGTCCTTTCCACCAGGCTCCAGAACCTTTCGTTGCCCTCCTTTGTATCCTCTCCAGGAGTGCAATGTCCCTCTTTAAAAGCGGTCTCCAAAACTGCACACAGTACTTGAGGTGCAGCCTAACGAAGCAGTTTTACTGAGGAAGGATCACCTCTGCCCTTCTAGAGGTAATCCCCCTAGTGATGCATCCCAGCATCCTATTTTCTTTTGCTGCTGCCCTCCTACAAGTCTCAGAGTTGTTCATTCTGACATCCACCACCACCCCCAGGTCCCTCTCACCCTTCGAGACTTGTAGTGTGTCTTCCCCCCAGGTATACCCATGGCCCGGATTTATGGCCCCCAGGTGCAGGATGCTGCATTTCCCTGCATTGAACTTCAGTTTCCACTTTCTTAACCACCTATCCAGAATCTCCAGGTCCTCCTGCAGGGCCACTTTCCCCTCCTCCACATTCACCACCAATCCTAGCTTCGAGTCATCTGCAAAGAGACTCCTTTCACTCCTGATACCCTTCCTTTTGTCAGAGTCATAGATGTTAAACAGGAAGGGCCCTAGTACTGATCCTTGGGGAACCCCACTAATTACCCTCCTTGGAGATGAGGTTATACTCCCAATCACCACCTTCAAGTATGCTTCGATTTCCTATCCATCTGATCATCTGCATCCGCACCCCCATTTCCCCCAGCTTAGCCAGCAGGCCACTGTGTGGTACCAAATCAAACTCCTTTCTGAAGACTAGAAAGAGGATGTCCATTGGCCTGCCCTAGTCTAAGGCACTCATCACCCAGTTATAGAATTCCACAAGATTTGTCTGACACGATCTTCCCGGGACAAAGCCATGCTGTCTATCATCCAGGTGCCCCATTTGCTCCAGTACCCTCCCTAGCCATTCCTTGATAATACCCTCCATCACCTTGCCCACCACCAACGTCAGACTAAAGGGCTTGAAGTTCCCCACCTCCTCTCTTGATCCTCCCTTTTGGAATGGCACAACATGGGCCACCCTCCCATCTTGGGGTATGCACCGTCTTCAGAAAGATGTTGAAAAGCTCTGCCAGGGGGGCCACCAGGACATCTGCCAGTTCCCTCAACACCCTGGGATGTATTTCATCTTGCCCTGGTGCTTTCTCCATCTGAAGGGACCTGAGGGCTTCCCTCACTCTCTCTCTACTGGGATTTCAACCTCCATGTCTTCCCCCTTTGCTCCCTGTACTTCCATCCCCCCACCAGACAGTGCTGACCCTTCCCTCCCCCCAGACACCTCAGGTCTCCCGATCTCTAAGGGTTGCACCCCTTCCCCCTGTCCACTCCTTCTCTCCCCAAAAGATGTAGCCCCCATTCTCCTTGGTAAAAACTGAGGTAAAGTACTCATTTAGTAGCTCAGCCTGCCCTCCCGGATCCTGTGCCCATCTCCCCAGCCTTAATCCTGCTGATCTGCCCCCTCGCTTTCCTTTTTCCCCCAATGTATCTAAAGAACCCCTTATCCCCCCTCCTGATCTCCCTGGCCAAGATCTGCTCCTTCCTTGCCTTTGCTGCTCTCACCACCTGTTGACCCTCCTGGCCACCAGCTCATACTCCCCCTGATCCCTTTTGCTCCTTGAGTGCTTGAATCACCTATAGGCCACCTTCTTATCCCTCACTGCCTCCTGAACCTCCTGGGACCACCAACAGGGTTTTCTGGCCTTATTGAATTTGTGCATCTCTCTTGCACAGGGCCTGGTAGCCTTCTGTAACCCCCCAAATGATCTCCCACCTACTGTCAGCATCCATGTCTGGCCTTATCTCATCTGAATAACCCTTAAGGATCCTTTCCATCCCCTGAAATCCACACCCCTAAAGTCGATTACCACTGTCTTTGTGCAGCTCCCCCCCCCAAGGTCCAGGAAGAAACAGACTGTGGCATGGTCACTCCCTGTCAATGGGTCCCTCACCTCCAGTCCCCTAATCTTGTCACTGTCCACTAGGACTGTGTCCAGTATCCTGGTTTCCGTAGTTGGCTCCTCCACCTGCTGGTCTAGGAATGCATACTGGAAGACATCCAGCAACCTCTGTTCCTTGGAAACTGGGGACATCATAGTCCCCCAGACTGTTCCTGGCACATTTAAGTCCCCCAACACCACTACCCTGCCCTTGCCCAACCTACAGTAACCCTCAATGTTTGCCACCAAACTCTTCCTGTACCTCCACCAGTGCGGGGGGTCTGTACACCATCCTATTTTTACTCTCTTATCCCCCAGTGTTTGCAGGGTGACCCAAATTGCCTCAACGCTCTCCTCCACCCCTCCTATACTAATGCCATTTTTGACTATCAGTGCTACCCCCCTTCCTTCCCCCCTGTTCTTCATGAACATAGTGTAACCCTCCAGGTTTAGGTCCCATTCATGCCCTTGAGTGGCCCAGGTCTCAGTGACAGCTGCCACATCTACTGCCCCCTCCACTAGCATCATCTGAAGCTCAGACATCTTATTTCTTAAGCTACTGGCATTTATCAGGACCACCCTCCACCCTTTTCCCCTCCTCCCATTCCCCACCCTTGTGCTCCCATGTGGCCGCATGCTCCCCCTCCCCTGCAACCTACACGTTGGCCTTGTTCAGTATCCCTCCAGCCCCTTAGGGAAGTGGAGAAAGGGTCCTTCTTTTAACATACCCCCTGCAACAGCCCCTTTATTGATCCCTTCCCCTTTCACAAGTTTAAATCAGACCTTTCAGTGATGAACCCAGCTAGCTTCAGCTGAAGAATTTCCCTCCCCTCCAAACTTGAGGTGGAGCCTATCCCTAGCATACAGCCCCTTATCCTCCCTGGTTGCTCCCCAGTCCCCCACAAGGCCATACCCCCTAGCTTCACACCATTCCCTGAACCACTGATTTACCAATCTAATTTTTTGCTTGTTCTCCCCACTAGCCCTCGGCACCAGCCAGATTTCCAAGAAGGAGACCGAGCAACCTATGGAATGGCAAACCCTGGCTAGCTCCTGAGACCTTGCCTGTATCTCCAATTCACTATTCCCAGTTATGTCATTTGTACCTAGGTGCACCAGTATGTCCAGGGACCTCCTGCATTCCCTTGCCAGTGAATGTACCTCATGCTTGGCCTTGTGCACTGTCAGCCCAGGGTGACGTTTGGTTCTTACTGGACAGGTTTTACCCTCCCCTTCCTACCAGATACCTCTGATCAAGGAGTCCCCTAACAGCAGCACTGTAAGCTCCCCCTTGCCTCCTTGCTCATCCCATAGGTTCCCCCTCCTTCCATACCCATCCTCACCACTTCTTCCAACCTCTCCCCCCAGCCGGGTCCTTGCACCTGCCACAATCTGGGTGTCAAGTGCAGCCCTCTCCCTATTTTCTCTGGCCATCCTCTCTACTCTGGTCCAGGGCATCACCTCACCTGAGTATCCTTTTTTACATTGCTATCCCCCTGTCACTACCTTTGACTGAGCTCTCTGCACTATCTGTTGGCCTAGCTTGGTTCTTACTCGCTTCCATCCTGTCCACATTCAGCACCCCCTACCTGCCATGCCCTCCTGAGCAATACCCTTAGCCCCCCAATTTCTGCAGCCTCCTCCTTGCTCACCTGATCCTCCTCCAGTCCCTGCACCCCCACTACCACCATTTCCTCTCACTTGCTTTGCCTCCCCCACCATCCCTCCCAGTTTCTGGTCCCTGCCTCTGGCCCCCTTCTCCCTTTCCCACCCTATCTGTCCCTACCCTAGCTACATCCTCCTACCAACACTCCCCTCTTCTGCTACCAGCCACAGAGGGTCAAAATGATTTGTGATCCCAAGACCAGACCGCAGGCCTCCCCCCATCTTGGATCTCTCTGGACAACCCCAGATGCCTGCCTGCTTTTTTGGAAGCTCCCACCTTTTGGAGTCCCTCTGCCAGGGTCCCCATGTGCCCCTGCATACTCCCATTCATGCCTCTCCATATGCCAAGGCTTCAGCACCTGGTGCAGCTATGTAGGTGACCCCTTGTCCCCTACTTCTCCAATCTCCTCATACCCCCCAAAATCACCCAGCTGCCTTCTAATCCCCTCAACTTCCTTCCTAAGCTGCACCAACTGGTGGCACACTGGGTTACCCCCAAACTTCTGGGCCCAGTAAAGTACCATGGCCACCCCACACCCTGTGCACCCAACCACCCTCCCAAAGATGCCCGGTCTAGTGACGTGAGGTCCCTTCCCCATCCTAGCAGGTATTTTTGGCCAAAATCCCCCACTCATCATGGAAAAAAAACAATTCCACCAGCTCCCCAGTGAGCAGAGCTACAAGTGGCCATACACGTTTTGGAACTCCCCCTGACAATATTTAACAATTCCCCACACAGCATGCAATTTTACTTAAACAATCCCCCCACAGCATGCAAGGTGTCAGTTCCAAAACTGAATGGCTCCAAGGACCAAGACCACAGGCTCACACCAAATCCAGGCCACTCCTATCTTCTGACTCTTCCCCCTCCAGCTATTTAATAGAGGTGGAGGGGTTGAGAAACAATTACAGCTCCTCCTGTGAATCTGTGCCCAACTGTGAGTTCAAACTCTGGTGCCCTCCGTCTGATTGGGCCTTCTTCCCCTGCAGGCTGTTTCTTCCAAGAAGCCTACTATCCAGCCCTGGCCCACTGCAGCTGCTGGAAAAAAGGTGGCCTCTCCTTCTGTCGTCCTCCATTGATGCGTCCTCCTGCTTCCTGAACTTATGCCATGTACCTCATTGCTGCTGTTTTCACTGCACTGCCTAGCCAATATGTTGCTTTCAGAGTGTTGCCTCCCTAGAGTCTATGTTCATTCAAATTGCTACCCCTATAATTCATAATTACTCAGTACTGAGGCTGCTCTATTATGTTTGCACACTGCTGTTATACTCTGAAGATCAGCTAAGATACTGCTGATGCTGTAAACTAGTTTTACTATCTGCATGTGGGTCATGGCGCCTTCCCATCACTTCTTGTTTTTCCTCTATGGTGGGGGACTGGAGGTGTTGTTGAGGAGCCGTGGCCCCATGTGGCATATTAACTCATGTTCGAATCCTGCTTCACTACAAAAATGCTGAGTATTTTGTCACCTTCATTGGCTTCCTTGATGGCCTGGTTGGCTTGCCCCACTATTCATATTTGCTGCTCCTTCACCCTGCATGCAGGTCTGACCATTTGCTTACTCTACTTACAGCCTATGTGCAGGTCCACTCATTGCTTATGCAATTAATTTGCTCAGTGCTTGCTACTACCATGTCCAACCTACATGAGGGTCCCAGCACTCAATGCCTCATTCAGCTCCTCTTCAATTGTTTTCTGGGGCATACCAGCCATAACCATTCCATAGCAAAAGGGCCCCTGCAGCCAACAGTCTCTCTCTTCCTGCACCTATGAAGTCCACATCTTGAGCGTGCCTGACTTGGGAAGGTGCCCTTCTCACCTGGCTCATAGCTGGGAATTTCCTCACTCCAGACCTGGATTTAGCCATTTGAAACTCGATGGCAGCTCCTGGAGTAGAATTTGAGACTAGCTGTGAAGGGTGGTTAGAGCGATCTCCTTTGGCTTTAGTATTCTACTAGCAAGGCACCTTCACTGCATTCTCCCTATGGCTGCCTCTGGTTCACCTGGCTTGTTTTTAGGGTGGGTAGGCCAGGTGAGTGCCTCAGCAGTCACTGCTCTCCTCCTCTTGCCTTGGTTGCCCCCGAAGTTGCACAGCACTCTCACAACCTTCTATAGCATTCCCATTACAGGGATTGAGTGAGAGCTTTCCTCCAAATTGGAATATTTTCCACCCCCCTTTAATTTGGTTTCTAAATTGCAGCAGCAGAGCCGTCACTAAACAAAACATCCCAAGCCTGGAGGGAAGGTGACCTAGGCCTTGGATCCCCAGAGATTTCCTCCTCAAAGGGTTTTTTCCTCTCCTCCATGCCTCAGGTCATAAACATTAGTTAGCCATAGTTAGTGTTCCCTAGTTACTTTAGGTAGGTTCCGCTGCTGGATGGAGGTGCATAGATGCTGGAACTGGGGGGGGGCAAAAGGGGCGGTAGCCGCTCCACTTTTTATTTCTGTATAGCAAAAGTTAGTATAGAAAAAGTGCCCTTTGTACCCTCATAAGTGACATTTTGATTCTCAGCCCCCTCAGTTTTACCATCTTCCGGCACCCTTGTGGAGGTGGATGGTATCCCTACTTGGCATTCCTTCTTTCCACAGAAGGCCCCCTCAATCTCCAGCACAACCCATCATACTCATGCCATTGCTAACCCACACATCTCATTACATTATTAAGTTGCCTGGTGCCTAATCTACTACTATGCCTCACAGCTACTATTGCTAATGTGCTTTCATACTACTACTTTTCCTTTTGGGGATGCTTCCTAAGGTACCTTTAGCCAAGGGAATCGTCCTGTGGCACCTCTGGGATGGAACCCTCTTCAAGGGTTCCTTGCCTCTGGTACCCCTACAGGGTGATAATTCCTCTGGAATAGAGAGTGCAAGTGGCCACAACCAAGTAACACAGTTGCACAAGCATTACATCATGCTGGCTGTGTAGGCCATTGAATTGGAAGGCTATGCCTGTGGTTCAATGGACAAGCAGGCAGCCACTCCCCCTTCCTGTGTTACATAAGCAGTTCTTCTGAGCCTCTCTCTCAAGCACTTTTTCTTAGCCCCACCATCCTCCCCACCTCCTCCAGTGGTGTCAACTCTCTCCTTGGGATGCTTCCTAAGGTACCTTTAGCCAAAGGAATTGTCCCACAGCACCTCTAGGGGTGGAACCCTCTTCAAGGGTTCCTTGCCTTTGGTACCCCTACAAGGTGGTACTTTCTCTGGAATAGAGCATGTGAATGGCCAAAACCAAGTAGCACAGCTGCACAAGCATTGCATCATACTGGCTGCGTAGGCCATTGAATTAATGTACAGCTATAATGAGTGTGAAGGCGGGACATCCATTTTCCAGTTTTTAAGAATCCCTAGTTTGGCATCTTAAACCTCCAGAAAAGCTCTTCCCTACTTATAACAATCCCTGCTCACCCCAGTAACCCAGAAGAACTTTCCTTGTGTTAAGGATAATCTGCTTATTTACAATCTCAGAGATGAATCTCTATTGTTGTCCAGTAGTCCTTCAGTCTAGGACACTGATACATCATATACACAATATCTGTATTATCTTGCTTACATCTTGGGCACCTGCCATCATAATGACAGCCAAATTTCTGGATTCTGTCTGCAGTATGGTATGCCCTTTGCAGTGTCATGAAGTGAATTACTTCGCATTTACTCTGAATTGGCAGTTTCTATCCATCATCTATAATATCGCCCCAATCCTCTACTGGTACTTCTCCTATAGACCTTTCCCATCTTTGTCTGTTGACATCTCCTGTGCAGGGCATGGATGTCAGCAGGTTGTTGTAGAGGCTAGAGACCAGCATTTCAGTGTCATTTGCTGAATCCAGAATTGTAGCCATTTCAGGGGGTTCTGGTAGTGCATAGCTGGGTCCTAACCTTGTTTAAAAGAAAATGTGTATATCTAAACATAAGGGTCTGTGGCAAAAATATACATTCAACACACTTTATTAAATGCCACAAGTTTAACTTCCACATAGTGGTGCCCCATGAGTGCAATCCCCCCCCTGCTTGCCCATAGCTTACATCCTGGATCTTTGATGAATCCTGATAATATTTTGTTCTCCCTTAGATGAGTGAGGGCAGTGAGTTGTGCTTCCAGAACCCTTGTATTTATGTACCTTGTACCAGCATTTCAACAGGTGCATAAGAATTGGGTTCCCTTTTGCACATCTCACATCTCTTATTGTGAAGTTATATAGCAAACCTGTTAACCTTGCTTTGCCATACCAAGCTTGCTCTAATCTAATTCTTGTATGAGTGGATTTTGACTTAAACCAGTTTTTTAGCCCAGCCAGCTGTGCTGCACTATAGTAGTACCGAAAATGGGCTGTCCCTAATTCCTCCCCTCTTTGGTGGTTGTGTCAGCTGCTCATATTGTATTCTAGGTGCCTTGTTATTCCAGATACAAGACACAGCACAAGCTCTAAGTTGTTTAAAAAATGTGTTCAGAATAGTGATGGGCATCACCTTGGAAAGTTATAACAATTGAGGCATACTTGCAATTTTTAGTACATTTAATCTGCTCAACAATGATAGAGGTAAAGTACTACATTTGTGACATAATTTGTTTAATGTTTCTAAAACTGGTGAATAGTTTGCATTGTACAGTACAGTAGATGTCTTTCTGATAGTCACTTCTGTACATTTAAAACCCACATCAGTCCACTGAAATAGGAGGTCTTATTTTAACTTATGGTTGTGACATTTGAACATGGGCATCACTATGGTCTTAAATAGGTTAACTTTATATGCAGTGTTTGCCCCGAATGCTGTTAGTGTTTCAACCAATTTGGATAAGGCTCATGTAGGCTGGTAAGACAGATCATGAGGTCGTCCACATAAATCAACACTTCAACAATCACCCCTTCCAGGATAATGTTGTGTATGCTTTTGTGAGATATTATTGCATTAGCTAACAGTTCAAGTGTCAAGTCAAACAAGAGATGTAACAGAAGACCCCCCCGTCACATCCCCCTGCCTAATTAAAATTGTGCTGATACCCATGCATTGGTTTGTACAGCTGCCATTCATTTTTTGTACATAACCTGTACCAAATTCATGAATTTAGGGCCAAACCCCATGCTGCTTATCATACCTAAAATGTGGTCCTATTCAATTCTATCAAAATCCTTCTAAGCATCAAGTGAGATCACCACAAAGCAGTCATCTGGGTTTCATTGACCCGTAGCTAGCACATGCATTAAGGTTCTGAGGTTTGCCTGTGCTCCCCTGCGCCTGAAAAAGTCTGCTTGGTCTTTGTGCACCAGGCCTGGAAGAATTTTCTCTAATCTTGCTGCCAACATTTCTAGTACATATTTTAAAATCAGCTTTAAGTAAAGAAATAGGTCAATTAGACAGTACTTCCTCTCCAGGCTTGCCCAGTTTTGGGAGCATGGAAATTCTGGTTTCATAAAATGTGGTGGGTGATTGGCCAGATTTGAACGTAGCTGATGACCTTTTTATAAAGATCAGTCAGTAGCCCATCTGGACCTGGTGCTTTTCCACTGTTTAAATGTCCCATAGCTTGTAGCACTTCTTGCTTTGTGAGCTCAGCTTCTAATGCTTCTATGTCATCCTCTCCTACCTGTAGGATATCGACATAAAAATCTATCTGTGCCATCTTCTCTGCCTGCCTGGTGTTTCCCTCCTCCAAAGTGTACAGCTTTGCAAAGAACTGCACAAATTGATCATTAATTTCTTGCTGCTACTGTTTTATCTCACCTCAGTATGTTTTAATCGTAAAATGTGTCTTTGCACACTCTCCTGTTTGAGTTTATATGCTAGTAATTTCCTGCATTTATTCCCTGATTCATAAAGGTTGGTGTTTTGTACCCTTATGTCTATTTTTAGTTATGGATGTATTTTTTTTGTATTGATCAACTGTATTCTGGGTTAATTCAGTGTATGCTTGTTGCTACTGCTAATAGTTAAATATCAAAAGTGGGGTATCAAAAGAGCTCTGGAGAGGTATCTAAAGAGCTCTGCAGAGATCAGGGGTAGGTGGGGGAGTGGAAGAATAGTGGGAGCATCTAAAGGAAGACTTACTGGAAGCAACAAACCAATGCATCAGACTGGTATCCAAAGGCAAGAGAAGGAGAAAACCACTGTGGTTCTCAGGAGAGGTGGCAGAAAAGGTCAGGGCAAAAAGGAAAGGGGTCAGGAAATATAAGGAGACTCAAAGGGAGGAGGACAGAGAGGAGTACCTAGAGTGTCTAAGGGAAGCAGGAAAGGCAGTAAGGAGAGCAAAGGCACAACAAGACATTCTTCAGGTACATCAGTGAAAGGAGGAAAAACAAGGGGGGGTTGCTAGGCTCAAGGGAGAAGGAAAGGAATGCAAGGAGGGTGACATGGAAAAGGAAGAAATACTGAATAAATATTTTTGTTCAGTATTCACAGAAGAGGGGGAGGGGCCACAGCAATACAGCAGTTGCCAAGGGGGTGAAGAGGTGGACAATGGTCCATTCACAGGGAAAAGAGTCCTGCAGGAGCTCACTACATAGAAGGTGGACAAAGCAATGGGACCAGATGGCATACACCCAAGGATATTAAGAGAACTGTGACGAGAGATAGCAGAACCTCTGGCAGCCATGTTCACTGAGTCATTCAACACTGGGGTGGTACCAAAGGATGGGAGAAGGGCACATGTAGTACCTCTACACAAATCCAGCAGCAGGGAGGAGGCAGGGAACTATAGTTTGGTTGGCCTCACCTCGGTAGTGGGGAAGATCATGGAGACATTGCTTAAAGAAAGAATAGTGGGGCATCTAGATGCCATCGGAGCACAGGATCATAGGCAAACTGGATTCACAGTGGGGAGGTCATGTCAGACAAATCTGGTTAATTTCTTCGACTGGGTGACAAAGGAAGTAAATCAGGGTAGAGCAGTGGACATCACCTACCTTGATTTCAGCAAATCCTTTGACGCTGGGCATGGGGGACAGGCTGGTAAACTGGGTCAGAAATTGGCTAGCAGACAGGAGGCAGAGGGTGGTGGTAAATGGGGTGCAGTCTGGGGACAGGAGGTCACCAGTGGGGTCCCTCAGGGAGGATTACTGTCAATATCACACAACTAATATAAGCGTGTCATAATGTCATCTACATCATCACGCGTAGCTACATTAGCACTACAACAATTCAGCGCCCTAACAACAATAGCGAGCCAATGTAGTGCCAGCCAGCAAGCAAATATAATGCAATTTTACTTACATCAAGCAACATCAGATATTATGTGGGAACGCAGCAGCAATAGCCAGTAGTCTACTTTGCTTAGTATAAGGAATGATGTCTAGTGCACACCAATCTATGTCCTACAGAAAAACTCTTCCTCCTTCCCACTTCACATTGCATTAGTTCCTTCCTGTCCTCTTCTGTACTATCCCACGCAAGAAAGATCACACAGTTGCTTGTTGCAGATAATCTTTATTTATTTAGACAAAGTGATTTAAAATTCATCAGCACACAAGTGGTGGGCAAGTGGGGGACAACAGTGGTTTAGCAACTTTATTCCTTCATGCCTGTAACTGAAAGTTGTAGGCTATGCCGCGGAGATATTCAACCCTGGGATGCAACTCATATTCAGAAACAATGACAGAAATACGCTTCACAGTATCTTTGTACTTTTTCTTTGTTTCTGTGACAGCAGTTCCTGCAATGAGCTGCTCGATCAACATTGTGCTCAAATGTTGCTCCTCCTTAAGGCATTGCAGAAACTTCCAAATTGATGGATGAATTGCACTGACAAAAGGATTAAACTTGTGGTGCAATGCTTTGACTGAGTTAGTTGTTCTAGGTATGCTGTCCTCTACTGCTTCAAAACAGTTCCATATTTTTATGTCGAACATCGGTCATCTGCGCCCCCTTTTGCCAATGGTCTCCCCAACCATGTGTCTTCAAAATAGTCCATGATAGGTGTGAGTAAGTCACCATTAGTTTGGAAAAAGTCCATGGTGTGTATATCTTCAAATGATGAAATGACATCAAGTGGGGGAAAATATGCAAGCACAGGCAGGAGATGCATGTGTAAGGCAAACCCTGGATTGGAAATATACTGAGCACAGACAGCACTGTGCTCCTGCACTTTTCACCAGTATGACTGGCACATGTGAAAGAAGCAACCCCTGATTTTTGCAGTAGGAAATGCATTTTTAAATGCTTTGATTGCAGCTTGTTCAAAGTCCAGCAGAATGGTATTGGGTCGCAAGCCAGGGCATAGATTAAGAAGCTCTGTAAAGACATGGGTATATGAAACCACGGTACGGTTTGCCATGAGTATGTACACCATGGGTATTACTGAGTTATTACATATGGCATGAATGCTATAAAGTTGCTGAAATATGTGAGGACAGCACTTGAATGTGCCGTCTGCAAACCAATGCTCACTGTTTTTCAAGTGCAACAAGTCATGACATGTTGAAAAAATTAGGATTCTGTCTTGGGAGGGACCTGAATCAAATAACAGAAATTTTTCATTTTTCTGGGTAACATACAGTTCAGGCGTCAGGATAAGCGATGCTGCATCACAGGGCTCAGGAGGAGGGCATGCAGCAGCCCTGTGAGTTCTCTGTACTGTGCGTTTTATCAAGGACATTGCTGGGAGCTGGGATGCTACAGATGGGCACATTTCAACAACTGCACCGACAACAATCTGGTGCATTGTCTCAGTGCTTGTTGCAGCTCGTTCTTCCATTCCTGCCACGGCTTCCTTGACACAAACCAATGCAGTATCTGGGACATGGTTATGTTCAGCTATTGTCTTTAAAACAACATCACCATTAAGGTGAAGCCTTGCAATGCAATGGCCTTTATCATATTCCAGACACTTGTAGTAGGACTTTGAAGGTGTTGATCTCTCTCGCCAGTATAGAAACCCATTAAGAAGAGTGAGTTCGCCACCCTTCTGGCTTCGGACAAAGCGAGCTTTCTCTGACATTTCCAACAGTATTTCCAGCACTTTAGATGGTCGAATCTGGAATTGCACTTTTGCTGTGTATTTTTATTAGTTTCACACTAAGCACGCTAGATGGCAGCATTGCGCTATTATTTACTGCACCTTATTGTGATAGCGCTTTTTTAACAAGTGCTATTATGTACACGCTATAATTACTTGTGCTATTGTGGTTGCGCGATTTTAACCGTATACCCCTCAGGGATAGGTCCTGGGGCCAGTCCTGTTCAATGTCTTCATTAGCGACATTGCAGAGGAGCTGGAGGGAAAGGTCTGCCTGTTTGCAGATAAGACCAAGACCTGTAACAGAGCGGATACCCTGGAGGGGGTGGAGAAAATGAAAAGGAGCTTGAAAAATGGTCTGAGGACTGGCAACTGAAGTTTAATTCAAAGAAGAGCAAAATTATGCACTGGGGAAACAGAAACCCTTGGGACAGCTACAGGATAGAGATGGGGAGTTGCTAACAGTCACAAAGGAGGAAAGGGACCTGGGGGTTATTATTTCAGATGACCTGAAAATGTCAAAGCAGAGTACTAAGGCAGCTGGGAGGGCCTGTGGCATGCTGGGGGTGCACAGCAGAGGTGACAGCAGCAAAAGGAGGGAGGTAGTGATGTCATTATTTAAAACCATGGTCAGGCCTCACAAGGAGTACTGTGTGCAGTTCTGGAGGCCACACCTTTGCAAGGACATTAACAGACTGGAGACAGTCCAGAGAAGAGTGACTAATATGGTACAGAGCTTGCAATACAAGACGTATGAAGAGAGATTAAGGGACCTCAATATGTACTTGCTGGAAGAGAGGAGGGAAAGAAGGGACATGTTAGAAACATTCAAGTACCTAAAGGGTATAAACAAGGTGCAGGGGGAGGCATTTTCCATTACAGGAGGGCACAGGAACAAGGGGGCATGACATGAAATTAGATGGAGTAGGTTAAGAGGGAATGTGAAGAAGTTCTTCTTCACAAAGAGGGTGGTGGATGAATGGAATATTCTGCCTCAGGAGGTAGTGGGAGCGAGCACTGTAGATGGATTCAAGCATGCTTGGGAAGGCACAGGGGAACCATAGAGGTACAGCAGCGAGTGGGTCGGAAGCAGTAATCCAGTACAAGGACTTACAGGCAGACTAGATGGGACAGGCAATCCTAATCTGCTGACAATTTCTATGTTTCTATGTATGTTTCAAGTATCCTAACAGCTAGGTATAGCCTTACTCATAAGTTCTGTACACATATGGGGTACATAGGGAAACAGTTGTGGCAGCTGGGGGCACTCATTTCTAGGGATATGCTCTGGAGTAGGGGAAGAGCCCCCTCTGCTGGACCTTGGTGGAGCACCATGCTCAGCTTGTGGCAGCAAGAGAAGAAATATCTCCAGTTGCATCAGCAGCTCAGTTGGAGCCCACCCCACTCAACCAGAGGCCCAGTGGTCCAGGGGTGTGGAGAGTGGTGGGGAGCAGGATGGGGAAGGGAGACAGGGTTAACCATAGAGAAGTTATTCAGCCCAACACCATCCAGATGGCAAACTGCTTTGCACTCCTAGTGGAGACTAAGGTACCTGACTTTTCTAGGGACACTGAGTCAGTCTGAGGAAAGGGGCAGGACAATGTGATGACACCCCAGTGGATGAACAGGAGCACATCTACCAAGAGAGTCTTTGTGGTGGGGGACTCAATGATTAGGGGAGTTGGGAGGGCGGTGGATAGGTGGCTGGATATCAGGGAGATGTAAAGGTGCCTTCCTGGTGCATCAGCCACCTGGGATTTAGACAGTATAGAAGAATGGCAGAGTTGGGGGGAGAGCTGGGGGTGTTGGTACACCTCTGCACTAATGATCTGTAGAACTGATTGGTGGAGATGGAAAAGCCAAACTTTCACAAACTGGGGGAGAGATTGACAGCAAACTCATCTTCCCTGGCCTTTTCAGGGGTCCTCCCTGTGTGGGGAAGGGACAGGAAGCAGGGCAGACTAAGGAGGGATGAGATAGAGGAGTTTAATGGGTAGCTCAAGGGATAGTGTCACAAGAAAGGGTACCACTCTGTGGGGGACTGGGGGAACTTCAGGAGGAGGCTCTTCATGGGTGATTTTTTTTTTCAGATTTCAGATTCAGATTCTATATTGACATGCATAAAAATTTGCATGAGTTATTAAATTTAATAAAGTTACCTAAAAAACTTTTTCTGTGCATGTATTTAATCAACCACTAGCATTAAAATGTTTTAAACTTTTTAACAATTTAATATTGCAGTCAACATATGACCTCATTTGCAAATTGTGCAGTACTGTAAATGGTTTTCTTGTTACTCAGGAGCAGTAAACATGTACATTTATCATGTGTGATTCAAAGTGCTTGTTACACAAAAGTTATTCAATCCATACATTTTACTCTTGACAATCCACAAAAGATATTGAATATATATTAGACTTTCTTGATTACATGCATATTTGGGATGGAAATGACATTTTTACAAGCACTATGATAAGTGATAGTTGGTAAGTAACCCCGTAAGAACCCCAACCTAAAAATACTGAGTGTCCTTCTATGCTCCATTTTTTCAGCAAATAACAAGTATTGTTCAATTTCTGAAATAAATTTGACCTTGCTATAAATTTTAGTTTTATCTTAATCATGTGCTTTTTAATGTACCTCTGTATATGGACATCTTTTACCATTTGTATTGATTCAGAAAAGAAATGGTTTCACTGCAAGCAGGCTCTTTCCGACCTTTTATCCACTAATCCAAATTTTTAACCTTCTTATTTAATCTTGTGAACCAGTTATTTTGTCTTTCTGCATTCACAGCAAGACTGAACAACATATAATTCCAACAGCATTTTGATAGCCTGTCATCATCAATCTGTTGTATTCTGTGCCAAAGTCTGAGGGAACAGATAATTTTTGCTTCATTTGGAAGCATACCAGCTTCTAGCCTCATAAAGGCAGATGGAGTGTCCTCTGGGATGCTCATGGCTGATCTTAAAAACTGATTTTTCATGTTTTTTAAGTGGCTAATTTAAATGCAACGCCCCAAACATTGCTTCCATAAAGACTCTGGCCTAAGGGTTTTGTCTCACAGGTAGGCTTTAAAGCTTTAGATGAATTACTTGACAAATGATATGTAAATGTAATTAAGGCATGGGTTGTTTTCTGTGAATGATCTTTTATCAGAGTTATTTGGGATTTCCAGTTTAAGCCTTGTCAAACACAATTCCCAAATATTTGAAATCTGACACCTCCTCAAATGTGTGACTATTAACTGTCCATTATTTACTATTTCTGGACTTATTTACAAACACCATTATTCTTGTTATAGCATTGCTTAATTCTAATTCTAGCCAACATAAGTGCTCCATTACAGCACTCAACCTTCTTTTCAGGCCCAGTGGTGTTTGAGATAAAATAAAAGCATCATCTGCGTATGGCATTATTTTTATCCCTTTCCTGTTTACTACTGGAGGACTAGTGTCTGTTTTATCCAGAGACTCAACCAGGCTTTTATATACAAGTTAAATTAAAGCAGAGATATGGTACAGCTTTACTTTATGTCCTTATTAATGTTAAAGGAGCAGGAAGTGCACTGTCCTTTGAAATTTTGATTCTGGCACTATTATTCAAATGCAACAATTTTTCAATATTTTCAAAAGACATGCATCAATGTTACAAGGAGCAAAAGCTTATTCCACAGCATACTTCTATTGACTGAGTCCCCCAGGGCTCCATCCTGGGCCCCCTTCTTTTCTCACTATTCATTAATAACCTCCCCTCCATCTGTCAAAACACACAACTTGTTCTCTATGCCGATGATGTAGCCCTTTTTTGCAGCAATGAAAACCAGGCCTCTATGCTTCACAACCTACAGTCAAATTTCTTGAAACTTCACTCCTGGTTCTCCAGGAATGACATGGTCCTTAACTCCAAAAAGACAAAATTTATGATCTTCTCCAGACTGAGGAGAGCCCCTGCATCCGGATTGATCCTACTCAACAACTCTGGTAACCTTGTCGAACAGGTGACTGAATTTAAATACCTTGGTCTCCACCTGGACCCACACCCAGCCTACAACCTTCATATTAATAACCTCATTAAGAAGATTCATGTCAGGCTTGGTCTTCTGTACAGGATCAGAAAGTGCCTGCTTCCATCTTCCAGGCTACGCTTGGCTATGTCCTTACTCCTGCCCCTGATCGACTACAGTTCCATCATCTACTCTCTGCCTTCATCGTCACTACTGTACTCCAAATTCAGAGCCACCTGCAACAATATAGCTCGCTTCTTTGTACAAACTGTAGTGCAATAGTACACAGCACACCAGAGGGGACAATCTGCAGGAACAAACCGTGCCTTACACACCATTGCCCTATACCCTCACACCCCCCCCCCTTCAAATATATATAATCACCTCCACCCATGCAATATTGGAGAACAGCAGAGCAATACAGTTACGGCCCAAAAAAGTGGATCTGAGCAAGAAGGATACTATCAAAATGTCGGAGATATGTGTCAAGTTTATTATGGAGCACAAGTGAATACAGTACAGCAGAAAGAAACCAGTACAGCCTCCTTCACAATGACCATAAAAGACATGCTCACAATACAAGGCACTCGCATATCCCGAACGCCCACATCACAGACACCCTCATCACAATGCCCACATTCCGGAGCCCTACTTGCAGTGCCCTATTGACGGGATAGCAAAACTTACAGTGTAGCTTGTAAAATCATTAATCTTTCACAAACCAACTTCAACATTCACACCATGCAGCAGACTGCTTCCTTCCTAGATGGTAACAGGGTTTCACAAGCACTCAGAGAAAAGGTAGCAACAGACTACAGTAAAAAAAGACACATTTTCACCCACATTTGCCATAATTATGTCAGCCAAAAGCAGAGCATTCACAAAACATGCAGCTTAACTTGAAAAAACTAATCTTTCACAGAAAAGGAAAAATTACCATATTTCTAGCAACCAGACTGCTTCATACCTAGATGGAGACAGGGAGTGGCTACATAGTTGCAGGATCATATTGGGCAAGAATTTTTGCAATTCTTAGCCAAATTAACTGCTACAGTACTAGAAAGTTTTAAATCAAGCCATTTTTCTGAATAACCTCGTGTAATACATAGCAGTGTGCAAAACAGGAACATTTTCCAATTCATCGGAATTTATGAAGTTAATTTGTCTTGTGAAGTGCCAGTTTACGGTATAGTGGTAACTTTGTGAATTGCAATTTTGGTAACTTCAGTGGTGAAGTAAGGCCCACAGGTGAAGTTTACAATGCGCTATGATATTGTAGTTTACGTGGTACTGAAATGAGCTATACTCTATGTGGAGGCTGTGTTGAGTGCAGCCTTCTGAAGAGAGAGATTTGGAGAAAAGTCTGTCCCTGTTTGACTGAGCAAAATATTTTTATAATTAATCTAAAAACTGAGTCTTTTGAAACCAAATCAATCACAAATAAATCTAGAGGGCTTTGTGCAGCTAGATTGGTTTGGTTGTTTCTGTTTTTGCTGATTATTTAGTGTAAAGTAGACAAGTAGTACTTTTGTTTTGTATATAGTGAAAATCTGCTGTGTGTGGGAGAAGAGGTGTTTCAGTTAACAAGGCAGCCCAGAAAAATCTGTGATTTGGAGCCTTTTTATACTGTGAGCACTAGTCTGTGTGCAGCAGATATCTCATATTTATTTTCTTCAGTCTTTCTTAAATATTTTTGCCTGTGGTCTGTGATTTCTCATTTTATTTCTTTAGTTCAGTTTGGTGTAGTTAAGTGAAGTATTTTGTCAGACTCTATGTTAGTTTTAGTTATTTAGTTCTTAAAGTGATAGTGTTCTGTCACTTATACTAACTTGTTAATTACCTTGTTGTGTGTGTCTTGTTGACCCCCGTCATGTAAAAAAAAAAAAAAAAAAAACTATTTTTGTGGTTTTACTGTAGCTACTATTAACTCAGTAAACTGTTTTGTTCACATCACACTGCTAATCCCTTTGGTGAGGTGTTGTCTGCTGCTGCTGCTGCTGCTACTGATTTGTACTGCAAGGTTTCTTTAATTTTTTTTCCTTACAGTATTATAAATATAGGGATCTGGGTAAAACGAATTTTACAACTGATTCTGTTGGCCATATGTAGCAAGAAATACTTCTCTACTTTCAAACACTATATGCACGAGACGCCTGCTTGGACCTGTATCTTGTGCTTCAGGCAGGAGGCTGGGGTTGGGGGGGCAAGGGGTGGTCATTAGGACAGAGACTGCATCAGATACTGTGGAACAGCAGGTAGCCATCTTAGTCTACATCCAGGGGTTGTGAGGAGAGCTTCTGGAGTACAATACCCCCTCCCCACACTGATCATTGCATGGAACCCAGGACAGCTGCGAGACCAGATCCAAACTCCCTCTCCTGACTTCCAGCCAATTGAAGCAGGCAGAGGGTGGGACCTAAAATACCAGCACAGCCTTTGAGACAGCTGTACAGAGACAGCACCTGACACCGTGGAACAGCAGGCAGCCATCTTAGGCCACATCCCCCCCCAACCAAATACTTCCAAAATCCTCAGCCCATCACAAATAACATAAACTCCACTCACTCATAATAGCACTCCTCTTACTCACATCAGGAAATCCTGGCCCCACTACACACATCCCTGCCAGTTGCAATACTTCCACTAATGTACCAATGTCCCCCACCCCCTCTGCCCTCCCCAAGGGCCTGAAAATCCTCCACTTTAACATCTGCAGTCTTGTGTCAAAAATTGACCTTTTACATCCTATGGTAATCTCTCTCACACTTGATATACTAATTTTAATGTAAATTTGGTTAAACGCTAAAACACCTGATCTCGCCATTAATATCCCAGGTTATTCCATAATCAGGCAGGATAGGACTGGCAGGGGTGGTGGAGTAGCCATGTATATCCTGTCCTCACTTCAGTTCTCAACCATTCTATTAACCTCAATACCCTCCACCTACGAAGCACTTGTAGTAAACATTACCTTGCCTTTTTCCTCCCCTATCTTCATAGCTGGCATCTACTGTCGACCTGGCTCCAAGGCATCCGATACTTTGGATCTCATTACCTCCATAACCTCCCTCTCACATAAAGGCAAGCTATACATCCTGGGTGATTTAAACCAAAACTGGCGATCACCAACAACTGTCAAGTCACGAAATGACATCATGGCCCTCAATCTCTCCCAACTCATCCTGGAACCCACCCGTCTAAATCATAAAACTCTTAACCGCTCTCTGATAGACTGGGCTCTCACCCCCACCGAGTCATTAAATCAGGCATCCTCCCGGATGCCCTCAGTAATCATCACCCAATCTTCATAGTCAGGAAAGTCCATAGACCTAAACAACCTCACAAAATTCTGCAAATCCACTCCTTCAGCTCCTTAGACCTTAGTCTCCTTCTTAATGAACTGGCCAGCTCCGATTGGTCCCCTATTGCCTTTGCCCTCCCCTTCCATTGACCAAGCCCTCACTTATTTTAAAGATAAATTTCTAACGACATGGTACTCTTACGCTCCTTTCAAATGCACTAGAGTTTGTGGCAAACATCATCCCTGGGTCTCCCCTGAGTTACTGACCTGCCTCAGGGAACGGAACAAAGCTTGGAGGAAACATAATTCCTCCCAGCTTCCCCTAGACCAGGCCAGGTATTGCATGTTAAGAAATGCCTGCACAAAAGCTACCAGACTTGCCAAGTCTGAATATTTTAAATCATCTTTTCTCAAAAACATCAATTCCCCCTCCAAATTCTGGAAAGTGGTCCACGCCCTCTTCTCCCCTCCTTCACATCCACCTCCCCATGTGCTTAAAATAAACAACTTATTGGTCTCCG
This sequence comes from Neoceratodus forsteri, assembly GCA_016271365.2. NCBI lineage: Eukaryota > Metazoa > Chordata > Ceratodontiformes > Ceratodontidae > Neoceratodus > Neoceratodus forsteri. The sequence goes on from CM057459.1 coordinate 651,952,050, forward strand.
AACCATGTGCAGTGGCTCAAGAGTTTAACTCCTATTATACCTCCTGAACCAAAGCACTTCTAATGTCACTCCCCTCTAACCTCCCCCTCCTCATCCTCCCACACCCAGTACTCAACCCGTCCATGCCCATCCTTCCTTCTCTTTTTCTGCAGTCTCCCCAGAAGAAACACTAATGGCCCTTCTATCTCAATCCTTGCAAAGGCTCATCGCGAGATGATCTTGACCATAAACTCCTCTATCTTTCAGCTTCTGCTATAGCTTACCCTCTCTCCTTGATCTTAAATCTTTCCTTCTCGTTCCTCATCTGTCCCCTCATCCTGGAAACATGCTGTGGTCCTCCCTCTCCCAAAGAGTGATGACCCCTCCCCTACAAATTTTCACCCAATCTCCATACTCTCTGCCTTGCTGAACTCCAAGAACACCTGGTCCTCTCTCAGCTAACCTCCTTCCTCGATGACTCTTCCTTTTTTACCCCATTCCAATCTGGTTTTTGTAGGAAACACTCCATTACCACCTCCCTACTCAGGCTCACTAACTCCATCCTCACTGGGACAGATAATGGCCTCATTACCTCTGCAATCTTTGTCAACCTCTCCAAGGCATTCGACATAGTCTCCCATGCCCTACTTCTTGACTCCCTTACAGCTGCTGGGTTGTCTACTTCTGCTCAAAACTGGTTTAGAGCTTACCACTCAGGCAGAACACAATCAGTCAAGATCCAGGATACAATCTCTCCTCCCATCTCTATTTCCACTGGAGTCTCACAGGGCTCAGTACTTGGGCTCATTCTCTTCTCCATCTTCCTAAACGACTTGCCCCTCAGTATGCTCCCCCTCCACCTCTATCCATATGTATGCTGACAACACTGTCCTGTTCTCATCTGGCAAAGGCCCTGCTGATGTTGCAGCTACCCTTCAGCCTGACTTCTACCAGGTTCAGTTATGGTTTGCCTCACACCAAAAAGACTGTCTCCATGACCTTTGGCACTAGGCAGAGACTCTCTAGACTCCACCCTTTACTGTCTTTCCATACCCTTGATGGGACAATATTAGAGGACACCTTCTCATTCAGATACCTTGGGGTTTGGTTGGACCAACATCTCAACTTCTCTGGCCACATTGACACCATCCTGAAAAAATTGCACCCCAAGTTGGTGCCTTATTCAGGAACCATAGTTGCATCCCCTTCTACAACACAACGTGAACTAGTCCAGAAGATGAGCCTCCCAATTTTTGACTACTGTGATGTAGTCTATGGTGCCACTCCCAAATCCTCCCTAACCAGACTGGACACTCCATTTAACTCCTTCTGCTGATTTGCCCTTGATGCTCCATCACGCACTTATCACTGTGACCTCTACCACATCATTTCCCTCCCCCCGCTTGCCAACAGGTGCCTCACTCATTGTGCCAAACTCACTTCTAAATTTTGGTTAGGAGAACTTCCCTTGTGCCTCTCATGTTTGCTCTCTTCCCCTTCCCATTCCCTCAGATCCTCTGTCACTCACACTTTCTTGGTCCCCCATCATACCACTTTCATCAGTAAGTCAGGCTTTAGCCATTGTTTCCCACAAATCTGGAGCTCCTTCCCTCCCAAATATGGCACTCCTCCTCCTCCTCCCAATCCCTTGCCTCTGCCTTACATAACTTTCTTTCATCTAACTGCTCCTGTTTAACCATCCTTAACTGTCCTCCTATGCCTCTGCTCCACTCCATGACTCACATCAATATTAAACCTTCCCCCCAGCCTGCATCTCAGCACACTCTCTTCCCCCTTCACCACTATGTACTATGTTCCTCATATATGCCACTTGTAATTCAATGCATTTTTCACAGGTATGATATATTTAATTGTATGTTATGTTATAAATGCGACTGAATGATTGATTATATTTTTCAACTGTCTTGTTACAAATGCAATTGAATGTTTAATTTCTTGTATGTTTTAAATGTTAAACTGTATATCTAATTCTTCATCCAATAGTACCCACCCCCCAGATCACACGGGGAGATGAGCAATGTGTTGTTCAGTGTGCCTTTCCGGTGACACATTTCAATAAATAAATAAAAAAAAAGCATCCAGAGTCATGAGGAGGACTGCTGGAATACAATACCCCCTACCGATCACCACACAAAGCCCAGAACAGCTGCAAGACTGGCTCCAATCTCCCTCTCCTGACTCCCAGACAATTAGAACAGGCAGAGGGTGGACGTTACATATCTTTATCTTCTGCCCTCTGACCCTAGTGGACCTCGATGTGGCAGGCCAACATGCTAAGGGCCACAAAGTAAGGGTGTCTATTGTGATGGCCATTAGCTAGAGGCTGCCCAACCTCCACTGCACCAGATCATCCCCACGTAAAGGCTTCTGTCTGTCATCACATACATATTGAGCCTGTTCAGGAAAGTAGATTTCCTGCAAGCAGGACTACCTCATGGGGCTATGCCATTAAAGAACTATTGTTAATGAAGTAAAGTAAGATACTGTAGTGCTCTTAGCACTTTCCTATAGAGTAAATTTATCCAACCTGATCCGTATACGAACATAACTTGATTGCTGTCCTCAGTTATTGTAGTTTATTTTTCAGAGTGACCACTATTATTATTGATTATCATTACAAAAATTAGAGAGTGCCATATTTATGTCTAAGTGCTTTAAATTAAATCAGCCTGTTCTACTGCCAGAAGCTGCTTATGTTAATTACTAAGGGTTATTAGCAACCGTCTCCTTGTTCAGTGTTCCTAATAGTACAAGTTGCTGCATGTTTGATGTGTTACTTAGCACAGTCAACCCTATGAAACTCTATGAGGGAGCACCTGCTAATTAATTTTATTGCTGTTCAGGGTCTCTAGCACCTTATGCACACACTTTACCTTCTATCTAATTTGCTATTTAGTTATCTGGGTTAACCGATTTATTGATCCACAACGATGGGGGCTAGAGGTATGTTGTTAGCTCTGACTTACGGTACAGTATATACTGATTTTTTTGTCCTGGCTGACTCCCTGTTCTTACACTGGTCCCCTCCCCAACACCCACAGATGGGTGACTACAAACACCCCCTTAATCAACTTACATACTCAGAAATTTACAGTACTCCCCCTCTTACTGGCTATATATGGGTTGTATTGTAAAGGGCACCTTTACCTGCTCGCTTACTCCCAACTCAGACCTCTATTGTCTATAACCCCACCTTTTAGCTACTGGTCTTCTGAGAGCCTGGTCTTGTCTCTCCTGTTCATTGCTAGTGCCATTGAGTCTAACCCAGGACCCTCAATGTCTCATATAGTGACCCTTTATGGGCTGGTACCAAGGGACTAAAACTGGCACATCTAAGTATTAACAGCCTCTGACCCAAGCTACCGGACTTGGAAGCATGACTGGCCCTATACCTCCCTGATGTCCTTGCACTTGGATAAAACCTTTCATTCTCCCTCATGAAGTAGGTTTTCCTGGGTATTCTACCTTTTAGAAGGATCGGTGTGGAAAAAAAGGAAGTGGAGTTCTTCTATATGTAAGGGACACCATCATGGCAACAGAAATCCCCATGCTTACACTGAACCAGTCCCCTTGCAAATGTCTATTCATGAAACTTATGTTGGGACTCACAAAGCCCTTATATACTGTCCCTCCCTCTGTGGCAAGACCAGCCTTCAATGGTTTCATCACCTGCATGGGGGTCCCTCTCTCTTGGTGAAACAATAATCCTAGCTGACTTCAACCTCAGCTGGATCAATGATGGCCCCTGAAACTTCAAGGTACCACTGCATGACCTGAATCTTAGTCAAATCATCACCTGCCACAATACTGAGCCAGGTAATCACTCCATCCCAGATTGTCTCTTGGTAAACTGAATGGATCATATTAGAACATATGGAATACTAGCTGATTCTATCAGTGATCATCCTCTATTTTTTTACCTGAAATACTGGCTTTACTAAGCCTCTCCAAGAACTATCACAGTCAGGGATTATTCCCACCTTAATGAAGGTGCCTCCCTGGAGGTCCTTGGTCATGTCAACTGGGATGAGGTTGGGAGGTCTAAAAATATAAATACTGCTTTTGACTTTTCAACAAGCTGTCTACTTAGTATAGCTAATAGGTATGCTCCATTAATCCTAAAAAAAGTCAAGGGCATCTGCTCAAAATGGCTGTCATGCAATCTTTGTAAAAGTAAAGAAAATGGACAGAGCTTGGGAAACCTTCAGAGCATCTGTCCTATGCTGGATGGCAAAATTACATGGCTTTACATAATATCTATAAGACCAGTATGAGGTAAGCCAGGGCACAGTACTTTAAGAAATTACAATCCAAAAACATACAAAACCCCAAACTGATTTGGACATAGGCAAATAGTTTTCTCAAAGGCACTGTGGGCTCCACACTCAGGACATACTGTACAAAACAACTTCCTTTAGTGCCCCTGGCCTAGCAGTTGATGCTTTTAATATTTTTTTTCCTGATCTTACTCAGTTTAAGGCACAGCTTGATGATTCCCCACCCCAGAATACCTCCCCATCATGCCCAGCCAACTCTTCATTATCCCGGTCTGAATTCCATTTTAAGTTACTATCACAGCTGGCGGTACTAACCCAGCTTTTGAGAATAAAAGCAGAAGGGTCTGATGGCCATTGTGAACTAGAGCTCAGGCTGCTTAAAGTGGCTGCCCGTATTCTAGCTGCCTTCATTCCAACAATTTTTATAGGTTTCTACTGCAAAGTGACCTTCACAGCAGATGGAAAGTGGCTCATGTGGTGCACATACACAAAGGGGGAGCTAAGGAACCAATAGAGCAATACCAGCCAAAATCCATTCGTTGCACCCTTTCCAAAATCTTAGAGAGACTGTTCTATAATCAGCTCCAGTCCTACAGTATATTGAAACCCATGCTCTAGTTGTTGATGCCCAGTATGACTTTCAGAAAAACCTTGGCAAGGACACAGCCCTAGCACAGTTCATGACAAACCTACTTGAAGCTCAGGACTCCAGCAAATCGACTAGTGTTATTTTTATAGACCTGACTAAGGCATTCAACAAAGTCAGTCATGATTTGCTTCTGCATAAGCAAAAGGTACTAGGCCTTGATAAGACTATAAGCAACTAGTGAAATGGGAAGGCAACCACTCCACACTGAGAGACGTTAGACACTGAGTTCCTCAGGGTTCTACCCTGTAGCCACTGTAGTTTTACTTTTTTTAAATTTATATTTTATTGAGGTGTTATATTACACATCTCAATTTTTTACAACACACCAGTGTTGCTATTGTAATTCTCCGGACCTAGCTAGAACATAAATTCCTTGGATTTCAAGCTAATTCCTGAGTGCAGAGAAACATTATCAGTTGATAGTGGTCTAAAAGGTACCACATTAACAACTAAATGAAAACCCATAATCCCTTCTCTCTAATGGTTCTCTCTGTTTGTAAACAACCTACCAAAGCATTGTGAGGATGCCAAAGTGCTTCTCTATGCAGATGATGTGATGCTATATAGAAGCCATTCGGACAGTGCCTCAATTGAGTCAGGCCTCGCAGCCAACTTTCACCTACTGATCAAATAGTTTAAGACTAATGAACTGCTACTTAACAAAAAGAAAACTAAATCCACACTCTTCAGCCATTGCCAACTTGGACCTGACAGGAGTGAATTAATAAAAATCTGCTCACAGACTGGGGATCTGCTGAAACTGTAGCCTCCCTCAAGTAGCTGGGAGTTATACTGGACAAGGATATCACATTCAAACCACATGTGGACTGAGTAACCAAACAGTTAAACCAAAAACTAGGGCTCCTGTATAGATTAAACTCCTATCTCGCAGTTGATGCCATATTATTCATTACTAATAGAAATCTACTACTCACAATTCTGTAGTGTCCTATTATCAGTCAAAATTACTGAGCTAACAAAACATAAAACCTTATAACACCATGCAGCCAAGTTTGCAGCTGGAGCCATCAACAGTGAATGCCACTGCAATAAACTGTCCACACTAAACTGGCCCCCCTTGGAAAATAGAATTCACTATTCTACACTCTGCCTCATACACAAAATTGTACCTCCCAACCTAGCCTCGATCCTGAAATTAAAACCTCACAGAAGAGTCCCCAGGTCCTCCTCCCAATTACTCCTCACTGTCAATAGAATGGCAACAGAGGCCGGTAAAAGGTCCTTTGCCTCTGTGACTTCTAGGCTTTGGAGCAACCTCCCAGCTGATGTTCAGGCATGCATCAACCACAATTCCTTCAAATCCTCCCTCAGGATCACTCTGCTTACATGCTGCCAATGTACCTGTTCCAGCTGAGTCCACCTGTGACCTTATATTATTACCCAGTCTTACTCAGGGTACACCTGCTAACATTATCATATAAATCTCTCTATATTTTAAGCCTGTTGTGTGCCTACACCTTGTTACTAATGTTAGTTGTCCACCAACCTGTATTATTTTTAACTCTATGCATTATCTTTGTACCAATTGTAATATATTCTCCAATCACTACTTGTATCATAATGTACTATATTATCATTAGCTTTTACCTGAATTTGTATGTGATCATTGTATTTAATTAATTTCAGTTTGTCCTGAAAATGGGACCTCTAGTCTCAGTGAGTCTACCTGGTTAACAAAATCCAAATAAATAATAAATCTGGGTTGAGCCCAAGTAACACCACACCACTGATTCATCAATACTTCTGAGACCCCATAGCCTAATGTTTTCATTTCCTTATTTTTCACAATTTACATTCTTCAACCCTATTGTCTGATTAACATAGTTTTTTGCAATATATAGTATATATGCATATAGTATATAAGCTGTATGCTATATGGATATAGTAGCAGTTGCATGGTAGGGCTGAGTTAGCAAGTGTCTCAACATTTTTTTTGACAGCTTATAGCTCCACAGTCTTACTTCCTAGGACTGCAGCTTTTGTGGTGCACAGTCTCAGACCCATGGGTTAATTTTCTGCAGATCTGATGAAAACTAGTTAGTGATTTTTAATGTTGTTAGTTTCTGAATTTGCATAAAAATCTTCAATTATTTGCTATGTTTTGCTCATCAGACTTTATATCAGAATTGAACTGCCACCACCCTTGCTCTCACCTCATCCCTTAAACCAGCAACCCCCATCACCTTAGATCCAGTGACTCTCTGGTCCTCCTGGTTCTGAAAACTCACACCCAATTCAGTGACCGGGCTTTTGTCGCTTATACACCCAGACTGTGGAACTCCCTTCTCACTAACACTCTCTCCTCCCCCCTTCCATCTGTGCTTCAAAGCCTCCCTCTGGGGCTTACTAAGATCAGCCTCCTTCTGTCTCTGCTCCCAAACATATCCACCCTAGACAAATCAGGGCAGCTGAGACTCGTAATACAAAAACGCTGCTTGATTACAGTGGAGACAAGTATCCTGACACAGAATGCACTTTGCCCACCAGAGAGCTCTTCACTGTCTGATGTATAATAAGTACTGAGAACAATCTCTGCTGTACTGGTTATGTAAAGAGCACCCACCTGGGGTTATTGTTGACCCTAGATGCATAATACTGTTGTCAATGCCTGCACTTATATGTTAACTTCCCTTTTGCCTGTATGATTATGCCTGATGTATACTCCTGATGTCATTGTATTGTACCTTGATATTGTTTGTATGTTCTCCTATGTACATTGTCTGTATGTTCTCCTATGTACCTTCTAATCTCCTGGATCACACCTGAAAATAGGCACTTGGCTGTCTAGTGTGCTTACCTGGTAAACAAAAGCAAATAAATAAATAAATATGAGAATCATAGGGGTAAGGGTAGTGAGCCACTAAGGCTGGACACCTAGTGGCACTGGCAGCAGATAAAGTATTTTTTTTAATCTGACACCACAGTTGTACACCTAATATCTGAGAAGATGGGGAGGTAAGGTCCAACAGTGGGACTGAGCATCTGGTGTTGGAAAATGCACAGGTGGGAGATTCAGTGGCTTTCTAAAAACATAAACTTTCTTCATTCCTGATTAACTTCCTGTTTAGTTAATTATGAATGGAAAAAAAGGCTTGTGTTTTTTTATATTTACATTTTTCAGTCCATTTATTTTTTATTTGGCCATCCACCTTCTCCATAACATAAAATGAGTTTAACTTTTTAATTTAACTTTTTTCATCACAAAACCAATACATGTCCCTATTCTGGTCAAATACATAATTAATCTGAAAGTTTCAGGTTTTCAGTTAGTATATTTTGTTTATGTGTCCTCAAACAAGAGTGCTGGTTTTGAGTACACTTGCTTAATGACAGCACTCAATAGCACCAAAACTACTGGACCTATTCTTCTGAAAATTGGCATGCACTTTGCTACCACAAGTCCTTCACAAGGTGCCACAACTACAAGCTAGTAGGGAAAAATTTAGGAGGTGGCATAAGGTAGCACTTCTTCATAGAGAGGGTGGTGACAAATTGGAATAATTTGCCAGTGGAACTGGGAGGAGAGTCATACCAATGATGCAATCCAAGATGGCCAGGTGAACACCGCATGGAGCTATTCAGCATGGTGTGTAGCAAGAACATTCAGAAATAGAAAAATGCTATGCCTTTTACTCTCTTTTGCAATGCTTAAATAATCCTGTGTGCCACAAGATGTTAGAAACCACAGGATAAGTCTAAAGGAATTAGACATGCCCGAGAGTTTACTGATGCCCATTTTGCTGAAAAAAGACTAACAAGGAGTACAAAAACAAACCTAAATACTGCAGCCCCAAGTTATACTAATAGCTGCCAGCTACTGAGTTTATCACCCAGTCTGCCTGATCTACCTTCAATCAAAGATCCGCAGATTTCACCATTACCAGAAAAACCAACCAGGAAGGGCGTTAAGAAAACACCAGGGTCATCAGGTAACTTAGGTGCTATTTTTAATCAGAATGCAGAGCAACAGAAAATATTAAATCAAAAAAGGGGTGTGATCCTGAAGAAAATGACTGGTATGGCAGCAAATGTGTTTAATAAAGGGGGTGAGGCCAAAATAAATGGTGGGGCAGTAAATGAGGCTGCAGAAACATTAGAAGAGGTTGAAGGATCTAAAAAAGCTGATGAACATAAAAAGGGCTTGGAAACAAATAAAACTAGTTTACAATGCAAAAAACAGGACAAAATAAAAATGCCGAGGAACAAGTATATCAGGAAATAACAGAAAAAGATAGAGAAGATAATGAAGAAAAGAATACAGAAACAGAAGATGTCACAGAAGATTCTAATCCAGAGCAAAACAGTGACTCAGGCCAGAATAAATTCACTGAGTTCAAAGGTGAGCTATTGGAGGCAGTGAGAAGCCTCAGAAACGTAATTATTCAAATCCTAGGTGAAATAAAAATGTCCATATCAGATGTCACTAGCTCAGTATAAGTAGGAAAATGGAGAAATTTACATTAAGATCAGATGACATGGAAAAAGAATATCAAACTTGGAAGATCATACAAATCCTATGCCACAAAAATACACACAATTTGAGAAACAACTAATGCTATTACAAAATAAAACAATTGAACAAGAAGACAGGGCATGAAGAGGAAACTCAAGAATTAATAAAGTCCCCGAGAGTGTAGAAGGCCCTGGAGACCTGCTCCCTTACTTTGAAAAAATGTTAACTGTGGCTATGAACAAAAGATACCATGAGGAGAAAATCTCATTAGACAGGGCGTATATAGCAGGCAACAGATTCTGAAACAATGCTTATCCAAGAGCCATTTATGTGAAGCCCCATCAATTTCAAGATAAAGAATTAATTCTTCAAAAGGCCCAAACTGATAAAGGTCTTACCTTTGAAAATATTAAATTCAATGTTTTTTCCCAATCTCTCCGCAGAGTCAAATGAAAAAAGTAAACTTTTTAATCCTGTTAAAACTGAATTGTGTTAAAAAGTCATTCGATTCACTATGATTTACCCAGCTAAACTTAGATTCATGGTCAAAGGGAAGCTCCACACATTTGAAGACCCAGAAGATGCCATGGAAGCCTTTGAGGCAGAATATGGGGAAAGACTGGCTGGCCTGCTGATGCAGAGGCACGGCAGCCTTCTGTGACACTGACAACTCAGGTTCAGGGATGGATCCAGGTGTCAGAGGGCTGGCCAGGGGGAACAGGATTGAGCATCCACAGGACTGTTCTCTTGCTCTGGGGGGAGTATCCAGCACAACGTGGACTGCAGCAGAGGCTAGGGGTACCACAAGTGTTCCAGCACCTGCACACAAGGGGGCGAGGTGGACGCTGGCCATCATTGCATGTCTGCGCCCAAAAATAATCCTGGAAAAAATCTCAGCTCCCCACTAATGAGCCTGCTGCAGCACTGACCCCTCTGGCCACCTAACTCCACTACTGGTGGTCCCATTCAGGGGGGTCAGTCCCGAGCATGTGGGGGTCAGTTGCTGCAGCAGGGTGAACCCCACTGGCAGGGTTGGGGAAGCTGGGGGAAAAAGCATACTAAAAAAAGAATATAGGGATAGAGCTACAGACCCAAATACCAGACAAGAAAGCAACAAGAGTAAACCATATACCTGAGTGTTTGAAAACAAATGCCTAGGCAACTCAATGAATACCTTTGGGGAGAGGCAGAGAGAAAGAAGGAATACAAAAAAAATATATATATATATATGTATATACAGGTGCAAAACCTATATACAACATCTGATGTAACAATACTGATTCACTCTGTGAATATTGGTAAACAGAAAGAGGGAAGAAAGGCTGCCGAAAAGGAGGAGCAAATATGTGATAAAGAGCTTTGTGAAGGTAGGACATAGCATTAGACAAAGAATATAATGTATGTTACATGCCAAAGCCATAGCTTCAGTGTATCAGTGATGACATATTTTGTCACCACTTTTGCGGGGGGGCAGAAATCATTCAGATTTCTGTACACAGAGGGAGAGAGGGTGGGAGGAGGAAGGGTCTGCACACAGATTATAATAATAATGGCTTTATTAAGTTAAAGTATATACAAAAAAAAAAGACTGAGAAAAGGTGACTAAACAATTATTTTCAAAAAAAAACAGGAGGGAAGAGGGATGTAATTTATCTATGGTTCAATTTAGATCTTGAAGGCTTAAAAAAAATACAATGGAGTTAGACAATCTGAAAATGTGCACATCTAAAAGGGGTCCAGACAATGTAATGCAAGTAAATGTATATAATTGGAGAAACATAAAAAGTAAATACATTAATCATGGAGTCAACTAGTAGCATTGATATGCTGTCCTTGAATGTTAAGGGATTGAAAAATAAAGTAAAAATAAATAAAATTATAAAATTCATGAAAAAACTAAATATCAATATAGCTATGATACAAGAGACACACTTTACACAAAAAGAATCTAATTGGTATCAAAATAGGTGGGGAAGTGGAATTACTGTATTTGAAACCAACAACACAATTCTAGAGGAGTAGGCATAACATGTAATAAACAAACTATAACATCAAAGATCAATAAATATGAAATGGACTTACTAGGCAGATGGGCAAGAACAGAAATGAATGTACCCAGTTTTAAATGTACACTGACAACAGCATATAGTATGCCCCAAATAATAATTACCCCCAATTCTTTCATGTTTTCTTTCTGACCATATCCACCTACAACCCACCCTATTTTATATGAGGCGACTTTAATCTTGCGCCACATGAACAAGACAAAACCTCTAAAGTAGATAAAACACATAGCACAACCAGAACAACTGTTAAAAGATAAATAATCGAATTAGGCTTGATAGATCCATGGCAAATTAAACTTCCAGAAAAAAAGATATATTCATATTATTCCATTACACAAGTTTCCTAATCACGTATAGATTTCTTTAAAATTTCGGAGTCAATAAAACACATGGTTATAGACATTAGTTATCCTGGAATATACATATCAGATCACTCAACTTGTATACTGAAAATAAAAAATGGACATAATATAACTGGGAGAAAATAGAAAATGTTTCACTCACTTTTAAAGATACCACAAATAATACAGCAATTAAAGAGATACAAGAGTTCTTTGAAGCTAATACAGATCAAGAAACATCTATTATCAACACCTGGGAGACCTTTAAGTTATGAGTAAGAAACAAATTTATAAGCATAGAAACTCTTAGAAAAAGAAAACAAAACAACATAAAACAATTGGAACAAGAAATAGAAAGCTTTCAGAACATACATAGTCATACCCTGGACAAAAAAATATTTTCAATAAGCTTATACAAAAAAAGAGCAATATAACACAATACAAAATGATGGAACTGAAAAATCATGCAAACACAATCGGACTATTTGTATATGTCAGACAAACCACTAAAACCTGTGGCCTGGCAGACTAGAAAAGAGCAAAACCAGAATTATCTATTAGCTGTTAAAAATTCACAAGGAATAACTGTAGAAGAACCCTTCAACATAAATAAGTGCTTCCAGGAATATTATAAAGAACTGTACACCACAGAAGCAAAAATATAGAAGAAAATGAAATAGACAATTATCTAAAACAAATACAACTACCCACCATGTGATCTAAAGCAAAGCAACAGATGGACCAAGATATAACAGCTGAAGAAATTGAAATGGCAATAACTTAACTACCAGGAGGTAAATCTCCTGGTCCAGATGTAATTACTATTGAATTCTACAAAACATTTAAACTGCAACTCATACCCATACTGCAGATGTTATTTAATTAATTTAATTCAATAAATAAAAATCCAAAATCATTTCAAGAAGCAACAATAACTGTATTCCATAAGAAGAAAAAGGACCCGCTGAGCTGTGTATCATACCACCCCATCTCCCTATTAAATGTAGATTATAAAATATTTACTAAAATCATATACAAAAGATTATAACTATTACCACAGTTAGTAAATAACAATCAAAATGGTTTCATAAAATGACATTCACTTAAAGAAAATATAAGATGTACATGTAATAGTATAAATAATAAAGAATCCAAAAATGCAATATTACTCGCTATAGATGCAGAGAAGGCCTATGATTGCCTATAATGGAAATTTATATTTGCTGTGACTAAGGAGATGGGGTTTGGCGCACAGCCCACGGGATAGCTATAGTTAATATATAAAGAACCAACAGTAAAAATCAAAACTAACCAAAATCTGTCCCAACCTATACTTTTGCAAAGAGGAACCAGACAAGGTTGCCCCTTATCCCCTCTCATATTCACCTTGATAATGGAAACTTTAGCTTTCACCATACAAAATCTCCCAAATGTATCAGGCATAACCATTAAAAATATGTATATTACTCAGACGGTATCTTATTATACATGACTTATCCAGAAAAATCTATATAAGAACTAATCAAAACAACTGCAGAATTTGGAAAATCTCTGGGTATAAGATAAACTGGAGAAAATAAACAATACTAAAACTAGATAATCAGAATAACATAATTTTACCTGAACAATATGATTGCTTACAAACAAATGATAAAATTCAATATTTAGGGGTCCAAATAAAACCCAAAACAGAACAACTATTGACAGACAACATCTATACATTATACTCAGAAATACAAACAGATTTAGATAAATGGACCAGTTTACCTTTAACTCTCATCATATGAATCAATACAATAAAAATGAAAGTCTTACTGAAATTAATCTTTTTATATCAAGCACTACCAGTCTCAATACCACAAAGTTATTTTCATAAAATCAAAAGAATAATAGTAAAAGTCATATGGTTTAATAAGACACCCTGAATAGCATACTCAACTCTAACAAGTCCATAAAGCAAAGGTTGCATTCCACTTCCAGATATGTATAAATACTATTTAGCTGCTTAGATGGTCAGTATTTGGGAATGGCTGAAAGAACCCAAAGGCACTTCGAAATCCAAGCAAATAGAAAAAGTGTTCACCCCTATTCAAAAATGGGACTTCTTTACTCAGATTATTACAAAAAAAAAAAACTCATAAAGTGTAAGGTTAGTACAACCACAGAGACTACAATTCAAAGTTGGTAAAAAGCCCACTCAATCATTTCAAGAGCCTGTTGTTATATCCTTGTATACACCAGCTTACATTAGTCATAACATTATACCTTCAACCACAGATAAGGTGTTTAAAATATGGGAAAACCATGGTGTAAGTGAAATTAAAGATTCTATTTAAAATGACAAAATAAAAACTTTTGAACAATTACAACATGAATTTTAAATACCCCAAAAATGCATTACTTTCAATAAATACAAATAAGTAAATTTATAACAGAAAACAAGAAAAAGCAAAATAAATTGGATTCAACTTTATTAAACTGCGGATTACAAAAAGAAAACAAAACTAAGTTAATATCATGTTTATATAAAGCATTAGAAGATAATGAAAACAAGGAACAACAAAAACTATTTAAAAATGGGAAAAAGGTCTGGGTATAAATATAACAGAAGAAATTTGGTAAGACATACTTTAATCATTTACTATAAACATGGGATTTGAAATATATTAAACAATTTAAATCTAACATTTCTGGACTGAATCAGGACATCGATATCATGATACATTATGGTAAACTGTAATTCTCTTTTTATTGTGTACTAAATCAAGTCATTATTTATCACACTTTGGTTCTGTATTTCTCTTATAATTTTTTTCTCCGAGTTCTTCCTGATATGTTTTTTTATCTGTACGTCACATCCTCTTTGCCTCTCCTACTAACTCTTTAGCTCAGTCCCACCCACTCCCTTTTGTTTTCACACCTGTTTATACTACCTCTCACTCTGTTTATCTAGGCCTTCAATCTTTTGTTTCTCCTAATGTCTTGATTTCCTTACATCTTTTAGGGATCTCCTGTCTATTCTACCCTTAAAGCCAGCCTCTGATCTCAGATCCTATCTGAGTGCTTTTGTCTTCCCTTTAGATTCCTTTCATCTCCTACTGACCTGTTCCCACTTAGCCGCCTCCCCATTTCTTCTCATGATTTTATTTTGCATTTTAGACTTTGATCTCTAGTCCCCTTTGTCACCTTCCTACTTCACTTCCTGATTTTTAATTTCTCCACAGCAGATATAAATACTGCTTATGTTGCTCAGTTTTGCTATTCACTTGAAGAAGGGACCTGTGTGGCCCTGAAAGCATGCATATAATTCCATCTTTGTACAAAACACTTGTTGGTCCAATAAAAGGTATCAGACCTTCCATCTTCTCCTGTTTTACTATAAACATAACAGCAAGTAAACTTCAACAAATACAACTAAATACAGTATTCTGAACATACTATACTCCTTCTTGCTTACCTCATTTATTTATTTTATTTATTTAAAAGTTTTACCAGGAAGTCTTACTAAGCAGAGTACTGCTCAATTCCAGATGCGTCCTGGGGGTGAGGACAGAGGTGAATACAAAGTTACAGAGAGTGCATCATTACAGGGAAAATTACAGAGAAGTTTAGACAGCAAGTACATAACTAATATGCTACTGGGAAAAAGTGTAACTCAGCAACTGCTAGGGTAGGCATACACTTACAGTGGAAGGTAATTGTGTGAGGAATTAGAAACATAACACAAGTACAGTACTGTGGATAAACCAACACAAGGAGGTGATAGGCTTAGTGCAAGAACACGTCATTTGTCACATGCACATGCAGAGGTAAAATGAGTTTTGAGGAGGGAGTAGAGGTGCCAAGTGGGGGGGGATGCCGAGCGTCTGCTGGGAAGGAGTTTCACAGTTTAGGCATGTGATACTTAAAAGCTGAGCAGAAGTTTCTGAGTGGGTAAGCTGGGGAGGGGAAGCAGCAGTTAGGACTGAGGAGAAGTATGATGGCAAGGATCAGGGCCAAAACTTTGCTGTTAGCCTAGCGCAATGTGATTGTCTCTGGTCATGGAGTGAGGGGAGGTCAGTAGTGGGAGGGCAGTCAAGGGTGAAGTGACAGAAGGAGTGGAAGAGAGGGTCCAGTCTGGCTAGGGTGGACTTTGGGAGTGGCACTGTAGACTATGTCACCATAGACTAGAATAGGGAGAATTCATTTTCTGCACAATTGCACAGCATGCTGGCAGCAGGATGCATCCACGGTTGTGGAATAGGGTACCCAACTAGGAGTGCAGCTTTGTGTGGATGGCCTCAATGTGTACAGAAACTAAAACTAACTAAAGGAGGTGCAGACCTTTAGTGGAGTCCCATCCAGGGTGTGGAAAGTGGGGGTAGGAGGAGCTGAGAAAGCCTCTGCCTGGTGCAGAAGGTCATTGAGACAGATCATAGTGAAACCAGAGCTGGACATCATTGAAATCCTGCTGGAGACTGGACGCCACATAAGTGGGTGAGGAACTAGATGTATACAGCACCATGTCATCAGCATACATGTGAATGGATGTATGGGGGCAGGCAGACAGCAGGTCATTGAGGAAAATGGAGAACAATAGCGGGCCAAAGAATGAGCCCTGGGGTACACCAGAGGTAACTGGGAGGGAGGCTGAGTCATCAGTTCTGATAGATTGGGACCTGCCTACTAGGTAAGAGTGCAACTAGCTGGTGGCCTTGCTAGAGAGCCCTGCGAGAGAGATCTTTGACGGGAGGAGTGAGTGTGAGATTGTGTCAAATGCCTTTGCCAGATCAATAAATATAGCTGAGGTAATGTGGCCTTTATCCATACCAGTAAGAATGGAGTCAGAGTACCTGAGAAGGGAAGTGGCGGTCAAGTGGGACTTCCTAAAATCAGAATGGTAAGGTGAGAAGAAGGATGAGGAGTCAAGAAAGATGAATAGTTGAGTGAGGACTAGGTGTTCCTGGATTTTATCAAGTACAGGAAGGAGAGAAATGGGGCAGTAGTTAACAGGGACAGAGGGGTCACCGCCTTTCAGAAGGGGGATGACAGTGGCATGCTTCCAGGAAGATGGGATAGAAGTGAGTGAGAAAGAGAGGTTGAAAAGTGCAGACAGGGGGTGGCAATGGCAGGGGCAGACAGGTAAACCATTTGGCATCCAGCCCGGAGGGGCATTTTCTCTTGGAGGGATTTAGGGTGAGCAGGGTGTTGAAGACTTCAGTTGGTGAAATCTGATGGAAGGAGAAGCAGGGAGAAGGAGGGGCAGAATTTGCTGTGGTGGTTGAAGGAGAAGGATTGTGAGAGGTAGGTGGGAGGGTGGACAAACGTGACGAGGTACAATTTGTAAAGAAGGCATTAAATTCTAAGGCTACTGAAAGGAGTGCCGTCACCACGGCGCTGCCTAGATTTAGAGCTGGAGTGGGGGGCTATGAAGGTGGGGTGAAGAGTGAATTGACCACCTTCCAGAATGAAGGTGATTTAAATTGGAGTGGAAAGAGACCTTAAAGTAGTTAGCCTTGGCCTGCTGGAGTAGCCTTGTGCAAGCATTTCACAGAGTGAGGAACTTTACTTGGGCCTCATGGGAGCCAGTGGCTTTAAAGGACTTCCATGCCTGGTTTCTGGCCCTGAGGTGAGCCAGGATGTCAGCTGTGACCCAGGGCAGGTGGGCATCTCTCACCTGAGTTCATCTGAGAGGGGTGTAGAAGTCCTAGATAGATAGGAACCTGCACTTGAAGTTCTCCAGGGCATACCGCTCAACCTCTTGCCTCCTGAATCAGGGACAAGGCTTAAAAAAATCAGGGACAAAGACCCCAAATCAGGGACACATCTTAAGAATTGATACTATTCATTCAGAATGCTCAAAGAATAAGAGGATTTGTGTTAAGATGCATTTTCTGAAGAAGAACAAGTCTGAATCTTTAATGTTTGACATTATTTTGTGATTTTAATCCCCACTCTTCTGTCACAAAAAAACAAATTTTATGAGGGACAGAGGAATATTTTGAAGGAAAATCAGGGACATCCCTGAAAATCAGGGACAGTCAAGAGGTATGCTCCAGGGCACAGTCGATAGAGATAGCCCGGGGTATGAAGGACCAATCTGTGTTAGCCAAGTCGCTTAGTAGAGAAGCAAGGTCCAAAGATTTGTAGGAGTGGGTTAGAAGGGTTCTGGGTGAAGGAGGCTTGGGCTGAAAGACCTTTCTTACTGAGTATCATAGAATCATATCATAGAAGCTTGATGGCAGAAAAGGATCAAACCGGCCCATCTAGTCTGCCCTTTTTCCCCCCAATCTTCCCCTCCCTGCCAGCCCTGCCCTCTCCCTGATATTCAGCTCCATATGCTTGTCCCATGCCCTCTTGAATTCTTCCACCGATTTAGCCCCCACCACTCTGTCTGGTAGTCTGTTCCAGGGTTCCATCCATGAGTAGATCATGTGGTGATCACTTATGGGGTCAGGAAAGAGGCTTGCGGCAAGTATCCAGTGTGGGTGCAAGGTGAGGGACTAGTTTAGGAGGGAATGGTTCTGTGATTTGGGATTCAGGTGTGTGGGGTCAGTGATCTGTTGAATCAGGTTTAGTGTGGCCACCTGGTTGCGAAGTTTGGAGTTACCATTGGATAGCCAGTTCCAGCTGAAGTCCCCAAGTACCCAAGTATATGGAGCTCACCACCCACTGTATAAGATTTTAAGATGACCAGGTGGTCCAAGATAGAGGGCATAGGGGAGTCGGGGAGAGAGTAACATCCTGCTACAAATATGGGAATTGTGTAGGGGAAGGAGAGTTTTATCAGCAGGGCATTGAAGGGCTGCATGGGAAGGATAGCATGACAGGAGTAAACTGTAGGGAAGTTGTGCTGTACATGGCTATATGTCCACCCCTTTTGCTGCTTGGGTGGTCATGTCAAATGACTGTGTACCCAGGGATAGAGATTTCGACATTCTTGATATGTGGCTTCAACCAGAAATAATCTGAAATAATCAGAACATCAGGTCTTAGGGATAGGGTGATTGGTTGCAGCAGAGATACTTTATGTAGTAAACTGCAAATATTTCAATACCAATATCACAGAAAAATGTTTATGATGTGCAATTACCACAGGCACATTAATTGACATGCTACATGCCTACCCATATTTATCAAATTACTGGTCAAAAATGATATACACAATACAAAAAAATATTTTAAAAAAATCAAAAAAACTCCACATCTAACACTACTTGCTATTCTTTTAATAAAAATAAATAAGGAACACACTAAATTAATTACGATTGCATCGATAATAGCAAAAAGGGAATACTAATGAAATGGAAAGAAACTACCCGACTGATATTTGAAACTTGGGTGAACTTTATGGTTGATACAATGAATTTAGAAAAAGTCTATTATCTGAAAGATGGAGAAATAGAAACATTTAGTAAAATATGGAACCCCTTTCCGGGACTGCATACAGAATGGAATAAATTATATCTTTACTCTTTTTTTTTTTTTTAAGATACTGTTCATAAATAAATTGCCTGCCCCCCCCCCATGGCTATGATGAGACTATAGACCACATGAATGTGATGTGTGCAGATGAAATCAAAGTCTTATTAGTAATCTGAGCCATAAAAAAGAATGAGAAAAAAAAAAGGAATAAAATCTGCCAGTGGAGCTGGTCAATGTGAACCTGGTGGCAGGTTTTAAGAGGGGTTGGGATAAACACATGGGACTGGTGAGGATGATGGGGGTAGGGTTGGAACAAATGCAGAGGTGGTAAGTTCAAGCAGAACTATTGGAGGATTGCTCTACTAGAGGCCTAGTCAGTGCAAGACAGGTGACAGCTTAGGTAGGAACCAGGAGGACTGGATGAACTGTGAGTCTTTTTCTGTCCATAAACATCTATGCACATAACCATGTGTACATGCCAGTTTCAAAAGTCTACATCTTAGGATGGCCGGGTTACAAGCTGGCAAAATTGAATATTGACACAGACACTAACTCAACCATAATCATAGGTATGCTACTGCACCATTATAATATATAACAGGGGTACAGTGATGCCCTTATATTAAGGTTGAATTGATAGTTCAACAATAAATCCCGACATTTGCAGTTTAATAATGTGGTTGGTCTCTGGGTAAAATAGGCTAGAAATTGGCATGCACAGTCAGTGTCAATATATATGTTTCCTGAAAATTTTAAAATTGCCAGATCAGCAGTTTTAAAGTTTTAGGTAGCTGAAAATAAGGGGTCAATTTTAGCATTGTTTTACTAGTCCAGGGCCTGGTGCAAATTGACCAGGACTAGTGCAGCTTACCCTTTACTTGTATGTCTTGATTAGTGCAAGTTTTCCATGAATGTCAATGAAGTTAAAACTCTATACTTTAGCAGGCTGTAGTTGGCATTCTACTCTCTCTGTCAGTGTTCCAAATGGCCTAGTGGGATTAAAGGAAAACTACACTATCATATATTGTAACTTTTATTTGTTACCATGTCAACAGAAAACTCTTTTTGTGTAGCTGTTAGGTATATATGTGCTTGAGTTAGTTTATTTTCTAGTCCCTGTAACTATCTGGGGGGGGTCCATTTTTGGGTTGAGATCTTATTGTCCCAGAGAGCTGCATTAGCATATGAGACCATTGTGTGTTAGCACCCTTTAGACTCCACAGCATGCCTGCCTCCTTAATTAGAGTTCAACAATACTAGCTGCAGCAAAGTGTGAAATACCACATTTACCTTCAGTTTGTTTTACAAACTGTCTGAGTCGTAAGGCAGGGATTTTCCCTTTAAATAGCATTCAATTTGTGTGTTTCCAGAGAATTTTTATTTTCAGGATAGCTGCACCATAGGAATAGCAAAGAGATGCATGGTATAAATTGGTGCTGTTACATCATGTTCTCATATGTTAATACAGCTGTCATGGATAGTGAGATTTCAATGAGCATAAAATGGAGATGTCCACGATAGTTACAGGGAACAGTAAAAACAAACTAAAGCAAACATGTATATCTCCAACAGTTACAGCTAAAGTGTTGTCTTTTGACATGGAAACAAATAACATTTACAACGTATGAGGGTGTACTTTTCCAATAACAGCTCTTTAGGAGCAATAGGGGAAGCCCACAAAATACTCAATGTGAGTCATCATCACTCCCTTGTTAGAGCTTTTAGCTCATGTCCAGGCTGTGATCAAAGGTATGGTGATGTTAAGTCACTAGATTCCAGAGTTGTGAACCTGTCTTTATGTGTTTGATGATTTGTTCCACATTAGTAAGACCAGGTCCCCTCATTTCCCAACATTTTGAGTGTCTGTATCCAGCATTTCGGTGACAAAATGCTAAGAGGTGTATAGGGTCTGCCCTGAGGGTGATAGGTTTTATCCTAGCATCACCATAGCTGCTCTCTCTCCCAATTCTGTACTTTCCCTGGACACCACTGCAGACCAAATCTGAAATGACCATCTATAGACCCATAGCAGCCATTACTGGCGGGTGTAGGGGTACTCAACTCTAACCAATGGACCACACAAATCAATGGCATCCATGCAGTCGCACAATTCTCCTAACTTTCATCCTACACACAATGCTTTGGAGCATGTATGATACAAAAATAAACCTGAATAAAATATATAATTTGAAAGGTTAAAATAGGCATTTTGTAGGGTGCATCGATCTTCCTAAACAGAAACAGAGATGGTAGTACTTCGTGCCTAGGTACTGTTTCACCTGGGTGGACGAAAGGACAATTTTTAGGAAAATGCTTTTATTTGGAAAGGGGAGCAGTTAAAATCAATATGTTTCTGCCTTGTATATATAATAGAAATGTCATAAAGTTTTCTATTTCTCAGGGCCCCCATGGTTTGTCGTGCCTTCTCCTCAATGAAATCTTCCATCTGCCCCGACCTCAGTTGACACTACAAAAACTTCTAGAAGATCAAGTCTCCAGTTGATCACATGGTGGGTGCTAATAGTGTCCTCTTCTGTCTTTCCCTGCCTGATTCTGTTCATTGCCCTGTGGGTGGGGATCAGAGTGTGGTGGGGTGCATTATGATGTTGGTTATTGTGTGCGCAGAGCTAGGGATGATCAACTGAGCTTTTGCTGCTGTGGGATTGTCTAGTTCTGTTGTGAGGGAGGGCATAGAAGGAAGAAGAGGGGGGCCATGTTACAAAACAATGGGGGTGGAGTGCACTGTGTGTGACTGCATGGCATTTTTTTTTCTTGTTTGCTAGGGCACGAAGCAATGTGGGAGCAAATGTGCAATAATCTGAGTACTTCTTCACTCATGTTTTTTCCAGTGTAAGTGACCAAAATTCATCATTGTAATTATGGACTAGTGTAACCATCTGTGGGCTAGTGCAATTTTGAATCAACTTGCCCTGCTGGTTAGTGCAAAAAAAAAGTTAAGGTTGACCCTTGTTGTAAACCCTAAAAAAATATGGAAATTAAGACCTTTTTTGCTCATCAGTAGCACACATATGGCTTGGAGTTGGCGGGTTCATTAGAGTTTAGACAAAGGATAATTGTTTGCTAGATGACTTGTGTAGTTTTTAAGTTGAAAACTCCATATTCAAGCATAGACAACCTTGGTAGAAAATAGAAAAAAAAATATATGTGAGAGGGAGAGGCCCAGAACCAATCATGGCAAAGACAACTGCTAGATCAAATTTGAGTAACGGGCCTACTCACCCAAATTTTTACTTATAACAATTTTTACTTTGAAACTTTCAGCAGTAGTATCCAGATATAGAACTCAAACTGCTACATTTCAGGGCAATCCTCCTTCACCAGGGAGTCTTGTTTTAATTCTAAAATTAGACAATATTTTAATTTAGTATTGTAATATTTTTCTGTTTGCATAAAATATCAAATGTATGCAAATATTATTTACATCAAAAGAAAAGGAGGAAATGAGTTAGATCCCACTGATTATATCTGAATCAGAAGAATGACATATATTACAACATTTTGAAGAGGGGGTTTGTCCAAAAGTGCTACTTTGCAGAATTAGAATCTGCATACCCTCAATAAATCTTATACCAAAATTAGGTTTCTACATTACTTCATTTTAAAGTTATGAGCTATTTTGCAACCCTAACTTCATTCCTTGTTCAAAAGAGACCATTTCAGTGAAGAGCCACTGATGATGTCATGACCAGAACTCAAAGCCTAGTCCTCCCCGTCAGCAATCTTATAGGACCTATTTCTCCAAAGTTTAAGAAAATATAGCTGAAGTAATCATTAAAAAAACTGACATACTGTAGCAGTGGCTGCAATGCTTGCATTTCCAAACTGTTCAGGTGCATGATACTGTACTTTCGAACATGTCAGGAGGTGGTTTTGGAATGTAACACTGAACCAAGGTGAAGAATGTCAAGGTGCTACACAATTTTTTCATGTGGGAGGACATGCAATCTCAGAATGTGGCAGTGATGTGTCATCTTGAAATTTGGTTGAACATTCAAACACAGAATACAACAGGAACACACATCAAAGAAACTGGAGGGAACAGGCAATTTTGTTACATAGTGGGGATCCGCACAATAAAAATGTGACAGGATGCACCATTTTATTCTGCAATTGCTTGCTCCTACCATATCCCAGAACTGTATGCACCCACCACATTTTAAAATTGTGCATCACATCCCCACCACAGTTTGATACTGTGCATTCCAGCCATATTATAAAATTATGCATCCCAACCACATTAAAAAAATGGCACATCCTCACCACATTCTAAAGTTGTTTTACTGCTGTATTCTGAAATTGTATCACCACCACATTTCTAAATTGTGTGTGTCTGCCACATTCCAAAATTGTGCATAACTGCCAAATTCTGAAATTGTGCATCACTGCCACATACTAGAATTTGCCATCACCACCACATTCTGAAATGGTGCATCACACCACATTCCAAAATTGCATGTCACCACTACATTCTTAAATTGTGCATTACTGCCACAATCCAAAATTGTGCATTGCCACTTTCTGAAATTGTGACACTACCACATTCCAAAATTGTGCACCATCACTACATTCCAGAATTGTGTGTCACCACCACATTCCAAAATTGTGCATCATCACCACATTTTGAAATTGCATGTCACTGCCACATTCAAAAATTGCATATCTCACCACATTCTAATACTGTACCTTCCTGCAACATTCCAAAATTGTGTATAAACTTCTATGTTCCAAAATTGCCTGCCATTGTCACATTCTGAATATGTGCATCCCCACCATATTCCAAAATTGCACGTCCCCACCACATTCTGGAAATGAGTGTTACTGCCACATTCTGACATTGCATTTCCAATCCACTTTCTAAAATTACACATCCCTGTCGTATTCTTAAATTGTATGTGACTACCACATTCTGAAACTGTATCACTGCCACATTCTGAGATTCTGCATCCATGCCATATTATGAAAATGTGTATTGCCACCACAAGCTGAAATAAAGCATTTCAGCTTCATCTTGAAATTGTGCATTACCACGTGCCAAATTTATGCATCTATGACACATTATGAAATTACATATCCCTGCCACCTTCTGCAACTATATGTCTCCCACATTTCTAAATTATGTACATCTGCCACATTCTAAAAATATATATGATACCGCCACACTACGAATGTTAGCATCATTGCCACATTGTAAAAATGTGTATCCCAGCTACTTTCTGAGATTGTGTCATTGTTGCATTCCACAATTGCATCCTGGTGACATTTCAAATCTCATACCTGCAGTATTTTAAAAATTGCACACAACTTTGTCATTCTAAAGCCATGTTTGCTGTAGCATTCCACCCCACCCCACTCCCATCACATTCTGAAGTAATGTACCTTGCATCTGCAAATTATGGAAATGCATGCATTGGGATCACATGATGGGCTGAGTCAATCGAGACATCTTCTGTGCTGCTCCAAGGCCCGATGTAAGAGTTTACCTATTAGAAGCTCAGAGGTCTGCCAGATTCAGCTGATACTAAACTAGTAAAGCGAGGAAGGCTCGGCGGTTTCGATTTTGGGCAGCAAGTTTAAAAATAAAAAGAGCCGGGAGTGGAATAAGTGCTAAGTCTGTGGCGCTGCAGTCGGAAGCAACAGGCCATTTTCTGAAAGGCAAGATGGAGGCTGAAGGTGCGGAGCCTCTTGCAGTGAGATCCCCTGCGACTAAAAGGCTGAAGCCCCAATCCCCTACCCCTACGGAGACAGAGGCAGACCTGGGAAAAGATGGGGGAACGGGCCAATCTATGGAGGATATCCAGGAGATTAAAAAACTTCTGCAAGGGTTGGTGGTGGACTCTGCAACCATGCGACCGGCATTGCACTCTCTTGCACAGCGCATGGGGGATGCAGAAGCTAGGATAGCCTCTCAGGAAAGAAAATCAACCACGCTGGAACAGGAACTAATAAATGCCAAAAAGCAAATCAGGAAACTCGAGGAGAGAATGGACGATCAGGAGTTGAGAAGCCAGAGGAACAACCTGATACTGGCAGGGCTTCCAGAAAGAGCTGAAGGATCGGATTGTGTCACCTTTATGCAGGACGTGCTTTTGAAATTGTTGAGCCCGTCGCCATTCGGGGAAGCCTACAACCTTGAGAGGGCCCACAGAGCACTAAGGGAAACACCCCCACTGAGAGCGAGACCCAGGGTGATCATTATGAGATTTCTCAACTATAAAGAAAAGTCTCATGTACTGTTCAAGGCTAGACATAATAAAACACTTCAATGGAATGGCGCGACACTCTGGATGTTTCAAGATCAAACCCCATCGGTCAGGGAGAAACAGAGGGAATACTTAGAGATCAAGAAGAAGCTGTATCTAGCAGGTATTAAATTTCATCTGCAATACCCTGCAACACTGATGGTGAGACTACAATTGGGAGAGAAGCGATACCTATCTGCGAGGGATGCTCTAGAAGGCTTGCGCGTTGAACTTCCTGAACTGTTTAAGTCGCCGACCTGAACTGGACTAGCGTTGGAAAGGGATGCACCGATTGGACTTAAGTAATCATGGACAAGGGGAAAATAGGGAGGTTTACAGGTTGCAAAGTGATGACAAAACATTTTCTAGTTATGGTTGTATGTTTACTTTTATATTGATAGAATGTTTGGGGGTCATACTAAACTTGTTGGGTTAGGGTGGGTCAAGTCTCATGGCCTGTATTAGGGATTTATTGGGGACTCCCCTGGATCTAGTGGAAAGATTTTGGGGGCTACCGAAGATAGGGTTTTTGCAGGGGGAGGGTGATCTTTTTGTGGGACATACAAGGGTGGCACTATCGCAAGCTTGCCAGAGTTAGAAGGATCAGCTTAAACAAAAGCATGATGAGTCTTTGGTGGGGCTTGACCCACCCATGAGCTGCAGTATGCTGGAGTATATCTGACTGCATCTACTGAGATGGCAGGGACAGTTTTTTTCTTTTTTTTTTTTACTTTCCGGTGCTCTTGAGATAAGAGGGGGAAGACCGAGGGGGACGATAGTAAAATGGAGTAAGGGGCAGAAAGTCAGAGAGAGATTAGATGATGGGCAGGCTTTCTGAGTGATAGGGTTATTGAAAGAGGGCAGGAGGAGCACAGAGGGGGGTTCATCCATGATTCGATTTATGCTAGGAGGACGATCGAAGGATCGGGGGCAGGGAGGGAGGGTAGATATGGGGGATCTGGAAAGAGAGAGAGAGAGAGAGAATCCAAGAGAGGAAATCAAGGGAAGGTAGACCATGAAAGGGGCATGGAGAAAGAGATCACTCTTTACAAACCTCACGTTTTTGATGGATAATGACCAGTTTTAGAATAATTTCATGGAACATCAAAGGTCTCAGGGGCAGATGTAAAAGAATGGTTATTTTGAGACACATTAATCACTTGGGAGCTCACATAGCTGCTTTACAGGAAACCCACTTACTAACGGAGGAACTAAGCTGTCTTAAGAGGCTATGGGTGGGCCAGGTCTATGGGGAGGGCAAGGAAAAGGCGTCGGGGGTGTGGTGATCTTAATAAGAAGATCCTGTGCATTTAAGGTGGAGCAGGTGTTTGTAAGGGAAGATGGCAGGGGGATATATCTCTCGGGGATTCTGTCTGGTAAGCCACTGTCAGTGGCTTCTGTTTACGGTCCCACTCCCTCTACTACGGACTTTTTTGCTTCTGTTGAAAAGGACATAGCAGCTATCCCTACAGACTCGCTCATTTTGGCTGGGGACTGGAACGCTTGTCTTAATAATCTGGAGGATGGGATGTCCCCATCTAGTAGCCCCCTGAACAGGGCACAGACTGCCTTGAACAGCATGCTGGAAGTGACAGCGTTGGTGGATCCAAGTAGGACCCACTAGAAGGGGGGCAATACTATGACCTTTTACTCCGCGGCCCACAAGACTCAATCGCATATTGATTTTTTTCTAGTTAATAGGGAAACACTTAGGGAAGTAAAGGATATGATGACAGGTGCCAGAGTACTCTCGGACCACTCTCCTATTTTCTTGATGTGGGAACCAAGTCCTGCCCCCCCCAGACCCGCTCGGTGGAGATTGAATGATCTGTTGCTGGCGGAGACTGCAGTGCAGGAGGAATTAGAGGAAGCTTTGCGTGGGATCTTACAGCATCAAATACCCTCTCTACAAAACCAAAATCTGGCTTGGCCAACATGTAAAATGTTGTATGTGGGGATAATGCAGGGTCTGGCAGCGCAAAGAAATAGACTGAGGAAGGCAAGGGAGGAATTTATTTTGGGGGCAATAGATTCATTATCTCCTCTGGAGGGGTCCTCCAGGGAAATTGACTTGGAACTTAAAACCCAGAGAGGGGAATGGGCGGAAATTATGTATGGAAAGGTGGAATATTGGTTGGAAAGGATTCAGGCTAAATACCTAATGCAGGGGGATGTCCCAGGGTGCTTACTTGCAGCTAGGGTCGGGGAATGGGAAGCAAGCAGAACCATTACCTCTATTTGGTATGGAGGGAAGCTGATAATGGATTCCCAGCAAATGGCAGACGCATTTGCATCTTACTTTAATAACCTATATCGGTTGGGAAACCCAGCTGGAGAGGAGGAAATCAATGCCTTCCTGGAGGGAATACCTCTTCCAGTGTTGGACCATCTACAGGCTAGAGAATTAGCGGCTCCTATAAGGGAATCAGAGATATTAGAGGTGGTGCAATCTCTGCCGGCTGGTAGAACCCCCGGACCAGATGGTTTTACAGCTAAGTTTTATCAGACTCACATACAGACTTTACTTCCAGTTTTGCTAAATTTTTATAATACTATTATGCAAGTGGGGATGTTCCACCCACCACTGTACCAGGCATACATATCACTGATTCCTAAACCAGACAAACCTAAGGATCGAGTGGATAGCTACAGGCCTATAGCTCTAATGAATCAGGATATTAAGATCTTAACAAGAATATTAGCTAACAGAATTCTGAGTGTTGCTCCAAGCTTAATTAGTCAGGAACAGGTGGGATTTATGCCAGGAAGGGGGGCTCATGACGCTCATAGGAAGTTACATTATATTCTTAGCTATGCACCGGATTCCCAATTACCTTTAGCTTTGATATCGCTAGACGCCGAAAAGGCGTTTGATAGGGTCTCCCATCTTTTTTTGTTTGCCACGAGGAAGATGGGCTTCCTGGAGGGCCTGCTCAGAGGTATTAAAAACTTGCACATGGCCCCATCGGCTAGGGTACTGTGCAATGGCTATATTTCACAGAAAATTCAGCTGAAAAATGGGACTAGACAGGGGTGTCCTCTATCACCGATATTATTCAACATCTATTTAGAGCCCCTGTTGAGGGCCATAATGGAGGAGGAACTTATAAAAGGGGTATGGTTGGGGGAAGGGAGCTTACATTTTCAGTTTTCACTGATGATATTCTTTTGCAGTTAGAGGACCTGGCTTCCAGTTTCGAGGGAGTAAGAGTTTTAATTGGGCGATACTCAGCGGTTTCAAATTATAAGCTGAATCTGACCAAGACTCAGATTATCCCCCTGATCCCGTATGTATATAGGGCAGATTTCACTCCATTACAACTGCAGTGGAAGGCAGATAGGATTAAGTATTTGGGTATATGGATTACGGCAAATGGAGAAAAAGGGGCGGAAGCGAATATGGAGAGGGTTTTATCTGTAATAAGAGGGGACATACTAAGATGGAATAATCTTCCATTGAATTTTATGGCCAGACTGGGCCTTATTAAGATGAATCTACTCCCTAGGTTATTATACCCAGTGTATATGGCCCCTTATGACATTCAGATAACATGGTTTAGAACAATTAGGAAGCTTCTCTCTGAATTTCTATGGAATGCTAAACCACCCAGTAGAAAGCATGAAGTATTACGTTTACCACAGGCAAAGGGAGGGATCAAATTGCCTGATCTTCACGTATATTACATGGCGGGACAATTGGGTCTCATGCTTCGTTGGGCAAGGAATTTGGAACAGGAATCATATACACCAATATGGCTACAAATGGAGAGGCAAATATTGAGAAAGCGTGGCCTCTCGCCGGAAGCAATGTTGTTTGCCAATTTTGAAAAAGAGTTTATTAAAAGGGGCGGGAATCCGATTGCAAAATCAGCAAGAGCCTGGTGGTCCATCCTTACCTCTGCACAGAGAAAAGTACAGATGAAAGCCTGGGATCAACCAATTTTGGGTAACCCCACTTTTGAAATTGGGGGGCAGGTACTAAATGCCCGGTGGGTTAATCAAGTGAGGGGTCTAAAGGTAAGGGATCTTATTCAGGGTGAAAGGGTCAGTCTACCGGTTTCATTGGAAGAACTGCCTTTCTTTCGAAGATTGCAGCTGACACGACTGCTGGAGGGGGATGAAAAGGAATGGAGGGTTTTTAGATAGCTCTTTTACTTGGGATCATCTAGAGGGAGTGGACCTGAAGTCAAGTGCTCCATCGCAGGTGTATAGCATGTTGGTGGAGTTCCTTAGTCCGACCTCACCCATACAAGTCTCATATTGGGATAAAGTAATGGCTCCTAGAAATCTCGTTTGGGATTCTATTTGGAAAAATTATAGGTACATACCTATACCCAAGTTTAGGAGTATGCAGTTTTTTATTGTCTCTAACATATATTTTACCCCTGTAAAACTATATGACAGAAAGCTTAGACAGACGGACCTGTGCTTCAGATGTGAGTCGGGAATAGGAGACCTCTTAGATGTTCTATGGGAATGTTGCAAAATTTTGCCTCTGTGGGGGGAAATTAGACAGTGTATGGACCCTTTGTTGAACTATACTGAATATATATAACTCCGGAGGTTTGTGTCTTGGGTGATTTGTCAACAGTACCTGGAGTCTTACCTAAATTCCACCTGTCTCTGATGATTGCGTTAGTCAAATCCTTTTTGGTTCAACATTGGAAGGACAATCAAGTATACATGTATAAGCAGTGGATTCGGGATTTGATGGGGGCTCTGGGTAGAATAAAGAAACAACTCTGTTCGGAGGGGAAAAAAGGGTTATATGCGAAGAGATGGTCAACCTTAGAAGCAATTTATGCCCTCCAGAGACTAGGTACCCAAATACAGGTCCATCTGTCAGGCTGCGAATAGCGTGAGATTGATATGTGGGAGGGAGAAGTGGTCAAAAATTTGTACTAAGTTGACTCTGTTGACTATTTATGCAAGGGTATGGACAAAACGTGATCCAAGCAAGAACCGATGGAGTTTGGTACTCTGGTCTACCAGGCACCGGGGGGGATGGTGACTCTCTCTCTTTCCAGGGGGCACGGCAGGATTCCACCCTTGAGTGGGAGTATCAGAGGGAAAGAGGTCAATGGTAAGTTAATACCTATAAGACAGTATGTATGCTACTATGGTGGATTTTGCTTTCGTTTTTGTTCCTTTTCTTAAAGAACTGCATAACCCGATCTCTTATTTTTTAGGGTTGTAATTATATGTAACAGTCGATTAAGCTGGGATGTGGGCTGTATTATTACATATTAGGAAAGCTAATTGTATTTTTTGTATTTCTGGAGATGGATTCCTGCTGTGCAAGTAAATATGGGGTTGTACATAGTTCTCGCAGTCAGTTTTGGACTGTGTACCCTGGCTTGTCCAGGTTTGTCTTTGTTGGTTCAATAGTTTGTAAACTATAAAAAAAAAGTCAATAAAGATTTGTTAAGAAAAAAAAGAGACTGCCGTTAGTCTGCAGCCAAGAAAAGCACATGCTGAAAACATGTTTCACAGGCCTGCTTTGTCTTGCATTCAAAAAAAAAAAATTTTGGAAATAAACGTCTTGGAAGTTAAAAAAAAAAAAAAAAAAAAGGAAATGCATGCATTGACCCACCCAGTGTCAGCTATCCTTTTTCAGATGTTTTCTACAATTGTAGTTTTATGTAACGTGGGAGAAATACATCCAATAAGGTAGCCTGCATTGGGAACCAGGCTGCAAGTTTTTGTTATGACATCATCAGTAGCTCTTCGTTAAAACTGGCTTTTTTGAACAGGCAGTGAATTTAGGGTTGTAAAATGACTCATAACTTTTAAACAAAGCAACTTAGTGATCTAATTTTTGGCATAAGGCTGATTGGGGATATACTGATCCAAAGTCTGGGTTTATCAATGCCAGAAATTTGCCCAGACTCCCTCTTTAAAACAAAAGGGCAATTCACAGAACCCACTACCTCTAAGTCTATTATAAATTAATATGAATTTCAAAATGAAAGAAACTTATTATTAGAATGGCATACCCTTGCCTTAATTGAATACTTGAAACAAAAGAACCACAGGGGACTCAGGGTGCATGTTGAACCAAATTTAGGTTTTACCAATCAAGAATTAGAAAAGAAATAAGATGGAGCATGAAACAGTTGTTCCAGAGATTTCATGTTGATTTTGGTAGAGGCAATTACTAAAGAACTATAGAGATCAGACTCAAGAATTCAAAATTTAGATAAAGAAATCAAAAGTAAATTTTCTATTGAAGCATATGATCATTTTTGAGTAAAGTCAATAAACAACTTGAGGATTTTGAAAATGAAATAAGAGAAACAAAAATTCATAAGTTTAAATGTGATCTTTATTATAGAGACAATAATGTTTATTTGTGGTTCAAGAATTAAAATATATTGCAGATAGGATACACATATAATTTGAATTCAGATACATCTTTATACAGTTCTAGTAGTGAAACAGACACAGAACGGGGGAGGGTTAAAACTCTCCAGTTATCATTAGGCCCATTTCTCCAATCTGATCCAATAATTTTTAAGTTATCAGTAAAATAAATGCCATTTTTGTACATGCGCAGATTGTTGATTTGAATTTAAAAAGATAACTGGATTTGTGAGTAGGCTGGAATTTTATGATTCAAAGCTACTGTTTTCATGTTGTTTAAAGTTGTAAAATTCTTAGATTGTCGGCAGCTGGGAGCCCATCCCTACTACAGGCACTACACTCCCCCCCCCCAACGTTTGTCCAGCAGTCAGTCAGTCAGTACCCATCCCAGCTACTAGAATACCTGCTCAAACCCTGGAAGAACCAGGGTGTCTGCCTAATCCTATACAAGTACGTCTCTCCTGCCATCCAGTAAAGTAAAACAACTAAAGATGGATTTCCAACCACATCACATGGTATACCCATACTGCCCACCTAAACTGAAACACAGAAACATAGAATTTGACAGCAGATAAAGATTGCTTGGCCCACCTTGTCTGGCCATTAACTCTACCTACTATAACACCGAAGACCTTACTTGCTCTCTGGCATTAACC
This sequence comes from Neoceratodus forsteri, assembly GCA_016271365.2. NCBI lineage: Eukaryota > Metazoa > Chordata > Ceratodontiformes > Ceratodontidae > Neoceratodus > Neoceratodus forsteri. The sequence continues at coordinate 651,984,540 of CM057459.1, forward strand.
CCTCCTCGTTACCACTAAGGTTACCTTATGCCTATCCCACGCCTTTTTGAATCCTGTTATCATTTTAGCCCCCACCACTTCTGCTGGGAAGCTATCCCAGGCATCCACCACTCTTTCTGTGAGGAAGTACTTCCTCACAATTTCCATGAGTCTACCCCCCAGATTCATTGCATAGCTCTTGTTCTTGAGCATCATTTTTTTTCTGAAAAATGCTTCCCTCTTGAACCATTCTTATATCCGTGAGGTATTTTAAAGTCTCTGTCATATCCCACTCTCACTTCTTTCCTCCAGAGTGTACATATTGAGGTCCTTTAGTCTCTCCCCTTATAGGTCTTTTGATGCAGCCCCTGCATCATTTTAGTTGCCCTTCTCTGGATCGCCTCTACTCTGTCTATGTCTTTCTGGAGATGTGGGGCCTGATTCTCAAAAGGCCCTTAAATTGATGCCAGCTATGGTAAAAGTCAGCTTGTGTCAAAACCTGGTGTGCCAGTGACCCTGCACCCAAGTCTCTATAGCGCAGGGTCCTGGTGGCAAAGTCTCATGGCTTGAGGCATCCCTGGCCATGCATCAAATAGGCGGCACATCCAGAGAGTTTGCCTCAAGTTGTGGGGTGGCTGTACACCACTTCAGCACCTCCCTGGTGGCTAGCGGTACCCCTTCCCCGATTCCTGAGGTGGCTCATAATTTTTGCAATTGATATCCCCTTCCCTGATGGTGTAGTGAACCCCCCTCCCTGATCCCTGATGTCACCCATAATTTTAATAATTTATATCCCCCTCCCTGGTGGTGTAGTGTACCCCCTTCCCTGATCCCCAAATGTGGCCCATAATTTTAAGAAGATCCAAAAACTTGCACTCTCTAACACTTAAACACACACAGGCAGATTCAGATATAATCAAATGAAGTTTAACGTGCTCAAATTTCAGGTGGACAGTTCCAGTACCCCAGTGCTTTGGCACTAAGCCTTCATCAGGGTGTATGGCTTAGACAGTAACATACACTTGTTAAATACCTTGTAAGTCATAACATCATATTGAATTTGAGCAATCAGATTAAGATACAGGAAATGTTAAAAATTTCAAAAGTTTTCAAGTAATCTGTATTAAATAAATATGAAAAGGAAAAAGAACTGTATTCAGGACATATCTACCTTTACTTGTTTTAATACAATTAATTCATGTCCTGTAGTAACAGTAATGGAATAAATAAAGTAAATGAACTGAAATAAACAGTGGTAGGCAAAATAGATGTGCTTGTGATCACTCTTAAATCTCAAGTTTTCAGATTAATATGATGTCATGATTCACAAGGTGTATAAGTAGTGTATGTAACTGTCTAAATCACACACCTCTATTGAATGCTTAGTGCTGAGGTGCAGGGGTACTGGCACTGTCCACCTAAAATTTGAGCACATTAAACTTCATTTGATTATATCTGGATCTGTCTGTGTATGCTTCAGCATAAGTGAGTGCAAGTTTTTGGATCTTCTTATTGTTGTGGGGCTGGCTGCCCTTTACTTCCACCTGCCTTGCACTACTGTGTCACAGAAACTTCCCTGTGGAGCTCGCCCATAATTTTAATAATTTATATCCCCTTCCCTAGTGGTGTAGTGGACCCCCCTCCACAATCCCTGACGTTTTCCCGTGATACCACTGTATAGATTACTGGGCAGACTGGTCGCCACTAGACCACCAGGGAAAGAGATATAGATTATTAAAATTCCGGGCCACAGCGGGGATTGAGGAGTGGGGTTCACTACACCACCAGGTAAGGGGATATAAATTATTAAAATTACAGGCCACATCAGGGATCAAAAAGGGGGGGGTCCACTGCACCACCAGAGATGGGGATACAAATTATTAAAATTATGTGCAACATCGGCGAGGGATGCCACTAGACCACCAGGAAGGGGTTTATTTTTAAATATTATTGGGGTGACATCAGGACTGGGGATGGGGGACACTAGACCACCAGGTTTATGGTATATGATTACTGTTGACATCGAGGCTGGGGGGGGGCAGTAGACCACAAGGTAGGTGGTTAATTATTAAATATGATTATGGATGACGTCAGAACTGAGGAGGGGGAACCGCTGCACAATGCCACAAACAGGTCACCTCTCCCAGAGGAGAATTTTCTAAGTACCCTTAGACCAGCCTTGGCTGGTTTAATGGTACTTAGAATTTCTCATTCTTGGAGAGTTCTGAGAATCTCATTTTCAGGGATGTGACATCTTATATCTGCCACATGCCCCTTAGTGCCATGTTGCAGCCCATGTTTGGGTGCATGGGCGATGCACGCCCCATTTGGGGCAGGCAGCCTGTGGTTGATGCAGGCTACCATTGAGAATCACTCCCGGCACATCATTTGGTGCAAGGGTCACTCTGTACCATTCATTGTTACACAAGCCCCTTGTGCTGCACCAGGAGCTTTGAGAATTGAGGCTGTCGTCTCCAGAACTGGACACAGTACTCTAGGTGAAGTCTTACCAATGATCTATACAGCAGTATCACCACCTCTCTCTGTCTGCTGATGATACCCCTCCCTATGCACCTTAGCATCCCACTAGCTCTCCCCACTGCTTTGTCACACTGTCTAGCCAACTTTAGGTTATCAGATATGATTACCTCCAGGTCTCTTTCCTGCTTGGTGGTTGTTAATACCACACCTCCTATTTTGTACTCCACCCCTGGCTTTCTGTGCCCTAAGTGCATGATTTTGCACTTTGCATAGAAACTCAGCTGTCACACCCTTGACCACTCCTGTAACTTTCTAAGATCTCTATTCATTTTTTCCACCCATCATTCAGAGTGTCTACCCTATTGCAGATTTTAATGTCATCCACAAAAACGCACACCTTCCCTTCCCACCCCTCTGCAATGTCACTAACAAAGACATTAAAGAGGACCAGTCCCAGTACTGATCCCTGTGGTGCCCCCTCCCACTGGTCTCCCTTCTGTTCTTGGAGTGTATTTCATTTACCACCACCCTCTGTCTCCTGTCCCCTAACCAACTCTTTATCCAGTTTACCACCTTTGGTCCCACTCCTAGGTTACCCAGTTTGTTTACAAGTCTCCTGTGTGGAACAGTGTTGAAAGCATTACTGACATTCAGGTAGGCCACATCCACCGCACCACCCTGCTCTAATTCCCTGGTCATCCAGTCAAAGAAATCTATCAGATTTGTTTGACATGACTTCCCCCAGTGAATCCATGCTGCCTCATACCTTGTAAGCTACTGGATTCAAGATATATCACAATCCTTTCCTTCAGGAGTGACTCAATTAATTTCCCCAATACCAAAGTCAGACTGACTGGCCTGTAATTGCCAGCTTCCTCCCTGCTCACACGTTTGTGAAGTGGGACTACATCTCCTCTCCTCCAGTCCTCCAGAACCACTCTCATCTACAGTGAGTGGTTGAACAGGACTGTCAGAGGTGCAGCCAGCACCTCTCTGAGCTCCTTCAATATTCTTGGATGCGCCCCATTGTCTTTTCCACTTGAAGATTTGAGAGTTCCTTCAGGACTCTCTCCTCTGTAAATGGACTAGTCTCTATCGCCCCTCCTTTGTTGCTCTTGACATTTATCTGTTGAAAAACTGGAGACATGCCAAAGTCCACTGCTGGTATTCCCTCCCACCCACTGGCACTGTAAAGAAGAAGGTAATTGGTGCCCAACCCTGCCACTGATACCCCTTTTTGCCCACTCGCATTGTAAGCTAACCAGTAGTAGATGGTAAGCCCCACCACCAGTACCTCTCTCATGGCCATCCACACAGTAAAATCACTGGTGGTGGGTATCCAATCCTATCACCAATGCTCCCTCCCTACCCTCCTGCACTGCAGACAACCAGTAGCAGATGCCCAACCTCACTATGTGTACCCCCTCCCACCCACCCACACTGCAAAATGACCAGCTGCAGATGCCCAATTTTTACCAGCAATACCCCCATACCATGAAAAGTTACCATAATTTAAGTGCACTTTAAAAAAACTCCCCATTAATCTCCCCTTTAGTGCAAAAAAAGTGATTAAGTACATCAATCAAATTCTCTTTTTTTTCTGAGTATGGTAAATATTTAAATCTAAATAAATAAAATATTAATTTTATATGAGAAGTTATCTTAAGTAAATTGATGTATTGATAAGAAATGTGAATAATTGCTCTTTAACTGTTTTGAATGTTGAATGCTGTCTTTTTATTGGTCACATGCACAATGGGTGTTAATCACTTTAAATGAATTTAGTATTTAAGACACTAAGAGTTATAACTCCTCAGACCCCCTAAGGAAGACCCTGTGCCAGGGTCAAAGCACTGGGTACAGGCTGTTGTTCGAGCAGTCAGAGACGAAATAAAAACACAAAAAAATATATTTACAAACTTCTGGAGTCATTGAGTGCTTACTTACTTGTAAATATATGTTTAGTTGGCTGGCAGCCTTTCATGAAGTACCACCTGCTAAGCCTTGTGTGCACCAGAGTCTGTTTTTTTGAAATACCCCCATACCACCTGCCCACCTAAGCAGTAGAAGAACCAGCAGTGGGTGCTCTACCCTGCTGCCACTAACACCTTCCTACCCACAATCAAATAAAACTGGAGGCAGGTTCTTACCCTACCACCAGTATCCCCCAGCCCTCACATCTTGGGCAAAACCCTTCCATGACCCACTGGCGATGTTACCTTTTGGCATTTGGTTTCATAGCCTTATTACACTTTTGTAAATTAATTCTTTCTACTTGTTAACCTACAAATCTCAATTGTATGGCTTAACCAATGCCCCTAATTCTATCATAGTCTATAAAATTCCAGAAAATATTTTTGTCTACCTGAAGGATACCTTTCTATATTGAGTATACTGTTTTCAGATCAACACCTCATTCTTCTATATTGCAGGTTAAACATCTTCAGCTCTCCTAATCTGTCCCCATAATCCTTTCCCCGCAGCTCATTTCATCCTATTTGCTCTTCTATGTACTCTCCCTAATTCATTAATTTTACCTCTACAATATGGTGACCAGAGCTGAACACAGTACCCCAGGTGAGGTATTACAAATGTTAGGTACAGTGACAGCAGCACATTTTGCGATCTATTTACAACATTTCTGCTGATGTTTGCCAATACATAATTTGTTATTTTTGTCACCCTTGTTCACACATTTCTTAAACCCCTCATGATTAGTACCTCCAAGTCTTTTTCATATGTTATTGTCTTTAACCTGCTTTCCACTAGTACCTACTGCACAGTTAGGTGTTCATGTCCAAACTGCATTACTTTGCATGTTTTCAAAATTGATCTTAACATCCCATGTTTTCACTCATACTGTATTTAAGACAGGAAGGTATACCAGGTAAAACAGAGAGAAGCAGGTAAGGCAGTGAGGGGAGCAAAGGTGCAGACAGAGGAAAGGAAAGCCAAACGGGTGGCAAATGGGGATAGGACTTTCTTCAGGTACATAAGTGAGAAGAGGAAAGCAAGAGGAGAGATAGTGAGGATAAGGAGGGTAGCAGAGGGAGACTGTGCAAGAGAGGACCAGGAAAAAGTACACATCCTGAACAGGTACTTCTAGTACTTCTCACCAGTGTGATTGCTCCTTTCCCCCTACTTGTGAGACAGTCTTATTCTGTAAAGGCTGTCTCATGCACAGGTGCCCTGGAAACATTTTCATTCAGAACAGTTTTTAAATTTGTGATACATATTATCGATTAACAAAAACCAATAATGTAGTAATACTGTCATGGAGACCACTCTTATGGTTGCTATTGAGCTGCCTCACTTAGATTCTTAGGGTACCAGAACAAGTCACTTTCAGTTCATTGTTCTCACACCATAAGAATGAGTATGAGGCCAGTCTTACAACCGTAACAGTGCTCTCAGTGGCAGCAATAACATACAAAACAGTCTCTGTATAGTGCCATCTATGCATTAAAAGCTGCAAAAGAAACATTACATAGCCTTAAGAAATTACATCTGATGCCCACTGTAAAGGTAAGAGGCAGACATGGTAGGAATACTAAAGCAGCAGTACTACGGAAAAAAAAATTGTGCTTTTTTGACAGCTTATTCCATGTGCTATGCTGATCATATACCTGGTACTCTTTCCCACCAGCATTGTACTATCACAGAGTAATTTGCTCAGTTATCCTCTGCTTTTTTTACATTTCTGCCACCAAGCATGTTGCACTGGAACCCCCTCTGCTGCCAACAGCACATGTGTATGACTTGCAGGGACAATGGGAGTGGTCAGCAGAGGGTCCCACTGCTGTAGTCAAAAGACATGATGAGACCTGAAGGAAAAGCACAGCTGAAAATTAGTTAGCCACCATATTTATTGTAGCGTCACAACAATTCAAATAAATTGCAAGTATCTAAAAAACTAAAGATGACTAAAAAAATATTTACAGGTATGGAAACTGAAACTTTGGCCACATGCTTACAGCCAAAAAGCAGAATCTTTATAGATCACTTCCCGATTTGATAGTACTGCTGCTTTAAATGTACAGTCTAACTTCCCAATGGGTTCTTGGTGAGACGGGCCACCAAATGAGCCAGATATAATACTATTCAGAGTCCTTACTTTCACATTCCATTTTTCTTGGCCATTCTGAACTGGGATTAGCCAATATGTGTTTTAGCTGCAGAAAGTTTAAGAACAGAATGCAGTGATCTAGGTTCATTACGTGAACTCCAGCATAAATTTAATGACTAGACAAAAACATAGATTCCCCAAGATCAACAAGAAACTCTGTTTACTTATGCGTTAATACTTGCTCACTGTCTATTTTGATTTGGGGGTGGAGCAGCAAGATGGCTGTGGTGCTGATCCACTCCCTGCTGCACACTGCATGCTGACTACTGATTGATGTGTGCCATCTGTTTTCTACGAAGTTTTGGTTAAACTAGTGAATGACACTTATGTTGTTTTAACCTATTGTAACTAAATAAGTGTTTTTAGCCTAACTAAAAATCTAAGAAATGTTTATTTGGCTCCTGAATAGCTGGCTGGTCACCCGTTGGTCATGGCGACCTGAAGGAGTTTTCCCGATTTAAAGTGTGGTACTCAAAATATGGGGCAATGTACAAACGTTTTCAATAGTCCTGTTACTATTGCTTGGAGCCCCTAACTTAGAGGCTGAATAGTATTTTCTGAGAAACTTGTTGGAGCTACAGAGCATTACTTTTGACATGCGGAAACTCAACTCCTGAATGAGGACAACAGCCGAGGATTTTAAAAGCACTGACTGTGCTCATATGCCTGCTTTTTTCTTTTAAAAGGTATGCCATGGTTGCCTGGGGAAGGGAGGTTTAAGTAAATAAACCACAATATTTCTGGAATTACTATGCTCAGAGGAGTGTGTTTTTTTCCTTCTACCCCACAGGTGTTCCTGCTACCAAATGCTGCTGGTCTCGGAGTGGAGAAGACAAAATAGGATTGACGGAATATAGGAATCCTGGAGCCCAGAGGTCAGAATCTGAGAACTGAGACAGAAGTGTAAGAGCATGTACTGGATATTTGGATGGTGGAGATGGGGTAATTTGGAGTGGGTATATTCCACTGCATGTCCCCTAGTCTGGAGTGGGAAATGGGAAGTTTGGTCAGCTTTTAAGGACGCTGTTTCAGTGACAGTCAGAGTCTGGCTAAGGGGTATCTCCCCTCAACAGGTATTGTTCTATTCTCTCTTATGGTGATTTATGTCCCAGATTGACAAATAAAGTAGGAGTACCAAGGTCTGAATGTTCTTGCATTGTTCTGATGGCACAGGTGTGGATTTAGAACTTCTGTTGATTGTTGCACCTTTTGGGAGCTTTTGGACAAATGGCCTTCACCAGCAGTGATTTCCCAAGTGATCCCTTTGGTGGTATTATAAGGATGCTATTTCAGTGACACATGATGACTTACATAGGGATAAACTGCCCCAAAGTGGTGCTTTTTCTCTTTCTATGGAGTTTGTAATTTCTGATGTGTACATCTTATTTCATTCCACCTCTTTTGCTAGAATACATTTTAAAATTTCCAAACACTAAGGTGTCTTATTTCTAAGCAGGACTCCTTCACATAAGAATGAGTTACTGAATAAGGAATCCTAGATATGAATCTGATTGTCATATTTTCCAAATGCCGAAGTTAAAAGTACCTATCTATTAGGATGCAGTCTGGTTTCTCTTTTTTGCCATACATGAAAGGGCCTTATTACTTGTTGTTGACATGATTTTCTTCCGGCATATTCTGATTAACTGAAACTCCTAGTCTGACATATCAAATTATGGACCCCTGAGTCAATGGAGCTTTGAAAGCTTGACTTAAAATGATCGGACTCCAGAGTGTCATGGAGCCATTATTTTCCTTAGTAACTAATGGACTTCTGAGGTAATGGAGCTCTGAATACCAGATCTAAACTTTTGTGAAAGTGTGGAGTTTTAATTTTGCTCAGCAGTATTTTAGATTAAATTTTATGTTAAATGTTGTATGAGCAGCCAAAAATATTTAATGAAACTGAGGGCAAATATCTATTATTTTGTAAGTGAGTTTACAGATGTTGAAATCTGTTAAGTGTTTTCAGGATTTGATTGATCGTTTTTCAAGTTGGGAGGCCTATAACGGCTGTTAAGGCAGGAGATGGCCATTTGATTGGCCTGTGACTTCTTGGCATCATTCATTGGTATAAAATGCCCCTTAATGGGTGGGCCCACCTGTGACATGGAGTCCTCTCATATGCCTCAGGAGTAGATGATAGGAGTGGCTGGATTGAGGGCAATCAACGGGGCACGGAGTGACATGAGTCTCATAGTGCCTGTATGGACATGGCTCAATGCCAGCATGTCTGACTAGCTATTAAGGAGGTGCAGATGGGACATGGTGTGGACAAATGGGACCCAACTGTGACACAGTGTTCCACAATAAGCCTTGACAGTAACCGACAGGAGTGACTGGATGGGGGGGTGGTCTATGGGACACGGAGCAGCATGCGCTGCATGGCACCACTAATAGATCTGTCCCCAAAGCCAGCATGTCTGACTGGCTACCAGGTGGGCACAGCTGGGACATGGTGTGATCAGACAGGCCGCTCTTGCAACATGTAGTCCCACTAGGTGCCTTGGGAATGGCTGAAGGAGTGGCCAGAGAGGACCAGTGTTGTATGAAATTAAACAATTTCACCCAACGAAATATTTTGCATAATCCCCTCATTTCTCAAAATACTTCATGGGTGCAAAATGTGAAATCCTCCCAGTGAAATTTGGAATTTCACCCACAAAATGCTAATTTCACCACCCACTGCTGAAATTCCAAATTTGAGAGCTGGGGGAAACAGCTTGATAAAAAATTAAAAACAAAAATGCCCCTCCCCGAAGACTCCACATCCCTGGTGTCTAGTGATCCCAATCACCGGCCCATAATAGGAAGAATTCCTCCTGCCAAGATTCAGCCCCATCCCCCATCCACATAATCTGAAATAGAAATACATTTCCCTTGTGTCTAGAGGCCCCACCCCCTGGCCAATTGCTGGCAAAATGAAGAATGAACCCCCCACCCTGAGATTCACACCCATCCCCTTCCCCCATTGTCCATAAGTGCCAACATCAGTAATAAGTTCATTAAATAAAAATAAAAAAAAATTTTCCTGGTGTCTAGTGGACCCCCCACCCTGTCCGGTAGTAGGTAGTAGTACTAGTAACCCCAGTCTAGCCCATACTCCCTATCTAATACCCCTGCAGGTCACCAGCACAGCCCTCCACTCACCTCCATGGCCAGCAGCCTGACTGAGCTCTTTTACAAATGAACCTGAGTGAGTGAGCCCTTTTTCAATGAATGACCACTTATATGTGCTCATTCATTGAAAAGGGATCATGTACTCAGGCTCATTTGTAAAAGAGCTCAGTCAGGCTGCAGGCTACGGAGGCAATTGGAGGACTGTGCCAGTGGCCCACGGGGGTACTGGATGGGGGTGTGTGGGGTGTGGTGGTTACTAGTACTACTACCTACTACCGGACAGGGTGGAGGTGGGGATCCACTGGTCATCAGGGAAAGTTTTTTTTTTCATTTAATGAACTCATTACTGATGTCGGCACTTGCAGAAAATAGGCTGGGACGGGTGTGAATCTCGGGATGGGGGTTCATTCTTCATTTGGCCAGCGATTGGCCAGGGGGTGGGGCAACTAGACACCAGGGAAATGTATTTTTTTTATTATGTTGATGGGATAGGGCTGAATCTCAGTAGGGGGCGGAATTCTTCCTATTGTGGGCCGGGTAGTGGGACCACTAGACACCAGGGGATGTGAGATCTTCGGAAGGGAGGAAAATCCTTTTTTTTAATATTGGGGAGGCAGTATAGCACAGTGGTTTAAGGGCTCTGAGCTGCAAATCTGATGACCTGGGTTTGAATCCCACAGCTCCCACTTGCATATACTGTGTGACCCTGAGCAAATCACTGAACTTCCCTGTGCTCCCAGGTTGCACCTGTAAAAAGTTTTCAGCTTAATGTGTATCACCTGTTTAAACAATTGGAAAAAAAAAGAAATATTATGCATGAAATTCTACATTTTGCAGTTGTAAACTTCCGGTAAAATGCGCAAAATTCACAAAATATTTCATGGGGTGAAATTTTCAATTTCACTGGAATTCCGCCAATGAAATAAAGTTTTGCTGCATCTGTAGATATAAGGTAGTCTGTGGGGTACAGAGCAGTGTACACTGCATGATACCCCTGATGGAATTGTCCCAGAAAATTCAGCATGTCCAACTGGTTACCAGGTAGACACAGATGGGTCAGGATGTAACTGTGTAGGGTAAACTCTATGGGACAGATTTATTTATTTATTTAAAGTCTCAGATTACAACCTTTGAGTGAAAGACTGTTTTACAGATGTTCCACGTCAAGAAGTAAAGAACACAACAAAAACACAGAAGTACAGAATTTGGGATGAAAACCCAGAGGCAAACATATCATAGAAAAAGTGAATTCGAACAGTACAGCAGTACCATTACAAGCAGGCAATTAAATAAGTACTTTTACAATTGTGCAAGCTAAGGCAGAGCCAGTTGCAATTAATCAATAGGATTTTGATCTTGTCAGAAACAATAGACAGAGACAAGTTCATTCTTATTAGTACAATTGTGCAGGGTGAGGTGATAACCAAATTAAAAAGCATTATATTTAAGTAGAACTTGTCAGGGTAATCCAGGGCAGAGAGGTGGACTAGATGGAAAGTCACACCTGCTGAGTGCCATGAGGTATTCCTTGAGCTTCCATTTGAAGGTGCCCAGGGTAGGGTTATCAAAGATGTCAGGGGGACAGCATTAAGCGGGTTAGGAGCCCTGTACCTAAAGGACCATTGGGCCTGGGAGGTGCGGCAGAAAGGGGTCTGGTAGGTGTTTCTGGTGCCTCTCCTGGAACCATGGGCTTTAGTGGCCTGGTTGAGGAGTGTCTGGCAGGATGATGAAATGAGACCCATGCTGATTTTTTAGCAAATAACCTGGTGTGGTAGGACAGTCTACCCTTGAGGGTCAACCAGTTAGTGCTGGAGTAGAGGTCACAAGTGTGTGTCTGTTTAGGGGCACTAGTAATCAACCAGCATGATTTGTTTAGCATAGTATGGATGCGCTTAAGGTGGTGCCTATGGCGGAGCTGTAAATTATCAGGCCATAGTTGATGATAGATAGTATGGAACTTGAGACTGCTGTGACAGTACCTATTCCTGTATAGCAGACCAATTCTTGTGTTCAGCTTGGATATGATGTTGATATGCTCTCTGCAAGAGAAGGCACTGTCATGCTCAGGTATTTGAAGGTGAGGACCTGGTCAATGAAGGTTCTGTCAGCATTAATGATGGCAAGGGTGGTTGATTTTTTACGAAGAGCATGGACTTGTTTTTTTTTGTAATTCATAATCATCTTTTTTTGCAAGAACCAGCTTTCTACGGCCACAAAGCCAGACTGAAGTCTTTGCCCAAGGGCAGTGGGGTTGGCATCACTGGGGAAAGCATGGCATCATCTGTGTAGAGGAGGAGGTTGGTGTTGCAGACTTGTGGGAGGGAGTTGAGGAAGATGCTGAATAGTAGTGGGCCGAGAATTGAGAACTGAAGGATACCCAAGTGAATAGGTTGGGAGGTGGATAATGCATCCCTTATTTTGATCATTTGAGATCTGTCGGTCATGTAATCTTTGAACCAGTTGGCCACCTGCAGCGAGATGCCCACGTCACAGAGGGATTAATCCGATATGGTGCCACTTGGCCTAATTACCATTTTTTGGTCTCGCTTTCTGAATGTTGGCTTGGACTGATTTTCTAAGTGGGTCTGGAGCAGTTAGAATAGGCTTTCTCCAACCAGAAATATTTTGCAGAAATGCATTAATGTTTTAACTATAAAATGTTAATTAAGTTTGTTTCATACAGCATATGGTATTGTCACAGGAGACTGAGTGGAATTTTGCATATATATTGTGTATTTTTATTGCCTAGAGAGATTTTACATGCTGCTATAAATGTCTCAAGGGACATATTAATGAAATATGGTGCAAAAACATTTATGTTCGTATGTTTTGGAAAGGATTTTTGAGCCTTTTCTGAACCTATTTTTATTTGAATAATTTAAAGCTGTTCTAGTTGGAAGCATTTCCATTAACAACAGAAATCTTCCCCAAAGGCCAGTGCAAGGGTGGCAACTATGCGAGGAAGAAAAGAACATTGAGAAGGAAACACAGTTTATATAAAAAAATGACTGTAATCTTCAGTAGGTATAAGCAAAGTAAAGACATCTGTTCAGTAACTGTTTTTTCTTTACAACAGAAGTTTTAGACTTATCCAGGCTTGTTGTTGTGAGCAAGTCACAAATGTTAGCTGTATGAACTGGCTTGCACAGGTTGGGGTAGCATGACAACTCCATGCACTGGAAGAAGAGACTGTGGAGAAAAGAAAGAAGACTATTTGAGGGGTTGGATGAGGAGGTATAAAGATTAAAACTACAATTTATATGCTACCACAAAAATGCTCTTCAGCAGATGATGTGCACCGGCAAGTAAGATCTACTACAGAAGTTTTATCTTAATGGATTTCCTTTTATCTGTCTACTGACCATAATCCTTTTTGTATGTTTTGCTTTAATAGTCCTCCTGATGGGTGTGTTGGAGCCACAAGATGAAGCCAAATGGTTTCACCAACATATAATTTAGTTTATTAGGGCACCAGCCCACAACTTCTAGAGTGGTCTGTTATGCTTATGAAATGGGACACTGGCTGGTAAAAAAGGGTATGTTAAAGCAAGAAATAGATGCCTATTTGCTATAGTTCCTGTATTATGCTGCAAGAGAAAATAGCTCCTCTGAAAACAAACAAACATAAATTTTACCTACCACTGTCATGTACTACTAAACATTTTTTAAACTGCTAAATATTTAGCTACTGGATCTCTTATAATGGTCAATAGTTTGCAAAGCTGTTAGTGTAAGTTGAATGAAAGTGACAGGAGTTACAATATGCCATTGAATAGAAGCCACCTTTGAATAGAAGCTAACTTCAAATAGAAGCCACAAGATAGAATGAATATTTTTCATAAAAGCCACCCTCAAATATAAGCCGTGGCATCTAAATAGGATTGAAGCCATGTCCTATAAAGCACAGTAGGTGAGAATTTATGAGATTTTTATCTCGGTAAAGATTATTATTGCATTTTCTTTTACATTTATGATCTTGATTCATGTTTGTTATGCTTATTTTGCTATGAACGAGACCACTTAGAGTATACTTGATCAAATTCAGGATGTATAATATTTTATTACACAAAAAATTTGAGTTTGCAATACAAGCCGCAGGTCAAAATACAAAAGCAATACAAGCCACAGGCCAAAATATAAAATGTTAATGGAAGCTGCATATTCTATTCAATATGGTATATCCTCTAAGCTAGGCAGAATCAAGTACAGTAAATCCTTCTCTTGTCCTTTAAGGGCAATCAGAGGTTCTGGCTACTAATGCTGATTCATGAGCTAAATGCCATCTGTGCTGCTGCAGCTTCAGTTGCTCACTTGAGTGGGAGAAAGAGAGAGAATTGAGGTGATTGTGAGAGACACGAAGAGAGTTACTACCAAAGGCAGAAAGTACTAAGAAAGCTATAAAAAGAGAGGTATTAAAAGAGAAAAGTTATGAAAGATAATAATACTAATAGAGAACCACTGAGTTTTTATTTGTGTCAGCTGTGGCATCTGGTACATTGATTCTGTCTGCATCCTGAGGTTTGGCAGTTAGATTAAGGTGCAGAAAAAGCTTCAGAGTAGGACGTTTGCACTTTTATCTCACTATCATGCAGTACAAGTTAACCAATGAATTTTAGGTTTTTTAATACTCATTTAAAAAAAATCAGATCAATGTTAGATACAATCCTGTTTCAGATGCATATATAGGATACTGATCAGCAGTCCTACACACAAGAATGTTTTTTTTTTCACATAACAGGCAATAAAATACAAGTAGAATTTTACAAAAATAAATTGCTTTCTGTACAGCCTCTGTTTTGCTCTTTTACAGCATTAGACAAGTGAAACTTATGATGGAAAATTATGTTTTCTTGTTAAAAGTGGGAGCTATGTCAAGATTTTTCTTTAGGATTATTTCCTGACCCATTGTTTATTCAACATAACATTTTTTTTATCATTATAAAAACACTGAGTCATCCATGAATACTCTCTCTGGATAAGTGTCTATATAATCAGAGATTGTGTTTATCATTTTACCTGGAGGTCAAAAAATAAATAATTCCAGTAGGGTTACTTTGTAAAGCAAACATTTCTTAAGCTTCTTTCCCTTTTAAAGTTCTTATCATTACAGTACAAAGTATTTGATTTCAGAGATGAAAATCTACAATTAGCACCATTAACATGCTCCATGTTTGCTGTTTAATGTACTGAAAAACACCTGTTGATTTTTTGTAGTGTTCTCAGAGGACACTAATGTTTAAATGCTATTGAAAAAAGGAATCTCAAAACAAAGCACTTATGTAATGCACCCAAGGCAAAACTAGGCTATAATATTATATTAGAGAAACCTGTTAAGGTTAAACAGCTGAGTGTGTTATTTTCATGATGTGAAAAAAAATTCTAATAAAGAAAAATACCCAGTGGCACTGTCAAAAGATGTTGCACTACCATGTGGGCATACTGGGTTCCTTTCATAAACCAGTCCACTCACCCTGGGCCAGTGAAGCCATGGGAGCACTGCAGAGGTAGAAACATATAATTTTCCTGCAGAAACCTCCACCCTCTGATGCCTATTCATTAACCAGTTTCTGACCCAGTTCACCACTTTGGATCCCACCTCTAGGCTGCTCAATTTCTTGATCAGTCTGCTATGTAGCACAGTGTCAAAGGCCTTGCTAATGTCCATGTAGGCCACATCCACTGACCTCCTCGATCTATTTCCCTGATTACCCAGTTCAATAAATCTATAAGATTTGTCTATCAATACCCCACCCCCCCATGAATCCATGCTGCCTGTATTCTTGCAGCCCAATGGATTCAAGATACTGTATCAGACTTCTTTTAGCAGGGTTTCCAATATTTTCCAACCAATAATGAAATGAGGCTCACCAGCCAATAGTTGCTAGCCTCCTCTCTGCTGCAAGTCTTATGTAAAGGGACGACAACTGCTCTCCTCCAGTCCTCCTGAACCATGCCAGTTTGCAGTGAACTTTTAAATAAGACTGGCAGTGGGCAGCTAACATCTCCCTAATTTCCATTAGTTCTGTAAATGAGACTTGTCCTGTAATTAATGCAGCTTTTAAATACAATAAATATATACCCTTGACTGTATCCCATCTGGTCCCATAGCCTTGTCCACTTTCAGAGCAGCAAGTTCCTTCAGGGCTGTTTCCTCTGAAAATAGAGTCTGTCCCCCCCCCCTTTGTTCCTTCTGATCCCTAATGGCTTGTCTCCCCCCTCCACTGTAAAGAATGAGCAGAAGTATCTGTTCAGCATAGCAGTTTTTCTTGGTCATCAGCTGTGCAGTCTCCCAATGCCACCCTCCTTATCCTCACTATCCCTCCCCTTGTTTTACACTTCTCACTAGGTACCTGATAAAAGCCTTATCCCATTAAGCTAGTCCTTTGGTTATATTTTGCCTCTGGTGGCAGTGTGGCAGTGTCCTCACAACCCTAGTACCTTTTAGGGAAAGTCCAGTGCTATATGGAACACCATGTATGACCACATAACATCCTGCCTCCTGCATTTGGTCACACTGGGAAGAAGCTAAGATTATTGCAGGTAAGTTGGCAGGACTGAAGAGCAATGGTACAAACTGCTGTCCAGCATGCATGCACAATAATGCCAAGTGTTTCTCATACAACTCTTCCCAGATGCTGCCCCACCTCCTTCTGCTTATGGCAACTATCTTGTGTGAAACCTGCAGGAGAATAACACCCTCCAGGGCCCATGATGGTGGAGCTTTTAACTGGTGAGTCGCTGAGACAGCAGCATTGGACCAAAGGCTGGAAGGCAGCATCATGAGACAGGTAGACATCAGAAGCAGCAGCTTGGCTGAAGAAAGGCCATAGAAGGAAGGGTTGATGATAAGGCATAAATACAAGACTGAAAAAATAATAATGAAAACCAGTAATGCTACTAATAACAAATATATAAAAATCTTATCACTGTCAGTGTGGCTCAATTTGTAGCGCATTAGCCTCTGGACCAGAAGATGATGAGTTCTTGTCCCACACTAGGACTGAGCTCATACCATAAAATGCTGACACCTGAGTGCAGCATTATGGGATGCTCTATGGTTGTTGTGTGCCATACTTTGGATGAGATGTTAAACCAAGGTCTTATCTGCATTTTCTGGTGGTTGTTCAGGTAAATATTTAAGATCCATAGCACTTCTTGAAAATGGTGTCCTGGCCAAATTTTCTCCATTCACTAAAATACCACAAACAGCTTAATATGGTTTAGTTTTACTTTGTTCGCGTCTGTATTTTGCCCCTCACCGGATGCATCTAAAACAGGCAGCATTGTCTAGCCCTCCTTTCCTGGTGAACAAAAATGAATTATCTCACTCACTAACGATGATTCTGGAAATATTGTCTACTTGTATTTGTTTTTCACATTAGCAATGGTTGATCTTTAAAAGATATCCTCAGGCTATTGCTTCTGAAATTTAAAGATGTCCAACTAACTGAAATTTCAACTGAAGTTTTACAAATTATGTTTTAATTGCTTTTTCACAAAACATGAACATCAAAAGTGTTCTAACAATGACTGCAATTACATTTTGTAGAATAAAAATGAGACTGCTTTGGAAGACACATATTGTACTATACAAAACTCCAAATAATTATTCTTTTTAACCCTCTGAGATAGACTTCCTGGTTTATAACCAGAATAATACAGTACCAGCAAAAGAGTTCTCACTGTTTCACCCATTTTGATTGCCTGAACAAAAAATATGAAAAACAGAAAACAGGGTGGCTACAATGCAGCAAGGCCAGTGCCAACAAGAAGCAAAGCAGTACTCACAGTGAGAAAGTCAGCAGCATAAGCTCCACTCTCTGATGGTATTTCGGTTACATCTGACAAATGTGGAGCTTATGCTGCTGACTTCCTCACTGTGAGTACTGAACAAAAAATATGCTGTGAGGCCAGGAAACACTAAGTAACTGTTTATGGCATGGCCTGCCTTCAGGCCTACACAGCCTGGTTGGGGAATGTTTGTGCAGATACCTTTTCTCAGATGTGTCCCCTTACAGTACACAAAACATTAAGACAGTCCAAGTCATGGTTTCTATACTGCATAACCCCCCCCCCACCACCACCAACTCCTTTAAAGGGAACATGAATAATGCTGTTTACTTTGTTAATGTAATTGCAAATTTAGGCATCTGTGAAGTCAGTATAATCACCCTAGTATATACAGTTTCATGTGTTTGTTTTGAAAAAGTCCTATTTTTTCCTTTTAAGGCCCCTATTAATGGAGCCTTTTTCCCCATATAATATTCGTATACTTTTAATGGAATGTACTTAAATAATTTACTATTCCAACTCCACATGCCCATGAATTGCCAGTCAAGTAAGTCTTCACTTAAAAAAAAAATGAAAAAAAGTGGCTAAGTCCCTGTTCAGATGTGAGCCACTGATCCTTTGCATGCTAAGCAAACACACAGTCAGTGTGCATTGAACTAGGGGTTAATAAGTTGCAGTTCCTATGATGTAGCGCTAACATCACACCTGCAAAGCACGTGACTGTGGACTTAATCCCAGAAGATTATCTACCTCCACAGATTGTTGTTCTTAGCTAAACTTACTTCTGATATTATTTACTATTCAACTCCACATCATGAATTGCTACTCAACTGAGTTTCCATCTTAAAAAAAGTTGAAAAATTGTTTGAGTTCCTGCCAGGATTCAAACTATGTCTTCTTCTATTTAAACCACTGATTCTTTGTCTAATAAGCAAACACATTTTATGTGTGACACTGCCCTGCAGGTAAGTGAATTGCATTTCCTATGGTGTAGAGGTTATAGCACAACCTGCAAAACAGATGACTGGTGATCTAATCTCAGCAGATAATTCACCTTCACAAATATTAGTTCTTAGATAATGTACTTATCATGTAATATATTATTCCACTCCACACCACCACTACAAATCACTACTCAAGTGAGTTTCCATCTTAAAAAGATGTTTAAATCACTGCTAAGATCTGAACCACTGGTCCTTTGCCTGTTAAGTAAACACATGTTCGACGTGCCACTGAACTACAGGTAAGTGAACTTCAGTTCATACTGTATAATGAAATCTTATGCCACACCTGAAAAACAGGTGACTCAGGATGTAATCCAAAAAGGTCATTTATCTTCACAAATGGTTGTTCTTAGCTAAATTTACTCCTCATATAAATTACTAATCCACATCACACCACCATGAATCACTACACAACTGAGTTTTCATCTTACAAAAAGTTGAAAAAAGCATTTCAGTTCCTGCCAGAATTCAAACAATGTCTTCCTGAATTTAAACTGCTGATTCTTTGCCTTTGAAGCAACATAAATTCATTGTGCCAATGAGCTGCAGGTATGTGAGTTGCATT
The DNA here is from genome assembly GCA_016271365.2 of Neoceratodus forsteri. Lineage (NCBI taxonomy): Eukaryota > Metazoa > Chordata > Ceratodontiformes > Ceratodontidae > Neoceratodus > Neoceratodus forsteri. The sequence continues at coordinate 652,003,606 of CM057459.1, forward strand.
TCCTATGGTGTAGATGTTATGTCACAACCTGCAAAATAGGAGATTGAGAGATCTAATCCCAGCAGACCATTTATCTTCATAAATTGTTTTTCTTAGCTAAATTTACTTCTCATATAATTTGCTATTCCAACTCCAACCTCAAGCAAGTTTCCAGCCTATAAAAAAGTTTATGTTTCTGTGGTATTTGAATCACAGATCCCTTGCCTAGTAGGGTTAACATGCATTCAGTATGCTGCTGATAAGGGAGTTGCAGTTCCTATGATGTAGAGGTTATGTCACAACCTGCAAAACAGATGCCTGGTGATCTAATCACAGCAGTTGATTTACTTGCACAAATTTCTGTTCTTAGCTGAGTGTACTTACATAATATACTTTTCCAACTCCTCACCACCATGAATCACTACTCACATGAGTTTCCATTTTACAACAAAAAAAAAAGAAGAAAAAAGCCCAAGTATCTGCTCAGATGTGAGTCACTGATCCTTTGCATGCTAAGCAAACACATCAGTGTACTACTGAACTGCAGGTTATGAGTTGCAGTTCCTATGATGTAGAGGTTATACCACACCTGCAAAACAGGTGACTGGGAATCTAATCCTAGCAGGTGATGTACCATCACAGATTGGTGCTCTTAGCTAAATTTACTTTTTAGTTAGGTGCTCTTAGCTAAATTTACTTTTTAGCTTGGTGCTGTTAGCTAAATTTACTTTTTACTATTCTACTCCACACCATGATGAATTGCTACTCGAGTGAGTTTCCATCTTAGAAAAAAAAGTTGAAAAAAGTGTTTAAGGCCCTTCCAGGATTCAGAATATGTCTATCTGAATTAAAACCACTGATCCATTGCCAGCCAAGTAAGTACACATTCTGTGTGCCACTGAACTGCAGGTAAAGGATTTGCATTTCCTATGGTACTGAGGTTATATCACAACCTGCAAAACAGGTGACTGGGGATCTAATCCCTGCAGGTGATTTACTTTCATGAACTGTTGTTCTTAGCTGAATTTACTTGGCATGTAATACTTTTCCAACTCCACACCACCATGAATCATCACACAAGTGAGTTTCCATTTTACAAAAAAGTTTGAGTCCTTGCCAGAATTTGAACCACTGATCTGTTGCCTGCTAAACAAACATTCAGTGTGCCACTGAGCTACAGGTAAGTGAGTCAAAGTTGGAGGAGAGGTTATCTCATAACCTGCAAACAGTTGACTTGAGTTGTATTAAACCTAGACAAGCCTCAACTGGGACTAGTTTAATTGACTACAACATATAGTAAAACTAAGTTTAATAATCTGAAAATCTGCTATTTAGCTCATCTGAAACCCTTCACAACATCAGTAATGACATCTAAAAATTTCTGTCATATAACAAAAATTGTAGTGAGAAAGAAAAATAAAATGTGCAATACAGGGGAATCAAATCCAGGCATGTGTATGCCTGAAACCCTAGGCCTAGACCTAAAAGTCCTATCACTGACATCATCAGTTACATCGTTTAGCTGAATCACTTACACTGAATGTAACCTTAAACTTACTAAATGCATAAAAGAGTATACATGACCACAATAGGTCCCAACAAATGAATATTGGACAGGAAATGGACTGCAATAATATTGGACCTAAACAAGAAAAAGTAGGACTTTTGCTTTTTTTAAACTTAAATGTTTATTAGAGATTATTGCAATTTTACCAGCCATCAGATGAAAGAGAAGTCAAAACATAGACAGCAGTAGATATTGTATATATTCATACTAAGGTTCCTACTAAAGTCCTAGGAGCATAACGGCTGTTGGCCCATATGTGCTCCTGCCATTATCCATAATACTGTATGTCAGAGTATTACCCATTAGTAGGTAATTATCTAATCTATTTTTTAATTGCATTTTGTCTTTGCTAAAGACAACTTCTTCAGGTAGTCTGTTAAATGGGTTATTTATTCGTTGTGTATAGAATGCTCTTTTTTCTCCATTTTAAATTTAGTGTGTTTTAATTGTAGTTTATGTCCCCTAGTACCTTTATGATGATCTTTGAAGTTTAAGTTCAGTTAGTTCAGCAAACCTTTGTTGTGTATTAAGTTAAAGCATAGAAACGTGTCTCCCCGAATACTTCTCTCATTGAATGGCAATATATTCAGCTTGGTTAGTCTGTCTTCATATCCTAGACCCCTGCATTCAAGATAATCTTGTTGGTTGCCACTGTACCCTTTCAGTGCTGTCCCTATTAACCCCCTTAATTAGTCCCCAAAGTGGACTTCCATAATCCAGAAGTGGCCTGATATATGCTCTGTACAGAGGCAAAATGACCTTTGCATCCCTGCTTTTTTAAAGTTCCTTTTGATTGTCCAAATGACTCTCTTTGCTTTGGCTACCTAGGTCTGACAATGCACTTCATATGTTAACTTATTAGACATAATAATTCCAAGATCCTTTTCCTCACTGCTTTTCTTGAGAGAGGATTCTTCATAGAATATGCTGCTTCTATGTTGTGGTTTCCAAGGTGCAGTACACGATGTGACGCTCTGCCATCTGCTTATGGTTATTGTATAATATTTGTATTATAAATCAATGGTCTGTGTATGAAATTGTCTCACACAAGTTAGCAGTTTGGCTTTTAACCTTCAAGGTGTCAGTGAGGATGTCATTAAACTGACTAGGGAAACACCCAATTAATGCCTTCCTTCCAGAGGGATAGTTTATGGCCCTCATAACCTGTGCTGCCTTTGAAGTGTTCCACATATATGTATTTTATGATGTAGCAGGAAGAAGTAGTCTTGGCTGACTCTTATTGGTTTTCTCACACCTTAGTGACAGATTGTGGGGTTGTAAACCTCAAAGGAATGTTGATCAAAGACTGTCTTATTTGGGAAATGGCTTTTTGCTGATGTTCACGTTATTTAAAATACATCCTTGTAAATAATTTTAAGAATTAACACTAAGGGCGGTCTAACTGACCTCACAAAAGGGGAGGGGGAGATGCCTCCTGAAATGATACAGCATCTGGTGAATATGTGATATATGATTCTAGACTCTGAGAGAGATAGTTCTCTGACTTGGAAAGCACTTAGAAAGGTAACACTTAGAGAAGAATTAAGTGTTTGTGGTAGGAGTTTGTATTCTGTAACTTTCCTTTTTTTTATTTATAGATGACTGAGATTTGTGATATAATTGTACTGTGTTTGATTTTACTTGTTTTTACCATTTTTAGTAAACAACCTTTTCTTTGAAAAACTGCCTGTGTGTCTTCTCAGTTTTGCTTTGCATGTGATGCTGAACCTGGGTTTAAGTCTGACAGCTGTTAAAAGTTTGATTGTGTTACTGAGCTTGCTTAAAAGGAAAGAAATACATAGGTGTCTTATAGAGTTCCAGGAGTATATTTTGGAAAACCTGGCTGGGTGCCCCTGGGCGAAGGATTGTACTGCATCCCCCTGAAGAGGGTACATATCTGAGCCTGTCAATTGGGTATGCTAGCACAAGGTTCACAGTTTGAATCCCTCCAGAACTCAAGGCTAATAAGTGATTCAGACCTAAAGCAGACAGGAGGGTTAACCTGCCTGTTACCTGTGCACACTATTGTGCTCTGAGGTTGGCACTGTGGGAGCAGTTGGCCTGACCTATGGAGTGTGTTTGTGACAGATTTGGTTGGCAGCAGTGCGATTTAAAGTATTGGTAACATAAGCTTTAACAGTTCAGTGTGTCAGCTTAATACTGTACAGCTCACATGCAAAATAAGGCAGTGGTTTATTTTTAAAAAGGAAACAGAACTGTATCATTTTGCTCTAAGTCAAAGTTCTTACCTGTTTCATTTTTTTTCAAGTGCAAGTTAGAGTAGCTGTAGTTAGGAAAGAAGATGGCTTCCAACTACAGTGGGTACACTGCAGACTACTTGAGGCAGTTTTGCCAGGACAGAGGAGTCCAGTATGAGGGGAAAGCCAACAAGCAGAACCTTGTGGAGGTTCTGATGGCAGCAGATGCCCAGAGCCCTGAGCCACAGTCTGTGACTGAAAAGAGCCAAACCTTGGGTGTGGAACGGCCAGTGCAGTGTCCAGATCTGGTGAGGAGGACAGCAGGACCAGTGCAAGCCAATGGCCACAGCAGCAGGGGAAGGTCACCAGCATTCTAGAGCCAGAAGCAATCAGGGCCGCAGATGGAGTTGCGAAGGATGGAGCTGGAGTTTGAACAGAAAAGGGTTGAAGCCCAGCAGCAAATGGAGCTTGAACAGAGGAAGCTGGAGATGGAAAGAGAGGAGAAGAGGGAGCATCTTCAGCGAGCTGCAGAGGAGAAGAGGGAGTGAGAACAGTGAGAAGCTCAGCGAGAACAGCGAGAATCTGAGTGAGAACAGTGAGAGGCTGACCGTGAAGAGTGTGAGCACCAGAGACAACATGAACAGGAGAAGCTACAACTCCAAACCCTAGCACCAGAGCAGGTAAGTGGCCTGGGTTTAACTGGAACTATAGGACTTGGTTACAAACTAAATTCTAAATTGATAGGCAGATTGAAAGAAGGAGAAGATATGGATGCCTTTTTAAATTCCTTTGAAAAAGTTTGCATTCAAGCAAATATTCCCAGAGGGTCCTGCAGCTTCCAGCTATCCCCACTACTTACCGCGAAAGCTCTGGATGCATTGGGTCAAAATGACAATGAGGACAGTAATGATTACAGTAAACTGAAAACTGCACTGTTAAAAAATATGAGCCAACAGCAGAGGCATACAAAGCTAAATTCCATAAGTTCAGGAGAAGCCCTGACAGGAACTACAAGGAGCTAGCCATGAAACAAAGTCAGTTTTTAAAACTTTGGTGGGAAGGAATTGAAGCAAACTCTGTAGATAAAATTTAAAATGCTGCACTGTTAGAGCAGTTTTTTGGGACGTGCCCAGCAGAGCAGAAAATCTGGCTGGAGAACCGAGATCCTAAAACAGTGCAAGAGACTGTGGAACTCTCAGACCACTATGCCAGGGGCAGACCTACTCTGAGAGTGAATGGGGCTGGTGTGGCAGTGCAGAAAGGCAGAAAGGGAAACGTGCACCTTCAGGGCAGCTAAAACCCTCACTGCCTCCACCGAAACCAGGTAGCCCCATGTTTTAATGAAAAGATTTACCTGAGAAAAGAAACAAATGTTGGGTTTGCAAAGAAACTGGGCATATTGCCAGACAGTGTCCCAAAAGGACAAATAGCACACAAAGTTGTGCTTGAAAGGATGTGGGTTGTTTGTGTGTCCCTGAAAGCATGCCAATAAACATGAGGGAACACATGAACCCAGTCACTGTGAATGGTGTACAGACACATGGGTTAAGAGACACGGGGGCATCCTGACTTAGGTAAAAGGGGGTCTGGTAGAGCCTGGTCAGCTTATACCCAATTAATTTGTGATGGTACAGGGGTTCACTGGGGAGGAGAAAACATTGTCACTCACTAGTGTTCTCCTAGACTGGGGTGAGATGGGGGAACTGTGCAACAGGTTGCTGTAGCTGAAACTTTAGCAGTAGAGATAATTCTCTGCAACAGTCTCAAACAGGGGATGGTGTGTGCAGTTACCTGTAGCCAAGTGGCAAGGGAAAATTGTAGTTCTCTGGACCCCATAGAAGCCCCTGAGGAAACCACTGGGAGGCTGGTTCCCAAGCCTGGGTCTCCGGATATGGAGACTAATGAAAGAGGGGTAGAAATTTCCAGAGTAGCAGTTAACCAAACAGCCATGGAGGGTTACTCTGAGAAAGGAAGGGTGACCCATTGTTAGAGGGTCAGGGATGGCAGTGATCCTGACTATCCTGATGCTAGAGCTAGGGACCCTAGTTTAGACACTGAAGGGGACCTGTTCCATGCCTTGGGAATGTGTAAGGAGTTATCAGCTGCTCATAAAAGTGACCTTAGTCTAGAGAAGCTGAGGGCTTGGGCAAACTCTGGCGGAGCACAGGGAGGTGATGGGAAACATAAGGTTTATTGGGACAATGAACTGATGTATACTCAGGATGCTAAGACACAGGGAGGGATGATAGGCAGGCAGCTTGACATTCCTCAGGGGTACCGTGAGCAGTTGCTCAAGACTGCACACTATATTCCCTTGTCTGGTCATCTTGGAATCACATGCACTATGCAGTGATTGGCCCAGAATTTCTTTTGGCCCAACTTCACCCAGCAGGTGAAGGAGTATTGCAGGTCTTGTCATCACTGCAAAGAAATAGGGAAGGCAGGTAAGAAAACCCAAGCCACCCTAATTCTATTGCCCATAGTGGAGGAGCCATTCCAGGGGGTGGGAATAGATATTGTGGGGCCTTTAAATAGCCCCAGCTCCTCCGGGAAGAGGTTCATCCTGACTGTGATGGATTATGCCACCCAGTATCCAGAGGCAGTCACCCTATCCTCACTGAGGACAGATGAAGTGGCAGATGCCTTACTTGGGATTTTCTCCCGTGTTAGGTTTCTGCAGGAGGTTATCACCGATCAAGGGGGTTCCTTCATGTCAGACCTGATGAAATGTTTGTGGGAGAAGTGTGGGGTGGTGCAGAGATGCACAACACCTTATCACCTGAAAGCCAATGGGCTTGTAGAAAGATTTAATGGTACCCTTAAGTCAATGCTCCAAGCATTTGCTGAACAGCATAGGAGGGACTTGGAGAAATACCTTTCCCCACCCGTTGTTTGCATACAGCTAGGTGCCCCAAGAGTCGACAGGTATTTCCCCCTTTGGGCTCTTATATGGATGCCGGGTACGTAGGCTCCTAGACTTCACCCAGGAAGGACTGGGAAGGCAAGCACACCACCCAGGGTACTCCTATAGTGGATTATGTCTTTAGGTTTAGGGAAAGGCTGAAGGAGCTTATGGGGACAGCCCAGAGCAACCTGGCAGCTGCCCAACAAAACCAAAAAGTTTGGTACGACTGCAGAGCCAGAGCTCACTCACACATGGTGGGTCAGGAAGTCATGGTCCTCATCCCAGTCTGGAAAGACAAGCTGCAGGCCAAGTGGGCAGGACGGTACAAATACTGTGGGGTTGGCACCTGCTAAGGATTGTACACTGTTTATGCGTATATACTCTATAGGCTTCAAGCTGTATAACAACGAGGAAGGGGTGGACTCACCAAGCTGGTTCTAAAAAATTCTTTATTCATTATTCGTCTCCCATAGAAGCACACAATGAAATCCTATTCCAACTTGATAACACAGCAACAAGAGTCCAAAATTACTTCCTGCGTTCCTCCACCCGCTCCCTACGTCGACGTAAATCACCTGATGCATTTCGCCAATCATGGCTTTCTTAAAGGAAAACCTAATTAATGCCTTCCTTCCAGAGGGATAGTTTATAGCCCTCATAACCTGTGCTGCCTTTGAAGTGTTCCACATATATGAATTTTATGACGTAACAGAAAGAAGAAGAAGTCGTGGCTGACTCGTATTGGTTTTCTCACACCTTAGTGACAGACTGTGGGGTTGTAACCCTCAAAGGAAATGTTGATCAAAGACTGTCATATTTGGGAAATTACTTTTTGCTGATGTTCACATTATTTAAAATACATCCTTGTAGATAATTTTAAGGATTAACACTAAGGGAGGGTCTAACCGATCTCACAAAAGGGGAGGGGAAGATGTCTCCTGAAATGATCCAGCATCTGGTGAATATGTGATATATGACTCTAGACTCTGAGCGAGATAGTTCTCTGACTCGGAAAGCACTTAGATAGGTAACACTTAGTTAAAGAAGAATTAAGTGTTTGTGGTAGGAGTTTGTATTCTGTAACTTTCCTTTTTTTTTATTTATAGATGACTGAGATTTGTGATATAATTGTATTGTGTTTTTGATTTTACCTGTTTTTACCATTTATAATAAACAACCTTTTCTTTGAAATACTGCTTGTGTGTCTTCTCAGTTTTCCTTTGCATGTGCTGCTGAACCTGGGTTTAAGTCTGAAAGCTGTTAAAAACGTGATTGTGTTACTGAGCTTGCTTAAAAGGTAAGAAATACCAAGGTCTTTTATAGAGTTCTAATGGTACATTTTGGAAAACCTGGCTGGGTGCCCCTGGGTGAAGGATTGTACTGCATTCCTCTGAAGAGGGTACATATCTGATCCTGTTAATTGGGTATACTAGCATAAGGTTCACAGTTTGAATCCCTCCAGAACGTGAGGCTAATAGGTGATTCAGACCCAAAGCAGACAGGAGGGTTACCTGTGCACACTACTGCGCTCCAAGGTTGGCACTGTGGGAGCAGAGGGCCTGACCTACGGAGTGCATTTGTGATATACTACATTTATCTTGATTGAAAATCGTACCTACAGAATCTGCCAAGCCACTCATATCATTTAAAGCAGCATGTAGTCTTTGACTTTCTATATCATCTGTAAACACACTAGCCAATTTAATGTCATCAGCATATTTGCTAACCCAGACTTCTGAATTGTGCCCTAATTCTGATATATACAATTGGAAAAGCAGAGGGCCCAAAACCAACCCTTGTGGTACTCCACTAGTCACAGGTGTTGGTGATGAGTAGAAACCATTTATGCTAATTGTGTTGTCCCAGATAACCAGGTCTGAATCTACTTTATCAGCCTACCATCAATTTCTAAATTTATAAGTTTGTATTATCTGGTTATGGGGGACTTTATCAAAGGCTTTTGACATGTCTAAATTAATGCAGTCAACAGCATTACCCTGATCTAAAGCTGATGATATCTTTTCATAGAAGCATATCTGATTCATAATGCATGATCTCCCAGGCATAAAACCATGCTCTGTATGGTCTAACAAATCTCTATCCTTTAAATCATTATAAATTTCCTCCTTAATTATATGGACTCCAGAATCTTTTCGGGAACTGATGTTAGACTGATGGGCCTATAATCTGTACACACTGGCCTACTGCCTTTTTTATGGATGGGTATCACAATGGCCATTAGCCATTCAGATGGAATGGTTTGCTCTTGAAGGGATTTACTTGAGTAACATGATTAGAGGAGCTGCTATATGTGGGAATAATATTTTGAACATTGCAGCACAGATATCGTCTGGGCCTGCTGGCGTTGTGTTTTTTACAGCACTTATTTTGTCAATGATTTTATTAGTATTAATGTCTTTCTGTTAGGTACATTTCTATTATATATAGAGTCAGCAGTGAAGACTGATCCAAAATGAGTGTTAAATATATCAGCAATGTCCTGTGGTTCCTCTCTGTGCCTACTGTTGTGTGTGGTAGATGTTATTTTTGAGTCCATTTTGTGCTAGTCCCTGCTTTAATAGGCTGATAGCCATTTTAATTCATTTTAATTTTTTATATTTGTATTTATGCATTATTATTGTTTTATGTTTCATGCTGTTTTATTTTATCATGTTCTGTTATCATTTCTTTTAAGCACCCAGAACCTCCGGGATTGGGGGCCCTACAAATAAATTTGCCTTGCCTTATTCCTATATTATTACCGTTTATGGAATTAACATAACTACGTAATTGTATATAACCATATTAAATAGTAGTAGATACAGTGCTTTACAAAAAGGTACAATATTGTAATAGCCACATTCAAATAGGATATTTTCAAAACAAACACAATCAGCTTTACACTGGGGCAGTTAGACAGACTTCCCACATGCCCAAATTCACAAATTATATTAAAAAAATATAATCAACATGGCCTATGTTCCCTTTAAATAACATTTGGGATGAACTACTGCCATATGGCACACTAACAAATCTGGTTCATATGTTGTATGTAACGCAGCAGTTCACAGAAAAAGTCACATTTATTGTCCATAACTATTGTCATGTTTTAGTTGATAAGTTATCTTCCTAACTAAGCTTCCTAACTAAGCTGCTTGTCCCTGAACAGGGCTGCTCCAGCTCACCCACGGTCGGCCGGCACCCAGCCAGCCACCAACCAAGACCAGGACACCTGCCTGCAGCTCCTTGGAAGCTGCTTGTCCCTGAACAGGGCTGCTCCAGCTCACCCACGGTCGGCCGGCACCAGCCAGCCACCGACCAAGACCAGGACACCCGCCTGCAGCTCCTTGGAAGCTGCTTGTCCCTAAACAGGGCTGCTCCAGCTCACCCACGGTTGGCCGGCACCCAGCCAGCCACCGACCAAGACCAGGACACCCGCCTGCAGTTCCTTGGAAGGTACGGGACAGCGCAGCCAATTGGAACACGGGTGCTTCCAGCAAACCCACTGTGTTTGGCAGGAGTTTTCCCCTGCTATAGACACCTGGCACTTTGTTAGATTTTCGATAGAACTAAGCACATTTCAACTGTGTTATTAGGAGTTTTTCAACTGTATTAGCTGGATTGTAATTTCTACTACTGTTTTAAAGTGCTTACACCTTTTCTGTCTGACTGCTCTTCCTGCAGCCCCCCCCCCCCCCAATCCAAGCACTCTGCCTTGGTGCCAATAAGTCTTTTCCATTAGCAGGTTATACAGACCTGCCACTAGAGGGATTCTTGGTCTTCTACATAAATCACTGTATTCATTCGTGGGCAATATAGCCTGCATTATCATTCTACTTCTTTCCCGGTTCTGCTACAAGGGGACTTGAGTCTGAAGTGTGGATGGCCACTAACTAAGCTGCTCCTGCTCTCCTTGTTCCCCTTTCTGCTGTATTTTCTCATCTAGGTTTTAAGTGAGCACCTAGGTGGGCAAATTTCTTGCCTAGAAAATATTGCACTAATACAAATCACAAGACCACTCAATCTGGGACCATGGCTCTCCTTATTGTGTTTTTATTGCTCCTAAGGTGCAGAGTTTTCAGCAATACAGTGCAATTCGAAGTACCTCAATGCAATTCAGTTCTCCAATGTACCTTATCAATACCTAATGTTATAACAGTCTACCGTGCAGACACTATGTCATTCTCCTCTCCCCTTTTAGCCTATTCCCCCCGGTTAGCCTACACCCCCTTGCTACTGTCCTCACCTATGTCCACCCAAGCACTTACATTGATCACGATCAACTGTCATTACAGTGGTGCCGCCTCTTGCGCAACCACGATATGGGTTACCATGAAGAAATAAAAGCAGTCTCCATTCTTATAAGCTCCTTAAAGAAAGTTATACTTCTGCTTCTTCTCTGCTCAGGAAATGTGGAGCTCAACCCTGCCCCCACAACTTACCTCGCCTATCGATTTTGCTGAGGCCACAGGTCTCAAAATGATGATGGTCAACATTTTAACCCTGCCTAAAAAACTTGTACAGCTGCAAGCCTGGGCTGCACACGTTAACCCAGACCTTATCATAATTACTGAGTCGTGGTTGAAAAAGACGAACACTGATCAACAAATATCACTGCAGGGCTACAATTTATTTAGAGCAGATAGAGAGTCTAGAGGCGGGGGTGTGTTTATCTACTCCAAATCTAAGTACTTGGTCACCAATATTAGTTGCAAATCTCTAGCCAAGGAATTTGAGTTAGTTTCGCTGAGTCTTCATCTCCCCTTCTCGGAATGTATCACTATCCTAGGTGGCTATAGACCCCCATCTGGTGGTAATGAAGTCCTTAATCTTTTGAAATCCACTTTCGTAGATGCAAAAACTGAAACAATATTTCTAGGAAATCTAAATATGGACTGGCTGTCACTTAAATCACACAGCCTCAAATCCCTTTGTGACGAGCTAGGTCTTGGGCAATTAGTCAGTGAACCTACTAGGAACAACACTCTAAATACTGCCAACAGTTCCATTCTAGATGTGGTACTAACCACCCATCCACACAAATATCTCATTTGGCAGTGTTTCACAATGACATGGCGATCATGGAATTGTTGCTTGCATAAGATCTCAAATTAAGGCCGGTCGCAACCCATCTTTATAACAAAAGATCATTTCTAAAATTCAGTGCAGTAAACTTCCTATCTGACCTGAGCATGATCAGATGGCAAGATCTTTACCTAGCCAGAGATGTCAACAAAGCAGCTTGCATCCTTAATGACAAACTCACTACAATAATAAATAAGCATCCCCTTTCATCAAAGTAAGTGCGGAACAATTCCAACCCTGGTTCACCTCGGATCTCAAGGCAGCCCTTATGGCTTGAGATAGCTCTGGGCTAAAGCTAGACATTCCAAAGAATCTTCGGATTGGCAGGCCTTTAGAACAGCCAGGAATAACTGTGTGAAAAACTTCACTCTGCTAAAGCTAACTATTATATTTCTACTCTCGAACAAGCTAAAGGTAACCCTCATAAATATGGAAGACTATCAAAGCTATGAAGGATGGCCCATGGCCCCTCTGTCCCAACAAAGATAGTTGCAAGTGGCAAGATTGTGGAAAACAAGTCCCTAATCCTGGAGGAACTTAACTCCCACTTTGCCACAGCTGGATTAGCTTTGACTCATCACCTTATGCTGGTGCTGCGGTGAGCCAGCATACCCCTCTGCCACATCTAGTCCTGCACCCAGCCCTTCCAACTGCCGAGATAACTTATAAAGTAGAAGATTCTCTTCTTAACTTAGACACCAAAAAGCGCGAGGGACGATGGCTTGGAACCTTTTCCTAAGGTCAGGCTACGCCCATCTCACTGCCCCAATTCTCCACTCTTCAATCTTTCCATTACATCTGCTACTGTGCCGTCCTGCTGGAAATCAGCACATATCCTCCCTCTATTTAAATCTGGTGACCCATGCGATGTAAACAACTATAGGCCTATCTCCATATTGCCTATCCTTTCTAAAGTTCTCGAAAAACTGATCCATATTCAGTTAAAATCTCACTTGAAACCTTCTCTCATTAACCCAGCTCAATCTGGCTTCGGGCTAATCATAGCACAATCACTGCACTAGCAAAAAGAACAATGATTGGATCTGTGCTATAGATGCTAAGAAGGTAACTGGTGCAGTCTTTTGGACCTCAGCAAAGCTTTTGATACTGTTGATCACAAACTATTAGTCAATTGCCTTGCAAAGTTGAGTGCCACATACCATACCACCCAGTGGTTCTCTAGCTACCTAACTGGAAGATTCCAAAAGTAAAGGGAAGGCTTTTTCTGCTGCCTTGCCAGTTGCAGAGGAGTCCCAAGGATCCATCTTAGGCCCTATCTTGTTTTCTCTGTACATTAATGACTTAGATGCTAACATATCTACGTCCAATCTGCACTTTTGCAGATGATACTGTGTTGTATACTTCTGGCTCATCGTTATCTGAAGTCAAGGAGTGCTTCAAGTGGGACTTCAGACAACTTGAGCATAATCTAATAAAGGAAAAGCTTCTGCTCAATGCTAAGAAGACTAAAGCGATGATATTCTCCTGCAGTGCTGTCTCAGGCCCCCCCAATACCCCTGCCCAAGACTTCATTGTCACCACGCTAAACGAGCCACTGGAAGTTGTAACCAAATTTAAATATCTAGGTATCTGGATCGACAATAAATTATCTTTCAGTGACCACGTTGAAGATGTCTCTAGAAGGTTAAAAGCAAGGTTAGGTTTCTTCTACAGAAATAGGCCCTTTTTCCCCCTTGAAACTCGAAACAAGCTTGTACAGGCCACTTTTCTCCCCCTACTCGACTATGGCGATGTAATCTATTCCTCCACCACTCTTGCAAATCTAAGTAAACTGGACATCCTTTATCACCGTGCGTTACGGTTCATTACCAACTCCCCTTACTGTTCGCACCACTGTGACTTATATGCAGCTGTTGGTTGGACATCCCTTACTACTAGACGCCTGCTCCATGCTGGGCTATGGACTCTTAAACTGCTCCTGCAGAAATTGCCAAGCTATCTCTCTTCCCTTATTAGTATCTCACATAGTGCATACTCGTTAAGAAAATCTGACTTTATTATGCTTGACATACCAAGGACGCGGACTTCCTTTGGTAAACGTGCTATTGCATATGCCCTTCCCTCCATTTGGAACCAATTACAAACCGTACTGAAACTAACTAGCACAGTTTCAATAAACTTCTACAAATCGCTAAGTTCAGCTAAAATAAAAGACACCTGTAACTGTCATTAAGTCTCTTCCTTCCCCTATGTGTGCCATATTTATCCACTGGTAAGGTATAATTGATTTGTCATATTAACTGCTTTCCCTTCCCCTTCTACTCCTGGCTTTATGTTTGCTTACGCTCCACTGCTACTCTTTCAAATCCTCCTCCCCCCATATCAGTTGTAGACTGTTGTTTGTTCTGCCAAAATACTGTATATGTATTGCACACACCAGTCATAATGTTTCATTTATCAGTATGCAACCTGTAAGTCGCTTCCCTGTCTCATATCAATGTTTACCACCTGCGGTCACCCTATGTGGTACCCTTGTATGTATATCCAGCCTGTATCATGTAACGTGCATTTCATGTATATACTGTTATTACCTAACTGTGTTTGTACTTTAAGTGTTTATGTCACAGGACCTCCTTGTGAATGAGCTTGCTCAATGGAGTTTTTCTGCAATAAACTTGAACTTGAACAAACCATGCACCATTTGATTTCAGTTTTCAATCTCTGCTGTTTTTTTAATGTATCAATAGAATAAAAAAAACCCTGTTGTATCTCTTACAGTGCATCCTACAGTATCTTCCTGGTTCTGCACCCCCATGCCCTATTTAATTGTGTTTAGTAGAGAGGGAATGGGGCCTTTTGTATCATTTTACAGTTGTGCAATATTCAAAAAAAAAAAAACAATGCGTTTCAAACAGGGATTGAGTCCATCAAAATGAATCAATCAAGCTGTGGCCCTCAAGTCACCCAAAAAATGACAAGAAAAGTGATTTTAAAATACAACAATGCCTGTAAATTTCAAATACAGATAACCAAAAGTTTCCATATTGAGAGTGTGATATGTCTCCTGTTTTTTGGTAAAAAAATAGTATTCTAGTTTTCCTTTTTACAAATATAAGGCACTATGAAAATGTTAAAATTGCACAATGGAGTCTTTCTAGCTTAATTGGCCTCCCTACCTAAGGAAAGGCATTTACTGGGAAACTAGTTCATCATTGTTAAACATGCAGCCAGCACTTCGTTTTAGTCTAATTCATCCCCAGAAACTGTCTGGATAATGTGCCACATTATTATGTTGCCCTATATTCGCTGCTATTTGCCTGCAGGAGCCCAGGGAAAATCCAGGTACTGTTATATGTAGACAAACTTATTTTACTAAGAAGATGGTAAGAGACTACAGTATATATAAAATCATTTCATGTTCTTCCTCTGAAATGTTTTACATTTGCACAGTACTATATGTGCACAGAAGAGTTTAGCAGTCCCAAGAATAAAGACACAACTTTAGGAAAAGAACAGAGACTTGCTTCTGTTTCTGTTGTGACATTTTTACAGTATTTACAGTGCTACAGATGCATTGCAGGATTGGAATATGACAATAACATTTTGTGAAATAGGAAGAATGCCTTTATTTGGCTATTAAATGCTTTTGTTATACAAGTTTTTAATAATTCTAAAGTCTGTCAGAAATGCATGAAGAGACTTTTTATACAGCTGGGGTGGGATATTCAGAAGGGTTGCGCATGGTGCAACACAGTTGCACCATCGCAACCTCACTGATAACCTAATTGTGATATTCAAATGGGGACTGAGCCTGGCACAAATCGATGTGCGGGGGCGCATCAGTAATGTATGCGGTGCAGGTAGGGGGGGTGTGCCCATGCATACTCCGCACATCCCGATATTCAGCCCAGGATGTGCTGAGCCCATGCATGTGCAACCCCTACCTGTGCTGCATGCAGTTGAGCCAAAACAAAAAGAAGCAACAGCTGGCCACCCACAGGTGAGCTGCCGCATTTCAGGGTGCAGCACAGCAGCTGCCACCTGTGGGTGGCCACCTGAGCTCCGGCTGCACCGTTGTGGTGGCGCCCCCCCATGCCAGATCACAGGCATACATAGAAAAAGGATAGTCCTATATCCCTGGTGGTCCAGTGGACCACTCGCAGCCCGATCACGGGCATATGTTGTAGAATATGTAGTCCTATATCCCTGGTGGTCCAGTGGATCACTTGCAGCCCGATCGCGGGCATAAGTCTGTTTAAAACTGTTAACACGATCCCTGGTGGTCCAGTGGACCGCTTGCAGCCGATCGTGGGTGTCAGTAATAAAAATGCCACACCAATCCAACCCTGGTGGTCTAGCAGTACCCCTCCCCAGCCGCCCACTGGGCCCCACTGCCTGCTCCCCCAGTCAGCGGCGGGCAGCAGCTCCCACCTGCTTGCCACCACCGCCCACTGACTGACACCATACAGTAGGGCTGTGCGCCCATTGGACCACAGCATGAGCCAATGGGCATGTATCCATACCGTACTACACAGTCAGATATGTGAATGGATCCATTCACATATCTGGATTGTGTAGTTTGGTATGGGCTGCACACCCATTGGCTCATGCTGCGGACCAATGGGCGTACAGCCCTACTGTACTGTGTCAGTCGGCGGGCGGCAGGGCAGCAAGTGGGTGGGGAGCTGCCACCTGCCACTGACCAGGGGAAGCGGGGCGGTGAGGCTCAGTGGGCAGGTGGGGAGGGGGGGTACTGCTAGACCACCAGGGATGGATTGGTGTGGCATTATTTTTTACTGACACCCACGATCGGGCTGCGAGCAGTCCACTGGACCACCAGGGATAGTGTTAACAGTTTAAACAGACTTATATCTGCGATCGGGCTGCAAGCGGTCCACTGGACCACCAGGGATATAGGACGATTAGAATATTCTACATATGCCGCTGTCGGGCTGCAGAAGTGATCACTGGACCACCAGGGATGGGCGATGTTCTGACTTATACATGCCCGCGATCGGGCGGTGGGGAACTGCCATGATGTGCAGGGCGCTGGTCCTGATGGCTGCAGCCTGGCAGGGCGCCAAGCGCAAGTCGCGGGGACTGGCACACCTGCATGCAAATGGGGCCATAATGACATGCAAATGGCCCCATTTGTGCCTTGCATACATTATGGTCCCATTTGCATGTGCACTTTTGAATATCATGGTTGTTACGCCTAGCGCAACAGAACTTGTGCTAGTGCATCCCCCAGCTTCACTCTGACCACTTGCGCTGGCACAGCGCCACTACGCCATGTGCACTGTGGGTGGCCAGGGTCGCGATATTCAACAATGCTGTGCCATGGTGCAGCTCGTTGAATATCACCCTGTCAACGCCCCGCGCCCAGCCAAGTTATTTCGTCCGGAAAAACTGTGCCACAGTCTGAATATTCCGCCCCCCGGTCTCCAAAGTTGGTATACTGTATATCAGTAAGCAATGAAACAAATAACGGTATTATCAGAGTGTAGCAAATTGTATTTTACCTATGTTTTTCCTAGCTAAAACATAATTCCCCAAGCATTCTCTGGAATTAGAATATACTTTTCTTGTTGAATTAAAACTACATAGTCTGCAGTAGCTGGAAGACAGACTGGGATAAAATATGTTATACTTCTCTATAGGTCACCTTTTTGGAATCCCACAGCAACAGTACAGTATGCTTTTATAGCAAGGGGTTTTCTATAATGCTATAACCAGTGTGATTTTAATAGTGTTCATAAGTGGCAGAAAAGATAAACAATAGCAGCCTTACCCTATAGGTATCATAGGAGAAAGCCTTATAGATAAGATCAACTGTTTGATGATATAACACAAAAAAATAAATACTTCATTTTTGCATAAATGGAAGTCTGCATACTTACAGTTCTATTGCCTTGTTCCACATGATGACATATCCAGAAAGAATAAAAGACTCAACATTTACAATGTGTGTGTTTCCTCGCTCTGTCCCCACATACAGCCATTTGCTTTGGAAAGGGAGGTGACAGAATGTGATCCTGTAAGACAAAAAAATGGAATTAAGCAAAAGTAAATCAACTGTGTTAGCAAACTCTGTTCAGAGAAGGGAATGTCTGGAATGATTTGCAATAAAATAACTTTCTGCAATTGCCATTTATTTTGATAGGAAGGCACAGTACTGGTACAGGAAGTGTTTTATAAAGCTATTTTGCTAAGCAGGTTACAAACATCTGCAAGTTTATTAAAAAAAATCTTGACTACAATTAATTTTTCCTGTCCAGTTCCCTAAAACAGCAAGGTGTCAAGGAATCATATAGATGTTCTTTTTTCCCTTATTAAACAGATTGTTGTTACATTCCTGGGCACAGAAGTTACTGAGACATGAGAAGCATTTTTGTAAAAGGAGCACCTAGTGTTAATCAAACTACTGTAGGAGATCTAGAGCTTGATGCACCAGTGCTGAATGCACTGAGGCAGAGAAATGATTTACACTCCACTCCACATTTCCGCTACACTGAGGACTGGGAATCCACCTGTACAGATAAGAGCCTATTAAGGGGTGATGGCCTGCATCCATCTGGGAGAGTAACTGAAGTCCTCAGTGGGCAGCTTAAATGTCACTTTGATGAACTTTTAAACTACCCAAGGAGGGGAATGGAAGAAACTGGAGAGGCAGAAACTACCCCCTCCCCACAGGGTGAAGAAGAGAGTAGGGAGAACCCACTGGGAGAGGAAAACTCCAGCATGCAAATGAATAAAGGAAGCAGAATGATAGAAACTAAGGGGTATGGGAACAAGGAAATTAGAAAGGGGGGCAGAAGGGTGAAAAAAGGGGGTAATAAGCAGAGTGCTACCAAAATCTGGAAGGTTATGTGTGCAAATGCTAGAACTCTAGGAAATAACATTCCTAACCTAAAGGCCATCATGGCAGAAACTAATCTAGATATTGTGGACATTACTGAGTCAGGTGCACCAAAAAACCATGACTGGGACATGGTCATACCAAGCTACACTCTGTTCAGGAAGGACAGGATGGGAAGGAAAGAAGGGGTATGGTGTTCTGTTCTATGTAAGGGAAAGCATAAAAGCAACAGAGATGTAGATAATATGGGAGGGTATAGGTACTGTGGATCACCCTGGAGATGGGGAACGTAACCATTATTCACACTAGCATGATCTACAGACCTCTAGAACCGGGGGAGTAGATAAGATACTGGTGGAAGCCATTGGCAAAGTGTCAAAAAAGGGGGAGGTGCTGCTGGTAGAAGGCTTCAATCTGCCAGATGTAGTTGGATCTTCACAGCTGCAGCTTCAGCTACAAGCAGGGACATCCTCGACTCACTGCAGGGGACCTTTCTCCGTCAACTAGTCAGTGAACCCTCTCTTAATTGGGAAATATTGGACCTGGTACTCACAAACAGGGACAGTGTTACAGATGTCAAGGTGGGAGTCTTTCTTGGGACCAATGACCACCATCCAGTGTGGTTTAATATAAGGATGGCTAAGGAATTGAACTACACAAGGGTGAGTGTCCTAGACTTCAGGAGGACAGATTTTATAAAGATGGGTAAATGCCTCAGGGATGACCTAGTGGGGGATGACCTGAGGGGTGGAGGAACAGTGGGTGAAGATAAAATGGGGTATAGTTGAGGTGGCAATCCTCTGTGTCAAGCAAGTGAGCAAAAACAAGAGGAAAAAGAGACCACTTTAGTTCTCAAAAGAGGTGGTAGAGAAGGTAAAAGCTACAAGGGTAGCATTAAGAAAGTATAAAGGAGATGCAGAGAGACAGGAAGATAGGGCAGTTTATCAAGAAAAAGAGAGGGAAGCAAATAAAACAGTAAGGAGTGTGAAGGCACAGATTGAAAAGAGAATAGCTGAGGTGGCAACAAAAGGGGGCAAGACAGTTTTATGTTATGTAAGTGAAAAGAGGAAGACCAGGCAAGGGACTGTAAGAAGAAAAGGGGAAGGGAGGGACTGTGCAGAACAGGATCAGGAAAAGACAGACATACTGAGCAAATGCTTCTGCTCTGCCTTAACACAGGAATAAGAAGGGGAGGGACCACAAAAATGTAATAGGAACTTTGGAGGGTGGAGGTGGACACCTAGTCTTTTTTCAGCGGAGAGTCCTTTTTTGAAATTTAAGTTTACTTAAGTTTTCAAAACCAACAACTGGCATAACAAACAAGAAAATAAAAAAAAACACCCTCAAACTATATAAAAGAAGTGAGTGCAATACAAAGAAAATAAAAATCTGGTACCCAAAGACAAGATCACAGCATGGGCAATTCTAAGCAACAAATTCAGTAAAACATAATTACAATTGAGACACAACAGTTAGAAACTATAAGGAGTGGTAGGGAAAGGAGCAATAAAGACTGCTTAGGAAGAAGGAAAGGTATACAAGGTATGTAGTTTAGTCCATCTTTTTTCATATAATGGCACACGATTACGTATGCTGGCTATAATGTTTTACAGTCTGAGGTAGCCATTCCATACACAACAGAGTGATCTGGTCTTTCCAATGTCTTAAAGAGCTAGTGGAGCCAAAACAGACAGACAGGCAAATAATAAACATTTTCAGAAGTAGTCAGTTGTAACATTTTATTTCTGAAGTATTTTGGTTTTTCCTTTTGCTCATCAGAATGTCTTCTATGTGATAATATTGTGCTGGATGTGTGGAACAGCTCTTAGCCTAGCAGCTGACATATCTGTACTACCCCACACTACATCATCAGCATTATGATCTCACTGACAGTGACATCACAGGTGAATGACCTGACAGTCATTCACTTGCTGTCAGTGAGATCACAATGCTGATGATGTAGTGTGGGGCAGTAGAGCAAGATATGTCAGCTGCCAGGCTAAGAGCTGTTCCACATACCACACCTACTACTATCAGGTAAAACAATCTTCTAATTAAACAAAGGGAAACAAAATAGTACCTCAGATATAAAAGGTAATGGTTGGCTGCTTTTAAGATCTAATATTAGTTTTAAGCAGTACACTAGCTCTTTAAGACCAGTCTTTTAACTGATATAGATATCATAACTATATTATATTTCTGTTCTTTTGAACAAATAGCTTGGAGATCACCTAGTATGAAGATTTCAGGTGTGAAGTGTTCATCAAGGCCCAGATGTCAGTCTATTCTGTCTTTAATTTGTGTCCATAAAGACGGTACTGTGCGGCAGTCCCATAACATGTGATAAAGGGTTCCTTCTCCTGCATTGCATCTAGGTTATGAAGAATATAAAACTGTCACCAGCGGAGAGATTCCTGAAGGGGCTCAATAGTCTGGAAGTGGACAAAGCAACTGGGCCAAATGCAATGCATCCAAGGGTACTGAGGGAGTTAAGGGAGGTATTGGGTGCACCTCAAGCAGTCCTATTTTGCACTGAAAACAGGAGTGGTTCAGGGGAATGAAGGAGGGCAGATGTAGTACCACTTCACTAATGTGGTAACAGGAACAAGGTTGGCAGTAACAGGCCAGTCAGCCTGATATCAGTGGTGGGAAAGTTAATGGAAATACTGCTGATGAAAAGGATTGTGGAATATCTTGAATTCAGCAGGTTACAAGACTTGAGGCAACATGGATTCACATGTGTGACATAGAAACAGAATGTGATAGCAGAAAGGGACCACCAGGCCCACCCAGTTTGCCCAGTATGCTTAGCTTTCAGCTAGGACTTTGCTATTTGCTACCACCCCCTCCCCCCCCCGGGATCTAAAACACCCTTGTGTTTATCCCACACTGTCTTGAATCCCCCCACAGTTCTTGCCCCCACCACCTCCTCTGGGAGTCTGTTCCAGTTATCCATCACTCTCTCCGTGAAATATAATTTTCCAATGTTTCCTCTGAACCTCCTCCCTACTATCTGCATATCATGCCCCCTTGTTTTAGATTGCTCCTTTAGCTGGAAGATATCTCCTACTGGTACCCTGTTAATAACCTTGATATATTTAAAGGTCTCAATTATTTCCTCCCTTGCCCTCCTTTGTTTCAGGAAGTACATGTTCAGGTCCTTCAGCTGTTCCTCATATGACAATTGACTGAGGCCCTTCACCATTTTTTTCACCCTCCTCTGGATGTGCTCCACTCTATCCATATCCTTCTTGAGGTATGGCCTCCAGAATTGGACCCCACACTCAAGATGTGGCCTGACAAGCTGCCTGTACAAGGGCATTATGACCTCCCTATTCCTGCTAGTTATTCCCCTACCGATGCAACCCAGCATTCTTTTTGCCCTTGCCACCGCCTTCTCACATTGTCTTTTCACCTTCATGTCCCATGAAATGATTATACCAAGGTCCCTTTCCAGCTCAGTAACCTCTAGGCCATGCCCCCCCATCCAGTATTCCATACCCTTGTTTTTCTTCCCTAAGTGCATGATCTTGCACTTTTTTGTACTGAAAGACAATTGCCACTCCTTGGACCATTCCTCCAGTTTCTCCAGATCCCTGCACATACTTTCAACCCCCCAGGCATATCCATTCCATTACAGACCTTCCTGTTGTCCACAAAATGACATGCTCTTCCCTTTAGTCCCTCAGCTATGTCCCCTATAAATATATTAAAAAGGAGTGGCCCCAGCACTGACCTCTGAGGCACCCCACTGGTGATCATACCCTGTTTTGAAGGTACCCCATTAACAATTACACTCTGCCTTCTACCTCCCAGCCAGTTCTGCACCCACCTAACCTCTACCGGCTCCAGCTACAGACATCTCATTTTGTGCAGTAGTCTCCTGTGCAGCACATAATCAAAAACCTTCTTGAAGTTGAGGTACACAGCATCTACAGACCCCCTTCAATCCAGTATCCTCGTGACCCAGTCAAAGAACTCTCAATCAAGTTCATTTGACACTACCTTCATTCAGTGAACCCATGTTGCCATCGGTCCTGCAGGCCATTGGCTTCTATGTAGCTAGTGATTCTCTTCTTTAGCAGTTTCTCCATGAGCTTGCCCACCACCGATGTTAAGCTCACGGGTATATAATTACCTGCCTTCCTCCTTGTCCCCCCCCCATGAAGGGGGACTACATCCACCCTTCTCCGTTCATCAGGGACCTCCACTGATTCCAAGGATTTGTTGAAGAGGCTGGTCAGAGGTTCTGCTAGTACTTTACTAAGCTCTCTCAGTACCCTGGGGTGCACTCCATCTGACTCCATTGCCTTATCCACCTTCAAGCCCTCTTGCTCCCTCAAGACCTCCTCCACCTGGAATGAACTGGAGTCAACCCCCCACCACCACCTCTTTTTCCCTGATTTTTATAACCTCCCCATCCTTCTCTACCATGAACACTGAGTAAAAATAACTGTTGAGTATTTCCACCGTCCCACTGTCATATTCCACCAACTCCCCCTTCTTCATTTTTCAGCCAGACTATCCCCTCCTTTGACTTTCTCCTCTCACTCACATATCAGAAGAAAGTTTTGTCCCCTTCCTTGACTGTGTTGGCTATTCTCTCTTCTGTTCTTGTCTTCACTCGCCTGACCTCCAAACCTGCTTCCTTCTGCTTCTCCTGGTATATAGCCCTATCCTCCTCCCTCTGGGTCATTTTGTACCTCCTAAACACCTTTCCCTTTGCCTTGACCTCCTCCATCACTTCCCTATTAAACCAAATTGGCCTCCTCTTCTTCTTCCTATTTTTATTTTCCCTCCTGATGCAGAGGCTAGGTCATTTCAAATGAAGCTGATAGACTTCTCTGACTAGGTGTCCAAGGAATTAGATCAGGATGGAGTGGTGGACGTGCCTACCTAAATTTCAGTAAGGCTTTCAACACTATTCCACGTAGGAGACTAGTATGAAGCTGGGTTTTTAAGGAGTTGGTCCAAAGATGGTAAACTGGGTAAGAAACTGGTTGGGGTATTGGCAAGAGAGGGTGGTCATAAAAGGAGTTCACCCCAAGAAATGGAAGGTAACCAGCAGGATGATGCCTCACGGATTAGTGCTGGAACTGGTCCTCTCTAATGTCTTTATAAATGACATTGCAGAGGAGCTGGAAGGGAAGATCTAATTCTTTGTGGATGACACCCAAATCTCCAACAGGGTGGACATTCCAGTGGTGTGTGTGTGGTAAGGATGAGCACAGACATAAGAAAACTCAAGGAGTGGTCAAGGGTATGGCAGCTGGGTTTCAATGCAAACAAATGCAAAATAATGATCTTAGGGCACAGAAACCTGGGGGCAGAGTACAAAGTGGGTAGAGTGGTATTGATGAGACCAAGCAGGAGAGAGACCTGGAAGTAAGGATATTGGAGGATCTAAATGTGGCCAGGCAATGCGACAAGGCAGTTGGAAGGGCTAGTGGGATGTTGGAGTGCATTGGGATGGGTATCACCAGCAGAAAGAGGGAAGTGGTGTCCCTGTGTAGATCACTAGTAAGACCCCTCTCCTTGAGTACTGTGTCTAGTTCTGGAGACCATATCTCCAGAAGAACATAGACAGAGTGGATGCAGTCTAGAAGAGGACAATTAAAGTGGTGCAGGGTATGCACCAAAAGTCCTATGACAAGAGACTAAAGGATCTCAATATGCATACCCTGGAAAAGAGGCGAGAGACAGGAAATATGATGAAGACCTTTGAAGACCTCACAGTGGTAAATAAGGTACAGGAGAGTAGTATTTGTCAGGCAAAAAAGAACTCAAGAACAAGGAGACATGATATGATGCTGGGGGGGTATAGTCAGGAGAAATATGAGGAAGTACATATTCAAAGAAGGAGTGGTGGATTCCAGAAAAAGACTTTCAGCAGATGTGGAGGGAGAAAAAAAAACAGTTGTGGGGTTTGTGAGTACAGTACATGGCATAGGCATAAAAGAATGTTAGTGGAAAGGTAGGGAGAAGGGATAAAGAGCCAGAGATCACTTAGGGTCTGTAGTGAGACGGTAGGTAGGGAAAAATGGCCAGACTGCTGGGTCAAGTGTTCCTTATCTGCCAACAAATTCTATATTTCTGTGTTTATGTTTCTATATTTATATAATTCTGATGGAATTATAAACTGCTAGTGTGTCATTTAGGATGTACCTCATGGTGTAAATTCACACAGATTCACACAACTGTGTTTTCAAATGTATATATTAAAAGCCAATTAAAAACAGAATTCAGAGAAGGGACACTAGCTGCTAGTGAGTCAGACCTAATAAGCATTTTGCCCACGGGCTGAGCAGTTATCAGGTCCAGTGTCACTAAAAGGTTTGTTTTCATAGGGTATTGCTCTTCATTTTACATTTGAGAATAAATTGGTCATTAACTTGATTCCAAAAACAAAGATTACTTTATATAAGTAATTTTCTTCAACTAACCCTGCAGCATTTTAATGGAGCTAAAGCAAGAGACATTAATCATGAAAGTTACAAATCTGAATTGCATGCCGCTGGTCATGAATTCTGAACTTTATTTGGGTTGCAAAATGCACTGCATCTATTTTATTGTCAATGCAAAAGTGTCAAACCACTACATTTGCAGTTCTCAGTTTACTAGCTTTTCTAGGATATTAAAAAAATGTTGGTACATACTATCAAAATATGGAAACATAGAAATGTTAAAGCTGGAGAACATTATTGGTTCATCTAGTCTGCCTTCCACCAGTCCTAATAGTCATATCCAGGAATGTGTTTTAACTTCAAAGTTCAGAAATGTCATTTATAAGTCTTTCTGCTCATCTGAACTCTTCAGACATGATGGTGTCTACAGCTAGTACTGAACAAAAGTCGAAAACTCAGTTTCAAATTTCACCATATTTAATGTAATTTCATGCAATTTTTGAACAAGAATAGTGTGTATAAAATTGTTAATTTTGGTTGAAATTGTACATTTAAAAAAACATTTTTAAAATGCACTGTTTACTGAAAGTAAACATTTTTAATAATTCATTTTAAAAATACACAGTTTGGAAAAATGTCTATCTGAATATGTGTAAATACAAAATTGACAATTTTGTGGAATTTTGTTAGCATAATAAAAATGTCATCCAGCACTATTTATAGTTCTCAAAGTAAGTTCACATGTTCATCATAGATTATGATCCAAGAAGTTATCACTGCCATACTCATAACAAAGTAAACTGGCTCCCCACCATCAACCATAGGAAGCATTACCTTCCTTGTCTGCTCCTTAAATTATTGGAACTCCCTTTTCTTCCAGCACTTGAGGTGTTGGGAATAAACCTTTGCTGGTGACAAATCACCACAAAGTGGCTTACTTCACACTTCATACAATTCTTGGCATTGTGTACTTCATAACTTCCTTGGCACAATAAAAAAAAAAAATTCTAAAAGAAACAACCCAATTCCCCAAAGCTACTTGGCATCCAATACCACCTTCCTTCATCTTAGAACTCTGTGCCACACTCACTCCCTCACTCACAGTCATAAAAAAATAAACACACTTACATAAATCCCCTCAAAACTAATGCAGAGGTTTGAGAAATTAACTAAAATCAAATTAAATAACTTTACTGTAACTATCAGGAATTAATTGACTTAGCAGGGAGAGGACTCTGGGGAGACTGCTGTCTTCAGCAGAGAAAACAAGTCTGAGAGTGGAATGCTAGAGGGAGTGCACCACAATGCAGAGTTTGAATTTGATTCTAAGTTCGATTCCATCAGCATGGGCAACACCTTGAGCCGGAACAAATGCACATTGTCTGACGTCACTATTAGACTCATGTTATTAGAACTTTGAGCAGGCCTGAAATTCTTTCTTTATTGTGAGAGTATGCTTTTGAAATGATATGGCTTTGAACCTGGACACATCTCCAGATGGGTGAAATGCTGGTGATTTAGGATGTTTTGAAGCGAGTGGCACTGCAAACTGCACATCTTTTGTTCTGAACTCTGAACCACTTTATAAAGGACTTGGGGTTGTCCTGGTTAGAGTTATTGAGTGCAGGCTGGAATCAACATTTCTGGTGTTATGTCATGTTTTAACTGCCACCATCATCAGCAGCATGACTGACAGAGTTAGGAAATGATTTCAGTTTTTTGAAATACAGTGCACAGTGGTGTGAAGAGAAAATAATAAAAAAAAATACTTCAAGTAACAAAGTAAGTACTAAGGGTTACAACAAAGACAAATCCATGCATTTCAATCCCATCAGAAAGAAGCAAATAAATCCCTCTTTTCAACCCATGTAGCAGTATATGACACCCTCCTATCCAAGAAACAATTAACCCCCCCTTCCAGCCCATGTAGCATGCTATGCCACCCTACCCCCAAAATAAAAATCAAATCAAAGAAACCCCTTTCCCAAAACATGTAGCATCCTATGCTACCCTCCTCTCCTGAAGAATCAATCAAAGAAACCCCCTTTCCTTCAAACAATATAGCACCCCATGCCACCCTCCCCCCTACCACCACAGTGCAGGCGGGATTAACAAAGAAAAGCTAAACTAGGTGATGACTGGCACAATGCCTCCTCTGACCACCTTAACAAAATGCCACCTGAATGAATGAAAAAGTAAACTGAAATAATATTTCAGAGTTTTGTTTTTGTTCATTCATACCATGGCCAGATGAGGTGGTATATGGTCAGTGTGTGACAGTCGATGTCAATTGATTAAGCATTTTTTGGTTAAACATGCTTCTACCAATGGTGCTGGCACAGGCGAGAAGAGGGTAGCATGTGGTGATATGTGGGTTGCAGAAGGAGGGTTCTTTATTTCTTGTGGAGAAGAGTGGCATAGAGTGCTATATGGGTTGGGAAAAGGGGTTTCTTTGGTGTGACTGTGGCATGGGGTGTATGTGGCTTTGGGGAGGAGGTTCCAAGGGGTACACAGGAACATATAAACACAGAAGTTGGAAGTAGAAAAAGGCCCTGCAGCCCATCCAGTCTGCTCTGCTCTACCTGTTGTTGTTTGCAAGACCCCTAATAGTCTTTCATCCTCTTCCCCCTCCCCTTTTGCTGATGTCACTACCAGTCCAATGTGTCTGTTTTAACTATATTTGAAACCCCTCACTGATTTTGCAGAGATCAACGTTTTGATGATGAAATTCTTCCTGACATCCATCCCAAGTTCTCCCTCCTCATAGAGCTCCCTCTGATGCTTGTGTTTCCATTCTGAGTGAACAGCTCTCTACTATTTACTTTTGTTATCCTGTAGATGTATTTGTATGTCTGATCATGCCCCCCCATGCCTCCTGTGTGCACATGTTGAGGTCCTCCAACCTCTTCAGGTAAACCCTTCCTAGAGCCAATGATTTCCCATTTTTAAAAATGGTCAATTCCATTTGAGAACATCTTAAAATCCATTTTTTTCTGTTTTGTTTCCCAAATTGAGGTCACATCAGCATGTTTTGTACAAAACTCTGACATAAAATAGAGTGGTATGCCCAAAAAGCTGGCATAAAGTGTTTTTTTTAATGAAAAATGGGCTCCTACATGCTGGTTTGCCAATGGAAAATTCTGTTTTTTACTGGTGATTTCTGTTGAAAAAGGAAAATCATTGGCCCTATCTTTGCTGCTATTCTTGAATTATGTTTGGTTACTCTTCTCTGCACCCCTCTCTACCCTATCCATGTCCTTCCTGCAGTGCAGGCTTTGGAACTGCATGAAATACTCCAGTTGGGCATGCAATAGGGATCTGTACGGGGGCAGAATCTCTGCTCTATTCCTGCTACTGATTCACCCTTCAATGCATCATAACAACCTGTTCACCTGCCCCAATTCCCTAATGCAATGTACTGCTGTTTTCAAATTTTCTGATATTATCACCCACAGGTCCCTCTCTCCATTAATTTTCCCCACTGCCATCCCTTCTCCAGCTTATATTCAGTGTTCAGGTTTTTGCCCCTATGTACATTACCTGGCACTTGTTTGTGCTGAATATCATCAACTGCTACACCCTTGACCTAAGTACAGATCTACAAGGGTTACATTGAAGGGGGAGTACTATTACCTGGGGGCATGGAGGAGCATGGGTAGATGCATGGGAGATGTGCTATGAGGGTGGGGAAGGGTGTTTTTTCTTGTGTTTTAGATTCAAGAACAAAATGCTCAAAGACCGCTAGGAACTACATATCTACACTTCACAAATTTCCCCCACAAAGTGGTCACTTCCCTTCACGAGGAACTACAGAAAAAAAATCTGCAAAGTGTGCAGAAATTCACAAATTGCTCTGCAAAGTGAAGTGTACTAAGTGCTTATTTGCATCCCACCCCCCTTTGTACAGTATACCAGTCCTGTTGTCTATCTCTTCTAATTACTTTGTTAGTTAATTATCAAGTCAAAGGTTGACCTCTTTTCTTTTATCTTCCTGTGTCCATCACTCAGTGTAGAACAGACTTTAAGATGATGTAAATGCTTGGAAGAGCCTTCTGTATCCTGTTCACTGTCTAATTGTCCACACAGAAAATACTTATTCATGCTGGGGGTGGGGCAGACCTGTACCAGCCAAAAGCATGAACAGCAGTATCAAAGTTACAGCAATTGAAATCTTCAAAAGGTGCTGTAGAAACTAAAATAGACTAATCCAAAGGGAAATACTCCAATTTGTCATGCAGGAAATGGAAATATCTAATTATATAGTGTACTTTATCTGTTCACTTTATTACAAAACCTCTGGTTGTAATGATGCTACTATTGTTCTCAGCCTTCTTCTTGGTTGTATTTTTATGCCTAATTGTAATCTATATCCTGATGCCAGTTTAACATTGTTAAACTCAACTGCTCAACTGTTGTTACCTGTGTGCTTGTACCTAGAACATGCTTGCAATGAATGGCTTCCTCTGCGAAATGTATTTTCCTAGAGAAACACTTTAATAAATCAAAAAAAGTACTTATCCTGTTTTCCCTCTCAACAATGACATCTTTAATTTCAATGAGAGTTCTACATTATTTTCAGAGTAGTTCAGCCTTGGTTCTTGGAGACTGGTGTCCACAACAACAGTGCCCTGATA
The DNA here is from genome assembly GCA_016271365.2 of Neoceratodus forsteri. Classification (NCBI taxonomy): domain Eukaryota; kingdom Metazoa; phylum Chordata; order Ceratodontiformes; family Ceratodontidae; genus Neoceratodus; species Neoceratodus forsteri. The sequence continues at coordinate 652,033,198 of CM057459.1, forward strand.
GTTTAGCCATGGTTCTTGGAGACTGGCGTCCACAACAGCAGTCTCCATGTATACCTTTCTTTGTCTCGTAGCAGCTTGGTGGTCACCATCTTACTGCAGTCCTCAAAACAGAACAATCCTGCTTCCTAAGTTCTGTGGTATCTTTATTTTGTTACACAAAAAAGTCTTGTAAAATACATAGATTTATTTCAGTTGAAATCTGGGCATTTGTTAACACATCAAAACCTTGTGTGGGTGCATCTAATTATACTACTCAACTACACTGCCAGAGAGGGTATGCCCCCCACCCAAACCAAAACAACATGGTTTATGCTGACTGAACAACGCACAAAATATGTGCTCACCAGCCTACCTGGGTAGAACAATAACAGTGAAAGTAATCCACTTGCAAGAAGATTTATTAACCCACTGAATGTACTGTAAGTGCCAAAGTACATCAGCATTTTCCCTCACAGGGAGGCATTGTCAGGGGATGGAGCTGCTCCCGAGCTCACATCAATGTACTACAAAGTACGATATTTAAAGACACAGCCTTTTTTGTAATGTTTATATCTTGGATCCCTGGTTCACTTTATCTTTCAGGGTTTCAATGACTGAACCTTTTTATCATCTGATTCTGATATTTGGAGTGATTTTCTTATTAAGAACTATAATGTTCATTTTGTAAATAGTACACTGGATTTAAGTCATTTCTAGTCAAATCTCTCCCTCAGTAATTTTGCTTCCTTTGGTAACCCTTGCCTGGTCTATTAAAGGAATAATGCCCAACAGGGTGGGAGTTATGTTAGGATAACATCCCGTCTCAGGTGGCTGGGTCCAAGGCTGAAGGCTGAGGGCATCCAACACTTGAGAAAGGATGTTATCCCAGCATAACACCCATTATGGAGGGTTATATTCCTATTATGCAATGGATCGTAACTGTTAAACAACAAAGCAGACAAAGATTTTTTTGTTTTAAAGTGTTTTTAATGAAGAAACTCTAAAATATCCTTCCGCCATATTACATAGTTCCAATGGTTAACTTTAACATAGAAGTACATTTGGTAATTTTATAAATATGCTGTTGTTAAATTAGATTGCATTTTATGCTTAGATTAAACCCCCCTCCCCAATCCTCCATCTTGGTTTGAATCAGATTTGAACTGTTTGGGCGGCAGCACTGTGAAAGAAGTCCCGCCATATCTCCCATGGTTTCAGCCTCCCGGGACCACCGCTGTGAAGAACTGTTAGGGCGGCAGCACTATGAAGGAACTCACTCCTTGTGTCTGCTCCTTCTGGACATCCGGGACTGCCACTGTTAAGAACTGTGGGTTGCAAAGATGAGTAATCAAGGTAGGGAGGTGATATGAAGAAACTTTTTTTGAAGAAAAAAAAGAAGAAGAAGAAATACAGACAGAAGAAGTGACCGGAACAGTGAGCAAGTGAGTGACCATGTGCTGACTGTTAAAGAGACGTGGTTGCTTGCTCTGTTTGGTTTATGGTCAGAGGCATTGCGGTATTGTTTGCTTTATTTTGAGTGGGACAAAAACAGAACTAAGAGCAGACTTAAAGTCTCTTGCTCCAGAGCAGAGTAGAACAGTTTTTATTAGGAGAGGAAACCAACTGTGCTGTCAGCAAGGATGGCATTCGGGAACCTGCTGGCATGGAGTATTTTATTTTTATATATTTCATGCAGTCATTAGTGTGCTGGGACTAGAGACAGGATTTTATGCTGGGATAACATCCCAGTTCCAGTTCCAGTCTGACCAATCAGAGCTGAAGATTCTCTCTTGCCGTTGTATAATTGTGCATATTTAACAGGATCACACTGTCTTGTTCTTGGTGACCAAGCCCCCTATATTCAGACCCAGACAATAGTGCCATGCAGCTGGTAGTGCTGTGTTGCTCATAGCTGGCTCTGAGCTACAGAACTATAGTTAGTATTCTTTGACAGAGCACTCTGTCTGAACATGGGTCATGCAAGCGCAGTGCAAACTGACTATGTGCTGCACTGATGTGGCCCATGGCTGAATATTGCCCACAGGGGAGCCCACAGGAGATATAACTGTGCAAAACAACATATCACCAGGGCCCATTTTTATTCCAATCATGCAAATGAGTCTGTTGGTCATGCATGATGCTAAGGAGCAATTTGTATGCTCAGTATGGGCTCATTTGCATGGAGATAGACCCTTAGCACCCATGCTGGGCTTGGAGAATAGGGGTTTCCTGTTGGGTAGTTTTCCCCCTCCCCCATCACCCATGTTTTAAATGTAAGTGTATACCTCTGGTGTCTATCAGTCCCCCACCATTTCCCATTATTTAAAACAGGAATAGGTTCCCTAGTAGTCTAGTTTACCCCTCTTTGTGGAGTGACAACCCCCACTCACATACCCATTGAGGCCCCCCGCACCTCCCTCACCTCAGTAATGCACAATAACTTTTAGTAAAGATTTGTGTTGAAATCCTTCATGAAGGTTTCCAAAATGTATGTCCTGCAGCATAGTTTTGAGAATCTATGTGCTTTACAAAGGTTTTGATAATGTACATAGTTTATGGTAGAACGCTGTTCCGCATGGAAATCCATGCCTGGAACAGCGTTGTTCTGCTGCACTGGGTTCGTCACGATCTTGTTGTGCTGCACTCAGTACATCAGTAGTGCAGCACAACATCGAATATGGTGGCACGTGCACGACAAAGCAGGCTGCAGTGGTGAGGAAGTGAGCTTAATGTGTGTTTTTGTGTTTTAAACTTTTATAGTACAAGTTTATCAGGTCCAGAGTCATGCTAACCACCGAGGCTCCATCATTGTGGAGAGATGTCACTTGGTGCAATGTTAGACGTGATAACCACTCAGAAGTTGTCAATGGAGAAACTAATGGCACGTGATCATCACAAATCATATCAGTGTTGAAGTTGTCCAACTGGACTCTATCAGTCAGATAAGACAGTTGATTTGTCTTGAGTGCGCATGTTAAGGACAGATTTTCAATGAACGAAACAGTTTACAGGAAGTTTAGGTATATTGCCAATTTAATGTATCCCAATGTGTGATATCTTGTGCTGATAGCCGATCAGACTGTAGTTGTTTAGTGTACTGTTTATCGTATCCAGTAAAAGAATTGAATTATTTTGAATCCTCGCTCTTGTCTGTTTCTTTGTTTCTGGTTAAAATTGTAGAGACTGCTCATACATTATAAAACATTGTGTATGAGCAGTCATACACAGTCCGGGTTATTCTTGTATCTTGAGGCATCCATGGTAACAGAGGACATTCTTCTATGTGCTGCATGATAGTTTTTAAAATCTACTGTAAAGTGCTGCTTGATAGTTTTTTTAAATCTATGTGCTACACAATGATTTTGAAAGGTTTTTACTTAAAGTTCAACATGAACAAAACCTTTAATTAAGCAATAAGGCACAACAGGGAGTTTGTTGTAGTAGGTTTACTCCACAGTCAGGGGTGTTGTAAGGCATGAGGTTAAGCTGAGTCCCTTCAGCCCCTGACTGTGGGGTTAACCTAGTACAACCGACGTCCCTGAAGTGCCTCATTGCTTACATAAAATATGCCCAGAGGCAACTTTTAAAAAATGAACACTCTAAAAGTCTTTGAACCCACAAAAAGTATAATAAAATGTTGTTAAATAATATAAAATAGTCCCTCCACAGATGTTTTTCATCTGTCAGTCGTCTGTCTTTCTTCATGTTCAGTCCACTGTGTGATTGTTTGCCATGGAATAGAAGAATTCAAAGCTCTGCATTATTCCAGAAGTAGAATGCCCTCCTCCCCCAAAACACAAACGGAATACTAACATGGAACACATGAATTCAAAATTTCTCAGAGTTCCACTGGCATACACAGACACAGACACACACACACACACACGCAAGTGGAGCCAGAACTTCAGTTTTTTTTTCCATAGGTAATTTGTACTTTTTTTGTTCCCTGACCTCATGTGTCCCGGCATCACACGTGCGTGTGGAGACACATGCATGCCATGCACTATGGGATGCTCCACCCTACCTGTTGTGTCGTTCCACCTGCGCCTGTCACGGACCTCCATCTGGTGACAGGCGGGACTATGTGTTGACCTCCCCACCTGGAGAGAGAGTTACTGCTCAATCTTGCCCCACCCTCCCTCCCATGCTGGCACCCGGCAACCCGAGGTCATTCCCGAACCCAGGTCGCCAGCGTAGCATGAGGTAAGGCATCCGGCGCCTCAGCCTCAGCGGCACTGGGCCAGCTCAACCAGAACCTCAGTTTTATCTGTTATCAGGTAAGGAGCAGGGACTTCTCTTGCAAACTGATGGGGATAGGAGGAGCATTTTTCTTAGTGATCAAGGAAACACCAGCAATGGAAACTCTGAATAGTACTTGATTTTTTAAATTTGTGTATGTGTGTAAGGAGGGGCTCGAGTGAAAATTACATTAAATAATTTACTTGCTTTAGTTAATTTAATAGACTTTCATTTTTAGGGCCTAGTTGAAGGTTTCTATATAAGGGTAAAGGCTGCAGCTATGTTTGTAATGGCGATTAAGAAGCAAGTGGCTTATGAATTCTGTGAGTTGCCCCAGTTGGCTGGGACTTGTTTTTAGCCATTGGTAGTGCTCTCTAAAGGCAATGGCTGAAACCAGGTCTCAGCCAATCAGGAAACAGGGATTTCCTTGCCCATTTTATATAGCAAAATAATGTAATATCAGGACACAGGGATTTCCTTGCCCATTTTATATTGCAAAATAATGTATTAAATACTTAAGTGTTTAAGGTGATATCTCAATCTTTGTGAGGGAGTGATATAATTACAGTAGACACACAGGGCTGGATATTCAAACTGTGCCATTCTGTGGCGCAAGCCCTTGCACTGCTCAAAAAAGTTGCGGAGGGGTGTGGCTGGGGCAATATTCAACAGAGTTGCACTATTGAGCAACTCCTTTGAATATCGCCCCCAGCCACAGCCACTGTGCATGGCGCAGTGGAACTTGCGCCCCTGCAAGTGGTCAGAGTGGAGCATTCAAGATGCGGTGGTGCAAGTTCCATTGCGCCTTTCACAAATTTCCGATATTCAAAAGGTGACATGCAAACGGAGCCATAAGTTATGCAAGGCGCAGGGGGAACCATTTGCATCTACTTACGGCCCAATTTGCATGCCATTAGCATGCAGGTGTGCCGATCCCCGACAACTTGCACCTGGCACCCTGCCGGCAGCAGCCGTCGGGGACCGACACCCTGCAGCCCGATCATGGGCATGGTAAATCTCCCCCACTGGCCGATCGGGCATAATAGTAACCCCCTCCGACTGGCCGATCGTGGGTAAAACAGAACTGAATCCCCGACTGGCCCAATGGTGGGCAAAACAGAACTGAACCCCCACTGGCCCGATCGTGGGCATAACAAGAATACCCCACCCCTAGCGTCCAGCGGGCAGAATGGAGTTCAACCCCCAAACACCAATATCCCTGGTGGTCCAGTGGACCCCACAGTGTCAGCGGGCATTAGGTCCAACCCCCCAGGTCCAATTTCCTGGTGATCTAGTGGCCCCCCCACCCCACCAATGGAAACCCACCACCCGCTCCCCCCCCGTCAGCGAGTGGGCGGCACACCCACCCACCTGCTGCACGCCACCCGCTGACTGACTGCTCGGTGGGGCTGCCGCCCATTGGTTCAGAGCAAGAGCCAAGAGCAAATGGACGAGCAGCCCATACCATACAGGCAGTCCAGAGATCACCAGGAAATTGGACCTTGGGGTTGACTCAATGCCCGGATCGGGTCATGTCCACTGACCACCAGGATACTGGTCTTTGGGGTTGAACTCTAATTCTGCCCGCGATCTGCTAGGAGTAAGCGGCTTCTGTTATGCCCACGATCGGCCAGTCGGGAGGGGTTCAGTTCTGGCTTGCCCGTGATCGCTACAGTCGGGGGCAGTTCTGTTTTGCCCGCGATCTGGCCAGTTGGGGGGGTTCAGTTCTGTTTGCCTATCAAGGGCCAGTAGAGGGAGGTTCAATTCTGTTTTGCCACGATTGGGCCAGTCAGGGGGTTCAGTTCTGTTTTGCCCGCGATCGTGCAGTGGGGGTTAATACTGTTATGCCGTGATCGGGCCAGTGGGGGGTTTAATACTGTTATGCCCGGATCATGCCAGTGGGGGGGTTACTATTATGCCTGCGATCGGGCTGCGGGGGGCACAGGGAACAAGTGGAGGGCCACCCACAGGTGGCAGCTGCTGTTTTATGCCCTGCAAAGCGGCAGCCCGGCCCTCGACTTGATCCTTTTCTTTTTTTGTCTCAAAGTTGTGCAGGCGCAGGTAGGGGGTTGCGCCTGCGCAACTCTGCACAGCCCGGCTGAATATCGGGCTGTGCAGTTTATGCATGGTTCCTCCCACTCAGGTTGAGCATGCCTTCATTAGCATTACGCTGTTGCTCAGCATGACTTGGGGGGCGCAACTGCCTCCTGCTGAATATCGCAGAATGGCGCAATTTTGTACTTGCACAGGTGCAACCCTATTGCGCATGGCACAACCCTTTTGAATATCCAGCCCACAATGTCTGTATTATAAGGTTCACCCATGCTGGAGTGACAACCAAGTTGCCAGCATACTTTATGTCACCAGCACTTAGTTGACACCTGACAAAGCGCTCCGATTATCTGCCATCTGGCAGTCAGAGCGCCAGCTATTGCAGAGGGGCTATGCCCCCCTCATCCCCCATATATCTCTCTATAACTAACTTCAGGATGCACCTTGGTGGTAAGAAGGGTGACCCAGAGATCGGTAACAGTGCTCAACAGCAAGAAACCCAAGTTGCACAACATGCATGCCACATTATTGCCCCAACAGCATTCCAGTGGCAATATTCAGGTGGCACATTAACAGACTACCATATTATAATACCCGAATGACACCTCTTCCCATTGAAACACTGAAGCACCCATAATGTATTTCCCTGTATACCATGCAAACTAAAGTCATGTACCACAGCACCTAAAGACACTTAACGCTGCTCTATGCTCCACCCCAATGAAATCTACTGCTGGGCAAGCTACATTCTCATTCTATTTCTCTAAACTATGGTGCACTCTGCTCCTTCCATTCTTGCTCTGAAATCTCTCCTCCGTGATTTCTCGATTCACACCTGCAGTTGCTTATGATGTTGGGGTGGACTTGTCAACTGTCTTCCACTCTACACTGACAATAACATAGTCCCTCTCCCCCAGTCATGTGTCACTACTCCCTGATCCTCATATTGCTTTGTTGTGGACTGTTTAAGGTCCTTTTGTTTGTTCCACAATTTACTGCATAGCAATTTACTACATGGTAATTTATTCTTGAAGTGGTTCTTGTAATTCATTTATTTTGTTATACTTACTTCCAGTTCATTGTATTATTCTTGCACATTATGTCACATGCAAATAATCTCACATCCAAAAACACAAACATGCCCGTAATGCCTGTACAAAATCCATTCGTCTCACAAAAAGCTCATATTATAAGGACGTCCTCACCAACACCTGGGGAAATGGCCATGCTATCTGGGACAATATCAAGGACATTACTGGGAAACAATCAAAGTCCCCTCTAGCCATGTTAACTGTTGAAGGGTCCACTACCCTTGATCCCATGGTCATTGCAAATACCTTTAACACAGCTTTTACTGACCTCAGTACTGTTCTACCACCTGATTTCTTCACAGTCAGTCACATCCCCTGTAACACACCCTGCACTCTGTCAAACCACCCTCATTTTTACTTCAGGGAGATTAAGATGAATGAAGCTCGCCGCCACATCACCTCAGCCATCTCCACTTCCAGAATCAGCAGTGACACCCTGGACCTTAAGCTGCTATCACTTACACTTGACGAGGTCCTCAGTCCCCTAACTAAAATTCTTAACCTCTCTCTCTCCACACCAGTACATTCCCTGAAATATGGAAAACTGCCACTGTGACCCCAGACCACAAAAGTGGGGATAAGACCTGCCACTCTAACAACTGCCCAATCTCCATATTGCCACCACTATCCAAGGCCCTACAGCATATTGTTGCAGACCAGCTCACTGATTATTTGGACAAATATAATACTCTGTGCACACAACAGCACGGTTTTAGAAAAGGGCATAGTACCACCACTGCCCTGCTTGAATTTACTGGTGCAGTGCATAGTTCCCTTGAAAAAGGTCTTTTTAATGGGGTTGTCTTCATCGGCCTGTTGAAGACATTTGACACGGTCCATCATCAGCTGCTCCTTGCTGGCCTCGCACCAGACTCAGCCCACTGGTTCAGAAGCTACCCTGACAACCCCTCTCAAATAGTAAAAATTGCCAATGCTATCTCGGACACCTTGCCTGTCCACTCCAGAGTCCCTCAGGGGTCCAAACTGGGTCTTCACCTTTTCAGCCTCTTTTTAAACTCCCTACCACAATCCTGCTTGGAACAAATCATCCTGTATGTGGATGATGCTGTTGTCTTTTCTACGCAGAAGGACCTTTCACCACTGCAACACAGCCTCCAACTCGGATTCAGTGCCGTTGAAACATGGTTCTCCAATCATAAACTAGTCCTCAATCACAAGAAAACCAAGTCATTGCTATTCTGCAGTTCACATAACCATTACAAGCAACACCCCCTTTCCATCTCCACCAAGCAGGGGACTGTCCTCGAACAAGTTTACTCATTCAAATACCTAGGGATTCTGCTTGACCCTAATCTCTCCTATATGGCTCACATTGACAGCATGGCTAAAACTGCCAACACATGCCTTGGATTACTCTATAAGCATGGGCAGCACCTCATCCCAGAGGCCCTGAAGATTGCTGTCCACAGCTCTGTGGTGTCAATTATTGATTATGGCCTGATTATCTATGGCTCTGCCACAATGTCCACCCTCTGATGTACTGTATAACAACAGCACTTAAAGCATGCCGACTCACAACTGGTGCCCACCACCTCACCCACACCTGTGCCCTTTATGAACAATCTGGATGGCTCCAACTCTCCAACCGTATAAAATATCTCACATGTGCTATGGCGGGAAATTTCAACCTTGGCCTCACACCCCCCCTGGTGTTACTGCTTTGTTACATCAAAACACCAACCGACAGAACACCAGGAGCTCGACAACCCAGATTCTACAAGTTCCTCGCTGTTGATCTATGCAGACCCAATGCTCCTTCGCCTATAGGGCTCCTCTATGGATGAATGGTCTCAGCCACACCATCTCCTCTGCCTCAACATTAGGTCTGTTAAAAACCAGGCTCTGGGCCCATCTCATTGCCTCTAGCTCTTGTGATCTGCCTCTCCTAGCTGATGACCTACACAGCTTTAATCTTAACTTATATACTGCTTAACCCCAGGCCCTCCAGTCCCCCTCCCCCTAGCTCCTGAGGTGCCACTTCAAATCTCAGGTCTTCCTTCCCTCATTAGTCTCTCCTTGCTCCATTATAGCACTTATTTCCCCACCTGCCCCTTTTCTCTTTTATCGCCTTTCCCATTTATTTTTGACAAATGCCTCTGGCTGCATCTTCATCCTGCCCCTCTCCTCTCATCCCTGTTTCTATGCCACCCCCAGGTGCCAGACCCCACCCATTCCTCGTGGGCACATGTGTCCTTGCTGTGTTCACCATTTTACTATAGCTGCCTCTGTTAACTACCTACACTTCTTCTCCTCCTCCTCCTCTACACCTTACTCTTCCTATAATTGACCCCTTCCAATAGCACTGTTGTACATGAATTATTTACTGTTATTTCACTGTTGCTTCCTTGTTGTTTGCCATTTCTGACATGGAACCTTTGTAAAAGAGCCTTGGCTCAAAGGTACTTGTAATCCTAGAATAAATAAATAAAAAAAAAAATCTGTTCTCTTCCCTACTCTTCTCCCTCTCCCACAGGACTTATCTGGAAATTAACTGTTACCAGCTCAGTATAACTATAATGGTAAAATGTGTGAGGCTTGATGGCAGGCACACTGGGCTAAGCTAGTGACAGCAGCAGTAATTATTAAGTTTATTTTAATTTTCTAGTTTATATTTTGCATTAGTTTATTGTTTTTTATTAAGTTCAGAGGCAGTTAGATAGGACAACGAAGTGAGGAAGTAAGCTTAGGATGCATTTTCAGGAGTTTAGGAACCGATAGAATATACGGTGTCATAACCTGCTTATAATTCTCTGTTTTCAGCGAGCAGCACTATAATCAAATATGCTGGAAGCACATCTATATTATGAGAAGTCCTAACTGTCCAATGTGCACTGAATAAACCTGTGTCTGTAGATCTTCTACCTGCTTGAGTTGTATGTCGATTGGAGTTGAAGGGAGAGAAGACCTAGAGTGCGTTGGAAGCATCGAGGAGGAACTATTGAAGTGGGACCTCTGTGGGTTCAAAACACTATGGGAAGTGCTTGGTTAGTGGACTGTAACTGGAACATCATTGGTCCTTTTCTGGAGACTGATTCTGTGAGCGCTTGGAGTCCCTGGAAATCTCTGAATCCAGGGATTCATTAAGTCTACAGGAGCACTATTGGATTTTGTGAGGGGGGGTCTGCTCCGGCCTGTCTGGAGAAGTGGTCACATAGCCACGTGCCGGAACCATGCAGGAAATACTGACACTTGGTCTGCTGAAGGGTGGACAACTAGGTGCTGTTTTTTCAAAACTGCTCATGGGGTTGGCTGGTGGGCCGACTCAGAGAGAGTTGTAGTGGCGGGTATAGTGAGTGGGGCAGCTGCCTCCTGGTTGAGTGCTGGGGGGGCTCTCCTTCATATTTTCCTTAATTTGATACCCAATCCCAAGTTTAGCTGGGTCCGTGGTGGTCCTGGAGACAGCTGCCATTGGATAGATGGTGGAGTATAAAGAACTGCACTTAGGAGATCTACTAATTCTTTTTTTTATATATATATTTACTGTGCTTTTTGGCTGCTCAGGACAATTGGATCATCCACCCTGATCACAGCACCACTTCACACTTCCACCTCCTAGACTGGCGGAGCTCTCCCGGTCACCCCTGGCTTGCCCCCTAGAGGGTGGGGATGCGGCACTGTCCTGGCTACCAGTGCTGTGAAACTAGGAGCGGTCAGGAAAGTCCAGCTAGAAGGCCAATTGAAGCCTAGGGCAGGGCTTCAGGGAGATGGCTGGAACAGGATTTTCTCCCCATAGGCTGAGGCAGGGACGTGCAATGATGGCCAATGTCCACCCTGCCCCAGAGAGAAACTGGCGTTGGTGCAATGCGCTGAACCCAGCCTCTGCCAGGTGTTGCTTCTGTACCGAACATGTGCCATCATCCCCCTTGGAGAAGGAGAGCAGTCCGGAGGATGCTCAATCCTTCTCCCCCCAGCTGGCCCTCTGACAACCTGGGTCCATTCTCGAACCAGGGTCACCCGGCATCACAAGTGGAATTCCAACCACTGCACCAGCGGGCCTGAGATCTACTAATTCTGAGAAACTGAAAATTTATAAAGAATTTATTGGATATACAGGACCAGTCACTAAAGTCTTTGGACCTTCTATAACAAAAACTTGGCACTGAAAGTGCCATTCTAGTTTGACTTTTTCAGCTAATTCTGGTAACTTTCACCAAGCCCAAGTGAGAGTTGGACTTTGTCAAGCTTATTCTGGTTCATTCCCAAAGAGGTGGGGGCTCTATGGGCCTCACAAATTTGAATTGAGAGACTTTAACTGACTTATCTCTTTGACTGTGAATCTGCATGCTGCCATAAGGACTTTTTATATTTCATATTGTTATTTTGTTGTATGAGGGTTGGGGTTTATGGGTGGGGGAGTCTGGAATTTGTATAGTTGTAATACAAAAGGTTTTTTTTTGGTGTGGGTGGCATGTGAGTGTGTGGGGTTTGGTTGAAGTGAGAATTGGGGTTTGTGTAGAGTATGATTGAATTGTGAGTGGTTTTGATTGGAAGCAATTTGGTGTGTGTTGTGGATTATTGTCGTGTGCTGTTTTTGACAGATTATGTACTAGGATGGTGTAAAAATGGTCAGGCACTATTCCCCCTCCTGGCTCAGGGACCTCTGCCCTTTTAACTGTCCCCTTTTACCATTAGAAGCATATAGGAGATGTTGTGCTTTGGGAATAGTGAGAAAGAGGAAGAAGGGTGGGGGTGATGGGCCTGGTGGTTGAATGGAGAGGGGTTTATGGATTGAGGTAGTGAGGACAAGGAGATGCCCTGGGGTGAAATAGGTCCAGGAAAGGGGTCATCCCTGCCTTGTCCCCATACCCAAGGGTTCTGCTTCATGCAGGCAGGTAATGCAGTCTTCTTCAAGTGCTCATCCTACTCGGAAAGTGTTATGCAATGCCAGGTCTTTCAAAAACAAGACTGCTTTAATAGTGGATCTTGCTGGGTCATCAGATCTGGCTTGCATCACAGAGACCTGGCTGGATGAAAATGCTGGCCCTATTCTGGCTTCAGCAGTTCCAGCCAGGTACTCAGTGATACACCACCCAAGGATGAATTATAGGGGCGAGGGTGTAGCCATCTGTTTTAGATCGGAACTGGGCCTTGTGGATGTACCAGTGGGGACCACCAACTCCTTTGAGTGCATCATGGGTGCAGGTGTAGGGTGCAGGATACTTCTCATCTACCTTCCACCGGAAGATGGGAAAGTGTTCCTGCAGGAAGTTGCGGACTTCATCATTGACAAGGTTTTGGGATTCCCCAGATGGTTAATTCTGGGGGATTTCAATACCTGGGTCAACAATGAACTCTCATAATTTGGTAAGGATTTCCTCCAACTAATGACTTTGTTGGGCCATACACAGGTTATTTCCTCCATGACCCACAGGTGTGGTCACTCCTTGGACTAGGTGTTCCTCCTTGGGATGGAGATCTCTGATGTGGTGGTGGAGCCAGTAGGTTGGTCTGACCATCACACCATAGGGTTCGGTTTTGTGGCTTCCTCAATGGGCCTGATCCCATGGAGATGGTCCAGTACTGCCCTTTGAGGGGAGTAACCCCAGACAGTCTAATGGCTGTGCTTGACCTATTGGGCATATCGAGTAAATACATGGATCCAGGGAACCTAGTACTAGCCTATAATAAGGTGGTGATGGGAGCCCTGGATTCCACAGCTCCTGTTCAGGTTCATCTGAGGCCCCGTGGTTTGATGGGACCTTGAAGGATATGAGGAGAGAGGGACAAAGGCTAGAGAGGTGCTGGCAGAAATCGGGCCTGGATGGTGACAGACTTTAATTGATGGACCATTATGTTGTTTATCAATTGGCAATCACCCATAAGAAGGCAGAGTTTCTGTCCAGGGAGATTGCCGCTGCGCAGAACCGACCAGTTCAGCTCTTCTGGACTGTCGACAGATTGTGCAATCCAATCTGTCTTCAGTCTGGTGGAGCTTTTTCACAAGAGAGATGTGATGAGTTTGCTCGATTCTTTGCAGATAAGGTTGTCACCATCAGGTCCGGGATCTGTGCATCCCCCTCTACTAGGTATTGTGGAGGTCAGCAGGGGGATGTGGACAGCCATCTTGCTTGGTCTGACTTCGGCTGGCTGGAAATCATGGACATCTTGAGGATCATCCAGACTTTGTGGCCAACTTGCTGAAGTTTGGACCTGGGCCCAATGTGCCTTCTCATAGTGTGCATTGATGAGATCGGTCCTGTCCTAGCTGAGATAGTCTGGAGTTCATTGGAGAGGGGATCTTTCCAGACCCCCTAAAGGACGTGGTTGTATGACCTCACCTTAAGAAATCCTCCCTTGACCCGGACTGTCTGGCTAACTACAGACCTGCCTCTAACCTGCCCTTTGTGGATAAGGTAATTGAGAATGTGGTTGTGCTGCAGTTGGATGATCATTTATCTATCCACAATGTCTATGATTCTCTCCAGTTGGATTTTAGGAAGAGACACAATACTGAGGTGGCTCTTGTCTGGCTGCTAAATGATCTCCTGATAGCGAGAGATCAGAGGACCCGTTCCATCTTGGTCCTCCTTGATCTCTGTGCAGCGTTTGACACTGTGGACCATGGCGTACTATTGGAGGGCCCGAGGTTCATCTGTAGACTGTCTTGTATGGTTCTCAGATGGTTTAGATCTTTCCTCGAGGGTAAGACTCAGAGAGTGGTATCTGGGATTTATTTCTCAGCCCCTCTCCCCCTATCCTGCGAGGTGCCGCAAGGCTCCATTTTGTCACCCATGTTGTTTGCAGTGTACATGCTGCCATTGGGAGATATAATTTGGTGGTATGGGCTGAGTTTTCACTGCTATGCAGATGATACTCAGCTGTACATGTCCTTTGTGCCCGGGCAAGATGGTTTGCCTCTCAGTTTTTAATAACTGTCTTTCTGAAATCCAGGACTGGATGAGTGCTAGCTGGCTGCGGTTGAACCCAGCTAAGACTGAGGTGTTGGTAGTGGACCCAGGTTGTCAGGAGGCAGGTTTGTCAGCTGGGCAACCTTCTAGGGTCTGGCTTAGGGATGTTCAGCTGACTACCTCAGACCGGGTGTGGAACCTAGGCATTATTTTTGACAGTGGCCTTACCCTTAGATCTCAGGTATCGGCCATTGTTAAGACCTCATTTTTCCATCTGAGGAATATCACCTGGGTGAAGCATCTGGTTCCTCTTGATGATCTTCCAACGTTGGTTCATGCCTTCATGCCCTACTGCCTTGACTACTGAAATGCCCTTTATCTAGGGCTACTGAGGGTTGATATACACCGCCTGCAGCTGTTGCAGAATGTGTCAGCCAGACTTTTGACTGATACTTCTAGGACCAGTCATATTACACCTGTGCTGCATGGACTGCACTGGCTACCAATACAGTGGTGAATCACCTTCAAAGTCAGATTACTGACCTATTCAGCCCTACATGAACAGGGACCTCATTACCTGCAAGATCTCCTTCATGCTTACTGCCTCCACCGTCCACTCCACTCCACCAATGAGGGATTGCTGGAGATTCCCATGGTGCATTTAAAGACATCTGGGGCTTGGTCTTTTGCTTTTTGCAGCCCCTACTCTGTGGAATTCTCTACCTCATTGGATTCAAGAGTGCCTGAACATCCAGAACTTTAAAACAGCTTTAAAAAGATTTTTATTTAGCCAGGTATTTCCGGACTTTAGTGCATGATTTTATATTTGGTTTATGATCTTAATCTACTGATAATGGATATTTTATTGGCTGAAAATTGATTGTTTTAAAATGTTTATTTATATGGTTTTATGTGCAAGCGCTTTGGTTTTGGAAAAGCCTTTTTAGAAATAAAGGATAATTTGATTTGATTTAAATAAAATAAATATACCATGGCACTTCAGTAAGTAATAATGCATGATCAGATGGGCAGACTAGGTGGGCAAAGCGGTCCTTATCTGCCGTCAAATTCTATGTTTCTATCAGGTGGGCAGTACTGGGTTATACCTGCCCACCCAGGTGTGTAATGAGGCCTAGTGCTGAAGGTGGAATGCCTTATAGCCCCTGGAATTTAATAACATTTAAAAAAATAAAATAAAATCGCTTACAAAATGGATAAAAATGAATAAAAATTATTTTCTTTTAAAGTAGTCCCTCTGCTGTGTGATTCCCCTTCACAAAAGTGGGACCAAGACAGAGGCAGGAAACTACAGACCTGTCAGTCTGACCTCTGTGGTGGGGAAAGTGATGGAGTCACTTCTGAAGGAAAGAATAGTTGAGTACCTAGAGGTCAGTGGAGCACAGGATCCAAGGCAGCATGGGTTCACAGTGGGAAGGTCATGTCAGACGAATCTAATAGATTTCTTTGACTGGGTGACCAAAGTAGTAGACCAGGGAGGGCTGTGGACATGGCCTACCTAGACTTTAGCAAGGCATTTGACACAGTCCCACACAAAAGATTATTAGTCAAATTAACCAGCCTTGGAGTGGGTCCCAGGGTGGTAGCCTGGGTAAAACATTGGCTGGACAACAGGACACAGAAGGTAATTGTAAATGGAGTCCACTCTGAAGAAAGGGCGGTTACTAGTGGGGTACCACAGGGTTCAGTATTGGGTCCAATCCTTTTAAATGTCTTCATCAGTGGCATTGCAGAGGGACTGGAAGGAAAAGTATGCCTTTTTGCAGATGACACAAAGATCTGCAACAGGGTTGATACACAAGGAGGCGTGGAAGGATGAAAAGGACTTGGCAAGGTTGGAGGAATGGTCAGGAAGTATGGCAGCTAGATTCAATGCAAAAAGTGCAAATAATGCACCTGGGAAACAAGAACCCAGGGAAGAATACACAATGGGTGGGAGGTAGTAACAACAACAAAACAGGAAAGGGACCTGGGGTAATCATATCAGATGACCTTAAGGTTAGCAAGCAATGTGAGAAGGCAGTAGGGAGGGCTGGGGTATACTGGGATGTATAGGGAGAGGCATCAGCAGCAGAAAACAGGAAGTTGTTATCCCTCTGTACAGACAATTGGTGAGACCCCATCTGGAATACTGTGTCCAGTTCTGGAGACCCCATCTCTGCAAGGACATAGACAGGATAGAGGCAGTCCAGAGGAGGGCAACTAAAATGGTGCAGGGTCTGCAAGAGAAGCCGTATGAGGAGAGACTAAAGGAGCTTAATATGTATACCCTTGAGGAAAGAAGGGAGAGGGGGGACATGATAGAAACTTTCAAGTACCCAAGGGAATCAACAAGTCCAAGAGGGTAGCATCTTTCAGAAAAGAGACTTGCAAGAACAAGGGACACAATTTAAAGCTAGAAGGAGGGCGGTTCTAGGGGCAATGTGAGGAAGTATTATTTCACAGAGAGGGTAGTGGATGCATGGAACAGCCTTCCTGAGGAAGTTGTGTGGTCTAAAACTGTGGGAGAATTCAAGAATGCATGGGACAGACCTAAGGCAATTCTTGTGGGGGGCAGGAAGATTTAGGCTGTTGGTTAACTAGGATCTGCGGCCTATCCTGTAGGTAGGGAAATGGGCAGACTAGATGGGCCTAACGGTCCTTATCTGCCATCAAAGTCTATGTTTCTATGCTGGTATACTTGCCAATAGAGAATACTACTGTTTTTAAGACACTGTTTATACAACCACAACCGGCTGGTTCATTTCTATGATTTGTTCCTTTGTAGCCTATCCCCCTCCTTCTGGGACAGTTGTAGTGGTGATAGGGAACAGGAGATCATTTGTTTTGTTACTGTTTCCTTTCTAGGTTGTTTTTAGAACTGCAGTGGGTGGAGCCCTACAGACCCCAAGCAATTGAAAAAAAGATTTTTCTGACCAAACAACAGTTAGGAGTTGCCTCACAGTTGCCTCCACTTCCGTTCTGCATTGTCAATGCACTCTTTCCGCAGTGGGAAAGGGGTACAGCTGGGTTCTGAATAGCAACAAAAGAACGTGCTAATGAGTTATTATTTCAGCAAATAATATATCCCTGTATTGATGTATATTGATGTATATTCCCACCACATACACCTAAATGGCATCCCCTCCCCTGGCTGTAAAATGCTTTTTGAGATGCGCATGAAAGGCACTATAAACTGAATTCCTTTTCTTTTGCAAAGAAGGGGGCACATGGAAATCGTTGCTGGTTGGTTACCCAAGGGAAGGCATTTGCACATCACATAGGACTTTTCAGGATAAAAGACTGCACCAAACTTCTGCTAGGAATTAAAAAATAAACAAATACAATTTTTTTTTTCTTGCTTTGCTGGGCTCTAGTGTAAAGGCACGTTGCTAAATTTTCCCACATGCAATGCTGGCATCAGTACTGCTGCATCAGGCAAACATGAGGTTAACTTTAAATGGTTTTATTTCTGTGAGCTAAGATAACTATTGGCAGAATTTCAACTGATGTTGTTCAGAAGACCTTAGAAGTATCAGCATGAAACATCCTATTATTGTGGGCTGCTTCCAAACTCAGTATGCCTGACTGCAACTGTATACACTGCCCATGCCATCTGGAAATTGACCAGGGCTCCTTGCATCCAGGATTCATGCATTATTCACAGACAAGTAGAGTTTATGTGGCTAGATTAACTCGCATACTGTATGTATTATTTTAGGAGAGGCTCCTTGCATCCAGGATTCGTGCATTAATCACAGTCAGGCAGAGTTCATGTGGCTTCACATACAAACATATGAATTTGCCGCAGAAATAGGCCACCTGGTCTATCAAGTCTGTTCAAGTGTGCAGCTCACACCCTCATCTTGTAGCTAC
The DNA here is from genome assembly GCA_016271365.2 of Neoceratodus forsteri. Lineage (NCBI taxonomy): Eukaryota > Metazoa > Chordata > Ceratodontiformes > Ceratodontidae > Neoceratodus > Neoceratodus forsteri. The sequence goes on from CM057459.1 coordinate 652,051,301, forward strand.
CTGGCTCCCCATCCCCTTCCTTATCCCCCCCCCTCACCTTGTCCCAACCCCTTTTAAAACTACCCACTGTCTTACAGGCTACCACCTCCTCCGGTAGAGAATTCCATTCTGCCACAACTCTCTCTGGGAAAAAGTGTCTCCTCATTTCCTTCCTGAATCTTCCCCCTCCAATCTAAGGCTGTGTCCTCTCATGTCCCTCCCACTTCTCAGCCTGAGTATCTCTTCAGTGCCTGCCTTGTTTATCCCCTTTATGTACTTAAAGGTCTCAATCATATCCCCCCAGTCTCTTCTCTCCTCCAAAGAGTACATGTTCAATTCTCTTAGCCTCTCCTCATACAGTCTGTCCTCCAATCCCTGGATCATCCTTGTTGCCCTGCATTGTACCTCTTCCAGTAATTTCACATCCTTCTTCAGATATGGGAGCCAGAATTGCACACAGTACTCTAGGTGTGGCCTTACCATTGCCTGTAGAGAGAGACAGGATCTCCTCCCTGCTTCTGGAGGAGATCCTTCTCATGATACAACTCGGCATCCTGTTGGCTTTCACTGCCGCCCTTCTACACTGCTCTGTGTTGCTTATCTTCCCCATTACAACCACCCTTAGATCTTTCTCCTCCCTGGTGGAACCTAGCTGCACCCTTCCCAGCTGGTGACCCCTTCAGGACTTTGCACTTTTTCACATTGAAACTCAACTGCCATGCTTCCAACCACTCCACCAGTTTGGTCAGCCCCTGCAAACCTGCTATATCACCCACCACCACCCCCAATTTGGTATATTCTGTGAATAGACTGATCTTATTCCTGACACAATACGAGATGTCCACAATGAATATTCCAAACAGCACTTGCCCCAGTACTGATCCCTGTGGCACCACACTCGTCACAGCCCTTGGAGATAAGACCCCACCACGACTACCCTCTGCTGTCTCCCTTGCAGCCAATTCTCAATCCATTTAACCATCTTAGTCCCCACCCCATGTATCCCAATTTTCCTCCCAACCTCCCATGTGGCACTGAATTGAATGCCTTACTGAAGTCCAAGTATATGACATCTACCGCATGACCCTTGTCCAATTCCCTCATGACCCAGTCGTAATACTCAACTAGGTTTGTCTGGCAGGATTTTCTGCAGACAGTTCCATGCTGGTGACTGTCCTGGAGCCCATTATCTTCCATAAAGGTCACAATTCTTTCCTTAAGTATTGTCTCCATCAGCTTCCCCACGATGGAAGTTAAGCTTACCGGCCTGTAATTACCCAGCTCATCCTTTGGTCCACTTTTATGGTTGGTACCACATGGGCCATCCTCAAGTCATGCAGTGTGTACCCTGTGTCCAGAGAGGTATTGGACAGTTCCAACAATGGTCCAGTCAGGATCGCGGCCATTTTCCTCAACACCCTGGGGTGTATGCCATCCGGTCCTGGTGCCTTATCTATCCTCAGAGCTCTTAACCCCTCCAATACCCTACCCTCAGTGATCACCCCATCTGTTCCCCCCTGTCACCCCCTGCCCATCCTCTGTGGTAACTACCCTCCTTTCTCCCTCATGAATACAGGACAGAAGTACTCATTCAGTGATTCTGCCTGATCCACCCCTTTCTCTGCCCACCTCTCGTCCTTCTTGATCCTAACTATCTGGTCCTTGCAGCTCCTTCTCTCCCATATGTATCTGAAAAAGTCCTTTTCCCTGTCCCTGATGCCCTGTGCCAGCCTCAATTCCCTAGAGGCGTTAGCTGCTCTGACTCCTCTGGTAACTTCCTTGGACCTCTTCACATACTCCTCCCTAGCCTCCCCCTTCCCAGATTTCTTGGATGCTGCTTTTTTAGCTCTCACCATTTCTAAGACCCATTTACTTAACCAGCTTGGTTTTTTAGCCCTCCTCTTTTTGCTCTGCAATCTGGTGAATGTCTCAGTAGCCTCCAGCATTCCCAATTTGATTTTTTTCCCATTTCTGATTTGCATCCCAGTGTGGCTGTATTCATTCCAGATGCCCCCTTAAGCTTGCACCCATCCTACCAAAGCATATTGTTTGTATTATTTTAGAAGGGGAGTATACAATCATCTAGCATGCAAGGCTGAGGCACGTTTGATTTTATAAATCTCCAGTCTATGAACACCAGCCATATTTTTTCCCACATACCACAAACAACTGGCTGGCAGAATAGCCTAGAGGTTAGAGGAATGAGGTGTGAATGAGCTTGATACATCTAGCAAACCAGACCTGGGTTTGATTCTCACAACCTCTACTTGCACACTGTGCGACTCTGAGCAAGTCACTTAACTGCCCAGTGCTCTAGGTCGCCCCTGCAAACAGGCACGTGTGCCTAGTGGGCCTTACTCAGTTACCAAAGACTAAAATAAAAAAAAAAAAAACTAAAATAAAAAAACAACTGCTTAATATCTTTGGCCAGTGACTCAGAAAGGAAGGCAATTTTCTGTTCACTGTTTGCATGGGTTTTTGCTGCTACCATACATTTGCTATGACTATTGCCGCTTTAACATGGTGCCTACCTGAAACGCTATGATCAGGTGGCATTTCACACTGCTCCCCATGCTGTGCTACATGTCGGCTTTACATGTCGACCCCTGCATCACTCTCTTGGCTTTTTCAGTGTACTGGAAGTGTTTCCGGCTAGACAAGAGAGCTTGAGATTTCCAGAATTTCTGTTTAACACCCAAGTTCAGCTAATGGTATCTTAAGACAGTAGAAAGAATGCTGAGCTTGGGAAACTACAGCATTTTCAGCAATGAGGGCTAAAAAGTACTTAAAAGTGCTCCGAATGTGAAGCCATGACACTGGTCATGCGCTTACACAGATTAGGCTATAAATATGCATATGTGCCACTTTTGAAGTGCTTTTTAAGTACTTTAAAGCCCTCATTACTGCAAATGCACCCGTTTCCTAAGTTCAGAATGGTGATTCTGCACATTGTGACCACAAAATCACCTTTTGGGACTGAGTAATGAAACGACAGTGACAGTGTTCAGAACCCACCACCCCCACATCCCCCAAGCCCTTACTTACCCAACGGGGTCCACAGCAATAATCTTCAGTGGACCACAGACATGTCTTCACTCTTCAAAGCCAGACCATGAACCGAGGAAACAGGTATGCGGTTCAATGTATTTCAATGGGGGGTTTGAACTTAGAGGCATAACTTGGCCATTTTTGCATATTTGTGCCCCAGATTTTCAGCATGCCTTCTTTGGGATCCCATATGATGACTGTTGCACTGACATTAGGCAAATCCATCCCAAAAGGTGATTTTGCACTCCCTGCATGAAATCACCTTTCAGGCAGGATTTGAAAATGTTCTCTGCACTTGTTCATGAGGCAGGGTCATAAGAAGACTATGTTGAACATTTGGTGTAAAAATATTAAAAAACAACAAAGTTATGAGACTACATTGAATTTTGTGAATGCAGGCTTGTAACTTTGATAATTTGCAATATTTTTCCCCAAAATTTACAGCAAAGCTGTGTCCTTACCGTACCTCATTAATGTGACAGCTGCCATTTTTGAAATGCTGGCCAAAATGTATTTTTACATCTTGAAAGGTGATTTCTCAGTCACTGCACAAAATCAGCTTTTCAGTAGGAGTTCAACATTTTCTGTGTCTTTCTTCATGAGGCAGGGTCATAAGAAGGTTATGCTGACAATTAGGTGTAAAAATGAAAAAACAAACAACAACAAAGTAATAAGCCTATGTGGAATTTTACAAACTCATACTCATAACGTTGGTCATTTACAATATTTTTTTCCCCAAGTTTTCAACATAGCCATTTGTTTACAGCACCTCATGAATGTGACAGCTGTCATTTATTGCTCTCAACTGCAGCCCTCACTGCTTCAGCCAGAATTTGTTTTAATATGGTACTTTTGAATACTTTGGAAGTGCTTAGGAGGGACGGCAAAGTGAGACTGTTTGGACTCGATGGCTGAATTGCTTAGGTGAGAACAGGAGCAATGGCACTATGGTGCTAATGTTCAGTTTCATTAAAAAAACTTTATTGTAAGTGGTGAAGATGGAGTGAAGAGCAGAGAAAGCAAGCATTAAGGGTGAAGTAATGGCAAAGTGGTGGGGGGAGGGAGAGGAAGCTTGCTCACTAAGTATCTAAAAAAATGACCGTCATTGCCACTTTTTAAAAATTCTGTTTGGGGCTCAATGACTCATTTAAGTTATAAAGTAGTCAGGTACAGTGATTAGTTATTACTGGTCTCTGTTGCCTGATACCATCTGGGTTCTGGGTGTTGTCAGCTAAGCTGGGTTTCTTCAGCCCATTTTCTAGAGTCATATACCATGGCGATTAAAGTCATATACCAGAGCGCTTTAAGTCATATATCCATAGTACATAAAACCCTATACTACCACACTAACTACAACTCTATATTGACCAAATTAACCAATCAACAGATTAACTAATATACTCATCAGCGTGCCGCTCCCAAATGCAACTAAGGATAACAAGTGAAGCCATGGCTCTATTTTTAGGATAACCCTGCACTACAGGAAAACATTTGGGAACAAAAAAGCAGAGAAACCATAAATGTACCCACACTATGGAAAGATGAAGGGGATAAAAATGAAGCATGCAGACTCTGAAATGGTCAAGAATCCAAAACCTAAAGGTAATTTTAAACATTCCTATGTATTATATAAACAAATTCTAGACAAGTATGGTGTATGGGGAAATAGACCATCACTGGGGGCATTATGGTATATGTAACCAGAAAGTGCAGTCAGTTCCAGTACACAGTTTCCTACTGACACACACAGGATTTTGTCTGGCAATGGGGAACTTTATACTGGCATTGATTATTTTCTGATTACATGTGCCATGATTACAAAAATAAAATCAATACAAACATTCTTTTGTCTGATGCAGACTTTCTTCTGTTGGAGTATTGAGTGCTAGTGCCTTTTGTTGTAGGTTTCAAGGTTGTTCCTCAACACCACTTCAGACTGGGGTTCACTGTCTTTGTTTGCTGATATAGATAGATAGATAGATAGATAGATAGATAGATAGACAGACAGACAGACAGACAGACAGACAGACAGACAGACAGAGATACATAGATATGTATGTGGAATAACACTCACCAAGGTGTCCAGACATGCTCAGATATATAGATGCCTTGAGTGCATTTTGAGGCATGAGGTATATGCTGAATGCCTTCAACCACCCAAGAAGTCTATATATCAGCATGCCAGGACACATACAAAGGCATTATTTCTCTTATAAAATAGGTCCTAAATAAATTTTTGATGCATAAACTGTTTAGTTCTGAAATGTTTGGGTGTGTCCTGATAACTGGACAGTCAGGTAATGTTCTCAGCCAATCAGATGACTAAGATTTCATTACCTTTTTTATAAATACATAATATTTTTAAAACTCAGACACACTATTAAAGAAATGACTCATTTAAAATGGTTCCAGTGGTAATGCAAAGCAGGAAATAGTTATAGCGTGATTAGAATGTAAGAGTTACTGTACAGTAACAGAGCATAACTTACAGTAAGTACATAACAGTGGAGAGATACAGGTTCAATACAATTACATTACACTTACACTTCATATAATGATCATCATTTCAACATACATTGTAGCAGACATACATTGTAGCTCAGTGCAACAGATAGTTGATCCTGTAATTTTCTCCAATATATAGCCTAGGATCATGGGCATGAGGGCACAGGGTCATAATGTTGCAAGGCATAACAGCGCAACAATATACCGTACTGCCAATACAGTGCAGTATATTGCCAAATTAATAACTTTATGTCTTTCAGGGGGCTTCAACCCCCCAACCTCCCCAACTTAAATAATCAACTCCGGGAGGAGGGGTTAACACTTAAAATTGCATAAAGTGCAAAAAAAAAAATGTTCTGGGATCAGGAATTAAAACCCTGTCCGCAGATGCGCTGCCTCCCTTGCTGCCTGTGGCTCATCCTGTTGAGCCACAGCAGATGCTCACTGGTCCCTGTTCCCAGCAGAGGTCTTATCCTCTTCCTGGTCACAGTGAGAGGGTGCACTACCGCACATACACCCTTTCATGGTTTTGCACCCTCTCGCTCTTCCCGACTGTGCTGTTCCTGTTGTGCAGTATTGCCATGCGGTAGAGCATGTGACAAACTGACCCTGTAGGGGGTATGAGTTTACCTGCTCAGCCAAAACATAGCTTAGGCTGAAACAAAGTGCTTTGAGAGAGGGGTGTGAAAGGTAAGATGTTGCCAACACTACATAGAGCAATTGCTCAAACCTCAAGGAACAGGATAACACACTTTCACCAAGAGTTACATATAGGGCCATCTAATACCAACTGTCAATCAAGTAAATGCCAGAAAACCAGATACTGCAATACAAGAAAAACAAACACCAGTGGTTCAACTAACTGAAGTGCCTGTCCCAAGTGACTACAGTGTCTTACACAAGGAGAGACACAAGGTCATCTCATATCACAAAACCCAAACAGAAACAAAACAAATGTAAAACAAAACCACAGAAATAGTGCTGGCTGTCCTTGTAGCTGCAGGACTAAATAAAAAGAACTTTCAGACACACCTTAATATGCTACAAATATCTGTGACACCTCACAAACTATAGAAGGAAATCATCTGAGGAACATTGCATATATTAAAAACAGCACTTTCAACAAATAATCATGATTAATACAGTACTGGTTTCCTGATTTCTTTGATCTTGGCCTGACTTAAGAATGGGATCCAGCCTTGTCATGTTATTGGAAAACCCTTAACATTAGAGATGTTACTGAAGAGTTAGGGTACATTTTTCCCTAAAGTCAAATTTCCTTTTTTTGAGGATTTGTGTTTCAATCCTACCTGGTGCCTAAATGTAGTTATTTGCAAATAATTTCCTTCCTTTTTAAGAATATATGTAATGCCTAGGGATGGGCAAAGCCCAACAGTCACTCCATGCTGTCTTTGCCAAAAAGTACAAAAAAATATATATATTTTCCAAGAATGATGATGTCCATGAAGAGAAACCTTGATGAAGGCCAACTTTATAATGCAGGCACTTTTCTGGCAAAACAGGGTAAAAACAAGGACCTCTTTCTAGGGGTGTTCAGGCTCTGAATATTAGTCCCAGAATTCCAGGCAAAGTAGTGGTTCCTAATAACTATGCTGAATACAAAGTATTTTTCCTGTTCAGTGGTTTTAAGCAGAAAATATTCAGCCTTGTAAAAAATTAAAATTTGTAAGAAAAAACATAAAAAAAAAACAAAAACATATTCACCTTCCAAAGGTGACCAGGTCTAGCCCCTTGGCCATCTCCTCCCCACTCAGATATTTTTCCACCCTCTACTCCTCTGCCCTTTTCTCTGGTAACAGTTCTAAAAAAAGTGTGGCCCAGCCTTGCTACACTAGTCAGTCAAATGACTGTATACTAACCCTGTGGGAACATACACTTTGGATTAGAGAGAGGAAAAGACTGTGTGAGCTGATTGCCCCCCAAATTGTGAATTGAGCAGTGGGGAGACACCTGAATAATATGTATATTTAGTGACTTTGGCGGGCACAGCCTAGGGAGGATGGGGAGTTGAAAAGGTGACTCAGATCCTGGCAGTGAGGCCAGGAGGGTGGAAAATCTCTGCAAGTGGGAGAGGGTGGTTAAGGGACTAGCCCTGGCCTCCTCAGGAAGAATAGCACTTTTTATTTTTTTTTTTTTTTTTTTCATCATTTTGGCTAAATAGTCCACAGAAATCCTGTGAATTCATGGGAAATAAATAACTGAGTATCTGGGGTGCCAAGTACATATAAAGGTACGCGTAAACCTCTATCTCTTCCCTCCAAACCCACTTAGCATCACTGCCCCCACTATGACAGTCCCAGTAAGGATTTTAAATACAGCTTCTCATTCCCCCACCCTCTTGGCACCAGTTACTTACCATCCTCCCTCAACAGTTCATGTAGTAGAAATTGTACCTTCACCTAACCTATTTAGCAACTCTTGTCCCCCTCCCTCCCACTTGGATGCACTGACTTAGAAGAAAAAAGAAAGGAGATATTAGGAGCCAATCCAAAACTGGTGACTTGCACAGCCCTGCTCACACTACCACAGCCAATTACCATGTGAATGAACAAGAGTGTCAGCACAATCAGTTCAAATACTATGAGCACTCCTGCTCAGAGTCATTCAGACAGTGGCCAGCTTAGGTGACATGAAGAGGGCTGTGCCAGTCAGTGTTTCCAGAGCAGATCAAAATGTGTACATTGCAATTTTAATCAGCCTATTAAAGGGGTAGTGGGGTGCTAATTGGGTTGGGGAAGGAGGGCATTTTTTTACTATTGGCAAGGCCCCTAGAATTCTGCAGCTGCAGAATTTTGTGCAGAACTTACAACCTACTGTAGAACTTCTGCAGTGCCACAGAATTCACTGTTCTTAGTGATTCTTTATTAATATTTCCATTAATCCTTAGAACCTGTTTCTCTTTCCCTCTTTTTATATCCCAAACCCCTCTATGTTCATAATGTGATGTTGTCAGTGCTGTAACATCATACATTAGCTAATGCAATGGATACATTCTGCCACAGAAATGAATAGTCACTTATCTACCACAGCTCCCACTGCCAGAGACAATGGCACAGTCATCAGGTACGTAATATTTGCTCAACCTGCACTACAGCCCAATAAAATTTTCAGTCTTACATTAAAACCTTGACAATATCATATACCTGTTAAGTCCATATCTTACTTTGTACAAATGTATTTGTGCTTTTAAGGTATATAGATGCCATCAGAAATGAATAACTGATAACTGCAGAAACAGTTGGGGTCTGGCAGAGGTTGTATGAATCTGCTTTTGCTGAGCATATGGGGAAAGAATTTTAGTTGATGGATAAGCTTTAAATTCTTATCATTCTGTGGGCTTTTGGGCAGGAGTGCTGACTTGTTTAATAAGTGTTGTTTGGTGTGGGGGATCCATAGTGGAAGCTGGATATGCATTTATCTTTTCTACATGTATTGTGAGCAGCTTTCTGGAAGTTTCTGTCTTTCTCAGCTAGGATCAATTTACAGCTAATTGGGGCTTAAATACTGGGGCTTCTCACATAGCAGTACTGCAGAAACAGTTGGGGTCTGGCAGAGGTTGTGTGAACCTGCATTTGCTGAGCAGATAGGGAAAGGATTTGAGTTGCTGGATACGCTTTAAATTCTTATCAGTCTGTGAACTTTCGGGCAGGAGTGCTGACTTGTTTAATACAGCATTTGTGTGGGACCTTCCTCTGGAGGAGGTTACAGTGCTTGGAGGTGCAGTGAGGGGCAGACACAGGGCTGATACACTCTCATGAGAGTTGGGTGTGGGCCCTATTCCCTCACTCCCCAGAGCACAGCTCATTTATAGGGGAACACCTTCTCTGCAATTGGAGGAAGAGGCTTCAGGTGCAGCTCATGTAGTTCTATCCAATAATACAGCCACGGGGCAGGGAAAAAGCACAGGTAGGTCTCAAATAGGAGTGCAGCATCCACAGGGAATTGCTGAGTAGTGTGATAGTTGGATATTGTGGAGGGCCTCCAATTGAAATATATCAGGTAAACTTTCTGTTAGAGGCTGGGCTAGGATTAGTTGGTTATTTGGCCTAGAAAAGACTGCTGTGATGATGGGAAAGGGACGTCATATCACTAGAGCAGGTATCTTTGGGCGGGTGGTTGGGTACACAGGGTGTGGTGCGGCCATGATACTGGACTGGGCTTGGAAGTTTGTGGGATGCCCAGTGTGCTACCAGCTGGCACAGCTTAAGGAGGAGGTAGAGGGGATTCGAAGGCAGCTGGGGGTACTGGGGGGAGGATTGGAGAGGTAGATGGCAAGCGGTCACCTACATGGAAGCATTAGGTGCTGGGGCCTCCCAAGCTGGGGGAGGAGTGAAGAGAGGTGCTCACACTAGGAGAGGAGGGAAGGGGGGTACTCAAGGGGCTCTAGGAAACCCTGGCAGGTGGGGCCCAAAAGATGGAAATTTCCAGAGAAGTAGGCAAGAGTCTGGGGGTGTCCAAAGGAAACCGAGAGGGGCAGAAGGGATGGGGGTCACTGGGGGATGGGTTAAGGTTCACAAATTGTTTTAACCCTCTACTCCCATTGGTAGAAGAGGGGTGTGTGGGGGAAGAGGAGGCTGATGATGATGCTGCTGCTGGTGAAGCTGGGGCAGGAAAGGATAGAAAGGGTGAAGGGGCAAGAGGCAAGGGCACAATAGAGGGGGTCCCAGACAGGATGGGGGAAGAAGAAAAAGAAGGATCAGGGGAACAAGGAGGAAACTGATGGTATGGAACAAGGGAGCATGACAGGCAGGAAGGCGCAGGATGTAAATGGGATGATAGCGAGCAGAAAACCAAGTAGGCAAATGGATAGGATGGATAGATTAGTAAGGAGTGGGAGAAGAGATACAGAGAAAGATACTCAGGAGGGGGAGATAAAGAAGGCCAGAACATGGGTAGAGGAGGTGACCAGGGACAATAGTGAAGGGGCTACCTTCAACACCCAGATTGTGGGAGGTGCGAGGAGTTGGTTGAGGGGAGAATCTGGACGAAGGGATGAGGAGGGGCATGGAAGGAGGGGGAACCCGAGAGGTGAACAGAGGGGCAAGTGGAAGGTTAGAGTACTGCTATTGGGGGACTCCATGATCAGAGGCATCCAGTGGGAGGGTCTGAAGGAGGGTAAAACCTGTCTGATCAGAACCAAATGCCACCCAGGCCTGATGGTGCACAAGGCCAAGCATGAGTTGTATTCACTGGCAAGGGAATGTGGGCGGACCCCAGACATTCTAATGCACTTGGGGACAAATGACAAAAATGGTAATAGTGAACTAGAAATTTGGGTAAGGTTCCAGGAGTTGGCCAGGGTATGCCTTTCCATAGGATATAAAATCTCCTTTTCAAAAATCCTGCCAGTGCCAAGGGCTAGTGGGGAAAACAAGATGAAGATTAGGAAGATAAATCAGTGGCTTAGGGAGTGGTGTGGGGGATTGGGGCATCGCTGGTGGGGGACTGAGGGGAGACCTGGGAGGGTAAGAGACTGTATGCTAGGGACAGGCTCCACCTTAATTTGGAGGGAAATGAAATCATTAAGCTCAAACCAGCTGGGTTCATCAGCGAAAGGTGGGATTTAAACTTGTGAAGGGGGGAGGGATCAAAAAAGGGGCAGTGCCAGCAGGTACAATAATTGAGGGACAGGGTCTCCACTCCTCTAGAGGACCAGGGAGAGATGGAAATGGGTCACCAGGTGGGGTGCAGGAGGTGAGAAATGGGAGCTCAAGGGGGAGAAAGGAGAGGAGGGAAAAGGGGTGGAGTGGTCCTGATAAATGCCAGGAGCTTAGGAAATAAAATGCCTGAGCTCCAGGCAATGCTAGTTGAGGGGGAGGTAGATGTGGCAGCAGTCACTGAGACCTGGGTGACTCAAGGGCATGAATGGGACTTAAATCTGGAGGGCTACACTATGTTCAGAAAAGATGGGGGGAGGGAAGAGGTGGTGGTGTAGCACTGTTAGTCAGAAATGGCATGGGTATTGGAGGGGTAGAGGAGGCAGAGGAGAACATGGAGGCTATTTGGGTCACCTTGCTGATGCAGGGGGGTAAGAGAGTAAAGGTCGGAGTGGTTCACAGACCACCAGCACTGGCGGAGGTCCTGGAAGAAAGTTTGGTGGCAAATCTCGAGGGACACTGTAGATTGGGAAAGGGAAGGGTACTGGTAATGGGGGACCACAACATGCCAGGAACAGACTGGGGGACAATGACATCACCAGTGGCCAGAGAGCAGAGGCTGCTGGATGTCTTCCAGAATGCATTTCTGACACAACAAGTGGGTGAGCCAACTAGGGAGGCCTGGACACTGGACGTGGTCCTGGTGGACAGTAATCAGATTAGAGGCCTAAAAGTGAGGGACCCATTGGCGGGGAGTGATCACACCACAGTTTGGTACTTCCTGGACCTGGGGGGAGGAAAGATGAACAAGGATGGTAGTAACTGACTCTGGGGTGCAGACTTCAGGGAGATGGTAAGGATCCTTAAAGATCATCTGGACAGGATAAGGCCGTATATGCATGCTGACAGCAGGTGGGGTATCATTAGGAGGGGAATACAGGAGGTTACCAGATCCTGTGTAAGGGAAAGACATAAGTTCGGTAAGGCCAGAAAACCATGCTGGTGGATGCAGGAGGTACAGGAGGTGGTGAGGGAAAAGAAGGCAACCTATAGGTACTTCAAGTGCTCAAGGAGTGAAAGGGATCAGGAGGAATATGAGCTAACAGCCAAGAAAGTCACCAGGGTGGTAAGAGCAGCTAAGGCAGAAAAGGAGCAGTCCTTGGCCAGTGGAATCCGGAGGGGGGACAATGGGTTCTTTAGATACATAGGGGAAAAAAGGAAAGTAAGGGAGCAGATCAGCAAGATAAGGATAGGGGATGGTTGGGCACAGGAGAGGGGGGAACAGGCAGAAGTCCTAAATGAGTACTTTGCCTCAGTTTTTACCAGGGGGGATGTAGGGGCTATGTCTTGTGAGGGGAGTGGGGTAAACCAGAGCAAGAGGTGGGACCAGTGAGACCAGGGGCCCTAATGGATCTGGGGAAAGAGTGTGGCCACCACAGACAGGTGGGGGCCCAGCAGTGCAGGGTGAAAAGGGGGAGGATGGGGAGGCTGAAATCCCAGTAGAGAGAGTAACGGAAGCCCTCAGGTCCCTTTGGATGGAGAAAGCACCTGGGCCAGATGAGATACATCCCAGGGTGCTGAGGGAACTGGCAGATGTCCTGGCAGTCCCTCTAGCAGAGCTTGTCAACATCTCTCTGAGGACTGGGTGGGTGACCCAAGACTGGAGGGTAGGCCATGTTGTGCCGATCCACAAGGGGGGATCAAGAGAGGAGGTGGGAAATTACAGGCCCATAAGCCTGACATCAGTGGTCAGCAACATGATGGAGGGTATTGTCAAGGAAAGGCTAGGGGGGTTACTTCAGCAAACTGGTACTTGGATGATAGAATGACTTTGTCAAGGGAAGATCATGCCAGACAAACCTTGTTGAGGTCTATGACTGGGTGACAAGAGCTCTGGACCAGGGTAGGCCAGTGGACATCCTCTTTCTGGACTTTAGCAAGGCGTTTGATTCAATACTCCGCAGTGGCCTGCTGGCTAAGCTGAAGGAAATGGGGTTAGGGAGACAGTTGTTAAGATGGATAGGAAATTGGCTCTCTGAGCATACTCAGAAGGTGGTGGTTGGAGGGTTAGCCTCATCCCCAAGGTGGGTTACTAGTGGGGTTCCCCAGGGGACAGTGCTGGAGCTACTTCTATTCAACGCCTATATCTCAGACATCAGGAGGGGGATCAGGAGTGAGAAGAGTCTCTTTACAGATGACTCAAAGCTGAGTGCAGTGGTGGATGGGGAGGAGGGGAGGGGAGGGTGGCCTTGCAGGAGGACCTGGAGGCTCTGGAAAGAGGGTCAGGAAAATGGAAACTAAAATTCAATGTGGGGAAGTGCAAGGTTCTGCACCTGGGAGTCAGAAATCCAGGCCAGGGTATACCCTCAGAGGAGACATAATTCAAGTCACAGAGTGTAAGAGGGACCTGGGAGTAGTGGTAGATGTCAAAATGAACACTCAGAGACCTATAGGAGAGCAGCAGCAAGGGCAAATAGGATGCTGGGATGCATCGCCAGGGGGATTACCTCCAGAAAGGCGGAAGTGATCCATCCACTGTACAACTGCTTGGTTAGGCCACACCTCGAGTATTGTGTAGTTTTGGAGACCACATTTAAAGAGGGACATTACACTCCTAGAGAGGGTTCAAAGGAGGGCAACCAAAATGATCTGGGACCTGAGGGAGAGGACCTATGAGGACAGGCTCAAGGTGCTCAACATGTACACCCTGGAGGAGAGGAGGAATGGGGGGATATGATAGAGGTCTTTAAGTACATGAAAGGGATCAATAAAGGAGGCCCAGTCAGGTTGCTCCAAAGGAAGGAGGGTGGGGCAACAAGTGGTCATGGGTGTAAGCTGGAAGGAGGCAGGCTCAGAGGGGAGAGGAGGAGATGTTATTTCACTGAAAGGGTGGTGGAGCCATGGAATGCACTACCCAGGGAGCTGGTAGGGGTGGAGACTGTGGACAGGATTAAGAGGGGATGGGACAGGTACAGGGGGAAGGTAAATCTGACCAGGCCCAATACAGATGGAACATCTGGGACTGAGGACAGTATAACCCAAGGGGGAGGCGGGGAAACACCAAAATTCGTCCTCGGTGCGGGTGCAGAAAATCAAGCAGACTCGAGAGACCATTAGGCCTATTCTGCTGGCATTTTAGTATGTTAGTAAATTAAGTAACCTGTCATTTGTAAGAAAAATAAAGAAATTATGCCCAGAAAAGTGAAATATAATAATGTGTAGATCTGTTGAAAGAATAGACCTATTAAATAAATAATTGCGCTGTACACATTTTTGCCAGGGTTATAGATTACATATTGTCATTGGTTGACAGAATCACTTCAAAGCTATGGAGAAATGTGAGCAGGGCCAGCTGTTTTGCCAGAGGGTAACATGTTGTGTACCTGTGCTGGCAACTGAAGTTCAGAAACAAGCTCTGGAAGCTGGCTGGGCAGCACAAGGATTGGGGGAACATACTACTGCTCTGAGACTCGGAAGGTATGGCACAGTGTTCTGTCACACGGGGGACACATTATGATGGGCTGGAGCTTTATCTCACAATGAGTTCACATGCATGTCATGTTCTGATGGTATGATGTAGTTTGTCAGGGGAAGCGGGTTGGCTTGAAAAATGTGTTTTGCAATATCTCCTCTATCCTGTTTGTTCCATTTCCAAGGGACCCGTATGAATGAGGATACAATTTCATGGAAATGTAATATTATATACACACACACACACACATATATATATATATATATATATATATATTAGAGGCAAAAAACTCTGTTTAATGCATTAGTTAGGGTTGTTCCACAGTGACAAAAGTGAGGAAATTTGCTGTTAGGGTTGAAAACCCTAACTCCAGTCACCCCCAGCACCACACACACAGACACACACACACACACACACACACACACACACACACACACACACATACAAGTATTGGGGAGGACCAAGTCAACACAACCAATGACAGACATCCAGCAGCAGGTGACAGAAATAACAAACAATTGTCTAAATGTACTCTGAGACATCCCCAGCCACCTGACCAGGTACTGCATGCTCAGTGGAGATCAACAGCAAAACTGAGGCCATGTACACCAAATGTACACATCCCTGATTGCAGCTGCACACAACGTACCACACTTAGTAGTTGCATGGCCTTACCTACCGATGCCCCACACCACACAACTGGTACTGTGCCATTAGTCAATATAAATGCTGAAAGTGCATGACGACAGTTGTAGAACGGTTTTAACACTAGTGAGTATACATTAATTAAGAGAAGTACATATATTAACTACAAGACACTAGCATGCTCAAGATAAAAGTAGTACATTTAGTCTGTGATTTACATAGTAGTACACTTACTGCAACTGTTTACTCAAGATAGAGAGGCTGATGTAAACGTATGGAAAAGCATTGCCTGTTCAACGCTGTGAAATTTGTGCTGCCAGTATCAGATGCATTCTTACTGATGAAGGTGTACTGCTGATGTACATACATAGACCTTCAGTGTGTTTCAATACTAAAGATGCAGTAAGTATTCTTTGTAAGAAACAATGTAATTGCATGGATCAGGCCAAGCAACTTCTAAATATCATAGCACTACTGAGCCAACAATGACGTACCTGTATTGGAGATGTCTATAGGATAGATTTTCCTGTAGGCACTTACTGAGTATGTTGTACTTGAGAAAGACAATCTCATTGCATCTGTGATGACTAACTTATTGAAATAGTGATACATTTACTATTGTTGCAATGAGTGATCTATGCCACTTACGGACACAGTGTAATTTTTTAACAGCTGTTTCATACTCGGGCTGTATGCCTAGTGTTTGGGTTTGCCACACTTCTGTCACTGATGCTATCAAAGTGATAACTATGTTAATTGTGGTACAACAGGAATCAAGTAGGTATAGTGTAGATATAAACAGAATGTCTTTTTAGTATTGATTTAACTCACAATGGGGTAAGTGTGCTAGGACAGCAGGGATTATTCTCTATCACTGACTCTGTCAGTTATAATCACACTAAGGTTTCGATGACTGTAATGATCAAGTTACACTTTTCATCTTCATGAGTTCATATTCACAGCCATTCTCCAGTAACTAGACAGTGTATGGTGTAACTGGGTGGGACACTGTGTTGCAAAGCTGCTACAGTGCCTAGCAGAGGAAGAGTATCTACTCATAAAGACAATTAAGCAATAAGGCATGACCAACAGTTATGTTAAATGGTCTGTCAATCACCCTGTAGGGGTTTAATGTTGAATGAGGCGTAGCCAAGTGCCACATGTCGCTAGACAGTGATAAACTGACCATTAACATAATACCTGGGGAGTGGCTTATTGCTATCATAATAAAACTGTTTTTTTAAACAACATTAAACCATGTTCATCATATGGTTAGGCTCTACATGTATCTTAATAAAAACTAAACATAAGGCTGTTACAATGTTTACAGTCAATTAGAAAGCTGCATTTCTCAAACCCTTGTTATAATCAGAGATATTATACCTGTACAACTCCTTGGTTTTGCTCAACTCTATTGCTCAGGTGGCCCACCACATGTGGTGTGGTCTGGTGTGGGGCATCGGTAGGTAAGGCCATGCAACTACTAAGTGTGGTGATGCGTTGTGTGCAACTGCAATCAGGGATGTGTACATTTGGTGTACATGGCCTCAGTTTTGCTGTTGATCTCCACTGAGCATGCAGTACCTGGTCAGGTGGGTGGGATATCGCGTAGTACATTTAGAAAATTGTTTGTTATTTCTGTCACCTGCTGCTGGATGTCTGTCATTGGTTGTGTTGACTTGGTCCTCCCCACACGTGTGTGTGTGTGTGTGTGTGCGCAGCTGGGTGAATTGCCAGAGTTTTCAACCCTCAATATAAATTTCCTCACTTTTGTCGCTATGGAACAACCCTAACTAATGCATTAAATGGAGGTTTTTGCCTCTAATTTCCCTTCTTTTTGAGAATGATAATGAGAAATAGTGAATGTAATGCAGTGGCAAGGGCCCCACGCTCCTGCCACATAATGCAGCGGTGGGAGCGTGGGGCCCTTTGGGCCCTACGCTCCTGCCACATGATGTCTTGTGGCATAGTAACAGGAACAGCAATGCAAATAGAAGCCCTAACAGTGGCACACATGGTAACGCAAGCGTGAGTGAGAACACAAAGGGTAACGCACACGGTGGTGTAGACGGGAACGGTCTACCACGTGATGTGTTGTCACATAGTAACACAGTGCCTGCAAATGGAAATGTCAATGGGCATGGTGACGCAAAATGAAACAGAAAGAGAAACAGTACTGTAGACACAAATGGCAAAAAATAACAGAAACGCAAGCGCAAATGAAAACGCAAAGGAAAATGCACATGGTGGCGTAGACCTCAACGGTAAGTGAAATGGGCATGGAACCGCAAGCGGAAAGGGCAACGGTAACAGTAATGTAAGCGCTCAGGCTGGTTTTCCCCAAAAGCTAAGTAGAGAAAGACAGTGAGTACAAAGAATGTATGCATAATAATGGGTATCGGAGCAGAAAATGAGGACTTGGAATACTTAATAGGCTATATCTCGGGAACCGTACGACATAGAAAAAAAATTTAAAAGTCATATGATTTATGACTGTCCTGACTAGTTTTATACTTAGCTCCCACTAGGGGGCTAAGTATTTTTCTGATGAAAAGTCCGTATCTCGCACCGTTTCTGAGATACGGACCCTGAAAGGCGCGGTGAACGCCGTAATGTTATCCTATGGGAAAAAAAGAGAAGTTCGGAGCACCATAACTTTGCCTCCCTGTAATATTTTTTCACCAAACCACTGACAGGCACATCTGTGGGCATGCTAAATTTCAGTTGGAACCTCTCAGTGTTTTGAAGCAGAGTTGAACAGTCTTTCTCCAACACTTATTCCAACACTTTCTTTGAGCGTGCATAGAGTCATTTTCATAACTACAGGAGGGAAATGAGTGCCTAAACTGTCACATTTGGGAGATGTCCCCCCCCTCCGCCCCCCATTTCCTTTCCTTTACTCTTTAAAAACAAAATCACCTCAGAGAACTTCTGTTTCATCCGGAGTGTGCGGAGGGAGAGAGAGCCTTGAAAGGGCTTAAAGAAGCAGCAACAACCCCGTCACAGGAAGGTCAGCAGCATAAAGACTAAGTAACAAAATGTATAGCGGACAGGGTTAGTAGAGGTAGAAGACTCTTTAGATCATCGGTGCTGCAAGAATTTGAAAAAAAGCCTTCTGTTTCAGTCTGACATGTGTCCCCCCCCTTCTTTTATTCAAGCACTACTTCAGCTTCATAGTGATGCGCTTTCCTTGCACACTCTCTCTAAAAACAGCTTGCTCCTCCATGAACGGGTATACTCGTTTCCTGGTATTAACCAGTGTCACTTCATCTTTAAAAATATTATGTCTCTCAGAGTTCAATTAACACAAGCAAGTTTAGAACCTTGTGTTTTGGCAGACCAGTCAAGGAAGGGCAAAATCACAACATACAAAAAAGAAAAAGTTGAGAGACAAAAAAAGGCTTTTAGATGGCAAGAAAAAATCTGGGGTGCTGATTGGCTAGCAGGCACCTTTTACCCATGTTAAATCCTATGATATACCAATGGGTAAAAGTGCCAGCCAACCGCATACTTTTTGAAATGCATCTGACCCCCCAACATCAAATGAAAAACCACCATATTGTCTCCCCGCTAAGTGCGACAATAAAGCAGGAGTTTCAAATCAGAAGACAGAACCACTCCCTCAAAAGAAAAAGCCAGCAAGAATAAATAATCTCTGTTTGTTTGTTTTTTTTTCCAGTGGCTGGCCTCACTACTCACTGTTGGCAATAATAAAAAAAAAAAAAAAAACGTTCATCCCAGAATTTACAACACTGAACCACAGACAAACCCCAATGTCATCACAGCCCCTGAAATGTGTACACATGCCACTGCAAACAAAAAGCACTGCCTTCCAAAATGGTTGAAAAACAAAAAAAAGAATAAACACAATACTTCAGACAGCAACAGTTGCTCCTTCCTGACTCCGGATCCTTTCACAGTCACTCCCTCTGTGTCTCCAGCCTCTGTAGCATGACTCGGCAGTGACCCTCAGCTCATCTAATGGATGCACTTGATTACAGACCCACGATCTGAGTCTCTCTGTCCCCATCCAAACAGTGGTAACATTTCTGTATTCCCAGTAACTAACTAATGTTCAGAAAAACACTTCAAGCTGTAATATTTAATGTCAACCGCTGCCTGCTGCACACTCGCACCACCTCCCTCCATTTCAATGACTGATGACCCATCTCACTCCCTCATTAATTATAATAACTGTCACATTAAACTGCAGCAGACCACAAAATCAACAGTGAACGGGGAAGCGCTAAAGGGACAGCCACATTAGTGGTACCTGACCAGATTGCAAAATCCACAGTGAACAGGGAACCTCAACCAGTAAAGGGATACAACAGCATTGTTGCTATCAGTGCTCGCTGAAATCATTTGACAGATGCTGTGCATGGCTCTCACTGCACACTCACAGCTCTCTCCAAATGTTTAAAGATCGATTGCCCCCTCGCATGCCGAAAGTTTTGTTTTTCTCATTTAGCAGCCTCATATTAGCATAACTATTCAAAAAATACAAAATACATCAATTCTGGAAAAACTGAAAAGTTACCTGCGATATAATAGTAATGACACCCATTTTCAAGCACTATCTGCACTCACAGCAATCAGCTTTTTCATACCACACAGAAGCCTCACAAGCTGTCTCTCTAAAAACAAAACAAAAAAGCAGCCTCACAACTAACAACAGAGAAGTGTGTGTGTGAGTGGTGTTCTGTGGTGTAATTGTGGAATGGAATGGAACTGGGTGTGAGGGACTACAGAGAACTAAGGAACCTAGGCAGAGTCTCCCTAGTAGCAAAGAACTATTTTTTCCCAGCAGAGCAATAAAATCAATAAAATGAACTTAAAATATCCAAAAATAATTTTTTTTCTCTCCAAAAAAATGAGACATTGTATAATCGCAATAAACCACTCTGGGATATGGGTTATACTGGGATTTACCCACTTCTGATGTGGTTTGGTCACGAGGCGGCCCCTCATGACCAAACCACACCAGGCGTGGGTAAATCCCAGCATAACCCACACCCTGTCATGGTTTATTGCTTAATTATTAGTCAAATTAAGCTGTTTGTATCTATTAGTAGCCTTATTAACCCATTCCTGTCCCATTTAACAAATACAACAACTGAAAACTACATCCACGACACTAAGGCTAGGTATCCTATCAAATTCAAGCCACAACCACAAGCAAAACACTGTCTACAGAATGTAAACTGCGCCACACCATATCTCCACCAGACAAATAATTTCCGACATGTAAATTACATCCACAGGACATGCCGTAAACACTTTCCAAACTGGTTACCATTGTTGCCATTAGGTTGTTATAAATGCCAAAGGTGAAAATTTTGTAAGTATATGAATACTGGAAAAAGTTTTAGAAATCCAGTAGGTGAAAATGAGATTCACATTCGGGAGTTTATTAACTGATTCCTGTTCAGTCATTTATTTAGTGTATTGTTAATGTGGGGCATACTATGTTGGTCGCACTAAAAGAAAACTTAAGGAAAGAGTGGGTGAACATGTTTGGGCTATTATAAATAAGAATTTGGAAAATGCAACAGCCCAGCACACTCACTGTAGCCTTGACCCCTTGTTACACAATTGGATGTTTACAGGAATTGACAGAGCTAAATTGAGGCCCCAAGGGGGAGATGTAAATAAAATTTTGGCATGTAAAGAAAATTACTGGATTTTTGAACTACAGGCTTTTTGCCTTCCAGGATTGAATGACAAAACTGAGTTGCAGCACCACTTATAAGTTTAATTTCGTTTGCATATAACCTGATGATTTAGGGAATAGAATTGATTTTAAAGTCTGTAAACTTATTTGATAACACAGTTTAATTATAAAATACTGAATGTGTCCTAATTATGCTGCAGTTAATAATGAGAGAAAGTCCATTTTCCCACAGTAACTTGCCATTGTTCATGTGTAAGGATTTTAAAGGAGCTTTATAATGTGTATTTATAATGATTTTGGTGAAATGGTGTGTCGCTGCATATCAATGAATGGGGTTTATAATTGATTGTTAAATGAGTAGCACCTAATGGGGCACTATTTAAGGATTGTATGATGTATAGCACTTTATTCTCTTGACAAAGCACAGGTGCGGCTGTGTGAAATGTTGAGCATTTCTGGCTATGTGGTTTTTGCTGCTAGGGTATGCTGAACTTTGAATAAAAGACTATCTGTAATTTTAATGCATCTAAGCAAAATGTGTGCCAGAGTTTGTTTTCCAATGAGTACAGAAATACTTTATTTATCACATAATGCCCCCCCCCCCCCGCATATTTCATTTATGCAATAGGCTGGGAACTTAAGGGATAGATTTTTATTTTGGCATTTTTAGACATAAAATTATTTCTGTAAGTCTGTTATTTTTGAACTAGTGTCACTGTGCTTTCTCCATTCCTGATTGCTATAACCATTGCCATGGACATGTCAGAATGACAAGCTAATACTGTGATGTGGTAGTTTGTTATTGCCATAGAACTTCTGCAGAAATTACAAACCACTGCCACAAAAGTTCTGTGGCAAATAGTAGTCTTGCCGCAGAATTTGGTCCCAATGGCCACAGAAACATAGGGCCTTGACTATTGGTACTGAGGAGGTAGAAGTGTGACTGATTTGGTGCTATGAAGGTAAAGGCTAGGGGGTTGTATTTAAAAAACAAATATCAGCATTTCTAAAAGTCTACTTTACCAGGGAGGTTAGAAGCATGCTTGCAGAACTGCCAAGCAGTGATGCGCAAAGTTGATGAAATTCGCTCCACAAACAAATCTGCAAATTTTGGCAAATTCATGGAGCAGGGGATTGCAATTCACCTTAGTATTTACCAGGTGGATTGGCCCAATTTCAATTTTGCCTGCTGGATGGCAAGTTCACTGGTGGATAACAAGGTGGCATTGGTAAACTTTCCAATTATCCCCTCAAACACCCCCCCGCTCTCATCCTCCATCCCTCCCCCACTCCTGAAAACATCACCCTTCTTGCTGCAGCATCATCGCTGTCAGTATTAGGAAACCCTCCCCCACTCAAATCCCTGGTGTTTCCATTTTAATCCTAGTCCCCCATCCAGCACCCATCTGGTCCCCAGCTTCCTCCTCACCCCATGAGCACCCACACATATAGGCTGCCTGCCAATAAATAAATTGATCCCCCAGTGCAGAACATCTGTTCTGTTCAGTGTTGACTCCCATCATAACTCCTGGCTCCAAATGACTTTAATGAATAAATGAATGGTGACATCTTGGCTCTTAGTAGTAAAAAACTGATTGGTTGAAAATTGAACCAATTAGATTTTACTAGGAGCAAACTCTTCAGTATTTATTCATTCATGCCATTTTACCAGAAGGCAGTGTGGGACTAGGACAAGTCAGCACTGAACAGAACAGATGCTCTGTACTGTAGGACCATTTTCTTCATTTGCAGTCAATATGTTGTGTTGCTCATAGGGGAAGGAGGTGCGGACCAGAGTTTGGCTTGGTACCAGAACAGGGGTGAATGGTGCCAACAATGGCATGAAACCTTTGGATTCGTAGCTCTGCTTTGTCTGCTAATTTACACAGTATTCCACTGCCACTAATAAGTGAGCCTGACTTCTGATGCTCCTCCAATGGCAGCACTGACAGAACTGCATGGACCCACACAACTGAGGGCTAAAAAGCTGTTTTTAGAGCTTTTCTAAGAACTCAAGAGTAAGACTTTTGGAGGGCCATTGTTTCAACTTTTCACAGCACAGCAGTGCCAGAAAGGGTGATTTGTTTGCCAGTCAGGGGGTGGGGTGTCAGCAAGGGTGGTATTTTCATGTATTTAATGGTCATGGATGCGGGGGGAGTGGTTTCACAGCACAGTGGGTGAGGGAAGATTGTTTTTAAGTTTAAAAAATCCACCAGTGAAGATGGCTAGCAGAATTTGTGGATTTTTCATGAACGTGAATCAGGTGGATTTGCACTAACTTCACCAGCAGATTACAAGTTTGCAACATCTCTGTTGCCAGGTCTACAGTATATCTGGCATTCTGCTTGAAGAGGTCAGTGGGGATACATCTGCAACAGCTATAAGCCAGTTGCTGCTCTAGGGAGGCATATCGCCAATCCACAGTGTCAGCTAGCTGCACAGTAAGGGCATGGGATAAGGCCCAGCAGCTGAGGAGAGCTCTGGTGGGATTGGTGTGGGCAGAGGTTAGTATCCAGGATACTGGAAGGGAAGCATATCTTGTGCACTGTCAGGGCTCTGCAATCTACACCATCTTGTTTATGGAGTGAAAGGTCTACATCTGCAACCACTGCTGGGTGTTCACTGTTCTCAAGAGCTTCATTGTCCAGCTGAACTGGCAGCCGAAGGCACCACAAGGGTGCAGAAAAGTGATCCACCAGCTGAGAAGGATGAGGAGGCCATGAATATGAGCACTACTGTAGGTTGGGAGGAACAGTTCATAGGGACAGACAAGACATGGAGGAGGATGGCAATGACTGTACTCTCAAGTTGTATGGATCACAGTGGAGAATGAAGACTGTAAGCATGACCATAAGAAGCATCACAATTGGCAGTGGACATCAGCAACAGGGATCAGCTTCTGTTCAGCTCTGTTGAGTGCGACATTGCTAGTAGAAAAGTCAAGGAACCAGTGTGAGGCAGTGACCACAACCCTGTGACTTTCTCCCTGGTGACAGGTAAAATTTGCTGGACCTCAGTCACCAGGACCAGAAGGTATAGAAAGGCAGACTTTGCCTTGATTAAGGACCTGGGGTCAATTACTGTGTGAAATTTTCCATTTTAAGCTAAATGGAATTCCACACAGTTTAGGAAACTAAATCCAACTAATTCCATGAAATTCCACTGGAAGCAGAATTGTGGAATACTACCATAAAAAGACAGTAGGTCTTACAATAGATCTGTTGGTTTTCACCAAAAGGCTAAATGCTTTTCTGTGGATTCCCAGGCTTTTTGTGGAAAGCTTTCCACAACAACATCACATGAATTCCATGGAAGCAATTTGGCAAATTTAATCAGAAATGTGCCCGTTTGCTGTTTTCTGCCTGATAGAGGCCTTTGATAATAATTGTCTCTTTTAATAATTATAGTTAATGTTCTCATGTCTCTAAATTTTTCCATGCATTTTGTGATCTCAGAAATATATTGCACAGAATTGTATCTGCAGGTTTATTTTACTTGAAACTTATTTTTTTTGTTCTTGATTTTACCCAGCAAATAAGTATGTGTCAAAGAATGTAATTACACAGTTGATCTTGCAGTACTTTCTGAAATCACATGGTGCTAAATTCCAAAGCAAATGTACCTGTGTGACTTCCTCAGCTCATTACACACCTTTCAGGTGTTTGGAAGAGCAGGACTACTCCTGCAGAGTTGCTAATTTCTGTCCTATACAAACTGTTCAAAATATTAAAAACAAAACCAAAAAAAAATTTGTGTTGGAGAATTTGTACTACATGGCTGCAGTAGAAGTAGTAGAGTGGTGTAGAAGTGTGTTCTGAGATTTTCTTTTAGTATTCGACTTACTTAGCAGCAGCTGTATTTTCCGAGTACTAGGTAAGGTGTGTATTTGGTAGTTTAGCAGAGAGAGAGACAGAGAAAGATAGCAGATTGGGGTCTGCGGGATTTACTACATATTAAGAACCATGTGAAGTGATTTTTTTTCATTCAGGAATATGATGTGATACAGTGTGCCCTTTTTTCAGATCTTCAGTGAGATCTGCACTTGATGATTAAGGTCTTATAGAAAACTGACCTATTTGATAGATTAGGACTAAACCTTGCAAAAATGGATCAAGTCTTTTCTGAATTTAACATATCAAAAGAAAGCCAAACTCTGGTAGATTCAGGAGCACAAAGAAAAACAGGCCCTGCATTTTCAATTTCAACTGCCAAAAGATTTCAGATCCTTAGTAATTATAGAACTGAATGACAAGGAAACTCATTAAACAAAGTAAATAAAGTTATTCAAAACAATGAAAAATTATTTTGTGGAATATTGATGGAGTATAACATAAATTGTCAGATATTCAATGTTTATGGTTTTTACAAACACATGACATATTGTTAAAAGGTACTTGGTGGACATCTGATATTTTGACATTACAATGATATGATATTTACATAACTAAAGCACAGAAGAAAACAAAATATGATAGAGCACAAATAGGACTAATAGCAAAAAAAAAATCAAGGCACAATATTAATATACAGAGGCTGGACACTAGATCTGAATATATATATTACCAGTTACAATTCAAACAGATAACTTTAATTTTTATGAATGTATTTTTTCCACCAAAAAACTTAAATAAGAAAATTATAGAAATTTGAGAGCAATTTACAACTAGTGTATCGGAAATAGCAGAATCATTTTCAGAGTCAGATATATATATTTTAGGGGAGACTTTAACGCTAGGCTTCCATATCAATCTGTTCCAGATCAGGAACCTGATAGCTGTGTAAACATCTTGAATCCTTATTTGTCCACCCTAAGGAAATCAACAGACTCTAAACATAATTACACAGGTAGACTGCTTTATAATTTTTTAGAAGATTTAAGCTACATAGTAATAAATGGGAGAATGCAAAGTAGTAACGGTCAGTGTAAATATTATTCAGTAAATGGAACTTCTTTGATTCATTTATATGCAATACAAATGCTTTAGACAATATTATAGATTTACAAGTAATTTCACGTGCTGAATCTCCTCATCTTCCTTTCCAAATAATTTTGAAAACAGAGTCACCAGTAGAAGAATTATATAAACCTTCAATAACTATTATTTTCTCTAGAAAAATCATGTGGAACTATTGTCATATTAAAGACATGGCTCAAATATTGGAATTTTCTGATGTGACTATAATTAAACAAGCACTGCTTAATTCTCCCAATGTTAATGTGTTTTATGTACTCTGATCCACAATGTTTACATTCATAGCTCCAACACTTTATAATAATTAAATCTGGATTAATTCCACATGGTCTTGGTATAATGAAAACTGTAAAAAACTCAAAAAAGAACTTGACTAAGATTATAAGGAAAGTTAAAAAGAACAAGACCAAAGAGAACATAGGACTCCTGAATTAAAAATAGAAAGAATACAATCATATGCTTATTCAGGAAAAAGCAACATATCAATCTAAATTATGGTTGCAGTTTTGTCATTCCATAATGAAGAACAACACTAAAGAATTCTGGATTATCATGGCAAAAGGTACAGATTATTTTACAGTATCTGTGGATTGATATATACAGTACAACCAAAAACATGGGAACTACATTTTACTAAAGTTTATTACAGTATTTTAGAAGAGAATTCACAGTCAATAGTGGAAGAACTAAGGATTAAATTACATTCATTTAACTATCCCATATCTTTTATTATTATTAAAGAGGAAATAGAAATAGCAGTTAATAACAGAAAGTTTAATAAAGCAACTGGACCAGATAGAATACCAAATTATATTTTTAAATACTTCTCAGATTGGTGGATCCCACTACTGTATCATGCTTATAACTTTATGATACAATATGAAACTATCCCAGAATCTTGGCAGGGTAACATAATTTATCCAATACATAAGAAGGGCTAGTTAACTGACCCTAGTATGTAACACCTTATTAGTTTGATTGCTACTTCCCCAAAATAACCTTTACTAGAATCCTGTTGAACTGACTGGATACATGGGATTAAAAGAGAAATATGCTTGATGAAGCATTGAACAGATTTAACAAAACTCATTCCACCATTCAGCATTGTTTGGCCTTGCAGTACTTACTTTATAAAAAATGTTAAAATCAAGAAGTCAAAATTATTTTGCTGTTTTGTAGGCTTGAAGATGGCATTTGATAACATCAGCAGAAAGACATTATGGTCAACACTAATGGATTACAGAAAATATGAATATTTGTTGCATATCTTAATGAAATTACATGAAATCATCAAGGTAGTCTTACAAACTTAATAACAACAAACCTAGGTGTTAGACAAGGCTATGTCTTAGCTCCACTGTTATTCAACCTACAGTATATACTAACAGTATTCTAGAAAAATTGTATGATTTAGACTTTCATTCACCTAAAGTTTTTAATAAGAATTTCTATTTTGGCTTTTGCTGATGACATAATTTTATTGTCAACATCATTACTGGGCTTATAAAGGAAAATAGATACCTTTTCTTAACTTTATGATGCTAAATATCTATGAATAAATAGGGGGAAACATAAATGGTGGTCTGTGGTCCTAATATGTTGCAAAAGTATAAACGTAGGATTAATAAAATACCAATTGAGACAGTAAAGATTTATGTTTATCTAGGTGTACATTTTGATATGGAGTACTAAATGGAATGAACATATACAGTGGCATTCCCAGGATGAAATGCAATTCTGCAGCATTTTGCAGTACTCTGCAGAGTGCTGCAGAAGACCTACTGAATAAAGCAATGTAATTTCAATGGTAATTAGTCCCCTTTGACATTCAGGAAAATGATACACTGCCAGGATGAAGTGAATGCCAAAGTTTCCTGCATGACAAAGGGGACTAATTGCCGTTGAAATTACATTGCTTTATTCAGTAGGTCTGCTGCAGCATACTGCAGAGTGCATTAAAAGTGAATTTCATCCTGGGGGACGCCACTGTATATTATGTAAAAAATAAATTGCAATCTTCTATGAATGGAATTAATATATTTTCATGAACCTATGGTGGATATTTGCTAAATGGAGCATTAACAGTAATAAATACAAAAATAACAAAGACAATATATTTATGCAGCAGAGGTCTGCAGTATTAATGCATGTATTGTCCACAAAACAATAATGAATAAATGATACCAGTATTTGTTAAGACTCTCTCAAAGCAGTCAGCCTGGTGGTGCAGAGGGTTGAGGTGCTGGATGCCACACCTTGCACCATGTTAGTGACCCGGGTTCCAAAGTGAGCTTGGGCCACCAGGGGTCAGCAGGGAAGGAAAGGATTGAACATCCAGAGGACTGCACTCCTGTTCTGGGAGGGAGGGGAGTTCTGATCATGGGTTCTGGTGGTTCCTGGTGGTGGCTGGGAGCACAGCAAGCCCACGATCCAGCAACCAAGGAGATTGGCTGTGGTGGCAAGCCTATGGGCACACATAGGAGTGTGCATGCCTTCACTGGATGCATTGCACATCTGAGCCTAGGGGTAGAGACCAATACAAGAAAAATCCCCATCTTTGAGGATAGGCGAAGGCACCTATGCCCCCACCAAGCCACACTCCTGATACCTGATTCTCCTCTCCGGGGTCCAATCACCCCACCCTGCTTATTAGATTGTAGCTAGAGCACCCTGGGCAGACAGGGCAGCCCCACCTCAGGGGGTTCAGAGCCGGGGAGTTGCAGGGTGGTGCGAGGAGATGGATGGATCTCAGGTGGGAGGTAGAGCTCGTGGTGAGGTAAAGGCTGCCAGAGAGAGTTCCCCAAGTAAGAAGCATAAAGGGAATAAAAAAAGACTCTCCCAAAGCACACCTGCACACTTTCTTAGAGTAGAACTGGATCAATTTTCAATCGCATCTCATGTTCTGAGCAGAATAATAATCTTTCTAGCAGATTTACAGGTGATATCTTTATGACTCACCAAAGTATGCTTTGAAGAACAGACTGTATACTCCATTAAGGGGTTTCTTTTTCCCTTAAATGACATTTATAAAAACTAAATTATATCTAATAGATTTGGGTTTTGTATTATTTGAAATACATAGAATATCACATGCAATCCTAATAGAAAGTATAAGAAACAGATGTAAAAAAAATTGTAGCACAACAAGACATAGCAGATATTGATACTTCTAAACTTAATATTTCATATAAGCATCTCAAAAGAGTTTCTGAATTGGGATCATGCCTGATTAAGATCTTAGATAAAGAAAAGAGATTCCTTGTATCTCAATTTTGGTTTGAAACCTTTAATTCCAAACAATTAAAGTTTAAGCAAATGTATGATGGCGTACTGTCCCCGTTTTGTAATTGAGCATTAGGTGAACTTGATGACTTGGAACATGTAATATAAAGATATCCAAGGTTTGAAAAAGAAAGAACACTGTATCTTAATGTGTACATTTTGGGAAATAACCTCTCAGATAATCAATTTTGTAAAACTTGTTCTCCTTTGATGATGAAGTCATAACGAGAAACCTGCTGACCTATTTAAATTTAGTAAACTCTAAGATAAGATGAAAATGTCTTCATAAATTTAATGGGTATTAACTTTTTTATTGAAGTTTTATACTACATATGGATGGAGTCAAATGGATTTTCCTTTTTTATGATGAAATACAGTAGCCATTTTTTTCCTGTTAGGAATTAGAGATTATAAGCCACAAAACACTAGTATGGGATGTAAGTAATCAGATGCAAACCCTATAGCATCTTATTCACATTCCAGATAAGTTACTATGTTTTGGAATTAAAGGATAACCAGTAGCTTCCACCCAATTTTGGTAGATAAAAAACTAAGATAATACAAAGAAATGAATCTACTTTCATAATACTGTATGTATCCAAACAATGTAAATTGATGATGGAGTCATATTATATCTTTTTTTTTTCTCACTATCTTCTATTAAGCAACTGTCACAAATAATTATGAGAGAAGTCATCCTGTTAGATCACACTGTTAGATGTCTCAGTTACACATATTATAGTACTTGTATACTCATGTCACTGTAAACAGTTATTTAAACTAATTTAAAGTTCTTTCAGGATTTTCTAACTGTAAACCAATAAACAAAATGTAGAAGCATGTTTGATATCATCCCATTAGATTGTGATGTTAGACATTTTAACTCTCTTGCTGTATTTGTATTTTTGCTGAATTTTGTCATATGGATAAAGGTTTTTAAGTTTTGTAAAGACAAAAAGCCGAACAATAAACTTGAAACTTGTAAACAGAGTTTCAGCATATCAGGTTTTTTTATGTGCTGCACTGCTGTTGCTCATTGCTCTGTTGAACCATTTGTTTGCATTAAATACATATATTCCATTTAGTTGGACATGAAGAAAGGCAGCTCAGTTAGTGGCCAGAGAACAAGCCTGTTGTGCTTATGTGAAAAGGACAAGAGAAGGGCAGCACATATGGCTAAGGGTGTAGTGATGTCAATATCTGTTGTGTGCGCTGCCCAGTCCTCTGTAATTCAGATGTTGGCAGTCACTCCTGGAATAACAATGGCTCCTGTATTGCTACCCAAGATTGGGAGAATGAGTGTCATGGGTGCAAGAGAGCGACTGTGCAGCCTAGTCATCTAGTGAAAAAACTGTGGCTGATGTAGTAGCAGTGTTAAGATGGCAAATTACAGGGTGGGTCATCAGCACTAGAGAAACCATAGGATATTGTTGAGTCTGAGACACAAGAGATGGCAGTGGAGGAATCTCAAAGCCAGGTGTTACAGGTGGAGGACAGGCATAGAAGAAGGTAATTGAGGGAATGGAGGAGGAGGATCATTCCTAAAATTGTTTCCCAAAAAGGAAATTGTGAAGTCAATGAAAACAAGTAATGAGGAAATGCTAGCTAAAAAGGCAGGGAGGGACAGAGAGCACTGATGTAGGCAGCAGCAGCAAGTTTTGCTCTGATACAGTGCTAGATATTGATTGAGAGCCAGAAAGAGAGCGAGAGAGGCCACTAATTAAGTCTGTAAATGGAATTCCTTTTAGCTGTGTTAAGAGACATTGGCATTCAGCAGGAGGAGGAGCATAAACAGAAAGAAATTGATCAGGGACCCATATGTGACAATTTTTTGAAAATAAAGGATAAAGACAATGCACGTGGATAACAGATGGATTTCAATAAGGGAGGTAGTATTGATGCACTGGTGGTCATGATGTTTATAGAGTTATATGTGCAAGCCCAGGTATTCCCCCATCACTAGGGAAAAACAGCAAGAAAGCAACGATTGTCCCCGAACAATCTTAGTACTGAATTTCTTTGTTCAAAATCAAAAAGATGGGAGCTCTGCCAAAGGTCAAATCTGAAAAGCTAGATTCAGCTGTGGCAAACTGGTTCACATCTTGGTAATACTAGTCAGTGGAATCACATGAAAACAATGAATCTCATGTGGCAATAGACTTAAAGGAATACACACCTTGGCTTGAATAGACTCTCGCTGGCCATGGTGGAGGGGTGAATGAAAAAGCAGGACTCAGTAAGCTTGATCATAGTAGCAGTTGCACTACTAACAACACTGTCCCTTTCATGTATACCACAAGTACTCCTGCCAGTGCCACATTCCATCACTGACTGTTCCTCCAAGTTTAAAGCAAGCATTAAACAGACTTTTCCTTGGCAAAAAGCATGTTTTCTAGTCCCCAAGCAGAGCATCTTCCTAATATATGCACCCATCCTTAATACAGTCCACTCTTAGAGGCAATTTCTGAACATAGCAAATATCATTGCAACCATCAAGTCTCCAGAGGACTAAATGGGTATTAAGAGCAAATGCTAGTAGTGGATATGCTGCCTTGCCCTACTGCTTTGTTGAAAAGGTTGGTTTGACATTTAATGAGTATGGTGGTTCACAAATGGAACATTCCATCAAGAACTAGTTTTTCAACAAAGGCAGTTCCAGAAGTATACCTGGGTCTTTATCTATCTCTCATTGATTTGATCATTGTGCTTTGAATACTGTTTGGCTCACTACTGATATGTAGTTCAGAGGGCACAGAGTAGTCTCCTCATACAGGTGTATCACAGCACACTGGGCAAATTTCCCAAATATTAGTGTGAAGTCCTATCAAGCTCCTTCATGCCTAATCCCCCTTTACTGGTGATTAGGTAAACCAGTATTTTAAACAAATGAGTACAGCAGCATATCAATCCCAACAATTTGGGACTCAGCTGCATTTATTTCCCTAGCCACCAGATGGCTACAGTGATACTAAGTGCATTTAGATGGTGCTTGCTTCATGGTGATACATTATACATTGCAATGTTACAGTAGTAAGGAAAATGGGCAGACTAGATTGGCCAGGTGGCCCTTATCTGCTGTCAAATTCTAAGTTTCTATGTTTCTAGGGTGGGCTACATCTGGAGTAGTCAGACACATGAAGCTGATGCTTTGAATGGGTATGGCTGACATTTCTTGAAGCAGTCAAACAAAGCTACTTTCATACTGATTCTCTGACTGGAGTGGTAATAGGCACTTAAAGCAGCTCACAGACATTGTTGCTTTCATATTGATTTTCTCACTAGAGTTGTAATTGGCACGTGCTGTGTGCTTGAGAAATAGGAGAAAACAATTTACATGTAGCTGGTCTCATACTGAGTTGGCACAGAATAGGCCTCTGGCAGGAGGGAAAAGAATCACTATGAGTGACCTAAATGCTGCTTCACCTGGCTGACTGGCATTCTCACAGAGCTGACTCTCCACTCTTGTCAGTCTTTTGATACATTTCTTGGGGAAGTAAAGACACATTTCAGCTGCATGTCCATATACCTCATGCAATGGTCAATCAACATGCTCTTCCTTAATGAGGTAACTTTCTGTAGGCTGTGGGGATGGTGGGCTGGAACTAGTATCGTTCCCATGCCTCTACTACTCCCTTATTCTGGCCTCATGCCAAATATGAACAGTACTACTGGTCCCCGCACACTTTCTCCCCTCCTCACACTTTGAAACTGCAGTTGGATAGTGCTGACTAGACAGTAAAAATCTAGCCCATCACCAAAAAAAAAAAAAAGGATTTATCTAGCACCCTAACTACAAGCCTGTAGTTATATACTGTATATAGAAATGAGCATATTTCTAGCGAGAGTTGTCTCCAGTTTTCTTCAGCACAATTGCAGCAGCTCCACAGAGCAGCAAAGAAGAACCTCCTCTCTTGAATGTCTCATGAGTTTTAGAAGGCTGCAAGTCACCTTGGGAGTAGTGTGGTGTGCAAATTCTGTATGAAAGACACCCAGATGTCACTAAGAATCTGTAGAACGCTTTTTCACAGGAAGACAGTTTCTTTGGATTCAGGGATACATCAGGAGAAAGGGGTGTACTAGCATTCCATGAATCACAACATTAAGGTTGATCATGTGGATTGTACAGCTAGGTAGCTCAAAGAGTACTTGAAGCCCATCCTCCTTGGGCATTATTTTGCTCAAAAAAGTGTGTTCTTCCTTCAAGACAGCCTCTGAATGGACAATGTATTTTGTTGAGGTGGGTAACCTGCTTCAGTTCCAATGCTTCCTGAGAACTCTCTCTCAGTCAGGATACCACAACAGACTCATCACTATGGGATACTGCTGCTTAATCAGGGGTCTAGGCTTCCCTATCAGGTGTAATAAGCATGTTGTTCTTTAAAAAATATTCAGGGTCAGAGTTAACCAAAGAGGGAGTTGCTGTTGAAGCAACTCATCCATATCCTAAACCTCACTGTCTTTACCAAATTGACCAAATACATGCAGTGCCTCCCCTTTATTTTTAAAGGGAAACAGTGGAAAAGGCCCAGTTTTACCCAGGTGCTACAACAATGCTTGATTAGTGCTTTAAGATGTAATTTTTTTTTCAATTCCCTCGAATTGTTTTTTTTTATTGATTTGAGCAGTGGCTTTTAACTTTCACTTTCTATTGCTGGCAGCCACCATTTCATGAGTAACTGTGAGCTTCCTGAGCTCACATTATGCTAATTTGTTCCACCAACCAATAGCAGAGGTCAAACAAGCATATTAGCATAAAGTGAGCTCAGGAAGCTTACTGCTGCTCATGAGATTATATCTGCCACTAACAGTGAGTGGAAGTTGTGGGTAGCTGTTTTAAATCATTAAGAAAAGTTGTTGCTGTCTAATAGCACTAATTGAGGGTTTCTGTAGTGTCTGAGGAAAGCTGTGTCATTTGCAGTGTTTTCCTTTAAGACACTGAACCTCAGAAATTAATGCAGAGTTAGAACTCATACATTCTCCCACCTGAGTGCCAATTAGCTATTTTAGCTTCTGTGGCTCCCACTATTTTCCTCAGTTGCTGACACTCCTTATAATAATTGACAATATGCTTGTTGGTATCTATATATGCAGCCTAAGTATAAGCTACTAGAGGTCTGCAATCTTGGCAGAGGCCGGCGGGAAGCAATTTTGGATTAAGGAAGAGTGTAGACCAGGGGAGACAAATCAATGTCCTTCTTTCTTTTCACGTCCATTATTGGAAATGAAGGCACTGGTTCCATCAGGAGGATCTCCCCTCCACTAGCAGTAACCACATGAGTCATAATTGTAGCCATAGACTACAGGATGAGAAAGGATGCAAAGCTGGTCTCAACACAATTTAAGGAGCCGTTTTGTCAGGTGGTCATATGACCCATCAAATAATGTTTTTTGCAATTAATTTCCTTACTTTCTGAAAAAAAGTATTTTTAAAACTAACACCTTTTGTTGTACATTTCTTACACCCCCAGGCACACACTGCATAGTGGCATGGTGCCAGAAATGTACCTTGCTTCATAAGTAGCCCAGCAGACTCCTCAAGAAGCTGCTGCATAATGGAGCTCACTGCAACAGACCTGTAGTTTAGTTCATAAATGTTTACAGGCCACTCATGAAGCAGCTGCACACTGATGCTCACTGCACGAGACCTGTAGCTTGCTTTGCAAGTGCAAGCCACTCACAGATCAGCTGCATACTATATATACAGGGCCAGATATTCAAAAGGGTTCCGCCATGCGCAATAGGGTTGCGCCTGCGCAAGTCCAAACTTGCTCCATTCTGCGATATTCAGCTGGAGGCAGTTGTGCCACAGAAAACATGCTGAGCACAGCGCAATGCAAATGAATGCATGCTGAACTGGAGGGGGAGGAACCATGCATAAACTGCACAGCCCAATATTCAGCCGGGCTGTGCAGAGTTGTGCAGGTGCAACCCCCAACCTGCGCCTGCACAGCTTTGAGCCAAAAAAAAAGGCTCAAGTCGAGGCCCACCCACAGGTGAGCTGCTGCATTGCAGGGCGCAACACAGCAGCTGCCACCTGTGGCTGGCCCCCAACCCACTCCCTGTACCCCCCCTGCAGCCCGATCATGGGCGAAAGAGTGAAAATCCCCACCACCACCCCCCACTGGCCCAATCACGGGCAACAGCAGAAATGTTCCCCCACCAGCCCAACCGCGGGCTGCATTAGTTCAAAACAACCCCAATACATCCCTGGTGGTCCATTGGACCAAGAAGCCTGAT
Source organism: Neoceratodus forsteri (assembly GCA_016271365.2). Taxonomy (NCBI): domain Eukaryota; kingdom Metazoa; phylum Chordata; order Ceratodontiformes; family Ceratodontidae; genus Neoceratodus; species Neoceratodus forsteri. The sequence goes on from CM057459.1 coordinate 652,086,734, forward strand.
CGCGGGCTGTATCACTTTAAAATACAACCCCTCTCCTCCTGAACATAGTCCAGGTGGTCAGTGGACCGAAACTCCCATTCAGCGGGATGTAAGCAATAACCCCAGACATAGCCCTGGTGGTCAGTGGACGAAACTCTGATCAGCGGGATGTATGCAGTAAATACCCCCAACACATCCCTGGTGCCTAGTGTCCCCCCACCCATGAAGCTCCACCACCCTGCTCCCCCCCGGCAGCTGGCGGGCGGCAGCATCCCACCCGCCTGCTGCCCTGACACCCGCTGACTGACTGCCTGGTAGGGCTGGACGCCCATTGGTGTAGAGCAAGAGCCAATGGGCATGCAGCCCATACCGTACAAGACAGTACAGTTTTGTGAATGAATCATTCACAAAACTGGACTGTCTTGTGTATGGGGCTGCACGCCCATTGGCTCTTGCCTGCACCACGGTGCAGCCGCATCGGCAGTCAGTCGGCAGGCGGGGCGGCAGGCGGGTGGATGCTGCCCGCTGGCTGCCGGGGGAGCGGGTGGTGGGGCTTCATGTGGTGGTGGGGTGGGGGATCACCTAGGCACCAGGGATGTGTTGGGGGTATTTACGCATACATCCCGCGAATGGGAGTTTCAGTCTACTGGACCACCAGGGCTATGTTCAGGAGGAGAGGGGGTTACTGCATACATCCTGTGAACAGGAGTTTCAGTCCACTGGACCATCAGGGCTATGTTCAGGAGGGGACGGGGTTACTGCATACATCCCACAAACGGGAGTTTCGGTCCACTGGACCACCAGGGCTATGTTCGGGAGGAGAGGGGGTTGTATTTTAAAGTGATTCAGCCCGCGATCAGGCTTCTTGCTCCACTGGACCAGCAGGGATGTATTGGGGGGTTGTTTTTAAACTAATGCATCCCACGATCAGGCTGCAGGGGGCATCGGTCCCTGACGGCTGCTGCCTGGCAGGGTGCCAGGCACAAGTCCTCAGAGATCGGCGCACCTACATGCTAATGTCATGCAAATGGGGCCATAATCAGATGCAAATGGCCCCCCCTGCACCTTGCATGAATTATGGCCCCATTTGCATGTCTCCTTTTGAATATCGGGATTTTGCGCATGTCACAATGGTACTTGCACCACCGCAAGTTGAATGCTCTACTCTGACAACTTGCGGTGGCGCAAGTTCCACTGCGTCATGTACAGTGGCTGTGGCTGGGGGTGATTTTCAAAGGAGTTGCTCAATAGCACAACTCCTTTGAATATTGCCCCGGCCACACCCCTGCACAACTATTTTGCACAGCGCAAGGGCTTGCGCCTCAGAATGGAGCAGTTTGAATATCCAGCCCACAGTATATATATCACTCTTCAGCTTTATGTTCATAGATATGCCCCTATAAAACCATTTACGTTTTTCTCATTTTGAGATAAAGCATCACAAAAGTGAAGTTTTATCTCATGAGAGCAGTTTTGGGAGTCATGAAAGCGTGTTCATGACTGTCACAAACAGGGCTTGTTTTTGTGACACATACCAACCTAATTTCATTTATATTTTTTAAAGTATATTTTTCATAAAAATACACTTTAGGAATCAGCCTAACACAGTGCATTGTTGACCACATAAGTTATAGATTTAACTTCCAACAGATTATTTTGTTTTTAATGTACAAAGTTTTCAGTTCTTCCCCCAACTTTTGTTACTGCTAATCCTCAGGAAAGTGGGGTTGCTGGTTGTGTAAGCAGCTTCACTTGTCACAAAAGGCATGAGTTATTTTTATGACTCATAACAATCTAATTTCATTTTTAAGAGTATTTAAAACAATACTTGAATATCCAATTTTATAGCTTACACTATCAACTACACAACTTACAGACACATTTTCTTGTTTTTTTTTTTAATTCAGTCTTTTTATTTAATTTATAAATGCAACAATTTTACAGGCAGCAATACATCACTTATTAATACCAGTTGATAACATCACAATATATTACATGTATACTTGTAGCAGTCATATTAGGGGAAAATAAATTAACATCTTATTACTTCAGTATTCAGAGAATCATAATTACTCATTTTAAGTTCAGTCTGTGATACATTCAGATCAAATCAGGCATAGCATGGTGAGCCTTCCCCTTTCCCTCCCAGATTTTAGTCCCATTAAAATTCAAGGAGCGTCACAGATCATATCCCGAGTATCTTTTCAGTGCAAAAGAAGAGCAAAATTACATGTTCAGTACATAGCTTAAGGTACAAAATCATCATAATGATTTAGTTGATATGATATCCACTTTTGCCATTGTACATAAAATTTTTGAACTTTGTCCATCATCTTTGCCGAGAGTTACTCAAGGGCATATATCTCCCTGGACAAAACAATCCAGGCTTTTATAGTGGGTATTTTATTTGCAAACAACAGTCTAGTGATATTTTTGTGGGTTGCTGTTATAAATTTTAAAATTTGTTTCAGCAAGTTTTTGTCAATTTGCAGTTTTGGTTTAATAAAAGTCAGTATAAATGTGGGAGTGAATAAATCAGTGGTGTCATAAATTGCACTCAGCTCCTCAAAGAGTCTCCCTCCAAAACTTGGATAGCTTAGGACATGACCAAATGACATGGCTCTGATTTGCTCCATCATCCCCACATTCTCTCCAACACTGTCCCTCCCCTAATTCTCCCATACTAGCCAGCAAGGCTGGTGTGTGGAAGAAATGAGAATGGAGTTTCCACATGTATTCATGTCAGTATGGTGAGAAAAATATTTTTATAGTTAGTAAAGCAGAGTCATTCCAGTCCTGCTCATTGATTGATACCTGCAGTTCTTGATCCCATCTAAACCTGATTGAGTTGGTTGAGTCTCCCTGTCTTTCATTTAAGGCCTTATATATCTTACTAATCAGGTGATCCGAGGTCATTCCTCTGATATGAGCTTGTAACAGTTATATTATTTGGGTAGGGTTTTCACTTAGGGCCACGAGTGACCGTTCTTATGGCTGAAGGTATGATTTAAGATGTAAATAAGAAATAAAATATTTATGGGGCAAGTGATATTCCTTCTGACGGGAAACAAAGGGAAGGAGACCTGTTCTGCCCACTAACTGGAAAATGCCATATCTCTGCCACTGAACTACAGAGGGGCCTGAGGGACCTGCTGTCAAATTTGCATTATACTTCAGTGTTCCCAAGAACAATTTTTCAGGGAATGTAAAATAATCATTACTGACCTTAAGCCATATTTTTAAGGATTCCCTGGTGAACACTGGATAATTCATTATCCTTTGGCACTTGGAGGGCATCCCAAAAGAAGCTCCTGAGTGTTGTATAAGTCTCCCCAGGTTACTTCTAAGTGTTTCCAGTGTGCATCGTACTGTTTATTTTAGCCAGTGTAGGACTACCCTTAACTGTGCTGCCATTGAATACTTTTTGAGGCCAAGAAGGTTAAGGCCACCTCTCTCACTAGCCAGCTGCAGAACAGAAAATTTAATTCTGGGATGCTTTCCTCTCCAAATAAAGTGGGATATCATTCTGTCCCATACCTGGAAATATGTTTTAGCCGGGGGTGAAGGGCAGTGTCTGAAGAAAGAACAATATGCGGGGAAATATATTCTGCTTAATTGTATCCATCCTACTCAAAATGCTTAGAGGGAGACGTGACCAACGAGATAGATCTTCTGTCAATTTTAGGGTTAAAGGTTCGAGATTTGAGAGCTCTGCATGAATGGGGTTTCTTGTGAGCTTTATTCCCAAGTATCTCATCTCTTGTCTGTGCCACTTAAAGGGGAAGTCTTTTTTGAAGTGGGAGGAAGGGAGGTAATTGTACGTCAATACCTCAGTTTTTGATTTGTTAATTTTATATCCTGCTAGCTTACCAAATGTTTGTAGCTTTTTCCATACCTCTGGGATGGATTTTTCAGGCTCAGTAAGAGCCAGCAGAATACTGTCTGCAAATAGTGATATCTTTTGTGGCGACCTCCCAATGGAAGGCCCTCTATGTCCCAAGACGATCTGATGGCAATGGCCAGGGGTTCGTGATATAGAGCAAACAACATTGGGGACATTGGTCATCCCTGGTGGGTGCCCCTAGAGAGTTGGAATGTATCTGAAAGTGCTCCATCCACCTTAACATTTGCTGTAGGGGAGGCATAAATATTTTGTAATTGTTTTACAAGTTACATTTTCTTGTTTTTGATGGATAAATGTTTCTCTTGTTTTTCCACTTTTGTGACTACCAATGCTTACAAAACCAGGGAGTTTATTTCATGCAAGTGGGTGCATACTCAAGAAAGAGATATGTGCATTAGTTCCACAAAAACTCAGTTATGAACAATTTGTGGAAAAAATAATTGTGCATGACTGAAAAAGGCATTATTTTAATAATTTAAAATCTAAATATATTTCAGGAAAGCCATCTATCAAAGAATCATCCTTGGGCTATACGCTAATGAAGTGGATAGTTTCAGATTTCAACTGGCAGTATAGCCAACAGGTTAGAGTAATGAGCTCTGAATGAACTTGGTATATCCAGCAGACAAACCTGGGTTTGATTCCCACAACCTCTGCTTGCATACTGTGTGACTCAAAGCAAGTCACTTAACTTCCCCAGTGCTTCCAGGTCACCCCTGAGGCAACTGTGCCTAGTGCGTCTTACTTGGTTACCAAAAAGAAGAATAATAAAAAATAAACTAGCATCCATTTTTGTGCTATCAGTGAGCAAAGAAAAAATTTATTAAAAACATATTTTTAATCAGTATCAACCTTCTAGCTCTTAATTTGAAACTGCTGAACTTACCATTACTAAATTTACAAGTTCCAGAGAACCACCAACACTGCCAAGTGTCAGATTATTCTGTCTAGGTATGGCTGTGTAATTGAAGTATAAAACTGGGGTTTAACATAAAAGTGTCTGTTCAACCCTAATGATAAATGTGCCACTGGACCATTATAATATACAATGTGTTAATGTATGCAATTGTTTAATGCTAGGAGGGATGATATTTCAAGCAACAGCTTATAATGCCATCCCTCCTAGTATTAGACAATTGAACAGTCTATTCAAAAAGAGTCTCAAACAGTACTTGCAAAATACTGCTGGTTGCAAATGATTTTGAGCTTTGTAGTCACCAATGTATTGTGCCGATGTTCTTTTAACATTTTTATGTTGGCTCACGCATGCGCAGCCAACATATTGGGGTAGTAGCACATTTGGAGGTGTGGTCACTGTTGGGCGAATACAGGGCACACATCAGTAGGTGCGTCCCTCATTCCCCAATCAGTCTGCATGCCGGCACCACACCATGCGGGTAAGCACATCTAAGAAAAGGTCCGCTGCAATGCGAGCAAAGCTCGTCACATGCAGCGGACCTCCAGATGTGCTTACCCTGCTGAGACAGAAACAAAAAACATGGCAGCACACTGCCAGCCATAATGCCGACTTCGGGGGTGCCCAATCCCCCTGTCGGCATGCCCTGCCCCCAATATATATGCCGATGGGGGATCCCACTCCCCATCAGCATAAAGCACTCCCCCCATTTGTTATTTGCCAAGAGAGGTGCCCAATCCCCTCGGCTCTTACCCCCCTGATTTCCTTGTGTGCCAACAGGGGTGCCCAATCCTCTCTCAGCTAAAGCATCCCCCCCAAAAAAAACACTTAGGTGGCATGCTGGGAGCCCACCCCAGCATGCCAAATCCCCTGAAAAAATAAAAACAGTCCCACTATGTTTTATTTTTGAACCTGTGAAGAAAGAAAACAGTCCGTCACCGTCTCCTCCCCTCCCACATGCCACCCACCTCTGCGCACCCTGCCTCCCCCACACACCCACCCCATAATACTTACTCTCCGAGTCCGGGTGCAATGATCTTTAGTGGACCGGGAACACGCCTGCACTCTTCAAAGCCGACCGTGAACTGAAGAAATGCCGGTAAGCTGTATAATGCATAAATAGGGTTTTTTTCAACTTTGTTGCATATCTCAGCCATTTTTTGGAATTTTTGCACCAAATTTTCAACATGGGGTTATTGGGATCCCTCCTCATGAATTCAGTCACTGTCATGGCATTATTCAGTCCTGAAAGGTGATTTCACAGTCACTGCACAGAATCACCTTTTGGGACTGAGTAACAAACCAACAGTGCCACTGTTCATGAGGGGGGGGGCTCTCAAAAAACCTATGTTGCAAATTTGGTGGAAAAAATCCCAAAAATGGCTGTTTCAAGAGCATGCATTGCGCTGTTTCCATGCACGCTCATAACTGCATGCATCTGTATTATTTTCACTCCAGATTTTCATAATTGGCATTTTTCCACACCTCCTGATGAACAGTACAGCTGTCATTTTACATATCCTGGCCAAAATGTGTTTTCACACATACAGTGCAGAATAGTGCTGTTGCTGTGCAAAATCAGTTTTCAGGACAGTTTGAGGAAGTGATGGTGACACTGTTCATGAGCAGAGGTCCAAAAATGCCTATGTTGAAAATTTGGTTCTGAAAGTCCATAAAATGACTGTTTTACAAGCGTGTATTGCGCAGTTTACACGCACCCCTTGTAACTTCACAAATTTGCAATATTTCCATGCCAGATTTTCAACACTGGCATTTTGTCACACCTCCTTGTGAACAGTACAGCTGTCATTTTTGACATACTGCCCAAAATGTGTTTCCGCACCTGTGCCACACAATGGAGTGGTCGCTGTGGGAAATCAACTCACCGTTCATGAGGGGAGGTCCCAAAATACCTATGTTAAAAATGTGCCTAACAAATTCCCAAAAATAATTGGGTTATGGATGTGTGTTTCGCAGTTTCTATGCATGCTCATGACTTCACCAATTTTTCATATTTTCACTCCAGATTTTCAACATTGCCATTTTTTTACACCTCCTCATGAACAATACAGTTGTCATTTTCCACATGCTGCCCAAAATGTGTTTTCATCTCTGTGTTGCCAAATAGCATAGTCACTGTGCAAAACCACCTTTCAGCTAACAAACTGATTGTGCCACTTTTCATGAGGTGGGCTCACAAAAATCCCATGTTGGAAATTTGGAGTGAAAATACCAACACACGCCTATGGTGTTAGGGTTCCCAACTGTAGCACCCCACCCTGTAGAGACTGACAGGCATCAGGGGTGTGACTTGGGATCATCGGCTGTAATGTTCATGCCATTCCAACTCCATCCCACCCTGCAGCCAGTGACAGGCATCATGGTGTGCCTTGCACTGTTTGGACACACAGTTCACCCCATTCTCCTATACTGCACCACCTCAGCATATTTCCTTATGGAATGGGATAAGTATAATGCCCAAAGATTCCAAAGCACACCACCACACTTGTCAGTCTCTACAGGGTAGGGTGAGGTACAATGGCATGAGCGTTATAGCTGATGACCCAAAGGCACACCCCAATGCCTGTTGGTCTCTACAGGGTGGGGGTGGGGTTGGTGTCACTTCAGTACTTCACTGCCATTCCTGTTATGCATCTCTAAGTCCAGCACTACCAATGCCAGTGCCAGTGAGACAACATTCAGCATTGACAAATGCTTGTTTATGTATGCCCTGCATTTCTAGGTTATGCTTTAAAAGGGTCATGTGACACAGTGTACCTGCCTAGTGATCAAAATCAAATATATAAACTGAAAACACTATGTTAAGGCATTTATTAGGGTTGCAAAACACAAAGCAGTCAAAGTAAAGAAATAAAAAGCATTAGGTTTCAAAGTCTCATGAGTCTTAGCAAACTGTGGTGTGGTGTTCCTCAGGGTTTTCAACCATAATGCTCATTCCTCTCTCAGCACCTAGCCTTGTGATCCAAGGACAAGATACAGATCTAGCCCTGTGACCTACAAGCCTGCTTCTTCATGCTGCAGGATTAAACCTGTGATCTGCAGCTGTGGTTCTCCACATTGGGCTCACAGAATCAGTCATAACTTTCTTCATGCAGGCCGTCAGTCATATGTTTCTTAATTCAGGGCCCTGGGGATCTTGCATGAAGTAGGAGACCATGTATAACTTATTGTGCTGAGTACCATATGCCTTGAACCTTTAACTTGTCCTTGGCTCATGGGGATAGGAACCAGGGGAGGTAGGTGAGCATTAGGATTGAAAACTCCAAGGAACACCACTTCATTGGTTTACCAAGATTCATGGTACATAGAACAGAATTTGTTTTTATTTCCTTATTTGGCTTTGTGGTTTTGTAATCCTATCAGATACATTAATGTTATTTATTGTGATTAATGTTCTTACTTTTTAAGAAAGCAGGTTCTAATGTGCTTCGTGCAGAGCCCAAAGAGCTGTGCCCAAATCATGAGTTAAGTTCTAATTTGCTCTACCAGAGCCTGAAGGGCCCTGTGTAAAGCAGTACATGCAGGGTCCTTCATGTACTGTGCAAAGTAAGATGCACATGGCACATATCAGGAGTCAATTCCTGACTTGCTTTACACAGGGTTCTGCGGTCTTGCACAAAGCTCGATGTAAACTTTCACAACTCAACTGCAGCATGTCCAGGATAAATGTGGTGGTGCAGTAAGGGGCAGCTCACCCCAACATTGACAACTATAGCAAAACTGCAGCACTCACAAGGAGAAAATAACAAAATTCATAGAGAGATGCAAGATTGCAAAATAAACTGTTCACTATATAGTAACATTGGCAAGGAGGTCTCACATATCCGTAGTTCTTCAACCTATGCTAGGTCAAAGCACCAGAGCTATGAGAGTCCTCTTTGCCAATGTTACAATAAACTGTTTGTTTTGTAGTTTTGCATCTCTCCATGGATTTTGTTATTTTCTCCTTGTGAGTATAACAGTTTTGCCACAGTTTACAAATCAGAATATGCAGGGCCCTGTGGGCCGTGCATGAAATGTGACATGTATCCTAACTTGCTTCATTATGGGCTCTTCAGGCCCTGCACAAAGAATGCATGAGTCTTAATTTGCATTAAGGCTTAATTCCTTTTGATGACCATTTTGCTACTTTTAACATTTTCTCACTGCTGGATTCAGAGAATTATTTTCAGGCATTATTTTGCATGTAAAAAGGTACTGGAAAGCTCTTACTGGTCATATTCATAGATTTAGGTTTATTTTCACATATTTTTTTCTATTTTTACCAATGACTTAGCCATATATGGCCATGTTTATACCAGATTTTCCAGGTGGCCATATGGCTATTCACCACACAAACACCTAAGTATTACCTTTTTAATGCACACAGAAATGTGTTTTGGGAGCTCACGCCCCCAAAAAAATCACATTCTGTTTCAGATTAACAGAATGGCACTTAAAGGAGAACTGCACTGAATCTATAAGTCATTTTCCCCATTAGAAACTGTTTTTTTTTTTCCAATACTGGTTTAAACTCTCTTACTACTCTATCTATTTGGGCTTTTGGTTATCCTTTTGGGTGTTTCTGAGTTATGTAACTGCTGGTAAGAATAATTTTATAAGTGTATGAGATAGTTTATGTCCCTGTTCCACTCTTCTATTGTTGGCACAATGCATCCATGTTCTACTATAGAACTCTGTTTCTGACAGGAACATGAACTACAGCATACAGTTGTAAAATGGCACTTAATATCAGACTGTAAATCAGAAACATTCACTGAGGTTACTAAAAGGCATTTACAGATGGAAAAATTAAGCAATAAGGCACAACAGGATGTGTTTTATTGTGTAATGACATCATTCCTCAGGTGGGTTGAAACACGAGGCAAAGCTGAGAAGGAAGAGTGTAAGGAGGGGGATCTAGACAAAGCAGAAATACCGAACAAATACTTCTGCTCAGTATTCACTAAGAAGGGTGAGGGTCAAGGATCACAGTTGGGTTGCAGAGGCAATGGGAGGGAGAAGTGGACACTAGACCATTCACAGTGGAGAGAGTTCTGGAAGAACTCACAAAGCTGAAGGTGGATAAGGCCATGGGACCAAATGGCATCCACACGAGGAAATTAAAGGAGCTGCAAAGGGAAATAGCAGCGCCTCTGGCGGCCCTGTTCACAGAGTCACTCAACACAGGTATCATTCCAGAGGAATGGAGGATGGCACATGTAGTCCCACTACACAAAATTGGCAGTAGGGAGGAGACGGAGAACTACAGGTCAGTCAGCCTCACCTCAGTGATGGTAAAGATCATAGAAATACTGCTGAAAGAAAGGACAGTGGCACATATGGAATCCAGTGGTGCTCAGGATCTGAGGCAACATGGATTCACAGCAGGAAGATCATGTCAAATGAATCTAATAAATTTTTTTGATTGGGTGACTAGGGAAATAAATCAGGGAGGGGTGGTAGAAGTCGGCTACCTAGATGTCAGCAAAGCCTGCCTTCGACACCATCCCACATAGAAGGCTGATTAACAAGATGGGTAGTCTGGGCATGGGAGACAAAGTGGAGAACTGGGTAGAAACTGGTTAACAAAAAAGAGACAGAGGGTGGTGGTAAATGGGGTAAATCTGGGAACAGGAGGTGACCAGTGGGGTACCACAGGGATCAGTACTAAGACTAGCCCTGTTCAATGTCTTCATTAGTGACATTGCAGAGGGGCTGGAAGGAAAGGTCTGACTGTTTGCAGATGACACCAAGATCTGCAATAGGGTGGATACTCCATGGCAGCAAATTTGTTTACACTTCAAACTGGTCATATTCTATCTGTTTGTTCAATGTGCAATCATGTTTTATTTAATATGGAAACTGTTTCTAGTTTACTCACTCATATTAGTTGTTCTTACTGTTTGGAGAAGTTATCAATGAATAATACAATTTTATCCTTAACTAAGGAACTTCAAGCAGTCAGAGAAGTGAAGGAGTTAGAAAATGTTCTTGAAAATATGGTTAGAAATATTCCAAAAGTGTCTGACTCAATACAAGAGTCAAACCCCTCAATCTCCAATGACACTATTACAGAGTGTGTATATCCACACACAGCTGAAGTTACTACTCCACTAACCAATTGTACATCACAATTGTTTGATAGTAATCAAACACCTGCATCTGAGCAATTTAATTTTGTCCATGCTCCCTTAACCACTAATAAAACCTCTAATAAGAGAAGCAGAGATTGCCTCTCTGATGATAACTGGGAAACAATCACAAAAAGAAAATATAAAAAAGGTAGAAGAGCCAATTTTGTGCATCCAGAGCTAGTAAATCCTCCTGTTCAGGACATCTCATCACAAAATAGATAGTTTATTACAACACGAACAAATGAATCAAGAAATTCAAGCTGACACCATTAGAGAAGACCTTCCTATTATCATAATAGGAGATTCACTTGTAAAATATCTAGCCTCTTATATCAATAAATCAGGAAACAACAAGGTTCAAGTGCTCAGTTTTCCTGGTGCTAGAACAGAGGATTTAGCATTTAGAATAGACCAACTCATTTCTACTCCTACTGCTCCTGCTGGTACTAATAATGTTGGCCATACACATGAAAAGGATGTTTGTTTTGAACTGATTGAGCTAGGGAAATCAATTTGAGACAAAGGTTGCAATGCTTTTATTTCTGCCATTCTTCATATCCCTTGTGCAAAACTGGAAAAAAAACAAAACCATTGAAATAATTAATGCAAGATTACTAAACTGGTGCTCCTCAAACTGCGTGTTTTTTATTGACCATTGGAAGAATTTTAGCAATAACGTATCTGGATTTGCCAGAGATGGTTTGCATCTAAATAAACTGGGAGCAATCAGACTCTGTCAAAATTTCCACTATCATGTTCCATCAATCAGTTTAAACTAACAGGTTCAGGGGAAATGAATAAAAATGGCTCTTTATCAGCAGTGAGAGAAAGTAAAAATGACTTGGCAAACCAAGATTTAAAAATCTTATTGCTTAAAGCATGCAGTTTATGTAATACAATGGATGAATTAAGAATTAGAATAAGTAGTGAAAAACCTGATATAATAGGCATTACTGAAACTTGGTTATCAAACGAGCTGACTTGGGACATACGCATTCCAGGTTATACTTTTTTTCTTTTAGCAGAACAAACCGGAAGGGAGGAGGTGTTGCTTTTTTTGTTTCTTCTACCTTGTGATTTCATGACATATCCAACAAAATAAAAAAAGAGTCTAGTTCAACTGAGACTATATGGTTAACCACAAAACTAAAAAATAATAAAACTCTTATTTTAGGCCTGTGTTACAGACCCCCAAATTCCAAATCAGAGGAAATCATAACTGAAATGACAGCTACTTCTGATTTAGGAAGTATTGTATTCATGGGTGATTTAAATTTAGGAGATATAAACTGGATAACCAATAATGCAACAACTGAAATATCTAAAGACTTCCTAAATATATGTAATGAACTAAATCTAATTCAACAAGTTACATTTCCTACTCGTGGTTTTAATATTTTAGATATTCTCCTGTGTAGCAAAACAATTTATATAACACAATGTATTGGAACAGCACCACTGAGTAATAGTGACCACTGTTCCAAAAGCTTTATCCTTCCTAACTCTTACAATAAATCTGCTAACATTACAGAAGTTTTAACTTTTCATAAAATTAACAGTCAAGCACTTAATGATCACCTATCAACCATTGATTGTTCTGCTCATCTAAATTCAGATAATATAGAAGAAGTATGGAAGTCCTTTATTTCCATTATCATGGATGATGCATTTAAATTTATTCCAAGGATAAAGAAAAACAAATGTCGTATCTACCCTAAATGGCTGAACACAGATTATTGAAATTAATAAAAAAGAAAAACAATTATTATAAGAAATACAGTAATAAATATGAAAGAACACAAGAAGCCTTTAAACATATTCAAACAAATGTAAGAAAGAAATTAGAAAGGCTAAAACAAATATGGAAAAATTATTGGCTACACATGCAAAAAAAGAGGACTGTAAAATGTTATTTAGTTACATCAATTCTATGAAAAAAACAGAATGCAGGGTAGGCCCAATTATTTCCATTGACACTGTTCTTCAGGATTCAAAGGATATGGCAGAGTATTGAAATTCCCACTTCTGCAAATCCTTTGCAATAGATAATGATATGGTAACCCAATCAGTACCAGATAATCAAAATAGTGATGTTGTGGATATCTCATTAGACACCATTAAAAATAAACTAGAGGAAATAAAAAAAGGATCCTCTGCAGGCCCGGACAAGATTTCTGGAAACCTAATTTTGGCTATGAAAGACCATCTGTGTACCTCTTTAAAAATCCTCTATGATAAGTGTTTAAACTTAGGAGTACTTCTGAATGAGTGGAAACAAGCTAATGTGATAGCACTATTTTAAAAAAGGTGCAAAGAGTTCACCCGATAATTATCATCTCATTAGCTTGACCCTATTTTCTGCAAAGTGCTGGAAAGGATTATTAAGGATTAACTAAGTCGAGTTATATTAGGTTTAGACCACACACAACATGGATTCACAAAGGGGAGATCATGCATAACAAATCTGGTCAGTTTCTATAACTTCATCAGTGATAATATTGATAAAGGCATTGCATGTGATGTTATATTACTGGACTTTAAAAAAAGCTTTTGATTCTGCAACACATTGGGCACTGATACATAAATAACAGCAGTTTAACAGTAATCAGGTATATATTAAATGGATAGCAAACTGGTTATCTGACAGAAAACAATGTGTAATAATCGATGGTCATACATCAACTTGGCAAATGGTCTAAAGTGGAGTTCCACAGGGATCCGTTTTGGCCCCTATAATATTCCAGATTTTTATATCAGATTTAACAATAGACATTCATAGTAAAATTACAGAATATGCAGATGATTGCAAACTAGTCAATGTCTGCACAAATGTAAATGAACATAAACTTATTCAAGATGACTTAAACACACTAGAAGCATGGTCTTTGAAATGGAATCTCCATTTCAACATTTCCAAATATAGTGTTATTCACTTTGGTACAAATAATCTAAAACAAAAATACTATCTTTACAATAGCCTGTTAAGCAATCAACCCTGCAAAAAAGATCTAGGGATCACTGTTGATTAAAGCCTTACCTTTGATGTACATATCACTAACATTATTAGTAAAGCAAATAAAATTTGGTGGGAGATTCATCATAACATCTCTTCTAGAAACCCAGATATTTTATTACCACTATATAGAGCATATGTAAGACCCATCTTTGATTTCGTATACCAATTATGGTGCCCATATAAATGGAAAGATATTCTTAGAATTGAGAAAATCCGAAGAAGAAAAACAAAACCCGTAGTATTAAACACATTGCTTTCCTATGAGGAGAGATTATGTAAATTTAATATGTTTTCCCTAGAAAAGCGGCGACTTAGAGGCAATATCCTATTTACATGGGATATTATTCAAGATCAAAACCTCCTAACAGAATGTAGTTTGGATTTCAAATAGATGCAAAGAAATACCAGAGGACACCCATTACAAATGACTAGAAATACATGCAAATCTAAAAAAAGGGCATACTATTTTTCTCAAAGAGTTGTTAGACCCTGGAATATGCTACCTTTAGATATCATTATCAGTAAAAATAAGACTACTTTTAAAAATAGGTTGGATGAATTTATGAAATAAGCAAACCAACTAAAATACTATATGTAAATCAGGAAGCTCTATTGGGCTCTAAAGCCTTCTGCTTCTATTAGATCTTAGTATGAATCTTAGTAGTATGAATCTTAGTATGAAACAAAGATGATGCAGGGCTTGCACCACAAAACATATGAGGAGAGACTAAGGGGCCTCTATATGTACTCACTGGAGGAGAGGAGACAGTGGGGGGACATGATTGAAACTTTCAAGTACCTCAAGGGCATAAACAAGATGCAGGTTGGGGACCTTTTCCAATGTGGAAAAAGTACTAGAACAAGGGGGCACAATATGAAATTAGAAGGCGGTAGACTAAGAGGTAATGTGAGGAGGTTTTTCTACACAGAAAGGGTAGTCGACACTTGGAATAGTCTGCCACAGGAGGTAGTGGGGCAAGCACAGTGGAGAGGTTTAAGCATGCCAGGGACAGGCACAAGGAAAGCTTGAGAGGGGAGGAAGTGATGAAAAGCCATTGATCACATAGGGTCAGTGGTCACATACAATGTATAGGACCTATGGGCAAACTGGATGGGCCTAGCGGTCCTTATCTGCTGACAATTTCTGTGTTTCTATGCTTCTATAACACACACACACCCTGGAGTGCCTTATTGCTATTATACAATGGCTCATTTTAAAATAATAATAGTTTAAAGAAATTTTTGTTTTTGTATGACATTTTTATTCTTTTTTTGTATGAGAGACATTTACTGTAAATATATGAAAAAGTAATGCAGTAGGTGGTGGTGGTGCTTCATGCCCGCCCCTCCCCCCACTGTTTCGTTCATGCTGCCTGACTGATCCTGTCTACCCAGCCTCCCAGGGTTTAGCATGGTCAGCCCCCACAGCTGTTTACCTACCTGTTAAATATGGATGTTTTTTAAGTTTGTTTCTTTGTTTTGTTTTTTTATGTAAAAATTGTGGCTGTTTCCTTCCATGGTTGCAGAATTGCTCAGCTGCTGTAGTAAAGGACCCTATGGTAATTTTGATGCCAAGGAGGGTAAATGGCATTTGTTTTTATGGAAACTTTGGTCAGTGAAGCCAGGAACATGGCGGGGGTGGAGTATCTGTGTAATCCGAGGATACAAAATAGATTTAGTTTTCATCTTTCTTTTTCCTGGAATTGAGCATCTTCCATGAACTGTGTGATGGGCAGTTACAGTCAACGCAGTTCACTGAAGACGCTCGGTTCAGAAAAAATACCTAGTGAAAATTAAATTTATTCTGAAGGCTGAAAATGGTATTTGGTGTGAGTTCTGTAACTGGTGAAGAGAGGGACATAGGAGGGCGGTAAGCCATGACAACTTCTGGGTAGTGTTAGCTTTGTGGTGTTTTTTTGGGGAGGGAGGGATTTCTTTCACAGTTCTGAGATTAGTTATTTGCCTGGACTAAATACAGTGATATTGTTGTTGAATAACATCACAGTCTCGGGCACACACTGGCAAATTAGAATATGAAAAATGTTCTTGCCGTTGTATAGTAACAGAATTTTAACCAGTACTTAAAAAATGTTTGTGTTGGGGAAAATGACTTACAGGTTTAATGCAGTTCTCTTTTAAGTATTTGTGGGGGTGTGGTGGTGACATGACCACTCTATCTTAGAAACATAGAAACATAGAAGTTGATGGCAGATAAGGACCGCAAGGCCCATCCAGTCTGCCCATTTCTTTTTCTACCTTATAAATGTGCCATCGGCCTTTGCTCTGTCAGTGGCCTATCTATTCATAGTCATTTGTATTGCTCCCTTATGCCTATCCCATGCCTGTTTGAAGCCCTGCACTGTATTCATAGCCACCACTTCTTGTGGTAAGCCATTCCATGCATCCACCACCCTTTCTGTGAAAAGAATTTCCTCACATTCCCCTTAATCGGCCTCCCTCTAATCTCATGCTGTGTCCTCTTGTCCTGCTATTTTTCTTATATTTAAACATGTTAGACTCTTTCACCTTGT
This sequence comes from Neoceratodus forsteri, assembly GCA_016271365.2. Taxonomy (NCBI): domain Eukaryota; kingdom Metazoa; phylum Chordata; order Ceratodontiformes; family Ceratodontidae; genus Neoceratodus; species Neoceratodus forsteri. Next base: position 652,103,217 of record CM057459.1, read on the forward strand.
TTATTCCCTTAAGGTGTTTGAATGCCTCGATCATATCACCTCTCCTCCTTTGCTCAAGGGTATACATATTGAGCTCCATTAATCTGTCCTCTATGTCTTCTGATGCAGTCCCTGCACCATTTTGGTGCCCTTCTCTGGACTGCCTCAATTTGGTTAATGTCCTTGTGAAGGTGTGGCCTCCAATACTGCACGCAGTACTCCAGATGGGGCCTAACCAGTGTCTTGTACAGAGGGATTATTACTCCCTCTTACGACTTGTGATACCCCTACTAATACACCCTAACACCCCCTAGCCTTACCTACTGCTTTAGAGGTCTGCTTGATGATTTTAGGTCATCAGTGATGATGATGCCCAAGTCTCTTTCTTCCTTTGTGACTGCTAGCAACTCCTCCCAGCCTATAGGTGGCTTCAGGTTTCTCTTCCTTATGTATGCATTTTGTGCACTTCTTGCATTAAATCCCAGTTGCCACTCTTCTGACCATTCTGCTAGTTTATCCAGATCTCTTCTCATTCTGCCCACTCCATCTGGATCATCTACTCTGTTGCAGATCTTGGTGTCATCTGCAAACAGACAAGCCTTACCCTCTAGTCCATCTGCAAGGTCACTAATGAAGATGTTGAAGAGGACTGGCCCCAGGACTGATCCCTGAGGTACCCCACTTTGTGACTTGCATCTCTTCTGACTGTATACCATTTACCACCACTCTCTGTTTTCTGCCCGTCAACCAGTTTGCCACCCAGTTGACCAACTTCTGACCACCCTGAGCCTCCCAGCTTATTTATCAATCTTCTACGTGGAACAGTGTCAAAAGCTTTGCTGAAGTCAAGGTAGGCGACATCAACTGCTCCCCCTTGGTCCACCACTCTGGTTACCCAGTCAAAGAAATCTATGAGATTAGTTTGACAGGACATCCTTTTGTAAACCCATGCTGTCTTGGATCCTGTGCCCCTATGGATTCCAGGTGTTGCACTATCCTTTCCTTAAGGAGTGCCTCCATAATCTTGCCCACTACTGAGGTAAGACTGACCGGTCTGTAGTTCCCTGCCTCCTCCCTGCTACCACTTTTGTGGAGCGGGATCACATGAGCCCTTCTCCAGTCTTCTGGGACCTCTCCTGTGCTCAGAGACTCACTAAACAATTCTGCTAATGGCTCTGCTAGTTCCTCCTTTAGCTCCTTAAGTACCCTGGGATGTATGCCATCAGGTCCCATTGCCTTATCCACCCTAAGACTTGAAGCTCTTGTAGGACCCTTTCTTTTGTGAAGGGAGTAGTGCTCACCTCCCTCCCCTGTGTCCATGATGCTGAGTTGTGGGCCCTGCCCTACCTTCTCTTCAGTAAATACTGAGCAAAAGTATCTATTTAGGATAGATGCCTTTACAGGTCCTCCTCCTCACATGCTCCCTTTTCCATTAAGCTTAGCAATACCCCCTCTGGACTTTCTCCTTTCACTAATGTATCTATAGAAAGTCTTGTCACCTTCTTTTACTGTTCGTGCTAGTGTTTCCTCAGTTTGGGACTTTGCCTGCCTTACTGCCTTCCCTGCTTCCCTTAGGGCGTTTGGTATGCCTCCCTATCTTCATCCCGCTGCATTCCCTTATATTTCCTGAAGGCCAGCCTTTTGGCTCTGACCTTTTCTGCTACTGTATTTGAGAACCAAAGTGGTTTCCTTCTTTTTTTGCACTTCCTTTTCTGTCTAACACAATGGGATGTTGCTTCAAGTATTGCATCCTTAATGCTTGCTCACTTTGCCTGTACCCCTCACCTGTGTTTCTTTTGCCAGGGCTAGCTTAACTCTGTTGGCCATCTTATCAAAGTCAGCTCCTCTGAAGTCCCATATTTTTGCCTTGGAATGGGATGATTTAGATGTAGTAGCCAAATTGAACCATACCATGCGATGGTCACTGGCCCTCAGGTGACCTCTCTACCTGGAGATCTGTGATCCTCTTTGTTAGTCAGTACTAGATCTAGGATAGCTCTGTCTCTTGTGGGTTGCTGTACCAGTTGTGTGAGGCCCTCCCTGCAGGGAATCCACTATGAGTCTAGTTCTGGCAGATGTTCCTGCTGGTATTGACCAATCTGTATCTGGCATGTTGAAGTCTCCCATTATCAGAACCTCCCTTTAGCTGTCATGTTTTGTATATCTTCTAACAGTAATGTGTCTATGTCCTCCCTCTGGTCTGGGGCCTGTAGACAACCCCAGTTCTTATGGCTGTCCCATTTCCTGTTTCCAGGGTGACCCACAGTTCTTCTGGCTCCTTATGTGTATTCTGAATTTCTGTAGCTTTGATATTTTCATTAACATACAGGGCCACTCCTCCCCCCCTTTTTGCACCTCGGTCTCTTCTGAACAATACATAGCCAGGTACTGAAGTCTCCCAAGTGGTTACTGGTAAACCACGTCTCACTAATTGCTACTATGTCCAGTTTAGCCTCTGACATTATTGCCTGCAGGTCTGGGATCTTATTTCCCAGGCTGTGAGCATTTGTGTACATGATTTTCCATTGGCCAGATTTTGGTGTGTTAGTTGTTGGGTGAAGTTTGGCATTACCTCAAAGGCTGTGATGGGGAGACAAACCTTTTTCTTACCTGGTGATGCAAATGAACTGCAAACATGCTGAATTCCTGTTTGACCACTAGCTGAGGGGGGGGGTGTTCTTCCTATTCGATGTATGGAGTCTGCACCACTCTCCCATTTGCTAGTTTAAATATTCAAAAGACGCTAAACTTCTGCCCAATGCACTGACTCCCTCTTTAGTCAGATGCAGTCCATCAAATTTAAAGAACTTTCGCTCCCTGGAATGGAATGACACAACTGAGGGGAAGGTTATACCCCAATGACCAAGTTATGAGCAAAAGTAAAAAAAAAAAAAAAGAGGAAACCATGAAGTCCAAGAGAATGCACATTACGTATGTTTTCGGTCTTAGTTTTTTCTGCAGTTTTTTTGTTTGTTTCATTTCATTTGAACAGTAAAACAGGGAACATTGAAGAATTGTACTGGAGACCTTGAGGATTCATGATGAGGTATAAAGCTATAGGTAGAGGTAGGAGGAATATGGTGGTGTGGAATTACTTCTCAATAGTTTGGGTTAGAGGGTGGATGCTGGCAGTTTGATTGGACACTTGCTACCAGTGACCTGTTTTAAAGGATAAAATCAGCTGATTTGGGGGAGATACCTGTGATGAGAGGAGTCACTGTGGGTGCTAGAGGGTGGGCATGGGTAGTAGTGATAGTGTTTATTTTATGTGGTACCCTCCCCTGGGGGCTCAAGGTGCCATTACAATATCATGCAATAGCAAGAACATCTCAAAAGGCATTAAACAAATCCCCAAGAACTACAACTGATTAAAATAATACTGCATTCTCAATAAATACATTCATAAAAATTACTCAGTACTTAAAAGCTGGAATGACACAACTGAGGGGAAGGTTATACCCCAAATGCCAAGCTACTCAGTACTTAAAAACAGGAATGACACAACTGAGGGGAAAGTTAAACCCCAAATGCTTAAACAAGTAAAAAGTTTTTCGGTCCCCACTTAAAGGCTTCAGTGAGGAGGCCTCCCTCAGAGTTCTTGGCAAGGAATTCCAGAAGACCGAGAACCACAAGGTCTTCAGCCTTGCCCTTGGAACTACCAGGATGCTCTCCTCAGGAGAGCAGAGAGGTTGTGAGGGTCTGTGAGGGTAGAAGAGCTCAGCCAGATAGCCTGGGCTCAGCCCATGCAGTGCCTCATAAGCTATAAGTCAAACCTCAAAGGAGATATGACACTTGACAGGAAGCCAGTGCAGATCATGCAGCACTGGGGAGACATGACATGACCTCAATAGGCTAGTTAGCAACTAAGCAACTATATCCTGGAACACTGCAGTATACCATCATTGACCACAAGGTATAGAGCATTGCAGTAGTCAAGCCTCAAAGTCACGAACACATGCACCAGTGTGGCCAGATTAACAGGTCGTATAAGAGATTTAATCTAGCTGATGTTCTGCAGATGATAAAAGCCATTTTGGACTACTGCTGACACCCAGTCCTCAAGAGACAGCCCTCATCCAGAATGACTCCCAGATTTTTCTCCTTTTTGGCAGCCAAGAGCCTAGATGGGCCAAACCAAAGCCCTGTCTCCCCCTTGGTAGCTGCCATTCACCCCCTTCCCCCACATCCCAGCTCAACCACCAGCACATCAGGTTTTTCTGGGTTCAGTCTCAACCATCTCAGTGACATCCAATCTTGGCTGTTGTTCAGGTACCTGTTAAACACTTTAACTGCCCTTGGAGTCCCAGGCACAAAGGACATGTCGATCTGTATATCATCAGCAAAAGAGTGAAACCCAAGCCCATACTGACTAAAAATCTTACCCAGGCATAGCATATACACCATAAACAACATGGGTGATAGAACCAAACCTTGGTGTATGCCACAGGACAGAACCTTTGGGAGCAAAGAAAACCTTCCCAACACTATCCTCTGGGTCCAATCCCTTAGAGAATGCACAAAACAGCAGATGACTTTGCTGGTGAGTCCTATATACTCCCTGAGCTGGTCCAATACCAGCTTATGTTTACAGTGTCAAACACTGAAGAGAAATCAAGCAGGATGAGAAATGACTCTTCTCCTCTATCTCTCGCCCTGAGCAGATCATTGTGTACCATAACTAATGCAGTCTCAGTGTTATGCCTGGATCTAAACTCAGACTGGAGAGGCTCATAGATGTCAAAGGCAATGAGGTGTGCCTCAAGCTGAAGTGCAATAATCTTCTCAATTATCTTCCCCAAAAAGGGAATGTTAGAAGTAGGTTGGTAATTTGTTAAGTCCTTGCAGCATGTGCGTGAATATGCTCTCATGGGCTCCAGACATGCAGAATGGAGAAGTCTATTCCAAGTCTGGAAGAGCTGAGCCAGTTGGTTCTTCTTAGCATCAATCTCCCCTGGACAACAACTCTGCCTTTTTCCAAGTGATTGCCTCTGATACTCACTGTAGGGGGATTTATTTTCAGTAAGTCAGATGGGGTGTGTACTGATGGCAGGACTGAATGCCTTCCATCTGACAGTTTTGCAAAAAACACAGCTGATTTTGGGGAAAAGCAGAAGAGGAGGAGGAGGTTGGCCTGAATGCTACAGGGTGGGTGAGGGTAGTGGGTTTCATTACAATGGATCTGATGACAGAGGAAATGTCATTGGCAGGACTGGACTTCCACCACCAGTATGCGCATTCCTTACCATTAGTGAGTAATAAAACCAAAAGCTGGGGTTATCACTTGCTCAGCAAAAAACATGTAAAATACATTTTTAAAAATTCTTGGCATGATAGTCACAGAAGAGTCACTGTGACACCCTACAGAGTTGACTACATTAATTTTATCAGGACCTCCCCAATCCTTTTTCATATTAGGATGTGATTTTGTTTAATTGGTTATGTGACCTCTATTGGTCAATTAATCAGTAAAATGAACAGAAAATTATGTTGTAAAAATGTACTTATGTTCTAAACATTCCATTTTTGCACAGCACATGGATAAAAACAGTCACTAACATAAAAACTAATCATTTAAAAAAAATGGACTACAGAAGAATTACCCTTAGGCTAAATTCTAATGAACCTGTGTGTTTAAGATTTCAAATCCCACCCCCTTTTTTTTTTGCTATTGGTGAGTAAAAAAGGTTTTATTTTTCAGGGATTTTATGTCTTTCCAACCTGCTAGAATTTTTAAACCGCTAAGCTGATTATAATTATCAAGATCCCAGCACCAACTCTGTGCATGTTGAATTTCAGGTAAATTGCACAAAGGATGACTGCATTACAGATCCACAGAAATAGGGGATTAACATAAACTGAATATGCACAACTAATATATTGTCAGTACCATGCCTGTATATGTAGCCCTCCTTTGGTGGGGGCTTACCTGGAGTCCTTGTGCCGCCACTGTACTCAACCACCCACTTCTTTGCTTGCTCCAGTCCCCAGGACGGCAGCTGGGAAGGGGACTGGAGGAGTCATCGCCAAAGATTGCCACACTTGCTCACAGTCAGTGTGTGCATGTTTGAAAAGCAGTCTGCTCCAACATGCAAGTTGTCTCAGCAGCTCGAATGTTTTCGGCATTAGAAGTGCCTGCCCACCAGGAGCCCTAAGAGCCATATTAGCAGATAGCTAGCACCTCTCCAAATGTGCTTTGGCCCTAGGGACTCCAGTGGGCATCAGAGGGCTAGGAGGCACTGGGGTGAACAAGGACTTAGACATTTGGTGGGCTGTGCCTTTAAGAAGAGAGCAGTTCCATGCCACTCAGAGTCTGCCAGCATCATGGGGGGAACAGAGAATGGAGCTCCCGATGGAGAGCAGAGGGGTGGGACCCAGTCCACACCACCACCAGAATGTCAGGCACAGTTGTGCCCACCAAAACAAGAACAGTATACTAAAGTGGGCCAAAATGAATAAGGAAAAAAATACTTTTAGAGTACAGGGCTCCATTCAAGTAGAAGTGCCACCATCTTTGTGACCCCTGGCCCAGACAGCCACCAAAGCGCAGCAAGGCAAAGCAATGAACTGTGGGAGGATAATGCAAGAGGGCCCTTCCAGATGAACTGGTGGGTTCTTTGAGCCAATCAGGGGGCAGGGCAGGGCAGAAGGACTGATGGATAGCCCTACCTGCCCAATCAGAAATAGGGGAGAAAGAAAGATGATGCAGAGCCCTTCAGAAGTGAGGTGGAAGTTTGGATGGGATGCTGAGCAGTGCAGAGCTGCCACACTATTAGAGAATTGGGGCCTCCCCAGGCTTGCTCTATGTGGGTCCTCCCAAGGGCTCACTCCTTTGAAATCCCACGGGCTCTCTCCTGGGCTTAATACTGTTAGAAAGAGAGCTGAAGTGACTGTGCCTGAAGGACACTGACTGAGTGAGTGAGGAACTGTGATAGTGGCAGAAGGGCACAGAGCAAGAGAGAGCTGAAAAGAGTCTTCCTGAGGGGCACTGCCTGATAGAGAAGAAGAAATAGTGCCAGAAGGGCACCATGATTGATAGAGGCCTAGCCCTTTCTAACAGATAGAGGGATACAGTACCCAATCAGGGTGTTGAAGCATGAGCAGACTTGATAGACCAATACTCTGCTGGCATCTAGTATGTTAGTATGTTAGCCAGGTCAAATGTCCCTTGAGCCTCCCCAGGACTCATCCAGAAGATTCATTGTGAAACTTCACCTGGATTCACCCATTCCTAAAAGCATTCCAGTTGAGCCGTTTGTGGAAGAGAAGCTGCTGAGAGGGGTAAGGCAATGGTGCATTCAAGAGACTCTGAACTGCACTGAGTGCAGAAAGAGACTTGCATCCTGTTCAGGACACCTCAGAGCCAGATTTGGGGGGCAGCTAGCACTTATCAAGTGGGGTAGATCAGGGAACAGGGAGTCACAGGTGCATGCCCAAGAATGAGTGTACTCTTGACCCATCGGGGGAGTCAGAACGTGGGGTCCCTCCTGAGTCTGGGCTCCTTTGGAACCAGTGCTCCTATTGTTTGAGTGTGAGTCAGAAGTGCTGTGTCCAAAGAAGTGGGGTCAGAAGGGCTTGGAAGCAGAGGAGTGTGAGCCAGAAGTGTTGCATCCTGAGAGTTGAGCCAGAAGGTCTGCAGTTTGAGAACTGATACAGAGTAGCTGCATTCATAGAGTTGTGAGCCAGGAATGCTGAGCTGTTGTCATCTGTGTGAAAGACTCCAAAGCTTCAGAACTGCTATTCTGCTCCTGTGTGCTGCTCCCTGCATCTTCTGAATTGCTATCCTGCTCCTGTGTGCTGCTCCCAGAATCTTCTGAACTGCTTTTCTGCTGCTCCAGTATGCTGCATCCAAGGGGCACGTGAGTGCTAGCATTGTTGGCTGGAGTTTCTGTTTTCCCCATCTGGATTACAATTGGGGTTTCACATTTTTTGAAAGTTCAGGCAATTCTGTTGCAGTTTCATTTCTAGTTATCAATTTGTGCTAGCACACTATGACCTGTTGGGGGGTTAAAACGCAAGCTTGCTTAGTTTCCTCATGTGCACCACCAAAAGATCTCAAGCAACATAACAATCAGGCCTACATGGGGACTCTAATATGACTCTTGGGTACCCACAGTCATTAGGTAGTTGTGTTTATACTTAAATCTATGGTTCTACTACTGGTACCAGTTATGCAGTATTTCACACCCTGTGTAATATATCTATCTCTGTGGGCCCCTTGCTTGGGTTGGTGCACTTTTGTATAGTTTACAGATTTATGGGGGAAGTGTTTATTGGTGACTTGCAAGTATTTAACCCATCTTTCCTTCCCCAGCTATCCAGGCCTGTGTTAGCTAATAAAACACTGTTAATTGTTTATATCTCTGAGTGCCCCCTCCATTTGTTCAATCTGACTGAATTATTGTTTGGTAAAGGTGGTCCCCAAGGAGTGGCCTTGTTCAGCGTAGGGAGGTACTGCATTCCAGAAGGCAGCACTACACACAGGAGGCACTGTTCTATTTATTATTTTGGAACAAACCCCCTATATTACAGGAGAACAAATGGACCCAGTCACCTCAACCAGATGTGTTCCATTGCAATCAACAGGCAGAGATGTGAACCTGGTCATTGTGCCAACTTGGGGTGGTGGGCGTCACATATAATATATAGTATATCCAGCAGCAGTATGGTCACTAACTGACTATTGTATTATCAAGCTCCCTTGCCCCTATAACAAATTTGGTCACTCATGATATGAATGCTAGACTACTAGTGATCAATATATAGTAAATGCAAGGAAACAAGTGTGCTCAATATTTAGTCTTTGTGAAAAGAATTCATACAGTACAGGATAAACATTGTTATGCTCTGCAAGCTGTAACAGTTTTATACAAGCCTCTAGGCACTTTGCACACAACTGCAGTCACAAAGTCAATAATGTAACAGTCTCTGCTATTATGACCTGTTTTATAGGACCTCTAAAGACCTGAAAAATATTGTGTACCAAGCCATTGCTTCTGTCTGTCTTGAATCACAATATTTATCTAACATTATTCAACTGTATTTAACTTGACGCTAATGATGTATTCCCAACTGACATCCTATGATAGCAGTTACTGGGCATTGTGCCAGCGAGAAAAAAAATTGCAAATGTTTTTTCTACTCAAAGTACAGTTTATATCAGCATATGTGATTGCTCATAATGTGGTCTTTATGTGATGTAACAAAAATAGGTGTTAAAGGGTGCATGTGGCTATTGGCCCCCACTAGAAACATCACAGTAGGAATCACTAGAACTCAGGTGCATTAGCTTCCCCCAAAACGGGAATTTTATGTTGTTCCATTCATTATTTTTGAGGGTAATTTCATGAAATCAGGGGCATTGTCCCTTACTGTCAATCTACAGCTCAGGCATATTCAGCAACTGAAGTCCGATTGCTCTGCTTGCGATATCCCTGTCATTACCCCAACCAAAGACTGTGATATCACACAAGCAGGGACATGCGACTTCAGTTACTGAATAAGGCTTAGTGGTAAGCAAACTGTAAAGGACAAAGAGACAGTATTCATGTACAGCAGATGTCCTCAATAGCCCTGTTTACATTGAGAAAGCTGTTACACACTAGTGTAGATAAATTGGAGAACCACACTGGTGTACATTTTCATGTATAAACTGTGCAGTCATCAAACTGGTGTGGCTCTTCTGCTCCTTTCCCAGACAGAGGGGGATGAAATGGTATAGATGGCTTCAAGTGCTATGTAAATGCTAATCACTTTTCACCTCACTGCCTGAGGGTAATTTAGCATCACAACACATAGGACAATCTTTGTCGGATGGGTCCTGCAATATAGTTCCCAAGGAACCGGTGTGACACCGGTGTGAAAGCTGATGTCCTTAAGGGGTGTGCACCAGTGACTTCATAAATGACCAGGTAGGGATTTTCACTGGTGTGTAACAGCTTCATCAGTGTAAATGGGGCTGTTGACAACTATGATTATTTTTTTTGCTGATGACTGGTGTTCCACTTTAGGACATTTGTTTTTGTAACAAAATGAAAGTATACTGAAAGCACATACTGTACTATAATGCAATACCAGCTGAAACTGCTGCCACAATGTGGAAACAGCATGTGTTGTTGCATGAACCTGCCTGAAAGGTTTACAACCCAGGTGCAAAATAATCACTGTTTTTCTTGCTATAATTCATGTTGTCAAATTTGCTTGTACACTTATGTCTGTTTGAACTATAATAGCATTTGTAACACGGCTCACTGCAGCCCGCCGGAATGGAGCCTCCGGATTCGCCGAAGTGCCACAGCTGACTGAAACCGAGCAGATATTAACCCACAGGTAACGTTCACTCAGTTAGTAGCAACTGTCGCCATGCAGGCACCAGAGGTAGCCGCCGGCTCCACCACCGCTGAGCCCCCACGGTGAAGCTACAGAAACCACCAAGCCTGCGCTGTCCGCCAGCGGCACCCGGCGTCGACTGGAGGCACCAGGCACTCAGCACAAGCCCCCGACCACGTGCCTGCAGCAAGCCGAACCAGAGACAGACCTCCTCTCCGCACCAGTCCTGGAACCCCAGTGACCCACCCACCCAGGAGCCCAGCAGTGCACTTCCGATGCGACAGCCGCAGGACCCTGACAGCCAGCCCACGTCTCTGTCCCGTGTCCTCTGTCCGTAGGGCTGCCGCTGCTCACCAGAGGTGATGCCGGTGTCCGCTCCATCACCACCGTGAGCCCCTACTGGCGGCGCTACAGAGCCATCAAGCCCCGCTGTCCTCCACGGCACCCAGAAGCGGCCGACCCAAAGGCAGCAGGCACTCAGCGTGAGCCCCCCCTGTCCCCAACCACGCGCCTGCAGCAAGCTGAACCAGAGACAGACTTCCTCTCCGCGCCAGTCCTGGAACCCCAGTGACCCACCCACCCACCCAGAAGCCCAGCAGCGCACTCCGATCGCGACAGCTGCAGGAGCCTGACAGCCAGCCCATGTCTCTGTCCCGTGTCCTCTGTCCTTAGGGTTGCCGCTGCCGTGGAGATGTCGGTAACATAAGGCTCGCCGTCGCCGCGATTTGAGCTTCTATACAGCGATTAATCACCTGCTGGCTCTGCCGGGATTGCTCGCTGGCGGTTGACCCTCGAGCTGCGCCTCGGCACCAACCCCCCCCCCCAGCGGGCATTAATCCACCGGCAGAGCCTTCCTCTGGCGGTGATTAATGCTTACTTGTACAACAGTATTTCTTTTTTTTACCACTAATGTATCCTATTCATATTGTTCTGCTCCTGTATCATGCACTGTATTATATTTTTGCTGCTCTTACATTGTACTTGGGGTACCTGTGTCGTACCTGAAAATGGCACCAGGCGCCTGTGTACTTACCCGGTCAAAAAGAATAAATAAAAAATACCCCCTCTCCCCACCCCCATAATTCTAAGTACAAGTTATTTATTACACCGTGCTCTGAGTGGCATCCATACACAGCAACATGCTCAGTCACCTCATTTTACAATTTACTGCAAATAATCATTAACTCAATCCATTTACCAGTTTGAAAGGAACCAGATCAAAGCTCAAAATAATGTGGGGAAATAATTATGAAATTAACCAATTTTACCAGGTCAAATGGGGATAGCTTTATAAACTATGTACTGAATTTTGTTATTTATTTCTTGAATGCTGTTAAAATAAGCAACAAGTTTAACACCAGTGGGCCAGATTTTACAAACATTGGTACGTGTACTTTGGTTGCTCCCGCAATTACTTTATATACAGTATAAGCCAATGATAAGTAATGATGAATAGGGATATGCAATGACCTGACTTCAAATATGCAATTTATCATCATGTGTAACTGTGTAGACCCTTAATTTATTTATTTACTTAAAATTTGTTAACTGGGAAACAGAGTTCTGTTGCCGTATTGGTCCTTGTGACAAAAGATGAAAAAAGAGATGATTTAATACCTTTTATTGGACCAACATAGGTGTTATCAAAGAAAATAGGTGCTTGACCTTTTGGATTACATAGAATCCTCCATCAGAAAACAATGACCATTGTTACTGTTGTCCTTGTTTGCTGAGGAAGGATTCTATGTAATCCGAAAGCTCAAGCATCTGTTTTCTTTTGTAACATCTACATTGACCCAATAAAAGGTAGCAAATCATCTCTTATTTTTCTGGATCTTTTAACTGGGAAAAGCACACTGAGCTGAGACTTGTTTCCAGGTGCGAGCTAGGGACAGGGGAGTAACAACACAGTAGATAAGTACAGATACAAACAAGTACAAATAAAATAAATTACAAGCATCAGTGTTACATGTTACAATAAAGACTAGCAATAAGTTGGAGACACGATACAGACAAGGTTGGACTGTTCACAATGTAAAGTATGATAAATATCATAAAATAGAAACTGGCAAAAGAGTGTAAAAATTCCTAGCTAAGCAGATGGTAGTCAGTTCTGGCTGTGGCCAACCTGAACTATCAGTTAAAAATGTCAGCACAGTGAACATATTTTATTTATTTATTTAAATTGTGTTAACCGGGTAGGCCTGCTGGGCCCCGAAGGTCCCTTTTTCAGGGGCGACCCGGGGATTGTTACATAAGGTTTGAACATACAGACAGGTATCACAGTGTCATACAGATCATACAGGGTTACTAAGACAGTATACAATTTTCCAATTTTTGTGCAAGAGGGCAGGAGATACATGGTATTAATTGGTACAGTCATAGTACAGTGCAGTGCGTATGATACGAGATACAGCAATGCAGATCAGTACATGTAAGGTCCACTGATGCTTTCAGAGTAGTACAAATAATACGGGGTTATGAATACACCATGCAGTTTCTGTAGGGGTGGGCAACAAATACATTATAGTATAGAATACAGCAGTGACGACAGGTGCAGAGGTGATAAGTACTTTTTGTGTCTACGGGAGGTTCTGTATGGTGTAGAGAACCAGCTCAAGCAGACATTACTCATTACACTTGTAGGGGAGCAGTGTCTAGTTGGTATGGATTGACATTAGGTGTGATTGTCTTAGCTGTTGGGGCAGTGGCAGGGACTTGATTTGTTAATGTGAGCATGCAGCCCCCTTTGAAGGAGGGATAATGTTGGAGCCTCCTGAAGATGGCTGGGGAGATTGTTCCATGACTCCAGGGCTAGGTGAGTAAAGGATTTTCTCCCTGCTACCGTGTAGGTCCGGGGAGTCTCCAGGAGTTTTTTGTTCGAGGAGCGGAGTGGTTGTCTGAGCGGCTTTAGGGCAAGTAGTCCATTCAGGCCTGCCAGAGGATGGGCATCCAGGATCTTATAGGTACAGTTTAGTAGGCGGTACTGGAGCCTATTGTCCAGGGATGGCCAATTGAGGGCAGTGAGGGCATCACAGTGGTGGGTCCTCGGGTAAGATTTAGAAGCAAAGCGAGCTATTTTGTGATATAGGGTCATGAGTCTGCTATGGTCCATTTTGGTGGTGCCGAGTACGATGGGAGCGGCATAGGTTAAAGTCAGGAGAAGGATGGTTTGTGAGATAGCCAGTCTAGTCTCTGCTATCATATTGTGGCTTAGGTGATAGAGAAGGCCCAGTTTTTGATGTATGTTTTTTGTCACAGCATCCACTTGGGGTTTAAGGGTGAGGCCTTGGTCTAGTATGAGACCAAGGTATTTAACTGATTGTACCACCTCTATATTGGAACCTGCCAAGGTAGTGAGTGGCAGGAGATGGTCCCTGGAGAGGCCCAGGGATTTTGGCCCAAACAGCATGGCCTTGGTCTTTGTGGGGTTAAGGACAAGGCGGTTCTCAATTAGCCAAGTCTCAGCCTTGGTGAAGTCATTTTGGAGCCGAGGTCCTAGATCAGATGGGTGATCCCCCATTCTGTACAGTACTGCATTGTCTGCGTACTGTGCTAGGGAGCTTCTCCTGCAATGCCCATAGAGGTCATTTGTGAATAGGGAGAACATAAGCGGACCTAAGATTGAACCCTGAGGGACTCCCTCAGTTAAGGGAAGGGGTTGTGAGGTGACCCCTTTCCACTTGACTTGTTGAGTGCGGTCCATGAGGTAATTGCTGAACCAATGGAGAGAGTGTTGATCCAGCCCTAGTTGGCTACGCTTTGTAAGCAAGAGTGGGCGATCCACCAGGTCAAAGGCCTTAGAGAGGTCCATGAACACAGCCCCAGTTGGGGTACCCTTGTCCCAGGCTGTGAGGACATCAGAGGTGAATTTGATGAGGGCAGTATTGGTCCCATGCTTTGGTCTAAAATCATGTTGTGTGGGTGCCAGTAACCTGTTGGCTTCCAGGTAGTCTCTGAGTTGGCTGTAAACTAGCCACTCCTGAATCTTAGCCAAGTGGCAGAGAATGGAGATGGGCCTATAGTTTCCTATAGGTTCCCTTGCTCCGCCCTTGTGGATTGGGACTACATGAGCCCTTTTCCATGTTAGGGGGACTGCACCTTCCTGTAGGGATCTGTTTATTAACTGTGTCATAGGCAGAGTGATGGCTGGGGCAGCAGCCCTGAGCAGCCTAGGATCCAGCCCGTCGGGTCCCGGAGTTCCACTGGGATTTAAGGATTGAAGGAGGGACAGCACATCTTTGGTACGCACTATCTGTAGATGGAAGTTGGTGATCGAAGGATCCTTAGTTTCAGTGATCGTTGGACTCTGAGAGCTGCATGTGGGGTTGGGTCTGAGCGCCCCCAGGTCGGTAAAAAAGCAATTGAAGGCTGTAGCGACCTCCTCTCCATCATTGAGAGATGTGCCGTTATATGTTATGTTACCCTGCTGGGGCAGTTTAGTGCCTTTTATCAGGGAGTTGATGCTTGTCCAGAAGGAATTTGGGTCAATTAGAGTTTGCCTCTGCAGGGATTTTAAGTAGTCCCTTTTGGCATTCTTGGAGCTTCTTTGGCACTGATTCCACAGTGATCTATAGGGAGGAGTCAGCAGGGGTGGCGGAGCTCCTTGCTGTTTTCCAGGCTTTGTCTCGGACTATCATCTGTGCCTTAAGTTCATGTGATATCCACTTGTGGCAGTGGCCCTTGGCTCATCTGGTTCTAATTGGGGCGTGCATGTTAGCCACAGCAGAGAACGTGCACTGGAAAAACTGTGCTGCATCAGCCGTGCTCCCTAGGTGTCTCACCGGAGACCAGTCTATGTTGCTTAGGGACCTTTATTTATTTATTTATTTTTGATAACCGGGTAGGTGCACTAGACAAATAAATGCTTATTTTCAGGCACAACCCAGGAGGGTACAAGTCGAATGACAAAAGTGATCAAACTATTGGGTGGTAAAAGTACAGGTCAGATTAGAATAAACAAACAATGGGGAAATAACAGGAAAATTGCACATATCTACGCTTGTACACATAAGAGAAATTGTCAGAAGCTATAGAAACAGCATAACATACTTAAATGGGAATACAATCAATACAAATAGGAATGTACAGCTGACATATAATTACCAACCAACAAACCAAACTTTACTTTTTCAATGCTATTCCACCATAGATAATAGCATTTTACAAAATTTAAAAACACAGTATAATCAACTCTTTTAAAAACACACAACAAAGTTTCTAAAACATAGCAGGAGTCTAAATACCAGCATACGCCAACTCAAATAAATGAGTTTTCAAGGCAGAGTAACATAGTCAGATCTATGTAAACCTGTCAATAACCAGCTGCAGGCACCAGAATTCCACCCCCAGTAGCCCTAAGTATAGGGCATAGCAGTAATCAAGGCACAAGGTCACTAAGGCATGGACCAACATTGGGAGGTCATCAGTTGGGACCAGGTGCCTTATCTGGGTGACATTCCTTAGATGATAAAAAGAGGACTTGACAATGGCCGACACCTGAGTCTTAAGTGTCAGTCCATTATCAAGCATGACACCCAGATTTCACACCTGGTCAGAGGTCCTCAGCCAGTTGCCCCCCAGCCAAAGCCTGGATGGCTGCCAAGCTGAAGATCCCTCCACTCAATGACCTTGGTCCACAACCAACACCCCAGTCTTATCTGGATTCAGCCTGAGCCAGCTGGCACTCATCCACTCCCAGATCTCAGCAAGACAGTAGTTAAATACTGTAACAGCATCATATGGTCTGGGCACAAAGGAGAAATACAGTTGAGTATCATCTGCATAACAGTGAAAACTCAACTCATAGCACCTAATAATGTCTCCCAACAGCAGCATATACACCGCAAACAACATGGGGGAAAGTACAGAGCCCTGTAGCACTCCACATGGCAGGGAGGTAGGAGCCGAGGAAAACACCCTGGACTCCACTTTCTGTGTCCTACCAGTGAGGAATGAATGAAACCATCTGAGGACTGTGCCAATCAGTTCACAGAAAAGCCGTAGGCATGCCAGCAACACCCCATGATCCACGGTGTCAAATGCTGCAGAGAGATCAAGGAGGACCAGGACAGAATGGATCCTCTGGTCCCTCGCTATCAGAAGATCATTAAGTACCCAGATCAACCTGTCTCAGTACTATGTCTCTTCCTGAAACCGGACTGGAGAGGATTATAGATGTCATGGGTGGTCAGATGATCCTTGAGCTGCAATGCAACGGCCTTCTCAATTACATATGAGTAACAATCTAATACAGGCAGAACAGGCATCAAGTCAAATAAGTATATAATATATATAATAAATAAGTATATAAATATTATGTAACCCAGGTTAAGAGAGGAAGTTGTGGAAGTAAATACAGAGTCGCAGGTTGAGCAGGGAGCATGAAGGAGCAGCTAGAGTAGAATGAGTAGAAATAAGGATTTAAGTAATTGAAAAAAGTAGTATAGAGGGGAGGAGTGTAGGTAAACAAGGATGTGATTAACCTAGGAGTGCATAACAAGAAAAACAATTTATAAAAGTGGTGATTCCACTAGTAAGTTATGGAAGTCCTGCCCCTATCAAGTGATGATAATGTGTGTATTTTGAGTCAAACCATTGCACGTCTGATTTATACATCATTTGTTTACTAGTCAGAATTTAAAATCACCCCTACCACTACAAAGAGGGGTTACCCAGGGCTCAATTTTAGGCCCCCTCCTTTCTTCTATTTATATTAATTCTCCATGTGATAATATACACACTGCAAAACTGCACTTTTTCGCAGATGACACCATCCTGTACATTTCTAAACCCGCTTTACACGATATAACCACCATACTCCAATCTGAATTCAACCAACTACAACACAGCCTTATTAGATTGAACTCCTACTAAATGCAAACAAAACATAAGTAATGTGCTTTGCTCCCTCTTTGACTGCTTCACCTTCTTCTTCTACACAAAATGCTTAATTCATAATAACTCTACTAGGAGATTCCCTAGAAGTCATAGATAAAATTCAAATACTTGGGTCTATGGCTAGATAACCGCCCCTCTTTTACTGCCCACATTGAAATACTCACAAAATAAGTTAAAAGTCAAATTAGGCTTTTTTCTTTTAAATAAATCCCTGTTTCCCATTGACATTAGGAAAAGGCTAGTCCAAGCCACCTTTCTCCGTCTTTTGGATTATGCTGACATTTTGTACTCCAACTGTTCCCCTTCCTATCTTTGTAAACTGGATGTCCTCTACCACTGAGTCATTCTTTTTATAGTAAATGCTCCCTCCAGGACCCATCACTGTCTCCTATACCTGGCTGCAGGCTGGACATCATTGACATCCAGAAGGAAGATGCATAGCTGTACTTGGAGATACAAAGCCATGTTGAACAAACTCCCTCAATATATTACATCCCTGTTCCACCATTCCCTCAGCTGTTACTCACTAAGGAAAAACACCACAATCCTATTAGACAACCCCAAATTCAACACCCAATTTGGAAAAGCTGCTATTAGCTTTGCACTGCCGGCCATTTGGAATAATCTCCAAAACACTCTTAGGCTCTCAAGTTACTTATCTTTTACATTGCCAAGTCTTTAATACGCAGCTCACTCAAGGAGGATTGTCGCTGCCACACTAGCTAGCCTAGCCCTTTGGAATTACTACCTTACACTATGTGAGCATGTCAAGCTCTTATGGCCATTGCACTTATCACTACTGTGCACTTACTGGGCCAGATATTCAAAAGGGTTGCTCCATGCGCAATAGGGTTGCTCCAGCGCAAGTCCGAAAATGCGCCATTCTGCGATATTCAGCGGGAGGCAGATGCACCCCCCAAATCACGCTGAGCAAGAGTGCAATGATAATGAATGCATGCACAACTGAAGGGGGAGGAACCATGCATAAATGGTGCAGTGCGATATTCAACAACATGCGCCATGCGCAATAGGGGAGCAAGCGGAAGTTGCGCGATAGCGGAAATGAGCCAAAATAAAAAGGAAAAAGGGAGAGGCGCAAGAACGCTACAGGGAAGGCACATGTGGCTGAACTCTGGCCAGACACACAGGGCAGAACAGACACACAGGGCAGGACAGGGAAAGGGCACCCTGAACCCACACGCACAGGGAAGGTGTGGGGAGCCACAGCCAGAGTGCAGAAGGGGGAAGTGCCACACAGCACTGAGGCCGCCAGAGGAAGGTGTTCCCGGTGCAGGGGAAGTAACAGGCAGGACAGCAGGGGGAGCACAGAAACAGCTTCCGGGGGGAACACAAGCCAGAGACATGGCCAGTGCCACCATCCAGATGGAGGCATTAATGAGGGGGTGAGAAGGCAGGCAGCAGGGGGGCACGGCCGTGGAAGGGCCCGTCGGCGGTATGCCCACAACAGGCAGTACCGAGCCCGCACCAGCTTCGAGCTGTACAGCGATACTGAGATCGTGGGCCGGTACCACCTGAATCGAGCAATTCTGAGGAGGTTCTGTGAGCTGTGCAGTGATGTGATGCAGGCACCCACACGACAGAGCCATGCTCTGTCAGTGGAGACAAAAGTGACAACTTGAATGTGCCTGCTCGCCACGGGTACCTTCCAGAGACCAACAGGGGACACCACAGGCATAACCCAGTCAGCTGCATCACGCCACCTCACCCAATTCCTCAGCACTGCTGCCACATGCTTCGAGTACATCCATTTCCCAAACACACCGGGCGGAGAGCACACAGCAACATACAGGAGTTCCACAGGGTAGCAATCGATGTCTGGCATGCTAGGCACAGACTGCACCCATGTGGCCATCTGCACACCACCTGGCCCCGAAGGGGCCACATATATCAATCAGAAGGGCTATGCAAGCATCAACTGCCAGGAGGTGTGCGATGCCAGGGGGTGCATAATCAATGTCTGTGCCACGCACCCTGGGGAAGCACATGATGCCTTCATCTGGCACCAGTCGGCACTGTGCCACAGATTTGAGAGTGGGGACATCCCCAATGGCCACTTAGTGGGTGTGTATGCAAACCATGCAGAAAAACATAGAGCTTGGGAGGGGCATGGTCAGAGGTGACATGGGTGTTGGCCTAGATGGCCCAAGGCAGGGCGATGTTGATCACCAAACTAACCTCCACCCTCTACACACAGATGACAGTGGATACCCACTCCGTCCCTGGCTGCTCACACCATACCGGCGGCCCGCGACCCCATCGCTGCAACGCTACAATGAGGCACATGCCACCACACGCAGTGTCATCGATCGGGTGTTCTGGATGCTGAAGGCATGTTTCCGTTGCCTGGACACGTCTGGCGGTGCCTTACAGTACAGCCCCTCAAAGGCCTGCGGGTTATTCCTGGCCTGTTGCATCCTGCACAACATGGCCAACGCCTGTGGGATAGCCATGCAGGTCAAAGAGGGGGACAGCGATGGGGACGATGAGGACGCTGGTGAAGATGGTGATGGGCAGCCCCCCCTTGGGTGATGGGACCCCCGACTGACCCGGCTGGCACAGCTACACCGGGACACCATCACAGGGGAGCACGTCAGCCAACCCAGGTAAGTCATGGGGCCATGTGCAACCACTAGTGGCAAAGGCACAACCCACAGACATGCATGGACACACACCAGGGGTGCATGCTGTCAAGGGAAGTGGCCAAGCATGGAACCGCACACACCACCAGGGATGGATGAGGTCTAACACGGCACGCAGTCATACACACACACACACACACACACACACACACACACACAACTCACAAGACATGCACAAAGGGTAGGAGGCATGCCGACCCAGACCGCCACCCCTAGCCACACACACGTCCACAGACCACCACGCCCACTGCCTGTCATTGTGCATGTGTCAGATGCTGGGCACCATTGCATAGTGGTATACAGCACAACGCAGGCATCATCATGCACATGCCACAGCGGACAGCAGCTGGGAGGGTGTGCAGATGGAACATGTGTGTGCGTGCAGGGCCGGGTACCCCACCCATGCATTGTCCGCTGAATGGCACAATGCACACAGGGCAGCATCAGCCAGTAGCCATGCTGGGAGACAGGTCAGTCACGTGCCACAGTACCACGGCCACCACAGATGCATGGGTGGCCCCGCTGAGATCCACCAGCAGCGACAGGCTGACCACTGGCCTCATGGGGTGGCACCAACGGTCCCCTAGGGGTTCCACTGCATGAACACGACCGTGCTTGCGCAGGGGTCTGCAGCACACCGAACATGCCTGCAGTAGGCATGCTCGGGATGCCCACAGCTGAAGCCGGTGTCGACAAGGATGGTGTCACACGACGCCGGGAACAAGGGGTGGACATTGCACTGCACGGTGTCTGTGACGCATGGGCAAATAACTATGTGCCCATTGTGGCCATGACAGCTGTGAATGCCTGTGTTTGCCTGTCAATGGCAGTGGTCACATCCTCCCGCAACTGGTCCATCCCTGCCAGGAGCTGAGCGGTGTCTCTGCTGCACCACTCTTCTGCCTGGTGCAGAGCCACACTCAGTGCATCCACCGCCATCACAAGCCGCATCTGCTGATTCACTTATGCTTGCAGTATGCGGGTGTGCTCATCTAAGAGGTCATCTGCCTGATTGGCATGCTGTCCCTCATGGTGTTCGCGGCCCTGATGGTCATCACCCCTTGAGGGTGGGTGCTGGACACCAGGGCCAGGCCTGGGCATGTCCACAGGTGGTGCACTGATGCTGCCCCCTGACACTGTACCCCCATGGCCATTGGCCAACTGCTGATGCTGCCCCTCTGGCTGACGTTCTCCAGGGCTCAATGGTGCCACCACAGTGGCTGCCATAGCCTCACTGTCCTGGACACACACCAATGCTGCCCCACTGGTGCAGACAGGCACAGGCTGGGACTGTGATGTCATGCAGGCCTCCACGGCGGCACTACCCACAGCCATGGCCGTGATGTCACCTGCTGTCTGGCCATCCTGTGGCCCACACGTCTCACTGCCCATGACGTTAGCTCCATGATCGTCGGTGACAGATCTGGCACCAGCCTGAGTCTCAGCATGCTGGCATCCATGAATGCTGGCACACTGGGACACGGGCAGGGCCTCCTCCACACCTGCTCCACCAACATCAGTCCAGACGTCCAGGTGGGCCCACTGTCGCACTGACCCCTGTATGCCTGTGGAGGTGGACGGGTCCTCCTCCATCTCCATGCTACTGCCCTCAGTGGAGAAGCCCACCACCGCTGACCCATGTAGACGCTCAGAAGCTGTAGGGGAAAAACAGCAGCATTAATGTATGTGACCTACCCTGCCCCCCCAATTGACAGACCATGACCTACCATGCAGTGACGGGCTGCCACCTGTCTGGAATCCACCACCCGGAACACCCTCGATGGTACAACACTGCATCCTGCCAGCAACCTGCTCTTCCTGTGGGGTCAGGCATTGCACCTCTGGCTGTCCCCCACCGGTCGCAGACCATGCTGCCCTGATGGCAGCCACCTTCTCTTTAATTCTCCGCCTGTCCATGCCCATCTTCTTTTTGCACTCCTGCATGGAGCGCTGGTGGCTATCATGCAGGTTGACAGCACGTGCCACCTCCTCCCATGCAGCAGCATGGACCTGTGGTGTTCTCTGGCATCCACTGAGCAGCGGATCCTGGTCGAGGTAGGCCTCAAACAGGGCATCTGTCTCTCCCTTTGTGAAGTTTGACCTCCTCTTTCGCCCACGTCTCTGTTCCTCTTCCTCCACCTCATGATCGGTCATGATTCATCCTGTGAGAATGACAGGTGTTTCCTGTGACTGTGCAGTCCCATGCATGTCCCAAACACCACAGTCCACACTCCCAAACAGCATGCAACTCACCACAATAGACTGCAGTAACCGACTATGGTCAGTGCAGCCCAATGTCGCATTTTTATAGCGCAACCCATACAAATGAGGCGAGGCGCATCTTTAAGTGGATGCAAATGCAGTGACTGCACCATTAAATGGCTGATTAGATGATTTGCACATGCCGGCTGAATATCGCGCTGTTGTGCTTTGCACAATTGTGTTGAATGTGCTGAGCCAAGGGTGCAGTTCTGTGACATGCACAGTACACACCTAAGTGCGCATGCCTGGGTTGATGATGCAGGCACCTGCCATGCTGCTGGCGTGCTGTGCATGGGAGGCAATACAGAGCATGGCCACCACTGTGCCAGTGGCGCTACAGCGCTGTTCACATATATGGCGCTGTGGCACTGGGGCGTCATAGGGGCACTGGGGCAACAGCGCTGTAGGCCACTACAGGAGGTGGCACACAGGCACCCAATCATGCTACATGCATTGGGTTCCAATCGCGCTGTGGCGTGTGCCAGAGACCCTTGACCCTGTGCCCGACCTTGGCCCCCTAGGCGCCATGCATCAGGCATGGGTGCACCACTATTGCACTGTTCGGTGACAGCGCAATAGGGAATGGCAGTGCTGTACTGCATAGCATCTGCATGTGGCAGGACCGCGCTGCCGAGTGCCATTTTGAATCCACCACACTGAAGAGATGACACGGAAGCGAGCGGTAATGTGGAGCCAGGTTGAGCTAGCCAACCTGGTGGCAATAGTTGAGCCCCATGCTGGGGCTTTGTTATGGGGATGCACCCCTGGACAGGGCCAGGAATGTGGTGTGACAGGAGGTGGCCGACGCCCTGGAGAAGGCCACCGGTATGGGTCGCACGGCGGAGCAGTGTCACCACCGTTATGGAGACCTGAGGTGCAGGGACCCGGACCTGCTTGCCCACCTGCGGGCATGTGCCAGGAGGGGCATGGTGCCATGGCCAGGTAGATGTCACATCCATACACTATTATCGTCCATATGGGTATCATGATTGCATGTGTCTGGCTCATGGAGGGGGGCCGTCCAGTGTTGGCCGTGGTGGTGGTATCAGGGTGTGGGGTGGATGGGTATGGCTGTGTGGGATTGCACACACATGGGGTTGGGGGGATTTTGCTACCAGATTGTACTGATGTTCCTCTCTCCATGTTTGCACCTTAGGGCCCGAAGAACGCCGGCAGGCCAGGGAATGGAGGCACCACCTGGAGGAGCAGCAGGGCAAGAGGGATAATGGCAGTCAGCAGTGTGTGGACTAGACTGATGATGGTGAGTGCCTTACATCCATGATTACTATTGCATGCTGTATAACTGGGTGGGCAGCGGGGCATGGCCACCATCTATTGACACCACTGCCATGCACGCAACTTGTTACAGTCAGCACTGTCCAGTGGCACTGCATGTCTAGGAGTGCATCGATGGTGGTCCATGCGTGCACCGGGCACATGGCTATGGCACTGCCTTCACACCGCATAGCCAAGTCACTGTACGGCCATGGTGCTGCTGTGCAGAACATGGGCGGTGGGTGTGTGCAGTGGTCCACATGGCTGTGGCTGCCTGGATAGGCAGGTCTTATGGACACGGTCACTGTGGGTGGTCGCACACCATCACAGGGGCGTGGTACATGGCTGTATGCCATGCACAATGGGTGGGCTGCAGGGGGCTGGACAATCACACTTATTGACTCTGCTCCCTCGTCCTAGGTGGACGGCTACTCCAGGAGCTGGAAAGGAGTGTTTGGGAGCTGCTCCTGGTGGGAAGGGCAACACTGGAGCTGTTACAGAGGATCCACTGCCACAGGGTGAGGAGGAGGAGGAGCGGCAGACATAGGCACCATGTGGAGGAGGACCGGGGCGCACATTAATGTCTCCATGCCCCTACTACCACCTTCCCCCCTTGACCCACCCTCACACCCCTTCTTCCCTCTCCAATATGTTCACCCCTGCCCCTTACCCACCCCCATCTGTTATGTGGCCCATCTCCCCCCTTGTAAATAGTTGTATATAGGTTTTGTTACTTCTTTTAAATATAAGCATTTTGTTATGACAACTGTGGTGGTCTCTGATTTGCAGCGGGCTACAGGTGCTCAGCTGCAGTGGTGTGCATGGTGTCAGGGGTGGTGCATGCATGGGCGTGTGTGTGTGTGAGTGTGCAGAGGTGAACCACCTATGGTGTGGGCAGGGGGATCAGTCACTGTCTGTGGATTGTGTGTTGTACTCTGTGCACTGGATGCCTGTGTGCAGTGGTCCATGGGGCCTGCACTGTGTGCATGGCACCCCGTCAGACCATCCATGGCCTGTGCAGCTGACATCCTTGCATGTCTGTGATATGCACGGTCTGCTGGCGTGTCAGTGGTGGCAGTCCATGCTGGATAACAGCTGCACCCAGCACAATGCCAGGTTGCCTTCCATCACCAGTATGGTGCACTTCTGCCTCCAGTGACACTGTGGCCTCCGCTGTTGTTGTCCCCCCTTCATGCTGTTGCTTGTGTCTGTTGCAGGAGATGTGCTCCAGTGTCTGTCACCTGTGCTCCGGCGGCATGCTGGTGGCATACAACTTCATGGTGCCTGCGCAGGGTGTCTGGCACACCTGTGCAATTTAGGGGTGCTGGCCATGTGTACACGTCAGCAGTGGCCACACGCCAGTGGCTTGGTTGACCCACTACTGTGTCCCTGTGTTGGTGTGCCCTTGGGTATGGGTGGGTGCTTGTCCATGCACTGTGTTGCATCCTGTGTGGTGCATGCATCCATGCTGCACTGTGCATGTCTGTGCTGGCTGTTGTGGCCAGTGCTGGGATGGGATGTATCCTTGGGAGGGTGTGCAGGGTGCTGTACCACTGGAGGTGGGGTCCAGGGCATGCCGTCGCATGTGGGGTACCTCGTGTGGCAACGCATGGTCAGTCTCTCAGCTGTACCTCGAGGGGAACATGCAGGGTGGCACTGTGTATGCTGTTGTTGCACTGCTGTCTGCTGCAGCCCGCAGCAGGTTGCACATGGTGGTGATGCCTTGCATGGCTCCATGGTGCACAGGGTTGCATTGTCACAGTGGGTGTGGTGGCATGCATCGGGTGTCCTGCACTGTTAGGCGCTACTCCTGGGAAGGGTGTATGGTGACTGTGGTGCAGGGTGTGCTCTGCATTGGTGAGATGGGCCATGGGGTGGTTGGCCCTCCTTGTGTGCTGGTCACAGCTTGCCAAGGGGTTTGCTGGGGCACCATCGCCTGGCTGTGGGTTGGTTGCTGGTATCCATGGGCCGGTGGTTATTCCAGCTCTCCCCCAGTTGTGCAGTGCATGGGGTGTGGGGGACAATGTCTGTTCTGCTGAGTGTTCCTCTGCCCATCTGTGGCATGGGTGGTGGGTCCCTGCATCCCTGGTTGTGCTGTTGCGTTTCTGCTCTGCTGCAGGGGGGCATCCCTTGTTGCGCTATGGCACATCAGATATGCTCAGCTTCACATCCCTAGTTGCACTATGGTGCAGGTGGTGCGATATTCAGTCGTCAGCCGTAGGCGCATCTTGGCCTGCGCAGTTTTTGAATATCGCACTTCTTGCGCATGGGCGCAGTGGACTTGCGCTTGCTCCTGCTGTTGCGCACTTTTTGGGCACAGTTTGAATATCTGGGCCATTATGTTTATGACTGCTTTGCTGGTTGTAAATGATTGTCCCTTATGGAATAGGCTTATTATGACTATTCTAAACTAACTATTGCTTTATCTCTTGTACCTTCAGTTTTGTATTGTTACTTGGTCATTATTAATATTGTTTCTCTTTATCTACTACGTTGTTGTATTTGTCTTGTCTGTTGCAGGATCTCCTTGTAAATGAGCTTGCTCAATGGAGTTATCCTGATGAAATATACTTACACTTTAACTACATCTATTGTTTGGATGAAGATTAAGCTGCCTCTCTTTGATTTCAATGGCTGGCTTCAGTACTGCACATGGCAGTTGTGATGTCACCATCATTATGAAAGCTGCTATCTGATTGGTTTAGCATTCCATTGTGATGAACCTAACAGGACAAGAAATCATTGTTGACATACTCAGCTCACAAAATAATATGATATCTTGTGAGTTGGGAATAAGATATCACTTTTTTCTTGTTGGTTTAACTTTCTTGGTGTTATCTGAATCTAGATATGTAACTGAAAAATCTGATTCATTTTATTGAGATTTCACAGGGATATTGTACTGTATATCTAGATACACTGCTACTTATCTCTTGCTGCCCCTGAATTGCATTTCAGAGAGACAGCTATAAAATCCACAAAGGAAATTTACACATCGGGATTCAAGATCATCACAATATAATAGTTCTAAACCACTCCAATTAACAAATCATAGTCATTTTACAATGCAAATGAGCCATCATAACCAAATCACTAACAAAATACAATAAAGTCTTAAAATTATTTATGCACCATGTACTGCACTTGTGACTAAATTACTGTTCGCAGCATATCATATTAGAAAAGATAAAAATAACACAAGAGCATGATTAAAAGTGCAAAAAAGAGCAGTAAAACCAATATCAGTTCCAACAAGTCAGAACTGTGACACATGGAAGAGACAATAAAGTCAGCAGCATGGCTAGAACTAAAATATATATTAGAAATACTGCCATAACTCTAGGTATGTCTATCCATAGATAAGGCAGAAAAAACTTCAATATGGCATTTGCCACATCGAGATTGCAAGCATCCAATATGGGCAGTTTTACAGGTTAGGTCAAAAACTGGGACGTATATTAAAAATAATGTAAACCTGTTGCTTCAACTAAGACCCAAGCCCAATGAAACCCTGCTCCTCCATATAAACCTGTCAGTACGTGAACAATACAACAACAGAAAAAGCACTTATGTTCCGACTGCTGCTGATCAGTCAAAGAGTGCATGGCAGCATTAACCTTTTCCACAAGTGATTGTTGCCTTGTTCAGAACTTCATGACTCCCAGTCCAGCATGTTTCGTGTAAACTGGCAGGCAAGGTGGTGCAAAGTCTGATGACACTAAAGTGGGGGTACTCAGCAAAATCCTGAGCCGCTGAAGTGCTAGTGAAGGTGCTCCTGTGCCATCTGCTGCTGATCAGCCTGAGCCTGAGAGAGTGCAGGGTTGCACCAATGTTTTCTACCAGTGACTGTTGCCTCATTAGGAACCCCCTGCATCCTGGTCCATGTGTGTATGCAGTGTGAAGTGGAAGGCAACGGGAGGTGGAGGTGTACCAGGAGGCTGCTGATGCTAAAAAGTGGTGGAGCTCAATAGTTAAACAGCCTGTGCCACATGCACAAGTGGCACTCATGGGTATTGCTTTCTTAGGAGCAGTGAGTGTCAGAGGTGGAAGTCTGAGGGGAAGGTGTTTTAAATTTTTGTGAATTACAATTGATGTTATTTATTACTTTTTTCTCCCACAGGCTCTCAATACTTGAATTTAGGTTGTAACTTTGTGTGTTAATTTGTCTCTGTTTAACTTTTTATTAACACAGTGCTTCACTCTGTTTTGTTTTTATTAATTTCATTTGGTAGCCTGGCTGAACTTAGCTCAGGTATTTTTAAATTACCAGCTCTAGCAGTCAATTGGTCTGTGACACTGTCATATTTCAGAGGATACACATTTATAGTAGTTTGTCTTCACTTGAATACCAAAGTACTGATATGGTCTAAAATTTTTATTTCTATATCTTATCAAATTTGTTAATGAACTATAAGTGTTCTTTTAAATTTTTTCCAACTGGCCACAGCTCAGTGCTATGCATAACTAGTAACAATTATCAGGACAGGAAAGTTATGTGTTACACTGAAACCTTTTTAGGTAGTCTATTAATGTTATTCAGAGATTTTCATGCTAATCCTGCTCCCTTCTTTGCCTCCTTCAATCATGACTCTGTGAACCTAAATGTTTAAGCTAAAAAGGGATTGTTTTTTCCATGCAAATGTGCAGAGTCCTACCCTAAAAGTCAATGGGTACATTGTGATCTGCCTGACTTTCCGATTCTTATGGAGATGCAGCTGAGCAGGAAAGCTGCCAATGCTCTAACTGCTTCAGTATTGATAACTATTCATCATATCACCAAGACCATAATAAGATAGGTGAGGGGGTTGTTATCTATGCTCAGGACAGTTTTAAAACTAAGAAAATTTCAATTTTACAGTACGCCCTTATGGAATATTGTGAATTACTTTCAATTAAAGTCTGTCTACTGTTGCCAGATGTATTCTGTTGTTAAGCAGCTATTGTCCCCCTGGGTTTTCATGCAATACATATGATAATATTACTTATATACTACACACCTTTCTCACCTCTCATAAATTATCACTAATGGGCAATCTGCATACACACTGGTTAAGTCCAACCAAATCCAATCATACCATCAATGTTGCTTTAGAAATTGGCATTGATCAACTGATCTCAGAACCTATCAGAAACATGGTTGTAAATATTGGCACCACTAGCTTGTTAACTTTAATTTTTAAAAATAATAAGGCATCTTTTTCTTAGAGGGTCTTTCATCTGATCCTTTTAGTGATCATATTGTTATTTTTGTGTACTCCCCTGCAACACAGTATGTGGCCCAGGATGCTAGTGAGTCACCAACCAAGATAGCTACCCAAGTCCATAGCTCCAGAAAAGCTGCTCCAATATCTTTCAAAATCCACCAATTAGACTGCTGTCTTATGGAGGCAACATATTTTACAGTCTACAGCAGTCAGATTTCAGCAGAACAATGGAAAAGACAGGCAGAAGACTGTGTACAGTCAGCAGCTTGACCTAAGGTGCAAGCTCGGTGTGCACTGCATACATTATGTGTGGAAAACGGTGGTAGCCCTGACACATACAGCGGTCAATGTGACCGACCTCACTGATATGAAAAAAAAAATGCTCCAGACATTAGTGGCAGACATTTCTGAAATTCAAAAGTCAGTGTGGTAGTTGAAAGATAGGGTATAAGTGGTGGAACTTCACATTACCAACTCAGAGCTTTTCACCATGTGGGCTGAGTCCCAGACAGTGGAACACTTGGACCAGCTTGCCCGCCTAGAGCAACAACTCCAATGTCTATTGCTGAAAGTGGTAAACCTCGAACATAGAGGTTACTGAGATAATCTTCAGCTCATGGGACTCCCTGAGGCAGCAGAACTGGATGACATGGTGCTCTTCCTGCAATTCATGCTGGCTGTGGGGCAGCAGTCTTCTGGGAGTCTTTCTGGAGGCTGAGATGCTGCCCTATTTGCAGACAACTGTCTGCCCTGAGGGAGGAAGTTGCCCGTCTTCAGGCCACACTGGACAGTAGTACGGGGACCTTCCCCCAGGCCACAATGGACAGTAGAAAGGGAACCTCCCCCATCCAGGGAGCACCAGAACCACCACCACTACCTCAGAGGTTGCAAAGAAAGCACAGCAGCTGGACCACAGTGGGCTCAGAGAGGATGAGGATGGTGGAACAGAGGCACACCCAGACAGATGTCACACACCACAATCCATACACCATTCTGGGGGAGCATAGCTCCCCTATGGATACACCCGCAGGGGAGACTAAGGAGGCTGAGGACAACTGTCACAAGGGAGGCCCACAGAAAGGAGGCAGAGGACACCACAAGGAAAGGAAGCAGCTCCTGGTGGGGGACTCAATTATTAGGGGGATAGAACTGGGAGGAGCTGGGAAATCTGAAGCAAGGTGCCTGCCTGGTGCCATGGCTTGGAGGGACAGGAAGTGCATTCTCAGGATCACAACAACAGCTGCAAGGGATTCTGAGCTGGACGTAATTGTCCACCTAGGGACAAATGACTTGGCTCATCATGAGGTTAGAGCAGTGCAGGAGGACATTGCAGAGTTGGGGAGGGGCCTAAGACAAGTAGCACACACAGTATCCTTCTCAGAGGTGCTGCCTGTCAAAGGCATGGGGGAGGCGAGGGTAATTGGCACCCATGCAGTTTAATGAATGGTTGAAAAAATGGTGCGGAGCACAGGGGTTTGGCTTCATTGGGGACTGGGGTTCCACCTGGAGGGACACCAGCCTATACTGGCAGGATGGTCTACATCTGTCCAGGAAGGGAACAAGTCTTTTGAGCAATCGGTTTAAATGCTTCATTGGCAAGCTTTTAAACTAGTCAATGGGGGAGGCACTGACAAGCAGCAGAAAAATCCCAGCCTCTCCCTACAAAACAGGGTACTAAATGAGAAAAAGACCAAGGTAGAACGGTCAGTGGGGGATGCTGCAACAGAAGGTAAGGCCATTAAAAAATGGAGAGCAATGAGTACCAATGCCCGTAGTCTAGGTAACAAGCTCCTGAATTAGTGGCCTTGATGGAGGAGGAACATCTGGATATTGTGCAGTCACAGAAACATGGTACACACAAACCATGACTGGGACATAAACATACCAGGATACACTATCTACAGGAGGACAGGGAGGGTAAAGAGGGGAGGAGTAGTTCTTACATAAGGGAAGGAATAAAAGCAACAGAACAAAGGGTAAACAGGGAGGAGAAGAAGCACTGTGGGTAAATTTGGAGACAGGCAATGGCACCACAATCCGCACAGGTTAGAGTACAGAGACTTTCTCAGGGGAGGAAATGGACAAGGAAATGATAGAAAGTATACTTAGAATGGCAGAAAAAGGGAGATATTGCTGATGGGTGATCTGAATATGCCAGATGTTAACTGGAGTGCAGTTGCAGCAGCCACTTCAAGAGTGCAGTTATTCTAGATGCCGTGTACAGGGGCATGCCTTAGACAACTAGTACTGGAGCCCACTCAAGAGGGAGCAATATTAGACTTGATACTCTCAAATGGAGATGGAGAGAGGATCACAGATGTAGAAGTGGGTAGCCATCTGGGAACTAGCGACCATCGAACAGTATGGTTCACAATAAACACAGCAATAGAGTCAAGCCATACAAAGACAAAAGTACTGGACTTTAGGAGGGCTGACTTTGCCAAAATGGGTGAGTGCCTAAGGAATGCACCTAGCAAAGATGGGAAGGAGGGTGGAAGAACAATGGGGAATAATAAAACTGCCATCACAGAGGTAACGAGCCTTTGTGTGAAGCAAATAAACAAAACAAGACGATGTAAGAAACCACTATGGTTCTCAAAGGAAGTGGCAGTGAAGGTTCAAGAGAAAAGAAAGCATTCAGGAAGCACAAGGAATCGCAGCAGGAGCAGGACAGAGAACTGTATCAGTTAAAGCAAAGGAGGCTGGGAAGGCAGTCAGAACAGCAAAGGTCCTAACCGAGGAAAGATAGCCAACCAGTTAAGAAGGGGATAAAACCTTTATAGGTACATCAGGGAGCAAAGAAAGACCAAGGGAGGGATAGTGAGGCTTAATAAAGGGGAGGAGGGTGGGCAGAGGGAGACTGTGAAAAGACAGAGATACTAAACAAATATTTTGCTCAGTATTTACAAAGGAAGAGGGGAGGTACATAAACAAACAGTAGTAACACGCTGGATACAGAAGTTGATACCAGCCCATTTACAGAAGAAAGGGTTCTGAAAGAACTCTTAAAACTGAAGGTGGACAAAGCAATGGGGCCTGATGGGATTCATCCCAGAATTCTAAAAGAACTAAGGGTAGAACTAGTGACACCACTGACTACCCTTTTTAACAAATCATGGGAGGATGGGTGGTACCCGAGGACTGGAGGAGGGCAGATGTGATTCCCCTTCACAAAAGTGGGAGCAAGGCAGAAGCAGGAAACTATAGACCTGTTAGTTTAACCTCAGTGATAGGGAAAATGATGGAATCACTTCTAAAGGAAAGAATTGTCGAGTATCTAGAGGCCAAAGGGGCACAGGACCCTAGGCAGCATGGATTCACAGCGGGAAGGTCATGCCAGACGAATCTGATAGATTTCTTTGACTGGGTGACCAAAGTAGTAGATCAGGGAGGCTGTGGACATGGCCTACCTAGACTTTAGCAAGGCATTTGACACAGTCCCACACAAAGATTAATATATAAGTTAGCCAGCCTGGGAGTGGGTCCCAAGATGACAGCCTGGGTAAGAATTAGCTGGAGAATAGGACACGAGGTAATAGTAAATGGAGTCACTCAGAAGAAAGGAGGGTTACTGGCGGGGTACATGAGGTTCAGTATTAGGATAGTCCTCTTTAATGTCTTTATGAGCATTTGCAGAAGGACTGGAAGGAAAGTGCATGTCTCTTTGCAGATGACACTAAGATCTGCAACAGAGTTGATGCACAGGGTGGGGTGGAAAGGATGAGAAGGGACTTGGCAAGGTTAGAGGAATGGTCAAATGTATGGCAGCTTAGATTCAATGCTAAGAAGTGCAAGGTAATGCACCTGGGAAACAAAAACCAAGGGGAAGAGTACACAATGTGGGGTGAGATACTAACAACAACAAAAATGGAAAGGGACCTGGGGGTAGTCATATCAGATGACCTAAAGGTGGGCAAGCAATGTGAGAAGGCAGCAAGGAGGGCTGGGGGGATACTGGGATGCATAGGGAGAGGCATCACCAGTAGAAAACAGGAAGTTATTATCCCTCTGTACAGACAGCTGGTGAGACCCCATCTGAGTACTGTGTGCTTCTGGAGACCCAATCTCTGCAAAGACATAGACAGGATGGAAGCTGTCCAGAGGGGGCATCCAAAATGGTGCAGGGTCTGCACCGGAGGACATATGAAGAGAGACTTAAGGAGCTTAATATGGGATAGCCTCGAGGAAAGGAGGAGGGGGACATGATAGAAACTTTCTGGCACCTCAAGGAATCAACAAAGTCCAAGAGGGTAGCATCTTTCAAAAAAAGAGGTGTGCAAGAACAAGAGGGCACAATTTGAAGATAGAGGGGTGCGGCTCAGAGGTAATTTAAGGAAGTATTTTTTCACAGAGAGGGTTGTGGATGCATGGAATGGCCTTCCGGAGAAGGTTGTGGAGTCAAAATCAGTGGTGGAATTCAAGCATGCATGGGATAGTCATAAGGCAATTCTGGGGGGTGGGGGTAGGAAGAAGTAGGCTACTGGTTAACTGGGATCTGCAGCTTATCCAGTAGGTAGGGAAATGGGCAGACTGGGTGGGCCAAGCGGTCCTTATCTGCCATCAAATTCTATGCTGCCTAAAATGTTAGCTCACTACTGGGATGGAACTCTCTAAATTGAGCTGGCTCATCACTACTTAGCCCCAGGCCTGCCCGGAGCTCTCCCCAAGAATGATCATAGCCCTCTTTCTACATTACAATGTTAAGGAGCAAATTTTATGGCACACCAGAAAAAAAGGACTGGAATGGCCATAGGATCCATGTATTCCAAGACTTCTCCAAAGATCTGGAAAATAAACGCAAAGTGTTTACTGGGGTCATAAGAGAATTGCCCTGCATAATATTCCCTACAATCTACATTACTCAGCCACACTTGACATCCGTTGTACCAATAAATGGCACTCTTTTTGTATCCCTCAGGTTGCTGAAAACTTTGTGAGGAACACTATGAAATTAAAGGGGCAGACTAGCACTCATAGCAGGCATTCCCCTAGCAAAGCCAGGTCTAGCAGACAACCACTCACTAGCGCTAACTCTAAGCCACTGGGTCCCACTCACAGAGTATCAAGCTGCACTGGCAACAACAGCATCTTCTTACAGCTTCCGTGAGAGTCCAGTCAAACCCAAAAGCCTAAGAGACATTGCCACAGAGGCAGAGAGAGAGGGCACACTCTGCAGTGTCTCCCTCTTAACTACACAGAGACACCAGCCACAGTCCACAACCCTCCTTGTTTTATAATTAAAGTTTATTAAAACTTTTTATAATGTCCATGAAAAAATACAGAGTCAAATTCTGAACAAGAAAGGGAAAAATATCATGACCCAGAAGCCATTGCAATTTCTATAGCTATAACTAGAAAAAAATCTCTGGAAATAAAAGACATCAAATTAATTCAGGAAAAATTACATTATTTATTTATGTGTTTATTTATTTAAAGGTTTTACCAGGAAGCCATGCTAAGCAGACTACTGCTTGATTCCAGATGCGTCCTGGAGCACATATATAATAACTTTAAATAGTAACAAATGGCCATTCCAGTTTAAAGGGCAAGTTTAAAGGGCAAGGTAATACCTCACTTTGTAATACTCAATGTAAAAAATAGAGAAATAGAAACAAGGCTCTCTGTAGGGTCGGAGCAATGAGAAGGCAAAAATAGGAACTACTTTAATATATCTTCTATGGGACAAAACTAGGGTCCACTTGAAGTTGAAAGTTGATCCATGGACCCCAGATTTCCTTAAAAATAGGTAATCAATTTAGATACTTGTACATAGCTTTTTCAAGGCCATAAATAAAGTTAGCAGTGTCATACCAATGTTGTTGTGCAGGAGAATGGGTCTTCTCCCAATATTTAGTAAGGGCCTTCTTAGCGCAAACTAAAGTTAACAGCAGCTTCAGCTGGCGTAGGCAGAGGTTCAGGGTGTCTGAAGGAATATGTAGCAAGACCAATAAGGGTGCTAGAGACAGGATCAAATAACCAAGCAATAACTTGGGAAATTGTTGTCCAATATTGCTGAATGTGGGGACAAGCCCAAAAGATGTGGACATGATCCGCCATAGTCTCTCCACATAGCCTCCGGCATCTCCCTGCCAATGGATCTTTGTAATGTGAAAATGTCAGAGTAAAAAAGAAATACTGTAGGATCTGCACTTCCAATCAAATGCCTTTATATATGGGTTGGAGGATAGAGTATATGTGACTAGGGTATATTTCTCCCACACCTCAGGACGGCAAAACAAATTCTTTTGATATGATGACCTGCACCTCACCAAGGAGGGCACCCGGGTGCTAGGCAAGACATTTGACATTTTCATTTGTTTACTGTTCTGTTTCTCCTCCTCCCTTGATGGCTTTTCTTCCCAGTCGGCCCCACCACCAGCCACGTCACCCAGCTCCCCCAGGTGGTCTTACCTTCCACTGTCTCTGGCTTTTTGGGATCAGCTCCTGCCCACCGGTGTGGAGCCTGAAAGGGGCTGACCATTCATCCTGCTGCCACCGGGCATTTTCCATTTTTCTCCCCTTCCTCCTCACTTTTGCCTGGGTGCGTACATCACCATTAAAGTGTGGAGGCACTCACATGTACATGGTCCCACTGCACCCTCCCTTACATTGGAATCCTCACTGCACTCCCTCGGCCTCCACCTGTGGCTGTCATTCAGCAAGATTTCCAAGCCACCCTCCCCAGGAAAGGAGAGGTGTCCTCAGGATGCTTGATCCTCTCCCACCCCGGCCGGCCACCGATGATCTGTTCACACCGCGAACATGGGTCACCGGCATGGCAAAAGGTAAGGCATTACTGCCTCAGCTCTCCATGCCACTGGGCCAGCTATACATTTTCATTTCTTATTTAAACTAGTTAATGGGGAGTGGGCAGCAGCAGCACCCAAGGAACCACAGTGGACAACTGTTGCCACTCCCCAATAATCTCCTATGAACACAAAACCGGATCAAGACAACACTAACACACACCTCATCAGCACATTTAAGGACCCTACAAGTCTACTTAGTATAAAGAAATACAAAATCACTCATGCCCCCACAATGCAAAGCATCATGGGCTACATATGCAAATCACCACAGAATATTATGCTGGTTCAACTTTAAGCAGAAATGCATGGTGCCGAATGGCCTCTCACACAGTTTGCAACGGATGCCAATAGAAGACAGAGACATGTGTTTCGTCCTACCAGGACTCATCAGTATGCCATATCTGTTTGACACCCCAGTGGAATGAATCAGCTACCCTAAGATGGTCTAGGTTATGTTGTGGTGATTTGCATATGCAGCTCATGATGCTTTGCATAGTGGGGACATGTGTGATTTTGTATTTCTCTGAAACTTGGCTTCCAGGACAAATGCTCTTTGGGGTAGCCATTGCCTCAGTGCTTTCACACAGAGGTTCTTTGTCTACTTAGTATAAAGACGCTTCCTGCAAATATACCAAAAAAAGGGAAGCTCCACTGTGAACAATTCTAACCAAGGAAGGCAAGCATTGTGAATCAATGCTCATAGACTGGTGAACAAAATCCCAGATCTCATCACCATAACAGTGGAGGCAGACCTGGACTGGGTCACGGTCACAGAGACATGTTTCACCGAAAACCACACCTGATATGTAGCAATCTCAGGATACACACTATTCCAAAGAGAACACAAAGGTAAGAAAGGTAGAGGGGTAGCAATGTGTGTAAAAAGGAGCATCAATGCTATGGAAACCCAGGGACACAGCAGCAATGTGGAAGTCCTCCACCCTTGGAGCAGGAAGCAAGTACCCTATCCGAGTTTGGGTTATATACAGACCCCCAGTCCTGGATAAAGACTTGGACAGGGAACTCCTGGAGGCCATCCTACAGATGGCAGACAAAGGAGAACTGCTGCTGGTTGGTGATTTCAATATACTGGATGTGGATTGGCTTTCACACACAGCCTTTATGGAAAGGAGCAGAGAATTCCTCCTAGCACTAAATGGAGCAGGACTAGAACAGTTGGTGACCACACCAACATGAGAGGAAGCCGTCCGGGACCTCGTGCTCTCAAACAGCGACAGGATTTCTGACACAATGGTGGGCAGCAATCTGGCTACCAGTGACCATAGAACCATAATGGATCACCATCACCAGTAAAGAGGAAGTCAGCCACAGCAAACGCAGGATCCTGGATTTCAAGAAGGCAGACTTTACTCAAATGAGGGCTTCCATAAAACAAATACTTAGCAAGGAAATAGGGGGCACAGTGGAACAGAGGTGGAAAGCCCTGAAGGAAGCTTTACTCACAGTAATTGCCCAGTGCATGAAGCAGATCTCTAAGTCAAGAAACAGGAGGAAACCACTATGGTATACCAAGGATGTAGCAACAAAAATAAAGGATAAAAGGAAAGCATTCAAGAGATTCAAGGATACTAACAATGAGGCAAATGTAGAAGTCTACAAAACCAAGCTAAAAGAAGCAGGGAAGACAGTAAAGGCAGACAAAGCCCAGACAGAAGAAAGTATCGCATAAGGAGTGAAGAAGGGTGACAAAACGTTTTATAGATACATCAGAGAAAAAAGGAAAACAAAAGGAGGCATTATAAGAATAGCAACCAAGGACAGCAAACAGGCTGAAAATGATAATGAAAAAGCAGAGATTCAAACAGTTTCTTCTGATCAGTCTTCACAAAAGAAGACAATGGCAATGGACACAAAATGCCGAACACAGGTGTCTCACCATAAAAGCAGATGCTGGACCATTTACAAGAGACAGTGTCCTACAAGAGATTCTCAAATATTTTTTTTTGGTTAGCTGTTTTTCTGCACCATCTTCCGGGGAACTCTCATAGGCATCCTCAGGCCCAAGAGCTCTGCCTCCACCCTGAAGTTCTCCCTCCACCCCGCACCAGCCAGGCAGACCCCCTGGCTCTGCACCTCCAGAGGTGGCACTGCCCTATCCACCCAGGGTGCTCTACCTATAATCAAATGTGCCTGGCTGGGTGGTCAGCCATGGAGGAGAGAGAAGCCTGGATCTGGAGTGTGGCTTGGTACCATCGCCTATACCTGCAGATGGGGATTTTCTTCTTAAGGTATCCCCACCCCCCACTGGTCTGGAAGTGCAATGCAGTCCAGTGTGGCATCTCCATTGGGAGTCACCAGATGGTGGGATCGTGTCCCTCCTCCCTCCCAGTAAAAGGAGAGCTGTCCTCCAGATGCTTGATCCTTTCCTCCCCTGCCAACCCCCGGTGGCCCAAGTCTGCTTCCAAACTTGGGTTGCTGGTGTGGTGCGAGGTGTGGTGTCCAGCACCTCAACCCTCAGTGCCATTGGGCTGAACAAGAGCTTCTCAAATTAAAAGCAAATAAAGCAATGGGCCCAAATGAAATCCACCCTAGAATTTTGAAGGAGCTGGCACAGCAAATTGCAGGCCCACTGACCAAATTATTCACACAGTCTCTAGAGAGCGGAGTAATACCTCAGGACTGGAGAAGGGCCACAGAGGTACCCTTGCACAAAAGTGGAAGCTGGGAGGAGGCCAGAAACTAAAGGCCAGTGAGCTTCACCTTGGTAGTGGGGTGGCTTATGGAGTCCCTACTTAAGGAAAGAATAGAGAAGTTCCTTACAGAAACAGGGCAGCTAGATACTAAACAGCATGGATTTACAGCAGGACGGTGATGTCAAACAAATATGATCAAATTCTTTGACTGACTCTCCAAAATAGTGGACCAGGGAGGGGCAGCAGACATAGTCTGTCTAGATTTCGGCAAGACCTTTGACTCTGTCCCCCACAGAAGATTGATCAATAAGCTAGAGCACTCTGGATTAGGGCATAAAACAGTCAAGTGGGTTTAAAACTGGCTCCACAATAGAACGCAGAGGGTCATAGTCAATGGAACACTGTCTAGCGAGGGAAGGGTGATCAGGGGTGTGCCTTAAGGATCTGTCCTTGGCCCAGTCCTCTACAATATATTCATCAGCGACATTGCTGATGGCCTGCAGGGTAAGGTATGTCTGTTCACAGATGACACAAAGCTCTGCGACAGGGTAGATACAATTGAAGTAATGGCAGCAATGAAAGCAGATCTAAAGAGTCTAGAAGCATGGTCTAGGGACTAGCAGTTGAAATTCAATGCCAGAAAGTGCAAGGTCACGCATCTAGGTAAAGAAAACCCAAGGAAAACATACACACTTGATGGTGAACAATTAACAGAAACAAAACTTGAACAGGACCTCAGAGTACTTGCTTACGATGATTTAAAGGTGGGTAGACAATGTGAAAAGACAGCCCAGAAAGCTAGTAGCATCCTTGGATGTATTGGTCGGGGCATTACAAGTAGGAAGTGAGAGGTCATACTCCCTCTGTACAAGTCCTTGGTGAGGCCACATCTCGAGTACTGCATACAGTTCTGGAGGTCACACCTAAAAAAAAAAGGACACAGACTGCTTGGAGGCTGTATAGAGGAGAACTACTAAAATGGTACAGGAACTGCACCAGGATCAATATGAATCTAGACTACAGCAACTGCAAATGTACTCCCTTCGGCAAAAGAGAAATGGGGGATATGATAGAAACCTTCAAATGCATAAAGGGCATAAATAAGGTACAAGTAGAAAACCTCTTTCATAAAAATGAGACCACATGAATGAGGGGACACAGCTTGAGACTAACAGGGGGTAAGTTTAAAACCAACATTCGTAAGTTCTATTTCACAGAGAGGGTGGTGGGCCCTAGGAATAGCTTACCACCAGAGGTTGTGGAGGCCAAGACAGTCACTGATTTTAAGATAGTGTAGGACAAGTACTGCAGTAATCTCAGAAGAAGAATAAAATAGGGGGTAGGCAATCTGGGCAGACTGGATGGATCACACGGTCCCCTTCTGCTGACACATTCTTATGTCAATTTAATACCTCAGTCCATTTATTTAAGATAGACAGAGTCGATTCCGTTGACAGGGAGCAAAAAATAGAATAAAGGGTATCTATTAGGTGCTCTGAGTCAGTTCTGTTTTGAAGAGAGATTAATAAAGTAGTCAGAGGAGACATCTTAGAAGCTAACCCCTGCATGTGAGATTGTAAAATATGAAGGTAAGAGCATAGCTGCAAGTATCTATAATGATCTATGCATGGAAGCCCATATTGTACTTGCAGATCAGCAAAAGTAAGAAAACCATGGAAATCTAAAATCTGATGATTATAGACTAACCCAGCCCATGCCCAGCAACAAAGAAAGTTATTCAATTTATTAAGGGGAGTCTTTTGATCACACACTAACGTAGATAGTTACATTCACTCATGCAGAAGAAAATGCTTCTGAAGTGTATGCCATAGCTGTAAAACCTCATCTGAAAAAAAAAATGAGAGAACGGTAAATAACTAGGATGAGAGGCATATAATACCCGCCCAACATTGTGTAAGTCATTTAGGGCAAATTGGATAGCCTTCCAATGTGAACAAATAGAAAGTGTTAGACCAGTAGCAAAATAAATGAAAAAGACAGGCCTCAGCATACCGCTGAAAATGGGGAAAACCAATACCACCCTTTGACGGAGGTAAATATAAGACGGCAGCCTGGACTCTAGGTTTATTTCCCCTCCAAAGAAAGCAGAGGGGTAATCTTTGCCACTCTCATATATAAGATGGAAGAGGCATAAGGAAAAGAGTCTAAAGGAAGAATAAGACTCTTGACAATATATTAAGTTGAACAGTTTCAAGTCAGCGAAAAATAAAAAGAGGCAGAGTGGACCACCGGGTGATATCATCTGTTATTGCATGTATCAAAGGCTTATAATTCAAAATATCTCATTGCTCAAAAGATGTAGTAATTTCTATCCCCAAATACTTTTTTAAAAGTTCTATTACAGCAGACTGGTAGTAAATTCTGGATTTCTGAAGGGGGAGATAATTAAAAGCTAATACATCGGTCTTAGACTTATTTAAACAGAATCCCGCTATTTGCTCAAATATGTTTAGTATTTGAAAAACCTCTAAAAGTGAAGCCATAGGATTAGTTAAAGTTAAAAGAATGTCATCAGCAAACAGTGCTATATGGTAATCTCGACCTGCCAGAGGGAGACCAGCAATCTGGGTGGATTGGCAGATATGTGAGGCAGGGGCTCTACGTATAAAGCAAATTAAAGGCAAGCTAGGGGATATCCCTGTTGGGTGTCCCTACCAAACTTAAAATTGGAAGAAAGTATACCATTGAACTTAACACAGACTGCAGGACCTTGTACAGTGCCTGCAACATAGCAATAAAAGATGGTGAGAAACCACATATTCACAAGGCCAACCAAAGAAAAGACCAAGAGTCACAATCGAAGGCCTTCTCTGCATCCAGTCTGGCCAGGACCAGGGGGATAGACTGCTGACATGCATGTTCTAATAAAAAAATGTATGCCACACATTATCATGTGCTTGTCTCTTATGGACAAATCTCACCTGATCCCAGTCCAGCAATGTAGGGAGAAGGTCTTCCAGTCGAGAAGCAAAGATAGAAATAAAGAATTTATAGTCTGAGTTTAGAATGAAGATCAAGTGATAAGACTCTGGTTTAGTAGCATCTTTATCTGATTTAATAGGTGTTGTTATCACCATGTAATTCCATGTTAGAGGAGGTTCTGACCCTTCCTGTATAGAATAAAAAACCCTTAACAGTAGCAGATCAAGGGTCTCCTGAAACGCTGCAACCTTAAAGAAATCAGGTGGGAATCCGTCAGTTCCAGGACTATTACCTGGCTTTGCATGTTGAATAGCAACCTGTAACTCAGTAAGGGAGATTCGACTAGCTACAAGATGTACCTGTGCTGAAGATAGTCTGGGAAGCCCTGCTTGAGCCGAAAAAGAATTTAACTGGTCATATGAAGAAAGGAAAGAGTCAGGGGAGTAGAGAGAGAAATAATAGGTATGAAAAATGGAAAGAACTTCAACACTGTGATGGGTAACTTTGCTTATTTCAGAATGTTTCAACTTAACTACTGTAGCAGGTTCCTGATGAGTTCAAAGCCATCATGCAAGGTATCTGGCCCCTTTAGAGCCCCCAACATTACATTTTTGCCATAAATGAAAAATAGCATGTTCTACCAATTGGTTCAAGAAACACTGAAGTTCAGCCTGGGCCTCAAGTATTTTTCAATGAACCCCCTTGCATCCAAGTAGCTTGCAGGGTTTGTAAAGCTTGATAGAGCTCCTTCGTCTACTTATCTCATGCTTTTTATTTGGCAGAGGTGTATGTAATTAGCTTACCATCGAGTACAGATTTTAACAAGTCCCAAAGTATGCCAGGTGATATGGATCTGTCATCATTGTCTTCTAAAAATTGCT
Organism: Neoceratodus forsteri; assembly: GCA_016271365.2. NCBI lineage: Eukaryota > Metazoa > Chordata > Ceratodontiformes > Ceratodontidae > Neoceratodus > Neoceratodus forsteri. The sequence continues at coordinate 652,145,110 of CM057459.1, forward strand.
TAACCTCAGCAGCCAGTTCATCAATTAATGACTGGTCCCTCAAGTAACCTAGATGTAAACACCAAAAGGAATGTTGGAGGGGTTTGTTAAGCATAAGAGACACATATATTGGGGTATGATCCAGTAAGTGAATAGAACCATGTTCTACTTTGTGGACATAACCAAGATGTTCTGCAGTAGTAAAACAATAGTCCAAACACACAAAGCTCCCATGCTGCACAGAGTAATGAGTATATTCACATACTCTTGAATGAATAGAATGCCATGCATCAACAATCCCCAAATGCTGAAGAGTACGAAGAACATACTTGTACGTAGATGAATAACAATTGTATTTTGTCTTAGATGTGTCTATGTCTGGATTCAGAGCCAGGTTCAGGTCCCCTCCCCACAACAGCTGTCCTTTTAAAGAGGTCAGTAGGGTAGAAACGAATTTAGAAAAGTCCCTTTGTCTGTACCTGGAGGAAAATAAGAATTAACTATTGTTAACTCTTGGCCATATAGTACACTGGTCACTATTATATGGTGGCCAGCATAATCAGCAATGCTAGAATGTACTTCTAATGGAAACCCCCAATGGCATAGAGTCAAGACCCCACAGCAATGGCCAGAGGAATGATAAGGGAAACACATCTTGTCAAAATCCATCTTTAAAAATTTCACATACTCATCTTGAGGTAAATGAATTTCTTTCAATAGAATTATGTCAACCTGCTGCTGGAGAAAATAGTGGAGAAGGCAGTAGTGTTTTACTGGAATATGTATTCCATTAACATTATACAAACTAAGTTTAGAAATGGAACATGCCATGTAAATAAAATCTTATAAAAATATAATCAGCTAAACAACTAGCATCAGGAATTTCAAAAAACTCCAGGGAGAAAAACAGAAACACAAAGAGCCTCCTAACATAGTAAAAAAACAACAAGCCAAATTAATTTTCATCCTTGAAAAAATGTAATGCCCCAAACCGCAGGGTTAATAAAAGAAAGAAAATGCATTGTCTTGCCCTAATTTTAAAGCATCTCACAGTACTATAGATTAAAATAACTAGGATAAGAAACAGAGAAAACAGTAGACTTGTAATTAGACTACAGTACTGAATTACTTTGCATATGAATAAACTGACGCACTTAGAAAATGTTTGAGTTCTCAGTAGACTACTTTTAAAAGAGTAAAGTAGAAAACTTATTTCTATACAGAACCAGTAACACTTACTGCCAGCTGGGCAGAAATGGAGTGATATAACAGTAGAATAAACATCAACAAACAACTGACAATAAGAGGGCTTCCAAGGTAAGGAGCCAAAAAAAAACATAAGGCTCCTAGGCAATGCTAAAGAACTGGAAAGCACCACAGGGGCACAATCAGTAGTAAAACTCAACCCCAAGTTCCAAAGGAACCAAATCAGCATGTCAGGCATTGTTAGTCAAATAGACCATATTGGCTCCTTCATATGCCACATATTTGTTCAAATATTTAATGGAATAAGTGGGGCAAGATTACATAGTTAAAATAATAATATAATAGTTTTACCCTTGATCCCCCAGAGAACTAGAGCAGCCAAGCTAGAACAGAAAAAAAAAGTATGGGGGTTTCCATCCTGAGAATCCTTCTTTAATGTTCAAAGTAGAAATGGTCATAACCGGCTGTGAAAAAAAAAAGAACTAAGGTCTGTGCCACATGCAGTAGGACTTAACAGGAAACTGGAGGGCACTGTGATATGCATACAGCCACTATAACTTGGAGAGAACTGTATTACACAGCAGGCTTAATAATACTCATGGTCTTCCCTCCTAGATAAAATTATTAAAATCGTTGAAGACTACTACAGAAGAAAAGGGGAGAAACAATACATTCTAAACCTTTATCTAAAGGGTGCCCTCAAAGGAAATAATAAGATCGAAAAACAACCAAACTTAAAAAACTGCAGAAGTCTTGTCAACATCTATACCTTGTGGTCTGTTCAGGGGGCACCCTGCAAAGACAATAACTCCTTATATGCAAATATGTCAGCCAAGAGGGGGTAATGAACAAGGAATGAAATGATGAATAACAAATAGTATATATATCATTATATCTAACTCTGCTCAGCCCCATATTTAATGAAATACAAAGTTTAACTAGAACAATGTTAATATGAGTAAAACTCAATAACCAATCAGCAAGTGCTTCCTGCAACTACGTGAGAGATATAATTGTTGTTCCATAGATATACGGGAGAGGAAATCCCCCCTTGCGTCCAGGTTAAGATTTAATATAAAATAAGAGAAAATAATTGACAGAGATGCTCTAATGAATAAACAAATAAAAAGCAAAAAACATTAACAGAAACCATAAAGCATAAAAAAAAATCAAATCATATATGAATCCAATGAACTGGACAACCAAAACCGATGAAAAGGAAACTAACCAATGGAATTAGAAAAACAACTGCAGACCTGAACAAGTTAAAGGAATGGTACCAAGACAAAAAAAAACAGAGAAAAACAAAATTTACAGACAACTAAAAACTAAATAAAATAATCAAAACAGAATCTCAATAGAAAAAAAGATGCTCTGAGAGCTGCTGCATCATATTTGGACCCATTAAGGCAGCCAGAAAGAAGCACTCCTGGAAGAGAAGAGTAGGTGACATTAGTCCAGCTATAAATCCATCAAGGTCCAAATATTTTGGGAAGTACTCCTCAAATGAAACAGCCACACAGTCATCAGGTTAATCAGACTGGATCTTCACGACGGTATGCTTAGAGCATAGCCTTTATTTCTTGCAATGCAGTTTCAGTGTGGCACTTCTTGCTCGAGGGCAAAACTCAGGTCCCGGCATCTTTTTGTAAAGCTCTCTTATCCCTGCATCAGAGGACTCCATGGGCCATCAGGAACTAGCAAATTGCAGCTACTAAGCTCTTGAACTGCAGCTTCAGCTTCTTCAAACAAATTAGTGACATCCACAAAGTGAACCAGGAGTCGAGCGGGATATGGTGTTGAAAATTGTATTTTATGTGCTTGGAGGGTTTGAAGGACAGGGGCATAGGATTGCCTTTCAGCTTGGAGAGCCAGGGAGTAGTCATTGTCCACATAAAGTTGGACATTTTTATACATTATAGGTCCACTCCGCCAGACTCTATGCAAATGTTCTTGCTTTATAGCGAAGTTATAAAACCTGATGAGGATAGAGCGAGGGCCAGTGTGCAGATGAAGATGGTTTCTGACCCAGTGCCCTATGTGCTCTCTCAATTGGCAGGAGAGTTAAATCTGAAATGTCCAAGACAGAGGGCAGAAGCGACTGCAAATATGAGACCATCTTCCCTGTCACCTCATTGTCCCCCAGGATGCCATTAAGGTGCAGATTATTGCACCTTGAATGATTTTCTAAATCTTCACACTTCTCTGTTAAGTGCTGGTAGTCCTGGAGTACCTGAACCAGAACCCGCTCCTTTCTGTCCATGCATGAGTCTGTGTCAGAGGATTGTTTAGTCAGCTCCTGACTTTTGGCTTCCATTGAATGTATAGAGGACTTAAGTTCAGTATGCACTGACCACTTTTCCAAACGGAATTCTTTAAGTTCCTGCAGTATTGCCACTATGGTAGGATCTGAGGATGAGTGAGCCTGGATTCTGCCTTCTGTCATGGCCCCAGACTGAATTCCCACCTGCTACATAGTTAGAGTTTGCTGAGGAAATGGTGACCAAGGTAGTTTTCTTCTATTTTTCAGTCTTGCCCATAGGAAACATAGAAACATAGATTTTGATGGCAGATAAGGACCGCTTGGCCCACCCAGTCTGCCCATTTCCCTACCTAATGGCTAAGCTGCAGAACCTAGTTAACCAGCAGCCTACTTCTTCCTACCCCCACACCCTAGAATTGTCTTATGACTGTCCCATGCATGCTTGAATTCCACCACTGTTTTTGACTCCACAACCTCCTCCGGAAGGCCATTCCATGCATCCACAACCCTCTCTGTGAAAAAATACTTCCTTAAATTACCTCTGAGCCGCCCCCCTTCTATCTTCAAATTGTGCCCCCTTGTTCTTGCACACCTCTTTTTTTGAAAGATGCTACCCTCTTGGACTTTGTTGATTCCCTTGAGATACTGGAAAGTTTCTATCATGTCCCCCCTCTCCCTCCTTTCCTCGAGGCTCTACATATTCAGCTCCTTAAGTCTCTCTTCATATGTCTTCTGGTGCAGACCCTGCACCATTTTAGTTGCCCTCCTCTGGACAGCCTCCATCCTGTCTATGTCCTTGCGGAGATTGGGTCTCCAGAACTGTATGCAGTACTCCAGATGGGGTCTCACCAACTGTCTGTACAGAGGGATAATAACTTCCTGTTTTCTACTGGTGATACCTCTCTCTATGCATCCCAGTATACCCCCAGCCCTCCTTGCTGCCCTCTCTCATTGCTTGCCCACCTTTAGGTCTATCTGATATGACTACCCCCAGGTCCCTTTCCATTTTTGTTGTTGTTAGTATCTCACCCCCCATTGTGTACTCTTCCCCTGGGTTTTTGTTTCCCAGGTGCATTACCTTGCACTTCTTAGCATTGAATCTAAGCTGCCATACATTTGACCATTCCTCTAACCTTGCCAAGTCCCTTCTCATCCTTTCTACCCCACCTTGTGCATCAACTCTGTTGCAGATATTTGTGTCATCTGCAAAGAGACATACTTTTCCTTCCAGTCCCTCTGCAATGTCGCTTATAAAGACATTGAAGAGGACCAGTCCTAATACTGAACCCTGCGCTACCCCACTAGTCACCCCCCTTTCTTCAGAGTGGACTCCATTTACTATTACTCTCTGTGTCCTATTCTCAAGCCAATTCTTTACCCAGGCTGTCATCTTGGGACCCACTCCCAGGCCAGCTAACTTGTATATTAATCTTTTGTGTGGGACTGTGTCAAATGCCTTGCTAAAGTCTAGGTAGGCCATGTCCACAGCCCCTCCCTGATCTACTACTTTGGTCACCCAGTCAAAGAAATCTATCAGATTTGTCTGGCATGACCTTCCACTGTGAATCCATGCTGCCTTGGGTCCTGAGCCCCTCTGGCCTCTAGATACTCAACAATTCTTTCCTTCAGAAGTGATTCCATCATTTTCCCTACCACTGAGGTTAAACTAACAGGTCTGTAGTTTTCTGCTTCTGCCTTGCTTCCACTTTTGTGAAGGGGAATCACATCTGCCCTTCTCCAGTCCTCGGGTACCACCCCATCCTCCCATGATTTGTTAAAGAGGGTAGTCAGTGGTGTCACTAGTTCTACCCTTAGTTCTTTTAGAATTCTGGGATGAATCCCATCAGGCCCCATTGCTTTGTCCACCTTCAGTTTTAAGAGTTCTTTCAGAACCCTTTCTTCTGTAAAATGGGCTGGTATCAACTTCTATATCCAGAGTGTTTCTACTGTTTGTTTTAGGTACCTCTCCCACTTCCTTTGTAAATACTGAGCAAAAATATTTGTTTAGTATCTCTGCCTTTTCACAGTCACCATCTGGCCACCCTCCCTCCTCTTTATTAAGCCTCACTAGCCCTCCCTTGGTCTTCCTTCACTGCCTGATGTACCTATAAAAGGTTTTATCCCCCTTCTTAACTGAGTTGACTATCTTTTCCTCGGTTTGGGCCTTTGCTGTTCTGACTGCCTTCCCAGCTTCCTTTTGCCTTAACTGGTACAGTTCCCTGTCCTGCTCCTTCTGAGAGTCCTTGTACTTCCTGAATGCTTTCTTTTTCTCTTTAACCTTCACTACCACTTCCTTTGAGAACCATAGTGGTTTCTTACATCATTTCATTTTGTTAATTTGCTTCACACAAAGGCTTGTTACCTCTGTGATGGCAGTTTTTATTATTCCCCATTGTTCTTCCACCCCTCCTTCCTGCCCATTTGCTAGTGCATTCCTTAGGCACTCACCCATTTTGGCAAAGTCAGCCCTCCTAAAGTCCAGTACTTTTGCCTTTGTATGGCTTGACTCTATTGCTGTGTTTATTGTGAACCATACTGTTCAATGGTCGCTAGTTCCCAGATGGCTACCCACTTCTACATCTGTGATCCTCTCTTCATCTCCATTTGAGAGAACCAGGTCTAAGATTGCTCCCTCTCGAGTGGGCTCCAATACTAGTTGTCTAAGGCATGCCCTCTGTAGGGCATCTAGAATAACCCCACTCTTTGAAGTGGCTGCTGCAACTGCACTCCAGTTAACATCTGGCATATTCCGATCACCCATCAGCAATATCTCCCCTTTTCTGCCATTTTAAGTATTCTTTCTATCATTTCCTTGTCCATTTCCTCCCCTGAGAGGGGTCTGTCCTCTAACCCTGTGCGGATGTAGTGCCATTGCGGTCTCCAAATTTACCCACAGTGCTTCTTCTCCTCCCTGTTTTCCATTTTGTTCTGTTGCTTTGATTCCTTCCCTTATATAAAGAGCTACTCTCCTCCTCTTTTACCCTCCCTGTCCCTCCTGTAGATAGTGTATCCTGGTATGTTTATGTCCCAGTCATGGTTTTGTGTGTGCCATGTTTCTGTGACTGCCACATATCCAGATGTTCCTCCTCCATCAAGGCCACTAATTCAGGAAGCTTGTTACTCAGACTACGGGCATTGGTACTCATTTCTCTCCATTTTTTGATGGCTTTACCTTCTTTTGCAGCATCCCCCACTGACCTGTTTACCTCGGTCTTTTTCTCATTTAGTACCCTGTTTTGTAGGGAGAGGCTGGGATTTTTCTGCTGCTTATCTCTGCCTCCCCCCTTGACTAGTTTAAAAGCTTGCCAATGAAGCATTTAAACCGATTGCTCAAAAGACTTGTTCCCTTCCTGGACAGATGCAGATCATCCTACCAGTATAGGCTGGTGTCCCTCCTGGTGGATCCCCAGTCCCCAATGAAGCCAAACCCCTGTGCTCCACACCATTTTTTTAACCATTCATTAAACTGCATGGTGCAAAGTACCCTCGCCTCACTCATGCCATTGACAGGCAGCACCTCAGAGAAGGATATTGTGTGTGCTACTTGTCTTAGGCCCCTCCCCAATTCTACAAAGTCTTTCTGCAATGCTCTAATCTCATGATTAGCCAAGTCATTTGTCCCTAGGTGGACAATGACGTCCAGCTCAGACTCCCGTGCAGCTGTTCTCGTAATCCTGAGGATGCGCTTCCTGTCTCTCAAGCCATGGCACCAGGGCAGGCACCTTACTTCAGTTTTCTCTGCTCCTCCCAATTCTATCCCCCTAATAATTGAGTCCCCCACCAGGAGCTGCTTCCTTTCCTTGTGGTGTCCTCTGCCTCCTTCCTGTGGACCTCCCTTGTGACAGCTGTCCTCAGCCTCCTTAGTCTCCTCTGCGGGTGCATCCATAGGGGAGCTATGCTCCCCCAGAATGGTGTATGGATTGTGGTGTGGAACAGCTGACTGAGTGTGCCTCTGTTCCACCATCCTCACCCTCCCTGAGACCACTGTCATCCAACTGCTGTTCTTTCTTCACAACCTCTGAGGTAGTGGTAGTGGCTCTGGTGCTCCCTGGATGGGGAGGTTCCCTTCCTACCATCCAGTGTGGCCTGGGGGAAGGTCCCCTTACTACTGTCCAGTGTGGCCTGAAGACGGGCAACTTCCTCCCACAGGGCAGAGAGTTATCTGCAAATAGGGCAGCATCTCAGCCTCCAGAAAGACTCCCGGAAGACTGCTGCCCCATAGCCATTACATTTCACTACTCCCCACATTTTTTTTTGTGTGTGCATGTGTGTGATTGGTTTGTAATATAGAAATATATATATATATATATATATATATATATATATAAAATACAATGTGTATGCTTATATTGTCAGTGCAGTGTGCTACAGAGGATATGACAGTGATATGCACCTTGCACTCTTGAGGAAATGATGTCAGAACCCCAGGTGTAAAGGAACTATTTCCAGGGTGGGTGGGGTGAGGGTGGGAAGGGGTTGGGCCTAAACTGTGCCCTCACAAAACAATCAGCTAAAAGCTCTGACCCACCGCTGCGATGAGTGCCTTCCTGTCAGTAAGATGCCCTACACAACAATTTGACAGAGAAAATACCCTGCTAATCAAACAGAGAAAAATCCACACATCCTAGTCAGACACAGGTAAACCCCCCCAGCCCCAAAACAGGCCTGGTGGTTTGTGCTCTGAAAGCTGTCAGCCCCAAAATAAGTCAGCTGTGCTTTAAACTCTTCCTGCACTGAAAATGTTAAGAATTGTAACAAACAAATGTAAACCTAGATCCACCTCCCTCTGTTGCTTGAAAGACTGTCTTTTCCTGTTTCACACTGCAGGTTTTCTATGACAACTCCTTAACCACAGTAACTTATTTAAAAATAGTTTAACTATCACAAACTCCTACGCACCAGTAAATTATTTAAAAATAGTTTATGTCCCAAAATCCTAGTAGTCAATCCAGCTACTCCCAAGGGACAACCAAAATGCAGTATTCAAACACTTATGAAGTTACTTCCAAGATAAGCAGAGTTTGCAAGCATCTTTTTCAACTCCTCAGCCACCTGTCATTTATTTAAAAATAGTTTAACTGTCAGAAAATCCTAGTAGACAATCTAGCTACCTCCAAGGATCTACCCAAATGCAGTATTTAAATCCTTCTGAAGTTACTAACAAGATAAACAGAGTTTGCAAGCCCCTTCTTGGTTAAACACTAAATAAATAGGTGAATAAAAAGCAATTACCAAGGGTAGTTAGTTTCATCTCCCACAGAATTAAGCAAAAGTGCACGTTTGTTGCAGATATCAAGTGCAATATAGAATTTCTCACACAGCTCGCAGTTGAATAAAGAAGTAGTGTCCTTCTAGGTCCAGAAAATGTGCTTTGAAGGGGAAAAGCCTCAAAATGCTGAAAGTTGCAAATTGTTGCAGAAACACTAACTGTTAAAGCTTAAAGGGGACAGGAAATCGATGCTAACTGGCAATGGTTTATATTGTTATTCTCAGAAATATTACGCATTCTCCTAGATTATCAATATTTAACTGTACCTGAATAAAAAGTGATATGAAAAACTGTATCTTACATTGTTTTATTTTTATGGGCAGCACTCTGTCACAGTTCTCTTCCTGGAACCAATAATTGGAAGTTTTTTCTATATCACGGTTTGTGCATAGAATGCAAATTATGAGCTGTTGATCTATCAGAACTATGCTTACAGTTCTGTGCAAAAACTGTGACACAGTTAAAACTTTAAATTATTGGTACCATGAAGAGAACTCTAACAGAATTCTGTCCATAAAAACAAAACAATACAAAATATAGTTTTTCATATCACTTTTTATTTAGGTATGGTTAAATATGGGTACTTTAAGGGAATGCCTATCATTTCTGAGAATAAGAACTTTATAAACAGCTGCCAATTAGAAATTATTTTCTGTCCTCTTTAAATTGCAGCTCTGGATGGAGCAGCTCCACTAGCCTGCCATGTTGGTTGAGAGTGGAACCGGAAGTCCAGCCCATGGCTCTCCTCATTGAGCCTAGGCACATCTCCGTCTGAACTGGAACCCCCTGGTAAAGTTCCTCAGGAGTCAGAAGTAGAGGAGCACAGCCAATCTAAGGACAAAGGATCGGCAGAAGACATGGAGCCCGATTCTCAAAGGTGTCAGAATGCCACAAGCCCCAGGTGCAATGAACAGATGGGGCATGGGGCTTGCAGCATTCGCTGGCTGGCATTTGGGTTTCTCTATATTTTGTACCACATGCTGCGAGTTAGACCAACCTTTTTACGGAGTTTGTGCTGAATATTTAGCACAAGGCACTGTAAAAAGGGTACAATATCACAAATGCATGTGACCTATGAGAATCAGGCGCAAGGTGCAAAAATGTGTTGGGCGCAGCACTGGGTTCAACACAGGACTTGTCACAAGCCTGTGTCACCCTTTGAGAATCAGACCCATGGAGTGTGGGGAAAATTCACTCCCCTTACCTGTTGGAATGGAGTTTTCTCAGCCCAGTTGGGAAGAAATGGTGGAAAATCCACCTAGTAGGAAAACCAGTCCAGCAGATACCATTGGCTCAGCATACCCCATGAAGCCCTCCTGCTGACCTGTTTTTCAGTCATTCTTGTTTGCCATTTGTTGGCACTATAAATCTTCCAACTTCAGTATGGTAAACTCTGGACATTTGGTGTGGTATTGTATAATGGGTGTTATCTCTGCACTCATAGGGGGTGGGAAGTTACCAAGATGTATGGAGGGGCTTACTGGTTTTGCTCTTTGGTGGGCTAGAGGATACAGCTGTAGTCTAGTGGTGAGAAAAGTTAGACACCACATCACATTTGCCTGGGTTGAATTTTATTTTTTTTTTTTAGCATTCAGCCTGTGTGAATTATGCAGTGAGGCACCTGCCGTGAGGCCAAGTTATCAAATGTACCTATTTTTCTGAGTTGGCCCCACCTTATTGACTTCTTATTAGTTTTTTATTTAACTTTTTTAGCTTGAGCTGTTCATCCATCCTTAAAGGTGGTGGCATTTTCCACCTGTAGTCTCAGTAATGTTCCATACCTTTTTAATCCCTGCAATCCCTCTTACCTGGGGTCATGGTATGGATCATTCTCTCCATCTTGAGTGGATTTGGGAACATGACCCCCCCCACTTCCTAACCCTTTCCACAACCCTTAGGCACAACCAGGCTTCCAAAGGAGGGGTGAGGTTACCATTCTATGTCTTTAGGACCTCCCCAACCTTTTCTTTTATTTCCTTGCAGAGCACACATTGTAGTTTCCCCCTACTACCCTGTTATGGAGATGGGGTGCTCTATAGTTTATGTCCAAACCTCACGAAACTGGTAGAATGTTCTTTCTCCTCCTCCTCCTTCTTTACATTTTAATCCACTCAAAGTCCACTGCCTGTCCTTCCCAAGCTGTTTTCTTTGCTAACAAGCACCAGTCCCAAGCCTGGGAGCTCATTATTACTCAGTTTCTGCCTGTGTGCCTTAAATGGCAATTCTACTGGAACATGCTGGCTAAACCAGGATGCTCTGCTCAGCTGGTATTTTTTCCTTGGCAGAGTCATTAGTTTCAGAGCTCTACATTTTGGAGGTTTTAGCACATGTGATGACAGGCAGGAGGCTGAGCTACAGGAATCTGCCCCCTCACTTACCTTGCTGCTCACCATCAATGTTTTGATTTCTGGTTACTTTTGGCCAGTTTGGGCTTTCTGGACTCTATTCACTTTGTTGTGTTTGTATCAACTGAGGGGCCATGAATTATGAGCCTCTACTGGTATGACATTACTGGTACTATTTATAGTTTCTTTGCATTTATGGCAATTCTATATGTATTAGATTGGCAGCTATACCTTATGGGGTACACCACTACATTTCCTCAGGGTATATATATATATCTTTTACTAGATATTCTTAGATTGGGTCCTATATCTCTAAAATTGTTCATAGGGTCCTTACTACCCAGCTCCCTGTTTGTCCAGTATAGTAGATGCCATATGACCCTACATTCTCCTACTCTTCAAGTGACCTGGTGTATACCTCCAAAGGCAACACTTAGTGGTAGCTTAAGGTGTCCATTCCTTCAGGGCCTTTACATTGTTTTGCAAGCTGTACAATTATATGTCTGATTTAAAAATAATAACCTGGAATGTCTAAGGCATTAATCATATTTTACAGTTTCTCCACTCAGCCAAATGTGGCATAGCCTACCTTCAGGAAACCCATTTGCTGCCCAAGGAGGTGAGTAAATTAGCTTGGGCATGGGTTGGTCAGGAGTAGTCTAGTAGTTTCACTTCCAGAAAGAGAGATGTTTCCATCCTATTGCAGAAACCACCCCCATGGTAGTTACCCAAACACAGAAGGAGGATAAGGATGGTAGGTGAATACTTTAGTGGGGCACATATAAGTGAGGGACATCCTGTTAGGGAACATTTATGCCCCAAATCAAGATGACCCAGATTTCTTTTATAATCTCACCGTATTCTTGGGTGGTGATTTTAATTTCCCAGAGGACCCTCTTGTCGACAGACACCCATGTGAGAATGGCCCACCCTCATACATGTGTAGGACAGTGGCCAATCAACTTCATCAAGAATATAGATTACAGGATTGTTGGAGACTTCTCCATCCCACAGCATAGGACTTCACTTGTAGGCCCAAAGAGTCCATACTTATAGTAGATTAGACTATTTTCTTACTATTGCAAAACGTCTGTCCAAAATTAAGGACACATCTATCTCTCCCATCACCTTATCAGACCACGCACCTGTCCCAATAAACATTTTGCTACAGTTTATGCTAGCTAAATCCCCTAGATGGAGAATCAGCCCTGTACTACCATGGTCCATCCCTTTTGTTACTTGGTTATGGCAAGAAATTCAGTTCTACTTTCAAACCAATACAACCTCAGATATTTCCTATGGGACCAGATAGGAAGCCTTTAAGGCTTTCATCCGGGGGAGGATCATATCTTCCTTGACCAAGCAGAATATAGACAGGAAGTAGGAGCAGGAGCATACCCTTTCCACACAGCTAAAAATGGTAGGGTGCACAGTTATATCAAACTAATTACCTCACACCCCAGTAGCTCAGAGAATTACCAACCAGCTTAACTCCCTACACCATCAACAAGCCAAACATATTCTTTTTTTCTTAAAAACAAAAACTACTTGGAAAATGGAGAAAAGGCAAGTAAGCTCCCTGCTTACAGCCTGAAGAAGAAACAGGCCAAAGCCCTTATACCTCAGCTATAGACCACCACCAGATCATTCACCTCTGACCCCATAGGAATAAACAGAAGCTTCCAGGCTTACTATCAAAAGCTGTACTGCTCAACAACCTGCCCAATTCAGATGGATTTTGAGGCCTTGTTTACCCATCTCACTCACCCCAAACTCCCTGCTCACATTGACCACATCTTAGATGCCCCCCTGACTCTTCAAGAAGTTTCCCAATCTATTAAACAACTGGCCACAGGCAAAGCTCCAGTTCCTGAAGGCCTCAGTGCTGATTTCTATTGGACTTTTGAGGACCTTTTCATGCAGTACCTCTTAGAATCCTACACAGAGTCCCTGCATGGGAGGGGTCACTACCATCTACACTCCAAGAGGCAGTTATAACGGTTCTCCCTAAACCAGGAAAGGATCCAGCCCACTGTGCTAACTATAAGCTGATTTCTGTCATTAATGAAGACACTATGATCTTGACCAAAACTCTGGCACACTGCCTTGAGCAGGCACTACTTTAAATTGTTCATAGATCTCCAGCCAGATTCTTGCAAGGGAGATGGGGTGTCAATAATTTGTGGATAGTAGTCAATCTTCATCATGCCCACATCAACAGTGGTAATGCAGCTTTTGTGGCAATTGACACAGAAAAAGCATTTGATTCGGTGGAGTGGGACTTCCTGTGGTACACTCAAGGGGTGCTAACCAATGGTATAATCTCTCCTAATTTTACCACATCACCGAGGTGCAAGACAAGGATGCCCCCTTAATCCCCTTTGATTTATCCTTTGATTTATCCTTGCAATGGAACCACTAAATGGGGCCTTGCAGCAACATGCCCATATCAAGGGAATTTCCATTGGTTCTAAGCAATTTACTACGTTGCTTTATGCAGATGATCTCCTCCTTACCCTATCAGAGGCTGTGGCATCCCTTCCAGTTGCATTTTAGTCACTTGCGATTTCTGGCTCCCTATTAGGGTTGAAAGTCACATGGGGGAAAAACAGAGATCTTACCTATTAAAGTGCAGGACCCAAACTGGGCTCATTTAGGTCCCCAGAACCTGACCTGGGCCCCTCAAGGAATCAAGTACCTAGGAATGAAAATGACTCCCAGGCATACCGCCTTACTCTCTGAAAACATACCTTCACTTCTGGACAAAACTAGACATGTCAAGATGGGAGAAATTTAATCTCTCCTTCACAGGGCATATCTTAACATTTAAAATAATGATACTACCTTGACTACTTTATTGTCTTAATAATCTCCCAGTTCATATTCCAGATAAAACCTGGTGGCAAATGGACAACCTTCTTTTCTCTTTCATATGGGCCAACTAGAGACTCAGGTAAATGAGCACTCTGAGTTCCCATCAGGAAAAGGGGAGTGGAACCTTCCTCAATTGAAACTTTACCATTATCTAATGTAGTTGCCCAGGCTATGCAATGTTTAAACTGGGAGGATCAATACCACCCCTCTGGGTTGAGGCTGAACATGTCTCTTTAGAAACTATTCCATTAGGTTCAGTTCTGCTGGCACTGAAGCCCAAGAGACATGATCTGTCTCCCACGATATGCTACACACAGCTGGCATGGACATACCTTATGAACATCTGCTTCTGGAATGAACTTACCCTTGGCACTTTGGAACCTATATGGTGAATCACAATATTACTATTGCAGGCCAACCTATTCAGTGTGACAGTTGGGCTAAAAAGGACATCCAGGTAATAGTACACTTATTACTTCCCCACACAGGCATTCTCAAATCCTTTGCTCAACTTCAGCAGGAATTTCAATTACCCCTCACAGATCACTGGCAGTTTTTGCAGCTCCACCATGTACTTCAGAAACAGTTCCACCAACACTATAAACTTCAGTCAAATCCCCTATCTGACACTCTTCTTCACTGGTTCTCCAACCCTGAGACTAGACATAAAAAGATTTACCACCACTTGAAAAACTTATCCATTCCTAGCTGGGATTTGCACACACAAAAATGGGAAACAGAGCTCAATATTGTGATCTCCTCACAAAGTTGAGGCAGATGTTGGAAATAAGCTCATGAAGGCACTCCAGACCCTGAACTCCAGTTAATATAAAAAAAGATATTAGGGTGCTGGCACAGGACCATCTACACAGGATGGGATTCCCACTTCTCAATCTACATTGGCGATGTCACCGACCTGCTGCTGACACTGCACATATTTTATGGTCTTGCAGAATAATACAGCCCTTTTGGCAAACAATTATAGATACATTAAACTGTGTCTTCCTAATTTGGATACCTTGTTTACCACAGCTCTTAATTCTACAGTAGGTGATCCCGTCCTAATACCGGATTTCTCTACACCTATAAAAAACTTTATCCACCAAGTTGCCATGGAAGGGAAAAGACAAATTCTTGTTCAATAGAAACAAAAGGACCTTCCAAAAATAGAACACTGGGAAACCAGCCTTTACAATGCAGAGGCCTATTTCAGGGTCCTCTATCAGAACTGTGTCACTTAAGACAAATTCATCAAAAGGAAGACCCCTTAGCTGACCAGTTTGTTACAACTTCACCCAGTGGATACCTCAGGAGATCCTATCCCATTAAACTTTGGGTAACTGGCAGATTGGATCTCTCACCCTTTCATAGAGGGTAGGCACTTTATTACTAATCACACTGGACCCCTCACCTCTCTTTTGGTTGCCCCCTCCAGTGGAACACCTGTCATAAGCTATAGCTATAATCTACTTTTAATAGGTTAGGGCTCATTCAAATGCTTTATAGTTTTATCTTCTTAACAAGATTCTATCGGTAGTTTATGGCTCAGACAATGTTTGTGTGCATGGTGTTAATATGGTTCTATTACTCTCTATTTCTGGTCTGCATTTAGAATAGCTTAACAGAAATGATAACTGTTAGTGTGTACCATCGAGAGGTGTATATTTTGTTCTTTTTTTCTCTTGTGTTTCTAGACATTATAAGATCATTGATGTTTGCTATTGTCTTGTTACTGTTGAAAAACATTAAATTGCTGCATAAAAAAAATTCTGCTGCTTTGAAAACTGTTGATTTTTTTCCTTCGTAAATGATCTCAACAGGCACATTTACGCTACCTTATATGTTGCCCTACCATCTGCACTGCTGTCCTTCTACACCATCTGAAACTATGCCAAGCAACATTTTCACAACAGACATTGTGCATCATTGCAGGGTCAGCCTCCATGTAGGACTGAAAATTCTGCATTTTCTGCGCATTTCTGCTGGGAACAGGAGAGGGAGGGTCATGATGGAGGACACAGAACAAGAATAGAAACATGTTGATGTCACTTCATCTGCCCATCCAGTGAATTATTTTTGTAAGTGCCTTTTCAGTAAAAAGTTGGTTAGGAACTACAGCAACACTTGTAGCTTTTCTGTCTAGAGGCATTCTACCCCAAGTTGATGCCATGCTTAACTTAAGTTAGCATATTGTGGAAATGGCAGGAAGCATTTCTATTTGGTACTGTTATACCATTTGGGTTGGGGAAACTTTTCACTTCAGTTACATTGACAAAGTCAGATTGAGCACTGAGAGTCCATTCAGCTGAGGATTACTATAGTATAATGAAGTTTTCTTGCTCTGATATAAGGGTAGTTGTGCTGGGCATCATGGACCTCTTCAGATAGCATAGGATTCAACCATGTTGGACTGCAGTGACTATGCTGTAGGTGGATACTTGGCTCTTCAGCAAAACAGGTTATGGAAGTTGATGCCTTTGTGTAGGTTAATACAGTATGCAGTATGCAAGAATACATTTTGTTCCCCAGGAAAAGCTGGCAGCATGACCGACTTCTGTGACAGCTGATGTCACTTCCTTTTCCCGGTACCTGCAACTCAAAACAGGAAGCACTGCAACATTGCAAGTAGTGCAACTTGTTTACTCAGTGAGTAAAAATGGCCACACCTCTACACATCCCCAAGAAAACAGTGATCATTCAGAGTCACAATGGAGGCATCCAGTGTGATGCACATTGCATTTAGACTGCAGGAAGGGGAATGATACAAGTGATCTGTACCACTTAGAATGGTGCACACAAGGTAGTGTAAATGGGCATTTTTGCTGGCCGATTCTCATATTTTCGACTCCATATTCGGAAAATGGGGAAAGTGTGGTGCAAATATGTGTGCAGTGCTTGCCCCAGTGCTCCTCCTGGCTGCTGTGATATTCAGATGGATAGCGAGCAGCACTATCCAACAATATCAGTCCATGATAGCACAGGGCCCAGTGAACCAGCACTGCCCAAACACAGACCAAGGCTGCATAAGGCCCACAGGGACTAGCACTACCCAAAAGGGGATAGTGCCAACTCTTCTGTAGGCTATATTCTGCCCACAGATGAAAATAAGCCCACTGGGCATGCAAGGCACTAAGGGGCCATTTGCATGCCCATTATGTGCCCATTTACATGGAGCACAGCAGCCCCTCAGTGCCACTTACATAGATTAAAGGAGAGCCCTAGTAGTACAGTGGTTCCCCTCAATCATTTATTGGCATTTCTTTTTTTTTTTTTGTAGTAGCAGTTTTTCTCCCTTCTGGTCTGGCTGATGGCACCCCCAGCCCCATCACTAACCTTCTCATAGACTTACTGGTTATCCACCACTTACTCAGAACTGTGATGTCTGGGTGGTGTGCTGTCTTGATCCTGTGAGAGCATTTGGGGAGGTGTCAGTCGTGTGCAGTCCTGCATCTTTTTACTCCATTTTCTCCCTCTGTGCTATAGTGTTGGGATGAGTGCGGCAAGCACATCATGCCACAGCCCTGCCCCTTGTGCACTCCCACTGCTGCCCCTCCTCCAGCAGGTGGCAGGCTCTGCAGTGTGAACTGGTGTCCTCCACACACAAGGAAGGTGAGCTGCCATCAGGCACTCAATGCTGCCTCACTGGCTGGCTCACAGAGTGATCCTTGTCCATTCCTAAACCCAGGATGCTGGTGTTGATAGCAGAAGTGCAACTGCTTCTCCACTGGGCCAGCCTCTGTTGACTATTTCTGTAGTACTCCCTGGTGATCCAGTGGTTCCCCCATGCTTTGATCCCACAGTAAACCATATTATAACACTTCCTGGTAGTCCTGTGCTCCCCATACAGCCCCCACCCAAGCCCCCTGCTGACATTCCAACTTCCCTCTTACCCCTGTGCCCAGTGCCCTAATAGCAATGTATGGCAATCACCACATCCTTCCTCTCACCTCCATGACTCACCACCATATGAGCGGTCAGTGAGTGTGTGTATTATAGAAACAGCTGTTTCTACAATATGCATGATCACTGACAGATCATATGGTGGCCAGCCACAGAGGTGAGAGGAGAGCTGTGCCAATCACCATATGTAGCTGTTATAAGCATTGGGAACCAGGATAGGGAGGATATGGGGAGGTGGCATATCAGCAAATGGGTCAGGTGAGGGACTGTTCAGTGGGTCACTATACCATTAGGAAGTGCTATAATAAGGTATACTGAGGGTTAGGGATGTGGGGGAACCACTGGACCACCTTGGAATACTACAGAAATAGTCATTGGGTGCTTGGGAGGACCACTAGACCACCAGGGAATACATACAATGGTGAACATGGGATATCGGGGACAAGTAGCTGCAGTATGGTCACCCTGTTTTTGGGGGGGCCACAGGTTTAGCGCTAAGTTAAAAGGTGGTTTTCAGCAGCAGTAAGCTGTGCCATTTGGTGGTCTGTTTACCACCACCACAAACCTTTGAATACCCTATTGCACCAGTATGCATGAGGGGACCCCCCCTGTTTTGTATAGGCACAGCAGTATTTTAGCACCTTGGTGCTGATAGGTTTGGGGAGTGCTCTGGGGGCCTCTAAATATGGCCCTGTCCAGAGCATTAATGCAAACCCAGGTTAGCACCGGCATGAACCACTTTCATACCAGCATTAACCATTGAAGATTTGGCCCTAAGTATGTTCACTTTACTCCTTTCTAAAACAAGTCCAAGAAGCCATTGTTTTTTTACTAAGTCAGCTAACTCTTCTACTAAATTTAAATGTTTTGTCATCAATTCCACTGAAGTACTGGACCTGCTTCTTAGTTTGAAAGTAAGTTGTAGTCCTGAATCTAATGGCATTTGATTTCTCTTAGAATTCTTTTTTCTATATCATTTTCTTCTTCTTGCCTGGGATAGGCTGGGGCTCCCTTCAGCAATGCCCCACCAACTCACACTGTCCTTCATCTCCTCAGGTTTTACCTAGTCAGCCTGAATAGCCCCCATGGATTCCCCCCATCATGGTGTCATAGGGGCGGCTATCCTCTGCCCCCCAGAAGTGCAAATTCAGTCTTGGCCTCCCAAGTCCTGGTGATGTGACAGGTGAGGGATTGGTGAGCAAGGCTTCATACTTGCCTGCCCCCCCCCATTATTTTCCTCCATTTGCTCCCTTTCCCATGCTGGGGCACACTCATCATCATGCATATGTGAAAGCACATGCACACTGCGCAGTCCTGCAGCACCACCACCACCAAATGACAAACGCCACCATGCACTCCAGAGCCAGGAGGACTGCTAACCCTCGAATGAAAGTGGTCTAAAATACCATTAAAGTCCAGACTGCATTTGCAAAATTGCTGGAATTTATTTCAAAGTAAAGACAAAGTTTAGTAGTGGTACAACAACTGTGTGCAAGGTCCCTGATGCTTTGCCAATTAAGGCATCATCAGGGCCCTGATGAAGCCTTAATTGGCAAAGGGCTGGGGATCTTGCACACAATTTTGCAAAAGCAATCTGAATTTTTAAGGTATTTTTGACCTCCTTCATTGGAGGGTTAGCAGTCCTCCTGGCTCTGGAGTACGCAGTGGTTTTTGCCATTTGTTGATATTTTAAGGGCACGCAGCCCTCACCCGCACCCCAGCTTTGCAGCACAGTGCCACTGGTCTGTTTGTACTGCAGCACCACCCACTTTCTGCTGCTCTCATCCCATACTGCCACCAGGTCTTCCCCTGATAGCAGCCATTTGGCACAGCAAGCATTCCACCCTCCCTGGGAGAGGAGAGCAGTCTTTTGGATGCTCAATCCTCTGCCCTTCCAGAGAACCCCTGGCAACCTGTAATCATTTCCAAATATGGGTCGCCAGCGTGGAGTAAGGTGTGGCATCCAGTGCCTCAACCCACAGTGCCATAGGACCAGCTTTTTTCCTAGATTTCTGAAGTATGGTGCATTTCAAATTACTGCTTCTCTGACTTATTTATCTAATATATCATTATCTAAATGTGTCCTTCCCTCTAGATGGAAGGTTATTCCATTTCATAAAGGAGGTTATTTGGATAATCTGAATACTTTCTTCCAATTTTTCTCTTCTCAGCTTCTCTAAACTATTGGAGAGATTATGTTTTAGCCAACTTTCTAATTATTTGATTTAAAGTGCTTGCTTTGTAAAGATCAGTCTGGTTTTTAGATCTCATGATTCCACTATGACAACAGTGTTGTTGATCTTGGACAATATCATCATGGCAGTGGATTCCAGTAGGTATACTGGTACTGTGTTTGTTGAATTTGTCAAAGGCCTTCAACACTGTGGATTATGATATGCTATTGTCAAGGCTCATTGAGTTGATTTTAAACCAGGGAGCCTTGTTCTGCTGTAAGGATGATCTATCATCTCTTAATCAGAGAATTTCATTAGGTGGGTTGGAATCTGGGCCTTTTACTGTTTCGCGAGGTGTTCCTCAGGGCTCAGTTCCCAGCCCAATTATGTTTTCTTTGTATATAAATGGTTTGGTTCTGCAGATTGGGAATGCTTAATATCAGCTTCATGCTGATGACACCATTTTGTGTACTTATGTCTTTGATCTATTACTCTGCAGTTTACCTTTCAAGATGAGTTCAGCACACTAACAATATATTGTACATGATCTCCTCTAAACTCCTTATTAGCAAATGTAAGACCAAATCAATGCCATCTGGACTACAAAGCAAATGTTATAAGGCATCTGATAAAACCCAACTTGTCATCTCTGCTATTGATGGTACAGCTCTTGAAACATAATGCCTGTAAAAGTTTAGGAGTCTGGAGAGACCCTCTTCTTTCAGAAGAGGCCCGTGGTAACAAACTGGTAAATAACTTGGCCCCATGATAGGATTTTTATACAAGAGTATGAACTTGTTTTCTTTCGACACCCATCAACACTTAATTCAAGCTCTCATTTTTCCTGTACTTGAAAATGGGGATATTTCTGTGCTCATGCCCTACAGTCCTATTTGCACAAGTTACATTTTATAGACAGTGGCTGTCACTTTTTACAGTAACTCAACACTGTGATATTTAAAGGAGCCTTAGTTGGCTACCATTGGAAAAAAGATGCTGTCTGCACAAGCTTTGGTTTTCTATAAATTGCAACCACTTCAAGGTTCCCAATTATTTAACTGTTAGATTGAGCAGAACATTTCTTCTTTCCAGATTATACTTAGCTGGTTCATTTGAATTGTTTCTTCTAAAGTCTAGTTCTGAACATGTCTGCCAGCCCTTTACCTTTTATATTCCATTTCTGTGGAACTAATTACCCTCTAGATTTTGTAACCCCTTTTCTACAATAGGTTTCCTTCTAGATCAGAGATCCCTAACTGGTTTATGGTGAGCCTACCTGTTATTAGAATGTGCTATGAAAAGGTGTTTTACATATGTATAAACATTATATTAAATTTATCTGTATGGTTGTGTATTTTATTTATTTATTTATTTTAATTTGTTAACCAGGTAAGAGCACTTGACTGAGGATCCATTTTCAGGCTCAAACTGGGCAAATTATGCAATGCAAAAGTATAGAACATTAAACTGTGCATTAATTTACAGTTACAAGTACATAAATTAAACAAATGGAGTTTTAGTCACTTTTTTAAAACTTGAAGAGAACAGTCAATATGTAAAGATTCAATTAAGCTATTCCAGAATGAGGGAGCTGCTGCAGTATAAACCAGCTGTAATTTTACAGGACCCAACATTAAGAACAATCCTACAGGCATATCTCTGATTGAAAGAAGATCAGAAAGTGGGGGAATGGTAAGGTAAAAAACTTTTTTAAAAACTAAACAACCCAACAAATATTGTATCTGTTGCACCGGGGACAGCCAACCAAGCTGTGAGTGTAAATAACAGTGATGAGAATGTAAAGGTGCTAGTAAAACAAAATGGCAAATGTTGTAGACTACAGGAAGATTTAGTACCTCCTTAGAACCCAGATCGAAAAAAGATTTGACACATAATCAAATTGAGGTAGGAGAGAACCAATGACAATCACTTTGTGGGATTCAAAAGAAAAGAAACTTTTCAGCTTGTACAGGACTCCAATTTTTTGATTACTATTACGACAAACAAGCTTAATATGATCAGAAACAGTAAGCAAAATATCCAAAATAATTCCCAAGTATTTAAACTAGGATACCTGCATGATTAAATTACCTTGATTGTCATAAAGCTCAAGGGCAGGGCAGTTATTTGGCATGAACCATGACCCAAAATCATATATTTAGTTTCCCAGGATTTTGAAGGAGCTTCAGATAGAGCTAGCAGCACCACTGGCAGCCCTTTTCAGCCAGTCACTCAGGACAAGATTGGTTCCAGAGGACTGGAGTATGGCACATGTGGTCTCACTGCACAAGAATGGAAGCAGGGAGGAGGCAGGAAAATATAGGCTGGTCAGTCTCAAATTAGTAGTGGGGAATATTATGGAGGCACTACTTAAAGAAAGGATTGTGGAACACCAGGAATCCATCAGATTGCAGGATTCAAGACAGCATGGATTCACAGCAGGAAGGTCATGTCAAACAAATCTGATAGATTTTCTTGACTGGGTGACAAAGGAGGTGTATCGGGGGGTGCAGTAGATGTCACCTACCTCAATTTCAGCAAGGCTTTCGACACTGTTCCACATAGGGAGCTAGTAAATAAGTTGGGTAGAATGGGAGTGGGGCATAGGGTGGTAAATTGGGTTGGAAACTGGCTGAGGGATAGGAAGCAGAGGATGGAGGTAAATGGAATCTAATCTGAGGAAAGAGGGGTGATCATTGGGGTACCTCAGGGGTCAGTTCTTTTTAATATCTACATTAGTGACATTGCAGAGGGACTGGAAGGGAAAATATGCCTCTTTGCAGATAAAAACAAAATCTGCAAAAGAGTGGGTACTCCTGATGGGGTGGAGAGGATGAGGAAGGACCTGGGGAGGCTGGAAGAATGGTCAGAAGTGTGGCAGCTGTGGTTCAATGCAAAGAAGTTCAAAATCATGCACCTAGGGTGCAGAAACCCTGCAGAGAGCTACAGAATCTGAGGGGTTGCTGGCAGTCACCAGGGAGGAAAGAGATTTAGGGATTATCATCTCAGATGACGTCAAGGTGGCCAAACAGTGCACAAAGGCAGAGTAGGGAGGGCCAGTGGCATGTTAGGGTGTATAAGGAGTGATATCACTGGCAGAGGAAGAGAGATGGTGGTTCCATTATACCAAGCACTATTTACAGTTTTGGAGGCCACATCTGTGTAGGGATGTAGACAGAGTGGAGGTGGTTCAAAGAACGGCAACAAAGATGATGCAAGACCTGCATCACAAGACATATGAGGAAAGATTAAAGGACCTAAATATGTATGCACTGGAAGAGAGGAGAGAGCATGGGGATATGGTAGAGACTTTAAAGTATGTAAAGGGCATAAACAAGGTGTAGCTGGGAGACAGCTTTTATTATAGGAGGGGTGCAAGAGCAAGGGGCCATGATATGAGACTGGATGGGGGCCGGTTAAGGGGCAATGTGAAGAAGTTCTTTTTCATGGAAAGGGCGGTAAATGCATGGAACAGTCTACCCCAGGAGGTGGTGGGAGCAGGCACAGTGGGGGGATTCAAACATGCATGGGTTAGGCATAAGGGAACACTAGAGCTGGGAAGGAGGGGCTAAAGTCAATGACCATGTAGGGTCAGACAGCACTGACACAGGTAGTGCATACGGGCAGACAGGATGGGCCAAGTGGTCCTTATCCAACATCAGTTTTCTGTTTCTATGTTTCTAAGAATAAGTAAAGTTTTAGAACACCAATTATGAGCAAAGAAAAAGTCAATCTGAAGATCTTTAGTCAACCTGGAAAATTCCTTAGCTGAAGAAATAGAATAAGATCATCAGCATACAGCAATGAATGACAATTCTTAATTACTGATGAAAGGGAGTTAATAAAGTAAACATACGTGGCCCTAGGATAGCTCCCTGAGGTACAACTCTATCAATTTTATTAGTACTAGATGACTCAGAGGAAACCCCAACAAACTGGGAACCATTCATTAGATAATCTTCAACCTAAGAAACGTTAAATGGAAAGCCTAAGGATTTTAACTTTAGACAAAGCAATTTGTGATCAATAAGATCAAAGGCAGGTCCATGAATACAACCCCAGTATTTTCATGTTGATAGCACTATTGGGTGTACTGCTTGAAATTACATGTAGAAAATGTTTAGATTATTATTATTGCTGTTTTTTATAAGCTATAGTTGAAGGACAGCATTGTTAATGAGTTGTGTAAATGAGTTTTTCTCAGTGGTCCTATCCATAATAAAAAGAAAAAGAAAAAAAATGAACAATAAAACAAATAGATGCGCAGTCATTCATCTCAGACTCCTTACTGGGGGACGTTCTAAATTCCACAAATCTTTCCTAATGTGAGTGACAAAAGAGTTTGCATCTGAAAATCCTGTATACTTTGTTGCAGTACCAGAGGTATCTTTCTGTTTGGCTTTGAACTGAAAGTTGTGAGAAGTGCAAAACTCCAGAAGGACCATTAAGATCAGATCAAAAGTAATTTCTTGTGCTTAAATAGTGAATCTTAAATTTAGGAAGATTTGATACAACGAACAATCTGCCACTTCCAAACAATCTTTCACCTCAATTACCACAAGTACTCTCTTTCTTTTAGAAGTTGATGTAGTTACAATAGGTAGAGCATAAGGGAGATTTGTGTCATCTGGTCTCTGCTGAGAAGTGATATAATAAACTGTTCACCAGGGGTGTGCGAAAAAAATTTCCGCCGGCAGAATTTCGGGGAAAGTGCAAATTTCACTTCCACGAATTCATTTTCAGAACTTTTGTGGAAATTCTGCTTCAAAACTGTGGAATAAATATACAAACTGCAGGTTAATTTATTAAACAGTGGGAATAAAATCTGCAGAAAAGATCACTGCCAGTGGTCAGTTCAGAGGCTTTTTTTAACTGCAGTTTAATTCATTAATCCACCCCCACTTATCAGGAATCCCAGTAAATAAATAAATAAATACCTCCAATCCCTTCCTCGGACCCTCGTGGCTTCTGGAGGCCCCCCACCCATTGATCATGGACCCCCAAACATTTTATTTCCCTGATGTCTAGTGGAGCCACTCCCTATCCTGGATTACTTAATCTACAAAAAATACAGCCGGCAGTCCACTGACTCATCCCCCTGTATTCCCAGTATTCCATGGTGTCTAGTGGACCTCCCCATCCCTGATTCCTTATATAAAAAAAAATAATCCCAATTCCCTGGTGTCTAGTTGAATCCCCACCCTGGCAGTTCATCTGGTCCCCCACCCTGCCCCTGAGTGGGCCACCAGCACAGCCATCCTCTCTCTCTCCTTCATTACCAGTGGCCAACTGAATTGCCAATGAATGACAGAATGGTTGTACAAGCAGGCACTTATTCATCGACAGTTCATTAAACTGTGGATAGAATAAGTTCTGCAATTTATATGCATTTTGCCACAATTCAGAAAAAAAGTCCCAGAACTCTGCAACAATCTGCAGAAAATCCCAGTTTCACCAATGGCGAAAGTTCTAAAATTTCCCTAAATTTCACGGAAGTTCCGTGAAAGTGGAATTCGCAGCTTTTGCCCACCCCTACTGTTAACCAAATGTAGAGAATCAAGATTTAGGAAATCAACAAACAGCTTGACCACAATACCATCTAGATCTTCAGACTCTAGATTCTCAGAAAAGCCAAGCAGTCTAGAACTGTGTGCATGGGCCTGACTTGCTATGTGTTCTAATCAGAAATAAAGAAATGTGTCCCTTTTATCAGTGCTTGCTGTTTCCATTGTGGCCCTCGTATCACTTCTGACACCCACCAAGGCTCTACCTCTACTATCCAAATTTGGGTCTCAAAAAGGAGAATTTTTGTTTGAAAATCCAGGACATGCTTAACCAATGAAGGGGCCTCATTCAGAAGTGTAATATGCAATGGTAAAATCTATCTGCTTGTCAAAGCCTCCAAGGTAGACAGCTTTCCTGCTGCCACAGCCCACTGCATTGTAGTTTAGGAGGAGTCTGCACTGGTAGCTTTTGGTGCACTGTCCATAATTCAACTGAAAAGGTGCCAAAAAGTTGAAAAACTGCATAGAACCCTATAATGGAAATAGAATTGTCTCTACAGACGCTAACTGGTCTCCAGTGACCCTTCCTCCACCCTGCTTATTTTCTAATATACCCCATATGTCACTCTATCCCAAGCATGCTTGAAGCTCCCTACTGTTTTCGCCTACACCTCTTCCACTGGCAGCTGGTTCCAGGTGTCTACCACCCATTTAGTGTAGAAATATTTCTTCACATCTCTCTTAAACACCCCTCCCTTCAGCTTCATTGCCAGCCCCCTGTCCTGGTACTCTTTCTCATTTGAGAGAGACTCCCCTCCTGCACCCTATTTACCCTGTGATGTACTTGTAGGGCTCTATCATGTCACCTCTTGCTCTTCTCTCTTCCAGGTGTACATGTTGAGATCCCTCAGTATCTCCTCATAGGGCTTCTCATGCAATCCCTGAACCACTTTATTTGCACTTCTCTGGACTGCCTTCACCCTGTCTGTGTCTTTTCTGAGGTGCAGCCTCCAAAACTGGACACACCACTCCAGGTGAGGTCTCACCAGTGATTAGTACATTGGCAACACCACCTCCCTCCTTCTGCTGGCAATACCCCTACCTATGCACCCCAGAATCCCAGTAGCCCTACCTATTGCTTTCTCACACTGCCCTGACACTTTTTGAGGTCATCAGATATGATAACCTCAAAGTCCCCTTACTGTTCAGTGACTGTCAGCACCTCCCTCCATCTTATACTCAGCTTCTTGGTTCCTATGTCCTTGGCGCATGATTTTGCATTTTTTGCCATTGAACCCCAACTGCCATGCTCTTGACCACTCCTCAAGATTCCCAAGATCACTGCACATTCTCTCTACCCCCTCTGAGTGTCCATCTTACTGCAGATTTTGATATTATCTTCAAAAAGGCATACCTTCCCTTCCAGTTCTTCTGCAACATCGCTTCTGAAGAGATTGAAGAGGACCAGTCACAGTACTGAGCCCTGTGGTACCTCACTGGTTATTCTGCCATCATTAGAGTGAGTGCTGTTAACCACCAGCCACTGTCTCCTATCCGTTAACCAGTTTCTAACCAGCTCACCACTTTGGATCCCACTGCTAGGCTGCTCAGTTTCTTTACCAGCCTCCTCTGTGGCACAGTGCTGAATGCCTTTTTAATGTCCAGATAGGCCACGTCCGCTGCCCAGTCCCCTGATCTATTTCCATGATCACCCAGTCAAACAAATCTACCAGATTCATTTAGCCTGACCTCCCTTCATCTGTGTATCCATGGTGCCTATGGTCTTTCAGCCCACTGGATTCAAGATACTCTACGAGTCTTTTCTTTAGCAGGGTTTTCATTAATTTTCACACAACTAAAGTAAGACTGACTGGCCTATAATTGTTAGCCTCCTCCCTGCTGTCGCTTTTATATAGAGGGACCACATCAGTTCTCCTCTAATCCTCAGGAACCACACCTGTTTCAAGGGAACTTTTGAACAAGGATGTCAGTGGGACAGCTAGCACCTTCTTGAGTTATTTTTGTACCCTTACGTGCTTCTGTTCAGTCCCTTAGCCTTGTCCACCTTCACAGCTGTAAGTCTGAAAATGCACTTGTATCCTCCATTCCTGATACTTCCTGGTGGTCTATCCCTGACTCCCCCCCCCCCCACTGTGAAAACTGAGCAGAAATAGCTGTCAAGGATGGCAGGATTTTCTAGATTCTGTTCTGCACAGTCTCCTCTGTACCCTGCAGTATCTGAAGGAAGTGTTATTCCCTTTATCAACCTCTTTGGCTAACCTTTCTTCTGTCTGCACCTTTGATTCACTCACCACCTTTCTTGTTCTCTCTGTCCTTATATCTCCTGAATAAAACATTTTATTCCTTCACCATCTTGGCAACTTCCTTAAAGAACCATAACTGTACATGCTGCATTTACTCACTTCCTTCACACAGAGGTTTGTTGCTTTACTAATTAAACCACTGTGTTATTAAGCAGGCTTAGAATGATGAAATAAAAATATTTTAGAACATTAAACACTATTCAATTAGCAGCTCAAGCAAAATACATTCAGCTTCATGAGCTACAGACTCCAACCCTGTGCCAGCACATTCAAAAGCAGTTTTTAAATCGAAACTACCTATAAAGAAATGTTAGGTGCATTGCCATGATTTAACAAATTCTAGTGCTGTCACTAAAATTTATGGGCAGCAATTATTCTCTAAATAAAAGTGTTTTATAGTTTGCTGGAGCAACCAAAAATACATGCAAATGTTTTGAAAATCAGACAACTTTCATTAAAATTGTTTTGTTTATAACCAACAAGATTTGATAAACATGTAAAAGGGAACAAAACATGATGTCCATTAGTATGCCATGTTTGATGCAGCCTTACCAAAATGTAATTAAAACCTCTGAATAAAACAGATAATTGGAGGCTAAAATTGACAGGAAATGATGTAAGGCCTTTCAAAGAAACACCATTAGGAAAACAAGCATTTGTCAATGCCGAATGTTTGCTTGCTGGCACTGGTAGTGGTAGTGCAGAAGTTACAGAACTGCATAATAGGAATGGCAGTGAAGTATTGAACTGAAGCCAATGCCACCACCACCCTGCAGAGAGTGACAGGCATTGAGGGTGTGCCTTTGGGTCGTCAGGCATACTTGACCCGCCATTTCACCACACCACCCTGCAGACACTGACAAGTGTCACAGTGTGCTGTAGGTCTTTGGCTCTGTCGCACCCCATTCCATCAGGAAATACAGTGAGCTGGGTGCAGTATAGGAGAATGGGGTGAACTTTGGGCCAAGAGTCCAAGGCATACCTCGATGCCTCTCACTGGCTGCAGGGTGTGGAATGATATGAGCATTACAGGCAAGAATCCCAAGTCACACCCCTGATGCCTGTCATTCTCTACAGGGTGGGGCGTTATGGTTGGAAACCCTAACACCTCAGGCATTCGTTGGTATTTTCACTCCAAATTTTCAACATGGTTTTTTTGTGACCCCCACCTCATGAACAGTGGCAATATCAGTTTGTTAGCCGAAAGCTGCTTATGCACAGCGACTATGGCATTTAGCACCACAGGTGCAAAAACATTCTGAACAGGATGTGAAAAATGACAGCTGTACTGTTCATGGGGAGGTGTAAAAAATGGCAGTGTTGCAAGTCTGCAGTAAAAATATAAAAAAAAACTGGTGAAGTCACGAGCGTGCACAGAAACTGTGCAACGCACACCCGTAATGTAATTAGTTTGGGAATTTTTTACAGCAGATTGTCAACACAGGCATTTTGGGACCTCCGATCATGAACAGTGTCACTGTGATTTTCTTTATCTGTCCCAAACAATGATTTCCCACAGTGACCACGCATCTCTGCGCTGAATGGGTAAAACACATTTCGGTCATGTTATGAAAAATGACAGCTGTACTGTTCATAAAGAAGTGTGGAAAAATGCCACTGGTGAAAATCTGGACTGAAAATATTACAAAGTCATGAACTTACGAGGGTGCGTGGAAACTGCGCAATGCTCACTCGTAACACAGTCATTTTATGGACTTTTATCATCAAATTTTCAACATAGCCATTTTAAGACCTCTGCTCATGAACAGCGTAACTGTGATTTTCTTAATCTGTCCCAAACATTGCTTTCGCACACGACTGCACCATTGTGCGCTACATGTCTGAAACACATTTTAGGCTACATGTGAAAATGGCAGCTGTACTGTTCATAAAGAAGTGTAATAAAATGGCAATGTTGAAAATCTGAGTGAAAATATTGAAAATTAAGAAACTTACAAGCTGCAGTGAGCGATGCGCAATGCACGCTTGTAAAACAGTCATTTTAGGAATTGTTTTGCCAAATTTTCAACATAGCCATTTTAAGACCTCTGCTCATTAACAGTGTCACTGTGATTTTCTTAATGTGTCCCATACACAGATTTCGCACATCGACTGCGCCATTGTGCACTACATGGGCAGAAACACGTTTTGGGCAAGATGTGAAAAATGACAGCTATACTGCTCATAAGGAGGTGTGGTAAAATGGCAATGTTGAAAATCTGGAGTGAAAATATTGAAAATTCATGAACTTACGAGCGTGTGTAGGAACTGCGCAATGCATGCTCATAAAACAGCCATTTTAGGAATTTTCCACATAGGCTTTTTGAGCCCACCTTATGAACAGTGGCAGTGTCATTTCATTACTCGGTCCTGAAAGGTGATTTCGTGCAGTGACTGCGAAATCACCCATCAGGCCTGATTAACGCCATGACAGTTAGAGCATTCATGAGAAGGGGTCCCAAAATCCCCATGTTGAAAATTTGGTGCAAAAATTCCAAAAATGCCTGAGATATGCAGCAAAGTTGAAAAACCCTATCTATCCCATTATACAGCTTACCAGCATTTCCTCAGTTCACGGTCGGCTTTGAAGAGTGCAGGCGTGTTCCTGGACCACGAAGATCGTTGCACGAGTCCGGAGGTAAGTATGGGGTGGGGGTGTGGGAGGCAGGGTGCACAGTGGGTGAGTGCGGGTGGGGGCAGAGACAGCAAGGGACCGTTTTTCAATTTCAGGATTTTTAAAAAAAAAACAAGGGCGAGATGAGCGGGGCATTTGCCATGCTGGAGTGGGCTCCCAGCGTGGCACAAGGACAGCTTTTTGGGGGGGCATGGAGCCGACAGAGGATTGGGCACCCCCGTCGGTGATGGCTTCTGTTGCCATGCTGGGGTGGGGTGGGCTCCCAGTATGGCACAAGGACAGCTGTTTGGGGGAGCGTGGAGCTGACGGGGATTGGGCACCCCCGTCAGTGACAGCATCTGTTGCCATGCTGGGGTGGGCTCCCAGCGTGGCACCCTATACTCTTGAGGAGGGAGACAGTGAAACCGATGGGGGATTGGGCACCCCCGTCGGCTATACATGTGTAGCCACGCTGGGGTGGGCACCCAGTATGGCATGTGGAACGCTGTTTGGGGGGAGCGCAGCACAGCCAATGGGGGATTGGGCACCCCGTCGGCTATACAGTGTGTGCGTGGGGGGGGTGAGCACGCAGTATGCATGCGTGTGTGTGTAGGGGGAGCGCGCATGAGCAGGCGATATCTTATCGCTGCTCACTGAAGTGTAGCTCCCCCTTTCAACTGTACTCCACTGCATTTTTGACTGCTGACATAGACAGCTCCAGCAGGCATTGGAGGACTGCGGCCGTGCCTGCAAACACACTGACTGAATTGGAAGAGTGCTGCCACACCTCCGAAAACTCAGATGATGGCACTATGTTTCTTGCACATGCATGCAAGCAAACATAATGAACAGTATGGAAAGAAGCAAAAATGTCTGCCAAAATCATACCTCTGTATAGTTGTCCCTAGATTATCATGCACTTCACCAAAGGTAATTATCCGCAAACATACCGATGGAAGTCTATTCAGCTACAGTATTTTGCAGAAAATCTGGCAACAGTAGTAAAAGATACTCGCCAGCAGGTATAATTAACTGGATGGGCATCAAAAACAATGATCGTGCTATATATTTATATGAAGGGGACTATTTTAAAAATAAAATATCTTTTCTAAAATCAGATATGACAACCAGTACAACATCATTAATTGATTCATCACAAATCAGCGTTACTGTATTGGATAGTGTAGCAGTGGTTAGTACAATCAATGAGAGGGATCTAGGTAATTGAGAACTGTGTGATAAAGCCAGGCAGGCAATTTGCTGCCACTACAGAGAGCAAGCACAGCACTGGGATGCATTAGGAAGAGGTAAGAAGTAGGTCAAGGGAGGTGATTGTCTCCCTTTACAAGGCTATGGATAGACTGCAGGAGTTCTGCTTCAAATTCTGGTTGCCACAGTACAAAAAGGACATTGGAGGGTTTCAGAGGGTCTAGCACTGGGCTAACAAACTGATTTGGGTATTAGGGACAGGATTTTATTAGGTTAGATTAGAAATAATCAAATGATTTGGCCCAGAGAAGAGAAGGTCGTTGGCTGGGAGTGGGGGACACAGTGGTATCTATTCATGAACATTAACATCAGTGTTGACACTACCTTATTCTCTCCTCACTAGCTTAATTCAGCAATCTCCAATATTATATATGAACATACATATGAATACGCTAACATGCTATCAGATAAAGGCCTTACAGTCTATCAAGTCTGCTCAGTTGTGCAGTTCCCAAGACAGTTTACAGAGGGAACTGCCCTCCTCTACTTTCTCTCTTCACCTCCAATAATAATCCCACACTCGCCCCTCTACTTGCAACTTTTCCCTTCACCCTGTCCTAGAATCGTACAAAAGTGGTTATTACTGCCTTAGCAGAACTTCCACAAAATCTGACAATTTTAATAGAAGTTTCTGAACTTTCACCAGTGGCGGATCGGAAAACTTCTGAATGTTTTGGTGAAATTTCACCCTGTTCCCCTCAGATATAGTAGTAAGGAAAAAAAAAAAAGCACTATTCCTGGAGTCCAGTGTCCTCCTATGCACTGCCCAAAATAAAAATAGTAATTCCCTGGTGGATAGCGGTCCCTTCTCTCATCTGATCACCAGCCCAACCTGTAATTAAAAAGGCCCGGGTGGCTAGCAGTCCCCCCTCCCACCAGATCACCCACCTGACCTGTAATTAAAAGATCCCTGGTGGCTAGCAGTCCCTACCCCCACCCGATTACCCCCTGACATATCCAGTAGTCAGTGTAACCCACCCCATCCCTATCTCCCATATAGTATTATAAAAAATAAATTTCCCTGGTGGTCTAGTGAATCCATCTCCCTATCCCCAGTCTATGAATTAAAATGTTATTCCCTGGTGGTCTAGTGCACCTCCACCCCCCACTCCAGCAGGTAGTGTCCCATCATTGCACTCCCCCACAACCTGAACCTTCAGCTCAGTGGGCAGCCCCACCATGGCAGAAAGAGGAGGGCTGTCCCAGTTGCCCAGTAGGGTTTAGGATGTGGGGGAGTGGGGTGGTGGAACACTACCTGTGCAGGTGGGGAAGGGGCCATTGGTGCACTAGACCACCAGGGAATAACATTTTAATTCACAGACTGGGGATCAGGGATAGGGAGGAGGGTTCACTAGATCACCAGGGAAATAAATGTTTATATTACTATATGGAGATAGGGATGGGGGTGGGTTACACTGACCACTAGACATGTCGGGCTGGTTATGGAGTGGGGGAAGGACTGCTAGCCACCAGGGCTTTTTAATTACAGGTTAGGTGGGTGATCAGGTGATGGGAGGGACTGCTAGTCACCAGGGCTTTTTTAATTCACTTGTTGGGTTGGTGGGGGGGGTGGGGGGACTGCTAGCCACCAGGGCTTTTATGGGCAATCAGGTGACAATCGCAGATGGAGCTTCTGCGAAAGTTTGGAAATGGATTTCCAAACTTTCACAGAAGTGAAAGTCAGACCTTCACTTGAATTCCACCTGCGGAAGTTTTTTCTCACACCTCTACCCTGTTGCATCCCCACTTGAAGCTGTCCACTGTTTTTAGGGATGTCACTTCCTCTGACAGCTTGTTCTACTTGGCCACCAATCTCTTGGTTAAAACGTGCCTTCTCATCTCCCTCCTGAACTTTCCCCCCACCATCTTTAGGCTGTGCTCCCCAGTCATCTTGTTCCCCCTAAAGCTGAAGAGGCCCTCAGTGCTCACCATGTTTTTACCTTTAATGTGCTTGAAGGTCTCCCTCATGTCCCCCCTCTCACTTTTTTCTTTGACAGAGTACATGTTGAGCCCCTTCAGTCTCTCCTCATAGGTGTTGCCCTCCTGGCTCTGGATCACTTGGTTACCCTTCTCTGGACCATTTCCAGCAAGTGGATATCCTTTTTAAGGTGAGGGCACTAATATCTCACCCTGTACTCAAGGTGTGATCTTAACAAAGACTTGTACAGCAGCAGAATGACCTACACCTCCCACCTAGTAATTAGCCTGGCTATGCGACCTAGCATCTGATTTGCTTTGGCTGCTGCTCTCTTGCAGTGTGTCAAGTGTTTCAGGTCACTCATGTTGATTACTCCCAGGTTCTTTTCTTCCCCTGACTAGATTATCTGCATACCATCCAACCAGTATTTGGTCCCTGAATTCTTCTTTCCAAGTGCATAACTTTACAGTTTTTAGTGTTAAACTCCAGTTGCCAAATGCCAGACCATTTGTCCAGCATAGCCAGGTCTTTCCTGAGTTCCGGTCTCTTCTCCTGCATGTCAACCCTCCCACAGAGCTATGTGTCATCTGCAAACAAGTAGTTTTTACCCTTGATCCCATCCACAATGTCACTTATGGAGATATTAATACCAAACCAAGATCCGAGCCCTGTGGGACCCCCACTAATCACAGGTCTCATGTCTGAGAATTCCCTACTAACTACCACCTTTAGATTTCTCTCCAACAACTAGCTCCTGACCCATCCCACAAGCGTTTGTT
The DNA here is from genome assembly GCA_016271365.2 of Neoceratodus forsteri. Lineage (NCBI taxonomy): Eukaryota > Metazoa > Chordata > Ceratodontiformes > Ceratodontidae > Neoceratodus > Neoceratodus forsteri. The sequence goes on from CM057459.1 coordinate 652,179,528, forward strand.
GCTGAATGACACATTGCTAAATGAGGTTAGTAAAGGCAATATAAAACTGTTAATTCTGGAGTTCAGGAATATAGGCCAGTGTTCCGAATACTGAAGGGGAAGGACAAGGACTTGTACAGTGCTTCCTCTCTATAACAAACAAAATGGAGTCTGTCAGCACAGTTTGTTATGATGCTGTATTTATTACATTGAAGAATGCTAGTACTGAATGCACAAACATGTTATAGTTCACTATGCATCAGTTTTGGTGTTTCAAACTATCTTATTCAATTCAAGTGGAGCCACAGTTTACATTCATTTTACCAGAGTTTTCACAAAAGCGGGTCTCGCAATAGCGAGAGAATGACTTCTGTCAGAGGGTAGCTTCTATTGGAGGGTGGCTTCTATTTAAACAGCTGCCCCCATCCCTAGTTTTTCTGCCATGGTTGGCACTGCCTATTGGTGTGATATCCAAACAAAATTATTCAAATTGGTTTTCCACCACCTTGTTGGTTATGTTTTTCCTTCCCTCCTTCACTGTAGTAGCAGCAGCAGCAGCATGCAAGCAGTTAGAGCCATTATTAACTAAATGAAACACTGTGTGTGGCAGCACACCACACCAGCAAGTGAGTGGCTAAAAAGGTAGCAAGCAAGCTGAGAGTCAGCGGGTAAAGAAAGAGACCAGGAGCAAAAGTATTAACTCATTGTACCCTAGGTGGCCATTTTGTATCTGGTTAAGCAATGGATGGTTTCCAACTTCAAATGGTACAATGGAGTTAAAGAAATGTTCAACACAGGGAGGTTACAATAAAACTGCAGGTGGAGAACAAGTGGGCAAAAAGACAGAGACAGAAAACAAGCAAGCTGACAGTGAGCAGCTGGAGAGAGAGAGAGCAAGCAGGTAGGCTTAGACAGAGTGGGTAAAGAGAAGAATATATTTTTTTAATAAAACACACAGTGTAAGTATGTTTTCATGGCATAGTACAATAAGGTGAAGAGCCTGGCTGAATGTCATTTACTTTACTTTGCTGTAGTATGTTTAGTACCTGAATAACAGGCCCCAGCCCACATGCCAAGGAACAAGTCACCCCCTAACACAAGTCGTGGCTTTAATTGGGGGGTGGTTTCTATGACAAAAATGAAATAAAATGGAGCTCTGGCTTCAACTGTAGGGCTGCTTTTATTAGAGGGTGACTTTAATTGGGCTTGTATTATCTATATAGCTACTGTCTCTGCTAGAGGCAGTCCTTAATGTTTACCAGCCTTTTGGAGAAGAAATGCCTCCCAGTGTTACCTCTGAATTTACCATCTCTCAGTCTCAAGATCTGTCTCTGCATCCTAGCAGAAGGAAACAGATCAAACATCACAGTCTGCTCAATCGTGTGGATTCCCTTGAATGTGTGGAGGACTGAGATCAAGTCCCCTCTCAAACTCCTGTTTTGCAAGGTAAACCTGTTATGTCCCACCACCATTTCCTCAAAGCTTTTGTCCTCCATGCCCCTGATCAGTTTGATGGCCCTGTTTTGATAGCTACTGGGCACATACCTTGTTCCGCATCCCAGCATTCTGTCATCCCTCTTGACAGTGACTGTGCACTGGATCTAATGGTTTAACACTTTAGGCTCGATTCTCGAAGGCTGGAGCAGGGCGTACAGAAGCCCTACATCAACAGTGCAGCTTGCCCCAAACTCTTTGGCACACGGTGCACCCAATTCTCATAAGTTGTGTGCCTTTGTGACACTACACACTTTTTACGGCGGCTTGTGCCACAGACTTGGCGTAAGCCCCATATAAAGATTGACGATGTTAGACAAGCAAAAGTTGAGCTAACTTGTGCATGTGGCACATGGAGGGCTCGGGTTTTGAGAATCCCGAAACCATCCCTGGGAATGCCACAAGCTCTATGCACCATGCATTTGGCACACCTGGGGCTTGTAGCAATCTAACTTCTTCGAGAATGGGTCCCCTTGTCTTTTATGACCCTCAAGTCATTTTCCTCAATTAAAACAAGAGGAACTCCACCTTAACATAAGAAGTCAACTACCTAAACTAGTTCTGCTTCAACCCCTAGCACTATCACTGGCCTCTGACCTCCTCATAATAACCAAAATTTGGTTAAATAATAAAACACATGATCCCAGTATATATATATATCCCTGGCTACAATATCACCTAGCAAGACCACGTAGGTAGGTGTGGTGGCATAGCTATTTCCACCTCATCCTCCATTCATACTACCCTGGTCCTATCTGTATCAGTTCCCACAGCTTATGAAGCCCTTGTCCTCAGGCTCTACATGCCTTACTCCATGCCAATCTACATTGCTGGGTTTACTGCTGCCCAGGCCTCTCCCCTACTATTGCCTTTAATCTTCTCTCTCAAATTTCTACCCTCACATCAAATGGTGAACCCTGTATACTAGGTGACTTTAACCAAAACTGGCCTGACCCCTCCCTATCCAAGCTGTGTAACAACATTACGGCCCTTAACATAATGCAATTGATCCATGAGCCAACCCAACTAAATACTAAATCAGACAACCACTCAGTCATCGACTGGGCCCTAACCTCACATGTCCACAGAGTAACTGAATCAGGTCTCCTCCCAGATGCACTCAGTGAGCATCATATGATCTACTTGGTCTGCAAACTCCACCGCCCAATAGCCCTGCATAAAACATTGCTTGTCCACTCGTATCAATCCCTAGACCTTACCCCACTCCTATATGACCTAGCACATACTGGCTGGTCTCCTTTTTCTTCTGCTACCACAGTTAACAAACCCCTGGACTATTTCCAAGGCCACTTTCTTAACATCTGGAACAAGCATGCACCCTTTAAGTACACTCAAGGATGCAAAAACCACCTCCCGTGGATCACATCGGAATTGATGGCACGTATGAGAGCTCAAGACTGGGCTTGGAAGGCTCACAAAGTCTCTAAATCAAATGCTGACCATGACAGATAACGAGCCCTCAGAAATGCCTGCTGCAAGGCTACAAGGCTCACTAAGTCCGAATACCTTAGATCCACCTTTGATGCTAACATACATACCCCGTCAAAATTTTGGAAAGTTATTAACTCCCTCTTCTCTACCCCCTTGAAATCCCAAATTCCACTCATCCATGTCAATAATGCCCTTATGTCTGCCTACCTCTCAGTTGTTACTAAATTCAACTCTTACTTTACCTCATGTGCTGCTGCTTTACTAGCTTTTCTTCCTCCGACCCAACCAGTTGCATCTGTCCACAATAACTCACACCCATGCACCCTTCCTAGTGACCTCTTCTCCTTCTCTCCAGTCTCACCTCATGATACTCTAAATGCTCTCCTCACCCTCAACCCATCTAAGGGTTCCTCACCTGATGGCCTTGACATCAAACTTCTCTTCCTCTCTGCTCATATCATGTGCTCACCACTTTCTGCCTTACTAAACCTTTCCTTCCTGCTGGCCTCCATCCCTGACCCATGGAAGCATGCTTTAGTTCTCCCACTACCCAAGGGAGGTGACCCTTCTATGCCTGGGAATTATCAGCCAATCTCTCTCTTACCTATTCTCACTAAGCTTCAGGAGCACCTGGTTCTCTACCAACTCTTCTCTTCCATCTCTGACTCTGCCTTTTTCACTCCTTACCAATCTGGTTTTAGGAAAGATCAATCCACTACCAGTTCCTTACTTAGACTCACTGATTCCATACTCTCAGGTATGGACAGTGGTCAAATCACATCTGCTATCTTTTGCTGACCTTGCAAAGGCTTTTGACACTGTCTCCAACCCTCTCCTCCTAGATAATCTGCTGGCCTGTCTGATTCAGCCACAAACTGGTTTAGCTCCTGCCTAACAGGCCAGACATAGTCAATCAATATTGCTGATTCCACCCCACCCAATTCCAGATTAATTCTGGTGTATCCCAAGGCTCCGTCCTTGGCCCCATACTATTCTTCATATTCCATAATGACCTCCCGTTAGTGTGCACCTCCTCCTCCTCCTCCTCCATCCATATGCATGCTGATGACACTGTCCATTACTACTCTGGCCAATCGCCAACTGATGTCACTTCCACACATAAGCATGACTTTGAGAAAGTTCAGCAATGGCTAAGCTCCCATCAGCTTTTCCTCAACACCAAGAAAACAGTCCCCATGACCTTCGGCACTAGGCAGAGACTCTCTAGGCTAACTAAACTGACCTCCTTCCACACTTTTGATGGCTGTACTCTGGAGGACACCTCCTCCTTTAGGTATCTTGGGGTCTGGCTAGAGCAGCACCTAAACTTCCCTGAACAAATGGACTCCATCTTGAAAAAGCTGCGCTCCAAATTAGGTGCCCTTTACAGGAACTGAAGCTACCTACCTCGACAGGCCAGATGGGAGATTGTCTAGAAAATGATACTACCCAGCTTTGACTACTGTGATGTAGTCTACAGCGCCATACCGAAGTAATCCTTAACCAGCTTGAACACCCTTTTCAATGCTTTCTGTCATTTCGCTCTTGATGCCACTTCCTTTACCCACCACTATGATCTATATTACTCTCTAGCTTTTCCTTCCCTGAAGAACCACTGTCTAGCCCATTGCATAAAATCTGTCTTTCAATTCTGGTTTGATACGCTTCCCCCTTACCTTGCTTCCTCACTGTCCTCCAGCCCCACTGCCACTCTCTCCCTCAGATTCAGCGACTCCAGCACCCTAGCTATACCACGGTGCACCACCTCTATAGGCCAATCATTGTTCTCCTGTAGGTTCCCTAGGCTCTGGAACTCAATGCCTCATCAGATCAGGCACTCCTCCTCCTCCCCCCATTGTCCATCTCAACCTCCCTCCTTAACTTCCTCTCTCCATCCTGCAGCTGCTCCTAATTTCCCTTCTGGCTCCTCACTCCTCCTAATTTCCCCTCTGGCTTCCCCATCCCCTTTCCCAGTCTAGCACTTAATGTGAGGAGAAACCAATGTACTTTATTGCACTTCCTTATCTGCATTGTATGTATTAAGTCTGCAGTGCTGTTAATTTGCTCCTCTCGCATCAAATCCCAATGTTTATCGCATGCTACTAACTGATGTATTGTTTTTTTACTCTGTTGCTTCTCTGTTTTATATTACCTTTGGAAATGTGTTGTTGATTATTGTATATATACTTTTCTATAATACTGCATGGAAATGTCCTTTTGATTACTGTACTCCCATGTTCCCCTTCCCCAGGACGCTCCATGAGACAAGCAAATTTATATTGTTCAGTGTGCCTTTCCTGATGAAACATTTCAATAAATAAAATAAATAAAGAAATAAACTCTACACATTTTCTAAGTCCTAACACTCATTTTCCTTGGCAGGTTTGGAACATGACATTTTGCTGTGTTGAATCAGAGACTTTCAGTCATCCAATTAATTATCCAGCTTGTTCAGGTCCTCCTGAAGTGTGTCCACCCCTCAAGGCAGTCCACTACATAGAAGCAAGAATATGTTGCCAGAAAAAGACACTTGTTCCATCCAGTCTGCCAATTATGCATTATCCTACCCTAAGATCTTGTGTCTGTCTGGGTTTATTTGCCCCAGCTACTCCTTCCTATGTTTTCTGCCTTGATGTTACCCCCTTGGTCTCTATTAGGCCCTTAACTCAGTCCCAAACATGTTTGAAGCTGTTGATGATTTTGGTGACCATCACGTCAGCCAACAAGCTGTTCCACAGCTCAGCTACTCTCTCTATGAAATAGAATTTCATCACTCCCGTCCTGACTCTTCCCTCCCCACAAGCTTCCACTTGTGTCCCAATGTTCAAGATTCTGTATTCCTAGTGAAAAGGTCCTTGCAGTTTACCATGCTTATTCCTTTCTGGAAAGTAAACACTTTGTGTCATCAGCAAACCTTAGCAGTTTGCTGAATACCCTAGCTTCCAAATGCCCTTTCATAAAGATGGAGATGATGCTGTCCAACTTCCAGCCTTCTGGCACAACTCTGGTCTGAACAGCCATAACAGGGGTATATTTATTGACTCATTTTCTGTTATTGTTTACTGGGATGCATACCTCAGTGACACGGTATCCAGCGATGATAGTGACCGAAAATGGGCGACTACAAAAATAGCAACTCATTTTCAGTGCTATCATTTTGACCTACCTTGCAAGGGTAGCGATGCAATAGGTTGGACAGCAACCAGAAGGGGAGGGATGGGGGGAGGAGGAGGAGAAGGGGAGGGATATGGAAGAGGGTTTAGGTAAGGGGTTGTGCCTGCTGCAACCAAGCCAGCCCTGTGGTGTGGTGGTGAGGGTGGCTGACTTCGGTGCAGTAGGCACTGGGTTCGAGATGGAGCAGGGGAAAGAATTTTGCTGCGGCTTGCGGCTGCTTTTTTTTTCTATTCCCATGCCGGAGTGTTGCCCCCTCCTCGACATGTCCCCCCTGGAGTTGGTAATTCAAAATCGGGAGGTGTGGGTGGCAAAACCCACCATGAGGATGGAGCAAGGGGTGCAGCCCCCCTGCAAAAGCACTAAGTTTTTCCAGAAGTGTGGTCACCAAGAAGTGCATATCACTGATTTGCTTTTCAGCGATATGCACTTGCCATAATAGCAATTGCTGTTTTGTGATCACTGTTATGACATGGAACCTAATGACTTCATCAAGCACCTTCATCTTGGCAGAGTTCACCTTTCTAAAGGTCTGGCTTATCTTGCCTACCACTATGGAGAAGGTTACTGAGTTTGTTGCTACTGCCTCCCACTGGCTTCTTGATGTTCATACTGGAGTTGACTACATGCCCCCTGCTGGGAGCAAGGTCAAGGATGACCTCAAAACTATTCCCTGCTGGACATGCATTGAAGGTGGACAGGAACTCTGTCTTGGCCCTGCCATTAGCCCCCTAAGGATGCCAGTAAATCCCATGGCAATAAAGTCTCCCGAAAACACCACTGCATCTCATTTGGCTGTTCTCATAATTTCCACAACCAACTCCTCATTATGCTCCACTAAGTTGTTTGATGGCCTGAAGCACACCACCAGGGGTACTCTTTTGCCCACCTTTTTCTCTAGCTTGATCCAGATGGACTCTGTGGCATTATGCAACCCCCATCCGATTTCCTCCTTGTTCTCCACATTGACACCCTCTCTTGCAAAAAAAGCCACCCTACCCCTTTCCTGTCAGGCTTTTCCTTTCAGAATAGTCTGTATCCCTCTGACTCAGTGATACAGTCTTTTTCTTCCCTACCAGGACTCTATGAGTGCTAATATGTGTTGGTCTTCAAAGTGCATCAGGACCTTGAGCTTGCTTAGTTTGCTAGATGCCCTCCACATTCTGAGTTGTATGCAAGTGAAGACAGTTGACCCTCTATACTTCCTTGCCACCACCTCCTCACTAGATGCTCCCCTGCTCTGCTGTGCATCACTTTCTGATCTTCTGCTTTTCTACCTTTTGTGATCCCCATCACATGACCCCACCCCCACTCTCTAGTTTGCATTCGCCTGACTGCCCTGACCATTTTTATTTTAAAAGTACACACTTTCCTGGTGTAGGTGCAGCCCATCATGGGTGTACAATCATTCCTCACACCAGAAGACCCTCCAGTTAGCAAAAAAAAAAAAAGATAGAAATCCTTTCCTCTTGCATGCAACCCTTAGCTAAATGTTGACCTACTTAATGGTCCACTGCATTCCTCACTAGCCCTCTGTTCTCTATTTGGATCCATCCCTACCACTAAAGAGCACAGTCCTTGCCATATTGTAAATTTATTTATTGAATAGAATCAGAATTACAATTCTTTGAGCCATAGACTTTCTTGCAAAGGCTCCACGTCGTACAAAAGTAAGAAGTACAAAGGAAATACAGAAATAAAGATACACATTCAATGATAATTAAATAATAATAAAATACATATTCAGCAATAATGAAATAATACAAGGTCATACAGTCCTGGCTCAAGCGTAGTTTGTGGCTTACATCAGCTGGGAGCATAAGTAAGGTCCCGGGTCAGAGAGTAGACAGGATATACTATATATCTCTTTTCCTAACTGTCCCTGCCAGCTACCCCTGTGTCTGGTGCCAATGTCCATAGTGTCCTACCGTACCACCCTTCTCTACCTTTAGTTCCTTCAGCTGACATCCAGTAAAAGTGTCAGTGGCTCAGTAGATAGCATTCTCACCTCTGGGACTTGACAATTAGAAAGTCATGTGTTCTAGCTCTACACCAGGCAGCTGAGGTAATAACACCCCACTGGTGGACCACAGGAAAGGAGGCAGATTTTTGCTAAGAGAGGGGGAGAGAGAGCTGAGCTGCCACATGCTGCTCCACCAAGGAGAAGTGGAGATAGCAGGAATTATACAAAGTCTATTGATTTTTTGGTAAAAGGTATGCCACCATTGCCTAAACCGAATATTTGTGTGCAATTCTTACCGGTCTGACTTGTGAAGCTAGCTTTCTGTGTTTCTTTCTTCTGCCGCTGCTTTCTCCCTGCAAGAGCTTGGAATCTAGATGGTGGTGTAGAAGCCCGCCCTCCAGGGAGATGGCTGGGAGCTCTGTGGAGAGCCGACTACAGTAGAGGTGACACATCAGAAAAACAGAGGACTATCCTCTGTTATTGTAATAACTCACTTCAGTGGCTTCTCTCTCCTGGGAACTTTCTCAGCTTATGACCAACCCCAGAACTCAGCAGAAGGCTTGCAGCAGATGGCAAAAATCTATATTATCTTAAAGAGAGTATAACATAATGTTCTGCTATCTGAGATTAGGTTTTCTTTGTGTCATGGCTGTTCAGTCTGTTTTATTCAACTACTAGCACTTGATGGTTAAGTAACTTACGTTTTCTTTTATAACTTTTTTATGGACTCTTTTTAATCATTTGTGACCACTCAAATTTATGAAAATTTACGTTTAATATTTGTTTTGCATCAGATTGCTTAGGGTGTTTTGTGTAAGTGAAGTGTTGTACCTTGCTCCATTTCCAAAGTTGCCGACTCTCCAGAGTCTTTGTTAAGACTGGGGGTTGGTTTGGAGGCAATATTGTGGACGTTTTCTCCTTTTTTTGTCATTCACCATATCTAATTTCTTGTTATTTTATTATTTTTTTAGACTGTTTAGAATTTTAAATTTCACACCCTACATCACTTGATCCCTTTTGGCTATATAACGCATGCACTTGCGTCTCCAGGTTAGGATCACCATTTTGACCAAAGGAGCTCCACAAAAACCTCATAGGAGCACAGCAGGAAAGTTTATTTGCTTGTGAGTTATTGCTAAACCTGAGAACTTATTCACAGCTTTTTTTTTTTTTTGCTTCTTGCCTCTAACTCTTTTTTGAGGCAGCACTGATAGGCAGATTCTCTGCTCCTTGACTGTATTCATGCACAGAGTATGAGTACGAACCTCAAACTAGTTTGGAGTTTTATCCTGCTCCTACTTCTCTTTTTGTATATCGGGTTATGGAGTAAGTAAGAGTTTATTTTTTGTGGAGTAAATTTACCTTAAACATTTATTCTGAAATGTAACTACTGATTACTGATTTCTGCATTCTTTTCAGGGTGTGATGGATTTGTTTAATTCATATCATTTATATCATATTCTAGCATGTTAAAATCATTAAGTACTGATTCAGTACTATACAGAACATACAAGTGTAAACAATTTATTTCATCTTTAAAAAATATGGATTGTTAATAAGTGGGAAGCTAATTATCATTTTGTGAAACTATTTTAAAAATGAAGGTGGTCAGGGAATTGAGTCTTATTACTGGGTTTGTCTCCCTTGCCCACAGCGCCCACCCACCCTCATTTTTCCTTTGTACTGTTTGTTTAGTTAGTGGATATTAATTTATTTTAGCAAGCCGCCACATAACTGGATTTCTTTTGTTTATTTTAAAGTAATCAACAGCCACTAAGTCAACACTGGCAAAACTGATACCCTCTAAGGCAAAGTTAAAAACTTCCAACTTGATAGACCATTTGAAAGTGCAACTCCTTTGGATATTTCTCATCTGTTTTAATGCCTACTGAATTCTACTGAGTTATCTGCTTCCAAACAACATGTAAGTACTGGGAAAAACTAGGAAACTGGATCAAGCAGGTGAAAAGACTCTCTATTCGTGTCTCAGTATTGACACTGAACCAGTTAAAAAGACTGACTATTTGAGCTTCCACATGATTTTGGTAAGATTTTTCTGAGACAGGTTTGGCCTTTATTATGTACTGAAACAGGAGAATGGAACTACTACATTTCCCTTGGCTTTTTGTCATCAGATATATGGACTACTTAGAATGTTATTTAATATTTTTCTAATATTCTGTAAAGTTTCTGCATCTCCTTTTTATAGATAGATGCCTCACTGCTCCCTACTGAACTATCAAGATATTTAATGTATTTAAATAAGTGGTTATACAGCAGAGAAGAGCAGGAAGAACTACGGTGACTGTTCACCCTTATATAATGAATTAATGTTAGAAATTAGAAAGAGAAGTAAAAGCTTTAAACTGCTGAAAACAAAACAAACCAAGATGACTGATCACCTGAGAATATTTAATGCACTAAATGAGGACAAAACTTCAACTCCAAAATTAAGGTCTAGTAATTCATTCCTCAAATCAAATTTCTGATACCAGTTTGGAGAAATCACCCAGTCTTATATATGGGGAAGAATTAGATGATATTAGTTATGATGCAGAAAAACTGTTATATAATGAGCTACCAGAAGTATCACCAGAAAATGATTATTTAAGTTTACCCGAGGAAATGGGCCCAATTCTATAAGCACCCCACCACATGTTGCAAGATGTGACATGCAAGGGGTGCAGTTGCACCAAGGACCCTGCGCTAGATTCTATAAGGGGCAGGGTCCCAGTGATGAAGTCCTGTGACTTGTGACAAACCCACAGGTACGCCAAACAAAGGGTGTACCTGAAGAGTTTGCCATAAGCCGCAATCCTGGGTGTGAAGGGCACAAGTGCCCCCCCATGCCCAGAGTCCCCCTGTCTGGAAAGCCCCACAGGGCTGCCCCATGCCCCCAACCCACAGTACATGCTTAATAGCCCCACAGGGCTGATGCATGCCCTTGACCCCCAGTACATGTTGAAAATCCCTCAGGGCTGCTAAGTGGCCCTGACCCAAGTATAAAGAAACCCACAAGCTGAGAAAATGCCCCCCAATCCCTTAATTTCAGCTAGTAACACAGTCCCAGGCACCCTGGAGTCCTAGTAGCCCCTGTCCCATCCAGCGGCACAAGGCACCGCTTCAGTGACCCATCTGAGGCGGAGATTGCCACAGCTCATCTCCACACCGCAGCTGCCGCTAACTGAACACTGCAGGAGTGCATACTGTACATACATGGGTATGTACAGTATACACTCCTGCAGTGTTCAGTCAGTGGCTGGCTGCGGTGGTGAGAGGTGGGCTGTACCAGTCGCCAGCCTCAGACAGGTAGTGGGGGGGCGGGGAGTTGGATACAGCCAGGTGGGAGGGGTGGACCACTAGATTACCAGGAATGCCCAGAACTGTGTGAATGGCCACAATTAAGGGGATGGGGGGCATTTTCTCAGCTTGTGGGTTTCTTTTATGGCTCTTAGGTCAGGGGCATGCAGTAGCCCTATGGGGCTTTCAACATATACTGGGGGTTGGGGGCATGCAGCAGCCCTGTGGGGCTATTAAGCATGTTCTGGGGGTCAGGGACATGGGGCAGCCCTGCAGAGCATTGTGGTACTAGGAGGGAAAGAGGTAGCCCTGTGGGGCATTATGGTATTGGGGGGGCGAGGTAGCCCTGCAGGGCAATAGTATTCTGGGGTCATGGCAGTGTTGGGGAGAAGGGCGGCATACCATGGGAGGGATGGGTGGGCTGCACATGCAGGCAACTGAGGGTGTAAGTACAGTTACACCAGCTATATGCTAGTGTAACTTACACTGATGGTTCTCCCCCAGGGGTTGTTGTAGAATGGCGTCCTGGGGTACTTTGTTGCTGTCATTCCAGAATAGGGTGCAACTGCTGCCGTAAACCCCCTAGCACCATGTCGCAGGGGGTTTGTGGCATAACTGGTGGCATAAGCCTACTCTGGCACAAGCAGCCTGCGGCACGTCGCACACTGCTTTGCAGAATACCATATGTTGCAACTGCTGGCATGACTTGCTACTTGCACTATTTTCTTTGGCGCAAGTCAAGTTACGCCAGGTGTTACCCTTTGAGAACCATCCCAAAATGTGTATAGGGATGAGACTGCTAACCTTCCCCAAAATAATACTCCAAACAAAATGTGTTTTGTTTCTGGAGCAGAAATTAGAAATGTAGCAGCCGAATTGCAGCAAACTATTACAGGCATTAAACTAATCAAATCTAAATATGAGGAGATGCTTCAAAATAATAAACAAATAAAATTCCAGAGGTCTATGGTAATGGAGGACCCCAAATATCAACGTAAATGTGTTTCTACATGTCTAAGTGATGATCTGGTGGCTTTACTAAAAAATCAACATACTGCAAATTTAATAACAATAGAACAAATTGTGGTCCTCAAAAATGAGATTGAAACTGCCAGACAGGGTATTGCAGTAAATGGAGCAAGGCTTGATGCTATAATTGGTAAATTAGATGTGATGGCTCCACCTAAAGAATCAGATTCTATACCACTAGAATCCTCATTAGTGATTTCTGATAAATTAAGGCTTTACTTCAGCACAGTTATTATACCCGATACTCCCAAAAGGAAAAAAAAAAGAAAGAAGGGGAAAAGATGTAGCAGCTCAAATGCTTCTGGGTTGAATAAAAAGGAGAAAAGAAGTTGATCCCCCAAGATCTTAATCGAGATAGGAATAATGTAGCTAGTCCTCTCATACAGGTGAATTCACCAGCAGTGAAAAAAGGCACTGACTGCTCAGACCTGCCCATGGATACTATTTTTAATGCAAATGAGATGGGCAAACAACTCCTTAAACTGGAATAAGAAATCTTTCTATTAAACAAACAATGCAATGGTACTCCTTTAGTAAATCCTATCTGTAGCCCTAAACAGCCTGTTAGTCATATTCCAACTGTTACAAGAATTGGGCCTTTGGATCATAAAGGGCCAAACTTTGTATTTTACTGGAGTGGAGATGAATGTCACGCAAGACACTAAAGAAGTAACTCACTCAAATAGGTCACTCTCATTTTTAAGGTTTTCTGCTTAGAAAGATTGGCCTATTCTGAGTAGTGAAAATTTGAAAGCATATACAGTATATTAAATATTATTGTGTGGAATATTTATTTATTTGAAATTTGGTAACCGGGTGAGCCCACTGAGACTGTGCAGTCCCTTTTTCAGGGGCAACCCGGGGTTGGGGTATTTACATATAACAACAAATAACAACAGATGTGCACAACAGAATGAGGGTACCATAACATAGCACAATTACCATACATAACACAATAGACAGTGAAAAATATAACAGAAATAAATAGCAACAATACACACGATAATAGGTAGCCAAGTTATATACAGTAAATATCCAATGGTGCAGAAAATACAATATACAGCATGTACAAATTGAGTTTTCACAAGGCTGAGGTGCTAAGTAATGACAATTAGTTAAAGCAGGCACGGTCCTTAGGCTGAAACAGATAGTCAGAAAGAGAGCACTTGAAAGTAGCAAGAGATTTGAATAAAAGAGCAACAGAAGGAAGAGAGTTCCAAGTATTGTAGTAGGGGCAGAGTAGGCAAATGAGCACCTGTCAGTGGCCAAGAGGGGAAAAGGGGATGACAGCAGAGGAGAGGTTGAAGATCTAAGCATCCGTGGGGAGGGCTTTCATACCAGTAAGTTGCTCAGACAGGAGGGAGAGAAGAAGAAGGTTAGTTTGTAGATAAAGCACGGGGTGAAAAACTGCAACCTTTGGGTGTAGGTAGGCCAGTACAGAGTCACCAGGACTTCACAGTGATGGTGACAAGGGTTAGCTGCAAGAGCAAATCGACTCACCCTGTGGTACAGCATATTGAGACAGGAGAGAATTGACGCTTTGGCTGAAAGTATGAGTGGGGCAACATAGAATAGTATGGGGAGAAGGGAGGAGGTGGTGATCCTTTGACAGGAGGTAGGAGAGTGTAAGGGTTGGAGTCAATAGAGCAGTCCGAGCTGCTGGTTGAGTTTCTTTTCATTCATTGATATATGATCGGCAAAGGAGAGACAAGGGTCCAGCAGGATATTTAGGTATTTGAATGAAAAGACAGATTCACAGGTATCACCTGCTTCTGAATGAATAAGAAGTGTGTGATTGGAAGCATCTTTTGTGGAAGGATTCCGGAATAACATAGCTTTGTTTTTTTTGATGTTGAGTACTAGGTGATTCTTAATAAACCAGTTCTCAAGTATGTGGAAATCAGATGCAAAGTTCTGGTTGAGCCATTGGATCTCACTGTGGGATGGGTATATGATGGCGTCATGAGCATAAAGTTGAACTGAAGACCTGCTGCAGTGTAAAGGAAGATTGTTTACTGTGTGACTATTGAGAATAAGAGGGGTCCCAAGATGAAACCCTGAGGTACACCATGTGTTATGGATTTAAATGAAGAGAAAGCTCCTGATCATTTCACACATTGGGAGCGGCATGACAGATAATTTTGGAACCAAGAAAGTAGAGTTTGTGCAGAAGTAAGGTGTGATTAGCCCGTTAGTTACCTGTGTGATTTGGAAATTCAGGAGAATGGTATTGCAGAGGTAAAAAGAAGCCATGATGGATGGGTACATACATTAGAAATCTTCTTTGAATCATCCAAAATTGCTAATTAAGTGTGGTACAATGGGGAAATGCTACATGATAAAGGCATCTTTGTGACTTTTCCCAATAGATGTGAGTTTAATAACCCGGCAAAAGTGAATTGTGGGATGCCCGAAACTCCAATAACTTTAAGTCTGTTTGGGATGAAGCAACTACCAAGAGAGAATAATTACAGATTATTAGGATCTTTGTGTAACCTGTTCAGTAATTTTATGCAGATACAGCTAGGGAAGAAAGGCATTATAGGGGTCTAGAGAAGGGAAAATTCATCACAAATTGATATCCTAGTGAAAAATAAGAAACAGCACAACTTTTGCTGCAAAAAAGTGACATACTGGATCCAATGGGCCTGCATTTAGTGGTCTTTTTGCTATATACCAGCCCAGTCCTAAAAAAAACAAATACCCATTGCTGGAAGGGTGCCACAAGATACTCCAGTACAATTATCAAACAGATTTGAATTATTAGCTCAGTATAAGGATTGACTCAATATTCAGGAAAGCATGTCTTCCCTTAACAGTTTTGAGTTGTTGTTAAATGAACAGACTGTTATTTATTTCTTGGAATATAGCTGAAAATGAAAACAATTATTCTGATCAAAATTGTGTAGATTATATAACAAAAAGGGGACATGATATGTTGTCAAGAGACACAGCATGAGGATGACAAAGTTATTGCTCTTAATGGTTATGAAATTACTCACTGTTTGGCAACAAGAAAACATAAATGCTGAAGATCTTCAGCAGGGGTTAGTTACCTACGTTAAACAAGTTCTGGCAGAGCCACTATGACTGTGAATGCATTAACTGGATAAGGGTGTTTCAAGGTCTTAAACATAAACATGTATTTATTTATATATTTAAAATAATATCAGATTTACAAACCTTTGAGTCAGAGACTCATTTACAAAGACACCTCATTGAAACTAATACAAAGACAGCACAGTTAACAAGTCCACAAACAATGGCTCAGAGAGTAGACAGTTACAAATTCTGATGGGTCTCACCAGTCCTGGTGTCGCTACTCTCCTACAACCTAAAAAAAGCAGCCAAAGCATCATGGGGTCCAAACCACAGCAGTTCCAAATCCCCCACTGCTGCACAACTCAAGGTCAATGAGCTTTTGCCTATTGGGCTGCAAGCTGGCTAAATGGACTCTGTAGTGATATCTCCACCGCCTCCATGCTCGGCGCTTTCAAAACCAGGCTCTGCCACTCACTCATTGCCTCCAGCACCTGTGACTGCAATGTCTAACAACAGAACACCACAGTCTGGACTCCCAGATTATGAACGGATCCCTTACTCTGAGACTCCCCTTGTCTGTTACATCTATGAGGGCCACAGCCTCTTAGCACTTTCCGCCACCATCCTGCCCAACTCTTGCACTTCTCTTGTTCTCTGACAAAGCCTCCTGGCTGCATCCCCTTCCTTCTTCCTCCCCCCCAACTTCCCCTCTACCCATCCCTCCAGACCCCCTTACCTACCTTACCTCTACCATTTCCCTCTGCCACACCTTATTCACTTGCTGCCTCCCCCTTTTCCTCCTCCCCACCCATTTTTTTCTCTTTATATAGGTACATCCAGCTATATACCACTAATGCTATTTGTATGTACTTCCATACATGCTTTTGCCTGTTATGTTCTGTTTTGCTACAACTCATGATGTGGAACCTTTGTAAAAGAGCCTTGGCTCAAAAGTATTTATAATCCTAGACCTAAATAAATAAATAAAAAAAAAAATAAATCCTAGTGTGTCCTTCCTTCTGTCTGCTATTAGTTTTTCCTAAATTAGCTTGCAAGCTGTATGGTAGTTTTACGACCTCTGGGGATCTCCATGACAAATAGTTTTATTGGCTTTCTTTCTCCTATGATGCCCCCTGTCTCATGTAGTGATATAGCCATGCCCTTAGATTTTAGCATGTGTGCTAACAAAATTAGTTTAGCAACAGCAGAGCCTTGTAACTGTTCTTATCCAGGAGCACAAATGTCAACAGTTAGTTTAACAGACACCTGAGGCAAAGCTAACTGTAGTTTATAAGAGACGACTACTAAATAGCTCTAATTCACTATTTTGTTTTCTCTGTGCATCAGGTCTAGCTAGCAGGTGTTTTAACATCAAAAACACAAATAATGAATTAGAGCTATTTAGTCAACTGTTTCCCCACACTGCTTAGCTCTCTCAGGTATCTGCTAAACTAACTGTTAACATGTGTGCTCCCTGGATAAGAACAGTTACAAGGCTCTGATGTGGCTAAACTAATTTTAAAGCAGTACACATGCTAAATCTAAGGGCACGGCTACATCACTGTCACATGAGACAGGGGGCATCATAGGAGAAAGAAAGCCAATAAAACTATTTGTTATGGAGATCCCCATGGGTCGTAAAACTACCATACAGCTAGCAGGCAATTAAGAAAAACTCCAAATAGCAGACAGAGGGAAGGACAGACACACTAGGACTTAACATAAATATCAAAACACTCTACATAACGTATGATTTTTGCATATTCAGGGTGGACTTCTCCTTTAAAACAATTTCAACCCCCCCATGTTCTACCTGATGCTATATTAGATCACTCTCCCACCTACTGCGTATGGGGCAACTCCCCTCCCAAAATTCCCCACAAGGTGATACAAATGAGGAACTACTCCAAACTCAATGTTGGAGGCTTCCTTGCTGACCTGCGTCATGCTGACTGGTCTCAGGTCATGGCCACAAATGACCCCTCAAATGCCCTTGACAACTTCCTAAAAGCTTACACCCCACTTCAAAACAAGTATGCCCCCCTCACAAGAAGGAGAGTGAGGGGCACTGCAACTAAATGGCTCCATGGAGGCCTGTATTCTCTCATGAGACAAAGGGATAAATGCTGGGTGAGGTATAAGTGCTCATTGTCCAGCACAGACTTCCAGGATTACAGGCAGCTGAGGAACTCATGCAAGAGAGCCATTCACTCTGCAAAAAGTGAGTTTTGTCAGTCCATCCTGCTCTCCACAGCCAAAAATCTGAGGACATTCTGGCAGAGCATTAAGAATATGGTTGGTGGGTCTACTAGAGCTCAGGTCACGGACATGATCATTGACAGGGCAAACTGCAACAACCCCCTCACTATTGCCAATGCCTTCAACTCTCAATTCACTGACCTGCCAGCTCTCCCCAAATTGCCTCACTACCCCGTAGATCGGGCCTCTCCATCCAGTGGGACAACCCCCCTCCTGACCTTTTACCTGAAAGTATTATCAGACATGGAGGTCCAGAAGCTCATTGCTGGCCTTTCCCCTCACACTGGTGCTGGGCATGACTGCCTGGAGCCCAATCAGCTGAGGCTGGGGGCAACAGTACTAGCCCGACCCATATCCCACATATTCAATGTATTGCTTACCTCGGGTATAGTCCTGGACATCTGGAAGATGGCTAAGGTCATCCCTGTGCCCAAGCAAGGGGACCCAAAAGACCTTAAGAACTGCCACCCCATAGCAATCCTATCAGTGATCAGCAAACTTCTGGAAAAGGTAGTCACCTCTCAGGTTACCCATTACCTACGGACCCACAACCTACTCTCCCCTGCACAGCATGGGTTCAGAAAGGGGCATAGCACCTCCACGGCCCTAGCAGTTGTTACCTCTGAGATCAGGTCTGCTGCTGACTGAGGTGAACTGACCAGGGCCATCTTTGTTGATCTCTCGAAAGCCTTTGATCGGGTAGACCACGCACTACTGTGCTCCTCTCTCCTACCACTTGGCTTCTCCTCCCCCACCCTTGCCTGGATCAGTAATTATCTCACAGGCAGGCAGCATTACACCAAGTTCAACAAGGCCCTGTCTGAGCCTGCCCAGGTAAACTGCGGAGTCCCCCAGGACTCTGTCCTGGGGCCTCTCCTGTTCTTTCTCTTCGTAAATGAGCTACCCTCGGCTCCAGCTCTTGGGTCCTCAGTGCTGTACGCAGATGACCTAGTCAGCATGTCCAGTTCCCAGGACATCTCTACCATCAACACCAAACTAAACTCGGACTTCGACCAAATCCAAACTTGGTTGCAGGACCATAAACTTATGATTAACCTGCAGAAGACTCAGGCCATGCTCTTTGGCTCAGCAGCCAAGTTATAAGCTGCCCCAGATTCACTACAGATTTCTGGGGCCAATGGGTCCCCACTGTTAGTTGCAGACTCAGTCAAGTACCTGGGGGTGACTCTTGACCCTCAACTGGATATGAACATGCACATACGCAATTCATGTAAGGTCTCAAACTGCAAGTTGGGACACGCTTACAGAGCAAAAAGTTGTCTCACTCCAGCTGCCCATCTTGCCTTAGCCAGGGGAGTCCTCCTACCTACATTCTGCTATGGACTCGTCACCTTTGCTCACGTTGCAAAAACTAGTCTAGTAAAGTGGGACTCAGCGTACAACAACATATGCCATTTTGCACTCTCATCCCCCTGCCTCACTCACCGCTGTGAGCTCTACACCCATCTTGAATGGCTCCCACTGGAAACTCACCACTCCTATGTCTTGGGCAACTTCATAGACAGTATTGTCAGAACTGTCACCCCCCCTTAAACTTGCAGAGTCCCTCATTCTAGCTACTTCCTCCTACAACCTGTGATCCAGTGACTCTCATGCCCTCCTGGTACCAAAAACTCGTACACAAATGGGTGATCGAGCCTTCGCTGCATATGCACCTAGGGTTTGGAACTCTCTTCCATCAAGCTCTCACTCCTCTGCCTCCCACCAGAGCTTTAAAGCCTCCCTCTGGGGCTTTCTCAAAATGGCCTCCACCTGTCTCTGCACTAGACAAACCCACTCAGCCTGTGATGCCCCAACAAACTGAGATGCTACCTAAACAATATGACTTGGGTGGAGTACATCTGCGCTTATACACCTCCTGTACTCACAGTTTACTAGAAAAATAGACCACTTAGGCCCACCTGCCCAACAGGGTGAGCATTATTACTGTGCACTCCCTTATCTTGCTCTGGGCCCACTCTATCCCAATGTTACTCCTCTTTGCCTACCTGCAAGCCTTACAACATTGCTGTCTGGAACGATGAAACCACACTGTACTTCTTCTTGCTGCCAGCAATGTTTTATTTATTTATTTATCAAGTCTAGGATTATAAATACCTTTGAGCCATGGCTCTTTTACAAACGTTCCACATCAGAGAAATACAAATTATGGGGAACATCAAGACAGGCATTACAACAATGTGGATATTGCAAACAGAGTACAGATTAATACAGTTCAAGGGTAGCATTGTAACAAGGCAGCCAGCGGCATTTGTCAGAGAAAATAGACAACAGATAAGAAGTGCCAGAGTCATAGGGAGAGGAAAGAGGGTAGGGGAGAAGGAATGTAGGAAGGGTGGCGAGAGGGTGAAAAGTGCAGCATTGGGTATACCAAGATGTGAGGGTAGAATCCAGTGAGGAGGGGGGGACAACTAGAGCAGAAAGGGAAGTGGAGAAACAAGGTTAAGTTGGGAAGTCACAGGAGCTGTTGGTAGTGAGATAGTCCTGGAGCCTAGTTTTAAACATACCAATAGTTGGGGCAGAGGAGATGGTTGGGCTGAGGCCATTGAACCAGAGTGGTGCTCGATAAGCAAAGAGCGTTGTCCCTGTGAAGTGTGACAGTGGGGACTTTCAGTAGCTGTAGCATGGATCTCCTAAGGCACCATTTGTTAATTTGGTGTTGTAACAGAGTTGAGACCCCAGAAGGTGCAAGACCAAGGTAGATTTTTTTGACCATGGAGCAGGTGAGAAACTTTATGCGGTTTGATAGTTGGAGCCAGCCGGTCTGAGTGTACAGGTCACATGTGTGGGTGAGCATCAGTGATGAGCCGACATGCTTTATTTAAGGCAGTTGAGAGGCATCTAAGGGTTGTGGTTGTGGCCGAGCCATAAATGATGAGACCATAGTCTATTACAGAGATCACAGAGCTCAGGACTGCAACCTTCAAAGCTTCTGGCATGAGGTGTGGTCTGTGTTTGTAGAGGAGACCAAGCCGTGTATCAGCAGCTCTAGCTACATTATCTACATGAAGTCCATAGGAGAGATTAGGGTCAAGCTGTATCCCTAAGTATTTGAAGGACACCACCTGATCTAGAGTGTTCCCCTGGGTGGTGGAGATAGCCAAGTGGTGTAGCTTGTGTGGGTTATGAGAGCTTCAGAAGAGCATAGATTTGGTTTCTTGTCATTGAGAACCAGTTTATGATTAAGAAACCATGTCTCTACAGAACTGAAACCAAGTTGAAGGTTGTGTTGAAGAGTTGCAGGATCTTTGTGAGTGGAGAATACAACAGCATCATCAGCATATAGTATGATCTGCTCAGAACAGTAGTAAGGGAGGGAGTTTAAGAAAAGGCTAAAAAGGAGGGGTCCCAGTATGGATCCCTGTGGGACACCAGAGTGAACAGGCAGGGTGTTAGAAAAAGCGTCCGCAATTTTTACTCTCTGTGACCGGTTTTCTAAGTAGCTTTTAATCCAGAGAGAAGAGTCAGGTGATAGCCTGGCATTCAGTAGTTGGTGTATTAGTAGTCCATGGTGTACTGTATCGAAGGCCTTGGAGAGGGCGACGAAAACGGCCACTGTGAGAAGGCCATTGTCAAGGGATTTGTGCAAAGCTCCAGTGAACTCAAGAAGGGCTGTGGAGGTGCTGTGACCTTTCCAGAAGCCGTGTTGTTGTGGACCAGGTATATTGTATTTATCCAAGTGGTTGGTAAGTTGATCAGCCACGATGCGCTCAAGTGCCTTAGACAGTGGGGGCAGTATGGAGCTAGGGCGATAATTTGAGTGAATCGTCTTGTCCCCACTTTTATGGAGAGGTGTCATGGTGGCTGTTTTCCATAGGTCTGGGAATTTTCCACAGCTGAGAGAGAGGTTTAGGATTTTTGTTAATGGATGAATTACCTCATCGAGGGTGAGCAACAGAAGCTTAAGGTCCAGGGTGTTGCTACTAGGTCTAGATTTAGAGATAGCTGCAGTAATATAGCGGTGAGCTTCATTCAGCCTTACCTTCCTGAAGTAGAAGAGTGGATGGTTAGACTGAGGGGCTGAGGTATTTGGGGAGTAGGCCCTGTTTTTGAAAAAGTCATGGGGTAGAACAGCACTAAGGTCTGAAAAAGCCGTGTTAAAGATGTTTGCGATCACCTTGGGGTCAAGGGTTGAGGATCCATCAACCATTAACATGGCCAGAGAGGTTATTGGCTGCTTCCCTGTGACATCCTTGACATTGTCCCAGAAAGCACGACCATTTCCCCATGTATTGGTGAGAGCGTCTTTGTAAAAGGTGGATTTCATTAGCTGTATGGCTTTTGTGCAGGAATTTCATGCTTGTTTGTAATTTTGGATCTCCAGTTGTTTGCCAGTGGCCCTGGCAACTGCCCAGAGGTGATCCCTTAGTTTCAGCTGTGAGAGAAGAGCCGCGGTGACCCATGGGTTAGAGAGAGAGATTTTGTTTTGCACCTTTAAGCAGGGGCAAAGAGGTTGCAGGCTTTGTTGAAAATTGAGATGAAGTGATCAAGAGCCAAGTTAACATCTGTTGCTTCATAGATGGGTAGCCAGTCTTGTAGAAGCAGGTGTTGTTTGAGATGTGGAAGTTTTCCATGAGGAAGGACTCTGCTAGCGATAATTTTGGGAGGGGGCTTAAGGAATTTGTTAGACCATGCACACATGACTGGGGAGTGGTCACTAAGTGAGTCTGGGAGAATGGTCAATGTAAATCCCTGCTGGTACTGTTGCTTGTATTGTCCCTGTGTGCTAATTCTCTTTAATGTAATCCTTCACTTGTTTTTGCCTGATGTTCATGTATGTACCTTGTAATCTCCTGGGTCACACCTGAAAATAGGCACTTGGCTGTCTAGTGTGCTTACCCGGTTAACAAAAGCAAATAAATAAATAAAAAATGACAGACTGCATTCTGGGAAGATTACCTTGGCAAGGTGCTATAAAAAAAACTTGAAAAACTGGTTTAATGGAGTGAATGCTGACATCCTATTGCTAGAGTCCATGATAAAATATAAAATAGTTAAGATTTTTTTTATGTCAGCTCTGACCAGAATAGCTTTTAAAATCACCAATTGTTTTCTCGTTCAATATTTTCTAATACATCTCAAACTTAAAAGAAAAAAACACACTTTATCATCAAAGACTGTTTTCAGCTTCCTACCATGCACTTCATTTGTAAAAAAAAAAAAAAATGATCTTGTCACGGACCACAATCAGCACTAACTACTATCAGAATGCTGATACCTACATTTACAATTTAGCAAATACTTGAAATCTAACTGAGTGGGGTTTTTGTAAGAAAACAGCTAGAGTCTGTTAATTATAGCATTTTATAGCATTGCTGATCTGGGCAGTTAGATCTGGGTTTGAATCCCACAGCCCCCACAAAAAAAATGAAATTTTCTTACAGAGCTAGATGTGTGTCTAGGTCTCTTTCTGAGGCCCCAGGTGGCTCTGATAATCATTTGTTCCAAAGGATTTTTAAGTCAATTTGAAGGCATTAAATATCTTCTGTTCTGTTCTCCACTGCAAAGGCATGTCTGTTGGTTGATAAGGTCCCAAACTAGTATATCTGGTTACAGCATGATAGAGCTCTCTCATGCCCCTCCCACATGAATCAGAAAAAAGTTTGGGATGGAGGCGGAAGTGAAACTTACTCCAAAAAAAAAACCTTAATGCTGCCGCCCACTACTCAGGTTCCAGTTCTTGTACCACCCATTTAAGAAAAAAAATAGTACCCTGCAACCATTGACTAACATGAAAGTATGTTTATTTGAGGGCAGAAAACATTGCTTGGAGGAGGGTAAGGCAGAGGACACTATTTACACCTTCAGTCAGTTCCACAGACAGAAAACATGACATCACTCCTTTTGTACATGCAATACTCCTGTAGGATCCACCCACAGTCATAAAAAGGGAGCTTTAAATCAACTCAATAACTTTTTGCAGGCAAGAATTTTATTATTTCTCTTCTTCAAATGCAGGGAAAATATTCTTGTATTAATCAATAGCTATATGCCTCCTGGAAGCTCGAAATACTGTCATGATGATGGTTGGAAATTGTTGGGCAATCTTCTTTCAGACATTGATTATAAATATCTACTAGCTGATATCCTCCTTGTGGGTGACATGAATGCCAGAATTTTCAATTTTGACAGTCTGGCTGATAATACTCTTCTGACGCATATCAACACCCTTCCTACTATTCCATGTAGAAATATGAAGGACTTAACAATTAATAAGGCAGGTTTGTCAAGCAGGGGTGGGACATAATGAAAGCAATAGTGGTTACCAGGGGAGACAGAACCAAGGTGGAGAATAGAGAGAGGACGGGGAGGGTTAGCACCCTGGAGGAACAGTAGGTTCGAGGGATTATAGGGAACTCGAGCAGAATGGATGGATTGCTGGCCTATTTCTGCCATCATTGTCTATGTTTCTGTGCCTTTAATTGAAATACGTCAATTGTACAATGTATGCCCTCTCAATGGTAGATTACAGGGAGATCTTTATGGTAAATGCATCTATATTAAAGTGACAGGGACTTCTCTTATAGACCTTGCCTTCTGGTCTGGGTCCATCAATGTATGGTCTAACCTTGCATCTCTATAAGGCCAGAAAGAGATCATTTACCTATACTTTAAAAAGGATTGACTCCAAAAAGTTCTGATAAAGACAATGATATGATTTCAACAAATATTTTTGAACCCAAGTATCGGAGATCCTTCCTTTTCCAAAATAGATCATTTCACAAACTATAATTTTTTTACAAGGCCATATATATAATTTGCAATTAAAGATCTGAAGTTAAATAAAGCACCAGGGCCTGATCATATTCCAGCAGAGGTGTATCTGTGTATTTCTCTACTGTGGGCTAATTTATTTACTACCTTTTTCAATAAATGCATTATAGAACATGTTATTCCTACATCTTGGAAAGGTGCCACAATTGCACCTATACATAACAAGTTCTAGCCAGAGCCAATAGGGCTGTGAAGAGCTGCCAAGTGACCAAAGTTACACATGTGCATAGAACTTATTCAATGTCCAGGTGTAACTTGGCCATTTTTATGAGGTGTTGCAACAAATTTTCAACATGCCCTTTTTGGGACCCCTCCTCATGAAAAGTGCTAGTGTCATTTTGTTCACTTGTCCTGAAAGGTGATTTCGCAAAGCAAATGAGCTATTCTGTGCCAGAGGTGTGAAAACACATTTTGGGCAGGATGTGGGAAATCACCGCTGTACTGTTTTGATGGAGGTTTGCAAAAATGGCAATGTTGAAAATGTGGAGCGAAAATATTAAAAATTGGCAAAGTTAGGAGAGTGTGTAGAAACTGCTCAATGCACTCTCATAATGCAGTCATTGTTTGTAATGTGTTCACCAAATTTTCAACATGGTCTTTTTGGGACTCCACCTCATGAACAGTGGCACTGTCATTTTGTGAATTGGTCCAGAAAGGTGATTCAGCACAGCGACTGCAAAATCACCTTTTGGGACTGAGTAACAAAATGCCAGTGATAGTTTACATGAGGTGGGGTCCCAAGAACCCCATGTTGAAAATTTTGGGCCAAAATTCAAAAACATGGCTGTTTTATCGACATAAGTTGAAAACACCAATGAATGCCATTATAGCACACTTACCTTTGATTCTTCAGTTTGCCGTTCAGCTATGAAGAGTGCAGTTGTGTCCAGGTCCAGAGAAGAAGACAGTGCTGACCTCCAGAAGTAAGTATCAGGTAGGGAGGTGTGGGGAGGTGATTACTCAGTGGGAGGGTGGGGATGGGGAGAGGGACTGGAGCAACGATGATGGACCATTTTCTTTTACAGGAAAAATAAAAATATTGTGAGGGATGGTTTTCTTTATCAACAGGAAAAAAAGAAACAAGAACATTTGGGCACCCTGGGGTGGGCTCCCAGTGTGCCACATGAGTGGGGGGGCACATCATAGCAACATGGGGAATGGGCACCCCAACGTCAGTGGAGGCGTGGGAAGAAAGGGAAAAAAGGGCACAATGGGGTGGGTTCCCAGTGTGCTGCATGAGTGGGGGGTGCACATAATACTGACATGGGGATTGGGCACCTCGATGCTGGTGGTGGGGGAGTGAATAATGATAAATATTTGGGAACACTGGGGTGGGCTCCTAGTGTGCCACATGACTTGGGGGTGGCAGGTAATGCCAACACAGGGACTGGGGACCCCGATGTTGGCACATAGGCAGCAACTGAGGGAGCGGGAGGACAGCAACAGTGGAAGGCTGCAGGAGGTTTTTGGTTTTTGTTTTTTTACTTAGTTTTCTGGTGCTGGCGGCAGCGACGCAACTGTGCATGCACAGCACTCACGCATGTGCAGTTGTGACAAATGGCATTTTCCATTTGCAACATGGTGGTGCCTGCGGAACTGTGCATGCACGCAAGTTGTGCATGCACAGTTCATGCACCAGAATGCAGAAGTAACAGCTGAAATAGGGTTTCAAGCTCCAATGGACATTTGGAAGGATACTTCCAAATGTCCAATGGAAGGTGCCACGATTGCCCATTTTTCAAGCTATGATCCAATCCCAAAAGGCCTGTAGGCTCTGCCCACAACCCTAAAAAGGGGAATTTAGTTGACTCCACTATGTACAGGCCCATCAGCTTCTTGGACATTAGTTCCAAAATATTCTCTATGGTTATACTAGAGAAGTTAAGATTGCAAATATAATTAACTAGTGGACTGAGTAAATATCAAGCAGGACTTAGAAAGGATTATACAGCCATTGACAATTGTTTTATACTGAATCAATCAATATGTTACTCTAAGGAAAAAAAAAACTTTATGTGGTTTTCATAGATTTTACATCAGCTTTTGACACTGTCTCCAGAAATATAATTTGTAATCTAATGGTTCAAAGGGATACTGATGCCCATTTAGTAAGCATAATTCATTTATTTATTCATTCATTCATTCATTCAAGAGTTTCACTAGGAAGGCATACCGAACAAAAGAGCTTGTTTCCAGATGGGTCCGGGGGTGATGGGGAAGAAGAGTCAACAAGTAAATAGGACATGAAAACAATGAGGCAAAGTAATACAATTCAGTGCAAAGTAATGCAATGGGTATACAATGGGCAGTATATGACAGATAGTGAATAAGCAAAGCAGTAAGTACAATGTATAGAGAATTAAAGAGCAGCTGACACCATTAAGAAAACTTTCATAAAACCTAATATTTAGACACAGTCCAACTTATATTTCACATTAGTTATATATTCCTCCTCCCCATTTTTTTATTACTGAGGTCATTTGCATGAAAACAGTATCTTTGCTCCTGAAGAGTTTTATCTATTCCTGTTGCTTTCTCCTTACCCAAGGTCATAATGCACTGCCTGTGACATCACCGTTACTTGCATGGCAACAGATTGTGATGTCATAACAGATGATTATGATATGAAGTAGGGAATAAGCTATAGAAGCACATGAACACTAAGGTGTAAAGATCATGTATTCGTGCAAATTTCCTTAGTAATAAATAATCAGGAGGAGAAATCTATAGAATATATATGGAATGCAAGCTGAATCATAACTAAATAATATGTTTTTAAAAGTTTTCTTTGAGGCATCAGCAGCTCTTTAACCAAAATGCTATGCAGTATAAAAACCTAAGTACATACAACATAAATACAACAGAGAGTACTTAGAGGAAGCATACAGTCAACGTGAACTGGGAAAACAGTCAAGGTGTATAGGGAAGGCAGGTTGCATAGTGCTATGTTTGGCAGTCGAACTGAATCAGTTCAAGGAGAGGGTAAATCTTGGGGCTAAAGATTAAGGAGGGAGGGGGTCATTGTAAGGTGAGGGGTCAATAAGTTATGACATGCAGGAGGGGGCTGTGTAATCATGTAGAAGGGAGGAGATTAATTTTTGTGAGGTGGCATTGCAGATGGGGGAGGGGAGAGCATTCCACAGTTTAAGACAGCAGAAAGAAATGGTGGATTGGCCATTGGTGGTAGAATGGTGGGGGATAGAGAAGGAGTGAAGGTCAGTGTTATGGAGGGAGAAAATGCTCTGGGGGAAGCATAAATGGAGGAAGAAAGATAGTCAGTGAGATTGCAAGTCCAGTATTTGGCTATGAAGGTAGCAGTATGGGACAGACATCTGGACTCCAAAGATGGGAGGGACATGGCTTTATAAAAGTCACAGTGGTGAGTACGAGAGGGGCAGACAAGCAGAAAGTGACAGAAGGAATTGAAGAGGGTGTCCAGTCTGGCCAAGGTAGTTTTGGGGGCAGCACTGTAGACTATGTCTGCATAGCCAAAGGTGGAGAGGATCATTTTCTGCAAGATTGCATGATGGGCAGATTGAGAAATGCAATCCTTGTTTCTATATAAGGCACCAAGCTGTGATGTGAGTTCTTTTGGAATGCATCCAAGTGTGCAGAAAATTCCAAATGGTGGTCTAACCAGACACCTAGATATCTGAAAGTAGTGACATTTTTGATGGGGTACTGTCCAGGGTGTGGAAGTCGGTGGGGGATAAAAGTTTAGATAGCCTCTGTCTGCAATAATAAGCAAGCTATATTGGGATACATGGGCCAGAGTACATTTTGGTCTAAATGGTCTTTTGTCAAAATCCATACCCATTAATAAGGGAGTAAGACAGAAGTGCATCCTTGCACCTGTGTTATTTTGCCTCTATATGGAGGAATTGTTGAAAGACATGACAAACCTGCAATCTGATTCACCAAAGATACTAGACTAGACCTGTTCAATATTAGCCTATGTGGATGACATTATACTTCAAGCATTAACAAAGAAAGGACTGCAAAAAGGCTTCATTTTTTTGACTAAAGAACTAAAACTGAAAATTAACTAAACTAAAACTCAAATTGCAGCCTTTAGAAAAGGAAAGGCAAAGAGGTGTTGCAAAATAGGACAACAGGAATTACTTATTACAAATGCATATACTGTATTTACTTGGGCTTATATGATTCTTCTGCTGGTTCCTGGGCAAAACGCATTGCTAAAACTATATTATCAGTCAAAAAAATCAACATTGGCTTTGGGGAAATGTAATTATTTTTATGGTGGGCTATCTATTAAACCTCTTATAAAAGCACTGAGAGCAAAATATTTATCTCAGATGGTTTATGGTGCAGAAATATGGAATATAAATAATAGGGAAAAATTAAGTATCCCAATATTCAGGCTTTTAAGAGCAGCCCCAAGGATGAGCCAGGGAACATTAAGCTTCACTTCCATTGTGGGGAAGCTGATGGAGACAATCCTGAAGGAGAGGCTGGTTTTCCTCCTAGAGGCTGATGGGCTGCAGGACAGCAGGCAGCATGGGTTTGTTTCAGGCAGATCCTGTCAGATCAACCTGGTGGAGTACTATGACTGTGTAACCAGGCAATTAGACAGGGGCCATGCAGTGGATGCCCTGTACCTGGCCTCCAGTAAAGCATTTGATTTGGTGCCACATGGGAGGCTAGGATGTCAGCTGGAAGGCACGGGGGAAAAGATGGTGGGATGGGTAGTGAACTGGCCACAAGGGAGACAGCAGAAGGTGGTGGTGGATGAGGAGCTCTCATCTCCCTGGACAGTGACAAGCAGGGTGCTACAGGGCTCTGTACTGGGGCTGGTGTTGTTTGGGATCTTCATAGCTGACATCTCAATAGACATCAAGAGCAAGATCAGTCTATTTGCAAACAGTACCAAGATGGGAGCAGTAGTGGATGACTTAGAAGGGTGGCAGGGGTTGCAAGATGAGCTGGAAAAACTGGAGGCCTAGTTAGAAACTTGGCAGCTGGGGTTCAATGCCAAGAAATGTAAGGTTCTACACTGCGGTGCAAAAAACTCAAGGAGGAGCTACCAGCTAGGGGGGATTCAACTAGCCAAGATGGAAGAGGAGAAGGATCTGGGGTGATCATAATGGGAGCAATGAATAACTCAGCACAGTATAGAAAGGCAGCTGCAAAGGCCAACAGTATGCTGGGTTGTATTGCCAGAAGCATATCCTCCTGGAGGGGGTAGGTGATCATGCCACTGTATTGGTCACTGATTAGGCCACAACTGGAGTGCTTCATGTAGTTCTGGTGAATGTACCTGAAGAAAGACATTAGGTCACTGAAGGGTGTGCAGCGCAGGGCAACAAAAATGATCCAGGGGCTTGGGGACTCACCTTATGAGAGCAGGCTGAGGGAGCTGAACATGTAACTCCCTAGACTAGAGAAGCGATGGAGGGACATGATTGAAACCTTCAAGTACATGAAGAGAATAAATAAAATGGGCATGGAGGGGCTTTTCAAATTAAGGAGGGGGAGGGACACTCAAGGGCACAATCTGAGATTGGAAATGGGAAGGTTCAGGTGGGAAATGAGGAGACACTTTTTTATGGAGAGGGTGGTGTCTGGGTGGAATGCATTGCCAGAGGAAGTGGTATCCTGTAGAACAGTGGGCTGCTTCAAAAAGGGATGGGAAAGGGTAAGGGGGAAGGTCACTGGAGGGGGGAGGGGAGAGCAAGGCAGCTGCAGTATAAGGGCTGCTAGCTGCACAATCAAGCAGACTTGATAGACCATAAGGTCTTTATCTACTGGCAATGTTTTATATGTTCATATATACAGTGTGTATATATATATATATATATATATATATATATATATATATATATATATATTCAGCCATTCATACTCAGCAGCCTAGTTAAGGGCAGAACTGAGCCTGGAACATATTAACTTGTATGTCATGTACTCCAAAAAATTTAACTATTGGTTGAACGTAACTAGATTAAATCCATAAAGATTAACAAAGAAATACCTGGAGAAAAAAAAGAAGTGGTTAGAACAACCGATAATGGAATGTCCCTAAACGTGGAGAAATGTACAGTTATTCATTTTGGTGATAGCAACCCTAATTATTCTTATATACTAAATCAAAACTTTCTCAGAAGCTCAACAAGGGAACATGATCTAGGTATAATTATAAATAATAAATTAAAACCTAGAGACCATTGTTTAGCCATATCAGGTAAGGCTATGAATTTAGTGAATAGGATAAGAAGATCATTTACTTGCAAATCAGAGCAGATACCTATGAAAGCCACGCCCATCCGATTTTGGATTATGGATCTCAAGTTTGGCCACCCGCAAATATGTAAGATTTATGAGTAATACAGAGAGTACAGTCAGCTGCTACTAGAATAATACCAAGTCTAAGGGGTAAAACGTATCAAAATAGACTACACTGCACTAGGCTTCACTTCTTGCAAGCTTGCAGACAGCAGGGTGAGCTTCTACGTCTCTTTAAATACTTAAATCTTGTGAGGTTATGGCAGAATGTTGAATCCAATTTAATAACTCACTGGACAGTCTTAGATCTCATAATAAGAAGCTTAAAGTCACCAAAGCTCATACCAACGAGAGAAATCATTTTTATACTGTCCGTACTATCATAGCTTGGAATAAATTACCACAGCATATAGTTGACATAACAAACTTTGATGTTTTTAAAAATAAACTAGATACACTGTATTATTCCCAACAAAGAATGGTTTAAATTTCCCACCCTTGTGGGAGAAATTCTCGATGGGCCCATTGGCTCCCTTATGTCTTATTCTACCTAGTAACCTTGTAACTAGGATGTCAAAAATCAGTCTGGTATGGAACAATATTAGAACTCTTAAAAAATATCAATTGCTGCTTCTAATGAGTTATTTGAATACAAATATTAAACTCAGTGTACAATATAAAAAGTATATAAAAACTAAAGTATAGAACTATTGGATAAAACACGATTTACAAATTATTGAAAATTCTAAGTTCCCACCATGGCATGCTATGAATAATTGCTTTTTTGTATATAAGTATTACCTCAATGTTTTAACAGACCCTACATGGAGGAAAACATTTATTAGATACAAATCTGAAATATTTGAGAGTAACATACTACTTGTTAAATATAAAAAATACCCACTAAATGCTCAGAGTTGTCACTGCACACATGGAGGCAAAGAGGATTTGATTCATGTTGTATGACATTGCCCATGGTATGAGAAGAACTGTGCATACTGGCTTGCTTCTTTTTTAGGGACTTATTACAACACTGATGACACTCTCCTTAACCAGGATTCTGTTTCATACAGAAGATGGGGACACAATTAGATGGCTATCCAATTATTTTTTGGCAATATCTAAAATCAAGAAAACAAAGATATCCCAGTGTGATATAAATATTGTAAGACACCATATACTGAATTAATGATTTAAAGGTAATAAGGTATGAATAACTGAACACTTTGAAATGGTTCAATCCAAGATGATGTCCCAGACATTCATTCTTTCTGGATTTCTTATGGGATTTCTTGGATCTATATTATGCTAACCCAGCTTTTTAGACAAGAAGTATTTAAATGCATTTATAGAACTAATATACGTACTGTATGAGTGATCATCTATGACTTAATTATCTATTGCCTATTTATTGTATACTTCTGTTTTGTTAATGTTTTTAACTTCTAAAGTTTGTAATGATTTAAAAGTCAAACAAATAAACAAACATATACACACCACTAGCACTTTAAAGAAATATAAATAGGGTGCTAACTTTCACATGAAACATCAAACTGAGGTCCCTTCTGCCCATCTCTGGTCATTGTCCAGGTTGAAGTCAAAGATTCCATGGCACTTATTGATGAAGTGTAGGAGGATTTTATTAAAAGAAATCCTAACAAAATTATCACAATTACTGCATGGAATTAAACACCATCAAAATAGCAGACAAACTCAAGGATCAAAATCATGAAATAAATGGGACCATACACTATTCACTTCTAAAGTCTTAGTGACAATAATAAAAAAAAAATTCCTCCCCACCTTCCTCATACCATAAAGCAAATCAACCCAGGTAACAACTACAATGCTTGTTTTTGAGTGGTAGGGTAGGTTTTCCTTGCATACATACTTTCATTCTGAATAGATTTTGATTCAGACATGTAAGGAGTTTGGATGGCCCTGCTGATTATAAACTTGAGTGTACATCTGAGGGATCTGATGACAGTGAACTCTTACTTGATAATCTACCACACCCATTTGCTCCCATATGAAGCCTACAAAATAAGTTCTGGTCAGTGTTAAAATGGCTGATAATGCATTCTGTACATAGCCTTAAAAATAGAAAAGAACAATTTCATATGAAATGGTACAGCATTCTAGAAATGAGCAGCAATGTAATCAGTAAGGATTCTGTTGTGACATGCATTTAAAGAGCTTAACTGGCACATTCACTTGCATCATCTGAATCATAAGGTTATGTCACAAAGGCCCTGGCTAAATAACAGAGGGTTCTAAATCATGGCCCTCCTTCATCTACATATTGGACATACAATGCAAACAGTGGCTAATGAATCTGACTGGTTAAATAAATGTAGTCGCAGCTAATTATATGGAAGTTGTATACTGCCCTTTGTACAGAAAAGGAGCACAAACAGGGACAGTTTTCAAGAAATGTGGTTGGCTAAACTAAGGGAGTTGCAGTCCATGACTTAGAACTTTTACAACAGTTCTGTTAAACAGGGCTGTTATAAAGTTGTGAATATGAATCATTAACTGTATTTATAATATGGACTTCTTAGTGAAACCTGCAGTTTAGTATACACCTTGAAAACATATGGCAAGTACTTGACCTCTTCTGATCCAAGCTATGCAAACATGAATGCCAGAACTTTCTTCGGCATGCAGCTTGTGGTATTATGAAGTAAACCCAAAACATTAACAGCAATGAAAAACATGATGGTTTCTCATTCTTATGTCTCCTCCCTCCTCTCCCTTTTAATCCCTTCTTCCTGCTCTCTTCGCTATGCCAAAGTTTTCTGTTTTCACATCCATCACTGCAGATCCTTTGCAGGGCAGTACTAAGTGGCTTTCTGATTTTACATTCTTGCTGCTCTCTGGAACACCCTGCCTCCCCAACCAGACTCTAACCCTTGCTCCACTCTTTCAAACTGCTCCTGCCTTCTTACTTCTGTCATACCTTCTCCTGTGACTTGCTGCCATTCTCTCTTCATTACAATAGTTGCTAGAGTTGCTAGATAGATAACATCACCAGTTGTCAACATATTATTATTAATTTCCACTGTCACGCATTTGGATGTTTGTTTTATACTTCTGCAATTCATTGTTCCTTACATTTATTGTTCCTCTTCTGTTGCTGTCATTGTATTTGTTACTGGCTCATCACTCCCACTTCACACTATTTCCCTTGGTGGGACCTGGAAATGAGCTCTGGCTCAGGGGCCTCATCTTGCTCACCAAATTTAAAATAAAGGATGACAAGATGCCGTTTGGCTTATTGTTTCTTACAAGTGCAAAGAGGGGTTTCTTGCCTCTGTGTTTTTTTCATCCCCTATGCTCTCTTTGCATTTAGAATGCTTTTGTGCAAGGTTCAATCAGTAAGCATTCTTTTTTAGGAAATGTGGGTTATGTTGTAGAACACTATAGGGCAAAGCGTGTGAAACTGCAACTGAGTGGCATTGTTGTACAAGTCAGCAACAGGTGAGATGCATGTGTGTGTCCTTGGAGTGAGAGCCAAGTTACAAAGGCTACAAATTTCATCCCCAAATCTTGACTTCCACAGCAGTGGTAGCAGGGCTAGGACCCCCGCCCCCGAGCTGAACATTGCAGCTTGTAACCACTGGCTCAGTGATGAAGTGGGCCCCATCTGACTTGCAGTGCCACTGCTCAGGCTATGACAGTGAGATCCCCCAGGGTGGCGGTGTCTGACATGTCAGGACTGGCTGCATTGCTTCTCTAGAGCTTCCTGCTGGCTTCCTTTCCCTTTCCTTGGCATGTCATTGGAATCCAATCCTGGGCTTTCTCTCTTTCTCTCCTAAGCTCTCATGGATGACACTACAGAGCTAGAAGGCAGACTGGATATAAACACACACAACCATCCATGGCTCGGCCCTTTCACTTCTCTTAGTCTTTCATTTTTGTATATTTCATTATTGCCAAGACCTATCACTGTTAGAAAAAAATAATGCAATGGGGGGGCCTCAGTGGATGGACACAGCTGTGATGTATTTGCAGTGACGTGCTACCAAAGACCCCCCATTCGCAGTCATGTGCCCTTTCTCAATGTAATTGCAATACGTCAGCATAGTACTCACTATGCAGCCATACAAACTGATCTTTATGAAAACACACTGATAAAACTGGTTAAGTATATTTAAACACTAACATTCAAATAGACAAAAATCATTGCAACCCAAGTAAAACAAAAGTGTTATGTATTATAAAGTATTGTATGATGTAACGAAAAGCTATTGGTATAATTTAATACTTCTGTCATGTGATTTTAAGAATTTTGTACAGTGCTGATTAGGAACATCAATTATTTTAACAAAAGTTTGCTTTTTTTTTACTAGAAGTTGATTAGGCCATCCAGTTATCTGCTGTTTTTTTTTTTTTTCTTGCAGCAAAGTAAGTTAAACAGGCTTCATTATTTTACATCTAGAAACTGGCAAAGTATGTTGCTTCAGGATTTATTCAATATTAACTGATTATGAATTCCAAATAAAACCTAGTTAGTGCTGCATGAGGTAGATGTCTTTAGATTTTAGAAGACATGCTACATAATAATTTGCAATTCTTTTTTAAAAACACAAACCATTCATATTGACAGCATATACAAATGGCAATACATTTGTCTAACAATTTATGCGATCAAATACATTCTGCAGCAAACAAATTATTTATTATGAAGCATTGTGGATGCATAGTGAACCCCACAATTTCTGCAAAAAGTCTCCACATTTTTGGATAACATTTTCAGCAGTTTTCCAGTGACTCTGCTTAGAAGGCAGTGAGACACAATAGCCAGTGCTTTAAGCAACTGATTTCAGCTGCTTGTCTAATCCCTGGCAATTTGCATGCACTACCAGGTTGTCCCTAGAGTTGAGATAATGTTCTTAGGATCTTTTATTTAGAAAGAATCACCTTGCTCCTTAAGATTAAACTGAAACACCATTTACCCCAAGTTAATTTTTTAGCTTAGCTCATGAAATACTGTACAGAATATTTTCCCTAATACCCTGCCAATTGAAACTACCTCTTTACAAATTACAAACTGTTCCTCCACGAGTTACACATCACCCACTTCTCTTGTGGCAGGATATGTTAATCACAAACACATTTACAGTACCTATTTCTGATAACTCACTAACTGACACCAAAGTCCCCCACATGATCGTCTAGTACTGTACAATAGGAAGCATTTTGTCAAATTATAAAAAAAAATCTATCTAGCCAGTCTGACATGATTGGGATCATAAGAATTTTAACAGATGTCATCATTAGTCAGCCATATGTGAATCTGCTTTAATGTAATTGTACACTTGTTTGTCTTTTATTGTGTTCTTTGTATTACAAGAAACAGTCACAATTAGAGGTAGGAACTCGACTGGTGGTGCTAATAACACTGTAAGCACATAGTTCAAAGAAAATAGGTGCAACACAAACCCTTGCAGTAAGGAGTCAGAACAAAGATCTAGTTCAGAAGAACATAGTTTTTATTCCAGTGTAATATCAGTAGCAGTACAAGCAATGTTACGTTTCACCCCTTGCCCTGAGGCAAGGGGTGAAACGTACGATTGCTTGTACTGCTACTAATATTATATTGTAAAAAATGTTGTTATGTGTAAACAGGACTCTCATTGTAAACAGAGGTTTTTCTACTGATTGCATCCTGTATAAAAATACATTTTTATCAATTAGTCAATCATATTTGCTCTCATACACATCAAATTCGAATCTGTACACCCCTATGTTGTAATGGCAACTTTTTAAGACACATGTTTATACAATTCATTTAGCATGTTTGGAGATATTGAGGCTAGTAGTGTTTGGTTCACCAGGCAGTTCTCTTAAATGGGATCCTATCTGAAATTTAATCTAAACTAGTACTGGGCAAAATTAACAAACTTTTAAAATAAAATGTTTGCAGAATTCTGCATATTTTGCTAAATTCTGCAATGCTGTGAAATTAGTGAATGTGTTTATTTGATAATAACTTTGTTGTCCATTTAGCTATGTGAAAACCCTAAACCTTTTGTATTTATATGCTGTTAGGTGTTCTACAGGCATGCCAAATATTATGACATTTGGAGGAGCAATTCTAAACTTAAAGTGGTTCAGTGTTTGGCAATTTTAGTTTTCATGAAATTGTGTGGATGCACTTCTCTGCCTATAATTCGGTCCCTATCAAACATAGAGACCTGGGAGTCATGTGACGCATCATGCTCTGTAAGCAGCTTGGCTCCTCTGCTCCGCTCTCCACCTTATTAATGTTATTATTTTTCTGCTTTTACAACGTACAGTATATATTGATGGATTTTGCAATTGTGCTATCTATTCTTATTCCTGGGACTTCTTTGCTGGTGAAACATTGGAATAAAATGGATGCAGAGATGACAACAGCCACCATACATCATACCCCTCCAACTACACTGGAGAGAGACAAGGCTTCTAAGAGATCTAAAGCACAGGCCTTGCCTACTTCTCAAACCCCAGCTTCTTCTCCAGTCTTAACCAAGGACTGTTTTTTGCAAGAGCTCTCTCCTCTCAAAGAAGCCATTCAAGTGATCACCGATGAGATTAAAAATGTTAGAGCCTCTATTGAAACACTTAACCAAGAGTGGGTGATGCTGAGGTTAGAATCAGTTCATTGGAGGACTGGCACAACCATTTGGATCCAGAGGCTGCATCCCTTCACCAAAAAAATCACTCAGCTGTAAGAACAGAAGATTTGAAGGGACACAGTCATAGAAATAATATAGTGGTGATCAGGTTGCCAGAGGGATCAGAGGGACAAAACATGGTTTTATTCATTCAAAAGTTTTGCGAGAATATTGCTGGTCCTTCCCCCAATGGCACCGTTAATGTTCTTGAGTGTGCCCACAGAACTCTTCGACCTACCCCTCCTCCAGGTCCAACACCTCATCCTCTAATATTTAAATTTCTAAATTACCTAGCCAAAATGCATCTTCTTACCAAATTCTGGGAGCTAAAGGAAGTCTGGGGCAATAAGCTCAGAATTGTTCAAGATCTTCCCCGCTCTGTTAGACTAAAAAGAGTTGCATACGATCCGGTATTCTCCAAGCTCATGGCAGCCCAAATTCACTTTAGTAAGTTATATCCTTCCAGACTACAAATTAATTATAAAGGAACTCTTAGAACTTTTGAATCTAATGAACAGGTAAGGCTCTCTAAGATGTAACTGGACTTGTTCAAATATTCTACCTGAGGACATTGGATTAGGATCCACCTGGTTTTCTCCTTTGCTCCTTAATGGTTCACTTTGGTATACTGCTGGAACAACTGCCTTAATTATCTTTTGGACTTTTTGAATTTAAACATGTAACCTGGCAAATAACAAGAGAGGAGCAGAGGTCTGAGTTGAACTCTCCTGACCAGGTACTGGCGGCTGCCTTGTTTTAATGTGCAAGTATAACTTTCTCTCATCTTTCCTCATTTGGCTCTGCACTTTGCTTCGATTCTCTTTTAAAGTGCAGAGTTGAATCCTGCTCCAATTTGTCATCTGTAACTGTGAGGAGTAATGCAGTGCATCCCAATGATGCCTTTGATTAAATTGGGTTTCTGCTGGACCTGTTTGGATTTCTGTGTATTAGACAGAGTCAGGATGTCCTTCTCCTTTATTCTCATTATTTTGCCTGTTGGTGTGAGGACATTTAATTTTGTGGCTTTCATCCCTTCTGGAAGCCATGTATTTTACAGGGCAGAAGATGATATTGTTTTTTTTTTTTTTCATTTTTAGAAACCAGCCAGCAAAAGGACTATGGACAATATTCTACTGGATATACGGTTCTTTCATTGAGAAATAATTTATGGGGATGCTCCTTGGGATGAACTGCAGTATATTAGAATTTATGCATTCGGGCATCTGGAGCAGGAGTTTCATAAAACTGATTTCAGGCACAATTAGTGTAAGCCTTATTAGTCCTGCACCATTAAATATTGAAATGATACTTGACTGAATGGTAGTGGACATCCAACACATGCTTGAAATGGTTCATTGAACTGCTGGATACCACCACATCCAGCAGCCCATTCCAGTTGGATACCACCCTCTGCGAGAACCAGTGTCCCCTCTAGTTTTTATTGTAGTGGTCACCCTTAAGCTGGTATAGGTGTCCCTTACATGGTCTGTCATCAGGCCTTTCTGTTAACTCCAAACATTCCTGGAGGTATGCATCCTTGGAGGCTCTAAACACCAAACACATATCACCCCTGAACCTATGATATTGGAGGGAGTAGATATGTAATTCTTGTAGTCTCTCATCATAAGTCAACCCACCCATGTCCCTCACTATCCTAGTAGCCAGTTGCTGAACTCCAGATGATGCTGGTCTCTCCTGTGTTAAGTGTTGGACTCTTATTTATGGGCAGCTTTTGCTCTGTGATTATTCAGGGAATAATGGCCTTCTTCAGAAAAATGATCCACTCAGTTGGTATGCTAGCTTGTCATTTTTGAAGCTCTATATTTACACCTTGGCAGAAGTAGTGGGAGGTGGCCCTAGCATTTACGGCCATGCAACTGGGCAAGTACTTATTGATAATTCAGGTTTTTCTCCAATATCCCTCTTCCCCTGTCTGTATAAATGGTCTTCATAGATTGCTGCAAATTGGGTCATTGGATGGACATGTTTGTATCCTAAACTGCGCTCACTCATTGATTGTCCCTCATACTTGATGAAGATTTTTTTCACTGACATTTAACCAACAACTTGAAGTGCGAGCTCAGTGTCAGCATGGAGAGCCCAGATCTCTGAGTTCTCCCTCCAAGGAGGCTCTCAAATTAATCTGGCTGAGTAGGAGGTCTCTGTCAGTCCTATTGAAAACTTTTGCAGCTGTGTATTTTTTTTACAGTGTTTCAGGAAGGGGATAGAGGTTTTTGCTTGACGATACAGGACTAATGAGATATATCATCCTGCATACTATCTATGGTTGTGGGCTGTGGTGGGGGGGTCTCCCCTTGAGGCTGCCACACTACCGACAGGTGAACATGGAGTCTGGGAGTGGTGAGATCAGCATTCTAGCCACCAACTTTATGCAAATATTATCAGTAACCTTTCATTTCTGCTATACACTGGAAAGGAGATCCTCTCATCTATGCAGTTATATGAACTCCCCCCACCCTTATTATATGGTAAGAGAGCTCAGAATTCATCCTTGTACAGACATAAACATCTTCATGTTTTACTTATACCTGACCTGATAGCCCAGTGCTTAACATTGTTCCTTGCCTGGAGGTGTACCTGGTCATTTTGTGCTTGGATGCTAATGGTTATATTAGATATTATTTAGAATACCTTGTTCAGTTTAGGAATGACAGGTAATGTGTTTTTATCTTTCAAGAAATGTGAGACATATTATGGTTTTACACATTTTATTACTGACTTATTTCCTTCATATTAGACTGTTCCTTCTAGGATTTGAAGAAAGATGTTTTTTCCCCCCTCTTCTTTTTGACAGCTGTGGGTGGAGCTTGTAGCCATCTTGCTATAAGTGGAAAAATGGGATGCCAAAGCACACATTTTTGGAGTTTTCAGTGCATCCTTCCACAGTTGCAAATCATTGCTCCAGTTGAATAAAATACTCCCCTACAGGGCTGCAGACTGCACATCTGTCCAAAGCTCATTCTAATAGAGTCATTCTAGTTCTTTTGGCAACTAAGTAAAAACTCTACAGCATAAAGTAAATGGGATGCCAGATCTTCCAGAGTGCAGCAGGTTGTAATGATCAGAGCTTCTTACCAAATTCAGCTTCTTAGATTTTGGCTGGATGTCAGAAGTACCTTTTCTTTTTTTCCTTTTTTTTTTGCTAAAAAAAATATGATTGTAGCCAAATAAATGAACTGCTTTAAACAAGGAGAAGAAAAAATGTAAAACATGAGTGTGACAGATTAGCCACTAGTCAAGAGCTACAACCAGAGGTTAGCAAACATCCCCTAATAAATAAAAAGGTCACAGAATGGAATGATATGAACTGACTCCTCAGATGTTCTAAATCTCACTGAAGCCAAAGAAAATTGTGTGTGTGTGTGTGTGTGTGTGTGTGTGTGTGTGTGTGTGCGCACCATGTGCAAAAGCATATTTAGGATAGGTGGAGAAAAAAGTTTGTTTTTTTAACTAAAAAGAAAAAACAAATGAAAACTTTACAAAATGGCAAAGAAAAGATAACAAAAAACACTGATTAGAGAGGAGACTGTGTGTGTTGGAGGGGGCCGGGACAGAAGCCAAAACTCTTACAGTCTATAGATTTGCAGAAAAAAAGAGTTTGAGAAAACAATGATTATGAAAGCAAATTAAGAAGAGTAAAGAAGAATAGAGAAAAAATAGACTATGTCACAGAGACAGTGTATCAGGGGCACTCACTTTCTTGCAAGCAGAAAAGCACAGAACAGAATTTGAAGAAGAATATGTAAAATTAAAGAAAGAAAGTGCAGAAAAAGCTAGAGGGAGACCAGGATGACTGCTCGGACTAGAGGCTGTGTTGTCAGTGTGCAGACAAGTGCACAGCATGAACAGTAGTACTGTCTTTTCTTTACAGTGCACAAAACCAGTGCACAACTGCAGAACATAAAATTAGAAAAATATAGTTTTTTTTACCAAGAAAATGTATGCAGAAAGTAAGAAAAGGCTTTAAACAAGAAAAGAAAATAGATTGTACCATTCTACAGAAAAAGACTTAAGAAGAAAAAAGTTTACATTTTATTTTACAACAGAGACTGTGTGTGTGTGTGTGTGTGTGTGTGTGTGTGTGCTTCCCATGTATGCAGTCATTTTTGTTTTGTTTAGTCCAATAAAAAATAAATTGCAAAAGAAGAGCCAGTAAAGGCTTACATTATATGTGAAGCCTTTTTTGGGGGGAGGGCTAGCACTTTGGCAGTTGCATAGTAGCCCCCATCTTTAGCATCACCAGCCATTTCCCACAGAAGTACAGGACCATTTTTGTTTTGTATGAGCTAGTAAACAAACAGAATAGGAGAGTTAGTTTTACTGGAGACCTGGTTGCTCCAGTTAAAGGGGAGTAGGATGAGGATTTGCTTCAGGACGGTCACCTTCTGTCCTGTCAAGAAATACTGGCTTGGTTTCAACTTCCTACTAAATTTGTTTTCAAGGTGTTCCAACTTTGCCATGTTTTACTTCAAGAATTTGGCTCTATGCCATGGTTAAGCAATCGTATAGATTTCTTGCAGTCACTCATGGATCTGGCGGAACAACTGTACTCAGTGTCACATATTTCAGCCTTCCTTTTCTCTATACTGTTCCATAATGTCACCGGTCAGTTTTTATATTGGTCCTCAGCTTTTCCACAGTCTACTTTTAATTGGAAGAGGAAATGGGAAGACCTCTATAAATACGTTTCTAATGATAAACTTCTCCTTACCCAATTTTATATTTTATATAACATTAATTATACTCCTCAAAAGTTGACCAAGATGGGTAAACTGAGCTCCTCTCTTTGTACAAGGTGTGGACAAGCTGAGGGATCTTTATTTCATAACTTATGGGACTGCACTAAAGTGGCTCCCTTATGGGCTCAGATCAATGCCAGAGTAGACCCCCTTTTAAGTTTAGAAGGGTTTTTTACACCTGAAGTATGTATTGTTGGAGATTACACAGGGATAATAGTGCGGGAAAAGAAGCACTATGTAGCTATGATCTCCCTATCTGTTAAACAAGTTGTTCTTTGTCATTGCACTGACCAAGTATCT
This sequence comes from Neoceratodus forsteri, assembly GCA_016271365.2. Lineage (NCBI taxonomy): Eukaryota > Metazoa > Chordata > Ceratodontiformes > Ceratodontidae > Neoceratodus > Neoceratodus forsteri. Next base: position 652,221,974 of record CM057459.1, read on the forward strand.
CTTATATACCATGAGTGGCTGCGAGGCCTTTTGTTTAACCTATGGATGGAGAAGATGATAGCAAGTCTTCATAATAGAATGGACTTGTATAAAAAAAGATAGAGTATACTACACACCTTATACTTTCTTCCCCTGGAGTGATACCAGCTGATTAACATTTTGTATTTATTACCACATTGTATTTTAATTTATTTAAATTGTGGGCCCCATATGTTATCTATTTGTTAGTCAATGAGTCACCTTTTTATCCATTTACTAAACTTATGGGGGGGTGGAAGGGAGGGGGTCTGTTTTTCTGTGATTGTTGTTGTTTGTTGGCTTGTTGTTTATGTTTGAAAACTTTAATAAAGTATACTGAATTTCAAAATAAAAAACCTAGAGACCTGATCCATGGTATACATACCCATGTAGTACAATACTTCTACCATTGCAGAAAGTTGGATTACTAGTTTTAAAAGTAGGTGCATTAATTCAAACATACTTATCTTGGTAAGATTTTGAAAAGTAGTTTTAAAATTAGAAATAACTGAAAACTACATTTTGACAAAATGTTTTACTGCTTATATCTCATGAGCCCCCTTCAAAACTAGAAGCCTACAACTTGACAACACACCCATGTTATACTGTACATTGCTTCACACTTGCCAACTTTGGTGAAATTTGGATAAACAGTTTTCAGATTAGATGGAAATAAGTGATAATTATATTTTGAATGTTGCCTATAATCTTAGCCTTCTTTAAAGTTAGAGAACTAAAGCTTGGTACATATACATGGAAGTGCAATAGAGTATGTAAAACATGCCACCCTTCAATGTTCAAGGTTTTTATTAGAACAAAACATGTATAAAACATCAGTTTATTACATGCATATGTAAAATCAACTAGATACAATGTATGCCATCTAATATTAAAAATACATAATAACTGGTGACTGTTTTTTCCCCTAGGGAACCCAGGTCATAATTCTATCATTACAACCAGCCAGTTACAATGATGAATATGCACCTGGCTTCCCTACTTCAGCACATGCGCCTACCGTGAACTTCCTGTTGTCTGCACCATCCATCCTCACTTTTCAGTGCTGCAAGCTTCCCCAACAGAGGTCAGCAGTATGTTCTTTTTTAAAAAAAAACAAAAATTACTGGGCACAAAAAAAGCTACCTATTCAGACTCTACAACAACAACAAAAAAAGCTGCTTCAGTTTAGGAGCCAGCCGCTATGGACCACGCTAAAACCCCAATGATCCACGGCTTGATTCCATAGAGAAATCCACTTATCTTGTATAACTGCTGTGGCAAAAAAGTGACCCAGCAATTATACAAAATAAAGGATGGGTAAGTGTATAAAACTTGGATTTTACACACCCACTCAGGGTGGGATGCCATAATAAACCCCTCAAGCTTCGCTCTCGGGGTTTATCTAGCTTCCCATCCCTCAGGGGTGTAAAATCCTTGTTATAATCACCTACCCATCCATTATTCTCTATTTTATGTGCAAATTTAGCCATTGCAAATAATACTGCTTTGCCTTCAGAAAACATCATTTTTATCCATTTGGTCTCAGTAGAATGCTCCATTGAAGTGTGCAAAAACAGGTAAATCCATTTCTGTCTTTCATTAAGGAACAAAGGACAGTCTATCAGCAAGTGTGGAACACTTAATCTTTGATTCATTACATTTACAATAATTGTCTGCAACAGACATTGTCCAGAAACTCCAAGTGTAATATTGTATATTCCACTCAGTAGCCCTAATCTCATTCTGTAGAATGCAGCCCTGTAATTGTTTTGTTTTTATTGACCAGGTAAGCAAACTGGACAAACACATGCCTATTTTCAGAAGTGACCTAGGAGGTTACAAAGTAAAGAAAGACAGGGCAACATCATCAGTTACAACAGTACAGAAATAATAGGAACAGTTTCATTGCTGTGGCAGAAGAGCCACAGGCAGCAATATTACAATAACTAACACAAAGATATTGTAAGTGGAGTAGCATATGGAAGATTAAAAGATTACAGCTACAAAACACACATCACAAAGTTGAGCTTCATAAGGGAGCATCCTTTAACATAGCTAATACTTTTGTAGTCAAAGGTCAGCAGATGTAACATGACTAGGAGGCACCATGCTTTAAAATACTAGTCAGGTAGCACTGCATCTTGAGTAAGCCCTCAACTGGTCCTGTAAGAGAAAATAAAAGGGGGTGGGTCCAGACTCACAATGGGAGGGAGTTCCAAAGCTTGTGCATGCATGCTACAAATACCTGGTCTCCCATAAGTGTACATGTTTTGGGGTCGGCCAGTAGTGACTGTTCATTATACCTACTGTAAGGGCATATGCATGGTTGGGGCATTTTAATATCTCTGTTAGTTGGGGGGGGGTGTAGGCAGATTTGGTGGTTTTGTCTGTGAAATCACTCAGAATACATTAGCGATTATTATCAGGAGATGAACATCCTAACTTCTTGCAGAGGTGACAGTTATGGGTGAGATGGGCTGAAAAGAGAGCAAACCTGCAGATATTATCCTAGCCAATATACCATTTGACCCAAAGTGTTTTTCCAACAGATGCAAAAGGTATAAGCCCATATGTAAGACTAAGGACACATACTCCTCTTGCTAGGGCAAGCCGAGCAGCAGGGGTAAGGATCACCATGACCCTGAAGACCAAGCTAAGTTTAATATTTCAACCCTTCACACATTATGAATGTGTAAGGGGAAGCCACGATGGGGGTCCAGAATGACCCCAAGGTATTTAAAAGACTGAATGGACAGGGGGGTGAGCTGTCAGAGCTGGCTAGCATTTGTGGTTTGGACCAGCATTTAATCTTCACTGAGGACCCAAAGAGCATGGCTTGGGTCTTTTTCACATTCAGGATAAGCCTACTGTTTTCAAACAAGCTAGATACTATGAGTTCACCAATAATCTGGGAGTTAATACAGGTTGGTATCTTTGGCACTGACAAAGAGTACCCAGTCATCTGCATAGAGAGGGGAACTGCTAAAGGCAGATACTCAGAGAGATTATTTCTGAAAAGTGAGAAAAGAATAGGTCCAAGGAAGGACCCCTGAGGGAACCCAAGGCTAGAAATAATTAAGATAGGGGTTGACTAGTTGTTTTGTACCCTATGGATAGATAGAAAACACTAAACAAACAAAGAGTCAGCACACTTACTAAAGGTTTTGGTGCTGCAGCTCCAAAGACAAACATGAGAAGCCAAGAATGATGCCGTGAATAAAAACAGGCCTGAGACTGTAGTAGTGAAGTGATACATCACTGAACAAATGCTACAATCTCAGCCTCATTTTTGTGTGTGTCATAATGTTTGGCTTCTCTGGATAGCTAGAAAAGCAGACAACAGCATGGGTGAATAGTACAAAGGTGTAGAGCTTTGTGCAAAGGAGTTTGTGGTCAACCAGGTCAAAGGCTTTAGATAAGTCTATGAAGATAGATAGCCTCAGTTCGGTTGCCTTGGTCCATAGTGGCTCTGACTTCCATGGAGACTTTAGTAGGGGCTGCTGTATTACTACACTCTTTCCAAAAGATATGGTTCTTGGGTGACTGGGAGACAGCAGATTACGGGAGAACAGATGTTCACTACACTGAGACAATTCAGGTCTCCATACTTCAAAACTGGGACCACTGGAAGAGTGCACGAGTAGGGACATGTTAAAAATATGAGAAACAGAGAGGGGAAGGACTGGGGCACCCAGACAGAGAAGTCTGGGATTCAGGTTGTCATCGTCAGCACTGACATTGTAAGACAAATTGCACAAAAGCCTACAAGTTTCACTTGAGCTCACCACATTGAAATAAAATGAAGGATAGGTGGAAGACATGGGAGACGGTGCAGGAGAGTCCAGCAGTGTAGGACTGGGAACGTGGAAGTGAAAGCAACAATATCAGTAAATAGCATGTTGAAAGCATTTGCAATAGTCTGAGGAATATTATAATTCACTCCCCCCTTCAGGAGAAGGTTGTAGAGTACTTTTTCTCAGAAGCTCCCATTAAGCCATTAATAGTTTATCAGAAATGTCATGAGTCTCTAGCAGTAGGGTTTAGGGTAGTCCTACAGAGATTACTTTTAACATACAAACATGCGACTTCTGGTTCTGCCTCCATTCTGATGCGCACCTAAACTCACAGAGCTCCGTTCCTGGACAACTTTTATAACACTTTTAATGACTTCGGGCATCCTGGGAGGTGATTTAATAAAACAAAGTTTGCGGTCTCTCAAAATGCCACTGAAAGGTCGAGCAAAGGAGAATTTATTCGAATATCTAAAACCCTCTCCGGCCCCGGACTCGAGGGGTATAAAGCTGCAGGGAAAAAACAAGGCCACTGATCCACCTGCCTCACCACTTACTTATTCTGAGGAAGAAAACACAGAGGATCTCACTATCACCTCTAGAAAACTGTGTCATGAGCTTCAGAAAATAAACGGGACTATGTTAAAAATGGAGAAATTGGCTCTAGAGACTAAAATGGAACTAGCGGCGGTGACCCAACAAGCAGGAGATTTGGAAGTAGGCCTTACCGACACAAGCAATGAAGTTCAGGAACACAAGGAGGCACTTCGCTACCTCCTGAAGAGAGACAGAGAATGGCTGGAGAAACTAGATGATTTAGAGTTGAGGTCTCAACGGGTCAATATTCGGATTCACGGAGTCCCTGAGGACATGGAACAAGGAGGGCGGATGGAGGCCTTTCTTGAGAGTTTTCGAACAGAAATTTTAGATCTACCTAAAGAGCAACCTCTAAATATTGTTCGTGCTCACAGGGCCCTGGCAAAGAAACCAGTAGGACCGATGGTGGCGCCCAGATCCATCATTCTGAAGTTTTTACACTATCGTACGAAGACCGCAGTGTTACAGGCTGCCTGGGCCAAAAAGACAGTCCTCTTTGGCGACACTTGCCTGTTTTTTGACCACGACTTTACACCCTACACACAGCAAAAATGAAGGGCCTTACTGGAAATCAAGAAATGGCTAGCTATAAAGAATATTAAAATGCACCTTATTGCACCTGCGCAGTTAAAAATCTTCCTGCCTAAGGGACTGGCCTTCTTTAGATTGCTGGCTGAGGCCCGGGCTACCTTGGTGGAGTTAAGGGTCCCTGGCAATCTTCTTGGCAGACCAGACTCGATGTCACCCGAGGACAGATGGAGGGAACGAGAACCCTGGAAACGAAGAAGAAATGCCAGGCAAAAAGGCAGTACAGGCGACCTGCTGAAGATGAAGGAAAAAGGTCCAGACCAGAATGCCGAAGTGGCCACACGTACGAGAGAATGCAGGGGTGCTGACGGAACCTGAACAGGCTTGGTCATTCCTCATACTTCTTAGACACTGTCTTAGGAAGGGCAGATTCATAGCTTTGACACACCGGAAAGAGGGACTATTGGGGGGATTATAGGGACGTCAGATAGTCACATTGCTGGGGAAAAAACTGGGGGTTTTTGTCTTCTCTGGAAGGAGATAATTTGGAAGGGGGGCAAGGAGACTAAAAATTGAGAGGGATTGATGTTTTGATCTTCTGAGGGGTGGGGAACAGATATCTGGGGGGTATTCCCCCCTTTTTTCATTTTTTTTTTTCTTAGTTCGGAATCTTCCGATGACCTAACTCATTGCATCCACAGACATCAAACAATCCTGACCTACAGGTGTCTAGATCCGTGGGTGTTTGGCCCAGCTCCCCTGGTATTTTAGTTCTCTAACCCTTGTCATGAAGCCATACACCTCTCTGGAAATTATGTGCCACCCACACTTTAACAGAGGGGTGGGTTCCTATGCAAGTCTCCTCCTCACACTTTACCAAGGTGGGTCTTTCCCTCCCTGTGTTTCACAGACACTTCAGGTTTTCCCCTTTCTATGCTGTTCGGGGTGCAGAAATCCAGATATTGCCTCTACCAGTGATGGAAGATAATAAAATCTTACGAGGTTGGATGAGGTATTAATTGAAGGTGGACGTACAACTTCTGGGGCTGGCAGAGAATTAAAAGCCAGTTTCCCCCAAAGCGCAGAATGTGCGCATGGCTCTTATTGGCAGGGCCACACCCTGCCAGCTCCATAACACTGATACTGTGGGCAGGGTGCTCAGAGCAATTTGGAAACTGTGTACATAAGTTAAAAATGACAGGTTTCATGTTCAGTTATTGTTACTTAAAGTTTACAGGGGAATCTCGATGGCAGACAGAGTTGAGAAACAAAGAGACAGGAGTGAAAATGGTTGAGGGAATAATTGTTACCTATAATGTTCGGGGGATTGGAAGTCCGATTAAGAGGAAAAGAATAATAAATGAACTCAAGCAGAAAGGGGCAGAACTGGCTCTCTTGCAGGAGACTCACCTTAGATTCCAAGAAGAGCGTGAGGTTAAGGAGGACCTGGGTGGGCCAGGTCTTTTCCGCCTCATATCAAGCCCACCCCCGTAGGAGGGAAGTAGCTATTCTAGTACACAAACGATGTCCCTTCAATGTGGAAAGCTCTGAGGCTGATGAGGATGTTAGATTTATTATAGTAAAAGGCAGATACAGAGACCAACCTTGCACAATCTTAAACATTTATGAGCACAATTCTGATACAGAGAACCAGGATTTTTTAAAGAAACTGTTCCTCAGGGTAATACCTACCTCAGGAGTACTGTTAATCATAGGGGGAGATTTTAACTTAGTGTTGAATCCGACCCTAGACTGCTCTGGTTGTAATAAGGGGCCACCCTCAGGGGCAGCGAAAACTCTAACTAGATTCATGAGAGACATGGGCTTCCTTGACATCTGGCAGTATCTACATCCACGGGTAAGGGACTATTCGTATTGGTCTCCCCCTCATGGTGTTTATTCTAGGATTGATCTGATCCTGGTCTCTAAGGAATGGGCGCATAAAATTGAAGTGGCCTCTATCCAGCCCTGAACATTTTCAGACCATGGCATGGTTTGGATGAGGCTCTGTATGACCCCGGAACTGAAAAACTCCATTTGGAGATTAAATGTCTCCTTACTGAATAAAACAGACTTCAAGGAGAAGCTCAGGGAGGATATAGAAGAGTACTCACGTCACAACCCAAGGCAAGACACCACATTGTCCATTTGGTGGGATGGCCTCAAGGCCTTCTTAATGGGTAAAATTATACAATATGCTTGATTATTAAAGAAGAGAAACCTAGAAGAGATAGCTGAACTAGAGGCTAGATTAACGGACCTTGAAGTGGAACACAAAATAACATTAAACCCAGAGACCAAACATGATATGGACAGCATTAGACAAAAGTTAAACAGAATGTTAGATGAAAAAATAGAGGGCCAGCTTAGATATTCACATCAGAGGTTCTATGAGTCAGGAGGCAGGGCAGATAAACTCCTAACCTGGCAACTTCGTAGGGAGGCTGCCTCCAGAAATATTCTTAGGGTTAAAAACACTGAGGAAACATGGGTCTCCAACCCAGAGGGTATAGCCAACCAATTTAAAAAATTCTACAGCCTCTTATATTCCCAGGAGCCAGTGCCTGACTTTGATAGCCATTTGGCAGGTTTCTTTGAGGGATCTAAATAACAGAAGTAGACACAGGAGGAAAGAGATTTCCTAGATTCCCCCCTACGTGACGAGGAGATCCTGGCGACCATTCAGGCTCTGAAGGCAGGAAAGACCCCTGGCCCTGACGGCTTTCCAGCCGAGATATACAAAACATGCAAGGATCTCTTAGGCCCCCTGCTGGGAGAGGTTTGTAGAGAAGTACAACAAAATGGCGAGTTGGCAGTTTGCGCAGATCACAGTGATACACAAAGAGGGCAAGGATCCGGGGGAATGCAGTTCTTACAGACCAATCTCCTTGCTTAATGTTGACCAAAAGATATATACATCAATCCTGGCCAATAGGTTGCAAAAGGTCGTGGGGAGTCTAGTGCACCCTGACCAAACAGGGTTCATTAATGGGAGACTCCTACATGACAATATTCGATGGCTTTTAAATTTAATTACCCATCAACAATCTGTTAATGAATGCACCCTGCCCATTTTTATGGATGCAGAAAAGGCCTTTGACAGGGTCAAATGGGGTTTTTTACATCGTACCCTGTTGGAAATGGGATTCGGTGTGAAATTCAGGAAGAGTATGAGGGCCCTGTACGTGGCTCCTCAGGCCAGGGTTCAGGTTATTGGGTTCACCACAGAGAGGTTTTTCCGAACACTGAGTACAAGGCAGGGATGTCCCTTGTCACCTCCTTTATTCGCTCTGTGCATACAGCCTCTGGCAGTGAAAATCCGATCCGCCCCAGATATTCATGGTATCAAGGTTGGGACTCGGGAGCACAAAATTTCTCTCTATGCCGACGACTCCCTTTTTTACGTCATCACCCCTGAAACATCAATACCTGCATTACAGAGGGAGCTAGAAAATTATGGATGAGTGTCGGGTTATAAAATAAATTACGATAAATCCGAAGTCCTGAGGTTTGGGGGTCAGGTGCCCAGGAGAGTGGTGGAGGACCTCCCCTACAGGTGGGCCAGAGCCAATGTGGTGAGATACTTAGGGATCAAGATCTCGCCTCGGCTCTCTGAATTATTTGAACTAAATTATGGGAGACTTTGGAAAGAGATCTCTTCGGATATTGTTGCTCCCGCTTTCCCTAGGGGGATAGGGTAGAAATAATAAAAATGAATATATTACCCCGGCTCATGTTTCTATTCCAGGCACTTCCAGTTGGGATCCCGGGGAATTTTTGGAAACTGGTCCTAGGGAGCTTGTTGAGTTTTGTGTGGCAAGGTGGGTGTCGGAGATTCCATGTGGATCTCCTCTCCCAGCCCAGGGAGGGGGGAGGTCTCGCCTACCCTGACCTTAAATTGTATTACCTGGCAGCTCAGATAGCCCCAGTCATTTCTTGGTTGAAACAGGAGTGGGCAGAGGGTTGGCAAGGTATAGAGAGATACCATTCCAGACAGCTGTCTTTGACCTTCTTGCTCCATGCCCCGATTACTAAAGCCATCTGGCAGTCAATTATGAGCCCTTGGACTAGACATACCCTCAGAGTCCTTATTAAGGCCAGAAAGATTTCTCAAACTACAGAAATTATTGGCCCGCTGACTTCTGTTCTTGGAGATTTGAACTTCCCTCCAGCACATACAGACCTGGGTTTCAAAATATGGAATAAAAATGCCCTGGTCAGGTACTGCAATTTATTCCAGGGAGACCAATTGATGTCCTTCAAACAGTTACAGCAAAAATTTCACCTTAATAGGTCTAACTTTTATAGATTTTTACAGGTGAGACATTATTTGTATACTAACAGCTTAATACTAAATGTTACCAGAGATCTGACAGGGCTGGAGGAGTTTGTGTATTGGTCTACCAAATTAGCTGGTCAGCGGAAGACTATATCATTAGGATACAAGGCCTTACAAGGGGAAAGGAATGAATCGTTCTGGTCTCTAAGAGAGATGGGAAAGAGAATTAGGGCATCAGATCCCTGATCAACGTTGGCGGGAGGCCTGGGTAAAGGGATGGCATATCACCGCCTCTCCAATGTGGAAGGAGTTCCACTGGAAGTGTCTCTCCAGGTTCTTCCACACTCCTTCGGTTACGAAACACTTCCAGAATGGTGGCACAGACCTATGTTAGAGCGGATGCCGTCAGGTGGGCACGCATGCTCACATTTTTTGGTTGTGCCCAGTGGGTGGTGAGATTTTGGCAGGAGATAGCTCAAACTCTGGACAGGATGTAGGGAGTGGTGGTCCCCTGCTCCTTTGACTCCTCCTTCTTCCTGGGGCTGGATCTTGTGGGCATTAAGGGGGGAGGGTGAGAGATCTCTGTTCAGACTGCTCTGCCTAGCAGCGCTAAAGAAAATCACGGCCAGATGGCTTTCAGCCGTCCCACCGAGTTGTGGCTCCTGGCAATGCAGGGTTGAGGAGATCAAAAGAATGGAGGGCCTGACAGCAAAATTAAGATTATTAGAAGAGCAAAACAGGGATAGATGGAGATCATGGGAGAAAAAATAGGAGAAGTGGCTTCGGAGAAACTGACCTCCTGTTGACCGCAGCTCCTGCCCCGGGTGTGAGGCGGGTTCTGAGATGTCAGTAAGAGAGCCACCTGTACTCATTGTGTGTGACGTGACCTCCGGACCTCTTGCAAAATGCAGGTGAGAACTTAGATAGTTGAAAATCAGTTGATACTAGAAGTGGGCTGGCCCATTCCCCTCTGCTTCCCCAGTTCTTCATAAGCCTCAAGATCTATACCTGCCAATCGAGTCTCCCCCTACAAGTATAGAGTTTGTTACAGGTCTTCTGTTGAGTCCTATGATGTTAGGGGCTCTTCCCCTTTTTGTTTATAATACAGTCTCCTTACTCCTATATCTTTTACTGAACAAGTACATGTTGGCATGTTTATGTTATTCTACATGAAACTCAGTCCTGAGTATAAGAGACAATATCTTTGGGAAAAACATGTTACTTGCCCTAATAATAGAGGCATGTAGTCTGGTTTACTCTCTGAAGAATTCTTGGTTACCTGAGAATGTGATATAGCTCACAATTACCAGATCATTAGTGTTTAAAAAGTAAAAGCAATTTGTTAGACCAATATATCATTAATTGTTATACACCTGTAATTAGCTAACAGAAATGGATGTATTTCACTTGACAATATGTGAATATGAGCTGTATTTCTGAATTTTTGAAATAAACTTCAAGTTTAAAAAAAAAAACATACAAACATACAAAATTGCCATCAGAAAAAGGCCCTAAGGTCTATCAAGTCTGCTCGATTGTACAGCTAGCAGTCCTGAAACTGCAGCTGCCCCTCCTTCCCTTCCCCCTTCTGTGACCCTCCTCCTTACCCTGTCCCATCCCCTTTTGAAGCAGCTCACCATTCTACATGATACCACTTCCCTTGACAATGCGTTCCACCCAGACACCACCCTCTCTGTAAAGAAGTGCCTCCTCATATCCCTCCTGAATCTTCCCCCTGCCAATCTCAGATCATGTTGTCGAGTGCCCCCCCCTTAATTTGAAAAGCCCCACTGTCCCTGTCTTATTTATTCCTTTCAAGTACTTGAAGGTCTCAGTCATGCCCCTCCATCCTTCCAATGTGTACAAGTTCAACTCCCTCAGCCTGCTCACATAGGGTATGCCCCCTAGCTCCTGGATCATCTTTGTTTTAGCCAAATGGAAAGCTCTCATGCACACATTTCATTGTCTCCTATTTTTGGTGAGGTCCACAATTGCTTGGGAGACTTTGCACTATATAAGATCCATCATTTGTCTTTGGCTTTCATAAGGGATAATACTCCTTATGAAGCCATTTGGTAACAGTACTGATGACTCTCCTCCTTATAAAGGGGGAATAAGATTCTTAAAGTCAAGAGAAAATTGAGAGAAAACTGTCAAGTGCAGTTGTGAAAGTCAGGGCAGATAGGACAGAAGAACAATCTGTAAGGTCTAGGTCCATGAAAATTGCTCCCCATTAAGCCTGGAAAAGTCCCTGAGGATGATGACCTTAGGAGGAACTTTAGGTGTCTGGGCAAACTACACACAGTAAATTGGCATTCAATCTGTAATTACTTCAGATAAGGTTCCAGAAAGAGAGATGCTGTCCACCCTGTTTGATAAAAGCCAATTAAAGTGGGTATGCTGGCCTTTTCACACTATCTTAAGTACAGTTCAGTCTTTATACTATTTTTAACAGTTCTATGTATGTTCAAACTGATTATAACAGAGAGTTTATTCTTTTTTTCCTGGAAAAAAAAATATTCATTAATCTCTGATTTGTTAGACTTTTATTCAGTTCTCAGGTTATCAACAGCATTTGAAACCAAAAAAGGTTCTAAGCTATAATTGTGCTGTTTGTCAATCAGTTTTAAAAACCAACTGGATTTATTTGGGGATTTTAGAAATTCCATCTAGCATAATCTTGGAATTCAGGATTCTTTCATAGTTAATATTTTACTACAATAAGATAATGCACAGATAAAAGCTAATAAATTCTAAGGATTTCATGCCTGCTTCCAATCTTTATAATCCTATAGGCATGCCATTTGGTAAAACTAGGTTTAGCCTAATAAAATAATTGTTGTACTGTTTCCAGATCATTAAATGCAATACTTGGGGCCCAGACCACTGCTCTATACAGGTTTTGGTTATTTACCTTGGCTTCAAATTCTCTTTTCCTCACCAAAAATGATGCAGTTCCAAAGCTTTTTGTCTACTGATGTCCTTGAATATACATATCACATTTTGTTTTACTTTATTACAATGAGTTTTCCAGTTTAAGGCATTATGAACAGTAACACCCAAATACATAAATTCTTGTACCTCTTCAATATTTAATGTGCCAATTCTTCAGTTACTACTTGCACTTTGCTTATTTTCATAAGCCATAATCTTGTTTTTTTGGTTCATTCAGACAGAGCCCTAACAGAGTTATATCATTAGCATACATTAAAATTGATTTTGCCTGACCATTACTTATCAGAGGATAGGTTTCCTCTGTAGCCAAGGCTTCTACTAAACTGCTGATATGTAAATTAAACAATAAAGGTGCCAATAGGCAGCCTTCTTTCACTTCTTTGCACATTTTAATTAGATCCATTGTATCTCCTTGTCTATCACTTTAACTCTTGCTAAGGTGTTTTGATGTAATAGTTTTAGTATGGCCAGGAGGCCATCCCACAGCACTTTTCTTACAACATTGTTTTTCTCCCCACGACTGCCATGGCCCTATTCCTTCAGGGTTTCATGCTGGACCTTCCCCCTGTCTGCTCAGGTGGTGACAGCTTCTGCCACATATTATCCATCAGATCCAAAGGTTTGACCTGAAAGGCACACCTGTTGATTCCGACCTAATCCCTGGTGAGGGGATTAACCAGGGATGTCACCAGGAGGGGCAGGAATGGTCCATGCTGTATGACCTGGGGTGGTGTAGGGAAGCCTACCTGAGGCCATCATCTTGGGTTGTGGCAGCCATTTTTCCAGTTTTTTGGTCCCACCCACCTGCCTCCCCTAGTGACTGCATGTGTTCACTGCTGGCAGGGGGTGGAGTGCCCAATGGCACGTGTTCACTCACGTCATCAGCACTAACACCAGTCACCACCAGGAGCCGCAAATGAGCGATGTGACAGTCACCCTCCCCCTCCCTCGGGAGGAAAGCGTCCATGAGATGCTCTTGAGCCCTTCCTGCTGGTCTCCCCTCCTAACATCCTGGGCTTGGGACAAGAACCTGGGACACCAGCATGAAAGAGCAACCCCCATTGATCAGCACCATGGAGCCGGCCTACAACATTATTGATTGCTGCCTTTATATTAGTGTATGCCACATGTACTTTCTTTTGCTTCTGGATTACATATTTTTATATTGGATTACATATTTTTCTGCAATACAATTAAGCAATTAATACAATGCAATGCAATACAATACAATTAATTTAGGGAGGCAGTGTAGCGCAGTGGTTTAAGGCTCTGAGCTGCAAATCTGGAGACCTGGGTTTGAATCCCACAGCCCCCATTTGCATACTGTGTGACTCTAAGCAAATCACTTAACTTTCCTGTGCTCCCAGGTCGCACCTGTAAACAAGCTTTCAGCTTAGTGTGCCACTCCTGGCTAAACAATTGGGGAAAAAAAAGAGCAATAATGACCTAAGAAACAGTCATTTCCTAGAGATTAATGACTGGCTGGGGGAGAAGGGTGAGCCGAGGTGCAGCCTTGGGACACCTCCACCTCGCCAGTCATTAATTGAGAGGAAATGACAGGCTCTGAGGTCATTATTGTGATTATAAGTCTAATATCAGTAATGACCATTTTTTTGAGATTTTTTTCCTTAATTATTTTTCAATCTGTGTGACACAGTGATAGTGCCATGTATTTAGAAGGCTGCCATGGAGTTAGTGGAGATTGCCACTGCCACGTGATGTGTGCTCGGGCCGTTCCCTATTCAGCAAGGTGTAATATCATTATGTTCTTTATCTCTTTTACTGTGTCTTCTGTTGTGAAAATCCAGAAAATGTGGTGAATTTTGTCTTTCCTGTGGCCTCATTTTTTGGAGCAGTCTTTCCCCACAGCTCTGTCAGTTTCTTTGTGTCACAGCTGTGTAGAAAACACAGAGTGCTGCTGTGAACTGCTGTGCGGCTGCTGTGCCGGGCATTTCTAAGAGATTTCTGCCCAACACGGCAGCCAATCAATGAGCTAGTCAAGCTCATGAATAATTAATTAGACTTATAATTTATTCTAAACAATGATATACTATATTTTTTTCTTCTGAAACTCACCTAGTATACAGAAAGAAGGTTGTTTTCTGTTACACAATTCTCTAATATAGTCAGTATAACTCTTGTAAAAACAAAGGGCAGGATTCACAAAGCAGATGCACTGGACACAAAAGAAATGCACCGGTGCAACCTGAAATTGCACCATGGAGCCATTCACAGATAGCGTGGCTACCCCAGTGCAAGCCAGATGCACTGCACCAGACAGGATGCACCATAGATGCAATAAAATGATATGTGGTGCAAATCGAGGGAGCGTACACCTGTATACACAGCGCAGAGCCATACACAGTGCAAAATGAATGCGCATGTGTGGAGCTTCCATGGTGCAAGGCCGAAATGCTCCATGGGGAGATAAGTATAAAAGAAGAGGACTTAATTTCAAGCCCCCAGCAGTTCTACAGCAGCATGACAGGAGCAAGCAGGAAGAAAGAGGCAGTTGAAAGGCTAAAATGGACAGTGCACCATTCCTGATGGTGGGCCTGATAACGGGGATGAGGAGATGAGCAGACTAGCAATGTGGTGGTGGAAGGCACTATAAGCGGCCAGCCCCACATTGGTATCATGCCAGACTGACATTTGAACAGCTCTTCGACACAGAAACAGTAGGCCGATACCACCTGAACAGGGCTATTCTGAGGCAACTCTGCGAGCTGTGCCATGAGGAAATGCAGACACCCACTGCACATGGTCATGCCATAGCTGTGGAGACCAAGGTGACAGCAGTAATATGCTTGCTCACCACGGGAACCTTCCAGAGGTCAGCTGGGAACACCACAGGCATCCACCTCCCATCTCTTCACACAATTCCTCTCTGCACTGCTACCACATGCTTTGGAGTACATCCACTTCCCAAGCATACAGGCAGAGCAGACAGAAGCCATGTAGCAGTTCCACAGGGTGGCACACATGCCAGGCACCATAGGGGCCATTGACTGTACCCATGTGGCAATCCATGCACCACCTGGTGAAGATACGGTAACCTACATCAACCACAAAGTGTACCATTCAGTAAACTGCCCAGTGGTGTGTAATGCCACAGGGCGCATCAGCAATGTCAGTGCCACACACCCTGGGAACACACATTATGCCTTCATTTGGCTCCAGTCTGCCCTCTGCCACAGATTTGAGGCATGGGACGTACCAAGTGGACATTTAGTAGGTGTGTGGGACATGCTGGCATACAGAACAACTTGATACCATGGCACAGGATAGGATGGGGGCAGGTGTGCAGGTAGTATGATGCACAATGCACAGAGGGGGCAGCAGAACTGGGACAGTGGAGGGGGGGGACAGTGCTGCAGGTGTGCATACAGTGGGACAGTGTGGCATAAGTACAATGCATGGAAGGAGGGGATGCAGTGCCACGGGGGGGCATGAGTGGCAGGGCGTAGCACACCACATGCAGACAGGTAGACACAGCTGCCGGACACACTGGGGTGGACAATGGGGGCTGGGGAACATGTGGAAAGCAATGGCGTGGGCAATCATGGGTAGAGAGCAGCAGCACGGCCAGACCCCATCAGGTGGGAGGGGGAGGTAGGAAGGCAGGGATGGCCATAATATTGGTCAGTGGTGTACCCACACCACACACAGAAGAGCACCACGGTGCAGGGAGGCGGTCATGTTGCACATGCGATCAGTGGACTAACAGCCACCCTTACTCCCCACAGTTGATGCAACATACCCACTCTGGCCCTGGCTACTCATCCCCTTCAGACCACCCAGAACAGAGGTGGATAAGCAATACAATGAGGCACACACCGCCACGCGCACCATCATCAAGTGCGTCTTTGGCATACTGAAGATACGATTCTGGTGCCTGGATAGGTCGGGTGGAGCCCTACAGTATAGCCCTGAGAAGGCCTGTGGCATATTCCTGGCCTGTTGTATGTTACACAACATGGCCATGGACCGTGGAATAGCTGTCCAGGCTATGAAGGGCAAACGTTCCAGGGAGGAGGAGGCTGGAGATGAGGATGCAGTGCCACAGTGGCAGTGGGCAGGATCACCACTGGCATGTCACAACCCACGCCTGGCTGTGAGGGCCCAGCAGTATAGAGACACAGTTGGGGAGAAGCACTTTGGTGACTGTAGGTGTGTAACACAGGTTTGTATTGCATGGAGGGCACAACACACCACACATACAGCACCACACAGACACACACACACACACACACACACACACACACACACACACACACACACACACATAAAACACAGGCCACACAGCAGTGGCGATGCCACATTGGTACAGAGACATAACAGTGTCCATCCGGCACACACACTCACACACATGTGCAGGCTACGGTCAACATTGACATGTGCCATGATGTCAGTGCCAGGGATGGCATGGATCAGTGTACAGCTGCTGGCTCACATGCACAGCAGACACAGGACCGCACTCATCATGCCCATGCCACATGGCACATCAGTGATGCACATAGACATGCAGGTGGCACTTCACAGGGGGCCCATGATGGCAATGCACTGGGGCAGGTGCATGCCACCCACGCCACCCCAGGCAGTGTTAGCCAGGTGAGTGGGTGCAGTGACCATTGGATCAGGGACCTGGACATCACAGAGAGGCAACACAGCCACCATGGACATGTGGGCAGCCTCGCCAATGACTAGTGGATGCTGCCTCAGCAGGGGGTGTTGCCATCACCCCTGTAGGGGTACTGCAGTGAGACTGTGAATGGGTGCTCACTGGGGTGGAGGCCCCACGAGCCATGTCAGGTCTGGGGATGCTGAGCATAGTGAGGTGTGGTGATGGCATCATCATCAGCAATGGGTCCACCTGACGCCACTGCATGGGCATGCATGAGGCACTCCTGGGTGTACAGCTGGAGGCCCAGTGGCCTCAGCAGCTGTTGCAATCTGCTCCAGAGCTGCAGTCATGCCCACCCACAGTAGGCATGCCTCTGCCAACATCTCGGCATACCACATGATCACCTACTCATGCTCAAGGGCCAGCAGTGTCTGAAGCCCCTGAATTCTGCCCATAGGGATGCCTGCCCCTTCACAGTGTCTGGCAGGAGGTGAGCATAGCCCTCAATCTCATTGGCAGATGAAGGCTCATGGTGACAGCACCGACAGCTGGGTGGTGTGCCAGCCTTCCCCAGAGCATCCACAGGTACTGGGTGCATATTGGCAGGCTGGGACATGGGCAGGGAATGGGCATGAACAACCCCATCTCATCCAGGTATGATGGAATCACGGTCCAGTGCCGCCTATGTGTGACTCACAGCACCCGGACGTGACACTCTGGCTGTTCCTACTAATACAGCAGGACCAGGTACAGAGGGCACAGCACCTACCACTGTGGGGGACTGTGCAGGCTCTGCAGGTGAGCCATGGGCAGCAGGGCCACCAATGGCAGCAGGTGCCACCTGTGCAGGCACCTGTGTGTTGCATGCACCACTGTCAACCATGTCCCTCGGTATCTGTGCGGTGTCTGAATCATCAGGGACACCGCTGTATGCCCCCCTGTGTGCCAGATGCCAGCACCAGCAGGGCATCAGAGATGTCCACTGTGTCCCCTGGGTCATCATCAGCCAAACACAGGAAACCCTCCAGCCAAGAGGTGTCATGCCCGCCAGCAGTGGCATCACTAGCTGAAGGGTTTGATGGGCCCACCACCACTGGTGATGCAGCTGGAGACACTGTTGTGTTGGATGGGCCAGACATGGCACCATCCCCCGTCATGCCTGCAGCCCTGTGGGCTGGACTTGCATCATCACCCACTAAGGCATCCTGTGCAGCTGTGGACATGGCTGCACCCGTGAGGTGTGATGGCGCTCCAAAAGAAAGAAGGGAAACATGGTCACATTCAAATGTCATAGTGGTGTGCCATGGTTGCACATCCTTGGCATGGACAGGCAACACCCGTTCCACTGCTGCAGCCATGCACCAGCAGTGAGTGGAGTTGCTCAGTGTCTATACATGCCCACATGGCATCATATGGGACAGTGCTACACCATGCCCATTCAACAGTTAGATGGCAGCAGTAGTCTGATGGGCAACACAACCACACGTAACTCCCCCGGTCATGGCCTGGCAGACATAGCTTTGCATAACATGGGCCACGGATGTGCCCCGACCACCCATGGTATTGCACATGGGCAGCCTGTAGCACACAGTAGGGATGTCATGGCAACCATGATGCACATACGTGGCATGACGTGTGTCAGGGGCATGTACACTTACAGTGCTGCGATGGGCTTCCACCCATCTGGAGCCCCCCCCCAGGGACAACCTGTACAGCTGCACAGGTAATGCTGGCCATGAGCAGCTCCTCATTTGGGGTGAGATGCACCCCTGATTGCGGACCACCCCTGTCCTGCTCAGAGAGGCCTCAATGTGTGCCACCTTCTCCTTGGCCCTCCTCTTCCTATTGTTCAGGTGTTTCCTACACTCCTGGGTGGTCCGGTTGTACTTCCCCACCACATTAACATGGCATGCCACTGCCTCCCAGCCCTCATCCTGCAGTGCATGGCTGCCATCCCTGCCAGACAAGATATCACTGTGCAGGTTGTACACCTCTATGAGGGCTCTCTCCTCATCGTTCATGAACTTAGGCTGCCTGCAACCAGTGGTACTGTCTCTTCCAGACATGATGGCTTCTGTGGGATGGAAGACACAGACATTAGACATGCATATGCAGGGCCCTGAGTGGCTTGTACTGCCATACAGTGGCTGCTATGTACCGGCACACTGCCTACTTAACAATGACCTGCCCACACAACATGTTGGGGACAGTATTATGGTCTGTCAGGGCAGTCTGTGCCATGACTGCCCTGTCCAGGTGCAATGCCACAGACAGATGCACGTCCCTGGACATGCCACAGGTGTTGCATGACATGGTACACAGGCAGGTGGCCTGGACTACAACCACACTCTGCAACCATCAATGTATGTGCAGTCACAGCACCCTCCACCATTCACCCCACAGCCTTGTCTAGGTTGGGTTATGGGACAGTGTGTGGCACACACCGGGGTGCGACTGGGTTCCCTGCACATGTCTGGATGTTACCAAGCTGTCCATGGCCCATACTGTCATTTGCAGCAGCTACAATGGCACAGAAAATGTAAACAGAACTTATCTTCAAGGCTCTCAAACCTCTCAGTCACCTATGCTCAGTGCGGGCTGAGTTAGGAGCATTTATGGCTCAGGGCATGCAAATGAGGTTTGGGCAGGTATAGTGAGATGCAAAACAGGTGAGATGCCTCTGAACTTGGTAATGGGCTGAAATGGAAGCAATCTCTGTGAATTGCATAATTGCACTCAGCTCATCCCAATCAGCAGGGCACATCTGCAGCATTGGGCGCATCTCCACATGGTAGATTGTCCGCGCATGTGCAGTGTGTTTGGGGCATGTCCCTGACTCCGGCACAAATCCCTGGGTGCATTACCACAGCTGTGCAATTGGCCTGACAGTCGCATCACCAACATGCAGCTTATGCACAATGCGCAGTGACATCTGTACGCACATGCACATCCATGTGCGTGATGCCCACCGTGTTACCTGATCCTAGTTATGCCTTGATTGCACAACTACCTTTGCGCGCCTGAGAGCTACTGCGCATCACTGTTGCCCTGCGTGACGATGCGTGATACACACAACATGGTAGATTTGTACTTTGTGCACATGCTCGACACGGCCATGACCCCTGACCCCTCTTTTCATTGTGTATTGCGATACAAGACAACAGGCGCCCATTACACCAATTACACTTTAACTCCCTGTGTGCGGTGAGTTGCATGTGGCCTAGTGGTGCATGGGGCACAATTAGATCTTTCAGTAGCACAGGCCTCACAGAGCTCACTTGCTGTGCAGACTGAGCTGTAGCCATGCCACATGCCAGGAGAGCAGGCCCCAGGGCTATGAACTGGACCGAGGTTGAGCTCATCCACCTTGTGACCTTAGTGATGCAGGTGGAGGGCCAGCTGTTCAGCTAGGAGGACCTTCAGGATCCCGGGTGAGATGTATGGGCCAGGATTGCTGGCCAGCTGGTGCACCACACAACAGTATCCCACACAGGAGAGGAGTGCAGGCACTGGTATGGCGACCTGCGCCACAGGGACGGGGTGCAGCTGGATCACTTATGGGAGCATGCAAGCAGGGGTGCAGTGCTACAACCAGGTATGTCACACTCGTATATTTTCAGGACATGTGCATTGGGGTTGGGGCAGCTGCACCACACACCAGCATATGCACAGGGACACACACACACTTGGGCATGGTTGCACTTGCACTGTGGTGCCATGTACTGCATGTCACTTGGGTGGGCCTCTCTGTTGTGTGCGTGGGTGGGAGGGGGGGCCACTGTGGCATGCATGGGTGGGTTGCCATTTGCATTGCATACCAACAGCTGTGCACTTGGAGGACACAGGCCAGGGTGCTGTGCGCTGCTGCACACTGCCAGGCCATTCAACACTGGTGCACTGTTTGTTGACACCTTCACTGCATGCCCACACCGGTGGGGGGGGGGCTGTCTCACGGT
Source organism: Neoceratodus forsteri (assembly GCA_016271365.2). NCBI lineage: Eukaryota > Metazoa > Chordata > Ceratodontiformes > Ceratodontidae > Neoceratodus > Neoceratodus forsteri. Next base: position 652,242,722 of record CM057459.1, read on the forward strand.
GCATCTCCTCATGTCATTCTCTGCTTTTGTGTTTCCTACAGGGCCAGAGGACAGGTGGTGAGCCGTGGAAGCCATTGAGCTGTGGGAGAGGAGGACCACTGGAGGTGTACAGGGTGGTGGCTGTGCTGGTGCAGGTAGGTGCTCCTTTCGTGCATGCACTGTCTGTCAGGTGGGGTGGATGTCTGCTTGGGTGGGTGTTGCTGGCACACTGTGCCTGCCCATGTGTCGCTAGTCACATGGGCCCATTGGTAGTTTTAGTGCTGCATGTGCCTGTGCCATGATCCCTGCGCCAGCAACAGCCATGTGTGCTTGTCATGTGCACTATGGCCAATTAGTGGTACCCCTTTGGCGTCCTGACAGGGCCTACTCACTTGTGCAGGCCACTGCTTTGTGTATGTGTTGCATGTGGCTTGCCCTCATTCCCCCTGCACAGGACACTGTCTGTACACATGGGACATGTGCCCACTCGGTTCCTATGCACAATCAGTGCGGCACCCTGTGCCTGCCTGGTGCATTGTGCCTAGTGGGATCTGGGCCATTTCTATGGTGGATGCCTCCAACCTGTTCACAGGAGGGCGGGGGTGGTGTTTGGTACATGGCACTTAGTATCTGTTCTCTGTGTTCCCCACTCTAGGTCCCCAGAATGTGCATGCTGTTGGGCATGGTCATGGGGGACATCATCAGGAGGCACCACAGGACCTTGGACTACAAGTGTGGTGCACAGTCTGCGATTCTTTGAGGCCACTGTTCCAGAGGCAAGTAAGTCTGCTGACAGCGCTAGCAGACGTCATTCGTCTCCTCACCGCACAGAGCCGGAGATGTGTGCACCGTCCCCTGGCATGCCCCATGGCGTGATTTTGGACTTTGTTTCTGTTGTTTCCCTCTCTACTTTGCATCAGTGTCCCCACCCATCCCATATAACCGCTCCCACTGCCACTTTCCTCCCCTGCTTTCCCCAGTTGATGATGTTGTATATAGTCCCACACTCCCCTTCCCTGTTTTGCATTGTTCTTGTTCATAGTTGTTGCTGTTGTTTTTGTTGTTGTGCTTTTATTAAACTGTTATTTATCTGACCCATTGTCTGTGGTCCTTCACTGTACCATGTTCTTGGGTTTAGTTGTTGTCTGCAGCTGTCCTCTGTCCCCTTGCTGCCATACTCCTGTTTGCACATGTGTTTGTACAGGCAGCTATCTCCTGCCCCTCACCATGTCCCACTCACTGTGTGCCCACCATATTGCCTGTGGCTTGTGAGTGGGCCTGCTGTCCTGCTGCACATGTCTATGCCCCTGGTCCATGCGTGATGCCTGTGGCATGCATCTGTTGCACTGCTGCACGCAGTTATCAGACCTGCGTGCGGTCTACTGTGGTTAGGGATATGACATGCCTGTGGGGTGCAGTGGTGTCCTTATGTGCCAGCCAGCCTATGCACCGGGTGTGGCCCTGTGTGACTTCATACACCCTCATATCCCTGGGCACCTGTGGAGGTGGCCTTGTCCTTTGGACACCATCATGCTACACGGTGTCCCCGGAGGTATGTGGCACCTTGCCGGTGACAGTGTGCCTGTCTTTTGTGCCTACCATGGTCCTGTGTGGGTTGTGTCATGTGGTACTGGGTGTTGCTCTGTATGCTCTGTTTGTGCAGTTCATCTGCTATGGTTACTGTTGGGCCCTTGGCCACTCTGGCTTGTCCCGTTGGGTGTGTGTCCCCATCTCCTTTGTCCCACTGCATTGTCCCCCTGTTGCTCCCACATTCCCTGCTGGGTTGCTACTTATTCATTGTTCTGCTCCCCTGGGTGGTTTTGCACAACATGGATGCACTGGTGCATCTCCCCTTGCGCCATGCGCATCATGCATGATTCACACAGTGGGGTTGCACATGGGGCATCCCATGGCGCATTCCTTTGTGAATTGCTTGGCTTTTGGTGGGCGCATCCTGTTTGTGCCCAGCACATCTGCTTTGTGAATCCTGCCCGAAGAGTTATTGTGAGCAGTACTGTCAATCTGTGTCCCTTTTTTTTTTTAAATACCAAGGCAGGAGTCAATTCAGTTCTGGACAATTATAGTGCAGTATAATGCTTTTTCAAGTAGCATTTGCATGCAATGTCAGTGACTAAGGGATATCAGTTAGTATGCTGCTAATTTGTGCTACTGTTTTCACTGGTTTTGAAGCTTAAATAAAGTGTTTTGGAATGTAATAGTAGTTTGCAGTGCCTTTGTGGGCACATAACAGCCCACCTCTCCTGCTCATAACCATAGTAAGCAACTTAATAGAGCACACATGAACAAATGCTACCCCCTGAATTTGAGTGCCACATGGGAGTGGGTTAGTGTTGTGCTATATTTCCCAATTTTGATGGAATGGAAGTCCCCAGAATTTCAGAAAATTCTACCGAGTTCCATGGAATTCTGTCTCCAGCAGGATTCCGATATTTCAAAAGCGGAATGGTTTTCACAGATTCTTTTTCTACAATCCTCCACCGACAATTATTCCCCATTGAAATGCTTTTCAGAATTCCACAGAATTCGAAAAGAAATTCAAAACTGCATTTTAGAAATGGAACTGCCATATTACACACATTCCTCCACTAGAATGAAACATTCTGAGCAGCTCTAAAGAACCCTAATAGTTCCAAAGTAATTGCAGTGAGGAGTGGTAAGCTGATGGAAAGATAAATGAACAAACCTTATTAAGGTTTTCGAATACGCACAATGAAAAGCTCACATGGTCACCTTTTGTGGCCTAATAATTTCGATTTGTTAAGTGCTGTGTGTTCTGCACTGGCTGCCTATACAGTGGCAGATCACCTTTAAGATTGGTCTGTTGACCTATAAAGCCCTACATGGACTGGGACCGAGTTACTTGAAAGAGCTCCTGATTCCCTACAGCCCCTGCCGGTCTCTCCGCTCATCTGGTGAGGGGTTGTTAGAGGTTCCCAGGGTACGTTTAAAAACATCTGGTGCCCGGGCATTTATATTTGTGGCACCATCCCTGTGGAACTCTTTACCTTGTCAGATTAGGGAGTGCAGGACCGTGGAGAGCTTTAAAACCAGCCTAAAAACACATCTATTCCAACAAGCTTTTAATGAATGATGTTTATAATTGGGGATGTTTTTAAACCAATGCTGAATCTGTGTTAGGTTTTAAATTACTATGATATGTTTTGTATGTGCAGCCCTTTGAAATAAGAATTGCGCTATATAAATAAAAATATTATTATTATTAGTATTAAGTATTAAGCAGGTGCTCGTAACTGGGAGAGGATCTTTACAATGATAACTAAAACAGATAAGGTACCTTTAGACCAAAACATTTTTGCAATTTCTACATATATGTTGTTACTTGGGTTTATCTAGCAACACCACAAGTTGATTATAAAATTGAATCTTTTTCACTGGTACTGTATAATTGAAAAGAATGTTTTATACCAACTGAGAGCACTTAGTACAAACAGTAGCAAGAGTCTGGACACTTTACAGACAAATAGCTCAAAATAGCTTTCAACACAATACCGTAGCTTCTCCTTTGACCACCATGATGACCTGTCACTATAAACAGAATGAATACCTTCTTACTAGAAGAAAGCCTTCACTGTCCCACTTTTAATGGGTGGATTAAAAGATTAGTTTATTAATTTTCATTCAATCTCTAGTTTTTCTGTAAAATCGAAGCTTGTTGAGAAAATTGTATGTAATCACCTTTCTAGATTCATATATTGTAATCATCTCTTATCACCTCATCAGGCAGGCTTTAGCAGTGTTTATCCTACTATTAATCTTGGTAGATGGCATACTGTTCAGTGGTAGCTAGTGACAAGATGCCCTGCATTCTGTACCAGGATATATACCCACCAGTGGTGAATAAACTGGGTATATAGATCATGTTACTTTAAAATAAATAATTATTTTCACTTAAAACACAATTTATTTAACTTGAATTACAATTTGTTTCAAATAGAGCATGTTATTTGTACTTAGAATCTGACAATAGAACACCGAGAACAAGGGGTCAGATAGAGAGTTCACAGTGGTAGAAGGGCAGTTTTAAGGCAAAACACTAGTTAAAGCAACACTAATAGTGGTAATTAACATAGAAAAATAGATTTGTCGGCAGATAACACCTGCATAGCCCACCTAGGCTTCCCCTTTTTCCCCTATCTATACTTTTACTGCAGTCCCTACCTGATCTCTGACTACCTCCCCTCTGTTTTCTAACTAAGATTTCCTTGTGCCTATCCCATGCATGCTTGAACGCCACTACTGTTTTTACCCCCACTAGCTCCTCTGTAAGACTGTTTCAGGCATCCACCATTCTTTCAGTGGAGATGTACTTGATGATATCCCTCCTAAATGTTTCCCCTTCCAGCTTCAGTGCATGTTTTTTTTGTTCTTGTGCATCTTCTCCTCTGAAAAATAGTCCCCTCTTGTATCTTGTTCAGACCATGAGGTATTTACAGGTCTCTGTCATATCCCCACTCTCCCAGCTCTCTTCCAGGGTGTAGCTATTGAGATCCCTTAGTCTCTCCTCATAAGGCTTCTGATGCAACCCCCAGTCAAAATTCTAGTTGCCCTTCTCGGGACAACCTCCACCCTGTCTATGTCATTAAGATGTGGTCTCCAGAACTAGACACAGTACTCTGGAATGGTCTTACACATGATCCATACAATGGCAAATCCACCTCCCTTCTTGTGCTGGTGATACCCCTCTATGCATCCCAACATCCCACTGGCCCTACCTACTGTCTTGTCATAATGCCTTGCCACCTAGTGGTAATCAGATATGATTACTCCCAGGTCTCTTTCCTGTTTGGCGACCATAAATGCCTCTTCCACATATTATTCTCTGCCTTTGGGTTTCTGTGCCTAAGGTGCGTGATTTTTTACTTTTTTGCATTAAAACCCAGCTGCCATATACTTGACCATTCCTTGAGTTTTGTAAGGTCCCTCATATTCTCTTTACCCCCTCTGGGGTATCCACCTTATTGCAGATTTTGGTGTCATATGCAGAGGGGCATACCTTCCATTTTGGCTCTTCTACAATATTACCTATAAAGACATTAAAACAACTGGACCCAGTACTCAGCCCTGAGGTACTCCAATGGTCATTCTCCCTTCCCCTGAGTAGTAAGCTCCACCAAAGCAAATACCTAATGGGTTGCAGTGAATAACACTTATCTCCATACATGAGTGGCAGGATATTTGTAGCTAACTTGTTGCTTCACAACTAATGAGTTATGGGTCTAACCACAAGTTGATTATAAAATTGAGTCTTTTTCACTGTTATAATTGAAAATAATACGTTATACCAACTGAGAGCACTTAGTACAAACAACAGCAAGAACCTGGACAGTCTAAAGACAAAATAGCTCAAAACAGATTTTCAGCACAATACAGGTATAATTGAAAAGATTATACTTTGACGACCATGATAACCCGTCACTATAAATAGAATGAATACTTCCTTACATCCAGAGGAGGGCAACTAAAATGGTGCAGGGTCTGCACCGGAAGACTTATGAAGAGAGACTAAAGGAGCTTAATATGTATAGCCTCGAGGAAAGGAGGGAGAGGGGGGACATGATAGAAACTTTCAAGTACCTCAAGGGAATCAACAAAGTCCAAGAGGGTAGCATCTTTCAAAAAGAGTGTGCAAGAACAAGGGGCACAATTTGAAGATGGGGGTGGCTCAGAGGTAATTTAAGGAAGTATTTTTCACAGAGAGGGTTGTGGATGCATGGAACGCCTCGGAGGAGGTCGTGGAGTCAAAAACAGTGGTGGAATTCAAGCATGCATGGGACAGCCATAGGGCAATTCTAGGGGATGGGGGTAGGAAGAAGTAGGCTGCTGGTTAACTAGGATCTGCAGCTTATCCAGTAGGCAGGGAAATGGGCAGACTGGGTGGGCCAAGCGGTCCTTATCTGCCATCAAATTCTATGTTTCTTACTAGAAGAAAGCCTTCACTGTCCAACTTTCAATGGCTTAGTTTATTAATTTTCATTCAGTCTCTAGACATTCTGTAAAATTGAAGCTTGTTGAGAAAATTGTATGCAGTTTACTTTACTAGATTCACATATTGTAATCATCTCTTACCACCTCATCAGGCAGGCTTTAGTAATGTTTATCCTAATGTTAGATAGATGGCATACTGTTCAATGACAGCCAGTGACAAGATACCCTGCATTCTGTACCTGGATTTATACCCATCAGTGGTGAATAAATTGGGTAATTAAATCATGTTATTTTGAAATAAATAACTTTACACTTAAAACACAATTTATGTAAGTAGGAATAGAATTCATGTCACATAGAACCTGTTATTTGTACTTAGAATCTGACAATAGAACGCAGAAAATAAGGGACCAGATAGAGTTCACAATGAAAGAAAGGCAGTTTTCAAGAGCTAGTAGAGCCAAAACAGGTGGACAGGAAAAAAACAAGTTTTAAGAAGTAGTCAATAGTAACTTTTTATTGCAGAAGTATTTTTCTTTCTCCTTTTGCTCATTAGAATGTTTTCTATGTGATAATATTGTGCTGGATGTGTGGAACAGCTCTTAGCATGGCAGCTGACATATCTAGCTCCACTGCCCCACACTACATCATCAGCCTTGTGATCTCACTGACAGTGACATCACAGATAAATGTCCCGGCAGTCACTGAGTGACTTTTTCTAAGCAGCAGTGATGTCACTGTGAGGTCACAGTGCTGGTGATGTAGTGGGGGGGGCAGTAGTGCTTGATATGACATCTGCCAGGCAGAGATCTGTTCCACAAATCACACTTACTAACATCAGCTAACTAATCTTCTAATTAAACAAAGGGGGGAAAAAAGTACCTTAGATATAATAAACTTTAGCCAGAGCCGATAGGGCTGTGAAGAGCTACCAAATGACCAAAGTTATTTTCTTGTTGGTGTCATATAGTGCTGTTTAGTCACAATCATCAAAAACTGCCATGCTGCAAAATCAGCCCTTTTGAGTTTATTTAGTCAGAGTAAATGCTGCTGCTGCTGCTGTGTATGTGTACTCTCAGTTTAAGTTTGCCTTTTTCCTGTAACTGCAAGGCAGTTTTCCTATATTTTCCTGTAGATTACATTATTTCCAATGGAAGCCAAATTCCTCTGTTTTCCCATATAACTAATACAAGTCTATGGGAAGAATGTCCTTGTAGATGGCTCCAAATCCCTCTAAAATACAGGAATCCCTGTAGATCTGGAGCCTGTGTGTGTGCATGCTTGGGCTGTGAAGAGATACCAAATGGCCAAAGTTATTTCCTTGTTGGTGCCATATAGTGCTGTTTAGTCACAATCATCAAAAACTGCCATGCTGCTAAATCAGTCCTCTTGAATTTATTAAGTCAGACTGCTGCTGTGTGTGTGTGTGTGCTTGCGTGCAACCTGTCCTGCCCTAGGAATGACAGCTAACAGACTACAATTGCACTGTCTATAATCTGACACTGAGTCTGACTTTCAGTTTCACAAAAACCACACAAAGTAATGAGTTAACCCCTAGGTTTCTGAAAGAAATAGTATAACTTTGTTAGACTGAGCTGGACAGATGATAGAAACACCAGTTTGAAAAGGTTTTATTGTTAATATCCTGAGACGTTCTGAGGTACAATACAGTAGCAGTCCCCCTCCCTTCAGATGCCTTTAACATAGAGCAGCAAAAATCATAGGGGGATTGCACTATTTTGTAGCTATGGAGGAATACTTTCAAATGTCCAGAAAGGGAGTTCCATGATCAGCCATTTTAGAGCTACAATCTGATCGATGACAGAAGGGCTGTAGGCTCCACCCACAGCCCTAAAAAGTAATGGCTGTCTGCTTTTAAAAATTAATATTAGTTTTAGGCAGTACACTAGCTCTTTAAGGTAAAACTCAAATTAAAGCATTACAAATAGTGTGGGAAATAAACATAGAAACACAGATTTGTCAGCAGGCAACAACTGCTTGGCCTACCTGGTCTGACCCTTTTTCCCCACCTATACTTTCACCGCAGACCCTACTTGATCTGTGGCTACTTCCCCTCCATTTCCCAACTAAGATTCCTTGTCCCTGTCCCATGCATGCTTGAAGCCAACCATTGTTTCCTTCCCCCCCCACTAGCTCCACTGGAAGACTGTTCCAGGTATCCATCACTTTTTCAGTACTTCATGATATACCTCCTAAATTTCTTCCTTCCAGCTTCACTGCATATCCCCTTGTTCTTGTGCACATTCTCTTCTGAAAAATAGTCCCTTCCTGTACCTTGTTTAAACCCATGAGGTATTTACAGATCTCTGTCATATCCCCACTCTGCCTCCTCTCATCCAGAATATAGATTTTGAGATCCCTTAGTCTCTCCTCATAAAGCTTCTGATGCAGCCCCTGCACCATTTTAGTTGCCCTCCTCTGGACAGCCTCCACCTTGCCTATTTCATTATGATGTGGTCTTCAGAAATGGACACAGTACTCCAGACAGGTCTCACCAATGATCTATACAGTGGCAACACCACCTCCCTTCCTCTGCTGGGGATACCCCTCTATGTGCACTACAGCATCCCACTGGGCCTACCTACTGCCTTGTCACATTGCCTTGCAACTTTTGTCACAAACACACTCCTCAGGTCAGACCCTCTGCTCCCACAGTGCCAAACCTTAAGGTGCAATATGTGAATAGGAGACAAACAGGGTAACCCTCCTGTCTGTTTTGGGTCCAAACGCCTTCTAGTGTTCAAGTCCTGAGGTCAAATATGAACCCTTTTTGCTAGCACACCCAGTTAACAGGATCAAATATCACACCCTCTTTGGGGAAATGCAGCACAATACATAACCTGAGGGCACCCAATCTGGTTCACAATTCTCTCTTCTACTCAATAGAGACCTAGGTACATTTCTTACCTTAGTACAAATGGTAACACACTATAAGCCCTTTAACAGTTATGTCAGAATTATCAACACTGTTCCAACATTCATATGCAGAATGTGAAAAGACTCAGGCAGCATTAAGGAAATCAAAATGTGTACTAAAATTAAAAAAATAGTAAATACATAATAACATAGAACATACTGTATATACATAAATGTTTACAGTCCAAAATAAATGGAAATTACTGAAACAAAATGCCTGGTACTTGAATTGATAATTCTAACTCAGTTTTCATTTGGGTAATCCCTATTCTTGACAGAAGTGCCCTTAAGTCCTGAACACAAGTGTGTGCTCTCTTAGGAGTCCAGAGATGGAAGAACAAACTCTTTCAGCCAAATTGATAATAGGGACCACAATCTTCCTCCTATCCTGTGAGGTCACAGCTCATGAGGTCACTGTTAGTCCTGTAATTAATTTGTAACATGACCAAGTATATCCAAAAGGGTGTCATTTTACTGCTTGCTTGAAATCTGCAAAGATAGCAATATTAAATTATAACAGTCTCTTTCCTATTAGAGCATTCCCTTTGATCTTCAGTGCACCTACCTGACAGCTATCTTCTCCTAGTGGTGAGAAATATAACAGGTATCTGTTAGTAACTGTTGCTTCCTAAGATGTCATAAAAGGCATCCTGGTTCCTGGACTTCAAAGTAAATTGATGGTTTACAATTTGTTATAACCTGGTGTCCTTATAGTCCAAGGAAGTCAGTTTTTTTTTTCAAGCCAGAGGTAACCAGCAGGTCAGTACATGTTCAAAAACTTAATATCCCAGGGTGCCTTGCTGGCTGCCATATTTTCCCAGCAGAATTTTCAAAGAAATATATATATGTATGTCACAAATATGATACAATATAATAACAATTATGAACTGGGGATAGTAAATACAGGAAACTGATTAGCCAAGAGGTTTTAGAAGCCATTATGATATCGGGCTACATCATCACAGCTTCAAAAAACCTCCAGACACCAGCCTCCTCACACAGGAAAATAATCCTATGACCGCAACATTCTCCACATCGCTCAGTCTTCCTCAAACAAGCCACCAGAAGGCACACAGTGGGGCAGACTAAACCACAGCTAAAACACCTGTTGAAAAGTAAAGAATATTAAATTCTCACAAACAGGAGTGAAACAGCCTCCAACTGTGGCACATACACACACCAAAGCACTCTGCTGCCCGCTCAAAGATTTTCACACCATGCGGCAGCAGTGAACCTGTGATTTACATAGTAGCAGTTGAATCACTGCCTATACCTGACAAAATGTCCATTTTTTTAAAGAAGTCTTTCATATATAACAGCACAGAACTCCAGTTCTGTGCTTCTCACATTATCCTGCCAACATCTTTCTACTGTGCCACATTTCTGTTTCTCACAGGCTAAAGTGCATGCACATTTCAAAATGGCAGCACACAATGTACTTACTGAACTCATCCTCTCAGTCCCACTATTTCAAATCCTGTGTTGTCGATTGTTGGCTTAATTTTTCTTCTGTTTTCAGTACTGTGATCATTTACTTTGGGAGGGGACTACAGATGAGACAAAGAAAGAGCAGATACCGTGGCAGAGTAACAACTTTGGAGACTGACAGAGATCAGTCAGCATGTAGCAGCAGCACTACCTTCTGGTGAAAGCAGAAATTGTGGACTTTTTAATTAAAAGATATGCTTCCACATCACAAATATAATAAAAAAAAGTATTTAAAAACATCTGAAAAAAAAATGAACTAAAACTTTTAAGCCAGTTCATAATAGCAATAATGCACTCCAGGGTGTGGTATATCATGGGATATCATCACTTCTCAGGTTGTTGGATGCACTCGGCCTGCTGCCTCATGCCCAACCACCTGAGGTGTGATGATATCCCATGATATACCACACCCTGTTGTGCATTATTGTTTAAGTAGATAGGCAGAGTGTCACAACCTTGAGGTAATCAGATATGATTACTCACATGTCTCTTCCCTATTTAGTGACCATTAATACCTCTCCCACATATTATTCTCTGCCTTTGGGTTTCTGTGCCCTAGGTGCAGGATTTTTCACTTTTCCACATTAAAACCCAGCTGCCCTACACTTGACCTCTCCTCGTGTTTTGTAAGGTCCCTGCATATTCTCTTTACCCCCTTCCCCCGAGTTATGCACCCTATTACAGATTTTAACGTCATAAGCTTCCCTTTTGGCTCTTCTGCAATGTCACCTATAAAGACATTAAAAAGACTGGACCCAGTACTCAGCCCAGAGGAACCCCACAAGTCACTGTCCCTTCTCCTGAGTAGTAAGCTCCAGTTGACTTAAATCAAATACCTAATGGGTCACAGTAAACAACATTTATCTCCATGCATGAGTGGTAAGACCTTCATAGCTAACATGTTACTTCGCTACGCATGAGTTATGGGTCTAACCACTCAGTAGTGGAGATAAGTGTGTTATTCCATTGCAACCCATTATTTTTTCCCAATATATTAGATGATATAATTGGAAATCCAGTTGATCTGATTGGGGATTTCCAGCCCGTTATCATAACATAAAATATCTGCATATTTTGCATCATGTCCCTGCCTACTTCCAAAGCTATAGGGCTACTGTAAGGGAGTGGCACCTGGGGCAATATTTATATAACTAAAGCAGTCAATACTTTGTCACACACATTTATTGGGCAGATTAAAAGATGCAACTGATTCTGAAAGTACTGTAAAATATGCAAGCAATTAGATACAATGGGGTGTTGGTTGTGCTTGTTTCACCACATACCCAATCATCTGAGGCCATGGCCAAGTGTCTTTAGCCCCTAGAAGTGTGATAAAACCAGTGTAACCAATACTGTGAAGTGTCTTACCATGTTTATAAAATGGGTCCATTGTAACTTAAAAAAAAACACTCAAAGTTTAAAAAGACATAAATATAATAAAATGTTGATAAAAATGTAAAGTAGAGTCTTCACATATGATTTCCACCTGTCAGTCATCAGTCTTTCTATACATTCTATGCAAGGTCTATTTGTTTACCATGAATACAAAATTCTGCAGTATTTCACAAGAAGAATTCAGCACCCCGCCACCACACAAATGAACACATGAAGTGGTAGCATAGAATACAGGAATTCAAAATTTTGCAGACACACACACACACACACACACACACACTCACCTACACCTCAGATGGAACCAAAACATCAATTTTATGTGTTAGAGTGTAAGCAGCAAGTAACCATATGACGGAGTGTGTAAGGAGAGGATTATGAGTAAAAAGAAAATGCAATTATTTATTTATTTTAATTTAATAGGGCTTTATTTTTTTGTGCATCATTGAATGTTTTTACATCTGAGTACAGGTGGCAGAAATGTTTGTGATGGCAATCAGGAATGAGTGAAGTGGTTTACAAATTCTTCATGTGAGTTGCTGAAATTCCAAATTATAGCGAAAAACTTTTTGTTGTGTGCAGTTGTGGACCATTAATGTATGCGTCTCAGAACTTTATCAGCCAATCAGAAAACAGGGAATTTTATGCACATTTTTTAACCTGTTTTGTAGCACAAAAATGACTAATCTGTCATGTATTTTATATAATGCATAAGGATGGTGTTTTTCTTTCAGTGTTAAATTGATTTGTGATCATTTCTGGGTTTTGACTTTGCTCTTTTAGTTACCTGAATCTATATATGCTTAAGCCACCCCATCTTTGGGCTAACTTGAAGCTAACCTGTATAGGGCTCCAACTCCTGTTGCTCCCAGGTCTGCTGTTTCTGCCTCTGGCCCCATGGCCTGTAGACTGGGACTGGAGAACTTCTCCAAGGAGCCACTGGTGGTATTCAGGCCACAGCTCCCTCTCTGATCTTTGTGGCAGCTGTTGCCATATAGTCTGTTTCCTCAGCCCCATAGAAAAATTGGGGTTGAGGTCCTGTGGTTTGTTCAAACCTACAGGCACAGGGGGAGATGTTCTTCTTGGTCCAGGAATAGCCTGGGATGGACCAGGATGTAAATAAACATGGCCACACATGTGGAATCATTGCGTATGTGTGACTGGCCTTAAAGGAGCCACAGCTCCCAAAACCAATAGTTTGGCCATGCAGCAGTACTTAAATGACATTTCTGGATCCAGGGCAGGCAGCGGAGCTGGGATATAAGTGTTAAGTGCCTCAGGAGCATTATTGGGGTATCCTGGTCCCATAAGGGCTAGTGGGACCCATAACAGTAAATGTGAGGTGCGCATGTGTTCTAGAAGCTCAAGGAATGCACAAAATGGGTGCCTCTTGTTTCAGGAGCCCTGACAGCCAAGCAGGGCTCCCCCCAATCAAAATAATGGTTTCTCCAGGGGCATAACTAGCTTTTTTGATGGGGAAGCAAAAACTGTTAAGAGTCCTGCTTTTCATAGTACATCTGAAACCAATATGCTGGGGAGCTGTGGGCTGCCTAGGCCCCCAGAAGCTATCTGGTTTTTGATGCATTCTGCTGCATTTTGAGGGTCATCTTGACACTATTTGGCTGCTTTTAAAGCCTTCTTTGACTTGTTACAAACAACCAATATCCCTATAAAAATATCTAGCTTTTTATTTTCTTTAAAAAATTGTCAAAACTAAAGTAAGTTCTTGATCAGTATCAAGGAGCGGAAGCTGCATTTGTCTCATTCAGAAAATTCAGTCATAAAATGTTCACATTGGTAACCATATTGTACATAGGGTTTACAAGTGCTGTTAAAATAAAATACAGGATAAGGGAACAGAGTAGATCATTTTGGAGATGAGATAGGCTACCACCATTTATGAATTTTTTTTTGCCTGTCACGGTCTCTCTTGTCTCAAGTAAAATTGTGGCTACAGGCCAAAGTAAAAGAGATCCCTATGCAGCAGAAACCAAACAGTAGATGACCACTGACCACAGCTGTTAAGCTAAAAAAAAAGCTTGCAGTATAAATAATACATATTCATAATGAAGGTCAGAGGCCACTCCAGATAATGGCTATCTGTGACCTCTGGCCTTTATTATGATTATGTATTTATTATTGTGTTATACTGATCATCAACCAAATTAAATATGAAACGTCATAACAATTTGTCCAGGAAATACCAAATAAACAAACACATGAACTTTTTAAAACTGCAAATCCCTCACAAAGTACACATGATTTGTTCACTGCAATGTAACCCAATTCCATTTATTTCCCTGTTGATATTTAACCATTAATGATCTCCAGCATTGGAGGCTGTATATCTATGGGGGGTGGACTCGACCCTGGGTGTTGAGATTTCTAGCAGTGGTTGGAGCTTGGTTATCAAGAGATTTGAGGTGTCATGTCACTCATTTTCAGAGTGGACTGTATTACTGTGTAAAGGTCACAGCAATACAGTCTTTTCTGGCTGTTCTGCTTCTATCTCTTAACCCATCTGTCACTCTGCTCAGACACACAGTGCCGCTGCAACTCTTTATCAATCTATCTGACTGAACCTGGGCTGGCTGGCAACTAATCAATGGAATACCTCCCTCCCTCCCCTACTCCACAAACAGAACCCACCATAGACAGACCTTGCTTCTGCCTCGTTCATCTAGTGTCTGTCTGGCCTGAAGCTGTCTATGGCTGCCTTCATTTCTGCTCTGTGCTCCCTCTTTCAGACAATAAAGGACCATATGTTTGATGGTCGGTAGGACCACTGCCCATTTGCCTGCCAGAGTCACCACCTCTTCTCTGTTGCCTGCCGCCAACAGATCCAGTGCCAAACCAACTAGGTATGCAGCATTTGTTTTACCAGGTTGGCTCCTCAGGGCAGCTGTACTCTCCCAAAATAATTTTTTTTCCACGCATAAATCATCATTTACTATGTTGACTGCTCTATCTCCAGCCTAAGTGATCTGAACTTAAGAAATTAAAAAGTAATTGGCATAAAAAGCTCTACTACTGCAGATACCACTAACCACTCCAGAAAATGGATAATCCAGCCCGCTTGAAACAGTACTATGCCAAAACTGCTATAAAGCAGACCACAAAATGAAAACTGCAACTGCCTCATTGCCCCATAGCTGACTCTGCAGGTCTCAACACAAATGCAACAAGAAATTGTTTTTTTTCTCAGGATTTTCCTACCTTCCTCACAATTGTAAATTGTGGCACCTGGTCTGAGCAGCAGGACTAAGCTAGGGAGGACCGACCCCTGAACACAGCATTGTTGTTCTTTTGGGGGAGGGAGTAGGCCAGCAGTGGGAGTGCTTCTCGCTTTCTCATGTGATGGCAACACTGGTTTAAGTGCGAAGCCTTTTCTTGAGGTCTCATCTGCTCTACTGAGCCGATGGTGGTGGTCCATCCTATAAATGCCCTGGAGTGCCCCGACAACTTCCAGCTCAAAGTGCCCAGCCCCAGACTAACAAAAAAAAAGGAAAAACCTTTCCAAAGTGGAACTCGATCTGTCTTGTGGGGGGTGTCCAAACCCCCTGAGCCCCCCCCCCAGGCATAAAGGCTTGCGACCAATATGGAGTTAAAAAAAATCAGAGGATCATAGCTTCAAAAGTCCTGCTCTGAGTTCTGAGGGGGGTCTGCATGCCCCCCTGCCCCTCATAATCTATGCCAGTAGGCTTCCCTGGCCCCATCTGAGCAAGAGAGGCCAGGGTAGGTGATTATCTGCCCCTAATGGGTTTATAAATAAATCTGGAGGCTGCTAAAGGCAGGCTAAACAATGTAAAGAAATATGTTGGCTCCCTAGCAATTCCCCCTGCTGCTGAGGGTTCTAGAAAGAGTTAGAGGGCAACCTCCAGCAGTCTGGGAAAAGACTATCTAATCAAGTAGGGAGGAATGGACAGCTATATAATAGGCTGTACCCTGGGAGCATGAGGTAGTTGCAGCCAAGAAGTGAAATGCGGAGACTGTCAGAGAGGGATGCACCAGCCTGTAGGCTAGCCGTGGTTTGCTTAGGCTCCTCCAAACCCAAAAAGCTTAGGCAGAGGTCCTGCTCTTCATTTTTCCCCATAGAGAAATGTTTTTGAACTGCCAGCCTGTGTTTCCCAGTAGGAATTTATTTGGACTGCTGTTCTGTTCTGCCAGCATGTAAATTGATCTTGACTGCTGCTCTTTGTTTTGTCAGCCAGGAAGCAACTTAATTGGGCTGGGTAAAGACTGGAAAGAGGCCCAACCGAGCTAATGTTCCAGGGAATCTGTGTGCCCTGCACAGCTTCTCAGTGACCACAAGCACAGGTGGTCTTTCCGTGAAACTGCACAGTCCAGAGACAGTGGCTATCATCCATCTACTGCCCCATTGTGGGTACTTGATCTCTCCTCTGGAGGGGTCTGGAGCACTGTCTCAGGGGCTGAAGATGATGAAAGACCCGAGGGGCGAAGATGATGAAAGACTCAAGAGGCAAAGATGATGAAAGGCTTGTCACGGGTGAATGGTCCAGCACCTGCTTCACATCCTCAGCCAGTAGATGTGGTGTATTGAGAGACTATCTGCTGAAACTAGAGCAGTAACGCTAAACTTTATCCTTCCTCAACGCCCCCTGAAGCCTACAGAAACTGTGAGTACCTTTGGGCTGCAGCACCGAGGCGTTCTTTTCCAAAAGTTAGTCAGTTTAGCTAGCTGTTTAAAGTGGGTGAAGTCCTGGGCAGGACTTTGTTACTTTGCAGGAAAGTCCCAGGCCAAAGATTACAAAAAACATTTGTTTACCCTTTTGGAATCCAGTTGGGGCCCCCTTACCAAGTTCTTCCAGTTCAAGTCCAAAAGACTGGTGTTCCCACTGTATCCCAAATTGCATTTAACCTTACATCATCTGATTGGCCACCAGCAACCTGGTGAGGTACCCACCATAACAGACAGCAACAGTTCTTACTGCCATGGGGGGAAAGTCGAGTGCACCCGCTGGGATGGTATAGGAACTGTTTGGAGGACAACTGTTGAAAAACCAAATTTTTGGTTTTAATGCTGTTTTATTCCCTTTTATACCTCCCCTCTAATAAATCTGAGGTTAGTTTTTTTTATAATACTTGTTCATGGTCACAGTTTTGTGTGTATTTAAACTGTGGGACAATTTAACCGTGTGTGGGAGGGAAACTAATATTGGTTCCTTGGGGGAGGTTGGGGCCCCACTGGGTATCCTTTATATATACCCCTTCCCCAGGTGGAGGCATCAAAGCCTGTTCCTGGTAATTCATTTGTGTACTGTACCCAAACGAACCCAAGCTGACCTCAACATCAGTTGGTGTGTGAGGGGGAGTGAGGGGGAGCATGACAGAGAGACCCCCCCCCTTACACATGGAACTTAATTGTGTTGGTGTAAAGGGAAGTAAGCAATGACTTTTTTAGTAAGAAAGAAGGTCCATCCATGATATCTATGTCTATGTATGTAGTAGTAGTACTTTATTTATTAAGTGCCCAATCCTGGGGGCTCCGAGAACTGTACATCATTTAAAGCAAATCCAGTAGAACTGTGCAAAAAAAAAAAAAAGTCAGCTGGCAGAATTTGCGCTAAAGTCTGACTTTTGCTTCTGTGAAAGTAAAGAAATCAATCTGGCAACTTTTATGGAAATTCCAACTGAGAATGGTGGAATAAATGTATGAACTGTGGATTAATGTATTAAACTATGAAATGAAATTCCACAGAACTGATCACTGTCACAGACAAGTTCTTCAGAATTTCTTTTGGCAGTTTAATATGTTAATCCAAAATGGATACATTCATTCCATAGTTCCTTGAGTTACTGAATTGCGGTATGAATGTATGAAAAAATCTGTGTTATGTATCACTGCTCCCCAATTTTTGTATGTTTCCTTTCCATTCCCTGCTGTCTAGTGGCACCACAGCCCTCCGTTCACCAGCCCCATAATAATTTAATGTTTCCCTGGTGTTTCGTGTCACCCCCACCTTCTGATTGCCATCCCCTTAACAATTTTACATATCCCTGGTGTTTAGTTGCACTTCCCCACCCTCTGATTGCTGGCCCACTAACAAATTAAGATTTCCGTCATGTCTAGTGGTACTCTCTCACCCTCTGATTGCTGACCCCCTAACAATTTAACATCTACCTGGTGTCTAATAGCACCCCCTACCTTGTGATTGCCAGCACCCTAACAATTTCACATTTCCCTGGTGTCTAGTGGCACCCGCCACCCTCTGATCACTGTCATCCTAACACTTTTATATTTCTCTTGTGTCTAGTGGCACCCCCACCCTCTAGTCAATAAAGAACAGTCTCCATGACTACCATGCGATGTAAAGACTGAGGAATGAGTGTGCAGTTGTGATCTTGTGACAGGCACTTTCTTGAGTTAGCAGTGAGGATGTAGGTGGAGGCACATTACTCAGCAAATACAGGGCCAGTGATTGGATGGTGGGGGTTGCCACTGGACACCAGGGAAATGCTGAGGGGCAGGTGACCGGATGGTAGGTGGTGCTGCTAAACACCATGGAAATGTTAAATTGTTAGGGAGCTGGTGATCAGAGGGTAATGGGTGTCACTAGGCAACAGGGAAATGTTAAATTTTTAGGGGGCTGGTGATCAGATGATCACGGGTGCCACTAGACACAGGGAAAGGCTAAATTGTAAAAGGGCTGGTGATCAGAGGGTGAGGGATTCCACTAAACACCTGGGAAATTTTGAGGAGCAAGCAACCGGAGGGTGGGTCTGCCACTAGATACCAGGGAAATGTTAAATTGTTAGGGGGCCAGTTATCAGAGCATAGGGAATGCCACTAGACAAAAGGGAAATGTTAAAATTTTAGGGGGTCAGTGATCAGAGGGTGGTGGGTGCCACTAGACACCAGGGAAAAGTTAAATTGTTAAAGGGCTGGTGATCTGAGGGTGAGGGGTGCCACTAGACACCAGAGAAATGTTAAACTGCAGTAATCGGTGCTCAGAGGGTGGGAGGTACAACTAGATACCAGGGAAATGTTAAATTGTTAGGGGGTAGTGATCAGAGGGTGGGGGTGCCATTAGACACCAGGAAAATGTCAAACTGTTAGAAGGCTTGTGATTGGTGGGGGTACAACTAGACACCAGGGAAAGTTTTTTTCCTATACCACCAGGATGGCACGGAACAGAACTGCGGAATAATTATGTTAATTGTGGATTAATGTATTAGTTCCGCAGTTCATGTGTATTATTCTGCAGTTCAGCAAGAAAATTCTGTGGAACAGTGTGAAAATTTGCTAAACACATTCAGAAGATTTCTCAGTTTGCCATAGGCGGAAGTTCAGAAAATTCCGCGAAAGTTGGCGAACGTTCGCAAACGTTCTGCTAAAGTGGAATTCACAACTTTTGCCCAGTTCTAAAATTCAGAAATCAGGATAGAACAAGTGAAACACAAATAGTTACATGCATATATATAATTTAAAATATATAAATCAAAACAGCATAAATTGCTAAAAAGAACCAGTGGGGACTAGGTTCAACTCAAAAGCCTGTCTGAGCAAGTAGGTCATTATGTCCCTTTTAATGTCTATATAGAGTATATAGAAACATAGAAACATAGACTTTGATGGCAGATAAGGACAGCTTGGCCCACCTAGTCTGCCCATTTCCCTACCTACAGGATAGGCAGCAGATCCTAGTTAACCAACAGCCTATTTCTTCCTACCCCCCACAAGGATTGCCTTATGTCTGTCCCATGCATTCTTGAATTCTCCCACAGTTTTAGACCCCACAACCTCCTCAGGAAGGCTGTTCCATGCATCCATTACCCTCTCTGTGAAAAAATACTTCCTCACATTGCCTCTGAACCACCCCCTCTATCTTTAAATTGTGTCCCCTTGTTCTTGCATGTCTCTTTTTCTGAAAGATACTACCCTCTTGGACTTGTTGATTCCACTGAGGTACTTAAAAGTTTCTATCATGTCCCCCCTCTCCCTTTTTTCCTCAAGGGTATACATATTAAGCTCCTTTAGTCTCTCCTCGTACGGCTTCTCTTGCAGACCATGCACCATTTTAGTTGCCCTCCTCTGGACTGCGTCTAACCTGTCTATGTCCTTGCAGAGATGGGGTCTCAAGACATTATGGTAGGGGTGGGAATTAGGGTTGCTGTTTACAAATATACCAACAACAAAATGTCTAGAGAGGCATTTTATAGGCACGGAATCATGAATGCTTTCTTGCATGAAGGTTTTCTTCCTATGGTAGCAATGCAGCTTTGTGTGCATCTGGAGGCAAACAATTTCTTTGAGTCATTCCTGTCTGACTTCCGGCACTATCATAGCACTAAAAATAGCCTCCATCAAGGTGTGTAATGACCTTCTCCTTGCAAGAGATTGAGGTGAGGTATCTGTTTTGATCCCCCCCCCCATGACCTGTCATCAGCATCTGACACAGTTGATCATCAGGTGATAGTATATAAAGTCAGATAATTTGGGACAATGAATGGCCCTGTGCTTGCAGGGTTCCATTTCTTTTTCTGTAAGGAAGGGAGTGGAACTGTTTCATGACACCTGATCGCCCTGAACGTTGGTGTTGCCCAAGGATTTTTTCTGTTCCTAGTGTTGCTCTGTGTGTGCAGTATATACTCTAGCTGGTGGAGACCATTAAGTGGTACAGCATGCAGTTTCATTCTGTGCTGATAATTCTCTGCTGTACTTATCTCTCACACCTGACCAAGGTAAATCCTTAAAGATACCTTAACACTTGACCACTGGTAAAAGGTTTGCTGGTAAGGTAATGTAATGTGAAGCACTGAGTTACTGGTCAGTGTTTCTCCTCCTAGCACCTTGTGATTTTCTGGAATAAAGGTTGGATTTATTGTTTACAATCAGCATCCTGACTTGAGTGCACTTTTCTGCGTTTCTCTTCTGGTACTTGAACACTGCATGTCAGACATTAGTAGATAATCCAATTTACGGGCACATAATCTGGGAAAACAACTCTTGTTTTGTCTCAACAGGTCTCTGCATTCTTGCTGGGGTTTAGTTTACAGCTGAAAGAGTGGAGTGCAGTCTGAGAGTAATCCTTGCAGGGGGGTCTGACATTGGAATTTTAAGTGTCATTAGTACAATAGTGAGTGGCTTTTATCCCCAGAGAAAAGCTTCCAGACCGCCCATTGTGGAACCAGCCTATCAGAGATTTCTGTCACAGGTGTTTGTCTTCTTTCATCTGGACTACAGTATTGCACTCTATAAGGGCTTGTTGTGTGCTCAGATCTGTTACCTACAGCTGGTCCAGAATGTGGAAACAAGGCTTCTGATTTCAATTTGAAAGTTAGATCACATTACCTCCTAGCTGTGGATCTTGTGCTTGCTGCCTATTAGACAGTAAATCAGCTACAATGTACAGTACGTTTACCATCAGATACAGCTCTAAACTGACAGCCCTCTGTATCTGTGTCACCTATTGACCCCCTAAATACTTGGAATAGCTACTCATTCCACAGGTTGGTATTTTAAGTACTCCAACCTTGTATTTAAAATTAGCAGTAAGTAAGCTTTTATGATTGCTACACCTGCATTCTATAGCATTTTTTCCAAAGATATCTGCTTGATACCCATCATTAATAGGTTCAAATGAGTGCATTTAGTCATTCATTTAAGCAAGCTTTATTTTTATGTAACTTATTTATGTAAGCAATAAGGCACAACGCAGTGTGGGTTGTTATGGGATAAATGCATGCCCCAGGTGCATAGTAAGCTATAAGATGCTTGCACAGATTGCCTTAAGCACCTGAGTAGTGCATCTTATCATACAAAAACTCCCACCCCAGAGTTCTTTACTACACTTTTAAAATGGGTCCCAGCAAGTAAATATTTAAAAAAATGTACACATTTGTTAAAAACAAATCATGATAAGAAAGGTATTAGAAGGGTTGCTGAAGACAGTAGTTTGCTTTTTGTATACCAATATCAATATAGCTACTGTGGTGGCTGTGACATGTGACTACAGGGTGCTAGGGAACTACTAGAAAGCTTTACCTGCTCTTCCTCCTGGTTATGCTTAAAAAACACACATATTGGGCCCTATTCATGAATGTCTATGCACTATGTAGGGGCAGCATGTAGGCATTCCTACGCCTGAATGCTGCAAAATGGTGATCTGCATCCCCCCACAGCATTCATGACAGAGGCACTAGCTCCCTGCACGCTGGATCTCCCGGCTGGCTGCTAAGGGGCATACCACATGCTGCATGCTATGTAGTAAGGTACAGAGTGTGAACCGGGGCTACAAAAGTGGAGACACTACTCTAAATATTTATGCACCCACCTGCAGGCTACTGGTGGGGCGCAGTGGCACTGGGATCCCCCAGCACACAGCACACAGCACATAGCTGCCACAGTACAAAGGGCTGCCTGGGAGGGCTAAGGGTGGCCCTTCAGGAAAAGACCTGTTGTTTACTCACAGGAGGATATGCACCTTTCCAGGGCCCCCTGCCCATTCGCGCAAGTGATCCACTTTGAGACCCAGGATGTGTATCCTATTGGATGACTTCCTGTGGCCCCCATGCCACCATGTTCCTCATCCACATGGCTAAATGCTAGGGGGGCAGGGGCATGGTCCTCAGCCAGCATTTGTGAATTCCAGCTTGCGCCCACCTGTGCATGGGTGTGGAGCAACATGGGGTTTTATGTACATTTTGCACGTAGTTAGTGAATCAACCCCATTGGCATTAGCTACTTATTTTATTTATGCATGAGTCAGCGTGGTTAAGAGAATACACCAAAGTAGGTAGGTGTTTTTTGTGTGCAAATAAACAAACATTTGTCAATGTCGGCTGTTCACCACTGGTATAGAAGGCCTGGAGTACTAGATGTGCTGCATAACTGAGCAGTGTTAATGTTGATTAGAGATGGACAAAGTTGGGAAACTTTGCCTACGAATTAATCCACTAACTAAGCACAACCCATGGATAAATTACCAGCTGCGAATTGTTACGTTTCACCCGCAAAGTGAAAAGTTCTGTCTGCAAAGTGCAGAATTTTGCCCATGAAGCGTAGCATTTTGAACAAGAATGGCAGAATTTCACCGCAAATGATGGAATTTCACCTTTCATGGGTAAAATTCTGCCAAGCTGGCAAAATTCCACACTTTACAGTGAAACTGCACCATAAAATGACAAAGTCAGGTAGTCAACATTGTAGACCTGGAGCAAATGTTTGTGGATTACTCCATGGAGATGAATTTCCCAACTTCAGCAGAACTTCGTTGGCGAATTTAAACTTTTCTGCATCTCTAATGGTGGTAAAGGACGTACTAGCAAATGTTTAGCAATGCATCTTGTGTTAAAAAAAATTATGGAAACTGCCTTTTATAACTTATGATCACTTATATAATGTTATCCCCGTCCTCTGCATGCCCCTAGTACCACCTAATCTATATGTACTCATGTGATGATAAACAACTGTAACCTGTAATCCTGTAATAATTAATGTCCTACTTGTTTGTTCTCATCCTGATGTGGAACCTTTGTAAAAGAGCCTTGTCTCAAAGGTAATTGTAATCCTAGACTCTAATAAATGAAATAAAATAAAAATAAAAATATATCTGTAAAGGAAGCAGGGGACTGCAGAGAAAGGAGAGCGAGTGAATTCCATTGTTGTAGTGAAGCGTGACCAAGCGGCATTAATGGTAGTAAAGGATGTGTCGCCAGAGATTTAAAATAAGCTATCTTCTGTTAAAAAAGTATGCAAACTCCTTTTTTTAACTAAAGATTAGTTAGATCTTTGTAAAAGAAGCCACCAACTGTAAAAAGAGGAGAGCAAGCAAATCAGCAGCTTTAGAAGGGAAGACCCAAGCCAGAGCAAGCATTGCTATAGCAACACTTGCTTCCATTTGCATCTTGCCTTGTGAAGCCACTGACTCAGTCGCTCTCCTCTCTCTACAGTCAGCAGCTTCTGTTATAGATATCTAACTAATCATAACTTAAAAAAGGAGTTTATATATAAGATGACCTATTTTAAACCTCTGGCAGCACATCCTTCGCTACCATTGACACCGCTCAGTCACGCTATGCAACAATAACAGAACTTGCTCGCTGTCCTCTCTTTACTGTCTTCAGCTTCCTTTACAGATGTCTAAGTAATCTTAAGCTAAAAAAGGCAGTTTACATACTTTGACACAAGATGCATTATTTTAAAACTCTGCCAGCAAGTCTTTTACCGCCATTAACACTGCTCAGTCATGCAAATCATCTAGTACCCCAGGGCTATGTAATCTTAAGTTAAGAAAGGCACGTCCTCTACCACCGTTAACACTGCTCGGTCATGCTACACTACAAGCATGATACAAGGTGGCAACACTGGTGGATTGGGCACCCCCAGTGTCAGTGTTATGTTTTTGGGGGGTGCTGAGAGAGAGGGTTGAGTGGGGAAGACAACTACAGGGTGCCAGCAACAGACATCGATGGACCAATTTCTTTGATATAGCTGGCATCTGCAAGAGCATGGAGCTCTTCCTGGATGTTTGAAATTCCTTAGCAGGCTGACCATGACAGATCAGCTCTGCTTGCTCTGCAGGGTAGATCAAAGGAAAGAGCCAACGCATCATTGGGTCAGCTTTTTCTTTTCAAGTACATGATGTTTCTGCCCCGCAAGCCAAAACTATGTCATGATCTACCTCTGATATATATTTATTTATTTGGAAAATGTTTCACCAGGAAGGAAAAAATGAGCTGCAAACAGCTCATTTCCAGAAGCATCCTCAGTGGGGAGTACAAGAATTGGGAGAACTGGCAAACACAGAACAATAACAGAGTAATACAAGTACAATTACTAAAACAAAACAGTGCAATATAATTACAGTACATTACAATAATTGTAGCACAGTAATTGTAGTACAATGATAATTGGTGTGGCACTGACGTGTCCCTTGCAGACCACTGCATTGGACTGACAGTGTCACAATCCTCAAAAGGCACTCTCATACCAAGATATTCGCTTGCACATGCACAAACGGTAAACATAAAATGGCATTTTGGAGTTTCCGCATTGCTGTGTGCTCCTGATTGTGGGAAGAAAATGACCAGTTAGCATCAGTATTGACATCTGTGCAGTTCATGACAGTGTGCTAAAGCAGGTTGTTTTTTTAATAAAAAATTATTTTAAATCTAGTCATTATTGTGCTGATGTGCACCTCTGCAGATTCAGAAAGCAGGATTTAGAAAGTGAGCAAGCAGTGACAGATGTGATGCTGGAGACAGCTGAAATCAGGAACTGAGTTTCGCAGGCCTAGAAGGTAAATTGAGAACAAGAAGGAACAAAAAGCTGATGAGGGGGAGCTGTTTACCAGGAAAGGCACACTAAGTCAAAGCTTGGTTCCAGGTGTGACCTGGGAGCATGGGAAGTTAAGTGATTTGCTCAGGGTCACACAGCATGCACATGAGAGCTTATGAGATTCAAACTGATAGAAGGGATTCTGCTGTGTACAGAACTGTGTGGAATGTGGAATTCCACAAGTTGAATTTGTGTGGACTTGCAATACTGCTTCCAAAATGCTTTTCAGAATTTATTTTTTAATTCTCCAGGATTCCAAACAGTATTTTTGTGCAACTGCAGAATAACGTTCCATAGATCTTGTATACTGCGGAATAATTTTTTGCAGATTGCAAAAGACAAAATGTCAAAAAACATTCTGCTTTCAAGATTTCAGAATTCCACTAATGGTGGAATTCCACTTGATTAGAACTTTTCAAAATTCCACAGAATTCCATTCTGTCGAAATTCAAAAATTCTACACAGGACAAGCTGTGTATTTTAAAAATATTAATTTTTTTTTCTTGGTTTGATTTTTGTGGTGGGGTAGGTTTGTGTGATAATAAATGGATTACTATGTGTATCTAAAATAATAGCACATGGAGGGTAGTTGCTGTTTGTACTATATCAATATGGCCGCCATGTGAGGACAGGAGATGGGAACCTTGATTTTTGTGGGTAGAGAAAAGGAACTTTACAATACAGAAAAAAACATTACTGAATTCGGGGGGGGGGGAGGTTGCAGATGAGGGCCTAGTGGGAGAACAGATGGGAGATATACTTTAAATCTGTGGGACATGATGGAAGGGGGATGGGAGTCTATGACACAAAGGATGGTCCTGTGAATACTTTTCTTTTAATGGAAGAAACAAACAAAAAAGGAAAGCAACTTTGTGTAGTTCTGTGAGGGAAAAGTGCTACATTACCTGGGGAAAACTTTGCTTAGTCACACATCACAAGCATCTTCACTGGAAAACTGTCATTACAGAGGATTAACCAGGCAAAGCAGGTACTTTGTTGGTCAAAGAACTATGCAAAGCTACACTTTGCACTGTGTGAAGGAAGGAAATTGAACTTTCCCAACTTCTCACATAGTGGTTAATATGAAAAAAAAATTCTGCAACAGTACTATGTTTCCACCACCTGAGCTAAGCAACACGCAGCAAACATTTTTGTTTTCATCTATCTATCTATCTATCTATCTATCTATCTGTTTGTCTGTCTGTCTGTCTTTCTATTTACCTATTCTTTGCAAACAACTGTGTTAATGGATCAGTTAGGGTTCAGATTAAACTGAAAAAGTAGGGAAATGCGGCATTAGGATTTCCAACCTTAACTCCAAACCCCCACTTACCAAGCAGAAAAAGGAAAAAACATTATGGTTTTTGCTGTCCTCACTCTTGGTGAGTCAAGGGTGGGGTCTTCCTTGGGGTTCTCAACCCTAATGTTCACCCCACTGTGATATAGCCTTCAAATGTACAAAACTGTGTCTCCACACATGTTTCCAACAATCTGTATGCCCGTCCTGAAGAAAACATGTCACATCATGAAATGGAGCAAGAGTTAGAGGGGAGAACCCCAAGTAAGACTCTTATTCCCCAAGAGTCAGTACAGTGAAAACAATAACTTGTTTCCCTTTTCCTGCTTTGAGGGTAGCGGTGGGGCATTAGGGTTGGAAATCCTAACGTCACATTTCCCTACTTTTGTTGGTTTAATTTTAACCCTAGCTGATGTATTAACACAGGTTTTTGCAATGAATTTCATGACTTTAAGAGATAGTAGCACCATATCATCATTCATGCAGGTCCCTTTGTGACCTGCATGAAATATCCATCAGGCTAGGGAAGTGCAGGGCCCTATGAGCCCTCTGTTTCCATCCCTCTACCATAGATGCACACATCCATCTAGCTGTAGAAGCGCAGAGCCCAGAGGGCCTTGTGCTTCCATGCCTCCAGAAGAGCAATCTATGTGCCTGGTTGTATTTGTTAAGTGACCCTCTTAACTGCCAGTGGTTCATTGTATATGGACAAAAATGTGCTTTTTGCTTTGTTATTATTAAGTCTTGAAATGTTTGTCAATTTGCTGTGACATTTGCTATGGTTGTAGAGCAAGACAAGATACCCATTTGGTGCATTTTGATGATGATTGCACTTTCATTGTTGATTTGGTACCATGGTGAAGATTGGAGGCAATTCAGGGTTGCTGTGCATGACCCATGAATGTTTTTTCTTTGGGGGGGGGTGAAGATTATGCATTAGTGCTGTAGTAGTCATTGGCATCTTTTTTTATATATAAATACATACATTGCCCTTTAACTCAGTTATTGACAGACTATAGGCTTGTTAAAGTTGCAGTGTTATTCTAAGGGAATTTTAATTGTTTAATTTATTGTGTTTTTTTTTATATAGCCCCTACATTTGGGGAAGGGTATTATGTGTTAATGTTGTAGTGCTCATTGAAACCTTTTTTATATACATAGATTCTCTCTTAAATCCAGAGTAACAGAGTTATGGATTGTTAAAGTTGCAATATTATCATATGGGAATTTTCATTTTTTTATTTTTATGTTTTTTTATATGGCCCCTAAATTTGGGGTGGGGGGTATTATGTGTTAGTGTTTCAGTACTCATTGAGACCTTTTTTTTTATATACATAGTTTCTCCCTTAATGCCACATAGTGACGGAGTTATGGCTTATTAGAGTTGCAATGTTATCCTACAGGAATTTTAATTTTTAAATTTTTATGGTTTTTGGTGGCCATCTGTTTCAAGAGGGAACTGGACCTTACAAGTGTGCCAGTTGAGGGGGCTGACTCATTTCAGTGTACTGTGGTTGTATGTGTAGGTAGTAGGATCACTCTCATCTACCAGCCACCCAGGGACAAGAAGCGGTTCCTCCATGATGTAGCAGACGTCATGATTGACATGGCATTTGAGTCTTCCAGGTTGATGGTCCTGGGTGACTTTAATGCCTAGGTCAATGATGAACTATCACAATTTGGACGGAACTTCCTCCAGTTGATGACATCACTGGGCTTCACACAGGTGGTTGCCTCTGCTGCCCAAAAGTTTGGTCACTCCCTTGACTTGGTCTTCTTCCTGGGGATCAAAACCTCTGACTTGGTGGTGGAACCAGTCAGATGGTCAGATCATAACACTGTGGGATTCAGTTTTTATGTCCCCCCTGTACAGGCCTGCCCCTGTGAAGATGGTCAGATACCGCCCTTTACAGAACATGAATCCCGATGGTCTATCAGCAGTGTTGGACCTATTGGGAATTCCAGAGGCAAGTGGGAGTCCAGAGAGCCTGGTTCAGGCCTATAATAAGGTTGTTACTGTGACCGTGGACTCCATCACTCACATCCATGTTCTTCCTCTCTCCCTTTGCCCTCCATTCCCATGGTTTGACAGGACCTTGAGGGAGCTGCAGTGACTTGGATGAAGGTTAGAGCATTGCTGGCTGAAATCCACCCTGGAAGCTGACCACCTTAGATTGATGGAACATTATCAAGTCTATCAATCAGCAATCTCCTGTAAGAAGGCAGAGTTCCTGTCTGGGGGAGATGGTTGCTGCTCAGAATCAACCATTTCAGCTCTTTCAAACTGTGGACAGGTTGTGCAACCCAACCTGTCTTCAGGTTCAAAGAGCCTTTTCACAGACTGAGTGTGATGAGCTTGTTCAATTCTTTGCAGAGAAAGTGGCCAGCATCAGGGCAGAGATCCTACCAGCACACTCTATGGGAGCTGATAGTGGTCGGTGTTTGGTCACTCCTCCTTGGTTTGCCTAGAGTTCCTTCAACTGGCTGGAAATTGTGGGTGTTGTGCAGATTGCCCAGGGTATGCACCCAATGTGCTGTAGTTTGGACCCGGGCCCAACTTCCCTGATTATGGGATGTTATGATAGCATTGGCCTGGTCCTTGCAATGATAGTTTAGTGCTCTTTAGAGTCTGGTGAGTTTCCTAGCTCCCTGAATGAGGTGGTGACACCTCTCTTAAAGAAAGCTGCTCTGGACCCAAGCTGCCTTGCAAACTACAGACTGATCTGTAACTTTCCCTTTGTTGGGAAGGTGATTGAGAAAGTTGTGGTGCTGCAACTGGAAAAGCATTTGACCATCCATGACATCTACTAACCTCTCCAGTCCAGTTTTCGTAAGAGGCATAGTACCGAAACTGTGCTGATTCGGGTGCTCAATGATCTTCTGATGGCAAGAGATCAGAAGCACCGTTACATCTTGGAGCTTCTTGATCTCTCTTCAGCTTTTGACACCGTGGACCATGGGGTACTTCTCGAGCACCTGAGATTCATCTGTGCCCTGTCTGGTGCAGTTCTCAGGTGGTTTAAGTCCTACCTCATTGGCAAAACTCAGAGGGTGGTTTCAGGAATTTTTTCTTCTGAGCCATTCTTTCTGACATGTAGGGTCCCTCAGGGCTTGGTGTTGTCCCCTATGTTGTTTGTGGTGTGTATGCTGCCCCTTGGAGACATTGTAAGATGGGATGGGCTGAGGTTTCACTGCTATGCTGATGATACCCAGCTCTACCTGTCTTTTGCACCTGACCAGGATTGTGCGTATTTGGTATTTAACAACTGCCTCACTGAAATCCAGGATTGGATGTGCTCTAGCTGGTTGAAGTTGACTTCTGGTAAGACTGAGGTGATGGTGATGGATCCTGGTCACCAGACAGAGGGGACAGGGGCTAGTCAACCCACTGGACTTTCTCTGGGGGGTATCCAGCTTCTTACCTCAGAACGGGTGTGAAACCTGGAGGTGATTTTTGATGATGGGTTGGCTCTGCATTCACAGGTGTCTGCAGTCATCAAGTCCTCTTTTTACCATTTGAGGAACATCACCAGGGATAAGCACCTTGTTCCATCTGGCAGCCTTCCAATCTTGGTCCATGCCTTTGTGACCTAGCGCCTTGACTACTGCAACTCCCTGTAGCTAGTGCTCCCAGCGGTTGATATGTGCCACTTGCAGCTAGTGCAGAATGCTGTGGCCCGGTTGTTGATGGGGACCCCACGTGCAAGTCACAGCACACCGGTGCTAAGCAAACTGCACTGGCTGCCTATTCAGTGGTGGATCACCTTCAAGGTCCGGCTTCTGACCTACAATGCCCAACACTGACTGGACCCGGACTATCTGAAAGAACTCCTGGTTCCTCACTCCCCTAGATGACCACTCCGCTCAGCTGACAAGGAGTTGCTAGAGATTCCCTGGGTAAGCCTCAAGTCATCTGGGGGCCCTGCGATTATGTACACAGCCTCAGCCCTGTGGAATTCTCAACCTCATCAGATATGTGAGTGCACGACTGTGGAGGGCTTTAAGAAGGCCCTTAAAACACACATCTGACATAAAGTGTACCCTGATTAACCTTTTTTATTTTATGAAGCTATTCTGTTTATTGAGCATTTTAATGAACAATTTATTTTATTGTGTTACTTGTTTTTATTGTTCAGTGCCTTGACAGTTGAAAGGCACTTTATAAATAATAATAATTATTATTATTTTTATATAGCCCCTAAAGTTTTTTGGGGTGTTATCTGTTACTCTTGTAGTACTCATTGAGACCCTTTTTTATATATATAGTTTGTTCCTTAACTCCAAAGACAGACACTTACAGCTTGTTAAAGTCGCAATGTTATCTTATGAGAACTGTAATTTTGAAATGTTTATATTTTTATAGGACACCTGAATGCTTTTGTAGGGTATTATGTATTTAGTGTTGTAGTACACATTAAGACCTTTCTTTTGATATATGGATTGTCCCTTAACTCCAAATATTGATGGAGTTATGGCTTGTTAAAATTGAAATGTGGGAAAAAACTAATTCCAAATTATCTTTTTGTATAAACAATCCTTTTTTGGGAGACAGTGTTGTTCTCATGAAACAGAATTCCTTCATGTGAAAAAAGAATGAGAAATAAAACGAAGTACAGTGGCTCTATTCCTGTTTCCTATGGCCATATGGAAAAAGAAAATGTGTGAAAAAACTAAGTCAAAATTCTTTTTTCATATAAAGGAATCCTTTTTCAGGAGATTGACTCATTCTCATCAAACAGGATTATTTTATATGAAAAAAGAATGCGAAAAAAAAAACTGAGTCCATTGGTCCTATTCCTGTTTCCCATGACCATAAGAAAAAAGAAAATCATCTCATGAAAAAAGATTTTTAAAATGTGTTAAAAACATGTTTATGGTTAATTTTTCCAAAAACTAACTGCAGAATCCAGCTAACAGGGTCCTAGTTTGCAAGGTGCATGTGTTGGTGTGTTTCTACATTACCATTTTTATGGGTATTCAATTTTTTGTTTAACAGAAACAATATGACGGCCTTATGCAAAAAGACATTTTTTTAACAAAACAAGATTACCACCATATAAAACAGAATTATTTTTTGTATGGGCCAAATTATTTTTTTATATGAAACAGCTATCCAAAACAGCACACTGACCAGGCTCAGAACCAAAATTTCAAATCCTTATAACTATGGAATAGAATAATATTTTTTCACCAAACCAATGAAAGGCACCACTCTGGGCCAAGCCTTTTGTAGCCTGTATATTTCAGACCACAATTCCAAACTGTCTGGGTGCTAGGGGATGCCAAAAAGCAGAAAAAATAAAAAAACTGATTTGTTTCACTTTTTTTACTCTCTGGATCTCGGAATACACATATCTGACTGGAACAAAACTTGGTAAGACAAAAGACCTTGCCTCGACACCATGCATGCAAATGTTTATGCAAATCTGCTGAACAGGATGAAGCTATTAAAGTGCAACTTTAGGGATTTAACATTAAACAGCATACTCAACCCTAACTATAGTGGTGCTACCACGTAACTATAATGCTTGAAAAAAATCCTGGTCTGTGATGGGTCCAGAGCCAATCAAATGACTTTGAAAGTTTTTAAAATTATTGACCAGTTTGTTATCAAGAAATGGGCAATAGTTCACAAAACTAATTAATTGTTCATAAAACAGGTCAATAGTACTTTGAACTATTCACCACCTCTAGCTGTCAACCAAATGTTGTAGTCTCTTATTCTTGCATTTCTTTATTATAGTGTGTCATTACCAATAAAGTTGCATGGTTTGACAAAATAGATATTGACTGGGATTTTTTGGGCTATAGTGTGAAAATCTGGACCCATCAGGATGAGCAATTGCCTTCCAATAGTCAGATTGCACTCAGCCTTTGACTTTAGGCAGTATAACAATTGTCAGGCAATATCTCATTTCTCGGGGTCAGGTTTTTCATACTATAGCCCTCAACTCCTCCCTAAATCTCCCCTGATCCCCCTCTGAGTCCCCTCTCCCCCTCCCCTGTCATCTCCCCCTTGTCCACCAACAACTTTCTCCTTCAGTCTGTCCCATCCTGTCTTGAGCTATCTACCATTTTCAGGAAGACCACCTCCTCTGGCAATTCTTTCTACTAAGCCACCACTCTCGCAGTGAAAAAGTGCCTCCTCATCTCTCACTTGAATCTTCTCCCTACCAGCTTTAGGCTACACCCTTAGTGGACTTGCTCCCACTAAGACTGAAGAGGCCCTCTATATTCATGCTGTTAATATCTTTAAGGTATATGAAGGTCTTGAACATATCTCTCCCACGCACACTCTCTTCTGTCCTCAAGAGAGTACATGTTTAGTCCCTTGAGCCTCTCTTTGTAGATGATGTCATCCTGGACCTGGATCACCTTTGTTGCCCTTTTCTGTACTGTCACCAGCAAGTTTCTGTCCTTCTTAAGCTAAAACTACCAACTTACCATTGACCTGGACAGTGGCAGTATTACCTCTGCCTCCCTGCTGGTACACCCCTGGCTATGCAGTCTAGCATCCAATTTGCTTTTGCTGATGCTCTCCTGCAGTATGCTGAGTGCCCTGCAGTGTGCTGAGTGTTTCAGATCACTCAATGATTAGCCTCATGTCATTTTCCTCCTCCAACTTGATAACCTGCATAGCACCCAACCAGTATTTGTTCTTTGGGGTTTTCACCCCACGTGTATAACTTTGCACTTTTTTCCATTACATCCTGATGGCCAAATGCCAGACCACTTCTCCAGTCTAGCCAAGTCTTTATTAAGTTCCTGTCTCCCTTCTATAGCGAGGTCTTCCCTAAGTTCTTGTCTCCCCTGTGCCACATCTACCCTCCCACAGAGCTTTGTGTTGTCCATGAACAGACAGATTCTACCTTTGGTCCCATATGCTTTGTCAGAAATAAAGATATTAAACAATACTGGACCAAACACAGAGTCCTGTGGAACCCCACTAGTCACAGGCCTAGCTTCTGAGACTCCACCCCATCTGCCACTGTCTGGCTTATATCCTGCAACCAGTTTTTGACTCATCTAGCAAGTTTGTTCCCCACCACCAGGTCTTTCATCTTTCTGATCAGTCTCCTGTGAGGCACAGACTCAAAGGCCTTGCTGAAGCCAGATACTGGACATCAACCACTTGGCCTTGGTCCACTGACCTGGTCAACCAGTTGAAAATGTCAATCAGATTAGTGTGGCATGACCTCCCCAACATAAACCCATGCTACCTCTCATCTTGCAGCCCGTTTTCCTTAAGAAAGCTCACCAGTCTTTCCTTCAGAATCATCTCCATCAGTTTCCCCACTACAGAGGTCAGACTGACAGGCCAATAATTCCTTGGTCCATCCCTTGGATCACTTTTATGGACAGACACCACATGTGCAGTTCTCTAGTCCTGTGGCACACTCCTAGCCTCCAAAGACGTGTTAAAAAGATCTGCTGAGAGCCGGCCAAGTGGTGCAGAGTGGTGTGGCATTGGCACCTTATCTTGCATTACTCTGGCGACCTGGGTTCGGAAACAACCTTGGGTCACTGGAGAGCCGGCTCGAGGGAGGGGTGTGTTGAAGTGGGATTGAGCAGCAACCTGCAGCTCTCCCCTCCAAGGAGCGGATGCTCACTCCTCTGTAGTCCCACTCCCACAGGGTGGAGGTCCAGTGGGATGCACAGATGGCAAGAAGTGGTAACATTAAGTCGGGGGAGGGGCAGAAGGGGCCATTGGATCCTGGCCTGTGCGTGGAACTCCATGCTCACACATGCATGTGTATGCCATGGCATCAGGGGTAGGGGAGAAAACCAGAAAAGTATCAAAAAAATATACATTATAAATATAGATACATATATATCTGTTGGGGGCCCACCAGCACCTGTGCTATTCCCTTAGGACACTTGTGTTCATGCTGTCTGCCCCAGAGGACTTATGATTTGGGACCCAGTACCTTGTCAGTCTCCATCCTGTGAAGGTAGTGTGTAAACTACCCCCATCCATAGTTTCTTCCCCCTTTTCAGATTGTACCTGCACCCATAACACTTCTGTCTTTCCATCCACCCTCTCTTCTCTGGTACAGGTCATCTCCTCCTTCACATACAGAGCTATTCCACCTTCCAATTTACCTATCCTTCTTATGCATTTTATACTCAGGGATTGCAAGGCCCCAGTTGTGGTTCAGTGTGGCTCATGTCTCTGTGATGGCTACTATGTCCACCTCTCCCTCAGCCACCAGCACCTGGGTCATAGCTGTTTTGTTTCCCAGACTTCTGGCTTCCAGACACCACCACCCACCATGACTTAGGCCACTTTTACCCCTACCCCACCCCTCCTCACCCCTCTCTCATCCATCCTTCCCCCTTAGCCCCTCTCTGCTATTTCCTCATTATTCTGTCCTGCTTGGTAAAGAGGCCTATCAGCCTGCTCCCCCAAGTGCCTGTGAGTACTTTGCACGATGCTGCCCTATGTCAGTTTAAGACAAGTTTTTCTCCCATTAATTTCTCCAGCTTGCCCTTCAGGATACTTGTGCCCTTTCTACTTAGATGTAACCTATCTGGTGCAAACAGGTCTATGTCCTCCCAGGTCTCTCCCTAGTCTCCAACTATCCTGTACCCCTCTGCCTCACATGACCCTCTGAATCAAACATTGAAATCTTCAGTTCTAACCTTCCAGCAGTGCTAGCCTTTGGAACCAATAGCATTTCTGATAAGGCTACCATACTCTGTACCTCATTACAGATTTTTCTTACCACCCTGAGCCTTTCCTGTATCACCCCCATCTCACATCCCATGAGGTCATTCATACCCAGATGCACTATTATGTGAGGCTTCCCACTCTCTTGTCCCATGTGCTTGGTTATCAAAGATCCCATGTTCCCTTCATCATTCCTGGAATACATTCTACACTCTTATGGTTTGCATTGGAACCTTTCCCCCACCTCACCCCTTTACTATTGACTCCTCCAAGTTTACCACCTTCCCCCACCTTCCAAGACCCTTCCCCTTCTGCTCATTACTGCCTACTCCTGCCTTCCCTCCTTCCCCTCCTGCTCATCCTGTACTCCCCCTTCACCCCTGCTACTAGCTTTCCCCATCCCAGCCTCTCTACATGACCTTCAGTACCCCCTAGCACTCCCCTATCTTTCCCTTCTACTCACTCCCTTGTATGTTCCCTCACTCACCATTCACCATGTCCCCTTACCTATTTCACCCACCCACCACTTCTTGCCAAAACCTTCCCCCTCGCCCCCTCCTTGATATCCTTCCTTTTACTGTCTCCTTCCCCCCAACTCACTGTCCACACCTGTCCTTCCAAGTTCCCCCCTTTGCCGTCGTCCATTGGGAGGAACCTTTTCTGCACTGGAATAGTGGTGACCCAGATGCCCTAGTCCGGGGTTATAATGATGCTGTGACTGGGGCTCTGGATTGCCTCACTCCTCTCCGGGTTCATCCCCTTACCCAGTGCCCTCGGTCCCTTTGGTTTGATGGGATCTTGAGGAAGCTGAGGAAAGTGGGATGAAGGCTGGAGCATTGCTGGTGAAAATCGGGCCTGGATGTCGACAGACTTAGATTGTTAGCCCATTATAAGGACTATCAATCGGCTATTTCCCATAAGAAGGCAGAGTTCCCCATCCAGGGAGATTGCTGTGGCACAAAATCGACCACCTCAGCTCTTCCGAACTGTAGACAGACTGTGCAATCCAGTCTGTTTGCAGTCTCAGAGAGCATTGTCGCAAGGGAAGTGTGACGAGTCCGCTGGCTTTTTTGCCAATAAGGTTGCCGACATCAGGTCTGAGATTTGCATGGGATGCCCCAATGGGGAGGACGGTGATTGGTGGGAGGTGGCAGCTCCTTGGTCTGTCTGGTCTGACTTCAACCGGCGGTGATCAGAGATGTCATGAAGATTATCCAGTCTTTGCAGCCAACCTGCTGTGATTTGGACAGTGGCCCAATGCACCTCCTTGTTGGGTGTGTTGAGATCAGTCTGGTCCTTGCTGAGATAGTCTGGTGTTCGTTAGACTCCGGGGAGTTTCTGGACACCCTGAAGGAGGCGGTAGTGGTACCCCATTTTAAGAAACCATCTCTCAACCCAGACTGTCTTGCTAACTACAGACCCATCCCTAACCTTCCCTTTGTGGGTGAGGTTATTGAGAAGGTGGTCTCGCTGCAGCTGGAGGATCATTTGACCATCCACGACATCTATGATCCTCTCCAGTCCAGTTTCCAGAAACGGCACAGTACCAAGA
This sequence comes from Neoceratodus forsteri, assembly GCA_016271365.2. Taxonomy (NCBI): domain Eukaryota; kingdom Metazoa; phylum Chordata; order Ceratodontiformes; family Ceratodontidae; genus Neoceratodus; species Neoceratodus forsteri. The sequence continues at coordinate 652,279,305 of CM057459.1, forward strand.
TGGCCCTTGTTCGGGTTCTCAATGATTTCCTAACAGCAAGAGATCAGAGGAGCCATTCCATCTTGGTTCTTCTTGATCTATCAGTGGCATTTGACACTGTGGACCATGGGGTGTTGGTCAGGCCCCTGCGGTCAATCTGTGGACTATCTGGTACAGTCCTTAGATGGTTCCATTCTTTCCTCACTGGCAGGTTTCAGAGAGTTGTCTATAAGGTTTACTCCTCTGACAAGGTCTCCCTGCCATGTGGGGCTCTGCAAGGCTCTCTCTGTATAGTCCCCCATGTTGTTCGCAGTGTATATGCTGCCATTGGGAGACAGCGTAAGGCAGTGTGGGCTGAGTTTTCACTGCTATGCAGATGATACTCAGGTCTACCTGTCCTTTGTGCCTGATCAGGGGGAGCTGACTCGAGTTTTAACAACTGCCTTTCGGAGATTGAGGACTGGATGAGTGCCAGTTGGCTGATGCTGAATCCGGACAAGACTGAAGTTTTGGTGGTGGACCCGGGACATTGGGTAGAGGGGCCATCAGAGAGGCGAGCCTTGGAGCTTTGGCTCGGTGGTCGCCAGCTGATGACCTCTGAACAGGTGCGAGGGCTGGGTGTGATTCTTGATGAGGGACTGATGCTTAAACATCAGGTGTTGTCCGTTGTCAAGACTGCCTTTTACCATCTAAGCAATGTAGCCTGGATCAAGCACCTAGTTCCGCCCGATGACCTACCAGTTTTGGTTCACGCCTTTGTAACCTCACGCCTTCATTACTGTAATGCCCTGCACCTAGGGCTACCAGGGGTTGATATCCACCTCTTGCAGCTGGTGCAGAACGCAGCAGCTAGGCTGTTGACTGGGCTACCTCATAGCTGTCATGTCAAGCTGGTGCTGCACAATCTGCATTGGCTGCCTATTCAGTGGCGGATCAGCTTTAAGGTCAGTTTACTGACCTATAAGGCCCTACACAGACAAGGACCGAGTTATCTGCAAGATCGTCTTCATCCCTATTGCCCCACCTGGCTGCTTTGCTCCACCAACGAGGGATTGCTAGAGATTCCCAGGGTTCAACTAAAGTCATCTGGGGCCCGTGCATTTGAATTTGTGGCCCCATCCTTGTGGAATTCTCAACCTCGTCGGATTCGACAGTGCCTGACGGTAGAGAGCTTTAAATCTGCATTAAAAACTTTACTCATTTTGGCATTCCCCAATTTTATTTGAACTGCTGCAGCTGTTTCTATATGTGTAGTTGTGTTCACAAATTTTATGGCTATGTACTAGGGCTATGGTTTTGGAATAGCACTATTTTACAAATAAACGATGATTGATTGGCATCTCTGGAGTTTCTCCCTCTGGCCATCTTTCCCACACTGCTTTGCCCTTTCCCCTTACTGTTATCCACTTTTCCCACACCTTCTTCCTGGCTAGAGGACATGGACCTGGCCCCCTTCCCCACCATGGCTACCATCCTCCTTTCCTTTTACCTATCTCCAGGTCCCGAAGCTCCTCTGCCCCTAACATCACTACCCCCACATTGGCACACCTCCTGCTGTCTCCCCCCTACCTGCCTCCAGGCTCTGCGGCCCCTCTGCTCCTTCCATCCTTACCCAATTAACTCCTGCACCAGTTCATTTATCTCCTACTTCAGCTGGTATACCTCTACCTTCAACTTGTCAAATATGCCTGCAAACCAGGCATCCTCTCATCTCCCAGAGAGTTCCCAGAAACACTGCTGCCCCCACACCCCTTGCGCCCTACAACCCAACCTGTCTCATCTGCTCCCCACTGCATGCCCCCTCTCCACATATTACACTCTAGGCAATCCTTAGTTATGCACTAGATATCCCCTGTATCCATATAGAGTTTATACACTGATCCTGGAAAAGGGTGGTTTAAAAGCAACAACCTCTGCCTTCCCCTTTAATCAATTAGGACCTGGATGAAGTGGCTGAAAAGCTGCACTCCCTTCCTTTACAGTAAACCACCATAACAGCTCCACTGCGTAGTTATCCCTCACATGCACTGTCAGCCTTCCTACAGAGTTTCTAGCATGCTAGCTCCCCTCTTAGGCTGACCCAGATAGACAGTAACTGAGACCCACTACTAACCTAGGTGTGAATCTTATGCTTTCCAGTTGAAATTCCTATCTGCTGACTCCCATGTAGGCTTACCCTAGATAGTATAATAATATTTGTATAATATATATATATATATATACATATAAATATATATACACACACACATATATATATATATATATATATATATATATATATATATATAAAATGGGTGGTAAAATCATAGAAATTCCAGTAACATGATTGGACAGAATGCATCACATGACCGTGCATTATTTCCCAACGACCGCACGCCTCCCAGTACGACCGCACGCCTAAACTACTTTCCAGCCCTCAAAACCTTCTCACCAGCAGTGAGATCACTCCACGCCTAATGCAGTTAAGCAGCCACATACACAACACACACACACACACACACACACACACACATACACACACACAAGTGGCACCCACAGCCATAACTAAATATATCACTAGTAATCCCACACTGTACAACCTGATTTACTTGATTGCACCACTCCTTTTTAAATAAACTATCATCTAAAAAGCAAATTCGCCTGCCATTTTCACACTCTTACTGCAGAGCCACTAACTTTAGTACTGCACACTGTGTCACCACCCTAAATTCTACAAAACAAACATAATGCAACCCATTTAACAGAAACCTAACTGTGTATAAAAAACAAGACAAACTACAGTTCTCTTACTTCCTACTCTCACTTTCTGTTAAAAAATCTCTTTCTACACAGAGCGCCGTCTGATCGCTCAGCACTTTCACTTTTCCTTCTGAATTATAGATCGGAGGGAGGATTGTTACAAGTTAGTTAGTATCCTTTGTGTTTAAAGATAAAAGTGTTTTCCCTGTCTGGTTTTCCACCAGAAGAGTTGCAGAGTTCAATGAGAGCGCGGAGTCGGGCAGTTATTTGGAGACGGCCAGTGAGCCAGTGTGCATGGCGACAACCTCGCCTGGCTTGCGCTCTCTTTGTAAAGCTGCCGACCCCACTCCGCCTCGCCCCCGCCTCCATTCTACATAGACTCTGCAGCTTGTATTACTGAAATTAAGAGAAACTAACAGGAGGGAAAGCACTTTTATCTTTTAAACACAAAAGGACTTACTTTCAATTCAGAATAGCTTGGCACTTCCCGCAATGCGCGACCGCCTCGGTCACGCTATACTTCATCACCGCTCTCTCTTCAGACTACTTTCCCAAAGCTGCCGACTCACCACTGTGTCCTCGCCCCTTCTACATAGAGTCTGCAGCTTCTCTCACTTAACTAACAGAACATAACATAAAGAACACACTTTTCATCTTTTTAAACACAAAATGACTAACTTTGAACTCTGCCACCATATCATTTACCAGCTAGACAGAGGATTATTATAAACCAACAGAACCTAACAGGAGGGACACTTTTCATCTTTTTAAACACAGGACTTACTTTGAACTCTGCCAGCATATCATTTACCAGCTAGACAGAGGGATTATTTTTCCACCACCTCCCCAAAACATGTGGCCATTTTATAAGATAGATATACCACTCTAGGGTGTGCTGATTAACGCTCTGATATCATGCCTTGGGTGGTTGAATGCACCCGGCCTGTGGCCTCGTGCATCACAACGCACACCAAGGCATGCGTATATCACAGCGCGACCGCATACCCTAGAGTGGTATATCTATTACATATATACATATATATATATATATACACACACATATACATATTTGTATTTACACAATAGGCATGGGCACAAAAGTCATTACATAAATGCTGTTATTTGATCTACTGTATTCATAAATGTTATTTGTACATAGTAGACTCTTCTTCAGCATTTATGTACATAGTAGCTATCTCATCTTGCATTTATGTATATAGCAGTTATGTCACTGTCTCCTCCCCGCTACTTCTGTGCCATTTAATACTCCCATAGAAACTAACATTAACAGGAGTAATCACTGGCAGTTCAGCCACAGCTTACATATCAACCTCATCTACCTCATGCTTGTCTAAACAGCTAAGTAGCACAGAAAAAACACGTTTTATCATTTACACATGGAAACAGTACACTGCTCATTTTCCTTCACCCCCCCACCCACCTGCCTGACCTCTTTCATTAACTGAACACTGACTTCTTGCCATGCCTGCAAATAGTCTGAAACTTGACAGTAATGTTTTTTCTTAAAATACCGCTCACTTTCTTTCTTCAAAGAGTAGATGCAACCACTGCTGCTGATCCCCAAGCTGGTCCCACTCCTTCTCTTTCTCAGATTTCACAACATGAAAAGCTACAAGCCACTTTCACCACAATCTGCAGCTTCACACAATAAACTAAAATTTTCTTAAAATGATAAAAAAAAAAAAAAAAAAATGTTTCTAATAATAACTGCCTTGAAGCTGATCCTGAAGGATGTCTGACTTCAGAGTGCTTGCTCTGGACACATGCTACCTGCCCCAGTCTTGCTGTCACTCCAGCTACCTGCTCACTGTTCTTCAAAAACTCATATATCCATTAAAAAAATGTTAAGTGCCCCAACAGGTGGTAGCTTCTCTTCATAACAGGAGCTGCAGTTCTCACCCATACTGCTCGCTCACTAAAGAGTGATGCCATTTCCCCTCATATTTTTTTAAAAGACAGATTCAGCCACTAATCAGCGGCAATGTTGCCATGTCAGTGCTGGCATCATGACACAGTGGTCATGGCAACAGGGATACTCAAAAGTGGAGGCGCTTCTACTTTATAAAATAAACCATCTTTTTTTTTTTTTTTTTTTATTCTTCAATTGCAAACTAGTAAAAAAAACAAACAAACAAACCCACAATCTATTGCATAAATGAAACACACAACAGGGACCTTGTGGAGTATATCACTTACTTATTTTCATGCTATTTGACCTTGGGCACATTACTTATGGCTTATACCACTTGTGAGGTTACCCAAGGTTAGACAGCACCAGTGAAAATAAATGTGTTCCACAGGCCCCTGTTGTATATCCCTTATATACACAGTGGAGTCAGCTATGATGCAAGCCAGTAACTTGCAGCAAATGACATAAGAACATAAGAATGGTGTCGGCAGACAGGGACCACTTGATCCATATAGTCTGCCCAAGATGGCTAGCACCCTCCCCTTTAATTGTTCCCATCAATCTGTCCACACTGTGTGTCCCATGCTAGTTTAAAGTCTCTTATTGTTTTAGCTGCCACCACCTGAGCTGGTAGGCTGTTCCAAGGGTCCACTACCCTCTCAGTGAAGAAGTACTTCCCGTGGTTGCTTTTGATCTTGCCTCCCACCAGACACAAGTTGTGCCCCCTTGTCCGAGTTTCCTTGTTTTCCTGAAAGAGGTTATCTGTTTTGTTAAATCCTTGTTACATGACATGCTACAAAAATACTGCATGATGAAAGGGATTAATTGCCACTGAATTATAGTGTTTCCTGCAGTATACGGAATCATTTTTTGATATACTGCAGCAGTACAGTGTTGCACTCTGGCTGGTGCTGCTAAAGTATTTATAAAACTGCAAGAAAAAAATCTAGACAGTATCATTGGCCAAGAAACATCACCTAACTATGCATTAAATTTCTATAAACACACATCTGGTACTGGATCACACTGCCATGCCCCTTCCCCCCAAAATAACTCAATACAAATGTGAAGTTGAACAAATCACTTCAAACAAAATGAAACAAAAAAAAAATCCAGCAGACAACATGTTTAAAGATGATGTGTAAAGAAGCTATGCAGCCCACTCCCATCCCCACATACCTTACAATGCTGCCTCAGGAATCAGGGGCTGCACTGATCATTATTTTTAATCCAGAGGTTATATTTTAATAAATTGACAAAACTTTCAGCTGAATGCGGAAGTGCCGTGCGGGTCCCACTTGTGCGGGCGCAAGTGCTTATAGGTATTCCACCCATTTAGTGACATTGTTCTCACCACTGCTCTTATTATAGAAGCATTGGTGGTAGTTTATTATACTTATTTTAAGGCTTCCATGGGGGGTATTTATACCTGAAATATTACTTACAGCAACAGCCTGTCCATGTGTTACTGTAAGTAATATTTCAGGTATCAATACCTCCATGAAAGCCATAAAATAAGAATAATAAACTACTACCAATGCTGCTGTAATAAGAGCAGTGGTGGGAGCGATGTCACTAAATGGGTAGAATACCCATGAACACTTGCACCCGCTCAAGCAGGATTCACGCTGGGCGCTTCCGCATTCGCCAAAAGTTTCGGCAGTTTATTAAAATGTAAACTCTGGATAACAAATAATGATCAATGCAGCCCCTGACTCCCAAAACAGCATTGTAAGGTATGTGGGAATTGAAGCAGGCTGAATAGCTTCTTTGCACTTCACCTTCAAATTCTGCACCAGTACTAGAGCCAAATAACAAATATCTAATTACTCAGTTACTGACATCCCTTATAAATTTACAACTCCCTTGCAGTCTGTTACTTTCATTCCAAATGAACAGAGCAATTTTTTTTAAACTACATATACATTTTCTGAAATTCTCTTAACATGTTCCATGACTTGCATTTAAAAAAAAATGACTGTTCTCATGCTGTTCTGCTGCTTCGCCTGCACTTGGCTGCTGCAACACTGAAACCCCAGCAGCCACTGTTTTTATTCCATCCCTATTTTCTTTCCACAAATGTGCTATCAAAAGAACCAGCATAGCAGTCACCATTCACACATTAACTTACTCAAACAGAGGTTTACCTTACAGCAGCAGGATCGCACAGTCTCAATGTCAGCATAACTGAAGTCCGCAGGCAGCTCCTTTCTATGAGCAGGAATGAGCCAACTGAAGATGGGGCCAGCAGTGCAGTCACAAACAGTGTCATTCTATTCAGGGGGGTGGAGGACATTGGACAGTGGCTCAGGCCTCAAGAAAAAGTATTATTATTTGGCTCCATTCCTGCATTTGGTAGGGAACATGGGGTGTGCTGCCTACTCGATGGCTGATGCTAAGCAGCCGACACTCACATTAGTTATGGCCTTTACTTACACTGTAAGTGGGGCTGAACTCAGCACCCAAGAAAGAGCAGCAAAAGCTGAGATAGTGAACAGCACTATCAGGAAGTGAAACAAAAAGTACAAGAGCAGAACTGCAAAACAAACTGAAACTAAATAGACACCACATAGAGAAAAAGTGTGATCTTAGGGCCATAGCACCACCTGCTGGAGTAACACAATACAGATACAATACGGAACAAGGGCTATTTCTTTAGAAATACTTTTACCTTGGCAGGCATATGTAAAACAGATTTTTTTACTTGGAAAAAACGTTTCATTTAAAAAAAAATCCTTATTGACATTAAAGATCCATTTTATACATGTGATAAGTCACTTCATGGTGTAGATTAAAGGCCAGACGCTGAGCGAAGACCGTAAAGATTTGTGTTCTGTTTATTTGCTTTGACTTTTTACTGAACTATGACTTGTGTGGGGCTATGTATGGGATTGGGGATTTGATTGCGTGGACAATGGGCGGGGGGAGGTTTTGGACCAAGAGTGGCTGAGGGAGGGACAAGGAAGGGGGAGGATGGGAACAGGTGACCAGCCCAGGCCAATTGGGCCACAAAGGTCAGCGCTTATTTAAAGCACCATCTTGGTAGTTCTTTCACTCAGAGATCAGATGCTGAGTGGAACAGAGAAGCGGAGACCGAGAGGAAAATGATCTGTTTATTTACTTTGACTTTTTACTGAATTGTGACCTGCATGGGGCTGTGTATGGAACTGGGAATTTGATTTTGGGGACAAAGGTAAATGGGAGCACGCAGGCCAAGGATGGCTGAGGGAGGGCCAAGGAAGGGGAAGGCAGGGAACAGGTGATCAGGATGGACCAATCGGGCAGTGGAGGTTGGAATATATTTCCCATGGGGCCATGACCTCTGGAGTGAGCAACCTCACAGTGTGAGTGCCACATAGCAGGAGAGTGACTTCTCGCCCAGTGGCATCTGCAGGACATCCACAAGGAAGACTGCAGGCTGCAGACCATGCTGAGGCAGTAAAGTTAGGGGGAGTGAGGAGCAAGTGGGAATCTAAGGTACCCAGGACAGTATAGATGTACGGGAGGGTGGGGCACCCAAGTAGCTGGGGGGTTGTGGGAAAACAGGGAGGAGGAACAGTGGAGCAAGGACAGTAGGTAGAGGACACAGGAAGGGACAGGAAGGATGGCCAGATGTAACGTATGTGGAGCAGCCATCTTCCCGAGTATAATATGGAATACAGGGGGATGTCTAATATGTAGGTAGCTTGGACAACTTAGGGATGAGATAGCGAAGCTGAGATGGGAACTGGGTAGGAGGTGGGGGTTGGTGAGGCACATCAGCAGTGGGGGATAAAAAGGGGATTGCACCACTGGGCAGTGCAAAAGGTGGAACTAGGGCATATTCCTGGGGGGAGGCACATGTTCCAGATACACCAGTGCCCCAGGGACCAGGACAGAATTAAGGGGGGAACTGGCAGGTGGTGAGGGGAGATGCAGGTTGGGGAAGAGTCAAGGCAAGGAGTAAGGAAGGGGAGCAGGGAGGAGGAAAGAGAGGGTATTACGGACAAAGGGAAACAGGCAACAAGCAGGTTCACAGTATTGCAGAGTATGGACAAGGAAGGGGAGATGAAGGTGCAGGGAGGGCCAGAGCATAAGTATAGTAGTAGAGGGCAGGAGTGAAGGGGGGATTAAGATCAGGAAGGAAACCAGTGACAGGAGGGTAGACGATCCCAGGGGGAGGACAAAAAAGGCAAGAGTTTGGGGGGATACAGAAGGGGAGAACATGTGCAAGGCAAAGGCATCTCCAGGAGGGGCAACCAGTGGGGGGGACTGGGCCATGGGGAGAGGCAAAACAGGGGACTAGCGGGGGGATGGGGAAGTGGAGGTTAATGGAAGATGTAAGGCAGTGGGGGTTGATCAAAAGGGAGACACTCATGAAGTGATGGGGCATAAGAATGGGCATTACAACACGGAGAGGCAGGAGGGGCATAAAGATGGGCATTATGACTGGGAGAGGCAGGAGGAGCAAAAGAATGGGTATTATGACAGAGAGAGGCAGGAGGAGTAAAAAGATGGCCATTATGACAGGGTGAGGCAGGAGGGACAAAATGATGAGCATTAGGACAGGGAGAGGCAGGAGAGGCAAAAGATGGGCATTACAACAGGGAGAGGAAGGAAGAGGGCAGAGGGTTGTAACTGTGGGAGACTCAATACTAAGCAGAATAAAATAGGGAAACAAAAACACAAGGAAAAGCAACAGGAAGGTGGAGTGTATGCCAGACATGACAGCAGAGAGGGTGGGTGCTATTAAACCAAAGTGTGCGGGACAGCATAAGGGGAAGCCTCACATTGTGATACATTTGGGAACCAATGATCTGGCAGGACGCGAGGTGAAGGTGGTACTGGAAAGGTTCAAGGAGCTGTGTGACATATGCAGATGGGTAGGACAATCGGTAGCTTTCCTGGAGGTACTGCCAGTCATGAGTGTCAGCACAGTTATAAAGCTGAGAACAGAAGAATTTAACTCATGGCTGGAGGATGGTGTGAGGCAAATGGATACGTGCTGGTGGGAGGCTGGGACAGGACCTGGGAGTGCAAGGACCTATATGATCCAGATAGGCTGCTCCTAAGTAGGGAAAGCACATGGGTACTGAAAGACAGATTGGAGAGTTACTTGACAGAAGTACTGGATTTAAACTGATGAAGAGGGGGCAGCAGAGGGCAAGGCACTCAGCACCAGGAGAGGGGGGCCTCCAGTGGATAGTCAAACAGAAGGGAGAGGGAATGGAGAGGGGGTAGTAAGGGAAGAGAAGGAGGAGATGGAAAGCCAAGGGAGGGCAGGAAGCACAGTGGGAAAGGGGGCAGTCTGAAAGGTAGTGTCCTTAAATGCTTGGAGTCTCTGCAACAAGGCAGAGGATCTGCAGGTGGTGATGGTAGAAGGGGAGGTGGACATAACGGAAACATGGTCAACCCAGCACCATGACTGGGACCTCAGTATCCTGGGATGCCAATTGCTAAGGAAGGACAGAGGGAAAGGCAGAAGGGGTGGAGTTTCTTTGCACATAAAGGAAAGGATACTGTGCACCAGGGAGGAGGGGGAGGCAGAAGCCCCATGGGTAAAGCTAAAAAGCTCCAGTGGGGGAACAATTAATTTGGGGGTGGTGTACAGATCACCTTCACAGGGCACAGAATTGGACAGGGATCTAGTGGACCAGATCAGAAAGGTAGGAGGGAAGGGGAACACTGTAATAGTTGGAGACTTCAGTCTACCTGGAATAGACTGGAGCACCCCAGCTACCTCTTGTCAGAGAGAGAAGCTCCTCCCGGATGCTATCCAGGAGTGTTCCATGATACAGGGTGTTACAGAGCCAACTAGGAAAGGGGCCATACAAAACCTAGTGTTATCAAATGGGGAGCAGGACCAGGAGGTAGAAGTGTAGGATCCCCTCAGAGGCAGTGACCACTGCACAGTGTAGTTTAACATCAGTTTGGGGAAGGAATTAGCCAAGACCAAAACTAGAATAGTGGACTTCAGTAAAATGGGGAAAAATACTAGAGTGGCACCTGGCCATGCTCAGACTAGAGATGGATGCGGATCAGAAATGGCCAGTCATCAAGAGGGGACTAATTGAGGCCACTGACACATGCACAAAGGCTCATAACAACAAATTTAAGGCTAAGAGATCCAGCTGGTTTTGTAGGAGGGAGGCAGGTAGAGTGAAGGAAAAGAGGTTTGCCTTCCTGAGGTACAAGAGGTCCTTGAGGGAGGAAGACAGAGAGGCTTATGCAGTGAAAGCTAGGGAGGCAGGGAAAGAGGTCCAGGCAGCCAAGGCAGTGCAAGAACTGAGACTGGTGCGGGGGATTAAAGATGGGGAAAAGGACTTCTTCCATTACATTAAGGAGAGGAGCACCAGAAGGGACAGGATTGAAAGGATAAAGAGGGAGGGAGGGAGGGTGGGCAGAAAAGTGTGAAGATCAGGTGGAGTTACTAAATGAGTATTTCTGCTCGGTCTTCACCAGTGAACAGGACAGGCCCATGCCACAGGGGATGGTTGGGGGTTGCCCTAGGGGAAGGGAGGAATATAATGGAGAAATTGGGGTTGAGATGGTCTTAAAAGGACTAAGGAAACTAAGGGTGGACAAGGTTCCTGGCCCAGATGGAGTACACCTAAGGGTCCTGAGAGAGATGGCGGAAGTACCTGCAGTACCCCGATGAACCTATTTAACACCTCGCTGGAAAAGGGGAGTACCACAGGACTGGTGAACAGCACATGTGATACCATTCCACAAGCATGAACCCAGGGAAGAACCAGGTAACTACAGGCCAGTCACCCTCTATAGTGGGCAAGTTGAGACCATACTTATGGAAAGGCTGGTGTCCTTCCTGGAGGCGAAAAGTCTCCAGGATGACAGGCAGCATGGGTTTGTCAGCAGAAGATCCTATCAAACAAACATGATAGACTTCTTCAACTGGGATACAAGGTCACTGGACAGGGGGCATGCAATGGACGTTCTGTACCTGGACTTTAGGAAGGCATTCAGTTCCGTGTCTCATGGCAAGCTGAGAAACCTGGGTAGGGGAAACAAACTGCTAAGGTGGATCATGAGCTGGCTGCAGGACAGGAACCAGAGGGTTGTGGCAGAGGGGAGAACTATCTAAACCTAGGCCTGTAGCCAGTGGGGTACCACAGGGCTCGGTACTCAGACCTGTACTGTTTAACATCTTTATTGGGGACATAGTAGAGGGTGTCAACAGTAAGATATGCCTTTTGAAGATGATACCAAGCTCTGTTGGAGGGTGGACACAGTGGAGGGGAGACCAGAACTAAAATAAGATCTTGCTAGGCTGGAGAAATGGTTGGGCATCAACACCAAGAAGTGCAAGGTCATGCACCTAGGAATCAGGAACCTAGGGGCCAGCTACTGGCTGAGGGGAGGTCAGGTGACCATCTCAGAAGAGAAAAAGGACTTAGGAGTGCTGGTCAGGGGTGACATGAACCACTCTGTGCAATGCCATAAGGCAGCAGCCAAAGCTAATAAAATGTTGAGCCGCATTGCTAGGGAGATCCCAGCAGAGAAGACATCAAAAAAGCAGTGATACACACAGTAAAACATCTCCATTGGAAAAATGTGGTTTATTTAGACATACATAGTTGGTTCCCTGGTGCTTTGAGGGCTATGCACCTCTTCATCAGGGGGGTCTCTGGTGAGACCCCAGCTGGAGTACTGTATACAGTTCTGGTGCCCTTATCTAAAGAAGGATGTCAGTCTATTGGAGGGTGTCCAGTGAATGGCTACCAAGATAATCCAGGGCATGGGGGATAAAACATATGAGAAGAGGCTGAAGGAGCTCAACATGTACTCCCTGGAGGACAGAAGAGAGAAGGGAGACATGATAGAAACCTTCAAGTACCTCAAAGATACAAACAGGGTTTAAACAGAGGGTTTTTACAACCTGAGAAAGAGGTTACTACAAGAGGGCCTGAAGCTGGTGGGGGGTAGATGTAAAAAGGAGAACAGGAGATGCTTTTTCATGGAAAGGGTGGTTAAGGGGGAGAACAAGCTGCTGGAAGAGGTGGTAGCAGTGAATACAGTAGACTGCTTCAGAGGGGGGTTGGACAGGGTGAAGAAAGAAATCAGGATGGGAGGAAGCAGCTCTGAGAAGGGGAGGGGAGTGTGTGGGGGTGTGTGTTTGGGGGGAAGTGGATAACTCCAGGAAGAGTAGGTGGTGGCAGCTTCAGAGATTTAAGTTGAGCTGCACACTCAAGCAGACTAGATAGATCATTATGGCCTGATTCTGCTGGCAATTTCATATGTTCTCATCAAAGAGTTTAAATATACTTCCCAGCCCATAAAGACTCAGCCCTTAATCTTGTGTCTCACTATTCCCCTTGGGAGTGCATTAAAATCCTTTAAATTCACACCCTGTTGTTGCTTATTAATTACAAATACACGCATATATATGTAGTAGATAAACCACTATGAGGTGTGTGGCCGCACTCTGATATACGCACGTCTTGCTGTGCGTTCTTATGCACAAGGCCGCAGGCTGAGTGCGTCAACCACCCAAGGCATGCATATATCAGAGCACGACCACACACCTCAGAGTAGTTTGTCTATCTTACAAAATGTCAAAATTGTTTTGGAGGGGGGTAAAAGTGCAGGTGTGCGGTCCTGCACTGCTATATGCACGGTCATGTGATGTGTTCTAGAAAATCAGCAGACATAATTTTTCCTACCCATTTTATAAATATCTATATATATATATATATATATATATATATATAGATAGATAGATAGATAGATAGATAGATAGATAGATTTTCCATATTCACTGCTGACCATCATTTATCCTATAGATATATATATATATATCTATAGGATAAATGATGGTCAGCAGTGGAATATGGAAAATATTCACACTCCTGCAGAGTGAGCTCTGGATATTTCATTAGTGCCGAAGGCACAAGTGAAATATACAGTGCCCATGATGCAGGAGTGAGAATATTTTCCATATTCCATGATCTGCCCATCATGTGTGCTATTTATACCATGGAGGTGAGACCAATTTCAATGAGAGAGATATGTTTGTTGTTATGAGGATCATATCACTTTAAATGATGCTGGTGCTGTGGTAGTGTGTGTGTGTGTGTGTGTGTGTGTGAACTTTTATGAATGGGTTGTTGTAGTGAGCTGTTGTTGGTTGGTATGTGGGTGTGGGTCTTAATTAGGTGCGTTGTGTTTTAATAATTGGTCGACTGAGGGAGGTTCTGTTCTGTGACAATGAGTAAGATGGTAATGATTTCTTTTGGCAGGTTTGTGTCTTCATGTTTGGCTGTTTAAGATTTATTTAAACATTTCAGGCATCATCTGTTTGGTTCTGCAATGTACTAAACTTGGGTTTTGAAATACAGCACAAGAGATTTGGAGATTGTTACAATTAGAAGAAGTATTGCAGCTGACTGTCATTATCTATCTTAATTGTGTTAATTTCAGTGTAGGGCCTGTTTTAGAACTCAGCAAATTACTGGGGTGTTTCTTAGTGTTTTCAGATACAGGTGAGTGATGTCAGCAGAGTAGGTATAAATGGTATTTATTTTAACTCTGCTGATGTCATCAGGATTTATTTCACTCCAGTGAAAATAACATGGTTTGTTTCACTGGAATTGGTCTCACCCCCATGATATAAATATATATCATATATATAATAATTGGTGAGCACTTTTTTCTTATTGCTCAGCTAGTTAATATTTTTCCTTAATAACCCACAGATTAATACAACATTCACGTGTTACATCTATCAAGCATTGTGCTTCTTCATTGGCTCTCGTTCACTTTGTGGGTGGACTAAACCATTCTGCAAACATGGCGGCTCCACCAGTGCTTACTGAGGATCCACCAAAACTTTTAACTTGCCTTAGCATCTCTTTTTTTTTTAATAATCTAAGTGATTCTTCATAGTTTAAATTAAAAAAAGAAACCTATATCTGGTTGATCCTGCTGCTTGACTAGTTCAAGCTATAGTACGAGGAGGAATGGGGCCATCGCTGTGAATAAGGACAGGACGGATTCCTTACAATACTATGTAAGTACGATTGTAACTCCAAAGTAAATAACAAAAAATAAATAAATTAAATTAAAATTAATAAAAAGGAGACAAGGCAAGACAGAGTGTGTGCACGCGCGTGTGTGTGTGTGTGTGTGTGTCAGTGACATAGAAGATCTCAGGACCCAGGATGGAAAAAGTGCTCCCCAAATACTATATAAAATAAAAGATGGGGAAGTGTCAGAAACTCATTCTATGACACCCTTGGTGTGGAATACTTTAATAAACTGTTTATGTAGCATCCCACACCACGGGTGTGCATTAAATTCTTGTAACACACACTTCCCCATCCTTTATTTTATACATATATATATATATATATATATATAGAGAGAGAGAGAGAGAGAGAGAGGGATATGTCATAGAAACAACATAGAATTTGATGGCAGATAAGGACCACTTGGTCCACCTAGTCTGCCCATTTCCCTACCTAACAGATAAGCTGCAGATCCTAGTTAATCAACAGCCTACTTCCTCCTACCCTCCACTAGAATTGCCTTATGTCTGTCCCATGCATTCTTGAATTCCCCCACTGTTTTTGACTCCATGACCTCATCAGGAAGGCTGTTCCATGCATCCACAACTCTGTCCATGAAAAAAATACTTCATCACATTACCTCTGTGCCATCCCCCCTCTATTCTGCTCCCTAGTTCTTGCACATCTCTTTTTCTGAAAGATGCTGCTCTCTTGGACTTTGTTGATTCCCTCAAGGTACTTGAAAGTTTCTATCATGTCCCCCCCCCTTTCCTCAAGGGTATACATATTAAGCTCATTTAGTCTCTCTTCACATGTCTTCTAGTGCAGACCCTACATCATTTTGGTTGCCATCCTCTGGACAGCCTCCACCCTGTCTGTCTTTGCGGAGATGGGGTCTCCAGAATCGCATGCAGTACTCCAGATGCGGTTTCACCAACTGTCTGTACAGAGTGATAACAACTTTTTGTTTTCTACTGGTGATGCCTCTCCCTATGCATCCCAGTATCCTGCCAGCTCTCCATACTGCCTTCTCACATTGCTTGCCCAAATTTAGATAATCTAATATAACTACCCCCAGATCCCTTTCCATTTTTGTTGTTGTCAGTATCTCACCCCCATTGTGTACTCCTCCCTTGGGTTTGTGTTTCCTAGGTGCATTACTTTGCACTTCTTTGCATTGAATTTAAGCTGCCATACATTTGACCATTCCTCCAACCTTGCCAAGTCCCTTCTCATCCTTCCCACCCCACCTTGTGTATCAACCCTGTTGCAGATCTTTGTGTCATCTACAAAGAGACATCTGCAATGTCACTTATAAGACATTAAAAAGGACCGGACCCAGTACTGAACCCTGTGGTACCCCACTAGTAACCCCCCTTTCTTCACTGTGGACTCCATTTACTATTACCCTCTGCGTCCTGTTGTCCAGCCAATGTTTTATCCAGGCTACTACCCTGGGACCCACTCCCAGGCTGGCTAATTTGTTTATTAACCTTTTGTGCGTGACTGTGTCAAATGCCTTGCTAAAGTTTAGGTAGGCCATGTCCACAGCCCTTCCCTGGTCTACTACTTTGGTCACCCAGTCAAAGAAATTGATTAGATTCAACATGACTTTCCTGCCGTGAATCCATGCTGCCTTGGGTCCTGTGCCCAACTGGCCTTGATTATCATTTTCCCTACCACTGAGGTCAAACTGACAGGTCTGTAGTTTCCTGCCTCTGTCTTGCTGCCACTTTTGTGAAGGAGAATCACATCTGCCCTCCTCCAGTTCTCAGGTACCACACCATCTTCCCATGATTTGTTAAAAATGGTAGTCAATGGTGTTACTAGTTTTCCCCTTAGTTCTTTTACAATTCTGGGGTGAATCCCACCATGCCCCATTGCTTTGTCTACCTTGAGTTTTAGGAGTTCTTTCAGAACCCTTTCTTCTGTGAAAAGACTGATATCGACCCCACTATCCAGAGTGCTTCTATTGACTGGATGAGGTACCTCCTCTTCCTTTGTGAATACTGAGCAGAAGTATTCATTCAATATCCCTGCTTTTTCACTGTCTCTCTCTGCCCACCCACCCTCCTCTTTATTCAGCCTCTGTATCCCTCCCTTTGTTTTCTTTGCTCCGTAATGTACCTATAAAGATTTTATCCCCCTTCTTTTTCCATTTAAACTTTATTAATACATTTTCCATTCTAAACGACAGTTACAATGAGAGTAAGATACAATGCAACCAATTACAGGAACATAACTGCTCAACCCACCCATCCCACCCCTCCCTCCTTTACAGCAGCAATTACTCTGTACAACCCCTAAGTGCCAAGCTCATTCCCAAAGAACCTATGAGAAATTTTGAAATATGACATCATTACGATTGAGCCAGTGAGATTAAGGAGTGAAGGGGATCCCATATTTTGGTATATACCGCGAGTCTATTGTGAAGACTGGCAATCGCCTTTTCTGTTTGAAGGTTAGCAAGAATTTCATGCAACCATTCTTGAAAGGTTGGAGTGGATTTGTCTTTCCAATGACATAAGATAAGCTTCTTAACAGATAAGGCAATCACAGAAATATGAAATTTCCTTACTTTAACCCTGACAGAAGACAGGTCCCCTAAAAGGCATATATCAGACTTAAAATACTCTTGAAGACCCAGTAAGGGATCCAGGGAAATCCTGATTGAATCCCATAAAAGGGAAATTTTGGGACAGGACCAGAACATGTGAAGAAGTGTTCCTTCTTCCCGCATACACTTAATATATATATTGGAATCCAAAAAAAAACAATTTCTTTAGTTTTACAGGAGTGCAATACACCTTGTGTAGTATATGATATTGCATGAGGCACAATCTGTCTTGAGAAACATACAGTATTTATGGCAGAATCTCCACAGAGACTGCCACTCCAGATGATACTGAGGAAGAACTGAATTCCAGAATCGAGTGGGTCCAAAAGAGTCTCCATATCTTTTATGAAACAGAACTCGATATAATTTAGATACGGCACCTGAAGATCCAGTGAGTCAGGAGACCTCAGGTATCAGGTCTGAGACCATCTGGGAGGGGGGAATGTTTCCAAAAGCTATTGTGAGTAAGTGTCTTAACTGCATAACTTTGAAGTAAGAGGAAACCGGAATGAGAAATTTCTTGATAATATCACCTGCAGACAGCCATTGCCCCTCATCATCCACCAAAGAAAACAGTTTCCCATCTCCCAGTTGGGGTAGCCATTTACAGGAAATCTGCTTCTTATTGATAGTGAAGGATGGGGAGTTCCAAATAGACTGAGCTAGATCTGCCTGAGGGGTATAATGTAAAAATGAACATAATTGTTCATATACCCTTAGTGAAATACCTACTGTGGGGCATTCCTCAACTATATGTACCTGGGACATTTTAAGGTAAAATAAGGTTAGGGGATCTAGATTCTTAGATCTAATTGTGTCCAATTCGATCCTGAGCCATACCGGTTGTTCCTTTTCAGGGCCAGGGGATACCCATCTCAAACATTTTACTAAATGACTGGCCCAGTAGTATATAGCCAAATGAGGAATCCGCAAACCCCCCTCAAATTTTGGAGCAGCTAATTTATAATAGGCCAAATGGGGATACTTATCTGCCCAGATAAATCTAGTGAATATGCCATATAATTTTTTAAACCAGAGTAAAGGGATAAAAGTATTGAGAAGAGATAAGGGGTAAAAAATTCTAGGCAAAAACATTCATCTTGATTATGTTGATCCTGCCCCATAATGATATGGGAAGTTTGGACCACCTGTCGAGGTCATGGATAATAAGCTGTGAGAGAGAATCAAGATTATCCTTAAACCATGTTAGGGGATTACAGGATAATTTAATACCCAAATACTTACATGACTTGGGAGTCCAACATAGACCTAAGGGACTACATAGAAACATAGATTTTGACGGCAGATAAGGACCGCTTGCTCCACCCAGTCTGCCCATTTCCCTACTTAATGGATAAGCTGCAGATCCTAGTTAACCAGCAGCCTACTTCTTCCTACCCCAACCCCCTAGAATTGCCTTATGAATGTCCCATGCATGCTTGAATTCCACCACTGTTTTTGACTCCACAACTTCCTCCGGAAGGCCGTTCCATGCATCCACAACCCTCTCTGTGAAAAAATACTTCCTTAAATTACCTCTGAGCCACCCCCCTTCTATCTACAAATTGTGCCCCCTTGTTCTTGCACATCTCTTTTTTTGAAAGATGCTACCCTCTTGGACTTTGTTGATTCCCTTGAGGTACTTGAAAGTTTCTATCATGTCCCCCCTCTCCCTTCTTTCCTCGAGGCTATACATATTTATCTCCTAAGTCTCTCTTCATATGTCAGCTTCCATCCTGTCTATGTCTTTGCGGAGATTGGGTTTACAGAACTGCATGCACTACTCCGGATGGTGTCTCACCATCTGTCTGTACAGAGGGATAATAACTTCCTGTTTTCTACTGGTGATGCCTCTCCCTATGCATCCCAGTATCCCCACAGCCCTCCTTGCTGCCCTCTCACATTGCTTGCCCATCTTTAGGTCATCTGAAATGACTACCCCCAGGTCCCTTTCCATTTTTGTTGTTGTTTGTATCTCACCCCCCATTGTGTACTCTTCCCTTGGGTTTTTGTTTCCCAGGCGCATTACCTTGCACTTCTTAGCATTGAATCTAAGCTGCCATACATTTGACCATTCCTCTAACCTTGCCAAGTCCCTTCTCATCCTTTCCACCCCACCTTGTGCATCAACTCTGTTGTAGTTCTTTGTGTCATCTGCAAAGAGACATAATTTTCCTTCCAGTCCCTCTGCAATGTTGCTTATAAAGACATTGAAGAGGACCGGTCCTAATACTGAACCCTGTGGTACCCCACTAGTAACCCCCCTTTCTTCAGAGTGGACTCCATTTACTATTACTCTCTGTGTCCTATTCTCCATCCAATTCTTTACCCAGGCTGTCATCTTGGGACCCAATCCCAGGCTGGCTAACTTGTATATTAATCTTTTGTGTGGGACTGTGTCAAATGCCTTGCTAAAGTCTAGGTAGGCCATGTCCACAGTCCCTCCCTGATCTACTACTTTGGTCACCCAGTCAAAGAAATCTATCAGATTTGTCTGGCATGACCTTCCCACTGTGAATCCATGCTGCCTTGGGTCCTGTGCCCCTCTGGCCTCTAGATACTCAACAATTCTTTCCTTCAGAAGTGAGTCCATCATTTTCCCTACCACTGAGGTTAAACTAACAGGTCTGTAGTTTCCTGCTTCTGCCTTGCTTCCACTTTTGTGAAGGGGAATCATATCTGCCCTTCTCCAGTCTTCGGGTACCACCCCATCCTCCCATGATTTGTTAAAGAGGGTAGTCAATGGTGTCACTAGTTCTACCCTTAGTTCTTTTAGAATTCTGGGATGAATCCCAGCAGGCCCAATTGCTTTGTCCACCTTCAGTTTTAAGAGTTCTTTCAGAACCCCTTCTTTTGTAAATGGGCTGGTATCAACTTCTGTATCCAGAGTGTTTCTACTGTTTGTTTTAGGTACCTCCCCCACTTCCTTTGTAAATACTGAGCAAAAATATTTGTTTAGTATCTCTGCCTTTTCACAGTCACCCTCTGCCCACCCACCCTCCTCCCTTTATTAAGCCTCACTAACCCTCCTTTGGTCTTCCTTCACTCCTGATGTACCTATAAAGGTTTTATCCCCCTTCTTAACTGAGTTGGTTATCCTTTCCTTGGTTTGGGCCTTTGCTGTTCTGACTGCCTTCCCAGCTTTCTTTTGCTTTAACTGATTCAGTTCTCTGTCCTGCTCCTTCTGTGATTACTTGTACTTCCTGAATGCTTTCTTTTTCTCTTGAACCTTCACTGCCACTTCTTTTGAGAACCATAGTGGTTTCTTACATCATTTCATTTTGTTTATTTGCTTCACGCAAAGGCTTGTTACCTCTGTGATGGCAGTTTTTATTATTCCCCATTGTTCTTCCACCCCTCCTTCCTGCCCATTTGCTAGTGCATTCCTTAGGCACTCACCCATTTTGGCAAAGTCAGCCCTCCTAAAGTCCAGTACTTTTGCATTTGTATGGCTTGACTCTATTGCTGTGTTTATTGTGAACCATACTGTTCGATGGTCGCTAGTTCCCAGATGGCTACCCACTTCTACATCTGTGATCCTCTCTTCATCTCCATTTGAGAGAACCAGGTCTAAGATTGCTCCCTCTCGAGTTGGCTCCAATACTAGTTTTCTAAGGCATGCCCCCTGTAGGGCATCTAGAATAACCCCAATCTTCGAAGTGGCTGCTGCAACTGCACTCCAGTTAACATGTGGCATATTCAGATCACCCATCAGCAATATCTCCCCTTTTTCTGCCATTCTAAGTATTCTTTCTATCATTTCCTTGTCCATTTCCTCCCCCTGAGAAGGGGGTCTGTATACAACCCCTGTGCGGATTGTGGTGCCATTGTCGGTCTCCAAATTTACCCACAGTGCTTCTTCTCCTCCCTGTTTTCCCTTTTGTTCGGTTGCTTTGATTCCTTCCCTTATGTAAAGAGCTACTCCTCCTCCTCTTTTACCCTCCCTGTCCCTCCTGTAGATAGTGTATCCTGGTATGTTTACATCCCAGTCATGGTATTGTGTGTACTATGTTTCTGTGACTGCCATGATATCCAGATGTTCCTCCTCCATCAAGGCCACTAATTCAGGAAGCTTGGCTAATATCATTCTTGAATACCTTATGGTTTAATGGAAAGAACAGAGATTTACTAGCATTCAACTTGTAATTGGACAATTCACTAAATCTTGCTATTTCATTCAATAAAACCAGTACAGAAGATACCGGGTGGGATAATGTATCAACAAATCATCTGCATATGCGGTGACTTTAATTTCATGACACCCAACCCAAATGCCTTGTATAGAGGTGTTATTGAGAATATTTTGAATGAGGGGTTCCAGATATAAATTAAATAACAGAGCAGATAGGGGGAAACCCTGTCTAGTCCCTGAATGGAGTGGAAAAGATTTAGAGAAGGCCCCGTTCACCGAAATTCTTGCTGTGGGGGTTTTATATAGTGTGGCAATCCAGGATATAAATACAAGAGGAAATTGAAAAGCTTCCAAAACACTGAACAAAAAACTCCAATTTACACGATCAAATGCATTCTCAGCATCCAGGGAGACCAGACCTGCAGGGAACTCGGCATCCCTGGTAGCCGAGAAGACATGAGATAATGTACTCAAATGATCAGCTGATGAGCACCCTTTCATAAATCCTACCTGATTCATACCTATTAACTCAGGGAGAACTACGGTTAGCCTATTGGCTAAAATCTTCTAAAGGCTTTTTATGTCTTGGTTTAGAAGAGATATGGGTCTGTAGCTTTGGACAAGCTCTAGGTCCTTCTCTGGTTTAGGGAGAAGTACAATCAAGGCCTCAAAGAGATAAGAATCAACCTCTGCCCTGGATAAGATATATTGGAATAATTGATTAAGTACTGGTAGTAAAAGATCCCGAAACACTTTGTAAAATAGGGAGGAGAATCCATCAGGGCTGAGAGCTTTATCTGAGGGTAATCCGCTAATGACCTCAGCAATTTCTTCTGTGATATGGAGAGACCAGAAAATCCTTGTGATATACTGAAAGGGAGGGCAAATGGGAATCCCTCAGATACTTCTCCGTGCTCCCAGGACAGGGAGGGTGCTCCATATCACTATACAGCATTTTATAGTGTAAGGTAAATTCTTGAACTATCTCAGTAGGAGATATTTTCAGAGACCCATCAGCTAATGCCCTAATTGGAGGGATGAATCTCGCAGATTCTTGTTGCTTGATACAGAGTGCCAATAGGCGCCCGTCCTTCTCTCCCTGATCTGTGTAACTGGCTCTAATACGAATAATACTGTAGCTAATTCTGCTTTTTCCAGGAGTAACTCTAAATATCTGTCTCTCAGCAATAAGAGCTTCCTCCTGTCTTCTTCTGGAGCATTAACTGAAATGGTAGTTTCGGGTGACCGAATTTAGGATAGTAATGATAATAGTTCTTTCTCCATTGCCCTTTTCCTACTCACCGCCATACTAATAAGGATCCCTCTCATGTAGGCCTTAAAGGCCCCCCATATAATATCCAGTTTTGCACTGTCTAAGGGGTTGGATAAAAAAAAGCCTCAATTTGCTCCCTTATGAGCTTGCAGTACTTAGAATCCTTAAGAAATTGTTCATTAAGTTTCCATCTTGTTTCCCTATTTGGTAAGTCCTGGAATGCCAGTTTGCATAGCACCAATGAATGATCAGAGACAGGGCCAGGTTGGATCGAAGAGGTCTTAACCCCCGGTAGGAGAGCCTGAGAAATAAGAATATAGTCAATGCGGGACTGCGAGCCATTGACCTGAAAGTGAACTCCTTAGAGTCTGGAAATAGAACTCACCAGACAACACAGAGCCTGCATTGATCCAATAAATCTTTAAGAGCCCTCTGTCCTGGAGAAACCGCTCCTGACCCACTACCTGATTTGTCCAGATTAGAATCTACAACTTGATTAAAGTCACCTCCCAAAATAATCCTAATGGGAAGCAAAGGCAGGATTATGTTTATGAGTCTCATAAAACCCCAGGATCATCCACATTAGGACCATATATATTGCCAAGTAAAAGTGGGACTGACCAGAGAGTAACTTTAACTAGGACAAACCTACCCTCGGGGTCTTTGATAACTTGTGTAGAGACAAAGGGAATGCCCCTGTAAATAATAAGCATGACCCCACAGCTATTGGTAGAACCCTGAGCATCGTACACCATCCCCACCTGCTGTCTCTTTAACTGTGAAGCTTCCGCTTCTAATAAATGGGATTCCTGTAGGAAAGTTATCTGTAAGTGTAATAGGCTTACATGTTTGAGAACCTGATATTGTTTAGGTTTTTTCCTGATCCCCTTAACATTCCACGTAGCAAAAGTCACTTCCTTGGCCACCTAATAATAATTGCTAAGTTTATTAGGTTCAGCCCTGCACTCAGAATATATATTACATGTAACCTAACCCCACAAGTTGCTGCTGTAAGGCCCTCCTGCCACCTGAACCCACTCACAATTAACCAGTTTTTAAACCCCCCATGAACCCCCACCCCCAACAAGAACCCGTATCCCCCCCTCCAACCCCCAAACTGTCACAAGCAATGTTTAGCACAGTACTGGGTCATTTCCTCCTTTTCCTGCCCCCCGATAATATACCTCTGCTAATGACAAACCACTTATATCTCAAGATGCATGTATAAGTTGCAAACGATAATAGTTAGCCCTTAACACCTAAAGAGCAGTCCTGGGCTTCCAGTACCTGTATGCGCATGATTATTAATCTAATAGGACCAGGGAAAATGAAACAAACTGCCAAAATCGTGAGTATGACAGGTATCCTCACAAACCAGAATGAGAATTAGAGGTTACCTTGCCCCAAAAGAGAACTATACCAAGACCAGAGCCAGAGGAAAAAACTGATAAAGGGAGATAGCCCCAATCTCGAGCTGAGAACAAAAAACGAGCCAAATATTGAAAACGAGACCCTGAAAAGAGAAAACTGAGAAACGTGTCTTCCCTGAGGCTTCTGGCCCCTAATTCCAAAAGTACCCCCTGAAAAAATTGGAGTAGCACAAGGACTAGGAGAGACCCTTCTCAAAATCAAAGCCACTCGGGCGTATATTAGTTAGGCATGCTGCGCCCTCTTGTGGTCATCCCCCAATCCTAACAGGGTATATCTGAATGCCAATGAAAGCCCGAAACCACTCTGGTGCCTACCAAACTGAAACATGAAGACTACTCCTATAATCAACTACCCAAAACTTCCCCCCTGTATGCGACCCCTCAAAACCGAATACAGCAACATCCAAATTATATTCCTAAGTGAGCCATCCCCAGGACCCTGAAAGGCCTCGCCCTGAACCAAAATTAACACTAGGAAGCCAGGGTTTGAGAGATTGTTAATGATTAGGCCATGCACAGGGTAGCACAGTTCCAGATGAGAGAATGAATAAGTCCAAATACAGCTCGTGGAAAATATTTTCTCCGAGAGAAAAAAGAGTAACAGTTCCAACAACAGCTCTCAGTAATTCCTGATACTTTAGCAAGAACTCTCAGGACTCCCGGAACAAGTCTGGTAACATAGATTTAAGGCTTAACAGGGCAGCTTCAGGATCATCATAATTAAACCAGGAACCATTTACTGAGACTTGTAACCTGGCTGGATACCCCATCCTAAATTTCAAACCTGCTGCGATGATCTTAGATACAATAGGATGAAACGCTTTCTGCTTCAGATGGACCGAACCAGGGAGATCTTGCACGATTCTCAGCTTTGCATTCTCCCAACGAACCTCTTGTAAAGCCCTCACTTTCTGCAAGAAATGCTGCTTTTCCAAATAATTCAAGAAGTGGCAAATAATAGGACGGGGGGAGCATCCGGAGAAGGCTTTGGTCACAGAGACCTATAAGCTCGCTCCATCATGTACACTGGGCCGAAGGGAGAGGGACCAGCAACCCATTCCACCAGTTTCTGTGCAAAAACAACAGCATGCTGGCCCTCTTCACCTTCTGGTAGCCCTAGTATTATGACATTATTTCTGCGGCTACGGCCCTCCAAATCTTCAAGTTTAGCCTCTAAGTGAGACAACTTCTGTCTCGTTGATGCCAATTCAGGATCCAGGCTTTCCAGCTTCTTCTCCATCAAGACTATACGAGCTGTATTATCAGAGGCTGTGAGCGAAACTTCATCCAATTTTCTTGAGAGGGTTTTCAGATCAATCGCCATATCTTTCATCTCTTCTCAAAAAGGTTTAAACTCTTCTAAGAACCTATTAAGTGTTAAAGGTTCTTGTTCCCCAGCTTGACACAAAGGATCAGGCTTGTCTGGCCCACTCGAGGCTCGGGATTTCTTTGGGGCCTTTTCAGGAGTAGCGGGGGGGGGGGTCTGCGGGGCTTTCTTCTTGTAAGCCTCCATCTACCAATCTGACACCCAAAACCGGTTCACAAGATGTTTAAGCGATAGAAGAATTCATGGGCAGAGGAATTAGAGAAGATTAAACGTCTAAAAAAGACGAATTAATACTCGGGAGGCAGGAGCTTAGCGGAGGAGCTTCTACTCAGCATTCTGCATCACGTGATCCCTCCTTTATCCCCCTTCTTAACTGAGTTGGCAATCTTTTCCTTGGTTTGGGCCTTTGCTATTCTGATTGCCTTCCCTGCTTCCTTCTGCTTTTACTGGTACAGTTCTCTGTCCTGCTTCTTCTGTGTTTCCTTATACTTCCTGAATGCTATCTTTTTCTCCATAACCTTCCCTGCCACCTCTTTTGAGAACCATAGTGTTTTTTTTCATTCATTTTGATTTGTTTATTTGCTTCAGACAAAGGCTTGTTGCCTCTGTGATGGCAGTTTTCATGTTTCCCCATTGTTGCTCCATCCCTCCTCCTTGCCTATTTGTTAGTGCTTTTCTGAGGCACTCTCCCATTTTGAGAAAATCAGCCCTCCTGAAGTCCAGTACCTTCACTTTTGTATGGCTTGACTCTACAGCTGAGTTTATCATGAACCACACTATCTGGTGGTCACTTGTTCCCAGATGGCTACCCACTTCTAGATTTGAGATCCTCTCTCCATCCCCATTTGAGAGTACTAGGTCTAAGATTGCTCCCTCCTGAGTGGGTTCCAAAACTAGCTGTCTGAGGCATGCCCCCTGTATGGCATCGAGAATGGCCCAGCTCTTGGATGTGGCTGCAGCAAAGGTGCTCCAGTTAACATCTGGAATATTTAGGTTCCCAATAAGCAATATATCCCCTTTCTCTGCCATCCTAAGGATACCTTCTATCATTTCCTTGTCCATTTTCTCCATCTGAGGTGGAGTTCTGTATACAACCCCCCTGCGGATTGTGGTGCCATTTCCAGTCTCCATGGTGACCCACAGTACCTCCTCTCCTCCCTGTTTACCCTTTAGTTCTGTTGCTTTGATCTCTTCCATTACATAGAGAGCTACTCCTCCTCCTCTTCTTCTACCCTCCCTGTCCCTCCTGTAGATTGTGTACCCTGGTATCTTGACATCTCAGTCATAGTTCTCTGTGTACCATGTTTCTGTGACTGCCACAATATCCAGTCATCCCTCTTCCATCAAGGCCACCAGTTCAGAAAGGTTGTTACCTAGACTGTGGGCATTGGTACTCATTACCCTCCATTTTATGATGGCCTTACCCCTTTTTGCCCCATCCCTATCCTTACTGCTTTTGTCTTTTTTTCCATTTACCCCTGCCCTTCTCCCTATCGACTTCTCTATCTTGGTATTTACCTCACTAACTACCCTGATTTTTAGGGGGGGCCTAGGATTTCCCTTCTCCTTTTCAGTGTCTCCCCCATTGGCTAGTTTAAATGCTTGCCAATGAAGCATTTAAACCTATCATCTAGGATTCTGGTTCCCCTCCTGGCCAGATGCAGATCGTTGCTCCCCAATAGGCTTACATCCCTCAAGGTGGACCCTTAGTCCCAATGAAGTCAAAACCCTGAGCTCTGCACCAGTTTTTCAACCATTGATTGAATCTCATGTTGCAGAGCACCCTAGCCTCACCCATAACATAGACAGGCAGCACCTCAGAGAAGGTTACTGTGCATGCTACTTGTCTAATGCCCCTACCTAACTCCACAGACTCCTCCTGCACTGCTCTGATCCCTTTCCCAGCCAGGTCATTTGTCCCTAGGTGGACAATGACATCCAGCTCCCTTTCCCATGTGGCTGCTCATGCGATCCTGAGGATTCGCTCCCTGTCCTTCCAAGCCATGGTGCCAGTAATGGGTAGGAGTGTGATATGGATAATATTCTCACTCCTGCAAAGTGAGCTCTGGATACTCACTAGTGCCGAAGGCACAAATGAGAGTATCCAGAGCTCATGATGCAGGAGAGAGAATATTTTCCATAGCACACGATCTACATATTACATGTGCTATTTATACAATGGTGGTGAGAGTTTCAGAAAAATAGTTATGTTTTCCTGTGTCCTTTTCACTGTGTCTTCTTTTATTTTATTGTTTGGTAACTAGGCAAGTTTTTAGAGGTGACTAGGGAGCACTGGGCAGTTAAGTGACTTGTTCAGAGTCACACAGTGTGGAAATGGAGGTTGTGAGAATCAAACCCAGGTCTGGTGTGTTGGATGTACCAAGCTTGCTCAAAGCTCATTACTGTAACCTCTAGGCTATATTGAGAGCACTGTTTGTGTGTGCTCTGAGTGTGTATAAGTGTTTCTGAATGGGCTGGGAGTGTTAGAAAAACTATGGGAAAGAGGTGAATGTGTTTGGTAATGCCAACTGAGTTAGTTTCAACTAGCACTGAGAAACAGAAACTCTGAGGCACTGTCATTTAGAATGCAGGTTTTCTTATAAATGAGAGAAGCATATTAATGGGCTTGGAGTTTTACAAACATTGTGGGAAACAGCTGAATGTCCTTTGCAGTATTAATTGAGTTACTTGCAAGTAGCAGTGAGAAACAGATTTGTGAACAGTTCAATTTAGAATGCAGGCTGTAGTGAGTGAGTGAGTGGTGACATCAGCAGAGTATGTATATTTGTCAGATATTTTAACTCTGGTGATGTCATCATCAGATATCACACTCCAGTTGAAATAACCTAGTTTATCACACTGATATTGCTCTCACCCCCATTGTATAAATTATAGTGGCAAGGTAATGCAACTATAGTTAGGGTTGAGTACCCCATTTAAGGTTAAAGTGAGAAATTTTCCACCTTAATAACTTTGCCACCATATGACAAATTTACCTGTAAGTTGGTAGGCACAGAGCAGTATCATAGATCTTGGGATCTGCCAAGTTTTGTACCAGTCGGATATATGGTTGCAGAGTTATTAAGCAACATTCTGTAGCGCATTTACGCTTTTTTGTGCATTCTTTGCTCTCGCCTATAGGTCGCAGTTTGCGTGACTGGGCCAAAAACTTCTGAGAACATGCGACCGAGGTCCCCAGTGTGCCTTTTGAAGATTTCATGGAACAATATTGAACTGTTCAAAGGTTATTCAAAAAACAATTTTCCCATTATAGTCAATGGGAAAAGTTAACAAAAAGTTTGACAGTGCTGCAAATGCGTATTTTAATGTTGCAAGGCCCCAGCAGTGTCGAAAATCACCATTTTGTCTTCAGTTACTGATCACAGAAATGTTTGGCATTTAAAATTTGGACACTCTAGGGACACAATTCTTTTTGTGTTTACCTAGTCGGACCCTGAGGATGCTAGGCGTGTCTTTATTTTGGGGTTAAATACCACAGAAATATGTTTTTGAAATTTTTGGGAAAAGTAGTGTGGCAAAGCAATGTCGCACATGTGACACTTTTGTGATTTTTTTTTCGAAAGTGTCATGATTTGCGACACTACTATTCAACACTATGGGGAAAATAACAGGAATTCTTTGCCACCCTGCCGCAAAACACTGGTTTGGTCTTTTTGGCTGAAATTTGGAGGGAAGACAGACAACATCCCTCAGATGTGCCTTTTGGTGGTTTGTTGACAAAATATTGCATGGATGGAAAGGTTTGGTGATCTGAAGTTGACACTTTTTCCCCATAGACTAACATTGCGGCGTCTGCCGTGCCTTTTGGGGCCTGTATCTCAGAAATGCTTTATGATACGGACTTTTCATAGCAAAAATACTTTGTCCCTTGTTGGGGCTAAGTGCAAAACTAGTCAGGAAAGTCATAAATAATATGAAATTTAAATTATTTTTTCCATGTCATACGGTTCCTGAGATATAAGCAATTTAGTATTCCAAGTGCTCATTTTGTGGTCCAAGGTCCATTATTATGCATGCATGCTTTGTACTCACTGTGTTTCTCTATACAGCTGTTGGGGAAAACCAGGGTGTGCACTTCTGTTACTGTTATACTTAGCATTTCCACTTGCATTTCTGTACCCATTTGCGTTAGCATTCCCATGTATGCCACTGTGTGCATTACCCTTTGCGTTTTCATTTGTGCTTGTGTTTGCGATACTGTTAACATTTGCTTTTCCACTACTGTTTGTGTTTCCATTTGCGTCACCGTGAGTATTTGCCGCCGCCCTTCCATTTGTGTTTGTCTTTCATTTGGCATCATCGTTGCTATTACTGTTACCATTTGCTTTTCCAATTTCATTACCATGACCATGTGCGTTACGGTTTGCGTTTGCATATGTGCTTGCATTTGCATTTCTGTTTCCTTTGGCATTATTGTTGCGGTTACTGTTACCATTTGATTTTCCAATTGCGGTACCATGACCATGCATGTTACCAGTTGCTTTTCTCTATGCATTTGCATTTGCGTCTCCATTTCCGTTACTGTTCACTTGTGTTTCTGTTACCATTTGCGTTACCATTTACATTTGCATCACCATCTGTATTACCATTTGCGCTTGCATTTGCATTTCACTTACTGTTACTATGTGACCAAAAATCACGTGGTGGGAACATGGGGCCCAAAGGGCCCGTGCTTCCCCACCACCACATTGCATTCATTATTTATAGTCCTCATTCTTAAAAAGAAGGAAAATTTATGGCAAAAAAATCCATTTAATGCATCAGTTAGGGTTGTTCCACAGCGACAAAAGTGAGTAAATTCAGTGTTAGGTTTGAAACCCCCCTAGCACCCCCACCCCCCAACTGGCATCGTGGTGTGCGTTGAGGATGTCGGTCCTAACTCTCACCCCATTCTCCTATACTTCACCACCTCAGATTGCTTATATGTGGGATGGGGTGAGAGTTTGGACTGATGACTCAGTGCATACCCCAATGCCGGGTTAGTTGGGGCAAGGGGGTCACCTAACACTGAATTTCTTCACTTTTGTCACTGTGGAACAACCCTATTGATGCATTAACCAGAGTTTATTATGAGTATGTATGTATATATATATATATATATATATATATATATATATATATATATATATACACACACACATAGTACACACATATACAGTATATGCACATACAGTAGGAGCAATTTGACTGTAAACATTCAAAATTCATCCAGTATTCCTTTTAAAAGTGCATTCTTTTCAAATTCAATTGTGTTAATATTACATACATTATATACAGCTTGGCTGTTATATGCAAAATAAGAATTGTACCTGTTCTTCTAACTTTGACCTTCCATACCTACAATATTACAATTCAAGCCTTGATAGAGCTGATGTGTATGTGTATTTTTATGTCAAATTTAACTTTTTTCATTTCACAACTGGCAATCTTTCAGAAACTATGTTTTCTAAGAATGATTTTTTTTTCTGTTTACATAATTATAGTTCTTTCACTGCCAGAGATCACTTAAGCAATATACCACGACAGGATGTGGGTATATGAGTGGATTTACCACACCTGGTGTAGTTCGGTCATGAGGTCACAGGCTGAATGACCTAACCACACCAGAAGTGGTAAATCCACCCATATACCAACACCCTGGAGTGGCATATTGCTATTACATAATGTGCCCTTTTTTTTGTGAGAAAAAAATACAGAAAATTGGGATTTTTTTAGTCATTTTTGGTTATTTTTTTTACTTTATTCTGGCATGACAAAAAATAGTTTTCAGTTGCTACAGTAGGGCTGCAGTCTTGAGTTGCTAGGGATCCCCTTTGCTGCATATGCGTAAGAGTGATTTTGTTTTTTGGGTCCAGATGCTTTCTGTTCGGCCAGGAAATCTTTACTGCTGTGCCTCTTAGTTGGCAGTTCACTCTATCCCAACTCCTTTTTTGTTATCAGAGTCAGGACAGTGTTTTTAAGTCAGTCTATGCCTCGTTTTAAGTATGGACCACTGGGTCCATTTTTGACACTCTGGGCTGGATATTCAATAGGGTTGCGCATGCACAAGTCTGAAATTGTGCCATTCTGCCATATTCAGCAGGAGGAAGTTGCGCCCCCCAAGTCAAGCTAAGCAACAGCGCAATGCTAATGAAGGCATGCTGAACTGAAGGGGGAGGAACCATGCATAAACTGCACAGCCCGATATTCAGCGGACTGTGCAGAGTTGTGCAGGCGCAACCCCCAACCTGCGCCTGCACAACTTTGAGCAAAAAAAAGGAGTAAGTCAAGGGCCACCCACAGGTGAGCTGCCACATTGCAGGGTGCAACACAGCAGCTGCCACCTGTGGATGGCCCTCAGTGTACTCCCTGTGCCCCCCTGCAGCCCAATTGCAGGCATATAGTAATCCCCTTCCCCCTGGCTGGCCCAATAACGGGCATAAGTTAAAATCCCCCACCCCAACTGGCCCGATCATGGCCATAAGTTTAAAAAACACCCCGACTGGCCGATTATGGGCATAAGTTTAGAAACCCCCTCCCCGACTGGCCCGATCATGGGCATAAGTGAAAAAATAAACCCACCCCACTAGCCCAATCGGAGCAGAAAGAGTTCAACCCCCAGAACATATCCCTAGTGGTCCAGTGGACTGTGAAGCCTGATCGTGGGCAGAAAGAGTTCAAACCCCCAGAACATATCCCTGGTGATCTAGTGGTTCCCACCCCACCACCGGAGCCCCACCACCCCTCCCCGTCGAGCGGTGGTGGCAGCATCCCACCCACCTGCCACCCACCACACTGACTGCCCGGTGGGGCTGCCGCCCGTGTGGCTCTTGCTCACAGGCCAATGGGCATGCAACCCGGGCAGTCAGTCAGAATGGTGGGTGGCAGGTGAGTGGATGCTGACCGCTGGCTGATGGGGAGTGAGGCAGTGGCTCCATGGTAAGTGGTGTGGGCCACAAGATCTCCAGAGTAGGTGGTCCTTGGGGTTGAACTCTTTTCCTGTGATCAGGCTTTGAGGTCCACTGGACCACCAGGA
This sequence comes from Neoceratodus forsteri, assembly GCA_016271365.2. Lineage (NCBI taxonomy): Eukaryota > Metazoa > Chordata > Ceratodontiformes > Ceratodontidae > Neoceratodus > Neoceratodus forsteri. The sequence goes on from CM057459.1 coordinate 652,311,772, forward strand.
TATGTTCTTGAGGTTTGAACTTTCTTTGCCCGTGTCAGCTTCGGGTCCACTGGACCACCAGAGATAAGTTCTGGGGGTTTGAATTCTTTCTGCCCATGATCGGGCTTTGAGGTCCACTGGACCACCAGGATATGTTCTTGGGGGTTTGAACTTTTCTGCCTGTGATTGGGCTTTGAGGTCCACTGGACCACCAGGGATATGTTCTTGGGGGTTTGAACTCTTTCTGCCCGTGATCGGGCTAGTGAAGGTGTTTTTTTTCACTTATGCCCACGATCGGGCCAGTCGGGGGGTGGGGGGTTTCTAAACTTATGCCTGCAATCGGGCCAGTTGGGGGGGTGGAGGGATTTTTTCACTTATGCCCGCGATCGGGCTACAGGGGGCATTGGTCCCCAATGGCTGCTGCCTGGCAGGGTGCCAGGCACAAGTCCTCGGGGATCAGCGCACCTGCATGCTAATGGCATGCAAATGGAGCCATAAATAGATGCAAATGGCCCCCCCTTGCCTTGCATGAATTATGGCTCCATTTGCATGTAACCTCTGAAATATCGGAAATTTGTGCATGGCGCAATGGTACTTGTGCCACCGCATCTTGAATGCTCCACTCTGACCACTTGTGGTGGCACAAGTTCCACTGCACCATGCACAGTGGCTGTGGTCGGGGGGTGATATTCAAAAGAGTTGCTCAATAGCGCAACTCCATTGAATATTGCCCCGGCCACACCCCTGCACAACTATTTTGTGCAGTGCAAGGGCTTGCACCACAGAGTAGTGCAGTTTGAATATCCAGCCCATTGTGTGCATGTACAGCACTGTGGGTTACTGTCACGCTGTAAAAAAAAAAACACTCGCTTACTGGCTCTCTCCCACTCCTGGGCTGGGAAACAGAATAGATGTTTACTTTTTCTGCAGTCTGCTTCATGTTCTGGGAGATGGATCGAGGTTGTAGGGTGTGGAGGGGCCACGACCACATGTTTGTGTTGTGGAGCTGATCAATCGATGAAATTGAGGAAGCTGCGAGCGTCAAGAGGAAGGGAGTGTGCAGCACTGCTGAGTCAGCCAGCATAGAGGTGGAAGAGATTTTTTTTCTTTAAACAGTCACTAGGAGACTTTTGGTGGGCGGTGTTTGCAGCTTTGTGTGTGGAGCTGTGTATGTGCACATTTAATGCAGTTCATATTTGTATTTTGCAGTTTACAGAGGGAGTTTTGCAGTTTTGACCTTTGATTTCAGGGGTGTTTGAAAGTCCCACTTTTGCGTCGCTTAACGGGTGATCAATATGGTGGTTGTAGATTCTGATTTTCGGGGTCAGATTAATTTCAGGTCAAATTCAACTAGCTGGCACCTTGTCCAGTTGTTATACTGGAGGATTTATAATGCTGGAAAGGTGGCAGCCAGCCAATCAGAAGCAACATTTTGTGGTTCATTTGGTACTCATTGTATAATAATATTTTTTATCAAAGAATACATTTCTTTTGCTTTAGCAACTGGTGATCTTTCACTCCTCCTGGCCCATATCTCATATTGTACTGCTCCCAAAGTTTTTCATTTAATAACTTGCTTACACTCATTTTTATGCTGGTTAGACTTTCCTCCTGTGTAAATTAGTATTAAGAAAATTAAGTTTGCTTTAATTGAAGGGTGCCCTCCTAGTGCAGTTGCTAAACTTGTTTCAAACTTCATTATACAGTACTATCAGTGTCTGTGCCACTTTTTTCATTTCCTTTTTTTTTCCTTAAAAATCTATTTCTTGTCTCTTTCTTGTTTCTGTGTTCTAATGCATTTCTTTTCTTTGCCACTCACTTATGTGCAGGTACATGGGGGGTGGCTCTTACCACCAGAGTTCAACCTGGTGTTTTTTCCTCTCCCTAGCCCAGTGGTTGCCAATTAAATGGTAATCCTTTGTAAGTCTTTTCATGAAATATGTAAGGACAAAGATTACTTTTTTTCCTACCAAAAGTGAGATGGAGGGAAGTCACCCACAAAATATTAATAAATTACATATACATACTAGGAACTTTTTATGTTAAACAAGTGACAGAGAATTTTGAGGGTACTTATTAAATGGCACCACCATTCAAAAGAACTTGAACTCAACAATTTCTTCAAAATCAATACATTTTATTTACTTGATTCAGAGTTCTTCATTCTTTCACTTGCCAGTAAACAATTATTGGTAGCCAATGTTTCAAGACTCAAATTTTTTTTTTTTATCATGGATTGTGGCTTGGTTATAAAGCCTCTACAGAAATATTCATTTAAATTTAATTTTAATATTCTTAATAATTCTAAAATAGTAACTGTTTGACTGAGTACAGGTATAACATTTTATTTTTTTATTTGCAGCATAATACTTAGTAAAATCCTAAAGCTAACAAAAACAAAACATCAGAACCAAGGCAGGGTAAATAAATGACTCCTGAGCAATATATAAAAATGAATAGGGGCTAATAGTGCATATGCTGGTGTTGGTATGAGAAGGGAAAATAAAATAAATACTGTATTCATTGCCACATATTAAAATTACTAGCACAGACAAAAAGTATTCACTAATAGGATAAATTTCTTTTCAGAGTCATAAAATGGCAATAATTCTGCTTAAACCAAACATATTTGGGTTATGACATTTAAAATTATGGGACTGCCTGAGCTTTGAAGAAAGGGAGATATTTTACCGTAAAAGGAACAAACCAGTCACGACACCTTTTAAGTCAATTGTCAGGATAACTGACACATCAAGCTCACATCTGCTTCTATAAAATAAGCATTCCCCTTTAATAGCTAACTGAAACAGAATTAGAGGCTAAAGAGTCTGGTAACCATGAAACGGCTGTGTATATTGATGAACAAACACCCTAAGTTCAATATACCTAACTTTACTCTTTTTTTTTTAAATAATATGGGTTAGTGTGTGGCCATTCCCTTATTTAGAAAACCATTATGCAGCATGAATGTTTGGAAAACCATGGCGTTGATGTTCAAAATATTTAAACAGCAAATAGATTTTTCAAAAATTCGAGAAGGATTCACAGATTTTCAAAAAATCAGGAAGGGTGCCTGTATGAACATTTTTGTATTTAATTAAAGATAACTAATTAGAATTGATTTAAATAAGACAAAATTCCTTTTCTAATAGTATAACTTCCTTGTAAACACTAAAGTGTCACCCTTAACTTTTAAGCATTTAAAAAGTTACATAACCTTAAAGTTTTTGTTCATGTCGAACATCAACATTAGAAAATATTGTTGCATTTTGAGCTATTTTTGTCAGAGAACTGAGCATGCAAAACCAATTCATCATAATTAACTAAAAAAAAATGAACATTTTCCAACAGAATCACAAAAAGAAATTGTTCCCCCATAACATCTAACAAATCTGTAAGTTTCTTACATGAACGCATTGTAGTGTTTTCCCTATTATTTGGCAAAATTTAGCCTAAAAATGGACAAAAATATGTTTCTGTGTTTCAACACTTAACTGAAAACAAACAAATGTACTTTTATAACACTTTCAAATTGCAGTGTAGACCCTGGGACTGATATGATGCTTGCCAGATTGCACAGTCCTTCGGTCTAACACATCTAAGTTACACATGTTTGATAACAGGCATTTAAATAGAAATCCCCAACACATCCCTGTTAAAGGGGCACTACTGTGTCCCTATAATATAATAGAAAAGGTCCCATATGTGTGTGTGTGTGTTTCTATGTACAGTATATCAATGGAAGGATCATTTCCCCATAGAAAAGGCCATCATTTATTTACATGTATACCTGTGGGTAAAAGCATAAAAATTCATACCTACACTACTCAAACAACTAAAACTATATACTGTACCTACACTAATCAAACAATCAAAGATGCATATTTACACTCATTACAAGTATATGCCTACAGCACATACAATTCTATGCTACCATAGTAATTACAGCTAATTACCAAACCAATTAACCAACACATCAATTAATACACCTGCCAAATCAATTAAGACACTTACCAGAAATGCACAACAGTACGTCACACAACAGTACGTCATGTAAAAAAGAAACTTAAAAAACAAACCCCAAAACTATACCTCCCTAACACTAACCTGCAAATAACTTTCCTGTTTCTTACCAGCCATATCCCTAGATGCTCCAGCTCTCTCTTCACGTGCAAAGACCTCCATACTACCTCCACTGACTTCATCCTGCTCCAGGCACTGTCAGGGGTGTATAATTAATTAAGTTGTGTATTCATCAAATACTTGATGAATACACCTGGGATATTTGGATATTCACTGTATTGAGATATTTGACTATGCTGGTGTTCAACCATAATGTAGCACAGTTATTAAAAGTGCTGTAGGCATGAAAAAACACCTTAAAATAGAAAATAAGATGTCTTCTGATCAGCATGGGTAGAGAGTAATACTAGGTTATGAAAACACACTATAGAGATGCAGGGTCAGACAGCATAAGCGTAGTTCAATGGAAAATGCCAGTTACTTTTGTGCACACTCCTGCCTGTACAGATTTATGCACCCTGATTAGCATTTCTGTATAAAAGATATATTTTCTAACTGCATTTTGGTATTAAAACTTCAGTTTAGCTAGGCTGCTGCTGAATGGCAGCCATCTTGTGGGAGCTGCTCACTCCCTTGCCTGTGATTTGCTAATGTGTCTCTGCTGGACAATGCACTGATCAGCAGGGGCACATTAGTGTATGGGTGTGGGAGCAAGCAGCTCCCACAAGATGGCTGCCAGCAGCTTGCTAAATGGAAGTTGTCAAGCACTTTTTTAAACATAAGTTTTAATGCCAAAATGGAAAAAATGCAGTTAGAAAAAATATATAGTAATACAGAAATGCTAATCGAGGGCATATGCACTGACAGAATAGTGCACAATGGTAACCTGTGTTTTCCTTTAACAGATTATACATTTTGTTTACATGTTCTAGATCTTTTTTTTCAATTCAAAGTTTTATTCAGTTTTACACAAATACAGAGAGAAGATCTACTGTAACATGTAAATTGGTAATACAGTACTAATATATAAGAAATTAGATCAACTCTCCCCGCCCACCCTCCCAAAACCTCTCATTCGCACAGAGTACAGCAACCTAATATAAAGCTATCTATCGGCAAAAGAAAGACTATTAGGTTTTCTGGACAGAGTACAGAGCAGCAAGAGGACCCCATATTTTAAGAAATTTCTGAGATTGATTATGTAGGCTAGCAATTGTCTTTTCCAGTCTAAGATTGGCAAACAATTCCTGCAGCCATTCACTATAAGAAATATCATTCATATCCTTCTAGTGCCTCAAGACCAGTTTTTTAACAGACATGGCAATGAGGGTCATATGATACTTTCTGTTAGTGACACTCACAGAGGAAAGATCCCCCAATATACAATTTTCAGCAGTAAATAAATCTGATAAACCCAAGAGAGGGTCAACCTTCTGTTTAATAGCATTCCAGAGGGGAGCTATCTTGGGACATGCCCAGAAGATATGCAATAGGTTACCCTCTCCTTGCAGACATCGAGTGCACGTGGGTGAAGGGAGGAGTCCCAGTTTGGCCATCTTCTGAGGTGAGTAATAGAGATTATGCAGGAGCTTGAATTGTGTTAGTTGAAGCCTATCCTGTATAACACATTTATGGCAGTTCAGCCACAGGGCAGGCCAGAGGAATTCTTAGTTGGGAAGAAGAGTGGTCCAAAAGTGAGTCAGGCCGAAACTGTCAGGCCATTTCCAGTTGTGTATTAGGCCATATATTCTGGAAACAGCATGGGAAAGGCCCGCAATAGGAATTAAATCTGCTAAGCAGAATAAGTTAGGAGTTAAGGGTGGAATTGCTCCAAAAGATTTTATTGGTAAATGTCGTAACTGGAATATTTTAAAAATATCAGAGTTCAGGATATGGGCCTTGTTTAGAAGTTCTGATGAGGTTAACCATGAGCCATCAGTTTTCAGGAAAAAACTAAGGGGGAGATCCCTAGTTGAGTAATCCACCTCATCTGAAGAGGTTTACCATCAATTGTGAGATTAGGGTTCCCCCACCAAGGTTGAGATAAATCAAGAATGTGTTTATATTTCAGAAAAGAGCAGAGTTGGTAGTGAATTCTAATGGATAGTACAACAGTATTACTTTTTATTGCTCAGGGTAGGAATTTTAAATTAACCTGTAAAAGCGCAGCAGAGGATAGCACTTGTTCTTGTATTAAGGCACATTCAATTTTTAACCATATAGGTGTAAAGAGATGTGATGGGGGGGGGCTGGTCTAACATTAGCCATCTTCAGTATTTGTTAGCATGGCTGGCCCAGTAGTAGATTCCAAGGTGTAGTAAGCGTAATCCTCCTTTCATTTTCGGCGCTGAGAGTTTATCATAAGCTATCCAGGGTTTCTTACCTGCCCAAATAAAGTCAGAGAATATCTGCTGTGTTTTTTTGAACCATGCCAAAGGTAACCAAACATTTGAAAGGTTTATTGGATAGAATAACCGTGGAAAAATGTTTATTTTAATTATACTAAAATTTCCCCAAAAGAGAGAGAGAGGAAGTAACGCCCATCTCTTTAAATCTTGTCTAATAGTGTGTATTAATGGGTCCAGATTCATTTTTATAAATCTGTTTTGGTCTCTAGACAGGTTGATTCCCAGATATCTCAAGGAATTGTTCTGTCAGGAGAATCCCGTCATCGAGGCCACCGACTTCATCGCTTTATGATTCAGGGGAAAAACCACCATCTTGTCTCTATTTAATTTGTAATTGGACATAAAACTAAATTCTTCCAGAATATTAAGCAGGGCCGGTATCGACGTATTGGGATGAGATAAATGAAGGAGAAAATCATCTGCATAAGCCAAAACTTTAACTATTTGTTGCTGGGTACTTATACCCTGGACAGCCGGATCCACTGCAGTCCTTCAGATTAGGGGTTCCAAGTAGATATTAAACAACAAGGGGAATAAAGGACATCCCTGTCTAGTTCCGGCATGTAATGTGAAAGAGTCAGACATTAATCCATTGCATATAACTAGCTCCAATGGGGATTTGTACAATGCTCCTATCCATTTTATAAATAGAGGGGGAAATCTGAATGCCGCCAATGACTGAAACAAGAAGTTCCAATCAACCCTGTCCAATGCATTCTTGGCATCCAGGGAGACCAGGACAGCAGGGAAGTCAGAGTCCTGGGAAGCCAAGAAGACATGCAAAAGGGTTCTGATAAGGTCAACCAATCTGCCTTTCATGAAACCTACTTGTTCCGGGCCTATAATATCAGACATAATAGGACTCAACCGATCCACTAGAAGTTTTGTTAAAATTTTGAGGTCCTGATTTAGAAGTGAAATTGGTCTCTAACTTTGTACTCTATTAGGGGGTTTACCTTCCTTGAGTATCAGGGTGATTAAGGCCTCAAATAGGGAACTATCTGAACTCTGTCCTGAAAGGATATGTTGAAACAAGGAGAGAAGGGGTGGTGCTAATTGTTGGGCAAAACTTTTATAAAAGTTGGAGGAAAATCCATCCGGGCCAAGTGTCTTGTCTGAAGGCAAATCTTTGATAACTCTAATTATCTATCTAATATTAATGGGGGTAACCAGGGAAGCTTTCTGTGAGTCAAAGAGTGAGGGTAGAAAAGAACATGACAGGTAGGCATCTAATTGTGCTAAACACGGGTATGTTATCCATAGGGCTGTACAATTTTGCATAGTAACCCTGAAATTCAGAGGCTATTTCTGACGGTGAAGTTTTCAAGGTGTCCTCATTCTGGGAATATACTGCCACCACTAATCTGTGAGATTCAAGCTGCTTAAGCTAAAGGGCCAGGAGACAACCCACTTTTTCTCCTTGATCTAGATGGAAAGCCTTGGTTTTCAAAATAGTAAATTCAACTTTTTCCCTTAATAAATTCAAATATGAATTTTTTAGTTTCACTAGGTTTTCCATGACCTGGTCTGGTGATTGAGGGGATAAATTATGTTCTATGACACGAATTTGGGATAATAAGGATTTAAGCTGTTTGTCCTGAGTTCTTTTCCTTTTGGCAGCCAAGCCAATCAGCAAACCTCTGAGATAGGCTTTCAGGGAGCACCATTCAATGTCCGGTTTTCCCGTAGAATTAACATCAGTGTCAGTAAAGAAAGAAATGTGTTCGGATATATATTTCACATATTCTGAATTCTTAAACAACTGATTATTAACCTTCCATCACCCTCTTACTATGGGAAGTGAGGCAAGGGAGATCAAACAAGAGACTGGGGAATGGTCAGAAAGTGGGCCTGACAGTATTGCTGTATCCAACACTTCGGGAATTAGGGATTGGGAAATAAGTAGATAGTCAATGTGGGAAGATGAATGATGAACTGGGGAAGTGTAAGTAAATTCTCTATCCGAGTGGTGAAGGAGGCGCCAAATATCTGTCAATCCAGCTCCATCCAACAGATTCCGGAGTGCCCGTTGTGCGGGAGAAAGTCCTTTTCGTAGTCTACCTGAATGATCAATATACAGGTCAAATACAAGATTAAAGCCACCACCTATGATAAGAGGGATGTGTAAGAATGGGATAAGGACTGTAAGAAGATGCATGAAGAAGCTAGGCGTGTCAGTATTGGGGCCATAGACGCTACCTAAGATTACTTCTCTGGTGTGAAGCACTCCTCTTACTAAAATGTATCGTCATTCTGGGTCTGCAATGATTTGACTGGAGGAAAATGGAATAGACCTCTGCAAGAGGATCACTACCCCACGGCTTTGAGTATTGCCCTCTGCTGCAACGTACTGACCCATTTGCTGTCTACGTAATTGAGCAGCCTCGGAATTAAGTAAGTGGGACTCTTGCACAAATACAGTGCCAGCTGCCAGGAGGTTAAGGTGTTTAAGAATCTGGCACTGTTTAGCTTTATGTCTAGCCCATCATACGTTCCAAGAAATTATTTTCAATGTCCAGCCATGGCACTTTATCAACTGGTCAAGGTGTAAGATAGGAATCAAATATCTCTTTCTGCAAGATGTCTCTGTGTGAAATAACCCCCAACCCTAAATAACCCACACAAATATTCATTAAACTGCAAAGATTTTGAAACTTATTTCCCAGCCCACCCCCCACCCATTCTACTACATTTCACCTTCTGCATCATCCCACCCAACATTTCCCCTTGCTCCAGCTACCCTTACAAATCTAACAATGTAAAAAGAGAAAGGTAAACATTCTCTAACATCTACAGGCACATAAAGTATCTAAGTGTAGTAGTTAGATTGAGACAGGTGGAGATATAAAGGCAATATTACTATAAAATAGCCCCCAATCTAGTAATAAGTGTGGTTCAGAACTGACCCATAAGAAGACTAACAAACTACCGAGGCAGCTGCTATAAAAACAAAAACATATAAAACAGCATTCGTAAATGATTTAAAGGAATTAAACATTACATGCTTCATACTTCTCAACTAGTAGCTATCAGCTTTTTCAGAAGGCAGCTCTCAGTCCATGAGGTAAAAGGAAATAAATAAATAAAAAAAGAGTAATTCTAGCATTACATCTTAATTAAAGATAAAAATTCACAAATAAGATTTTAGCTGAGTACCCTACTAATTATCCAGCCCCTCTGGGTCTTAATATTACACATTGAGAACACAAATCGGATCCTAACTTTCCTTTTAATCTAACATAAACATCTCTGAGTAACAACAAGCAGTCCTTTGGAATAAGAACTAGGAGCAAGTACAGTTGTACCTAGAGTGGTACAGAAAACTGATTGCACAAAGATAAACAAATGCAATTAAATGTACCAGCCACAACTGAGCTGGATATCCATCATCTGTGAAGTTGGGTCTCCCTCTAGCAGCGAAAAGAATGAAGCAACCATCGTAGAACTCAGTGGTGAAGGTCCTGTCCAGAAAAACCACAACGGGCATATCACAGACACATGAATCTCACAGGCTCGGCTTCCAGACACCAGTCTCCACTTTATATCAACTGGAAGAGTTTCTGTACAATGAGGAGGTGATCCATAGCCCAATGACTTTGGCGATTAAGAGCCCCAATCTTTATGGGGGTTATTGGCAAATACCGGAAATAAAGTTGCGGTTTCAGACCATATTCAGAGAGTAATATCTCTCACTCAGCTCCTATAAAGCCTTTTCTCCCACAAAATCAACTATGTATCACAGTCAAGGATTTTGGAAAAGATCTGGGAAGGTGGATTTCAGTTGTACAGAGGTTCATTCAGGGTCATCAAAGGCTGTCCAAGTTCCTATGATTAGGACATGTAATTTTCCCGGATAAGCCATCCAAAATGTAATGCCCACGGCAATCAGTTTGACTACCACCAGATGAAAAGCCATTCCTTTGAGACGGACTGATGCAGAGAGATCCTGGGCTATTCTGAGGTTTCCCCCCCAGCTGACTTCTTGGAGCTCTTTAAGCTTATTCAAAAAATGCTGTTTTTCTAAGAAATTAAGAAAGCGGAAGATGACAGTACATGGAGGGGCTCCAGGACTTGGCTTCAGGCACAGGGTTCTATGTGCCTTTTCAATAATATATTTATCACTGAAGGGAGAGGGGTCCACTATTTTCTCCACTAGCTTTTGGACAAACGGAATTGCATCATGTCATTCTTCCCCTTCGGGAAGACCAATTGTGACCACATTATTTCTCCTGCTCCATCCTTCGAGATCCTCCACTTTCAGTTCCATCTTGGCTAGATGTTGCCTATAAGCAATTAACTCGGGATGAATCTTATCTTGCCATTTCTCAAGCGAGTAGAACCTGGTTGTATTATCAGAGATTCTTTGTGAAACTTTGTCCAGTTTGAGAGTTAGTGAACTAAAATCGGCTGTCAGTTTATGAAGATCATCCCTGAATGGTTTGAATTCTTCTAAAAACCGTTGCAGGCTGAGTAGTTTGCTGTCAGTGGAGGGAGAACTAGCACCGAGGGTAAAAGTAGAACCAGAGGCCCGCGGCTTCTTTGGGGCCTTCTCAGGCATTACAGGAGGTGTGCGTTTGGGTAGGGCTTTTTTTCCCATCCACCTCCATTCTGAACCATGTATTCTATCTCTAGCTGTTCCTGCAATATTCCGGTGCCTTGCTATGCATGCTGCAATGCTCAAGTAAAGCTGTACATAGATACATAGATACATAGACAGTGTCAGCAGATAAGGGCCTATGGCCCACCCAGTCTGCCCATTTGAGCTTATAAGTTCAGTTTATGTTTTCCAAGAAGTCTGTTGCCCCTCACCCCTGACCTCCAGAATTCTTTTATGTCTATCCCATGCATTCTTAAATCCTGTGATTGTTTCAGCTGTAGATCAATTTAAACCAGGAATATTGAAGCTGGTGGCTGGAGCTCTGCAGAGAAGCTGTTAATCAGCACGGTGCGTCGCCAGAAGGTCACATGTTCTAGTTCTGTCTGATAGGTATGCTGAAAAGTAATGAAGAGAACATCTGTTTTGCAGACTAGGAGGGAATCACTGAAGCACAGAGTTGCACATCACACAGAGGAAGGAATTAAAATCAAGTCACTTAACCACCTCAGTGTTCCAGGGACACCCCTGAAAACAGGCACTTATGCCTAGTGGGCCTTACCTGGTTACCAAAAAAAAAAACAACAACAACAAATTGAAGTCTATTTTTAGTTTGGAGACAGGAAAGCAAAGCTGAGTTGCACAATGGAGCAAATATTCAAATGTTCATACTTGTTTTTATTTGTTATGCTGTTATTTTGACCACCATACAGCCTGAAAGTTAACAGCATAATAAGACGTAAATTTTGCAAGCCAATACCTGGATATAACAGGATATGAGAAGTCACATTGCAAAAAGAAAGAGAGAGAGAGAGAGAGAAAGATTTTCAGAAATTTTCCAAGTTCATTGTCATTTTAACAGCAGCAGTTGTTGTAAAACCATCAGGTCAGTTAGAACTCCAAGCAGCAAGCATAAACACATCCAACATCATTATTCAAGATTCTTTGTCAGTAAAATCAACAGCAGAGACCAGAATAAGTATAGTGGTCAGTTTGTATTCAAAGCTGGCAACCAGTGACAGCACACTGTCAGTCTGACTAGTAAACCTTATTCACTTAACAGAATCAAGCAGATGCACATTGAGCTTAATAAGAAGCAGCTGCTGCATGTGGTCAGGCTGCAAACAGTAGTGATGTGGCTCAACATTATCTCCTTCAGTGCTGAAGAGGTGCTCCAAGGGTACTCTTGGGGGGTGGGGCACACAAGATATTTACATGCTACCTGAGACAAAGCAGGGTATGATAGCTTTTTGGTGTTCCAGTATATAAGAGGGTCAACATTAAAGTCCGCAATCAACTCATCCAAATAATTGAGCATCTGCTCAGTAGAATGTGACAACCATCTTCTCTGATACTGCTTGTTCAGCAGAAAACTTGTAAGCAGAGACTAGTCATATTGATGTGCTTTTGTAACCTGAGGCACAGTGACATGGGCCTATTTTGCTGACTCACCCTGTCTTCCTGCATCAGCAGGCAACCTCATTGTTAGTGGCATGCCACCATTCTCACCACTGTCACTTGTGCTGCCAGTGCCACTCACTCCAGTTATTGAAGACCTGTGTTACCCCCCCAGCATCCTCTGAATGGAACAGGTCCAGCTCACTCATGACTCCCTCAAGTCCACTTCATAGTTGCTGCTTGTACTCACTCACTCTGTGACTCTGCTTGGATGGACTTTGTGCCTCATATTTGAATCTTGGACCTAACATGGTTGCGAACATATAGTTAGTATTGTCATGTACAGTTGCAAACTGTGATCTTAAGTTCCTAGTAAGCCCTTCAAAGAGTTATTTTATGGGTTCTGGAAACAAGTCTATAGTGCTGCACTTCTGCAAGCACTTCATGGTTGATATGGGGAGACGGACAGCTGGAATGACCTGACTCAGTGAAATTGTATTTGAGCTTAGGTCATGGATGCATTTCTCAAAGGGAGACAAAACCTGAAACATGCCCTCAATGATGTTCCAATCCTGGTGCAGCAGTACCCCACCAATATCCTGCTTGATGGATAATTCATGTAGAACATGCTTCTGTTCCAACAAATGCTGCAACATATAAAATGTGCTGTTCCATCATATACTGACATACTGGATTAGCCAATAGTCTGATAAAACAAGCTGGTTCTGATCAGTCTGTAGCAATCTGATTGCCTTAGCAGAACAATGGAAATGGCAACAGATGTCTCTTGAAATATGAGCAATATGAGAGGCACCCACACTGCTCTGGAGAGCACCAGTGACCACACTGTTTAATGTATGATCAAAGCAGGGGATTCCCTGGAAATGGCCATCATGGACTGCTTTTCCCATGTTCTTCTGATTATCAATAATAAAGAACCCAACGTGCAAACATGTTGTGCTAATCCAGTAGTCAAGCATTTCTTGCAAAGAAGTAAGAATGTTAACACTAGTGTGTTCACTTGGAAGGATTGCAACACTAAGGAGAACAGACATCCAGTGAGATGGGGTATTGTTACAGCCAAGGACAGAGGAAGAGGAGGAGTCAACAACAGTTATGCCACCATGTTCTACTGGTGTACATGAACATCAGTGTGCTGTGAGAGAGAGGTATGCATATAGTCAGTTGCACTGGTCAATACATGAGAGGTACAGTGGAAACCCCTGTCCACAGCCTGGTTCAGCAATTTCTCCAGCTGACTGTGGCATGCCTTATAGACATTTGTCATGACTGTACGAGAAAAAGTAGTTTGCCTTGGTATGTGATATTGAGGTTGTAAAAAATGTAGAAGTCTACAGAATCCAGTGTCTTCAACAACAGAATAAGGTTACAAATCCAGTGCAATCATCACACCAATGAGCTGCATGATCTGAATAGCTGTTGCCTAAGTTGGCCTGACATGCTTGCTTTATTATGAGAGTAGACTTTTGAAATGGAATAGCCTTGCTCCTGGCCTTGGCTCCTGACTGGAAAATGCAGGTGGCTTAGACTGTGTGAATGGGGGGAGTGGGGGCAACAAAAACTGCACATATGGTGTCTCACCATCTGAACTGGTTTGTGAGGGACTTGGTGTTGTGCCTTTTGGGAGTACTTGGGCAAGGATTGAAAATAAGATTTTGCTGGTATTCGATCACTTACTGCCTCTGCCACCATCATCACCAGCAGAACTGTCAGAGTCAGAAACTGGCTTTGATTTTGAAATACAGCACACAGTGGTGAGAAGTGACAACTCCAGCTGGGGCTTTATCCAAGTTAGCCACGGTAGGATGCTTTTTCAGAAGGTGGTTCCTAAGACAGGTTGTGATCAGTTTATCAACATTTTTACCATGTCTGAGACTCTGGCTCAGTATGAACTCACAGTTCTACTTTTATCATCCTCCTGCTCAGTAAAATATGTCTAAATATCACTGGAATGTGAACTTGTACCTGATATCATCCCTCTTGTACATTGCTTGCACACAAGACCACCAGATAAAGTTTGAAGTGGTGCAGAAGACTGCTGTGAACTGACACCAGATGCAGTATCAGAGCCACTAGGATGAGCAAAAGTTAGGATGGACTGCTTAGTTATTTTAGCAGGAGGTTGATGTGAAGGATGAGGGAACAGTGGCAGATGTTTTGTGCCTGCCTTCAGCAGCTGATGTTTTGGATTGCCTTTGACCCAAGTGCTTACTTGAGGAATGAGAAGGACTCAGTTTCAGCATCATCAGACTCACTTAGGTCCTTGTCCTCAGAAGATGTGTCTGGGAACACATCTTCAAGCCTTTTTAAATCTTCTGAGGTAGGAACGTATTCTGACCCAGGAGATATTGCCTTACTGTCTCCATCAAGTTCAGAACTGCTTGTATTTATAGGTTCATAGGTAGCTTACAAGTCAGGGGGCCCGAGGGGCCATATTAAACTTGTCACGTATCAGTGGGAATATGCCCATTTTGTTTTGCCCATGTGTTTATCAAGCATTCGTTTAAATGATGTCAAACTTGTGACATTCACCACTTCTGGTGGGAGATCATTCCATATCTGTACTACCCTCTAGTTAAACCAGTGACCTCTACAGGTAGTCATATACAACTTCCCTTTCAGTTGCATCTGATGCCCACAAATTGCCCAACCCATCTCTGCCTCCTTATTCAGGGCTGCGGATTCCCGTATTAAATCATCTTTCCATGCTCTATATGCATGACACAAGTCTCCTCTCAAGCTCCTTATATGGTACAAGCCATTGAGAACAGACCCAGTTGCTGTAATCTATCCTAATATTGACAATCCCTAACTGATGCCACATTTCTTGTCAGTCTCCGTTGCACTCTTTCCACCATCCTAATACTTCCTTGGCTTTGTGCGGAGAATGGCGCTCCATACTCCAGCACAGGCCACATGAGCATCTTATACAGGGGATCAAGAACCTCCTTTCTCCAATTCTTTATGTTCCTAAGGATACATCCCAGAGTCCTAGATGATTTATTCATTGACTCCTTACAGTGTGCATCAAAACTCAGGTTATTCATGATTATAACCCCCAAATCCTTTATCTCATCTGTACTGGCAATGATTTGATTATTTATAGTGTACTGTGCCCCTGTGTTATTTTTACCAAAATGTGTAATTTTGCACTTCGACACATTAAAATTGAAGTTATATTTTTTGGGCCAGTTTTCTACATCCTTTAGTTGTCTCTTTAATGTATTAATAGACTCTGTGTTGTTAACAACTGCCCCAATCTTTGTGTTGTCTGCGTACTTTTGTAAACAAAAACTTAATGGACCTGCATACTTGTCACAAATATGCAAAACAATAGGGGTCCAAGAATGGACCCTTGGGGCACACCACTTGTGACTCTACCCCATTCGGACAAAAAGCCCCTCAGCTGTACGCTTTGGAGTCTGCTATCTAACCATGACTCTATCCATGAAATTATTCCTATCTGTTTCAAGCAGTCTAACAGTATATTATGAGACACAGAATCAAATGCTGTAGTGTAATCAAGATACAGTACATCCACAGGTAACCCCTGATCCAGTGCCTGGCTAACTGGATCAAAAATATCCAAAAGATTACTTTTACATGATCTACCCTGCATGAATCCGTACTGAGTCATGTCCACTGTCCCCAGTTCCCTAAGGTCATCTTCTAATTGTGTCCTTATAAAACTTTCCCTTATTTTACCTGTCACTGAGGTCAAGCCGATTGGTCGATAATTTTTGTCCTTTGTTCTATCACCAGATTTAAATATTGGGATTATGTGTGCCATTCTCACTCTTTTATGGTCTTTCCCTGTTCCAAAGATCTGTTGAATAATAGGGTCAGTGGGCCAGCTAGTTCTGCTGCTACATTTTTTAAAAAGCACGGGTGAACTTCATCTGGACCACGATTCCTGTGTTTGCAGGGCCACTAATTTATCAAAAATCTGCCTTTCAGTTATTGGTGTTCATACACATTCCCAGTCTTTCCTACCTTCCTATTTATTTTGATTTCTCTCCTTCTTAAATATACTGGTAAAATAAGTATTAAATTTTGACACAATTTCTTCTACAATATCAATTTGGTTTTCTCCTTCTTCTAGGCTAGTAATTTGGTTCAGTCCCTTTCTCAAACTACCTATATAACTGTAGAACTGTTCATAATTTCTATTGATATTTTGTGCTAAATTTAATTCCACTTGTGCTTTTGCCTTTTTGATTTCCTTTTTACATTTCTTTACGAGAATTGGGTACCTTGATTTACGCTCTGGATTAGGGGACAATCGATATTTTTTATAGGACCTATTCTTTTTGTTAACTTACCTTTGTAATCTCCTATTAAACCATTTAGGTATACAACCTTTTTGATTGTATTTATTTATCAATGGTACAAATGTTTCCATACAATACTGTATTTTCTGATTTACAGGTATATGCCTCCATGTTGTTTCTAAATCAAGGTCTTCCATTTCCGTCTTCCAGTCCCAACTGTTTAATATCTGCTTGATACCTATATAGTCTGCCTTCAGGTAATCTCTTATCATAATTTTCCCTAAAGTCCTGGGAAGTTCATCCTTGAGGGAGTAATGAACCATGTTATAATCATTTGTCCCTAACGGTTCTAGTACCCACACCTCACATAATCCTTTGTCGATATTACTAAGGACTACAGTAGGTTGAGTATGTTACCTTCTCTGGTTCACTCTTTGACATGCTGTTCCAGACATTTACTTAGTATTATTTCATTAAATTTGTTTGCTAAATGATTTGTACCCTGCACCAAATCCCAGTTAATTCTTGGAAGATTAAAGTCCCCCATTAAAATAATATCCTCTCTCATATCTTTCCTTTCTAATGCTTTCATAAAGCCATGATTTTCTGCCTCAGTTAAATTTAGTGATCTATTGCATAGTCCAACTGTTAGTACTCTCTTCCTTGTTCTAAACTTTACCCATAATTTCTAACTTTGTCTATCTTCCTCTCCACTCTTAACTTCTCGTGCATTGAGGTGTGAAGCAATAAAGAAATCTATCCCCCTTTCTTATCATGGCGGCATTTTTTAATAAAGTTGTACCCCTCGATACTTTCGACCTAATCCCTGGGTCTCAACCATGTTTCTATTATTCCACATACATCAATCTTCTTAGTCAATAATATAAGCTTTAATTCATCCATCTTGTTTGTTAAACTCCTTGTGTTAATCATCAAAAAATGTATATCCTGTCCCGTATTGTTTTCTGTACCATTCTTATCACTTTTTTTCTTTTGTTCTCTTAGAGCATTCCTTGCTGGAGATCTTTTTCTAACTGGTATTCTACCATCCAGTGGGACCCCTCATATATTAGTTTAAATATTGATTAATGTGATCTCTGAATATGTGTCCCAACTCCCCACTCCCTTTCCTGTTTAGATGTAATTTGTCTTTACTATAGAGGGATGTTTTTCCATCAAACAGTTCTCATGTCCTAATGCATAGCTGGTCCTCTAGGAGGCACCACCTCCTCAGCCAGTTGTTTATTCTTATAATCTTGGAATTCACTCTTTCACCTGCCATTGGTATAGGAAATATTTCTGAAAATACTGCTACCCCATTCAGTTCATTGATTATTTTCCTTATCTCTAGGAAATTTATGTAAAATTCAGCTTCCCTGCATGTTTTTAAATAATTCGTTCCAGCATGAATCAATATAAATGGGTTATCTTGCCTTTTTTTAACAATCTGTATTTGACCCGTGTCATTAGCTTCTTCCAATGTTAATGTTAATAGTGGTATGTAGGTGTTTGATACAGGTAGTTAAAAGTTCATTGCCCTCCTGCCCTTTTTGTTTAAACTGGTCCTCTCGACTTTTCTAATCGTCGTCCTTTCCTATGAGCTCCCTGTCCCTTTTCTGAGAACTTTCTTCCTGAGCAACCACAGGCTCTTTCTTGTGACTTTCTGCCACAGGCACTTGTTTATAACATTTCAGTTCTAACTCTAGACCAAGCAGTTTTATTTTCAGTTCCTTACACAGCCTGCACACATACTCTGTAAGGTCCATACTTTCTTTTACAGAGACATTTTGACATTCTTTATACCTTATTCCAAGTTTTCCACTTTTTAAAGTAACTATATAGTTATCCATGACTGCAATACTAGATGATTTCTGTATGGCTGGTACCTTATACTGATAATTGACTGCTTTTCTGGTAATGTGTATTCTTGTTTGCCAATAGTGGCCTCTTGTCTGTCCTTCCGCCAAACATACAAAACATGCCTAGAAATGTGTGTGCCTCTGTGCGCATCTCCGTGTGTGCTGCATGAGCTTGCACTGCTCAGTAAACTCGGGCACTAAATACTGTCCCATGACCTGAAAGTAACCGGGGGCATCATGCTAACCTTCAGCCCTTACAAACAGTTTAAAATAATTAAATGATAGCACACATGAGTCCCCTATTCATCACACAAGGAATCGCTGCATAAAAAGAGGTTTTGCACCTAGCTCTCCCGATGTGTAGTTCTCAGTGCAGGCAGCAGAACTACCACTGGTGTAACTTTTTCCTGGTGTCAAGCAGAAACACCACCTCCTCCCCTGCTAATTCAGGAAACCCAGGAGATCATTACTGCACAATTAAAGATTCTACACACTCAATTCAGCGGACGTCTCTCACTAGCCACAGCCCTCTGTCACACCGTTTTTGGTGGTCACACAGGTGAAACTGCAGCATTTAACTAGGCCTGGGCAGGTACTAAAATACCTGACCCTTAAGACTACCCACAGATACCTCTACAGTACCTTAAAGATATCAAGATGAAAACCAAGTAGTTGGGTCAGATCAGGTAGTTACTACCCGACACATTCTGTAACTTGATAACCTGAACCTGACCATAACAAAAATCATGTAAAAGCCTGTTTTTTTTGTTTTTTTTTTTACTATTACACTGTTTGTTAGTGCCGTGAGCTGTTATTATAATGGGGGGCATTGCTGAGGCAGGTTCAAGAGGTGCAGCTGCTTTTAGTGAACCTGCTTCTTTTTCCAAAAATTATACCCATAGTGGGCATTGCTCAGCCAGGTATGAGAGGCACAGCTGCTCTTAAGCCTGCTGCTGTTTCCAAAAATTATACCAATGGCAGGCATTGCTGAGACAGTTATGAGAGGCACAGCTGCTGTTAGTGAGTGAGCCTGCTGCTGTTTCAAAAAATTATACCCATGGCAGGCATTGATGAGGTAGGTACAAGAGGTGTAGCTGCTGTGAGTGAGCCTGCTGCTGTTTCCAAAAATTAAACTTATGGTGGGCATTGCTGAGGTATGTACAAGAGGCACAGCTACTCTGAATGAGGCTACTGCTGTTTCCAAAAACTGTACCCATGGTGGGCACTAAAGTTACATAATATAAATTTGATGATTGACAAAAGAAAACTAGTGTGGCACATGTGGTTGGCATGGTGGCAGTGGTGATGGTTCTATTTGTTTCATACACAACCTAGTCATCATATTCAGTATCACTGTTTGCAGGCTGGGGTTCATTTTCAGGGCCAGACTTGCATAAATCAGTGTTTGTGACAATTGGGAAATTGTCAGCATTCATTTTTAAAAATGTAACCTGTTCCACATTTACAGGACCTAGCAGTGTTTTCTTGTCATTGACTATTCCTCCAGCTCCAATACATATGCATTATGAAAATATGCTTGTAGGAGGACAACTGACATATATAATTGCAAGATATGATACAGCTAGCCATATTGCTCTCTTTTGTTTCCAATAGAGTAATGGATCTTCCTGAAGACCAATCACAGTACGGTGTCTACAAATTACTCCAGGATCATTGTGCTGCATGAGATGGTAACCAGTCTGGCAGATGAACCAACTACACTTTCTTTACTGGATACTAGCCCATGTTGCAGACAACTCAGAAGTGATTTGCCTATCTGACCCTGAATACAGGATGCCCAATAAGTAGCTATATATGTCCTTTACCTCACTGATGACACTGGTGATTGTGAAGAATTAATAGATGTTCTATTGTCTGTGCCAGAGGCACTTTCTGATGGTTCGGCAGGGTTTGACTGCTGTACATCAGTTAATGTTGTTGGTGGGGCAATGTCACATTTGGTTAGCAGAAGATCTCTCCAATACTCAATGTCTTTCCCTTGCAGGAAGGATGGCTTCAATGTTCCACTTAAAGTGGAGATCTAGCAACATAGTCAACATGTAGGTGTCATTCTTAGACATGGCATTTATTCTCTGATCAGTCAACAGTCTGGGACTCAAGTCATCTGCAGAGATGGGTGAAGTTGGGAAACTTTGCTCCGTGAATTAATCCACAAATTTAGTGCAATTCACATATTATCTTGCATATGCGAAGTATAAAGTTCAAGCAACAAAGTGCGGAATTTCATTGCGAACAGTGGAATATCAGTGCAAATGGTGGAATTTCACCATTCGTGGGTGAAATGCTGATTGTTCACAGATGAAATTTTGCACTTCACGATGAAATTTTGCAAAAAAAAGCCAGTCACCTACGCAAATTTTGAGCTTATTAGCAAAAATTCACAGATTGCTCCACAAGGCGAATTTGCCAACTTCACCGGAACACTGCCTGTGAAATTAAACTTTGAAACATCTCTAGTCATCTGCCAGCATAGCAGCAGTGGTGTCTTCTTTCAACTGAAAGTCTTTCTTTATGTCATCAAGGAAAATATGAAGCAATCTTATTTGAGGAAGAATTTAACACAGAGTTCCACTAGCCACACTAACATCAAGTGTGGCAGCCTCAAATAGCTCCAGAAAGATTACCAAAGATTCAAGTAGACTTCATCTGCTGGAACTAAGCATGAGGTCTACTTTATCTGATTTTTCATGGTGTAGTCATGTAAAGCTTTTTTTCTGTTCAAGAAGCCTTTCCAACATGTAAAATGTTGAATTCCAGTGGGTTGGAACTTCCTGCTTTAATGTATGTAGTGGTACACTAAACTGTTTAACCTCTTCAGCCCCTTCAGAATTTGTTGTGTTTGCAAAGAGTGGCTGAAATGCCCACATATTTTCCTAGCAAGACCTAACAGGTTTCCAACATTTCTGTTTCCATTTAAGAAACTACAGATGATAAAATTTAAACATTGCGCAAAATGAGGCAAATGTTGGTAGTTGCCATCTCTAACAGTGTTGACTATGTTGGCACAATTATCTGATACCATGAACCTTGGAGATAAGGAATACAGAGTAAGCCATTCTGGAATTGTTGTTCCAACTCCTGTAAAAATAATCATAGCAGTTGAAATTTACCCAGGTATTAATAATGTCGCTATGTTCTTCATTAGTGATATGATACATATTGTCCATATAATTAACAGTTGCACATACAGCAGCACTGTGTTTTCTTTTAGTAGACTTAGACTGAAATACAAGACATAGTAGACAGCTGTGAAATGAATGAATGCTGTTTCACTAACTGTTGCAGAAACAGACAATGTAGCTGAGTATGTCACAGACAGTTATAAATGACAAGGTTCAGAGCATGTAACAAACAGTGTAATACAGCCTAAATGATTTTCACTATGCTGCAGAGAGGCACACAATGTAGCTATGTCACAGTAATATAAATGACAGGACTCAGTGCACTTAGCAGACAGTGTAATATGGCCAACCGTAATGACTTTCACTATGCTGCAGAGAGACACACAGTGTAGCTGTGTCACAGTAATAAATGACAGGGTTTGAGACACCCAACAAATAGTGTAATACAGTCTGAATGGCTTTCACTATGTTGCAAAGAGACACACAATGTGGCTACGTTACAGTAATATAAATGACAGGGCTCAGGGCACCTAACAGGCAGTGTAATACAGTCTAAAGAGCTTTCACTATGCTGCACAGACACATAGTGCAGCTATGTCACAGTAATAAATGACAGGGCTTGGGGCACCTATCAAATAGTGTAATATAGTGTAAACAGCATTCACTATGCTGCAGAGAGACACACTGATGCTATGTCACAGTAATAAATGACAGGGCTTGGGGCACTGCAGCTGTCAATCACTGAGTGCATACTGTATACAGTATGTGCTCATTCAGTGTATGGTCAGCAGCTGGCCATGGTGGTGAGTGGTGGGCTGCCCAGTCACCAGTTCAGTTATGGGGTGGCAGAGTGGGGTGGTAGGGCACTGTGTGGTGGGGAGTCCACTAGACCACCAGGTATTTTGGAATTTCATTTAATTGGGGATCAGTGCTGAAGCAGTCCACTACAGCATCAGGGATATTTTAATTTTTATAATGGAAGATCAGGGTTCGAGGGGGCCACTAGACAACAGAGATTTTTTAATAATAATGACAGGTGATCAGGGCATGGGGGGGGCTGCTAGACTACCAGGGAATATAAGTATGTTATTATAAATAGTACTAAATATGATCATGGGAGGTCAGGGTTTGGGGGGCACTAGACTACCAGGGACTTCTCGGAGACATGACTGCATTAACACTCATGGCTTGTGGCAACCTGTCTAGGTACACCATCTGTTTGGCACACTGCTATATTTACCACAAGCTGTGGGATTTTTCTGCTGGGACCCTGACCAATAGAGAATTTGGCACAAGGTCTGTGGCACACCAGTGATTAGTGCAAGCTGCCTTTAATGCAACTTGTGCTGAGTTTTGAGAATCAGGACCTCTGAGTCTAATCTGTCCATTATATAGCAACAAATGTATTTATATAATTGCATTGTAATTGTGTGATGTTAATGACAAATTTGTCATTGTGCCTGCTTATGCTTGTGTAGTCTTACTGTACTGCCTAATAAAATGTTTTTAATAAAAATATTATTGTACTGTCCTTTTAATATTTGTAATGACTCATATCAAGTTGATTGATACACTTGAAACTGAAAACATTATCCAAATCTGCCCCTCGAGGAACATAATTCTGGTTTCAACATACTCTTTAGATTATACTTTTCTCCCCAAGCAACTATCTCTAAGTTATATAGGTACAACACACTTTTAAATGGAATAAATGCAATGAAGTGTGTAATTTTATCATCTCTGATACTAAACTCTTGGCTAAAATCCCAAGCAAAACTCAAAGAAAATGGTAAGGTGGACAGATGTAAGCAACAACTCAATGACTTCATTATGAAGTATAGAACAGTACACGTGAGCAAAGGACAAAGGTACAGTAAGAAACTGCAAGAAAACAGGCTACATCAACCAGAATATCCTTGGGTGCCCAACCATGACAGATTATACCAAATTGTTAATTTGAATTACTGCATTTGCATAAGTTTAATTATAAGAGGATAAAGAAAAGGAGGCTCTGCAGAAAGTCACTGTTTATGAGCACTGTCAAATGTGCTAATAATTAATTTCAATTTACTTAAGCAGTTAAAAACTGCATGGTTTCTGGGCCTTGTCAGTGTAAGGCCTAGTTAGTGTCCACTCAATACAAGAAAGAAATAAAAAAGAAAAGTAAGAAAGGAAGGAAGTGAGACAGACAGACAGCAGAGAGACAAGCATATTGCAAAAATCTATATTAATGCACAAATTAGGTTTTATTATTAAAGAGCAAAAAGTAATTTCATGTGATGTTAGGATTTTTCAAACCCTAAATCCACCAGTGCCATGCACCACCTCCCTGAACCCCACCACACTGAATGTCAAAGCACAACCCAAGGTTTTAATAAATATTTTTAATATCTTAAATAAAATAGTATAAGGAATACAGTTATACTCCATGGAATTGCAGTAGTATGTCATGAAACACTAAAAGAAAGGTCCAGGACTGGTACAACGTAGTGCAGCTGCCACTTCCAAAGCAGCTGCTTATCAGAGGCATTGTCCTGTGCCTTTAAAAAAAATCTTTCAGAACCTGTATTTTCCTGTTTTAATATGTTTTATTTTCTCAGTTTACATCTGTATTTTAATGTGTTTGTTTCCTTGTAAAATGTATCTATTTTGTTTAATAGTTGAACTATGTTTATTGTTATTTTCTACTGGGCATCACTATAAATGGAGTGTCGGGATGAATTTGTTTGGAATGGAAATAAAGCATGAAATGGCTCTTCTGAATGTCATCAGTTACTAAGAAGATATTCTATGACTCATTTGAGGTTATCCCATCTCCCACTTGTGACTTACCTGACTTATATTGCCATTTATTATTTTATTGGGACTGTGTTTACCTCCTAGTGAGTCTCTGTATGGTTGCCATTTCCAACTGACACAAGGTTTGTTCATCACTGCAAATGAGCCTTGTCTTAGTGGTTTCTCCACAAATAAAATGTAATTCAATTAGTGTAAACTTATCTCATTGTCCTGACTAATTAATTACATACCCTGGCAACTGACTACCTAGCAAAGTTCAAGCCATATAAGTCAGGTAAGTCACAAGAGGGAGATGGGATAACCCCAAGGATCACAACTGAGCTGAAAGAACAATCTTTTGGAAGACTACCCAGGCAGGTGTGGTACCAGAGGACTGGCAATTAGCCTGGAGATTCAGATTCAGGGTAGCCAATGCAATGTGCTATGCTTAGGGTGGAAAAACAGAGGCAGGATGTATACACTGTAAGGGGCTTGTCTTGCTGCAGTGAAGGAGGAAGAAGACCTGTGGGTTTCAATAGACAAGAAGCTGAAGTAGGACTGCTGTCAAGAGGCTCAGCAGAATGCTGGGATACATCAAAAGTGGGTGGCCAGTGGAACAGGGAAAGTAACTCTACCAATTTAAATGGCCCTGGTCAAGTTCCACCTGGAGTGCTGTGCGCAGTTTTGGTCTCCTCATTACAAAACCGACTTTCAGGCAGTCAGAAGGGTGCAACACAGAGCTACCAAAAAGATAAGCGGTATGGTGGATAAAAGCTATGAGGAGTGGTAAATGGCCCTTAACATTATGAGGTTTAGAGCGGATAGGCTGAAGGGTGTCAACAAGATTTAACAGGTGGGGATGTTTGATATAGTGTCCTGCAGCAGGACACGGGTACATGTCCTGAAGCTTAAAGGTGGTAAATTCTGGGGAGATGTTAGGAGGTACTTTTTTTCCAAGAGGATGGAGAACCTATGAGAGAGCCTACCAGTGCTGACAACTGATGCAAAGATAGTACAGGAGTTTTAAGGTAAGCTTGGACAAAGTTCTGCTTATCAAGAGAATCACTAGGTACCCTGCACAGTAGAGTGGGTAGAGAGTCCCAACAAATTGGTATGCATTTGTGTAGCACATAGTGGAGCCAGTCATGATACAATGCCAAATACCACAATAATGCCACAGTTTCTGCCAAAAACAAGGTAATTTCATTGGTAGATAATCCCTTTTTGTCTTGCAGGAATCTGTCACACTGCACTGCATCCTGACAGGCTCCACTGTAATTATTTCATGCCAACTTATGAAGAGTGTCTGTGTGTTGGGGGGGCTAAACACGATGGACCTAGAGTGCCTTCCAACCTTAAATTTCTATGTGACTATGATACCTAAATAACCCTTGCCTGTCATGTCTATGTGATGTTAAACCCATCTTCCTGGGCCTGGGTTGGTCCCGAAAACTTTTGTGTAAAACAGTCTTTTGGTTAGTCTAATAGAAGTTATTATTGGAAAACTACAATCTGAATTTGACCATAACTAACACAGCACCACAGAGCTACAACTTACAATACATAGGAATAAAAAGAAATACACATTTCAAAACTTTCTTAAGTTCAATTAACTATAAACATTCAGAGATTTGGCTGATTGTAACAATATATGGTACATGAACGCTACCTGTATCTCCTTGGTTCCAGTTGTGTTATACTCTGCTAGTTTTTTTAGGCCCCAAAAATAATAAAATACAATTGCTACTGGTTGTTGTTGCCACCCATAACTCTGTAGCATGCTGCCTTAACTTCCATCAGCATGAACTATTGAAATAAACACTGTCATTGAGAGAAATGATCCTGCACTCTTCATAAGGATGATATTAAAAGAGCACTAAAGTCAAAATTTGCAAAATATATGTTGTGCAGAGTGTTTTCATTTGTGTGTTTCATCCTGATGTGTCCTTCCAATTTGTTTTCTATTGGATTTTTTTGTCAATTTGCCTGCTAGTTTTATGACCTCTACTACTAGTTTTATGGCCTCTGAGGATTTCCATATTACCGTGGTTTATTGCTCTTCTTTTTCCTATAATGCCTTCTGTCCGATATGACAGTGATGTGTCTGGGATCATAGATTCAGCAAGTACTGGTTTACAGTCAATTTTGAAACAGTACAGCTGTGATTTTAAGTCACTTTACTTATACAGTAGGCAGTGAAGCTACTTTTACAACTTAGCAATCACTTGAGGTCTATTTGATTGGGTATTCTGCAAGAAAACAGCTAGAATCTTTACTAAATATAGCATTGATAACCTCAGGTAATTTGTGTGCTATTTATGGATGGCTGCTACTTGATTGGGTATTCTGCAAGAAAACAGCTAGAATCTTTATTAAATATAGCATTGATAACCTCGGGTAATTTGTGTGCTATTTATGGATGGCTGCTACTTGATTGGGTATTCTGCAAGAAAACTGCTAGAATCTTTACTAAATATAGCATTGTTGACCTTGGGTAATGTGTGTGCTATGTATGAATGGCTACAGTTTGATGAAATTAAAAGCTTTAAAACCAAAACATTTACTCCTGCTGGCTAGATCTAGACAAACATATAGAAAACAAAAATATTGAATTAGAGTTATATAGTTCAATTCAATTCAACTTTATTTTTAAAAGGCGCTTTTCTTAAAATCAAAGCGCCTGTACAAATAAATATAACAATAAATATAATAAATCAGATTAATAAAAATCCTTAAAAGCTATATTAAAAAGGTGGGTTTTCAGCGCTCCTTTAAAACTAAGGACGGTCGGGTTAAGTTGAGGTGGGAACATCAGGCTTCTATCTTCATATTACTGCTTCAGTGCTTTCCCTCACTAAATCAGTGGCTCTGGACACACCACTGTCACATGAGGCAATAGGCATTGTAAGACAAAGGGGAGCAATACATTATTGTAAAATGGAGATCCCCAGAAGCTATAAAACTAGTAGGCAAATTTAGAAAAAAAAACTCCTAATATCAGATAAAGGGAAGGACACACCAGGACTAAACACACAAATCAAAACAGTCTGCACTGCATATGTTTTTGAAAATTGTGACTGTAATACTCCTTTAACCAGGAGAAAACCAATGTACTGTACCTACACACATATGACAGAGCAAATACTGATGGAACAAATAGCAGATAATGTATTTTTACATCATTGCAGCCAATAATGTAAAAACTGCGGGGATCATGTCCTAAAAGCAATAAAAAGCTTTTAAATCTTAACTTTCCACTAACTTCTTAATTAACTGACTCTACCAATAAAACAACATAAAGTCACACCTCAATGCAGTATTAATAGTACCCTTTTAGAAAAGTGAGATGAAAGGCCTTTGATACAGCAACATTAAGGGTGAGCCAGTACAGAAGTAAAGTTCAGTAAACCCACTGAAAGCGATCACCTTTCACTCCAGTAACGGGATTTAATGTTTTCCACCTGCACTTTAGCACATTGATAGTATGACCAGCTTTAGATGGTGATGATTTCAAAACATGCCCTGAACTAATGTAAGCCACGTGACCTGCAGCAGACAAACAGTGATGCTACAGATCATGATTTCCTCATTCTACTCATGTCTCTATGCCACTTCCAGCTCTCTTCCTTTGATAATCAGAAATTTGTCCTGAAAGATGTGATCACTGAGCACTCCTATGTTCCTTATAGAGAGACTGGTTTTTGAACCACCAAATACTTTGAAATCATTGGGGAATTATTATTTTTACTATGATAATTACTATTGCCTAGTTAACAGAAGTTTACTGTAGTTTTTCTACAGGGTTGGACAGTATTTTGCAGTCTGCTACAGAGAGGAGTACAGAGCAAGAGTTGTTGCAGCAGCTGAGCCAACAGCAAGGCAGGGACATGGGGCTAGCCCAGCAGGAGTCTGTAATAGGGGAGGAGGGATCTTTTAAAGTTTCATTATAGTAAATTTTTACTTTACACCACTGATTTGTCAAAATGACTGAGACTCCAACTCCTGATATTTTCATTTCCTTACATTGTGAGCTTTGCATTCTTCAACTCTAGCATCTACATTAGCATAGTGTTTTGCCATGAAGATAGATAGATAGATAGATAGATAGATAGATAGATAGATAGATAGATAGATAGATAGATAGATAGATAGATAATCAGTTTTATCTTCATGAGAGAATATTGGTATGTTGGTATCTCACAAATGGTGAAGTAATGAGGGAGACATTACCCTCGAATGAAAATAAAAAAGGTATTTTAACCACAAAGCCATGTACTAAAGCTGCCTCATCAGACACCGACCAACATGATCCTGGAACTTCATTAAACATCCACCTCATCCTGCCAATTGGAATGTGATAAATCTAAGTCACTTCTGCTCTTAAATCCTTATGCTACTATGCTACTATGAAAAAGAAATAAAAATAGTGTTCTGCCACACATCAGACATTATAGTTAAGACCATTAATGATCATCAGAACTGGATAATTTAGGCTAAAGGTTTTGGAAATCAAGTTTTTGTGGAGTTGTAATGGCAGTCTCTACACTGTGAATAATACAGTGTGTTAAGATAAAGTGAGAATAAATTATTCAGTATGAGAGATTTACTGTATTTACTGATGGTAGCGGGCTAGTCAATGGCAGGTCTGGCTGTGTCATAGTATACTGCAATCAGTTTACCATGACATCTCTGTACTCCTTAATGGCCATTGTGCTACATTTGCCATAGCAACATTAGACTAGATTCTGGGTAGCACTGTAGTTAACATTATTTTACTATTCCAAGCAAGAAATGCACCACAATACTACTACATTTCTTGGGACAGTACTTTTATTTAGCAGATCACAGTCTGCACAGATGAGCACTAATATGGTCAGGTTGACTCAACACCCTGTATATTTCTTTACAAATTCTCATAGGTCAATTAAGCTGATGTAAGACCATCTGAGATGGTATACAGAAGCTGCACTTTCTTTCTTCATGATGGTTATGAGAGAAGGTTCTGTTAGACATCAAACTGTGCACAAGTCCACTGTATTACACAATATTCCAGGTGTCTGCAGATTTACAGGTCACTGCTGACTAGACTCTGTACCTAACTAGCAAGGAAACATCCCTTTACAAGCCACTAGTGAGCAATTCAAAGTTATTTATAGGTCAGCACAAACATAGGAGTCTGAAAGACTGCTCTCTCTCTTTTACTGGGCAGGGAATTTGAAGAGAAATGTCAAGTACTGTATGGCACATCTCAAAGAAACTAATGATGTTGATTTTTTTTTGCATTCCACCACCTCAACAAGCTTATATTCAGATGCATGGTCAAATATTGCAACTTGCAATATTTATCAACAAGTATTGAAACTGTAGAAAATGAATCAGTTAACCAGTTAGGTAGCATCTGGTTGGAAATTTTAAATGTTAGTGGGGAGGCAAGTCATTAATTCATATACCCAAGACAAATAGTAAATGTAACTATATCATAAACAATCTTTTTTTTTACAGATTGGAGCAGAAGTCTACAAAATGTTTGAGACTGTCTCAGGAAAGTAAACTGACTTTAGCCTTCAAATGTTAAAATCCAATTTTTAAACACACACACACACACACACACACACACACATACACACACACACCATCAAAACGTTAAACCACGGTCCCTTTGTCCATGTCTGGTCACCATCAAGGTGGAAGTAAAAGATCCCATGGCACCTACTGAGGAAGAAGTAGGTGAGTTTCCTCACTGTAATGACCAACATGATCTAGCCCATAAAAAAACAGGTCCATCTAACCCACCCCTCAAGATGCACTTGGAAGCAAACTGTCACAACTCAGTTTGCCTTTCCTGGAAAAAAATTACAGTAAATAAGTAATTAAAAATATAAAGAGCTCAAGGCCTAGAAACCATGGCTTGGCTTTGACTCTACAAGACCTCCTAAACGTTTCAATTAAAAAACAAACAGGCTGGCAATATAGTCATGATGATTTAAAATGGTGTGCTTGGCTACCCTGATATTTTCAAATAGTACAGGTAAGTTCTTAGCAGGTCATAATTTGTTTTCAAATTTTCATCTCTCTCTGGTGTATTGGTTGAGCACTAAGGAATAGAAATTGGAGTGTCCTTGGAGAAGGTTCCAGTCTGAAGGGGACAGGTTGGCACATGAGACTCACTATGGTCAGTATCAATGGACAGTCACCCTGAAATAGACAGAGTTCCTGACAAGGCCAATTTCAGCAGAGAAAAATCAGCCAGCTCAGCTTTTCCGCACAATAGACAAGCTAATAAATCCTCCCTGTCTGTGATCCGTTGAAGCTTTTTCAGCAGAAAAGTATGAGGAGTATGATAAATTTTATTCTAACAAGGTACTCTCCATCTGATTGGGTATTTTTCAAGTGGCCTGTCATGGGCAGGTAGTAACCAGCCTTCTGGTGTTGTAGATCTGCCTATCTGGAGTGCCAGTTTCTGATGAAGTGGTTCTACAGGTAATTTTTCATTTGCACCCCATTTGCTGTGTACTAGATCAGGGCCCAGCCTGATTGTTCTTATCTGCAGTAAATCCTTGGGGCAAGTCACCTCTGAAATTGTTGGATGTCCCTTGAGGGAGGGAGTCTTTCCATATGCCTTGAAATAAGCAGTGGTCAGACCCCTCCTTAAAAAGCCATCATTGGACCCTGATGCTCTGGTGAATTATAGGACTGTCTCAAATCTTCCCTTTTTGTGAACAATTATTGAGAAGGTTGTTGCAGAGCAACTTGTGGATCATCTGGAGAAATATGATACCTATGAACCTCTCCAGTCAGGTTTTCAACCCCACCATAACACTGACACTGCATTTGTGAGGGTGACCTAGGCTATGACCTCCTTGTGGTAAGGAATTGAGGACTTTGTACCCTCTTAGTCTTCTTGGACCTCTAGTTGGCATTTGACACAGTTGACCATGGGGTGCTACTAGATCACCAGAGACATTATGTGGGTCTCACTGGCATAGTTTTGTGCTGGTTTCAGTTCCACATTACAGGGAGAATGCAGCAGGTTGCCCCAAGTAATTTCATCTCTGGGGCTTTTTCACTCTCTTAGGGAGTTCCCCAAGGCTTGATCCATGCCTCAGTGTTGTTTTCTGTGTACCATAAATGTTGCCATTGGGGGAGATTATTAGATGGTATGGTGTTGAGTTTCACTCATGCATATGATACTTAACTATATCTGTCTTGTTCTCCTGGTGTGGATCAAGTGGCTTCAGTGCTGGGGAGATGCCTTCCAAGATCAGTGACTGGATGGCCTTGCACTGGTTATGTCTTAATCCAGGGAAGACTGAGGTCATGATGATGAGCCAATTTGATGGGGTTTTAGCAGCAATGGGAGTGGTGGCACCCTTCAGTCATTGGGTGGCCAACCTGTCAGAGCTGTAGATGCAGTTTATAATCTTGTGGTCATTTTGGACTTCAATACAAAACAAATAAATAGGCACTTACCTCCGCAGTCAGTCTTGTAGAGGAACAGTTTTAGGCTGATTCAGATAATCAACTAAAGCTATTATTTCCAAGGTGCAAAAGCATTCATAATGAACACCATGGAATGTAGCAAATATCAGACTAGAAAAGATTCTCTAGGTTTTGTGCCAAATCATGTGCTTTGCCAAGGCCATTTTGGACTGCAGGCTGATGCTAGAACATGAGGTGTCAGTGGTGATCCAGTATGGCTTTTACCATCTTCAGAACATTGCCAGGATTAAACCACATCTGGCACCCCACACGTTGTGACAATTGTCATGATTTCATCACCTCTAGGCTGGACTACTATAATGCTTTATACTTAGGGTTATCTGAAGGTTTGATGTGACATCTGCAGCTGGACCAGAATGATGCAGTCTGATTGTGGAAATATCTCGGAGGGAACATATCATGCCGGTGCAGCACGGTCTGCACTGGCTGCCAATGAGGTGGCACATCACCTTCAAGATAATGCTTGTGAACATTCAAGGCCCTACACAGTGAGGGACCTGACTACTTAAAACACCTCCTGGTTCCTTATCTCCCAACCCACCTACTCTGCTCTACTGATGCAGGGGTGCTGGTTGACCCCCTTCCCACTTGAAACAATCTGGGGACTAGGCACTCATTGTGGAATCTCCCATGTTGTGAAATGTTGTGGAATTCCCTACCAGGGAGCATCCAATCTGCCTGCATGGTGGAGGCCTTTAAAGCCTCATTGAAAACTTACTTGCTTGAGCAAGCTTTCTTCAGTTAGTTTGTAATGCATCAGATAGTTAATATTATTCTCTAATCTACTTTATGATATGTTTTATTCTGTTTTGCTGATTGTTTTATTGTCTGCACAGCACTCTGAGCCTACAGAAAAGGGAACTTTAGAAATAATGCTTGCTTTGCCTAACCATATACCCTTCCTCAGAAATATTTATTCTTACATTGCTCAGAATTTCTTGGTGCTAAAAGATGCTGCTCACTCAAATATAATATCTTTAAATTTATTAACTTCAACAAGTCTTACACCAAAATGACTCAATGTTTCCCAGTTGCCACTGCCACTGGATCTAGAGGATCTATGGGGGTCTGAGAGCAGTGCCAGCTACTTCAGGCTGCTCTCTCCAGCTTCAGACCTCACTCACCACAGAGGAGTGCAGTAGAGGTGTCCACCGCTCACTGGTCCAAGTGCCAGTGAAGGAGAAAGCACCACAAGCTACAGCAGCCGTTAGCTGCATCTGGGAGTCTATAGCAGCCACAAGCCACATCAGGGAGTCTACAGGATTTTGATCCTTTTCCAGACCCTCTTACAAGAAAGAACTGGGCAATCACAAAAGAGCTGTAGCACTGGCACCAAACTTGATCCTGGCTGTCAGCTTTAAAAGGGGCTCCACATCTGTGGCCACCAGAAGCCATCAAATCTAGAGGATCTATGGTGGTCTGAGAGCAGTGCCAGCTACATCAGGCTGCTCTTCCCAGCTTCGGACCCTGCTCACTGCAGAGGAGTGCAGTAGAGGCAGCCACCTCTAACTGGTTCCAGTGCCAGTGAAGGAGAAAGTGCTGCAGCTGCAAGCCACATCAGGGAGTCTACAGCAGCCACAAAATGCATCAGGGAGTCTATGGTATTTTGATCCTTTTCCAGCCCCTCCTGCAAGAAAGAACTGGGCAATCACAAAAGAGCTGTAGTGCTGGTGCCAAACTTGAACAAGGCTGCCAGCTTTAAAAGGGGTTCCACATCTGTGGCCACCAGAAGCCACTGCCATTGGACCTAGAGGATCTACATGGATCTGACAGCAGCGCCAGCTATTTCAGGCTGCTCTCCCCAGCTTCAGACCCTGCTCACCACAGAGAAATGCAGTAGAGGAGTCCACCACTCACTGGTCCAAGTGCCAGTGAAGGAGAAATGGCCTTAGCTGCAAGATGCTGCAAGCCATATTAGGGAGTCTACAGCAGCTGCAAGCCACATCAGGGATTCTATGGGATTTTGATCCTTTTACAGCCCCTCCTGTGAGAAAGAACTGGCCAATCATGAATGAGCTGTATTGCTGGTGCCAAACTTGAACCTGGCTGCCTTCTTTAAAAGGGGCTCCGCATGTGCAGCTACCAGAAGCTGTTGCCGCTGGACCTAGAGGATCTACAGGGGTCTGAGAGCAGTACCAACTACTTCAGGCAGCTCTCCTCAGCTTCAGACTAGAGATGCAACAAATTTAAAATTTGCCAGCAAAATTGCAGTGAAGTGGCCGATTTTGCATCACGTAGTGCGAATTTCAGCTATTTTTGACCATTTTCGTCAAGGTGAAATTTCACATCTAAAAGGCACATTCTGCCTCTAGAGGTGAAATTTCACCTTCCAAGGCAAAATTTCACCTTTCCACAGGCAAAATTTTGCATTACACCTTCACGAATAATTACGTGAAGCGGCTGAAATTCACGTAATACTAAGTGTAGCACAGTTTAGGCACTTCACCCATCCCTACTTTGGACCCCACTCAGTGGGGTAGAGGTGACTGATGCTCACTAGTCCCAGCACCAATGAAGGCAAAAGTGCCACAGCCACAAACTGCATCAGGGAGTCTACAGCATTCACCAGCTGCATCAGGGAGTCTACAGGGTTTTGATCCTTTTCCAGCCCCTTCTGCAAGAAAAAACTGACCAATTAAAAAAAGAGCTGTAGCACTGGTGCCAAACTTGAACTTGGCTGCCAGCTTTAAAAGGGACTCCACATCTGCGGCTACCAGAAGCTGCTGGACCTAGAGGATCTACAGTGGTCTGAGAGCAGTGCCAGCTACTTCAGGCTGCTCTCCCCAGCTTCGGACCCCACTCACTGCAGAATGCAGTAGAAGTGGTCACCACTCACTGGTTCCAGTGCCAGTGAAGGAGAAAGTGCAGCAGCTGCAAGCCACTGCAGCCACAAGATGCATCAGGAAGTCTACAGCAGCTGCTTTGGGATTTTGATTTTTTCTCCAACCCACACACCCTGGCCCTGGCCTCTGTTGAACATGAAGTACCAAATGAAGAGATAAGTGGAGGGCCATTAAGGAGGATCAAGTCACCAGGGTTTGGGCAACTAGGAAAAGGGAGGAACACTGGACTGCACCATGTTGCCTGGGATTGGGCAATTAGGAAAAGGGGGTGTTACACTGGAATTTGCCACCCTCAGGAGAATCAGCTACTTGAGGCAGCAGCAGCCAGGAAGGACTTCACCATCCTCAGGAGGACAGCTTCTCAGGATACCCGAAGAGGAAAGTTTCAACAGTTTCATGGCCACATGACAAGGGTGAAAGGAGTGTAATCACAAAAGGTACTAGGAAATTATGTAGGCACCTGGGACTTACATGGGGCACTGTGACTCAGAGGGGAAAACAACATAAGGTACTATGACTTTCTATGGGTACTGTGACTTTGAATGGGGAAATCACTTAAGGTATTGTCATTAGCACACAGCCTAAGGGGAAAAGGGGGGACCTTCTGTTTTGGGACTCGAGTGGGGTAATAACTTAAGGTACTGTGACTTTGAATGGGGGAATTGCATAAGGTACTGTGATCTATTTTTATAAACTACTGTGATTTTGAGTAGGGAAATTGCATAAGGTGCTGTGATTTATTCCTATAAAGTACTGTGATTTTTATGTTTGCTTGCATGCATGTGCAAGAACCATAGTGCCATCATCCAAGTTTTCGAAGGTGTGACAGCCCTCTTCCAATTCAGTCAATGTGTTTGCAGGCACAGCCGCAGTTCTCCAATGCCTGCTGAGCTGTCTATGACAGCAGACAAAATGCAGTGGCGTACAGTTGAAAGCGGGAGCTACACTTCAGTGAGCAGTGATAAGATATCGCCTGCTCATGCGTGCTCCCCCTACACACACACACACGCACACATGCTGCGTGCTCGGCCCCTCCCATGCACACACTGTATAGCCAACGGGGGGTGCCCAATCCCCCATCGGCTGTGCTGCACCCCCCCCAAAAAAACACAGTTCCATATGCCATGCTGGGTGCCCACCACAGCGCATACATCAATGATACAACGGGGTGGCCAATCCCGTCGGGCTCCACACACCCCCAACCAGTCATCTTTCTGCCACGCTGGGAGCCCACCCCATTGTGGCAAACGCCTCACGTTGTCATCATAAAAAAAACCTGGAACTCAAAAAATGGTCCCTCGCTGTGTTTGCCCCACCCGCACTCACCCACTGCGCACCTGCCTCCCACACCCTCACTCCCATACTTACTTCCAGAGTCTGGCGCGATGATCTTCGTGGACCGGAACCGTCTGACTCTTCAAAGCTGACCGTGAACTGAGGAAATGCCGGTAAGCTGTAGAATGGGATAGATAGGGTTTTTCAACTTTGCTGCATATCTCAGGCATTTTTGGAATTTTGCACTGAATTTTCAACATGGGGTTTTGGGACCCTTTCTCATGAATGCTCTCACTGTCATGGCGTTAATCAGGCCCGAAGGGTGATTTTGCAGTCACTGTGTGAAATCACCTTTCGGGACCAAGTAATGAAATGACACTGCCACTGTTCATGAAGTGGGCTCTCAAAAAGCCTATGTTGAAACTTTGTGGAAAATTCTGAAAATGACTGTTTTATTTAGCGGCATTGTACAGTTCCTACGCATTGCAGAAGTTCGCTGGGAATTTTGATATTTTCAATCCAGATTTTCAACATTGCCATTTTACCACACCTCCTTATGAGCAGTACAGCTGTCATTTTTCACATCTTGCCCAAAACGTGTTTCCGCCCATGTAGCGCACAATGGCGCAGTTGGTGTGCGAAATCAATGTATGGGAAACATTAAGAAAATCACAATGACACTTTTAATGAGCAGAGGTTTTAAAATGGCTATGTTGAAAATTTTGTGAAAAATTCTAAAAATGACTGTTTTACGAGCGCGTTGCACAGTTCCTATGCACACTCGTAAGTTTGCGAATTTTCAATATTTTCACTCCAGATTTTCAACATTGCCATTTTATTACACTTCCTTATGAGCAGTACAGCTGTCATTTTTCACATCTTGCCCCAAAACATGTTTCCGCCCATGTAGTGCACAATGGCCATGATCGATTATGCGAAATCAATATATGGGACACATTAAGAAAATCACAGTGACACTGTTCATGAGCAGAGGTCTTAAAATGGCTATGTTGAAAATTTGGTGAAAAAATTTCCTAAAAATGACTGTTTTACGAGTGTGCATTGCGCAGTTCCTACGCACGCTCGTAAGTTTGCGAATTTTCTATATTTTCACTCCAGATTTTCCACATTGCCATTTTATTACACTTCCTTATGAACAGTACAGCTACCATTTTTCACATGTCACCTAAAATACGTTTCCGCACATGTAGCGCACAATGGTGCAGTCGGTGTGCGAAAGCAATGTTTGGGACAGATTAAGAAAATCACAGTTACATTGTTCATGAGCAGAGGTCTTAAAATGGCTATGTTGAAAATTTGGTCACAAAAGTCCATAAAATGACTGTGTTATGAGTGAGCATTGCACAGTTTCCAAGCACCCTCGTAAGTTCATGACTTTGTAATATTTTCAGTCCAGATTTTCACCAGTGGCATTTTTCCACACTTCCTTATGAAAAATACAGCTGTCATTTTTCACAACATGGCCGAAATGTGTTTTCACACTTTCAGCGCAGAGATGCGTGGTCGCTGTGGGAAATCATTGTTCGGGACAGATGAAGAAAATCACAGTGACACTGTTCATGATTGGAGGCACCAAAATGCCTGAGTTGACAATCTGCTGTAAAAATCCCCAACTAATTACATTACGGGTGTGCATTGCACAGTTTCTATCGCCTTTCGTGACTTCACCAGTTTTAAATATTTTACTGCAGATTTGCAACATTGCCATTTTTCCACCTCCCATGAACAGTACAGCTGTCATTTTCACATCGTGTTCGAATGTGTTTTGCACCTGTAGTCTAAATGCCGGAGTCGCCAGTATAAGCAGCTGCTAACAAACTGATATTGCCACTGTTCATGAGGTGGGGTCACAAAAAACATGTCGAAAATTTGGAGTGAAAATACAAGCGAATGCCTAAGGTGTTAGGGTTTCAACCATAATGCCCCACCCTGTACAGAATGACAGGCATCAGGGTGTGACTTGGGATTCTTGCCTGTAATGCTCATACCATTTCCACACACCTGCAGCCAGTGAGAGAGCATCGAGGTATGCCTTGGACTCTTGACCCCAAAGTTCACCCCATTCTCCTATACCGCACCCATCTCACCATATTTCCTGATGGAATAAGAAGTGATAAGGGCCAAAAGACTCAAGGCACACCCGCGGACACTTGTCAGTGTCTGCAGGGTAGGGTGTGGTGAAATGGCATGGCCGCTATGCCTGACTACACCAAAGGCACACCCCAATGCCTGTCACTCTCTCGCAGGTGGTGGTGGGTTACTTCAGTTCAATACTTCACTGCCATTCCTATTATGCAGCTCTGTAACTTCTACACTACCAATGCCAATGCCAGCAAGCAAACATTCGGCATTGACAAATGCTTGTTTTTATAGGGACTGTGATTTTCAATGGGGAAATTGCATAAAGAGGGAAAAGGGTTTTTATAGGTATGATTGAGGGTGAACCTTCTTGTCCTAGG
Organism: Neoceratodus forsteri; assembly: GCA_016271365.2. NCBI lineage: Eukaryota > Metazoa > Chordata > Ceratodontiformes > Ceratodontidae > Neoceratodus > Neoceratodus forsteri. The sequence goes on from CM057459.1 coordinate 652,350,344, forward strand.
ACTTAGGAAAAATGGAGGGGCAGCTGGAACAGGTCTTGGGTATGGTCCCCAAGCTGCAAGGGCAGGAAGCAGCTGTGGTAGGGTGCAATGGTTGAGGGACGGCCATGGTGTTGGCTATAGCATGGAAGCTGTGGGGCTGTATGTTATGTAGTCAGCTTGAGCAGCTAAGGGAGGAGGTGAGGCAGTTGAGATGGACACTATGCTGGTTAAGGGTGAGGACAGGTGGGGATCCATAGACGGAGTAAGAGGGGTGGTGGGCAGGAGAAGGACCACAGGGAAATCTGTGGGGGGGATTAAAAACAAATATAGCAATAGAGAGGGGAAGAAGGGAAGGGGACTGGAAGAAAACAAAAGGGTACACAAGCTGGGTGGGAGGGGTAGAGATGGGAAGCAGGGGGTCAGGTAAAGGCAGTGAGGCACACAAGAAGGACCAGGGGAAATGGCAGGAAATAAGGTACAACTGTGTGAAGTCTGCACAGAATGAAAAAGGTGAGAAGGTAAGGAGAGGTGCCTCAATCAGCTGGATGCAGACAGTGGGCACAGAGCAAGAAAACAGATTCACATCCCTGGGGACACATAAGGAAGATGAGAAGCAAGAGAAGGGTGGCTAGGAGGCCTTAGGGGAAACAGAAAAGGCAAACAAAAAGGTTTGTTCTATAGGAGAGGGAAAGGGGATGCCCCTTTGGGAAAGAACCAAGACGGTAGTAAACTTAAAGGAAAGGGCTTGGAGGTGAGTGCACCCTGGAAAGGGTCAACCCCCATGGAGGGGAAGGCAGAAAACACAGAATTAGTGGGACCAATCCATGTGGGGAAGGAGGGGGTTACCTGCTCACTGAGAAAATCAGTCAGAACACAGGTAAGAGCAGGGCAAAAGGGAGGGATAGGGCTCAAGGAACGGGAGGCAGGGGTGGGTTGATCAGGAAATAATACCTGGGGGGGAATAGGGTGGGAGGAGGGCAGGGGGAAAACAGGACTCAGGGGGATGCGATAGCCAAAGGAGAAACTGAGAAAAGGGAAGTAATAGGGATGCAAGGAGCTAGGAGAGGAACAGAAGAGCAATACAAACAGGAGGTAAAGGGGAGCAGGGTCCTTCTCATTGGGGACTCAATAATAAAGAGAATCAGATGGGGGGAAGGGGGACATGAGCAGTGCAGTTTGGGTTGAGTGCCTGCCAGGTATGACTGTGCTGGAGGTAATGCACTATATTCCTTCATGGGAGAAACAGCAGGATGGGATACCCCACCTACTGTTCCACCCAGGAACAAATAATCTGGCAGGGAATAGCCTGATGGAGCTGCAGACACAATTCAGGGAGCTTGCTAGGTACAGTGGCAGTCTGGGATTCCAATCTGTGACTTTTTTAGAAGTGTTGCCTGTGTCAAAAGTGAGTACTGCAAGAAGGCAGAGGAGTTTAATGAATAGCTGACAGGATGGTGCAGGAAGATGGGGTATGGGTTAGTGGGGGACTGGGGATCAACATGGGAGGACAAGAGGCTATTTGCTCTGGACAGACTGCACCTGAATAGGGAGGGAGCAGCAGTACTGAAGAGTAAGTTAGGAGAGTTCATAGAGGAAGCGTATAATTTAAACTAAATTGGGGGGGGGAGGAAAAAAATCCACACCACAAGACAGGAGAAATGGGCGGCTACCAGCCTCCCCCCCAGGATAGTGAAAGAACATTAGGCAAAAGGGTGTCAAAGGTTAGGGGGAACAGGGGGGATTTGGTGGAAGGGCTCTGCAGTCAATGCCAGGAGCTTAGGGAACAAAATGGTGGACTTCAAGGCAATCATGGGGAATGAAGGGCTAGCTATAGTAGCAATAAGCGAGACTTGGTGGACAGAGCATCATACCTGGAAGAAAACTATCCTAGGCTACAGACTGTTTAGTAGAGACAGGGTGGGTAGGAAGGGGGAGGGATTGTGGTATTCATCAGGAATGACATAAGAGTAGCCAAGGGACATGAGGAAGATGGACAGTCTAAGCTACTGTGGGTAACACTGGACAGAAGGACTGGAGAATCATTGCAGCTGGGGGTGGTATGCAGACCTTCTACACAGGGGAAAAGGGAATAGACAGCTGATACAGGCGGTCATGTGGATGGCCTTTGAAGGGGAACTACTTCTGATGGGGGACCAAAACCTCTCAGATATAGACTGGAGTATCCCCAATGCAGTATCGACTAGGAGCAGGGAGATTCTAGAGATGTACAGGGTGTATTCTTACAGTGGCTGGTCAGAGAGCCAATCAATAAGGGGCAACAACCTGCTGGACGTGGTCCTGACAAATGAGGACAATGTAGAGGAGGTGGAGGTGGGAGACATTCTGAGCACCAGTGATCACAGGATTGTAAGGTTTAGGGTAATGGCAGGGCGAAAGTCAAACCGGACCAGCTCTACAGTTATGGACTTCAGGCACATGGACTTTGACAGGATGAAAAGGATAGTGAAGAAAAACCTGGAGGGAATGGAGAATATAGGGTATGTGGAAGAGTTATGGGAAACTATTAAAGGAGGAGTACTGAAAGTCACATAAATGTGTGTAAAGAAGGTTAAGAAGAGCAGAAAAATGAGGAGACCACTCTGATTTACAACACAGGTAGCGGGAGTGGTTGGGGACAGGAGGTAAGCTTTCAGGAAATGTAAGGACACTGAGGGAGAGGACAGGGTGGCTTATTGGGAGAAGAGGAGACTAGCAGGGCAGAAGATAAGGAGGGCAAAAGTGGATGCTGAAGAGAGAATAGCTAAACATGCAAAAAGGGAGACAAAACTTTTTTATATATGTGAGGGAAAGGAGGAAGGCAAGGCAGGAGATTACAAGGCTGAGGGGGGAGGGAGGGGTACAACTGGTAGGGGATTGTGAAAAAGTAGAAGAGTTAAGTAAATACTTTTGCTTGGTATTTACAGAGGAGGAAGAGTACAGGGGAAGACAGATTGGGGAAGGGGGATGAAGGGCAAAAGTGTGGATCCACACCCGTTCAGTGTTGACAGGGTTAAGTTGAAACTAGGCAGGTTGAAGGTGGACAAGGCAACAGGGCCCAATGGTTTGCACCCCAGGGTGATCAGGGAACTGAAGTAGGAGTTGGCCAGCCTACTGACAAAGCTATTCAACTTGTCTCTGGATTCAGGAAGGGTGCCGGAGGACTGAAGGAGGGCAGATGTGGTGCCTTTGCACAAGGGGGGGTAAGTAGGGAGGTGACTGATAACTATTGTCTGGTCAGCCTCACCTCAGTGGTGGTGAAGGTCATGGAGATACTACTCAAGGAGAGGGTGGTGAACTACCTGGAGAGAAGTGGCTTGCAGGATGACAGGCAGCATGATTTCACAAAAGGGAAAGTCATGCCAGATGACTGAGTTCTTCGATTTGGTGATGCAAGTGGTTGACCAGGGAGGGGTGGTGGACGTAGCCTATCTGGACTTCAGTAAGGCATTCAGTACTATCCTTCACAGAAGGTTAATAAGCAAGCTGGAAAGTGTAGGGGTGAGAGGGGAAAATAACCAGTGGGCGGAGAACTGGTTGATGGGCAGAAGCCAGAGAGTGGTGCTAAATGGGGTATACTCCGGGATGGGGGGTCAGAAGTGGGGTACCACAGGGGTCAGTGCTGGGACCGCTCCTTTTTATCATTTACATCAATGACATAGCAGAGTGACTGAGGGGGAGGGTATGCCTATTTGCTGATGATACAAAGATCTGCAATAGGGTGCACATCCCAGAGGGGTGGAGGACATGAAGCAGGACCTGAAGACATTTGAGGAGTGGTCAGAGATGTGGCAACTGAAATGTAATGCCAACAAGTGTACTGTGATACATGTGGGGCATAGGAACCCACAAGCAGGATACACCCTAGGAGGAGAGGAGATCAAAGTAACAGAACAGGAGTGGAATCTGGGGTTTATAGTTTCATCCAACCTTAAGGTAGCTAACCAATATAGCAGAGCGGTGTGGCAGGCCAATGGAATGTTGGCATGCGTCAGCAGAAGCAATACTAATAGAAAGTGGGAGGTACTGATGCCCCCTCTACAAAGCCATGATGAGGCCACACCTGAAGTACAGGGTCCAGTTCTGGAGGCCGCACCTACACAAGGACATAGATGGGATAGAGAGGGTTCAGAGAAGGGCAACCAAGATGGTGCAGGGTATGCAAGGGATGACATACGAGCAGAAGTGTAAGGAACTGGATCTGTACATGTTGGAGACTAGAAGGAAAAGAGGGGACATGATTGAAACTTTTAAATATGTGAATGGGATCAACAAAGTAAGGGAAGGTTGTTTACTTAAAAGGAAGGAGGGGTCTTGAACTAGAGGGCATAGCCTCAGACTGAAGGGAAGAAGATACATTGGCAATGTGAGGGGGTGATTCTTCATGGAGAGAGTGGTGGAGGCCTGGAACAGACTACCAAAAAAGGTGGTGGGGATTGAAATGGTAGAGGGATTCAAGAGGGCATGGGACAGACATATGGGGCTGAATAGCAGGGAGAGTATGGGGGCCAGTGGAAGGAGGGATGAGTAGGGGGGGATAAGGGGAAGATTAGATGCACTGGTGTGGTCCTTTTCTGCCATCAAGTGTCTATGATTCTATGAACGTACTGCTTCTTCAGGAGTGATGTAGACCTATTTAAAACACTTTTTCTACTTAACATACAATTCATAAGTGCAATACAAAATTCTTTATAATTGCAATATTTCAAACAAAAATGTTTGTTATTAAATCACCAATTCACATTTTACCTTACATCTGGAGTAAATGCTGCTTACAGTATATAAAATCGCCAATGTTCATGTTCTGTTCTTGCCACTGACTATTAGAACAAATATAATACAGATCTATATGTAATAGATAACCCACTCTTAGGTGTGCGGTCATGCTTTGATATATGCACGCCTTGGTGTGCGTTGTATGCACAAGGCTGCAGGCTGAGTGCTCAACCACCCAAGGCGGGCATATATCAGAGCGTGACTGCACACTGTAGAGTGGGTTAGCTATCTTATAAAATGGCAAAATTGTTTTTAAGGGGGTAAAAGTGCAGGTGTGTGGTCGCGGTCTGATATACGCATGGTCATGTGATGTGTTTTATACAATCAGAAGTTTGATTTTGGAGCTACTTCTTTTACCCATTTTATAAATACTTATATACCATTCCATTTCAAATCCATAACAATTCTAACCAAAATACATTCTGACTTAATACTGCCATATCTGTAAATATATACATTTCACTCTAAATACATTCTGAATTAATACTGTCACACCTGTCAGTATATGCACTTCACTCTTTGTGTTACTAATATGAAAGCCTGGAAGCCAGCAAAAATATAATACCCGTTTCATCAAATACTCTTTGTTTAAATGTTTTTCATCATACAAACTATCATTCTTATGATAATCATAACCATTTTTACCTTTTAATTTGCCTAACTTCGAATTTCCATGCAAGCTTCTAGATGTCCATTTCACTTATTTTTTTTCTGTAAATAGACAAATATCCACAGTTCCCAAGGTCATGAAATTATGATTGCAAACTGGTACAGAAATAGGGGGTACTTGACATGGTTCTATAACTCAGATTTTCTCCAACTATTTTGACTGTTAAGAGAAGCTATATAGCATTTTACAATATGTAATAAAGATCATGCAGTCTGATTGGCTAGGAACCATTCCAAGCCTTAGTGATATCTCAAGTTATTAAATGGGGTCTGGACAACTCTGCACCTTCACTGGTCAGGAATTCATGACATGGAGCTATGCCAACATCCAGGTAGCATTCTCCAAAATGCATGCTATTTCAGTAATACCACAGAGGGCAAGACTTCCAAAAGGCATGCTATTTTAGCAATAACACGGAGATCAACAACATTGTTCAAATTATATAACCACAACATCTAACCACATCTAAAGTTCCATCCCCATCCACCACCCCAAAAGACAAAACTCAAGCAGAAAACCAAAAAAAAAAACAAGCAATCACTAAACCTGCTTTTTCCAATACATTTTCTTCCTACTGTAATGTGGTGCTCAGTTTCAGGATCCTTCTTCCATCTACAGTGGTGTGAAAAAGTATTTGCCCCCTTCCTGATTTTCTCTATTATTGCATATTTGTCACACTGGATGTTTTCAGGTCTTTAGACAAAATATAATATTAGATAAAGGGAACCTGAGTGAACAAATAACACTTTTTTTTACTTATTTCATTTATTTAATGAAAAAGTTAACTAACACCAACTGGCACTGTGTGAAAAAGTACCTGCCCCTAGTTAAATCAACCCAATTAAAGGGATAATTAGAGACAGCTGATTGAACACAGCCAGGCTTGATTACAGCCAGCCCTGCTCAATATAAACCTCACTTATTTTGGCCCTTACCATCAGAGTCACGTTGCCAGCACAAAGATTCAACAAGCACATTATGCCATGATCAAAGGAAGTTCCTGAAAAGATCAGAAAAAAATTTGTTGCCCTCTATCAGTCTGGAAAGGGTTACAAAGCTATTTCTAAGGCTCTGGGACTCCATCGAACCACAGTGAGAGCCATAATCTCCAAATGGAGAACACTTGGAACAGTAGTGAACCTTCCCAGGAGTGGGCGGCCTGCCAAAATTACTCCAAGGGCGCAGTGTAAAATCATCCAAGAAGTCTCAAAGGATCCTAAAACAACATCCAAAGAACTGCAGGCTACTCTTGCCTCAGCTAAAGTCAGTGTTCATGACTCCACAATCAGAAAGAGACTGGGCAAAATGGGCTTCATGTGAGAGTAGCAAGGCGAAACCACTGCTAACCAAGAAGAACATAAATGCTCTTCTCTCATTTGCCAAGAAGCACCTGGATGATCCACAAGTTTTTGGGAAAATGTTCTATGGACAGATGAGTCCAAAGTGGAACTTTTTGGACAACATGGATCCCATAATGTCTTATCAGAAGCAAACACAGCATTCCACAGTAAGAACACCATACCAACAGTCAAACATGGTGGTGGTAGTGTGATGGTGTGGGGATGCTTTTGCTGCCTAAGGACCTGGATGACTTGCCATAATTAAAGGAACCATGAATTCTGCTCTGTACCAGAAAATTCTTAAGGAGAATGTCCAGTCATCCTTCTGTCAGCTGAAGCTGAAGCGAGTTGGTCATGCAGCAAGACAATGATCCAAAACACAAAAGCAAGTCCACATCAGAATGGCTAAAAAGAAGTAAAATTAAAGTTTTGAGGGCTTTAGTCAAAGTCCAGACTTAAACCCAATAGAGATGCTGTGGTAGGACCTGAAACGAGCAGTTCATGCTTCAAACCTACCAAATGTTACTGAATTAAAGCAGTTCTGAGAGGAAGAGTGGGTTAAAATTCCTCCACAGCGATGTGAAAGACTGATATTGAATTATAGGAAGTGTTTGGTTGCAGTCATTGCAGCTAAATGTGGCATAACCAGTTATTAAGTGTAAGGGCAGTACTTTTTCACACAGTGCCAGTTGGTGTTGGTTAACTTTTTTCATTAAATAAATGATATTAAAAAAAAACAAGTGTTATTTGTTCACTCACGTTCCCTTTATCTAATATTACATTTTCTCTAAAGACCTGAAAACATCCAGTGTGACAAATATGCAATAATAAAGAAAATCAGGAAGGGGGCAAATACTTTTTCACGCCACTGTACTTCAAGATGGCCGCCAGGCTGGGTGCGTCATCGCTGCTTCCTTGAAGAAGAAGTTTTATTTTAATTTTTTATTTGTATTTAAGATTGGTTTGTGTTTATTTTGTTTTCAGTTTGGTTCCAGTTTCGGCGCTTTTGTGCTAAGCGTTATCACCTGAGCATGTTGGTCGCTTGGTTTGCCGGTTCACCAATTGTCGTTCCGTGGGAGATGCCAGCTGGCTTTCCTTTTGGAGACTTCAGTGGTCCTGTTTTGATTCTTCCTGAGGATGCCGAGAGGCAAGTGTGATTCCTGCGGAGAGGGTGTGTTTCGTGGGGCTGCAGGCTCTGCGGGTCGCTCTGCGGGATGCTGCGGGACGCTGTGTGTGGGAATAATGTCCTGGGGAGAATTTTGGGAGACTGGATGGATACTTATGGTTCAACTCCATTTTACTCCCCTTGGTTTGGGTACTGGAGGGGTTTGGAAGTCGTTAGCACTCTCCCCTATACTCTCCCCCACAGTTTGAGGCGGGGATTCTGTAATTTTGTCTCCTGGCTCTCTGTGGAGAAAGTGTTCTCGGTCCTGGGGAAAGTGAGGAGTTGGTCCTGAAGCGTTTGGAGGAGCTCTGGATACTGTGATTGTTGACAAGAGGAGACAGAGGATCTTTGGACTGGGGCTCTGTTGGAGTTTGTGAGCCCTTTGAGTTCTGAAATCTGTAGGTGGATATTTCTGCCTTCTGTTTGCTCTGGCCGGCGCTCTCCTGGGTGTTGCTACTCCACAGGGGTTGGGGTATTTGCCAGTCGGGGAACTGAGTGGGGTACTTCGCCACCTTGGACCATGGAAGGGGCTGCAGTAGTGGCTCTTCTCATGGCCCTTTAGTGTGAGTGGCAATAATTGCCCGGGGGGGGGGCATTTGGCTGCGAGTAAATGGGATTGGAGTCTGTTTGACCCTCCGTGGATATAAACTTGCTGGACTCTTGAACTTGCTAGATCTCTTTTGGATTAATTTTTCCTTTTGGATTTGTGTGACTGCCTTTTCCCTGGACTTGGATTGTTTTGGAACTATGTCCTATCTGAGAAGCTGCTGACTTTTGTCTCCTGCTGACTCTGTTCTGGACCTTGGGGTGGTGAGAAGACCCTGGGTCCAAATTTTTTTTTTTTGTTTATCTAATTATTTGTTTGATTTGTTTGATTTGATAGTGTGTGTCTTCCTCCTGGCAGGGAGAAAGACTAATTTTATTTCTCCCCTGTTGTAAGAGAACTGGGGGGGAATTTAAATATTTGTATGTTTTTTAGTAATGTGGCAGTGAGAGTGCCTTTGTACTCCCGCTCCCCGGTGGTGAGAGGACTGGGGTGGGAGGGGTTTATTTAAATTTATTTTTGTGTATTTTATTATATTTTGTTGATTTAATTTTGTTTATTAGTTAGTTTGGATAGTTAGTGTAGGATAATCTGAATATTTTGGGTGGTGGGTTTGTTTTTATTGTTTAATTTGGTAAGCAGCGTCATGTGCTGGCCTCTTTCCCCCACGGTGGTGCGTTATTCCTCCTCCTCTCTTCGTGCCCTCCACCCCTTTTGTATTCCTCCCTTACAGTTCGAGGTTTATCAGCGTTGTAGGGCGTTGGGGATTGCCCGTGGGAGGTGGGAGGGGATGGGGGTGCATGAACAGGGGAGGATGAACGAGCGGGGTCATCGTGTTCGGGTTATTAAGTCCAGAAGGTGCCCTGGGGCGAAATGGAATCCAGATCAGGGTCCGCCTTGTCTGGTTTTCATACCCATGGGCACTACTGATTTCAGTAGGCAGATAGGCCCGACAACCTCCAAGGTTTGTCCAACTCGGGCGGTGTTATGCAATGCCAGGTCTGTTAGGAATAAAACTGCTATTATTGCCGACCTTATTGGTTCGGTTGACCTGGCTTGCATCACCGAGACCTGGCTGGATGAAAATTCTGGCCCTATAGTGGAGGCCATGACTCTGGCCGGGTACTCGGTGATACACCACCCGAGATTGGACCGCAGGGGTGGGGGGGATTGCAGTCTGTTTTAAGACTGAATTGGGCCTCTCAAATGTGGTAGTGGGTGAGGCTGAGTCCTTTGAGTGCACAGTTGTAGCAGGTGTAGGCGTTCAAATCATTCTCATCTACCGTCCACCCGGAGATGGGAAACGTTTCTTACAGGAAGTGGCAGACTTCCTCATCTACAAGTCGTTTGAGTCACCCAGATTGATGGTGCTGGGTGACTTCAACGCCTGGGTTGACGATGAACTCTCACAATTTGGTAAACACTTCCTCCAACTAATGTCTTCTTTGGGCCTCACACAGGTAGTTTCCACTGCTACACATAAATCTGGACACTGTCTCGACTTGGTCTTCCTTCTTGGGATTGACGCATCCGACATGGGGGTGGAACCAGTCGTTTGGTCTGACCACCACATCGTGAGGTTCAATTTTTGCACCCCCCCAAGAAGGCCATTGCCTGTGGAGATGATCAGGTACCGCCCATTATGGAATGTTACTTCACACGGCCTAGCGGCGGTCCTTGACCTATCATCCCTCGTGTTGGTGGGCAGTAGCCCAGAGGCACTGGTGCTGGCCTATAATGAGGCCATCACAGTTGCCCTGGATTCTATTGCTCCTGTTCATGAGTTCCCTCTTTCCCGTCACCCCAGGGCCCCTTGGTTTGATGGGACTCTGAGGGAGATGCGAAGACAAGGGCGAAGGTTAGAGCGTTGCTGGCGCAGGTCCGCCCTTGATGCCGACCGTCTTAGATTGATTGAACATTATACCAGTTATCAATCTGCAATCACCCATAAAAAGGCAGAATTCCTGTCCAGGGAGATTGCAGTTGTTCAGAATCGACCACCTCAAGTTCGGAAAGCTTTTCGCAAATTGAGTGCGATGAGCTCACTCGATACTTTGCAACTAAGGTGGCTGACATCAGGGCCGACTTGTGTCCAACAGCTTCTAAGGGTGATGTGGTAGGGGTGTGTGAGAGCACAGGGCCTCGTTTCTCCTGGAGTTCCTTTTGTCGACCTGAGTTCATGGATATTATGAGGATCATCCATAGTGTGCGCCTCACAAGCTGCAGCTTGGATCCTGGACCGAACTCTAATTTTGGGTTGTGTAGATATCATTGGTCCAGTTTGGGCGCAAATAGTCTGGTGCTCCTTGGAGTCAGGTGAGTTTCCTAGCTCCCTGAAAGAGGCGGTGGTGACACGTCTCTTGAAGAAAGCTTCCTTGGACCCAGACTGTTTTTCTAACTACAGACCCATCTCTAACCTTCCCTTTATTGGGAAGGTTATTGAAAAGGTTGTAGCTGCTGAACTGGATGACCATTTAACCATCCATAGTATTTACGAATCCTTCCAGTCTGGTTTCCGTAAAAGACACAGCACCAAGACTGCACTGGTTCGGGTGCTAGATGATCTTCTGAGGGCGAGGGATCAAAGGAGACGTTCCATCTTGGTTCTCCTTGATCTCTCTTCAGCTTTTGACACTGTGGATCACATGGTGTTGCTAGCATGCCTGGGGAAAATCTGTGGAATGTCTGGAACCGTTTTTAAATGGTTCAATTCATTCCTTACTGGGAGATCACAAAGAGTTGTGTCGAGGATTTTTTCCTTCGGCCCAGTCTCTTTGTTGTGTGGAGTGCCTAAGGGTTCTGTGCTGTCGCCCATGTTATTTGCAGTGTATATGCTGCCCCTTGGAAACATTATAAGATGGTATGGGCTGAGGTTTCACTGCTATGCAGATGATACCCAGCTATACCTGTCTTTTGCACCCGACCAGGATGGAGCTCTCTCGGTGTTTAATAACTGTCTGGGGGAAATCCAAGACTGGATGGATTCTAGTTGGTTAAAGTTGAACTCGGAGAAAACTGAGGTTTTGGTCGTGGACCCGGGTGGTCAGATTGAGAGGTCGTGTGCTGGTGTGCCTTCTGGAATTTTTCTTGGTGGCGTGTCACTACCGGCCTCCGAATGGGTGCGCAACCTTGGGGTGATCCTTGACGATATGCTGACTTTTCAATCTCAGGTGTCAGCCGTCATCAGGACTTCCTTTTACCATCTTAGGAATATTGCCTGGGTTAAGCACCTTGTTCCGTCTGACTCCTTGTCAACATTGGTCCACGCCTTTGTGTCCTCATGCCTAGACTACTGCAACGATCTTTACTTTGGGCTTTCTGGGGTTGAAATCCGCTGCCTACAGCTTGTGCAGAACGCGGCAGCCCGGGTTCTGACTGGGACAAGTAGGTCCTGCCATATTACCCCGGTGCTGCGCGAACTGCACTGGCTCCCAATACAGTGGTGGATCACCTTTAAAGTCATTTTATTGACTTTAAAGCCCTTCGCGATCAGGGTCCTCCTATCTGAAAGACCTACTGGTTCCTTACTGCCCGCCGACACTCCGTCACAACATGGGGTTGTTAGAGATTCCAAGAGTGAGTTTAAATCTTCTGGCAGCAGAGCATTTTCTCATGCTGCACCCACTCTGAATTCTCTACCATGCGGTTACGGGATGCACCTCGTGGAGATATTTAAGAAGGAATTGAAAACTCATTTGTGGAGAATGGCCTTCTTGGAAAGTTAAAGTGTACTGCAATATGTTTGAAATTTTATTGTAATTTATTATGTTTTTATGATGTATTTTATAATGTTTGTGGTCTTTGGTGTTTTGTTTGGAATGTTGAAGTTTTAATCAATTTGTTCAGCGCCTTGATATAGCGAAAGGCTCAATTATTGTTTTATAATATTAATCAGCACTGTCTGGCACAAATGGACAAGAATGAACAGAACCATCACTGATAATTGTTTAATTGCAGTGTGTTTCCAATAGTTATGTCTAGTCACCACAATAGGATAATGGTGTCACAACATGACTAGACAAGAAGGAACTTGATATGCTGCATCACTGTACCTCAAACACTTCTTTGAAATGGTACTTGAGCATAGCCTATATAAGCTAGACAGAAAGCAACTAAAAAAGCTATTCAAAACTTTTTTTCCTACCTCATACACTTCTTTTAAATAGTGCCTAAGCACACAACAAACAAAACATACCCAGTAAGTATTGCAAACAGAAAAATACTTCACACGTTACATTTTTAGAAGTAAACTGACTTGAACCTCCATTTCTGAGATCTGATTCAAAGGGGAAATCAGCTGATGTAACCTGATGTCTAGCACCTTCTCATTATAGACAAGAACTACAGAAGGTTCTTAGAGTCACAGTGCCATGCATATAAGATCTCTGTATACATGGAAGTTGCCTATAAAACACCATTGATTCATTTGCCAAAATCAAAACCATTGATAAATGGAATAAGACATTCCAGAGTAGATATTATACCATATAATAAGCCTTGTGTTTTTTTTCAATCCTTGCCTATGGCTCAGGTAGTAAACTTTTCATTCAGAATGTTACTATAGTATAATGTGTATTTATTCATGTCTTATTCCTTACATAACATCACAGCCTAAAAAAATGTTCCTGCTAATGAGATCCTTTTGTACCTGTAATAACTTTGCTAATAACAATAATATATTCCAAATGCTCTATTATTTATAATAACACACAACCTGTCATATAACTAAGAGGTGCGCTCCCTGCCTGTACATACGGTGGCCAGCTGAGGAGGTGTGAGGAGGGCTGTGATATGGTCACCATATGCTCTGCGGCACTGCAGATATTGTAAAGGTGAGTGGGGGGGGTATGCCTGAAGACACGGGGGTGGGACCACTGGAAGCAAGGGAGTTTTATTGTTTTACTTCCAGGCTGGCAATCAGCAGGAGATGGCTTACCACTAGCACCAGGGATAATATTATTTCAGCCAGGGCTGGCAATTGAAGGGAGGGGGTTACCACAAGCAACAGGGCTAATTTTATTTTAGCCGGGGCTGGTAATTGGAGGGAGGAGGGCACCAGGGATGGTTTTATATTACAGAACAGACCAGTGATTGGCAAGAAGGAACCACTAGCACCAGGGACAATATTCATTTTAAGAATGGGCCAGTGATTGGCGGGAGGCCACTACTACCAGGGATAACTTTAGTTTTAAGAACAGGCCGAGGATTGGTGGGGGAAGGGGGTTGGGACCACTAGCACCAGGGATGTGTACACATCTGGGACCGGGAAACTGAGGGGGAGGTGCCACTCTAACCAGCCTTGCTACTCATGCAAATGAGTCCATAATAGGCATGCCAATGGCCCCTTAGTACCCTGCATGCCCAATGGCCTCATTTGCATGGGCCACTTTGAATATTGGAAATAGCAGTCCAGCACTATCCATTCTGGTGGTGTACTTTAGGAGCCCTAGCAGGGCAGCACTAAGTGACTTAATCGTGGTCTGGCATGGCCCTATATTCAGTAGAATAGTGCTGGTGTGCTATTTGACTGAATATAGTGTCTTCAGGCACCCGGTCACTCGCATAGCACATATCTGAATATCAGATCCCAGAGGCTGTAAAGTTTATCTGTATCCCAATGTAAGCCCTCAAATCCAAGTGAGATGGTAATGTTTCTTGCAGTTTCACTCAGAATTAACAGAGCTGGGAGGAAGGTACTGTACTACACCCCTGCAAAGCAAGGATAATATTGGGCACTGCAAAATGTATTTTATATAATCCTGATCAATTAAAGTCATTTACTTAAAGATGTCAAGACTCATGTCAAAAGGAAGATTCTGAATCATCATCTGAAGCTGAGGTTGACTCAGTAATAGATATACCAGCAGCATTTTGTGAGGAAGTTGACCGCCCTGGTTGAATAATCACAAGTATCTAAATGTGTTGTATATTTGTCCAACAATATGAACTGATTATCTTATATTGCTTTGTTCCCTATGCTGTCTTAGAATGGACTTTAGTAACAAGTTTTTACATAATTTAAGGCTGTCTACCCACTGCAGGTTTTGATAACAGCTTCATAGGATGCTAAAAGACATATTGTTTGTGTTCACTAGTTTGCAAATGATTGCTTTACTTTTACAATCAAATAACTACATTGTATGGATTACCTTACTCCAAGAATATTTTTCAGTCCTGTACAACTGAATGTGTTTACTTCTACTAGTGTGCAGAACAGTTTAGTAATATTTTCTTTATGTTACATTCCAAGTGTGCATTGCTATTTCATATAATTTTTCTTGGCTTATTATGTATTACATTCAACAGAGACAGATAATTAGAGTGTTGATAGCAGTGGATCTACCTTCTGTTTTTGTTTTCAAAAAAGATAATGGTTTCAAGGTAAAAGGACCTGAGATGGGAATAAATATATTTAGGTTTGTTTGTTTCAAATAATGTCTGTTTAAAAGGGGCTGGTCTGTAGCTTATTTAATTTTTTTTCCTTATAAAACCTAGGATAGCTCAGTTTCATGTAGTCTTAAAGTATTTCTAACTCGCTGATTTTAACCAGACATTGTCAACCTTATGAAGTATTAGTTTGAGCAAATTATATATTCTTCTCTTTAGGTATCTAATTTTGACTTGTCCCCTACCTACTTCTATAAGGACTTCGATTACAGCATGTTTAATGCTTGGATTGCATGTACTGCTTTCGTACTGTTGAATCGATTTGGTATGATGATATGGACAGAATGCTTACACCATTATGTCAGTGTGAATTGTCTTAGTAAACAAGAAAAAAAAAGAACTTGGAAGAAATACATTAGAACTATTTCAAATAATTCACTTAAATTTGTACATACGTTTTCCTTTCATGAGTATCAACTAGAGACTGTATGAGCTTTCTGCTTACTCGGAAGTCTTGTACATATACAGAATGCTTTTTGTGCAGTCAAATAATACCATGTTGGTTATAATAATTACTATTTATATGGCACCTTTCAGCAAATCAAGGCGCCTAACAAACAATTAAATAGACAAATAGACCACAGATTCACACATTATAAATTCATAAAATGCAGATAAAACAGATCTTGTTTGATCCAAGTACTGAAGAGCTCTGTTTTCAACAGGAGACTTCTAATGTTCATGCTGAAAATGTGCAGGTCATTGGCACTAGGATTCATTGCTGCATGGAGGTTTGTTAGTGAGGGGTCGAGGTTACTTGACACATCTCCAGCAACCAATGGGCAACAATACACAAAGGATTATATTTGTAGTGTGAATGTCAAAAGGTTTACTTTTTCTTGTTTTAGCAGGAATTGGAGGGCGTCTTACAAATGTTTTGACCAAATTGGCAAGCCTGCAGAAGTGCCATATGAAACCTACATATGTGTTGTAGTCCAGAGAAAGATTCACACATTGAATTCAATTTGATAGTAACAGTAGTAGCAGTAAAATTCTTTTTTTATACAGGATAAGTTGGTACAAACACATCGTTAGGTCACAAGTGCCCTATTTACAAGATGGTCCTGTTTTAAATCATTACACATAAAACATTTAGGTTCCACTGTAAGGTACAAAACATACAAGTTTATGAGTATAATAGTTGAACTCAAGATGCTAGGCTAATATTTTAACTTGGACTATGTAGCACATTTATGTACACTTTATCCATTACACACACACACACACATCAAATTCTCAATTCATATTTCAACGTTCCAATATAAAGTTTTGGATTGATGTTAACATCCTTAATGGAACTGTGTACTGAATTCCATGATGTAAATATTTTTGGGAAGGTCATGTTGCCAAATTTATTTTTAGTTTTTTTGGATTTTAAAGCTTCTCATCTGTATATTTCTTAGATTATATAGTCTTCTCCACTTTTTCTAACATATACTTCAGTTGTTTATGATGTTTTATATATTTGGTTCACCCAAATCAGTATTCTTTTGTTTTTAGAGGTCACCCACCCAAGTGCATTGTGCATATCACAGTGGTGAGTTTGGTAGTCACATCTTAGGATAGATCTGGCTACAAAATTATGTGCTAATTAACCCTTTTCAAGAGTGTCTTACTTGCTAGTCCATACATGTGGCTTCTATAGTCTAGAACTGGCACAAATAATTGATTTACAATATTACTTCTCATATCTTTGTCAATACAATTTAATTCAATTCAATTACATTTTTATTTAACCACGCAAAACATCATTGAGTGAGCTTATTTACAAGATGGTCCTGGGTGGACATTTAAAGAAGAAGTACAATAAACAATGAAGAAAATACAAATTTAGTAAACACTGGTAACAATCAGAGTTTAAATACAAAGTACAGAGTCCCCCCCCCCAAAAAAGAAATGATGAATCACGTAAAATACATAGGATATCATGGCTAAATTCCAACCTAACCAGAATACCCTGGGGTATTCTGGACAGCTAGAAGTAAGAGTTTTAGGTATATGAAAGTTGTGGTTTTGGGGTGGTATAAATAGGAGAAAGAGGCTTAGGTAAATAAAAGTAGTGGCTTTAAGAGGATGTAGATAGGAAAAAGAGTAGAGTGGGAAAAGGAAGGAAGAGGATGAGAATGGGGGAAAGGAAAAGTGGAGAGAGAGGAGGCAGAAAAAAGTAAAAAGAGAATTAGGCTTAGTGACAGGTAGTGGATGCAGAGAGAGAGAGAGAGAGAGAGAGAGAGAGGAGAGAAGGGTAATGAAAGGCCTGGCAGATTTCATACAAGGTGAATGAAGGAGAAGGGTTAACTTGAGTGTCTGAATCCATATCTGCTGTTTATCCTTCCCAGCACATTCGCAATAGGATATTCAAATTTCAGACCTTTGTCTAACCAGGCACCCAAATATCTGTATTCATGTACCCCCCCCTTCCACTTTAAAACAGTATCGCAGCATGAAGCCAACCCTCTGCTCCACAAGGCCCTCAGTACATCAAGATTCAGCAGAGGCACACTGGATCTTAAGCTACTTAGGTTAACCTTCAGTGAAGTTCTCTACTCCCTCACCATGCTTCTGAACCCCTCCCTATCACTAGGCCAATTTCCCACTAAATGAAAATCAACACTCATCATGCCCATTCTTAAAAGCGGTGACTGCACCCAACCAGGGAACTACTGCCCCATCTCAATACTGCCTCCCATCTCCAAAGCCTTGGAGAAAATTGTAGCCACTCAGCTTACTGACTACTTCTCCAAATACAGCCTCCTATGTCCAGAGCAGCATGGCTTTCACAACAACCACAGCACCACTACAGCGCTCCTGGAGTTCACCAATGCCCTCCACATGTCTCTTGACATAGGCCACACTGCTGGTGCCATTTTTATTGACCTATCCAAGGCATTTGATACTGTGTATCACACACTTCTTCTGGATTCCCTTACGCACATAGGTCTGTCTCCCAAGTCCACTGGCTGGTTTGCCAGCTATCTGTCTGAGAGAACTCAGAAAGTTAGGCTTGCCCACACTCAGTCCTCCCCCCTCCAAGTCAGTTCAGGGGTCCTACAGGGCTCAATTCTAGGTCCATTACTGTTTTCCCTGTTTCTCAACTCCCTGCCCAAGGCTTGTTCTGGGAAATTACTCCTGTACGCAGATGATGCCATCCTCTACAGCTCCCATACTGATCCTACCACTTTCTGATGCACACTCCAAAAATAATTTACTGAAGCTGAATCCTGATTCATTTGGCCTAGGCTAGTACTAAACTATAAAAAAAACTAAATCAATGGTGTTCGCCCATGCCCAAAATAAGAACAATGGGCTATCTCTGCTCATATTGAACTCTCTAAATGACCCCCTTGAGCAGGTTATCTCATTCAAATACCTGGGTATCACCCTAGACTCTGGACTCACCTACCATAACAATATCTGGAAACTGAGCACTGCTGTCAATGTGTGTATTGGTTTATTCCATTGGTACAAGCACTGCCTCCCACCTGACTCTCTTCACCTAGCTATCTCCTCATCTATCCTATCAATTATAGACTATGGTGTCATAATCAATGGGGTGGCTGACAACACACACCTTAACAAAATCAGGATAGCCCTTAATAAGGCCTGTAGACTCACCACTGGCTGTGACAAATTCACACACACCTACACCCTGCACTCTACCACCAACTGGCTAAACTTTGATGGGAGGCTCAAATAACAGACTTGCCTCTTTGCTAAAAAAAATCATGGCTGGACTACTTCCTCCTGCTCTTACCCCCCACTCCAATCACTCTTGTCCACCCAGCACACTCAGCAGTCTGCATCTACTCACTTCCGGGTACCCCATTGCAAGACCTCCTTGGGTCTAAGAACCTTTAGGTACCAGGCCCCCTCTGGCTTAACTCCCTCCCAAATTCCCTCTTCACTGAACCTAAACTGGGCCGGTTCAAGACCCACCTGCGAAACCTAATCACTCGAGTCAGTCTGTGACTGTCATTAATTTCAAGAACTGCCTACTTCTCCCTATTGACAATGGACTATACTCTGGTCTTGCCATCTTGTGAGTGCTAATGTTTGACAATGGACACCCCCAGTCCAGCCTAATCCTCTGATGTAACCAAATAACCTCCTGGTCCAGGCTGGTGCTTCTGACCTGCAGTTATGTGTCTGCTAACTGTTCCCACTAGTACTTTGTATCTGATTATGCAATCACTGTGCCTTGTATATCACCAACTGATATTCTCTGTTCACCTGTATTTGATACAATATTGTTTGCAGTACATGCTCCCTATTGTAACTGTTTTGTCCAGCTGTTATTATTGCATTTGATGTCTCTGTATCTCTGACATGTAAAGGAGTCTATGACTGAAAGATATGTTATCCAATATCATCAATAAGTAAATATTTCCTTTTTGTTGGTTTTTTTATTGTAATCTCTTGTTGTTTATTTTCATTGTTTTTAATTACTGGTTTAAAAAAACATTATCTTAGTTTTTTACTATTCAAAACTAATCTAGACTGTCAAAGCCACATGTCAAGCCTCAAAAAAACATCTTGTGATCTTGATTTTATTTCTTCAATGTTGCTCCCACTAGCTACAAGAAATATATAATCTGCATACAGTCTTATCTTGGTATGGGTTACTACCTCAACCAAATGATTTATGTAAATCAAAAATAAAGTGGGCCCCAAAATGGAGCCCTGGGGAACACCCCTTTGTACCAATGTGCTATTGGATAGATCTTTCCATATTTGGACCTGTTTTTGCAAGTATCTTTAGCCACTCCAATATCTAACATATGCAGTAATAAGAGTTCATGATCCACGGTATCGAATGCTTTAGACAGGTCCATGAACACTGCACCCACCGCTGATCCCTTTTCTAATTGGGATGCAATGATGTCCACTAAGTTGGTAAGTGCAGAGTCCATGGAGTGTCCCCTTCAAAAACTTGACTGGTATCTGGACAGCAATGAATATCTGTTCAGGTACCCACTTAGCTGTTATTGGACCAATCTTTCTACCACCTTGGAAACCACACATAAAGAGCTATTGGCTGGTAATTTGTTGTTTCCGTAGATGGCCCGCCTTTACAGATTTGAATGATTTTTGCTCTTTTCCATAGTGTTGGGAAGTGACCCTCAGTCAAGCTCCAGTTAAAGATGTTTACTAATACTGGGACAATAATATTTACTGAGTCTTTCAAAAATCTATTTTCAATACTGTCTAGTCCAAAGGATTTCATTTGATTTTAGCTCATTTATTTAATATTTTACATCTTTACATGTTATACATCTAAATCTAAATTGTGGAGTATCTTGTGGCAGCCTAAATAGCTTTAATTTTTGAATATAATTTCTTTGATGGAATGTTAATGTCAGACAGTGTCACATAGTAGTCGTTCAGTATATTTGCTAAACATTTTGCGGATTGGAGTATTTCATCTTTCTAGTTGTATGGATGACCTTTTTTCCACTGGTCTCTCAAATGAATTGATGAGGGACCAATATTGGCACAGGTCCTTGGTTTGAGTGAATATGGTTTTATGGTGTTTTTGCTTAGAATTTCTAATTTTTGTCTTTAGGGCATTTCTTGCCACTTCATAGTGTTCCCAGTCCACTGGGTCCTGTGATCTATTTGCAATTTTCCACAGCTTGTTTTTAACCCTTATTTCTTTTTTATTTTTTCTGATATCCAGGGGACATGTCCTTTCCTTTGTGTTGAAGTTTTATAGGGTGCTAATTCATCACATACTGCAATAAACAGGTTAGGGAATTCCTGGATAGCCAGGTCAACATTTGGTACAAGGAACAACCTCTCCCATTTCACTTCTGCTTGTTTTTTGATGGATACATTTTTATTGTAATTGTTAAATGTTCTACGTCTTAGTTTTGAATCATCTAATTTCTGCTTAATCCATTTCTTATTTAAAATTTCACAAATGCATTATGGAGCAATGATCTCCCATGATTGGTTGGTTTATTGAAACACTTAATGCCCTTACATTTGTTGAAGCAAAATCCAAGTCTGATATATTCCCTTTACTGAGGTGGTTTGTTTTCCTGGCGGTTGAAGATATCACTTGGGCTACCTCCAAATTTCTAAAACTATATTCCAAGGCCTTTCCTCTTGCTTTGCTCCAAGCTGCATTGAAGTCCCTGATTAGTAACAAATCAGTTTGCATGTACTATTCTGAATTACTTCTGATAGTTTATCAAAATCACTTGTCTTTACTCTGGGGGGAATAAACTACTCATATCAGGTTTAGTTTTTGTAGACTGACCAGTAAACACTCTACTAGCCCTATATGGTCTGAATAAATGACTTTTGCTTGTCCCAGTTCCCATTTTGTAAATAATAAGATCCCACCCCCTCATTTTCCCACTCTATCCAGTCTGTGGCTATAGAAGCCTTCCATTTCAAATTCAGTCGTGTTTATCTTCTGGGTTAGCCATGTTTCTGTCAATGCCACCACACCCTCTCATACCACTAATATCCACTCAGTTTCAGGTTAGACTGCTTCACTCCCTCAGAGATGTTCTCTGCTCTGACTCACCCCAAGGTCCATGGATCTGCTGAAAGGAAACTTTATTATTCGCTCACTTTCAGCAGTTAAGTGGTCTGCAAGGGCCCCGACAATAATAAACATAATCAATTTCCTAGCCGACTTTTTAGGTTTGAGTTCAGCCAATCCAGACCTATTACTGTTCTAGGCAGATCATCTTTAAGCCTTTGCACATGTGCCAAGGAAGGGCTAATGCTCAGTATATTTTTAAATGATCTCTTTACTTTATAGGGTATTTGCCGTATGCACCCACTCTTTAGTTTTTACTTGACAAGCAGCATCCTTTCGAGGCACACCACCTTGATTTTCCATCCTCTCCACATGTGCCAAGGAAGGGTGAATGCTCAGTATACTTTTAAATGATCTCTTTACTTTATAGGTCATTTGTCATATGCACCCACTGTTTATTTTTTACTTGATGAGCAGCATCCTTTTGAGGCACACCAACTTGTTTTTCCAGCGTAATCAATTTACCCAGACTGTTTCTCAAACTACAGACCTATCTCTAACCTTCCCTTTATTGGGAAGGTTATTGAGAAGGTAGTGGCAGCCCAATTGGAAGACCATTTAACCATCCATAATATCTATGAATCCTTCCAATCCGGTTTTTGTAAAAGACATAGCACCGAGACTGCTCTGGTTTGGGTGCTTAATGATCTTCTGAGGGACAGAGATCAGAAGAGACATTCCATTCTGGTTCTCCTTGATCGCTCATCAGCTTTTGACACTGTGGATCACCTGGTGTTGATAGCATTCCTGAGGCAAATTTGTGGAATATCAGGAACTGTTTTACAGTGGTTCACCTCATTCCTCACTGGGAGATCAAAAAGAGTTATGTTGTGAGTCTTTTCTTCTGGCCCAACTCCTTTGTTGTGTGGGGTGCCTCAGGGTTCTGTGCTATCACCCATGTTATTTGCAGTGTACATGCTGTCCCTTGGAGACATTATAAGATGGTATGGGCTGAGGTTTCACTGCTATGCAGATGATACCCAGCTATACCTGTCTTTTGCACCCAACCAGGATGAAGCTTTTGCGGTGTTTAACAACTGTCTGGAAGAAATCCAAGGTTGGATGGATTTTAGTTGGTTGAAGTTGAACTCAGAGAAGACAGAGGTTCTGCTCGTGGACCAGAGTGGTCAGATTGAGAGGTCATGTGATAGCATGCCCTCTCAAATTTTTCTTGGTGGCATGTCACTTCTGACCTCTGAACGGGTGCGTAGCCTTGGGATTGTCTTAGACAACAGGCTGACCTTACAGTCTCAAGTGTTGGCCATTGTCAGGACTTGCTTTTACCATCTTAGGAATATCACCAGGGTTAGGCACCTTGTTCCATCTGACTCTTTGCCAACGTTGGTCCACGCATTTGTGTCTTTGCGTTTGGACTACTGCAACACCCTATACTTTGGGCTCTCTGGGATTGAAATCAGTCTCCTACACCTGATGCAGAATGCAGTCCAGGTTCTGACTGGGACAAGAAGGTCCTGTCATATCACTCTGGTGCTGCACGAACTGCACTGGCTTTCTATATGGTGGCGGATCACCTTTAAAGTCATTTTATTGACTTTTAAAGCCCTTCACAATCAGGGTCAGGCCTATCTGAAAGAACTGCTGGTGCCTTTCTACCCTGGCCGATTGCTCCTCTCAGCCGATGAGGGGTTGTTAGAGATTCCAAGAGTGAGTTTAAAATCTTCTGGCAGCAGAGCATTTTCTTATGCTGCACCCACTCTTTGGAATTCTCTACCACATTGGTTACGGGAGTGCACCTCCGTGGAGGAATTCAAGAATAATTTGAAAACTTATCTGTGGCGAATGGCCTTCCTGGATTCATAGGTTAATTTTTACTGTGTTAAGATCTGATTTCATATTTATTAACTGATTTTAATGTTTGTTATTGTGTTATGATTTTATGTATATGTATTATTGGATATATATTTCATGTCATGGTTTTATTGTGTTCAGTGCCTTGGTAAGTTGAAAGGCAGTTTATAAATAAATTTATTATTTTTATTATTAATAATTAGAAATCCATATTTAAAACAACTACCTAGAACTCTGTGAACTTACCTTATGTTATTATCCACTTTTTTCTCTTCAAGTGGTGCTTGCACCACTTGCACTCATGCACAGCGCTCACACTGTTTGGTGGCTTGGACTTCTGAAGAGCTTAGCCTGACCCCCTACCACTGTCCTGCAAATCTGATTGGCTTGCGACCAAGCCCCCTCACCAGCAGGTAATTTGCACAGTTTGTTATAATCAGTGGTAAGGCTACAGCAATTTCAAAGAGTCTCTGTTGTTCAGTAAGTCTTTTTGTTGGTACCTTGCTGAAAACTTGCTGGCCGCAGATGTACTAAAGCAGCAGGGACACAGGTCTCGCTGTCTTTTTCACACACAACTGATCTAAATGCTGTTTAGTGACATGGTCTTTTGAAGAGCTTAGCCTGATCCCCTACCACTGTCCCACAAATCTGATTGGCTCACCACCAAGCAAGAAGACTTTACATCCAGAGAGGAATTAGATTCCCTTGTGGATCTCTGTGATTGGGAACAAGATGATGTTAGCACAGGAAGAGGAAGTAGGTGGATGGTAACATGATAAGTGGTGGTGCCCATAAATGGTTTCCTTTTTGCCTAGTCATGTCAAACTGGATCCACAGTGGAGAAATGGTAAGAATAGGCAGAGCAATATTTTTTTTAATTGCTTATTGCCTTCAACTGCCTAACGTATCCAAACATTGTGACTAGTGATCACTTAGGATACTGTAACAGTAATGTCACAAGATTTTTTGGCATATGAGAACCAGAAACTGGACTCTACTGTGTGGAGAAGAAGAAAAGTGGAAGTAAGGTTTACAAAAGGAGAGTAAAACAGTGCAGAAAGATGCATCATTTAGTCCAACATTAATGTGTCTAAAATTAGGTAGAACAAGAGGATGGAAATAGAAACATTAGTAATAATAATAATTGATCCAGCCAGAAGTAATATGAGGAATTAGCATCTTCCTTGTAGTTACCAGTCCAAACAACTATCAAAGAAACAGAGCTAAACAAGAGTTAAAGATTAAGTTACATGTTCAGAGTCATATGGCCTGTTTTCACTACTTGATTTGCACTGTTGTAAGAGGTGCAGATGAGTTTCAAAGTGTGGACCAGGTGGTGTGACAGCAAGGAGATCATATAAGATGACTCAGTTGTGGTGCAGGACTATCCCTGTTTTTGTGGGACCGTGTATCATTGCAGGCAGTTTTTTGCTGGTGTGTAAGCATGCCACTCCACATGCAACAGTACAGTTCTACATCCTGCTGTACTGTCCCCTCCTATACACTGCCTGCCTAACCTGAGCAAACAAAGCAACAGTTCACATCATGCTATTAGACAAAAAGAAGAAAAAATCAACTTTATCAGCTGCTCTTCCCTAAATACAGAGTTTTAAACTTTACGAGCTCAATTATCTGAATGCCCCCAACGTGCCCCCTGATATTTATACCTATATATTTTTTATCTTTAATGAACTGCACTAATAAAGTTCCTTGAATTTCTTTATCTTAAATGAGGTGCAGTTACTACTGATAATATTAAACATGTGTCAATTATCTGTACACTTTCACCTACTTAAAAATATCTAGAGCATGTTATTTATTTCACCATTTATCAGTCCTGTTATGTTTGTGGTTCTGCTGCCTTTTCAATGTAGCTAATTGCTACTGCACATCCGGTTTTCAACTGTAATAGTTTTGGATGCTGTACAGAAAAATTAAATCAAGGTTAATAAACTGCAGAATCAACCAGTCATGGAACTCACTCAGGGCATATATCACAAAATTCCAGCAAGCGTATATTTATGCACAGTGCTCATTTATTTTTGCCAAATACAAATTGCCATAATAGACCCCACTGGGTCAGGAGAACCACACTGTACATTCTAATGTTTCAACTCCTAGGAGTCTTTGTCAAAGATTATGCCCCCTATATATTGTGTTTTTATGTTAAAATGTCATGAATGTTATATGTTTACTGTGTCTTTAAATGATTAGACTTGTGACTGATTTTTTGCTATTTAAGCTACTTAGGCATGGGGGAGTTATCTTAGATAAAGGAGATGAAATGTCAGAGTGTACAGTGTGGTTATCCTGACCCAGTGGGGTCTATTATGGTGATTTGTATTTGGTAAAAATAAAACAGCACTGAGCATAAAGGCAACACTTGCTGGAATATTTTGATATATGCCTTGGGTAAGTGCCATGACTGGTTGGTTCTGATTTGATTACTGTCATAGAGTACCCCAGGTCACTCTAGTGCAGCTCTTTACCTTGCATTAATAAAATGCAGCAATGTGCCCCCACCTCACTCCTGTACCTAGCCTGAAAGGCAGCTACAATGCAGAAAGGCCCAAACATGGTTGTACAATGGAGCAGAGCATTAGTGTATGAATGCAGGTTAGTGGCAGTGCAGATCAAGTAGCTGCAGTGATGTGGATGGTGATGGTGCAGTTAAGTCATGTGTAAACATGCTTTTAGTCTGACTACCACAAAGAGTTAGCAGCACAATATGGTGCCTGCTAATACAGAACCAGTAGGATTGGTTTACCCACTCCAGAGTTTTTTGTCAGTTTCCAGAACGATAAAGCTCAAAACCTGACCAGAACAATTGGGTGGTAAAAAAATGGTCAGTATGTCTCATTAAATGCTTAAGTTGTGTGTTACACAGTAACAATGCAGCTGTGAAACCCAGCAGAGGCAGTACAGATGCTCTACATGTCACCGATGTCTGTTGAGACATTGTTCTTAGAGATCTAAGGTTACACTTGTACCTGCTGTGATTTCATCTACCCTTTGGGTTAGTTGTGAATGGTGCAATAAATCTAATCTAATCTAACTTGTTTGTGGGGGAATACTGGATGATACAGTATGTCCAAAAAAAATTGAGTTCTATAGACACCATATTTCTGTATGCCATTTTCCTGCATGGAATTATTTTATTTTTTTTGCCCATTCACATAATATACTGCTGCTAAGTCATTGAAATTACCACATACTTTGCTAAATGTGGTCAAACCAGAAAGCTTCAAGTTCCAAATACTTTATTGATCGGCTGTATAGGCCTTTTCAGTATAAAAAACTGTTCCATTAAAAAGAAGATGCAAATACACTTTTCATTATAAAAACATCAAGGTACATAGGTTCAGAGTTTACATTTTAAGATAAATTCAATAGATTGTGTTACAGAAATGCACATATAGCCAGATACCAAAGAGCTTACAAACAAAATAGATAATAAGTTATTTAGGTAGTTTCTTCTTATTAGTAGTTATTCCTAAAATTTTCTTTAATATTTTAAGCATATCCCTTGCAATTTCTCCAATCTATGGATGTATTAATATTCTAAGAAAGTCTTCTTTAGATATATCGTCACTCATCAGATGTGACAAAAAAGGTCTTCTAATACAGTCATATTTAGGGCAGTACAGAACAACGTAAAAGTGTTTCAAATTCCCCCATACCACAGTCACAAAACAAATTCTTATCCTGTGTACCATTTTTTGAGTAAATAAATTCCAAGTACTTAGAAAGGTACAGTTTCAAACAGAACTTCATAAAAATGTATCTGTCCTGTGAAGAACCAATAAACGTGGTTCCAGTAAACCAGCAAGCTTGCCCTTGCTTTAACTCTGCTTCATCACATTTTACTCACATCATACTGAGTTATAACTTTATCAACATCCCTTGTAGAGATGCAGAGAAATGTTACTTTACTGTAGTCAGGATTGGAACTTTACATTATGCATAGCAGGCCAAGGTTTTCCTGACATCACCAAACTTCACAGGGCAAATTTTTATAAAACAAAAACGTAAAAAAGAAAACATCTATGCTCTTATGTTTCCCACCCTCCTCCTCCACTTCTGATGTCCTATTGAAAATCCAGCCTCCCACTCTCATAGCACCCATACTATTCTCCTCCCCGTGCCAATGAAGTTCAGCTGAAACAGTTTGCTGTATAATATGCCTTTCCCTCTGACAATATTCAGAAAGACAAACACTGTTCCAGTAATTCACCCTTCTTCACCATCCATCCAAGTAAATTATGGATACACACTCTTCGCCATCATGCTCTGGCACCCATGCCACCCTCTTCCCCCACCACTGACCCCAGAAAAGGATACTGATGAAATGACTCCATAAGTGTTTGCTCTTATAGTAATTACATCATCAGCTGGAGCCAATCAAGTGATTACTATAGGAAGTAGACCCATTTCAATTCATTAGATGGTGGCCAACCAAGGTGGAGGGACAGCTGTGCTGGTCACCCACTGAGGGAGTCATCTCATCAGTATTTCTTGGGTTAGTGGGGGAAAGGGATGGTGGGGGTACAAAGTGTGGTGTGGTGGGTTTCATGTTTTACTAGGACAGATGGGGAAATGAGGGTGGGTTACTGCAACTGAGTGTATCTTTAAGAACACTGGGTGGGGCAGTAATATTTTATAACAAACTATTTCTATAAAACTTCCTTGGGACTGGGATGAGGGTGGGTAAATAGGTGTTAAGGTGGTGAGTAGACAGGGGGATTGGATGTTCCATGGTTGGTGATGGGAAAGGAGGGTGGGAAACATGTACATGGGTGTTTTTTCTGTACCTTTTAGAGGTTTTATTA
Organism: Neoceratodus forsteri; assembly: GCA_016271365.2. Lineage (NCBI taxonomy): Eukaryota > Metazoa > Chordata > Ceratodontiformes > Ceratodontidae > Neoceratodus > Neoceratodus forsteri. The sequence goes on from CM057459.1 coordinate 652,378,450, forward strand.
AACAAAATTAAACTACAGAGTATTTAGTGATGGTTTTGCCCTTGCATGGTGCCAGCAGTAGGGTGCCATATCACTACAGCAGCAAATGACCTTTTCATCAACCTCTCTTTTTGTGGTGGGGGGCTGTGTCCCCCACACACTCCCATATATATATTCTATCTCCGGGGGAGGCAACCTCAGGGAGGAGGTGGCAAACCTGGCATTTGGTGCTGTAGTGACTCGGCACCCTAATGCTGGTGCCCTGATGCGCTGCAGTGCATAGTGGCACTTTGCTAGTGAAGTGCTGCCCACTATGCATCATGTTTGCCAGGCTAAAAGTAATCATACTGGCACTTTTCACTGACTGAGTATCACTATGTATAGCCTTTGCTTGCCAAAGTAGGCATTTCAACAAGCAAAAAACTACATAAGTGCCCCTTCATGCTACACAATATCTGGAAACTTTATATACTGACATTTTTCATGACGCAGCAGATATTCACTTATTTTTGTCATTTCTATTTGTTTTACTTCATATGTATGCCAATAAATAAATATTTCCCCCTGTTGAAGTGCATGGTGTATTATGTACTTTTCCCCCTAATCAGTATGACCACTTGCAATCCTCACCCATGGAAGACATGCCCAGGAAAGGATTTCTTCACAATCATGGTAATGTGAAGCCTGAATCTGTATGACATCAGTTACAAAAAACTGTCTCAGGCTTCAGGAGCTGGTACTCCTCCCATGGCTGCCATGAGTGCAGTGATGTCATTAGATGTCATATCATGCGCATTTACAAGACTGCTTGTGCACTGCAGTCAGGCTCAATCATATACCCAAGAGTTAATATTAAGCTGTCAAAGGAAAAGTTGTTTTCTCTCAATGCTTTTTGTTCTATTTCTGTCTCTACCACCTGATCCTGTAAATTTTGTTTAAAAAAAATATAATTTTCTTCTATGTAAATACTGTGTGTAGAAATCAGGGAGTAAGAGAAAGAGCAATACAGAAAAGGTTGTGTCCTAGGAAACACAGATTCTCTATATGACATAGTTGATATGGGGGGGGGGGATTAAAACCTTTGTCTTAGTTACATAGTAAAATTATCTCTTATTGAAGGGAGTACATGATGGCACCCACACCCAGTGAAATTCAGCAGCACTGGCACCCACTGAGCTCCAATAAGAGATGTTAAGGCTGCAGCTGATTGCTTACAGAGACTGCTGTTCCCTTCAAACCACCTGATTCTGAATTGCCTTTTTTTTATGAATATAAAGTAAAACAAAACAAGTCAATTTTAATGAGACTGTCATACTTTGACTCATAACCACCAAGAGGAAAAAGAAACAGGATCAGACAATGATAAGGCGAAAAGGCAAACACTGTGTGATAAAAGCTCTAGTTGGTAGTGGTTATTTAACAAGAGAGGCTAACCTGGACAACATAGTTTGAATCCCATCATGGCCTAGGACGGACTTTTGAGATTTAGTGGCACTTGTAGACAATTCAGTATTGGGCTGAGTGAAGTGAACAGCAATCTCTCTAAGCAATCAGCTGCTCCCTAGGTGGCTTATCTTGGCACTCAGAGGGTGCAAGCATGGTTGAATCTCACTGGGTTGGGTGCGTTCATGAACTCCCCCTCAATAAGAGATGCTTAGACTGTGCCAGCCAAGACAAAGGTTTTAATCCTGCCACATCAACTATGTCACATACAGACTCCGTTTTTCCCAGGACACAACTTTCTCTCTCACGCTTTCTCTTGCTCCATGATTTCCACGCATAGAATTTACATTAAAAAGTATTCTTGGAGAAGTAGGATATTGGCAAAAATTACTTTTTTAAACATATACAACATTGAGTGGTGAAGATAGAAATAAAGCAGAAATCACTGAGAGAAAGCAGCTGTTCCTTTGACAGCTTATATGCACACTCAGGTAAAGGTTTGAGTGTGGCCGCAGTGCACTAGCAGACCTGTAAATGCACGAGATATAACTTCTAATGACATCAGTACACCTACGGCAGCCATGTGGGAGGGGGGTGCCAGCTTATGAAGCCTGAGTCCATTTTCTGTAACTGATCTCATACTGACTTGGGCTTCATACTACCATGATTTTGAAGAAATCCTTTCCTGGGCATTTCTTCCATTGGTTAGAATTGCAAATGGTCACACTAATTAGGGGGAAAATGGCAAAATAAACCATACACTCCAACAGAGGGAGAGTATTTCTTTAGTAACCTACATAAGAACTAAACAAATAAAAACAATAAAATAAACAAATACCTGCTCAGTAACACATCTACAGTTTCCTGTTTGTTGCCATGTTAGCTGTTTTCTCCATGCTGATAAGATTACATAAATGATCATTGGCAGGGAACCATTCCCATTATTAAAAGTTGTATGCAGAAGGGCAAATGTCTTCCCCTTTTTTATCACATGCAACCAGGTGCTGAAGTTGGGGGGAGTTAAAGTGGGGGGCATGCTCCAATCAGACATTAAAGCCTGAAGTGAATATATAGGGTCTGGAAGATACAACCTTTTCAATATTGTCTATATTCCACACCCCACAGACTCCCATGACCACCACCAGTTTGAGCTCAGCATACAACTTTTTCAGATGTCACTTCCCTGTCACTGCCTTGCATTCCTTACCACTACGTAGTTACTGAATTGACAGCAATGCCCCTTATAGTTGTTTCCATTTCTCTTAATTCATTTTATAATTGTACTCATGATTTTTAATATCAATGTTCAGTTTGCAACATTAATCATCATTTTTGAATGTGCTTAGAAATTTAGAACAGCCTTTGCCAAGTATGTTATGTTACTTACTGCAGAATGTATTTCACCTCCTGATGGAAGTATTAAGAAAGTTCTACTTGTATTCAGTCTATTGCTGTAGTACCTACTTACCAGTATATGCTGTATAACTAGATAGTTAGCTACAATGAGTTGGGGAGCCATAACCAAGTTGTGCGGAAATGTGGGTCCAAGCCCACTTGAAGCTCTGATGTTCTGAACTAAGAAACCATATATTTTTTTTTTTTAGGAAATCAGTAACTTTCTTTTTCAAGTATATTTTCCAGTATGCAGTCCTACTGCTACCTTGGAAATGAAAGTAAAAAAAGTCAAGGCTTGTTTTTGAGTCTGTCTCATCCTACTGTAGTGACCACTCCACCTATAGTAAAATAACTGATTTCTTTCTCAGTCTATGCCTGCCTACCCTGTTCCACTACCATAGTGGGACTCACATGTTTGTCAATAACTGTGGCATCACTTAATGAGCAGGTGCTTAGTAAGGATGTATATCTTAAAGAATGATCATTTGGGGCCTTGAGATACCTCTGTAATAATTTTGTTTGCTTTTATTTGTTTACTTAATTACCTTTTCATCATTTTATTTACATTTTGACAACTACTAGCAAAAAAAGAATGCAATGGAATGCGTGTTTTGTGATGTCAGAAAATCTTTACTGGCATGATTGGCAGTGTATTTCAATGGGAAACTGTATACCTGTTTTCAGAGTGTTATAGAGAAATAATACTACCTACCACCAAATATTATATATTTAATAAAAATGTGTGATTTTTGATAACCTGTGATTTTTTTGTTATAATTTAGCAGGTGACATTTTCTTCATAACCAGATTTTACTTGAGGAGAAAAAGAAAAGCCAATTATTGTTTTAAAAATCATAAAATCATGCAGATGGACTACAGTAGTACAAACATACAGTATAAAAGTCAGTCTTTCTGTTTCTTCTGAAAAAAAGACAGAAACATGTATTTAGTTTCTCATTGAAATACACTGAGCTCCTAAGCACTGTAGCTGGCTGTTTTTGACATCACAATATCAAGATTCCACTGAATTCTTTTGTACTAGCAGTGTGAAAAGCAAAGGTAAAAACCCTCTTTTTTCACTGCCTGAACAAATATTTTATTACACAAGTATAAACTAATTACTAACACAGCAAAATACAATAAATAAAATAATCAGTTGTCTATTTGTTAGAAATAAACACCTGTTCTTTAAGTGACTTAAAATCAACTTTACAATAGAGTCAGCCAGAATGCAACACAGTATCCTGCATAACAAAAGGGATTAACTGTCATTGAAATTGATTTGTTTACTGCAGTAACTCTGCTGCAGTATGCTGCAATTTTGCATTGTGTCCTGGCTGCACTGCTGTACATAGGTTTTTAATATGAATTTGCAAACAGGGACCTTGGTACAATCCTGTAAATGGACGGGTAAAATAATCATGTCTGGGCCATGAGAAGGAAAATCTTGATTACCAAAAGCAGACAACCTGGGTCTATACGGCAATCTTTGGGAAGAAGAAGGCTAAAAAAAACATTTGGACTGATTCCACCACCAAGTGGTAGTACCTGTCAATGTTTCCCATCAGCATAAAATTGTCAAACCCAGATTTAAACATGTGTTTTGTCCTACTATTGGCAACATCCACAGAAAGTTAATCAATATTCTAAAAAACCTTCTGGGTGTTACAGAATTTCTTGTTAGTAGTTTTAAATGATAAACATTTCTGTTGTCTGTCATGCCCTCTCATTATTTATGCACTTGGGCCCCCATATTCAAAATGGGGCCATATGCGCTGTGCAACCAGATGCGCCACCCAACAAGATGAGCTGGTGCATATGACTGCAATATTCAAACAAGATGCCCAGTCCCAATGGATCATGTATCCTGTTTGAAAATAGCAAGCCTGAATGGGCATCACACATTGTGGGTGGCTGACAATGTGCCTGGTGCATCCCTGGAATAGTCTGAATACCGCCAATGGGGGATGCACCAGCTCATCCTAAATGCACCATGCCCCCAAAGGTGATATTCAGACACTGAATGCAAATAAGCCCATTAGGCATTCATGGAGCAAATGGCTCTCATGCATGCATGCATGCTCTTTATGGGCCCATTTTCATGCCTGCAACCCAATAGGATGTGCCCAGCCCGCCTACCCCCTGCCCCGATCCACAGTGCCCCGTATAGAAGTAATATGAATCCCCACTCTCTCTGTGTGCTGCCCCATCCCAAGTTACAGTGCTCCATAACAAAATAATACAAACCCCCACCCTCTATGTAGTGCCCCATGCCCCATCCCACCAAGGTTGGGAGACCCCAGATATCCATATTGTAGTGGATCCCCATCTCGTGCCATGAACCTCAAACCCTAATCAGAGCAAACCCTGTGTGCCCCAGTCCAATACCCCTTTCTGGATGAGTATTGTGCACCACAAATTTTCCATAGTGTAGTGGCCCCCCCACCCTGGTAGGCAGAACCCCCTCCCTGCAACCCCTCACAACCCAACCCATACCAGCGACTGGCATAGCCCTCCTCACCCTGCCATGGCCAGCTGCCAACCGATCAGGATCACGATCTCCTACTGTAGTGATGATGTAATCATCATCTGTACAGTAGCAGATCATGATCGCGATCAGTCAGTGAAGTGGCTAGATGTGGCAAGGTGAGGGGACTGTGCCAGTCACAAGCATGGCCTGGGTTGTGGGAGGAATGTGAGGGAGGGTTCTTCCGGTAGGCTTACTATGAAGCAATGTCGTCGCCCACAAAATGTGATAAGACACAATCCTGAGGTTTGCCAATGATGTTAGGGGTTCAGGGCGTGAGGTCACTGTCAGGATTGGGTCTACAGTGCTTGGTGGGATGAGCATGAAAGGCTCTTCCGAAATGTCGGGGGCTGTATTATTTCACTATGGAGCACTGTAGCTCAGTGCTGGGGTGGCACTATAGGAAGGGTGTTTTCTTTTTAATTACTTCTATGCAGGCACTGTAGATTGGGGCTGGGGTGGCACTACATAGAGGGTGGGTGTTTTTTTTATTTCTATATGGGGCACTGTGGATCAGGGCTGGGGGGTTGCCACGGGGCTGATGGCTGCTGTGCTGCTTTGTGCAGTACAGCAGTCTGCTTGTGGGTGGCCAGCAATTTGGGGTATGGACATGCCTAACTTTGGACGGCCCATCTCTGCGATACTCGGGCAGCTGCGCTGCACTTTCCAGCTGAATATGGGGATGTGTGGCCCATTCATGGGTCTGCTTCCTCCAGATATGCTGCATACATTATCGCAATGCTTGTGCACATCTGGGGATACTTGATGCATCTCCGTTCTTTGAATATTGCTCTTCGGTGCATTTCTTGAGATGTGCCTGTGCATCTCAGTTGTGCTGATACATCTCATTTAAAAATGTCCCCCTTGGTTTATGATCTATGTTTAGTTGGGAGATTAGTGACCTGTCTCTTAGGATGTCACAGAGCAGTAGAAGATCTCCCTTATTCATCTTCTCTCAGAATGAACATACCCAATTTATTTAGTCTACCAGGATAAGACAATTCCTTAAAACCCTGAATGAGCTCATTAGCTTTCCTCTCATCCTCTCAATGCAAACAGTATTCATCCCCTTTCTGATGTGGTGCCCAGAACTGTGACCTGAAGTTTAAATGGGGGTTGACATACAGTGGTGTCAACCAGGACACAACACAGTAATGCTGCAGAATATCACAGAATGCTGCAATATGATGCAGGTAATGACATTATTCAATGCCAAGTTCTCCCTTTTGTACTGCAGCATTTTTTGACATGCCATTTACTGCAAGTTACTGCATTGCATCGTGGCTGGCTCCACTATATGTCCAGTATAGTGCTCCAATAACTTTCTCATTTCTATTTGCAAAGTTACAATGGTTACTGTTAAGGACCCCACTTTCTATTTTAAATGCTATATCACACTTTTTGGATTGTTTAAAATCACTGTATACCAGCTGGCCCACTAGCTTGGTGGCACCGCTACTGCCCTCCATGTAAGTGACTGGGGTTTAGGTGTGGACTTTGGTCACCTGGGTCCACCAAGGAGGAAGACATGAGCATCCAAAGGACTGCTATCCTCCCTCAAGTTAGGGGGTATCAGCATCTTGCTCAGCAGTTACCACCTGGTGGATTCCAAGTTGTAGTGCAGCAGGGAGACTTTGCACGAGTGGTTGTGTAACTTAAGTATGTGTGTATGCGGAGGCATGCACGTGCATTTGCAGAATTTCATCAGGTGGACTTAGGAAAGGAAATATTTGAGGGAAAACAAACCTGATGGCAGGATATTGTTCCAGCTATGCCACAGGCCCTGTACCACTGACCTAGCATAGCAACATCTGAAAGAGGACAGCTCCCTTTCACCTGATCCCAGCATGGGAGTGGTGAATCCATGGGGGATTACTTTGCTAGTAAGTACTGGGGGAAGGTGGGAGAATCATCTGGATGGGCTTGAACAGAAGGGGCCAGGGGACAGAAAGAGGACACCATGATCAAATCAATCAATCAATAAATAGACAAATGAACAAACTAGGACCTTGGTGCAACCCTGTAAATATCTTATTCTCCTTCCTTAGATTTTAGGATTTGAGCACTCAGGTAATAATTAGCCTTTGTGTTCTTGTACTAAGTTGTAGTACAGTACATTTATCTGTATTGAATTTTATCCTCCATTTGGTTGACCATTCACTTATTTCATTTAAATCTTTTTGTATGCTGTTGGTCCCCTTCCTGTGTATCAACTGGGCCTCTGAGTTTGGTATCATCTGTATAGTTATCTCAGTAAAGGTATACCTAAACTGGGTAGAGAACTAATATAAACTGGAAACTATACTGGGCCCAAAACTGAGCCTAGTAGCATATCACTCATTACATTACCGTTTATGATGTATAACCATTTATGTGAACTCTCCTGACCCTTACATGAAGCCACAATTTAATCCAGCAAATAATATACTTGTGATAACCCATATCGATTAGTTTATCATGTCATACTTACAGTATGTGACACCAAATCAAATGCTTTACTGTAATCCAATAAAATGGCATGCACAGGGTGCCCTCTGTTCAATTCCCTGCTCACATGTTCATTAAACTGAAAAGTCTGAGGATACATTATCTACCCTTGGTAAATCCATGTTGATTTATGTCCATATTACATGTGTACAGTATGTAAGCAAATCAAGTAACCTATTTTTTACAGTTGATTCAAGAATGTTGCCAATGATGCATGTTAGACTTGTAGATATATAATTTTCAGTACTAGACCTAGTTTCTTTTTTATCTATCGGGATCACAGTTGTAGGTCTACAATCCTTTCAGACTTTACCCATCTTTAGTACTGTATTAGAACTTCTAGTTAGGAGTCCTAACATTTCTTCACTTACTGCCTTAAGTAGCTTTGGGGATATACCATCTGATCCCTAAGATTTATTTTTAAGTCTAGGAATAGAAATTGGTTAAGTACTGCCTTTAAAGAGGTTTCTACATCTGTGCCAATGTCCTTGATATTACCAGCAGTTTGGTCAGTGGATATGGGATCATGTTTATTTGTGTACAAAAAGCAGAAGTATTGGTTAAATAATAACCCGGCAAAACTCTTGAGATCCATGTGTGCCTGGACGCAGGACAAATAATCACACCAAGGTATCTACTATGTAGACTGCTGGCTGGCAGTCCACTTAACCCACAGAGGGAGAAGCACAAAGCTAAATATAATTTAGGGATTCACCCTTACATCATCTCCTCCTCCTCTGGGCTCTCTATCAAGTACTCTTATACTTCCAGAAGGCTATCCTAATGTGTTGATCAGCATTGTCTGGGTTCCCTTAACATCACAAAAAATAATTGCAAACAGTAATGTGTCTCAACAACCTAAATGTTTTATTAATCCTCCTGCAAAACCAAATAAAGAAAGTCTCTTGTGCAAACATACATAAAAAGCGGCAGTATTTTTTATGCATCCCAATACCATGGATACACAGGCTGGGGATAAAAACTGACCATGTGTATTACTGGACTATGTTTCAGCTAAGGCCAGGATTCTGAAGAAAGGGTAAGAGTAAGTAACTGTGTAAAGCCAGTACTTTTAGCTAAATTCCAATTTTCTGTCTTCCTCCTGCTCTCCACCCTAAACTGTGGGTAAATGCAGTAATACTTTCATATTTAAACGAGAGGGCAATCAAGCAGATGCCTGTGAATCAATGCAAGTTCTTCTCTTTGGTCAGCCAGCAAGGAACCAGCAGATTAAAAGTGGCCCATGTCTTCCATAACTGAGAGCCAAGAGATTCACCTTCTCAACTCACCCAACCAGTTACTTATGAGGAGGGACACTCATATAAGTGTGCAAACCTGCATCTACTTGGAGACAGCACAGTGCTTCCACCATGCCCCCAAGCCAAAATTAAAGCCATTTTTTTCTATATTAAATAGAGAATAATACATGGGCTGTGTGCATTATGAGAATTTAATACACTCCTGAGGTGTGTAATACTATATAATCCATGCGAGTGAAGCTGGAAGGACTTATGCAAGCATCACATACTGAAGATGTGTATTAAATTCAGTTACGAACTGGGCGCTATAAATTGTGGAGGCTGACTGTCTGAGCCCTCTTCCAACCCATGATTAAATTGAACAACATAATCACAGATAAGAAAAGGTGTCAGCCAGCAGCTCGTTTAACCTGCTTCAAATCCATACACCCATACATTTCGGCAACCAGACAGCCACGCTGAAGTTGTGGTCCACAGCAGCAGCTCCTCAGCATTTCAGCAGCAGGACAACAGGGCTGAATTCTTGATCAGTGGCAACAGCGGGCATCTCCAAGGGTTTTACTTAGGCTGCCACACAGTTAATTTGACCTCAGACTCCCTGCTACTGACTAAAAAAGAACTCTGTCACACAATCGTGCTGAGACTCCCTCCCATTGATTAAAAAGTACTGTACCTCCATCAGATCAAAGTACCATCCACAGTTCAAATCCAGGATGAGGGTGGGAGAGATATCACACTGTCACAACAGCTCCACCTGTTCTATTAGGACCAAGTAAAACAGTGCCACCTCTGACCACAACCCTCAAAGAACTATTTTATTAAATGGTACTCCTACACTACCCCAAAAACCCATTTCTAAAATGTTTTTGTTTAAATTTGTAATTTTTTATTACATTTTTCTACAAAAGAATAAGTTGCAGGCATTAAATGGAATATAAAAAACAAATATATAACATACATAGTGCAATAATAGCAATATACAGAAGAATTACAAAAACATTTCACATGCATTTTGAGTTAGATGTTCTCAGACCTGAATGTCTTGGAGGGAATGAGGCCCCCATCATATAACTACCCAATCCCTTGTTTGTTCAACTGTAGAGCTGCACTGTGAGGCACTGTCTTTCCTTTAGTAAGGATGGAGAGATCCAAGGAGTTCAGTGAGCCACCCGAGCCAAAAGCTCAGGGCCCTGCAAAAGTATAACCATTGTAAGTGAAAGCCATTAGTTACATAACATAATATAAAGAATTGAACTGATCCTAGAAAAATAAAAAAAGGTAAATATAGGACTAACTAGACTATTACACAACCTGGGGAATATGGGTGTGGGTAGGACAGTAGTGTGGTGGGTAGGTAACTGGCTGGGCGGCAGGACACAGAGGGTGGTGGTAAATGGCTGTCACTCCACAGAGGGAAGAGTGACCAGTGGGGTACCACAGGGATCAGTGCTGGGACCAGTTCTATTCAACATCTTCATCAGTGACATTGCGTAGGACCTAGAAGGCAGAATTTCACTGTTCACTGATGACACAAAGCTCTGTAACAGAGTAGACACACCAGAGGGTGTAGACAGAATGAGAAGGGACCTGCAGAAACTTGAAGAATGGTCAGGGGTTTGGCAGTTGAAATTCAATGCAAGAAGTGCAAGATAATGCATATGGGGCACAAAAACCCTGGCACAATATATCAGTTAGGCGGTGAGGATATAGCATGCACCAAGCAGGAAAGGGATCTTGGGGTTATTATCTCTGATGACCTCAAGATAGAAACAGTGTGACAACGCAGCAGGTAAAGCAAATAGGATGCTGGGATGCATGAGCAGGGGCATCACCAGCAGGAAAGAGGTCATAATTCCACTATACAAGACACTAGTGAGGCCCCACCTAGAGTACAGTGTACAGTTCTGGAGACCTTACCTACGTAAGGATGTAGACAGGGTAGAGAAGGTTCAGAGGAGGGCAACAAAGATGGTACATGGATTACATCACAAGTCCTATGAGGACAGGTTGCAGGAACTGAATATGTACTCCCTGGAGGAGAGGAGGGAGAGAGGGGATATGATAGAGACATACAAGTATCTTACAGGGAGGAACAGGGTGCAGGAATACACTATTTTTAAGTGAAAAAGATGTTCCAGGACTAGAGGGCATGGGATGAAGTTGGAGGGAGGACGATTCAGAGGAAACGTGAGGAAGACTTTCTTCACAGAATGGGTGGTGGACAAATGGAACACCCTGCCAGAGGAAGTGGTGGGGGCTGAAACAGTCACGGGGTTTAAGAATGCATGGGATAGACATAAAGAAATTCTGGAGGTCAGGGGTAAGGGGCAACAGACTTCTAGGAAAACATAAACTGAACTTACAAGCTCAAATGGGCAGACTGGGTGGGCCACAGGCCCTTATCTGCCGACACTGTCTATGTATCTATGTATCTATAGGCATCACTGTACCATGCAAATAGCTAAGAAAAGAGTAAAGAGCCCTGGAGTGCAAACTCTCTCCCTCCCATCCACATAAAGTGCAGTCACTGCCCATCCCACTTCCAATGAAGAGTGCATATACAAAATTGATCAATCTCAGCCCCCCATTTGGCCTAACATCCCACTTCCCTCTAAGGCATGAAATCCACATAGTGCTCCAGCTGGTACAGCTTCCACTTTCAAGGTGTCCATGCAGTTAGAGAGTCAGGGCATTAGCCTTTCTAAGGCATAGATTTCTTTAACTAATGTTCACCAAGACTTTTTAGTGGGTAGGGTTTTGGAATACCATAGCGTAGTTATGGCTTTATGAGTGGCCAGGAGCAGCAAGGTAACCTGCTTGTATATGGTTTTGTCAATCCGTTTATCCTCCAGTTCAGTAAAAGTCAGAATATAGACAGGGACCAGAAGCTCTTGGCATTCATAAACCTCTGTGAGCTCCTTAACTATCTCCTGCCAATAGGGACCCAGGTCCTGCCACTCCCATAGGATATGCCCCTGAGCAGCCTACTCACATCCGCAACCCCTCCAGCATCTCCCAGATGCAGCCCCTGAATATTTTGCAATTGTACTAGGTGTCAGGAAAAATCTGGTCCTCAACTTTCATACGTACTCCCTCCAATACAGAGAGGTAGAGACTTTATAAGCAGGGAGTGCTGAAGAGGACCAACCCCTGGGAGGAACTTCAGTTTGAAGGTCCTGCAACCACTTAATCTGAATAGATGCAGTCGGGTCTCTAAGTTTCTCCTGGAGGGCCTTATAAATAAGGCCAATCAGATGCTCTGTTGAGGAGCCATTCATATGGGATTGAATCAAGAAATACCAATAACGAAGGCCTCTCAGCTATCACGAATAATGCCTTCTCTGATGGGCTCAGGTAGGATTTTAGTTGTTAGTATTTATGAAAGTACCTATGGGGTGTTGGTAGTTGGCTTGTAATGAGACAAATGAAAAAAAGGCCAGAAGGAAGGGCTCACCAGCTTGGAAATATATTTTATCCCATATTGATAACACTGTGAAAAAAAAACATCAAATAAGTTGGGAGGGAAGTTGGAATCATATGTAAAAGCTGTCAGATAGGGATCTTCTGTCAGGGTTAAATATCTACATAAGATCTGAAGCCACTGATATAGGGGTTCCCTAGTAAACTGTGGGAACTTCATGAGCAGAAGTAACCATGGAGGGTTCCCAAATAAATAGGCAGTATAACATATGTATAATGTTTTAACAGTTTTTTGTTTACATTCTTTTATTTATAAACTTTTAATCCAGTTCATAATAGCAATAATGCACTCCAGGGTGTTATACATCATGAAATATCATCACTTCATGCCCAAGGCATAATTATATCCCATGATGTACCACACCCTGTTGTGCATTATTACTTAATTATTAAATGAATGGTCAAAATCCTCAAATCTGATTGACTGAGATCACATTCAGCCAGGATGATATCTCAGTATATAATCCTGGCATGAAAGTAGATCATACCATCAGTCAACAAAATCAAAATGAATTTATTTCATAATCAATAATATACTCCAAAGTGTGCTGTAATATTGACTGTCATCCCTTCTCAGGTGAATGAAGTCTCTCATCTTATGGCCTCATGCCTCTCAATGCTACTGAGGTAGGATGATAATCCCATAATATTGCACATCTTGTTGTGTACTACTGCTCATGTAACCACTCCATGCTTTATTTTATATATTCACTGACCACCAATTTCCCTCTTCTTAGTTTAGTGCAAGTCTGAAAAATGCTAAACACTCACCTTTATGTTTTGCCAGAAGTATTTATTTCATTAACTCAGAAAGATAATTATTTGAACTCCACACCCAACTGACATCCAGAATAAAGCGTGCTTCCATCACTTTCTCTATTAAATACCCCAATGTTTTCTGGCTGTAAGAGATGTTCACACCATGAGTCACATTTGTAATCCAGCCAGATTAACAAAAGGACTTCATAAACAATGAATGATGTCAGTTATTATGGCTGTGGGCAGAGCATACAGCCATATCACTTTACCTTGAAAAGGGATTTCAGTGGAACAAATTCTATATTAGTTTTCAGTGTATCCTTCCATAACACTGCAAATCCCTATGGCAGTTAAAAAAATACTCCCTTCTTTCTCTTTGGAATGATGGACACAGAACTCCAAACTGCTTTTCTCTGAGAGCAAATGTGCACACCTTTCAAACAAATCGAAATACTGTATATTTAAAACTATACGAAGTGCTCAAAAAAAAAAAAACAGTGTGAAAGTTGTTCAGGACAAAAATACCTTTCACATGAGGGTAGTCACTAATCTGGATTCTTAATATTTTGTAAAATATGGTTTTCCAAACAACCTCATTATGTTTCTCTCTGGGTGAACACAACAGGAGGCATGCCAAACAAATGTAAGTATCTTGGAAAGTATACAAGTTACCAATATACAACCGACATGAAAGTTGTTCAGGACAAAATGACCTTTCAGATGAGGGTAGTCACTAATCTGAATTCATTAGATTTATTTAAATATAGCCATCCAAAAGGTGAAAATTGTGAACAAAAATGAAAATTCAGGTAATCAGATGGCCACAGTTTAAAAAATATAATGAGTGCAGCTTAATGAATATGCTCACTGGAAAGGTATTTTTGTCCTGAACAACTTTCATATAATGGTTTGTGTGTAATGTGTGTACTTTTAGAGATATTTTCATTTATTTGGCATAACTCCTATGAAAATTGAGGTAATCAGGTGGCCATAGTTTAAACAATATAATTAGTGCAGCTTAATGAATATGCTCATTTGAAATGTCTTTTTGTCCTGAATAATTTTCATTTTTTTTATCTGTAACTTGTAAACTTTTAGAGATACTTATATGTGTTTAACGTAAATCCTATTGCACTTCTAAACAGCCTCAGTTTTGTAAATAACTATGCCACTTAAAATTCTAAACCAGACCACCTTGTTCATCTCTTGGCATGCCTAATTTAAAGTGGACAGGAATTGATTACTTATGTGCAGCTGTTTGAAATGTCTCTACTTTCATAAATTACATTTATATCTCTAAAGGATCCCGGTTTACTATAACTGTGTCTGAATAAAAGCTGAAGCTGTCAGTTGAGTTGTGTATTATTTTCTTTGCATGGATGACATTCTGTGCAGTTCCTTTTATGGAAGCAAGAATTTTGAGTTTTGACCGTGTCACTTCATGGTTTCAGAACTGTGAGCACTGTACTGATAAATTCCTACTAACATTTCTGAAACCGTGAAGCCACAAAAGAATGTATTGCCGTATTGGTCCTTGTAACACAAGATCCACAGAAACAGATGATTTGATACCTTTTATTGGACCAACAGAGTTATTACAAAAGAACACAGGTGCTTTTAGCTTTTTGATTACACAGAATCCTTTATCAGAAAACACTGGCAGTTGTTTTAGAAGAATATACTTTCTCAAAACCCAGATCATACAAAAAAAAACAGATGAAAAGTTGTTAAGGACCCCATTGGTTAAAACTGCATTCAAAAAAACAACATACCCATATAAAGACAGCAAAAGTTCCATCAAAAGAAAGCTATCCAAAGGTCAGATGACACTGACTTGAAAGTTCACTCCCAGAGAAAAGCTATAAGCCAAATGAAGTTTCATTTTAAAACCCTTTGTGTGTGTCTGTGCTAGCATTAGCTAATGACAATGATTAAAAAGCACAAGGGAAAGTAAGCTTAAAGAGCAACTGACAACTTCAGGAGAACTTTAACAAAACATAATATTAAGATAAAGTTCAGCTTGTATTTCTCATTAGTTAGTTATTCCTCCTCCCCATTATTTATTGCTGAGGTCAATTGCATAAAAACAGGATTTTTGCTCTTGAAGAGTTAATCTATTTCTGTTGCTGTCTCTCTACCTGAGGTCATAATGCACTACTTGTAACATCACAGTTACTCTCATGGCAACAGATTGTGATGTCACAACAGAGCATTATGACTTGATATAGGGAGTAAGCTACAGAGGCAGATTAACTTTAAAGCAACTGTAAGGAATAAAAATCATGTATTCATGCACATTTCCTCAGTAATAAATAATGGGGAGGAGAAATCTAGACTATATATGGAATACAAGCAGAATTTTACTTACTTATAATGTTTTTTGACATTTTCTTCCAGGCTTCAGTAGCTCTTTCAGCAATACATAGTAAATAATGTTAAAAGTCTTCTACATATGAACATATTATGTGTTAAGTAAAAAAATAGGTTAGAAGACAACCTGCCCTAGTGTAAACTAAACATTCATGAACCACTTAGCTCTGCCTGAAACTCCAGATGGTGTTCCTCCCACCCTTTGCCCCAAACAGCCTCTACCATTCCTTCAGGGTTACACCAAATGAGCTCAAAATCCCCAATGAATTGCTAAAGACTCCCAATTAACTTTAAATTCAGCACAGTTGTGGTGAAAGGGGTCCTGACCAGTGTGATGTAACCTTATCTAGGGCACACACACCTCAAACAACTCCCTCAGAGAACAGTCTCAAATTCTATACTCTCAGATTAGTTGTTCCTTCCTCCCAGTCATGGAAAGAACAAAAGGCACCTTTTTTCTCTGGTAGCTGTCAGATTCTACTCATTGTTCTTCCTTAAGGCAGCTGTGAACTTCAGGAACTTTATGGGACTGCCCCTTGGATCCACATGAATTGCCTTCCCTCTCACTCCCCCTGGAGTGAGACTAAAGAGTCCTGCAGGCAAACTAAAGATTTTACCAAACTAGGGTGAGAAATACCAGGGCTCCCTTTGACAGAGCCCCAATGGCAGACCTTCTGCCATTCTGACTGCCAAGCTTGAACTTACTGATGAACATCCTAAGCTCCCCAAGAGCAGCTGACTCTAAAATGGTTATGCTGCTGTGAGAGTTCTAAATGACATAATCATTCTTCTCTTAGGCTAGCTGAATAAACAATGTTGTCATTATGTAGAAAGCCCCTAATGAGCTCCCCATCAGTTGCCTTTTCCTACCTGCCTAAGACTAGTACTAATGAGATTCTAGTAACCTGAGGGGACTGGGTTGTTACACGTATTTACGCCAGCACTGCCATGTTGTGCAAGGTTGACTCCAGGACAAACTACACATGTGCTAGTATCACGCATGTGCAGTACTGTAATTACTGCAGTATTACAGTGGACTTCGGTGCAGCGAGAGCACCGCATATTCTTTTCACTGCTCTTGCTGCTCCTAAAAGCTCTCTACAGCCATATTTGTCTACTGTTCTTACCCGGTCAATAAAAACTAACTAAATAAAAATAAAGTATACATGTTGATTTGGTAATGCCAGCCAAAACAAATGGAATTATGGCAGTGGCCTGCAGCTGGCATGATAAGATTAAAGTGTGAATATGCTGTCATGTGCAATGTATCCAGAATCAGACATTTTATACAACTGTGTAACTATCAACAAGTCTTCCTAATATACAGGTAAACCTAGCCTTCACATCTCAATGTGACTGTCCTAACGCAGATGATACAAATGTGAAATGTCAAATATTTTCTTGTTATTGAAAAGCAACTCCAATTCAATTTGCATTGTTTAACTTGGTAGAAAAAATGTTTTAGTTCCATGAACATTTTAGAGTACATACTAACTGAAACAAACTACTGTACCAGTTTACTAATGTTCAAGATGATTATAAAAAGGATCTGAGAAATACAGATTTTAGATGGGATGTAAACATTCTGAGAAATATAATTTCTTGATTGGATGTAAACATTCAATCAGCCTTATGTTAATCGTCTTGTAATATAGTAAGGACTGACTCAGACCTTCAGTCTCCTTCTGCAGTCAAATTATTTTTTTTATGTTTCTAGCTTTCATTAGCATACATACAGAGCCTAATGATACACTATGTTGAACAAGGTTTAAAACAATTTAAAAAAAAATATGTTTACATCAAAGTGCAAGATCATGCAACTAGGCAGGAAAAATTGGAGAGCAGTGTATTGCATGAGAGGGCAACCACTAAAGGTAACTGAACAGAAGAGAGACCTTGGCATCAACATTACATGGGTCCTGAAGGTAGCAAAACATTGTGAGAAGGCAGTGACAAGAGCCAGCAGGATGCTGGGCTGCATTGGGAGGGGGATCACTAGCAGGAGGCGGGAGGTCATAATACCCTTGTACACCCAGCTGGTTAGGCCGCATCTGGAGTATGGGGTGTAGTTCTGGAGTCCATACCTCAAGAAGGATGTGGAGAGGGTTGAGCATGTCCAGAAGAGGGTGACAAAGATGGTTAAGGGAATCAGTCACTTAACATACGAGGAGAGATTGAGGGTCCTCAATATTTACTCCTTGGAACAAAGTTGGGGGGGGGACATGACTGAGACATTCAAATACTTAAAGGGTATTAAAGTGGCAGCAGAGAGCATGTTCCAACTAAAGGGGCAAGTGAAGACAAGGGGCCATGATTTGCAAACTGTAGGGGGGAAGTTCAGAGGAAACATTAGGAAGCACTGTTTCACAGAAAGGGTGGTGGATAAATGGAACAGGCTTCTGGAAGAGGTGATCAGAGAGAGGATGGTGGGGGGGTTCAAGAGGGTGTGGGACAGGCACAGTGGCCTGTTGGCAAGGGAGGGGGGATACAGTTAAGTCCCAGCAGTGGTCTAGGCATCCTGGGCAGACTGGGTGGTCCTGGTGGTCCTCTTCTGCCATCACATTTCTATGTTTCTATTATAGCAACAAAAAAGCATTCCCAGGTGTTATGCTAATGGTCAGTTAATTACACTATAGAAGCATGAGGCACTTGGCTACACCTTGTACTGCACAGCACACCTAGAGAGTGATTAATAGAGCATAACAGTAGCACATCAATTAAGCACATCAATTTGTGTGTGGAATTTTGGGCTAGTACAGTTGGGTGACTACAAATTGGGTGACTGGCACACCACAGCAACCACACAATACGGGTGACCACACAAACACAGTGAACCCCAGTGTCAATGAGCAGCATGGAGTAGGAATTCTTAAGATGGGGGGTGCAGGGAGCACAGCCCCCCATGGGGGGTGCAGGGGCAGAGCCCCCCCCCACTACAGCAGAGACAAACACCCTTGCTTGGATGCATCTGTTGCTGTTAAACTGCAACAGGTGCAGGTCTAATTTAGGAGCTGTAGTGTGCTTCGCTGAAATGTAGCATCGCTCAAAATGCAGTCGCTCAATTATTTTCGCTCAAACAGCATTCACTCTGTTAAATTCACCCCATTGACATGGAACTGACCATAACTGGCTGAGCTGGCAGTGTAGCCTAGAAGTTAAAGTAATGAGCTGTGAATGAGCTTGGTACATCCAGCAGAGCCTAATTTGATTCCCACTACCTCCACTTGCATACTATGTAATCCTGAGCAAGTGAACTAACCTCCCTAGTTCTCTAAGGTTGCCCATGAAAACAGGCATTATGCATAGCAGGCCTTACCTGTTTACCAAAGAATAACAAAAAATTATCATAACCCCTGTTCATACTTTATTGCTTAATTATCTGAATGATGGCAAAGTTATTAGTGTTGGGGATTTTGTATGCGAACTGAAATCAAACACTTTTTGTTTGGCGAGGTCTAGCATGATTGTTAAATGTTTAGGCAACGTTCAAGGAGCGGGGTAACTGATGTGAGCAACTACGCCATCAGTTTTCAGATGGACTGCCCTAAAGAAAGCTCCAAAACCTATTGATGTTAAAAATAATCATTCAATTACTGTTGGAATAATTAAGTACAGCATGGTACTGTGTGGGATGACTGTTTAATTTACATGAACATTTTTAAATCTGTAGCAAGTTTACTGGCCTGTTGACTGTCAGGTGATTTTCAGTACATAAGCGATCAGGCCTACACAGGGCCCTTCTCCAGGGAAATGGCTCTGTACAGGCCTGAACACCTGTGTACTGAAAATTGGTTGCTGGCCAGTAAAAGGTATCAAATGGCAAGGCAAGATAATTTTTCTTCTGAAGTACCCTATCATTTAGGCTCTTGATACTGCGGAATCCACAGAAGTGCAAACAAACACATTAATAAAATAAACATTCCAAATTCAACCCAGCTAATTTATAAAATTGTACAATCAGGCATTCATAGGTAGTTCATATTACACTTATTATAATTAAAGAAACTGATTCTAGGATGGTCAATTGATAATCATTAAATAACCAACTTTTTCCATATGTTGGTACAAGGATCAATATTTATTTATTTTTTATTTATTTATTTAGGGATTCGGATCTTACCTTTGAGCTCAGAGCTCTTTTACAAAAATTCCATGTCAACAGTGACAATGACAACAATAACAGTTTATATACAATACTTGAATAGTAGGTAGCTAGTACAGTATACAATAAGGTTACAATGCCATTTATAGTACCAATGGTGATAGTACAGCATCAAGAGCATTCAACTAGGGTAAAGGACAGTGTTTGTATGTAGCAAAGAAGATAAAGAGGTGTGACACCTAGTGTAAGAGTCCAAGGAGGAGTTAAGGTGAGGGAGGGGAGACTGGGGGTGGAAGGCCAAAAGAAGTGTCTTTGTCTGGGAGGTTGTGGTAGTAGGTTGGTTCTAAGGTTGATCCAGTGGGGGAAAAGGCACAGGGGGATAGGAAGACAGAGGGATATGGCAAGGGGGAAGAGTGGGGGTAAAAGGAAGGGGAAGGACAGTGTGGGTGAGTGGGCATTATGGGTGTTAGATGGACACAATATGGACACAAACACTTCCTTGTGATCTCAAGTATTCAAAAATGTTCTGGTTTATGGTCTCTAGTACTTACTGTTAGCCTTCCAGATTTAAGCAGTACAGTATATTCATCAAACTGCAGCCAAGATATTAACATCTAAAATTAAGATGAATGAGACATCCTTATCTAAAATCATGAGCTGTACAACAGTTCATCTTCAAATTCTTAGCACTCTCGAACTCAGGGTGTTTGGCATCAGGAAGTCAAGAGATCTGAAATGTATCACTTCAAAATATTTATGCATTCATATGGGTGTGCCCATGCACGATCCTGTGTACAATCACTGCATTAATCGCATATGCATGAGTCAGCTACATCAAGTTTATGACAGCACACAAAACAATACATTACAACTTTACATGAGTGTGACAGGGTTGAATAAGACCCTGTCCCATTTGTTATGCAGAAAGAATGAAAGGCAAGGATCTGTTCCATTCTTTCCTTTTCTGTCTCTAGTCTGTCTGATGGTGCAATAAAATATTCTTGTGAGACTTAGGAACCGATCTCTCTGATGGTCTTGTGATTCTCCCCCTCCTGTTATCTCCCTGCCTACACTTACTGTTTCTTGCTGTTACTATCTTTTCTTCCCCTTGCTTATCTGTGTTTATAAAAATACATGTGAATCTTTGTGTGAAACTGGGATCCCTTGATTTGAAAATGTATGTAGTTATAACAACAAGACATTCACCAAGATGGTGACCGGTGTGGGTCTGCCCTGAGTTCGTTCTCGCAGTACTAGTATATAATTTTTATCCCATCTTGCTTTTAAGCTCATTTTAAGTTTGCTTAAAGCTTGTTTTAAGTTAGTTTAAAGTTCGTTGTTTAAATTTGTTTTTCGTTTTTTCCTTATCTGTTGTCATCGCGTTATAGTTTTGCTTTGGGACCTGGATTAGGAGATACTCCCCACGCTGCGGTTTGTGGGTCATTTGCTTAAGTCTGCTCTTACACTGGAACCGGTTATGTGATGGTATGAAGCACAACACTGTACTTCTTATTTTTTAGCTTCTGTGTGATTGTGGACTTGCCAAAAACTTTGCGGTCTTAGTGGGACACTCGGAGATCACTCCAGTATCTTTTTCCTGGCTTTTGTTGGAGGAAGATTCCTCAGGATTGACTGGGTGCCCTGGATCCGGTGTTTGGTTGTGTTTCCCCTTTGGTGGAGCTCGACTTGGATAGAGGAGGCTGGACTCGAGACTGGCATTTGTTTCCTAGCTGCAGACTATGGAGAAAGTCCTGGGTAACTGTTAAGATCGGAAGTACTGAGCCGAGTCAAGACCCAAGGTTGCTGCGGGGAGAGGCGCCCCTATCTTTGCTCCCAGTGGGTGAGGGGTTGGTCGGAGGCTTGCCAGAGGGTAAAGTCTCTGTCTACCCTGGGGGCTTGAAGTTTTGGGTGGTCATTAGGCCACTCTTGATCTGGGGCCCTGACTCTGGGGAGTGGTAGTTGTGCGGTGGTTCCTAACCGGTGCGGACCTCTGGGTTCATTTTGGCCTTGGCTGCTGCAGTTTGGGGAAATTCTATATCTTCCAGATTGTTAGCAAAATGGGTCAAGAAGCAAGCTGCCGGTTTTGATTGGGAACTGGCGTGCACCCTGAACGCTCGTTGGGGGATTCAGATTGTCGTTAAACCTAGTCCTGGTTGTATGGCACTGTAGATGGTAATATTTGCCTGGATTGTGTGGCATGTTATTTTGAACTGTGGACTTTTCGAATCATCTAGACCAGGAAAACAGGATAAGTACTGGCGACTTACTAGAGCTAACTTCGAATAGCCCTTCGGAGAGGTTGTGAAAGGGCCCCTGATTTGAATATTTTATTGATAGTTTCACATGCTGATGTGAGAGAACAGTGTTCAGATTTTAAATAACAGTGGTGGGAGGGTGAAGAATCTATGGTCATTTTTCTGACTGGAACCGACTTTCTGGGACAGAAAAAAAAAAAAACTTTCTATCTAGTCCGTGCAGTGAGAGTGCTTGGTTTCTGTGAGCATTCGGGGAGTGAGAGTCCATGACTGCTCACTAATTTGTATTATTTATTTAATTTTTGTGGGAAAGTTTATTTTATTTCTTTTTCTCCGAGCAGTGAGAGTGCCCGGGGTGGCCGAGCATGCATGTAGTGTGAGTATTTGTTTGCTTAACCAATTTATATTGTTTTGATTATTTTATGTGGGTTGTTTTGTGTATTTTATTTATTTTATTTTGATATTCTTTATCCTAAGTTCTGGTTTTTTATCCATTTTGGTTTTAGAAATAGGAATTCCTTGTGTGAGGAGGGACACCTATTTCTATTTTAATTTATTTTTAATTGTATTTCTATTCTTTATTATGTGATTATAGTTTTGCTTCTTTTGCCTTCCCAAAAGCAGGTTCAATTGAGGAATAAGGATTAAACTGAGTTAATTGGATTTGAGTTTATTAATTTTTTGTTTGTTTCTGTTCAGTTTTTTGTTTGGTTTATTTTAATGTATTTTGGATTTGATTTTTATTAGTTTTACTGTGAGAGTAGAAGCTTATTGTCTTGCTCCATGTTGGAGGACTAGGATATATATCGCTATCCCACCCCCCCCCCGGTCATGCGCTATTCTTCCCCAGCTCTTCATGCCTCTGCCCCTTTTTTCCCCCACCGTTGCTTTTCTCCATCTATCAATGCTGTCGGGCCTTGGGAATTGCCCGCAGGAGGATGGGGAGGGGTGGGAGGTGTGAACAGTGGAGGATGGATGAGGGAAGCGCTCGCATCACTGTTGTTAAGCCCAGAAGACGCCCTGGGGCAAAATGGAGTTCAGAACGTGGGCCTCCTTGTCTGATCTCCAAACCCAAGGGCACCACCACTATTAATGGTGGGCAGGTGGCTGGGGCATCCCAGGAGTTCTGTCCAACTCGGGTGGTGTTATGCAATGCCAGATCCGTTGTGAACAAGACTGGAATTGTGGCAGACTTGGTGGGTACAGCGGATCTGGCTTGCATCACCAAAACCTGGCTGGATGGTAATGCTGGCCCCGTACTTGAGGCGGCAGTTCCGGCTGGGTATTCGGTGATACAACGTTCGAGATTGGATCGCAGGGGTGGGGGGGTTGCGGTCTGTTTTAAGACCGAATTGGATCTCACTAGTGTCCCAGTTGAGGAGACCAGATCATTCAAATATGTCATAGTGGCAGGTGGGGGCTATAGACTGGCTCTCATCTACCGTCCACCCGGAGATCAGAAACTATTCCTTAAGGAAGTGGTGGACTTCGTCATTGACCTGGTGTTGGAGTCACCCAGGTTGATGGTGCTGGGTGACTTTAATGCTTGGATTGATGAAGAACTGTCGCAATTTGGACAGCACTTCCTCCAATTGATGAATTCATTGGGCCTTTCACAGGTGGTTACCTCTGCCACTCATAAACATGGCCATTTCCTTGACCTGGTCTTCCTCCTGGTGATGGAAGCCTCCAACGTGGGGGTGTAATCTGTCGGATGGTCTGATCATTACACTGTGAGATTCAATTTTTGCACCCCCCTGTGTAGGCCTACCCCTGTGGAGATGGTCAAGTACCGCCCTTTATGGGATGTGACTCCCGATAGCCTAACTGCGGTACTTGATCTATCAGAATTTCCTGTGATGAGCTTGGATCCAGAGGTTTTGGTTCTGGCTTATAACAAGGCCATTACCTCCGCTCTGGATTCCATTGCTCCATTTGGTGTGTGTCCTCTCTCCCTTCACCCTAGGTCCCCATGGTTTGACAGAGACTTGAGGGAGATGCAGTGACTAGGACGCAGGTTAGAGAGGTGCTGACAGAAATCTGGCTTAGATGCCAACCATCTTAGACTGCTAGAGCACTATCAACTCTATCAGCAGCAACTGCTCATAAGAAGGAAGTGTTCCTGTCCGGGGAAATTGCTGCTGCTCAGAACCAACCAGCCCAGCTCATTCGAACCGTAGACAGACTGTGCAACCCAGCCTGTCTACAGGTTCGTAGAACCTTTTCACAATTACAGTGTGAGGAGCTTGCTCGGTTCTTTGCAGATAAGGTGGACGACATCAGGGCGGAAACCTGCGCAGCACTCTCTATGGGAGTTGCCGTAGACCAGCCCCCAGTCGCACTCCCTCTTTTTTCCTGGAGTTCCTTCAAAAGGCCGGAAATCGAGGATGTTATGAGGATTGTCCAGGGCATGCACACTACATGCTGTAGTTTAGACCCGGGTCCTACAGCCCTGATTATGGGCTGTGGGGAGATTATCTTCCCGGTTCTGGTGAGGATAGTCTGGTGCTCCCTAGACTCTGGTGAGTATCACTGCTCCCTGAAGGAGGCAGTGGTGACACCAGTGTTGAAGAGGCTTCTTTGGACCCAGACTCCCTCGCTAACTACAGACCTATCTCAAACCTTCCCTTTGTGGGGAAGGTAATTGAGAAAGTAGTGGCTGCTCAGTTGGACAACCATTTGACCATCCATAGCATCTATGACCCTCTTTAATCGGGTTTTTTGAAAGAGGCACAGCACCGAGACTGCGCTGGTTCGGGTGCTCGATGATCTCCTGATGGCGAGAGACCAGAAAAAATGGTTCATTTTGGTCCTGTTGGATCTGTCATCAGCATTTGACACCGTAGACTATGGGGTGCTGCTTGAGTGCCTGAGAGGCATCTGTGGGCTTTCAGGTCTGGTTCACAGATGGTTTACTTCTTTCCTCACTGGTAGAACTCAGAGGGTGGTGTCGGGGGTGTTTTCCTCCGATCCTACCTCTCTGTTATGTGGGGTGCCTCAGGGCTCTGTGCTGTCTCCCATGTTGTTTGTGGTGTACATGCTTCCCCTCAGAGACATTGTAATATGGTATGGGCTGGAGTTTCATTGTTATGCCGATGATACCCAGCTCTGCCTGTCTTTTGCACCAGACCAGAATGGAGCAATCTCAATGTTTAATAACTGCCTTAGCAAGATCCAAGGTTGGATGAGGTCCAGTTGGCTGAAGTTGAATTCCGGGAAGACGGAGGTGATGGTCGTGGACCCTGGTCACCAGATAGGGGGGTGGGGGGCAAATCATCCCACAGGTTTATTCCTGTGGGATGTTGAGCTCCATATCTCTGAACAGGTGTGCTACTTAGGGGTGATTCTTGATGATTGGCTGACATTATGTCCTTAGGTGACGGCTGTTGTTAAGTCATCATTTTACCATCTGAGGAACATCACTAGGATCAAGCACCTTGTTCCATCTGGGGACCTGCCTACACTGATCCACACCTTTGTGACCTCGTGTTTGGATTATTGCAACTCCCTTTACTTTAGGCTTCCAAGGGTTGACATCTGCCACTTGCAGCTGGTGCAGAACTCTGCAGCCCGGTTGTTAATGGGGATGCCTCATTCTTCCCACATTACACCGGTGCTGCGGGGACTGCACTGGCTGCCATTTCAGTGGCAGATCACCTTTAAAGTCAGTTTACTGACTTATAAAGCCCTACACGGTTTGGGTCCTGACTACCTGAAAGAGCTTCTGGTTCCTAACCTCCCAGAGTGACCGCTCCGCTCGGCCAATGAGGGGTTGCTGGAGATTCTGAGGGTTGTTTTAAAATATTCAGTGCCGGGCTTACGCTCATGGCGCCACCTCTGGAATTCTCTACCCTGTTGGATTAGAGAGTGCATGACCGTGGGGGATTTTAAACAAGCACTGAAGTCCTTTTTATGTATTGACATTTGGGGACAGTGCCAACATAGATTGATGGCATTTGTTTTATTCATTTTATCATGGTGTTTTACTGTGACTTGATTTTAACTATGTACTGCACCTTGATTTTTGAAAGGCGCACTATAAATAAAGATTATTATTATTATTGTATTGTTGAAATGGTTGCTAAAAGGAATTTGAAACTCAGGGGGTAAACCTTAAGATGCACTTTGACCTCCACAAATTCATTTAAAGAGTTGTCAATGGGAGATTAGTTCTGGGACACAGTGTTCTATTTTGTTGCACCTGCAAGGAAAAAAACTGACAAAGTCTGATACATTTTGTGAGAAACAGGATGTTTCTGAATGAGTTCAGGATGCAGAAATTAATTGCTAGGCAAATACTTCTTATAAGAAGAGCAACAATGTTTGTTTGAGAGAAACTGAGATTTAGATTTGGAGATTCCCTCAGATGAAGGACTTTGTTTTCTTTGTCTGTACTGCCTTTGTAAATAGCTATCCTGAATAATGGTATTTTTTTTATTGTATTGAAAATAATAAAATGCTTCTTGTGAATTTTATAACTGCTCCTGGTTTTTCTATGCTTCCTGACCTGCACCTCAATGACAGATGTTGTCAGACTTTACACAGTGAAAACTCTAAGCCAGGAGCGTGGTGGGTGGGTACTAGACCTGATACCAGGGAAGCAGAAGGATATAGATACTGAAACAGCAAGCCCAGGAGTGATTACCAGAAGAATGGCAGCCAAACTAGAAGCAGAAACAAAAGTCTAAACTGAAACTGCACAGCCAGCACCAGTGATGGAAGAGTAACAGTCAGGGACAGAGTCTGAAACCATGTCTGCCTTCTTCCAATTGTGGGCTATACAACATAGAGAGACAGATCAGCAGAGAAAATAAGAGATGCAGCAACAGAAGAAGAGGAGCGGAGAGGAGAGGAGAGGAGAAGAGAGGAGAGAAGAGAAGAGATGAGATGCACTAACAGGAGCAGCAAAGAAGAGAAGAGATGCAGCAACAGGAGTGAAGAGTGAATGCATTGCAAGCTATCAAAGTTGGATCTGGTACAGGTCCAACAGAGCAACAAAACACAAGTGACTTACAACACATTAAACTTACAAAGTCGTATCCCTCGGATGATATTGAAGCATACCTGGCAACTTTTGAAAGGACTGCCGCAGCCTGCCAGTGGCCAAAGCAGCAATGGGCAATCAGACTGATACCTTACCTGATAGGTAAAGCCCAACTTTCCTAAGCAATATGAACACTGCACTATCAGAAAACTATGATCTTGTGAAAAGAGAAATCCTGAAAAGCTGACATCTCAGATGAGATCTACAGGCAAAGGATCTAGTCTCTGAAATACCACTCAGTCAACAATCCTCAAGAAGCTTTCACTCAACTGAGAGGACTCCTCATTAAATGGCTCCAACCAGAGGGGAAAACATTCCCGCAAATCATAGACACATTCACAATGGAGCACTTCATCAACATCCTGCCTACAGATGTGCAGCTTTGAGTAAAAGAATACCAACCAGAAAGTGGGAAAAGGTCATTTCTCTGGCTGAGGACTATCAGACGGGCCAGACAGACCATGCAGCAGTGAAGAAACAGCCAAGAACTAGTAAGACCCTCTTTTTCCTGATTTAAAGCCTGGTCAGATAAGAACTCTGGTGGGAGTAACAAATCAGCACCCAAAGACTTTACTTGCTATAACGGTAATAAACCAGGCCACATTGCAAGAAACTACCCTAAAAATAAGGAGGCTAATACTGGAGCAGATTTGTCCTTAGCAAATTGGGGCAAGTTTTTAACAGATGTCAAGGTGGGAGATAAGACTGTGAAGGGACTTGTTCATTCAGGAAGCAGACAGACCCTAGTGCATGTTGAAGTGTTGGGAAAACACTATGCAAAAGGACCAGATACCGGTGTCATCTGCATCCATGGGGACACTCGATACTATCCCACCACCCGAGTGACTCAGAATATTAATGGAGTGTCACACCAAATGAAAGTGGGGGGTAGTACCTAAATTACCTGTATCTGTGATTATTGGAAATTACTTTCCAGGACTTGCTGAGTTAATCACAGAAGGAGTAAAACCTATAGTTTCAGCAGCTGTGATGACAAGAGCACAGGCAGAGAAAATCTCAGATGGTGGAGACACTTTTTTCTTTTGGTGCCTTGATTCTGACTTGTTTGAACCCAGCTCCAAGATCCAAAAGTCCAGGAAAGAAAGAAGACGCCTGAAAAAACAGTAGCAACAAAAGACTGTTGGACATAAGGGATTAATATATGAAAATTCTGAAACTAAACTGATAACTGATTTTCTTTCAGAGCAAACCAACAATGCTTCTCTTCAAGGTTATTTTAACAAGCTGGGGGTGAAACAGAAACCAGGTGGACCAGTGTTTAAAAAATGTAATGGGCTTCTGTACAGAGCTTGGGCTAATTCTCAGATGTAGGAACAGATTGGACAATTGGTCATACCAAAGAAGTATAGATCCGAGTTGTAACAGATAGCACATGATAGTCCTATGGCTGGTCACTAGGGAAGGGGTCGCACCCTTGCCTGATTGCTGTACAGATTTTACTGTCCTACAATTCATGAAGATGTTGCTACTTATTGCAGTTCTTGTGCTGAATGTCAGAAAGTAGCCCCCAGTGACTAACAAGCATTTGTCAATGCCGAATGTTGTCACACCGGCATTGGCTTTGGTAGAGCAGTGCGGAAACACATTTTGGGCAGGATGTGAAAAATGACAACTGTACTGTTCATAAGGAGGTGTATAAAAATGGCAGTGTTGAAAATGTGGCATTGCAAATTTGTGAAGTTACAAGGGTGCATGGGAAATGTGCAATGCACGCTTGTAACACAGTCATTTTATGGACCTTCAGCACCAAATTTTCAACATAGGTATTTAAGCACCTCTGCTCATGTACAGTGTTGCTGTCATTTCCTCAAACTGTCCTAAAAAGTGATTTCGCACAGCGATCACGCTATTCTGAGCCAGACCTGTGAAAACACATTTTGGGCAGGATATGTAAAATGACAGCTGTACTGTTCATCAAGAGGTGTGGAAAAATGCCAATGGTGAAAATCCAGAGTGAAAATATTACAAATGCGCAACGTTATGAGCATGAGTGCAAACTGCACAACGCACGCTCGTAACACAGTCATTTTATGGAGTATCATCACCAAATTTTCAACATAGGCATTTTAGGACCTCTGCTTATAAACAGTGTCACTGCCATTTTTGTAATCTGCCTTGAACACTGATTTCCCCACAGCGACCGTGCTATTGTGAGCCAGAAGTGCGGAAACACATTTCGTCCAGGATGTGAAAAATAACAGCTGTACTGTTCACAAGGAGGTGTAGAAAAATGACAATGTTGAAAATCTGCCGTGAAAATATTGCGAATTCGTGAAGTTATGAGCCTGCATAGCAACTGTGCAACACACACTGGTAAAACAGACATTTTTGGGATTTTTTCCACTAAATTTGCAACACAGGTTTTTTGAGAGCCCACCTCATGAACACTGCCACTGTCCTTGCGTTAATCAGTCCCAAAAGGTGATTCCATGCAGTGACTGTGAAATCACCTTTTGGGACTGATTAACATCATAACAGTGCTAGAATTCATGAGGAGGGGTCCCGAAAACCCCATGTTGAAAATTTGGTGCAAAAATCCCCAAAAATGCCTGAGATATGCATCAAAGTTGAAAAATCCCTATTTATTCCATTAGACAGCTTACTGGCATTTCCTCAGTTCGTGGTCGGCTTTGAAGAGTGCAGATGTGTTTCTGGTCCACCGAAGATCATCACATTGAGCTCCGGAGGTAAGTATGGGGTGAGGGGGGTGTGGGGAAGCAGGGTGCACTGTGGGTGGGTGTGGGTGGTGGGAGGGGTAGGGAGACTATGAGGGACCGTTTTCTGTTTACAGGTGTTAAAAAATTGCAGATGGTTTCTTTTTACAGATCTTTTTGGGGGATACAGTAGCCAATGGGGATTGGACACCCCTGTTGGTACATAGGGAGTGGGGGACACTAGCTGAGGGGGATTGGGCACCCCCTCAGCACAGAAAAAGGGGGACATCATGCAGATGGGGAGTGGGCTCCCCCGTCGGCACATTAAAGTGGGAAAGGGAGGAACAGATGCCAACGGGGATTGGGCACCTCCGTCGGCAAACAACGAAAGTGGGGGGCATGAGCTGAGGGTGATTGGGCACCCCCTCAGCAAGCAAAAAGGGAGAGGGGGAGACATTATGCTGATGGGGAGTGGGCTCCCTCGTCAGCACATACGTGAGGGGCGGGGTAAGCCAACTGGGGAATTGGGAACCCCCAAAGTTGACAGTTTAGCGGCCACTGTGTTGCCATGTTTGTAGCTGGTGAAGCACATAGGAAGGTCTGCTGCATGTGACAAGCTTTGCTTGCATTGCAGCGGACCTTTCCTTAGATGTGCTGTCCCGGGTGGTGTGGCACCAGCATGCAAACTGATTGGGGAATGAGGGATGCACCTACTGGTGCGTGCCCTGTATTCGTCCAACAGTGACCGTGCCTCCAAATCTCCACTACTGCAAGATGTTGGCTGCGCAAGCACACTAACATAAAAGGAAAAGGTGCCCCTGGTGCCTCTACCCTTGATAGATGTACCTTTTGAGAGAATTGCAATGGATGTGGCTTTAACTTTAGACAAAAATAGAAAGGGTAATCGATTCATTTTGGTAGTATACGACTATGCTACTCAATACCCAGAGGCAGTTCCAATGTATACTATCACAGACCCTGAAAGTGGCAGCAGAGCTTGCCAAAATTTTCAGTAGGGTGGGCATACTGAGAGATTATTACTGAACAGGGTAGTAATTTTGGTGCTGCATTGCTGAAGGAGCTGTACCGACTACTAGGTATCACTGCCATAAGAACTCCCCTTATCATCATCAGACAGATGGTCTTCAAACCCTAAAATGCATGTTAGAAAGGTTTACAAAAAGGGAAGGGAAAGACTGAGACCAATACCTACCTTACCTGCTTTTTGCATACTGAGAAGTACCACAAGCCTCAACAGGTTTTTAACCATCTGAAATGTTGAATAGTAGACAACTTAGAGGGCCACTAGATGTAATAAAAGAAACATGGGAAGGTCACCCCACTCAGAAAAAAAATGTATTACTTCTTACATGTGTGCCCTGAGAAAGAAACTGGCAAAATATGTTGAAATTGCCCATAATAATTAGAAAGAGGCCCAAAACCAGCACAAAGTGTATTATGACCATGGGTAAAAAAAAAGGTTTTGATCCAGGTGAAAAGGTCTTGCTACTGTTACCAACTACAGATGATAAACTATTAATGAAGTGGCAAGGGACTTATAAAGTGCTTAGACTTACTGGCACAGTTATCTATGAGACTGAGACCACTGACAGGAAAAATTCTACCAAGATATACCATCCTAACCTCATGAAGAAATGGGTTGAGAAAACACCTAACACTACTTTGTTAGTTTTACCAGAAACTGAAACAGAAGATATTGATATTGCTTATGACAGACTGGAACAAACTGTAATTGCTGATGCTGTAAAGGTGAATGTTTCCTTAACACCAAAACAAAGTGCAGAAATTCTTAACTTGGTAAAGACATTTAACAGTACTTTTACCTCAGTGCCAGGCCAAGCAAAAGGGATCAAACATGTAATAGTGACAGGGAAAGCTTGCCCCATTAAACAAAAGACATACAGATTACCAGAGCAGTTAAGAGCAGACATGGTTAAGGAAATATGAAACAGCTGGGTATCATGTAGGAGTTGAGAAGTGCTTGGTCTTCACCAATGGTAATTTTAAATAAAACAGAATGGGGTGTAAGAATCTGCCTTGATTTTAGGAAACTTATTTAAGTGATTGAATTTGACAGTTATCCTATGCTCAGGATAGATGATTTGGTGGACAGATTGGGAATTGTCAAGTATATCAGAACCCTCGATCTCACAAAAGGATACTGGCATATTCTGCTAGCTAAAGAATCAAGAGACAAAACTGCATTTGCCACTCCTACTGGATTATATAAGTTCACTACCATGCCATTTGGTTTAGATGGCATACTCGCTAGATTCCTGTGTTACATGGATGTAATTTTAGCTACTCACACTGGTTATTGTTCTGCTTACCTGTATGATGTCATGTTGTACAGTCTAGACTGGAAAAGCCACCTGGAACACCTATGAGTAGTTATCCAGCCTATCAAAAAGGCAGATCTGACCATTAATACTACCAAATGAGCATTGGGCATTCTGTCAAGATACGGATCAGGAATTGAGAATTACAAAGGTTGAGCAAAAATATTTGTGGGTTTGAACTTAACTGTTTACTGTAACTGTAGGCTGTTATGGAAAAAGGGATACTGCATATGTGCAGAACTATAAAGGTTATAAGCTAATGTTAGAAGAGAATTAAAAGAAAGTTTTAGAAACCTGTTTTTTATAAGAGAAGTTCCTTCTTAAAGACAGGTGTATGTGACAGTGTTGAAGAAGATCCTGTCCCATTTGTTATACAAAAATAGATAAAAGCAAGGATATGTTCTACCCTTTCCTTTTCTGTCTCTTGTCTGTCCAATTGTGAAATCAAATTTTCTCATCAGACTCAAGAACTGATCACTCTGACAGTCTTACAATTCTCCCCCTTCCGCTATTTCCCTGCCATCACTTGCTGTTGCTATCTTTTCTTCCCCCTTGCTTATCTGTGGTTATAAAAATATATGTGAAACTTTGTGTGAAACTGGGATCCCTTGGTTTGAAAATGTGTATAGTCATATTGTTGAAATGATTGCTAAAAAATATTTGGAACTCAGGGAGTTAACCTTGAGATGTATTTTGACCTCCACAAACTCATTTGCAGAGTTGTCAACAGGATATTGGTTCTGCGACATAAAGTTCTATTTTGTTGCACCTGCAAGGAAAGATACTGACAAAGTTCTGATACATTTTGTGAGAAACAGAATGTCTCTTAAAATGTTCAGGATGTAGAAATGAATTACCAGGTAAAGACTTCTTATAAAAGAGCAGCAATGTTTGTTAAAGAGAGAGAGAGAGAGAGACTGAGATTTAGATTTAGAGATGCCCTCAGATGAATGACTTTGTTTTCTTTGTTTGTACTGCCTTTTTAAATAGCTATCTTGATCAATGTTATTTTTTTGTATTTTATTGTTGTTGAAAATAATAAAATACTACTTGTGAATTTTATAACTGCTCCTGGTTTTCTATGCTTTCTGATCTGTACCTCAATGAAAATGACCTTTAAAGAATAAACAAGTGATAATTAGATGAAGCAAGATAAATAAACTATTACAAATGGCAGAAGAAGCAGAAGAGAAATCTCTACTTGAAAGAAGTGAAAAGGTTACTTTTGTTGATTGTCCTAAGAACAGGTCAATATTTGAGGAGAAAAGTGTTCAAGTGGGTGCATGTGGGGAGAAAGGATTGGCAAGGTAATCTGTGGATAAAGCCATTTAAGATGCTTTATTTTATTTGTTTTACCAGGAAAAAGTTCCACTAAGCAGTGCTCATTTGCAAGTGGTTCTTGTTGGATAGATACCAGTCCATAAAACTGGTACTACATACTAGAGTTTTACAAAAGTGAATACAGTAATAAAAGAAACATATACACAAAATATATCAAGATGAAATGCAGCAGAATCAAGGAATAACATACAGAGGGGCTAAACTGAGAAATTAATAAAAGGGAATACGAAAACAAGGAATTCTATCAACAAGTGCATCTATGTATACAATACCTTACCAACAATATTTTGAATGAATGGAGCTGATCACAGAAGATCTTGTTGCCATATTGGTCCTTGTAATACAAGATCCACACAAACAGATGATTTGATACCTTTTATTGGATCAACAGAGTTGTTACAAAAGAAAACAGGTGCTTTTAGCTTTCGGATTACACAGAATCCTTCATCAGAAATCAATGGCAGTTGGTTTGGAAGAACATACTTTCTTAAAACTCAGATCATACACAAAATAAAAACAGATGAAAAGTTGTTAAGGGTCCACATTAGATAAAATTGCATTCCAAAAATAACATAATCATATAAAGACAGCAAAGTTCCATCAAAATAAAGGTATTCCAAGGTCAAATGTCATGGAATTGAAAGCTCACTCCCTGAGAAAAGTAATAAAACCACTGAAGCTTCATTTTAAAATCCTGTCTGTGCTTGCATTAGTAAATGACTATGATTAAAAACCACAACAAAAAATAAGCTTAAAAAATACATAGTAAATAATGTTAAAAGTCTTCTAAATACAAAAATGTCACTGTGTTAAGTAAAAAATTGGTTAGAAGACAGCCTGCCCTAGTGTAAATTAAGCATTTACCAGCTGTTTCACACATTTATACAGTGTAAGTACTGTTCAGATACA
The DNA here is from genome assembly GCA_016271365.2 of Neoceratodus forsteri. NCBI lineage: Eukaryota > Metazoa > Chordata > Ceratodontiformes > Ceratodontidae > Neoceratodus > Neoceratodus forsteri. Next base: position 652,412,835 of record CM057459.1, read on the forward strand.
TTTGTCTTAAACTCTGTGTACAGTAAGTCAATATTACTCATGAAAATTAAAATGTATACTGTTTAAACATAATATATCTGCAATTCTGTAACAAGTGACTAGTGTATGTGTACAAAACTGAACTGAAAGTGGAAAAGGCAATGGGACCAGATGGACTACATCCTAGAATATTAAGGGAACTACGGGAGGTGCTCACGGCCGTGTTCAATGAGTCACTCAATACAGGTGTGGTTCTGGAGGACTGGAGAAGGGCAGATGTACTGTAGTCCATCTTTACAAAAGTGGCAGTAGGGAGGAGGCTGGAAACTACAGACCAGTGAGCCTCACCTCGATAGTGGGTAAGATTATGGAATCACTACTTAAACAAAGGATTATGGAACACCTTGAATCCAGTGGAGCACAGGATGTAAGACAGTATGGATTCACAGTGGGAAGGTGACATCAAACAAATCTAATTGATTTCTTTGATTGGGTGACTAAGGTCATGGATCAGGGCAGTGGTGGATATCACCTACCTGGATTTCAGTAAGGCCTTCGATACTGTTCCACATCAAAAACTTTTAAACAAGCTAGGCAGCCTGGAAGTGGGTCACAAAGTGGTAAACTGGGTTAGGAACTATTTGAGTGATAGAAGACAGAGGGTCATGGTAAATGGTACTCAATCTGAAGAAAGGACGGTGACAAGTAGGGTGCCACAGTGATAAGTCCTGAGTCAAGTCCTGTTTAATGTCTTCATAAGTGACATTGCAGATGGGCTGGAGGGGAAGGTGTGCTTCTCTGCAGATGACACTAAGATCTGCAACAGGGTGCACAATCCAGGAGGGGTGGAAAAAAAATGAGGGACCTAGGTAAACTGGAGGAATGGTCCAGAGTGCGGCAGGTGAGATTTAATCCAAAAAAGTGCAACATCATGCATTTGGGGTGCAAGAACCTAGGGGAGGATTACATGATGGGGTGGAGAAATTGATGGACACCAAACAGGGAAGGGATTTGGGGGTAATCAAATCTGATGACCTAAAGACTGCCAAACAATGTGCCAGGGTTGTGGAGAGAGCCAGTGAGATGCTGGGATGCATATGGAGAGGTATCACCAACAAGAGGAAATAGGTGGTTTTGCCACTGTACAGATCATTGGTGAGGCTTCATTTGGAATACTGTGTCCATTTCAGGAGGCCACATCTCCATAAGGACATAGACAGTGTGGCGGCAGTTCAAAGAAGGGCAACAAAGATGGTGCAGAGCCAGCACCAAAAGTCATATGAGGAGAGACTGGGAGACCTTAATATGTATATTCTGGAGGAGAGACAGAGGAGGTATGACAGAAACCTACAAATATCTAAAAGGCATAAATAGGGTACTGGAGGGTAGCATTTTTCAGAAAAGATGATGTTCAGGAATAAGGGGGCATGACATGAGTTTGGAAGGGGTAGACTAATGGGTAGCATGAGGAAGTACTTCTTCACAGAAGGGGTGGTGGATGCATGGAATAGACTCCCAGCGGAGATGGTGGGGTCAAACACAGTGGGTGGATTCAAGAATGCATAGGGCAGGCATAGAGGAATCCTAGCAATAGTAAAGAGGACGTAAAGCTGGAGATCAAGTAGTGTCTGTGGCTTTTATGGTAGGCAGGGGAAATAGGCAGACTAGATGGGCCTAGCAGTCCTTATCTGCCATCAGTTTCTATGTTACTGTGTTTCTATTCAAAACCCAGACCTAACACAGACCCCCTTGTAACTGAGATACTGTTATCTTAATATTGCAATGTATCAACATGTGTCCATATATACCTAATCTTCCGCCGTATTAAATAACAGTTCTACAAATCTAAATCCAAAACTGAGGAAAACAATGCCCGGCCTCCACACACACCCAGAGGTGAAATCAATGTATAGGTAACCAGTGAAAAGGAATCCATAAAACCATTTTGTATCTAAACATAATGAAATACTACCATGTACCACAATAATATGTCTATGTGTTTTGTCCCTAAAGCTGGTGAAAAATACAGAAGCTGTTTAAGCAGTACAGTATGACATAAAACCCAAATCTATATTCCCTCCATCACCCACCATGTTCAAAAGTAAAATGAGCTAGACCTCAAAAGCCCACCTTTGTTGGGTATTTTTGAAATGTCCTTTCAAAACCAGTACCGACATATCAGAGATAGAGTGATCAGACTGAGAAAAGTCTTGCCCCACTGATTTATCAGTCATCTTCATTTTAATAATATGTCTGTGTGATGTCATTCAGGTTTGGAGAGGTTGTCGAGTCTCTCCAACATAACCTGTTTGTGGACATCTCTTGGATTGAATAAAACAAACAACATTCTGAGATGCACAAGTATAATTCCCCTGTATCTTGAATTGTTTGTTTTGTCGGGTATTAATACAATCGGAAGTAGAAATGTGCTCACCAATCTTACATCTAGCATAATTGCAGGGTCTTGTGCCATTTAGTGTTCTGTTATTTTGTTCAGGTACAAGCTGGCTCCTAACAATCAGGTTGGTTAAATTAGGTGGTTGCTTAAAAAGACAGTAGCATTATTTCTTAAAAAATACACTTCTGGGTATCATCCTCACTGAGCACTGGTTGGAGGTCCTTAATAATTTTTCGTAGAAGCTCCAGATCAGGATGACAAGTGACAACTAAGGGTATTTGGTCAGTGGTAGTCCTTTCCTTATACTGTAGTAGTTGTTGCCTTGGTATCTGTGTTGCACATTATTATTGTGGTACGTGGTGGTATTTCATTATGTTTAGATGCAAAATGGTTTTATCAATTCATTTTTACTGGTTACCTATACATCGATTTCACCCCGGATAGGGTGTGGGGAGGCGGGTGTTGTTTCCCTCAGTTTGGATTTAGATTTATGGAGCTGTTATATAATACTACAGAAGATTAGGTATATATGGACACATATTGATACATGGACATATTAGGATACCAGTATCTCAATTACAAGGTATCATGTGTTGGATTTGGGTTTTGAATGTACTCATACACTAGTCACTCATTACAGAATTGCAGATCTATCATGTTTAAACAGTATAGGTTTGAATATTCATGAGTAGTATTGACTTATTGTACACATAGTCTAAGACAAATGTATCTGAACAGTATTTACACTGTATAAATATGTGAAACAGCTGGTGAATGCTTAATTTACTTTAGGGCAGGTTGCCTTCTAATCCATTTTTTACTTAACACAAATATATTTTCATATTTATAAGACTTTTAACATTATTTACTTTGTATTGTTTAAGCTTTTTTGTTGTGGTGGCTTTTAATCATAGTCATTTACTAATACAAGCACAGACACACACAGACAGGGTTTTAGAATGAAGCTTTAGTGGTTTTATGACTTTTCTCAGGGAGTGAGCTTTCAATTCTGTGACATTTGACCTTGGAATACATTTCTTTCGTTGGGACTTTGCTGTCCTTATATGATTATGTTGTTTTTGGAATGTAGTTTTAGCCAATGTGGATCCTTAACATGTCATCATTTTTTTGGGGGGGGGGGGGTTGTGTGTGTGTGTGTGTGTGCATGACCTGAGTTTTGAGAAAGTATGTTCTTCCAAACCAACTGCCATTGATTTCTGATAAATGATTCTGTAATCTGAAAGCCAAAAGCTAACAGCAGCTGTTTTCTTTTGTAACAACTCTGTTGGTCCAATAAAAGGCATCAAATCATCTGTTTATGTGGATCTGGAGGCTGATCATGAATTTATTTTGAGAATGGCTTGTAATTTGTTCTGGACATTGGATCAAGCAAGATAAATGCCATTTTGCCATAATTTGAGACATCTCTGTGGATCTCCATTAGGATGAAATCATTCACCTTCAAATTGTATAGGTTAGAGGATCTCCGAAAAGGACAATGTGTATTGTCACACACAACATTTCAAAGTGCTTTGTAAGACCACATGTAAAACTCTTCGGGCTGGCCTGTCGGCTCAGCGGTTGGTTTTCTGCTTGCGATGCCGGGTTCAGGAATGGACATGGGATGCTGGAGGGCCAGCCAGGGGGAAAAGGATTGAGCATCCCTTGGATAGCTCTCCTTCTCCAGGGGAAGGGTGGCATCATGATCAGTGAAACAGCAGCACCCGGCGGAGGCTGGGGTTACAGCACCACATCGACACAGTATAGCTTCAGGGGCAGGGTGGATGCTGGCCATCATTGCACGTGCCTGCCCCCTGCACATAAAAGGGGAAGAAAAAATCCTGCAGGGCCACCTCTATGAAGCCTTACCTCAGGCTTCTATTAGCCTCCCATGGCTCGCTTTCCCACCAGATACTAGAATTGCAGCACCCATAATGGGGAGTGGGTGCTGTGACCCAGTCCTCTGGGGAGGTAAGCCAGGGGTGCCATGGGAAGCACAGAGCCGATGATGGAAGGTGAGAGCTGGAGGTCCATGACCAAGGCTGATGTTGGCACCCCCTGCAGACAAAAAGTATAATGATAAATTGTAATGCTCTGTGGTATAGGACATCCAGTTTGACTAGTTGTGAAACAGTGGTACAATGCACTCCACTTATAACGGACACTGTTGTAATGGTTATAGCGGACAAAAATTGATTTCCAAACCAAATATATCAAATCCAATGAATTTTTCTCTGGTTATAATGGACAGAAACACTGCTTATAATGGACACTTTGAAGCTTTTTAAAGGTATTTGTAGAGCGTTTTTGGGGGGTGCAGAGATGGTGAGGAGATTTGGCAAATGCAGAATTTAGATGGAGGAGCTACAAAGACCAAATTTCTCACAAAATAATTCTCCACAAGCGGCATAAACTTTTATTAATTGATTATACTAAAAAGGAAGGAACTTCATTTTTAATAATACCCTTACAGTACAATTGCCTTTGTTCTTAATGTCATAGAACCCCAAAATCCAGCCACTAGAGTTACTAATTTCTTCTTACCTACTGCAATAAACTTCATAAACAAACTCATGTTCCCTGACAGTTAAATAATTCTAAATAAACATGTAAAGTACATAAACAGATATGCTAGGCAGGATTATGAGTAATCTATGAAGTTTTATAATAGGTTTTCACTCTGAGCCCCTGCTCAAACATATAGACACACCTAACGCATAGGCTCCACCTCCTGTGGATATAATGGACACTGGATATAATGGACAAACATTGTATGCACAAATGCTTCTGTTATAACAGGCTTGCACTGTACCTATATACTCCAGATCAACTTTTTTTTTTTTACCAATTATTTTACCAGGTGAGACACACTAAGCTGAAAGCTTGTTTGCAGGTGCAACCTGGGAGCATGAGGAAGTTAAGTGACTTGCTCAGGATCACACAGTATGCAAGTGGGGGCTGTGGGATTCAAACCCAGGTCTCCAGATTTGCAGCTCAGAGCCTTAAACCACTGCGCCATACCACCTCCTTAGTCAAGGAGTCAAGGAGTGACATAAATGTGGCCTTAACTACCGGTAGTATTTTTTGCCTCAAAACAGAAACAATACTGCATTTATTCCTGTAGCAGAAATCCAACATCAGACTCAGCTTCTTAGAGAGCTTTTCAGTAGGAGTACAAAATGGTAGTTTGTTATCTAATCATAATCCAAAGTAATCGAATGTTTCCACTAGTTCTGAACTATCACCCATTAGGCTGTAGATACTAGGGGTAGTGACACTTGATGGCTGATTGCTGCTAGGAGCAAAAATCATAAATTCTAGTTTAATAGCATTGAGGAGAAGTTGAAATGCAAACAATTTTATCTGAAGGGAATTGAATGCTGGCTATAGCTCAGTTAATATATCAGATAGGGAGCATCTGGCAGCATAAAGTAATGAATCATCAGCATAACAATCAAGGTTGTCATCAGCTATATTTATCCCCAGATCACTAGTGTAGATAACAAACAGGAGAGGGCTGAGGACAAATCCTCAGTGGACTCCTTTATACAGTATATCTGGTGAAAAGATGAATGAAGCCTTTCAGATTTAATATGCTGCTACCTACCAGTTAGATAGTTTGTGAACCAAAGCAGAGCAAGGGGGGCTGGCAAATATAAAAGAGTTTATTCAGAAAAATATGGTGGTCTACTATGTCAAAGTCCTTGTTAAGACTGAGGAAGATAGCTACATTTACAAGCTTTTGGTTCAGGACAGCAAGCTAATCATTCATGACCTCAACTAACACAGCTGAGGTGGTACGCAGAGCCCTGAAAACAGACTGAGTTGGGGAGATGAGGCTGTTATCAGTGAGATACTCGCAAAGCTGGTCAAACCAAGGATAACAATTTTAAATTAAATCCTGAAAGGGATAGGGAGCCAATAAAGTTCATAGAGAATGGAGAGGTATGGTCACATTTAATGGTGGTGGTTAGAATGCATTATTGGCATGTTGAAGTTAAGGATGCACCAGTGCTGAATTTGTATATGATGAAATTCAACACTTTTATCTTTGATTCAGCCCACTCACATTTGTGGTCCTTTCTGGATCACTTCCACCTTTCATCCTTTCATTAAATATAGTACCATGACCACTCCATCACCAAACCCAGTCACTTACCACCCTCCTACTCCCTTTATTAAAAAATACTTCCAGCTCCTGTCACTGCAGCAGGTGCTCACTGATTTTTTTTTTAATTGGCCTAGGACCATAGTGGTGGAAGAGGTTGGTTTTAACTGGGGTGGGTGAAGGCTAGTTAAGAGGTGCCAATAACCCCTATATGTATCCTGCTAAACCCTAACATCAGGGACCTGGAGTGTCTTTGGCCGAAGTGTCAAAGCCAAACCAAAGATAGGGAGTTCAAATTAAAGCCAAACCAAAGTTTTCATGTCTCTATTTGCTTTCTATACAAGTTGAGACTTTAAGTTGGTAGACTATGAAGTAATGAGCTACAATAGTCAGGATGAGTAGAGGTAAAGGTATGAATTTGGATTTCTGCGGAAGGGTGATCCTGGAACAGGTGGACATGGATAATATTTTGGAGATGAAAAAGGGAGGTTTGCAGATACTCACAAATTGATCTTATGTGTAACTGCATCCCTTGGTCATTGTGTGCCACTTAAGTACAATATATAAAAACCGGCATACACTAAACTATGAAGTTATTTAAAATCATCATTTATTGTTCATATGGGTATGAAGTGTTTCCTTAACTGGATATATTTCAGAAACATGTTTATCTGGGTGTTATAAAACCACAGGACTGTCAGCTATTGACCCTATAATTACTCCATTATGAAGTGCTTTATCAGACCAGAAAATCTTCTAAACTGTTTTATAATTCCATGGCTATATTGGCAAGCATGTATTGCAAACACTTTAAAGGTCAGGTATACATTCTCATTAATTCTACAGCAGTGGTGAAATGCATGGTTTACCAAAGTCAACATGGAAGTAAATGCTCTTTAATCATTGCAAGAATTAGGCAGCTGAACAAAGATTTTCCATCATCTTTACCTCATGCCCACAGCTAGAATTTAAATCTAGGCTGCCAGTAGTGAAATGTTAATGATAGGCTACCCATACCATACCATCCAAGATGTGTATCTAATAATCCTAAACTCTTTGTGTTTGTGTTATGTTATGGTTACTCCTTAGCAAATACTGCAATGCCTACAATACATTCCAGTACAATAATCATTACCTGGTTTGATGATTGATTTAATTTTGATGGAACAGTTCTGATCAGGAACCATTTCATAGATCAAGAAAGACACTATGTACTGGTTAATATTGTAGTAAGGGCCATAGCTCAACTACAGCACATTATAAGGGATGTTCCTCTTTGTACCATACATAATTCCCTATCCCATATCTGTCACACATGCTGTATAAACATTGCTGCACACACACAGAAGGGGTTACAAACTTAGACTTTAAAGCAACAATTCCTGTACAGTACTTATCATGTTAAGGCACATTAAACATTTAAAAAATGAAGGCACTAGTTCCCACAATGTTCTGAACCTGTATATTCATGTTTGATATTGTGTTCCATATTAACAGACAAGTTTCATATTCCCCACGCATTGAGTGTCAGTGCCCCACATTTCAGTGACAAAAAGGTTAAGAAGTATGATAAGAGCAATTAGATCTCCAACAGGTTCAAAAGTGCAAGATGTTCATTCCGAAAATGCAGTACTATAATTATGAAATGATTTACTGTAATGCTTTTATGTTGATTTGTAACTCAAACCTAAAATGGAATTTAGGCATTCTGATCAAAACATCGCACAGACTGAGTTGGTTCAACTGACATATTGCAGAGTACCTTTCCATTTTTGTCAGACCTCTGAAGGTAATGCTTTTGAAAAGACAAACTAGTGAAGTTCAAAGGGTTTGATGTTTTACAAACCATTCATTTCAGCTCTGATTTTAATACCTTCAACTCATCTTCCCTCACAGGCATTTACAATATATGTATTATGCCCCCTTACCGTTCTCGGTTGAATTTGAGAGAATGGAGAATTGCTGGATGCTTTTGTCTCAAGTTCCACAAGTGAAGTGTGTCATCAGCACATGCACTAACTAGAGCACCCTGAAAACAGACAGAAGAAAGGAACAGTTGGATTAAAATAGGACTTTTTTTGTAGTTAAAAGTTTTTATTAAAGTTTTCAAAATACAGTTATATGAACAAGACGTGTTAGTACAATTATTGTTACAGGGCACAATCCAGTACTCCATGGCTTATTAACATATTCTGAGTCAATGCATTATACTGGCATGCAGATATGCCCAGTAAATATATCGGGTTTGGGAAAAAAGGGGTGAGGCACTATATCGAGGTACAGTACATGGGCATGAATTTAGCTGATGTCTTATTGGGTTGTAACATGTCCTGCTTTCAGGTTGTTTGTAAAATTAAAAGCATTGGAAATAAAAGAAAGTAATAATGAAAAACTAGTCACAGCTGAATACAACTATTTACAGAGTAGTGCACCAATCTCCATAGGGTGAAGTCCTAACAAGTTGAGTCCTTGATTTGGGGTAATCTGAAATGCTAGCTGTTATATTATCAGAGAATTCCAGGGTGTGTGGAGGAAGCAACAGGAGTCATTCACTATATCAAAGGGAGGGCAGCACATCGGACTATCCTATCCCTGTTCAGGGAGGGGGAGCAGGTATGTAGAGAGGTGCTCTTTTTGGTGCACTAGAACACTGGAGATAATCCAGGAAGGGAGGCCAGAGTTTATTGCATTTCTCCTTAGAATCAGTTGCCAGATGTGACATTTGCTTGTATTGAGCCAGGTGAGTCATGCATGTCAGGAATTTCTTTATGGTTGGAATTTCTGTGGTGCACTATCTACAAACTAATAGCTGCTTTGCTTCTATACTGGCTAGTATTACCAGATCATAATGAGATTTCATCAAGTGAGGGGCCTCCATTCTGGAGCCCAAAAGAAATAGCCGGGGAGATGATGGGATAGGAGCCTACATGATTCTCTGTTGGATATCCACTATTTGTTGCCAGTATTGTGTGATCTGTGGGAATGACAATAGGATGTGGTAAATATCTCCATTTGGTTTGTTACAGTGCCAGCATGCATTAGATGGTATGAGGTGGGCCATGTGTAGTATCATAGGCATGCAGTACCAGCAATACAGGACCTTATTTTGTATGAGTCTGCTACAGGTGTTTCTGGCCAGTGTATGTGTGGTCTTCCAGCATGCCTGCCATTCATCTGCAGCTAAGAGTCAGCTGAGGAAAGTCTCCCAGTTTTCATTTTTATGTACTATCTGGTCCGGGATGCTATCTCTAATGTGGGAGTATACACTACCTGCTCTTCCTTTAATATTGAATAGCCATTTGTTGAGGGGGGGGTGAGATAGTAGAGGTGTTTGCATAGCTTGGATGTTTTTTATTGGGGGGGTGATGGCACTTCTCAGTTGAAGGTATTTCCAAAACTCAGATTTGTATAGGTCATATCTTGTTTGGAGTACTTGAAAGGAATCCAGCATAGCAGAATTGAGTATTAGGATGTCCCTCAGGATATGAATGCCCTTATCCTTCCAGGACATCTAGTTCAGGGGTTGTCCCACCACTTTTGTTTTTTGGATGTCCCAGAGAGATGTATATGCAGAATGAAAGAGGTCTAACTTTAGCCATTTTCCTGGTTGGGTCCATGTGGTATGGTAAGTACTAATTTGTCTTTTTTTTGGGGGGGGGCTTGCCCAGGTAACTTGTATGCATCATATAGACATGTAATCAGTAGACAGCACTCTAGCAGGTGAGCTTCAATATCTGTCCACAGAGGGCAGCCATGACCAGGATCAGGAAACCATTTCATAGTTTGGGCTACTCTTTAGGCCCAGTAGTAACCTTTTAGCCATGGTAGACCCCATCCCTTTTTTGCCTGTGTGATCGGAGTTTGTTCCTACTATATCTGGGCTGCTTGCACTCCCAAAGGTAGTGACCCTGGGGTTTGCCTATGAGGGTGAACCAATCATTGGATATTAAGATTGGTAGTTGTGCCAGGAGGTGGAATAGTTTAAGTGCTGTAATCATCTTGTGTGCTTCGATTTTTCACATTAGTGATACTTGTAAGTGTTCCCATCTCTCCAAGTCTGTTTTTATCTTATTTAGGAGTGGCATCAAATTAAGTTCACAAAGTTGGCTAAATTTAGGGGTAATTTTTATCTTCAGATAGGTAACAGAGTCTGGGGTCTATCTGAGGTTTAGAGTGGTGACGTCTGGGCATTGACAATGCTGGATAAAGGGGAGAACCTCCATTTTGTTTTGGTTGATTTTTAACCCTGAAAAGGAGGTGAAGGTTTCTAGCAATTGCATCAGTGGGTGACTAGAGGTATGAGCCTAGTCTTTCAGCACTAGTAGGTTGTCAGCATACATTAATGTTTTGCATTGGGTGTCCCCTGCTTGTATGCTTTTTTATTTATTTTATTTACTGAGTCTTGGATTACAACACCTTTGAGCAATGCAACTCATTTACAAAGGTTCCACGTCAGTAGTACAAAAACAAAACAAGGTAAACAATAGATAAGTAAATAGCGGACATCAAGAATATCTTTTAAAAAAAAAATAATACATTGAAAGCATTCAAAATAGCACTGAATGTTACTCAATATAACAGCAAAGGGGGCTAGAGGAGTGGGCAGCCTGAAAGGCCTTGTCAAAATCTAGGAGAGAAAGTAATGGGATGTATGGTGGGGAGACGGGAGAAATGAGAGGGGACGGAGAAGAGTTATGCAGGAGGTGGAGGGGAAGGAGAAGAGTTATGCAGGAGGTGGAGGGGGAAGGAGAAGAGTTATGCAGGAGGTGGAGGGGAAGGAGAAGAGTTATGCAGGAGGTGGAGGGGAAGGAGAAGAGTTATGCAGGAGGTGGAGGGGAAGGAGAGGAGTTGCAAAGGAGGTGATGGGGGTAGAGATGAGGGAGGGGAGGTGGAAGGAGGGAAGTGGGGGAGAGTGCAGAGAGAAGGGGGCACACTGGCAAAGAAAGGGGGATGGAGAAAAATTAATAGCAGAGGGAGAAGAGGTGGTATTTAGCCAGGGGAGGGGTCAGCCTAGCAGGCCTTGTCGAAAACCCGAGAGAGAGTGATAAGAGTGGGAGAGAGGGCAAGAGAGAGAAATGTAGGGGGAGGAGGGAAGAGTGTTGCAAAGAGGTGGCATGAGATAAGAGAATGGGTGGGGGTGGAAGGGGATGGGAGGAGGAGCAGGGGAAGAGTGCGAACATCGCAAGCAGGGAAGAAGCAGGATTGAGGGGAAAAGGCTCGAGGGTAGGATTGAAATCAAGTGCCGAGAGTTAAAGTGTCGAAAGGTATAAAAACAAAAATAATGTAAGCAGAAGGCTGTTAAGGGCGGCAGTCACATATACTGTTTGCTAATAGATGCTGCCAGAGTTTGTGTTTGAAAGGGTCGAGTTTGGACTCAGTAGACATGTCCCTACCCAGGGAGTTGAGCCAGAAGGGGGGGCTCTATAAGTGAAAGACCATAACCTAAGGTGGTGCAGCATCTGGGAACAGTAAATACGTGAGTTGCCAAGCTGCGAGTACATTGCATACTGTGACAAGGGCTAAGGAGCTATTGGACCCCAGGGGTAGCAATCCAACGTGTACCTTCTTAGCAAGTAAGCAGGTTTGATGTTGGATCTGGCGGAATAATTGAAGCCACCCAGTCTGAGCATATAGGTCACACATGTGTGTGAGGCAGGCAGCCCCAGTAAAGAGTCTGCATGCTTTGTTAAGAGCAACAGTGATCCTGTGAAGGGATGTAGCAGAGGCAAAGCCATAAACAAGCAGCCCATAATCAATGATGGTAATGACGGAGCTGAAAACTGCTATTCTTAGTGCCTCGGGAGTCAGGCTATGCTTGTGCCTGTGGAGTAGGCCAATCCTTATGTTCACAGCTCAGGCTACATTATCAATATGTTGCAAATAGGTGAGTGCGTTATCAACAGTGATTCCTAGATATTTGAAGGAGTGGATCTGTTCAAGTGGGGTGCCAATGCAGTTTGTGATGATCAAGGGTTTGGACTTGTGTTTCTTACGGGCACTGTTGAAAAGTATCACTTTGGTCTTTTTATTATTTAGCACCAGTTTTTGAGGGCTGAACCACTTTTCCACTTCTGAGAAACTGTGTTGAAGGTTATCCTGGAGGATCTTAGGGTCGGGGTTACTAGAGTAGATCATGGCACGCATAGAGCAGAATTTGTTCTTGACAGGCTCATGGGGGGTTATTCAAGAAGACACTGAAGGGAAGGGGCCCCAGTATAGATCCCTGAGGCACTCCGGAATGGACTGGCTTCCTTTTGGAGAGGACATTGGTTATCTTGACCTGTTGCGAATGGTCTTCTAAGTAGGTTTTGAACCAGCTGACTGCATCATTCGACACCCCTGTGAGCGATAATTGCCTGAGTAGCAGTGAGTGGTTTACAGTATTAAAGGCCTTTGTCCGGTCGATGAAGGCAGCACCTACCAGATGGCCTTGGTCGAGTGAGTTATGTATGAAACCAGTGAATTCTAACAGTGCAGAGGTAGTACTATGACCTTTATGAAAGCCATGCTGCTGGGGACATTGAATATTGTGTTAGTACAAGTATTCCATAAGCTGATCTGCAATTATATGCTTTAATGCTTTTGACAGAGGAGGTAGAATGGAGACTGGCCTATAGTTCATTTGATGTGCCTGCCCTATCTCCACCTTTGTGCACTGGGGTTACTAGGGCCTGTTTCCATTTTTGGGGGAATTGCCCAAGTCTTACATAAAGTTTCAGAATCTTGGTAAGAGGTGTAAGAGTTTTCTAGAGGGTGAGGGCAAGAAATTTGAGCTCTAGATTGTCCCCACTGAATCTTGATTTACCGAGTACTTTGTGTATGTACTTTCTAGCCTTGTGCTTAGTAACCTCTTTGAAGTAAAAGAGGGAGAGCCTGTTGCTGAGCATCACAGACCAGGGGGGTGGTGGAGGCGGAGACCATGAAAAAATCAGGGAGGTGGGGAGGACACTGCCGAGGTCCATAAAGGCGTTGTTAAAAATATTGGCTATGGCCATTGCGTCTCGAGTCAGGCTTCCATCAATGTTAAGCATGGTGGGTGCTCTCTTGGGGTCTTTGGCAGTGACATCCTTTATGTTGCTCCAGAAATTTTACTGTCACCCGAGGAGTTGGAGAGCGCCTCCTTAAAGTATTGATTTTTTGCAAAACTGATGGCTCTGGTACAAACATTTCTGGATTTTTTTATAAGTCTGAATATCTGCTTGCTTGCTTGCCTGTGGCTTTGACCTGGTGCCAGAGGTGGTCCCTAGTCTTCATGAGTCCTAATAGTTCAGATGTTATCCAAGTGTTGCACACCCTCTTAACTTTCCACTTTTTTAGGGGGGGTGGATATCACAGGCAACACTGATGTGGCAGAAGAAGAAATCAAGTGCTTCGCCAATGTCATTGGTAGAGTCCAGTGGTGACCAATCCTGGCTTTGAAGGTGTGATCTGAGTGGCTCTACATGTCTTGGAGTTAGGACCCTACTGAGTATAACCTTAAGTGGAGATTTGCTGACCTTGTTGGACCAACTATGAAGCATAGGGAAGTGGTTGCTTAGGGTGTCTGGGAGTACAGAGACATTCATGATTCATTCCGGGTGACTAGATAGAACCTAATCCAGTAAAGTACTTGATCCAGTTCTATACTTAATTCTGGTGGGGGTGTTAACTAGTTGGGTAAGGTACAAAGTGGAGATGGCATCCTTAATGTGTCCATTGTCAGATGAGAGCCAGTTTACACTGAAATCTCCCAGTATTATGGTTTCAGTGTTCTGTGGCACACTCTGAATATATTCCATGAAGTTATAAAAGCCGAAGGCAGATTCCTTGGGTGGTATGTAAATAGATAGCACGGTTAAGGTTTTCTTTTGGGCCCCTAGGAGTACCTTGATGGCCAGGGCCTGAGAGGAGTTTCCAATGCAAAACAATTCAAGGGTGCTACCTATTAGGGTTTTTTTCATGTAAATAATGCAGCCACCACATCTTTTAGTGAGCCTATCCTGCCTAAAAATAGAGTAGCCAGGTAGGGTGACAGCAGAGTCAGGGACTTTGGGTGACAATCAAGTTTCTACAACAAAGAGAATATCTGGGTTGTGTTGTATAATCCATACCTTGAGATCATCTAACTTACATAGAAGACTACATATGTTGAGAGACACAAGGGAGAGCATACAGGACATTTTTGTGCTGCAACGGTCCATAGCCCTAGCGGGAACAAGGTTAGGGTGCACGTTTCCAGGCAGGAGCAGAAGCAGTAGTATTAGTTTCAGTAGGTATGCCTTTAGGTGTTTAAAGTACTGTTTCCGTTGTCTCTTCCAGGAGGAGGTACTGCTAAATTTATTGGTTGTTGCTATGAAGTTAGAAAAAGTAAGCAGGTATAAGACATGATGTTCAAAACTAGGTGTTAATCTACAAGGGGGTAGCAGCAGTGTACCTAGAGCAGTTACTGAAACCATTTTTCCATTAATACAGCTTGAAGTTGATGTGCCAGTGGTGTAGTGCACATAGTCTGAGAATACGTGGTGACTCTGAGGCTGATGCACGACCTCATGCAGGCCAGTTAAGTGTACCAGCATTAACAGGATAAGTAGGTAAAGGTAAAGGAGTGAGGTAGACATCCTCCTTTAATTACTGGATGTTGTTGAATTGCTGCCACTAAGGCTTCGAACATGGACATTTCAGCTTTGACATTTACTTTTGATTTAAGCAAAATACTTCCAATTTGGTATTAGATTTCTACCTAAATAAAATGACAGTTCTTTTATTCTTGACTCAAAAACAGATGGCCCTCAGTACAGTTTAATTAAACTGCAGCTAGAGTGGGCAGGATAGCCCTTATAGATTAGCATACGATTGCACAGTATATGTATTCATCCCTGCTTATGAGGTCACATCATCTGAAGCGGACAGTGACCCCTATCCCATAGTTTAACATCACAACCATCTTAACTGGTTATTTTTTAGGGGGGAGGGGGGATGTGCTCAAAAAAAGCCAGACACTGATCTTTCTAAAGGGCAAGAAACAAACATCAAAATGTATAAAACATAAGGAACAAGAGGCAGGAGAAGGAATAGATAATCCAGAAGAAATAAATATGTCTCTAATGGGGAATAAGAAGGAAAAATGACATTGCAAACTTCTCAGATAAACAACTGTGACCCAGATTGGATTATTGAAATGCGGTCTTTCATTTGTCTCATCACACAAGGTAATTTGTTTTGATATTCAAGCTGAAATGTTCATCAGTTTTTTTTTCTGGAAAATCAATCTAAAAACTTTTTTGTTTACAAGAGGACAGTAACATGAGGAACTTTGGAGGGCAAGGGCCTATATTGTGACACAAATGAAAAAAATCAAAGAGAGAATCCCCCTCTTTTCTCATTAATGCTACTACCATTGTGTCTGAATCAGCAAGTACTTCACAAACAACATAATTAGATTTTGAAACATACCCATGCCTGATTGATGATTTAAAAGAATCAAACACAGAAGAGGTACGTGCAGTGGAACTGAATGGTTTCACAAAAAATATTTATACTTTTGGAAACATAGAAACATAGACTTTGACGGCAGATAAGGACCACTTGGCCCACCCAGTCTGCCCATTTCCCTTCCTATTGGATAAGCTGCAGATTCTAGTTAACCAACAGCCTACTCCTGCAACCCCCCACTACAATTGCATTATGTCTGTCCCATGCATGTTTGAATTCCCCTACTGTTTTAGACCCAACAACCTCCGCAGGAAGGCGGTTCCATGCATCCACCACTCTCTCCGTGAAAAAAAAAATTCTCACATTACCCCTGAACCGTCCCCCCCTCTATCTTTAAATTGTGCCCCCTTGTTCTTACACATCTCTTTTTCTGAAAGATGCTACCCCTCCTGGACTTTGTTGATTCCCTTGAGGTACTTTAAAGTTTCTGTCATGTCCCCCCATCCCTCCTTTCATTAAGAGTATACATATTAAGCTCTCTCAGTCTCTCTCTTCATGTGGTTTCTGATGCAGACCCTGCACCATTTTAGCTGCCCTCCTCTGGACTGCTTCCATCCTGTCTATGTCCTTGTACAGATGGGGTCTCCAAAACTGCACATAGTATTCCAGATGGGGTCTCACCAACTGTCTGTACAGAGGGATAACCACTTCCCTTTTTCTACTTGTGATGCCCCTTCCCATGCATCCCAGTATCCCCCTAGCTCTCCTTACTGACTTCTCACATTGCTTACCCACCTTTAAGTCATTTGATATGACTACCCCCAAGTCCCTTTCCATTTTTGTTGTTGTTAGTACCTCCCCTGCTATTGTGTACTCTTCTCCTGGGTTTTTGTTTCCCAGGTGCATTACTTTGCACTTCTTTGCATTGAATCTAAGTTGCCATGTGTCTGCCCATTCCTCCAACCTTAACAAGTCCCTTCTCATCCCTTCTACCCCCCCTTGTGTATCAACTCTGTTACAGATCTTTGTGTCATCTGCAAAGAGGCATACCTTTCCCTCCAGACCCTCTGCAATGTCACCTATAAAGATGTTAAAGAGGACTGGACCCAGTACTGAACCCTGAGGTACTCCACCAGTAACCCCACTTTCTTCAGAATGTGTTCCATTCACTATTACCTTCTGTGTCCTGTTGTGCAGTCAGTTTTCTACCCAGGCTACCACCCTGGGAACCCACTCCCAGGCTGGGTAACTTGATTATTAGTCTTTTGTGCGGGACTGTGTCAAATGCCTTGCTAAAGTCTAGGTAGGCCATATCCACAGCCCCTCCCTGGTCTATTACTTTGGTCACCCAGTCAAATAAATCAATTAAATGTGTCTGACATGACCTTCCTGCTGTAAATCCATGCTGCTTTGGGTCCTGTGCCCCGATGGCACAGGAAACTATAAGGAACAAAATTCAAAGGATTTGTGTATTGAGGAAAGGAAATCAGAAAGGAAGAATCTTTTCAAACAAAAATCATCAGGGATTGGAAAAAATCTGGCAATCATTACTTATCAGAACATAGAACAGAAGGAAATTAATAATTTGCTTAAACAACATCTAAATCTGGACATTACATCTTGGAAGCTGGACAGAAAGTAATCAAGGAGTTAAAAGGTACAGTATGTCTGACATTATCATCAAGGAAGTTGGCAAAGGGGAGTATCTGGTGCAGTACGGAAGCTTTGAGGATCTATAGTGATGTGAATAATTTCCAAGGATTAGCAAGGTACACCATGAATGGTTTTTGGAAGGAACTCTTCAGTTAGCTGATTGAGCTGCACATTTTGGATTATGAAAAATGAAAGGGATGCCTGAAGCCAATTATTTCCAACTCATGTCCACAAAGTAAAACAATATGAAGTTTTTGTTTTTGTTTTTCAATTGAAAGAAACATAACAAGGAACAAAATGAGTGGAGTGGAGTTCACTTCAAGGGACCGTTCACACAAAAAGCACATACACCACAGTGGCTTACACAGAGCAACTCAGGCTAGCACCCATTAGAGACAGACCATCTGTGGAAGGACTATTTCACACAAAATGACTGATTTTTAAACATGTTAAAGTATTTATTTTTAATTTCTTTCACTTCTTAACACAAAATCTATTTTATAAACTCATTAAGACACTCCGGGTAGTTGGTTGTGCTGCCAAAACCATACTTCCAGAACCTGAAGACACTCTGCCTGTGGACTCATGCCTTACTATGGCCCTAGGCATGTGATTGTGGCAGCACAACCAACACCCCATCATGTCTTATTGCTTATATGTCTTTGCCTATGATTTCTGATGTTTTGATGTCCAGTACTTTTGACTGTCATAACCAAGGGTTCCTTATAACTGAGTATTGCTCAATTGAGCTTTTTTCTTAGTAAAACAAATATAAATAAAACTACATAAATAAGTGGGTACCTGCTCTTTAATTAAAACTGCATCTGCATTTTACCTATACAGACATTCTACCCATATTCACTGAATGGTATAAAGCAAGCTAAAATGAACAGAATATTGATTTCTTCAAATACAATTATACATATGATGTGATTATCCATCCAAGGGTCTTGAAAACAACCAAGAAAAATGTAATTCTTTACATATAATCAAGGAGTCATTTGGAAAAGATTTACACTTTTAACTAATATGAGAACCTCAGAGGTCACTTGCATTAGACTTTAAATAGTCCCAAAACAGAGATTTAAATTATATAGCAGTTTTCAAGTTGTTGACTTCAAAAATATTACTCAGGAATGATTTTCAAAGGTTTTTTTTCAGGACACTTAAAATAACCCAATATATGTTTTGCGGCTACTGTATATGTCTTTATAGTCTCAGCTCAGTTTACCTTCCTAGCCGGACATTACAAATAAAATAAAAACAAATAAGAAAAAGGTTCAGTAGGGATGTGAGGAAGTGATACTTTACTGAGAGGGTGGTGGTGGAGGAGTGGAAAAAGCTATTCAAGGCATTGACTAGTTGACACATGGTGGAGAGCTTTAACAGAGTGTGGGATAGGTACAACGTGTTGGTCACTGCATTGGGGGACATTGAAGGGGAGAGGTCAGGCATGATCAGCTGGATGGCATGTGCAACCTCACAGGGCAGACTAGATAGACCGCAAGGCCTTCGGGCAGCAAATTTCTACGTTTCATTAGAAAATGGGTGTTGAACAGTTACAGTCTTCTGCTTGCTTAAGGGCCTTGTCAAGGTGGGTATTTATGGCACAACAGTGCCCACCTAAAACAAGTTCCTCTGCCAACCGGCCTTCTCACCAAAAGAAATTTAAATCACTGGCAACAAAATATTTTTAAAATTACTGTTTTTTTCTCTCACTTAGTGAACAAGATATGGGCCACCAGCATATTTCACCAATTTATCAGCAGGAATCAGAAATTACAAACAAAACATTTAATTTTTGTCAGATAATTTATTCTATCACTACTACAGTGTTCTAGCTCTGAGTGCTACTTGTGTCCCTCCCCCCCATCTAGCCGCCTGCCTGCTTTCTTTATTGCCACAAGCCAACAGCATGTCTCCATCTATAAGAGTCAAAAACAAGAAAGTACTGCTAGTCACATATTGAGTGAGGACTAGAATCTCATTCTTGCTCTTCCCCACGCTCAACCCTGGTGTTGCCAAAAATGAAGCAGGACTGCATAAAGAAAAAACAGAAAAAAGGAAACCAGGCTGAAAATTCAAATTACTGCCAAGCATTTTATTATTCTAGTGCAAGTACCGGTGAAGCCCTGTTACTCTCTTTATCTCTCAACTTCATTACTGAACTGGTGGGTCCTACTACACACTGCACTGTTCTCTCCTGACCTGAGTTGTAAATTCACTGATACGTCTCAGCTCCTGATTGTGGCCCAGATGTTGATGAAGACAGTTGGGGGGGGGTAATAGTCAACACTATGGAAGCACAGCATTAAAAATCTCCCAAAACAGCAGTGCTTCTACTGGGACGTATACCAGCAAAGGGACTTCTTTACCAATAAAAAAAAAAAGTGGATTTTTACTCATTTTAATGGTGATTTTTTAAAGCTTTTATTAAAATATCAACAAATGATCCATTTTCTAAGCACAATAATACTCTACAGGGTGGGTAGTATGGGCTATGTTGGACCTCCCAAGGGCTATAAGGCTCTCTGCCTGGGGTGTCGGGCCTCATTATGGCTCTAGGTGGCCTGATATAGCCCAATATCCCACCATATCACATATTATTGATTGCTTCCTTCATTCATTCAAATGTTCATAATTCAGTCATTTATTCATTCATTCATTCATCCATTATGTTTATTCAGAGATAATGGGGAAGACATTCAGCAAATCTCATTTACGAAGGAATCCAGAACAAATGAAAGTGCAGCATTTTCAGATATCAGCAAATATACTGTATACAGTATGTACAGTACCTATGGAATATTTCAATAAGCAGACCTGTGAATGCAAAACATATCAGTATTATGATACAATATACTGGAAGAATTGTGTTAATATCGTACATGTCAAATCAGCAGCAAATACAAGAAGCACATGCTTAGTTCTGAACCCAGTGGGATAGCAATAAGGTCCAGGGAAAAAGGCCACTGCTGTGGTGCCACCTAACTAGCAGGACATTTCAGGCAGAAGGCATAGCAAAAGAAAAAGACTCCTGAGCAAAACTTCCTTTTACTGCTGGGATTGAAAGCTTGTGGCTTTCTACAGCACTTTGTTCAGAGCAAGGGGACTTCCTTTCCAGTAGGTTACTCGGTTAGGGAAAGGCAGCACCCTTTATGCATCAGTGGGCAAGCAATAATAAGTATAGGCATCCCTGATCAGCCAATGAGCTCCACTTAAGCTGTCTGTATAGCCTGCAGTGATGTGCATTCCTCAAAGTGGCCAGTATTAATCATGCCAGTTTGTCACGCAGAACGCGGAGATTGTTCAACAAGCATTTGGCAGCCTGCCCAAAGAAGGTGTTCTCATAGACAAATATAGGAAGAATCATCAGATTAACTATTTTCATCCTGATGCCCTTGGAGATGCAGAGTTTATTTTTGAAAAGAAAATGGATTCTGGATCTGACTTATTATTTAACAAAAATGGTTTACACAAAAAAAGGCATTCCAGAATGCACACTGCCCTTCTCTGGGCCATTAGTTGAGAAGCTTGGAAGAGCTAGCCTTTGTGCAACCAAGATGCAAATCAATCAAATGGAGTTATGAAGGTTCCATTCCTTATTTTTAGTAAAAACAAGTCTTCATGAAATATTGTATTGATCCAGCCAATTTTTGTGACCAGTGTTTCTTGGATCTACTACTTTATCAGGGATGAGATGGTATGTACTACTCTTCACTGAAGTGTACTTTTCTCATATGGAAGGACTTGTCCTCAAAATTAATGTCTTATACATGAATTTGGCATGCTAGGCCCTTTCACCCCATGTAGAATACTTTTGCCCATCAGCCATACAGCACTATTTTGCATGTTAGATAAGCAGGAAAAAGCAGCTGCTCCTGAGTCACCAGACTTTGTTTTTGAAGACAAAGCTAGAGGCCGAGCACTGAGGGAGAAAGCCAACACCAGATCCTGAGGTGAGAGGAGTGAGAAAAGAGTGCCAAGAAAGAGAGAACACCCGCATGACATCCAGATGCTAGGGGAGTGACAGAGAGAATTTGAACATGAGAGAGAAATGTGAACATTAGAGAGATGGAGATTCTGCAACACAAAGCACAATTACTAGCATGGCAGGGCCCCCAAGAAGTCAAATCTAATTTGAAAATGTTTCCACAACATTGGGAGGAGGATGATCTTGACTATTTTCTGAAATTTTTGTAAAATTGTGTAGATAATTTTAAATTGGACATGTCTTCTTGAGTGACTTACCATACACCATTACTCATGGCCAAAGTCTTCAAGACATTCAGCAGATGGATGATGATGCAGATTGCACTGACTATGTAAAAGTGCAGGATATTTTACTGAAATATTTTGAACTGACTTTTGAGCTGTATAGTCTCAAATTTAGCGGGCTAAAGTAAGCAGTAATGCACAGTTGCATGGCACTGTATATTTAGTAGTACAATGTTTTAGTCAGATTGTTAAAAGGTTGTAAAGTAGTTCCTGCAAAACAGATAAAAGATGTGCTTTTGATGGAGCAATTTATCTAGACTGTGCCTTGGGAGTTGTAAGTATGGCTGTTGGACTGAATGCACAGCACTATGAAAAAGGCAACTGAAAAAGCTGCTCTGTTTGCACGAATTTGCCCACTCATTCAGTGCAAATGCAATGGAGGAAGGACATCAGGTGGTTTTAAGGAAACCCAGGGGCAGCCCAATGTAAAACAGCCTCAGTCTGAACCTGAAACCAGTGTAACAAATAATGCTTCCAAAAATAACCAGTCATGGAACAGTAGGTGTTATATACTGTACTCTATGCCAGAAAGCAGGACATTTATCTTGTGATTACAAAAACAAATGAAAGCAAAGGACATAGTACAGAAAGAGAGGACAACCTTTTAATGAAACAGCACACAGTGGCATGTGCTGGGAGTGCAAACTCTGTTCATTCTGCTGGTCATGTATCCCTGTCTATAGTAATGAGAACATCATATAGGGGTTAAGAGACACAGGAGCTTCAATTTCATGGTTTAAGCAGAATTTAATAAATGAGAAAAAGATTCTGCCAGGTCACATGTCCAGAATTCAGGGAGTGACTTTTCTGTGATCTCCATGCCATTAGAAAGGGCCTTCCCAAGCCAGGTATGTGGTCAAGAGATGCAGGAGATGGAAGAAATATCAGACATTCCTGTTGATGTTATTATTGGCAAGGATTCTGTCAGGAACTTAAATGTTGTCTGTGTTGGTACATGTAATCAAGTAAGGAAATCGGCACACGAGGAAAGAGAGAGGGTTGTGCAGTCAGAGGAAGCCTCTACCTCAGCAGAAGAGGAAGTAGTCAAAGAACCTAAAGCGCTAGCTTGGAGCAGCAGTTCTCTGCCATATAGCTGCAGACACTGGAGACCCCAGCTGTGAAAAGTTTGCCAACTGAAAGAGGGCACGCATTGAGAAGTCTTACGCAACAGGAGCTAAGCAGGGCTCAGGAAGTGGACATGTTTTTGAAAACTTTGTGAGAACAGAAAGAAAAGGCTGACAGTGACTCTGGAGAAAAAAGATAGAATGGATGTGTACTGGGAGACTAGGCTATTATCAAGGGAGTAGATGCCTAAAGGAGGACCACAGGAAAGGGACAACTGCTGGCAGAGGTCCCTATGGAGTAGAAGAAGCATCTCCAGGCATTTGCCCATGCCACTCCTTTTTCTTTACACCTGGAAGTTAACCAAACAACCAAGTGGCTTATATGTACTTTATTTTAGCCCAGTATGTTTTGAAATGTGACAGTCTACTGCTGGACCCATTTTCAGTTCCAGAGAGTTTCAAAGGTTGGTGACTTGGCTCAGGCAGCATTGATGCCACTGCCTATAATCAAGGAATCATTTCAGAGTACAGCTTGGGAAATCTGGGGACCTCAATGCATCCTCAGCTGCATAGGCAAACAGATAATGACAAAGTTTAAGTCTTCTCATAATAAGGAAGAAATGGTCCTAGCAGTATACAGCTACCAATAGGAAAGAAATGTAATGGATCCACTAGTGAAATCTGGTGAAAATATGGTGTGTGGATGTCATCATCCTCTATGAAGAGCTGACACCTGCCCAAAAGGCAACAATGAAAGGAGAGCTTCAGGATATAGGTAAAAGTGTGCAGAGAAACTAGTGTGTACCATAATGGGTAGACACCATGTGGACATGGGAAGTGATAGGATTATAGAAACACAAGCCCCACAGAGGCAGCTGACTTACAGGTTCCCTGAGGAAGTGAAACAGGCAAGTGACTAAGTAGCGGGAATTTAAGTCCCTACAAAATGGAAATAAAGAAACAAAAATGGTGATCAAGCAGAAGGCATGAGGCCAGCAGGCTGGAGTTTGGTATAAAGGAAAAGAGAGAGATGCTGTCCAGATCGCTAGACAAAGAACAATAATCTTGAGCCCTGAGAAAAAATGATGGAGAGTGAATACTCAAATGGAGTCCTAGCAGGAGGTAACTGACTGTCCACGTGAAAAGTCTCATTTGGTGCATCAAAGCACCAAAGGGATGCATGTCCATATTTTGAGGGAAGGGGATGTGACAGAATGCATTTAAAGTTATTTTTCTATTCTTATTTTAGTTCTCTTCTAAAATACCGGTATTTACTTCTGTGGTTTTAGTAAAACATACTAATGATCATCCTTTGAAAGTTCAGCTGGCTGGGGCAGATTAAGAATCTCATTACACAGTGAATAATTAGCCTCATAGTACTGGATGGGACAGTCATTAGACAAGGGCCCTGGAGAACAAAAGCTGGCTCTGACAGGAGAAGAATCTTCAATGCCTCCTGTTGTGAGCTCGTAAGCAATCCCCAAACTGCTCAAAACTACCTGAGGGTCTGAAGGGAACTGACAAAATAGCAGCAAAACAAATAGTTGCCTTGGATGACAGCATCCCCCCATCCCACCCTGACATTTTGGGAGAGCAGGAACCAGTAACTCTCAGATAACAAACTCTGGTCAGAGCCAACACAACTGCTTCAGAGTGGTGAGCCTGAGCCAAACAGTACTTGGAGCTCCTGCCGCAATTGACGCCATACTTGCAGTACTCATGTATAAGCAGCAACCAATAGTTGAGCATACGTAAGAGAGAGCCTGCAGTGTCCAACATGCCTGCTGGGACAACATTGCTCATGCATGATTACCAACGATACTTGTGTATGCGCAATGAGCTCACAGAGGCCATCTTGGACACAGTGGCTCTTGCAGAACTGAAGTGTCCAAACAATAGTGCACCCACCAAAAGGAGGGACTAGTGCAGCAGTGGAGGGAAGGGGCAGTGGAGAAACAATGCAACAGCACTGACTGCAGCACTGTGGAATGCCACAGTGCCTGAAAGCAGTCACATGCTTAGAAAGTCCATTTTCTCCTCTCTTAGCAAAATGTCTGCAGGGCTCCCCCAAGCAGCCAAACAGGAGTAGTTGCACAAAAATGAGTGGGATGAAACAAATGCTGCTGAATCATGGTAGCTCTCAGTATGTGTTTAACTGGTGTACAGAAGGAGGATCCTGCCTCTTCTTTTCCAAGTGCTGGAGAGACTGAATGCCAGACCTAGGTGATTGGTGCCTTAAGGAAAGGGACCACTCTTAGCTGCTATGCAGTAACATGAGTATTGCTGCTGAGTGAAAGAACCTTTATTTTACATCAGTTCAGCTAGTGTTTTCCTGGTAGCCTGTGACATGGGCTACTATGGAAGAGCAACCCACACAATAGCGTCGCAGGAAGAGCAAAAGTAAATGGGGCTCAGATGCAGAAAAGGCCCATTTACAATGGTGCTCACATGCAAAAATGGTGACTGAATACTATGGCGAGTAGTAATGTTCCCCACCTGTACAAGTCAGTCGCGTGGACATTACAGTGACTGGAAAAAAGGAGACAGAGGCAAAAGGGTGAATGGCAACTGGGTAACTACCAGAATTGCTCTAGCACACCTGCGTGCACATGCACACATGCAGGAGCAAGTGCAGATCTACAGCAACAAAGTCCCCTCACCACTGTAGACCAGTTCCATGGCAAGCAAACCCCGCCCACCCAACAGAAACCCTGCTGCCAGTACAATAACCCCACCCGGCACTGCGGCACTGTGTAAACAAAGAGTATACCGTGAGTTATTGTGAAGAAGTTTTAAAGGAGGGATTGAAGTATTAAATATCGAATGTAAAGTTGTGCAGCTGGAGACTGGGAAGAGTGCCCCATTTATTGTTTGCTCCCTGTTTTTGGAAGTACTGGGCTGCAGGACTTAAAGCCAAACTCCTGGCTAGGATTTTGGCCTGGAATTTTGTTAAGAAGAAAGAGGAAGAAAGACTTTGAGAAATTAGCCTAATTGTTTCCTAAGGTGGGTGCGGGTGCTGGTGTTTGTACCTGGGAGGAGGAACACCCGCCGGAGGGTCGGTGTTTTCTTGGGCGTCCGGTGATGCTGGAATAGCCTGGCAGAGGCAGGCTACGCCTAGCATCTCATGTAGGAAGACAGCCTGCATTTCCGCACCTCCAGCGGTTCATTAGGTGAAGCGCTTCCTCCTGGCGGCTCAAGCATGGGAATATGAAGAATATTTATTGACTCCCAGACATTATGAACTGTTGTTATATGGGGCCTATGATTAGATTTTATTAAGTTTATGTACTTTTAGTTAGGGATTTTAAATCAATAGCGATTTTTATATTTATGCTGTTTGTTTTATTTACATGATTGTGTATGGGTTTGGTTTGATTATATGATTTTTTTATTTTTAGGCTTTTTTAGTTATAATACTGTTAATTAAGATAGCTTGTTTAGTTGTAGGTTAGTATCTTGCCATCAATGATGTGTTTGATGGGGCTTAAGGCGGTCAAGGCGCTACTCTCTCCCTCTGCTCCGGGACCTCCGCCCTTTCATTGTCCTCGATTACCCGATGATGTTTTAACAACTGTCGGAAGCGGGGATAATGAGAAAGCACTTGGGAATGGATGGGCTAGACAGAGTGAGAAAATGGAGAGGGGTGGGCAGATAGGGATAGTTGGGTCAAGGAGACGCCCTGGGGCGAAATGGAGTCAGGAGAGGGGTCTTTCTTGCCTGATCCCCATACCCAAGGGCTCCACAGATTGTGGAAAGGTACTGCGATCCTCTCCGAAAACCCATCCAACTCAAGTGGTGTTATGTAATGCCAGGTTGATTAGGAACAAGACTGCTATTATTGCAGATCTTGTTGCAATATCTGACCTGGCATGCATTACCGAGACCTGGCTGGATGAGAATGCAGGTCCTATTTTAGACTCTGCTGCTCCAGCTGGGTTCTGGTAATGCCTCACCGAATGGATCGTAGGGGCGGTGCGGCCATCTTTTTAGATCAGAGCCGAATCTTGTGGAGGTGCCAGTGGGTAACACCAGATCCTTTGAGTGTATCCTGGCAGCAGGTGCAGAGCTCAGGATTCTCCTCATCTACCGTCCACCCAGTGATGGTGGTGAATTCCTGAAGGAGTTCGCGGACTTCATCGTTGACATGGCACTGGAATTGCCTAGATGGCTAATACTGGGTGACTTCAATGCCTGGGTCAACGATGAACTCTCGCACTTTGGAAAGAACTTCCTCCAGCTTATGTCTATGTTGAGCCTGTCACAGGTAGTTACCTCTGCTACCCATATAGGTGGACACTCTTTGGACCTGGTGTTCCTACTGGATTTGGAAGTTTCACATTTGGAGGTGGAACCAAATGTGTGGACAGACCATCACACCATAAGATTCAGTTTTGGGGCACCCCCTAATAGGTCTGCCCCTACGGAGATGGTCCAGTATCGCCCTTTAAGGGGAGTAAACCCAGAAGGCTATCGGCGGTACTGGACCTATCGGGTGTTTCGATGAGAGCATGGGACCCAGGGGACCTGGTTATTGCCTATAACAAGGCGGTGACCAGGCCCTGGATCAAATTTTTGCTCCTTGTTCAAGCCACCCACTCATTCGAGCGTCCAAAGACTCCCTGGTTTGCTGTAGTCTTTGAAGGAGCTGAGGACAGTGGGTCAAGGCTAGAGAGAGCATGACGGAAATCTTACCAGGATGCTGACAAACTTAGATTGATGGATCATTATGCTATCTATCAATCGGCAATATCCGTAAAGTCAGAATTCTGTCCAGGAGATCGCTGTTGTGCGAAACCGACCAGCTCAACTCTTTCGGACTGTTGACAGATTGTGCAATCCACTCTGTCTACAGTCTGGAAGAGGATTTTCTCAAGTAAAGTGTGATGAGCTTGCTCGATTTTTCGCAAATAAGATTGCCAGCATTAGGGCGGATCTCAGCCAAGTTCACTCTTCAAGGGTTTGCAGTGATCGGCGAGTGGAAGCAAACACCTGTGTCACCTGGTCTGACTTTGGTAGGCCGGAATTCATGGACATTATGAGGATTGTCCAGACTGTACGCCCAACCAGTTGTAGTTTGATCCGGGCCCACGCCACTTTTATTGGGTTATGAGATATTATCTGCCTGACCATTGCTGAAATTGTCTGGAAATCCTTGGAGCAGGGATCTTTCCTGAACCCTTAAAGGAGGCGGTCGTCACCACTCTAAAAAACTTTCATTGAACCGGACTGTCCAGCTAACTACAGACCTATCTCTAACCTGCCCTTTTTGGGTAAGGTTATTGAAAAGGTGGTTGCACTGCAACTGGATGACCATCTTTCAAACCATAATGTCTATGATACTCTTCAATCGGGATTTAGGAAAAGACATAGTACTGAAACTGCTCTTGTCCGGGTTCTAAATGATCTCCTGATAGCGAGGGATCGAAAGGCTCGTACTATTCTAGTCCTTCTTGATCTCTCTGCAGCTTTTGACACTGTGGACCATGGTGTGCTTTTGGAACGCCTGCGGTTCTATTGTGGACTGTCTGGTATGGTTCTACAATGGTTTCAATCATTTCTCACAGGGCGGAGACAGAGGGTTGTCACTGGAATTTATTCCTCTGACGCCATCTCTTTGCCTTGTGGGGTTCCGCAGGGTTCCATTTTGGCACCCATGTTGTTCGCTGTCTACATGCTGCCATTGGGAGACATTATTAGGCAATATGGCTTGGGTTTTCACTGCTATGCAGATGCTACCCAGCTATATTTGTCCTTTAGTCCCGGGCAAGAAGAGAGTCTCAATACTTAATAACTGTCTATCCGAGATCAGTGATTGGATGAGTGCCAGCTGGCTAAGGTTAAACCCGATAAGACTGCGGTGTTGGTGGTGGACCCAGGTCGCCCTGAAGCGGGTTGTAGGGCTGGTCTTCCTTCGGCATATGGATCGATGGTGTCCAGCTCTTGACCTCAGACCGGTGCGAATCTGGCGTATTATTGACGACAGTTTGACGCTGAAATTTCAGGTGTCTTCTGCTGTCAAATCCTCATTTACCATCTGAGAAATATTGCTCGGTGAAACACCTTGTTCTTCCGCCGACCTTGTATCATTAGTCCATGCCTCTTGTTACCCTCCCGCCTGATTACTGCAATGCCCTGTACCTAGGGGCTGCCGAGGGTTGATATCCGCCTGCAGCTGGTGCAGAACGCAGCAGCCAGGCTATTGACGGAACATCTATAAGGAATCATATTACGCCTGAGCTGCGCCAGCCGCACTGGCTGCCGGTTCAATGGTGGATCACCTTCAAGGTCGGTTTACTGACCTATAAAGCCCTACACAAACAGGGACCGCGATATCTTCAAGATCTGCTTGTTCCTACTGTCCCTCGCTCACTCCGCCTCCGCCGGCAGGGATTGCTAGAGGTTCCCAGGGTTCGCTTGAAAACATCAGGAGCACGAGCGTTTTCTTATGCTGCTCCTACCCTGTGGAATTCTCTACCTCGTCGGATACGAAACTGCCTGACCGTTGAAAGTTTTAAGTCAGAACTGAAAACTTATTTATTTCAAAGGGCGTATGGGGAATGATTTATTGTGTTTTATTGTAACTATTTTTTGTTGTTGTTGTTGTGTTATATGAATGTGTTTTATATGTATTTAAATTGTTTTGTACAGCGCTTTGATATTGAAAAGTGCTTAAAAATAAATTTTTACTTACTTACCCACCACCACCTGCACAGCAGAGGCAACAATTGAAGGGCCCTGGTTGTCAGGATGCAGGCATGCCACCCTCATGGCATGCTCCACAAGACCACCATTGCCAGATGCAAGGACATGCCTGCTGTGGGTTCGAACCCCACAGGCAGCCATATCTCGGAGGGCAACATAATCGTAGGGTGCAGCATTCATACTTCAGCAGGCAAACAAATGTCACTGGCATCCATCAGGGCCCGCTGGCCGCTTGCCAGCAGCACAGACTGCCACAAAGTCACACAGGATGATAGTACACAGTATAGTACTCAATGGTACCATACCTGAGTAGGTTTCCATTGTCCACAGGTACATTGTGTAGCAAACACATTGTAACAGCTAGAGCAGGCCTATGTTGTTGTTCAAGGCAGCAGGGAGCAGGCAACCACTTCTTGTTTTGGCGCATGTAGCAGCACAAAGGGGCGTGTCCCCATGCAGCATCTATTTTTGTAAGTGGTGGAGGTGGGGAGCTGGGTATCTCCACCATGCAAAGGACTGCACAGCCCACCCATAAAATGGGCAGCACCAGGAAGGAAAGATGTCACTCTGTGTCAGCAAGTGAAGGATGGAGGATGTTACCTTTGTCACTAGCCAAAAAGAGAGACCACTCCTTGCTCACCATGGTTTTGTGTATTGCAAAGACAAGTAGCTACATGTGAAAGCGTACTGGAGGTGTGTGCAGGATCACAGGCATGGCTGTCCTGTATGTCTGCAAACCATGGCAGACCATGAGGTCCATACCAGCTGGACGCATAAACACATCCCGGATGCTGGGGAGGTCAGTGTCCATGGTGTGATGGCAGATGTCCATGAATGGGCGTGCACCAGCCTGGAAAGTACAACCCAGGTTGTCATACAGTATGCATCAGGGGTCACAGATGCTGTCTTTGGCAGATTGCAAATCCTACCCCTGATCTGATAGACCATCCAGCAGGTGCAACAGGCAGCAAGAGGCTGCCCAGCAACACCCTCTTGCATAACAGAGCTAACCATCCATAGGAGTATACAGTCACTCGCGCAGGTGACCATTTCCTGCAATATGCAGGAGCAAGTGCAGAACTACAGCAACAAAGTCCCCTCACCACTGTAGACCAGTTCCATGGCAAGCAAACCTCACCCACCCAACAGAAAGCCTGTAGCCAGTATAAAAACCCCCAACCACCACCACCCGCACAACAGAGGCAACAATTGAAGGGCCCTGGTTGTCAGGCTGCAGACATGCCACCCTCATGGCATGCTCGACAAGACCACCATCGCCAGATGCAAGGACATGCCTGCCATGGGTTAGAACCCCACAGGCAGCCATATCATGGAGGGCAACATAATTGTAGGGTGCAGCATTCATTCTTCAGCAGGCAAACAAATATCACTGGCATCCATCAGGGCCCATTGGCCACTTGCCAGCAACACAGCACAGACCGCCACAAAGTCACACAGGATGATAGCACACAGTATAGTACTCAATGGTGCCATACCTGAGCAGGTTTCCATTGTCCACAGGTACATTGTGTAGCAAACACATTGTAATGGCTAGAGCAGGTCTATGTTGTTGCTCAAGGCAGCAGGGAGCAGGCAACCACTTCTTGTTTTGGTGCATGCAGCAGCACAAAGGGGCATGTCCCCATGCAGCATCTATTTTTGTAAGTGGTGGAGGTGGGGAGCTGGGTATCTCCACCATGCAAAGGACTGCACAGCCCACCCATAAAATGGGCAGAACCAGGAAGGAAAGATGTCACTCTGTGTCAGCAAGTGAAGGATGGAGGTTGTTACCTTTGTCACTAGCCAAAAAGAGAGACCACTCCTTGCTCACCATGGTTTTGTGTGTTGCAGAGACAAGTAGCTACATGTGAAAGTGTACTGGAGGTGTGTGCAGGATCACAGGCATGGCTGTCCTGTATGTCTGCAAACCATGGCGGACCATGAGGTCCATACCGGCTGGACGCATAAACACATCCCGGATGCTGGGGAGGTCAGTGTCCATGGTGTGATGGCAGATGTCCATGAATGGGCGTGCACCAGCCTGGAAAGTACAACCCAGGTTGTCATACAGTATACATCAGGGGTCACAGATGCTGTCTTTGGCAGATTGCAAATCCTACCCCTGATCTGATAGACCATCCAGCAGGTGCAACAGGCAGCAAGAGGCTGCCCAGCAACACCCTCTTGCATAACAGAGCTAACCATCCCATAATAGTATACGGTCACTCGCGCAGGTGACCATTTCCTGCAATATGATAGAGATCCAACTGGGGACCACGTACTCATATTTGCAATTCAACATGCAATGCTGTTCCTCACTGGGTGCCAGGACTGGTTCCTGGATGGCACCTTCCGTGCCACACCACCACCACTATTCGGGCAGATCTACATCATCCATGGCATGCAGTCTGAAGTTGTTGTGCCAGCCGTGTACATCCTTATGTGTTCATGCATAGAGCGGTCATACATGCGTGTATTCATGGAGATCCACCAGCAACTTGGTGATGCTCAACCAGGAACAGTGATGCTGGACTTAGCATGGCGGGCATTCATATCTGTGTTCGAGGGGGCAGACGTGTGAGGGTGCTTCTTTCACTTTTGCCAGGCCATGTGGCGGCATGTGCAGAGCAACACTGAGGTGTATGCACAGTATGGCAAGGATGCAGGGTTTGCACTGCAGATACACATGCTCCTCACCCTGGCATTTGTCCCCGTGGATGATGTGGTAAAATGTATGCAGAGCTCATTGACATGGCCTTCTTTGGTGACAATGAGAAGCTCCTTCGGCCCATCCTCTACTACATGGAGGAGACCTGAGTTGTACGCCCCATCAGTAGGACAGCCAGGTGATGCCCATGGTTCCAGATGTCCACCAGGAACATGTACAAGCCAACACGCGCAGGTCTGGTGAGCACAAACAACACGATAGAAGGATGGCACCATGGCTTCAATACCTGGCTTGGTGCCAGCCATCCTAGTACATGGCACTTCATGTGCTGCCTCAAGAAGAAGCAGCAGCTGAGTGACATGTGCGTGGAGTAGCTTGTGTTGGCCTTGGAGTCTGTCACAAAGAAGAAGGCATACAGGGACCTTTCATGCCACGTCAAGGCAATAGTGGCAGAGTATGGTGTGCGCAGCACACCAAACTACCTCATGGGTCTAGCATACAATTTCCAATTACTGGTGTAGTTCACTGCACCTGTGGCTGTGATGGCAAACATGTGTCCACCCTCCACCTCTGATGCATTATCGGGCCCTCTGCTGCATGCCTCCCACCGTACCCACTATGGTGGCACCTCGTAGAACACCACCTGAGCCTGACCCCACCAAGGTGATTACCACCCAGTCACATGCCAGCACCCACAATGATGTACAGCCTGCTTCCACCACTACATCCCCTGCCTGTCTGTATCTACCTGTATCCCTGTGCCCCACTCCACCCTGCCTGACGTTGCTGCAACACCCTGGATTGCTGTCTCCATGCCCCACTCTGCACTGCCTGCTGTTGCCACAGCACTCAGGTTTGCTGATGGTTCAGTCCATTCCACACCCCTGGGTGACCAGGCTCTCACATCCACCACTGTTTACCCACTCTTTTTCTGTGCGTTTCCCCACATCACAGCCACCAGCATCGTGACCTTGGCCACTTGCCACTGGCACCTATGACTTCCTTTCCATCTGTGTCTCAACCTCGCCACCTCCTCATTGCCTCCACTGACTTCCCAGCCCTCCATTATGTGTCCTGATCCTGCATGCAGATGTCCAGCGTAGTCTATGTTATCCAGTGCTCCCGGCTTGTCCCCTGTCTGTGTGTTCAGCCGCACAGTGCACTGGGAGTATTCTCCATGTTGGGTCAGTTCCATAACTCTGTGGACCCATTCTGGGCAGTGGTTTTGTCCCTGCCGGTCGGCTGCTGTGTGGTCCCTTTCATGTCCTGGGTCCCAGTGGTGGTGTGGTTGCATTTTTTTTTTTAAACTACCTGCATTCATCGGTCTGAGACTTGCCCATGTTGTGGCTTTGCACATTCCATGTTTGTGATATTTTCTGGTGCCCTTTGGCAGTTCACCCTGCTGCAGTCGCTCTCCTGACATAGAACCATTTCTCCTATTTGAACTTTTGTGTTGAAAAATCTAATTATTTTGAATTTCCTAATTGTTTATATTCCAAATTAGTTGTCTGTATATTTTGTAAATTTAGTGTAAATATTTTACTGTATATTTAATACTGTAAGTGCAGGTAATGTGTTTCATGGGCTATTTAACTGATTATCCTATTAGAGAGCAACCAACAAAAAAAAATCAATCAAATCAAAATTTGTTTATAAGAAGTACAATTCAGCATCTATCAAAGCGCTTGTACAAATATAACAAATAAATTAAATCGCACATAAAAACTGTTGTTAACAGGCAGCAGAGATTTCATGCTTCAGAAAATGCCAGATTAAATAAATAAGTCTTTAGGGCAGATTTAAAGGTATCAGCAGTCAGGCACTCTCTAATCCGATGAGGTAGAGAATTCCACAGGGTCAGGGCTGCAAAAGCAAAAGAGCTTGCTCCCAAAGTTTTCAAACAGACCATAGGAACCTCTAGCAATCCTTCATTGGTGGAGTGGAGAGGGTGGAGGGGCGGTAGGGGCAAAGGAGATCTTGCAGATACCACAGTCCCTGCCCATGTAGGGCCTTATAGTTCAGTAATCTGACCTTGAAGGTGATCCTCCTCTGAATCAGCAGCCAATGTAGGCTGTGGAGCACAGGTGTGACATGGCAAGATCTCAATAAGCCAATCGAAAAACTGCTGACCGCATTCTGCACCAGCTAGATGTGGCAGAGGTCCACCCCTGGTAGCCCTAGGTATAGGGCATTGCAGTAGTCTAGGTGGGAGGCCACAAAGGCATGGAACAGTGTTGGAAGATCATCAGGCAGGACCAGGTGTTTTATCTGGGCAATATTCCTCAGGTGGTAAAGAGAGGTCTTGATGATGACCGACACCTCAGACATAAGTGTCAGCCTACCATCAAGGATAACGTCCAGATTTTGCACCTGATCAGAAGTCATCCAGTCACAAACTGGATGGCCGTCCAGCAGACAACCCCTGTACCCGATGACCTGGGTCTACAACCAACACCTCAGTCTTATCCATATTCAACCTTAGCCAGTTGGCACTCATCCAGTCCTGGATCTTGGAGAGGCAGTTGTTAAAGACTGAGACAGCGTCACCCTGCTCGGGTGCAAAGGACATGTACAGCTGAGTGTCATCTGCAAAGCAGTGAAAACTCAGCTGGTACTGCCTTATAATGTCTCCCAATGGCAGCACATATACTGCGAACAACATGGGTGACAGTACAGAGCCCTGCAGCACCCCACAGAACAGGGAGAAAGAGGCCAAGGAAATAATCCCTAACTCCACTCTCTGAGTCCTGCCTGTGAGGAAAGAATGAAACCATCTGAGGATTGTCCCAGACAGATCACAGATCAGCTGCAGACACTCCAGTAACACACCATGGTACACTTATTGAATGCCGCCAGAGAGATCAAGGAGGGCCAAGACTGAACGGCTGCTCCGATCGCTCGCTATCAGGAGATCATTAAGTACCCGAACCAGTGCTGTCTCAGTACTATGCCTCTTTCTGAAACTGGACTGGAGAGGATCATAGACATTGTAGGTGGTAAAATGATCCTCCAGTTGCAACATGACCGTCTTCTCAATACCCTTGCCTACAGGCAGGTTAGAGACAGGCCTGTAGTTAGTGAGACAGTCAGGGTCAAGAGAAGATTTCTTCAAAAGGAGATGTACCACTGCCTCCTTCAGGGTGTCCAGAAACATCCCTTTCTCCAATGAGCATCCAACTATCTCAGCCAGAACCGGTCTGATTACCTCGGTGCACCCCACTAGGAGGCGTGTTGGACCTGGGTCCACTCAACAGTAAGTTGGTCTCAAACCTTGGACAGTCTTCACATAGTCCATGACTGCCAACTGGTCATAGTCAGATCAGACAAACTGGGCACCTGTAATCTCCCACTGATCACCACATTGCCCATTTCAGTGAGCTGTACAAATCTCCAATCTTATGGTGCCAACCTTATCTGCAAAAAATCGAACAAACTAATCACACTTATTCTGTGAAAAGGCTTCTTAATTCTGGAGATAGGCTGTATTGCACAGCCTGTCCACAGTACAGAAGAGCTGAGATGGTCAATTTTGTGCAGTGGCAATCTCCCTGGACAGGAACTCTTCCCTTCTTATGGGAGATGGCTTATTGATAGTCCTTATAATGGGACATCAATCTAAACTTGTCGTCAGCCAGGCCAGTTTTCTCCCCACTCTCCTCAGCTCCTTCAAAGTCCTATCAAACCAGAGGGACTGAGGGTGATGGGTGATGGGACGAACATGGATAGGAGTTATGGCATCCAGGGTGTTTGTCACCACCTTATTATAGGCTAGTAGCAGATCTCCTGAATCTGAACTTACACTCAATCTACCCGATAAGTCCAGTACCACCATAAGACCATCAGGAGTCAAACCCCGCAGAGGGCGGTACTGGACTATCTCCAAAGGGACAGATCTATTGGGGGGGAACCACAAAACTGAACCACATAGTGTGGTGATCAGACCACCAGACGGGTTAAACCACCACGTCAGAGATCTCCATCCCCAGCAGGAACACTAGGTCCAATGAGTGACCTTGCCTGTGGGTTGTAGAGGTAACCACCTGTGTAAAGCCCAACAAAATCAACAGTTGGAGGAAGTCTGGCCCAAAATGCAAAAGTTTGTCATTGACCCAGGCACTGAAGTCTCCCAGCATCAACCATCTGGGGGACTCCAACACCATTTCGACGACAACGTCCGTGACTTCCTGCAGGAAATCCTTCTCACCCCCTGGGTGGATGGTAGATGAGAAGTATCCTGCAGCCACCGCCTGCTCCCATGTTATATTCGAACAAGTAAACATGAATCAGATACAGAGAAGGATAATGCATACCTGGAGTGACTAAAGGAGTTCCTGTTTCCAAGAGCCTTGTATTGCGTGAGCATGAGCCTGTAGAGTATGAGAAGGGAGCAGCCCTGAGTGAGTCATGACCAGGTGTGTGGCAGCACTGATGAAGTAAGTATGTCAGTCCAGTCCGATAACCCAGAGGGGACTTGGGTGGTTTTGGGACAGTTACACACCACTGTATGTGTTGCTCCTGTTGCTGTAATGGAGAAGGAAAAGGACCTGGGGTAATAATAAACAAGGAGCTAAAGCATGAACGCAGTGCATGTCCTTACTAAAGAAGGTGAGAAGTATGCTGGGATGCATCAAGAGTGGCATGACCAGCAGAGCAATTAAAGTAGTCTTACCTCTTTACAAGTAGAAAATGACGAAGTCCACAAACTTAGCTCCGCAAAATATTTCGCTAATTTCACGCAATTTGCAAAATATTCCACGGGTACGAAGTGAAAACTTTTGCCCACAAATGGTGGAATTTCACCTGCAAATGGCAGAATTGTGCCCACGAGTGACTGTTCATCCTATCTCACTGTATTGTATTGTTGTTGGTGTTGTGAAACATAATAAAGTTTACTTAATTACAAAAATTAATTTTGCCCACAAGTGGTGAAATTCCGCCATTTGTGGGCGAAATTCAACCTTTTGCGGATGAAATTCCTATTTCCGTGGGCAAAATTTTGCACTTCACACCAACAGAATATTTTAAATTGCGCAAACTTCACAAAATATGTCACAGGGTGAAATTCCCGACTTTGCCAGAACTTCACCGACAAAATTAAACTTCGCTTCGTCTCTATTTACAAGGCTATGATCAGAACACACTTTGACTACAGCATGTAATTCGAGGATCCTCAATGCAAAAAGGACATTGAGGCCATCAAGAGGGTAATGCAGGGTCACCATAGTGAAGTAGTATGGAAGACAAAAGCTATAAGGAGAAGCTGGAGGACCTTAACATGTTCACCTTAGAGAAAAGGTGGCTCAAGGGGATATGATCTTAGAATTCTGCACAATTGGAAGGGGGTAGCTAAAAGATTGTACAGATGAAGATGTTTGATCCGATATATATATATATATATATATCATTATCTATATATATATATATATATATGTATTATATATAATATATATATATATATATATATATATATATATATATATGAGTGTATATATATATATTTATAGATAGATAGATAGATTGATATAAAGTTACAGCATAGAGTAAGCCTCTATTACCGTGGTAGCCCTAAGACATAATTCCCAGTCTGGGGTAGGTCTATATAGTACTCCCAGACACTAGAAGTGGTATATAGAAAAGGCAATGGACTTCCTCCTGGGGTTCACCTACTGTATATAGCCTACAGTGGCTCAGATCTGTATGTGTAAAGATGCCTATGTGGTGTTGGATTAGACTGCCTCCTCAGAAACCTACAAAGTTCATAACTTCCCAGTAGAAGTAAGTATAAATTATTTTCAGGCAGGTAGGAAGGTGGGATGGTGTAACATGTTATAGTGGATGTGGCATGGTTGTCTTCTGGAGGTTGCTCTTGGAGATGAGAAGGAGCCTGGTTTGCACATGTTGGGGTTCTTGATGATGAAACTAAACCATCTCAGGTCAGAGCTCCATCCCCTGAGGGGTAGGCTAATCAATGTGAGATCAGGACCAGAGCACCAATCACACAGAGGCCCCCAAGGGCTCTGTGAAAGGTGACCCATGGTGGGGAAGGAAGGGAGGTGGACTGGGACAAGGAAAGACCCAGTCACTGGAATGCTATTAGGAAACTGCTATCAGCCCCTATAGGCTTTAGGGAGTGGTAAAACCCCTGGTCCCCAGTGTAATAGAGTTAAGCAAGCTTGTGGGAAGAGTGAAAGTAGAGATCATTGGAAACAAGGGAGCTATTTTACTAGGAGTCTGAATAGGAAGAGGGATGGGGAGGCTGGTTGAGGTCCTGGAACTAGGCAGGAAGTCTATCGTTTGACTTCCAGGTGAGACAGATTGGAAGATACTGTCATGGCTTAAGTCCTTGACCAGAGGGGAAGGTAAGCCAGATGTGTGATTTATTTTAGAACCAATTGATTTGGTGAACTGAAGAATAGAAGTAGTTTAGGAGAGGTTCAGAGTCTTGGGGGACAAACTTGGGGGAGACACATACTCAGTAGCCTTCTTAGAAGTACTGTAGGTGCCATGTGCAGGTAAGATCAGTAATGGTAAGGACTTAAAGTTTAATGCATGGACAAAAGAGTGGAACGTAGAGTAGGGTTTTGGTATGTAGAGGATTGGGGAACCCCCTGGGAAGATAATGGTCCTTTTGTAAAGGATGGCCTACATCTGAGTGAAGGGTAAACCAGTGTGCTAGGTAAGTAACTAGATGGGTTCATTAGGCTAATCTAAACTAGGAAAGTGTTTGGGGCTGCATCATGACACAGGATCCAGGGCAGCATCAAGGAGTGAACCAAATGGCCACCTCCAGAATGAGACACAGCTAGGGACCTGTAAAGACAGAGGGGGTGAATACAAATGAGGAAAAACATAGGACTCCCAAAGGGACATCATATACCCCAGAAGGCAGTGGTAAGGCATAATAGCCTTAAGGTTCAGAAACCAAACAAGAAGAAAGGGAGATAGGGTAGACCAGAGCAGAACAGCAGGGCAAAATTCCTGGAAGGTCATATGCATAAATACTAGGAGCTTGAGGAACAACGTGTATCTTCAGGCAATGTTAACAGATGCCCAGCTAGACCTTGAGGCAGCTACTGAAACATGGGCAACATAGTACCATGACTGGGATCTAACAATTTCAAGCTGTGCCATTTTCAGAAGGGTTAGACACAAGGTTAGAGGAGGGGGTGGCCATGTATATAAGGGAAGGAATTGTACTGAAAACAGACCACTTGGGGAAGGCACTAAACCAAATAAGTGTGGGCTCAGTTTGTGACAGATAGAGAGAAGGTAGCAAAATAGTGGTGATCTACCACAACAAAAGGAGAAGATGGATAAGGAACTGGGGGAGGAAATAAGAAAAGCAACAATACAAGGGGAGGTGATATTAGTGGGACACTTCAATATGCCTGATCTGCACGGGGTATCCCATTGGCAGTCAGTACCAGTAGTCAAGCACTGGTGGAAGCATTGCAAGATTGCTTTCTAGTACTGGGGGGGCTGGGAACTTCTAAAAGAGAGGGGCAATCTTGGGCCTACTATCTGCAAACAGGGTCTTGGTCAGGATGATAAGGAAAAGGAAGCACCAAGCAACTGCGACAGTCTTACAGGATAGTTTACTATGGTAACAGGATTAGGGTATATGAATTCCAGGGCCAAGGTCCTTAACCTTCAGGATTGTAGATCTTGGGACAATAAGCCAGATACTCAGGGTCAAGCTGGAAGGTGTTAGGAAGGCAGGGGAGTAGAAAGAATAATGGACATGTATCTGAAAAGCCTGCAGGAAGTCAGGAACTCCTTTCTGAGTCAGTTGGGAAAAAAATAGGAAGCAGAAAAAAACTTACAGTATGTGCTTTACAAAGAAAGTGGGAAAGGCAATCTGAGAAGAAAAAGGTAATGTTCAAGAAGTACAAGGTAAGTAGATGGAAGGGAACAGGGATTAATGCCTGGACAAATTAAGGGAGTTCAACAGGCTTTTATGAAAAACAAAACTCAGAACTGCAGGCTTTTCATCATGATCAGGCAGTACTAAAGGGGGAAGTACCTTGAACTGGTACTTAATTACTTTCTCAGCAACATAGCAGAGGGAGTACAGTGTAAAATCTGTCACTTTTCTGATGACACTAAGCTCTTCAACAGTGGATAGTGAAGAGAGAATTTGGGAAATGAGAGGGGATCTATGGAGGTTGCTGAAGTAGTTGAGGGTCTGGCATCTTGCGTTCAATATGAAAAAGTGCAGGGTCATGCATATAGGTAACAAAACTCTGAAGGCCAAGTACTATATAGGATGGGGTCAGGTGGTGTATGGGTGGAGCAGACAAAGGAAGAAAAAGATTTGGTGGTAATTATATCTAAAAGCTTAAAGTTATCTGCAAAATGCAATAAGGCAGTGTGGAAAGTGAATGGGATACAGGGGCGCATAGGCAGGCAATTTAGTATAGCACACAAAAGCAGCTGTCACTGTACGGATCACTGTTGAGGCAGTATATGGAATACGGTGTGCAGTTCTGGAGCCCACACATATAAAGGAAAAAAAGGTAGAACCGGTACTGAGAAGGGTAACAAAAATGATTCAGGGACATATGGATACATTAGGTTGTAAGAAGATAGTCTAGGAAGTCTGGATATGTACACACTGGAGATCAGAAAGAAAAGGGGAGATATGTCTGAGACATATAAATTTTTTTCAGGGAATGAAACAAGTGGGTAATATCAAGCTGTTCAACAAAAATAGCAAGAGCAACACCAGAGGCAATGCAAGGAAATTGGGGGTGGATTTAAAAGGATGACAGGAACTATTTGTTTATAGAAGGGGTGGCAGACAAAGGGAACAGACTACCCAATGAAGTAGTGAATGCAAAACATTCAAATGAGGTGGGACAGGTACATAGGCTTGGTAAGAAACATGGAGACAGATGAGATCAGGCGGAAGGATGGTCAAGGTGCAGTAGGGTCCACAGATTATACTTAACTCTAGGTAGACAACCAGGCTGCTAGATAAATCTCTTCTGTCATCAGTTTCTTTGTTTCCACTAAATCCATTAAATGAGTACACATTTGCACAGCATACTGATTAGACTCTACTTAAGAAGGGGGGCAGACCTTCCAATCTTAAATTACTAAGATACTATGTTACTCTGTCAACTGAGTAGATAAATCAATAAATAAGAAATAAATTTTAAAACATGGATCCTGGTCCAAATGGAGAGGTGCCAACATATAGCACACAATCAAAAGTTTGAGGAGAATTTTTATGTTAACGTCACGTTCCCCTTTTTTGCACCATTGTGCTGCAACCCTAACTGTTGCCTGAATGTGGATTCTTGCAATTCATTTTCATCTGGTTTCAAAAAGATATTTAATAATGAACACTGCACTAATTTGTACTGCTAGGGCCTTATTTACTTTAAAGCTACAAGGAGCTGTGAATCTATGTTAGCAGATTCGAACCCCATTTCACCTACCAAATTGATATACTCATTTGAACATTGAAAAAGTCATATCCCTAAAGGGTGATGATGCAAAAGCTGTTTGCCCCATTTTACACCATCTGCCTTTGCAACTGTTAATGAAGCCCACAATGTTTGCCAATTGGCCAGCATTGGCAATGCCCTTTGAGTCACACTCCCTAGTGTTCAATTGCATCCTCTTCCTATCTCCATCTTGTAAAAATCTCTCCATATTGTTCATCTAAATCTCTCCATAATCCAGTCTAAGCCAAGCTTCCCTGACAGCCCTGTGTCTCCACCTTCCAGTCCCCATACTGTGCAAAGAACTCCCTAGTGTTAAGTGGTAGCCCCCTGTATCATCTCTTCCTATGCCAATCACTTCGTGGTAGGTGTGTGTGAGTAATGAATATTAATTCACAAATGTCCTGAATAATAGGGTACTTGGTACTGTGGACCAAATACTCAACAATTTGAACTATTCTGGGTATTTGGCCATGAGAACGTACATTTTTTCAAAAGTTAAAAAGAAAAAGAAAATATGTCTATTCCCCCCAGGTGGTCAGGGCAAGTCTTGAGGGCCCTCTGTCCACCACAATCAGCCACAGAAACAGAAATATTGACAGCGATGGCAGAAAAAGACCTAAGGCCCATCCAGTCTGCTACCTACTGTTGGATAGCGTCTGTTGCTTTGATTGACTTTTGGTTCTCTCTAGCTGCCACTGCCCTGGTATCGACCTCCTTTTTTTACCCTTCAGTATTACCAAGGCTCATTATCTGTCTCACCTACCCTTAAACAACTCATTTACATTTCCCACCTTCACCTTTTCAGCAGCTTATACCCCTGGTTCACCACCCCTTGAGTGTCAAGTCAAGTTTATTGCTCTTCCAAGACATAATAGTTTTGGACATTACAAAAATACAATTAAACAAAAATGCAATAACATATGCATAACGAGATACATTTCATGTTTACAATATAAATGTAACAGACAACATTTTAAAAATAAAAGAGATGTATATACAAAAGTGAATACACAAATAATTATATAAAAATGCAAAATGGGAGAGCTATCTCCGGCGACTTTTCTTAATGCAAGGGGAACTTTTTCTTCTTGAACTAATCACCAAAGATAAACATCTGGCTGTTGTTTCTGCAACTTCTTTAACCATAGGATGAATAAGGATAAATAGTATATCATAGTCCATGTTTGCATACCTAATTAAGAATTCTTTTAAAATGTTATCACTGTAACAGTTACTGTATAAAGAGGACATTGAATCATGATGTGGAATAAAGTCTCCTGAAAGCCTCTATTACACATACACCTACAGTCTTGAGGAGAATTATACATGGTTTGTTGATTAAAATAAATATATTTAGAAGTAATAATACCAAATCTGGCCCATGTGATTAACTTCCATGTTTTTGGAGCCATTGGTAGTGTCAGGTAATCCTGTATAGCTGAATCAATTTTATTTTGGCTATACCAAAAGGCCTGTTTTGGGGATCTACAGTAACTTGATCCATCTGTGTTTTCTGGGGTAAAGAGAATATTTTTGCCTTAATTCAAGT
The DNA here is from genome assembly GCA_016271365.2 of Neoceratodus forsteri. NCBI lineage: Eukaryota > Metazoa > Chordata > Ceratodontiformes > Ceratodontidae > Neoceratodus > Neoceratodus forsteri. Next base: position 652,456,097 of record CM057459.1, read on the forward strand.
TCTGTAAGCTAAAGATATTGTTATACCTGTCTGATAATCGTTCCAAAGGTGTGAAGTATTTATGTTTTTCTAAACTGAAGTAAGCACCTTTAACCAAGGTGAAGAGAATCTGTTTTTGAGTCATAGTCTCTTTCCAGTTAAACAGGTTAAAGGGACAATATTAGATGAATTATTTATTATTTTAAGCCAATATGAGACTAAACAAAGATTTATTATGTATACAATAGGTATTCTACCCAACTCCGACCTATGTAGAGTACCTCAAAGCACTAAATACATACTCACTGGAAGCCAGAAGGGAAAAGGGAGCTATAACTGAGACAAAAATGATTCAGGGACAGTAGGGTAGATCCTACGTAGAGTACCTCAAAGCACTAAATACGTACTCACTGGAAGCCAGAAGGGAAAAGGGAGCTATAACTGAGACAGTACAGTTATGTAAGAACTTACCATAACAGTAGACCTTCGAGAGGAGCTCTTGCAGCAGGCTATAACTACGGGTTTGACGTATAGAGAGGTACTTGTAAAATAGAGTTATAATAATAAGATAGTGGGAGTTCCAAGTTAGAAATGTTCTTAACTCTCCGAACTTTGGCTCTGTATTGGAGGACAGGGGTAATTTTATCTTCCCCAGCTGTAATGGCAGGTACCACCATAAGACCTCGAAACCTAAAGTTAAAATGTTGAACGGCTTTAGCAGCATGTTTTGCTTTTATTATTTGCACTCTAAAATGAATTCCAGTAGCCATTTGTGGAGAACCTGATACCCAAATAAACATATGAAGATACTACTTCAATACGATTTTTGTCCAAGAAGAAATTTGGTTGGCGTGTTCCCCTTTCAGTGAAGAAAAAATCTTTCTTATGTCTTTTAAAACCTCCCCCAAACCAGTCTCTACTAGTGCCCTCTCATCACCGCACTCCTATTCCAGGTGAACTGGTCCTCACTGTCAACTTTGTTAATTTCCCTTACAAATTTGACTCAGCCACATCCCTCCTCTTCCTCATAGCATCCAATTAGTACATGCTGAGGTCCACCAACCTTTTCTCATATATCCTGCCCTGCTGCACCAGGATCAGAGTGGTAACCCTCTTTTGCACTGTCTCCAGTCAATGCCTAAGCTTCTTCAGGTGTGGGTTCCAGAAATGAGTGCAGTAATCTCCTGACCCCCCATCTTCTCCCACCCAAACTGTTTAAAAAAAGTTGCCAAGATATTGGCATGGTATCAGGAACAGACACCACTGTATATAGACTCCCTTCTCCTAGCCCAACCCACCACAGGCCGCAGGGGGTCATTAGGTACCAGTGCTGCCAACCCTGACCCATGATTTGGGGATCCAGTAGTAGTCAAATCCTGACTAGTCAGTCGGTTCCCCCTTCCTAACATGCAATACTCCATTTTGCATTGAGTCAGATGCAGTCTGATCACAGTGGACATGAGAAGGAGGGGGGGGGAGGAGCAGTTCGCATCATTGATGATGCTAAGCAGACTGATTGGAGGGCTTATGTTTCCTTTGTTTTTTACTTCATTTTGTTTGACCGAAAAACAAATATCAAGTATCTATGGGTCCTGAGTATATAAACTCGCTGAGTATTCAAAATACATACTCACACAACTCTACTCTCTGGTTTCTAGTAGCACTTACTTTCCAATCCTCTTCTCATGATGAGCACTCGTGGTGTCCAGTGGCATCCACTCCCTCATTGTATTCAACATCAAGAACTCCCAATTGTCCAGTGGCACCCTGTCTATCTGCCTGTCCCATGTGAAGCACTTCCTCTTATGCAGTGATACCCCTTCCTTCTCCCAACCTCATGACAAGCTATCTCATGTGCCATGTGGCATCCTTCTCCCTTCTTCACATCCCATGTTAAACACTTCCTGATGTCCCCTGGCACCCCTTTCTCTCCCTATCCTATGTCAAACACTTCCTGGTGACTGGTGGCATCCTTCTCCCTCTCCTTGCACCATGCCATGCACTCCCTCCTGCTCAGTTGCACCATCTCCCAATCCTATGCTAAGCACATCCTGGTGCTTAGCTCTTAGGGAAAAGCAGAACGTGAGGAACATCTACAGAAAAATAGGGAGGCAAAGAGGGCCATCAGGGAGGTGACAGACAGACACAGAGTGGAATCACATGACTAGTTGGGGAGGGGAGGGCGATAGAGGAATATGGGCAAAAGGCTGCCATCCTAAATGATTGCTTCTTCTCAGTTATTCACTAAGGAGTACTGTAGGTCTATGCCAGACAGTGGCATCAAAGTGGCCACAAAGGGAGTCCAGGAAATGAGTCAGCTATTATTTACTGGTGAAAGGGTCCTGAAAGGGCTGGCAGCCCTTAAGATAGATAAAGCTCTGGGAACAGATGGGTTGCATCAGAGAATTCTTAGGGGAATTAGCAGAGAAGCTGGCTGAACCACTGACTGGGCTGTTCAATAGCTCCCTCAGGTCTGGGAAAGTTCCAGGGGATTGGAAGATGGCAGATGTTGTACTACTACATAAGGGGTGGGGACAAGGAACAACCAGAGAACTACATGTCTATCAGTCTGACCTCTGTTGTGGGGTAGCTGATGGAATCCTGATTAAAGAGGACCTCGTTGACTACCTGGACAGCAAGGGACTCCGGGATAGTAAACAACACTGTTTTGTAACAGGAAGGTCCTATTAGGCTAACTTGATAGTTTTCTTTGACTGTGTGACAAAGGAAATACACAAGGGCCATGTGGTAGATCTGCTGTACTTTAACTTCAGCAAGGCCTTGATTCGGTACCACAGAAAAGGTTGCTTAAGAAGATGGAAGACCTAGGTGCAGCTAAAACTTTAGTGAACTGGGTGGGTAATTTGTTAGTAGGGAGGCAAGAGAGGGAGGCGGTCAATAGGGGTAAGTCAGAGGAGGGGAAGATAACGAGCAGGGTTCCAGAGGGATCTGTCCTGGGTCCAGTCCTTTTTAACATGTTCACTTGTGACATTGGTGAAGGAATCTGGGGCAGGTTATGTCTCTTTGCAGATGACACAAAACTATGTGGGAGGGTGGACAGTGAAGAGGGAATAAGGGATATCCAGAAGGACCTACAAAAGCTTGAGGGGTGGTCAAAGGTCTAGCAGTTAAAATTCAGTGCCAAAAAGTGCAAGGTAGTGCACCGAGAGAAAAGGAACCCCAAGACAGAATACTGGATGAGAGAGGAGAGACTTAGCACTACAGACGTGGAATGGGATCTAGGAGTTATCATCAGTAACCCCGTTAAACAAATGAACCAATGCAACAAGGCCTATAGCTATGGTAACAGGATGCTGGGATGTATTGGAAGTGGTACTGATAGCAGAAGAAAAGAGGTAATACTTCCCCTCTATAAATCCCTGGTGAGGCCTCACCTGGAGTACTGCACCCAGTTCTGGAGTCCTCACCTCAGAAAAGACAAGGATAGGTTGAAGACAGTACAGCACAGAGTGACAAAAATGATTCAGGGACAGTAGGGTAGATCCTATGTAGAGTACCTCAAAGCACTAAATACATACTCACTGGAAGCCAGAAGGGAAAAGGGAGCTATAACTGAGACAGTACAGTTATGTAAGAACTTACCATAACAGTAGACCTTCGAGAGGAGCTCTTGCAGCAGGCTATAACCATTAGGACTAATGCCGCAGTCCTTAGGACCCACCAAAAAAAAACTTAGCTAGCAGTACCCAGCAGGGACCACTCCCCAACATCGGTTCAACCCCAATGTTGGTCACACCACAGAAGGGAGTGAACCCCTCCTCCACCTCAGTTCCCCCACCAAGACCCACAAACAGACCCTAGCAAGTGAACCAGGTGAAGCTTTTTGAAGACATGCTGAAAACCTCACCAGTGGGAAGGAGGGCAGGAAAGCAATGCCTGCTGCAAGAGCTCCTCTCAAAGATCTAGTGTTACGGTAAGTTCTTACATAACTGTACTGTCTTACTTCGAGTGGGAATCTCTTGCAGCAGGCTGTAACCATTAGGACAGATTCCCAAGCAGTCCTGCACCAAGGAGGTGGCTAACCCAAGGAGGAGGAAAGATGAAAAAATGGCTGATATACAGCAAATCAGGACAAGAGACCTTGAAGGACTACCAAGCTGAAACTGGCACGGCACCTGGAGGCAATGTCCAGGCTATAGTGCTTCACAAAGGTGTGCACTGAGTTCCAAGAGGTGGCAGCACAAATGTCTATTACAGAGACATTCTTTAAGGGGGTAGAAATCCCTCTGGTGGAATGAGCTCTAACTGGGCCCGGAAGAGGTTTGTTGTGCTCGTTGTAACAAAGTACAATACAGTGGACAAGCCACCTGAAAAGTTTGTTTAGACACCGGTTTGCCTAGATGTTTTAGCGCTAAGGCCACAAACAGTTGCTCCAATTTACGGTGTGCAGCTGTGTGCTTGAGGTAGTATCTCGGTGCCCTGTGACTGTTCAATGTGTGTGTAGAAGATCCTGTCCCCTATTGGCAGAGTTAGAATAATTGACTGGAAGGTCAACTGATTTGTTGAGGGTCAACTCCGAGACCACTATGAGAAGGAGCTTAGGATTTGTTCTAAGGGAAACCCTTTCCCTGTGAAAAACTAAATAAAGCTCCTTACACATCAGGGCCTGAAGCTCAGAAACCCTTCGAGCCAAAGTAACAACAACTAAAAAACAAACCTTCCAGGAAAGATAACGCAGCTCACAGTCAGCCACTGGTTCAAAAGGGGGGAGAGTGAGCTTCTCCAACAGAAAAAAGGAGGTCCCAGGGAGGGATAGGATCCCTAATGGGAGGTCTCAAATGTAAGATACCCTGTAAGAAGGTGCAGGCCACGTCCAGTTGGGCCAAGGTTCTATCTCCCAAGAGGTAAGGATATGCCAAGATGGCCCACATATGCACCTTTATAGAAGAGTAGCTCAAGCCTTGCTGGTATAAGGAGAGGAGATACTGTAAAGCTGATTTCACTGGACAGGTAAGGGGGTCCAGATGGTGAGACGAAGCCCACAAACAAAAGCGCTTCCACGTCATAGCATAAATGGAGCATGTAGAGAGCTTCCTCACTGAGACGAGGATATCTGCCACCTCTTGGGAAACCCCATACCTGAATTTGGCTATGTCTGCAGGAGCCAAGCATGAAGGTGAAGAGACCTGAGATCTGGATGAACCATCCTGCCCTGATCTTGGGACAGCAACTGCAAGCATGTCGGTAGCAGAACTGGAGGTTCCGAGGACAACCGCTGAATTAGTGGGAACCAAATCTGCCAAGCCCATAGTGGGGCGATCAGAATCATTCGGGCCCCCTCGGCCTGGAGTTTCAATAAGACTCTCTGAATGAGAAGGAAGAGAGGGAAGGTGTAAAGAATCATCCCTCCCCAACAAAGAGACAATACGTCTGGCCAGAAAACACCAGGCGCATGCTCTCGCTAGCAGAAAACTGGCAGTTTGGCATTGCGCAGAGATGCAAAGAGGTCCAGCTCTGGACAACCCCAAGTGCCCAAGAGCTAGTCCGCTACTGACCGCAGCAACTCCCAGTTGTGCGACTTGGACTGAGACCTGCTTAGGCTGTCTGCCAAGACATTTTGGGCACCTGGAACATGCACCGCGGACAGACAAATGTGATGCTTCAGCGTCCATTACCAGACTCTCATCGCCTCCCTGCACAGGGGGTAGTAGTGAGTTCCCCCTTGCTTATTGATGTAAAAGATGACTGTCATGTTGTCCATCTGGATGAGAAGAGAGCCTGGTACAAGCTCCTCTTGAAAGGCTTTTAGAGCATTGAGGACAGCTCACATTTCCAGAACACTGATGTAGAGGGTGCGCTCCTCTGGGGTCCAGACCCCTTCAGTTCTGCGGGCCCCTAGATGTGCCCCTTACCCCAAATTGGATGCATCTGTTGTTAGAGTCTGACTTGGGGGCTCCTGACAGAAGGGGACTCCTTTCTCCAGATTGAGGGGTCCAACCACCAAAGCAGGGTCCTACTGACTGGCTCTGCAATCCTGACCATGTGGTCTAGGCCATCAGAGCTTTGGAGCTTTGATCCCACTGCACCCTGAGCATCCATTGTGGGACCCTCATGTGGAGTGACAGGGATGGCCACTGCCATGTGCCCCAGAAGGCTGAGAAAGGTCCTGGCCTGTACCTGAGGGGTTACTAAGACCAATCCGGCTATCTTCCACAGGAGATCTCCTCTCTCTGCAGGAAGAAAAGCCATGCCCTGGACTGAATCCAGGACCGCTCCAATAAAGAGGAGTCTTTGGCTGGGCTCTGGGAAAGACTTTGGAAGGTTCAGGGTGATCCCCACATCTCAGAACAGAGTATACACTAAGTATCTCCAAAAGCTTGAAGAAGATGCGCCCTTGACGGGGCTGCGAGCAGCCAATCGTTGAGGCAAGGGAAGATGTAATGTCCCTGGTGCCTTAGAGCCACAGCTACCGCTGCCAGACACTTGGTGAAGACTCGAGGAGAGGCCAAAGGAAAGATACAGAAATTGATAGTGCTCCCCCTGGAAGTGGAACCACAAGTACTTCCTGTGAGGGGGAAAGACCCCGATGTGCATATATGCATCTTGCATATCCAGGGAGCAGAGCCAGTCTCCCTGGTGCAGCAGAGGAATGAGACCTGAAAGAGTCACCATCCTGAACTTTTGGCATTCGATATAGACGTTTAGAGAACTGAGGTCCAGGATGGGCCGAAGGTCTTACGTCTTCTTTGGAACCAGGAAGAAGTGGGAGTAATACCCCCTTCCTTGCTGCTGTAGAGGAACTGGTTCTAGCTCCCTTTTTTGCAAGAGGGCTCGAATCTCTCCTTCTGTAAGGAGGATGTGAGAAGGAGGATACCGGTAGGACCTTGGTGGAGTTTCTGGAGGGATCTTGATGAACTTCAGCATATGTCCCCTCCTTATAATGTCCAGATCTGCTGTTATAGAGCTCCATCCCTCCAGATGAAGGGAGAAGTGACCCCCCACAGCATCCCCTGGTGCCTCCTCCAGAGGAGGAGGGGTCAGAAGGGAGTCATTGGGCAGATCCGGTGGTGGGCAGAGAGGCTGGGGAGGTCTTTGGGCCTCGAAAAGGAGTGCCTCCAGGATGTTGGTTGCTGGCTTTCCTTCTTGAAGCCACCTCTCTGACCTTGCTGACTGCTACGGGCTTGAGAGCCTGAGGGCTTAAGAAAAGGCCGATGTCTAGCGCATTTCTGGTCCCCTCGATACATCTGTCGGATGGACCAGATAGACTTGCCTGACTCCTGGAGACAAGAGATGAGAGCTTCCATCTCCTGCCCAAAAAGGACGGAATCCTGGAATGGGAGGTCCCAGATTCCTGACTGCAGATCCTGGTGAAAACCTGAGACTCTCAACCAGGCATGGCACCGGCAGACACGTGATGCTGCTGCTCTGGCTGCCATATCTGCAGTGTCGTATGAGGCACAAAGGACATGCATGCCTATCTCCAAGCCTGATTTGAGAATATCCAGGTGCTCTGTCTTCTGAGCAGAGTCTGGTAAGGCATTGGCCAGCTCCTGTCCCCTCTCCCAAAGTGCATTCTGGTACTGGACCATATGTGTGAGGAAGTTCAGGGAGTGAATGGAGCAGGTGGAGGCAGAGTAGACCTTCTTGCCCACCTGGTCCAAACAACAGGATTCCTGGTCAGGAGGCTGAGAGCTGAGATGCTTAGGCTGCTTGGATTTGTCATGGGCAGCCGTGATAACTGAAGAATCCACCTGAGGGTGCTCCGCCAAAAAAGGCTCATCCCTCAGGGCCTTGTACAGCCTGTCTGACTTCTTTGGAACCACCAGGACTGATGCTGGATGCTTCCATGTTCTCCTGGTGAGGTCTTGGAAAGTGTCCTCCAAAGGAAGCACCACAAGAGGCTTGGGCTCCTTCTGCCTCAGGTAATGGGCTAGTCGCCGGTGTTCCAGATCCAGGTCCTCCTTCTTCCACTCATTAGAGGCTTGGATGTGCCTCATGACATCTATAAAAGTTGGATCGTCAGGAGGCAAGTGGGGTTGGTCCTTATCCCCAGGGGAACCACCAACACCTGGGAAAGATGAGGAAGAAGAAGACCTGCTACTAGGCTGAGAGGAGCCTGAGCTGTGTCTTGGACTACCCCCTTGAGCGTCAGTGACTAACTGACTGACGCCGGTCTGGGGACCGACGTTGGCTTTGGGACAGACGGAGTAGTGAATGACACCAGTCTGGGGACCGACATTGGGAAGAGGAGTGAGCCTGCCTGGAAGAAGATCTATGGTGGCTGCGGGATCTGCTCCTGGGCTGGGACTGATGATGGCTACCGGACCGGGAAGGGTGCCAAAGATGGTCCCCAGACTGGGACCGGTAACAAGCACCCGAGGGAGAGCAGGGATAAGGCTGCTCGGGGGTCTTCTCCTGTGAACTGACGGGTTCACCCTTGGGCTCCTAGTTGTCTGGCCGATCAGGAACCAGTGTCGGGTCCGGCTTTGGTGGAGTCTCCTCCTCCTTTACCTGACTCCATCAGAAGGAGAAGAATTCCTGTAACTCCTCCTTGTGAATGCAGAAGCCACCGTCCCTAACAAGGGGACCAGAGAAGCTGGAGGATACGGTAGGGCATCAGCAGAGGAATCCCCCAAAGAGCCCTATGGGGTGGAAGATCTAGGGGCCAGCGACGGAACCTTAACCAGTGCCCCCTCTGTAGGAGTGTCTTCCACAGCAGGAACCTCAGCTGGCGTCTGTGCTTTAGCCGGCATCGGTTTCGAAGAGGCTGGAACTGGGAAGTGGGGCTACGAAGAGGGTTTGGCCTGGGTGTCTGGATCCTTGGAGTGTTTGCCCAAACCGGGCAAAGCTGAGGCCTTCTTTTGCAGGGTCGAGGCTTGTGCTGAAGAGGCTTTTGAAGAGTCCTTCGGGACTGAAGAGATGTGCAGTGGCGAAAACTTAGTTTTGGAGGGCTTCTCCCCTGAAGTTCCTGCCTTGACTGACATCGGATCCTTGGTGGAAAGGCTCAACTTGGAGGAATCCTCCTTGCGAGGATGCTTCAGGTGGTCAGGGGCACCTGAGCCAGGAGAAGATGAGGCTTTCCTGGGAGGACAGTGGGAACGGGAAAGGAGATGGGACCGGCTACGGTCCTTGTCTCGGGACCACTTACAGGACTTGTCCCGGTGCTTTCCCTTGTCCTCTGAGATTTGCAGGACATCCATTTGCAGTTCTAACAGGTGGGCTTTGGGGGCCTTCAGGTGTCGGATGTGTTTCCTGCTGGTGAAGCCTCTGCAGATCTTGCAAGCTGCACTATCATGGTCTGGTCCCAGGCAGAAGACACACTTCACGTGGTCGTCCTTTGATGGGATCTGGTGGCCACAGGTGCACTTAGTCTTCTTAGGACCAGAAGAAGAGACCAATGACAGCAAAGACATAAGACAGACAAACTGCAAAATCGAGGAAAAAAGAACATTTTGAAAAATTCAAAGAAATTTGAAGAAATTCACTGGAACTGCTGGAAGCAAGCACCAAGATTTTCCCAACGTGAGCAGGCCGTGGTGGGGAAATGAACTGAGGTGGAGCCAGGGTCTGCCCCTTTTTATGGCGTGATTGACGTTGGGGTGGAGCCGACGTCAGGGGGCAATCCCAGCTGGGTACTGCTAGCTAAGTTTTTTCTGGTGGGTCCTAATCCTCGGCATTAGTCCTAGTGGTTATATCCTGCTGCGAGAGCTCCCACTCAAAGTAAGATCTTCAAATTCCTCAAAGAAATTAATAAAGTAAACAGCAGAGATTTATTTAGCCTAAATACCAACTTGTGGTCACATGGACACAAATGGAGATTAGCAGATGGGAGGTTCAGGAGGGACATGAGGAAGTACATCTTTATGGAAAGGTGGTGGAACCTTGTAACAGTCTGTCAGCTGAGGTAGCAGGTGCGAACACTGTCAAGGGATTCAAGCAGGCCTGGATAGAATGAAGGGGATAATGGTTGCCCAGGGTGGCAGATCCAGGGAAGAGACTGGGGAGAGGACTGGGAAGGTTTTTACCCTGGAGGAACAGTAGGTTCCAAGGAAGGTACCAGGGATATACGGAACTTGGGCAGACTGAATGGATCTTTGGTCTTTTTTTGCTGTCATTGTCTATGTTTCTGTGTTTCTAGTGTTCAGCAGCACACCTCTCCCTCTTCACATCCCATGCCAAGCACCCACTGATGTTCAGTGGTACCTAACACCCTCTCAGCCTTCACTCTACTGAGATATAAACCAGCTAAAAGACCCCATTACTTCAACATGTCTTGTGAGCTCTCCAGACCGCAACTAGCACAGTCATTCACTTAGAACCTTGACCATACACTAAATATGATAACCAAATAACTGGAATTACTACTATTAAGAACATGTTCCATTTACCATACTGAGCCATTTTTTTGACAGTAATAATTTTGGTACTGCGGTACTCCCAATTAGTTGATTGTCGGCCGAGCAGATGAGTAAAGGACTGTGCAAGCTGTTGTTGGTGTTGTGTGGAGGGGGCATACTGTGGGGTGAGGGTCCAGCCAACTAAACACTATGGAACAATTGGGATTCACAGGAAGTTTAGGGACTGTTGGGAAGGCATATTGGCAAAAGGAAAACACATGGGATGGGGGAATGTTGTTTTTTGACTACAGGGATTTTGAGATGGGTTGGAGGAAAAAGGTATGGGCACATGGTGGAAAGGGTATTTTCTTTTTAAAATATAGGTTTCATAGGTAGTATACTGAGCTGGTTAGACTTTCGTCCATTGTGCTCGCTAAAATGATTACCAATTGTCCAGTCTATATATCCTATCCAGGTTTCACTTAAAAGCTATCCATTGATGGACTGCTAACTACTTCCTTTAGGAGACCATTCCATCTGGCCACCACTCGCTGACTAAACCACTTTTTTATTTTCCATGCAGTTTTCCCCCCATTAGCTACCAAGCACTGGCTCTTGTGCTGTATTTTTGTTCTTTAAATGCCAACTCTAATCTTTCTCATAAGTCCAAATCATTTAATGACCTATATAGTAGACATAGGTCTCCTCTGCTTCTTCTATACTTCAATGGAAAAAGATCTAGTTCATCCAGTCTGTTACTGCAATCTCTATTGGCTATGCTCATTATAGAGAATGTAGCTTTTTCTTGCGCCCTTTCAATTTTTAAGATTTCCTTATGATGGTGTGGAGACCACAGCTGTGCTCCGTACTCCAAAATGGGCCTTACCAGTGACCTGTACAGGGGGACTATCACCTCACTGCTTCTACTTGCTACATATGGCAAGATGCAGTTTAACACCCCGTTAGCTTTTCTTTTTTTTGCAAATAACTATATTTTATTGAAAACAATACCATATACAACACATAAAACACATAGGGTAGGTTACAAACAATGCTTGATACTGAACAAACCCCAAACCTAAAAGCTAAACAAATCCCCCCAATACCCTCCCCCTTCCCTAACCCCCCACAGCTATCCAAACTTTGCAGTACTAATTCCTAACAGAGATTACAGACCTTAGAAAACAATGTGATTTAATTCCGACCTACAAATGCAGGGTAAGAAGGACAGAAACAAAGATAGAAAAGGAAAGTAGATGATAAAAGGAAAAAACATAAGATTAAGAAATCCACAAACAAGAAGGGAGGGACAGAAGGGGAAACAGAAAGAAGTGGTATAATAGATAGCCCCCCCTAACATCCGAATTTTCCTTGAGGTTTTGAAAAGTCGCCCCAGCATCCAAAAACTTACTTGATGCCTTACCCAACATAAAGGCTAGTCTTGCTGCATGAAGTGCATTCAAGAATTCTTCCCACCATTCCTGTATGAAGGTTCAACTGTCTCGCCATTAAGTGGGCGAGAATTAGCAACTTGCAACTGATGCAATCAATGCCAATTGGTGCTTTTGTACTTTGCTTGGGACTTACATACATCTCAAATATACAAGTTTCCAAATTAAAAAGGCTGAGAGATCAGTATACGGACCAGTCCATAGTCTAACTGACCCAAAAACTTTTGATTTTGGGACAAAACCAGAATTTATGGATTGTAGTTGCCAGTGGGTCGTTACAGTCTTTGCATGCAGGGGAACCCAAGCTACCAACCCGATATAATCTTGCCGGAGACAGGTATAAGTTATGTAGTAACTTAAACTGGATATCTCTTAACCTGTCTTGTTTAATTAAGAGATAAATGTCCTTCCAAATTTTTTCCCACACCCCCCCTCCGTCCAGTCCAAAGCCAAATTAATTACCCAATATAGAGGAACCTGGGAAGAGGTGGAATCACCCCATTCTAAAATATATTTATAGATTTTGGAAATCCTCTTACCTGATAAACTAAGTTCTCGTAGCTCATTAAATAAAACTCCTGCCCTACCGGAACACTGGCTCTTACCTAGAAAGGCCTTAATACTACTGTGGATTTGTAGCATTTTTAACGTGGAATAAGGCCTGACCCCAAATTTTAGGATCAGTGACGACAGTGGCAGCAACGAACCCCCAGAAAAAAAATTGGCAATGCGGATCTTAGGAGAGAAGGAAGGAAAAAATCTTGCAATCGGTCGTTTGTCGATTAGAAAATTGGGATTTCTCAATAAGGGTTAAGATAGATCAGAGAACTGGGGTATTTTTAATCTTGCACAAAGCTGATGCATGGCTCTAATGTCCCATCCTAAAGGGGTATCTCTAGCTATTTTAGGGACCTTAGCCCATGAAGTATATAAAAAGGATTCCAAGTCTAAATTAAGTTTCTTGGAAAAGGCTCGGTCAAGAGCAAGACCCGGTAAGGATACCCCAGAGTCACAAGCCCATAAAGCTGCTCTTGCAGCATGTATCGCTAAATAGTATGTGTAGAAGTCAGGTAGCTGTAGGCTGCCTTTCATAAGCGCACTGCATAGTTTGCTATAGGCCCTACGTGGGGGGGCTCCCCCCCACAAAAAGTCTTAACATAGCTTATTTAGGGGTTTAAAAAAGGACTTGGGGAGGTAAATATTTAAATTCGAAAGAGGGTAGAAAAGTTTAGGTAGAATCACCATTTTAACTGTATTGACTCTGCCTGAAAGGGTTAAAGGAAGCTTTGACCATCTATCCAAGTCATCTTTTATAGATTTTAATAACGGTTTAAGGTTTAAACTGACCATGTCCTCCAAGTTCCTAGAAACCCGAATGCCCAAATACAATAGAGCCTCAGATTGCCACTGCAACCCCAAAGAGAGACACCAGCTCTTAGAGAGGCTTAAAGAAAGTGGATATACCATAGTCTTAGATAGGTTTAGTTTGTACCCAGAAAATTCACTAAAGTTGGCAATGAACTTTAGTACTTACGGGAGTGAGATGACTGTATTTTGGACATGTAATAATAAATTGTTCACAAAGGCTGATAATTTGAATTCTGAGTCATCAATTTTTATCCCTTGGATTATTAGATCCGAGTTGATGGCTCTTATTAAGGGTTCAATGTAAAGATTAAATAAATAGGGGGATAAAGGACACCCTTGACGAGTTCCCCTCTTTAGGGGAAAAGCTTCCGAAATTAAATTGTTGCATTGAATTCTGGCTGATGGACAGTCATACAGAATTCGAACCAGATGAATAAATCTTTCCGGAATACCAAATTTGGTGAGGGTAGCAAACATAAATGACCATTCAACTCGATCGAAAGCTTTCTCTGCGTCTAGAGACCAGGGATGCTTCCACTACCTGGTTCGCTGCGCGAGATTATCAAAATAGCTTTCTAAAATGGTCAGCCGAGCGACCACTCCGAAGCCAGCCTGTTCTAGGTTTAATAACTCATGCCATACCCTTTTTAAGTCTAGAAGCCAAAATCTTAGCGAAGATCTTAACGCCCAGATTCAACAAGGATATTGGCCTGTAATTACTTACTAAATCCGGAGATTTACCTGGCTTGGGTAGGAGAATAATCCTGGCCTCAAATAAAGTTTTGTCATTAATCCCTTGATCAGCCCAGAATGAGAATAGCTGCCTCAACAGTGGAATGATATATTGTTTAAATGATTTAAAAAAAAGAGGCGTAAAACCATCCGGGCCTGGTGCTTTGTCCAATTTAAGCGAATCAATTGCTTGCTCTATTTCTTCATCGGAGATAGGGGCAATTAAAACCTGACCCGATATTTCCGACAGGCGAGGGAGGGGAGTACTTGTCAGGAACTCCTCCATCTTAACCATGTTTTGTGAAGAAAAGGGTTGACTCGAATATAATTTTTTATAAAATTCAACAAAGCCCCCTAGTATGCCTTCCGAAGTCGTAATTAAGTTATTAGAGACCGGGTGCCTCAAGGCTGCAACCCACCTAGCAGAAGCCTTCTGCTTTAATTGCCAAGCCAGCAATTTCCCCGCTTTGTTACCTTGACCTACGTAAAGAGCCCGAATTCTAGCGGCAGAGGACACCACCCTCTCCTGCAAGGTATTAGCATACCATGTTCTTAAAGTAATTAGCTCTTGCTCCTGACTTTCTGACCTTATGCTCTCATGAATATTTTCTAACGCACTAATTTTCTCCAGAGAACTATCCAGTTGTGATGCTTCCTTAGCCTTACGCTTAGATGCTAAGCATATTAACTCCCCCCTCCATACTGATTTGAGTGCTGCTCAGGTTTGATCTACAGCCTCGATAGAACCCCAGTTGGCTTCGATTGAAGTGGTCAAAAATTCCCTAAAGCGGGACACTGTACCAGAATCCTTTAATAAATTATTATTTAGTGACCAGGAGTATGATCTCGGAGGATTAAATAATGATGACCAGTGCATTTTTATCGGGGAATGATCGGAAATGACTCTGGGTAAAATCGCTGTTTCCGAAATTCCAGTTAAGCAATTCTTGCTTACCAAAAAATAGTCAATTCTTGAATATGATCTGTGAACCAGGGAAAAAAAAGTATAATCTCTAGAAGATGGATTAAATAACCTCCATGGATCTACTAAACCTAGGGAAGAAGTAAACTCCCCTAAGGCACTTTGAGCTGAAGAATAATGCGTCCCCCTATTCCAGGAACGATCCAGCTTGTTGGACTGGACTAAATTCCAGTCCCCCAATATGACTGGAACTTCTTTAAAAGAAGTCAGTATCAATGCCAACTGGACAAAAAAAGTTGGTGACTCCTGGTTAGGTCCATACACTGATCCCAATACCAAGTTAAGTCCGTTAAGTCTACCAAGGACAAATATATACCTGCCATTCTGGTCCAAAATTGTTTCCGAATGAATAAAAGGAACTCCCTGATGCATCAATATGGCCACCCCCGACTACTAGAGGAGAAGCCAGCTCCATAAACCTGATCAACCCACTTTTCTAGAAGTGGGTAACGATCCAAAGGACATGAGTTTCTTGTAAAAACACCACCGCGGGGTTGTAATGGGCCAAATGATTTAATACAACAAATTTTTCGCAGTTATCCTTCCCCCCCTTAATATTCCATGAGAGAATATTCAGCTCGTTAGCCATAGGTGGGTCCTGATCTTCCACAAAAAACTAGGATAGCTGTCCCCCTACTATCTAACTCCCTCCCGAAATTAAAAAAGTAAATACTATAAAACCCCTTTTCTATAAAAGAAAAATACATAGCCCCTCCAAAAGAATCCCTCGAACTAGCTCCCCAGGCCCGTAGCCCACTCCACTGCCAACGGTTCATGGCGCTATAGAGGCAGGGCCCCCTTAATAGGGTAGGGTAAATAAGATTATTAGTGCATATCTGCGCCTACCTATACCATTAAGAGAAAAAGGAAGGCTTTATATAAAGTAGATTAGATATATCTTGCTTTAGGCTGAGGAAAATAAAAAGTCTGAAGAACTGAAGGAAAAAGAAAAGCATCAATTCCTTGTGAAAGTGGAACAGGGTAGCAGCCAGAGAATACCGTAGCATTACTTAGCAACAAGGGACCAAAGCTGCATATACTAATATCTGTAATTTATAGAACCACAGCCTATAACTATGAAAACCCCAGAGCTATAGCACCCCTAAAGTAAAACCTTCAGCATTTAGTCACATCTTAACCATCAGCTCGTACCACCAAATAAACTTAATAAAACTAGCACTGCTTAGGGTTACAAAAAATATGGTATTGGTGGTAGATAATAAAAACTTAATATTAATGAGCTATTTGCTCCCTCTTGTGGTTAAAGGCTTGTAGTACACCTCCACAAACACTGTGAGGTAGGGCCAACTTAAGCTCAGAGGCCAGAATAATATAGAGAATATTTAGTAGGAGTCCTCCTTTAAGTCCACATGTCCATAAAAAGGAAGAAATAAAACCAAATATATTTGAACTCGCTCGCTCTAATCATATTGGTCCACAAGAGATAGTTCAAATAATAGAACACAAGCTCCCAAATCGTTGCCCTTTTAGCAGCCTTCATCTACCACTATTGAAAGCAAGTAACAGAGACTTTATTTTTGGCAAAAGTTCTGAAACAAAGTCTCTAAGCGGTTAAGGCTTCCTCAGCTGATTCATAGCGCTTGATCCCTCTTTAGATGAAACTTCCAACTGCGTAGCACAACATGACATGGTAGATCCCCATAGTTTTGAAGCAATAGGGCTTAAAAAGCTGACCGAGCCTGCCGTGATTTTCCACGTTAGGTCTGGGACCAGACGGAGCTTCTTGCCCTCCCACTGAAAAGCAGACAGCTTCCTTATTTCTCTCAGGATATGCTCACGGTCCAAGTAGTTTAATAACTTAAAGATAATGGGTCTCGGTGGGTCAGAGGGCGGAGGTTTTGCTCTCAATGCTCGGTGGCCCCTTTCAATGATATACTCAGGACCATTGGGAGAGGGACCAGCAGATTTTTTCAACAGCTTCTGCAAAAAGATAACGGTGTTAGGCCCCTCTTCTCCCTCAGGGAGGCCTAGAAGAACCAAATTATTACGCCTGCTCCTTCCTCTAAGTCATCGAGGTAGCTCCAACTTCTCCAGGCTCCGCTTGCATTCTCTGGTTGTAGGCCCGCTTTCTCCAAGGCTCTCTCAATTGTGAGAATCCTGGCTGGCGTCAAGTCACCCACAGGTAGCTGAGTTAGCGCCCGGCTTAATTTGGCTACATCTTCGATTAGTTTAAACAAGGCATCCTTTATCATTGTTAAGTCCTTGTAAATCTTGGTTGGGGTAATACCTTCAGGTTCGTTGGGTGGCGATTTGTTCAGCGGGTCATTGGCCTCGAGCACTTGGTCTGACGCTGTATTCTAAAAACGGCGATCAGCGAAAGAAGCCTTCTTGTGAAGTTCCAGATAGTAAGCGCACCAAAATAATTCAGAACTAGGCGTTGATCCCTTCGCTATTTACGCGGAATCACTCTTTCGAGAGGGAGACCCTAAAAGCTGCAGCTACTCCTCCATGCGCGTCACGTGACCCCCCGTTAGCTTTTCTGCATATAGTATTACAGTGTTCCTTAAAACTGAGGTTATCTGTGATCATTATGCCCAGATCTTTTTCCTGTTACCTTTTTTAAGGCAATGTTTCCTATCTTGTAAACCTGAGATGTATTATTAGCCCCTAGGTGCATTACTGTGCATTTCTTGGGATTAAGGGGAAGCTCGTACTTGCTGCACCATGTATGTATGTCTTCTAAAGCTTTCTGTAAGGCTTCATGATCTTCCTGGATCTTAGTTTCTAATCCCAGTCTGCAATCATCAGCAAATTTGGTGATCCATACCTATTATCTGTAACTTGTAATGATGTCACATAAATGTTAAACAAACAGGGTCCCAGAACGGAACCCTGTGGCACACCACTTGTCACCATATCCCAATCTGATACTACCCCTCTGATGTTAACCTTAAGTTTCCTGTTATAAAGCCATGAACGAATCCATGCTACTAAATTATCATGAATGCCCATATCATCCAAAGCTTGGATTAATTTGTCATGTGGTATTTTGTCAAATGCCTTCGTAAAATCCAATACCACCACATCCACCAGAATTCCTGAGTCTAAGCTCTTACTTACTGTATTGTAAAATTCCAGGGCATTTGTCTGACATGATCTCCCCTTAGTAAACCCATGTTGAGTGGTATATCTGCATTGTTCAGTGTCTATATAGTCTGTTAGGTGTTTTTTAATTATCCCCTCCAACTTTTTATGTAACACATTAGTGAGGCTTATGGGTCTGTAATTTTACATATTTTTTTTACCCCACCCTTGTACAGTGGAATCACATTTGCCTTCCTCCAGGATTCTGGCACCACGCCCTTGTCCAGAGAGTGCCGGAACAAATGGCTTATTGGCGGCGCTAGTTCCTCAGCCATTTCTTTCAACACTCTCGGATGTAGCCCCTCTGGTCCTGGTGATTTATTTGAATTTATTTAATCTTTTGCTAATTTCTTCTATTTTAATACTTATAGGGCATTTGGTTATTGTATGTTCTTTAGAATCTGTAGCTCTGTTATTTGTGCTAAATACTGAAGTGAAGTATGCATTTTGTATAGTTGCCATTTCCCTATTACAACTTGTTGTTTGTCCATCTAGACCTAAAAGTGGACCTATAGCATTCCCTGATTTTTTATTACTATTAATGTAAGCATAAAATGACTTGTAGTTGTCCTTTGTTTTTCCTTCAAGCATGACCTCATGTTGGGCTTTAGCCTTTCTTATTACCTTTTTTACATCTCTCTGCTTCTGTCTATATCTAAATAAATCCTTGCTGTTTTTATTCCAATGCAATTTTTTGAAAAGTTTATGCTTTTTCTTAATCATAGATTTTAATCTATAGTTTAACCAATGGGGGGGATATTTTCCCTTTATGGTATTTCCTCCTGGTTGGTACAAACTCGTTTGTGAGAGTTTTAATCTTGCCTTCAAATATACTCCACGTCTGGTCCATGTTTTTTGTCTGGGGGTCCAGAATAGGTGGGTGAGAGCACTGAAGGAATCAGCCACATTGGGAGTGGTATATTTTGACTATGAGGAGTCCTGGATAAGCAGGAGGTAGCATGGTTGAAGGGAACACAGAAGAAGAGGAGATTTTTTTTTTTAATATGAGGGTCAAGGATAGGAGGGACTAAGGAAATTTGGGAACAAAGAAGGCAGGGGGAAGATGTATTTTTTTTTTTACTACAAATGCTTGAGATGGGCAGGAGGAAATGGAGAGAGATTGGAGACCCAGGCAGAAAAGGGTATTTTCAAATTACAAAAGCATCAGCGTTGTGTATGAACCTGAACATTTTAGATTTTAAATCTGTACGCTCTATTAGTTATTTCCCATAAACCATCTTGTTTTACAAAGTTTTATTTCTCCTGCTTTAACTCCATTTTAGCATAAAAATTATTTCACCAAATGTTATATTTTCTAGGTTTTGGATCCAGCCAATAAGAATATACATGCCTGTTGTCAGATTCCTGGTTTACAACATGTCTAAGTACAGTATCATGACTAAGCTACAGTACAAGTCACTGAAAAAAAGCACAGATCAATACAGCTTTTTTTTTCAGGCAGCTGCTAAGCATTCAAGCAAGATCTTCATTAATTTATGGTATGGCACATAATCCAGGCAACAAACAAAAGTTTTTAAAGACCTTGAGAGGCCTAATAGTATGTCTCAGTCCCATGTGGGAGACCAGGGTTCAATAACAGCTCAAGTTCCCTTGTCTTGGGACAGTTGAGTCAAGGGAGCTTTATAGAGGCAGTACTTTCAGACTCCTGGGGGTAGGACAGAGCCTCTGCACAGTATTAAAGCCTCCTACAGAAGGCTGAGGGTGGCATTTGGCATTGCATATGACCACATGATACAGTATTCTGCTTTCCCCCAGATTGGCACAACATCAGATTGGCCTACAGAGTTCAGTGGTAGGAGGGTTAAAATGTGAAAAAAATCCCCAATTGGAGTATGACACCAGAATACTCAGACCCACATACGAACATATGAATTTGCCAGCAGAAACAGGCCATAACAGTCTATCAAGCGTGCTTGAGTGTGCAGCTCAAATTAGTTCCTTGGAGCTCCCCCCCCCCCACTCCATCTGTAGTCCACTATCCCTCCCCTAGTACCATCCCCCTTCCCCATCCCTGGAACACCCAGCCTAATTTTCTTCTTCACCCTATCGCATCCCCCCTTGAAACTAGCCACTGTAATTACTACGACCACCTCCTCAGGCAACTCATTCCACCCCGACAGCACCCTTTCAGTGAAAAGGTTCCTCCTCATTTCCTTCTTAAATCTTCCACCCACCAGCTTCAGGCTGTGCCCCTTGTTGTACCCTCCTTCCTTAAGTTAAAAATGCCCTCTGATCTTACCATTTATCCCTTTAAGTTCTCTATCATGTCCCCCCCCTCTCTCCTATCCTCCAGGGAGTACACGTTTAGCTCACTCAGCCTCTTCTCATATGTTTTGTCCCCCATACCCTGGATCATCCTGCTTATCCTGCTCTGGACCCCCTGCAGTTGTTTGATATCCTTTTTCAGATATGGGCACCAGAACTGTACACAGTATTCCAGGTGTGGCCTCACCAGTGACCTGCACAGTGGTAAGATGACTTCCTCCCTCCTAAAGGTTATTCCCCTGGTGATGCAGCTTAGCATTTTATTTGCTTTGGCTGCTGCCTTTCAGCACTTTGCTGAGTGTTTCATGTCTCCTCTGACCATCACTACGAGGCCCCTTTCCTACTCTAAGACTGCCCACCTGTATTCCACCCACCCAGTAGCTGGCTCCTGGGTTCCTGGCACCCAGGTGCATGACCTTGCATTTCTTGGCATTGAAACCCAACTGCCAGATGCCGGCCATTTCTCCAGCCTAGCCAGATCCTCCCTTAATTCCTGTCTCCCCTACTCTGTGTCCACCCTCCCACAGAGCTTGGTATCATCCATAAAGAGGCAGATCTTACTTTTGACACCCTCTGCTATGTCACCAATAAAGATGTTGAACAGCATAGGTCCAAGTACTGAGCCCTGTGGGACCCAGCTGGTTACAGGCCAAGGTTTGGATAGTCCCCCTTACACCACCACCACCACCACCACTCTCTGACTCCTATCCTGCAGCCAGTCCTTGACCCACCCCAGCAGTTTGTCCCCTATTCCCATGTCTCTCAGCTTGCTGACCAGCCTCCCATGTGGCACTAAATTGAATGCCTTGCTGAAGTCTAGGTACAGGACATCCAGCACCTATCCACTGTCCAAAGACCTTAACCCAGTTGAAGAAGTTGATCATGCTGGTTTGACAAGATCTCCCCCCTGAAAAACCCATGCTTCCTGTCATCCTGGAGACCATTATCCTCAAGGAAGGACACCAGTCTTTCCTTTAGAATGGTCTCCATTATCTTCCCCACTATGGAGGTCAGGCTAACCGGCCTGTAGTTACCCGAATTGTCCCTGGGACCACTCTTGTGGAGTGGAACCACATGAGCTGTTCTCCAGTCCTGTGGAACACACCTCTCCTCCAGCAAGGGGTTAAACAGGTCCATCAGCAGGGTTGCTAGTACCCCCGCTAACTCCCTCAGGACTCTCAGGTGTAACCCATCTGGTCCACCTGCTTTTTCCACCCTCAGTTCACTTAGCCCCCTTAAGACCCTGTCCACCCTAATCTCCCCTTCATAGTCCATCCACCCACCCAGGCTCCCCCTTCCTCCTCTGTGGTATGGGCCCTTCTGCTTCCTTAGTGAAGAGAGAGCAAAGGCATTCATTTAAAGCCCCCACTTGATCTTCCCCCTTTCCTGCCCATCATCCTTCCCTCTTAATCCTTACAATCCCATCCCCTCTGCTTCTTTTCTCCCTAATGTATTGAAGAAAATCCTTCTCCCCTTCCTTAATCCCCTGTGCTAGTCTTAGCTCCTTATCTACCTTGGCTGCCCTGACCTCCCTCCCTGCTCTCCAAGATTTCTCTCCTTATACCTCTCTCTCCTCCTTCAGGGTATGCTTGTACTTCAAGAAGGCCTCCCACTTTGCTTTCACCTTCTCGGCCACTCCTCTGCTATATCAGCTGGATCTCCAGCACCTGGCATTCTTTTTATGCATCTTAATGCAGGTGTTGGTGGCCTCTATTAACCCCTTCTTGATGACTTCCCATTTCTGCTCCGCATCCATCTGCAGCTTGAGCTTTGCCAGGTGCTACTTCAGCATGTCATCCATTCTAGTGAAGTCTGCCTTCCTGAAATCCACCACCCTCATTTTTGCTTTGGCTGCATCCCTCCCCATGTTAATGTAAAACCACGCTATGCGGTGGTCACTGCTTGCAAGGGAACCCCTCACATCAACTCCCTGGACATGCTCCCCATCCAAAAGCACCAGGTCTAGTATGAGCCCCTCCCTTGTTGGCACTGTGACTCCCTGTGTCAGGAAACACTCCTGGATAGCATCCAGGAGGACCTGTTCCCTTCCACAAGAAGTAGCCGGGGTGCCCCAGTCAAAATCTGGCTGACTGAAGTTGCCTAGGATAATAATATGTTCTCTCCCTCCTGCCATCCTAATCTGTTCCCCCAGCTCCCAGTCCAGGACTATGCCCTGTGCTGGTGGCCTGTACATCACTCCCACCCAAATCTGTGTCCCAGTTGTGTTCTGTAGCACTACCCATAGAGCTTTGGTTGCCTTCCCCCCGTGCACATTATCTCATCCCTTATGTACAGCGCTACTCCACTCCCTCTCTCCCCTCATCCTTTTGATGCAATTGGTACCCAGGGATCTCGCTGTCCCAGTCATGGTACTGTGTTGCCTATGTCTCTGTGATGGCAGCTATGTCTACCTCCCCTTCTGCCATCAGTGCCTGTAGGTCTACTGTCTTGTTTGCCAGACTCCTGGCATTCAAGGAGACCACTTTCCATCTCAACCCCTGCTCCACTTTTCCCTATTTCCTTTTTGTCTCACTTTCCCCTTGTCTCTGCTATCCTCTCACCTTGCTCTCTCCCCTCCATTAGGTTCCTGGGGAAGGGGGAGGGGGAGGTCTGGTGGCACCTCTGGCATTTCTCTCCCATTCCTCTTCACTCTGATCACAATATAAAGCCCCAGCCTGACACAGGCATTGGTGGAGTACTCCCTCAGGGTCCACCATGCAGGGGGATATCTGATGGGATGTGATGCATTGTGAAGTTTATAAAGAACTTGGGAACAGTAACCATAAATGCAGGAGAAAGTGAACATCTCAGTAGGGGAAGGATAAACCATAAATAAAAAAAAAAAATCTCTGGGTTCAGGTCATGTCCTGAGCCCATCACGTAAGGTGACATGAGGACTGCTGACCTTTTGTTATGTGACTTCCTCAGAGCAGATTGGTTTCTTATCAGGATTATGTGCCATAGCTTGAAGAAATAAAATGCCTGTTGAACTCAGCTAACAGCTGTCTGAATTAAAAGCTTTGCTATCAAGCACTGTAAGTAATGATTCTGTCTTGATCTGATATCCCTTCTGTACCTGCTGGCCTGATATTCTGACAATGAAGGCTGCTGAGTTGAACTAGTTTTCATTCCATTTGTGAGCACTCAGTTTGTGTATCACAATTAATTGACTTGTACTATTGTTTATTCTATATTCTATCAGTTCATTTAAGGTGTCTTTTAGAAAACAACTATTTGGCAGGATGATGAGGTGGGAGCACCTGGAAACATCAATCATATTAAAGAAAGGTCACTTGACTTCATGTTTAATACATTTCGTGCAATTCTGGATAATATTGCACCGATTTGTAAGGGTAGGGGTGGAATAGGTAGGCATGCTTAATAAATGTGCTGGAATTTTAGGAAATACTATTGTCAAGTGTGGGTGAGGTATAAGTGGAAATTTATAACACATTTGCTGGAATTTTAAGGGACATTATTGTCCTAGTATGTGAGGGTTGTGGTGGCACGGGTGGGCTTGCTTAACAAATGTGTTGGGAATTTAGGAGATATCATTGCTGTGATGCCCAGGTGTAGGTGAGGTATGAGCTGACATGCGTAACAAATTTACTGGAATTTAGGAGACATCATTGCTCAGGTGCTCAAGGGTAGGGGAGGCATGGGTAGGAATACTTAAATTTGTTGTATTTTAAAAGATATCATTGCAATGGTGTGTGAGGGGAAGGGAGGCATGGGTATACATGCTTTTGTAGATGGAAAACTTCCACATCAGAAGTTAACAGCCAAAGTGCAGAACATCATGAAATATAGTATGAAAGAAATATGGCAGATGACATAAAAAAAATGATCCAGAGGGTAAGTACAAAATAACAGCCACAAACAGGAGCTTTTCAAAATGAATGAAGAGCCTTAGTGGGGCAATGCAGAGATCAGTGTTTCAGGCACATGAATTGGAACTGCAGGGTCCCCAGAAGCCAGCAAGCTGAAATGTGACACAAACTGTGGCTTGAATAATTGAACATGCTTGAAGGACAGTTTATGCCTTATGGGTTCAGGGTGATTCTGTGTGATTTTTGCAGCCATTCTTGGTCCCAGAATCTTCCTTTATGGCCAAAGTTGTTAGTTTCATATCTTTCTTTTGCAATCTCCTCATAGGTTAAACAGCAAATGGCACCTCTAAAACAACTAATGAGAAACACATTTTCACAAAAATATAGCATATAACATACAATAAATATTTTAATTTCCATCTTGTTTACTATCCTTAAGGACAGTTACATAAAAACTGGGCTGCTGCTGCACCTAAGTATTCTCAAACAAAACAACCTGCCCCACTGCTCATTCCCTTCTTGAATGCATACTCTTTTCTTTATGGCATCACATTTGCTGCTGAGGAAATTATTGTGATGTCACAACCAGAGGATTATGACTTCAGTAGAGAAATAAGCAGCCATGACAGATGAAACCTAAGAAGCAAAAAGCATTTTTACATTGCAATATACTAACATACTATTTGCCAGCAGATTAGGCCTTACGGTCTATCGAGTTTGCTCGAACCTTAGATCCTTAGTTGGGTGCCGAGGCCCTCCCATCCCTTGTGCTCCAGAAACCCCTATCATCCATCCCCACCCCCCTGGGACAGGCCATCATCTGATACATCCACTTTCTGTGTCTGTCCCACCCTCTCTTGAAGCCCTCCACTGTGGATCTCTGAATCAGCTCGCCAGGCAGTGCATTCCAAGGGTCCACCACCCTCTCAGTGAAAAACCTCCTCCTCTTTTCCCCTCACCCTTCCACCTTCCAACTTCAAACCATGCCCTCTGGTGATACCTCCCTGCTTTAGTCTAAAGATCCCCTCCATGTTTACCCTATTTATTCCCTTGAGGTACTTGAAGACCTCAATCATGTCCCCTCTCTCCTCTCCTCCAATGAAAACAGGCAGAGCTCCTCAAGTCTGTCCTCATACGTCAAATCCCCTAGCCCTCGTATCATCTTAGTTGCCCTCATCTGTACCCTCTCCAGGAGCTGTAAGTCCCTCTTCAAGTGTGGTCTCCAGTACTGTACACAGTACTCAAGGTGTGGTCGAACCAGTCCATTGTATAGCGGCAGAATCACTTCCTTGCTCCTAGAGGTGATTCCCCTTACGATGCATCCCAACATCCTGTTTGCCTTGCTAGCCGGTCTTCTGCACTGCTCAGAGTTATTCATACATGCATCCACCATGACCCCTAGGTCTTTTTCCCCTATTGAAGCCTCCAGTACCTCCCCTCCCAGGGTGTACCTGTGTTTAGGGTTTCCCCGACCAAGATGCAACACCTTGCACTTGGTGATATTGAAATTTAATTTCCATGTGTGAGCCCAGCTTTCCAGGGTGTCCAGGTCCCCTTGCAGGGCCAACCTCCCTTCTTCTCCCACAACTACTGCTCCCATCTTGGAGTCATCCGCGAAGAGACTCATTTCACACCATATACCCTCCCTGATGTCCGATATGTATGCATTAACCAGGATCGGACCCAGGACCGAGCCCTGTGATACCCCACTACCAACCTCTCTAGGGTTCAAGAGCTCCCCACAGACCACTACTCTCTGGGTGCATCCAGCTAGCCAGTTTTCAATCCATCTGACCATCAAAGGGCCTACTCCTAACCCCATCAGTTTCTCCACCAGACCATTGTGGGGGACAGAGTCAAACGCCTTGCTGAAGTCCAAGTATAATACATCCACTGGCTTTCCCCTGTCCAGTTCTGATGTTACCCATTCGTAGAACTCCACAAGATTGGTTTGACATGATCTACCTGGCACAAACCCATGTTGCTGACTATCCAGACCTCCCACCTCCTCCAAGTACAACCCCAATCGTTCCTTTAGTATACTCTCCATTAATTTTCCCACCACCGAGGTCAAACTGATGGGTCTATAGTTACCTGGTACTTCCCTTGACCCCTCTTTATGGATTGGCACCACATGTGCCTCTCGTCAATCCCTAGGTACCCTCCCTGTCTCAAGTGACCTGTCGAAGAGCTCCGCCAGGGGTGCAGCCAGTATGTCCGTCAATTCCCATAGTACTCTCGGATGAATGTCATCCGGCCCAGGAGATTTGTCTTTCTTTAGGGCCTTGAGGGCTAACCACACCCTTTTGGCGGAGATAGCGTCATCCGTCCCCTCCACCTTACTGGCCTTTCTATCCTTATCCAGATGTGACACCTCTGGGGTACCTCTCCCTCCCTCTTGCTCCATTTCTGTTGCTCCCCTGATCCCACTCACTGCCACTTCTATCCCCTTCGTGCCTTGCTTTGTAGATATCCCATCCCCCTCCCTAGTGAACACAGAGGCAAAGTACTCGTTAAATACCTCTGCCTGGTCCCTCACCTCTTCCACCCACCCTCCTTCTGATCTCCAATCTGCTGAGATGACGCCTTAGTTTTCTCCGCTCCCCAATGTACTGGAAGAACCCCTTTCCCTCCATGTATCCTCTGTGCCAGCAGCTGCTTTTACTGGACTTTGCTCTCCTCACCATACGGGTGACTTTTCTAGATGCAAGATGGTACATTTCCTTATCCCTACCCCTCTTGTTGTTTTATATTTTTGTAGGCCCTTCTTTTCTCTGACTGCTACCTGTACCCTCACTGGACCACCAGCATGGTTTTATGACCTTGCTCCCACGTTTCAACTTAAGCGCAGATCCCGGATTGCCTCATGTAGTCCCGTTTATGACCTCCATCTCCTTTCCACACTTGTCATTGATGTAATCCTTCAAGTGATCCTTGAGAATATTTCCCATGCCACAAAGTCTGCCCCCTGAGTCCACTGCCAGTGTCCTAGATCTCACCCCCTCCCCCATGCTTATTTGAAACCAGACAGTATTGTGGTCGCTCCCAGTCAGGGGGTCCTGTACAACCAGGTCCCTTACCAGATCCCCATCTGCCAGAACCACGTCCAGGACATGCCCCTCCCTTGTGGGCTCCATCACATGCTGTGTTAAGAACACATCCTGGAAGCCGCCCAGCAGCCTCTGCTCCTTGGCCACCTTAGAGGACATGGTTCCCCAGTTTGTACCTGGCATATTAAGGTCCCCCATCAACACCACTCCTTCCCCTTTTGGTCCACACTGGGCAATGATGTTGTCCAGCAAACCATCCTCTAGAATATCACTCATCCTGGGGGCCTATATACTACACCCAGCTTGACCTTATCTCCTGCTGGGGATCGTAAGGTGACCCATAAGGCCTCCATGTTTCCCTCTGCCTCTTCTACCCTAGCAATTTCTATGTCATCTCTAATGAACATAGCCACTCCACCCCCTCTGCCCTCCTTTCTATCCTTCCTAAGCATAGTGTACCCACGCACGTTTATGTCCCAATCATGATTTTGTTGTTACGTCTCTGTGACCACCTCCACCCCGAACAGCATGGCCTGGAACTCTGGCAACTTGTTTCCCAAGCTCCTGGAATTTACTAACACCAACCCCAACCCCTTATCCCTATCTTTGGTTATAAAGCACAAGTGACAGAGAAACACAAGAAGCTTTGCTGATTCACCAGTTAGGGTTCAGATTAAGGCAACACAAGTATGAAAATGTGGTGTTAGAGTTCCTAGCCCCACCCTGTAGGCAGCAAAAGGAAAAAAACATTACAGTTTCACCTCTCCTGAGTCTTCACAAACCAGGACTGGGTGTTCCTTGGGGTTGTCAGTTCTATTCTTGGGGTGACATCATGAAAAAAAGATTCCTTCATATGAAAAAAGAATCTGAAAACAACCTAAGTCCAAATTCTTTTTCCATTTTTTTTTTATTTATTTAAAGTAATCAAATATATACTGTACCTTTAAGCATAAATGCTCATTTACAGAGGTTCCACATCAGTTAAAGTGGTACAACAAATCTGGACATACAGGCACTATTGGATTCAGGTTATAACAGTCAAACAGGCAAAACAAGAGAGGCAGCCAGTGACGACTTTTTAATCACATACAAGACAAGACATAGCAGCCTGCTATAGTGAGTGGGTTACAAAGTTAGACAAGGGGAGATAGCAGGAGCTTGCCAGAGGGATGAGAATGTTAGGTGGGATGGGAGGTGCAATTGTTAGCAACAGCTACAAGAGCCAAGTGTGAGTGATTTCAGTAGTTCTTTTTTGAACTGTCAAATTTTTGAGATTTCCTGAAGTGGCATACTCAGAGCATTTGGCCACTAAGGGGCCATTGTTATGCAAGAACATTTGGCCAAGCTAGTTCTGCAGAGCAGGACAGGGAGCTTGCCGAGGGACAAGCTCCTGGTGGCATAAGTATTTCAGAAGAGGGTTAGGAGCTTTGGTATCCCAGGAGAGGTGATTCCCAGGAGTGATTTTTGCTCCCATCAGACAGGTCTGATACTTTAACCTGTTGGTAAGGGGTAGCCAGTTAGTGAGGGTATAAAGTGTACAGGTGTGGGTGGTTTTGGCGGCTCCAGTGACGAAGTGACATGCTTTGTTCAGCACCATCTTGACCCTGTTTAGGATGGTTTCTGGGGCAGCCTCATAGACCAGGATGTCATAATCAATCATAGGGAGGATGGAGCTAGTGACTGCCACTCATTTGGCTTCGCTGGTAAGGTTATGCCTCAACCTATAGAGTGCCCCAAGTTTCCTGTTGATATTGCAAACCAGCTGTTCAATGTGGTGTCTGAAGTTGAGTGACTGATCTATCATGACGTCCAGGTATTTAATATGTGCAAACCTGGCCTAGGGCTGCACCCTTCACATTGAGAATGGCTAGCTGGGGGACCTTGTTTCTTTTCTGTGCACTGGTTAAAAGCATTGTCTTTGTCTTTTTGTAGTTTAGTAACAGCTTGTTCTGTTGGAACCATTGCTCAAGTGATACAAAATTATGTTGTAGGTTCACATATGAGGGCCTCTTGGCTAGGTCCACTAGCACTGATGATTGTTTTATCTGCATAGAGTAGTACCGATGAGGTGAGGCAAGCTGACGGGAGGGTGTTGACAAAGAGGCTGAAGAGTAGGGGATCCAATACAAAGCCCTGTGGTACCCCTCATCCTTTTTTGTATGAACAAAAACAGCTCACAAAAAATGACTCCTTCATACAAAAAAAAAAAAGAATCGGGACTTAGGTTTTTTTTCATATTCTTTTTTTGTATGAAGGGATCCTTTTTTCATGAGATTTTTTCGTTCATAGGAAAAAGGATGCCTTCATACAATAAAAGAATTTGGACCTAGTTTTTTTTTCAGATTCTTATTTCATATGAAGGGATGCTTTTTCATGAGGTTGTTTCATTCATATGAAAAAGGATGCCTTCATACGGAAAAAGAATCTGAAAAAAAAAAGTCCAAATGCATGTTTTCTTTGGTCACCCCATGGGGAAGATGGCCATCATACTGGGCATTCCATCAAGCCTGCTCTAAATGAGCTGTCATATTTTTTCTGTGCCTTTTTGATATGTTTTAGTGTTTTCTTTAGTGTAGGGATGCTAGTGGTAGTTAGGTTTCATAGTCTTACAGTTCTACAGTGAGTTCATTTTTGTACACCAAGCTGTTTTATATTGACTATTTATTTTATGCTGTATTTCACTCATCTCATTCATCTGTATCCTGTGAGGGAGCTTTGTTTAGAACCCACCCCTTGAACAACTGACTTTTTATTATCATAGTGGTTTACTTTTTGTGGTGCTGTGGAGCTGTGGGGTTGGAGGAGCTATACAGCCAAGCCGATGATAACTACGAGCTGTTTACTATTTGAACTTACTGAATCAGAGTCTGTTCTGGGAAGCGGACTTAAGGTGGTAATCTCTTAAGGTGTCCATCTCGAGGAGCAGAGGCTGATGTGACTGACGACTTAGCTTAGCTGGTAGTCAAACCCTGAGCATATTGTCAGCCTTGCTGTCCCAAGGATAATTGTTTTACCACACTGTGTGGTGGCATCTGTGACTGTGACTGGTGATTCCTGGGTTCTACCATTGTGCAGAACAAAGACTGTGCTAAACGGCTGCTACCGGGTTTTTCCTGGCAGCGGGTCCTGTAATGCTCCCTCCCCCCCAACACCATCATTTTAGCCACTTTTGGGACACCTCACTTCCTGCATTTCATGAATCCATGAACTTGACTCCTGCATTCTACCAACTCTGCATCACAGTTCAACGAGGTTAGTGGGTAGTGCTAGTACCTGCATTTATTTTTCCATGCTGTCAACTTAGACTGCCATATCACACAGCAGCTGTGAGAGGGCTGCTGGTGGGATAAAATTCATTTGCTTACTGGAATTTCTCTGGTGAGAGCAGAGTTACTATAATACTACAACTATCTCTGTTCTTTGGACATTTTATTTATTTCCCCCTCTTTCTTTGTATCTACCGGCATAATACACCTCATTTTGCTCACTTGGACTCCTTTGATGAGAGCAGACATTTTAACAACTACCTCAGTTTTCTGGGCATTTTCAGTTATCTCCTCTTCACTCCTTGGAACTGCTAGACCACATAACAAGCTGTGGGAGGGCTGTTTCTGGGGCAAGATTCAACTGCTTCTTTTGTTTTTCTGTGGTGAGAGCAGAGAGTGAAACTGTTTCACTTTTAAAGGACACTTTGCGAACAATAACCTCAGCTACAGCTGGATTTTTACTTACTACTCGCTCCCTAATTTGTTTGCTGCTAAGTTTTTACACATTTAGTTGGAATCCATCTGGGTATGAATGTGTTTATTGATACAGCTAATTAGTGTGACTGGTGGATGAATGATGGGGTTATTTTTTTTTTTTTTATTGCAGAATTTTAATATGGGATTCTGGTGTGGGTAATTTGTTTTGTTTTAAGTGGTTGGTTTTACTTTCTTTATTGGGCCATTCAAACTGAATGTACAGTGAAGTATATCACCAGAGACACAAGGGCATTGCAGGATGATTCTGGTCCTATCGCAGGCTCCTCACTCTCAATCATGGCACACATGCACTAAGCCGTACTTGGGACTTCACTTCAAGGAGGCCTGGGGATCCCTTGCTGATGCACCTTATCCATTTGTGGAGAGCCATGAGGGTGACTGATGAATGCAAGTCCCAGAGAAGATGGGTGATAATGGGAATGGGTGGGAGTAGCAGAAAGAGGCAGGTCGAAGTGATGAAGGGGCATTAAGAAAAATGAAAACACACCACATACAGCATGTGGCCAAGAAGAACCCCATGAATTTTGTCTTAAAATATCTCTGTTTAGAGCCAACCTTTTCCTCCTCAATGTGTCCTGAAGGAGGTAGCCATTTCTTCCACAAACTGGAAGACCTTTGAAAATTCAGATCCAGGTGTCATCTACTGAATGAGTCGCTCAGGCCCAGATTAATCTGTTCACAAGTGATTCAGTTCCATAACTGCCTGCACATTGTCTAGCAATCAATTACAACATTAGAGGGTTATATAAGACCTATTAGATGTTTGGGAAAAGCTACTAGTCTAACGAATGGACTTTTTAAATACAGCCTTTGGCAGTTGCAGATTCCACAAAGATGAGTAGACAGCCCATTCATTCAAAAACAGCTAATCGCACCTGTTTTAACACTGTTTTTCTTCACAACCAAACATATGAGGATATAACTAAAAATGTGATGGACTCATTTTAACAAACTGACCTTACAAATTAAGCTGTTTCCTCCAAGCTTACTGTATTCCTCTTGTTTTGCTTTATGGAAGGCAAACTTACACCACAAAACTTCATCTCCTTGCTACTTGTAATCACCAAGTACTTGATGTTTTTAGATAACCATCCATAATCCAGGAATGCTTATGAACAAAACATAGAATATCCATGGAAAGCCTTGGGCTGAGGATAATAAAGCAGCACAGAAAATAGCTTATCTGATACAAAAATGTGAAACATGCATTTTGTGCTCTAGTATCAAATGTTTTCATGCCAAATAATATCAACTGATAAAAACTCATTATTTAAAAAGGAGCAGACTTTATTCTGGGGGAGTCGCAGCCCACCAGGCATCAACTTTCACAGCAAATAAATCTATATGACAACAGCGTAGGTGTGTGCATGTGCATGTGTTGATGCGCTTCTTTATGGTGTAGTGACAGCTACGACCACTAGATGGCATAGAGGAGTAACAGAACAATAGAACAGGAAACAGAAAGTGCTGACAAGAGTTTGAAGTTGGCACTGACAACTGGATGAATTACAACTGTCCTGTATCAGTTGCAAGCAAAGTTTCAGGATAAGGACCGAGGACTCATACTACTAAGTATCATACTAAACATGGTAAGATGCTAGGAGGCTTTTTGAGCCCATAATTGCACCTGTGAAGTTAATTATAGTAGCTAAATTTAAACCCAGATATAATAAGGCTGTTGAGACGACATTTGAATTCAGCTTTTGTCCTGCTCACAATTACATCAACTGGGAGTGTATTCCAGGGGTTTATAATTTTTTGAGTAAAGAAATATTTATGAGCTACATACTTAAACCTTTTCCTAGTGAGCTGGAGTGGATGGCCTCTGGTGTTGAGTGGATTGTTTTTAAATTCAAATCCCAACTCAGACAGTAGATAAGTGTCGTGCACAAGATCAAACATAAAAATAAGATCTTCCCTAAAGTGATGAGCTGTCAGAGGCATTAGATTAAATAGTTGGATTCTGTTTTCATACGAGTCATTATACAATCCAGATATTTGCTTTGTATACTTTCTCTGGACCCTTTCCAGAAGTGTTATTTCCATTTTTTTATAAGGGGACCAAAGTTGGGAGGCATATTCTAGGTGAGGTCATGCGTGAGCCTATAAAGTGGCATCATCACATTTTTATCCCTTGATCTGATGTTTCTTTTTATGGACCATATTACATGGTTGGCTCTGTTAATAGCTTCATGTACCCCTTTTGAGTGGCCTAGATCTTCAGATATGTATACCCCTAGATCTCTCTCATCTGTGGTCATGCTCAGATTATAAAGACCAATGGAGTATTCTGTAAAAGATTCAGGTGACCTAGGTGCAGGACTTTACACTTGCTATTATTTATTTTCATCCCTCAATCTGTTACCCATTGTGATATTTTATTAAGATCATTTTGGGTAATTTGGGATTGTTCAATTGTACTACAAGGACCTCCTATTTTTACATCATCAGTGTATTTGATTATGGGTGATAGACAGTTGTTAGTTAGGTCAGAAATAAACACCTGAAATAAACAGGGGCCCAGTACAGAGCTGGGGGGGGGGGGACACCACTACCAACCATACCTACATCTGACAGTTGCCCTGTTATTAGTACTCTCTGTGATCTGTTGCTAAGCTAGTTTACAATCCAGTTTATAATGTTTTTATTAATATTTGTTTTGTGTAATTTGGTAACTAAAGCATTATGAGGCATAACATCGAAAGCCTTACTGAAGTCGATAAATATAATGTCATATGGTGTATGATTATCCAGCTGAGAACTGACTTCTTCATAAAAACACATTAGGTTTGTAAGGCAACACCTCCCTTTTCTAAACCCATGCTGTTTTGGGTCTATTATATCTAGAACTTGGCTAATTATTCCATACGCTACTAGACTAAAAGAAACTGGTTTATTCTCACTCAGACAAAGAAGGGAAAGAGGTGATCTTTATTGCTATATAAACTGCTACATTCCCAGGAATTAAGAAACCAATGTAATTTTGTGTTTAGTAATTCACAAAATAGTTTAAGGACACACGACAGAAAGCTAGTTGTCCCAAAGTCAGTAACATCCAAAAGAGAACTTCTTTACAGTCAGAGGTATTAAAGCGTGGAATGGCTTACCCTAAGGAGGCAGTAGAGGCTAAAAGTTTTCTGGAATTTAAAAACATATTAGATAGAAATATCTATTCAAAATAAATATGGCTTCAGTACAACCCACATGTGTGGGGGGGTGATCAATGATGGGCCTTGTTGCCCCCTTTTGTCCCATCTTCCAAGGAGTAATCCAAGTAGTAGTAATTATATCCTTACTAATGCTTTACAACAACTTACAAATAGACAAGGTGAGACTGTTAGGCCTGTAATTCTCCCAATTGTTTTTGGTCCCGTTTTGTGTATTGGTATAAAGTGTGCCGATTTTCATGTTGAGGGCACAAAATTGTTGTTAACACACCCCTCAAATAGTAATATTAGTGGGTGAGACCATCAGCAAGTAAGTATAGGAGATAGCCTGCAATATCATCAGGACCAGGACATATCTTACCTTTGGGGGATAGTAATCTGTGTATAGATTCGTCAGTAAGGTTTATAAATTCATCCTTATCATGGGTGACCCCCAAATTGGTAGATTTAGACTGATCAAAAATTTCACAAAATTTGATGTTGAGAGTATTGACCATTTCTTTAGGTTTATATACCAATTTGTTATTTATTAGAAGTCCAATCTGACATATAGGTTTTTTAGTAAGTTTATATATGAATAGAAATGTTTACTGTTTGTTTTATTAGCAGTCCTTGCTAGATTATGTTCCTATTTTGCTTTAGCATTTTTAATTTTTATTTTACATTTTTTTTTTTAGTTTTAACACATAAGGCCTAGTTTTCTGGTGTACGGGATTTTAAATAAGTTTAATATTTTTGGTTTTTATGTTTTAGAAGTCTGTGTATAGTCTTGTCAGGCCATTTAGGGCTATGTTTTTGACTACTATTTTTATTTCTGAATGAATATATTTATCACTCCATGAGATAATGGTCTGGTGTAAAAACTCCCAGGCCTCCTTTATTGTTTTTTTTTTTAGAAAAAATATCATCCCAGTTTATGGAAACCAGTTTTGAATTTATTAGGTAGAAGTCTACTACTTCATAAAGATATGTCTTAGTAGTACTAAAGCTATAGGTATGGCTGGTAAGTAAAGAAAAAAGAATAGAATCATTGTCACTATTTCCAATTGGGGTTTGAACAGACACATTATTAATCACCAATAGGTCAATGTGAATCACTAGATTCAGTATTCACTCACCCCTGATAGGACTAAGTCTGCATTGATTTCAATGATACTGTAGGCAAGTGACCAAAAATTTTTTGCCGCTGCTTGATGATGCAGTTGGATATTTCCATGAGATGTTCTCGATACTGAAATCATCCTTGCATATTATATTACCAAGCTCACTTGCCAATTCAATTTCTTTAAAAATAGCATCAGAATTTTCTGATGTAGAACTGGGAGGGCGACAGCAAATACCTAATATGATATGTTCTAAATTATCTAAGAGGGGTTTGATCCAGATGGATTCAGTAGTATAGTCAGTCTGTTCTCTTTTGTTGGATACAGTATAGTGATGATTTTGAGGTTGTTGTTTACAAATAATGCCATCCCCCCCCATACCTTTACGTATACCTCTGTTAAGTTTGTACAATACAAAACTGGGCAATATGGGGTCCCATGATGCTTTTCCATTACCCCAGGTTTCGATGATAGTGATAATATTGATGTGCTCTTGACTTATTTTTATTTTTAGTTGATCTAGTTTGTTATTAAGACATCTGGCATTAAAATAGAGAAAATTTATCTTGGTGTTAGTACATTTAGTTTTGTAAATTCCAGAATAGTTAAGAGAGGTAGGCATGCCCTGCCTCTCCCCAGTGTATTTAGTTTAAACATTTATTTATTGCAGATAATATTCGTTTACTCAGGAGTGAGCTACCCCACCTGCGTAAGTGTAGTCCATCACCACAAAATAATGCTATCCTATCAGAGAATTCCTCCCAATGGGTGATACATGTAATGTCTTGCTTAAGACACCATCTTTTTTAGTCAATCATTAAGGTGTTTAATTTCTTGATTCAGCTCACAGGAAGCTCTGGGTACGGGTAGAAACATAGAAACATAGATTTTGATGGCAGATAAGGACCGCTTGGCCCACCCAGTCTGCCCATTTCCCTACCTATTGGATAAGCTGCAGATCCTAGTTAACCAGCAGCCTACTTCTTGCTACCCCCACCCCCTAGAATCGCCTTATGACTGTCCCATGCATGCTTGAATTCCACCACTGTTTTTGACTCCACAACCTCCTCTGAGGACCGTTCCATGCATCCACAACACTCTCTGTGAAAAATACTTCCTTAAATTACCTCTGATCCACCCCTTCTATCTTCAAATTGTGCCCTTGTTCTTGCACACTCTTTTTGAAAGATGCTACCCTCTTGGACTTTGTTGATTCCTTGAGATACTTGAAAGTTTCTATCATGTCCCCCTCTCCTCCTTTCCTCGAGGCTATACATATTCAGCTCCTTAAGTCTCTCTTCATATGTCTTCCGTGCAGACCCTGCACCATTTTAGTTGCCCTCCTCTGGACAGCCTCTATCCTGTCTATGTCCTTGCAGAGATTGGGTCTCCAGAACTGCACGCAGTACTCCAGATGGGGTCTCACCAACTGTCTGTACAGAGGGATAATAACTTCCTGTTTTCTACTGGTGATGCCTCTCCCTATGCATCCCAGTATCCCCCCAGCCCGCCTTGCTGCCCTCTCACATTGCTTGCCCACCTTCAGGTCATCTGATATGACTACCCCCAGGTCCCGTTCTATTTATGTTGTTGTTAGTATCTCACCCCCCATTGTGTACTCTTCCCCTGGGTTTTTGTTTCCCAGGTGCATTACCTTGCACTTCTTAGCATTGAATCTAAGCTGCCATACATTTGACCATTCCTCTAACCTTGCCAAGTCCCTTCTCATCCTTTCCACCCCCACCTTGTGCATCAACTCTATTGCAGATCTTTGTGTCATCTGCAAAGAGACACCTTTTGTTCCAGTCCCTCTGCAATGTCACTTATAAAGACATTGAAGAGGACCGGTCCTAATACTGAACCCTGCGGTACCCCACTAGTAACCCCTTTCTTCAGAGTGGAGTCCATTTACTATTACTCTCTGTGTCCTATTCTCCAGCCAATTCTTTACCCAGGCTGTCATCTTGGGACCCACTCCCAGGCTGGCTAACTTGTATATTAATCTTTTGTGTGGGACTGTGTCAAATGCCTTGCTAAAGTCTAGGTAGGCCATGTCCACAGCCCCTCCCTGATCTACTACTCTGGTCACCCAGTCAAAGAAATCTATTAGATTTGTCTGGCATGACCTTCCCGCTGTGAATCCATGCTGCCTTGGGTCCTGAGCCCCTCTGGCCTCTAGATACTCAACAATTCGTTCCTTCAGAAGTGATTCCATCATTTTCCCTACCACTGAGGTTAAACTAACAGGTCTGTAGTTTCTGCTTCTGCCTTGCTCCCACTTTTGTGAAGAGGAATCACATCTGCCCTTCTCCAGTCCTCGGTACCACCCCATCCTCCCATGATTTGTTAAAGAGGGTAGTCAGTGGTGTCACTAGTTCTAACCTTAGTTCTTTTAGAATTCTGGGATGAATCCATCAGGCCCCATTGCTTTGTCCACCTTCAGTTTTAAGAGTTCTTTCAGAACCCTTTCTTCTGTAAATGGGCTGGTATCAACTTCTGTATCCAGAGTGTTTCTACTGTTTGTTTTAAGTACCTCCCCCACTTCCTTTGTAAATACTGAGCAAAAATATTTGTTTAGTATCTCTGCCTTTTCACAGTCACCCTCTGCCCACCCTCCCTCCTCTTTATTAAGCCTCACTAGCCCTCCCTTGGTCTTCCTTCGCTCCCTGATGTACCTATAAAAGGTTTTATCCCCCTTCTTACCTGAGTTGGCTATCTTTTCCTTGGTTTGGGCCTTTGCTGTTCTGACTGTCTTCCCAGCTTCCTTTTGCTTTAACTGATACATTTCCCTGTCCTGCTCCTTCTGTGATTCCTTGTACTTCCTGAATGCTTTCTTTTTCTCTTGAACCGTCACTGCCACTTCCTTTGAGAACCATATTGGTTTCTTACATCGTTTCATTTTGTTAATTTGCTTCACACAAAGGCTTGTTACCTCTGTGATGGCAGTTTTTATTATTCCCCATTGTTCTTCCACCCCTCCTTCCTGCCCATTTGCTAGTGCATTCCTTAGGCACTCACCCATTTTGGCAAAGTCAGCCTTCCTAAAGTCCAGTACTTTTGCCTTTGTATGGCTTGACTCTATTGCTGTGTTATTGTGAACCATACTGTTCGATGGTCGCTAGTTCCCAGATGGCTACCCACTTACATCTGTGATCCTCTCTTCATCTCCATTTGAGAGAACCAGGTCTAAGATTGCTCCCTCTCAGTGGGCTCCAATACTAGTTGTCTAAGGCATGCCTTGTAGGGCATCTAGAATAATCCCACTCTTTGAAGTGGCTGCTGCAACTGCACTCCAGTTAACATCTGGCATATTCAGATCACCCATCAGCAATATCTCCCATTTTCTGCCATTCTAAGTATTCTTTCTATCATTTCCTTGTCCATTTCCTCCCTGAGAGGAGTCTGTATACAACCCCTGTGCGGATTGTGGTGCAATTGCCGGTCTCCAAATTTACCCACAGTGCTTCTTCTCCTCCCTGTTTTCTGTTTTGTTCTGTTGCTTTGATCCCTTCCCTTATGTAAAGAGCTACTCCTCCTCCTCTTTTATCCTCCCTGTCCCTCCTGTAGATAGTGTATCCTGGTATGTTTATGTCCCAGTCATGGTTTTGTGTGTACCATGTTTCCGTGACTGCCATGATATCCAGATGTTCCTCCTCCATCAATGCCACTAATTCAAGAAGCTTGTTACTCAGACTATGGGCATTGGTACTCATTGCTCTCCATTTTTTGATGGCTTTACCTTCTTTTGCAGCATCCTCTACTGACCTGTCTACCTAGGATCTCTGAAAAAGTGATTCCCTCCCAAACTATTTTTCTGGCCCTCTGGCTTGGAACTCTCTCAGGCCACTGCACTCACCAACACTCTCTACCACCTGCTGCATTCCCCTACATCTTCAATTTTGTCACAGTCCCCCAGGTCAGAGGGGGATGACAACCTGGGGAAACCACAGGGACAGTGATGGGCAACCAGCATTGGGCATGTGGCAGTGGCACTGGCAGGGCCATCACCTATCCGAGCCAGAGGGGTATTTCTGGATGTTTTTACACTCTTGACATTGGACATGCAATACCACCCAGCCCACAATGTGGGCGCTGCCACCTACGTCCGGACGGCTGCTGTCAATGTCTTCCCCATGCTCATGAGCTGCTGAGCATTGCAGTGCTGCTGGTCTCCACTGGGGGCTGCTGCTGCACTGGGATACCCTTGGATCCCTCCCTGAGAAAGGAGAGCAGTCCTACAGACTCTCAATCCTCTCTCTCCCCTGCCGACCCACGGCAGACCGGGCTCATTCCTGAACCTGGGTCGCCGGCTCAGTGTGAGGTGTGGCGTCCAGCACCTCAACTCTCAGCACCACCAGGCCGGCCTGGGAAAGCAATTTGACACCCTAGATCCACTAGTTTGTTGGATAATGCCACAAAATCACTTCTGATATTAAATGGGCCATCATGCATAACATTATTAGTGACAGCATGTATAATGACAAGTGGGTTAGACCCCTTTTCATATAGAGTTTTATTCAATCTTGATGTAATGTCAGCAATTTTAGCCCCACGGAATGTGAAACCAGTACGATTGGCTTTATCTGGATCACACATGTCTATCTATATCTTTAATTATTGAGTCACCGATAACAAATATTTGTCTATTATGTAAAGCTTGACAGGCAGTAGAATCAGTGGTAAATTCCATTACCTGAGATAGCCCTGAGTTGTCAGGAGAGACAACAACTGGAATATCTATAAGTGAGCAGGTAACATCTGAACTAGATTTATTCTCTCTGGTGACACCCAGTTCCCTATCACCCAAAGAATCTGAAGGGCCAACTATACCTGGCATAGATGAAGCCCCAGATGTTCTGAGATTCGGGATGAGATTAGGAGTTCCTGTCATCTGAAAACCAAAAGCAAGTATCAGAGCACAATAGCTGTTCAAGCACAGCCTCCAGAAATATGTGACTTTGGAAAGCTAGAGGGATGGTCCAAGTGGATCAGGGGATCTGAAAGATCTGAAAGATATGGGACGGAGTGAGAAAGATGAGGATAATCAGGTAAATACAGTACTCTAATTTATGCAATAAAACAAACATAGATTTTGTCAGCAGAAAAGGACCTTTAGGCCCATCCAGACTGCTACTTCTCCCCCATTCAATCACTGCTGACCCTAGTTGGTCATAGGTGTCACTCACTCACTCCCCTGCTCTTCTACCTAAAATGCTCCTGTGCCTATCTCACACATGCTTGAATCTATCCACAGTCATTGCCACCACCACCACCACCACCACATCATCTGCCAGACTATTCCAGTCATCTACCACCCTTTCTGTGAAGTAGTATTTCCACAAATCTCTCTTACACTTCCCCTCTAGCTTCTGTGCATGCCCCCTTGTTCTAGTGTCTTCCCTTCTCTGCAATAGACCCTCCACTTGCAACTTGATTACTCCTGTGAGGTATTTGTAGGTTTCAGTCATGTCCCCTCACACTCTAATCTCTTCCATGGAGTACATGTTGAGTTCCTAGTATGGCTTCTCATGCAGCCCACTCACCATTTTGGTTGCCCTCCTCTGTACCACTTCCACTCTTTTGATGTCCTTACCGAGGTGCAGCTTCCAGAATTGGACACAGTACTCCAGGCAGGGCCTCACCAGTGAACGATACAACAGCAGCACCACCACCTCCCTCCTTCTCTTAGAAATCCCTCTCCCAGTGCACCCCAGCATCCTATTAGCCTTTCCTACCACTTTGTCACACTGCTCAGCTACCCTGAGTTCATCAGATATGATGACCCCTAGGTCTTTTTCATGCTTGGTAACTGTAAGCTCCACTCCCTCAATCTTATACACAGCCACTGGGTTCTGCAGCCCTAAGTGCATAATCTTGCACTTTTTCACCATTGAAATCCAGTTGTCACCCCTAGACCATTCCTCTAGTTTCCTCAGATGCCTTTGCATTCTCTATACCCCTTCCTGAGTGTCAACCCTATTGCAGATTTTTGTATCATCCACAAAGAGACACACCTTACCCTCAAGCTCCTCTGCAATGCTGCTTATGAAGACATTGAAGAGTACCAGTCCCAGCACTGAACCATATGGCACCCCAATAGTCACTAGCCTATCACCTGAATGGCTACCATTTACTACCACCCTTTGCCTGCTATCCCTTAACCAGTTTGAAATCCAACTTGTCACTTTCTCCCCAACCCCCAGGCTGCTTAGTTTCTTAACTAGCCTCCTGTGTGGTACAGTGTCAGAAGCCTTACTGATATTCAAATAGGCCATGTCCACTGCTCTTCCTTGATCCACCTCCTTGGTAACCCAGTCAAAGAAATCTATGAGATTAGTTTGACATGATGTCCCTCCTGTGAAACCATGCTGCTGGTGGTCCTGCAGCCCTTTTGCATCCAGGTGCTCCACAAGCATCTTCTTCAGTAGTATTTCCATTAACTTCCCCACCAATGATGTGAAACTGACTGGCCTGTAGTTGCTAACATTCTCCCTGTCACTTTTGTGCAGAGTGACCACCTTGGCCCTCCTCCAGTACTCTGAAACTTCGTTCATCTCTAGTGAGTTGCTGAAAAGCCCTGCAGGAGGGGTGACCAGCACCATGCTCTGTTAATTATTTTCCATTTAATATACTTTTTTGAGTTTATAGCAAGAACAACCATCAAATAAACAAGGACGACCAGTAATAGCTGGGCCAGCGCATCAGACAGTATAACAAATATTTATACACAGTACAGCTACCATGACCATTACAAAATGACTAGTGATACCCAACACACCCCACAATGTTCCCCTCAGCAAACCTCCAAACCCTCCCCAATTCTCCCCAACAAAACCCCCTACCCCTACCCAACTCAGAGCACCAACTCAAGCCCCATACAATAGGGAAAATGAAAGTGGGGATAGTGAAACAAAATAGACCCCAAACCACTAAGGAGGAAAAAGGGGTGCCACTTACTAT
This sequence comes from Neoceratodus forsteri, assembly GCA_016271365.2. NCBI lineage: Eukaryota > Metazoa > Chordata > Ceratodontiformes > Ceratodontidae > Neoceratodus > Neoceratodus forsteri. The sequence continues at coordinate 652,498,172 of CM057459.1, forward strand.
GCCCCCCAGGAGAGGAGCAAAGTTTCCCCCTCTTCCCCTCAACCCATGTCCCCCTGCGGGTCCCCGAGCAATAGATAAAAGAGTAAACAGTAGACCTCACCGACTCATAAACCTCTCATGATGGGCCTGGTGCCAGGTAATGTGTTTCTCCAATTCAAGGGTCTGAAGTATTTCCAAGTGCCATTCCTGGAAGGAGGGGACAGAGTCATACAGCTAGTGCCTGACAATGATTAACTTAGCAACAGTAGAAATAAGGAAAATTAAAGCTTTACGGCAGCTGACCGCCCCCTCTGGGAAATGCCCTACTAGTTAAGCCTGCGGGGTGAAACATTGGTCTAGGCCCAAAAACAGATCCAAAGCATTTCAAATTGCCTGCCAGAATGGGGTGGCCTCCATAGGTAATCCCATAGAATATGCTTTAGGGTCCCCTTGGAGCTATGGCACCTAAGGCAGGTGGAAGATGTGGGCCTACCCATCCTATGAAGTCTAAAGGGTGTGAAGTATAAATTATGAATTACATGAAACTGGAGAAACCAGAGATGATCCTGTTTAACATACTTATATAGTTGCCACCAAATCAGCCATCAGCTATTTTCCTCCAAGTTAAGCCTCAACTCTTGTTGCCAGTAGAAACAAAACTCTTTGGGACTTTTCAGGTCTCTCTGCTGAACAAGATCATAAAACCTAGCAATAGAATGAGGAAGGACTGCCATGTCCACAAGAGTTTGCACCAAGTGATTGGTGTCCATTGACCAAGGAGAAGGACCCAGAAAGGAAGATAGAGCCTTGGTCAGCTATAGGTGTTTGAAAAAAATGATAGGTGGGAATTGCAAAATGAGCCTGAAGGTCACTCACAGAGAAGTCTGCCATCCTGGAGTAAGGAAGCAACCAAAACTCACTGAAGAGGCAGGCAGAAAGTTGGAGGGACAGGGTGGTTCGCAATACAAAAATGTGGACTGCCTATAAGTGCTTGAGTGGTGTCTTTAGAGGGGTCAAAGCCTAGTTGGGAGTAAATTTGATGAAGGGCCTTAAAAGACCAAAACATATGGGAGATCCACAGGGATTTTGGAAGCTCAGAGGGCTTAGCATACAATAGACTACCAAGGATAATACTATGCTGTTGGCAAAGCCTCTGTTCCAAAGAAAGCCATAAGGGAAGATAGGAGCCAGCAGAGGGAGTTGAGGAAGTGAAACTCCATTGAGGCACTTCACTGCAATGAATGGCGCAGTAATAGAGGAAAATGTTGGGAATACGTAAGTCCCCAAGTTCTTTTGTGATTGTAAGCTTGTAATAAGCTCTGTGAACAGCCTTACTGTTCCAATGAAAATCAGAAAGGTAGCTCTGAAGACAAGAAAACAGCCTTCCAGAAGATAAGGGCCAAGCATTACCAAGGGGTACAGTAGTCGGGGCAAAACATTCATTTTAAGTACATTTACCCTCCCCCCATAGAGATGGGGAAGAGCTTTTCATCTGTGAAGGTCTTGTTTCATATCCTGACCTAGAGGGGAAAGATTTTGATTGGCCAGCCCAAAGAGCAATTGGGAAATCTTAATACCTAAATAGGTTAAGACCTTAGGTTCCCAAAGCAGACCAAGCTTCTCAATACGAATTCAGCTGCATAACCTTGGACTTTTCCAAATTTAAGTTGTAGCCTGCAACCTGGCAGAACCTGTGGATTTTTTCCAAGGCTGCAGGGAAAGAGGACCAAGGATCTGCCAGATGTAAAAGGAGGCATCCACAGATGCAGAAATTTTGTAGCTCTTGCCCCCCAGCTGAATACCTCTAATATCTGGGTTAATTTGAACAGAGTGAAACAAAGGATCCAAATAAAGATTGAACAGGAAAGGAGAAAGGGGGCAGCTTTGCCTCATTTCACACAAAAGGGGGAAAGAAGGGGAAAACACACCATTACAATGGATTCTAGCCATAGGATCGTGATAAATAACCTTAAGCCAGTAACAGAAGGAGGTGGGGAAACCAAATCTACGAAGCGTGGCAAATAGAAAGTCCCAAGACACACGATCAAAAGCTTTATCTGTGTCTAGGGAGACCAGAATCACAGGGATTCTGCTCTCCCCAGATGCAGAGATCAGGTGTAGCACTTTGTGAAGATGGTCAGAAGAAAGACAAACAGCTACAAAGCCCACCTAAGTAGGGCTGACAAGTTCCTCCCAAGTCAGAAGAAGATGGTTCGATAGTACTTTCATGAGGATTTTAATATCTGTATTAAGTAAAGATATGGGGCAGTAGCTCCCGGGAAGAAGCTCGGTCTTGCTTGGTTTAAGAATTAGGGTGATCTAGGCCTGTGTGAATGAAGTGTCAGTAAGGTCAGAGGTGCACAGGTAATTGAACAACCGAGTTAAAAAGGAGGCTAGATTATTAATGAAAGTAGCATACAAGGAGTTGTTAAACCCATCCGGCTCAGGAGCCTTTTCCTTCGACAGCTGAGCAATCACCCTACTAACCTCCTCCCGGGAGATAGGGGCTTTCAATATCTCCTGCTGACTGTCCAACAGGTGAGGTAGGGGCACTGGGTCTAAGTAGGCCTCAATCCAATCAGTGTCCATTGGAACACCCGAATCTGAGCTGTAAAGGGAGCTATAGAAGTCCTGAAAAGCAAATGCAATGTCTCGGGACAGAGTGAGGGTTGCCCCTCCTGGGGATGACTGGATGCAGGGAATCCATTGCATACCCTCTAATTGGTGCAAGCAGAGGGCCAGAAGCTGGCCCACCCTCTCTCCTGATTCTAAATACCTAAATTTTACCAGTTATAGAGCAAGATCCACCTGCTCAGCAATAAGGAGCAGGACAGAGAACTGTATCAGTTAAAGCAAAAGGAAGCTGGGAAGGCAGTCAGAACTGCAAAGGCCCAAACCGAGGAAAAAGATAGCCAACTCAGTTAGAAGGGGATAAAACCTTTTATAGGTACATCAGGGAGCAAAAGAAAGACCAAGGGAGGGATAGTGAGGCTTAATAAAGGGGAGGAGGGTGGGCAGAGGGTGACTGTGAAAAGGCAGAGATACTAAACAAATATTTTTGCTCAGTATTTACAAAGGAAGAGGGGGAGGTACCTAAAACAAACAGTAGAAACACTCTGGATACAGAAGTTGATACCAGCCCATTTACAGAAGAAAGGGTTCTGAAAGAACTCTGAAAACTGAAGGTGGACAGAGCAATGGGGCCTGATGGGATTCATCCCAGAATTCTAAAAGAACTAAGGGTAGAACTAGTGACACCACTGACTACCCTCTTTAACAAATCATGGGAGGATGGGGTGGTACCCGAGGACTGGAGGAGGCAGATGTGATTCCTTCACAAAAGTGGGAGCAAGCAGAAGCAGGGAAACTACAGACCTGTTAGTTTAACCTCAGTGGTAGGGAAAATGATGGAATCACTTCTGAAGGAAAGAATTGTCAAGTATCTAGAGGCCAGAGGGCACAGAACCCAAGGCAGCATGGATTCACAGGGAAGGTCATGCCAGACAAATCTGATAGATTTCTTTGACTGGGTGACCAAAGTAGTAGATCAGGGAGGGTTGTGGACATGGTCTACCTAGACTTTAGCAAGGCATTTGACACAGTCCCACACAAAAGATTAATATACAAGTTAGCCAGCCTGGGAGTGGGTCCCAAGATGACAGCCTGGGTAAAGAATTGGCTGGAGAATAGGACACAGAGAGTAATAGTAAATGGACTCCACTCTGAAGAAAGGGGGGTTACTAGTGGGGTACCACAGGGTTCAGTATTAGGACCGGTCCTCTTCAATGTCTTTATAAGCGACATTGCAGAGGGACTGGAAGGAAAAGTATGTCTCTTTGCAGATGACACAAAGATCTGCAATAGAGTTGATGCACAAGGTGGGGTGGAAAGGATGAGAAGGAATTGGCAAGGTTAGAGGAATGGTCAAATGTATGGCAGCTTAGATTCAATGCTAAGAAGTGCAAGGTAATGCACCTGGGAAACAAAAACCCAGGGGAAGAGTACACAATGGGGGGTGAGATACTAACAACAACAACAATGGAAAGGAACCTGGGGATAGTCATATCAGATGACCTAAAGGTGGGCAAGCAATGTGAGAGGGCAGCAAGGAGGGCTGGGGGGATACTGGGATGCATAGGGAGAGGCATCACCAGTAGAAAACAGGAAGTTATTATCCCTCTGTACAGACAGTTGGTGAGACCCCATCTGGAGTACTGCATGCAGTTCTGGAGACCCAATCTCCGCAAAGACATAGACAGGATGGAAGCTGTCCAGAGGAGGGCAACTAAAATGGTGCAGGGTCTGCACCGGAAGACATATGAAGAGAGACTTAAGGAGCTTAATATGTATAGCCTCGAGGAAAGGAGGGAGAGGGGGGACATGATAGAAACTTTCAAGTACCTCAAGGGAATCAACAAAGTCCAAGAGGGTAGCATCTTTCAAAAAAAGAGGTGTGCAAGAACAAGGGGGCACAATTTGAAGAGAGAGGGGGCAGCTCAGAGGTAATTTAAGGAAGTATTTTTTCACAGAGAGGGTTGTGGATGCATGGAATGGCCTTCCAGAGGAGGTTGTGGAGTCAAAAGCAGTGGTGGAATTCAAGCATGCATGGGACAGTCCTAAGGCAATTCTAGGGGTTGGGGGTAGGAAGAAGTAGGCTGCTGGTTAGCTAGGATCTGCAGCTTATCCATTAGGTAGGGAAATGGGCAGACTGGGTAGGCCAAGCAGTTCTTATCTGCTGTCAAATTCAATGTTTCTATGTTTCTATGTATAAGCCCATAGCATTGAGCTCTAAGGGAGTGGAGCTCAACCCAACTCTCAGGGTCTGATACAGATAGCAAGCAACATTCTAGCTCATGGATCTGGGCAAGAAGGGAAGCTGCCCTCTTTGCCCACCGCTTTTTAGCCCCAGGGGCCAGGCGTATACATTCGCCCCAACCGTGCACTTTGCGGCACCCCAGAGAACATCCAAGCTTTGAACTGACCCCTCATTTTCTCTAAAGAAACACTGGAGAAACTGGGTAGTGGCTGAGACAAATGCAGAATTCCTTAAAAGAGCAGAGGTTAAAGTGCCAAGCTCTGTCTTGAGCCTTAAGGCCACAGAGAGTGTGTTCTAGGGAGACTGATGCATGATAAGAGATCACCAGTGGCAAAATTTCACAGGAAGAAAGACCTGAAAGACTAGCACTGCTGAGCAAAAAATAGTCTATTCGGGGCAAAAAATCTTTGGTGGGTCGAGAAAAAGGTGTATTGTTTTTCTCTGGGGTGTGAAGTTCTCCAGGGGTCAACTACCCAAGAGTGTCCATAAAATCCCATAAGCCCCACTGCACCAGTGATAACCCTTTCAGCCTAGCCCCAGCTCAAAGTCTGGGTGGATCACAAGGTTCCAGTCACCATCAAGTATGTCAGGAATGTGGGAAAATGGAGCCAGCTGGGTCAAAAGGTTGGAGAAGAATGAAAGTGAATCTGAATTGGGGCTGTAGACCACCCCCAAAAGGACATCTGTCAAGCCCAACCGTCCATATGCAAAAAGAAAACGTCCTTCGTGGTCACAGCACTCTTTCAATAAAGTAAAGAGTGTTCTCCTACATATCAAAATGGCCACTCCCCCTTTTTTAGAGCTGACCTCAGCCCAGAAAACCTGCCCGACCCATTCCCTTTGAAAGTATGAGGCATCTTTCCACTTAAGATGAGTTTCTTGAAGAAAGACCACCTCCGGATGGTACTTCTTTAGGCGGCACAGAATCATGTATCATTTAGGCTTATCATTTGCCCCTTTAACATTCCAAGAGATACATTTAAATATAGTCCCAATAATGACCAGGTCAAAAGGTGAAAGGTATAGTGGGTGGGGTGATACTGTGAAAATGGAGAGTGGTGCTCTAGATCCCACCCCAATCCCTCCTCCAACAACTCCCCTGAGACAAAGCTGGAAATAATGCAATAGATAGCATAGTGTCAGCAATCCCACTGCTCCAACCTCCCCAACATAAATCCAACAAAGAGAAGTACAAAAGCCCAAACACCCAAAAGATAACAAACTACCCCCGGTCCTAATGACCGAATCTCCAACAGACAAAGGCTCATGATGAAATAACCCACCTGACACAAGCCCTCACCCCCCAGCCCAACAAATTAAGAGTTACAAACCCCCAATAATCTGAAAATTGAACAGTACACAGCACCTAGTCATAGTTATTCAAAAACCCCAAATGAAAAAGTTAGAACTCCAGCAAAAGCACATATGAGTCAGGTACTCCCCAACAGTGTGGAGTTCTGGTGACAATGGGGGGAAAGGTGAAAAGAAGGTGATCACAGTTTGCGGCCATGATAGAAAAGCAGCCAAACAAATACTCACCTCCCTGAGTGTTGACCCAGTCCTCAGACCTATTCCAAGCCCAGCAGTCAGGGAAGCAATGATCCCAGCTAAAAAGACAGTGGGGCGAGGGGGTATATCGCAGAGCAGAGCTCCACCCCAGATCATAATATTCAGTGGAGACCCAGTAAAGACCAAGCCTATAGGCGGCCGATCCACAAGAAGAAAAGAGGAACAGGCAGCCTGGTGGAAAAATAACAGCAATGAGAGAAAAAAGGGAGGGGAAATGAATGCCCCTCCACCCCTTAAGTGGACCTGCAGATGATACAGAGTCTGCCACCAAGATTACAACTTGTGTGCACATGCCTCAGCAGGCAAATAACCCCCTGATAATTAGCCGCCAAACCTATAGCAGTAACCAGTACACGAGAGACAGATGGCACTTCATTGAACAAAGGGGGGGACAAGTGACTGTACCCACCATGCCCACTGCCAACTCTAAAGAGGTGAGTTAGAGAAGTCCATTATCGAAGGGCTAGCACCCCCCTCCTTCTCCATCAGTCAACAAGAAAACAGATGGGCAAAGGGGCTGGTGGCCCTATCGTAGCAAAATTTAAAAAAAATTGCAGTCCCCACTATAGATCAGGATTCTCTTCCCCCCTACTACTGACAGAAGTAAATCAGCCTGGGCACAGTAGTTATCTAGAGAATAAAGTTCTTGCGGAGTAGGCAGCCACCCAACAAGCAGAATATTAAGGCTATCCCAGGTCCCCCCCCAAAAAAACCTACTAAGATAGGAGCAGAGCTACAAAACCTTGCAAAGCTCACCCCATCCCCCCAGAAAAGGACACCAGAAACCCACCTGGGCATTACTGAAACAGGGGAGCCTATGAATAGCTGTGAGTAGAACCAGGGAATGGGCTTCCGGGCATTGCAGGGAGTTCAGACCAACTCAGAAAATAGGTTCTGAATCCTAGCAACACAAGTAAGGCTATGGCCAGCAAAATGGTGAAACTGAGAAAAGAGGGGAGTTGGAAAGCAAGGGAAGGAATAGCTGGTTTATACCCAATATCCAGAAGCCCAGAAAGCCAGTACAGGAGCACTAACACTCACAAAGCAACCTGGCATATGAATCAACAAAGTGCAAAAATAATGAGGTACAAAATGGCATCTATCATAAATTTAACAAACGTTGCGCACTGTCCCAGTTAAATAATAAAGTCCATGCAGTAAAAGTCCAAAATGGGCATGCAGAGTAAATACAAAATCACACATGCCCCCACAATGCAAAGCATCATGGGCTGCATATGCAAATCACCACAGAATGTTATGCTGGTCCAACTTTAAGCAGAATTGCATGGTGCCGAAAGGCCTCTCACACAGTTTGCAAAGGGTGCTAACAGAAGACATAGACACGTGTTTCATCCTACCAGGACTCATCAGTATGCCTCGTCTGTTTGACACCCCAGTGGACTGGACCAGCTACCCTAGAGGCAGTGTGCCTTGGATATATTGTGGTGAACCCATTAAAATAAAAACTATTTAAAGACAAAAGAACCTCTGTGTCAAACACTGAGGCAAGGTTACCCAAAGGGCATTTGGCTGGGAAGCCAAGTTTCAAGAAAATACAAAATCACACTGCCCCCACAATGCAAAGCATCATGGGCTGCATATGCAAATCACCACAGAATGTTATGCTGGTCCAACTTTAAGCAGAATTGCATGGTGCGAAGGCCTCTCACACAGTTTGCCAAGGGTGCTAACAGAAGACATAGACACGTGTTTAGGTCCTACCAGGACTCATCAGTATGCCTCGTCTGTTTGACACCCCAGTGGACTGGACCAGCTACCCTAGAGGCAGTGTGCCTTGGATATATTGTGGTGAACCCATTAAAATAAAAACTATTTAAAGACAAAAGAACCTCTGTGTAAACACTGAGGCAAGGGTTACCCAAAGGGCATTTGGCTGGGAAGCCAAGTTTCAAGAAAATACAAAATCACACATGCCCCACAATGCAAAGCATCATGGGCTACATATGCAAATCACCACAGAATGTTTGCAAACTGTGTAGAGGCCTTTCGGCACCATGCAATTCTGCTTAAAGTTGGACCAGCATAACATTCTGTGGTGATTTTGATTTGCATATGCAGCCCATGATGCTTTGCATTGTGGGCATGTGTGATTTTGTATTTTCTTGAAACTTGGCTTCCCAGCCAAATGCCCTTTGGGTAACCCTGCCTCAGTGTTTGCGCACAGAGGTTCTTTTGTCTTTAAATAGTTTTTTATTTTAATGGGTTCACCACAATATATCCAAGGCACACTGCCTCTAGGGTAGCTGGTCCAGTCCACTGGGGTGTCAAACAGACGAGGCATACTGATGAGTCCTGGTAGGACGAAACACGTGTCTATGTCTTCTGTTAGCACCCTTTGCAAACTGTGTGAGAGAGGCCTTTCGGCACCATGCAATTCTGCTTAAAGTTGGACCAGCATAACATTCTGTGGTGATTTGCATATGCAGCCCATGATGCTTTGCATTGTGGGGGCATGTGTGATTTTGTATTTTCTTGAAACTTGGCTTCCCAGCCAAATGCCCTTTGGGGTAACCCTTGCCTCAGTGTTTGCGCACAGAGGTTCTTTGTCTTTTTATGCAGAGTAAAACCGCCTCTCACATTAATGAAATGAGTCCTTCACATGAGCAGATGATTAGGGCCAAACAAGAGATGTTGCAAACAGACCACACATAAATTTAATGTGAAACCATAAGGAGCATCAATATATCTAAATCCATAGAAGTGAGCATCTTGACCCTCATTTAGGTGCCTAGAACAGATCAGAGAATGAAGTTGGCAGCTCCTCCTTAGCCTGAGCAGCTGAGTCAAAGGAATGAAGGGCACCATTATGGGAGATCTACAAACAGGATGGGTAGAGCATCTTAAATCTGATGCCTGTGGTGATCAATTTGGACAAAAAAGGGCTGAATTCTGCTTATTTAAGGTGCACCGAGCATGGCAGATCTTGGGTCAAATGCAGCTGATGACCCTCCCACAACAGCTCCTTAGTATCTCTTAATTTGGTCAAAATATGGACCTTGTCCAAAAAATTCAGAAATTTAAAGATCAGAGGGTGAGGTGGGGAGTGGACCGAAGAGCTTTGTGGGCCCATTAAATGATATAGGTCAGGCCATTTGGGGAAGGTCCGGCCATCTTCTCGCAAAACTTCTGTACAAATGCCACTGTGTTCTTCCCCTCCAAACTCTCTGGAAGCCCAATAAGCCAAAAGTTATTAAGCCGGCTGTGTCCCTCCAAGTCCTCAATTTTTTCTTTAAGCTTGGACAATTTCTCTGGAGGAACACAGAGTCTGGCTCAGTGCGGGTCCACCAATCCTCGACAGAGCTGATCTTTGCTTCCACATCCTCCATCCTCCAAGTCAATGAAGCAGTCAGCTGCTTAAATAAGGAGAGTTGTTCTGTGATGGTTTGGAGTGCATTCCACAGAAGAGAAAGCTCCTGGAGAAAGCACTCTTTGGAGAGAGGAGTCATCCCTGGGGTGGATTTAGGCAGAGCAGCAGGCTGCACTTTACTCTTCTTTGACTTGGATTTATCTGGAGTGGCCGGTGGGGTGTGTGTCGGGCCAGTGGGCCACATCTCAGCTTCTATGGTGATGGAAGCACCAAAGACAAAAGTAGACATGATCAGTGGCACCGAGGTACGACTACTAATGGCAAAACAAATAACAATGCGAGGTAAAAATGTAAAAGAAACTGCCGTTCAAACCTATAAAGTCAGTCTGAGGAGCAGAGCTGAGGTAAAACACGTCTTATCTGGGCAGGCACATCATGTGATTCCCAACATGCTCTGTTCATTTAGAACCCTTGAATGAATTCCATCTGGCTCCATCACCTTATTCTCCTTTAAGACTTCCAATTCCTTCTAGAACTCCTCCACCAAGAGTGGAATTGTGTCCACTTCCCTCTCTCCCGCTTGCTTACTGAAGCATGCTGGTACATTCCCCCCTCCCCTCCACCATGAAGACCTAGCAGAAATAATCGTTCAGTACTTCCACTTTCTCTAGATCTTCCTCTGTGCAGAGTCCCCCTGCCCTCCTGATTCTCACTATCCCTCCTCTTGTCTTCCTCTTTTCCTCCACATACCTAAAGAAAGCCTTGTCCCCTTTGTTGACCAAATTATCTGTCCTCTCCTCTGTTGGTGCTTTAGGTGCCCTCACCCTCCTTCCTGCCTGTGCTTTCCCAGCTATACCTCTCTGTCTTCATCCCTTTGTATTTCCTTGTAATTTCTAAATGCTGTTTTCTTCTCCTTCACTGCCTTTGCCACCTCCTTAAAGAACCATAACGACCTCTTCCTCCTTTCCCTTGCTCACTTCCTCCAAACAGCATGTCATTGCCTGAGCAATACCCTCCTTAATTTTTCTCCACTGAGTCTCCACTCCCCTCTGCCCCCACCCCCACCCCTTTAAGGCATTCTCTGAGGCAGTTTCCCATTTCTTTTAAAACTACTCTCCTGAAGTCCAGGATCCTTGTCTTAGTGTGGTTTTATTCCTGTCCTATCCGTAAGCCAAACCACAATATATGGTGATCACTTGTACCCAGGGGACTACCCACTGTGATGTCAGCAGTACTGCCTCTTTTTCTAAGTACCAGTTCCAGCACTGTCCCATCCATAGTAGGTTCCAAAATCAGCTGCCTGAGAAATGCCTCGTATGGCATTGAGGATGGCCCTGTCTCTTGACTTAGCTGCAGCGATAATGTCCTAATCTACATGCGACAGATTAAAGTCCCCCATTATCAAAATTTCCCCCTTGCTGGTCATTTTGCTAATGGCTTCCCCCAGGGCAGTGTCTAAATCCTCACTCTGTGTCAGAGGTCCTTGTGTAAATAATGGCCACCAATCCCATCTCCAGGCTTACTGACCCATTGTGTCTCCAGCCCATCTTTGTCCCCCTGTTGCAACTGTATCTTAGTAGCCCTTATACCCTCCTTCACATATAAAACAACCCCTCCATCTTTCCTCTGTGTTCTGTCCTTGCAGAACATGGTGTAGTCTGGGATTGCCACTTCCCAGTTGTTGGCCATGCACCTTGATTCTGTTATGGTCACCAGATCCAGGTCTGCCTCTGCAATGATTGCCTCAAGATCAGGAATATTGTTTCCCAGACTCCATGCATTGGCACACATGTCTCTTCATTATCTTTGCCCCTGTCTTCCTCTAACCTGCCTCCTCTTCTTGCTTCCCCCTTGCTCCCTCTATTACCCTAGTTCTGCCCTCCCGTTACACAGTCTTCCTGCCTTGCCTTGTTCCACTCTCTTCCAACTGAAGTTCCTCCACCAGACATGTCTGCCCAACCCTTCTCTTTGCTTCCTTCAATCTCCAGGGAATGTCATCTCCCTGAGTTAACCTTCCCTATTGCACTAGTCTCGGGGGGGGCAATCTCTGCCTCCCTCAGTCTTTCTATCAGCCCCCTTGGCTAGCTTAAATGCTTATCAAGGTAGCATTTAAACCTTCCACCCAGGACAGCTGTTCCCCTCTTTGATGGATAGGGGCCATCTCTCTTGTATAGGCCTCCATCCCCCACAGGTGTGACCCCATTCTCCAATGCAGCCAAAGCCCTCTTCCCTGCACCATGCCTTTAGCCACTCACTGGGGGATAAAGCTGTAGAAATAGTGTCAATACTGGACCTTAAAGTCAGGCAAATGAAATATTCTGACATAGTTAAAGCCATATTTGTAACTCACTTTTTGATAAGGAAAAATATATTTATTTATTTCGTTAGTTTTGTTGACCAGGAAGGGAGGACTAGACAGTACTGCCTATTTGGGGGATACAGATGCAATCCAACTAAAGTTTGAACCAGATTAAGCTGTTGGTGATATTTTTAGTGAATGGGTAAATTTGGCCAGGACACCAGGGAAAGTTCCCTACTCATCAGGAGGGGAAACCACTGGTCACCAGCAATGATGGCCAGTCCCGGTGAGACTCAGGAGCACATGGATGTGCTGGAAGCTGGGGAGCGGGTCTCCTCTCCGGTCTTGGCTCAGTTAGAGACCAACCAATTCTTTGATGCATCAGGCCAGATGGAAACAGACCTACCTGATGATGTTGATATATCCCCGGTCTCAACATCAGAAACAGAGAAAAGAACCCACAAGAGTTACCTGGAGTAATATGCAGCAAATAATTTCCACTGCTCACACAATATGGAAACTAAACATGGAAACTAAACACAACTCTTCTGGAAGATCTACAAATACCTTTTAAGTGGTATCTATTCCTGAGACTAAAATTTGGAATCCCGAAACTCATGGGACAGAGTTCATTTTCCTGACACCTACACACCCAACAGGAAGAAGTCAATGCTGACAGGGGTATGGTAGCTGATGTGATGGACCACTACCCTACCTCTAGCTAGGCATCGCAACTCCCTGCAAAATGAAGAAGCTAGCCGAGCTGTTCCTATGGCGTGGAGGCCTAGGTCAGTTGCACAATGGACTAGCAGACCCGTGTTCATTTCCTGGACATGGACAATTTTGCTCCACGCTATTCTGCCTCACGTAACTTTTTATTCTTACTCCGAGGTCCACTCCCCCTTGAAGTTGGTTATTTTAGTTACTGGGGGTGTGGGGAGGCAGAGCCCCCACTTTACATTTAACAACTTTGTGGTCTTTTGAAATTCAATCTCCCAAACTTGGTCTTGTAGAGTTTGGGATACTGAGTTTCAGTATTTCAATGTATATCCCTTTAAATGTGAACAACTGTTTCAAGATAGACAGTCTGTGTTTGGGGCTTTTGATAATTTCCCACAGTGGTGGGAAGATTCAAAACTAAACTTTAAACACCTTCTTAAACAGTAGGGATCCAGGAGGAAGACACAAAACTATTTAAAATATTTAAGTTTAAGATTCCAACTGCACAGATTAATTTCCATAAAGTACTCTACAGGGGAAGACTTACTGGAGCAGATCAGTAACATTTAAAAAGAGATGAAGAACATGCAATATAACAAGGCTAATTCATTACTGCAAGAAATGAAATTCAACATGCAGGGGAACAAACAGTCTCTAGATTGCTTTAAAGCCAGCCAGCACAGACAAAAATCCTGAGACATAAATACACATCAGACAACTACAGGAGACATTCAAGATTCAAATAAAGGTAAGATCTTACATGATTATTTCAATGAAAGATTTGTTACAACCAGCAGTCAATCTAACCCATGTGGCACTCTGAGAACATTACATATTCCCTCTATCCCAGACAGTGTAATAACAGAACTTGTGAAACCCTTAACGAGTGTCAGATGTAGATGCAGCTATAAATAGCTCACAAAATAACATAGCACCAGGATCTGATGGCCTCCCATTAGAATTTTATAAAAAATTCAAAACTTATTTAAGCCCCACCCTTCAATATTTGTTCAGTTATTGTCTGAAAACAGATGAACTAGCCCCTTCTATGTTACAAACTGTTATAATATTTATTTATAAAAAGGAAATAAAGATTTATTACAGAACTGGAGACCTTTATGTTTATGGCATACTAATCAAAAACTTTTAACTTAAATTTTAGCTCAATGTTTATCCTTGATAACTCCTTTAGTCATTTCCCCAGCCCAGATGTATGCTATTCAGCAGTGCCATATCCAAGACAGTTTGATATTTTGATGGAATCATCTGAAAGAGGGAAAACACAATCTGTGTCAGGCTATGTATTAATTTTGGACCAACCAAAAGCCTTTGACCATGTAAATCATGTTTTTTTTTATTTGCTACTTTTGAGAAATATGGGGTTCTGAAGACCTTCCTACACTGGCTTATTACTTTATATAATACCAAGGATCATACTAAGAAAGCATAAGGAGTTCAAAAGGTAAGTTGCCCATAATAGGCTCCTATTAAGTACCTATAGTAAGACAAGTTATTACTTGATAGCAAAAACCTGTCTAACCTGTTTTTGAATGTATTTTTTGTGTCACTGATGACAACAGAGGTAGGTAAAGAATTCCAAGCATTGATAATTATCTGTAAAAAAATAATATGCTCTTTTCTTTATTTAACTTGATCTCTAGTCAGTTGAAGGGGGTGTCCCCTTGTATTAATGGTGACCTGTTTAAATTCTAGTCCACAGTCAAACATGAGGGACGGATCTTTAATGACTTCCCAGGTGAACAGAAGAGCCCCCCCAGGCACCTTTGCTCCAAATACATTAGAATGAATTTAGAAAGTCTTTGCTCATAAGATGTTTTTATCAGGAGAAATAAATTTTGTCACCTTTCTTTAAAAATGTTCAGTTTCCTTGATGTCTTTTTGCTTATAAGTACACCAAAGTGAGGTAATAAAATGCTTGCTTTTTTTTTTTTATTTAATATTGTGTCTAATGGTCCACCATATTTTATTAACTTTACTCAAAGTACTACAAATATGTAGGTCAAAGTCCAAATTAGAATTAACGGTGACGCCTAAGTCTTTTTTATGTGTCTTACAGTTTACTGTTTCATTGTATAGTAGATATTTATTCCTGGAATTAGGTTTCCTGAAATGAAGTACACAGCATTTGGATATGTGAAAGTGAAGTCCCCATTTTTCAGACCAGGAACTCAACTCATCTAAATCTTCTTTTAGAATAACAATGTCCTCAGTATTGCCATACACATTGCTGATTTTACAATTGTCATCATATTTAATTAGATTACAGTATATATTATGTGACAAATCACAAATGAATATTTGGAAGATAAGGGGTGCCAGAACAGATACCTGTGGTACAACATTATTAATTATTGACCAACTAGATAGATAACTATCTATGACCACTCTGTGGTATCTGTTTGAGACCCAATTTGCTCTCCAGAGTATGATCAAAAATTGTATACCGCAAGCCTTTTGTTTAAGTATTATAGCCCAGTGAGGAACTGAGTCAAAATCTTTTTTTGAAATTGAGAAATATGACATCACAGGGTGAATAGTTATCCAGATTAGAATTTATATTATTGGAAAAGCTAATCAGATTAGTGGAGCAAGACCATCCCTTAATAACGCCATGCTGATAGTTATCAATATTGACAAGCACAGGAGTTAACATATCCTTAATTATTTTCTCTAACACCTTACATAGAATTGATGTGAGGCTAATAGGATGGTAACTGTCAAGAATACTCTTATCACCCTTTTTAAACAGGGTGATAATGTTAGCTTGCTTCCAGTCGGAAGGAACTTCGACTGTATTTAAACTAACGTCATAAATAATTTTTAAAGGTAGAAGTAGATTATCCTTCTTTAGATGTACTGTAACATGCCATCAGAAATACCATCTGGACCAGGAGAAGAGCCACTTTTAATAGTGTCTAATTTTGTCCTGAAGTGCTCAACAGATATTGATAATGTATCAGTGAGAATGTCTAATGCTGGGTCTATAGTAGCTGTGGAGTATTGAAAAGCTTTACAGAACTGAAAGATCAGGACCTGTGCCATTTCTTCTGGAGATGAGACAACAATGTCCTTATCAATGAGGAGGCCGACTTTACATTCTTGTTTCTTGAGGGAGTTAATATAACTGAAAATAATTTTTTGATCATCTCTTTTAGCTTGTGAGACAATAAATGTTTCAGTATTGTATTTTGCTTTTCTAATTTTAGGCTTACATTTTTTTTAATCTGCTTACATTCTGCCCATGTTCTGGTGCATTTATTTGCTACTGTAGATATTTTTTAGAGATTTTCCTTTTTTCATAATAAGTTTATTAAGTTTGTGTGTCAACCATTTAGGATTATTTGTGAGTTTCCTTTTTTTATTCTGGGAATTAATTTGTAAGAAATATCTAGAATGATATTTTTAAAGTTGGTTGGTGCAAACAACTTTCCTACCCCTCATTGACTATCTAGACTTTCTGTATGGACGTAGCTCAAACACAGCCCTCGCCAAACCTGATACCCTGTATCATCAGTCTCTTAGGTTCATTACTGGTGCCCCATATTCAACCCACACTGTGTCCTTTACAAGAGTGTAGGATGGGGCTCACTCAGTCTCAGGCAGCATAAGAGTGCTGTGCTCTAGACCTACAGAGCCATCACCAACAAACTGCCCCAATATATCAAGGACTGTTTACCATTGTGGAAGCACCAAGGGAGGTCAAAAGTGAAAATGCCGACCTCCCACACAGCAATGGTACAATACTGATGCAGGTATTGTGCTGCCCTTACAAGTGTTTTCTGTGGGGGGCTTTGCCCCCCACACTGCCCATGTGGGAGGCTCTGCCTCCTCATCCCCTTGACTTTAGGATAACAACTCTAGGTTGGAGTTGATCTGGGGACTGGGCAGAACACTAGGGGAAAACAAAACATGGAAAAAGGACCATTAGAGTGATTCTCACTGTAATGGTCTTTTTTCGTGTTTCGCCATTGGGGTGTGGACCTGAAGGGGTGCACCGACCTATATGCAACTCCATCAGCTACTTGCTAAGAAGTCAGTCCCAGATCTCCCTTTACATCTCTAAAGTCAGGACATTTTTTGGTAGTGCAGCGATAAGTTATGCCTTTCCTGTCCTCTGGAATATTGCTCAAAAAACTCTGCAACTCGTTGTCCTTTTGCCACTGACTGCTTTCAAAAACATTTTGCATCGGTCTATTTTGGAGTCATGCAACTGTTACAGCCACTGACACCTCCTAGCTCAGACTCTACTTTACTGCCTAGCCCCCCAGACTACTTGTGTCCTTACCATCCCAACACCATACACACCCCTAGGCATTACACACATACGTGATGTCTACCTATGTCATTCACACAGATACCTTACTCTCCCACTCCCATGTACCTCTTCCCCCAACTTTGCCTACCTTTTCTAACTCTGAACACCTTGTATTTACACTGTCCTACTTCACTGTCCTACTACACAGTCTCTGCAAAGACATTGCAATGCTTTCCTTGAATCAATCTCTTGTTCATGCATATTGTACTCCACTGCACACATGTACTTGCCTTGTTTAGAAATTGTACATAACTGTTTACTGCCTGCCTATATACCACCTCTGTACCTTATGCCATTTCTGCACTCTCCTAATGCCTCATTATTAGTAATCATTTGTATTTATTGTATACTGCCTGCCTATGTACTTGTGTCCAAAATTAAGTGTTGTGTTTACTTGTTGTTCTGGATCTTAAACCAGGTCCACCTTGCAAATGAGCCTTGCTCAATGATGTTCCACCTGGCTAAATAAAGATATTGATTGACTGACTGATTGATTGATTGAAATGATGTCCACATAATGCCAACATTTGAATCTTGGAATAATGTTTCCCAGTCAATATTAACAAGATGTTCACAGCTTCTCTATTGGCTTTACTACAAACAAATACCTCTGTTAATTTGTTTGACTATATCCAAAGTGTGTGAATTTTACATTTTTATATAGTGGTCACTGTTACCTAATGGAGTGGTAACTTGACATTTCTGAACTTTGTTTGGTTCACTGCCTAATACAATATCCAAAATATTATTCTCTCTAGTGGGAGAGGTGGAATATTGAGTAAGGTTCAATTCCTTGCAAGTTGATGAAAAATCGTTGGCTAAGATCGAGGAGGCAGTTTTATTAACCCAATTAATGTCCCTAAAATTAAGATCACCCATAAATAGGATGTTACCATAGTCAGTTGCTGATTCCACCTCATCACAAATTTCCTTAGTACTGGAAAATGAGCTATCTGTAGGCCTATAACAAATTCCCAAAACAAGTTTGTGATTAAGAAGTTTGTTTAGACTGACCCAAATGGACTCGACCTGGGATGGAGATGATTTAATTTTATGTGAACTTTCAATAGGGTTCAACAATGCATTTATGTATAATGCAATTCCTCCACCCTTTCTATTACTTCTACTCAGGGTGAAGAGGGCATAGCTTGGGATAGGGTTATTCCATAAGTTATTATTAGACCACCAGGTTCCTGTTATACCTATGATGTCTGGTTTTTCAACTTTAGTTAAGATTACTAATTCTTCGAATGTTTTACAAAGACTTTGGGCATTTAAATTCTCTCTAATTTTATGCTGGACATTGGTACGATGATGTATTTTAAGTGAACTGTTGTAGAGCACACTATTGTTTGTCCCCTCAGCGAACGGTTTAAATTAAATGTAGGTACAGCTTTGTAAACTTCTCTCACCCCCTTTTAGTTTAAATGTAAACCACCTCTTGCATATAAACTAAAATCATTAATAAATGCAGGCCAATGGTTAATAAACATAAGATTGTCTCTGATGCACCAGTTTTTCAATCTGGCATTAATTCAGGTGACTTTGTCATTCTTTTCAGGTCTAGCACAAGGAATGGGAAGAATATCAGATAGTGCAACTTGGCAATTATTTGATTTTATATGATTACCAACTTCAGTAAGCTCATAGCATATGTCTTTTTCATGAGCATGACCCACATTATTTGTGTTAACATGAAGGATGACATTAGATGGCTGTGTGAATATTCTGTCAATTCTGTTTTTAATATCTTTAATCTTGGCACCAGAAAAACAACTGACAGACTTAGTACTATTCATGTCATCGCAAATAACAGAATCATCATAATCATAATATAGCCTTCATTATTTCTCATGTGAATGGATGGTGTGGTACCCAATAGCAGTGAAAAGAGGGGTGAAACAAGGGTGTCCTTTAAGCCCTTGTTTGTACATACTTTCAATAGACTCATTATTATGTTTATTACAGACCAATCTGAACATTAAGGGGATCGCTATGACTCCAGAAACCCAGGATCTAAAAGTTCTTGCTTATGCAGTGGACCTCTGCATAGTCCTACAAGAGCAAGCCTCAGGCCGTTGTGTAAAAACAACACCAAATGCTTACTCTGCAGTCTGTGGTTTGAGTATTAATTTTAAAGAAAGTGTAGTGGTACCCCTTAATAGGATTACAGAAGACACTTCAGGTTTAAACATAGCTGATATACCATTACAAACTAATCATGTTAAAAGTTTAGATATTTGGTTTTCCTCTGAATACTTAGAGGTCCTAAACTGTTAAGTTTGCATACAAAAGGCAGAGCAGCAACTAGTCGTATGGAGAAATAACACATTTTCTAAAAAGAAAAGAGTTTATAGTATGTAATTAAAACCCTGTTATTACTGTTTCCTCTTCCGTAGTTATGTATCCACCCAGCACATTTGGAGACTAAAGTATACAATACATTTTTTCAAGGTTTATGGGGGTCAAGGCTAAACCCTATTAAATCAGAGGTTACCTATAATACGTTAGACAAAGGAGGAGTTAATCAGATTAATCTGATTGTTTTTTCTGTACAGTGTCTTCCTTAGTTGGAATTTTGGTCAAGTATTAAGTAATTTATCTGTTGTATGGGCCTCAGCAATGGAAGCATGGTTGATCCCAATATTGTACTCTTGGGAACAAAACACTTCTCATGGTACTAGAAAAGACTTAGTCCATGTAATTCCTACTTGCATTTATTTGGCTTTTCAGAAAATTGAAATATGGAACCTAAAACCAATTAATGTACAATCCAGAAACAGAGGAAATCTATATAGATACATTATCTCTCCAAATTTTTGCACTCCAGTAGAATTAACGTTTTGTTCCTCATATAAAGTTACCGAGGGTTTAAGTCAATTGACTAACCCTGAGTTACCTGTTCCATTGTGGGACCTGACATGGCTAGGGATCCAAGGTAAAATCTCAGTTAAGGGATCTCAGCCCTGGAGGAATCCGCAAACCAGGTCGCGAGGGTAGCCGATGCTGCTCTCCCCCATCCCCCTAGGCGATCTCTCTCTCTGTTGGCGCAGCAGGGCCCTGGAGGAATCCACAAAACAGGTCATGAGGGTAGCCACTGCTGCTCTCCCCATCCCCCTAAGAAATCTCCTCTCTGTCGGCGCAGGGGCCCTGGAGGAATCCACAAAACAGGTCGCGAGGGTAGCCGCTGCTGCTCTCCCCCATCCCCCTAGGCGATCTCTCTCTGTCGGCGCAGCAGGGCCCTGGAGGAATCCACAAACCAGGTCGCGAGGGTAGCTGCTGCTGCTCTCCCCCATCCCCCTAGGCGATCTCTCTCTGTCGGCGCAGCAGGGCCCTGGAGGAATCCACAAAACAGGTCGCGAGGGTAGCGCTGCTGCTCTCCCCCATCCCCCTAGGCGATCTCTCTCTGTCGGCGCAGCAGGGCCCTGGAGGAATCCACAAACCAGGTCGCGAGGGTAGCTGCTGCTGCTCTCCCCCATCCCCCTAGGCGATCTCTCTCTGTCGGCGCAGCAGGGCCCTGGAGGAATCCACAAACCAGGTCGCGAGGTAGCTGCTGCTGTCTCCCCATCTAAGCGATCTCTCTCTCTGTCGGCGCAGCAGGGCCCTGGAGGAATCCACAAACCAGGTCGCGAGGTAGCTGCTGCTGCTCTCCCCCATCCTAAGTCTCTCTCTGTCGGCGCCAGAGGCCCTGGAGGAATCCACAAAACAGGTCGCGAGGGTAGCCGCTGCTGCTCTCCCCATCCCCTAGGCGATCTCTCTCTGTCGGCGCAGCAGGGCCCCTGGAGGAATCCACAAACAGGTCGCGAGGGTAGCTGCTGCTGCTCTCCCCCATCCCCCTAGGCGATCTCTCTCTGTCGGCGCAGCAGGGCCCTGGAGGAATCCACAAAACAGGTCGCGAGGGTAGCCGCTGCTGCTCTCCCCCATCCCCCTAGGAGATCTCTCTCTGTCGGCGCAGCAGGGCCCTGGAGGAATCCACAAAACAGGTCGCGAGGGTAGCCGCTGCTGCTCTCCCCATCCCCCTAGGCGATCTCTCTCTGTCGGCGCAGCAGGGCCCTGGAGGAATCCACAAAACAGGTCGCGAGGGTAGCTGCTGCTGCTCTCCCCCATCCCCCTAAGGATCTCTCTCTGTCGGGCGCAGCAGGGCCCTGGAGGAATCCACAAAACAGGTCGCGAGGGTAGCGCTGCTGCTCTCCCCATCCCCTGGCGATCTCTCTCTGTCGGGCGCAGCAGGGCCTGGAGGAATCCACAAAACAGGTAGCGAGGTAGCTGCTGCTGCTCTCCCCATCCCCTAAGCGATCTCTCTGTCGGCGCAGCAGGGCCCTGGAGGAATCCACAAAACAGGTCGCGGGTAGCCGCTGCTGCTCTCCCCATCCCCTAGGTGATCTCTCTCTGTCGACAGCAGGGCCCTGGAGGAATCCACTTAAACCAGGTCGCGAGGTAGCTGCTGCTGCTCTCCCCCATCCCCCTAGGCGATCTCTCTCTGTCGGCACAGCAGGGCCCTGGAGGAATCCACAAACCAGGTCGCGAGGGTAGCTGCTGCTGCTCTCCCCCATCCCCCTAGGCGATCTCTCTCTGTCGGCACAGCAGGGCCCTGGAGGAATCCACAAACCAGGTCGGTAGCCGCTGCTGCTCTCCCCATCCCCTAAGCGATCTCTCTCTGTCGAGCAGCAGGGCCCTGGAGGAATCCATAAACCAGGTCGCGAGGGTACCTGCTGCTGCTCTCCCCATCCCCTAGGCGATCTCTCTGTCGGCACAGCAGGGCCCTGGAGAATCCACAAACCAGGTCGCGAGGGTAGCCGCTGCTGCTCTCCCACACCCCCCGAGGTGATCTCTCTCTGTTGGCGCAGCAGGTAATTACCTTTATTGAAGGCCTGCCTGCAAGCTGTGCAAGCTGTTTCTGACTTTAAGCATTTCAGATTTTATTTAAACAATGAACTAGTGGCTGTGCTCACCAGAGTCTTTTGGTCGTCTCGCCTGCCGTTCTGCTGGTGCTGCGGGAAATGCCACGCTGCCTTCACCTCCGAGGGCAACACCACGCTGCCCTCACCTTTAACGAGTGTGAGCGCTGAAGATTGCTAGCCCTGCCGGTTTCGCCGGCTGCCCCACCGCCTCCACCACCACCCTTGGTCGTGTCTGGTATATATAGCCACCATCTCGTGTGCTGATTTATCCTATCAACCCACTTTACCATCTGCAGGCTATAGCTGCTTGCCACTAGAGGGCTGTTCTCTCTCTCTCTCTCTCTCTCTCTCTCTCTCTCTCTAAGCGTGTGCCTGCTTGCCTACCCTCAGAGTGACACCTAGGCACATTTTTTCACACATCCTTATGATTTATTGAGACCTAGGCACTCCTTCTCACATTTTATGTTTTATGCTTTATGAGAACTTTGGCTCTCTGTGTGCCTACATAAGGCTCCACACTTCTGGCCCTGAGCTGTCCCCTGACTCCGCTCCTAGCTACTATCCCTGCCCCTGTTCTTAGCCATCCCCTAGACTCCCTCTATTTCAGGAGTTCCCCTTGGGACCCTGTCAGGATCTCTCTTCCTATACCCTGGTTCGCTGGACACTGCGCCTATACTAAGGGGCTCTGTTAGGCTCTCACATTGTCACTGGTTTCTCTGGACACTGCTCTCAAGCCAGGGTTACCCCGCAGCCTAGTCAAACTAGGCCATGGCTCCTCCCACACTGCCGGTCTCCACACCCTCCTACCCTGGGCACCCAGCCCCCCCACCCACCCAAGCAGACCCCTGCCTGGCTGCTGAAAAAAGGCATAAAAATAGCTCATCTAAATATCCGCAGTATCCTACATAACCTGGAGGAACTGACTGTTTGGGTGACCCTGTATGAGCCTGACATCATGGGAATCTCAGAAACATGGTTGAAGCCTGGTATTCCTGACACCGCATGTGTCATTCCGGGTTACAGCCTCATCAGGCGGGACAGAACTGGAAATAAATGTTGGGGGGAGAACTCCTATACTTCAGAGGGCACCTAAACGTATCCATGATATCCCTATCTCCGCCCAACCCCACAGGTTGTGAATTCATTCACTCCCTCTGGCTACTCAGTAACTCTAAAAAGGTGCACTTGGTCTGTGCCTACAATCCCCCCAAGGGAGGCTTACCCGGACTCTCCTTTCTGCTTGACCACCTAAAGGGCAGTGTTGGGTCTAATGAAGTCCTAATTCTGGGGGATCTCAACCTCAACTGGTTGGGGCCAAATATCAAACTATTTGAGCTGCTTCTGTCTGGCCTTGCCCTTTGTCAGACCCTCTCTGGACCTACTCGTACCTCCTCCTGGGGCACAAGGGATCACTTACCGACTGGTTACTGAGCAACCGTCCGGATAAAATCATACAATCTGGTACTCTCCCGGACGCGATATCCGATCACTTGCCCATCTACTGCGTATGGGGGTCCACTGCTCCAAAAATTCCCAGTAGAGTGATTCAGGTTAGGGATTATTCCAAGCTTATCCTAAACGACTACCTGGATGAACTACGTCGTACCGACTGGACCAGGGTACTTAGTACCAGTAACCCGACCATTGCATTGGACCACTTCCTATCGATTCTCATCCATCTGCAGAATAGGCATGCTCCCCTCACTAAAAGAAGGGTGAGGGGTACTGTCACCAAGTGGCTGCATGGTGGACTACTTGCTCTCATGAAGCAGAGAGACAAGTGCTGGATCAACTACAAAATTTCTGGTGACACACAAGATCGCCTTGAATATCGATGACTCAGGAACTCTTGCAAGGCCGCTATACGTGCCGCCAAGAGTGAGTTCTGTAAATCAGCTTTGCTCAAATCGGCCTACAACCCCCGGAGTTTCTGGAAAAACATCAAAAGTATGGTGGGTGTGTCTGCCAAGCACTCGGTCATTGACATGAACTTAGAGGGGGCCAACTGCAACAACCCCAGACCATAGCCTCAGCGTTCAACTGTCTGTTCACAGAACTGCCAGCCCCCCCTCACCTCCCTTCCCTCTCCACAGAACCTCAGGGCCACCCCACCTCCTCCTGGCCTCCTTTTTACCTGAGGCAAATCTCTACCAGAGACACTCAAACTCTCCTTGCCGGGCTCTCACACCACTCTGGGGTGGGTTATGATCACCTAGAGCCTAAGCTTCTGAGTCTAGGGGCGCCCTACCTCACCTGGCTGATTACCCACATTTTTAACTCTTCCCTCACCTCTGGAATCGTACCCGACATATGGAAGGTGGCCAAGGTTGTCCCGGTGTTTAAGCATGGCGACCCCAAGGAGATAAATAACTACCGGCCCATTGCCATACTCCCTGCTACCAGCAAGCTACTTGAAAAAGCTGTAGCCGGACAAATCTTCCATTACCTGCAGGAGTATGCAGTTCTCTCCCCTGCTCAGCACGGCTTCAGGAAGGGGCATAGCACATCCACCACTCTCGCTGTGGTCACCTCCCAGGTCAGAGCTGCCACAGATGCTGGTAAACTGACTGGGGCCATCTTTGTCGACCTCTCTAAGGCCTTTCATCGGGTTGACCATAATCTCCTTCTCTCCACCCTACATGGGCAAGGCTTCTCCCCCCGAGCTCTTGACTGGTTCACCAGCTATCTTGGGGGGAGACAATAAGACACCTGTTTCAACCGTGACCTTTCGGGCTTTTCCCCAGTCAGATGCGGAGTACCCCAAGGGTCCGTTCTTGGTCCCATTCTGTTCTCCCTCTATGTAAATGAACTCCCCTCAGTTACTACCTTCGGGTCTACTACTCTATATGTGGATGACCTGGTACTACTATCTAGAGCCCAGAACCCCATTACCATCAACTCCCAACTCAATTCTGACTTTGGGCATATCCAAAACTGGCTCGTGGGATGCAAGCTTACTGTAAATCTTGACAAAACACACGCCATGTTATTTGGGTCGGCGGCCAAAATCGCATCTTGCCCCTCCCCCCTCACCATAAATGGGGGGAACGGCTCCCTCCTACCTGTCCTGAACTCCGCTAGGTACCTAGGAGTGACCCTAGATCCCCAGCTCGATTTCACTGAGCATCTCCGGAACATTTGCAAAGTGTTGAACAGTAAGCTCGGCTTAGCCTACAGGGCCAAGGACTGCCTCACCCCGGCTGCTCGGCTCGCTATAGCCAGGGGAATCCTCCTACCTATGCTCTGCAATGGGCTTGTTGGCTTCGCGCCAGTCCCGAATGCCTCCCTAGCTAAATGGGACATGGCATATAACAACGTCTGTCATTTTGCCCTCTCTGCCCATCACCTTACGCATCGGTGTGCCCTCTATGCCTGTCTGGAGTGGCTTCCCCCTGACAAACACTGAGCCTTTGTCCTTGGTAGCTTGGTAGACAACATAGTCTGAACTGCTTGCCCCCCAGCACTTGCCCTTCCCTTCCAACACTGCACCCCAGCCTATCAGCTTAGGCCCAGCTCGACTCTCGCTTGCAAGGTCCCTAGGACCTGCTCCCTCACCGGGGATTGGGCCTTCTCTGCCTATGCCCCCAGATTCTGGAACTGTCTCCCTGCTCCAGTTCGAGATGCCCCTTCCCACTCCGGCTTCAAAACGTCCCTCTGGAAATTCCTCAAAGGGGCCTCCACCTGTCCTTGTGGAAACGAGTAGCTGCCACCAGCGGATGCCCGAGACCTCTCCCACAATGTAGGTTTCGGCCTCAACCACTTCTCCTCCCCCACACTTATTTGCTCTTGTGACCACCCTACTCCCTACCCTCAAGCTGTTCCTGGCCACCACCTCCCCTTCGGACAGCACCTTTTCCCCCCCTCCACTGTCTGGGGTCCCCTACCTTCTAGCTCCCTCCCTTGGAGCACGCGAAAGTCCCTTCGCTATCTCCTGACCTGCCCACTGGGGCCTGCCACTGGATTGGACAGTACTCCCCCTGCAACTCGTGCCTGCCTCTGCCATGGTGGTCCACCAGGTTGGGTTCCTCACCCACTAGCTCTATGCTGTCCACTGCAACATCTCGCTCAACCCATTGCCCGTTTTCCCGACCGCCACATGGGGTGCCTGTAGACTCAGGCCCCCCCCCATTC
The DNA here is from genome assembly GCA_016271365.2 of Neoceratodus forsteri. Taxonomy (NCBI): domain Eukaryota; kingdom Metazoa; phylum Chordata; order Ceratodontiformes; family Ceratodontidae; genus Neoceratodus; species Neoceratodus forsteri. The sequence goes on from CM057459.1 coordinate 652,524,251, forward strand.
AGCCTCCTGTACCTGTTGTTCTCCTCAACCCCTGCCACAATGTGGGCTTATCGTATTGAGCCTATAGTTGAACTCATGTTTGTTAGCTCTGACTCTGTACTATTGTCTATATGCTGTACTCTGGCCCCACCTGTGTGTGGGCGAGATTGTTCTTTGTCTATGCAATGTACTGTGTACTGTATTCTATCTGGCCTACTTGTAGTTGCGGGCCTGTATGCCACCTGAATATGTACCATGTTTTCTGTACTGTAACCTACTGGGTCGCACCTGAAAATAGGCACTTGTTGTCTAGTGTGCTTACCTGGTTAACAAAAACAAATAAATAAATAAATATTGAGGAGAGATTCTGCCCATGAGATTCGTGCATTGGAATAAAAGAAACTCAATTTCATGTCCTTCTAGAATGCCCATATAGTCAGCAATTTTGACAAATCTTGACTTTCACCTGGAATAAGCCATTATTCTTACATAAAACATATGTGCTTATTTTGGGCATCTATACAGATGGATGGATGGGCAAAAATTCATAAGGGGACATTACAGGTTTGTCTGGTGATTTGTAAACATTACTTATGGCAAGCCAGATGTGCTTTAGTGGTACAGCAAAAACCTATACCTCAAAAAGAAGTAGTAAATATGGTAACACATAGTCTGACTTTAGTATATTAAAATGATGTAAAAACCAGAATGCCTTTGATTATAACTGAATAGTGGAAACAATGTCAAGGTTTTTTTTTTTTTTGCCACAGGATAGGTGACATACATTTGACCATCAGTTATTGCATATTTCAACTGCTGTCTTCTATTATGAAATGTCTGAATGATGATTCATTACAACTAATTAGTTTTTATTTTTCTCCTTTTTTGTTGTAATATGGCAACACTTCTTGGGACTTTTGCCATGGCACCCCTTTTGTGATCGAAGTATTTCTCTGTATGATTTTTGTGTTCTAATAAAAATTCCCCTACTCTTTTTGAGAAATACCATGGGATCTTTAATGTCCACCTGAACAACCACCAGAAGAGGTAGGGGGACCTTGGTTTAACATCTCATCAGAAGGATGGCACACCCCAGCAGTACAGCATCCCTTCAGTACTGCACTAAGTTGCCAGCATTTTTGTGATATGTGCCTATTCCCAGCATGGGACTAGAACCCATGGCCTTCTGGGGTCACTGAAAGGTTCACATTTAATAAAAGAATTAAAAAAATAAAGAAAAAAATGAAAAGTTTTATAACTGCCATGTACAATTTTTCAGAGCACTGTGTTTGTCAGGCATCACATCTAATATAAGTTCATAGCCTTTAATTTATTTTCAGGCCACAATTTCTAGGCTTGCTATTCACACTTATAATGCCATACACAAGTATAGCATAACAACTGTAAAGTTTGACCTGTGTCTTAAACCAGCCACAGCGGTTACCCTCTCCAACGCAAACTGCCACCCTAAAGTTTTAAAATGCAACAAACCTCAACAGTGGCCACATGTTTTACAGATCCATTTACCCCCAAAATACGTACCTTTCAGTTCTCTGTCATGGACTGTTTCTGTCCCCACTGCCCCTCTAACATAATGCTACCACTCAGCAGTCTCTCTCTCACTGGCAGCACACTACCGCTGGCAGTGTTTCACTCTGTGGCAACAACATCAGTCTCTTTATTTCAGTGACAGTATCTCTAATTCACTGCTAACCCCTAAGTAAACTAGATTATCCATTTATTCAGTAAAACAAATAACTGGGCACTGAACATGCATCCAAGAAAAAGACCACATATTGGTCTAGTGCTAAAACATGTTAATTAAAGAGTGTTACAAACACTGCACACAGTGTGAGATCAACACACAGACGTCACACACACACCACTTGGGGCTGGATTTTCAAATGTTAGTGCTGGTGCAAACGTGGGCCATGTTCAGAGGCCCCTGGGCTGCTTCCCAAATGCTGCAGTGCCAAGGTGCTAAATATCACTGTACCTATGCAAATGAGAGGGTCCCCACATGCATATGGTGCAGTGGGTTATTCGAGGTTTGCGGCAGTGGTAAACTGTCCCCAAGTGCTGCTGTTTACTGCCTCTGAAAATGACTTCTTAACTGAGCACTAAATCCCCACTCCCACCCCTCCCCAAAGGCAGAGCAGCTGTACTGTTGCTTTCTACCCTGATTTCCCATATTCACTATGGTGCATTTTTCCTGCTGGTCCAGTGGTTCACCTCCAATCACCCAGTGACTATTTCTGTGGTATTCCCTGGTGGTCCAGTGGTCCCCCCATCACCCAATGACTATTTCTGTAGTATTCCCTGCTGTTCCAGTGGTTCCCCCCACCCCTGATACCCCAGTGTACCCTATTATAGCACTTCCTTATGGTCCAGTGGTTCTCCCATCATCCAGTATACTTTATTTTAGCACTTCTTGGCATTCCAGTGGTCCCCCCATTGCCCGTTCACTATTTCTCTAGTATTCCTGGTAGTTTAGTGTCCCCCCAAGTGCCCATTGACTATTTTTCTAGTATTCCTTGATGGTCCAGTGGTTCCCCCATCCCTGATCCCCCAGTATACCTTATTATAGCAGTTCCTGGGTGTCACTGGCACTCTGAATAGCCCCCCACCTCACCCACCCACTGACATCCCCTCTCTGCACACAGCCCCTTACACCGGTGCCTGGCATACCTAACAGATGCATATGGTGACCTGCACAGCCTCTTCGCATCTCTGTTGCCGATCACTGTATGAGCTGCCAGTGAGCCTGCATACTGTAGAAATAGCTGTTTCCACTGTACAAGCACTCACTAACAGCTCATATGGTGGTCACCCATGGAGGTGAGAGAAGGGCAGGGCTGGTTGCCATATGTAGGTGCTAGGAGCACTGGGCACTGGGTTAAAGGGGATGCAGGGAGGTGGGATGTCAGCAGGTGGGTCAGGTGTGGAGCTGTTCAGGGGAGGGTCCCTGGACCACCAGTAAGTGCTATCATAAGGTATACTGGGGGATCAAGGGGTGGGAGAACCACAGAATCACCAGGGAGTACTACAGAATAGTCACTGGACAATCAAGGGGAACCACTGTACCATCAGTGGATACTACGAATAGTCACTGGGTGATCGGTTGGGACACTGGACCACCAGGGAATACAACAGAAATAGTCAACAGGTGATCAGCGGGGGGGGGTCACTGGACAATCAGGGCTCTTGTTTAATCTATGTTAGTGGCACTAAGGGTGTGCTGCACCCCATGCAAATGAGCCCATAATTGGTGTGTAAATGGTCATTTAGCACCTTGCATGCCCAATGGGCTCATTTGCATGCTTGGGCTGACTATAGCCCACAGGGGACCTGGCACTTTCTTTTTTCAGTCACCGCTATTCTCTGTGGGCCATATGCAGCCCTGGTCTGTGTCAGGGCAGTGCAGATTCACTTAGCGCTGCTCTGACATGGACGGATATTCAGTCAGATCGCACTGCTCACTATCTGTCTAAATATTGCAGCAGCAAGGGGAGCACAGGGGCAAGCGGAGCCCAAACATTTTTGATGGGTTTACTTCATTTTCTGAATACGGTGCCCTTGATGTTTCATGCTGAAAACTGTGGTGCTTTCTGAAAGATGTTCCCTAATGCACTCAACAGGTTTTTCAAGGCTGTTTACTGGCACAATAGCATTCTTAAATATATGGAAGCATTATTCTTATTCGTTTTTTTTATTATTCTTTTGGCAACCTGGTAAGGCCCACTAGGCACAAGTGCCTGTTTTCAGTGGTGACCTGGTAGCACTGGGGAAATTAAGTGACTTGCTTTGCGTCACACAGTATGCAACTGGAGGTTGTGGGAATCAACCCCAGGTCTGCTGGTTGTATCAAGCTCATTCACAGCTCATTACTTTAACCTCTAGCCTATATGCCAATAATGCCTTATTCTGCAGTGTCATGTCCAGCTTAGAATATTATACAGGATGACAGAAAGGAAATTAGCTCCCAGAACTGTAACCATTGGCAGTATTCAAGGCACTTTACTTACATGTCTGTCTGTGTTTGGTCACTCTGTTTATTTTATATTTAAAGTCCTTGGCATTCTGCATGTACTCTGAACTGTTTGAATAGCTTTCTTGCCAGTATTATTTTTTATTGGGATTTTTCTTATTTTTGGCCTGAGCCGACCACCTCTGAAACTGCAACTTTGAAAGCAGATATTACCAAAAGAAGCATGGCAACCCTTAGATTTCTTTTTTTTTTGGCTATATTCATAACCATATTCTACATCAAGCAAAAAGGTTGTGTGAAAATGATATGGGTTTTGAATGGTCTTATGTATAAAATATGAAAACATAAGATTTCCCCGATTTTTGGCAATGTTTGTTCAAGACGGTGTCATAGCATTGGTAATTTACTCTTTATTTTTGCATTTGAGGAAAAAATGAAGCAAGCATCATGACAACTCGTGTATCTTTGTGTCACATTTTTTTTCACATTCATGTTGACACCTAAAATGTTGATGTTATAACAACATAAAACAACCTTAACCCTTATGGATTTTTTCCATAAAGAGGGATTAAGTTTCACCATGTAACTTAAAAACAAGCACGGCAACCAATGTTTTTTGCTGAAACACCAGAGAACGTCCTGAAGGGTGTCTGCCCCAATTAGGCTTAGTAGGAAGCATGCTTGCCTCTGAGACCAGAAGATCAGAAGGTGGTGGGTTCTAGCCTCACACCTCATACTTGGGGTAATACCCATAACTGACACTGCACTGCAGTATTGGTGGTGGGGGGGGTGCTGCAAGGCAAATTTTATATTTCTGGTGCCCAATCCCAGAGGGTCTGGGCACCGTACAAAACACGAAAATGTAATTTACAAATTCATATATAAAAATAATCCACCATACAAACCCAATCACTATATATAAATAAACCTTTCTTTAGTTTAAAAAGGACTGATAACAATGATATCATATAGAATCTGAGAAGGCCTGTCTAAACAGATAAGACTTTAGGCGGGCCTTAAAAACCTCCACCGACGGGGCCTCCCTCTCCAATGGTGGGAGCAAATTCCACATGGCAGGGCTGGCGACACTAAAAGCTCGATCACCGGCTGTTTTCAATCTTGTCCTGGAAATTGCCAGGAGACCCCTCGAGTAGGACCGGAGGGGACGAACCGAGGCAGCGGGTGTAAGAAGGTCAGCCAGTTAACAAGGGCCCAGTCCATGTAGGCCCTTATAGGTGAGCAAGCCCACCTTAAAAAGCACCCTCCATCAAACTGGCAGCCAGTGAAGTTCCCGCAGCACCAGGGTGACATGACAGTATTTCTACTGACCAGTCAACAACCTGGCAGCTGCATTCTTCACTAGCAGCAGTCGATGGAGGGTGCCTCTAGAGACCCCAAGGTAGAGCATGTTACAGTAGTCAAGCCTAGATGTTACAAATGCATGTACCAAGGTGGGGAGGTCCAGGGGCGGAATCAGGTGCTTAATCCTGGTGATGTTTCTCAGATAAAAAAAACTCACCTTGACAAAGGCAGACACCTGATATTCCATTGTCAAACTGCTGTCAAACATCATGCCAAGATTACACACCTTAGAGGAAGCCATCAATGGGACAGACCCTAGGACCAGTCCAGAATCTGCCCCAGAGGGCAACCCCTCACGCCTCCTGTTCAACTCCACCATCAGTACCGCCATCTTATCGGGGTTCAGTCACAACCTGCTAGAGGCCTTCCAGTCACTGATCTCTGCCAGACAGTTGTTTAATACTTCCACCGCATTGGATGTTCCAGGGGAAAAGGATAAGTACAACTGGGTATCATCGGTATAACATTGAAACCCCAAGCTGTACTTCCTAATGATCACTGGTTAGATTCTGTTCTTCACATGAGGTGTTAAACTGAGGTCCCTTCTGCCCATCTCTGGTCACTGTCCAGGTGGAAGTAAAAGATTCTATTTTACTTATCAAAGAAGAAGAGTAAGGGAGTTTCCCCAGTGTCATGGCCAACATTCCCCCTTCAATGAAACAGGTCCATGCAACCCACTCCACAGGATCACCTGAAAACAAGCTATAATATACCTTAATGTGTTTTTCCTAGTCAAAATTGCAAATAAAACAAACAAAAATAAATGAATGTGAAAGTATTTCATAAAGAGAAAGGGGGAGGGGAAATTGTTTAACCAGGAAAGGCACACTAAACCGAAACATGTTTTCATGCACAACCTGAAGTTAAGTGAGTTGCTCAGGGTCATACAGTATGCAAGTGGGGATGGGGAATTCAAACCCAGGTCTGCAGCTCCGTGCCCTAAAGCACAGCACTATACTGCCTCCTAATCAGTATAAATCAAACTAAAGTGACCTTGCATTTTAGTAAAATGTTTTAGAAAGTAAGATACTGATAGTACAGTAACAGTTAAAATAAAGGCAGACAATTTGCAGCTTATGTTAAATTGATAGCCACCATTTTATATATAAATGTGCAAGAGATACAGTCTCTCTTCTGAATGTCTTTGAGAGTTTCTCCTGATTAAAATAAAAACCAAAAAGGCAACCTTAAAGAGCTAGAGTGTACTGCCTGGAATTAATTGTAACTTCCAGATGTAGTCAGCTATCACTTCTTGTATCTCAAGTATTTTTTTCTTTTCTGTTTACTAATTAAAAGATTTTCCACCTGAATGTACTGAGCTGATATGTGGAGCAGCCCTTTGTCTTGAGGCTTAAAAAAAAGTCAGTTCTGTTCCTCACACTACGTCAACACTGAGACATAACTAGTAACCAATGAGAACCTTTTTCACTGCCAGATTATTCTCTTTCACATGAAGCAGCAGGGAATGGTTCATCTTGGTTACTAGTGATGTCACAATTTCCTGCATTTTGACTGGTAAGTTGTGAGAGTCACTGATCAGTCTACAAGGGCTGTGGTGCCTCAAGCTGTTTGATCACATTTCTGATGATGTAGTGAGAGGAACAGAACTGATTTTTTTTTTAGCCTCCAAACAGAGTGCTGCTCCACAAATCACCCTAGTACTGCCAGGTGGGAAATCTTCTAATCAGCAAACAGAAAATAAAAAAATATGGCAGATACTGGAAGTGATGGCTGACTGCATTAGAAAACTATTAATAATTCCAGGCACTACACTAGCTCTTTAAATTATAAGACCGATAATTTTATTGTGGGATTCTGATGGTAAATAAACCACTCAAGCTTTTCTCTGATGGATTATAGTGTTTTCAGAACCCCTCAGCCTTTTTATTCATAGTTGCCCATCATTTATTCTGTACTGTATATAATACAGTAGATTTGGTTTGCATGTGTATCAGTCTAAAGTGGCTACTTTGTTGAAACAGAAACATGTAAAAACATAGAAACAGAATTTCATGGCAGACAAGGACTGTTTGGCCCACCCAGTCTACCCATTTTTTCCTGCTTATACTGTAACCACAGACTCTACTTGATCTCCAGCCCCCTCCCCGCTTCCCATTAAGATTCCTGTGTTTCTATCCAATGCATGCTTGAAGCCAGCCACTGTGTTTGCTCCACCACTACCGCTGGAAGATTATTCCAAACATCTACCACTCTTTCAGTGAAGGACTTCCCCACATCTATCTTGAATTTATCCCCTTCCAGCTTCATTGCATGTCCCTTTGTTCTCACTCATCTTTTCCACTGAAAAATGTTCCCCTCCTGTATCTTATCTACCCCAGTGATGTATGTATAGGTCTTTATCATATTCCCCCTTTTTCCTCCAGGGTGTACGTATTGAGGTCCTTCAGTCTCTACTCTTAGGGGTTCTGATGCAGACCCTGCACCATTTTAGATGCCCTCCTCTGGACTGCCTCCACTCTATGGCCTTCCTAAGATGTGGTCTCCAGTACTGGACACAGTACTCCAGGTGGGGTCTCACCAGGGATCTATATATTGGCAACACTACCTCCCTCCTTCAGCTGGTAATAACCCTCCATATGCACTCCAACATTGCACTGGCCCTACCCACTGCCTTATCACACTGCCTCATCACCTTGAGATCATCACATATGATTACTCCCAGGTCCCTTTCCTGTTTGGTGAACGTCAATAGATTTTCTCCCATATTGTACAGTACTCCACTTCTGTGTTTCTGTGCCCTAAGTGCATGATTTTGCACTTTTTCACATTGAAACCCAACTGCCATATCCTTGACAACTCCTCAAGTTTCCTTAAGTCTCCGCACATTCTTTCCACACCCTCTGGAGTGTCCACCCCATTGCAGATTTTGGTGTCATCCACAAGGAGGCAGACCATCCTTTCTAGCTCACCTGCAATGTTACTTAAAAAGACATTAAAGAGGACTGGTCCCAGTACTAAGCCCCATGGCAACTTGCTGGTCACCCTCCCCTCCACAGAGTGAATTCCATTTACCACCACACTCTGTCACATGTCCCTTAACCATTTTATACCAGGTTTACCACCTTTGGACCCACCCCCAGGCTGCCCAGTTTCCTTATCAGCCTGCAATGTGGAACAGTGTTGAAAGCCTTATTGAAATCTAAGTAGGCCACATCCACCCCCCAGATCCCTAGTCACCTAGTTCATGAGATCTTTAAGATTTTTCTGAGATGACATCCTCCCATGAATCCTCGTTGTCTCAGGTCCTGTAACTGACTGGACTCAAGATATTCCACAATCCTTTCCTTTAGCAGTGACTCCATTAGCTTTCCCACCACTGATGTCAGGCTGACTGACCTATAGTTGCCAGTTTCCTCCCTGCTACTGATTTTGTGAAGCAGGACTACAGCTGCCCTTCTGCAGTCTTCTGGAACCACTTATTTTTCCAGTGAGTTGTTAAAAGGACTGTCAGAGGTGCAGCCAGTACCTCTCTGAGCTCCTTCCTTAACCTTGGGTGTACACCTTCTGGCCCCATAGCTGTGTCCACTTTTAGATGTGCAAGTCCCTCCAGGACTCTCTCCTCTTTAAAGGGACTTATGTCTACCTCTCCTGCTCTAGTGTCCCTGTTGCTGTTGCTGTTAAGTGGCCCTTCCCCTTCCCCTTCCCCTTCCTCGTCCTCTTCCTCTGTGAAGACTGAACAAAAATATTTCTTCAGGATATGTGCTTTTCCTGATCCTCCTCTGTACAGTCCCTACATGCCCTTCATAACCTCACAATCCCTCTCATAGTCTTCCTGTTTTCACTTACTGTATGTACCTCAAAAATGTATAGTCCCCTTTAGTTACCCCTTGTTTCCTCAGTTTGTACCATTGCACTCCTCACCACTTTCCCTTCCTCCTCCTATTTCTCCTGATACACCTCCCTTTCCTCCTCCCTCCACATCTCTTCATATCTCCTGAAAGCTACCCTTTTAGTCTTTACTTTTTCAGGCACTTCCTTCAAGAACTGCTCAGTCTCATTTTCCTGTGTTTTGGTCATTTCCTTTGCATGGAGGTTTGTTGCCTACACTATGCCTTCCCTTAGCTTAGCCCACTGTTCCTCCACCTCCTGCAGTTCATCCCCCCTTCCCTGCTAGGTCTTCTCTGAGGCATTCACCAATTTTTTTAAAAATGTGCCCTCCTTCGCTAATCGACCTTGTGTGGTTAGCGAAAGCCACTGAACATGCCACCAGCTTAAGGCCCCTCCCCAGCTTCATAAAAATTCCCCTGCAGAATCCTAGCCCTGCCCCAAGCCAGGTCATTTGTCCCTAGGTGGATAATGATATCCAGCACTCCCTCCTGCCATGCCACCACAGCGATCCTTAGGATCCGCTTTCCATCCCGCCAAGTCAAGGTGCCAGGTAGGTGCCTCACCTCACAGAAACATAGGCACACTATCACATCTAGGCTACACATTAAATAGATACACATCCCTAATCAGACCCCTTGGCACCCCCAACACATTTTTCATAAGAGCCGCCTTTTTTTCTGACCCTCAATCTATTATTGTGGGGGCATTTTTGTTAGCACCTGGAGCCATACCAGAAACAGGCACTGTCTTTATGCACACTCTCCCCTTCCTAGCTTGAACCCCCTCAAGGCCCCCAAATATTTTTTTTAGAGAAGAGGGCCCCCTGATCCCACTTCCTGATTCTGTGGGGGCATCCAGTAGTTCAATACCTGCCTAGCGTAGGCACCCCTCCCTAATCCATAGTGTGTGTGCCAATCCCACTGACAGACTGAGGAAGGGACAGAGCTGGGGGTATCATTGATAAGGCTAGACACACGGATTGATCTGTTTGCCTAGCATCATCAGTGAAGATGACAACTATGTCCCTTCCCCCTCCCAGATAAGCACTCTGTCAGTAGGATTGGCACACTACTGCTGGTTAGGAAGGATGGCTACTAAGCTAGCCTTGTGCTGATCTATTGGCCTTCCTAAAATATCATGGATATGGGGTTAAGAGGGGGCTTTATTCCTCTAAAGAGGTATTTGGGACCTTGTGGGGTTTAAACTAGGGAGGGTGATTGTTTATAAAAACAGTACAAACCCAGAAAGATATTGACAATGTGTAATCAGTCTAGAGGAAGGCTACCAAAAAGGTGTAGGGGTTGCACAGGAAGCCATAATGGTGCTAGGGTTGCGTGAGAAACCATACGAGGAGAGGCTGTGGGGGGGCTCAACATATACTCCTTAGAAGACAGAAGAGTGAGATGGGACATGAGTGAGCCCTGTAAGTACTTCAAAGGGGTGAACAAGGTGCAAGAGGGGAGTCTTTTCAGATGAGGAGGAGTACCAGAACAAGGAGGCATGCAATGAAGCCTAAGGGGGGAAGTTTAAGAGAGATATGAGGAAATACTTATTCACAGAAAGAGTAGTGGATGCCTGGAGCAGCCAGCCAAAAGAGATGGTGGGGTGAAGACAGTGGTGAGCTTCAAGTATGCATGGTATAGGCATTTCAACAGTATTGAGCTATACTAGATTGCCCAGGGGCATAATGAGGCCCGACACCACAGGTGGAGAGCCTTACATCTCCTGGAAGGTCCAGTATAGTCCATACCACCCACCCTGGAGGGTATTATTGGCTTAGAAAATAGGTTACATGTGGCATTTGTATGCAAGAGTTAAAAAAATAAAAAAAGAAACACATAAAATATTAATTCATTTTTTTTTTTGTAAAATAGTCCCTCTAAGGGTATACTTATCAATAGAGGGCAATGCAGTGTTTCAGGGTTCCTCACTTCCACAGTCTTTCCTTGTTATAGCTCTGTTTAACCTCCACCCCGATAGTTCAACCATCATTCCCTCCACACCCCCTTGCCAGTGCTGTTTTTACTTATTTGTAAATGTTGATTGGGAAAAGTTTGATTGCAGTGCGCTCAGGCAGGCAGACCACTGTCGATAGCACAGTTGCAGTGTAGCACAATCGTGCATAGCGGGCAAGAAATTTGTGTGCGGTAGCTGTGCTGCCAATAAAGTGACATTAATTTATTATCATTATTCATTTATTTAAAAGAAACAATGACTTTAAAAAAAAAAAAAAACTTTTGTTGGTTTTCTTTTTTTATTTTTTTTTTTTCATTTATAATTTATCCCCAACTTTTTACCCCTATTTTCTCCTGCCCCTGTCCCAGCCATTCCTGCATCTGTGGAGGCACGTTCATGCTGCAGTACTGGGACACCCTCCCACTGCTTACCACCTACTCACCTGCACTGCCCATGGACCTCCATCCGGGGGCAGTAGAACTACAGCGGGTGACAGAGTCCTCCCCAGGAGAGGAGAGCTGCCTTTCAGCTGCTCAGTCTTGTTCTCTCCCCCCATGCCGGCTCTCCAGTGATCAGGGCTTATTCTCGAACCCGGGTCACCAGCATGACACAAGGCAAGGCATCCAGTGCCTCAGTGCCCCCATGCTGGCTTGTTGGTTTTCTTGAGTGGTTGTGGAGCTAGGGCGAACCAGGGGAGCTGAATCTGTGTCAGCCAGTACCAAGCATGCAACTGTGCTAGCGGTATCATATTAAAAAGGAAAACAGTTAGCAGTGAGGGGCAAAATAAAGTCATAAAACTGGCACAGTGTATATGCAACTGGCACAGGTTGTGGTTTAGTTGTATATGTGTGTGTGTGGGGGGGGTGCCACTCACTAAAGTAAGAAAAGCTGATTTTTGAAATTCAAGTGGGGGGTACAGTGATTTGTGTTGTGGTGAGGCAGATTAGCATGGGACTTGTTATTTCTGGATCTCTGTTTGCACATCAATGTACCCCTTGCCAAGGGTCTTAGCAAATCAGAAGCCTGGAAATTTCAAACCCATTTTCTAACACCAAATAGTGTCCAGGGAGTAGTAAAAGGCACAGAAAGTAGGTCAAACTAGTTGGGCCTACCAGTCCTTTTCTGCCAACAAATTCTATGTTTCCATGTTAGTACTGGTTCCTGGCATGATGTCAGGAGTCAACATTTCAAACATAGAGACACAGTAATTTAAAACTGAAAGGTACTCTAGATCCACCAGGTCAGTCCCACACCTTATAGGTAGCAACCAGCAAATATCTGTACAAATATGTACAAAAGCTTGTAGTGATTTCCCAACTAGCCTTCCAGCTGGGGTATCCTATTTCCCTGGTAAGTAAAAATCAATCCAGGTTTACCTTGAAGGCTTGATTGCCTTCATAGCCACTGTCTCTAGACTATTACATAGGCTCACCACCCTCTTGGGGTAGTAGGAATCTCTGGAATAAACAATATTGCCTCCCCATAAATCATGCAACTGTGGTCAGCGGGGGAAGGGTTTTCTAAATAAAATATAGTTGATGATTGTGGCAAATAGTACAAGATGGAGAAGCTACTGTATATAATGCGTAGCCTAAGTTTTCCAGTGTGCCTAGGTGTTTGTTTTAACAATGCAGACAGCAGGGACAGACACACATTATGATGCATACTGTCCATGCAAAGTGCCAGATACAACTAAGCAAGCCTGGATTTGGATGATTGCCTCTGTTCCATATCATGGATCAGTGCTCATAAAGAGCCGCACACTGAAATAAAGGTAAGTATGGACTGGGGGGTAAGGTGGGAACTGAGATGAAACACAGTGTCCACCAGAAGCCATTGTTTTTATTGTGTTTAGGGAGAGCAGCTGAGTTATCCTGGAGAGTGGCTGAAAACCAGAATGCATCCACAACCAGAATACTTCAAAACCACTTGCTGGAATGGCACAAACAATGAAGAGGGAAGGCATGCTGTCATGCACAGTAAGTATGGGAAATCCCAACTGGATCATTAAGCAGGGTGCCATTTAGGGTGTTTCAAGATGGCAGCCTTCTCATTCTCGTAAGTAGGCAGTATAGTGTAGTGGTTAAGGGCACTGAGCAGCAAACCTGGAGACCTGGATTTGAATCACATCAGTCCCCACTTGTATACCGTGTGACCCTGAGCAAGTCACTTAACTTCCTTGTGCTTCCAGGTTGCACCTGGAAACAAGCTCCAGCTTAGTGTGCCTCTCCTGGTTAAACAAATTCCCCTTCCTTACCCTTCCCTTCTCTTCCCTTCATTCAGATCCTGACTAACAGAAAATACTGTTAAAATGAATCTTTATTGAAGTTTATGGTAATTCTACTTTGTTTTGATGCCGATACATATGACAGATAAAAACTAAAATCATTCATTTTCCTTATCTGAAGAACATTTTTCACTGAAGATTTGACCTTTGGAATTTTTTTTCAGCCTGACAACAGCCCAGTGAGGAGCTTCCTAGCCTGCCTGGCCATCCTGCTCCAGGGGCAAACTTTCAAGAGCACGGCCTGTCTAATGTACTGGAAGAAAATTGTCTCCGTTGCACTGATGAGGCTACATTGGCCAGTCATACTGGTGGATATAGCACAGCTAAATCCTTAACTGCCTCCAATAAAATACTCATTCCTGTAGAAACTGACAAAGCGGGAAAAAAATCAATTGAATATTTTTAAAACACCACTGATGGCAGAGTGGCCCAGCACACCTTCAACCCCCCCCCCGGCAATATAACATGGAAACGCTGGGGAAATCTATTGACCATGTCCCTGCATGGACTGATAAATATGGCAGAAGGTTTGATGCACCCAATGCAAAAGTAGTTTTTATATAGAAAAATGCGATAGCTAATCATGAAAAACTTGATGCCTCTACTTCAAAAGTTTAAATAAATACCAAGGCCATCATAGACATCTCAAAAATTGCTGCAATATCTGGAACAATTAAAGAAAATTATGTAACTAATCACAAAACTATAGATCATGGAAAATCAATTGTACCACAAAAGCTTGAAACTTGTAGGTCTGCATAGAAATTGGACTCAGAATTTGAATCAGTGAGAGATATGCTAAAATATATTTCATTCAAGTCTACGACCTGCCGACCTTCGTGAAAACAACCCACCCTTCATAACCAAAGCATTTTGTCTTCTCAAAAAAACAACATATTGTCAGTGAAGATGTGGTTGCTACTACAAATACTTGTGTGGGCAGAGAGGAAGAATCAAAAGACAGTCATTATTTTAATGTGTTTCATTTTCAGATCTGATAAGGACCCAATAGTTCAATTATCCAAACTAAAAGGAACATCAACATATCTGGATCACCATTTGTATATATTCCTAGAATACGAATATGCAACTCAGTAGTGGCAAAGACATCTACTGGCATTCTGCCAAGAGAGTCCCAATTTTAGGATGGCCTATTGGCACAGTAGTAGGGCTAACATTCATGATGCCAGTGACCTGCATTTGAGAACTGGCCTGGGTCATTGGGGGCTAGCCAGGGTGCTGTACTGAGCATCCATCCTCCTCCGGGGGGGCATGTCCCACAGCACTACTGCCACCTGTAGGTGTACAGGTAGCAGACTAACTCAGAACACACAGAGGGAGGAATACAGTGCTGCAAACTGAGGGAGTGTACATGAGCAGCTTCACATCAAGGACCTTGGTCCCATACACCAGCGATTCTACAGGGGCAGGGAGCAAACACAAGATGGAGGAAGCAACTAAAGGTAACCCCCCCGCCCCATAACTCCATGAAAGCTGGTATATCTAGCCAGAAGGTGGCACATTTGATATGCTGAGGTGGGGGAGCACAATGGATGAATAATAAAAAGAAGAGATTCTTGATTTGGAATTTCAATTCAAACTTCTTACTTCAGCAAAGATACGACTCATTTATAAATCAAAGCAACATACTATATATGTTTTTACCCTGACCAAGTTTTGATTTTTATTCACGCCCAGAACAATCAGGACTGTGTTTAAGAGGATGACAGTGACTCACCTACAGCTTCCAAAGCAAAAAATGTCACCTTTAGCACAAAGAATTGTGGAACATTAAATAGTGCTTAAGAGACTGTTCAATATGCCATACCTATCAGAGGAACTTATCTTAACTTGAATGCTCTGTTCTGAAATAAATATCCTGATACTGAACTATGATTTGTCTTAAGCTTGTTGCTGACTTGTGATTTGGCATTATTTGTATTGCAACATAACGTCTAATGTGTGAATAATATTTCTCTGAATTTTCTGCACTATATGATCAGTTATAGATTTCTTAACAACATTATGAAACAAATGTTGAAGACTTTATGCATGCTGAAGTTGAATGTTAAATATGTGAACAATATTTTCTTGCAGAGTTCCAATAAATTCAATGAGAATTATATATACCATTAAGCTTAATTTATGATGAAAAATCGATTTATAAAGATAAGAGCAGCCTTATGACAAAAATTGTTCTTGGCCTTTAATGTGTAATCACCAAGTCCCCTGGGGTTACTAGAATCCTATCAGTATTTTTGTTAGGAAGGTAGCAGGCAGCTGGTAGGGAGCTCATTAGGGGCATCTTACATAATGACATCATTGTTTACTCAGCTAGACTGAAGGAAGAATAATTAAGTCATTTGGAACTCATGCAGCAGCATAAGCCATACTTTGTTGACAGCTGCTCTGGGGTGCTTAGAATATTCAGTTAGTGTTCAGTTAGTGTGTGAGTCAGAGTTTGACTGAAGAGGTGAAAGGGCAGAAGGACTGCCAGCTGGGCTCTGAGTGGAGGGCCCAGCATTTCCCACCCTAGTGGAGTGTCATTTCCAACTTCCAGTGAAGTGATGGAGACCAGTTCTACAGCAAGATTTCCTGATTTCTACTCCCAGTGAAGTGGAAGGAACTACTTGTTCTCAGTGGACTCTAGAGGATATCCCCTGAAGGTTCTGAGTGTGTTTTAGCTGCCTTGGAAAGGAATTTTGAGAGACCTTTTGATCTGCTACCCAGGAGAACACCTTTTTGTTGATCCATGCCCAGTGGACAGGACAACCAGTTTGTGAGTGCTGTTCTAGGTGACAAGATCTCCACATAATTTAGGGCAATCATAGTCTGGGGTGTGTGTGCCCATAGAAGAGGCTGGATCGCACCTGTCAGTGCCCCTATTTCACCTTGAAGAGTGAATTTTCTGTTAAACTGTTCACCCAGTGGAGAGCAGTTTATTCTTTGATCACTGCAGTGAGTGGTGGATTTAATGTGTGGGACGTCTAGCATTTCAGTGGAAAATGGGTGTATCAATGGTGTAACCCTGAAGAATGGCAGAGACTGTCAGTTGGGGTGAAGGGTGGGAGGAATGCCATCTGAATGCTTACAAGGCAGGGCTTCCTGGTTCGTAAAGGGCACCAGTTATACCTGAGCAAGGGCTAGTGCTGCAGGTTTAGGTGTGTGGCTGAGTTTCACATAATTGCACCTATGTTTGTAGAAGAGTACTGAGAGTGTGTGGCTTAGTTTCACAAAATGACACTCATGGGAGGAAAATGTTTGGGTGTGTGGCCCGGTGTCTACTAAATGCACCACTGGGAAATGGGGAAGAAGATTTTCTTTTGTGTGTTCATGAACTGTACTGCATGCAAGAAGAGTTCATGAAATGTACCTGTCCTGCCTAGACTGACCCTTGGAGGTCCACTTCTGCTTTAAAATTCCATCTGTTGAATAAAGCTATACTACACAGTGCCAGTTACTGTTCTGGACATTCCGATTATTGCTTCTGGTTGTTGGATTTACTGGGGCCCCCTCAGCAGTTTAGATCTAGCATATGCCTAGCAGCCTCAACCCAGGACCTAGGTTGTGATTTATACACAAGGTTCATGTTGTTTTATTCTTGTACCCTCACCCTTCTCTTCCTCTAGAAAATGAGCCAGGTATACATCCTAACACCAAGGATGGTACCAAACCTTTGTAAAGTAAATGGTACGCCAGTATGTGGGTACCAGTGTTCCAGATTTTAATGGGGGGTGTGCTAACTAGTAAAAAAGTGGCTTGGGGTTACAAAAAATTGGGGCTCATCTGGTGATATTAAATTTGAACAAGAGTGACAGAAAATATGTGGCTTCTCCAAAAGAAATATGTTTTGGGGTGAGAGGCATGCTGCAGGTATGTCTAGGATCTTCCTGACTGGTGGTGGTGCACCCAAACAGAAGATTGTTTACCAGAAAGCACAGTTGTGCCAAGGAAAATGCCATCTGAAAGTCTTTTACTGCCTGAGTTTCTGTGGAAAAGAAAGAGAAAAAATATGCTGCTTGTGTGTTTACTTTGAAAATGTGGATTGAGAAATGATTGTCCTGGCCTCATAGTAAAAGTGCTTAAAAACTATTTAAAAGTTACACATTTCCGGAGAAAAATATTTGGGGACTTAAAGAACAATGTTTTCTAAGTGCTCAGAAAGTTTCAAGTATGTACAGTGAAACTTGGGGGAGTTGCTAAGGAAAATGCACAAGTACTGAGTGAAAATGCCTTAAAATGCTTGCCCCACTGAAATTTCAAGCCGAGAAAAGAGCGATAGTTTGCAGTTTAAAGTTTGCCTTCTTGATGATCATCATGCAGGAGTGCAGCTGAGAGAGAGAGAGAGTGAGCACATTTGAATGGCATTGTGTGATTGGTCCCAGTGTACCTAGCCCCGCCCTTGCCAGAGTCTCAGCATTGTGGAACATTTGTGTAGGAGCAGTCAGCAGTGTATGAGCAGCGTGTAGTTCATGCAGCAGGCAGGAGGAATAAGATTACCACCTACTCGGTTTTTGACTGAATGGATTCGGTTTTCTAGGTCCAGATTCGGTCCTCCTGTTTTCACCATTGCAAATTCGTTTTTTATGGTGGGTCAAGCAGCACCTGTGAGATTCCCCACTAACTGTTTCATTTTCTTCTTATCTGACTGCAAGCAAGTGTCTGACATTTTAGTGTGCTTGCTTGCAGTGCATGCTAATCAGGAAGTGCCTTCAAGAGCAGGGCACTTAAAGAGCCAAATGTGTCCCCATCTGCACAGTTGTCACCTCTAACTTCACACCAGCAAATTGGAAGATTATTCATGGGAAGGGTAAACAATACCACCTTAATTAACACCTTCATTTTTCTGAAACCAGACAGGCACCACATTAGGGTAGCTTCCTGTGCCAGTATGGACTGTACTATGTGTTTCAGAAACTTTACCTGCTAATCCACTTTTATTCAGAGGTAGTACTTTTTCAGTCATTTTGAATGCTCACATACTTATAAAACAGATTATGTTAAATCCTTCACCATTTTACTTGCATGTTCAGATTACAAACAAATTCTGATGTCATGCAGACCTTTGTTTGTATACCAGTCAGTCTGAGAGGTGTAAAGTAGGGCTATTAAGACCATTAGCAGCAAATCAACATAATCCTTTCCAGGCTGCATTGTAAGTATGGTCTTTGACTGCTGTGATAAGGAATACTTTTATACCTTTAAATGCTGACCATTATTTCTTTTAGGGTCTGTCCTATATTTTAATATTTGTTACCCCTTTTGTTGTTAAATTAATAATCTAATATTTTATTTCATTTCTAGCAATACTGCACCTCTCTCTCCTTAGTAGTTATTGCTGTCAATTTTCATACTACCTATATATTCCAGGAAGACCATTCCAGGTCTTTCAGATGAACAGCACAGAATAATGTGGCTAATGTCATGCTAAGCCACATAAATGAGAAAGGATGAGAGAGAGCAGTAGCTGATGAGGTGACAGGAACACAATCTAGATTTGTTGGCACTGCAAATTTAGGCAATTTATCAAAAATTTCTCAAAACATTATTTTTTTACCAGAAGAAACACACTAAGCTAAAGCTTGTTTACAGGTGCAACCTGGGAACACAAGGGAATTAAGTGATTTGTGTAGGGTCACACAGCATGCAAGTGTGGGCTGCGGGATTCAAACCCTGGTCTCCAGAATTGCAGCTCAGAGCATTAAACCACTGCACAATACTGCCTCCACACTACATATCACATATCATGCTATCTGCAATGTATGACTGACATGGAAAAAAATAGGGTATTTAACAGCATAGTATAGTTCCTACCACTTTTAAAAACTTCTGTGACATTACGAATAACTTTAGAGTAGGAGCAATGGGAGGGACAGTAGCACATCTTAAAATGGCAGATAATATTTGTAATTACATCTCATCCACCATTACTGGTGCATTTTATTTATTTATGTATTGAAAGAGTTTTGCTAGAAAAGGCAGGTGTAACCCACTTCAGTGCTTCACATTGTAGCACTGGATAATACAGCACCATCAGTTCAGCGGTACCCGATTAAGCGCTGTGTTACTACAGTGCCGTCTGATCTCAGCGCCAACAGTTTAGCTCTTTGTACTGCAATTAATAGATGAATTGGAAAGTAGTGTAAAAAAAAATAATTTATTCAATACACAATCCATGGCTGTACATTTAATGCTATGATATAGAACAATATACAGTGGCCAGTTACCTTTTTTCACCTCCAGCAATAACCCGGTCAAGTCGATAAATATAGTCATCATGCAATATCAGCTCCTTCCCTCTGGCACTATGAACTGTGCAGGTCATGGTTTCAGAGGCAATGTATGGATCAAGGGCTGTAACACATCATTAAATAATGGGCTAATTAGTGACTAAGTGTGTTTAATTGCTTCATGATCAGTGACAAAGTGTGTTTAATTGCTTCATGATTACTTATGCTACAATTGAAAGTGCTGAAATAAGCAGCGCCAAACTGAAGCACATGTCAATTGTTGCAGCACTAGAATTAACGGCGATGGAATGAAAAGTGCTGAACAGGACGACGTTCAAATGCAATGCACTTAACTGAGCTACCCCCGAAAAGGCCACCTGATCCAAAATAGCCAGCTGACAGAGGTGTCCTTGTAGTCACTCAATTTGTCAGCTAAGCTGTGTACACAGGATGGAAAGTCCCCTGAACCCCCTCTCTAACCCACCAAATGTTAACACACACTGAAATTAAAAATATTTAAATCTAAATTACCCTCTTTACCCATCTAACAAAGGTTATGGAGCATGATTCACTAGAAACAGCTATCCTCGGGGACCTTAACTTCGATTGATTGTCCCAAGTTGCTGCACCGCTTAAGGAGTTTTGTGATGCCCTTGGCTTAACACAACTTTATTGATGAACCCACACACCCTAACTAAAAGACCCCTGCCAATAGCACGTTGCTGGATGTTATCCTAGCTAGCAAACCTCACCTATTCTCCCATGCAGGAGTATTCTTCTCCGACGTTAGTGATCATAGCATTATAGCTAGTATAAGGTCAGTTCAGAACCCACAAACTATGTTGAGGTTCTCCATCAAAAGGTCTAGATGTAACTTTGATCTGGCTGCCTACCTTGATGAATTAAAATATTCAATGCATTGGCAGGACTTTTACCTAGCTAGATCGGTCCACTTGGCTCAGAAGATCTTTTCTGAAATTATGTCTGAGGCCTTAAACAAGTACTCCCCTTTCGTAAAAGTTAGGATAAGGGGAAGAACCTGTCACTGGTTCACATCTGAACACAAAGCTGTATTACTGAACAGGGATAAGCTTTGGAAAAAAGCATGAACTACCAAGGCATTGCTGGATTGGTGTAACTTTAGGAAAGCCAGGAATGCATGCACCAAGAAGATAAGAGATGCAAAGGCATCCTTATAATGCCTGGAGCTGGATTCTGGATATGTCTGGAAATAACCCAGGAACTTCATTGCCTGCAAAGATTATCTCTGGCAGCACCACCATCTGTGATAAAATGGAAATCATGGACGCCTTTAATAACCACTTTGCCACCGCTGGTCTTGCTTTCGACAACTCCCCGGCTTGTTCCCTACACTCTCAATTGGATGTGCAAAGCTCAGAGCCTCTTCCAAACAGTTTAGTCTTCTCCCTTCAGCACACTTCCCTGAAGGAGATCGAGGAACTCCTCTTAAAACTGGACACCAAGAAAAGTGCGGGTGCAGACTCCCTGGATCCTTACGTTCTAAAGGTTGCCTACCACATCTTGTCTGCACCAATTACCCATTTATTCAATCTTTCATTGTCCCAAGGAATTCTCCAACCAGTATGGAAAACAGCTCACGTCATCCCTTTGTTCAAATCTGGGGATCCTGGGGACCTAAACAATTATAGGCCAATTTCACTACTACCTATTCTGTCTAAATTACTGGAAAAAATCATAAGCAGGCAGCTAAAAACATATGTGGAATATATGAATCTTATAAATCCTATGCAATCCAGCTTTAGAGCACACCACAGCACCATCACGGCCCTAGCTAAAGTGACCAGCGATTGGCA
Source organism: Neoceratodus forsteri (assembly GCA_016271365.2). Lineage (NCBI taxonomy): Eukaryota > Metazoa > Chordata > Ceratodontiformes > Ceratodontidae > Neoceratodus > Neoceratodus forsteri. The sequence continues at coordinate 652,545,737 of CM057459.1, forward strand.
GTGAAACCTGGATGTTAGGAAATATGTCTGTGCTGTATTTCTAGACTTGTCCAAGGCCTTCAACACTATCCACCACGGCCTGCTCTTCTCCTCCCTTAAGTCAATAGGTCTGGATTCTCTGTCCTTACATTGGTTTGATGATTGCCTTTCTGATTGGTGGCAGCAAATAAAGGAAAATGGTGAACTTTCTCCCCTTAAACCTCTACAAAGAGGGGTCCCTCAGGGATCGATTCTGGGTCATTTACTGTTTGCAATTTACATAAACAATAGTGACAATAATATATCTAAGGCTAACATTCATCTATTTGCAGATGACACAGTCCTCTATCTAAGCCACTCTTCGCCAGATACAGCCTGTAAAGACCTTCAAACTGAATTCACTCTTCTTCAGGGCCAACTCCTAAAAAAAAAATCTGTTATTAAAAGCAAAGAAAACCAAGGCTATGCTATTTTCTCCCTTTCCCCATGAAGCAAACCCATCCATTGTTGGTACCATGCTTGAGATTACCACAATTCTGGGTGAAAATCTAGAATTTGTTAGCAAATTTAAGTATCTAAGAGTGTTGCTGGACCACAAACTTTCTTTTATGGATCACATTGAAGACCTGCTAAAGAGATTAAGACAGAGGCTTGACTTGTTATTCAGGATTAAAAAATGCCTTACCAGCAGGGCCAAAAAATGGCTTGTACAAACCACATTTCTCTCCCTGGTCAACTATGCTGACTTTCTTTATAGCCACTGCCACTCCTCGCAGCTAGCTAAATTGGGCATGTTGTACCATAGAGCCTTGAGATTTATCACTGATCTACCTCATGCCATGCACCATTGTACCCTTTATACAACAGTGGGGTGGACCTCCCTTCACTCCAGGCAAAATAGAAATCCGCTACTCTGGACATTCAGAGACATCTGTAAGAAACTCCCCCCCATACATCTCTGATTGTCTCCCTCTATGCAAACCTGGAACATATGCACTAAGAAGCTACTCCTTTATTTACTTAAAGGTTCCTAAGCTAAAATCTCGCCTTGGGAGAATGGCTATAAGCTTTGCACTACCATCCCTGTGGAATACAATACAAAAAACACTGAAGCTTAGCTCTCTCATCAGCATTTCATCATTTAAGACCCTATATGACCACTCGGTCAAAGAAATCTGTAATTGTTTCTCCCATTGCTAAAAATCCTCCACACGTTGGCTGTTTTTGTTACCGTGGGCCCTTTTTAACATCTTGGATTATGTGGCCCTTACCGCCTTTGTCTTCTACCTACTCTTGTGCTCTATGTCTGCTGGGTATGAGCCCGTTCTGTGGCCCCCTCCTGCCCTGAGACCACCACCCTTCTACTCTGCCTATGTTGTTCTCTTCTGAAGTCTTAACCCCCCTTTTGATGCCCACTCTTGACTTTCTCCCCCCCGTTCATTCATTTCCCCCAGCCCCCATTGTAAATGTTAGCTACCCGAATATTTTCTAACTGCTATATCTCATCTTGCCTCTTACATGAAGGTCATAAACTTCACATTATAGAACTGGTCCCTTATCAATAGTTTTTTTTTATTTTTATTATATGTCTATTAAGGTATACCGCTTGTGGTATATCAACACTGTTCTATTGCTTGTAACTGTATATATTGTACACTGGATTGACTGTATTTCGTGTTTACTCTGTATACTATGTGTAACTGGTCCATCTTGTAAATGAGCTTGCTCAATGGTGTTCACCTGGATAAATAAAGATTGATTGATTTTTGATAAATCAAACAAACCAAAAAATAATAATCATGATGTAATTTAAAGAAGTTACTCACAATGTTGTATCAGCAGCAATTCTGAATAAATCAAGTGAATCAGAGTCCAAGTGATGCCCTCATTAGTCATAAAAGGGGCAGGGCTAGGGGTGGAGTTTGGGGGTGTGGCTTAGTATTCGGTTTTCATCTTATCCAAAGGTGGCAACCCTAAGGAGGAACTGCTTACAGCAGAAGTGCTTCTGAATCTGTACCAGCAGTTTTTCTAACGTTTTTGCAGTTAAACCAGGCTCAATCATATTCTGACTGACTGGAGAGTGATTGAGGTGATCGTAGCTCCGATCAGCAGGACCACCAGTTTGTTTCACCCCAGAGGCCTTCCTTGAGTCGTCAGCAGGCCGTATTACATCAATAGTGAAAAACAGCTACTGCCTGTAAGCACCCTGTGCAAAAGTAAATGACTGTGGTTCTAAGGTCAGAAAATTGTATGAGAACCTGAGCAAAGACAGCAAAAGTACTGAAAGAGAGAATTTTGTGAACATTTAAATCTTGGACTGTGTGTGTGAAAGTGCTGTTTTCAAAGAAAGTGAACTTTAAGAGAAACAATCCCTTTGCTAGTAAAGTAATGGATTGAGAAAAAGTAAAGTGAAGCTGTGCTTTGAAGAAAATCAGTTTAAATGCAAAAGATGTAGCCAGAATCCTAGCAATTTTAAACTGAGTGTTATGCAAAGTTACAGTAGCCATGTTGTGGCATAGGCAGCAATGTAAACAAAGCAGCGCCATTTTAGACCAGTGTTTTCAAACCCAAAACAAAGTTTCAAATGTTTTTTTCGTAAGTGTTGTGGAATACAATTGCAGCAACCAGGCAGCCTGTTAGGGAATGTTTCCAGTGTGTTAAAACCAAATCTGAGTGATTACAAAAACAGTCATTTTGGGACTTGTGTATTTGATTTGCAGAACATGGCACAGCAACCCCCACCACTACCCGCTCCATGCCAGGGCATTAGGGTTGCCACCTAGCTGGTTTTAGACCAGATAATCCAGTTTTTTGGGTCCTTATCCAGTCATCCAGTTTTGATTAAATGTAGTCTGGTTTTTGGGCCATTTGAGTTCTCATATACTCTTAAAACTGATGTATCAAATCATCCACTGTTTTGGCTGCATTGCATGTCCAGGTTTCAAAGTTCTGATGTCATTGAGACCTGCCTTTGTTTGTAAAACAAGTCTGCCTGGGAGGTGTAAAGTATGGCCATTAGCAGTAAATTAACCTAATCTTTTCCACTCTGAATTTTAAGTATGATCTTTTACTGCTATGACAGGAAACGGCTTTAACACCTTTATATGCTCTCATGCGTTTCTTTTTGTTTGTTCTGTATTCTGATATGTTTTAGACCCATTTTTGTTAAATTGTCTATTTTTATTGCCTTTATCACTACATTGAATGCTCCTCTCCTGAGTCCTCAACAGCTGTCTGCAGCTCCTCCATTTTGTACCACCAGAACATTCCATGATATTAGCTACACTTTTACAGGTCATTCAGATACATAGCATGGAATGGTGTCTTTGAAATTGTGGAATGTCTTAGAAATATGAAAAGAAACAGCAGTAGCTGTTGAGGTGAAGGGAACACAATGTATTATTGAGAGTATCACAAGCATCAATAATTAAGTTATCAAAAATTGGTCAAAGCATATCAGAATACATGACTGACATGGAAAGGAAAATGAGAGCGCTTAACAGAGATTTGAGCACTCAGCTGTGAATGAGCTTGGAACATTCAGCAGACCTGAGTTTGATTCCCACAGCCTCTACTTGCATACTGTGTGAGCCTGAGCAAATCACTTAACCTTCCTGTGTTCCTGGGTCACTCCTGTAAAATGTGCCATGTGGCCCATGGGAGTTAACCTGGTTGCCAAAGAAAAAAATAAATAAATAAATAACAGTATAATAATTATTTCCTATCACTATTAATGTCCATTCTGACATTACAAATAGCTTTGGGGAAGGAGCGATATACTCGTCAGTCATAAAAAAGGGGTGGGGCCAGAGGCAGAGTTTGGGGTGTGGTTTAACATCTGTTTTTTACCTCATCCAAGGGTGGTGACTCTACAGGATGTGGCTAGCCCAACAAGAACTAGCTAATTCTGAGAAATTGTATGACTGTTCATCAGCACCCACCGAGGTGGCTTTGCTAAACTATCCGGTTAATGTGTGTGTAGTATGCCTAAAGCCAGGAAAAGGTGTGTTGTCAATTCCACATTGCACAGACTGTAGAATGCGATTTGGGATGAGCATGTCAGGTGGCACAAGGGTAGCAAAAACAAAACACTTCCATTTAGCTCCAACTTGGACACAGGCAGGGGACCCTGTAGAATCAGATTGACAGGAACAGGCTGGATGCAGTGAGAAAAGTAAAGTAAAACTTAATTTATATAGCGCCTTTCCAAAACAAGGCACTTTACAAAGCATAAGAATATCCCAAATAAATTAAACAGTAACAGTAATATAAATAACTTAATAATATTACAGATATAATCATTCAAATTAAAAATATCAAAGAAAACCTGGTTAAAAAGATAGGTTTTAAATTCAGCTTTAAAACTTTCAGTGGTCAGGCATTCTCTTAACTGATGAGGTAGTGGATTCCACAGTGTGGGAGCTGCAAAGGAAAAAGCTGGAGCACCAGAGGTTTTCAGATGCGCCCTGGGAATCTCTAGCAATCCCTCATCGGCGGATCGGAGGGGATGGCAAGGCAGTAGAGAGTCAGAAGATCTTTCAGACAGCTGGGTCCCTGATCGTGTAGGGTTTTAAAAGTCAGCAAGCCAACCTTAAAGGTGATCCACCACTGAACAGGTAGCCAGTACAGTTCACGCAGCACAGGTTTTAATATGACTAGCCCTGGATGTGCCAATCAAAACCCTAGCTGCTGCATTCTGCACCAGCTTCCAAGCAGCAGATATCAACCCTTGGAAGCCCTAGGTAGAGGGCATTGCAGTAATCTACGTGGGTGGTGACAAAGGCATGGACCAAAGTTGGTAGGTCATTCGGAAGAACCAGGTGTTTAACCTGGGTGATATTCCTCAGATGGTAAAAATAGGATTTGACCACGGCCGATACCTGAGATCTCAGAGACAAGCCATCATCAAAAATAACGCCCAGGTTCCTCACCTGGTCTTAAGTGATGAGCTGGACACCATCAAGCCATAAGCCTAATGACTGCCAGCCCCCATACCCACCCCTGATTGATCTGGGCCCACCACCAGCACCTCAGTCTTATCCGGATTCAGCCTCAGCCAGCTGGTGCTCATCCAGTCCTTGATCTCAGCAAGACAGTTGCTGAAGACAGAGACTGCATCCACCTGTCTGGGTAGAAAAGATATATACAGTTAAGTATCATCTGCATAGCAGTGAAAACTCAAACCATATCATCTGATAACTCCTAATAGCAGCATGTATACTGCAAACAACATAGGTGACAATATGGAGCCCTGCGGCACCCCACAGGACAGAGGGAGGGCATCAGAGGAATAAATTCTGATGACAACCCTCTGAGATCTGCCCATGAGGAATGATTGAAACCATTTGAGGATCATAACCAACAGTCCAGAAAGGAAGCACAGGCACTCCAAAAGCACACCATGGTTCACAGTGTCAAACACCGCAGTAAGATAAAGAAGGGCCAAGATGGTATGTGTCTTTTGATCTCTCACTATTCAGAGGTTGTTCGATACTCGGACGAGTGCAGTCTCAGTATTATGTCTCTTCCTAAATCCAGACTGGAGAGCTTCATAAATACTATGGGTCCCAAGATAATCCTCCAACTGTGACACAACCACCTTTTCAATAGCCTTGCCTACAAAAGGTAGGTTACAGCTAGGCCTGTAGTTAGCTGGATAGTTTAGATCCAAGGAGAGTTTTTTAAGGAGTGGTCATATGACAGCCTCCTTTGGGGGATCTGGAAAGACCCCCCTCTCCAAGGAACCTAAACAATTTCAGCTAGGATCGGGCAGATGACATCTACACAACCCACTAGTAGGGGTGTAGGGCCCAGATCCAGACTACAACTGGTTGGGTGCAGAGTCTGGATGATTCTTACAATATCCATGAGTTCTGGCCTGCTGAAGTCTGACCAGGCAGACCAAGTGTTCATCACCTCCCCCCAATCCCCACAATCGCTGACAGGGAGAGCCGAGCCAGTGCTGACCATCTTATCTGCAAAGAATTGAGTGAGCTCATTGCACTTAATCTGCAAAAAGGCTCCTCCAGGTTGGAGACAGATTGGACTGCACAATCTGTCTACAGTCTGGAAGAGCTGAGCCAGTCAATTCTGCATAGCAGAAATCTCCCTGATCTGAAATTCTGCCTTCTTATGGGTGATTTCTGATTGATAGTTCTCATAATGTTCCATCAATCTAAGCTTGTTAGCATCCAGGCCAGACAACCACCAAGCTCTCTCCAGTCTTCGACCCCTTCTCCTCATCTCCTTCAAGGAACCATCAAACCATGGGCTCCTTGGGTGAAGAGTAAGCAGTCGAACATGAAAAGGTGCAGTCTTGTCCAGGGCATCTCCCACTGCCCTATTATAGGCTAGTACTAGATCCCACAGACTCATGCATTCATTCAACAAACCTGATAGATCCAGCACTACCACTAGGCCTTCTGGAGTAATCCCCGTTAAAGGGCGGTACTGGACCATCTCCATGGGGGAAGACCCTTTGGGGGGAGCCCTGAAACTAAACCTTATGTTGTGATGGTTGGACCAACCAACTGTTTCCAACCCCATGTCTGTGATCCCCATCCCCAGGAGAAACACCAGGTCCAACGAGTGAACCCCTATATGGGTAGCAGAGGTAATGACCTGTGTGAGGCCCAGCATCAACATAAGCTGGAGGATATTTTGTCCAAAATGCAAGAGTTCATCATTGACCCAGGCATTGAAGTCCCCCAGAATTAACCATCTAGGGGACTCCAATGCCACATCAACAATGAAGTCTGCAAACTCCTTCAGGAATTCTCCATCACCTGGTGGACGGTAGATGAGGAGTATCCTGAAGCCCACACCTGCTCCCAGGATGCACTTGAAGAACCTAGTGGCCCCCACTGGTACATCCATAAGGCCCAGTTCCAGCTTAAATATAATGGCTACACCTCCACCCCTATGATCCAGCCTTGGGTGGTGTATCACTAAGAACCCAGCTGGAACAGCAGATGTCAATATAGAGCCTGCATTTTCATCCAGCCAAGTCTCAGTGATATAAGCCAGAGCCATTGTTCCAAGAAGATCAGCTATAATAGCTGTCTTGTTCTTAATGGAACTGGCATTGCATAATACTGCCAGAGTAGGATGAGTCATCGAGGAAGACCTCAGCTCCTGCCCACTAATTGTGGCACTCTTGGGTATGAGGACAAGACAAGGGAAATCCCTGTCCTGGCACCATTTCAGACCAGGGCATCTTCTGGTCCCCACTATCTCCATCCACCCCCTCTTCTCTCTTCCCCTACTAGATCTAGTATCCTTCCTTGTCCTATGCCTCCTAAAGATCCCTAAAGATTGACACTTCATAGAGATCTCCGCTGACAGCAATGGACAGTCAAAGGGGTGTAGTTCCCTAAGTCAAATGGGGGAATATTGCCTGATCATCCATAAACCTACCCAGTACATTCTAATCCAACAGCAGAAGCAGACTAACTCACAAATTAACAAAACAACCACCCACACATATACTACCGCACATATAAACAAAAAAAATTACATTGGGATTTGTTCTGTACACAGCAGCAACCAACAATTGAAAAAGATAAGTACCAAATAGTAAGCAGAAAGTATGTTATATCTGAGGATCTCTCACCTCCTCACAGGCAATTTAATAATCCACACAGGGATGACTGTCACCCAACCACTTTAAGATAGACTGTTTGTGCAAGATGTCACTGGGTACTCTCACTACCCTTTGTCCAACAATAATGAAGATAGGTGAAATGGAAAAATAATCAATACCAAACCTTATCTGCACCGAAAGCCCACAGTTTCCTCCACTCATTCCCGGCAGAAATATCCTGCTTCACCCACTGTGTTAGAACACCAGGCAAAACTTCCCCAATGGCAGGCTATAGGGTCCATTCATGCTCCACAGTGACTGCATCTAGCACTATGACAGCCACTACATTCAGAACCCCACCATACCAGCCCACCAGCCAGCACAGTGAGGACCTTAGGACAGGAGAGGGCAAGACTGAAAATTAATCATTCAAACCCCCCTGCCCCATGTGGCCCACAAATGCCAGCCACAACCCCCGATAAGACCCAGACCACTCAGCGCTCTCCTAGTGCCTGGGGAGAGAGCCCATAGAGTTTGTAAAGGAGTTCTTGGACATTGTCTGTGCTGATGCTTTCCAAGGCCCAGGAGAAGTTAAGTGTTACACAAGGAGAGGGTAGAAATGAATGCTGCAACTGCAAGTTCAGTAGATCCATGGGTGGAAGGCCCAAGTCCAAGCCTTGTGGGAGAGTCAGAGGTGGAGGAAGCATATTGTTGGGAGGTCAGTACCTCAGAGGACAGTGGAGAGTGGACAGCTTTGGGGGTTGGTGCAATCACCAGCTCCTGGGCAGAATGTGTGGAAAATGAAGAAGCTGAAATGGCTGCAGTGGGACCCAGTGAGTCACCATTGGTCTTGGCTTCCATGGAACCTCCCAATGTCCGTGTGGAGGAAGGCTCTAGAAATGTGCCCTGAGTGCAGAGGTGGACTGTATTTACTCTGCACGATGTGTTCATAACTGGCTCAACCAGGACTGGCCACCCGCAAGCCCTGCTTTTGGTTTGGAGTTGGTTAAAAGCAGCAAAGAGGACAGAATTGTTCCTAGATGAGCTGTGGCCAAGTGTGGACCTTCAAACCCTTTCTACTCTCGACAAATCTGGGAAGAGATTGAGAAAGACAAGCATGTCTGGTAGTGGGAGGAAGCATTTGCCAACCTGCTGCCTAGAGTAAACAAGTGGGTCTGAATTAAAGTGTGAAATGAGAGACTGCAATTCTGGAAGCATGGCAGGACCTTGTTAATTAGCTATGTGAGAGTAGTGGACAAAGCTGGCCAAGAGACATTCTACAATGTTTCTATGGTTCATCCAGATGGAGGGACAGTTTATGCTGAAAATCCTGAGTGATACTACCCTTGAACTTGGTGCCATTCCTGTGAAATTGTGCCCACTTGCCAAAAGTGAATGCAGCCATGCCAGCTCAGCCATCTGCCACCAAAGAGGCAGCAACCCAGGATGGAGATGCCTTTCATCTGGTGATCCAGGTTCATCTGTAGCAGCATCCGGGTTTGTCTCCAGCAGCATCCAGTTTCATCTGTGGCAACATCCAGGTTCATCAGCTCAGTAGTCAGAGGAGAATTCCAGTCTGGGTCCAGTAGGAGGTCATGGAAGCATCTGATCTGAAGAATTTGTCTACCTAGCAGCCGAAGATCATCAAGCCGCAGGTCCGGAGAGGTGATATTGGCATCCTTTTGTCACCCAGAACTGGTAAGAAACTCTTTCCATTTTTAATTTGATTATTTTCCTTCAAATTAAAGATGTCCATGAAACTGTAATTACCAACTGACTATCTGTCTAGACTGCAGTGCTAGCAGGCCTTGTGCCTGCTCCAGAACTGTGCTTAAGCAGGCTTCAGCCTAGGAGAGACTATCTGTAGTGCATCAGCACTCTGGACTCTTCCTTAGTTTGGGACTTTGCAGGGACCCACCCCCCAAATGTTTTGCAAATGTTTTTATGTTTTCTAATTTTGTACTTTTGTAGAAAAGCCTTTTAAAAAATTGCTTTTAGGGCTTGTGCAGTATCCAGTGGGAGGGTTTTGGTCACTGTTTTTGGTTTTACAGGTTGTAGTTGTGTGCATAAATGTGTTTTTGCAGTGTTCTTTTGCAGGTGTCCCTGGAAGAAGACAAGAAGACCTGAAGAGTATGTTGTGGGACTCAGAGTCCTACATTGTATAGAATTGTTAGGCTTGTGTAACTGTGTAGTACAATGTCTAGCCTTTTTCATTTTACAGGTGTGTTGGTATAAAATGTTTTTTGGTTTTGGGTGCCTGGTAGGTAGTACAGGTCAAATAGATTTTCCCTAGAGGGCTGGGGGGGGGAGGCAGTTGGTGGTCCTAATTCATGATAGGGGTCACCAATACTGTCTGTTAGGACATTCTTTAGGCAGTTTCGTGGAGCCACTGAGAATGCATAGAGAATACGGTACTAGGATAGGAACTAAAGTTTATTCTGTGGGCCTTTAACCTTTGGTGTTACCTGCCTGTGCTTGGAACATGGTAAGGGAGAACTTGATCAATCCTCCCCATAGGGAGCATCAGAGGCAGACAGCCAGTGGTCTGGTCGCGGTGAGTGTAACCATCCAGTCCACTGAGGTTACTTGAATCCTATCAGTATTTTTGTTAGGAAGGTAGCAGGTAGCTGGTAGGGAGCTGTTAGTGGCTTCTTACATAATGACATCATTGTTTACTCAGCTAGCCTGAGGGAAGAATGATTAGGTCATTTGGAACTCTCATAGCAGCATAAGCCACACTGTGCAGACAGCTGCTCAGGGGTGCTTAGAATATTCAGTTAGTGTTCAGTTAGTGTGTGAGTCAGAGTTTGACTGAGGAGGTGAGAAGGCAGAAGGACTGCCAGTTGGGCTCTGAGTGGAGGGCCCAGCATTTCCCACCCTAGTGGAGTGTAATTTCCAGCTTCCAGTGAAGTGGTGAAGACCAGTTCTACAGCAGGATTTCCTGATTTCTACTCTCAGTGAAGTGGAAGGAGCTACTTGTTCTCAGTGGACTCTAGGGGCAATCCCCTGAAGGTTCTGTGTGTGTTTTAGCTGCCTTGGAAAGGAATTTTTAGAGACTGTTTGATATGCCACCCAGGAGAATGCCTTTTTGTTGTTCCATGCCCAGTGGACAGGACAACCACTTTGTGAGTACTATTCTAGGAGACAAGATCTCCACATACTTTAGGGGAATGGTAGTCTGGGGTGTGTGTGCCCATAGATAAAGTTGGATCGCACCTGTCAGTGCCCCTAGTTCACCTTGAAGAGTGAATTTTCTGTTAAACTGTTCACCCAGTGGAGGGCAGTTTATTCTTTGGTCACTTCAGTGAGTGACAGATTTAAAGTGTGGGACTTCTAGCATTTCAAGGGAAATGGGGGTTTCAATGGTGTAACCCTGAAGAATAGCAGAGCTTGTCGGTTGGTGAAGGCTGGGAGGAATGTCATCTGACAGCTTACAAGGCAGGGCTTTCTGGTCCGTAAAGGGCACCAGTTATACCTGAGCAAGGGCCTGTGGTGCAGGTTTAGGTGTGTGGCTGAGTTTCACATAATTACACCCATGTTCATAGAAGAGTTCTGGGTGTGTGGCTTAGTTTCACAAAATGGCACTCATAGGAGAAAAATGTTTGGTTGCATGGCCAGGTGTCCACTAAATGCACCATTGGGAAAAGGGGAAGAAGATGTTCTTTTGTGTGTTCATGAACTGTACTGCATGCAAGGAGAGTTTATGAAATGTACCTGTCATGCCTAGAACAACCCTTGAGCATCCACTTCTGCTTTAAATTTACATCTATTGAATAATGCCATACTGCACAATCCCAGTTACTGTTCTGGGCATTCTGATTATTGCTCCTGGTTGTTGGATTTACTAGGGCCCCACTCAGCAGTTTAGATTTAGCACATACCTAGCAGTCTCAACCCAGGACCTGGGTTGTGATTTATACATAAGGTTCATGTTGTTTTGTTCTTGTACCCTCACCCCTCTCTTCCTCTAGAAAATGAGCCAGGTATACATTCTAATGCCAAGGATGGTACCAAACCTTTGTAAAATAAATGGTATGCCAGTATGTGGGTACCAGTGTTCCAGATTTTAATGGAGGGTAGGCAAACTAGTTAAAAAGTGGCTTGGGGTTACAAATGCAATAAAGTGTATGTTCTAATATAATAATGAGCTGGATGAGTTCATGTATATGGATTTTTTTTTATTGTATAACACTGGCCAGATTTAACACTGAGTTTTGACAGTAGCTTCTTGTTATACTTTGATATTGTGATATTCTTTATATACTAGTCTTGAAATCTCTCAGTTTCATGGTTTATATAATATCTTGTGCATAGCAGGGGGCTATATTACATTTGCTGCACATATGTAATACATTAAAATTTAATCAAAATTATAAGTAAAAAAGTGGGGTGGCATTTCATTCTAAGACATCATCCTGGATTCTGGCTGCATTCCTCTTCAACCCCAGAACACACTTGGAACCAGAATGAATCCCAAAAATGGAATGACTGTCCCCGAACTGAATGCCATCCTTCTTACAGTACAACTTCGCCAGAATTCCCTCCTGCATGAATACATATAATATTGCTCCATCTGGAATAGTAATAGCACCAGGGATCATCTATAGCAGGAGCTTTGGGAGCATTACAAGTTCTTTTTTGTTTTCCAAGTATCATTAGCCTGGGGGTTATAATTATGATTGTCCTCCAGGCCTGAAATTGCTTGTCATGGCCCAGGGCAACTATTAAATCATGTTATGTTTTAGCCTTGGGGGAGGGAGGATTGGGTTAAAAGAAGGTGATGGCTCCTGGCAAAGTGTTTCAGTAATCAGTGTATGTGGGAAGGGGTGTAGGTCATTTAGGTCTCCTGTTTCTCTGGAAAGCCAGGTACAGTAAACTGTGACTGTTTCATGGGTAACAGCTGTTTATAGTAGATAATTTTTCTAAATACATCATTTAGTAAATTCTAAATTAATGAGCCAAATAGTAATGCCTCAACATCTGCATGCCTCACAATGTAAAAGCAGAGCATTACTAAGATTAACAAAACTTTAACTTGAGGTTTAGAAAATTATACAAATTATTTTACTACAGTGTGCACGCTATTGTCTGGAAGCTGCTACTGCAATCAAAGCATCGCCAAGGGAATCAAGGATGTTAATGACCTCACCAACTGAATTAAGGCTGCTAATGGATTCTCCAAAGATTTTTTCATTGTTTGTTATGTTACTTGTAACATGCCATCAGCTTGTAAATATGCAGCCAGTACCTTCTGCACTCAACTACAATTAATGAGGAAAATGTAAGAATCTCAGAGTCCTTACCTCATTGATCAAGAACTGAAGCTGTAGCACAGTGGCTCCACTGTCATGCTGGCAGTAGCAATCGACACCAGGCCTCCCCAATCTGTCACAGTAAAAAGTCAAGGAGTCTGACATTTCCTGTTATGCCTGCAAGTAATTAGATAACACCACCAAACAGAAGAAACCAGGGCCAGCCATTTACATGTAGCTGCACTGATATGTTTTGCTTTGAGAAAATAAAAGCAACCAATCCAACAATGATTTGCTATAACCCATAACTGCATCCATAAATTATGATAAAACATCTACTTTGTTAAAAAAAATTAATATGCTTATTCTTCACCAGTGCTTCAGATTACACCTTATGGTGAAAATGCATCATGTGTGTTCAATGAAGAAACAGACTAGTGCTCAAATCTCAGAATGAAAACTGAACATTGTTGCTAGTTTTATTACATAGCACAAGTTACACACATCGTTACCCTGGGGTGGTCAGCACGCAAGCTGCGCTTCCACCACCCCAGGAGTGACATTATTACACATAACACACATCCCTAGAGTGCCTCATTGCTATTATACAATGGCTTGTTGTTATACAAAATAAAAAAAAAAAAGAAAAAGAAAAAAATGATTTTAAGGAATCCAAATGGTCATGACCCATAGCTGAAAGTGCCTGATCCATAGCATCCAAAAGCAATACAGTGATGTTATTGTGTAATAACATCACTGTCTCAGGCACCCACTGACCAATCAGAATACAGGAAATTTCCTTGCCATTGTATAATACTTCATATAGTGGGTTACCTATCTATAGAAATTACTTGTCACTGTAATTGCCGGAAACTCTGTTGTGAAAAGATAGTGATGTGGGTCACAGACAGCTCATGAGGCAGTCTAATGCAAATGACGCTCTGGGGGCAACCATGGTAAGCTGTTTACCCAATTAGTGGCAACATCTGTCTTACTTATTGTCTGGATGCCAAATTAATTGAGGAGGACTAGAAGCCCCAGTCCACAGGAATGTTCCAGAACAGGACATGGTTCTACATGTTGAACAAAGTCAGTGTAAAAATATTACATGCACAGTACTGAGGATGTTGGAAAAAACATCTGTAAAAGAGAACAAAATAATTGCCTGGAGTTCTTTGTAAAAATAAACACTGGTAAGAGCTACTGAATCACATACATAGACAACCAATTTATTGATGGTTGTAAAAACAACACAAGCAAGTAAAAAACATCTTTAAAAATACCTCAAGGGTGCTCCCCTAGCCTTCATCTGGACTTTCTTGTGTTTTTTTTCCCCCTTTCAATGATGAACAATCTTTAGATATGTGTAGGCGTTTTTTCATTTTTTTTACAGTAATAATTTTTTTCAACCTTTTGGCTGCCTCGGTGCCTGCATGGAATGATCTCTTCCTCATTAACTGCTGTTTCTTTCTTTCCTTGTTTTTTTAATTTTTTGTACTGTCTGTGGTCATGCTTCCATTGTTCTGCACTACTCATTAAACAGCACTAAACAGTGCAACTCACATCATAGAATACCCCTGAAACAAAGAAATGGACAACAGCAAATGTACAGAGAAACTAAATGCAACAATGTGGCAGCAAAGCAATGTACACAAATAACTTACAGTATTTATCACAACAGTAAACAGTCAATGCATATCTGAAATGCAAATATTAAAATTAAGACACAAAAGTTATTAAGTTATTTGAAATGTTCTTACCACCTTCAGACAGAGTACCCATAACCTTGAATACCTACCATACATGCAGTATATACTGTACCTTGAAACTGGCTGGGCAGTGCTTTCTCTACTTGTCACAAATGTCAACTGAATAAATAAATGTGTAGCATATCCATTTAAGTACATTCTGTACAGTTATCTTTTAGTCTTTCTGCTTGGGCTAACATGTTCCCTTTATGTGAGAATTACCTTAGTATGAAGTTTATTAAGTGAGCTACTGAAAGGAGCATGGACATATAAGCATGTTACTTCTGGAACAGCTTTAATAAATATAGTATTTAGCCACAACTTGCCCATTATTTGCTAGATTTTATGTATTGCTTTTCCTTTGATTCTTTATTACTAGGATTGTAAAGATGGAATCAGGATCAGTGCCATCGACAGCTGACCTTCCCATGCTGTTTAATCATTTCCTGAAGTCACAATCCCCCATTTGCAATAGCAAAATCATTTTGAC
Organism: Neoceratodus forsteri; assembly: GCA_016271365.2. NCBI lineage: Eukaryota > Metazoa > Chordata > Ceratodontiformes > Ceratodontidae > Neoceratodus > Neoceratodus forsteri. The sequence goes on from CM057459.1 coordinate 652,560,788, forward strand.
AGCAACAAATTGTGATATCACAATCAGGAGAATAGAACCTCAGCAAAGGGTTATGCAACATACGCAGATCAAATGAAATGCATTTATAATGTCCTACTAAATACAGGACAGTCCTGAATTTGGTAGTTATGAACAGTAACAGCATTGTAGATTTCATAGTGGGGTGTCCCCTGGCTACAAACAATCATCATATAGTGTGGGTTGGCATATGGATTGGACAGGAGAAAAAATAAAATGCACTAGGATGACAGTTCTGGAGTTCAGGAGAGCAGATTTAAAAAAAATTAGAGACTGGTTCAGCAAATACTCTGAAGAGTGGGATTGCCGGGGGGACTGGAGAGAAGGCATAATGTAAAATGATAAACGGGGGAATAAATGAGGTAATGGCAAGTTGTTTGAAGGAAATAGACAAGGTTAAGGGGAAAAAAGGCAATTATGGTTCTCAAAGGAGGTGGCTTAGGTGATGAAAGAGGAAACAACAGATTTTAGGAAGTACAAGGGGACACAAATGGAAGGAGACGGGGAGGCATATCTAGACAAAAAAAAGGAGGCAGGAAGGAGGGTAAGGACAGCAAAGGTTCAAACAGAGGAGAGGATCACACAGGGGGTCAAAAAGGTGCTAAGACTTTCTTCAAGTATGTGAGTGAAAGGAGAAAGAAAAGGGGTGGTACAGTGAGGATTAGGAGATGGGGGATGGGAGAGTGCAGCTGAAGACCAAGAAAAAGCTAAAATTTTAAACAAATATTTTTGCTCAGTCTTCACAGTGGAGGAGGGAGGGGATGGTCTGACATGCAGTAGCAGGCACTGGGATGAGTGGACATAAGCCCATTTTACGAAGACAGAGTCCAACAGAGATTGGAAGCCCTAATGGAAAACAAGGCAATGGGGCCAGACAGAGTCCACACATGGATATTAAAACAACTAAGCATTGTACTAGCTACCTGTCTGGCAACACTATACAAAACTTCATTCGAGAGGAGGGTAGTTTCAGAGTACTGCAGGAGGGCTGATGTGGTCCCTCTGCACAAGAGTGGCAGTGGGGAGGAGGCTGGCAATTACACACCATTCAGTCTCACATCAGTGTTGGGGAAATTAATAGAGAACCTGCTGAAGGAGAGGCTGATGGTATACCTTGAGGCAAATGGGCTGTAGAACCACCAGCAGAATGGCTTAACAGGGGACAGGTCTTATCAAACAAATCCGAGAGATTTATTTGACTGAGTAACTAGGGAGGTGGATCTGGGGAGGGCAGTGGATTCAGCAAATCTGGACTTAAGTAAGGCCTCTGACACTAAACAACACAGGGGGCTGATTAAGAAATTTAGCAACCTGGGGACAGGACAGAAGGTGGAAAGCAACATAGGAGGCAGAGGTGGTGGTCATAAATGGATGTCACGCAGAGGATGACAGCATGTTAAGTGGAGTGCCACAGGGCTAGATACTGGGTCCTGTTCTCTTCAGCGTCTTCATAAGATACATGATAAGGAACTGAAGGGGAAGATTTGTCTGTATGAATGACACAAAATTCTGCAACATGGTGGGTACCAAGGAGTGGGTGGAGAGAATGCAAAGGGATCTGGGGAAATTAGAGGAGTAGTCTAAGGTGCGGCAGCTTGTTTCAATACCAAAAAGTGCAAAGTCATGGACCTGCAGTGGGAAAACCCGGGGGCTGTGTATCAGACATGGGGAGGAACGTACAGTTACCAAACAATAGAGGGAACTTGGGAAATAACATCTGATAATCTCAAGGAACCAGGGCAGTGCTACAAGGCAATAACAAGACTACCCAGATGTTGGGATGCATAGGGAGTGGGATTTGTAGCAGGAGAAGTGAGGTGGTGTTGCCATTGTATCATTTACTAGACCCCACTTGGAGTACTGTGTCCATTTCTGGAGACCACATGTACACAAGGACATTGACAGGATGGAAGCAGTCCAAAGGAGAGCGAATAAAATGGTGAATGGGTTGCACAAGAAACCATATGAGAAAATATTGCAGGAGCTCAACATGTACTCCCTGGAGAAGTGAGCATGAGAGGACATGATGGAGACCTATAAGTACCTCATGAAGGTGAACAAGGTGCAGTAGAGGAGTCTATTTTAGAAGAGGAGAAACACCAGAACACAAGGGCATGTTATGAAACTTTGTGGGGGGGGGGATTTAAGAGGGATGTCTGGAAATGCATCTTCACTAAAAGGGTGGTGGATGTCTGGAACAGCCTGCCAGAAGAAGTGGTGGGGCAAAAACAATGAAGAACTTCAAGCATGCATGATATAGGCACATGTGTATAATAATTAGAGGTAAGGAGGGAACATCTCTGACCAAATAGGGTCCAGGGTGTAGTAATAGGCAAGGAAACTTGACCAGACTAGCTGGGCCTATCTGTTCTTTTCTGCCAACACATTCTGTGTTTCTATGTAAGTATACACACGTAACCTTTTACAAATTACAATACCTTACTGCAGCAGACAAAAGGAAGCAATCTTTGGTTTGTTAGTGTATCAGCTTGTTAAATGTCATATGCTAATTTGTTTCCTAGATGGACTTCATGTGACCAGGATACTTTTCCCGTACACATTAACATAGTAATGAAGAACAGAGAGAAGGCAAATACAGGTATTCTATGAAATTTGACACACTGTACAGTGTCAGAAACCAAAACAAACACAATATTTAGACATAGTTCTGCTTATATTATATACCCCAAGCTGATGTGTGCCTAAATATTATATTTTTCAAAGGTTTCTCAAAAGAAAATAAGGCAACTAAAAAATGTAAATATAATTCAAAAGGCTGAGTCCTCATTGACTTAAATAGTGCCTGTAAATTTAATTGGTTATAACATTTGTTGCACATTTTAGAATTAAACTGCAGCATTAACTAATTGATTTGATGTAGAAAAATATCCTAATATAGCACATTAAAGTTAATTAAAAATACTTTGTCCTTTACCTAATTGCCAAAAGTCTTGAATTCTTGAAATAAAAAATGATTATGCTGAAAGGGAAACAAATTAGCACTTGACTTGTCCTCAACTAATACACCAGCAAAAGGATGATAAATCCATAGACCACCATCTGGTGCATAAACACATGAGGAAAAGAATGAATTATACAAAATATGCAAGCTCTCCTTAAAACCTATCCAAATAACCACAGTGCAGAGATCTTCTTGTCTGCGAATTGATGATATAAGCAGCAATGGCAACAACCGATAGCCTCTGGCATACATTAGGACTCGTTCATCCCTCCCAGGTTGCCATCTTCTGCAGATTTAGTGAAAGCATTTGCATTAAACAGGGAGTTTTGAGGATTCTACATCTACAAAAGCAGAACAAGTGGTGGTTTAGGGACAACCTGATATTTCCTTTGCTGTCATTTTTTCCAGCATGCATGCATGTATTGAAATACCAGTTAATTATTAGTGTATAACAAAGTACGTAACATAAAAAGAAAGAGCAAAACAATATGATTCATAATTCAGTAGAGTTTGCAAGTGCTGATTTTATTTGACCCTTGTGTTTGGGATAAAAGAAAAGAAAAAGGTCTTCATCAAATTAATTTCAAATTGTTTCCTTTAGACAGTGCTATATAATATGTTTTGAACAAATTAATTTAATAACACCCACATAAATACATCTGCAAGCATTTTCCCTCATTTATATTGCTAATTCAAATTAAAGCTCAAGTTGTATATATAACAAGATTAGAGTGTTGTCTTTATTGACAGTTAACCACCATCATATTTTAATGAAAACCTATAACACTAAAAAAAAAAAAAAAAAAAAAGTATCTGATTTCAGACTACAGAAAGATATTTTGTACCATATCAAAGTCATAGGTGTATTAAATGGCAATGTGATACAATCTTCTTAAGCCAACCTGGTATTTCAAGGCTCTCCAGAAGACCACAGCCAACAGGTCCACCATTTAAAAAGAAAACAAACCCATAGCTACAAACTCATATACTGTATGCATGAACAGTAATATGAAATAAGCTAATTAAGCAATAATGCACAAAAGGATGTGTGTTGTGCTGGGATGACATCACGCCTTGGGTGGTTGAAACACAAGGCCACCAGCCGAGGGCATTCAACACCCGAGAAGTGACATTATGCCAGTACGACATATACCCTGGAGTGCATTATAGCTATTATACAATGGTTTGCTTGTAAACAGAGAAAGAAAAAAATTAAAAATGCATAAAATTAGTTGTTTGTATTCTGTTTTATACTGGTGTAGGTATACATATTAAAATAGAAGTTCTTTTATACTGTTTTGACCAGTAGGTGGAGCTAGTGAATAGTGCTGTCTGCTGCTCTCGAGGCCTGAGTATCTTTTTGCTCAAACCCACCCCCACCCCAAACACACACAGACAATGACAAAGAAGTACATGGGATTCTTTTAAATTTGTTTTCTTCGTATTTTTGTTCTGTTTACATTCCTACAACTATAAAAGAAGCAGTAACCACCATGATCAGAGATGTTTGGAAACCGTGATCTGACTTCGGGTATTTTGGCCATTATTTTGGAAACCATCAGAGGTACTGGTCTGAATATCCACTTTCTGAACTGTGACATAGTTGTACGTGTTTCTGTAGTGTTGAGAAATGTTTAAATGTCTGTGGTTTCATTAGTTTGATTTTGTGTCTTTGGCCTTAAGCAGTGCAAGCATGGCCATTTCTTCTCAGGACAGAGTGGTGCATGCAGCAAGCAGTGAGCATGGCTGTGCATTTGTGATACAGGGATGGAAATGTCATTTCAGATTATGGCTTTGTTTTTTATTTATTTCAACGATTTTTTTATTTAAGGGAATACTGTTGGAGTAGAACATTGTTGCAGTGTGTGATTGGCAGCAGCAAGCAAGGCTGATTGATGACTGAACTCTGGAGATTGGAGGGGCAAGGGTGTTGCAAAGTCCATGACAATGAAGGGGTGCAGTGATATTTTTTTTATGCTTATTGTGGTAATTTTGCTGCTGGACCTTCATACAATGATGTTATACTCAGATAACTTCACTGTTGAAGGTGGGCAGTGACCAATCGGAGACCAGGATTATTTCCTTTCCATTGTATAATATACAATATCAGAACTATCTTTTTTAATTGTACTTGACCTCCTATGACCTCACTCATGGCTTCACCACTCGTGAGGTCATAGGACAGGTATAACTCATGAAAATATTTCTGAAATCTTTTATTAGCTTATCTCATATCCCACACACTGTTCTGCCAGCCAGGATACAATGGAGTATAATGAGTTACGGCATGACAAAAGGATGTACTGACATTGAAATTGCCTAGCTTATTGCACCTCCCAGAGGTGGTCATGAGGGCCTGGAAGAAGAGCCCTTCCCAGACAGATACAGCTTCACTCAGATCCCCCTCTTGGAGGTGGTCGCAAGGGCCTGGAAGAGGAGACCTCCCCAGACTTATACAACTTCACTCAGCTCCCTTCCCTCAGAGGTAGTCGTGAGGGCCTGGAAGAAGAGCCCTCCCCAGACAGATACAGGTATGCCACAACTGCTGACATGATACTAAATGAGGTGAACAGAGGAGCAAGAGAGCTTTGGTGCCCTTTTCTAAACTTTGAATCCCAGACTGTTTTTAGACTGTTTCTCCTGCATTTTTATTGGCATGCATGTACAGACCGAATTGTCTAAGCAAGATGACTAGTAAAATGCTAGCTGTGGAACATTTCTCTATGTTACCTTAATCGTACATTGTAAAAACTGATTTAGCAGCTCTAGCTGGGTGCCTACTGAATAATTAATTTGCTAAGATGCTAGGTTAAAAGGCACTATGAACAGCAGTTGCAAGACACCACTTCTAAACTGAACCGGGTTGTTTAATCAAATTTATACTTTAAGTAATTCTATGAGTTGGGTTTAAAAAAAAGAAGAAAAACTTCAGGCTGGGCACTTTTAAATTTTTAAACTTTGCACAGCTAAGATGGAGTTCAGGCTCAGTTTCCCAGTCACTCCCCCATCCCATCTTTCCTCCCCCAACCTTCACTGTTTCTGTCCTGCCCCTTCCTACCATTTAATTGTTTCCCTCTCCTAGTCTCCTCAGCTTCACTTGACCCCCCCTTCCGGAGGTGGTCACAAGGGCCTGGAAGCAGATTCCTCCCCAGACAGATACAGGTATGCCACAACTGCAGACGCAATACTCTGCGAGGTGAACAGGGGAGCCCCGACGCTCCCACCACCACCATTGGTAAACTCTGTCTTATATGGGTGGGTTCATGTGCTGGTTTAAATCAATTAGGCCATTTTCACATTTGCAGCTTATCAGTTACTGCCACTAGGGGCCACAGCTCCAGTCCAATTGTATACTCAGTTGCAAATAACATAGCCCAAGGGAAAACAAATCTGCTGTATTAGAAACATAGACTTTGATGGCAGATAAGAACCACTTGGCCCACCTAGTCTGCTCATTTCCCTACCTACAGGATAAGCTGCAGATCCTAGATAACCAACAGCCTATTTCTTCCTACCCCCCCACAAGAACTGCCTTATGTCTGTCCCATGCATTCTCAAATTCTCCCACAGTTTTACACCCCACAGCCTCCTCAGGAAGGCTGTTCCATGCATCCACTTGTGAAAACATACTTCCTCACATTGCCCCTGAGCGATCCCCCCTTTATCTTCAAATTGTGTCCCCTTGTTCTTGCACATCTCTTTTTCTGAAAGATTCTACCCTCTTGGACTTTATTGATTCCACTGAAGTACTTAAAAGTTTCTGTCATGTCCCCCTCTCCCTTCTTTCCTCAAGGGTATACATATTAAGCTCCTTTAGTCTCTCCTCGTATGGCTTCTCTTGCAGACTCTGTACCATTTTAGTTGCCCTCCTCTGGACGGTCTATGTCCTTGAGGAGATGGGGTCTTCAGAACTAGATGCAGTACTCCAGATGGGATCTCAACAACTGTCTGTACAGAGGGGATACCAACTTCTGTTTTCTGCTGGTGATGCCACTCCCTATACATCCCAGTAACCCCCAGCCCTCCCAACTGCCTTCTCACACTGCTTGCTAACCTTAAGGTCATCTGATATAATTACCCCGGGTCTCCTTTCCATTTTTGTTGTTGTTACTACCCCCCCCCCCATTGTGCAATCTTCCCCATGGTTTTTGTTTCCTAGGTGCATTATTTTGCACTTCTTTGCATTGAATCCAAGCTGCCCTACTTCTGATCATTCTTCCAACCTTGCTAAGTCCCTTGTCATCCTTTACACACCTTCTTGTATATCAACCCTGTTGCAGATCTTTGTATCATCTTCTAAGAGGCATGCTTTTCCTTCCAGTCCCTCTGCAATGTCACTTATAAAGACATTAAAAAGGGCCAGACCCAGTACTGAACCCTGCGGTACCCAACTAGAAACCCCTTTTTTCTTTAGAGTGGACTCCATTTACAATTGCCTTCTTTGTTCTGTTGTCCAGCCAATGTTTTACCCAGGCTACCACCCTGGGACACATTCTCAGGCTGGTTAATTTGATTATTAATCTTTTGTGTGGGACTGTGTCAAATGTCTTGCTAAAGTCTAGACAGGCCGTGTCCATAGCCCCTCCCTGGTCTACTACTTTGGTCACCCAGTCTAATAAATCAATTAGATTCATCTGACATGACCATCCCACTGTGAAACCATGCTGCTTTGGGTCCTGTGCCCCACTGGCATCTAGGTACTCAACAATTCTTTCCTTCAAAAGTGATTCCATCACTTTCCCTACCACAGAAGTCAAACTGACAGGTCTATAGTTTCTTGCCTCTGTCTTGCTCCCACTTTTGTGAAGGGGAATCACATCCGCCTTCCTCCAGTCCTCAGGTACCACACCATCCTCCCATGATTTGTTAAAAATGGTAGTCAGTGGTGTCACTAGTTCTCCCCTTAATTCTTTTAGAATTCTGGGGTGAATTCCATCTGACCCCATTGCTTTGTCCACCTTCAGTTTTAGGAGTTCTTTTTGAACCCTTTCTTCTGTGAAAGGACTGGGATTTATCCCCCAATCCAGAGTGCTTCTGTTAGCTAGATTAGGCACCTACCCCCTCCTCCTCTTTTGTGAATACTGAGCAGAAGTATTCGTTCAATATCCCTGCTTTTTCACTGCTCATCTCTGCCCACCCACCGTCCATTCTATTCAGCCTCACTATCCCTCCGTTTGTCTTTCCATACTCCCTGATGTACCTATAATTCTGGAATTGCCCCCAATGGCTGTCTAACCTAGCCATCTAGCACATGAGTCAAGGCTCGATGGAATGCCTGTAAATACACCTTAGGCTAGTAAGCTGGTTCTATAACCTTACAGTGACTGCAAAACCTGTAGTACGGAAGCCAAGTGATCGGACTTAGAAACAAAAGCCCTAGGCACACAGAGTCACCAAAAACATAATACAAATAAAGCAAATAAGAATAATAACAAATAAATAAATCCAAACATGTAAATAATTATAATACATACTGGATCTATAATACATACTAGATCTATAATACATGCTAGACCTATAATACATGCTAGACCTATAATACATGCTAGACCTATTTCATTGCTTAGCTGCTCATCTGTACTAGACAAATCCCACATCCCTCTCCTTAGTCCTGCAACATGGGGCAGTTGGGGGTCTTGGTAGCCATTGCCTATGCAGTCCTCATATTGTGGGCTGACCAGCACTGCTTCTGGGTATATGATAATCAGAACCATGGAGTGAACTCTGGCCACTCCTTACCTGGATTCATTCAAGTTAGGGCGGATGGGAACAATGCAATACTCTCATCCATATACCGGTTAACTAGGCATGGTATTTGTTATAACCTTCTTTATCACTATGGGATAACTCATAGAAGGAAAGAAATTTCCTTCTCCACTAAAATAACAAGGTATCTAGCCAAACTCAAGCTCATGTTGGGTGGGGATAAAGAATCCAACACTGGCCTATACACTCCCAACTACACTATCAGTGATTCCTCCAGCCCATACTGGACCAATACCAGGGGTTTCAAGCTGGTTAACGTGAACATCAACAGCCTAAGGCATAAGATCCAGGAACTGGAAGTCTGGACTATGCTATATAAACCTGATGTGACAACTGTGACAGAGACCTGGCTAAGTCACAAATTTTTCCCCATGAAATTGATCTAGTTGGCTACAATGTCTTTAGAAAAGATCATGTTGGGAAGAAAGGAGGGGGGGTTCTTATCTACATAAGCAGCAGACTAAATGCTACACAACTAGACCTTCCACCCCAGAGAGACTCAGTGGATTAGGTATTATTCATAAAATTGCTCCTAGGAGACACTAAACCTCTATACATTGGTTGTGCCTACCTGCCACCTCCACAGGCAGCCACCTCCCTCAAATCTCTTACCAGAACTGACAGAGCATACCCTGGGGGAGTTGATATTCCTAGGAAACTTCAATTAAAACTGGTGTACAATGGATTCTACAGGTGCTAAGAACCCTGTCCTTGACACTAGCCTGACCCAAATCATAGAGATAACCACCAGACACAGTGTCAAATCTGGTTACCCTGCTAGATTGGGCTCTTGTTTCGAACCCTGAGAAGATATTGGCAGCTGGAATTATGGTGGACTCATTGAGTGACCACATGTCTGTCTTCTGCACATGGTCAAATAAGCCCCTGAAATTGTCATCCAGGGTATTTGAAGCCAGGAACTATGCCAAACTGGTCCCAGCTGATTTCTGCTCTACATACTGCCAACTAGGAGCCTATAGCTAACCTCCCTACCTTGGATGAGGTGTTGGACTATTTCTTCAACATATTCAAGTCCATTGCCAATGAGCATGCCCCTCACAAGAAGCTAAGGGTACAGGGCAAGTGCCACAAGTGGATTAACCCAGACCTCAAATAGAGCATACTACTCAGGGACAGGGTCTGGGCCACTTCAAGTCCACAAGCCTTAGATCTGACTGGCAGAAAAACAGGGCACTGAGAAACAAGTGCAAGAAAGCTTCCAAAAATGCAAAATCTAAATGCCTGCATGATCTACAAACCCATTACCTTAGAAATCCAAAGAAATTCTGTGGCCAAATCAACCTACTTCTGAAGGGTACCACTAGTTCCCAGGATGGAACTCTTCTGATTGGGGATAACCTTACCAATGGCTCCTCTATGGTTGCTTAGGCCTTTAATGCCTTCTTTTCAAACCCCAGTGCTACTAAGCCTCCTGCCCCCCAGGTGCTTCCCACAGCAATGGTACTGGATTGGAACTCCCCATGCCTCAATTTCATCTGAAACTGGTCATGCCATCTGAGGTGCTACCCCTTCTGAACTGGATTGACCCTGACTCCTCCCCAGGACATGACGAACTTGAACCTAGACTTCTGAGGGCCGCTGAACCAGCTATCACCCTTCCTGTTTCCATGCTCATTAATAGATCCCTGCTTGAAGGAAAAGTCCCCAGCAAATGGAAAGTTGTGATCATTGTCCCTATACACAAAAAGGGGCCCCCAGTAAATGTGGGCAACTGCAGGCCCATTTCCATTCTCTGCCCTCTTGCGAAGGTGCAGGAGAGAGTTGTGTATGACCAGTTGCAGGACTACCTTGAGCTTCACCTACTCCTAGCCGATAATCCACTCGGCTTTAGGAAAGGCCATTGAACTGACACAGCCCTAATCCAGCCTATGTCTGACATCCTCGATTCCAGGGACAGTGGCTTCCCAACAGGAGCTTTATTCATTTTCCTGTCCAAGGCATTTGATCTGGTTAGTCATGAATTGCTTCTCTCCAAGCTCCAACTGCTGGGACTGGATGGCCTCACGGTGATCTGGTTTGAGAGCCATATGCTCAACAGATCCTAAAAGGTTCAATGGAGATGAGTTCAATTGGGTGCCAGACCTGTGTCCTCCAGAGTACCCCAGGGCTTGATCCTGGGTCCTCTGCTATTTACCCTCTTTGTCAATGACATTGAGTGGGAATATGGCCTGGACAACCTAATCCTGTATGCTGATGATACAATGGCATACTGCAGTGATCCGTAACCTAGTGCTATCTCTGCTAAACTTCAGGACAGTCTCGTAGCACTTGAGGCCTGGTTCACTGTTAACTCACTTATACTGAATGAGGAGAAAACAAAGGCTGTCCTTTTTGAGACAAGACTACTGGGAGCCAATAGGTGCAACCTGCTTCAGCTCCACACAGCCCAAGGAACGTGAGTTGAAGTCATGGACAAGGTCAAATACTTAGGAATATTCCTTGACCAGGACATGTCCTACAAGCCACACATTGACTTCTTAGCCAAGACCACTCATCAAAAGATTGGCCTACTGTACAGGCTGGGAAACTCCCTCTCAGATGAGGCGAGAACAGCAATAGAAAATTGCACCCTGCTTCCTACCCTCCTCTACAGTGCTCCCTTCCTGCAGTTTCTCAGAGATAGAGTGAACTAAGAAAGCTTTCTGTACTGTACAATAGGGTTGCATGCTTTGCAACTCACTCCCCTTCCCTAAGAGGCACCACTGTAAAGTCCTTGCAGATAAAATCCATAAGCAATAACACACTAACCACTAGGACGGGTGCCGTTAACGAGGTAGCAAACCCCAATAAATGAAACCAAGTCCACTGAATTACTGAACTCCACAAAATAATTTGCCATGACAAAAGTATCAGCAAATAATAAAATTTATTGTTTGGCAAAAGCCAAAGTTAGAACTGTTGTAGCTTTGGCTTTTGCCAAACAATATATTTTACTATTTCCTGATACTTTTGTCGTGGCAAATTATTTTGTGGAGTACAGTAATTCAGTGGACTTGAGGATCTTGCAGACCTTAACTGGCCCTCTGTAGGGCTCAAACTGGCCTATGCCTTATTATGTCTGACATACAAATTCACTGCCAATGGCTCTCCACCCCTTCTGCGTGGCTTGTTTAACCCCAAGATCCAATGCCGTGACCTACGGTCATCAACTGACCTCCCCTGGATATCCCCTGAGGACAGACCAACTTGGGCAAAATATCCTTTAGGTGTGCTGCTCCTAACCAATGGAACTCTCTCCTGGAGAACCTGACAGGTTGTCCCATTCTCCATGAATTCAAGACTGCCCCAAAAACATACCTGATGGGGTGGAGTCTCTGTGGCTGCTACTGTTAATCCTTGTCCACTGGGCCCTCAATCCCTCCTTTTTTGACATACAAAGTACTCATGGGACCCTGGCCTACTCTACCTCTCTATGACCTCCCCCCACCTGCCTCTGTCATCCCTGACAAGAGGGTGGGGCTCCTAACAAAAGTAGTACTCCTGGTTCTGAATATTTCTCCAAGTTATAATCATTAAGTTGTTTTGATTTCGTTATTTTATTGGAATTTAAATATGAGACATATTTACAAGTGTATTTTTTCCAATTGTAGAATGAAGTTGCTTTTGGAATATAAAGTATGCTCTTAGTTTGATGAAGAAACATTTTTGGGTTCTGAAATGTTACAAAGTATTCAAGGAGCAACAGTGAAACTACTGAGATATGAAAATAAAGCAATAATTGCTGATAAAGTGAACTAGATGTTTTGTTCGTTGTTTGGGTAGAGTGAGAAAGCATTGTGACTGTTGTATTACTTTCTATTTTTTTCTTACTCTCCATATCCTAACTTCTGATGATTATTTGAAAATATAAAAGGAACCTTGGGACACACAAGTTGGATTTTTTTTTCTATGTAATGTTCTACCAGTCAACTTATGTCACATCAGTTGCAACAGACCTTGAGTACTTTGAGTTAACATGCTGTCTAATGGCCACCCACTCTCAGTGTGTTTTGTGTAGTGTATAATTAACAAACCTACTGTATGTAAGATGCTATACTTCTGTATGTAATTAATTGTCTGTACCACTGTATTTATTATTGTATGTAATTAACTCTGGATCGCACCTGAAAAAGGGACCTTTGGTCTCAGTGTGCCTACCTGGTTATCAAAATGAAATAAATAAATTGCAATAACTCTACTGCAGAATGCTGCAGTATTCTATTGAATCCTGGACGGCACCACAGTAATGCTGCAGTATATCACAAAATGCTGCTGAATACGACATGGAGCAGTGTCATTCAATGGCAATTAAGTCCTTTTTTACTGCAGTATTTTGTTACATGTCATTTACTTCAAGTTACTGCATTGCATCATGGCTGGCTCCGGGATATATATATAGATATATACATATATATATATATATATATATATATATATATGTAGAGAGAGAGAGAGAGAGAGAATAAGGATGAGGAAGGTGGATATGGGAATTTAATGCACACTCGAGGTGTGGGATGCTACATAAACCCCAAGGGCAAAGCCTGAGGGGGTTATTATAGTATCCTACACTGAGTGTTTGCATTAAATTCCCATATTACACGCTTCCCCATCTTTTGTTTTATATAATTGTTCATGAACAATTTTTTCCAGCATGAATTCTGTGTCACAGACAGAGACACTCTCTCTCTCTCTCTCTCGCTCTCATCCTCTCACTTCCACTCCAGTTTAGCCTTAAGTTTATTATTTTTTTATTTGCAGTTTCCAGTGATGATCGTTCTTCAGTAGCACAGCAAGCAGTCAGTGGTGTCCTGTTCCTGCTCAGTGAGTTTGTCCATGGCGATGAGCAGCAGAAACAACTATCTAACATTTTTACTCCTTCAAATAAGATGGAGGAGAGAAACAGTCCAAAAAAAAAAAAAGTATTTTAGTTGGACTGAGTTCAAGGAGTATTTCTGCTGCTCCCTGCTAAGCAACAGATATGAAGCCTCCATGTTAAAACATACATTCAGCCCACCCACACAGACATCAAGAGACAATGATGGAGTGCTCATCTGTGTTTGACAGAGCACATGTTCACCGTACTAACCTGCAGGTTATAACGGTGAATAGCAACTGTCTGAGCCCATTCAAAAATTGCTTATCAGTAAACAAATATATTTGTAAAAAAATAAATAAATAAATAAACTTTGTTAATGCTCTAGTTAGGGTCAAAATGACAAAAGTTGGGAAATTAGGCATTAGGGTTTCCCTAACAGGCCACCATCCCACACCAGGCAGGACAGCAGGGGTGGTGTGGTGGGTGCTCAGTGGGAGGGTCTGGATTGTGGCAGGAGATGGTGGGGATGACGAGGGACCATTTTCATTTTTTTCAGATCTAACAAAATAAAAATACTTTGAGGGACTGTTTTCTTTTCACAGGATTAAAGAAATAAATATTTCTGGACACTGGGGGTGGACTCCCCAGTGTCCCACATTGCTGGGGAGGACTCTACATGCTGACACAGGGATTGGGCTCCTGATGTTGGTTAACAAACAAAACAATGGGCAGCAGGGTTGGTGGGTATCTGATACAATGGGTGGGCATCCCAGCATTGGTTAATTAAAGAAAAATGAGCAAGGGAGCAAGGGACAGTGATTTGAGGGTGGGGGTGCCACTAGACACCAGGGAATATATGGGGAGGGGTGCATCTAAACACTAGGGATGGGGATCAGAGGGTGGGAGGTGCCACTAGACATCAGGGAAAATGCACTGAATAATGAAGATGGGATCAGAGGGTGAGGGGTGCCACTAGACACGAGGGAAATGATCAGGCAGGGGTATTGGAGGGTGGGGGGCACTGGACACCAGGGAAAAAAGATGAGAGTATTGGGAAGGGCAATGGAAGGGAGAAGCAAGGATTCTCCAGTGATGAAAAAGGATATTATTTTGTGACTCATGACAGAAACATTATTCTTTTTTCATATCACATGGCCACAAAAAAGGATTCATTATATTAACAAAAAACATTTCAGGGGCATATTTCTAACTTTGAAGTGCAGATTGCACCTAATGGGGTCCCAATGAGCCAACTAAGTGTGGGTATCTCTCTCTCTAGGATGTCATTTTTGTGGATTTTGAAAAATAAATGAAGAAAAAACTGAAACAATACTGCGGCTTGTGAAAAGGGATATTTTTCTTGATAAAATAATTTAGTTCTCATGAAAAAGGAATGGGTATCATGACAGTGAACTTTTTTCACAAGCACAAATCCTTCATTGATTTTTCCTTTTCTATCCTGAAAAGTGATCTTCCTATTGAAAACAATGATAAATGAAAAACGTAATAACTTTGCAACAGATTAATATTTTTACACAAAACTAAGCATGCCTGTTTTTTTGCCCAATATGGCTCTACCATAAAAATATCACACTAAAATTCCACACCGTTGGATGCAGGATGATAAAGAATAAACTGCAAAAAGTGATGACTTTTTGCACTGTCCAGATCTCAGAATCCACGTCCAACCAGAACAAAACTTGCCACATTAAGAGATCTACTCCACTGGACAGTACATACCAAATTTTGAGCAAATCCATTAATCAGTTGCAAATTTATTTAAGTGCAAAATTTGAGGTTTAACCTTAAACATGCTACTTAACCCTAACTATCCAGGTGCTACCACACCCCTATAAGATAGATAGATAGATAGATAGATAGATAGATAGATAGATAGATAGATAGATAGACAGACAGACAGACAGAATATATTTTTTGCAAAAACATTGTCAATGCACTAGTTAAGGTTATTTATTTATTTATTTAGCTTTTATTGACCAGGTAGGTACACTAGACAATCTGTATGCCTATTTTCAGGTATGACCCAGGAGATTACAATGAAAATACAGGTTCAAACAAGGCATATAACAACAAGAAGGGCAATGTACAGAGTTACAAGAGAGCAAGATAAACATAGATAATATACAGTGAGCAGTAATAGTTATATATATATATATATATATATACACACATACAGAATAAATAGACTAACACATTCAATAGTAATTTCATTGCATGGGTGACCCTATTTACCAGGGTCACTTAATACATAAGCAGATGGCGATCAATCACATGCTACACAGAGGTTAAAGGACAGTAGGCAGTGGATCAGAAAGGGACCAATTTGGAGACCTGGTTATGGTGGTTTGGGACACCCACACACCGAGGACAGTTTCAAGTGCTCCCACAGGGAATTCCGGAGACACAGTTGGGAGGGGGAGGATCGTACATGGTCAGGAAGGGAGTTCCATAGCCTCTGAGCACATGTAGCAAAGTCCCTATCCCCCATTAGGGTCTGACTATATGGAACTTTGAGCACCACCAGACCCTGAGACCTGAAGGAGTAGGAGGAGGATACAGCAGGCAGGAGAAGCTGCGCAAGCCCCGGTGGGATGCCAGTTCTGAGCACCTTTCCTATGAAGCAGCCCAACCCATATTTTAAGTGATTGGCTGGGGAAAGCCAGCTCGTTTTGTTGTATAATTGACAATGGTGGGCGAGACGTGGGACAGCCAGGGCAAAGTGACAGATGTTGTTATAGGTTGTGTTCCAACTGACAAGGTGGACCTTGGAGGTGCCAGCAAACAGGACAAGGCCATAGCTTAGTCAAGGGGGCAGCACACCTCTGGCCAGTGCCAAGTGAACTGCAGACATCAAGTTTTTCTTTGCCCTGTAGGCAAGACCCAGTTTGCAGTTTGCGGTTCTACAAACATTTATGATGTGACTCCCCAGGTTGAGTTGTGGGTCAAGTGTAACCCCAAGATATTTTATTGAAACTGTGGTTAGTTGGGCAGAGCCATCCACACCACTGACACATAGATGGACAGGGGAGGCCTTGATCTTAGCTGCTGACCCAAAAAGCATGGTCTGAGTTTTTTTCAGATTGAGGACCAGCTTGTGGGATGTTACCCAGGCTTGACTATTCATAAAGGCCTCACTCAGCTGAAGGTTAAGAACCCCAATATCTCAGGAATGTGCAAGGATGGCAAGATCATCTGCATAAAGGGTGGCATTACAGTTGGAAGCAGCAGCAGCAGGGAGAATGTTAACAAATGTGGAAAAGAGAAGGGGTCCCAAAACTGATCCCTGTGGGACACCAGAGGTCACCAGAGTGGGGTCAGAAAGGACCTTGTTGAATTTAGTCTGCTGTGTTCTGCCCTGGAGGTAGTTTCTCAACCAACTCAGGGCAGCGGGGACAGGCCTAAGGACTGCATCTGTGAGCTGAGTAATGCATGGTCAACAAGGTCAAAGGCCTTGGATAAGTCAATGAATATGGCCCCAGAGAGTTCACCCTGGTCCATGGCCGCCCTGATGCTGGAAGAGACAGAAACAAGGGCAGTGGTTGTGCCATACCCTTTTCAATATCCAAGCTATGCTGGGGACAGCAACAGATGAGTCTAAATATACTCTATAAGCTGTACAGCCACAGTTTTCTCTAGGAGTTTACTAATGGCTGACAGGATGGCAATTGGACGATAGTTGTCCAGGACTTTGGTGTTACCTTGCTTTGGAACAGGGACAATCCTTGCTACTTTCCAGATACCAGGGATAACACCAGTGGCAAGGGACAGATTGAAGATATATGCCACTGGGATGGCAATGTAGGGAGCACCCAGGTTCAGAAGCTTGGGTTCCATGTTATCATGGCCAGCGCTGGAGTGTGGGGAGAGACCAGAGAGAAGTCTCTGCATCTCCTTGACAGACACAGCTCTGAGAGAAAATAATGGGCTAGAGGGGTGAACCTCCTGAGGGAAAGCGGCCGAGGGGCCTCGAATATCCCCTACAGCAGTGAAAGAGTAGGTATATGCGGACAAGTCTGAAAAGTGGGAATTTAAAGCATTAGCAATCATGAGTGGATTATTACAAGTTAACCATCCAATGATCATGTCAGAAACTCCCAAGTTGGAGGAGCCACTGACTAAGTTATTTATGTTCTCCCAGAACCTTCGTGGGGCCTTAGCAGAGCTAAGCAAGGCAGATTTATAATATTCACTTTTTGCCACCCTGGTGGCATTTTGCACTCTTTTCTGAGCTTCCTATACTGTTGGAAGAAGGACTGATCCAACGTGCATTTGAAGTGAGCCCAACACTTGTCCCTTGCATGCATAAGGGCTAGGAGGCTCCCATGCAGCCATTTTGTGGCAGTCCCCATCACTCTCCGTCAAATAAGGGGGGCATGTTTGTCCTACAGGGTGCCAAAAACAGTGAGAAACTGGGAGACAGCTGTGGACGGATCATGGGCATTGAGCACTCTTGACCAGTCAGTGGTCCTCAGCTCATCATGAAAAGACCCCAGATCAAACTTAGAGAAATCCCTAACTGAATGATTTTGTGGAGAATTTTTGGGGAGGGGACCTTCCACACACAAAACACCGGGGTGTGATCTGAGATGGAGTCAGGTAGGGTTCCAGCTGAGCTGATCCTATCTGGGCAGTTAGATAGGACCCAGTCCAGTAGGGAACTAGTGCCACCTTTAGCAGCCCATCTAGTGGGCTCCTGGATAAGCTGAGTCAGGGCAAGACTCGCCAATAGAGGTTCAAACTGCATGAAGTTACTTCCTGTCCAGTTTAAGTTCACATCACCTAGGATCAAAAGTTCTTTATCCCCAACAGAAGGGCCAATGGTATCCAGGAGGTGGGTAAGTCCAGGCAGACCACCCTTGGGGGGATTATATGTGCATACAACATGCAGCTTCTTTGTATTTCCAAGCAGCAGCACAGTGTGCAGCAGCTCGCAGGTAGACAGAGAGGACTGCTGATGGATTGCCACAGATACACTAAGGTGACTCTTACAGTAAATTAGGATACCACCCCCTCTCTTTTTTCCAGGCCAATCTTGTCTAATAAACTCATAGCCAGTAAGTGTATAGGCTGATTCTGGAATTGAGGGTTACAGCCAGTACTCTGTAATACCTAGTATGTCAGGCTTGGGATGACCCAGGCAGATAGTCCATCATGATTGGGTGGTAGACTACGAATGTTAAGGTGAGCAATTTTTAGCCCCTTTCCTAATTTCCAACATTCAGGGATTGAGGAGGCCTGATCTGTGGGACCAGGGTTTAGCTAGATGTCACCCGAAAAAGCCAGTATCACAATGAAGAGCCAGAGGAGAAATCTTATGGGGAGAGGGGTACCACTGGCCGAGGGCCTTCGTGATAGATGTCTTCTCACCAAGGCAGTGCCCATAAGGCATCTGAGGTCAAGACAGCAGGCAGGCCAGGGAGGCAGTCTGTCTTGAGCTAGAAGGTTAGAGAAGGTGAAATCAAACCCCTCATGTGGTACAGTAGTTCTCCAGTGAACCCCATGTGACTGAGAAGAGTCTATGACCATTGGGGGAAAAATGAGGCTGGCAAGGAGACCAATGGTGAAGACAGTACAAGGCAAAAAGGGTAGGACACCATTCCTAGTAGGTCTTGGAATATCCATTTCCCCTTTTTCCACAGCGGCGACTAGTGACACCCAACTCAAGGAGACAGCCGTGACTGGTGGGTCAGCTTGAGAGGGGAGAGACCAGAGTTCTTAGTGCGCAAGTACAGCCAGTGCAGACAGATTCTGTCCAAGAGTGTAGGCTTACAGCGTAGACAGACAAACAATGATCTGGACTAATTATAAAGCACTCACCCCAATGATACTGACAGTTAGGTAAGGGTAAGTAGGAGACCTAACAACCCTAACTTATACCTAGATAGTCCAGCAAACATTCAAAGCAACATCCCTTGCAGATACTGAACTGCTAGGGTATTTCTAACATAAAACCAGGAGAATACTAACATATTGCCATTGTTAGTCAGGCTAACTCCCGAAGTAGCAGTTCTAGCTAATTTTAAAGAGTAGGCAGAAGCATTCAATAATCATATGGTACAATAAAGTATAAGCAGAACAAGGAATGAAGCCACATGCAATGTACTGAAAGCAGACAAAAGACAAGAAACAGTTTTTTTTTTTAGCCACTCCCAATCACCCAATAGGATCCCCGAAACATTAAGGGAGGGGCTTGCAAGCATTTAAGGGCAGGAGGGAATGGGGCGGTGGGGGGCTCTTTTTTCTCCATCTCTCGCTAGCTCTCTCTCTCTCCACAGTCTGACTCCTCTGTGGCAGGAGCCCCACAGGAGAGCAACACCAGTCCCTGTGGGGAAGGAGGGGGTCCCAGTGAGGACCAGTCCACACCTCCAGCCCCCAATCCAAAAAAAGTCCCACTGCAATCCTGGGCTGAAGCTCTGCTATTTAAACTGCACCAGCAATTTAAATTTGGCACCCTTTTTCTCCATCTCTCACTCACTCTCTCTCTCTCTGCGGTCCTACTCCTCTGTGGCAGGAGCCCCGCGGGAGAGCAACACCAGTCCATGTGGGGAAGGAGGGGGTCCCAGCGAGGACCAGTCCATGCCTACAGCCTTCAATCCCAAAAAAAGTCCCACAGATTTCTGCTTGCTGTGCCAGTGAACTGGGTTTGGGAATGGACTTGAGTCATCAGAGGGCCAGTGGGGAGAAGGATTGAGTGTCCTATGACTGCTCTCCTTCTCCAAGGGCAGGGTGAGGGTTGTCATCATTGCATGGGAGACCCATTGAGGAGGCCAGGGGTGCCACAGCAACTGACGTTCACAAGGTTCCTGGGGGAGCGATGGATGCTGGCATCATTGCATGTTCCCACCCCCTACAGAAGGGAAAAATATGCTTGCTCCACCTGCCTAAATGAAGCCCGCCCTGCAATCAGCTCCCCAGGCCAACTCCTGCCCTATCCCATTGTTCATGGCACCCTATAGGGCCTGGGTGCCATGTTTCTGCCCTGGGGGGGTAATCCAGGGGGTTCTAGGAGTGTGGCTTATCTGGGGAGGTCACAGCTGAGGGGTCTGTGACTGGGTTAATGCCCAGCATAAAGCAGAGTGGCACCATAAAGAATAAAAAAAAAGGTTGAAGCGACAAAAGTAGGGAAATGCAGCATTAGAGATCCAACCCTAACACCCTCCCCCCTTTGCAGGTAGCAACAGGCATGGGGTTTGCCTTGGGGTTGTTCCCTAATGCTCACTACTTTCCATGAATAAATAAGGTGAGATAGGTACAGTGTATGAGAAGGGGTGGGCGTTATGGCTGACAACCCAAGGCACATCCCACGCCTATTGCTGCCTGCAGGGTGGAGGTGGGGTGTTAGGGTTGGAAACCCTAATGCCACATTTCTTTACTTTTGTCGCTTCAACCCTAACTAGTGCATTAGCAAAGTTTTTGCAAAGAATTTCCTTACTTTTTGAGATGGTATAATTGTATTCTCATTTGTGTCTGTGGGAGCACGGGGACCTCTGGACCCTGTGCTTCCATGAATGCATACTTTGAGATAATGTAATCATATCATTATTTGCCTGTAGCTTCTAATTTTAGCAAAACCACAAGCAAATTGTTTCCATAGACGACTTATTATTATCCCATCTCATGAAACTGGAAGTAAAAATTTGCAAATCCCTGACAAAATGTGATTCTGAGCCACCACATCATCATCCCATGACACAGGTGCAAAAAACAGTTTGGTGAGAATTTGAAAATTGACAACTATCGTTCACAAGTTGTAGTAAAAAATACTGCTATGTTGAAAATTTGAGTTGAAAATATTGAAAATTACCAGAGTGATGAGCGAGTGTAGCAAAATTTCAATGCACATGCATCACCTTCCCATTTTTGCATATGTTGGGCCCAAATTTTCCACATAGCTTCCTTATGACCCCATCTCATGAACAAGGGCAGTAAAAATATTCAAATCCTGCCTGAAAGGTGATTTCACTGAGCAACCATGAAACTGCCTTTCTGGCCTTATTTACATAATTCCATTCACATTGTTCATGAGTTGGGGTCCCAAAAAGATCATGTTGAATATTTAGGATGAAAGTAAGCAAAAATGAGTAAGTTATGCATGAAAGCTGAAAGCCCTGATGAGATACATTAAACTGTCCTTACCTTAGTTTCTCATATTGCAGTTGGCAGTTTCAGCAGCAAGAGGTGTCTTCCATATCTTCAGCTTGGCACCTGTTCAGGTGAGTGAGGGTGTGTGGGGGGTGTGGGGTGCTGAGAGGGAGGTGGGGGTGGGGAGTTCAGATCAGTGAGGGACCCTTTTTTTATTTACAGGACAAAAAACACACATCTATGGACCATTTTCTTTATTTCAGGTTGACATGCCGATCAGAGGGTGGGGTGACACTAGACACCAGGGAAAGGAGAAACAAATAATAGGGATGGCAATCAGAGGGTGGGGGGCATGCCACTAGACACTAGGTCTGAAGAGACAATCATGGGGATGGTGATGGAAGAGTGGGGAATACCACTACACACTAGGAAAACAACTGGGACAGGGATCAGAGGGTGGTGGGTGCCACTAGACACCACAGAAAGGGGAAACAAATAATGGGGATGGGGATCAGAGGATGGGGTTACCACTAGACACCAGGGATAAAAACAGAATCATGGGGATGGTGATCAAAGGGTTGTGGTACCACTACACATGATGGAAACAATGGGGATGGGGATTGGAGGGTGCCACTAGACACCAGGGAAACAATGGAGACTATGATTGGAGAGTGGAGGGTGCCACTAGACACTAGGGAAACAACCGGTATGGCAATCTGAGGGTGGGAGGTGCCACTAGACACCTAGAAAACTAAGGGAAAAGTGATCGGAGAGTGGGGGGGTGCTACTAGACACCAGGAAAACAATGGGACCAGCAATTGGAGGGTGGTGGGTGCCACTAGACACCAGGGAAAGGACTTATCATGAAAAAGAATCTTTTTTCATGACTCGTAATATGAAAAAGAATATTTTTTTTGTATCACAAGTCATGAAAAAAGATTTATAATCTGGAAAAAAAAAATCAAGGGCATTTCTTCAACAAATAAGTGCAGAATCTAGCTGAAGAGGTCCCAATAAGCAAGCTATATGTGTTGGTTTCTACTCAACGTGTAATTGTTCTGAGTTTTTTGATTTTGTTTCCCTCGCTCACTCTAAAACAATGGCGACAGCATGAAAAAAGATTTCCCATTTGCAACACAGGATGATCCGTTTGCTAAAAAGGATTACCCATTTTCGATAAATGGCCCTTTCTCGATTGGAACATCTAACTGGAGGGTGAAATTCCCATTGAAAATAATGGGAACTTCAAAATTTAAATAACTTTGGAATGAATTAATATTTTTTCACCAAACCTTGAAAAGGCACAATTATGAGGCAAGACCTTTCTACCCTAAAAACTTCAGACCAACATTCCAAACCATTTTTGTGCTGCAGCGTGACAAAGAAATGAAAAAAAAAAGGTAAATGTCAATTTTTTTTTACACTCTGTATCTCTGTACCCACACATCTGACCAAAACAAAACTTGCTACATCAAGAGATCTTTGGTCCCTGATGGGACATTCAAACTTTTATGCAAATCACTTGAATGGTTGCAAAGTTATTAAAGTGAAATATTTTGTGTTTAACATAGAAGTGACAGTTTAACCCTAACTATAGGGGTACAACTGCACACCTATAATGATATCTTTACATTTTACTGAAACCAGTTTCCCCAACACCTAAAGTCCAGTGCCAGAAACCCGACACTCAAAATCCTGACAGTGGGACTTTGCCCCCCCCCCCCATGGAGTTTGTTATATTAATTAAGGGGAGTGTGGGGGGGTGAAGACCCCTGAAATATGAGGAAACATCAAAATCCCACTGTCAGGAATTTGACTGTTGGGCTTCTGACATTGGCTTCTGGGTGTTGGGGAAAGTAGTTTTAGTCTTCAGTAGTAAATCTCCTATAACATGTATAGAGAGAGATAAAGAGAGTGAGAGAAACAGACAGAGAAGAGAGAGAGAGAAACTCAGTATGATCTTAGTGAATTTGTCTGTTTTGTTATTGTTTATAGGCAGAATCTTTGAAAACTACTGAGAGGTAAACTAAAGACATCTGGAACAGACACAATAGATCCAAAAGAAAATAAGGGATTCAGCTATTGGGGAGTTGTACAAAGAACTCCCTCCAACTATCAGTTCATCAGATTGTCTATTATTAGTCCATCATAACATGGGCACTTATTTATTTATTGCAAAAAATTTATCTGGAAAAACTTACTAGCCTTAAATGGCTTATTTTCAGATGCATGCGAAGGGGAGGGGAAATGAGGATGCTACAGTAATAAGTGACAACAGTTGGTTGCACAAATCAGAAATATAAGTTAAGCAATTAAGTAGCAACAAAATGAACAAGAGGGACTAGGCAGAGTATCTGAAGAGCAACAAGTGATCTACTGTATGTGCAAATTGGAATCCAAGACCCAACCTTTCCTAGTTGTGGGACATAGATGCATTCTGTACCCTCTGAGTCATACATACTATCTTGCTGAACTTCGTTGTGATCTACAGCCATTGACATGTTGACATATTCTATTTGGAAGAATGATTTAGTCACATACTACAGTACAGAAATATTATAACAGTAATTTGTGGTCAGAATGGACTCTAGGTCCATCAGGTCCACCCCCTGCTTCATAAGCAGGTATAAGTATGTTTGCTATATAAACATGTGCTAACCTAAAAGGGTTGTCAATCCACTCAGTTAGAACTGGATATTCAAGGGAATGGCTGGTTCAAGTTTCCATCTACGTTTAAAAGAGCAGTCTACCCACTCAACTAGAATTGGATATTCAAGGGAATGGATGGTTCAAGATTCTATCCCTGCTTAAAAGGGTTGTGTTTCCACTCAACTAGATCTGGATATTCAATGGAATGAATGCTTCAAGATGTTATCCCTACTTTTTGATATAAAAAAGAATCCATTAATCTATATGAATCATTCATGGCTTATTCATGAAAAAAGCTAAATTAATAATGAAACAATTACAAATACAAGGAATGGACTGGAATGATTGTTTTGGGGCCAAAGGAGCTGAGGGGTTAAGAAAGACAGACAATTTGATAAGGCATACAATCAGCATCAAGAATGCTGGGGTGTATCGGAAGGGGTTTTGATAGCAGAAGATGTGAATTGATACTGTCCCTATCCAGATTGCTGGTGAAGCCTTATGTGGAATATTGTGCCCAGATCTGGAGACCTCACCTGTGGGAATAACATAAGTAAGCTGAAGTTAGTGCAAAGAATGGTCATGAAGATGACGTAATGCCAGTAAAGAAGACCCTCTGAGGAACAGCTGGAGGTCCTGGATATTGTATGTACTTGCTGGAGCCCAGATATGGGATGATGGACATGACAGAGATACTGTATGTGTTTCTAAGGGATATAGACAGGGTGAATAGTGAAGACCTGTTGGTTAGAAATAGGGACACAGAGCCAGCCCACTGCCATGGAGGGCTGAGACACTGGCTGTCTCACCTCTTCCCATGTTAGTGACACTGGTTTGGGAATGGATCAGGGTCACAAGGGGGTTGGTGAGGGAGGGAAAATTGAATGTCCACAGGACAGCTCTCCTTCCTCAGAGAGGGGGTTAAATGTGTCCCACTGCTTGTCTGCCTCCTGGAAGCAACTGGGTGGTGGCGCACTGACAGCATGTAGGGGGATGGACCATACACACAAGGTTGCTGGGGGTGTCTCCTTGAAGGTGGACCTCACGCATTGCACCCATTGCATGGAAGGTATGCCCATGGTGAAAACCAATGTGGAAAAAATTCCTGATCTCAAGATGAAGGCCTGATCCCTCACAAACCCTGTACTGGCATACGGTATCCCCAGTGGTTCTGGGGCTGAGGATGACAGAGTGAAAGGTACACCCTGGAGAAGCTGGGTGACAGGCCTGCAGGGACCAGTTAAAAGGGATGGTAAGGGTAGACAAGATGGCAAAATTATAAATAAAAAAAGACAAAACTACAAATAAAAAAAAAGAAATAGCGACACAGTCAAAACAGAGAATGATTGGAGGTTAGTAGGGGTAAATTCAGGGGAGATGTGAGGAAGTTCTACATCCTGGAGAGGGTTGTTGAGCCATGGAACAGATTACTGGCAGAAATTATGGGGGGGGGTAGTACCTTAAATGGGTTTAAACATAGATTGGAAAGAGCAAAAGGTCTCATGGTCCCAATGGGGAGTACAAGGTTGGGAGGACTGAGGGAGTGGGCAGAGGGAGACAATCCACCAGGACAGTAGGTTGGGGAGGGATACCATAGTATGATATGGGTAGACTCAATGGACCATCAATCTTTTTCTGCTGACAGATTCTATATTTCTATGGTTCTACATTTTGCTTATCATTTATAAAATATGGGGCTTTAATTTCAAAATAATTGAAGATTTAAGAACATATAAGAAAGCTTATCATGTGGAGGATGCAAAGTTCTGTTAGCCTTGGATAGACACAAAATCTAAGAACTACAGTATACGAATCTTAGCCACGTTACTACCTTCTGCTACATCATTTCTTTGAATCAAGAACACATATTCCTTGCAGAAAGAGAAGCATATTACCTTTTTACATCTACATCTTTACATTAAATATTACATAAATAGCCCTTGGGGGAAAAAACCTATGTGTAGAATGAAAAACATCAAAACTATATGTCTTGATTATGTGAGAAAAATAAGAGCTATATTTTCATAGAAATATGTGGTAGTATTCATTTAGCAATAGACTTGCTAGTAATGAAACAGAAGTTCAATTAAGAATAGCAGATATAACAAGTTTCAGTTTCAGTGTATCTATTAGCATTACCGTAGGTCAGTACAAATTTTTTCCAATTTATTCTTTATGCTGTCTGGCAGATGCTTTGCCCCTGGCTGGCCATGGTTCCCAAACACTGCACTGCCAGAGGATTTCAAACCCCATGAGTTTTCCCCCTTCATGGCAGAGCCATCCCAAAGCATGGTAATGCTCAGGGTATCCCTGTGGTGGGAATGCATGGGACCGGTAGCCGAGCCAGGAGGTCCTGAGGCATGGAGGGATTTCTCTTAATTGCAGTTTCCCCCAGTAGGGATGTGGTGTGCAATGGTGCCAGGACATCAACCCTTGCACCCGCAAGCCAATGTCAGCGTCTGCCTGTCCCTCCACCCAGACCTCAGCAGGCTCAGGTGACCCTACACCCAGCACACCAGCACACCCCTAGGGGCCAGACATGCACTGAGCACAGTAATCCTGTCCCCCTCCAGAGGAAGAGAGCAGCTCCTTGGTGCTCATCCTCCTATCCTCAGCAGTCCCACCAGCTGCCTGAGTCCACTTCCGAACCCGGGTTGTTGGCATCCTGAACAGTTGCATAACTGCTGCACCGGTGGGCCAGCTGGTCAATATAAATTATCATAAAAGTTATATAAATACATTGGTCTGGATATTCAGACTGTGCCTGCCAGTGGCGCAAGCCTGGGCACAGTGCAACTGGGATGCACTGGGTCCAGGACCAGCTGATATTCAATGGTGATTCTCTATGGTGCAGCACCATTGAATATGGCATGGACAGAGCACTGCGCAGTGCGCACTGCACTGGCACAAGCCATGGATAGGGAGCACAGGGATGTGCCAGCGCAAACACAGTTGCACTGAGAGCAACACCCACACCATTCAGCAGAGGCCATGCAAATTAGGCCATAATATATGCAAGGTGCAAATGGGGCCATTTACATGTCATTATGGTCCCATTTGTATGCCTTGCACAGGGCAGCCCAGCGAATTGTACCTGGCACCCTGTACAGACTAACATGAACAGAGAGGTCCCAGGGCATCCACTGCCCCGTAGCCACAATCACCGTCTACTGCTGTACATACATCCCTCATGTTCTAGTAGTACCCTCTTCCTCCCATGTCTCTGATCACCGGTTGGAAGCCCTAAAATATCCCTGGTGGACTAGTGGAACCCCCCCTCCTGCTGCTGTGATCGCCAGTTAAAAGCCCTGACATATCCCTGATGGACTAGTAGAACCCCCCTGTCCGATGCTGCAATTGTGGTAAATCGGCATTGGAATATACCGTGGTGATCCAGTGGCATCCCCCACCCCTTTCACCCACACAGAACCCCCTGCCCATCCCACTCTCCCCATCATCGGTGGGCAGCTGCAACCCATCCAAATACCACCCAGCAGCCCGCAATGACAGGTAGAGTATGGCTTGTAGGGCATACTGTATTAGACAGTCCCAAATATGAGAATGAAGTCATACACATATTTGGGACAGTCTAGTACAGTGTGCCATGCAAGCCCATTGGTCCACACTGTGGATCAATGGGCTTAGAGCCCATACTGTACCTGTCATTCTGCAGGTGGCCGGACGGTATGCGGATGGGTTGCAGCTGTCCACCAATGATGGGTGGGGTGGGCAAGGGGTTCTGTGTAGGTGGGATGGGTGGTGGGTGCCATTGGATCACCAGGGTATATTCTGATGCCAGTTTACCGTGATCACAGCACCAGGCGTGGGGGGTACCACTAGTCCACCAGGGATATGTCAGGGCTTTTAACTAGTGATCGCAGCATCAGGAGGGGGTGGTTCCATGAGTCCACCAGGGATAGTTGTAGGGCTTCTAACTGATGAGACATGGGAGGGGGGTGACACTAGGCTACCAGGGATATGTGGGTGCTTGTGGACTGTGTTCTGGATGGGTGGGTGGCCACCTAGAGCTGGCAACTGCTGTGTTGCACCCTGCAACATGGTGGCCCACTGCATCTGCACTGCATATATTTACATTGCACCCCAGTGCATCCAGATTTGCGCTGTGCCTGGCAGCCATTTCAATATCCCACTGGGGCGCAGTGCAGGGTTATGCCAGTGCAGCTCCGTTGCACTATGCATAATCCCTTTGAATATCCAGGCCATATTGCACAACTCCAAAAGTATGCATAATAATTACATACAGTACTTACAGTTCAACAGGACAAGAAATATAGTAGCAGCACTCTTTTTCCTTTATTTTATACCAGCCACAACACATTTTACAACATTCTTTGCATAGAGCGACGCAGAATTAGATACATCATTTGTAAACCATTTAGACATAACCAGGGCCTTGATGAAAATTTAAAACTGAAGATACAGCCCATGGGCAATTTGCAATAATAATACACATGTATCGGAGACATTTGTAGAGTTATGTACTGACCTAAAAAAAAACAAGAAAGGCATTAACTAATACAAGGTTTCATACTTAGAGTAGTAATGTGTTAAACTCACAATCTGACAAATATGGCAAAATAACTCCAAAGTGTCGCTGTGGAGTAGATGGGGATGAAGACATTAAGCATGTATTCCTACACTGTGTGAAGTGAAACAAAGTAGGTGTGTGGGTGAAAGTATGGTAAAATTAATTTTTATTCAAGAAGATATCATGAAATGATTTTTACTTTGGACTCCACAAATGCACTGTATATTATCAATTGTCCTTACAGCACATCAAAGAATAAGACCAAAAATGCATTATATGCGAAATCATAGATCCTTTTTTCCTCATGGAAACGTGATATTTTCAGGACGGATATAAAATCAGTCCATTATGTTCTAAATAGAAAAGTAAATCTCACTCAATTATATGCTGCTTTTAACTGCAGAGCAGATATTATTATCACTACTTAAAAAAGTGACAGTACTCACTCCATCAACGGCACAGTAGCTATTCAATGAAGTTAAAAATAAATGACTATTTTGAATCACGTGGTGCTTCTTCAGACCTCTGATGAAGCACCCCATGGTTAGTACAAAACATTAGGGCAGTTAGTCGGTGTCTGATACCAATGTCTATGTACAAGTGCTACAAGTATATCTGAAGTATTGGATTTTCAATAGTATGTTTGCGCTTTTCAAAATAAAGAGGCATTATTTTTAAAGTGATTTATGCAAGTTTCCCAATGCCATTTTCACACAGTATGCCATTGCCAGCCATGCACCTGATGTTGAAGCTGAAATTTGTTTTGTAAAAACAAATCTGTCATAATCAATTTTTTTGATGTTTTATCAGCACTTTGTTTCTGGCTGCCCTCTAGTTTTCTCTGTGTAGCCACACCCCCAGAATGATGTCATGCAGGGGAGCTGTCAATGTTTTACATGCAGCAACAAGGAGTTCTGAGTAAATAATAAAGTTGACATAAATGTCCCTTACTCAGAGTTGCAGTCTTTTATTTAGGTAGTGGTGACTGCAGTACAGCACCTTATATGTAACCATACAGGTAGTGATTGATAATGGTGAAAGCATAAAGGCAAAACAATATCAATGACAAAATAATGGTGAAGAAAACTGGAAAATAGCTTCTTATTGTACCCAATAATGTAATGTACCCTACAATGGCGACCTCTAATGAAGGGTGAATGGTATATAATGGCAGCAAGACATATACGGCGACTGTAATGATGGTGAACCCTAATTATAGCCTACCCCTACTATCCAATTGAGCCTCGAAGTTAGATCATTTTAAATAGTGGGGGGTTGGGGGGCCAGACCCCCTTGGGGCATGTGGAGGGCAGAGTCACCTATGTCTATATAAGCATTGTCAGTTGATGTCAATTAATGTACAGCATGGCGGTTGAGTACCTGGTATCACAGGAGGGAAAACAGCTGCTGCTGCTCTATGGAGAGTTCCTGTACTGGCAGGATAAGGAGCTCGCTGAGAAGCTGTATTGGCACTGTGTAGAGTCCCATCATTTGAAGTGCTGTGCAAGGGTCCACACTGTCAAGGATGCCATTTTGTGTGACAGCCATATCTGTCATAATATATCTAGATAATCGCCTAATTTGTTAGTCGCCGCAATTTGCAGTCACCTTTTATGCAGTCACCATTTTGACGGTCTCCCTTATATTTTCGCCATTTTCACATGGAATCGATATACACAGCAAGGCATTGTGGGTACAATAAGAAGCTGTTTTCCAGTTTTCTTTCTGTGAGGTGCAGCCTCATATTTCTGTAGTGGCTTCAACAACATAAGCTCACCTATGCTTATTTTCAAAACAAGGCATTGTGCATAAGTATCTAGCTGACAAGATGTCTTTGCCGAGTGATGTAATCTCCTATTTCTGCAGTGAATACAGAAATATAATAGCCTGTGTACTAATTTACATAGTGAAGCATTAAGGGTACAGTAAATAGCTGATTTTTTTAATCTAAAACTAAAAATTGACAGTGTCCCTTTAATAACTTTGTTTTCCTTGCGTGATGTTACAGTTTGGGGTTGCAGCACTGAGAAAAACAAACTCTGATCAGAGCCACTATGAAAAGGTTTTGGGATGCTTTTACCCATTATTTCTAATGAATTTACACAATGCAGATCTGATGAGAGGCAATTTCGATGTGGTCTTCCTTTTACAGTACACATTTTTACAATTTTGTTTCCTAGAATATGCCTGCTGATTGCTATATATTTGGCCTGTGTAGTTCACAGAATAAATGGCATCTTATTTTTGGGTGGTGGAGCACTAGCAGTAGGTGGCTGGAATGTGTCATATATATAGGTACGAGCTGTGTGCAGACAATAATGCCCAGTGGCCATACATCTCAGGCGCTCACATACAGATCCATTGTCATGGTGCTGTTGCACTGCTTAGTGCAGGTGAATAACGATGCTGTACTCACTCACACAGGTTCCAGAACAGGCATGTTACAGTTGATCTCCCATTTGTTTGTACAATCGGGGAACCGCGAATGCACTATCCATAGCCAGGAATGTACACTACAAATGACATTGCAGGATATCACACCCCATGGAACACAGGATACCTCAGCAGTCCAGAGGGTGGCATGTTGCACAGGGGAATGGGGAGACTGTATGACAGTATGAAGATATAGAATCAACAAGGCATGCATTGCAGGCATGTCAATTCCCTCTTACAGTCTGCCAGGGACATACACATGGCTGCATACACTGGTGGGTCCACAGCTTGTGTAGTGCCTCAATGTATGGTATAGCCTCTTGGGTCATTCGGGAGTGCAGTTCTCCGGCCTAGGTCCAGTGCACTCAGTGGTTGGCCATGGCAGGGTGCGGAGAGCAGTGCCAGTCTCTGCAACAGGTCAGGTATGGGGCAATGGGGTTGTCTATGTACCAAGGTGGTGGGTGGGGGTTCTCTATGCTATGGATATGGACCGTGGTTTCCTCTGGTGCAACTGGGTGGAGGTGGGCCCTACAGTATGGAGCTCTTTGGGAATGGAGTTGGATCAATCAGGGATGAAGGGGTACCTGTAGCCCATCAGGGTTGCCAGGCTGCTGTGCACCTGGGTGCTCTTCTACAGCCCGCCTGTGGGTGGCTGGCCTGGTTAGGCCAGCTATTCATGGCCTAACTGTGGGCCATGCTGCTCTGGGCTATGAGGGGTACATTCCCACTGAGTATGCCACAACATGGCATATGCATGGGAATGCACCATTGACCTGCATGGCATACTACTTGTGTGCACCCTGGCCCATTCCCTTGTGGCAGGTACATCCTGCACATTTGAATATTGTGCTGCAATCTATTGTTGGAGTTGTGTGGCACATCTCCCTTTTCTGCTGGGATGCACTGCACATCTCCTTTGAATATGGGGTCCCTGGACTAGGCTACCCTGAAGAAATACATTATCAAAATGGGAAAATCATGACTCTACTGAAAACAAGATATTGCATCTAATCTGGGACAGCCTGAGTAAGTACAGTACAAAAATGTGTAAATGAAGATCTGTATGACAATGAGATGTAGCATCTCCCCTGTGCTATTCAGGATACAAAATAGAAGATAAGAAATACTGAAAGAAAATCTACTCTAAACTGAACTTCGCTATAGTGTATGGTAAAATGCTGTTATGCATGGAATTCGATTCCTGGAATACACTTGTTGTGCTGCAGTAGTGACATCATTATGCTGTTCTGCTGCAATAGTGATGTCACTACTGCAGCAGAGCAACTTGGAATGCTGCCACATACTTGATTTCCACTATCCCATTAGGCTGGAAGTTGTTGATTTTTAAACTTGAACTTGCAGAAATCTACAGCACACTGTCAGTAATTTCAGCCAGCCACCAACCCTCAAGTGTCCCCCCAACCTCCAGTTCACTGAAACAAAGGGCAGAGTCTGAAATAGGCATTGATGCACATACACTATATAGAATAGCAGATCAGCAACTCTACATGCAACCAATGTGTTGTGCCACCTCAGGGAACTGATTCCCATGGACCTCTGGAGCTTCGTTCTCGAGGTCACAGGGCATCAGTACCCCTCAGTAGCACAACACACTGGTTGTGAATAGTTGCTCATCCACTATCCTATATGTGGTCACTGACATAAACAGTTTCTTTATTGTAACAATCACAAAGGAGGGTGGTGTACATATTTTATGGAACACATGCAAACAGAGTTGAGAAAAAATAAGTGCCTCAGCTGGAACTTGAACCCAGGCCATGCAGAATGCTGTTCCGATTGTGCTAACCAGCTGCGCTACAGAGACAACTGGAACTTGGACCATCCCCGAGCACATTACTCTTTCTCAAATGCACAACCCAATGGCAACACAAATATTTACTTGTAACAATCACTCAGGAATGTGGTGTGCATATTTTATGGAACACATACAAACAGAGGTAAGAAAGAATAAGTGTCTCAGCTGGAACTGGAACCCAGGCCACCAAGAATACAATTCTGATTGCACTAACCAGTTGCGCCACTGAGACAACTGGAACCTGGGCCATCCTTGAGCACATTACTCTTTCTCAAATGCACAACCCAATGGCAAGACAATATTTACTTGTAACAACTGCACAACAGTGTGGTGTGCATATTTCATGGAACACATACAAACAGAGGTGAGAAAGAATAAGTGCCTCAGCTGGGACTTGAACCCAGGCTGCCTGGAATACCATTCCAATTATGCTAACCAGCTGTGCCACTGAGACAACTGGAACCTGGGCTGTTCCTGAGCACATTACTCTTTTTCAAATGCGGAACCCAAAAGCAACACAACTATTTATTTGTAACAATCACATAAGAGTGTGGTGTGCATTTTTTTAATCAAACACATACAAACAGAGGTGAGAAAGAATAAATGCCTCAGCTGGGACTTGAACCTAGGCCTCCCAGCAGTATTGTGGCCATGCGGATGGTGTGTGCGTGTGTATATGTGTGTGTGTGTGTGTGCAAAATATAGGATAAGAAATATTTAAAGGAAATTTACTCTAAAATGAACTTCACTGTGTTCACTGACATGAACAGTTTCTTTATAACAAATTAGAATGCAATATTTATTTTGAATGTTGTGGCCATGTGGATGGTATGTACAGAATGTGTGTGTGTGTGTTTGTTGTAGCACAATATATTTTTTTCCCAAAAAAATATAGTGGAAAATGTCTGCTGATTGCTACATACAGTATTTAGTCTGGGCAGTTCACTGAAGACCTGGCATATGTTTGACTCAGTTCTCATCAGACAGTGTCATACCTCTCAACCTCCTGCATCATAAATCAGGGACAGGGCTTAAAAAAATCATGGACAAAGGACCAAAATCAGGGACACATCTTAAAAATTGATGCTATCCACTCAGGAAGCTGGTAGAATAAGGGGCTTAGTGCAAAATGCATTTTCTAAGGAAGAACAAGTCTATAACTTTAATGTCTGACATTATTTTGTGCTTACAGCCCACACTGTTTGGTTATGGAAACACAATTTTTTGGAGGGACAGAGTAAAATTTTGAGGCAAAATAAGGGACAGTTAAGAGGTTTAGACAGTGGCCCAGATATTCAAACTGCGCCAGTCTGAGGCGCAAGCCCCTGCGCTGCTCAAAATAGTTGCGCAGGGGTGTGGCCGGGGTGATATTCAAAGGAGTTGCGCTGTTGAGCAACTCCTTTGAATATCGCCCCCGAGCCACAGCACTTGCCCATGGCGCAGTGGAACTTGCGCTACCGCAAGTTGCCAGAGTTGAGCATTCAACTTGCGGTGGCGCAAGTACCATTGCGCCATGCGCAAATTTCCGATATTCAAAAGGTGACATGCAAATGGGGCCATAATTTATGCAAAGGCGCAGGGGCCATTTGCATCTCTTTATGGCCCCATTTGCTATACTGCCTCCATGTAGTTCTTGCCCGATCCCGAGGACTTGCTCCGCCACCCTGCCAGGCAGCGGCCGTCGGGGACCGGCCCTTACCTGCAGCTCCAATCGCGGGCATCACAGTTATACCCCCACACCTCCCACAGCCCGATCGCGGGCAGAACACCTCCATGTTGCCCCCCCACCTCCCAGCCGATCGCGGGCAGAACACATACATGTCGCCTTCCACACCTCCCACAGCCCGATCGCGGGCAGAACACATACATGTCGCCCCCACACTCCCACAGCCCGATCGCGGGAAGAACCTGTATAACCCCAGTGCCCGATCGGCGGGCAGAACCTGTATAAACCCCCAGTGCCCGATCCGGGCAGAACCTGTATAAACCCCAGTGCCCGATCGCGGGCAGGAATGTAACCCTCCCCAACCCGAATAACTCCTGGTGGTCCAGTGGACGCATACCAAAGCCCGATCGCGGGCAGAATGTCACAACAGAACCCCCCCAAACATCTCCCTGGTGTCTAGATGTCCCCCCCACCCACCCACAGGCCTCCACCCGCTCCCCTCGCGGCGGGCGACAGCATCCCACCCACCTGCCTTCCCGCTGCCCGCCCGACTGACTGTCGGTGGGCTCCGCCCATTGGTGTCTATGCATGTGCCCGCGATCAGTGAGGGCACAGGGGCGAGTTGGGGGGCCAGCCAGGGTGGCGGCTGCTGTGTTGCGCCTGCAGTGCAGCAGCTCACTGTGGGTGGCCCTCGACTTAAGCCTTTTTTTGGCTCAAGCATGCGGGCGCGGCTTGGGGTTCGCATGCACAACTCTGCCAACCCCGACTGAATATCGGGTTGCGCAGGTTATGCATGGATCTCCTCTCTCACTGAGCATGCATTCATTTGCATTGCTCTCTTGAGCAACCTGGTGCCAGTGGCGTAACTGCCTCCTGCTGAATATCGCAGAATGGCGCATTTTGGACTTGCGCATGGCGCAACCCAGTTGCGCATGGCGCAACCCTCTTGAATATCTGGGCCAGTGTCTGTAGAGGTTAAAAAAACAGTGTAAATCATAGATTTGCTGGGAAAGGGTGACATTTATGAGGTATGAATCTTTCTTGAAAGATAATACATTCCCAAGTGAAAGATGTATCAAGAAGCTGTTTAAATGCTAAGTATTCAAATGTGCAGTTTGTTGCATTCTGAAGGGGTTAAACAAATTTCCAGTTTAATAGGCAACCAATATTTAACAAATATTTAACAAGCTGTTTCAGTTTCCTAATGACATCAGATAAGTATCTTGGCATTATGTCTCCAATTCCAACATTCTTAGCAGAAAGAAGGAAATATTTTATTTCAGTTGGCATGGAAGGATACACTGAAAAGTCCAAAATATGTGTTCCATGATACTCCATTTTCCAGTTACAGATAACAAGATGGCTATAGGCTCCGCCCACAACCATAAAAAGGGACAGGATCATGCAAATGAAGCAGATCACAGAAATAAAAGGATTTTTTTCATGGAAAACAGCACTTTTTAGCAGTTTGAATGGTAGAACGTCAGTAAACATCTACTGTGACATGGGGGGGAGGGTGAGTGCTATTTTTCCTTTTAAGCACAAATTTGACTGTTCAGAGCCAGGCACCACATCCCTGAAATGAGCCTTTGCTGAAAATGACATTATTATCCTTTACAGAGATTAAGGGTCCTTTTTACTCACACAAAAATTTGTACTATCACCAGCAGTATAAGAAACTAATAACTAGCACCAGAACATAAACCCATGTTGGTAGGATTTTTCTTTTTATTATATGCACTGCTTATAAAAATATTTTTTATATTTTTGAATTAACTTCACTATGTGAATACTGTATGTAAATTGGTTTAAATGTGTTTAAAAAAGTAATGAAAAATATCAAACAAAGTTGAATTGATTAAAAAAGATAAATACAACCTTTTCCTTGAGAACTAATAGAATATATGTCTCTAACAGCTGCCAGTGTAAGAGAAAAACAAAAACACATAGGAACTCCACAGTACCAAGGCTGAAATTACATCAAAGGATCCTGGTGACATCATAAATGGCAAGAGCAATGCTCTAATGGTTTGTGATGTTACCCAAGTCTTGAAATGAAATGAGAAGTCTAGTTATTGATGGTTTCCTAGCTGTAATGTTTTGTAATATATTGAATTCTCAGAATATTCCATCTTCTAATAACTTTGATCCAGTTTCATACCAGTGATATTATGACTGTCTGATTCTACAATAGTGGTATGTCTTTCTGATGGCAGAATGACAACAGTTTATGTTTTTGATGGTACTATTTTTCCAAGTGAAAAAAAAACACAAATATATGACTAACCCATATACTGTATCTCTTAACCCTATCATCCACTAAACAGGGCAAAGATTGGGAAAATCGTACACACAAAGACCAGAATCAGAGAATCTCCTGAAACTGTAGGTGGATAAAGTAATGGGACCTGATGGGATTCACCCCAGAATTCTAAAATAACTAAGGGAAGAACTAGTAGTACCACTGACTACCTTTTTTAATAAATCATGGGAGGATGGTGTGGCACCTGAGGACTGGAGGAGGGCAGATGTGATTCCCCTTCACAAAAGTGGGAGCAAGACAGAGGCAGGAAAACTACAGACCTGTTAGTTTGACCTCAGTGGTAGGGAAAATGATGGAATCACTTCTGAAGGAAAGAACTGTTGAGTACCTAGAGGCCAGTGGAGTACAGGACCCAAAGCAGCATGGATTCACAACAGGAAGGTCATGCAAGACAAATCTAATTGATTTCTTTGACTGGGTGACCAAAGTAGCAGACTAGGAAGGGGCTGTGGACATGGCCTACCTAGACTTTAGCAAAGCATTTGACACGGTCCCACACAAAATATCAATAAACAAATTAGCTAGTCTGGGAGTGGGTCCCAGGGTGGTATCTTGGGTAAAACACTGGCTGGACAACAGGACACAAAGGGTAATAGAAAATGGAGTCCACAGTGAATAAAGGGGGGTTACTAGTGGGGTACCACAGGGTTCAGCACTGGGGTCGGTCCTTTTTAATGTCTTTATAAGTGATATTGCAGAAGGACTGGAAGGAAAATGTATGCCTCTTTACAGATGGCACAAAGATCTGCAACAGAGTTGATACAGAAGGTGGGGTGGAAAGGATGAAAAGGGACTTGGCAAGGTTGGAGGAATGGTCAAATGTATGGCAGCTTAGATTCAACGCAAAGAAGTGCATAGTAATGCACCTGGGAAACAAAAGCCCTGGGGAAGAGTACACAATGGGGGGGGTAAGATACTGACAACAAAAATGGAAAGAGACATGGGGGTAGTCATATCAGATGACCTAAAGGCGGGCCAGCAATGTGAGAAGGCAGTAAGGAGGGCTGGGGAGATACTGGGATGCATAGGGAGAGGCATCACCAGCAGAAAACAGGAAGTTGTTGTCCCTCTGTACAGACAGTTGGTAAGACCACATCTGGATTGCTGTGTACAGCTCTGGAGAACCCATCTCCACAAAGACATAGACAGGGTGGAGGCTGTCCTGAGGAGGGCAACCAAAATGATGCAGGGGTCTGCACCAGAAGACATATGAAGAAAGACTAAAGGAGTTTAAGATCTATAGCCTTGAGGAAAGGAGGGAGAGGGGAAACATGAAAGAAAGTTTCAAATACCTCAAGGGAATCAACAAAGTCCAAGAGGGTAGCATCTTTCAGAAAAAGCGATGTGCAAGAACAAGGGGGCACAATTAGAGATGGGGGGGGATGGCTCAGAGGTAATGTGAGGAAGTATTTCTTCACAAAGAGGGTTGTAGATGCATGGAACAGC
Source organism: Neoceratodus forsteri (assembly GCA_016271365.2). NCBI lineage: Eukaryota > Metazoa > Chordata > Ceratodontiformes > Ceratodontidae > Neoceratodus > Neoceratodus forsteri. The sequence continues at coordinate 652,599,335 of CM057459.1, forward strand.
CTTCCTGAGGAGGTCGTAGAGTCAAAAATAGTGGGAGAATTCAACAATGTATGGGACAGACATAAGGCAATTCTAGTGGGGGGTAGGAAGAAGTAGGCTGTTGGTTAACTAAGATCTGCAGCTTATCCATTAGGTAGGGAAATGGGCAAACTTGGTGAACCAAGTGGTCCTTATCTGCCATCAGATTCTGTTTCTCTGTTTCTGGATTTCCAACCCTAAACCATCATCCCCATACCTAAAACAAATCAGGGTGCAGTCGTCTTTAAGGTTGTCAACCCTAAAGCTCAACAAGCGGGGAGGGTGGACACTTTCCTGCCCTCTGTGCCTGGAAGCAATGAGGATCTGGTACTGGGCTTTAGATCATGGTCTAGATCTGTCAGCTGTCCATGTGCAGGCACCCAAAATGCCTTGGCAGACAGCCTCAGCAGGTCACCATCCAAAGTGCATGAGTGCGAGCTGCTGACCTCAGTTGCAGAAAACCTGTTTTACAGGTGGTGTCATCCCAAATGTAACTACCCAGTCCCCTGGGGTTACTAGAATCCTATCAGTATTATTGTTAGGAAGGCAGCTAGATAGGGAGCTCATTAGGAGCCCCTTACATAATGACATCATTGTTTACTCAGCTAGCCTGAGGGAGGAATGATTAGGTAATTTAGAACTCTCACAGCAGCACAAGCCACACTTTGTGCACTCTTTATAGATGCCTGTATGAATCTGCTGATAACATATAAAACTCAGTACAGAGACTGGTCTGGTAGTGAAGAGGGCTGAGATATCATGTGTGTCTTACCTTTCCCCAGTTGGCAACTGGGTTTGGAACAGACTTAGGTCATCAGGTTCGGGCGGGGTGGGAGAGGAGTTAGCATCTAGGAAACTGCTCTTCTCTACTGGGGTGGGGAGGCATGCTAGCCCAGCCTAGGCTGCCCCTCCCCCGGGTAGAGGCCTGGGGTGAGCAGCACCAGGGTGGCACATAAGGGAGGAGACTGTGGGAATTTTGGATGGGTGCACCTCCAAACATGAGTCCAATGTTCTTCAGCAGAGTGGGAAGAGAAGTGGCAATGTTATGTATCTATCTAGACCATATGCTTATTGAAGGAATAATGCATGACAGGGTGTGTGTTGTGCTGGGATAACATCATGCCTCAGGTGGTTGGGCAGAAGGCCGAGTGCATCCACCACGCAAGAAGTAACATTATCCCAGAATGACACACACCCAGGAGTGCATTATTCCTATTATATAATGGCTCATTGTTACAAAAATAGAAAAGGGACTAAAAATATGTCTAAATTACAGTTTTTTGTGTCTATTTTTGTAAAGGGAGGTATATCTAATGAAAAAAATAGTGCACTATTTCTGATTTGTCCAGTAGATGGTGCTGTTGTGTCTATCCCTCAGTTTCTGTTCTATCTCTCTTTTTATGTTGTCAGTAGTCACCCTGACCTCTGACCCCTACATTTTAAATTTGTTTCTTTGTATAACTACTTATGTGTATTTCTTCTTTACTTTATTTTCTTTCCTGAGATGTGCGCTGCTGTCTGCTGCCCTGCTGTTCTGAGCATGGTTCACAATGGATGTGCTATGCACAGTTCATGCTGTTATTCTCTGTCCCCACCAAGGTTACTGACAGTGGAAACGGTGAGTCCAGTCACTTATCTGATTCTCCAGGTACAGTTAGTATCTGCACCAGGAGAAAAGCAGCTCTAAGTAAATGCCTTCCTTAAGGCATGGTCTAGCTGTTCCTGGAGATAGCTTCAGCCATGTCCTGTAGCCATAATCATGATTTGTTCTCCTGTTTCATGTTCCTGATCACTGTCTGTAAGGTTGGTTGTTATATTTAAACTTAATAAAGTTTTTTTCAATTTAAAAAAATAATCATGGTTTGTTTCCCCTGGTGGAGTCAGCATTTGTTTGACTGTAGGAAGAAATAAATAAAAAAAAACTCATTGATTTGTAAGTAAAGTGCAGTGCGCTTTTTAGAAAAGCCCACATGCTCATTTTGTTGATGCTGTATGATGACGGGGAGTGTGAGTGAAGTTGATTGGGTGGACAGTGTGTGAAACTAATCATGATACAGCTTTGTTTAACTTTTGGTACCTTTATTTAAAAAAATCTGAAAGTAGGGCAATGGATCTGTTTGTCTGTGATGTGGGGCACATTATTTTTGTTTGCTGTTGTTTTGGATCCAGTTTTCTGCAGTGGGAGGGAGGATTTATGTTTAAAAAAAAAAACTACTGGCAAACTGCAGAGCTGCTATGCCAAGAGCGGGCAATTAGGACGTGGCATGTGCAGTGATTTCTTTTACATTTGATGCAGTCATGTGTATGCTGGGACTAGATCCATGATGTTTTGCTGGGATAACATCATGGGTCTAGCCCCACTCTGACCAATCAGAGTCTAGAGTATTTTCTTGCACTTGTATAATGTATGTTTTTTCATTTTAATTTTAGTTTGGCCCTTGGCAGTCTAGCACTCAGACTACCTCCAGTAGCCACCCAGACCTTCCCCAGCTAGTTGACTCTGAGTTACTCCATGGTTTGCTTCTATGGGGGGGGGGGCTCATGAGAGGGCATCATGTAATGTGGCATGCATGTGGGAGTTATTAAACGAAATACTCAGTGTAGCTGCAGAGGTTTGCATCCCTGTAAGTAATAATGGAAAAGGACCACTAAGCACCACCTTGGCTCAACAGGGACTTAAGGCAACTCATCCTAAAAAAAAAAAAAAAAAAGGCCTATGACCACTGTAAAGGGAAATGTAGCCTCCATGCCAAAGAAGGGTACAGGGCAGAACTGAGGGACTGAAAGAATAAAATTAAGAAAGCCAAGGAGGGACTAGAAGCCAATATAGCAAGAACTGCAGATAACACCAGAGCCATCTTCCAGCTCACTTATGGAAGACTGAAGGTGAAGAAGGGAATTGAGCACTTAAAAACGGGAGAATGGGAGTAACCCAAAAGATAGCTATTTACAATTACTGAGAGGCTGAATTAATACTTCATTTCAGGGTTCACCAAGGTTCCGCCTGTCGGGGGGGGGGTCACACTGTGAGGGTCTGCAGCTTCAGGGGTATCCATGATGCAGTCAGAAGACTTCACACTCACCCTAACTGTTTTCTAGCTGGCAAAGATCAAGTCAGGGAAATCATAAAGGAAGGATGGGACACACCACAGAATCACTGAAGAACTAACAGAACAATTTGCAGGGATGCTTGCAGTAATCTTGCTGGAGTCTGTAAAGACAGATGTGGTGATGAAGGACTGGGAAGTGACCAGTGCAATCTTCATTGTCAAGAAGTGGGCATAGAAGGACCTGAGCAGGTACAGGCCTGTCAGCCTGACTTCAGTGCTTGGCAAGATCCAGGAAGCCATTATCAAGAACAGAGTAATGAAGCAATGGAGTTCTTGTTTTGTGACAAACAGATCATGCCAAAGTAACCTGATCACCTTCTTTAAATGATGACCAGGAATGTGGACATTGGCAGGGCCAGACATAGTCTATCTGTACTTCAGTAAGGTCTTTGAAACTGTGGCACATGACAAGCATCTAGGTAAAAAAACAACAGCACGGTGTACATCAGGCATATAAAAGGTGACTCGCTGTTCTGGCCCATTGGCGCAGCAGTAGAGTTACTGGTCCTGACACCGACAACTGGGGTTCAAGAAAAATTCTAGGTTGTTGGGGCTGGCCAGGGGGAGGAAGGATTGAGCATCCCAGCGAATGCTCTCCTTCTCCTCAGGGGGTACAATACTGGTTGCTATAGCACCCTGGCACTGCCACTGGTGGATGCACGGGTAACAGTACTGGACTTGTGGAGTTGGGATGGGAGGATGACATTAGGTGCTTGGCTGCAGCATACATTAGCACGTTGTTAGCCTGGAATTACATCCTTGATGCTGGCAGCCCTCAGGGTTTGGGGATCAAGGGGGAAAAACAAATTGAAAAATACCTCGGCGTGGGGCAGCATGACACTGGAATCCTGGTAAGCCAGGACCCAGATGTGAGTGCCAGGGATCCTGGTATGCCAGGACCTAGCTGAAATTGGGGTGGTATCCCTGAGCTGCTATAGAAGCAGGTAAAAAAAGGTAGATTGCTAACTAGTTTTGTGGAATAACAGAGAGGGTGGGGATGGATGGGCACTACCCTGAATGGAAAGGGATATTCAGTGGCATCCCTCAAGGATGGGTGCTTGGGACACTGCTGTTGAACCTTCTCATCAAGAATTGGGAAGCTGGGTTCTCTAGCAGGGTGCTTATGTTCACTAATAACATTACGCTGGCCAAGGTGATGGACTTTCTTGAGGATGGGGGCCAATTTCAGAAGGACCTGAACAAACTGAGTGACTAATCAGACTCCTGGAACAAAATATTAAATGTAGATTAATGCAAAGGATTGCACTTCAGGAAAAAAAACCAAAAGAGGACCTACACCCTGTGTGGGGCTCCTTTTGTTCAAGTGGAAGAGGAAACTACTGGGGGGTGGTAATGATAGACAAGGAGCCCACGCATGACAAGCAGTGACTGATCACTGTAAAGACAGATGGAAGAATTCTAGGATGTATTAAAAAAGGCGTCAACAACAGAGCAGGGGTAGTAATCCTTGCACTTGTATCGCTTACTGATAAGACACACCCTGGAGTACAGTGTCCAGTTCTGAAGGCAGTACCTCTGCAAGGACATTGAGAGGGTAAAGGCAGTACAGAGAGTGGCAACCAAAATGGTGTGAGGGTTGCACAATAATCCATATGAGGAAAGGCTTCAGAAACTCAACATGTTTAGTACTCCCTAGAGGAGAGGAGAGTGAAAGGAGTCATGATTGAGACCTACAAGTACTTCACAGGCATGAAAAATGTGCAGGTGGAATGTATCTTTCAGAGAAAAGAAGGCACTATAACACAGGACATGCAATGAAACTAAAGGGGGGGAGTTAGGACTAGAGTTGTGAGGAAATATTTCTTTATGGAAAGGGTGATGGATGACTGGTATAGCCTGCCAGAGGAGGTAGTCGGGGCAAAGACTGCAAGGAGATTCAAGCATGCATGGGATAGGCACGGGGCAAATTGGGTAGCGAGAGGGAGGGATACCAGTGACCAGAAATGGTCCAAGATATTGGAATAGGCAGAGAAAAGGGGAAGACTACATGGGCCTACTGGTTCTGTTCTGCCAGCAGTCTATGTTTCAATGTTTCACATTACAAGGACCTGTTAGACTGCAGCTGAAATATGGTATGCAGTTTGGGGATCCTCAATACAAAAAGGACATTGAGGCAGTCAAGAGGTTGCAAAGCAAAGCCACCAAAATAATCAGAGGTAGCAGGAAAATAACAGCAAGGAGAGCCCAGATGCCCTTAACATGTTTACCCTGGAAAAAAGTAATGTGAGAGGGGACATTGACTCAGTCTTCTGCATACTGAAGGACTTCAACAAGATTGCTCAGTCTGAGATGTTTGTTCTGCTGTCCCCAAGCAGGAAGGGTGACATGCCCTGAAGCTTAAGGTGGTAAATTCAAGGGTAATGCATTTTTTTTTCTGAGAGGCTACAACAGAACAGCCTGTCAGTGGAGACAGCAGATATATAGACAGTCCAAGTCTTCAGGGAAACCTAGACAAATGTATGCTTACAAAGGGAATGACACAGTAAGCTACCTTGGGAAGCAGACTAGGTAGGGAATCCCTATAAACTGGGATGGTTGCACAACATACATATTTTAATCCTGCTTATGTATCATGGGGAGGATGAGAACATCATGGATCTAGAGCCCTATGAGACCTCAGACTACTGTGTTACTATTTAGATCACATGTTCGTTGCTAAAACTACATTAATCCACAAGTTAGGGATTATTATTTTTTGAACATAAAGCTCACTAACTCCTATCCACTACCTCTGTGAACCCCACCAAATTAAATGCGGAAGCGCAACTTCGGTTTAATACATATGTTTAACATTGCAGTATATAAAATTAACAGTTCAGGTACACAGTTACACCACATGATTACAGAAGCAGCTAATTTATAGTTCACTGGTGAAGTTGATATGAAGTGGGGAAAATCACACTTAGCAAAGCTTTGGCAAGTTTCCTGACCTCACCCCAACTTTGCTTGTAATTTTTCATAAAAAAAAACTAGAAAAGAACCAGCCCGCACCCTCTGAGTTATATATTCCCACCCCTTCACACCACATTGCATGCTGGCTGGTTATCAGTCAATCAGGTGTAACTACTAGGATATACATCACTCACCATTAATTCAGCTCACAACACAGAAGAGTGAGAAAGCTTGCTCTAACAGGGACAGTTGTCATTTCTACAGGTATTTTACTAATACCCTATACTGCTAATGGGGTTTGGGGTTGGGGGGAGAGAGGGTTTTTTTCTCGCAAGAGGATGATGATGGGTGGGAGGCTTTTTTTATGGTTTGGTGGGACAGGGTGGGGGAAACTTGATTTTGCAGGCAGTGGGAAGGGGATTGGATTATTATTACACAATTTTGCAGAGTTAACAGGAGAATGGAGTTTTTCTTCAGAAGAGGATGTGGTGTACAAGAACAAAGGGGCATGCAATGAAGCTGGAAAGGGGGAATCTAGGAGGGATGTGAGGAAGTTCTTCACTGAAGGAGCAGTGGGCCACAGAAACAGTCTTCCAGTGGAGTTGGTGAGGGCAAAAATGGTCTTCAAGCATGCATGTGATAGGCACAAAGGAACCTTGGTAGGAAAGCAGGGGAGAGTAGCTAGAGATCAGGTAGGGTCTGCAGTGACAGTGTAGGCAGGGTCAAAACTGGGCAGACTTGGGTAGGCCAAGTGGTTCTTATCTGCCAACAGATCCTATGTTTCTATGAGTTGGAGCCAAGCAGCGGGATGGGTGGGGAAGATATCATTTTAAACATTATGGCGTGGTGTCACAGGGAGTGGGAGTATATAACCCAGAGGATGAGGTCTGGGTTTCTTTCTTATTTAAGGTTTTTTCACATAAATGATAAAACTTTGTGTAGTTCTTCACAGAAAACATGTTACTTTGTCCTATGATAACTACTTGCTATCACACTTTGCCAAAACCTTCATTGGTGGGTGAAAAACTACATAAAGTTTCACATCATGAAGTCGGAGAAACGTCCCAAAGAATTTTATGAAGCAAAGTTTCCTGACTTTGGATACCTCTACACACGAGGAACACTGCACTGATATATTGTGAGACACAAGAAACCACTGCACCTCACAGACATTGTCACAAGCCTGTAGCAAGCTTCACATATGGCCTTGTATGCCACTCATGAAGCAGCCGAACAATCACACACATTGCACTGGACCTGTAGAGGGCTTCAGGAATGGCTCTGTGGGCACTTCATGAAGCAGCTGCACCAGCATACACATTGCAATGACTCTGTAGTGGGCTTTGTGAATGGTCCCGTAGGCCAGTCACAGAGCAGCGGTATCATCACAAGCATTGCTCTGGATCTGCAGCATGCTTTGCAAAGGCACTGCAGTCCACTCACCAAGCAGCTACAACATCACAGATATTGCCCCAGACTTGTAGCAGACTTCAAAAATGGCCCTGTGGGCTACTTATGAAGTTGCTGATCTATCACATATTACAGCAGAAAAGGAGCCTTGAACACACTATCAGAGGAAACAGATCAAATTCCAGAGTAATTAAAGGCACGTTCTACTTACGATGATGTATAAAAGTTCACAAAAGAATACAACTACAGCAAGCAAACACTGCACCAACACCGTGTGATGCTTCCTGAAGGTGCTTTGTCAAGGTGTGGCACGACATCAGTGAACTTTCTTAAACAGACCAAAATACAGTCACATGATTATCAAACAAAAGGTCAGCACTTGATACAAACAATACACTGACAGTTTCCTGCCAGTGTGGGTGAGGTCAGCACCTAAAATCAGCTGTAAACTTAAAGGCAAAACAGACCACAACTGCAGTCAAAAATATAATGCCAAGGTTAGTTATGAATGAACAAATAAGTGAAAAATGTGAACAAAAAGTTAGCTCACCCACAATGAAAACACTGGTGCTCTTCCCTCTCCCCCTTTTTTTTTGCTGCCTGAATGCCTGGAATTTTGCAAAAAAGGTCAGCACGTTATACAATGATAAAGAATGTAGTCTCCGTACCTCCTGAGTGATGACACAAGCAATCATTATAATAAAGTGCATACAAAATGGTAATGTGACTGTGCAATCCACAAGAAAAAAGGAACGTAAGGGAGTAGTGGGAAACCGAGGGGTATAGGAGGAGGTTACAGAACATTACTGTACTGCTTCATGCTGACTCTGACTGGTTTCTGTACACATTTCCCCTGGCCAGTATCCAGTGGTCTTGTGTCTAAGAGCACATAAATGCAGTGTTCATCATAGGGTGCAACTGTATTCCTCATACTACTGTATGTTATTGACTTATGATATTAAAACATATGTATTAATCTTCCTGGGTTGTGCGTTGGCATTCAGTTTGGTGGGGTTCACAGTAGAAGTGGATGGGGTGGGAAGAGTTAAAGTTAATGAACCCTACCATTGTATTTCCTTACTTTCTTCTTCAATAATAGACCCTAACTTGCACAACTGCACAGTTTTGTGCAATGCATTTTCAGCATTTTGAGACAGACACTTTGCACATGGCTCACAAAGCAGGTGCGCCATTGCACATAGCTCCAGATCTGTACCTCACTTTGCATAGAGATCTGTTGGCCATAAGAAAAGCAGTGCACCATGGAGTATGGCCCTGACCTGTAGCTTGGCTTTGTGAAGGGTCCTGTGGGCCATACGTAAAGCAACTGACCAAGAGGTCTCAACCCTTGACCTGTACCTTGCTTTGTATGTGGCCCTTCAGGCATACAGCAAGTAGTCCCACAACTGTAGCTTGATTTGTAAATGGTCATGTAGACCATACACAATGCAGCTGAATCACTGGGCATGGCAACAGACCTGCAACTTGCTTAGTGTACGACACTGTGTGGCACACATTGCATAGGTTACACCAAGCATGGACCCAGACCTGTTCCTTGTTTTGTGTATGATCTGTACCCAGCCCATGAGACACTCACCCAGGCATACAGCATACTTTGTGAATGGGGCTGTGGTCCAACTGCAAAGCAGACCCAGAGCCATATGTTTCACAAAGCCCAGTAAACTCATATGCTGTTTTTTCTCCACTTCTATGACCACATAGTGTTACAAAAGTGGACAGGTACTCTCACAAAAACAGGATTCAAGTCATAAAAGCAGTGCATTTTATTTTTATTATTATTTCAAACAATGAATTGTTTAAAAAAAATAAAAGTAGAAGTGACATCCTTACACCATACCCTGCCAACCACACAAGTTATACATTTAAGGTCGCAGCCATTTTGTAAAAAAAACACTGAGCAACAATTACTCTGTGGCAAAACAGGTTTCCTCAGCTTTCATGACCACTAAGACTCACAAAAATGTGAGGCTTATCTCATGAAAACAGACAATGAGCCTTGAAAATAGGACCTCTGCCTTTGTGAAAAATACGTTATGAAGAAGTTGTTTACTAATTAATCACTTCTGTCCCAGCAGGAGTAGTACCTGTTTGAATTAAGCAAACAGATACTTTATTAGAAGAAGGGGGTCTCATTTAAGTAAAAAAAAGTGTTTTTTTCTGAGGAAGGGGGCAGTATCACCTTAATTTACTGAGAGCAGACAGTGAATCTAATTGGGGGTGTGGCTTAGCAGCTTAGGAGTACTAAAGCAGCTGTCTCCAATTACAGCTTCCAGCTGTTTCTGGCAGAAAAGAACTGGTTGCAGAGTAAGAAACAAAAGTCCAGAACTACAGATTTTTCACTAATTGCCCTCCGCCCTCCCACCCAAAGCCAGTTCTAGTTTTATAACCACTGAATTTGACAGACAACAGGAACTTCCTGTTTGGCAGTAGGAAGGGAAGGATCACTGAGACACATTAGTTTCAGGAACCTAAAAAATAAATAAATAACTTTATCCCGCCTGGCTGCTGGAGGTCTGAATCCAAGCATGGAGGAAGAAGACTACTGAAGTCTACAAGAAGTTCCTGTCCCAGAACAGGAAGGATGAGACTTGTAAGGGCACATAGGCAGTAGGAAAGTAAGTGTAAAAATACATAGAGGGAGGAGACAATAAGCATACAAAGCAAAAGGAGAGGGGACACAAAATAAGTCAAGATGAGAGTGGTGCAGTGCAATGGCTGAGGAGCAGCAGTGTTCCGGGAGACATTATGGAGGCTGCGATGCTGCCCTGTTTGCAGGCACCTCTCTGGTCTGAGGGAGGAGGTTGCCCATCTCCAGGCTGACCTGGGTAGGATTTGTGAAACCTCTTCCCCCACCCAAAGACCACCAGGGCTACCACCGTTACCTCAGAGTTTGCCAAGGTGGGCTCAGGGAGGGAAAGCATGGTAGAACAGAGGTGCATCCCTCCAGTTGTAGATCTCCACAATTCATATGCTGTTCTGGCAAAGAGTGGTTCCTCTATGGAGGCACCTGCAGTGGAGACCAATGAGGATGCTGGGAACCTCCACAAAGGAGACCCACAGAAGGGTGGCATGAGACCCCACAGGGGAAGGAAACAACTCCTGGTGGGGGACTCAATCATTAGGGGCGTAGACATGGGGAAGGAAGGGGATAGGGAGGTAAGGTGCCTGCCTGGTGCTACGGCTTGGAGGGACAGGAAATGAATTCTCAGGATCATGGGAGCAGCTGCATGAGGGACTGAGCTGGATGTCATTGTCCATCTAGGGACAAATGACCTGGCTGTAAATGGGATCAGAGCGGTGCAAGAAGAGTTTGTGGAGTTGGGGATGGGCCTTAGACAAGTGGCATGTACAGTAACCTTCTCGGAGGTGCTGCCTTTCTATGGCAAGGATGATGCTAGGGTATTCCGCACCATGGGATTCAATGAATGGTTGAAAAAACTGGTGTGGAGCTCAGGGTTTTGGCTTCATTGGGGACTGGGGAGCCACCTGGAGGGATGCAGGCTTATACTGGCATGATGGTCTGCATCTGTCCAGGGGGGGATCCAGGATCCTAGGTGACAGGTTTAAATGCTTCATTGGCAAGCATTTAAACTAGCCAAGGGGGGGGAGGCACTGAAAAGGAGCAGGGAAATCCCAGCCTCCCCCTACAAAGTGCAGTAGTTAAAGAGGTAAACACCAGGGCAGAGAGGTCAGTAGGGAGCAGGACAGGGGTAAATGCAGAAAAAGGTGTTAAGGACAAGGATGGGGCTAAAAGGGGTAAGGCCATAAAAAAATAAATGGAAGGTGATGAGTACCAATGCCTGCAGTCTGTGCAACAAGCTCCCTGAACTAGTGGCCTTGATGGAAGAGGAATGCCTGGATATTGTGGCAGTCACTGAAACATGGTACACAGAGAACCATGAGTGGGAAGTCAACATACCAGGATACCTAGTCTACAGGAGGGACAGAGTGGGTAAAAGAGGAGGAGGATGAGTAACTCTCTATAAAAGGGAAGGGATTAAAGCAACAGAACTAAAGAGTAAACAGGAAGTTGATGAGTCACTATGGGTCACCCTGGAGACAAGAAATGGCACCACAGTCCGCATGGGGGTTGTGTACAGACCCCAATCTCAGGGGGAGGAAATGAACAGGGAAATGATAGATGGCATCCTTAAAATGGAAGAAAATGGGGAGATATTGTTGATGGGGGACCTGAATATGCCAGATGTTAACTGGAGTACCTTTGCTGTAGGCACATCCAAGAGCAGGGTCATTCTTGATGCCCTACAGGGGCATACCTCAGACAGCTAGTGTTGGAACCCACTCGGGAGGGAGCAATCTTAGACCTGGTACTCTCAAATGGGGAAGGAGAAAGGATCTCAGATTTAGAAGTGGGTAGTCATCTGGGAACAAGTGACCACCAAGCAGTGTGGTTCACAATAAACACAGCCATTGAGTCAAGCCATACAAAAACAAGAGTATTGGACTTTAGGAAGGCTGACTTTGGGAAAATGAGAGAGTGCCTCAGAAAAGCACTAGCAAATGGGCAAGAAGGAGGGGTGGAGGAACAATGGGGAATAATCAAAACAGCCATCGCATAGGCAACAAGCCTTTGTGTGAAGCAAATCAATAAAACAAAATGAAGGAAAAAAAGACTGTGGTTCTCAAAATAGGTGGCAGGGATGGTTAAGGAGAAAAGGACAGCATTCAGGAAATATAAGGAAACACAGAAGGAGCAGGACAGAGAACTTTATCAGTTAAAGCAGAAGGAGGCAGGGAAGGCAGTCAGAATAGAAAAGGCACAAACTGAGGAAAAGATAGCCAACTCTGTTAAGAAGGGGGGATAAAACATTTTATAGGTATATTAGGGAGTGAAGAAAGACCAAGGGAGAGATACAGAGACTTAATAAAGGGGAGGGAAAGTGGGCAGAGGGTGACAGTGAAAAAGCAGGGATACTGAATGAATATTTCTGCTCAGTATTCACAACAGAGGAGGAGGGGGAGGTGCCTAAACCAAACAAGGGAGAAACTCTGAATAGGGGGGTCGATACCAGTCCATTCACAGAGGAAAGGGTTTTGAAAGAACTCTTGAAACTGAGGGTGCACAATGTAATGGGGCCTGATGCGATTCACCCAAGAATACTAAAAGAACTAAGGTTAGAATTAGTAGCACCACTGACTACTCTCTTTAACAAATCATGGGAGGATGGAGTGGTACCTGAGACTGGAGGAGGGCAAATGTGATTCCACTTCACAAAAGTGGGAGCAGGGCAGAGGCAGGAAACTACAGACCAGTTAGTTTGACTTCAGTGGTAGGGAAAATGATCGAATCACTTCTGAAGGAAAGAATTTTTGAGTACCTAGAGGCCAGTGGGGCACAGGACCCAAGGCAGCATGATTTCACAGCAAGGTCATGTCAGATGAACCTAATAAATTTCTTTGACTGGGTGACCAAAGTAGTAGACCAGGGAGGGGCTGTGGATATGGCCTACCTAGATTTTGGCAAGGCATTCGACACAGTCTCACACAAAAGATTAATATACAAGTTAGCCAGCCTTGGAGTAGGTCCCAAGGTGGTAGTCTGGATAAAAAACTGGCTGGACAACAGGACACAAAGGGTAATAGTAAACGGAGTCCACAGTGAAGAAAGGAGGGTAACTAGCGGGGTACCGCAGGGTTCGGCACTGGGACCGGTCCTCTTTAATATCTTTATAAGTGACATTGGATAGCACCTGGAAGGAAAGGTATGCCTCTTTGCAGATGACACAAAGATCTGCAACAGGGTTGATACACAAGGTGGGGTGGAAAGAATGAAAAGGGACTTGGCAAGGTTGGTGGAATGGTCAAATACGTGGCAGCTCAGATTCAATGCAAGGAAGTGCAAGGTAATGCATCTGGGAAACAAAAACCCAGGGGAAGAGTACACAATGGGGGGTGAGTTAAGAGCAACAAGAAAAATTGAAAGAGGCCTAAGAGTAATTATATCAGATGACCTAAAGGTGGGCAAGCAATGTGAGAAGGCAGTAAGGTGGGCTAGGGGGATACTGGGATGCATAGGGAGAGGTATCAACAGTAGAAAACAGGAAGTTGTTATCCCTCTCTACAGACTGTTAGTGAGACCCCATCTGAAGTATTGCGTGCAATTCTGTAGACCCCATCTCCGCAAAGACATAGACAGAGTGGAGGCTGTTCAGAGGAGGGCAACCAAAATGGTGCAAGGTCTGCACCAGAAGACATACGAGGAGAGACTATAGCAGCTTAATATGTATACCCTTGAGGAAAGGAGGAAGAGGGGGACATGATAGAAACTTTCAAGTATCTCAAGGGAATTAACAAGGTACAAGAGGGTAGTATCTTTCAGAAGAAGAGATGTGCAAGAAAAAGGGGGCACAATTTGAAGATAGAGGGGGGATGGCTCAGAGGCAATGTTAGAAAGTATTTTTTCACAGAGAGGGTAGTGGATGCATGGAACAGCCTTCCTGAGGAGGTTGTGGAGTCAGGAACAGTGGGAGAATTCAAGAATGCATGGGATGGGTATAAGGCAATTCTAGTGGGGGGGCAGGAGGAAGTAAGCTGTTGATTAACTAAACCTGCAGCTTATCCATCAGGTAGGGAAATGGGCAGACTGGGTGGGCCAAGTGGTCCTTATATGCTGTCAAATTCTATGTTTCTATGTTAAGAATTGGGGGAAAAAAATTATATATGGGCAACAATGGAATTTTACACAGTTTCTAATAAAATGAAACAGGAAAGTGATGCCCTTGGCCATACAGTATATCTAAGAAACCAGAAAGTTGCAGGTTTCAACTCCTAGACAATTTTTGCTAACTGTTAGCAAAAACAGTCTTAAAAACATAGGGCCCAATTCTCAAACGGGGCTTAGAGCAGGGCAAGCTGCAGCAATACAGGAGCTTGTGCTGACACCCCTGTGCCAGGGACCCTGCACCTGATTCTCTATTGGGCAGGGGCCCAGTGGCTAAGTCCCATGGTTTGTGGTAACCAGAGCTGAGCAACAAACAGATGGTGCACCAGCAGTGGGTGTTGCAAGCCTTATGGTAGCTGTGCACCACTGTAGTTCCTGTTTGGCTAGCAGCCCCCATCCCCGATCCTCAATTGTGCCTCTTTCAGAATTCAATAAACATTATCATCCCCTTCCCGATCCCCAATTCTGACAGTAATGGCACGGAAAAGAAATATCGTGCCCCCATCCCCGATCACTAATTGTGCCTCTTTCAGTATGCAATAAACATGATCTCCCCTGCCCATCCATGATGCCACCATTGTTATAGAATGGATGATCCCTTAACCTGGTGATCTAGTGGCCTCACCCCCCACCTCAGCAGGTAGTGCCCACCACCCATTTACCCCCCATCCCATAATAGAGCAGGCACCGGTACAGCCCTTCTCTCACCTCTGTGGCCTGCGCCGACTGAACTGTCATTATAATTGCTGTACTATATAGTGTGCATGCATTGTGTACACTACACAGTACAGCAATCAAAATGACAGTTCAGTCAACACCAGCCACGGAGGTGGGAGGAGGGCTGTGTCAGTGCCAGCTGTATTACAGGATGGGGGGAGCTGGGTGGTGGGCACTACCTGCTGGGGTGGGGGGTTGGAGGACCACTAACTCACCAGGTTAATGGGTTGTCCATTCTATAGTGCCAATGTTGGCATTGAGGATGGGGGGGCATGATAATGTTTATTAACTACTGAAAGAGGCACAATCGAGGAGGGGGGCATGATATTTTTATTTTCTGCCATTACTGGCACAATCGGGGATCAACAGGGGGCATGATAATATTTATTAACTACTGACTAAGGCACAATTGGGGATTGGGGGGCATGATAATGTTTATTAACTACTGACTAAGGCACAATCAGGGATCGGGGAAGGGGCATGATATTTCTATTCCATGCCATTACTGGCACAATCATGGCTAGGGAGGGTTCCAAAGCACAATGCTGCATATGGGCATCTCTCCCAGAGGAAGATATTCTAAGTATCCTTAGACCAGTTCTAGCTGGTCTAAAGGTACTTAGAATTTCTCCCTGTGGGTGAGTGCTGTGAATCCAGATATTGGCAATGTGGCAGCTTGCATCTGTCACATGCCGTCTTGTGCCATGTCACAGCCCTTCTGTGGGTACACAGGCTGTGCAAGCCCTGTTTGGGGCAGGCAGCCTCATTGAGAATAGCTCTATGGGCACTCTATGACACAAGGTGCCACTTGCACCATTTGTGTTTGGCATAGGCACCTTGCATCAAGGTAAGGGTTTTGAGAATTGATCCCATATTTTTTTCAAGTTTTAAACCTTTTAGAACTTTTGAACGATATATCCGATCATTACAAATGTTTCAGAATCCAGAGATCAAGGGTCAAAACACTTGTCACATTTCAGTTTATTCAGTCAAAGAACAGCAGCAGTATGTACATACAAAAATCAGTGTTTAACACAGAAGTGTCTTCTCAACCCTAAGTATAGTGGCACTGTTGCACCACTGTAATGGCTAAGGCTAACAATTCACATAAGATAGTAGTTTCATTCCTACTATGACAGTTATGATGTCATACTCTTTGTAATTTACAACTGTGTCATTGCAACTGTAAATTATGACCCTTGTTTTTTACTTACACAGCTGTTCCCTTCAATACTGCAGAAACACACACACTCACTCTAACATAAAAAATGCAAGCTAAGCAGTTTATGATTTTCAGTGTATTGTTATGCATTCAGTCTAACTCACAATTGAGAATGATGCTTCATGCTTTCATCTCTTCTCAGACTTTGACAGAAACTAATTTATAAAAGACCAGACAAGGCCAACCCATCGGCACAGTGGCAGCACTACTGCTTGCGACACCGATGACTCATGTTGGGGAATGAGCACAAGTCATTGAGGGTTGACCGGTGGTGGGGAGAACTGAGCATCCCACAGGACACTCTCCTCCTCCTCTGGGGAGGGTGGATAGCCTGCTGTGCAGCTATACTGTCACCTTGTTGACCACAGGTGGCAGTGGAACAGAGCAGCTGTTGGGAGAGAAGAAGTAGGCTGGTGCCATGCTGTGAACACTTGTGTGCATGCACCTGAGGGCAGGGAAAAACAGGAAGAAACACCCTCCAGTGCAACATGACAGCCTTGCCACCCCTGCACTCACAGACCTGGGCAATTCCTAGATGACTGGATATTGGCAACCAAAGAAACTAACCCAGCTGGAGGGTTCCATCATGGGGAGTAAACAATGGGGGCAACATGGGGAGAGGTACAGTAAGTCCTGGGAGAAGGAGATGTGATGGGGCTGGGGTGCAGTGGTGGCTTGGAAGGGGACCAAGGGGAGTCAAGAGCATAAAGAAAATAAAGAAAATAAAAAAAGACCAGCAAAATATAAATACTGCAAAAAAAAAAAATGATTTAAGATTTGTGACTGGTTACCTGAAAGTGAAGGTGTCTGTCCCAAAAACCTTGAGATTGCCAAATAGTGGGTTAACCTCATCTTATTTTATATAAAAATATCTAAAACTCTAAATAACAAGGGTATAAATCAGTCCCTGACTTGTATCAAGATAAAACACCAAATGCTTACCTTGGTTGTAAAAATGTATTTGGTCTGACAGCTAGTCAGTCTAAAAGATGGCTTTGCTAGACAGGTACAGGCTAGTGACCATACAGTACTTGTCTTACCTTCTTATCCCACAAGCCATAAGACTTGGTAAGATGCCATCATTTGACACAGGAATGACTGCTATTCAGCTTATGAATCCAGGAGTTGTACCCATGTATTGAAATCATTTATCTGACCATCTGTGAAACCAAATAAAGTATTATAGCCAAGGTAAGCACTTATTTCTTGGGACAAAGCCAGGGAATAAGGTTCAGCTTGAAAGTTTTCCTCCTATCTATGTAACCTTGTTCCCCAAAAATATGACACCCCTTTTCTGTAGTGAGCAATTTAGCACATTTATAAGCCTGGAAACTCCCTAATTTCCTATTACCTTGGTAAAACTCAATCTTGGAAAAGCCTCTCAACTGCTATGAATTTCACACAGCTTTATGATTTTTACACTCAAATTTACCCATGCTCCATGAAGGTTTACTGATTTTCTTCATAAAGTTCCAGCTATGCATGGACACACAAACAATTAAAACATTGAACTAACTTGAAAGAAATATTCCTTAACACTAAACAAATGGGTCCCACTATTCTTAGACATATTATTTCTTAAAATAAGAAAGTGCTACACATTGTAGTCATTTGTTCAGAAATTTGAAAGCCAGTGCTGCACATTTTAATTCTGAGAGGTTGATAGGTATGATCTTGGGGGTTTGAAGGATAAACATCAGGCTTGCTTTCATGATTTATTATGTCCTGTAACCCCTTCAATTGAATTATGTAAGGAATAATCCATGACCAAGTGTGTGGGGATATTGCAGTAAATAAACAGAAAAAATGGGTTGTGAGGCACAAGACACAGCTAAGGGCCTTCAATCGACCAGGAAAGGAGGCTATTGCTGCACTACACACACCATGTGCGGATTATTAACATAATTTCGGACATTTTATTACCATTTGTAATTCACAGTTGGGTATTAATTATGTTATATGCATGCTACCTCACTTCCACAATGCAAGATTTTTTTTATATAATGGCATAACTATTTACATAAGAAAGCAAACATTGCTGTGATTAGTAAATATTTCTATTTTCTTATTTTTCTGAGAATGTTCCAATTCACACAATGATGTATGCTGCTCATCATGTACTACTGGGGGGTGAGTGTACGAAGCCAGGCCTTGACTGGCCTGGCCCATGGCATAAGCACACAGCACCTGTTAGATGCAGAACATGCTAGCAACAGACATTGTGTGACCGTGAGCAAGCCACCGAAACTCTTTCTGCTTTATGTTTCCCATCTGCAATCAGAAGTAGAAGCAGGATTCCCACCTTAAATTAGATGCTGCGTCTCTGCTGTTCTATCATGGGAAACTATATTGTGAATTAAAAATGAATCACAGCATGCCAGGAAATTACAAACATTCTGCTCTATTTACAGTATAAGCTTTAAAGAACTAAAACTAAGCTCCGTCAGTCACTTGAACAGTTAGACAAAAAATACTTGCCACACTATTCGGGACATTGAACTCATTTTAATGACATATTTGGACTTTATTTCAGGCAAAATGTCACTCCAGCACATGCAGATAGGATGGATTGTTAGAATCTCTGCCAGAATGAAAACTTGCACCTAAAACTAGTGTTACAATATGTCATTCAGATGAATTCCTGAGCTTGTAGTGCCACAAGCAGTCAGTAAATATTAATTTTTTAAAATCTGTCAGTTGCTGCTACTCATTTCTGAAGTGTTTTCCTTTTTCCATTTGCTCATTAAAAAGTTTTCTACCTGATAGCATTAGGTGTGATGTGAAGAACAGTACTTTACCTGAAGATTGACATACCTACACTAGTTCTATTCCTCTTGATATCTCATCAATATTGCGAGTGAGCTCACTTTTTGTAGCATCACAAGTGACAGGTCTGGCAACAACTGACTGGCTCTGTTTGGTCAGTTGTGATGTCACAGTCAGTAAGAGCAACAGAACCAGATATTGTTGGCTCAATTTTCAGAGTCTGAGAATGCCACAAGCCCCTGGTGTGCTGGTCATTTGCCGCACGGGGCTTGTAGTATTCTCCTGGCCA
This sequence comes from Neoceratodus forsteri, assembly GCA_016271365.2. Taxonomy (NCBI): domain Eukaryota; kingdom Metazoa; phylum Chordata; order Ceratodontiformes; family Ceratodontidae; genus Neoceratodus; species Neoceratodus forsteri. Next base: position 652,618,483 of record CM057459.1, read on the forward strand.
GCGATCAGGATTTTCAATCCTGAGTATCAAATGCTGCAAGTTAGACCAGCATTTCCATGGTCTAACATGAGCAATTTAAGGGGCCCTTTGTACGGGGTTTGTGCCTAATCTTCGGCACAAGCTGCCCTAAAATGTGGAAAGTGTTGCAACTGCGCCTGATGTACTAAAATCGGCTACAGTTGCACCAAACGATGGGGCTGATGCAGGGCTTAACACAAGCCCTGCATCACCCTTTGAATATTGTACCCTGTATGTCCGCTCCCAAGTAAAGTACATCTCCTCACTTCACACTATGTATTGCCAGTTAGAAAATCTTCCAAGTAGCAAAAGGGAAAAGAAGTAATAGCTGACTACATTCAAAAGCTAATAATAATTTCAGCTAGTAGATTAGCTTTTTATAGTCTCTAAAGTCACTGATGTAGTTCCACCTCTATCAGGTGTAATTCGATCTTCTGATTCAATTTTTGGCATCTCTTTTTGCTTGGTCACAAAAAAAATAATACAAGTGTGTTTAGCTAGTGCTCTCAGTCGACTCTTCCAGCACCTCAGGTGAACTTCATTTAGAGACAAGGAAGACTATAATAAGCGTTGATATTTGGCAGCTTACTTGTGACCCATTGCAAAACAGTATATTATCTGTACAGCTGGAGACCTTTAGTTTTCAGTATTTGTGATGACTCAAACGAATTTCTTGAGGTTATAATATTCTGCAGGCAAAGCACAGTATATGGTGATCATACTGTCAACCTTTCAAGACTAAAACATGTAGCACTGACATTTTGAAAGTGCAATAATAGGCAATAGTTTGTGGTGGTTTCTTAATATAAATGTAAGACCTGTCAGGGATTGGCACAAATACCTGGTGCCAGAGCTAGGCCTTTTTATCAGAGCCATTGGAATCCTCCTCTCCCTCCTCACTGTGAGGGCCAGCCTGAGTCCTCTGGTATTCAAAATACCTCCACCTGAGGGAATTGAAAAGTACCCCAGGACATTTCTAAGCTCAGGGACAACAGAAAGGTGGTTACCAAAGCAGTTTTAGTAACCAAAGCCCTTGTGGGGGGAGGCATTGATATTACCAGAAAGAATCTGACTTCTCTGACATCAGTGGCTGGGCAGTTTTACTCAGTGGGGTTACTGGCTCTATCTTCATTTCCCATTATCACTTCTCATTACATTATCACAGATACAGTTGAAGCATTTGCTGTTCCCCAGCATTATGTTGTTAAATAGGGCACTTTGACATAAACATGTGTTCCAGAATGGAGTTTATTTGCAAAAGCTTCAGTGCACCCAGGCATGTAAGTTAGTGCTATAGATGGCACTACTGTACTGTTGGCTCAATGATACTATTGGTCTCAGCAGCAACAGACTTCATCCCTTGGCCTTCATATCAGGTTGGATATTCATTTGTCACATCTGTCATGTAAAGATAGTTTCCCCAGCAGCTTCAGGGTGAAGACCATACACCAAAGAGGAAGATCGTTCATGACTCCAGTAGTGTGCTTGCAAACTGTACTTCACATACACATTATAACTATTACCAGGGAATATTTCCAGCACATTATACTTAAGTCGGTACAGTATCCACCAGAGCAGTAAGGAGGCAAATGGTTTTAGGCATACCTTCATACTCTTCCCTTGAAGGCTGTTATGGGGTGGACACTGGAATGGTGATCCAAATCCAACCAATTTCCACTCCATTATCTTAATGTTTGATTGGTCTCCTGGGCACTGGGATGGGACATCCAGCGGACACCATCAGCCAGATGTCTTTGAGGGGGAACTGGCAAGAAGCTCCTACCATCTCAATGACAGTGTTCATGGGGCTAATCAAGAACTGGTCTCCATAGACTCAGCCGAAGGGGAAAGGTGCCACAACCCAGACTAAGGACCCAAGTGCTTCCCCTGAGCCTGGCAGGTTTCATCTAGAAGGTCACAACCAGAGCCCACTCAGGGCAAACCCCATTGTTAGTGACATGGATCTCTTGCTGAACTGTCTCCCAGTCTGAATGTGCTGGGGTAGCAGTCCCATTTGTATACCCTAGGGGGTGGGTAACAAAGGCTGAATGAGGTCACTTTATTTTGTGTATGTGTCAGCTGGCTCTGCCATTGGTCCACCTTCCCTAGCACCTCACCCCATCCCCTGGGACTTAACTGCTGCCTTCCCTGGAATGCATCCTAAATTACCCCCCAGGGTGGGGTCATCGGGGTGCCCCTTCAGTTACTCACCAGATGGTGCCATATGGCGATCTGGTGGCAGAGTGTCCCGCCAGGTGCTTGGAGCTCAGTGTGGGGGGGATGTCCTCCATGCCTCAGCTGGTAAATTTTACCCCTAGTTGTTGGTAGGTGTGGGGTCCAATGAGAGAGAGGTGCATATGCACAGACATCTGGTGTACTTCCCAGGAGCCTGCAAGCCTCAGCTACAATATCCCCAGCTTCCACCAGGGGTCAGTCAAGAACTGAGCGCTACTCCAATCTCCACCGTGGAGGAGGAGAGCAGTCTGTTGGATGCTCAATCCTCCTCCCTTCAGCCAGCCCAACTCCCCGGGCTCACATTTGAACTTGGGTTGTCAGCATCACAGGCAAAAATCCAACCACTGCACTGGCAGGCCACTTGTTTACAGGAAGACCTATGTATAGGATGTTCTTGCAATTTAAAAAGTTTCCTGGAGCAGTATGCTAGTGAAGGGCCTAGGCCAGAGTCATGCACATTAGTTCCTTAAGGCCTAGCAGGGTATATCATAGAATCATTGAAACCTGGTGGCAGAAAAGGACACACTGGTCCATCTAGGCTGCTCCCAACCCCCATCATGCTTCCTTCCCCCCTCTGGAACCCCCTCCCCTTGCTATTTAGCCCCATATGACTGTCACATGCTCTCTTGAACCTCTCCACTGTTTTAGACCCCACCATCTCCTCTGGAAGCCTGTTCCATGCCTCCACCATCCTCTCTGTGAAGATTCACCCCCTCACATTGCCTCTGTATCTTCCTCCTTGAAGCCTTAGGCTATGTCCTCTAGTTATAGCCCCTTTCTTCCTTTTAAGTAAGCCCCATTCCTTTATTTTGTTGATCCCATTGACATACTTAAAGGTTTCAGTCATGTCCCCTCTCTCCCTTCTAGTCTCCAATGTGTACAGATCCAATTCCTTATGTCTCTGCTCATATCTACTGCCGACCAGGCACCCCTGCCACAACTGTTACTGACCTTCTTACACAAATCAGTTCACGAGCACCCACCAGGGAATTATATGCTATGGGTGACCTTAACCTAAACTGGTTAGCCCCGGCCCTCAACAAAACCCGGATGGATATCGCTGCCCTCAATTTAACCCAACTCAGCACTGAGCCCACCCGCCTAAACTTTAAATAAGGTAACCACTCCTTTATCAACTGGGCTCTGACCTCCCATCCTCACAGAGTCATCCAAACAGGCCTACTCCCTGACTCTATGAGTGATTACCATGTCATCTACCTTGTTTGCAAAATCCACTGTCTCAAATCCCCCCTAAGTTCTTAGTCCAACAGTCGTTCAAATCCCTAAACCTCGCTCCCCTCCTAAATGACCTTGTCCTAACTAACTGGCTCCCTTCCCCCCCCCAACCTGATAGATGACACCCTACTTCACTTCAAAACACGTTCCTTAAGATATGGGATTCCCACGCCCCACTACGATGTACTAGGGTATGCGGTACCCACCTGCCTTGGATCTCCCAAGAGCTCACAGCTTGTATGAACGCCCGTGACTCAGCATGGTGAGCCTTCAAAGCCTCAGCCCTACCTCAGGACCTCTCCCACTACCGGTATCTGTGCAACATGTGTAATAGAGCAACTCAGCTAGCTAAAGCAGAGTACTTTAGATCCTCCCTCCAATCTAACCTTAATAGCCCCTCCAAATTCTGGAAGGTCATACACTCCCTCTTCTTACCCCCAGCTTCCAAGCCCTTGCCTCTCCTAAGTGTAAACAACTCCACACTCTCGGATCCTATCTCAGTCGCTGCTGAGTTTAACTTTTATTTCTCCACCTGCGCTTCCTCGCTCCTTTTCTCCTTATCCCCCATGTCACCATCTCCACCACCTACAGGGCAAAAATGACCTCAAAATACAGGTATTTTCTCCTTCAGGGAAATCTCTCCGGATCAAGCTCTAGAAGCCCGGCTAACATTAAGCCCCTCAAATGGGAATTCCCCGGATGGACTAGACCACAAACTTCTGTTCCTCTCGGCCTCTGCCATAGCCACCCCTATTGCCTTCCTGCTAAGTCTATCCTTCGCCACTGCATCTGTCCCTCTGTCCTGGAAGCATGCCATTGTCATCCCTCTCCACAAAGAAGGTGCCTCCTCCTCCACCTCAAACTATCAGCCAATCTCCCTCCTCCCTGCTCCCTGCTCTGGCGAAGCTGCAAGAACACTTAGTGCTTAGCCAGCTAACCTCCTATCTCGCTGACTCAAATTTCTTCACACACTACCAGTCCGGATTCAGGAAAGATCACTCCACTGCCTCCTCTTTACTAAGGCTCACTGACACCATCCAATCTGGAATGGACAGAGGTCTCATCACTGCTGCCATTTTCATCAATCTGGCCAAGGCCTTCGATACAGTCTCCCACGCTCTGTTACTATCTAACCTCTCTGACTCTGGCCTCTCCACATCTGCTACTGCCTGGTTCAGTGCCTATCTTACAGACCACACTCAATCTGTCAGGATTGCGGATGCCATGTCCCTTCCTCTCCCCATGTCCACCGGTGTCCCCCAAGGATAGGTGCTTGGGCCTATCCTATTCTCTATTTTTCTAAACAACCTGCCCCAAACTTGTTCTGCCCCCTCGATCCACATGTATGCTGATGATACTGTCCTATTTTCTTCTGGCTCCTCCCCAGCCTCAGTTGCCTGTACCCTCCAGGTGGATTTTAACAAAGTCCAGCTCTGGTTAAACTCTCACCAGGTCTCTCTGAATGCTAAAAAAACTGTAACTATGACTTTTGGTACATCCCAACGACTAGCCAGGCGCCCCTCCTTCCCACTTTTTCACACCCTTGATGGGTCAGAGCTGGAGGACATCACCTCCTTCCGGTATCTTGGAGTTTGACTTGACCGCCACCTCACCTTTGCAGTCCATGCTGGCTCTATACTAACAAAACTCCTCCCCAAGCTCGGAGCTTTATATCGGAACCATTCTAGCCTCCCCTATCCTGGCCGATGTGAGCTTATCCAGAAGATGATACTTCCCTCCTTTGATTATTGTGATATTGTTTACAGTGCCACCCACAAGTCAGTTTTATCCAAACTGGATACCCTTTTTAATGCTTTCTGCCGTTTTGCTCTTGATGCTCCTCCTTGCACCCACCACTGCAAGCTATACCGCTCCCTTGCTCTCCCCTCCCTTGAGAACCACCGCCTAATACACTGTGCCAAGTTTATCTTGAAGAACTGGTTTGGTACCCTCCCAGTGTATCTGACCTCCATACTATCATCCCCTCTGGCACCCACCTATGCTCTGAGGTCCCTTGACTCCCGGCTCCTGTTAGTCCCCAGACATCAGACCCAAGCTGGCCAGGCCACCTTCTCTCACCACTTCCCTCAACTCTGGAACTCTTTCCCCTCCAAACTTCACCAGTCTTCCTCTATCCGCTCACTATCCTATGCCCTTGCCAACCACTGCTCAGTAAACTGCTGCTGCAGCTAACTCTCCAATCTTTCTACCTCAGACACTCCTATATTTCTTCTCTCAGTAGGCCCAATGGTGCTACTTCACTAACCACACCCAACTACTGCACTTGATCTCAACTTCTGAGCTAGCTAGCTTGCACTTACCCCATCTCATTATATACCACAACCCAATACCTTAGCAGGATTTCCTCATTGTAACTGTTAATCTCGACTATTAGGGTATATGTATTAATCCACACTCACCTATTCCTGTCAAACATATGCAGCTGTATTATATAATGATATGTTTTCAAGGTATAAAGCATGACTTCCCCATGTAATTGCTACTATACTATAAGTAAGGGTAAATTGTCATCTACGCCCAACTATTTCTGTCAAATGTTTTCAACTGTATTGTAATTGTATGTATATATGTCAGGACCTGGACTACCCTTGTCCTCATCCCTACTGTACCCTTCCCCCCAGGTCGCACCGGGAGATGAGCAGTTCTTGCTCAGTGTGTTTTTCCTCATGAAACAATTTCAATAAATAAATATATATGTCTTCCCTTGCATTCTCTACACTGTCTGGGTTACCCTTCTCTGAACTCTCTCAATCCCATCTATGTCATTGCATAGGTGTGGCCACCAGATTTGGACTCCATACTCCAAGTGTGGCCTCACCATGGCTTTGTAGTGAGACATCAATACTTCCCTCCTCCTGCTAGTGATACCCCTACCAATGCACGCCAACATCCCATTTGCCCTCCCCACTTCCCTGCTACATTGGCTGCCCACCTTAAGGTTTCTCAATACTATAATCCCCAGAACCTTTTTCTGCTCCATTTCCTTGATGTCCTCTCCCCCAAGGATGTATTTTGCTTTCAGGTTTCTGCATTCCAAGTGCATCACAGCACACTTTTTGGCATTGAACCCAAGCTGCCAAGTCTCTGCCCAGCCCTACAGTGCCTTTGGGTCCAGCCTCATATCCTCCACTCCCTCTGCAGTGTCCACCCTGTTGCAGGTTTTTGTATCATCAGCAAACAGGCTCACCCTTCCTCTCAGCCCCTCTGCTGTATCGCTGATGTAGATATTGAAAAGGAGGGGCTCTAACACTGACCCCTAGGGTACCCCTCTTGTCATCCTCCCCGTCCCTGAGTACACTCTGTTTACTACCACTCTCTGGCTTCTGCCCTCTAGCCAGTCTTCCACCCACCTAGTTATTTCCCCCCTCACCCCCATACTTTCCAGCTTGCTCGCCAACCTTCTGTGGGGGATGGTGTCAAAAGCCTTACTGAAGTCCAGATAGGCTACATCCACCCCCCCCCTTGGTCAACCACCTGTGTCACCCCATCAAAGAACTCAAACAAGTTCATCTGGAATGACCTCCCTTTTGTGAAGCCATGCTGCCTGTCATCCTGCAAGCCATTTTGCTCCAGGTAATCCATCACCCTCTACTTAATGAGTGCCTCCATTATTTTGTATATGTTCATATTTTGGACCAGCCATTATTAATAACAAGCCCCAGCTGTTTGCAAATGGGGTAGGGTGTTACATAGTGAGCAATCGAAATATTTAAAATAGTTGGCATCAGATACAGTACTAGATTCAGTGTCTTGAATGGCAAACATTTTTAATTAATTAAGAAAGTAGAGATACACATGGGCTAAATCTCTAAAACTTCCTCTTGATTCTGATAGACAGTTGAATGAAAGTCTGTTGCAATAGGACTTGCATCAACATTTCTTGCAACTGCTATTTATCCACCTGTAATACAAAATGGTGAAACTTAATGGGTTTACACTGGCTGCACTGTTTAACACTTTGGATCCGGTTATTCAAAGGGTGCGGGGTTGATTTGTGTCAGTAAAATGATAGTTTTGCTCTCACACTTTAGATCTACTCCAGCAATCCATATGTAAAATGGGTTCTACTGGATCCCTTAGCGCTAGGGACATGGCCAGCTAGACTCAGAGGAAAGGGAGTGGGTACTTAATTTGTCAATGTTGGCAGGCCATAAAGGATATAATGATGGGGCAGCAAGTGCAATATTTCTGCTGGGGTTGTGTCTGTGTGCTAAGCAGAGTTCACAACCCCATCACAACCACTAGACAACCTGGCAGGAACCAGTGAATATGTAAATTTAAAATACAATATAATACAGTATGTGTAGGAAAAAGTATGTGGAGAGGGAACACGTGTGTTTAGTGATGCTAGATAACTGAGAACTGTAGATGGATAGAGAGAAAAATGGGTGGGATTTTAAAGTCGGGTGGTAATAGAGGTCTGTAGATATTGAACAGGTGTAGACACCAAGATCTGCAACAGAGTTGATGATCCAGATGGGGTGGGCAGAATGAGAAGAGATCTGGATAAAGTAGCAAAATGGTAGGAAAAGTGGCAACTGGGATTTAATGCAAAGAAGTGCAAGATCATGCACATAGGGAAGAGAAACCCTGAAGCCACCTATAGGCTGGGAGGGGAGTTGCTGCCAGTCACAAGGGAAGAAAGAGACTTGGGAGTCATCATCACCGATGACCTGAAATCATTCAAGCAGACCACTAAAGCAGTGGGTAAGGCTAGAGGGATGTTGGGGTGTATTAGTAGGGGGTATCACAAGTCGGAAGAGGGAGGTAATAATCCCTCTTTACAAGACACTGGTTAGGCCCCATCAGGAGCACTGCGTGCAGTACTGGAGGCCACATCTTCACAAGGACATTAACCAAATTGAGGCAGTCCAGAGAAGGGCAACCAAAATGGTACAGGGACTGCATCAGAAAACATATGAGGACAGATTAACTGAGCTCAATATGTATACCCTAGAGTAAAGGAGGGAGAGAGGTGATATGATTGAAACATTCAAACACCTTAAGGGCATTAACAAGGTGAAAGAGTCTAACATGTTTCAATATAAGAAAAATAGCAGGACAAGAGGACACAGCATGAGATTAGAGGGAGGCAGATTAAGGGGTAATATGAAGAAGTCTTTTTCACAGAAAGGGTGGTGAATGCATGGAATGGCTTACCTCAGGAAGTGGTGGATATGAATACAGTGCATGGCTTCAAAAAGGCATGGGATAGGCATAAGGGAGCAATACAGATGAGTATGACAAGATAGGCCATTGTCAGAGCAAAGGCCAATGGCACATTCATAAGGTAGAAAAAGAAATGGGCAGACTGGATGGGCCTTGCGGTCCTTCTCTGCCATCAAGCTTTTATGTTTCTATGTTTAGAAGGATCCTACTTGTCACAATCCATGGTGCTGTGAAGACCAGGGCCAGTACAAACCCTGTACAGCCCCTATACTCAGTGTAATTGGGCTATAATATGTTGCCTATTATTTTCAAAGGGTTGGTGTGGTGTGTGGGTACCATAGATAACTAGTACACAATAAACCATGCACTCATATTGTAGTTCCCTGTCATTGTCATAGATAGATACAGTTGGTTGGCAGATAGACTGACAGACAGTGCAACAGGCAGGCAGATAGATAGATAGATGGATAATGATAATAAAGATACTAGATAGATAGACAGATAGGCAGGCAGACAGACAGATAGATAGAACTTTATGTACAGCAGTACTCATCACAATGCTTGGAGCACTTTGTAATGACACTATACAGAATTACTGTAGATTAACTGCACAATGTCCACAAAAATGTATATTAAAAATTAAGAGTCCTGTTTCTCAGCTACACGGTACTGAACCAAGCTAGTAGACATCTTAGTCTACTAGTTCAGATAACTACACTGACGCAGATGCTAATGTCTATGCACATTACAGAAACCACAAGTTGTAAAAGTACCAGATTTATCAGTATAATGAACTGTGCCTCAAATCAGTTTCCCTTTTAAAAAGGCATTGGACTTCTAAACCAATAAAAACAAATCAATAACTTTCAAAATCTAAGTGTGTTGATTCCATTTTACCACATTTCCCTGGGATTAAAGAAACAGAAATAGATGAGTTTTGATTTTTATTCTCCAGCTCCTCCCCATGTCATTTCTGTCCAAAGGAATTGAATGAGTTAACCACAATTCAAGCCAGTTGGCATGCAAGGCACTCTGTTACCTCATGAAAAAGTTCAGCCCTAATGTTCTAATTTCATTTGACATCTTTAATAGCCTATTGCTTACCAAAATAAACAGAATGTCAAGTTTAATTTTAGAAGCTCATTTTGCCCCTAACACAGTGTAAGGAAATGTAGCCTATGAATGAAATCTTGGAGACAACATCAGAGCAAGCGGTGAGAGAGGGAGAGCTACCCAACATGTCATCCTCAAAGTGCTGCCACAGCAGCAGGCAGGGCTCAATGCCATCGACCAGCTGCATTGATTCCTGACCAAGCACAGCACATTTAAATCGTCTGACAAAGCCTTCATTTTGTAAATGTTCACAGAACAAAATATTCAGAGTCAAGGTCATTTTATCCCTTCCTTGGGGGTAAAGGCTGTGACTCATAAATTCAAGACACATACTGCTGTCTTTGAAAATGTCTGATGTAGGCAGAGCACTAATCGAGGCTGAAACTGTGCACTAGATGTAGCCTAATGGTTTAGTGGCGGAAAGTATGAAAGCATCTACAAGAAAATTAGCAGAGTAGGTTCTTAACAGAGCTCAGTAGAGACCAATAGGCTAGCAGTCGTGTTCTGCTTCCTTGCTGGCCTCTGTTTTGATTCACGTTTCTGGATAAGAACTATTGAGATGAATAATTCTGAAATAGGATATGATGAGAAAGCATGGGCAAAATATAAAAAATAAACAGCTACTGATACCGGGGAGAGCTTCTGTATTTAGACATGTTGTATACAAACAAATATACTAGGAACACCAGGAATTATACTAGGAATTGTTAGAACAGCAGAAAGCTCAAGCCCATATAAGCTATTTCCACTATAAAGTGGAGGCATTCAGGATGCCAACTGAGTAATATCTATCCAAATTTGTGTTAAATGTATTGAAACTTTCTGCCTCTACCACATCCTGTGGCAACTTATTCCACTCTCTTATAGTTCTGTTCCTAAAACTATTCTTTTTCAGTTCTGTCCTATACTTGTCCTCAACAAATTGGAGCTCATGTCCCCTAAGATTATATATTTGCGGCCTATATTTCAAATTTAATTCTTCTCCAAGTTCCTCATTATGTAGTATCTTAAAAAATAACAACAGATCTCCTCTCTTTCATCTAAGTTCTGTAGGCCATAATTTAAGATTCAGCAATCTTTCTTCATGAGGTGTATTTTTTAATTCTGGAATTAGTTTGGTAAGGGCTCATTGTGGCCTTTCTACCAGAATCTTGTCGAGGTCATGTGACGCAGAGCACCGTGAGACAGCACTGAGCCGAAGCTCCCGCCTATCAACCTCATTAAAAGGTTTATTTTCCTTCATTTAAGGTGCAGAAATAGTCGTAGAACTTAGATATATGCTGTACTAGAGATTGAAACACTAGCGATTGCCAAAAGGAGTGCTTTCTAGACGAGAGAATCGGTATTAAACAATGGGATGGAAGCCGAGATGAAACAGTCTTCCATCAAGCACACTCCTCCAGCTACCCCAGAGAAAACTGCTAAAAAATCGAAACATCAGAGTTCCGGGGGGTACCCCTAAGCCAAGTGCTTCCAGCTCCTCGACTAATCCTCTAACGGAGGAACATTTTTTGCAAGAATTGCTCCCTTTCAGAGACTCTCTCGAAGATATATCAGCAGAGTTAAAATCACTCCGTAGTGACCTAAGCTCCCTGTCACAGAGAATGGGGGATGCCAAAGTGAGAACCACCTCTCTGGAGAGGTGGAAGGAGAGAATGGATCCTGAAATTGTTCAACTCCGACTACAGCTTAAGAAGCTGCAACTGAAAACTGAGGATTTGGAGGGGAGAAGTCGAAGGAACAACGTCCTGCTACTAGGCCTACCCGAAACAGAAGAGGGCCCTGATACTATTGGTTTCCTTCATAAATTCCTGGTCAAGATTGTGGGCCCATCTCCATTAAGCCCACAGTACCATATAGAACGGGCACATCGTTCCCTCAAGCCAAAACCCCCACCTGGATCACCACCACGTCCAATAATAGTGAAATTCCATAGTTATCTAGAGAGGCAGCATGTTATTTCCAAATCTAAGGAGCTTCAAGCTATCCTATGGGGTAATGCTAAGCTGAGGATTACTCAAGATCTCCCTTTCGAAATTTGCCAAAAGCAATCAGCATTCCATCCCATGGTCAGCAAGTTAATAGTAGCAGGAATCCGTTTCAAGATGGTTTACCTGGCTAAACTGCAAGTGGCTATTGAAGGAGTCTAGCATTCTTATGAATCTCCGGAGCAGGCAACTGCGGATCTAACAATCAAGCTACCTAACCTATTTAAGACTGGTTGAACTGTCATCTCAGATATCTCAGGCTTTTAAGCCTTTGTCTCGTTGGAGTGGGCTGCATACCTGTTTGATGTCCCTTCTCTCTGTCTCTTTCTTTTCTCTGCCCTCTCTCGTTTCTCTCTTTCTCGGGCTGATTTTGGGGGGCTGCCGGGAAGTCCTGAGGCCTAGCAGGCCTGGTGTGGCGGTGTTTTTGCTGGAGGTTTCCAGTGGGGGGAGTAGGAACCTTTTGGTCGGCACACATTTCCTAGCGCCGCTGAAGGGGACGGTTCTGGTGTTAGTCCCATAAGTTACAGGTCCCCCGATTACTTCCCCATTCCTGAGAGTGTTTTCATTCCCATTATTTTATTAAGCTAAAACTCAAGGGGGATTTATTCCCTGTGTGTCTCTCCTATTGGGATCTCTAACCCTTGGGGTCTGCTTCACGAGTTTTCCAGACATATTTAATCTCATTTGGGGTAATTTTCTCGATCTCATGTATGATGATTAATCTACATCTCGATGGTCTCATTTTCACTTTCTGTGAATTATTTCTGCACTTTCTCCAATCACCTTTCTGATCCAAATCAACCTACTTTTTTTTCCTTTTTTCCTTTTTGGAGGGGCTTTGGGGAGGAGTAATCTTTGGGAGAACTGCACATCGCGCCAGACAAGGGGGGTGATCTCCCCGGGGGGGGTTGGAAAGGCAAGCCAGCTGTTGGCCATCTATGATATATTTTACCAAGGTAGTCTTTGGCACCAATGTTCAGAATGGGTATTTATATGGAGCCATAGCTTCCCAGGAGAAGGTCGTCTGTTGGGCTGGTTCCTCTATACTGGAGATTTTCACATGGGGAATTCTTTTCAAAGAGGGACCTTTTGTACATAGTTTGAGTGGGTTGTGGGGGGGGTCTATACTCAAGGTTGCTTACTTTTCTGAATTTAGCAATAGTGGGAGTTAAAAGGATACAGTTATATTATCCCACTTCTTCAACTTTGCTAACTTATACTGATGTATATTGGGAAGAATTCTGTGGCTTGGGTTCTATTTTTGTTCAAAAGGGGGGGTTGGGGAGGGGACTGGAGTGTGCCTCTTGGGGTTATGTTCTTATTCACTGTCTCAAGATTATTATTTCTTTCAAAGAGTTGGTAATGACTGCAGTAACAATTAAAATTGCCACATGGAATGTTAGAGGACTCAGAGACATGACTAAAAGATACCAAGTTCTCAAGAATTGCGTTCTCCTAAATGTAGACATCCTCTTGATACAGGAAACCCACCTTCTTGCTGCCGAAACAAATGGGCTATGTAGACAAGGTTTCTCCCAAGTCTTTACTGCCTGTGGTTCATCTGAAAGCAGGGGGGTAGCAATTCTGATCAAGAAGCATGTTTTGTTTGTAGCGGAGGAAACTCTCTCAGATCCAGAAGGCAGATTTGTTCTAGTCAAAGGCACGCTGTACAACAGCACAGTCATTCTAGGTGCAGTCTATGGCCCAGTGGGAGGTAGTCCAGAATTCCTTATGTGTCTGGCAGACAATCTGAGTAGACTTTTGCCTTCCAAGTTAATCATAGGGGGAGACTGGAATATACGCCCAATGCAGGACTTGGATAGAACATATAGGCCATTAAAACCCCTATCCCCTCTGCAGCAAGCCCTAAGGGATTTTATGGGACTACTGGGTCTGTGTGATCCATAGCGCCTGTTCAATCCCTCTGGTCAGGTCTTCTCATTTTACTCCCAGGTTCACCAGTCATGGTCTAGGCTGGATTATATCCTAACTAGCTCTTCACTTTTAGCTAGCCTTCACCAGACTGGTATGGAACCAATTGTCATATCAGATCACTCGATGGCATGGATAGTGATTTCTCCTAACCCATGTAGTCAACGGGACACTACCTGGAAACTGAATACACAACTTTTAAAAGAGAAACACACAATCTCTCACATAAAAGATGTGATTTCATTTTTTATGGAAACTAATATAGGTTCTATTAGAAGGGCTGATCAACTATGGTGCTCCTTTAAATGTTATATTAGGGGGGAATTCATTAAGTTAGCTTCCAAATGGAAAAAGCAAAGGGAGGCAAGAATTATTTCTTTGTCAAATCAAATCAAGGAGGCCGAAAACATCTTATCTACCTCTTCCCCTTCGGGTCTCTTGGAATCCCTGTTGAAACTTAAAAATGAATATGCAGACTTATTAAAAGAAAAGGTGGAATACGCCAAAACTAAAGCTCGCTATTTTGATCAAGGTGAGAAGCCAGGAAGAATGCTGGCCCTTTGGTTATGGGCAGTGGAGAGCTCACAGCTCATCCCTTCTATTGTGGCCTCAGATGGCTCTATCAAGACCTCCCCACGCGATATCTCTCAGGTTTTTGAAAAATTTTATAAAAATTTGTATAGTAAAATTCCTGCACATGCCACACCCTCAAACATAGAGCAATATCTGGATTGCCTGGACCTCCCATCCCTTCAGGCACAACACTGCTTGACTCTGTCTTTTCCAATCACTTTGAGGGAGATAGAGGAGGCAATTAGGGAGCTCGCACTGGATAAAGCACCAGGACCAGACGGCTTCCCCTCCAATTTCTATAAAATCTTTTCCACTGAATTAGCCCTTCTCCTCTTAAATTTATTTGAATATATGTTCACTTTAGATACTCTGGACCCTTCCTTACTGGAAGCCACAATAGTTCTCATCCTGAAGCCTGATAAGCCGCATGATGATCCTGCCAGTTATCGCCCAATCTCACTTTTAAATTATGATATCAAAATTCTAACAAAAATCTTGTCTCTTAGAATTAAGAAGGTATGGTCTCATCTCCTGAGCCCTGAACAGGTGGGATTTGTTCAAGGTCAATCTTCAGCTGATCACCTACGGACCCTTTCACATATTTTTCAGGCTGCCCAGGACTCCCAAATTCCCATGGCTTTAATCTTGTTAGATGCAGAAAAAGCCTTTGACAGAGTTAATTGGGAGTTTCCTTGGGCTACTCTCAAAAAAATGGTCTTTCCAACAGTTTTCATTCAATGGATACAGACGGTTTATCAGGCTCCCTCAGCTAAAATTTATTGTAATGGTATATTTTCTCCAAGGTTCTCTTTATTTACAGGCACCAGGCAAGGCTGCCCCTTATCTCCCTTTCTTTTCAATTTATATCTGGAACCTCTTCTACGTAGTCTCAAGTGCGCTTCTCAGGTCAAGGGCTGTACAATACAACAACAGTCCTTGACCCTCTCAGTATATGCAGACGACATCCTACTCCACTTGGCCTATCCTGATAAATCGTTATCACATACATTACAAATTATCAGACAGTTCGGACTCGTATCTAATTATAAGTTAAATTTGTCGAAAACCGTAATTTTTCCTCTAAATGCTCTTACCTACCAGGCTAATTTTACCCATCTAGGCATGAAGTGGTCTCCTCACTCTATTAAATATCTAGGCATTCATCTCACCAAAGGCTCAGAGACTCTTAGGAAGCTTAATTTAGATGATTTAATAACACATATTCAACAAGACCTTCAAAGATGGGAGAGCCTCCCCCTCTCAATTTGGGGTCGTATCAGTATTGTTAAAATAAACATCCTCCCTCATCTCTTTTATCCCCTAAATTTATTAAATCTCTGGCTCCCATTGTCCTATTTTCATCAATTTCACTCTGTTCTCTCCAAATTTATCTGGTGGGGTAAATTTCCTAGGCGCTCTTTCACTAAACTCATCCTCCCCAAGGAATTGGGGGGCTTCGTCTCCCTAATTTCAACTTTTATTATTGGGTGAGCCATCTGTCAAAAATGGGAAGATGGTTTTCAGACACAAATGATGATTGCTTACCTATCTGGTTACAATTAGAAAGGAAACTGCTCGCTCTTCATGGCTTTAATTCCACAGGAATATTTTTCTCTCCTTGTTCTGAGTTACTAAACTCCATACAAGATTCAGTGGCGGGAGTCTTCATTAAGGTTTTAGCGCAATGCTGGAATTTTTTCAATATCTCACATAAAAAAGATATGGCTCAACCCCTTTTTCAGAATCCAAATATTAAAATTGGGGGTTCATTTCTTTTCCCGGATTGGCTCCCTCAGTTGCAGGAAGTCTCAGTCAAGGACGTATATGGTCAAAACTCTCTCCTGTCATCCCCAGACATAATAGCTAAATCCAACATCCCTCAGAAATATATTTTCAAAGTGTTTCAGTTGAGACACCTTATGGTGTCCAGTTTTGGAGTCGTACTATCACAATCTCGAGTTAGGCCCTTTCTGGAACAGGTACAGAGATACCCCAGTAAATCCCATGGTATATCGGCTATTTATTCTTTTCTTTTGGGAATCAATTTCCTGCATGCTCTTCCGGGTTCTAAAGTTTGGGCTTCCCATCTCACTGATGTTAGTCCCAATTGGAGTCAGGTTTGGAAGGACCTACATAGGTACCTTAACCAAGATAGACACAGACTTATACAGTATCATATTTTAAATAATATGTATTACACTCCGGTTAGGCTAGCCAAGTTGGGTAGGCTTCCTGTGGCAACCTGTACCAAATGTGGTTTAGCTGAAGAGAACCTGATTCACATTTTCTGGTATTGTAGCAAAGTGGATCCACTTTGGAATGCTATTCAATCTAATCTAGATCCTTTATTGGGATTAGGAGATCTATTTACTATAGAGATATGTATCCTTGGGATGCTCTCAACCATTAATATTAAAGAATGTAGATTTCACATGGCCTTAATTTCTATTGTGGTTAAAAGATTAGTTCTCAAGCATTGGGTGGATCAACCAGTTATAACACACAAAGAATGGTTGAAGGAGATGTCACTTTGCTTCAGTGCTGAGAGATTGACAGCCAGTTCCCGGAACTGTATGGATGTATTTAACCGCAAATGGGGTAAATTATATGCCTTATACTTAAATTGAAATATGGAAGGTACATGTCTCTGTTTATCTTAATTGGTTGGTCTTATTCATCTCTGGTAAATGCTGACTGTTACTCTCTAATTCAAATTCTTTTGAGTTATTATGTTTATAGAGGCACACTCAGGGGAGGGTGGGAGAGTAAGAGGGGAGGGTTTATAGGGTTTTGGTATTGTTTTGGTTTTATTGGACCCGAAACAGTCTGATGTATGCTACTCTGTATCTATCCTGGCCAATATTGTGTACAGTCAATCCTGCAGCTTTCTTTCTGGATATGTGGAATGTAAATTCAATAAAATATTGAATTTCAGAATCTTGTCTTTCTTTAGAAATGGACTCCAACTTGTTGAACAATAGTCCACAGTCAGTCTTATATATGTTTTGTACACTGGTAATAATATTCTGTTATCATGAGAAAAGAAACTCCTACGTATGCAATGTACCAAGTTCATTGCTTTCTTTGCAACAATCTCACAGTGCATCTCACTCTTTAAAT
Source organism: Neoceratodus forsteri (assembly GCA_016271365.2). Lineage (NCBI taxonomy): Eukaryota > Metazoa > Chordata > Ceratodontiformes > Ceratodontidae > Neoceratodus > Neoceratodus forsteri. The sequence continues at coordinate 652,635,888 of CM057459.1, forward strand.
CATTAGAAATGTAAACTCCTAAGTCTTTTTCTCCTTTTGACTCCATTACCCTTTTCCCCTGCAAATAATAATCCTGGTGGATATATCTATCTATCTATCCATCCAGATAAATGGATGGTGTAGATTATATATATATATATATATATATATATATATATGTATAACTATTATAAGTTTTCTGCATTTCTCTTCTACTGACTGTTAATTACTACTTGGACACTTGCCTGAAGTCAGAAATTGGGTACCTTGAACTTCATCTATCAGGCTGCTTTTCACACATTAAATGATTAATAAATAGGGAGTTATCCACTCTGGTAATAAGAATCCAGGTTACTCTGCTGCAGTGTTCCCATTATCCACATTGCTTGCTCTGGCCAGAATTTGTGAAACCCAAGTGTATCCAAAAAATGTCAATGCTTTATCCAAGCAACTGTAGTTCATTTATAGGTGTTATGCCCCATCTAGTATGAAGGGCGGGATTTTCAAACGTGCTTTGGGCAATTACAGGGTTTTGCAATACTATTTTCTTACATCTCCAATGCTTGTCCATTACATTTGTCCAGTTCAGAAGTGATCTAACTTATTTTGCACAAGTGACAGGAACTGTGACATTGTGGACAGTGCTTTCATCACAAAAGTGATGCGTTACGGCACTTTTGTGATGCAGGCTCCCGTAAAGTAGATAAACTGCAGCAAATGCGCTGAAGCATTTCCTATTATCATTCAAATGTTTCAAAGCATTTATTTTGGCACAGTTGCAACTGAAAATAGGGAATTGGAGCTGCAACAAGACTTTTTGACAGTACCAGGTAATGTGTGTTTTTGGGAGGGGCATACACACTGAATTTACATAGCGAAACTTGTCAGACATAATTTACACTTTAAATCATACAAATGTTTGTGATCATTATGCACCATTTACATTACACAGACAGTATTAATAAACTGAACCCTAAACTGTACCCTGAAATGTTTCCACTGTACATTTATTATCTATTTATTTGTCTTAATGCCAGGAGTCCGGGTAATAAAATCAGTGAGTTCCAGGCAATGATGGCAGACACTGAGGTGGGCCTCATAGCCATCACAGAAACTCAGGCCTCCCAAAATAATGACTTGGATATGACAGTCCCTGGTTACAAAATGATTAGAAGGGATAGAGGAAAAGGTAAAGGAGGGGCATAGCCCTAGATGTCAGTGAAGGCATCAAAGCCATGGAGGATGGATTCATCAAGGAAAGTAATGGGGAGACAGAGTCACTGAGGGTGCAGCTCATGGTGGCTTCAGACAAGAAACTATGGCTGAGGGTGATCTATAGACCACCAAGACAAGGGAAAGAGAGGGATAGAGATCTTGGGAAAGAACTAAGAAAAGAAGGGGAGTGGCAAAGGGGAGGTAGTGGTGGTAGGTAATCTGTACCTGCCAGATATTGATTGGGACATTCCAGCTGCTAGAAGCACCAGAAGTCAGGCCCTGCTGCATATATTTGAGGACTGTCTGCTGGTACAGCTGGTTAAGGAACCCACCAGACAGGCTACTTGATCTGGTGGTCACCAACTCAGAGGGAGTAGGAGGTGTGTGAACAGAAAAGCCAATAGGGTCCAGTAACCATAACTATTTACTTCGAGCTGACCCTTGGGACTGAAAAGCCCCAATCAAGGGCTGAGGTCCTTGATTTTCAAAATGCAGACTTCAAAAGGGTGCTAGAGTTGGTTTGGGGCAAGTTAGTCAGGACAGACAGTATCAGAGGTCTTGATGAGAGATGAGGGACAATTCAGGGATCCTTCTCAATGCATCTAAGTTTTGTATGAGACCAGAAACCAATCAAGGCAGCTACAAGAGACCAATATAGTTCCCAGAAAGGGTCAGGGAAGCAGTGGGGGCCAAAAAGAGGCCTTCATCAGGTACAAGGGAAGGCAAGAGGAGGAAGAATTGGGAGAATACCACCTAAGAACCAAGTAAGCAAAGAGAGTGGTTAGGGAGACAAAAGCAGACACTAAGCTGCATATTGTGGAGGGGGTCAAGTGTGGGGGAAAAACAGTTCTTCAGGTATGTTAGAGAAAAAAGAAAGAAAGGTGGGGGATCGTTAGGCAATCTAAGTGAGGTATGGTGCTAGAGGAGGACATGCAAAAGGAAGCCATTCTTAATGCTTACTTTTGCTCTGTCTTCATAGGGGAAGACAGTAGGCTCCTGCCAGACAGTGGTATCAAGGAAGCCATAAAGAGGGTTCCAGAGATGAGGCTGCCAGTATTTAACAGTGAAAGGGTCCGTAAAGTGCTTGGAGTTTTAAAGATAGATATGGCCCTGGAGCTTGGTGAGATACATCTAAGTGACTCAAGGAACTGGAAGCAGAACTGACTGAACTCTTGATAGGGCTATTCAATAGTTCATTGTAGACAGGAGTAGTTCCAAAAAACTGGAGGGTAGTGGACATAGTTCCACACCATTGAGGGGGGAGACAAGGAGCAAGCGGTAAACTACAGACCTGTCAGTCTTACCTCTGTCATGGGTAAACTGATGGATTCACTGGTCATAGATGACCTCGTGGACTACCTTGAGAGCAATAATCTTCAAGATAGTAAACAGCATACGTTCATGGCAGGAAGATCTTCTCAGACCAACCTGCTAGTTTTCTTTAACTAGGTGATGAAGGTATTGCATTTGGGACCATACCATGGTTTTACTCTACTTCAGCTTCAGCAAGGTGTTCAACTCAGAGTCTTACAGAAGACTGATGAAGAAGATGGAGGATCTAGGCATGGCAAAATACATAATAATATGGGCAGGAAACTGGTTGAATGAGAGGCAGCAGATGGCTGTGATTAATGGTGTCTAATCAGAAGTGAGGGGGTGCCACAGGGATCCATCTTGGGTCCTGTGCTCTTCAATGTGTTCATCAACGCATTGGAGAAGGATTCCAGAGCAAGCTGTACTCTTCATTGATGACACTAAGCTCTTTGGGAGCATAGATAACTTGAGGGAATTAGGGGCATGCAGAGTAGCCTGCAAAGATTAGAGAGGTGGTCAAAGATTTTGATGTTGAAATTCAATGCCAAACAACACAAGGTGATGCATTTAGGGAACAAGAACTCCAGGACAGGCTACTGGATGGCAGGGGTAAAGCTAAGCTCCATGCCTGAGGAAAGTGACTTAGGAGTCATCATTAGTGACTTCTCCAAACAATCAAATCAGCACAACAAGGCCTATAGCTAGGCAAATACGATGCTGGGATATATCAGAAGGAGTACTGACAGTAGAAGAAAATACGTATTACTGCCTCTTTATAGATCATTGGTGAGGCCGCATTTGGATAACTGTGCCCAGTTCTGGAGTCCTCTCTTCATGACAGAGCACAACAGACTATAGACAGTGCAATGAAGGGTGACTAGTATGATTCAGGGCCAACAGAACAGATCTTATGAGAAGCAGCTCAAGGCACTGAACATGTGCTTGCTGGATAACAGACAAGACAGAGGAGATATGATAGAGACCTTTAAGTTCCTGCAAGGAATAAACAAGGTGCATTGCGAGAAACTACTGTATTTAGCATGAGTAACAGCTCAAGGACACTGAGGCATGAGTAGAAACTAATGTGGGTGAGGTTTAAGAGGGATATGAGAATGTTTTATTTTGCAGAAGGAGTGGTGGAACAGTCTACTAGCTGATGTGGTGGATGCCAAAGCCATAAATGGTTTCAAGCATGGCTGGGACAGAGATAAGGATTTAGTGGTTACCCAGGGTGGTAGTAGTAGGGAGGGGAACAAGGGTACATAATGAGGGCTAGTTCCCTATATGGACAATAGGTCCTGGGTTTTACTAAGGCAGCCTGAATGGCCCATTGGATTTCTTCTACCATTGTTGTCTATGTTTCTATTATTCCAATACACTCTTTTAGTCTCCATGTCAACCTGCTTTTCTCTTGAATCTAGTAGTTAAATGAACGCCTTTGCTTATGACCCCAAATAGAAAAATGGCATAGCAGAGGCAGCAAAATCTAATAGACTAAATTAGATGAAACATTTATCATCATAAGGTTACATAATATTTACTGAAACAAATTTCAACAACACAAAATAAAATGAACAGATTCATCAAAACAGTGCAGATTTAAATGATTCTACTGAGACATTAATATCTGCCTTCCTAATTGCAGGTTTTCTTTTTTGTTTGCTTTTTTATCCCACATAGAAAGCTCTTCTCCTGCGTCAGGGTCATGAGGTTACTTCATCCTCTTGGAGCAGGCAGACCTATCATAAAACTGTCGTTCTTTTTCGTCTGTATTCCATGCACATATTTTCTGCCCTGCACTTCTCCCATAGTATAATTTTGGATACTTTAATTTTTCATCACAATGACTGGAGCAGAAAGCCATTTTCTCAACAAATAGATTGCTGGCACTTTCTACTGAACATACTTCTACAATACCTGGGACAGAAGGCACAAGGAAAATATACCTTTAGGCATGTGGTAAGAGGCACGAAGCAAAAATTAGTTTGAACATAAAGATTTTCTGGGTTAATGAAATTTGAAGAGAAAATCCCTGCAGATACAGGACAAGAAACAATGACAAAATATATTAACATGCAACGAGCCGTATGTTCTTGAAAGTTATTTTTATAGATTTTAAGAAATATATTTTAGCCAAAGAGACATGCTTTGGAAGAAACAAACATTGGGCCTTGGTTACTGATCTGTTGCATTTTCTTGTGCAAAATTCATCTTAGTACTTTTTGTACTGCATGGTTTTGTTTTTGTTTGTTTTTAACACACAGTCATGCAAATGCAATCTACTCATTAATTTGCACTAAGTGCAAAAACAAAATCTTTCATGAATGAAGTTATATATAGCCTAATAAATAGAGGAACAAAATGTTGAAAGTAGAAATGTCAGAGTTTTTGCTTTCTTTTTTACACACAGTTCTGACCAGGAGGGAAAAGAAAAGCATAATCTGTGAGATAAGCAGGTATCACACTGGGCATCTCATAATGAGGTTTCAGGTGATGCCGCTTCCCTTAGCCAGAAGCTCGTACAAGGTCCTCCAGCATGCCCAGTATTTGGACCATGACTCTAAATATGGTATAAGAATCTCATGGTTCGGTACTGCACTGCAATACATTTTAGTTCTGCTTTTCAACATATAGTCCCATCATTTATTTATTTGTCATTTTTGACCAGGAAAGGCACATTAAACTATTATAGGTTGTTTCCAGGTGCATTATGAGGGGTGGGTTGCATGGACCTGTCATACTGACAGAGGAAATATTGGCCATGACACTGTGGAAACTCCTGTGCTCTTCTTCGATAAGTGCCATGGAATCTGTTACATCCATCTGAACAGTAATCAGAGATGGAGAGAGGAATCTTGGTTTATCAACTCATCAAAGGATGGCAGATCGTCAGTGCTGCAGCCCCCATACTGCATTACAGTGTCAGTTAGTGTGGGACTAGAACCCACAACCTTCCAATCTTCCAGCCTTTGAGGCAAACATGCTACTTACTGAGCCACTGCCAATGGTCATGGCCAAGGGATAGACATTTAAGGGTGCACACTAATGCTTCTGAACCAGAAAAAGCAATTCTGGCCTCACATCCAGGTATGCACATGTACAGTCCTCCACATAGGGTTTATATTTGTGTCAGGATGCTCCCTTCAGTTCCTGTGCATCTCGGTGAAGAAGGACTACAGTTGTTTGGGGAGCAGGCTTTCATATGTATTTTTGTATGTAGTTATTTATTTATTTAAAAGTATAACCAGGAAATACATACTGAGCTTATAACAGCTCGTATCCAGATGTGGCCTGGGGGAGAGGGGAGAAGGAGACAGCTAAACAATGCAATTACTAAGAATACAAGACATTGAAAACAATTATATGGACATATACAAGCAGAATCATAACTATAGAGGCAGTGTAGTAATAAATCCAAATTAGAAAAAATATAACAATCTCTTTAATGTAGAGAAGGGAGAAAGTAGTGAAACAGCATGAAACAAGGCACAAACTAGACAGGGGGAGTAAGAAGAGGAACCAGCAACAAGTAGTGAGGAAGTACAGGAGGAAAGGGTCATAGACAGTTGCAGGAAGGATAACAATAGTTATAAAGTCACATATCATGTCCCTTTTGCTTAGGGTGCTTCTCCCCTTTCTTTATTTGTTTCGGATACAGTACACCAAGCTTTCTGCCCAGCTGTTGTCACTCCAGTTGAGATCCTGCCTCAGTGTTTTCTATTTTCTCAGTTTGTCCTGAGTGCTACCAAACAGAAACCTTCAGATGACCCGTCTCTTTCCACCCAATGCCATCCTTGGCCAGTGCTCACGGAACACACTAGGACTTCTGTTGTCAGTGTGCCACTGTTAACCTATTAATTGACAGAGCGTTTCTTATCAGAGGTGGAAACAGCAGCACAATGACAAAAGCAGTGTCCCTGCATTTAATGTGCTATAGAATTTCTGTATGTTCAGCATAGCAGTGTACTAAACTAGACACACTTATGGTGCTGGAGTCAGATGTTGAGATGGGTTCAAGCAGCAGATGGATGGGGTATACAAAATGAGGAAGGCATCACCCAATGGCCCAGAGAAAGTGCAATGAGCTTCCATTTGGGTAACCTGGATTCAGGAGCAGACTCAGCACCTGCAGTTGGGGGCCAGGCAGGGAGGGGTGCTGCTGCTCAGCAGTATGTGTCAGCTGGGTGGTTTGGTACTGTCATCTGCTAAAGCAACCAATCACAATGAGCCAGGGAGGTCACTTTCTCATGAAGGGGGTGCATGCATTAGCAGGCTGCTGTTTGCAAGGCCACCAGAGGTGATTGTAAGGTTCTAGGAAAGACAGAGGGCCAGGGGCATGCTACTCTCAACAGAATGTGTGTATAGGAGATAAGACTCAAACAACCCTAAGGGTGCATTAGGATGACAGAATCAAGATGACACTCTCAGGGCCTACACTCCAAAACCCTCCCCCCACCAGACTGTATACTATGGAGGGATGGATGATGCTCCAGCTTGACAGCACTGCCATGGGGCAAGCCACGGAAGATGTGGTGGAGGCGAGTTACAATTTGGCTGGAAGGTTCCCAGGGGCTGCCAGAAGGATGGATGGCATATGAACCATAAATAAAATCTGAAAAAATAAAATAATGGGGAATCCCTTAAGCTGTGGCAAAAAATCAAATAGACCCCCTTACCCTGAGGAAAAAGAAGGGGGCAGGGCATAAAAAAGTTAGAGGGGGGCCGGCCCACTGGTGCAGCGGTAGTGATAATGCTTGCGACACCAGCGACCCAGGTTCAGTAGCGAGCCCAGGCTGCTGAAGGGCCGGGGGGGAAGGGATGGAGTGCCTGATGGGCAATTCTCCCTCTCCAGAATGGGTGGGGTGCTCGCCCCGCTGTGTTACTGCCACCTCCTAGGTGACCACAGGTAGTGGCGGTGCAGTCGGGGAAGCAGATAGCAGGGGAGGGGCTGATGTCGACTAGGAACCTGAGCGGAGGCACATCTCAGTGTGCATCCATCTCATTGGCCCTCCCTGAGCACTGACGTCAGCAAGGGGCTGGACCAGAAACAAGGAAAAACACCTTGTAGCCATTCCAAGTGATGATCCCCCAGCACCGCACGTCCACAGATGAACCAGGGGCAGACTTCACTGTACACACTCCCCTGAGGTTTGGAGAAGGTAAGTGGGGAGGTCCATCACCCCACCTGGGGTAAACCGGCTCTAGAGGCAAAATGGAGTGGTGCCTGCTCCTCCATTGGGGTGCAATGGTGCTTGGGGACTCCAAGAGAGTGGACCAACTGTGGTGAAGAAGGGCCAAAAATAAAATGTAAAAGAAAAAAAAATTTAGAGGCAGCTAAGTAGGGGAATGATTTAAAGAAGTTCTTGATGAAGAGACAAATAGATGAAAATAAGGTTTATGGTTCAGTGCTTTTGAGTTTGGTTAACAATCTAAAGATATTGGTCTCAGAATAAAGTCCTGAGTTTTTAAAGTCAGGCATCCCATGCATATTAAGATGCTGCATGTACAATATAGATCTGCCAGGGGCCACCAATGACCTTTTCAAGGTAGCATGTCAATTGAGTGATTCAATTTGAGCGAAGGAACATGGTCGAAAGCAAAATGATCGACAGTCACTTTACAGCGATGGGCACATTACAGCGACTCCACAAATACAGTGAACCCCAGAGTCAATGTGCGTCATGGAGTTAGAATTCTAGAGATATGGAGGTCCGGGGGGGGGGCGTCCCCTGCACAACGTGGAGAAGTGTGCATTTAAATATTTAGCTGAAATGTGCTTTGCTCAGCCGTGGTGTCGCCCAAGTTGCAATTGGTAAAAAATATTTGCTCAAATTGAAGTCACTGTAAAAAAGTCGCTCAAATGACATAGAATCCAATTTCAACATACCTTGTCTTGGGAGATGAGTTCCAAACCAGGGAAACAAGACAGGTCCTACTGTACCCATGTAAAACTGATTCTTCATGAGAGCAGTAAGGTCATGAAAAAGGATTATAATCCTGTTCAGTACATTAAATAGGCTAGACATTAAACTGTAAGAGCAGTGAAGTCATGGACAAAGGATTGGTTCGTGTCCATACCATTAAACAGACTAGACATTAAATTCATTATACCCATGTCAGTCTACTGAAAATAAGATTGCATGCCCTGATCTACCTGACAGAAAAGTCTAGGGCATGCAGTATTGAAAGCAGTGGCCAGACACAGGGGAAGGGGGAATTTGAACCACTGACCTTTAAGTAATATTTTTGTTTGTTATGTCATACAGGTAAAAACAGACACCCAGAGATTTTCTTCCACATTTCCCATACCTTATAAATGTATGCATTTTCTGTCTTTATAATTTGTTTTGTAAATAATCCCTATTTTCCTGAGAAAAGTTACATTTACTTTAGTAGTGTAGTGATTGGATTAATCACTGAGGGACGGATTTTGAAGCAGATAGACGCAGATTGAAATTCTTGCTCTGCCTGTCCCTGCATCCGCCCGCTTGCTCTAGACCACCCTTGATGCTATTTTCACAAAGATCCAGCCATTCAAAACACAAAGCCACAATCTGCAGCAATTTTAGTCAAAATATGACACAGATTTACTCTGTGTCATTTTTGGATGCAAACATAGCTTTTTTGGTTGTGGCTGCTTCCAAAATGTGGATGCATAACAGTTCTGAGAGACACATGTAAGCTCCCCCTTTAAAGAGGGGCTTATACTCCCATTTTAGGGATCCATTTTCACCCTCCTACCCCCTCCCCCGAGCTAGGGAATGTGTTAGTTCTCAGGGGGATATTGGCTGCTGGATACCTCAAGGTAGCAGCAGAAAGTAGGTTTTAGGGAGTACATAAGGGACAGACAGGAAGCTTCAGGGCCTTTCCAGCCAGGCATTAGGCCTGGGGATGGACAGGGGTAGCTGGAGGAGCAGAGTTAGGTGGGCAAGTAAGGGAGCTTGGCGGTCCAGGATGGCTAATGGGGAACCCCCCCAAAGTATAGACAGGATGGCCTTCTCAACATCGTGGTCGATGAGGAGTTGGGGGAATGGAGCTCCATGGGGGAAGTATGGGTAGCCAGGTCTTGTGTCATTTGAGGACAGGAAAGGTAGGTGGCTTTGTAGGCCAGGAAAGTTAGGAGCCCTCAGAGACCCCATTTAGAGTGTATTCTGGGCTGCCAGGGCTGTGGGGGCAGTGGCAGGGCCCCCACAGGAGGGAAGCCAGTGGCAGTGGCTCCCCTTGTACCCAGTGTGGCAGGGCTGCCTGGGGCTAAAGGGAGCCAGGGGGGCCCATCACCCAAAATATGGGGCCTGCTATGGAGGGGCAGGTCCTGGGGCACTGGTACATTGAGGGCTGGGTGGGTCACAGGCCAGAATGGCAGGCCTTGGGGGGTAGCCCTCGTGCTGGAGCTTAACGCAAGTCCAGGAGGTTTTGAAAGCTATGTAGGCCTGGCAGGGATCCCTGAGGAAGATGAGCAGCAGAAATAGGAGCAGTTGGGCCATCATCAGTGAGGAGGCAGGACAGCCAGTGACATGGGGCTGGCGTACTGGAGCAAGGCCGGGTTTTGGGGCCACTGCATCCATGAAGCCGATAAGAGTAGCAGCTGAGCTAAGTGAAGGTGGTAGGTGCTGAAGAAGCACCAGTTCAGTGCCAACCTTGCAGTGGGTTATGGAGCCCGAGTTATAAGGAAAAATCCTGGCACCTCCGTAGCTTGTGCCAACATCCAGGGTCCAGGTGGGGGAAGCATCCCGCTTTTTTGCACCAGTGTTTGGGGGATGACCAGTGCCAGAAAGAGTGTGAGTAACCCAGGTAAAGAAGAAAAAAGGTTTTGCTTACCAGATCCAGAGAAGCCAGGAGATTGCAGAGGTCTGAGTTCAAGAGGTCTTGGGTACAGCATCCGAGAGAGAGTAGAAAAAATCCTTGCTTGTGATTGCCTTGATATTCATCATTTCTGCTGCCTTGAAATGTCCAGCCAGTATGTTTAAAAAGTTTGATTAGCCTCATGGAGCTGATTTATTTATTTAAATGAAGTGCATGACTCCTGCATTGCTAGGAATCATTTGCTGTGCAGGAGCTAAATAAAGAAGCTAGTTGGGAGGAAACAGCTGTGATGTGCCTTATTTAAACTGAGAGGGGAAAGTTAATGAAATGAAATCCTACTTATTTTGCCCTTTATTGTTAGTTAAACTAATTTTCATGAGTTGCATTCCAGATGAAATTTTCATCCCACCTGCGGCAGGGCCAAGGGGATCGGAGGGGGCTCCAGAGATAGAGATGAAGCGTGGAGTTCCTGTTCCAGCATGCCAGCCTTCAGGGGGAAAAACCTAGGTTCTGTGGGTGAAGGTGAGAGTGCATGGGTATTGAAGATGCCAGAACAGTAGCACACAATTTTCCTTGCCTTGTATGAAGTGTGTTGGTCTTGATGTATAGCTTGAGGATACCCCTCCTTTATTTGCCCCCGGAACCATCTGCAGAAAAAGTTATGTCCCTAGACAGGAGGTTTTTAGGTGGTTACACACAAGTAGAAGTCTGCTATTACAAATAGCAGAGGGCGGATTCTTCATCGATCTTTGTGACCACCTCCTGAGTGTCTTCCACTTTCTGGGCACACAATCCTCCGGCGGACAGAATGTACCATTCAAACCAGGCAAATTACTGTACCCCCCACTACTCATTGTCTGTGCCTGCAAGTTCAGTACTTTTTAAACTAGGAACTGCATTCCCCATTTGTATGCAGACTGGGATACAGACAGATATCCAAGCAGCAAAGAACACCAGGAGTCAGACACTACTAGATGCACATCAAGGCTGCCTACTTGTGCAGGTTGTCTAGAATCCAACACAACAAGATGCCATACTCAACTTGGTATTCACCAATTTGGAGATAGTGGGGGGGTCACTATTAAGGAACTGTTAGAGTCCGGTGACCCCAACATTGTCTGGTTTGAACTGGCAGGGGGGAAATGAACCCCCTCAATGACATTGGTTTCAGATCTCAAACATGTAGATTTTAGGAAGATTCAGGAGCTAGATAAGGAAAGACTGGCTGGTGTTGAATTGATGAAGACTACGGAAGAACAGATTGGGTAGGATTAAGGGGGCACTCCTGTAGGTGACCACATCTTGTGCAAGAAATGTTGCAAAAAGAAACAAGGACAAAAGACTGATCTGGTTCTCAAAAGGGTTGAGGTAGGATGTAAGTAAGTGAAAAAAAGAAGGCCATTCACTGGGTACAAGAGGAACAAGGGGAATGAAGCTTGCCAGGATTATTAGGCTAAACTCAATGAGGCAAGGATAGTGATCAAGATGGAAAAGGCAAGCATGGAGCTGTGGATTAAAAAGGTGGGGAAAAGAGGGGGAATGTTTCTAAGTGCATAAGGGAAGAAATGAAAACAAGGGAGGATGGTTTGGCAAGCTGAGGAGGGAGGGTAGTTGAAGATGATGATCAGAATGCAATATACTTAATTACTTCTGCAATGTGTTCATGGTAGAGGACAGTGGTCCCCTGCCAGAGAGTGGTATCAAGGCTGCCACACAAGGATTCTGGAAATGGGCAGAGTATGGATCTTACTTGGTGAAAAAGAAAAAAAAAAAAAAAAAAGAGTCTAGAATCTCCCAGTAAACAAGGCACCAGGCCTGGATGACCTGCACCTATAGGTACTTAGGAAACTGGTGGCAAAATGGCAGTATCCTTAACCAATTTATTTTAATGACTCACTGAAGTCCAGGATGGTGCCAGTGGATTGGAGATCAGCTGGCACAGTACCACTCCAAAAGGGGGAACAGGGATGATCCAGGCAATTACATTACTGTCAGCCTTACCTCCATTGTGGGCAAGCTGATGGAGACCATAGTCAAGGAAATCTTGGTGGCCTACTTAGAGGACAATGGACTACAGGTCAATAAGCAGCATAGATTTGTGTCAGGGAGCTCAGGTTATGCTCCTGATAGTGTTTTTCAATTGGTCACCAAAGCAATTGACAAAGGACATGTAGTAGATTGGCAGTACTTCAACTCCAGCAAACCCTTCAATTGGTTATCATACAGGAATCTGATGAACAAGTTGAAGGAATCGAAGGTACAGCCAGATTTATTTAGGAAGGTAGGATGTTGGTTTGGGAGAGGCAACAGAGGGTAGTGGTGAAGAGGGTGAATTTGGGTGACAAGTATATCACAAGCTGAGTGCCACAGGGATTGGCCCTGTGACCTGTCTTATTTAATATGTTTTTATTAATTTAAGTCTTGGATTACATATACCTTTGAGCTAAGAGCTCCTTGACAAAGGTTCCACGTCAGTAGAAAAGGCAGCAGATTAAACAGGAGAGTAAAGTACGGTACAATAAAGTGTAAATAGGAGGTACAAAAATCATACTGGACACAAAATCATAATGGACAGTCAATGTAAAACAACCAAGACACATTATTCTAATCAGTTTCAGGCACAGGAAAATGCACACAGTACACTGATATGGGCCAGCAGGCTTTGTCAAGACAAACAGAGCATAGGGTGTAGGAAGGGATGTGGGAGGGTGGGCTGGGAAGAGAGTAAGGGGGTGGGAGTAGAGGATGTGTGGGAGGTGGTTCAAGTGAAGGGGGAGGAAGGGTGGAGGAGTAGGGGGGATGCAGGGGGGAGGGGTAGGAGGCAGGAGTTCTAAGTTACTACGAAAGAGGCTGAGTGCTAAGGTCGAGGTTTGGAAAAACATGGTTAAGGGAGACAGTCACAGGTGCTAGCTGTAGAGAGTAGTGACTAAAGCTTGGATTTGAATGGGCCCAACTTAGTTTCAGAGGTGATGTCACTGTTGAAAGCAGTTATAACAGTACTAATTAATTCTCATGCTATAATATGTTCATAAGTGATATAGAGGAATGTATCTAGGGAAAGTTGTGTCTCTTTGCTAATGACACAAAACTACGTGGCAGGATACAGTAGATCATGGGAAAGGGGAACAAGCCCTCCAGAAGGACCTAGAGAAACTAGAGAGAACTGGTCTAAGGTATGACAGTGTAGGTATATTTAGCTAGCATGTAAACATGCTGCTCTGCCTGTACCAGTAAAGCTCTGTGTTAATGAGTGACATGCCAAGCCTCCCCTCCTACAACTGACAGCTACTGTTTTATATTGTGTAACTGGATGGGGACATGTTGGCAGCAGTGGCAGTCTGGACAGTAGGTTATTTTTAAAAACAATGAACCATGTAGTACTGCAGTTATAACAGTACTAATTAATTCTCATGCTAGCAACAAAAGTATCACGTTTCTCCTTGTAGGGTTTCACTTCATTCCCACTACACAACTATATGATGGGCTGCAGTTGTACATTGCTTTAAATGTTTTAAATTCTCTGGGGCATGTAGCCTTTAGCAATTAACACATTTATCAGCTATTTTCAGTAGTGGTGTGTGCGGTTTTTCTTTTTGGTTTGCACTATATATATTTATTTACTGCACCCAGATTCCAGTGGAGCTGTTTTTGCTGTAGCAGCCCTTAGCAAAACAAGGAAAAGCTGGTCTAAGTTGTGGTATTTAGCAACTGGGATTGAAAAGCCTGCGTGTTGGCCAGGATAATGCCACAGGTCCTGTGCACTAAATGACTGGCACACCAGGGACTTGTGGCATTCTTGTAACTGAAAGTCAAGCCCCTGGTGTCTAAACATGAGTCTGAAGTAATGCAAGTGGAGTGGTGGCAAAAGCACAGATTAAATCACAATGGCCAGATTAGTGTAAACACACAATCAGAAACAATCACTAGGATCCCTGGATGGAACAATGACAGATTCATTTAAAGGTGAATCTCATTGAATCCGTAGGTATGAAAACACGATAGGAAAACAGCATGTGTGGGGGGGTGGGCAGTTACAGGAAAAGGATGGATATTGTTCCAGTTATCAGTATAGCAACATACACCCACTAACTTTCAAACCTGAGTTTAGCAACAGTAAAGTGAAACAGAAAGAAATATTTATCAGGGATGACTTCCTTAACCAATATCTGTTAAGCAATGAAAGTGCAGTAGGGGCCCATTATTAATAGCGTTCGACAAAAAAAAAAAGAAAGAATCATATATTGAACAGAAGTGAAAAAAACTCAGCATTAAACAGGCATGACTTTTGTAACCAATAAATTCTAGACAATAAAAGTGTAGCAGGGCCCATAATTAAAAGCAGTTCCGGCCATCAGGGCACCGGAGGCACAGCGCCCAGCATTAGGGCATCAAAAAATGGAATTCACCACCCCCATCCCTAGGTCCATTCCCCTGGAGTTAGAATATGTAGAGGGTGGTGTGGGGGTCCAGGGAGTGCAGTCCCCCAGTGACTTGCAAATGTGGTGCCCTAATGACCGGGCATACTGCCACCGGCACCCTGAATGGGAGGAACCAATTAAAAGTGATAGCCTTGAAAGTGAAATAGAAATAATTAGAAGTGACCAGGATTCCATGATATATTTTTCCAAGGAGCAAAATACTGTGTAAACATGACCATGACAGAGCTAAAGGCCTAAGGCACTCAGGCAGAAAACATGGGAGGTGAACGCTAGGCAAACAACACCCCAATATACAACAGTACTGCTGAAGCATAGGACATTCATGTATGGTTACAGAGAGCGTGTATTGGGGGTATTTATTATGCTAGGTCACTTATAACATGGTGCACCTGCGTATTGCTGCCCCAAGCAGTTGGTCCCTTTATAAAGGTCCCATTTACAGGGACAGTACCCAAATACCTATTTCAAGAGAAGAAAGTGACTCAGACCCAGGAAAAGTGCACAGTCGAGTAAAGTTAAAAACAACCATATTAAAATTAAAAAAACTGTACACAATATTGTATTCAACTCAGTTCAGATAAGTACACAATAAGTTCACTGAGTGAAGTCACCTCCCTTCAATGATCTATGTACAATTTTGATACCCTGACATCTCACAGTGAGCTAAAAAACACTCTTATCCTGCATGTTGTGTTGTGCCAATACATCCTCAGTATCATCTTTCTGTATAGTCTGCAAATGTTCTTGTTCCCTTATTCTGAACTACCTCTAAGTGTTCCCATTCCCACATAAAAGCATTTACCCAAGCAGGTTATCAGATAAACCATGCCTTTTGGGGCACAAGTTTGAGCTACTTTTGGCCTCTAAGATAGGTATTCATAACTGTCCCAGTTCAATGCGAGGTACATAGCTCAGTGCTTGTGTATACTTATCAGCTTGACTGCTACGTGCTTGATGTTTATAAACTTAGACTTTGGCTTTTCTCTCTCTCTCTCTCCCACCCTCAGTGGAATTATTATTATCATTTTGTTTTTGTTAACCAGGTAGGTGCACTAGACAAGAGATGTTGCCTATTTTCAGGCACGACCAGGAAGGTAACACACATCAGAAACAGCAGATACATAGTGTTCACAACAGAATACAAAACATCTAGTTGGAAGGAAAATACAGTAACACATGACAATTCTAAATACATGGCACATTAAGGAACAACAAGTAGAATATACATAGCATGAGGATAAACAGTAATCATAGTTACATAAACTTTTATAGAATTTTGAAAACAGTATAATTGATTGAAGAAATACATATAGAGCAAACACTGGGGGTACATAAGTACTGAGAGGAAGTACTGTTCTCAAGGTGGAAGATCAGTGGTATTAGTGCAAGTGAGTGGAGACAAGCAAGAGGTAGAGCAGGAGCAGTGACCTGAGCTCATAAGGTGAGTTCTTAAACTTTTTTGAAAGGCCTGGTGAGTAGCCGATTGTTTAACATAGAGTGAAAGGGTGTTCCACATTCTGGGCGCAGATACAGCAAATGCAAGTTCACCCTTCTTGGTGAGACATCTAGGCGTAACAAAGGAATCATTTTCAGTAGGCAGGCATAGGAGTTAAGGCCCAGCACTGAGGTGAGATAAGAGTTCTGGAGGAGGAGGAGGAGGCTGAGGAAGATGGGGGTGTTTCTGAATTGCTCAAAACTGAGCAGCGGAAGCACTGAGGATTAAGTAGGGGAAGTGGGAGGAGCTATTCCCTACCCATTGAACTATAGGCTATAGCCTTTCAATTCAATGTGTGGTACATAGCTCAGTGCTTGTGTATACTTATGAGCTTGACTGATGTGCTTGATGTTTATAGACTAAACTTTGGCTTTTCTCTGTCACCCACCCTTGGTGGAATGCTGGGAAGGTGTAGGAATTAAGGTCCAAAAGATCATTACTGTTTTGATAACCTCCTCCAACTCCGGAGAGTGTGATCAGTAGCATGCAGGAGAGGAAAAAAAAACTTTGGGGGCAAACCTCCGACGACCCATGGCTACTGACCTGCCCATCCTCTGGGCATACTAAGAGGAGAATAATCCTAAATATGGGCTTTTGGTTCTGGTAATGTCCAAGACATAAGTCCAAACTTGCTGGTTGATGAGTCGTATCTCCGAATCAGATGGTGGGCAGGAAATTTAATGCTGGAGGCTGAAGCTTCCATCAGAAGAAGAGGGGTCCAATTCGGATGAATATCCGGATGACAGAAGATGGTTAATCCATGTCCAAGATAGCAATAAGGGAATGAAGAGCTTATTAAACTGAACATGAAGATACATCCAGGGAGCAAAGTCTAGGAATGGTAGCATTATTGTCACCCTGTCTGGTAATTGATGAAAAGGTCTCCATGAAAGTCAGAGAGGAGAGTCTGATTGGATCCCCTAAATAGCACCAATTGGGACCTCTTCAGATGTAAGATTGGATACAGAAGTTGATACCAGCCCATTTACAGAAGAAAGGGTTCTGAAAGAACTCTTAAAACTGAAGGTGGACAAAGCAATGGGGCCTGATGGGATTCATCCCAGAATTCTAAAAGAGCTAAGGGTAGAACTAGTGACACCACTGACTACCCTTTTTAACAAATCATGGGATGATGGGGTGGTACCCGAGGACTGGAGGAGGGCAGATGTGATTCTCCTTCACAAAAGTGGGAGCAAGGCAGAAGCAGGAAACTACAGACCTGTTAGTTTAACCTCAGTGATAGGGAAAATGATGGAATCACTTCTGAAAGAAAGAATTGTCGAGTATCTAGAGGCCAGAGGGGCACAGGACCCTAGGCAGCATGGATTCACAGTGGGAAGGTCATGCCAGACAAATCTGATAGATTTTTTGACTGGGTGACCAAAGTAGTAGATCAGGGAGGGGCTGTGGACATGGTCTACCTAGACTTTAGCAAGGCATTTGACACAGTCCCACACAAAGATTAATATACAAGTTAGCCAGCCTGGGAGTGGGTCCCAAGATGACAGCCTGGGTAAAGAATTGGCTGGAGAATAGGACACAGAGAGTAATAGTAAATGGAGTCCACTCAGAAGAAAGGAGGGTTACTATGTGGGGCACCGTGAGTTCAGTATTAGAATCGTCCTTCAATGTCTTTATGTTTACATTGCATAAGGACTGGAAGGAAAGTATGTCTCTTTGCAGATGACACTAAGATCTGCAACAGAGTTGATGCACAGGGTGGGGTGGAAAGGATGAGAAGGGACTTGGCAAGGTTAGAGGAATGGTCAAATGTATGGCAGCTTATGATTACAAGAAGTGCAAGGTAATGCACCTGGGAAAGAAAAACCAGGGGAAGAGTACACAATGGGGGTGAGATACTAACAACAACAAAAATGGAAAGGGACCTGGGGGTAGTCAATCAGATGACCTAAAGGTGGGCAAGCAATGCGAGAGCAGAAGGAGGGCTGGGGGATACTGGGATGCATAGGGAGAGGCATCACCAGTAGAAAACAGGAAGTTATTATCCCTCTGTACAGACAGCTGGTGAGACCCCATCTGGAGTACTGTGTGCAGTTCTGGAGACCCAATCTCTGCAAAGACATAGACAGGATGGAAGCTGTCCAGAGGAGGGAAACTAAAATGGTGCAGGGTCTGCACCGGAAGACATATGAAGAGAGACTTAAGGAGCTTAATATGTATAGCCTCGAGGAAAGGAGGGAGAGGGGACATGATAGAAACTTTCAAGTCACCTCAAGGAATCAACAAAGTCCAAGAGGGTAGCATCTTTCAAAAAAAGAGGTGCAAGAACAAGAGGCACAATATGAAGTTGGGGGGCTCAGAGGTAATTTAAGGAAGATTTTTTCACAGAGAGGGTTGTGGATGCATGGAACGCCTCCGAGGTTGTGGAGTCAAAATCAGGTGGAATTGCCACGGCATGGACAGTCATAAGGCAATTCTGGGGGGTGGAGGTAAGAAGAAGTAGGCTGCTGCTTAACTAGGATCTGCAGCTTATGCAGTAGGTAGGGAAATGGGCAGACTGGGTGGGCCAAGCGGTCCTTATCTGCCGTCAAATTCTATGTTTCTATAAGATTAGGATGCTAGTCAGATGCTGGAGATGATTTTGTTAAAGGCTGAAACAGCAGGTACAGGAGCAGGAGCAGCTGAAGAAGTGGTTGAAAGAAGGGAAGAGACACGTGGTGTCAGAGGTGCCATGCTACAGTAGTGTAGAACAAAACTGGAGTTTTCGGAGGTCCCCACTGAGGCCAAGCTGAACCAGGAGGATCCTGTGTGGGATGACTGCGTAAGCTGAATGGAATTGCCAGTGAGGTCATTGATGTAGACAGGCTGGATGATGGAACCCTCGCGAGTGGCAGCGAGGAAAGTGTAGAATGTACATATGCGTTCACTTGGCTAGTGGAATGTCTGCCAAGATGTAGATTTTGAGGGACAACGATATCATAGATGGCAAGATGGGTGGGGAGCAATGGTTGGATGAGAAACTGTGATGAGGTAGTCTCAGAGAGAGAGAGAGAGAGAGTGGTAGAGGTATCATGTACGCAATGCAGGAGTATATGAGAGTTGGGAGGCTAACATGAGGTTGTCATGAGTCCTTTGAAACATTGGGTAGGATTGAGTACCTCGAAAAGAAGGTAGATGTCCCAAGACATACGAAGAATTGAGGTGCGTGCCACAGAGATGTCCTGCATACACAACCCAAGCTGGAAATGGAATGGGAAGGAATCTGAAATGTAGTAGAGGAAGTGAATAGATTGATGAAGTAACAGGCTAGGCCTGTATGTGGGCTAGCTGGAGCATGGGACCCCTGTGTAGGTCTTTTGTATGCAGAGTTCAGATGATTGAACTGTATTGTAGGTCCCAGGTGGTCAGACTAAGGAAGGCAAGACCCCAGCGTGGGTCTGCAGTGGTGAAGATAGAAATATGTTTGAGTAATGAGAAATGCCCCTCATGGGGTATGTTTGTTGTGGGATATGGGACCTCCATGTAGGTCCTCCCTGGCCAATGATTGATGGTCCAAAGTAAGAAGGGTGAGACCCCCCTCCGTGAGTCAGTCTGTAGATGATATGGAATTAGGTTTGAACAATGAGTAATGCCCCACTGTTGGGCATGTTTGTTTGGGATGGCGAGACCCCCACATGGTCCACCATCGCTGTAGAATTGGCTAATCTGAGGTAAGAAGGGTGATACCCCATGTGAGTCTGCCTGCAGATGATATGGAAATACATTTAAATAATGAGAAATGCCCCCTTGTGAGGCATGTTTGTAGTGGGATGGTGGGACCCCCAGGTGGGTCCACCATGGCCGCAGGATTGCATGATCTGAGATAAGAATGGTGAAACTCCCATGTGAGTCTGCCTGTAGATGATATAGAAATATGTTTGAGCAATGAGTAATGCCCCATCATGGGGCATGTTTGTTTGGGATGACGGGACCCCACGTGGGTCCGCCATCACCATATTATTAAATAGTCTGAGGGAAGGTGAGCGAGACCTTGATGTAAGTCTGCCTTTAGTGATATAGAATTATGTTCAGTAATGAGTAAGGCCCCGTGGGGCATGTTTGCTTGAGATACAGGTACCACCCTCTCCTCCTCAGGTCCACCATCACTGTAGTATGATAATGTCCAACATAAGAAGGGCAAGACCATTTGCTTGGGATGGCGGGACCCCACTTGGTCCTCCATCATTAGATAGTCTGGGATGGGAACTTGAGGAAGGAATATGGTTGCAAGAGTCAAGATAGGCCCCCACCTGGGCTAGCTGGACCAGCAGGTCCCGCAGGCAGATTTGCCCGGGGAAGGAGTAAATTAAGTGAGTCAAGTTAGGCCCTCACATAGGTTAGCTGAACCAGCAGAGCCTCTACATGAGAAAATTATATTTGAGTGAGTTGAGCTAGGCCCCCACATGGGCTAGCTGGACTGGTGGACCCCCACATAGGTCCATCCAAGGAAAGAGCTGAAGTGAATGAGTCAAGCTAGGCCTCCACATAGGCTAGCTGAACTGGCAGGCACTATTTCTGTTACTGAAGAATAGGGATTCAAGGTACAAAGTAAGTCATATGCTAATTTTCTAGACAAGTTCATCAGAAAGATTCCATATTAAGCCATCCAGAGACAGACTTTTGCAGCCGTTACCACCCCTTATAAAATTTGTCCCTAATTTCGGTAGTTTGTTCTGCATATGGGTAAGTCCTGTCCCTGATTTGAAAACAGGAGGTTGAGAGGTACAGAATGCCAGATAGATTTAGAATTAAACTTTAGCTCACTAGTCCCATACTAGCTATTAAGTTGATGTGGCTCATGTATGTGATGGGAGTTCAGTCGGGCAGCAGCTGTCCCTTGCTTTCACTGCTACTAATAGACTGGAAAGGAGTACATCATGCTCCAATGTCCAAAAATAAAAACTGTCCCACGAGGACACAGACAGAGCACACAAGTGTCCTGCAGTATGGGGAACTGCCGGCAAGTTGCCCTGCAAAGCACCCAGGTGCACAGCAATGGCAGCAAGGAGCAGAAGCTGGTACACAGGGAGACAGCAGGTGAGTCAGACCCACAGAGGAGGCTTGGCAGGAAGCACACAGGAGAAGAACATGCAGCAAACCAGCAATGATCCAGGAAGGAGCCACACAGAAGAAACAGCTCTGCCATTGGGAAATGTTCAGAAAACCCACAGAAAAAACAGTGGAGCACCAGATGGGGAAGCCCAGCGGTAGGCAGGTAGCAGACGGAAACATGGGAGGGGGCAGAGTCAGGATAAGCAGACTGAGCAGGGGATCACGGAAGCAGAGCAGGGACGAAGGCTATGAATGGAGTGGTGGCTGTCGAGGCAGGAGGCACTGGAAAACCAAAGAGAATGAAACAGGAGGAAAACAAAAGAGGAGGTACAGGGAAACATGGGTGGAGGGGACTGGGGGGAAGAAGCCAAGGGTGGAACCTGGAGAAACAGGGCAGGAGAGCAGAGAAGATGCAGAGACATGGGGGAGATGAAGAAGAATGGGGGGAGAGAGAGAGAAGGAAAGCAGGGAGCAGGAACAAAAGAGGGGGAACAAGGAAATCAAGCCTCAGCAGCCATGCAGCTTAGGAGCTCCTAGAGTTTCCAAAAAGCTCAAAACTGAGTAGTGGAAACACTGAGGATTGAGTAGGGAAAGTGGGAGAAGCTATTCCCTACCCCTTGAACTACAAACTATAGCCTTTCAATTATTGTACCTTTTAATTGTTCATTCAAACAACATTAGTGTGCACATCAATAGTCTCGGTGCCAGCTCCCTTTTTCCTTGTATTTTAGTTCATAGTTTTGAAAAGAGGAACACATGTCAGTTTTATAGTGCAAGAATGTTTCCTGCTAGTTTGAATGGTTCATGTTTGAAGGGAAATTCTCTATATCAATAATAGCACATGGCTGATAAATAATATGGATTTTAAGCTTGTTTACTGTGATTTTCAGGCTCATTTTTACAAGTCAGGGGCTTACTTGTTCAAAATAGTATTTGTTTGTTGATTAAAAATGAGCTTGTTAGTTTTTTATGCATCTAAATATGTCTTTTGGGACATTTTACAGCTTTTGCTATAAAGGCAAAATGAAGGAAATGGTTTAGTAAATTTCAATATTTTTTATAAGTAAATTTTGTGCAGCTTGTTTCTGTATTGAAATAGTCAAGTTTTGAAAGCTGCATTTACATGTTTTATCATAAAACAAGTTGCATTTGCATGCTCTGTTTTAAAAATGATTATGAGATTTATTTGGAGTCAGGTACTGGTATTTTTAATTTTTTGTTGAACACTTGGTTTAAGACTATGATGGTGGGGATAATAACCCCAAAATGTTGGTATAGCCTTTTTAAAATCTATTTTTGGGGACATTTTTACAATGTGCAATGATAATGTCGTAATTGATGCATTATTTTATTAACAATGTCATATTTTCAGAGATACCAAGCCATAGTGCCACATTATGAAATGGAGTAGAAAGAGTGCCAACTCCTGACTGGCTCCTGATTGGCCAACAAGTACTTTTAGCCAGGCTGTTATCCCAGAACAACAGCACAGCTGAAAGTAGCACAACAAAAATATTTGTACTAAATACAAGCAATTTACTAAAAAAAGGAACCCATCCATAATTGCAATAAAACATTCCAGGGGCTGTGTTATGGTGGGCTAACAGCCCTTCTCAGGTGGTGGAAGCACTCGGCTTGCCTCATGCCTCAACCCAACTGAGGCAGCCCTTATCCCACTATAACAAACCCTCTGTCAAGCATTAGTGCTTAATCAGAGTACTGCTAGGAACATTTTTGCCTTGTTTATAATGTTTGGGGGCATTTTGTGACTGTTTTTGGCTGTTTGTTTTCCTGTCCCTTACAGGAACAGGATGTTTGGACATATGGGCTGCAGGATGCCCAGATGTGGATCAAGCATCATGTAACTGTAATAAGTTAATCACAGCATGGCAGGAAGCAATCCTGAAGGCTTAAAAATGATGGTATTGCCAAGTTGTGTGCACAGAGGTAGCAAGGAATAGCATCACATTAGAGTACTACTGGGAGCATTTTTGCATTGTTTGTAACTTTTGGGAGGCATTTTGTGACTGTTTTCGACTGTTTGTTTTTCTGTACCTACATGAACAGGACGTTCAGCCATATTAGTGCCCAGTCGGCATCATTAATAGGAATGAGCACTATGGTATTGCCAGACTTCTTACAGAGCAGCAGGAAGCAAGTCTGAGGTCCTAAAAATGCTGGTATTCTCAAGTTGGGTGCACAGTGGTAGTGAAGTATAGCCCTACGTCCTACAGAAGAGCACTGCTCGTAACATTTTCACATTGTTTTTAACATTTTGTTGGGATTCTGTGGCTGTTTTAGGCTGTTTTGTTTTTCTTTCCCTACAGGAACAGTAAGTTTAAGCATATAAATAGTTGTTGGAGGAATGGCCCTCATATGACAGCCACAAGCCAATCACAGGGTGGCAGAAAGCAAAGCTGAGGCCAAAAACTCACCTGCCTAAGCATTCCAATGCATGAGCATCCCATCGTGTAAATGCTGCAGAGCAGGAGTGTGGCATCTGAGTAAGTATGTGTGCAGGGTGTGTGTAGGAAGACCACAGGCCCACAGGGAACTCTGCTCTGAATGAGAAAAAAAGGTAAATACAGAAGATGACAACCAACCATAATTCTCCCAACTCCCTTTCTAGAGTAAGATGTTAAAGAGGGTAATGGAAGGAGATTCATGAAGACAGTGACTGGTAGGGTTAGCATTACTCCACACAGGGTAGGGTGATATTGCACACTAGTAAGATGTTATAAAGTACTGTATTGCTGGAGGAGAATCCATGGGTAGTATGGAGCACTGATACAGGAGGGAGATATCCAGCTTCAGAGACTGTGGAATGCTCATCCTTTGCTCTATCCCCTAGAGGGTGGTCCACTGTTCCATATGTGGTAGATATGTGGAGCTCCAGGTACAGCTGGTAATGGCAAGGGAAGAGATATCGTACTTGCTACATCACCAGCTGAGCTGGTACCCACAAGCAAACTCCACATTTCCACTCCTCTAGATGCCCCTTGGCCCATGGGGCCTGAGGGTGATGGGAAGGGGGAAGGCTGGTAGGGGCAGTCAAAAGAATGGCATTCAGACTCCATCAATTCCAATTGCAAGTCTCTTGGTACCATTAGAGGAAGCACAGGTACTTAAATCCCTCTGGGTGACTTTTAGCCAGTCAAGAGGGCACAGCAGGATGACAAGGCAACACCCAGAGTAGGAAGCAGGAAGAAGGAAGAAGGAAGAAAGGAACTTTCTAAAAAT
The DNA here is from genome assembly GCA_016271365.2 of Neoceratodus forsteri. Lineage (NCBI taxonomy): Eukaryota > Metazoa > Chordata > Ceratodontiformes > Ceratodontidae > Neoceratodus > Neoceratodus forsteri. The sequence continues at coordinate 652,660,425 of CM057459.1, forward strand.
AGGGCTCTGTCCTTAGGGGATGGAGAAGGTGGTGGGAGGAGGGGAGAAAGGGTAGGGGTGGTTATCAGATGCCTTCCAAATGCAATGACAATCTGGGATATTGACATGGCTGGGAGGATGGTAAAGGGAGAGGAGGAAGAGGTTGTGGTTCTGGTACAGATTTGGACTAGATGAAATTAAGAGGGGAAAACTGGTAGGAGTGGACAAGATCAGGGGAGTGGAGGAGAAGTGGAGAGAAATTAAATGGAACATTCTTAAATCAACAAAATAATACTTGAGAACAGTAACCAAGAGTAGCAAACACAAGATGCCAGTCTTATTCTCTAAGAAGGTAAAGGAGGCAGTGAGGGCCAAAATACAGACTTCCATTAACTACAAGAACCATGGTGGGAGTAAGGAGTGAAGCAGGTATGAGGTTAAGATGAAGGAGGCAAAGAAGGTGGTCAGGATGCAAAAACATCTACAGGGATGCAAATTGCAGAGGGGTCAAGGGAAGAGAAAAAGAGTTCTTCCAATATATGAGGGAAATGCACAACAAGGGAGGAGGGTAATAGAGGATGACAAGCAGAAGGCAGCCATTTTGAACAACTACTTCTGTTCAGTATTTACAGCGTAAGACAGCGGACCTCTGATGGAAAGTGGCATAAAGGCAGCGGCAAGGGTAATTCAAGAAATGGGGCAAATGACAATAACAGAAGAAAGAGTAAGAAAAAGGCTTTATACTCTGAAATATAAATAAAACACTAGGAACAGACATCATGCACCTGAAAGTGCTCTTGGAATTGGTGTTTGAACTGGCTGAGTCCCTGGCACAGATATTCAATACCTCACTGCAGTCAGGGTTGGTCAGAGATTGGAGGATAGCAGATGTACTGTAGTTCCATTTCATAAAGAAGGATATAAGAAGGACCCAGGAAATTACTGGTTTGTCAGTCTTACCTCCATTGTGGGTAGCTGATTCAAACACTAGTCAAAGAGGTGACCTACCTCGAAAGTAGGGTGCTCCAGGAGAGTAAACAACATGGGTTCCTGGCAGAGAGGTCTTGTCAGGCCAATCTGATAGTAACCTATGGTTGGGTTACAAGTGAGGTGGATAAGGTACAAGCAGTAGACTTTATTTCAGCTTCAGTAAGGCATCAGACTCTGTGCCACACAGAAGCCTGCTGAGGAAATTAGAGAACCTGAGAGCAGTGAAGAACATGTCTAAATGTGTGGGAAGTTGGCTAAAGAGGAGAAAGAGAATGGTGGCTAATGGAGTCAAATCAGGGAGGAAGGAGGTCATGAGTGGGGGTGCCTCAGGGGTCAGTCCTGGAACCTGTCAATTTCAATATGTTCATCAGTGATATAGTGATATAAGTCTAGGTATACAGGGCAAGATGTGTCTCTTTGCAGATGACACTGAACTCTGTGACAAGGTAGACAATTAGGATGTAGTGAAGGTGTTGTAAACTGACCTACAAAGGTTAGAGAGATGATCTGAAGTTTAGACGTTTACATTCAATGCCAAAAAGTGCAAGGTGATGTACAGTACATAGGGAGTAAGAATCCTAGGACCGAATGCTGGATGGAAAGGGTTTGGTTGGCCACTACCTCAGAAGAAAGGGACGTAGCAGTCATCATTAATGACTCCTTAAAACAAACTAGCCAATTCAGTGAGGTCTATTGTAAGGCAAACCGAAAGCTGGGTTGTACTGGGAAGGGGTTTCAATATAGGAAGAAAGAGGTAATACTGCCTCTATGTCATAGATCACTGGTAAGGCCCCATCTGGAATACTGTGCCCATTTCTGGAGCCTGGGAAAGACAGAGATAGACTGAAAACAGTGCAACAGAGGGTAACCCAGATGATTCAGTTCCAACAGGGCCAATCCCGTGATGAACAGCTAAGGGCACTGAACATGTACCCACTGAAGGCCAGAAGGGAGAAGGGCAACATGAGAGACATTCAAGCTCCTAAAAAGAATAAATAAACCATGAGGAGCTATTCAATAGGACAGTGGGTCGGTAGCAATAAGGGGGCATGAACGGAAGCTGGTGGAAATTCAAGAGGGATGTAAGAAAATATTACTTCACAGAGAGCGTGGTTGAGCCATATAATAGCGTATCAGCTGAGATGGCAGCAGCAAAAATCATAAATAGGTTCAAATATAGTTTGGACAGGGTTAGGGTCTGATAGTTTCACAGGAAGGCAGCAGTCTGGGGGAGGAGATCAGGGCAAAATCCTATCTAGACAATAGGGATAGAGTAGTCTAACAAAATAAGGCAGGCAAGATGGGCCAATGGCCTTTTTGTGCTGACAGTGTCTATGCTTCTATGTTATTACTAGGTTTAGTACAAGGACATAATTAGTGCGGTATGTGGTCAGGTAAATTAATAATTTTCCTATTCCAATAAAGTCCTGCAGGATTATTTATTTTATTAAATTCAAAAGTTTAACCAGGAAAGATATTGTGCTCATGACAGTTCATGTCCAGAAGTGTCCTGGGTCAGAGGGGGAAAGAAAGAAAGAAAATACAATAGATAAAAGAATAAAACGTGCATTAACAGAATACATCATTAAGTTAATGACAAGCAGTATAGTGCAGCAACATAGCAGTAAAGCAAATTACAATACATTACAGATGTGCATACCAATGTAGTGAAAAAAAATAACATTTTCATGGGGTAGATAAAATTGCACTTAGACAGGAGTAGTGAAACAACCCCAGCTGGGGTATAAAAAGGACAGGGGATGCCAAAGCAAATCAGGGCAGGAGTAATCAGTGGGAGGGCCGGGGCGGTCACAAGGTATGAAGTCAGGGACAGTTAGTTGCAGGAGGGAGATATAAATTCATGGGGAAGAGACTTAAGTGAGAAAGTGGAAAAGGCAAATCAGATAGACAGGGGGAAAGAGGAACGGAGTTCAGAGAAACAGTATGAAAAGGCAGCTTGGCCAGTAACAGATTTCTTGCAGGGACTAGAAAGGGAATGGGAATGGGAAACAGTGCTACAGAGTGGGTAGAAGATAACAGTAAGGAGGAGGGGAGACAAGAAAGGTAGGGAGAAAGGGAGTTGAACCAGAATTTGTACTTGGCTGTTGGTAGATCTATCCATATTCACAAACTCTGCTGACACCAAGGATGGGATCCCAGTGTCAGAGCACACACACCTGCAAGTGGCCACAAAAGTCATAATGCCACAAATTATCCCAGGTCACTGAATAACCTCATTAAAAATCCCAGTAAAACGCAACGGTGTGTGTGCTGTCGACATTTAAAATTGACTAAAATCTCTCTTCTAGTGATGTGCGGAATGTGGAATTCCGCCAGTGGAATTACTATGGAATGTTAGAAAATGGGCTTGAAAAATAATGTGTACTGATTGGCTGAAGGGCCATGCCAAGCATGCATTTATTTTTCAATAGATGACCACTAAAAAACAAGTGCAAATTTGGGGTGCCCCAATACTTCAGGTATTATTGGGCACCCTAAATTTTCTAAGGATCCACTGCCATTTTTTTTGTCTCGCTTACTGAGCGAAAGTTGACAGCCGTGTGCCCCCTCAACCATTGCTCTTAGCTTCCTTCAAGATGTAATGAAAGAAGTAAAAGAAAAAATGCCTACTTCTCACAAACACAACATTCACTTGACAGTTTAGCTGACAGGGAAAGTCGCAGCTCTCGGTCCCTCAAAAGCCACCTGACGTAGTAAACATTTCGAGCCAGTAACGCGACTCCATGTCCCCTGAGCGGAAGTTAAGAAAGTTGCCCACAGTCTTTCCTCACATCCTCAGTACAAAAGTTCCTCGGGCTGTCCACTGTGCTCAGTGCCACTAAAAAAAGAAATAGCTCACTTGACCTCCCCTCAACTGCACCTCCCAACTCTCTCTATGCCGTTTCTCAGTATACAGAACTTCCCACCTGTTACGACTGCATCACTGCCAATTCCCACTGCCAATGCCTAATACCTTCACTTTTATTTACTCTAGAGTAGCCCCTCTCATTGCCAGTTGATGAGATTGAGTACAGTTCAATTACAAGAGACAGCACACTTTTTTTTTCCTCTACCAGCTCACAGAACCACCACCACCGTTATGCTGAGCCATTCCTCGATCAAACAATGAATGACTATATGGTTCACTGGATACATAAAATAAAGCGAACAAATTGATGGATACAAAAAAAAGTAAACCAGCAAACATAACTGTTTTAATGAAAGTCATGGGAGCTGCGTTATGGTAACCATGACCATGAGTTACAAGTACAGAGGCTCCAACAGGACAAAAGTCCTCAGGTAAAAAAAAAAAATAAAGCATACAAGTGCAGGCGGAGGAACTATGTTATGCTATTCTATACTACTTAAAGTATTTAATAGTATTTTATTTCATTTTAAAATGTATAAAATACAGTGGCCCATTTTCTATGCACAATAATACCCTTCAGGGTGGGTCGTATTGGAAAATACTGGACCTTCCAGGGGCTATAAGGCCTTCTGCCTGCATTGTCGTGCCTCATTATGCCTCTGAGCAGTCCAGTATTTCCCAATACTACCCACCCTGTTGGGTATTATTGCTTACAAATTTCCCTGATGGAATTTCTGTCAGAATTTTGCTGGTCGTTCTGTGGAATTCTGCCCTGTGTGATCCGCGGAATTATGTGGAACAACATTTTCCCATCATAAATTATTCCTCAAGCATTTCTGCAGAATATATTGAGATCTGTGGAATTAACTTCTACTGAAAAGTAGTGGAAAACCCCTTCTGCATTATTCTGCCATTCCACTTCTGAAGAAATTTGGCAGAATTTTGTGAAATTCTGTTCTACCAGGATCTGAAAATTTTGCATACCACTACTCTTTTCTTAGAATTTTTTTCCTGAAAACTATAAATACACCATTTTTGTGATAGCATCTAATGAGGCTGAATGTTTCAGCTTTTAAATGTTTGCTATGATTTCTTTTTTCTTTCTCTGAAAAGCATCTTAAATTGGATATTTTAAAATTTTTTTGACCCTCTGAAGCTAACAAACTACCAGTCTGATTTTTACTAATATTTTTGCAGGATTTGTAGATTCTGCCACAAAAGGAGTGCATGGTAATATTACATTCATGGATCTAAAGAAGGTAGAACTATCAATGGTTGCAGAGAGGAGTTTAACATGGAAGTGTCTTAACTGTCTTCTTAACCCTAACTAGAGAGAGCGAGAGTGAGAGATATCAAGGAATCTATATTTTATTAAGTAATTCACAACATATTGGAAAATGTGGTTTATGCTAGGTAATCCCTCTACCTCATGGTTCACCAATCAGTGGGTAGAGTAGCCTAACATAATCCACAAACTGTGGAGTTATTCCACTGATGAAATTGGTTCAGTAGACTTCAGCATTAGTTTATAAGGTATGTTTGCCATTTTGTCAGGGAGTTTTTACTGCTGTGTACTTTATGTTGTCTTTTATTCCCTTTGTTTTGTTACAGAAGATGACAGGGAGGGGCTGATTTTATGTGGATTTGTCATGTGATTATAATTGAGCTGCATAATGACACTTTGAACCTGCAGGTTTCCAATAATACTCTAACCTTGAGAAATGGTACATTCTCCAGAAAGGGCACATAACATTGGCTTGCCTTGCCTATGTTCACAGACCACTATGTGACCAGGTTTTTACCACTTGGGAAGCAGGATTTGTCATACCCTGTCTTATTGGAACATTCATTTACAGTGGGGGAAGGAAGCAGTTTGTGATAAGAAATTCAGGCAGCATCCCAGTTGTTAAACTACATTATTCTTTAGATTCATTTTCTAGTATAATTATGACCATGTACTGATGCTGTCATAATAATTATCTGCCTGGTCAATCATGAGTTGGAAAATTATAACTCTGCTGTCATCATCATGTTTGCAAACAGTCAAAATACACAGCTTTGAACATAACAGGGTGAATAAATTATGTTGCAGATGAATACTCCCCAAAGCGTAACAACAGAAAAGGTACATGGCACTGAACCTTGCAGAGAGTAAGCGCATGTTAAAAGAATTGTCTTTTACTGGCATGAAAAAAGGACCACTTGTATTATGCTTCGAATAGCATCATCCCCTCCACAGAACTGCAGCATGGTGCTCTTATTATATAACCCTAACTGTAATTTGCATTCATCAGTGCATTTTAGGCATGCTGAATATTTTAAATTGATATACTACAATATGCATGTTTTGCTTAAGATTGCAATAAAAATTGTTTGACAATCTCATTAAAAATAACAGGATAAATAATCTGCTGTGATGCATTACATTATGGTTTTATTGAGTCCCCTTCCATTTGAAGCATCTACAAATTTCTTATTTAATGTAAGAATAAATTAAATGTGACAGACAAAAATAATATGGATGGATAAACAGCTTAAGGTGCACCAGAAAGGCAAACAAAGCACATTCTTTCTTATAGAGTATGCAACAGCACTGTAATGTTACTGGGCATATGGCCACAGTGGTTATTACGTCTGCAGTTTGATCCCCTGCTGGAGTAGGCTATCAAATATGATGCATATCTAAATTGAGATAAGCTGACCCCTTGTTACCTCTTAGACGTGGCACTGCAAGAACCTCGGTGGGTCAGCATTCCTTTGATTATGCTACTCTCAAACTCTGGAACACCTTACCGGCCTACCTCGAAAAGGCAAAATCTCTTTGGTCCTTTAAACATTTGTATAAACCGTTCCTTGCTAACCAATGTGAATGTGTCTGTTTTACATTAAATGTTATGTAACTGTCCACTCACATATCACTATGTGTACCTCTATATTGTTTGTGTGAATATCTGGGTCGACCGTATAAATGTGCCTTGACACAGTGGACTCCACTCTTTTACCAAAGTTTAAACAATTAAACTAGAAAAGTTCACAAGTCTTATTTGCAGCTATAGCTAAGGTAGATGATTCTTTAGCTCAGTGTTATAAAGAGTTATATTTGCTGTACTGTAAATGGCTAGGACTCTTTTTCTCACAGGGTTAAACCATCAGTTACCCCCAAATATAAGTTGGAAATGTGCTGAATATTAGAGTGGAACGGTACTTGCCTGCAGAGTCTCCCATTGCTGATGTATTTCTGGTTGCCTTGGTCCTGTTACTATTCTGCACACTAGCAAGTGGGCAGGATAGTCATTTGTGGTATACTGAGGGACAAGCCCAGATTGAAAGAGAAGAAATGTAAAGGAATGGAACAAAATCAGTGGCAGGGTTCTGGAGTGTGGAATTTAGAAAATTTAAATGTACTATGCAAGCAATAATACAATGAGGTGATAAATGCATGTCCAAGTTTGTAGTAAAGCACGGGGCTTCAGGCCAAGTGCCTTCAGTCCCTGGAAGTGCATTTATAGCAGCACAATACACACCAGTTTCCAGAGAACTTTTGAAAGAATTATTGAGAAAATTAAAAAACCTGGAAATTTACAAAAAAAAATGTTTTAAAAACAGACGCATTAATCTCTGTGCCTGCCAGTGTAAATATAGTGTGATTCCCTGGGCTTCATCCCACTGTAAAAGAGATGTTGAAAGGCTCTTATGGTGACAATGGCTCTTTGTTTTTCCAGTTTCAATTTCAGTTTATTAAGAGAACAAACTGAGCCAATGCTCCTTTACAGCTGCGTCCTTGACATTTCATTTCTCACAGGAAAACATGTTGCTTATAAATATTGAATGAACTGTACATGCATATGTGTGTGCCTTGCATAATGTCTATGCAATCTGCATGTTTGCTGTTAACTTGGGATTACATTATAAAATGAAAAAGTACTGCTGCCACCCTTTGTTTTGTTTGACCTTTGTAATCTATAGTGCAATGAGTACCTTCATTTGGGGCATGTTTTGTTATTATTTATTATACTTTATCTGTTCTAATTTTTGTTTTTATGCTTGTAGTGACCAGGAAGTCTTTGAAAATGGGCATTTGTTGCTTAAAGTCTTTATTTACTTATTTATTTAAACATATTTTACCAGGTAAACAAGCAGAGTCCAGGGGACTCATTTCCAGTTGTGACGGGGAGATAGGGTTCTACCACGCTGTTGTGACATTCCCCACAATGACATCCTCAACAGTGGTGGAAATCCATTGACACCCTCAACACTGCTGTGTCCTCACAATGACTGGCAACACCACGATGCCCAATACAGGGGGGCTGTGCTCCTCCCACACACCCCCATGGGGGGGGGCTGTGCCCTTCCCGCAGCCCCCTACTTTGGATATCTAACTCCACACTGCACAGACATTGGAGTTAGATATATCCCGCCCATTGTTGCAAAGTCCATCGAGGTGAAGTCCCCATCACTGATAATATAGGCATGGTCAGGGTTTCACTGTGGGGGGGTTCACTGTGCCAGTGTCACCGTAGAGACGGCATACCGGAAATAGGATAATCATAGGGAAGAAAAGTTCTTCAATACAGAAACAGTACAAAATACAAACTGCAAGTTGAATACAGTGCAAAACACAAGGTGCACACAACCTTCCTTACAATAAAATGAAAAAATAAATTAGTCTTGGCTCAGCTGGCAGTGTTCCCTATACAGTCTATTCTGCTTGTGTGCATGTGGCTGGGGAAAGCCAAACATGTGTACACAATCTCAAATGCTTGCATCTGAAAATCAGACCTGGGGCTCAATTTTCAAAGCCCTGAGAATGCTGCAAGCCCCCGGTGCACCGATCGTTTGGCGCACAGGGCTCCCAGCATTCTCCTGGATGGCGATCAGAACTTTCAAGCCAGACTGTCAAATGTTGCAAGTTATACCAGCCTTTCCCTGGTCTAACTTGCATCATTTCATGGACCGTTTTTATGGGGCTTGTGCCAAATCTTTGGCACAAGCTGCCATAAACTGAGGAAACTGTTGCAACTGCACCCGACAATGTAAAATCAGGTGTAGTTGTGGCAAAGGAGTGTGCTGCAGCTGCAACAAAAAATGGCTCTTACAAAGGGCTTGATACAAGCCCTGCATCAGTCTTTGAAAACTGAGCTCCTGGAGTTCAATTTCAATGCAGTATTTAGCGTTTAATCTAATAATGACAACAGCGGTTGTAGTAATTTGAAAATCTTTATTGATAAGCTCTATTGTGTATTTAAAAGTATTGTAGTACGTGAACTGATTAAAAAAAGTTTAATGAAGTGTACATTTACAAAGGATCTTAAAGGAATTGTCTAAGGAAATGTATGTTAGTTATAGTTTGCATAACTGCACTCAAGTTCCCAAAGGCAAGGCTGCGTTTGACATATCCAATCAGTGCAAATTGCATGTGTAAGTTAATAAAACCTTTTTAAAAACTTTTTCTGCCTGTGTTGTTGTGTCTCTCACTGTGAGGATGTTACAGATGTTTCCACTGACCTACCTCTTCCTGTGATGTTAAAGCAGGCACTCAGAGAAGCAGGAAGTTGAATGTGGCAATGGCAACAGATACTGGCTCCAATGTAGAAATCTCCTCAGATTATGACTCTGACGAATCACAAAGTGCGTTTAGTTCCAAAACAGAGTTTGCAAGCTGCATTTGGGTCTCTTGATCCCTACTGGGATAATTCTTATGAGTCTTTATCCTCTTTAGGTGAATTAAATTTAGAAAGCAGCAGCACTGTAGAAGACAGAGACTCTTGTGGTAGTCCTAGCAGACTCAGTCACACAGCCTTGTAAGTTTCCGTGTAGCATTGCTTGATGCATCAGTACCATAACCCAATACTGCCTTATTGTCGCCACCTTTACATCATGTGTCTATGTCAAGGTACGAGGTCAGTTCAAATAATTTGTCTATGGAAGGTAAATGTATATAGCATATTTAAGTCCCCATGCAATCAATGTCTGCATAGGTCATTCTTCCACAGGTGCAGTGTGCATGATCTCTCGGAGTGCTTTTGCAATTTTTATCATGCAGAAACACACACAGCAAGTTTTTACCTGTACAAAGGTGATGCCGTGGTGTCTACACAGTGTTAACTCAATACCAAAATATTTGTCACTGTGCATCAAATAAGCTTGCACCCCTGCACCTCAGAGCCAAGTCATTCAGTCTTACTAGGGATGTAATCTGACAAGTCATGCCATAGAACTAGACCTGTTTTGCAGTCTCTGATTACACTGAAAAAGAGATGATGTAGCCATTACCTGCCCACTGCGCCTGTACTGTTTTACACAGTTCTGGCATGCATGCAAGTCAGTGTACCATGTCACAGACTCAGCAACACTGGGTGCATGGAACACAACTGCCCTGATGGGTACAGCCAAAAGGGGGTTAGAGGGGACCAGCAGTAATCGATGTGTGAGAGGCCCCTATGTTGAATGGAACTTAATTCACAGCTTGTTATGCAAGCCCATGCCCACAATAAATTCTAATGAATCCCATTTACACCTATTCAGCTGCAATGAGGGTTCCCTATCAAGTGTCATGTACATGAAATCAATGGGGGAGGTGTTGAGCACATGGTGTCTCTTACTGCAGTTCACTCCAAACAATATTTGTAAAATCATAGCTAATTTCTGAAGACATCTATACATTCCAACTGCCTAGTATTGTCACTCATTGAATTAGTAGTATGTCACATTGTCATTTGCATAACTCTGGATGTTGCCATGTCTGTCCTTCTACTGACACCATGCTCTGTTAGCTGAATGCATTATCACCTAAAATAGGTATTTGGTGCAAAAGCGTTCCAGTTCTTTCAGTTATCGGATATGTGGTTATAGTGTGTCCAATTCAAACTCAGCATACTGATCGTCTGCTGTTTCTCCCGCCTTTTGCTGTGCATTGGCAATAGTTCCTTACAGTAAGTTGTTACGGCCATCCTCTTAGTGACATATTTAGCATTTCAGATTATTGTTTTGGATTGGTGCCTGTTTCTGTCATGTCTGTGCTGTACATTGTAATGTACAGTAATGGTACACAACACTTCAAAAGCGGTTTTATCCATGCCATACCCTGTGTCCTCCCCTTCAGCCACTGTTCAGCATCTATCCAGCTATCCAACCCAAGACACAGTGCATTACATGGTAAATTTTAAAAAAAACCTCTGCAAGAGGCATTCTTCACAGCACTAATTAGCTGGTCTTGGAAACAGCGCTCCACAGTACTGACAGGTAATGCAGTATGCCCTGTCCATCATGTTCTGGTGTTGCTTGCGTGTGTGTGTGGGGTTTTGGCTGCTGTTGGTATGTGGGTTTGGAGCCATGAAGCACGAATGTCAAAGAAATATTATTAAATTATTAGCATGTAAAAGGTTAGCAACTGCCCTGTCCCCCATGATGTCTTCCTATCTCTGTTTTCACAATGGTACTAGTTCGACTGAACAGACGTGGGTTGTTACGATCATCCTTCTTATTCAAAGGTCAGACAGACTCAAGGAGTTATACGGTATATGTTGACACTCAGCACTACCTTGTCTAGGGCAAGGCAATTTGCTGTGCAATGCCACAGGTTTTCATTGGGTTCTGATTCTAGAATTATGCAGTACCAGCTGAAATCCATAGCATTCTGAAGTACTGGGGCACAGCGATAACAGGTGGAGGCATGCACTCTGCTGATATTGAATGCCCCTTCCCACAACATGCTGCTATGCGGTTGTTATGGCCTACATTGCCACCTTCACCCTCACTACCAACCCATTCTAATGTGAATGTTGGCCACACTGAGTGACCAGATAGCTATACATATAATGGGAATGTCATGTACACATTTGTATGCATACGGCACAGTTCCTAATTGAGGTCTTTTACTTAGCAAGACACCTGTGTTCTTCAAGAATGTCCTTTCTCCTGTTTTTCAGTGGAATGAGATGTTCCCTACCACACACTACTTCAGTTTACCTAATACAGATGGGGTGCATGCAATCCGGTGGTTTACTGCAGTGAACAGTAAGTGAAGGCACAATGTCTCATGTGAGTACTGGCATTCCAGGGCCTACTGTTCTTTCGCATGAAAGACATTAAGTGTCAACAGTCACAGCTACATGCATAGTAACTAGACAGTAACTGTGACGCTACAACAGGCAACATTTGCACCATCGCATCTGTAGCACAGTATGTATGTAGTGAGGCTGCAACACAACAGCTGAAAGTTGCTTACATTAAAATCTTCCTTCCTTGTGCTGTATTACCGCTTTGTCAGAGTTCCAACCAATAGGAGAACACACACTCCTCGCCATGTTCTGTACTAACCACAAAAATTGCTGTTGTGTCCAGTTTAGCATCTGCAGTGAACAACGTCAAGGTCCCCACATCCATCCCCCTTTGTCTTCTCTTGCAGGCAGACAGATTTAACCCTGAATGCAGTCACCACAACTGCTGATGAACAAGCTATGTATCGGCCCATCCTGTCTGCTCGAACAATGTGGAATGGCATTGCTGTTCTGCCATTAGCCACCAAATGCCATTCTCATGTGTTGCTTCTCCCGCTTGTAGTATGCCAACAGTATAATTGAACTGCATGATGCAACATTACAGTACATCTTTGGTTGTGCCTTCTCTCCTGGCAACACCATTTTTGCAATGCAACGAACAGTGACATTATAGTCTCACTGCCTTGAGTGCAGTATTCCGCACTGCAGCTTTTTTTCTGTTGCATGATGCTTGTCCACCGGACTCATGCATGGTATCTGGTTCCGTTCCATACGTATAGGACTGAACAGTTGCACTTGCTGAACAGCGTATATAAAACTTGGTACAAAGGGTGGGGGGGGACATAACAGGTTAATGCTAAGAACCATTAATTTCTTTGTGGAATTCACCTATATTTCACACAATAATTGGCATGGAAAAATAAGTGCTATTTTTGTCTGGTGGTGCACAGTACTGTATACCTTCATTACATAACGTTAGCATTACAAATGTGATGCATAGGGTTTTTGGTATTATCCAGTCTTCCAGTACTGTGTAGCATTTGTGACTTTTTCTGTATACCGGTGGTCCAGCTTGTAACATCAAAGTGATTGTGAATAACCCAGGTGGTCAATTTGTACCTGCTACTGTACATACAACACCAAACATTAGTGGTACAGTTGGGACTACAATTGGTAACAGGGTACATCAGAACATCATATAGGAAATGATCCAGAACGTATTTAACTTTCATGTGCTTTTTGAGGAAAGCCATTGCATGTCTCACCATCACAACCCCCCTTCAAAAAAAATCATCCCCCCATCCCTCGGACATCCAATGCATTTTTTTGAGTGCAGACTACTGAAATGCTTTGTTTTAAACATGAAGTATATCTCCTGTATGGCAGAGAGCAAAAATGGTGACGCAAACATTGCAAGACATACAGGGAGAGACATGAATGATAACGTGCTGCTCAAAGTGCACTGCTGACCAAAATCCAAAAAAAGTGAAAAAAAAAAAAGGTAGGGAACTTTGTAAAAATATGAGATGGTTGTCATCCCTCCAAATTGATGAATATGTATTTCATCTCCATTGGCATGGATCTTGCTAAATGACCTTGCTGGCAGTACACAACAGCATGGGATACTCTAGAACTGGATACTGGGAGTGACTACTTTGCAGCCTGATGCATCTTTTTGCCATACACAGTGCTAGGCAGATCTTTTGGAAACACAAAAGCATGCTGAGTTAGCGCACCATGATGTAAACAGTGCTGTAAGATGGTGGAAGGTTATGACATGATGTTATACCATCTGCGATGTTGCTGATAAACATTTATTTGTGGTGAGATCAGGAAGCAATGAAAAACACAACTGTGCCCAACACCACAACTCCCCTCGCCTGCCACCAACACAGCCAGGATAAAAAAAAAGAATAATACAAAAAAAAAAATAAAAAATAAGGTAACAATGCTTAGTGGCTGTCAGCGAACACAATATAGTGTATGGTGGAATGTGGTTGTGTATGGAAATCCATACACCTCAAAAAGTTGTTCTGCTGCAGTAGTGATGTCCTCACTAATGCAGAATGACTTTTCATTCTGCGTTAGTGAGGACGTAGTAATACAAGGGGCTACAGCAGACACCCAGATTCGTCCCTTGCTGTGTGAGAGGGGTGCACAAGTGTACTGGGCAGAGGCAGTTGTGAATCAACGGCCTTGGCAGAACGGAGTGAAAATATGGAAAAGTGAGTCCTTTTTTGTCTTTCTTTGGACACCATACACTATAAAGAATAGTTTATGGTTACCCACACACTATAAGGCTATTCTTTCACCTCGTAGATACAATGCTGATTTGGAGACCTCTCGAGCTTCACTCTCGAGGTCATCAGTCGGCATTGTTTCCACTCAGTGGAAGAATAGCCTTGTAGTGTATGGGTAACCATACACTATCCTATATATCACAGAGGCTGACAGTAATGATGCCAAGTGGAGATTAAAACAAAGATTGTCATACATTGCATATGCAGGGAACTATATGTTACATATGTAGCACATGCTTCACAGTGCCATAAATGCTATGGAGAGATGGTCAGCGCTCGACAACTGAAAGCATCTATAACAATAGTCTGGTACAGCAGAAGCAGATAATGTGGTGCCTGCTGGCAAAGATTTATACGATCAGTATTGATGAAGGATTTACTTGATATGCAGTTTTTAAATGTCGAGTACTAACATGCATTGTTTTAAAAGTGAGGTATATTTTCCATATGCCACAGGGAACTACGAGTGCCACAAACATTACAAGGTGTACAAGGAGAGCCATGAAACAAAGTATTGACCAATGAGCAGTACTGCCCTCCACCCCCCCAAAAAAATAAAAAATTTAGAGCTCATACTAAAAAAATATGAGCTGGTAAGCATTCCTCCGAATTGATGGATATGTATTTTATCCCCATTGGCATGTACTGCAGTACAATCATGCAAAATTACATTGTTAACAGTAATGAATAGCAAGGGATAATCCAGGACAGGACATTGGGAGGGGCTGCTTTGCAGCGAGATACATTTCATAGACATACACAGTGCAAATACTATGGCGAGAGACCATAGGAATAAAAGCAGTAAAGTGTTTCTTCGTGCTTCTGTTTTTCCCTGCCATCATGATTATGAAAAACCCACACTGCAGAAATAATCTAAGCCCAATGTTGGTTACCAGGGATGTGGGTGCCTGGTATGACACGATCCACACTACATGCCACAGTGCATAATGGATAAAGTCAGGTCGGCGGACCAACAAACACAAAGACGGCATAGCAAAGAAAAATAATTATTATAAAAAGTAAATGTATGAAAAAGGTGGAAAAACAAGGGGGTGATTGGTTATGGCACCATGTACAGTGCAATCTACAATACGGGTACAATGAAGAAGCTTAACAATTCTCTTCAAAAGGATATTAAAGTATTTAAAAGTCTGACTGATCACACATTCTTCATTTCTTTAGGATTCAAGAAATTTGTACTTTGTGCCTGGCATGTGCTACAGCTTGCAAGCATCTCATATCTCCTTTTAAAGGCGTAAAACCAAGAGAAATCACACTGCTCTCTAATTTCCAAATAGAGGCATATCTGGGTCATCATCCTCCATACCTCTCCTGTTGACAGAACTAGCACCTCAACATTGTTCTCATCATTCTCCTCTGCATCCAAAATCACTGAGAAGATGTCCTCCTCTGTCAGCTCTCCTGTAGACGGCTCATCAGAGTCACAGTCCACAAATGCACTGAGTTGTGCTGGAAGCATTCCAGAAGGAGAGCATGACATCATCAGCTTCATTCATTGGTTTATCTGTGAGACCAGCTCTTTAAAAATTTTTTTTTTTTTTTATGGTTTCTGGTTTCACCTCTCCCCAGGCTGAGTGCAGTACATGTATGGTGTCTAGAATAGAGATGGATTTAGCTGTCTCAATAAAATCTTGAGAGTCTATGCCCAGGAAAATGTTATTCATGATTTTTTTTCCTGTAATGCTGTTTCAGGTTGTTGATCACATCCGATTTCATGCAGTTACAAGGCAGGAACACCAACTGGACATTCCACAGGGTGATCAGCTTCTGGGCTGGACAGTTGTCTACAAGCATAGCAATTTTACAAATCTGTTGCCTTAGTTTTTTGTCAATCACCCATAGTTAGTCATGGAAAATTTCAGCAGTCATCTACACATTGGCATTTGCAGTGTACTGCTCAGGTATGGCTTTTACATTTACTCCCTTGAAGCACCATGGTGTCTTGGACTTGCTAATGATAAGAAGCTTCATTTCTTCACAGCCAATACTGTTCGTGCTTACCACAACTGACACCCTGTCTTTCACTTTCTTGTGAGCAGCAGGGTTTTCTTTTTTAAAAGAGAGCGGATGCTATCAGGGGTAGCGTGGAAGAAAAGTGTTTTTTCATCTGCATTAAAAATGTGTCTGGGTGCAAATGAAGACAATATGATAAGCAACACATCTCTAATCCACTTTTCTGATGACTCAGCATCACTCCCAGCCTCTTCCCCATGGATTCTTTTGTAAATGATTGTTTCTCGCTTTCCAGCATGATAATTGGCCACATAGTAGGTTCAAACTCTATCCCCATGGTGACAGCTAAGCTTTTTGCCTTTTCCATTAAAATGTGTCCAAACAGGGGTATGCCACTATCTCTTGTGGCAGTTAACCACCTGAGGAGTGCATCCTCAATATGGCAGCCTTTCTGTCTCTTTTCTTTTGCAGTCTTTATTGTAGCCAGCACACAACTCAGTGAGGGTAGAGTATGTGTTATTGATGATCTGACCCACACAGGAAATGTCTGTACAAAAGTGTGCTGCCGGGTTCTTGTGGGAGACCCCATGTTGCACATCCCAGTCGAGAAGCTGGACTTTCTTCTCCAAGGTTAGAACACTTCACTTTAACTTTTCCATGCTGAAGTCTTGTCTTCTTTGTTACAGCACACTGCAAACCTCACTGTCAATCACTCAGCACACAAGCTCTTAGCAGCCCTCTTAACAGCAGTCAGCTATCAAGCAATTAAGGTAGCAAGGTCTGTTCCTTTTCATCCCCTCCATTCCTCCTCCCTTGCTATTTCCCATTTACCACATACCCAATGCAATACCCTCCCTATTTCTCCCCTCCTCCCTCCTCTCTCTCCCATACCACCCCCTCACCACCACTCTTTTTTCTCTTTTTCCACTAACCCACTCCTAACAAAGCTTCAGTGAGCCACCTATTAACTTGTACTGTATAATTAACTTGCAACACAATTCCTTGACAATGCCATTGGCTGCTATTATTGTAACCTTACTTGTCTTTTTTTGTGTGTAAGTTCCATTGTAATGATCATGTTATACAAATAAATATATAAATAAGCCACATTTAATTGCTCATTAAGGGACCATTAACCATGCTGTCAGCATGATCACTTCTGCATTTACATACAAATCAGGCTCTAATTATATGTCAGTAGTGGTGGATGAAGTTGCCAAACTCCACTCTACGAAACAAAATCCATGAATATCAGCAAATTCTCAGAGTTGGGGACAACAATTCATCTTGTTACTGGACAGGTGGATTGACCAAATTCACCTGGTGATTGGAATGGCCAATTCGCCTAGTGAATAGTAAGGCAAACAGTACTAAAGTGAGGGTATTACCCTCCCTAACCTCCTGCTGGAACCCTCCTTCCTTCTCCTCCCACCAGGAGTGCCCACAAAATGAATCTGCATATAAAGAAAACAGTCCCCAGGTGCAGAACATCTGCTCTGTTCAGTAATTTCAGTGCTAACTCCCATCTCATAATGGCGTTGATGAAGGAATTGTGATGTATTTGCTCCTAGTAAAACCTGATTGGTTGAAAATTCAACCAGTGAGGTTTTACTAGGAGCAGAGACATCACTGTTCATTTCTTTGCACTGTTATCAAATGGAGAAGTCAGACTCAGAGACTTAGCACAGGAAAGAGCAGATGCTCTTCTGCACAGCAGGGATAATTTAATTCTTGATATTCCTGGGAGCTGGTGTGGGGAGAAGGGTGCTGGGGACCAGAAGGGGGTAGGGTGGTGGTCTGGGACACCCAGACATAGGTATTTAAAGATCAAAAGGATAGTGTAGGACTTGGGGATGTATGTATTTTGTGCATGTATTGGAGGAAAGGAAGGGATTAACTAAAGCTGCCAGCCCATCAGCTGTACCAGCATGATGTGGGCACTGGGAGGGTTGTAAAATAATGAAATCTATATTATGTCATGCGGGGAGAGGCATATTTAACAGCACAATGGGTGAGGAGCGATGCTCTTAAATTACAAAAACCCGCCTGGGAAATTTGCTGATCTGCCTCCTAATTTGAGAATTGTTTTCACAAATGTGAATATTGCGGATTTCAGCAAGCTTTGCTGGTGGATTAAAAATTTGTAACATCTCTGCATATCAGCTGCCTGAATTTTGTGCACACAGCCAAGTTTCATTGTACACAAAACTTGAATGGTACACACATGGACTTGACTGTAATTTTAACAAACATAAATAATGACTGCTACTACATTACTACTACTCAACATAAAGGACAATACAAATTTGCAGAATATAAAACTGCATAAAAAGAACCACCCAGAGATCATTCTATATCCTCAATACAGTACAAATGTAAACACACTAATAAAATGTGCAGCCAATTTTAATATAATTCCACCTTAAGCACTCACGAAGCCTATAAGTTAACTAACGTGTTAAAAATGTAAATTTAGTCACAGAAACAGGAAGTTTGAGTTGCAACACTTTTTGTGGATTATTCCAGTTATTAGCAACTCAAATCTGGAAGGTTAAACAGCCAACCTTAGTAACAACATGAAACACATTTAACAAAATAAGAACATTCATAGAGTAAAAGAAAGTGGAATAGTAATGACTGGCTTATTAAACTGGAGTTGCTGGCCATATATATTTTTGGAAGGGGAAGAGATTAACTGGAAAAGTTATGCTCGATGGTTGCTTTGGCATGTGTTAGGCAGCTTTATGGAAGGAGTGTGGGCAGGACTGCAGTAATAGTATCTTTAGAACACTGATGGTCTGGCGGGATGTTGCACGGGAGGAGCATAAGCAGGACTACAGTATGATGAGTATTTAATCAAGAGACTTGTTGAAATCAGAAGTAGTGCATGGTACAATGTTACGGTTACTGCAGAAGCAATCACAGGGTTTTAAATAATTGATTAGCAGTTTTTTTTCTTGGGACAATACTAACTGTACAGAAAGCCTTTATATAGGTTTTCTAGAAGTATTATGTTTGTTAAACACAGTGAGGCAAGTGCTATGCATTTTCACAATGTTTTAGAACTTTCATGAGCAAAACGCTAATCAATTTTTAGAGTTAAATAAAACCCTGAATCAGGAGTACAAAAATGGGTTTATCATCAGAGGAAAGTATTGCAGTAAGGGGAAAAAGGCTGGTGAGTAACCGGGTAAGTGAGGGAGCAGTGTTCAAGGGGGGAATTGGTCGAAAGGACACAGCTCAGAGATAATATATAACTAGACTTGGCAGTTTATGATTTTTTTTGTTGAAAAACAATGTAAAAAATGTATTTTTATTTTTAAAACTTAACATCAAATAATTCCGATATGTATTCAACAAGGCACATCAATTTCATACAATTTCAGGTTTTATTTTGGTCATTTCCAATTAAAATGCATAATGCATAATGCATAACAGTAACTAGGACATACACACAAAGTGATAAAAACAGGTAACATGCAGACATTAACAGACATATTCATGCAACATTTTAAAAATTCTGTGCAGTTATTGAGAGGCTCTTATTGTGCAAGTTACCAGCAAGGCAGCAGCATATATGTGCAAGCATAAGATGCCCCCCCCCCTTACTTAGAGGCACAACATTCAGTATTAGTAAAAGCAAGAACATTTTTAGTAATGTCCTTATTATTGTATAAGTTGTTTAACCCTTAGGCTGCCAACAAAGTTAGAACGTATAGGAATTATGGACTGATATATCAGTCCATGGCCCTGCAAGGGTTAAGAGTCCCAGCCTCTCCCCCAACAGTCTTATTCTCCTTTTGCCTTGTACTTTCCTAAAGAGGCTGAATGACATCTCAACTGAGTTGATGTCACTGGCATGGCAAGTGCACACAAAGCAACACTGGACAATACGGGCAATGTTTGCATCTCACTTTCCAGTAGTCCAAGGGCGTAACTCTGGTGTCAGATGGGACATCATGTTTCATATATAGGTAGAAGTCCCATTCACATTCATCAGGTTTGCATTTGAAAATATTTTTTATGTTCGCATACTGGGACACATCTTTAGAAAGTTGTGACTTCATAAAGAGGTCAAAAAGTCTGCAATTTGTCAAATAGTGAGCCTGTGCTGTAAAGACCATCGAGTAGATTGTGGTTCATAGTGACTTTGAGTTTATTTTGAAATTTTTTTGTGAAGGCATGCATTGCTGCTGACAGAGATCATCTTTTGGAGCCCATTGATTTTAAATCAACATCTTTTAGAGAGACAGTATAGTGCAGTGGTTTAAGGCGCTGAGCTATAAATCTGGAGAGTTGGGTTTGAATCCCACAGCCTCCACTTTTATTTTTATTTATTGATTTATTTCAGTTTGGGATTAATACCTTTGAGTCAGGACTCGTTTACAAAGGTTGAATGTCATTGTTGAACAAACATTACAAATATAACAGTGTTTACAGGAAACAGTTACACAGGCATTCAAATACCAAGTAATACCATACATCCAATGATAGGTTGAAAAGGATAGGGACAAATAGGGTTCAGCCTTGTAGTTCACTAATCTGTAGGTAAGTCTAGGTGGAAAAAGAGGGGGTATGGGGTCAGCCTGGGATGGCATCGTCATCGAGGGAGTGGTTTGTCAGCCGAGTGGGCCTCGTTTGGATAGGGGGGGTATAGTAAATAAAAAAAAGGGGCGGGGAAGGGGGTTAGGGTGGCAGAAATCCTGCCCCATTAGTGCAGGCAAGCACTTGCTTACTGTGTGACCCTGAGCAAGTCACTTAACTTCCCTGTGCTCCCAGGTCGCACCTGTAAACAAGCTTTCAGTTTAGTGTGCCGATTCTGGTTAAACAACTGAAAAAAATAAATAATGAAGTTGCATCAGTGCCATTAGAGAACTTGAACCCCTTGCAGCATTCATGGGAATAGCTTCACAGCATAAAGCATGAACTAGATCATGGGGGAAGTCAGCTGCCTCTTCTTTTTTCTGCTGCATATGTCCCAGGCAGGCATCTGCAGAGGGTTGTGTGATCATTTCCTGACTGAGTTTCAGGTGGGTTAAAATGAAAAAAAAAATCAAACCGTTCTGTATGAAAAAAATATGGCTGTAGTTTTGATTTGAACAATCTAAACTCTGCAGAAGGATTTATTTTACATTCCATGTGCTGGTTGGCAGGACTTGCTTTTTACTCTGCATTTTCCTCTTGCACAGGTCCTGACTAAACAAGATGGAGGATTTTCCCTACCAATTTTATATCTGAAAATGTAGCTTGGAGAGAGTCTCCTTCACAAACATAGAAGTATTGAATTTTACAGGCAGAAAAAAGACTACTAGCGCAATGCTTTAAAAACTGTCTTTGTAAACAAGTGGCTGTAGCTTCTCTTTTCTCTCTGGGTTTCATCACCAGCAGTTCCACCTCTGAAAATAAGTCAGGGAATGTGTTAGCAGTAGAGGTAGAGGGGAGTCAGCATTATGGAATCTCCCACTTCTGATGTATTTGATACAACCTCAGGCACTGCTACAACCAATCACCACTAGTGATATATGATTTTAGACCCAGTGTTACTGTACCTATCAGTCACAATGAACCTGAGTCACATGAGAGACTTGACAGATTACATTGTTAGTAACAAGCTGAGAATGACAGATTGGTACTGACCCTCCTGTTCAGCTTGAATTGGTTTTCATCTCATCTCTTCATTTCTCTCTATGAGGACCCTGCATAAAAGATGTATACGAGTTTCATCTGCCGGAGCAAAACATCATGTATTTTATAAACCCATTCTAAATGGCGTGGCTTCCATTTATATATACAAAACAAAGAGATATTCCATTTATATCGTCATGATCCTCTGAAGAATGCATCATTGTGCCAAAATGCAAGTGAAACATGTGGGCACACACCATCTCATTCACAAACCTGTGGAGTTCATGCAATAATAAACTACGTGGGATTTGAATGATAGAACGTTTTATTTTTGTTAAACTGTTACCTGTCCAGTAAAAATGGATTGTATGTGGCGTACATGGTGTTTATGACTACACTCTTTAGCTCTTAAGACAAAAGAACTGCTGCCCATCAAGTTCTCGCCTCCTTGCGTTTAGTATTAATTTTATAGACTAGATCATTCTCTGTTCCCTACCTGATTTGCTCTATATTCTGTAGATTCTCAAGTTATTAACGTAACAACCTGTCAACCTAGCCTGCTTTAACTTATGTGTCTGTATATTTTTACTTATGTAATCCCTGTTATTGTAATTATGAAACCTCTGTAACCTGATGTACTCATGTCTTTCTAGGCATGGAACCTCCTTGTATCTGCTTATGTACTTGTAACCATTGTAAATGATGTTATGTCCATGTATTACTATGACGTGGAACCTCTGTAAGAGACCCTTCAGCTAAAAGGTACTTCCTAGAAATAAATAAATAATGAAATGTATGTATACATGCTATCATTTAAGTCAACACAAGGAGAAGATTGAAGGAGCATCTCAAAGAAACCCACTTTTTGAACTGCAATGGTAAACACCTGATTTATATCACAGTGCCTCCTCTCTATCAGTGTTGGTATTTGGACGTGCCAGTCATCAGGCTCACACAGTAACTAAGTATTCCAATTATATTAATGGTGCTCAATTTTCAAAGTGCTGTACTTCTCATACAGAGACACGTGCATCCTATCCCTCTGTAAAATGCGCACACGCAACAAGAAGTTTTCAACAGTAACTCCTGTATTCATAAGAGGATCACAAAAACTCATACAGTATTTGCTATCAAAATGATAAATAATATTAAAAAAAAATACATTGTAAGAATATCGATTTTTCACTAAGGGGTTAGCACTCGACAGGTTGTTTACATGCTGCTGAGAGATAATGCATGATCCAATGAAAGGATACACATTCCCTGTGACAAGAATCCAGGAGGCATTAAAAGGTTGCCTTTGCACCAAGGACTATACATTCAATCCCTGAAGGTGCATTATCTCCTTCAAAGCAAAGCCTATGTGTTTACCCCATTATAAAATATTTTTTGACTTGTAATAGTAATAAAGAAATGCACTATGCCTTTTTAGCAGATCAGGCAGCCACAGTAGATTGCAAGGCACAGTCAGCTACTTGCACATCTGTCAGGTACTTATTAGTAAACTAATAATGAGCTCACTGTGAGCTTCATAGTGATAGAGAAGGCAGCTAGTTTGCAGAGCAGTCAGCCAACTGGAAATCTTGATGATGCTTTTTAGGTAGTTAATTAGCTAATCTGTCTCAGTGAAAAAGCAGACAGATAGCTACAGTCACCTTGCTACTCTACTAGCATCAATAATACAAGCTTGCTGTTCTTTCTCAGACACTTTAAAGAGCCTCCTGTTTCATCTCTGTATCTCTTGGAAAACTTTAAAAGTAAAATATCTGTACCAAATGGTGTATGTATGTTACAAATTTTCTTTACTTATCATCCCCTTTTTCTTTGTTACTAAGCACAGCTGCTTGAAAAAAAAAATATCATAATAAAGAAAAAGCTACTTCAGCATAAAATTATAGGTCTCAGGATCATCATGTGCTACTCACGAATATCACAGCGCTTCCTTCAGTTGCTTGTATTCTTATTTCTGTAACAGTGCCTTATGCACTGAGCCTCTGTAAGGTGCTTCTTGCTGACTGTTCATGCCATCAACATTCAGAAGAAAAAAGTAGTTTAAAAAAATTATCCAACTATTATAATGTTATGGTTCTGGGTGGTGTGCCTAATATGGATCTAAGAGTGTTGCCTCTTGAATTCTTAGGATGACAGAACCAGTCACCTTCAGTTCACAGTCCTCTCATGCTAAAAACATGCAATGCAACACTCATCTCCATAAGAGGCCCTCTAACCAGACCCATAGCTGTGCAATACACAGCATGCTGTTGTGCACCAGTTAATTTTTTATCCACAGATACAATTGGGACTGCTTGGACAGTTTATTATTTACAGTAATTTACTATTTCTAAATCACAATCTACATCACTAATGTATTTCTATTATTTTTATTGTTCATCTCAAGATTTGAGGTACAGTATGATGCTATTTTTTAAGTCTGTGATGTGCCTCTAAAGCGGACTCAAAATGTTCTAATGTATACTATAGATGTATGTAGTTTTTTTCCAGCAGTAAATTGAACTATCATGTTAATATATACTGGTAATATCTGATTTTTAAAGTCAGTGCTTCCATTATCCACATTATCCAGAGAATTTTTTTTTCCTAAGAGGTATGTTTAAATGGACTGCTGCTACCGGTCTGTTTGCAGTTTTTTCTATCCAGATGTTACCAGTTCTAACAGATGAAATATGGGTATGAGCATGTCTTACTTCCATAAAAGACCCCTCTTTCTTGGTTCATGGGTCTAGGTGGCAGGCAGAGGGCATAGAAGTATATCCCCTAAATGCAAAAGGTTAGTTATATGTTTTTTTCTAACTGTTGTCAATATGAAGAAACTGCTAAATTATATTAATTCTAGCTGGAATGCAATTAGTTTGAGTATCTTGTTCTCCTCAAGCTAATTTTGTTCTTACTTATCATGCACAGTGATTTGATCCCTGGTGGGACTAATCTAAGGGACTTTAATTTTGTTTTGGCTGTACATTTGCATAGTTTGATGACTTGCTCATCTGTGTTTTATATAACTGAAAAATCCACAAATAAAAAGTAAAAAAAAAAAAAAAAGAAAGAAAAAAAAAGGAAAAAAAGCTTTGTGTTCTTCAGAGTTCATTGTGTTCCTTCAGCCTGGCTCCGCATGATGCTCTAAACCTCAGTTTACTGTATATTGCCAAGGCGATGATTATGATATCACAAGCAGAGGATTATATTATCATATGTAGACAATCACTAGGCATGGATAAGGTTCCAAATTCTTTCTATAAAAATTCACCAATATAAAGGGTAAGAATAGAAAGACATATGATATACAAGAAATACTACTAGACCTGTGTATAATTTTCAACTTTTTCCCCAAAGGCATCATTTTAAATGTGGTTTTGCATGAGGAAACTAGTAGTAATTGTTATTTAATGTACAGTACCAAGTGTTTCAGTTTTACTGACAATTGACTGCACAGTTTTAAAACAGATATACGTCACTTCCTATCAAAGCAGAACTGTGCACTACATTTCTTAAAACACAGTCTCACTGTACTGTAATTTACTGGATGTTAAACAGTTGTCATGTGGTATGACTGGGCCAATGCACTGGCTGGATTTCAGCTACGCTCTCTCAATTATTTTACCACTAAGCAATACTACACAACAGGGTGCCGTATATCCTGGCCCATGGGATATTGCTATGCCTCAGGTGCAATGTGAGGCAAGAGGCATAGCCCTGTAGTGTATCATTTTAAAGGAATAGTTCATACTGTATTGTCAGTAGGTGGTGCTGTTGTACTGGTGACTGAAGCTGAGCGTTAGGCTCAAGACCAGTGGATGAATCAGTAAAAAAACTGTTGGCAGGGACAACCTACAGACTGTGGCTATGTGGTGGGACACTGCCATGACTGAAAGTAGGTCTCTGTCTATCAGATTTTAGGATTTGATTTCCTTGTTGCATAGTAGAAAATAATCACTTTGTCAAGCAAGTGCCTGACATGCATAACTAGTGAGAGTTCATATTACCAAAGAGAGAGTTTAGGTAGGATTTTCAAAGCCCTTTAAGGGCTTAGCCACATGTTTCTGCTGCAGTTTCGTGACCCAACCCATGCTTCAAAGGTAGACTACTTCAAAGGTGACCTACCTTTTAGGTAACTCTGCCATGATTTGTGGCAAAAACAGGCAATGAATCAATGATTGCATATAAAAGGTGACAGCCTGTCCTGTGCTTGTCACAAGTTTTCCTAATATAGCCTTTTCTTCCTCCACCCTACTGCTGCCTTTTTCAGTAGTTCTAATTCCAGTGAATTTACCCCAGTTCAGGGCACTCAGGTACCAGGTCAGGTCAATTCACATTTATATTTCTCTGGTGGTGCTCTGTATTTCACGGACTATGATATTTTACCCTGCATTTGTTTAGTTACTGTATATAGCTGTTTATCCCCCATGTTCCCCACCCTCAGGATTTATCTGGAAAATGCTATGGTTCAATACACCCTTCCAGCCACATGATTTTAAACAAATGAATAAAAATCAGGCTGTGTTATCCACAGTTCTAAGTGACTCCTTCAATTTGGTATAGCGCATTTTGAATTGACAGCACTGCGGTTGCACTAAACAGAGTTTAATCAGTCAACATATTTAGGAAGTCAACATGGTTTAGTACTATAGTTTGAGCACTGACCCACAATCTGACCCAGGAGCCCCAGGTTTGAATTTCTATTCCTCTACAGCCAGTGACCTTTGGTTATGTTACCTTCAGCAAGCCACTGAACTCCATGTATGTCAGTCCTTTTAGCAGCAAAATCAGAAAGAAGCAAGATCTCACTGAAAACAAGATACAGCTTCTCAGTTGGGCTATGCTGGGTGTATACAGCGTTAAAGTGTATTTCTCATTTATGTACCCTGAAGAACTAAGAAATCACTTGGGGCATGCTTTAGACAATCTTTTCCCTTTCCTACTTTTGTTGTACCCTGAAAATACTTTCTTTTGTTCCTGTGAAAACAATACTTTCAAACCAGTAAGTGGCCATCTCATCTCTTCTAGTTAGAAATATGACTGCACAGCCCCCTCATATCAGAAGGGGGCACAGTCTCAGTTTCACTATGTGAGTCAGGGGTAGCAGCCACTTTATCAGCCCCAGCAGTGAATGGTGGATTTCAACCCCACCATGAAATACTGCCACTTATAGAAAAGTAATTCATGAGCTACCAATGCTGGGAGTCTGCTGTCTGAGTCAGAACTAATATACATGTCATGTTGTTAAAACAGATGGTGCCACTCCACAATGCTATGGAATTGTCTGCAGATAATCATTTTTATTTAAATGATGTCACTTGAGAGGACTGCTGGTCAAGGTAATTGATGATTTTGAGTACTGCTTCAGCCCACTTACTCCTGGAGTCCCCCTACACTTATCGTAGTACACTTTACAAGAAATTTAAAACAAACTTTAACACTCATGCTTTTAGATTTGGTTGCATTGGGTGACACTGTTTTTGTTACAATTATAAATTCAGAGTTTCAACTGTTTAAGCACTTAAAATTAAAAAAGGAAAAATATCCACACCCATTCTGTCAGTGCAGCAATAGCATTAACGCTCATGATACTGAGAACCTGTATATGGTAGCACACTCAGGACATTGTGGGCTGGCCAAGGGTAGGAGGATCACCTGTTCCAGTGCATACTCTTCTCCTTTGGAGAGGAAGGGCCGCATTCTCTGTAACTGCACTACCACTCGATGACCAGGATACTCTTGTAAATGAGACTCTTGTCTCAATGAGTCATATTGCTCTTTGAGTTTTTACTAAATAAATGAATAGTGTAGCAAGAGGGTGATGTAGAGAGGGGAACCCTGCCTGGCTCCAGTATGCAGACATGCATGTACTGTATGAGGGCAGCTACACCTTGGATCTCTAGCCAGCAGTGTCGCAAGGGATGGCAATAAAAATGGGAAACTCTTGATGTATAGAAGAATGATGCCAACATTCTTGGGCCTCACCACCTCTCTCCCATGCTGGACCCTACACTTAATGATTCTTAGAGAGACCATGGCTGTTGGTTCTCCTGAGGGAGACCACTATATAGGGTAAATGCCCTCCAAAGGGAGGAAAAGCCCCCAGCAGGCCTCACAAGACTATGTTATGTGATAGAAATGGGACACAGAGGGAGCTTGAGGGGTTACCTGACTGAGTAGGGTAGCAGCACTGAATGGGGAGATACACAAAATATTTTTAAAACAATCCATCTGAGATACCATGAACTGCCAGTACAGTAACTGTTGCATCAGCCTATTATGTACTCAATTGCCATGTACCTGTTTTGAAATTGTATGTATGTATTCACCATCTGTTATGTATGTATCTAAGTACTGTCTGTACATCCCTCTCCCCATTACCCCTAGGACATACCGTGAGACAAGCATTAAGTTGTTACATAGAAACATAGAATTTGATGACAGATAAGGACCGCTTGGCCCACCCAGTCTGCCCATTTTCCTACCTGATGGATAAGCTGCAGATTCTAGTTAATCAATAGCTTACTTCCTCCTACCCCCCACTAGAATTGCCTTATGCCTGTCCCATGCATTCTTGAATTCTCCCACTGTTCCTGACTCCACAACCTCCTCAGGAAGGCTGTTCCATGCATCTACAACTCTCTCTGTGAAAAAAATACTTTCTAACTATACCTCTGAGCCATCACCCCTCTATCTTCAAATTGTGCCCTCTTGTTCTTGCACATCTCTTCTTCTGAAAGATACTACCCTCTTGTACCTTGTTAATTCCCATGAGATACTTGAAAGTTTCTATCATGTCCCCCTTCTCCCTCCTTTCCTCAAGGGTATACATATTAAGCTGCTTTAGTCTCTCCTCGTATGTCTTCTGGTGCAGACCTTGCACCATTTCGGTTGCTCTCCTCTGAACAGCCTCCACTCTGTCTATGTCTTTTGCAGAGATGGGGTGTCCAGAATTGCACGCAGTACTCCAGATGGGGTCACACTAACTGTCTGTAGAGAGGGATAACAACTTCCTGTTTTCTACTGTTGATGCCTCTCCCTATGCATCCCAGTATCCCCCAGGCCCTCCTTACTGCCTTCTCACATTGCTTGCCCACCTTTAGGTCATCTGATATAATTACTCTTAGGTCTCTTTCAGTTTTTGTTGTTGTTATTAACTCACCCCCCATTGTGTACTCTTTCCCTGAGTTTTTGTTTCCCAGATGCATTACCTTGCACTTCTTTGCATTGAATCTGAGCTGCCACATATTTGACCATTCCTCCAACCTTGCCAAGTCCCTTTTCATTCTTTCCACCCCACCTTGTGTATCAACCCTGTTTACAGACCTTTGTGTCATCTGCAAAGAGACATACCTTTCCTTCCAGGTGCTCTCCAATGTCACTTATAAAGATATTAAAGAGGACCAGTCCCAGTACCGAACCCTGCGTTACCCCTCTAGTTACCCTCCTTTCTTCACTGTGGACTCTGTTTACTATTACCCTTTATGTCCTGTTGTCCAGCCAGTTTTTTATTCAGGCTACCACCTTGGGACCCACTCCAAGGCTGGCTAACTTGTATATTAATCTTTTGTGTGAGACTGTGTCAAATGCCTTATTAAAATCTAGGTAGACCATATCCACAGCCCCTCCCTGGTCTATTACTTTGGTCACCCAGTCAAAGAAATCTATTAGGTTCGCCTGACATGACCTTCTGGCTGTGAAACCATGCTGTCTTGGGTCCTGTGCCCCACTGGACTCTAGGTACTCAACAATTCTTTCCTTCAGAAGTGATTCCATCATTTTCCCTACCACTGAAATCAAACTAACTGGTCTGTAGTTTTCTGCCTCTGCCCTGCTCCCACTTTTATGAAGTGGAATCACATTTGCCCTCCTCCAGTCCTCAGGTACTACTCCATCCTCCCATGATTTGTTAAAGAGAGTAGTCAGTGGTGTTACTAGTTCTACCCTTAGTTCTTTTAGTATTTTTGGGTGAATCCCATCAGGCCCCATTGCTTTGTGCACCCTCAGTTTCAAGAGTTCTTTCAAAACCCTTTCTTCTGTGAATGGACTGGTATCAACCCCCCTATTCAGAGTTTCTCCCTTGTTTGGTTTAGGTACGTCCCTCTCCTCATCCTTTGTTAATACTGAGCAGAAATATTCATTCAGTATCCCTGCTTTTTCACCGTCACCCTCTGCCCACATTCCCTCCCCTTTATTAAGTCTCTGTATCCCTCCCTTGGTCTTTCTTCACTCCCTAATGTACCTATAAAAGGTTGTATCCCCCTTCTTAACAGAGTTGGCTATCTTTTCCTCAGTTTGTGCCTTTGCTATTCTGAGTGCCTTCCCTGCCTCCTTCTGCTTTAACTGATAAAGTTCTCATCCTGCTCCTTCTGTGTTTCCTTGTATTTCCTGAATGCTATCCTTTTCTCCTTAACCATCCCTGCCACCTCTTTTGAGAACCAAAGTGGTTTTTTCCTTCATTTTGTTTTATTGATTTGCTTCACACAAAGGCTTGTTGCCTCTGCGATGGCTGTTTTGATTATTCCCCATTGTTCCTCCACCCCTCCTTCTTGCCCATTTGCTAGTGCTTTTCTGAGGCACTCTCTCATTTTCCCAAAGTCAGCCTTCCTAAAGTCCAATACTCTTGTTTTTGTATGGCTTGACTCTATGGCTGTGTTTATTGCGAACCACACTGTTTGGTGGTCACTTGTTCCCAGATGGCTACCCACTTCTAAATCTGAGATCCTTTCTCCTTCCCCATTTGAGAGTACCAGGTCTAAGATTGCTCCCTCCTGAGTGGGTTCCAACACTAGCTGTCTGAGGCATGCCCCTGTAGGGCATCAAGAATTACCCTGCTCTTGGATGTGCCTGCAGCAAAGGTACTCCAGTTAACATCTGGCGTATTCAGGTCCCCCATCAACAATATCTCCCCTTTTTCTGACATTTTAAGTATGCCTTCTATCATTTCCTTGTCCATATCCTCCCTCTGAGATGGGGGTCTGTACACAACCCCCATGCGGATTGTGGTGCCATTTCCTGTCTCCAGGGTGACCCATAGTGACTCATCAACTTCCTGTTTACTCTTTAGTTCTGTTGCTTTAATCCCTTTCCTTATATAGAGAGCTACTCCTCCTCCTCTTTTACCCACCCTGACCCTCCTGTAGACTGTGTATCCTGGTATGTTGACATCCCGCTCATGGTTCTCTGTGTACCATGTTTCAGTGACTGCCACAATATCCAGGCATCCCTCTTCCATCAAGGCCACTAGTTCAGGGAGCTTGTTGCACAGACTGCAGGTATTGGTACTCATCACTTTCCATTTATTTTGTATGGCCTTACCCCTTTTAGCCCCATCCCTGTCCTTAACACCTTTTTCTGCATTTATCCCTGTCCTGCTCCCTACTGACTTCTCTATCTTGGTGTTTACCTCTCTAACTACTGCGCTTTGTAGGGGGAGGCTGGGATTTCCCTGCTTCTTTTCAGTGCCTCCCCCTTGGCTAGTTTAAATGCTTGCCAATGAAGCATTTAAACCTGTCACCTAGGATCCTGTTTCTCCCCCTGGACAGATGCAGACCGTCATGCCAGTATAAACCTGCATCCCTCCAGGTGGCTCCCCAGTCCCCAATGAAGCCAAAACCCTGAGCTCCACACCAGTTTTTTAACCATTCATTGAATCCAATGGTGCGGAATACCCTAGCATCATCCTTGCCATAGACAGACCGCACCTTCGAGAAGGTTACCATACATGCTACTTGTCTAAGGCCCTTCCCCAACTCCACAAACTCCTCTTGCACCACTCTGATCCCATGCACAGCCAGTTCATTGGTCCCTAGGTGGACAATGACATCCAGCTCCCTCCCTCATGCAGCTGCTCCCATGATCCTGAGGATTCACTTCCTGTCCCTCCAAGCTGTGGCACCAGGCAGCCATCTTACCTCCCTATCCCCTTCCTCCCCTGCTTCTACCCCCCTAATGATTGAGTCCTCCACCAGGAGTTGTTTCCTTCCCCTGTGGGGTCTCGTGCCACCCTCCTGTTGGTCTCCTTTGTGGAGGTTCCCAGCATCCTCCTTGGTCTCCACTACAGGTGCCTCCATAGAGGAACCACTCTTTGCCAGAACAGCATATGAATTGTGGAGAGGTACAACTGGAGGGATGCACCTCTGTTCCACCACCCTCTCACTCTCTGAGCCCACCTTGGTCCAACCGCTCCTCTTTCTTGGCAACCTCTGAGGTAATGGTGGTGGCCTCAGTGGTCGCTGGGTGGGGGAAGAGGTTTCTTGAATCCTAGCCAGGTCAGCCTGGAGATGGGCAACCTCCTCCCTCAGACCAGAGAGATGCCTGCAAACAGGACAGCATCGCAGCCTCCAGAATGTCTCCCGGAACATTGCTGCCCCACAGCCATTGCACTGCACCACTCCCATCTTGACTTATTTTGTGTCCCCTCTCCTGTTGCTTTGTATGCTTACTGTCTCCCCCCTCTATGTATTTTTTCACTTACTTTCCTACTGCCTATGTGCCCTTATAACTCTCACCCTTCCTGTTCTGGGACAGGAACTTCCTGTAGTCTTTAGTAGTCTCCTTCTTCCGTGCTTGGATTCAGACCTCCAGCAGCCAGCGGGGGGATAAAAAGTTACTTTTTTTAGGTTCCTTTAAGGTTGCTGAAACTAATGTGTCTCAGTGATCCTTCCCTTCCTACTGCCAAACAGGAAGTTCCTGTTGTCAGTCAAATTCAGTGGCTATAAAACTAGAACTGGCTTTGGGTGGGAAAGAGGGCAATTAGTAAAAAAAATCTGTAGTTCTAGACTACTGTCTTGCTCTGAAACCAAAGTTTCTTCTGTCAGAAACAGCAGGAATCTGTAACTGGAGACATCTGCTTTTGTACTGCTAAGCCACACCCACAATTAGATTCACACTCTGCTCTGACTATGTAAATTAGGTTGATACAGCTCCCTTCCTCAGAGAAACACTCAGTGACTTTCTTCTTTTTTTTTACTTAAATGAGACCCCCTTCTTCAAATAGAGTATCTGTTTGCTTAATCCAAACAGGTACTAACTCCTGTTGCAATAGAAGTGATTTATCAGTAAAAAAATTGTAGTTCTAGACTGCTGTCTTGCTTTGAAACCAAAGTTTCTTCTGTCAGAAACAGTAGGAATCTGTAACTGGAGACAGCTGTTCTTGTACTGCTAAGCTACTAAGCCACACCCACAATTAGATTCACCCTCTGCTCTATGTAAATTAGGCTGATACAGCTCCCTTCCTCAGAGAAACACTCAGTAACTTTCTTCTTTTTTTTACTTAAATGAGACCCCCTTCTTCAAATAGAAGATCTGTTTGCTTAATCCAAACAGGTACTAACTCCTGTTGCAATAGACGTGATTTATCAGTAAAAACTCTGTAGTTCTAGACTGCTGTCTTGCTCTGAAACCAAAGTTTCTTCTGTCAGAAACAGTCAGTGTATCTTTCCTGGTGAAACATTTCAATAAATAAATAAATAAAATACCAGATCTTTATAGTGATTTTAGTCCTTTTCAGAATGTTCACAATGTAAAGTCAGCAGACATTTATTTATTTGTTTATATGTGGATATGTTTTTATTTATTTGCTTATTTAAAAGTTGTTGGACAAACAGAGTGCACTGAGCTGTGTGTAGCTTTTTCCTGGTGCATCCTGGGAGGAAGGGAAACATAAGAGGAAAATGTATACAGTAACAGAGCACAGACATAAAGCATAAGCAATAACGAATAAGTGCAAATGGCTTAACAGCTGGTTAACAGTGTGCGCAGGAAGCACAGCAAATTGTATATACGTAGTAAAAAGGCAGAAAGTGTGAAAAAAGGCAACACAACTGGACATGTGATTAAGATGTAAGAAGTAAATAGCGTATGATGTGTGCAAGAGACATGTAGAGATACAGCACTCAAATGGTAAAGGAATTAAACACTAGGGAACTGCCTCACTGGAAGCAAACCAGAAATCACTAACAAAGGAGGTAAAACAGCTTAATCTGGTTAAATGTCAGTTGGCATCTATCTGTATCCCTCTTCCCCAGGGACGAGGCTGAAAATAGGCAGAACTATCCAGTCCTCCTTTTCCGGTCAACAAAAACTAAATAAATAAATTGAAATAAAATAAATTGGGTGAACAGAGGAATAATGAGTCAGTAATGTTAAGGATGCTGGAAGGTAGCAGTTGGGAAGTTACTGTAATAAGGAAAATGAGAAGGCAGTTTAGCGACATGAGCATATGTCAGATGTGAGTTCATTGGGGTAAAGAGGATACCTTCTAGCCCACAGAGCAATGAGAGTGCTGCTAGTGAAAGTAATAACAATACCGCAGATTAACAGAAAGTGCACGGACTCCACCAGTGACCCAGTGGCAGCACCTTGCACTGGTGTGTTGGTGACAGTGGCTCAGGAGTAGTTTTGAGAGAAGAGAGCCTGGAGATGGTTGGGATGGTGCTGCCATGAGACAGCACCGGATTCCACCAACACAATGATCCATATGAAGGGCTGGGGAGTCTGCTCCTCCACCGGCAATCTACTGTGTATGTGTAGCAGTGACTGCCAGCTGCCATGCAGAGGTTGTTGGCAGAAATACCAGAGTAAAAAACTGTTTACCAGGATGATGGAAGATGCCACTCTTGCCTTTGATCCATCTGAGCCGTATTTGGCATGCTGCAAAGATTTAAATGTGGTGTGCACTTTGATACTCTTTAAGGTGTATACCTGAACTGCACAACTGTCTGAGAAGTGTACATGAAGTTCAACAGCAGTGCACTTACAGTGCAACTGAAGTGAAACTGATGTGAATATTACAAAATGGTAATTCAATTCAATTTTATTTTTATACTGGAAAATATGTGAGCAAAAATACCCATTTTTACAAATGTCCAGTGGTACAGAAAATGGATGATACAGAGAAAAAAGGTAAAACATAATTTGGAAAATGTTATGGTATTTACAATAGGAACAGTGTACATGACAGGATCATCTAGATTAGAAAAAAATACAGAGCACACAACAATAGAGCCAATATACAGATGCATATAAACTCTAAGGTAACTCAAGAGTTGGTGGACATTCAGGGGGATTGCCTAATGGGGCAGACACAAGTAATGGATTGGAGGAGGTGATTCTTGAGGGAGGAGGTGAATGAGCCAATTGGACTACAGGCCTGAAGCTCAGGGGGCAGTTTACTGTAAAACTTAGGGCCCTTGTACATGATGGAGTTCTGCACATGCTTAGCATGGTAAAAAGGGGTGTTGAAGAAATGCAGGCATCCCCTCTTGTAGTGCACTTGGGAACTGATGAGGGAAAAGGGAGTTAACACTGATCGGCTGCAGGTTATGGTGAACTTTGTGTAGGAAAGAGAGCATTTTATGTTGGAATCTGCCTTCAAGGGTGAGCCAGTTGAGGGAGGCATAGAGGGTACAGTGATGGGTCATCCAGGGGAGGCTGGTCACGAAGAGTGTGATATTATTGCATGTAGTCCTGAGTTTGGAGAAAAGGGGGAGATGAGTTAAGGGGGAGCAGACAACAGAGCCATAATCAAGGAGGAGCAGGAGAAGGGAGCTGGTGAGGCATAGTCTGAAGACAGGGATAAGGAACTTTCTGGTTCGGTATAAGAGATCTAGTCTCATATGGGTTTTCTTGATGAGGTTGGTAATATGGATATTGTAGGTCAGGTGAGGGGTCTAAGTACAGTCCAAGATATTTGAATTCGTAGACTTGTTCTATCATGTTACCAAGATTGTCTGAGAGAGATCAGCCCATGACTGGGCTTTTTCTTGGGCCAGAGAAGATCATAAACTTGGTCTTCTTGGAGTTGAGACCCATGCCTTTGGCAGAGAACCAAGTGTGTAGCTTGCTGAAGTCAGCCTGCAAGTTACTGAACATTGTGTCCAGGTTAGTATTGCTGCAGAAGAGAGCTGCATCATCAGCATAAAAGACTAGTTGGGTGGTTTGGCAGATGGAAGGGAGATTATTGATGAACAGCAAGAACAGGAGCGGGCCCAGGATGGAGCCCTGTGGTACCCCATATTTAATTGGACATTCAGCAAAAAAATGACTGGTGATATTAATTTTCTGTGATCTGCCAGAGAGGTAGCTTCTGACCCATTTGATGACATTTTCAGATATGTGCAAGCCCTTGAGGGTGTCCAGGAGAAGGCCATGATCGACCAGGTCAAACGCCTTGGACAGGTCCACAAAGACAGAGCCTATGTATTGGCCCTTATCGCTTGCCTTGAGGATATCACTGATGAACCTGACCAGAGCAGTTTTGGTGCTATGTCCAGATCTGAAAACATGCTGGGCAACAGATAGCAAGTTATGATGGTCGAGGAAGTCAGTGAGCTGGGTATCAACAACTTTTTCAATGATTTTGGAGAGGGGAGCAAGGATGGAGATAGGTCGATAATTCCCTACTTCATTCCTTGACCCTGACTTGAACAATGGTTTGATGGTGGCAGTTTTCCAGGTGCTAGGGAAATAGCTGGAGCTGAGTGAGCAAGTTAGTATGTTGATGATGGGGACCACTAATGAACTAATGGCCAGTTTAAGGATTTTAAAGTCGATTCCGTCTGCCCCTTTGCTGGATTTAGGGTTGTTACTTCAGATGAGCTTTATAGTGTCCGAGGGTTTTAGGACCCTAAAATAGAATCTGGAGCTGGGCTCGGTCATAGTATTGGGGCGGGGTAGGGGGTGGATGAGGGGAATGGGAGAGGAGGGAGGATTTATATTTATTGAGGTCAGCCAAAGAATGAGTTGAGAATGTTTGCTACTTCTGAGGGGTCATTGGTCTGCCTGCCACCATGGATCAGAGTGATAGGTTTGGTATTCTTGTGTTTCCCAAGTAGTGAGTTGAGTGTAACCCAAAGTTGACGGGGGTTGGATGTTTCCCCAAGTTGTTTATTATAGAAAAAGTCAATTTTGGCTTTTCTAATGACTGATTTGCACTTGTTTCTGAGTGCTTTGTAGAGGAAGAACTGGGCAGGGTTTCTGTTCTTGGTGTAACGGGTCCAGGCCTTTTCTTTGGTACTCATCAATTTAATAATGTCGGATGATACCCATTCATTAACACATCCCCTAACCCTGATTTTTTTGAGAGGGGCGTATTTGTCATATACACTGTTGAGGATGGTAGAGAATCTGTCAAGCATAGAGTCGAGGTTACCTGGTGCAGCGGTGAATAACCAGTCGACTAGGCTGAAATGGTGTGCTATATTCTTGATGGAGTTATTTGTCCAGCATCTAGAGAAGATGAACTTGAGGGGGGGTTTACGGCACTGGGCTGACCAAAGACAGTAGGTGGTGCAGTGGTCACTGATGCAGTCTGGCAATACTCCAGAGTCAGTGATGCGGGAGAGGTTGGAGACAATGACCCAGTTAATTAGCGATTGAGTCCGCATCTTATAATTTGACCTTGTGGGTGCGGAGATAAGCTGGTGAAGGCCGAGGACGGCGATGCAGAATTTGTTGCATCTCTCTTGAGATGTAGGTCAGAGGTGTAGTAGATGCATGTCTAAAAATACTAATTAGGTACATCTTAATGAGGTGTAAACAGCAGTAGTAGTCAGTGTGTGCTGGCAGTATGAGGTTAGAGTAAAGAGCTCTGAATGAGACGGGTACATCTAATAGATGTGGGTTTCATTCCCACAACCACCACTTGCATACTGTATGAATCTGAGCAAGTCACTTAACCTCCCCAGTGTTCCCAGGACACCCCTGAAAACAGGCACTTGTGCCTAGTTGGCCCTACCCAGTTACCAAAGACAAAAATAAAAACAAATGTGCACCTAAGGTCCTGCACACACTGGGGAACTTAAAATGGTTTAAGTGCCTTAAAATGTTTTAAATCCCCCTAGCACTGTTTGCATCCAGACTACAAGCCCCTTAAAACATTTTAACAAAAACGTTTTTTAAACCCTGCTAGATACCTAGTCTTAAAAACATTTTTAAAAACATTTTAGAACTAGCATGGTTTTACTCACATGTCTGGCCAGGAGTAAAAACATTTAAAGCTGTAATGGTTTAACTAAAACAGTACAGCTGCAGTGTATACAGGCAAGCACAGTTCTGTGTGCTGAACTTAACACAAAATAGTTACAAGGAGAACCAGTTTAACACTAGCAGTGTGGACACACTAAATCGTTACCAAAAATGGTTATTGAGTAGTGTAAATGTACTGAAATGGTTTAGCTAAACTGGTTTTAAAAACGTTTTTCAAAAACAGTTCTGTAGTGTGTACAGGGCCTTAGAAGTGCTAATTAAGAACACCTCAGTGGGACGTACACCATGACCAGAGCTGTAGTTGAGGAGCACACATCAATATGACTAGTGTAGCTATAAAAAAATGACACTCTAGATACAGGGCAGTGATCTTGCAAACAAAAAAAACATTTACTTAACTAATTCTTAAGCTGAACTTTAACAAAGTCATAACACGGAGGGAAGTTCTCTTATCCTTACACCTTTAACACCCCCAGCATGACTACAGGAATCACAGGCAAAACTCCTAGAAATTCCTGCATCTAACAGCTAAATGAAGTGGTGTCTGCAGGAACAGCATTCAAAATATATGATTTTATATATTTGTCACTGAAAGCAGTGAACCTTACAAAAAGCATGGGAAAAGTACTATGATGTTCCAGGCCACTATCCTCACCCCCACTACATACACAGAAGAGACACATACATAATAAAACAAAATGCACTCCTGCCGGTCGGGTGGCACTGAGAGTTGAGGCACTGGACACCACACCTCACACCACACCAGCGACCCAGGTTCAGAAGCTGACTAGGGCGGCCGGGGATTGACAGGGGATAGGGTGGACTGAGCGTCCCTGGACTGCTCTCCTCCATCTGGGGTGGTCTGGGGAAAGCACACTGCACTGGAGTGGCCCCTAGTGATGACCAGGGGCAGAGCAGTTGCAGCGCCAAGGGGTGGAGTATGGCAAGATGTCTGCGTACGCACAGCATGTCATTGCACAGCCAGCTCCTGGGGACAAAAATGGAGGAAAAAGGTTGGGCGTGACCGAGTGGCTTGATGGCTGCGCTCCCGCTGACCCGGAGGACTGTTGTGGAATTACGCTGGGGATCCAGTCCAGCCTGGCCCAGAAAGGTAAGGGGAGACCCTCCAGCAGGTTGGGATGGCCGCTCCGGACCCCCACCATGCAAGTGAGCCTGCTGCTCTCCAGAGTGGCGGGGGTCGGCGGCTGGATGCCCCAACCGGTAGTGCTGCAGAGGCACATAAACAAGGAGGTGATAAAAAAAAAATGCACTCCATAGCAAGATCTTGCCTCTTTCTGCAGTATGAACAAACTGTTACTATAAACAAGGGATAGTATTACTCTGGAAAAGATTGGTTATTTTGCAAGTACTGCCTAGCTAAATATACCGTACAGAGCACCAACTGCTGCCTGAGATCAAACTGCCAGTGACCAGGAAGTACTGCAAAGGAGTTCAAAAATCAAAAGTACCCCATTTTTAAAAATAAACGTGGCTAAACCAAAAAAAACAGGTGTTCTGGAGATTGAATTTAACCCACCTTCAGGATCCAGAGTTCCTGCAGATGATTAAAAAAAAGATCCCACTTATCCTAGCAGACAACTCTCCTTCTGATACATCTGCGACCATCGAGTGGGATACACTCAAGACTGTACTGCGAGGGGAAATTATAAAATATACGACATATAAAAAAAGGAAAAGAGAACTTTTAGGGAAAGAATTAGAGGAAACTTTAAGTAAACTACAAAAACAACTTTATCATGGGGATTTATCAGTTAAACCTCAACTATTGGTCGTTAAACAAAAACTTCAGAGATTGGCAGATCAAAAAATAGAGCAGCAAATATATTATTTAAAGCTTACTTCATGAGAGGGAGGCCCTAGGGGAGCTAGAACTTTAGCTAGACGCCTGAGGGGTGTCAGACAACTGGTGATGGTTACAAAACTACAAGATCCAAAGACCAAGCATCTACTACTTCAGCATGGAGAGACTGGGCAGGCCATGGCAGATTTTTATAGTGCATTATATTCAGAAACAACTCATGCACCCACTTGCCAGATAACTGAATACCTCCGAACTACCCCACTGCCACGCCTCACCACCCAACAAACAGAGGACCTCCTTTGTCCCATAACAGGAGAAGAAATCAAAGCCACTCTTAAACTAACTAAATCCCAGAAAGCCCCGGGTCCAGATGGCTATCCAAATGAATACTATAAGAAATTCCAGAATTTACTCTTGCCTGTAATGCTCTCAGCCTTCCAAGACATATAGGAAGGGAAGCCTCCTCCCCCTTCTTGGAGATATGCTAAACTTGCAGTAATCCCCAAAACCTGGAAAGGATAGCACATTAGTGTCTTCCTACCACCCAATCTCAAAGTTAAATTGTGACTATAAAATATTTATGTTAATTTTAGCCTATAGGATAGACAGTTTGTTACCTCAGCTTATAGACTCTGATCAGGTGGGCTTTATTAGGAGACGTCAGGCACATGACACAGTACGCCGAGTACTACTGCTAACTGAATATGCTTTACAATGAAAAATACCCCTACTTCTTCTCGGCTTAGACGTGGAGAAGGCTTTTGATAGGGTGTCATAGCCTTTTTTGTGGGCCACATTAAGGCAATTTGCTTTCCCGGAGAAATTCATTTCTCAAATCCAAGTCATGTACTCCGCCCCAGTGGCCTACCTTAAGTTAGATGGATCCCTTTCCTCTCCTTTCCCTCTATTTAGAGGGACTAGACATGGTTGCCCTTTATCCCCATTACTTTCAGCTTTATACCTAGAACCCCTGGCTGCCAATATTAGAAAACAAGCTATTATAGAGGGAATTCCATTGGGGGGAGATCATATAAACTTACTCTTTTTACGGATGACATTTTGTTATCGTTGACCTCACCTGAAATATCTGTGCCAGCGGTTTGGGAACAATTGGAGCTTTTGGGAAAGTCTCAGGGTACCAGATAAACAATTCTAAAACTGAAATACTTAACTTCTCGTTCCTTCCCTCTAATAGCCTAAAAAATGCTTTCCCATTTCGATGGCACAGAATAGAAATAAGATGTCTGGGTAATAAAATACCCTAGAATATGATGCATTTGGAGTTGGTGAATTTTGAACCAATCTCCCAACAGATTATGGCAGATCTATCCAAGTGATCCCTATTATATCTTGAACTTCTCAACCGAGCAGAAACTATACAACAAAATATTCTACCATGACTGCTTTTTTACTTGCAAACCCTTCCAATCACTCCTTCTGAGGCTTACTTTAGATCATGGGACAAAATCATTTCTAGATTTATTTGGGGGGGTGGGATACCACGAGTGAAACTGAATCTATTACAGCACCCTCGGGCACAGGGAGGCTAAGCATACCAAATTTAAAGGACTATGCAATTGCCACACAAACTTGCATAGTCCTCTTGCATGCATCTACCTCCTGAGCGGCACATTGGAAAAATATAGAAGTGATTATTAATGGATTGGAACCCTTCTACCCCTACCTGGAGAGCATGATGGTGGCTGTGCTGAGCTGCTGTCTCTAAGCGTTTTCTGCTGCTCTGGAAGTTTTTTTTTTTTAGCATTTTATCCCCTTGTAGTAGCACAGTGTAACTGTGTTTTAGTTATGTTTGATTCTGTTGTGTCCGTGTTTATTTTACTTTCGCTCATTACACACCTGATTTCGGTCTGTCCCGGGGCAGTGGATAGACCGTGTAATGCCGTCTTAATTAGGCTTCTGGTTTTCAAAAACATTTTTAAGTTTATGCATTTACCTACGACAGTGGTGGTCCCATTTGATCTGAAGAGGACTGGCTTCTGGAGTTGGTGCCGAAGTTTTTAATGTTTGTGTTTTGGCACAGTGCAGTGGAGGAGTGCGGTCATAGAAGCGTTGTGGAACTGTTCACTTGAGGTCTCTGTGCCTTCCCGGATTCTTTTGCTTGTGAGTGTGTTGAACTGAATTGACGGGGCACTGATATGTGTTCAGTCCCCTTTCCATTGGAGAGTTGGAGAGTACTGCGGAGTAAGGACTGAGACAGTCCCAGGGAACTCCAGTCTGTGGCCGGAGGGCTTTACTTCGGGCACCTGTCCTCTTGCTGGTGGTGGGTCGGGAGGCTGCTGCTATTTGGTGGCGGGCCCCCTGGCACGTCTGACCTGCACCGTGACAGCTGGTAAGCTGGTCCGGTTGTGGTAAGGTCCGAGCTGAGGCAGGTGTTCCGGGGTGAGTCCCTGGTGCAGGCGTCAGATCCCCTGGCTCAAATCCACTTTTCTATCTACCCCTGGATGACTACACTAAAGTAAGGCCTCTGCTTTTACTAAAAACGTTTATGCTGCTTGTTGCCTAACCTGACTGGTGGTGGAGACGACCCGGTGGGGTTTTTTGAAGGGTATCATCTTATGTTTGATCTTTTGCGGTGGTGAGGGCCCACGAAGGATTGTGAACACTGGTTCTGTGTCCTTATCAAACTGTACCTGGATCTACTTACTGCAGCCTATTATTTTGCTTTGGTCACCTGCCTGTATTTACTCCACCAAGGTGGTGAGAATCCTTGGGAGGTTTGAATTTTGGTAGAGCGCCTCTGTAAATTTGTCTTAATTTTAAGCTGTGTCATTTCAGTTGCTGGACCCTAGGAGTGAGAGACCGTGGGTCTACATATATGGACATTTTGGCTGTGGAAGGTGGGAGCTCCACGGTCCTAAAAAAAATTATTATCCTAACTCATATGGACTGGATGCTGTTATTGCTTATTAATTTTTTATTTTTTAGTTGTTTATAAGTTGTTAGGTTTGTTACTGAGGTATTGATTTAGAGACAACTGCGATTAGTTAATTACTGTTTCTCTACTACAGGGAGATTAGAAATTAGTGTCATTGGTTCCATGTCAGTGGATCGTAATATATATTGCTATCCCACCCCCCAGTCATGCGCTATTCATCCTCCACTCTTCATGCCTTCCGCACTTTCTTTTCCATCCCATTGCTTTTCTCTGTTTACCAATGCTGTAGGGCCTTGGGAATTGTTCATAGGAGATTGTGGAGGGGCAGGGAGATATGAACAGCAGAGGACGGATGAGGGGGGTGCTCGCACCAGAGTGGTTAAGTCTAGAAGACGCCCTGGGGCAAAATGGAGTGCTGAATGTGGGACTTCCTGTTTGGTCTCCATACCCAAGGGGCACCACCTCTGTAAATGGTGGGCAGGTGGTTGGGGCATCCCAGGAGTTCTATCCAACCTGGGTGGTGTTATGCAATGCCAGGTCCGTTGTGAACAAGACTGCCATTGTAGCAGACTTGGTGGGTACAGCAGACCTGACTTGCATCACTGAAACCTGGCTGGATGCAATGCTGGCCCCATACTTGAGGCAGCAGTTCCAGCTGGGTATTCAATGATACACCGCCCAAGATTGGATCGCAGGGGTGGGGGGGTTGTGGTCTGTTTCAAGACTGAACTGGATCTCACTAGTGTCCCAATTGAGGAGACCAGATCATTCGAATGTGTCATAGTGGCAGGTGGGGGCTATAGGATGGCGCTCATCTATCATCCACCTGGTGATGAGAAGCTATTCCTTAAGGAAGTGGCAGACTTTGTCGTTGACCTGGTATTTGAGTCACCCAGGCTGATGGTGCTGGGTGACTTTAATGCCTAGATCGATGACGAACTCTCGCAATTTGGACAGCACTCCCTCCAATTGATGTGTTCATTGGGCCTCTCACAGGTGGTTACCTCTGCCACTCATAAACACGGCCATTCCCTTGACCTGGTCTTCCTCTTGGGGATGGAGGCCTCCGATGTGGGGCTGGAACCTGTCAGATGGTCTGACCATCACACTGTAAGATTCAATTTCCACACCCCTCTGCATAGGCCAACCCCTGTGGAGATGGTCAAGTAACGCCCTTTACGGGATGTGGCTCCTGATGGCCTAACTGCGCTACTGGATCTATCAGAATTTCCTGTGATGAGCTCCAATCCTGAAGTTTTTGTTCTGGCCTATAATAAGGCCATTGCCACTGCACTGGATTCTATTGCTCCCACCCGTGTGTGTCCTCTCTCCCTTCGCCCTTGGTCCCCATGGTTTGATGGGGACCTGAGGGAGATGCGGTGATTAGGACGCAGGTTGGAGAGGTGCTAGCAGAAATCCAGCTTAGATGCCGACCATCTTAGACTCCTAGAGCATTATCAACTCTATCAGTCAGCAATTACTCATAAGAAGGCAGTATTCCTGTCCGGAGAAATTGTTGATGCACAGAACTCCACTGTGCCATGTTGTATTTTTTCACCGTGAGACAGGCTGTGCAACACAGCCTGTCTACAGGTTCATCGAGCCTTTTCACAAATGCAGTGTGAGGAGCTTGCTCAGTTCTTTGCAGATAAGGTGGTTGACATCAGGGCCGAGACCCATGCGGCACTCTCTATGGGAGTCATGGTGGACCAACCTGCAGTTACAAGCCCCCCATTTTTCTGGAGGTCCTTTGAAAGGCCAGAAATTGAAGATGTTATGAGGATTGTCCAGGGTATATGCACCACATGCTGTAGTTTAGATCCGGGCTCCACGGCCCTGATTATGGGCTGTGGGGAAGTTATCATCCTGGTTCTAGCTAGGATAGTCTGGTGCTCCTTAGACTC
Organism: Neoceratodus forsteri; assembly: GCA_016271365.2. Lineage (NCBI taxonomy): Eukaryota > Metazoa > Chordata > Ceratodontiformes > Ceratodontidae > Neoceratodus > Neoceratodus forsteri. Next base: position 652,704,768 of record CM057459.1, read on the forward strand.
CGGTGAATATCTCTGCTCCCAGAAGGAAGCGGTGGTGACACCAGTGTTGAAGAAGGCTTCTCTGGACCCAGACTCCCTAGCCAACTACAGACCTATCTTGAACCTCCCCTTTGTGGGGAAGGTAATTGAGAAAGTGGTGGCTGCCCAGCTAGACAACCATTTGTCCATCCATAACATCTACGACCCTCTTCAATCAGGTTTTCGAAAGAGGCATATCACCGAGACTGCACTGGTTCGGGTGCTCAATGATCTCCTGATGGCGAGAGACCGGAAAAAAACAGTCCATTTTGGTCCGATTGGATTTGTCAGCAGCATTTGACACTGTAGACCATGGGGTGCTGCTTGAGCACCTGAGATGCATCTGTGGGCTGTCGGGTTTCGTTCACAGATGGTTTACCTCCTTCCTCACAGGTAGAACTCAGAGAGTGGTATTGGGGGTATTTTCCTCCGATCCTACCTCTCTGTTCTGTGGGGTGCCTCAGGGCTCTGTGCTGTACTCCATGTTGTTTGCAGTGTACATGCTTCCCCTCAGAGGCATTGTAAGATGATATGGGCTGGAGTTTCATTGCTATGCCGATGATACCCAGCTCTATCTGTCTTTTGCACCTGACCAGAATAAAGCACTCTCGGTGTTTAACAACTGTCTCGGCGAGATCCAGGGTTGGATGAGGTCCAGATGATTGAAGTTGAATTCTGGGAAGACAGAGGTGATGGTTGTGGATCCCGGTCGCCGGATTGAGGGGTGAGGAGCAAACCATCCCTCAGGTTTATTCTTGGGGGATGTTGAGCTCCCTATCTCCGAACGGGTGTGTGACCTAGGGGTGATCCTTAATGATCGGCTGACATTGCGTGTGCAGGTGTCGTCGGTTGTTAAGGTATCCTTTTACTATCTGAGGAACATCACTAGGATCAAGCACCTTGTTCTGTCTAGTGACCTGCCCACGCTGATCCACGCCTTTGTGACCTTGCATTTGGACTACTGTAACTCCCTTTACTTTGGGCTTCCTGGGGTTGATATCCGCCGCTTGCAGCTAGTGCAGAACTCAGTGGCCCAGTTGTTAATGGGGACTCCTCGTTCCTCCCACATTACACCGGTGCTGCGGGATCTGCACTGGCTGCCGTTTCAGTGGCGGATCACCTTTAAAGTCGGTTTACTGACATATAAAGCCCTACATGGTTTGGGCCCTGACTACCTGAAAGATCTTCTGGTTCCTTACCTTCCGGAGCACCCACTCCGCTCAGCCAATGAGGGGTTGCTAGAGATCTGAGGGTAGCTTTAAAATCTTCCGGCGACAGAGCTTTTTTGTTCGCGGCGCCGACCCTCTGGAATTCTCTACCCCATTGAATTAGAAAGTGCATGATGGTGGGGAGTTTCAAACGAGGATTAAAATCCTTTCTATGGAAAAAGGCATTCGGAGATGGTATCGACATGGACTGATGCTGTGTATTTTATTCTTGATTTTAATGTTTTTATGATGTTATTTTATTGTAATGTGCCTTGATTTTAGAAAGGTGCAATATAAATAAAGATTATTATTATTATTATATTGTATTACCTGTTAGGAAATCCACCAAGATGTATGCCTATGGTGAGCTTTTTAAAAATTATGGGAGAGTTTTTTATAACCTGGACGTACTTAACTAGATATATTTTATCAACACCTGAGAAATATTATTTAACAGCTATAGCATATGATCAAGACCTCTGCACACCTCAGTTAAGCAAATCATTAAGTGATTGGGAACACTACTCCCTCTGCTTTACTTTTCAACTAGTGGGACCTTTGGGCATTTATTCTTTTTCTTACTTACAGTCTGCATACAAATTACCCTCTAAATACTGTTCGACTTATTTATCACTTAAGACAAGGCTTGCTCCACTTGAAGATGCACTAACTAAAATAGAGGACTCTCCCTTGAGATTAGTATCACTTATTATCCACCATCTGAGAGGTGAAACTTCAGAACATATTATTAGTGCCCTATATAAAGTACTACAGCTATATAAAAAAAATAATTTGGATGCAGTCAGGTTGAGGTGGGTCAGGGACCTAGATTCTCCAACTGAGGTAGAGAGGTGGCAACAAGTGACCCTTCCTTACTCAAAAATTACCTTTACAACATACTGGATGGAGTTTGCGTGGAAGTCCAGAGTTAAATTTTTTAAGACCCCAGATATATCTGCTAAAATTCAGGGCCTGGAATGGGGCTCTTGCTGGAGAAAGTGTGGGTGCGTAAGAGCAAGTAGTACACACATATTTTGGTATTGTCCTCTGCTTGATGGATACTGGAAATAAATTATATCAAAACTATCAGAGATATTTGATATAATGGAATGGTGTACACCATCTTTTATCCTGACTGCTACCCCTCCGTCTGGAATTAAAACTAATTGGGTACAATACGGGGTGGTGACCCCTTCTAATTCTTATAGCTAAGAAGGTACTCACTAGGCTCTGGCTTACAGACAAGATCCCTACTAAAGAAACTTGGAAAAGCTTAACCTATGAGATGTATAATTTAGAATGTACCTCAGCTAGGCTGAACAATAGGAAGAAAAGTTTTGATAACAAATGGAGACTTTGGATTTCTTACCAACTGGAACATTGCCCTGGATTTGTTCCATGAGGGGGATATGGCTTCAGGATAACTTTCTTGGGTACCCTCTAACCTGAGCATTCATATTAGCTATTTTCATGCTGAAGATGGGGTCTTTAGATTTGATAGGGATAGAGCTCAGTAAATGGATTAATAGATATATGTATGGCTTCTGTTGGTCTCCGATAACAAATCTGAGTGTGACGGATGAAAAAGGAAATGTTTTATCTCTCAAGAATGATAAGTTCCTGTTACTAATGCCATCATTTATGCTATATATGAGATGTCTAAAAATGTTCCTCTGTCTCCATTTTATAATGTATGGCTATGATGTATGTGAGGATGTTTGTAAAATTAAAAATTTTAAATAAAAAAAAAAAAAAAAATCAGAAGTACCCATGGTGTCCCTACAGGTCCAAAGAGGAAAGCTTTTCACTCAGTAACACAAGGCAGAAGAAAATATGTGATTGACGTGTATACTACTAAAAGTTAATAAGGTGCAGTTGAGGTGCAGAGTAGTTGTGAGGTGTGTATGGTACAGTTCAGGTGAACAAACTGTGCACACCTCAGACAAGATGTGCACCTAAGATCAGTCAGGTGGGTCCTGCATTGTGGATTCCCACTGGGGCTAACAGAGGATGGGGCTGTGATGGCTGTCTTTTGAGGGTGGGGTATCCCCTCAGCATACTGTTCACACAGCGATGGCAATACCGCGAAGACCATTACAGTGACAAAATCTGCAGTTTACTGTAATGGTCTGTGGTAATGCTGACACTGCTGTCTGCCCCAATTTCGTCCCCTCCCCAAAACAACTATGACTCGGAGTTGATAATCTAAAATGTGGGGGGTGTGGGAGGCAGAGCTCCCCAAATGGGTGGTGGGAGGACTGAAGTCTGCTGCAAAGAACACCTTCTGCTTCTGACCTCATAATGCCAACTGTCAACATTGTGCCATTGCTGTAATGCTGATTGACAAATTTCATGTCGATGTGGCAACCCTCAGGCATGAGGGTTAGCTGGGTGGCAAGGGAGGAAAAAAGGCTAAATAAAGAAAGAAACTACAGGGCAAACTAGATCTTTCAAAAACTCACACAGGCGGTAGCAAATGAAACCAGATGTGTTGCAAGATCATCTGGCACTAGCAGCCACCAGAGTCCTGCTCTATCTTTTCGTTCAATATCCCTGTCTTCCACCTACCCTCCATTAAATAAGCCTTATGCCTTGTCCACATGTTTGAGATAAACAATTCAAATGATGAAGGCTACCCTTCTTTCTCTACTTCTAGCTCCCTTTCTCATGTTTTGCCTCATTTACTGCTGCTAGAAATTACAAAGGCATCCAAGTGGAAATAAATCACTTAACTTGATTTAGAGTAGAGCAGCCAAGCAATTGTTTATATAGGCTACTAAAGCTGTGTTTGAAGGCTTTAATAATACAGGCTTAAAGCTGTTCAGTCCCAATATGAACTCTGGTTCATCACTGCTGACCACTTTAAATCAGGCAGCCTAACATTTTAATCAAAATTCTAAAACAGGTGACAGGCACAATGCAGTAATTAAGTGCATTATTAGAGACAAGTAAGATAAGCACAATCCTGTTCGGTTGTCCACAGATCTATTATTTTTAGTATTAAAAGATTCTATGACAGTGGTCATTTTTATTGTATAGATGCCAGAATGATTGGGTAATACCACCTGTTAAAACTGTTTGTGATGGGCAATGCCGAAATTAATTGGCCACTGCATACTCTACAGGAAACTGTAGCCATAAAATCTCTGTACTCTATTTGTAATAGTACTGCATGGATTCTGCACACTATGCAACTCTTTACAGATTACATCTTTCGTAATTTTAATTTTGCTTTAGCAAATACATCATGCCTGTTTGCAGAAAGGCACAGTCAATTAGAGAAGGGGAGTTACTACAGCTGAAAAGCACATAGTTGTCCCTCTGAGTACATTTCAGTAACAAGAATTGCAAGTCTGTCTTCTTTTCACAAGCAACACCGTGAGGCAAACTCCTGTAATAAAAGTATTGATTGCACTTAAACATTGTTCACTTCCTTGGATCATCAAAGTCTTCACTTAGTAGGTGATCATTCTCAGAGAAAAAAAAAACATGTGGGGATTTCTACCCAAGAGAGTCCATGACATTCAACTACCCAAAAACTAGCAACTCCTGGGGCCTTATGTTAAAAATTGGGAAAGGCAAAGCAAAGCACAGTTTTGCACTGTGTTTGCCCATTGCCCACAACCTTGAGGAGGCTATATTCAGTTGGATAATGCAACAGTGCTATCTGACTGAGTATAGGGGCATGTCGGCACAGTGCACAGTCTAATATTGCTGTCCAACACAGATGCCTGCAGTGCAGGGAGCTCCACCCCTAGACCTGATAGCGCAGATAGTTCCCGGCGCAATATTCACACAGCAGCATGCAAATAAACCCATTGGGCATGCAGGGCACGTAGTGGCCATATGCATGCCCTTTATGGGCTCATTTGCATGGGAAGCAGTGGCACATCTGCACAGCTGTGACTGGCTCTGCCCCCTCTCCAGTTGCCCATCCACTTGAAATTAAAATATAACCCTGGTGGTCCATGGTCCCCCATCCTCCAATCATCATCCCATACCTTTTTTTAAAATATCCCTGATGTCTAATGTATCCTCTTACCTTCCAATCACTGTCCCACATTATTTACATAAGTTCTCTGATGATCAATGGTTCCCCCCATCTCCAACTGCCATCATGCACTTGTTTTAACATATCTCTTGTGCACAGTGTACCGCCCCACTCTCCAATCATTGTCCCATTACATGTATAGGATAATCCCAGTTCCTAGTGGTCCCCCTGGGTCCTGATCCTCACCCCTGTGACTATAATCTCAGTTCCAGGCATCCAGTGGTCCTCCTTACCCTCTGATCTGTTGTATGTGTCAGTGGTAGTAAAACCTTAGAGTGATGGATCACTCTTCAAGTGAGACGGACTTGAGTGCTGGCTCAGAAGCTGGAAGTTTATTTGGACCATTTAAACTAATTGGAGGGAGCTGAGGCACAAAAACAGATATTGTGCCTAGCCAAAACGACCCCTCTAGGGAAACCCAGGAGCAGATGAAATTGTTCCAGTCACATGAATACAGAGAAAGGGTATGATGTAGGACTGACATCAGCGAAACAACAAGGGGGAATATCTGCAAGAAAGTGCCAAATCAGACAGCAGGAAACATGTTGCAAGCTCCTGGAGGGGAGTCTGCCTCAATGCTGGGAGCCTAGGCAACAAGATCAGTGATCTCCAGGCTTTAGTGGCAGACACAAAGGTCAACCTGGTGGCCATAACTGAAACCTGGGCCATAGACAACAATGACTGGAACCTTGAAATTACAGTCTACATACTGTGCAGGAGGGACAGACAGGAGGGACAGGGTGGGGGGAGGTTGCCCTCTAGTGAAAGAAGGCATTGAAGCTGCTGAAGACGTAAGTGCCAAGACTGGCAAGGGGGCATAAAGTCACTTTGGGTTCACCTAACCACAGTAGCAGGAAGGAAACTGTGAGTGGGGGTGGTATACAGACCCCCAGGGCAAGGAGACAAGGATAGGCAATCAGCTGAGGAGATACAAAAGATGGAAGGCAAGTGAGACATAGTGCTGGTAGGGGACCTAAACCTACCAGATGTGGACTGGTGTGTTCCAGTAGCAAAGAGCTCGAGAAGTCAGGCTCTATTGGATGCAACCCAGGACTGCCTACTGTTCCAACTAGTGAAAGATCCAACCAGTGAGGATGCCATTCTGGATGTGATCCTCAAAAATTCAGAAGTAATTAGCTCAGTCAAGGTAGGAGAATCCTTGGCATACAGCGACCACAACACTGTCTGGTTTGAACTATCCACTGGGATTAAAAAACCTCCTCAAAGACAATGGTGCTACGCTTTTGGAGGCAGATTAAAGAAATTAATGAGGGAAAGGTTAATGAATATGAGGGACAAGTCAGAAGTGGAGAAAATATGGGGGAGGTATTAGGGAAGCAGTCCTAGAGACAGCTAGGCTCTGCATCCAGACAGTAACAAAGAAAAATAGGTATAAAAGGCCCATGTGGTTCTCCCCTTCAGAAAGGGAGTCAATCGGTGCCAAGAGGAAAGCATTTAAACTGTTCAGGCAGCAAAATCGGGACAGGGAATGGGAGGATTACATTCAGAAAAGCAGGGAGGCCAAGAGAATAGTGGGGAATATCAAGACAGCAAAGGAGCTGCAGATTGCATGTAGGATTAAATCAGGGGAAAAGAATTTCTTCCATTATATCAAAAAGAAGAGGAAGAAGGGGGTGGGAACTGTAAGGTTAAAGGTTAAGGATGAGGTGCTTAAGGACAACAGGCAAAAAGCTGAGGCCCTCAATGAATACTTTTGCTTGGTATTCACTAGAGAGGAACAGGGCCCGCTGCCAGACAGTGGTATCAGGGCCGTAGCTGGGGGGATCCAGAGAATGTGCATCCAGGAGCTCACTACTGAGGGGGTCAGGAAGGGCCTTTCAGACATCAGACCTAACAAGGCCCCAGGCCTTGATGGTTTGCACCCCAGGGTGCTGAAGGAGCTGGCAGAGGAGCTAGCAGCCCCTCTCGTGCACCTATTCAATAGGTCACTTAAGTCCGAGATTGTACTAAAGGACTGGAGGCTGGCTGATGTGGCACCACTCCATAGAAGAGTGGAGATAAGGAGGAGACAGGTAATTATAGGCCATTCTGCCTCACATCAATAGTGGGCAAGCTGCTGGAGACACTTATTAAACAAGATCTGGTAGAATACCTCAAAGAAAATCACCTCCAGAATGGTAAACAGCACGGGTTTGTGAAGGGCAGGTCATGTCAAACGAACCGTATTACTTTCTTCGATCACGTGTCCAGGGAATTGGATGGGGCCATGCAGTGGACCTGCTTTACTTTGACTTTAGTAAGGCATTTGACACAGTCCCACATATACGCCTCTTAAAAGAAGTTGGAGGACCTGAGAGCAGCAGAGCAGATAGTAAGGTGGGTGCAAAATTGGCTGGAAGACAGGAAACAAAGGGTAGTAGTAAATGGGGTGGGTTCTACTGAAAGGCATGTCACTAGTTGGGGGCCTCAGGGGTCAGTCCTGGAGCAGATCCTTTTCAACATATTCATCAGCAACATCAGCGAGAGTATAAAGGGTAACATCACCCTGTTTGCAGATGACACGAAACTTAGCGGTAGAGTGCACAACATGGAGGGAGTCAAGGAGCTTCAGGAGAATCTCAAAATATTAGACAGGTGGACATGCATATGGCAGTTGATAATCAATGCTAAGAAGTGCAAGGTGATGCACCTGGGTAGAGCCAATCCTTAGACACAATACATGTTAAAAAGGGTTAAACATAGCTCCTTGGCAGAGGAACGGGATCTGGGGGCCATCATTAGGGATGACCTCAAGCAGCAGAGTCAGTGTAATAAAGTTTACAGTAAGGCTAGTAGAGTAGTGGGATGTACTGGAAGGGGCATAGATAGCGGGGACAGGGAGGTGATACTGCCCCTCTGCCAGTCCTTAGTGAGGCCTCACCTGGAATACTGTGTTCAGTTCTGGAGGCCTGACCTTAGAAAGGATATTAATAGGTTAGAGGTGGTCCAGGGAAGGGCAACAAAGATAATACAAGGCCATCGGGGAGTCACCTATGAGGAGAAACTAGGGTCTTTGAACATGTACTCATTGGAAACTAGGAGGGATAGGGGGGATATGATCAAAACCTTCAAGTTACTTAGAGACACAAACAAAGTGCTGCACACTGTGCTCTTCAATAGGAACACCAGTTCTATAACACAAGGGCATGAGTGGAAATTAAAAGTTGGGAATTTCAGGAGGGTTATCAGAAAGTATTACTTCTTGGAGAGCGTGGTGGAGCCATGGACTAGACAGTCACCTGAGGTGGTGGCTGCAAAGTCAGTGTTGAGTTTCAGGTGAATGTGGGACAAGGCTTGGGTATAATCACACAGTTATGGAGAACTCTAGGCTGGACATCTCGAGGGACAGGACGCTGATGTGACAATAAGTCCTGGAAAACCATGTTTGGGCAGACTCAATGAATCACAGGTCCCCTTCTGCCACCAGTTTCTATGTTTCGTATGTAAAGTTATTGCAGGACCAAAAGTGTAACATAACATTTTATTGCCTATAAATAATATGTTTACTCTGGTGTTGACACATAGTGCAAATTTCATAGGAGAACAAAAAAATAACTCCCCGGCATCTATTGGCACCTTGCACAGACTGATCCATGTCCAGGTACACTATATCACAGTTCCTGTCATCTAACAGCCCTTCCCCCGCACCACAGGCACTGACCACCCACCCTGCCAACCCCCTCACCACTATTACAGGTGTTGCGGCTCAGATATGGTGAGTGGCACAGCCCTTCTCACACCTCCTATGCTGGGTGAGGGCATATGTCCTATGTATAGAACAGGGAGTGCATCCTCTGTGCTGTACAGAGAGTGTGCCACCAGTGTACAGTACTGGCCATACACTCCCCTGTACAGTACATAGAACGTACTCCCTGTACTAAACATAGGACATGTGCTCGCTGCCTGTTCACACAGTGGCTGGCCGAGGAGGTGTGAGGAGGGCTGTGACAGTCACCATATCTGAGCCGCAGCACCAGCGATGCAGGTAAGAGTGGGGTTGTCTGGGTGGGTGGTTGGTGCCTGCAGTGCAGGGGGCTGCTAGATAACAGGGGCTGTGGAATGGTGTACAGGGACAGGGATTTCTGGGTGGGAGGTGCCACTAGATGCCAGGGAAGTTATTTTTTTTGTTCTCCATGAAATCTGTACTATGCGTCAACACCAGAGTATAAATATTACTTATGGAGAATAAAATGTTACATTGGCTTGTCCAGTGGCACAGAGGGCTGAGGCACTTAGTGCCTGACCTCTCCCATGTTGGCAACCAGAATTTGGGAATGAGCTTGGGTTTCCAGGGGTCAGTGGGGGGGGGCTGGGAGTAGGATTGAGCAGCTGGCGAGCAGGAAGCTCTCCTCTCCTGGGTAGGGGAGGTTGGTCTTCCATATGCTTGGCTGCCACTGAGTGGAAGCTCAGTGGCAGTATCAGACAGATGGAGGACCAGGCGCTAGGCCAGGAGTGGGTGGGTGGGTGGGTGGGTAAAAGTGGGGCGCTAGTTCTGCGTGCATGCATGCATCCAGATGTATGTGACTATGTTTTCACGGCCCTGGGGAGCTAAGAGAGATAACTGGAGGAAAAAGAGATGGGCATGACAAGGAGGTATGATGCCCACTGACCACTCCCCCATCCCCGTGTCATCAGTGCAGCCTGGAGTGGGGAACTGGATTATGAGTATTGGTGGATGGTCAGACCTCCCTCTCCTGACCCTGCCATGGGGGGGGCAAACCATGGGTGCCCTGGCCACCAGTACCCCCTAGGGAGGCACAGGACAGTGAAAGGGGATGGTGGCAGCTGGAAGAAGGGAGCCCTCCCTTGTTCTAACCCCCAAGGAGAATAAACAGAAAATGGAAAAAAAAAATAATAAAATGTTACATTTCACCTCTGGTCCTGCAATCTCCTTACATAAGGTTTCAGTAGCGCTAGCACATACAACTGATTGGAGGGTGTGGGGACCACTGGACACCAGAGACAGAGATTATAGTTATGGGTTGGAGATTGGGGACCAGGGGGATCACTAGGCACCAGGGCTATCCTATACATGTAATAGGATGATGATTGGAGGGTGGGGCGTACACTAGGCACCATGGATATTTTAAAACAGGTATGGGACGGTGATCAGAGTCCAGGGGGACCATGGACCATGAGGGAAGTTCTGTAAGTAATACAGGACAGCAATTGGCAGGTGGGGGGGTCCACTAGACACCAGGGTATATGGGTTATTTTGTTAGTATTTATTTCTTCCATGACTATTTGTGGAGTACCATCAGTTATCTTGAGTGCTTTCCTATAGGGCCAGCGAATGGAGTGGGAAGCAACAGGGAATTTTTGCTGTCACCACTGCAGGGTATGAAGAATGGGTGGAAGGACCACTGTGCACCAAGACATATGGGTCTTCTTGTGGCACTGGGGTTTGGTGAGCATGGTGGGACCACTGGATGCCAGGGAATATGATTATCTATATAGTGCCTGAGATTGTGACCAGGGAGGGATCACTGGTTACCAGCGGGCAAGTGTGCTTCCATGCTACCAACTTGGTTGTTGGCTGCAATTGTTCTGACAGCCACAAGGTTTGCCTGGAGTGAATCAGAGTTTTGATTGGCAGTATTTGCCCTGTGCAAAGTGGCCTGTGCTAACTCCTTTGCACAAATGCGCTGAATATCACACTGCACCAATATTCCTGTCCCCAACCCCCCCTTTGCCCACTGCATCCATTATTTGGCTTTGCATGCACTAACTCTGTTAGCACACCTGAAAGCCCCTTTGAATATTGTGACCAGGAAAAAAACCCTGGGCAAACTGTGGGCAATCACTTTCCACACTGGGCAAACTTTTGAATCTTGGGCCCTAGGAGTGTCAAACAATGCCACAATATAATACAAAAAAAAAAAAAAAACAATCAGCCTTTCAAGTTGTATCAAATTACCAAAAGCTGCAGGAAATGTGATAAGTATAGTGAAATAATGAAATGTGAGGCAGCAATGCAAGAACACTGGAGGGGAACAAGTGTAGTTTTTGCCAATAACTAATAATGAAGGTCGCCTGTTATTTGGCAGTGGGAAGGAAGTGTTATACATATTTCATAAGGGTCATCTTGCAAAATCCTGACTGACTAATGACCTAGCAGGAGCACATTCTTTTACTGAGAAAAACAATTCATTCATGAAAAAAAAATGTATTGGGCTTGCCCCAGGAGAGTGTTCACAAAATAAATCAAAGTCTTTACTAATCTGTGCACACTATCATCAGTAAATAATTGGAACCCTTCATGTATGAAGAACCTCAAGGTGCTTTATAAAATGAAGAGTTAGATATTGCTAGTGCAATGACTGTACACAAACCAGTGGTGCAGCCTCTTATGCAGTTAGCAAAAACAACCCCCTCCACCCCCCCCACACAGTCACAGACAATTGTAGCAGAAGTGGATTCAGTGAGAGAGAGGATGCTTGAGAGTGCACTGAAGGAACTAACTACTCTTGAAAAGTGTAATAGAATCCTTATTCACCATGAGAAACAGAGGTTCCCTTTTTCACATTTTACAGGGTTGACATTTCATCCAACAAATAGCACTTTCTATGGGGCAGCAACCATACTAGATTGTTATCCATACTAGTGGTGCACCAGTGTCAACACTGACTAAACGCCTTGTACAATGCGTCAAAACTGGTCCCACAAATACCATTCTTGGATTGGATGAACCAGGTCACTTGCCATGTCTATATGTTCTCAGTGCTGTATCTTCTGTGCAACATTTATGGTACTAGGCAACTTCCTAAGTATAGCAACACACTCCAGGGTGATGTGTTCATTGGAAGATAAGGGCACAGCAGCCTCAGCACACATAATCTACTGTATATGTTTATATCTCCTACGCCTGTATCTCCCAATGTCCTCATATCCTGTCCTGTGCAATTGTCCACATTCCTTATATGGTTTGACTCATGTTCTTCTGGGCCAGAATATAGTGAGAGTAATACACCTAAATACAGAAACACAAAAACACAGAATCTGTCAGCAGATAAGGATCGCTTGGCCCACCCAATCCGCCCAGTTTCTCTCTGTTTATACTATCACTGCAGACCCCGCCTGATCACTGGCTACCCCCCTCCCACAACTTCCTACCAAGATTTCTTTGTGCCTATTCCATACACGCTTGAAGCCTACCACTGTTTTTGCTCCCACCATCTCCACTTGAAGACTGTAACAGATATCTCCCGCTCTTTCAGCAAAGATGTACTTCCTTACATCCCTCCTAAATTTCCCCTTTTCAACTTCATTGCATGGTTCCTTGTTCTTGTGTACCTTCTCTTATGAAAAATATCCCCCTCCTAGGTGTTATTTATCCACATGAGGTATTTATAGGTCTCTATCATGTCCTTCTCTCCATCCTCTCTTTTAAGGTGTACATATTGAGATCCATCAGTCTCTACTCATAGGGTTTATGATGCAACCCCTACACCATTTTGGTTGCCCTCCCCTGGACAGCCTCTACTTTGCCTACAGTATGTCCTCCTGAGATGTGGTCTCCAAACCTGGACACAGTATTCCATATGGGGTCTCATTAATGATCGATACAGTGGTAACACCACCTATCTCCTTCTGTTTGTGATACCCATCCCTATGCACCCCATCATCCTGCTGGCCTTGCCTACTGCCTTACCCCACTGCCATACCACCTTGAGGTCATTGGATACAATTACCTCAAGGGCCTTTTCTTGTTTATCGACCATCAATACCACTTCCCTCATTTGATATGCTGCATCTGGGTTTTCTGTGCCCTAGGAGCCTGATTTTGTACTTGTTTGCATTGAAACCCAACTGCCATATCCTTGACCACTCTTCAAGTTTTCTTAGGTCACTACTCATTTTCTCCACCTTCTCCGGAGTACCTACCCTATTGCACATTTTGGTGTCATTTGCAAAGAGTCGTCCTTTCCATTCCAGCTGTTCTGCAATGTCACTTATAAAGACATTGAAGAGGACGGTCCCAGTATTGAGCCCTAAGCCCACTGGTCACTATCCCCTAATTAGAGTGAATGCCATTTACCACCACCCTCTGTCACCTATGAACAGTATTCATTTAGAATTAAGCAAACCATGAATTTTAATAGGGTCCAGGTTGACCAAGTCAGCAGCAGAGTTGATACTTAACAGTTACAGATTAATCAGGTCAAAGATCAAGACTCTACAAAGTGCAGTAATTATTAATACCTAAGTACAGAATGCAGACTGAACAGGGAAAAGATAATAAGTACAACAAGCAAGCAATGAGACATGACAGAGTGTGGGTTAGACTGAGGTAACAGCCCAAACAGGGATAGAATGAGACCCAACACTGCAGGCTGAAGGCCTTACAGCCCCTTGAAGGGCAGTTATCTCAGCCTAACCCACACCCTGCAGCATCCTACTGTGCTTATAAGATGTGAAAACTGAGAAAAAATTAAATAAAAAAGTCAACTATTTTTAGTAAAAACATTTTTTTTATTAAAAGCAACTAGAAAAATATAATTCTTCCCTCCTTGTCAATCATCAATCATTTTACACATTCAACAGATGTAATGTATGTTTGTTATGGATTACTGGAATTCAAACTTCTGTAAAATTCCTCTGGCAGAATGTTCACCCACTCACATGTAACAGAAGGCCTTATATGGAGCCATGGTCTCTGTTTTATTTGTGGCAGAGTAGAAAGCAGATATTGCCCTGGCAAGCTTGTAAGGATAAGAGGGGGTTTCATGGTCACCAAAGAAACACCAGGATTTTAATCTATGAATAGTACTTCTTTATTTTAAATATGTTTATGTGTGTAAGGAAGTAATCATGAGAGGAAATAATTTTTAATTTTTTATTTATTCAGTTATTTATTGAAATTTAAGGGAGTTTTACTTTTTAGAGACTTACTGAAGGGTTTCAGCAAGAGTAAGGTGGCAGCCATGTTTGTAATGTCAACCAGGGATCAGTGAAATAGGTCATGAATTCCGTAAGTTGTTTGCCAAATTCCAAATTCCACTGGAATGCTTTCATACCCGAGTATTAGGCTGGGTTAACTGTATTGGTGCCAGGCAGTGTCAGCAAATCAGATGGCAAGATTTGTCTTGCCCATTTTATAACACAGCATTAAATTATTACATATTAACAAAATATAGCGTGGCATAAATACAGATGTGAAAAGTTGCCCTGGTATAGGGAAATGGTTATGGTGCTGATGGGGGGGCTAACAGAGGGTTAGCAAGCTGGGACAGAATTATGATATCTCTAAATATTCTATTTTAGAGTTTAATGCCAATGTCATTTGTTTATAACATTGTACAGTGGTAGCACACAGTCGAAACTGATCACATAATGTACAATCCAGAATGAAGAATTCTATATCACACTCTTTGTGGGGATAATGCCTCCTAGATATACACACCTCACCTTCTGAGATCTATCTATCTGGACCTCAGTGAAAGTTTACTGGCATGTGCCGCAGCTATCGTTAGACCACTGCCACCTATCCCCTGTTTATGCCACTGTATACTGTCCCATGCTTACCACTGTGTTTGCCACTGTGCACTGTACCATGTTGTTTTCTATATGCAATTATATTCTGCTATAGATCTGTCTATGTAATTATTACTGAGGTAGAACCTTTGTAAATGAGTCCTTGACTCAAAGGTACTTTCCGATAAGATTCAATAAATAAATAAAATAAAAATAAATAAAGAAACACAGTATGATGAAGAAAATGACGTAAATCTGTTACCGTACTGCACTCCCACATTTGACATCAACTCAAATGACTGTCATTTAACGTGGTCTCCATACATAAAGTACAATAAAGCGCAGTGTTTCAGTTCCTAAAACCTTAGGGTCGGAAAACTGTAACAATGCTGCACAACACTGGTGCACAAGTGACAGACTGTGGGTCTGCTGTCGACCTCTAGCAACTTTGCTGTAGGCCTCTGCCTGTCATATGCTGGTTCATTATCAGTTGGTTTTCATCTGTATCACCCTCCCCATGGGGCAGGGCTGAAAATGAAAACTATTTTCTAGCTTTCCTTTCCAGCCAAATTATGCTCAAAATGTACAATCAATGAGAAGTTTCAGTCAGCTTGTCTTGTTTTCTCAGAAGGTGAGGTGTATACCTAGGAGGCATTAGCCCCACAAAGAGTGTGATATAGAATCCGTCATTCTGTGATCAGTTTTAATTGTGTGCTACCATTGTACAATGTTATAAGCTCATGACATTGGCATTAAACTCTAAAGCAGAATATTTGGATGGTGAAGATGCATTTCTGTCAAACTATTTAGAAGTCAAAATTAGAAAAATCAAGCTGGGCCTCCTCCTTTCAAATATGGAACGTTCCAGTAGTATATGTCTAACCTGTTATGGTGAATTTCAGCTGATACTGTTGTGCGTTACCATAATAAGCACAGGAATTATGCACTAAATACTCTGGCTTATTGTTCACATACTTATCAGAAGTAAAGGGACCAATTCAAAATTTTCATGCCTACCGCACTGGAAAATAGGATTTATATAATAGGATTACTTGTGCATAATTAACACTTCTCTAAGAAATAAAGGCAGATATAATTTTACCCATGCACTTCCAAGGTCCAAATTCAAGCATAATACCAGTTTCCACATGAAAAACCAGTCACAAATCACTATACATAATATCCACAGAATTGCATGAAGAATGAATATGGCAAGTTTGGAAGGAGGTAGCAGAGAAACAGTGAAAACCCAAGAAACAGAGAGAGTGCAATGGGCCAGGATAATGGAAGGGCAAACAGGATAATGTCCACATGCCCGGAGCATGGGTGTGTGTGTGTGTGGGGGGGTGCTAGTCATCCCTCTTCATTTTTATAATTTTATTGTAAATAATAACATTTTTCATCCTGGTCTTGGTGTCAGTCAGTGATGCACTCCCCACTCTCTCATGGCACTAGCAAGAGATAATGCTGGATTTCATGTACAGGCATGTGTGACAATGCATGGCCTCTGCTCCCCAACTCCCTCAGTGATGCATCTCATGAGTCCATTCTGATCTGCCCATGACAGTGTAGGGATGTGTGCAGGTGCAGTGCAGGAGGCAGCACTGCGATGGAGGTGGCAAAAGGTGAAGAACCAACATGCAGAAAGAGAAGAGTAGTGCTGCCTAGGCTGTGGAGCTAGAGTGATGAGCTGACAGCCTGACGGAAGGGTGAAGTGTGGCCACAGGACAGCCATGAGTAAGGAAGGCAGTAGATGTAGATCAGCTTGCTGATAAAGACTTAGTACGCCTGTGTAAAAGTGCAAAACAGCAAGACTCACTATGCTGTGATGCGGTGCATAAGTCCTTCTGAGTTCAGACTCCACTCCGACCAGACTGTGTATTGGGCAGTGGGTTGTTAATTGAGTCCTGACATTTGTGGTGTCGGGCATTGGTTGTGACATGGTGCACTGCCTGACAGTCTGGCACATGTAGGGGAGCCAGGAACAGTGATTTTTGATGCACCTGGGCAAAGGGGCCCTGGCTGGCCAGATGGAGGAGTAGGGCCACAAACCACTCTGGGCCAGTGGCATTGCACTCACCCCATGAGGTAGTCAGTGACTCACTCTTATTATGAAATTATTTGTTTCTATGATGGTCAGCTTGGCCACTTCCCAAGACACAAATTGGAGGGGGTTGCTGACCAGGCTTACATCCCTGTTAGTTTTCAGTCAGTCAGGGCACCTATCCCATCTGTGCTAACCTAATTTAGTAGCATATACACATATCCTATATTAGCAGCAATTGCAAATTGGAAATTTTAGTAAATGTGATTCTTAGCCTTGATCTGGCCCTGAGAGTATACTTTAAAAATGAGGCAACAAAAATAAATTAAACATACAGTAGAAACACTTGAAACGGCGAACTCACATGCATGATTGCAACAAAGCCCTAAAAGCCATGCAAACTTTCTGCGCCTGAACTCAAAAAATATAATTCTGTTTAGCCTGGTTTAGAAGGCAGGCAGATACTGAATTTACTGTATCTGAATCTTCAGCACTGCCCACCTCTGTCTACCACTGAAAGAGAAAATATGGGGTTTACATCTCAGAAGTGGTTTATCTTTTAACATAAGTACTTTGCATCTGCAAGGTGCAATCATATTTAAAAACACATGATTTGTACAGAATTATGAATTCAATGCTGTCGCAAGGAAGTTGCTAAGTCAACACATAGCAATGTCAACACAGATGAAGAAAGACATGATTCATGATATTGCTCGTTGATGCTCATGCAACCAATGACCACAGTAAATCACTGAAAATGGTCAAGAATTAAGCAGCGGAAGGTTAGTCAAAACTGATCCGTAAGACAGACTTTTCCCAAATTACATCTGTTTCTAGGCTTCTGCAGCTCCATGACATGCTGTACAGTACTTAAAGGGATGAAGATTTTCATGGAGCTGCCTAATCCTAACTGTTTAATGCCTTTTGCCTAACAGGCAGTGATGAAGGCTGAGTAAAGAGAACCAATTTTGCTCTGTAGTAAATACAACTTTGTTGGCTCTACCTTCAGGTTAGGCAGCAGGTGGTACTCTAATTCTTTAACTTCACCTGTACTGAAAGGGAAGGAATTGCACTTTTGGTTATGTGGAGCTAGAGGCCCAATCCCTTACACCTACATGTGCAGCCTAATGCTTAGCCCTGTCCCTGCACACTCATTGACCCCCAACTGAATCCATGTAGTTCTGAGGATTTCTTTGTAGTATACTTTCTGTTTCTTCTTCAATTCTGTATTTACTCCTCTGGCTACTTGGAAGCCCCACATCTGACTTGTCCCCACAGTCCCGTCACTGGCCATTCTCTGGTACTTACTCTAATGGCCTTATTTGCACCTCTGTGGCTTGCCCCCACATGGCCAGATCCCCAGGTAGTGCAACTTCCCTGTTGGGTGAAGGATCTGGTCTAGGGGGTGGGTGCCTAGTCATTGGTGTAGGGTCTGCATGGGACCATTCTCCATCCTGCTGCTTCTGTGTTTCCCCTTTACCATTTTCCTCTGGGGGGCTGCTGGTATAGAGAAATACTATGTGCACAAGGGCAGTTGTGTGCAAGCACATATTAGCTTCCATGGTAGCCCTAACCCTGCGGCAGCCTAAGTATGTGCTTCTGTCAAGCCTCGGCAGGATAGCAATTTGGACAGAAAAAAGCAAGCATGCCAGAGCCATGTACAAATATTTATTAGAACAAAGTGCACAAGTGCATGTAAAAAATTCATACACCGTAGCCTGAAAATACCACTAACCTTGAGATGTGTATTCCACATCACATGATGTCTTCATCCAGGAGTGGCAACATGTCAACTTCCATGGAAGCACTGACCCTGTGGTAGGCTCCACATGTGCTTCTGCCCAGCCTCTGCTGGACAGCAGTCTGACAGCAAATCACAGAATCCTCCTCTCTCAGAATGAGGAGAGCTATCTAGTGGGATGCTGATCACTCCTTCCCCCAGTTGGCCTCTTGACCCTACCTGTCTCTCAACCAAAGGAGGATGTCACAACCTCTTGGACTGGATTAATTAATCCAGTCAACTGGTGTACTGCCTGGTGCACTGAGTGACCACTCACCTAGGTACTGCATCTGGAAAGTCAGGGATCCCAAAGCCCCTCCTAAAATTATTACACTGTGGAATCTCGCTTGCCTTGACTCCCCCTCCTTCCTCCATGAACTGTCACTAATAGACTGATTCACTGTCCTCTCCACTACCAATGTCATTACTGTTCTTAACCTCTTTCAAACCTGTTTAGCTCAGGTTCAAGGCAGGCTGCCCCCCTTACTAAGAGGAGGGTTAGAGGCATTGCCACTTGCTGGCTGTTCAGGGACAAAAGTTCCCTGTTCAAGGCCAGGGACCAACATTGGTGGGATTACAAAGGTTCCTCTAACCCTGCAGACTGGAATGCTTACAGATAACTCAGCAACCAGTGTAAGAGGGCCACCCACCTTACCAAAAGTTCTTTCTGCAGAGAACAGCTATTTCTGTCTCAGCTGGGAACCCTGGGAGTTTCTAGGGGCATATTAAGGACTTCCTAGGCTGCCCATCAAAGAGAACCAATAATGACTTCCTAATTCATGTGGTTCACTGCAACAGTCCTGTAGTAATTGCAAATGCATTCAATGCCCACTTTGCTGATCTTCAACCTCCCTAGTTACTATGCCTAAGGCACCCTCCTACCATCCCTCTAACATTAACCCCCCCTTTCTGTTAAAGATCATATCTCCTGGACAGGTCCTCAAATTACTGAAGTTCCTCCCAATTGGCAGCAGCACATGCCCAATGGAATCCTGTCCAGACAGGGATCACCTATCCTAGCATCACCCATCATACATATTTGTAACATATCCCTAGCCTCAGGGATAGTCCCTGACACCTGGACAATTGCTAAAATCCCTCTGGTTTTTCAAAAGTATGATCCTAAATTGGTAAATAATTATAGGCTAATTGCATTACTCCCAATCCTAAGCATAATGCTTGTAAAGGTTGTCATCTCTCAGTTGACTGAATTCTCCAATTGCCTTGCCCTAATCAACATGGATTTCACAAGGAACATAGCACCACCACCGTCACACTGATTTGCCTTATGAATGACATCAAGTCTTCCATTGATAATGGGTCCCTCACTGGGGCCATTTTCATTGACCCTCAGAAGCCTTCAGTTCAGTCAACCACTCCTTTCTCCACTCCAAGCCAATTTCAATTGGGCTCTCCCACCATGCTGCCTCCTGGTTCCAGAGCTATCTTACAGTTCAATGGAATGCCACCAAGGTGTGTTGTGCTTTTGCAACTGTTGTGATATTATGGTTTGTCTCTTTCTCTAGTTTTCTACCCATGGTGGGGGTCCCAGGAGAATAGTATTAAGGCTAAAGGAGTAGTTATAAAGAGTCATACCAGAGGCAGAGCACTGGAGAAGGAGGAGGGGAGGGAGGTGGAGCATGAAAATACACTAGGCAGAGAGCTGATGGATTATGGGGTTTAAGTAGTCAGGAAGCAGGAAGAGTCTATAGGCCCCCATTGAACTGCAGGGTAAACCTTTTAATTCAATGAAAATATGCCAGTGAGTGTTGTGCTTGTGTAATTGTTGTTATACTTTAGAGTGTCTCTTTCTCTGGTTTTCCATCCTTGGTAGAAGTGCCAGAAGAATAGTCTTGAGGCTAAAGGAAAAGTTATAGCTAAATAGCCAAAAGTACAAAGTGAGATGCAACAGAACCCACATTCTCCAACTGACAGAACAAGTCCCAATAACACAGAAGACAGGAAAAAAAAACATGTGGAGGAAACCTCTAGGGAACCAAGGTTACTGGGTTAGCCTTTCCTCCAGATTTTGGATTATGAGGCCAGCTGTTGAGAAGTTTGGCAGAGCTCTGAATCTGGTTCTCTGAAATAAGTCTCAAAGCAGCATGACATCTACTGGCCTGTGACTTTAATTATGTGAGCTGTAATGTTTCTTCAGGACACTGAAGTAGCTGTTCTTGTTCCAAACAAATGGCCAGAAAAAGAAGGGTGTTCTCACCTGGAGGACGAACCAGGATTTAGTCATGATGTAGGAGGACTCTGTGTACAGAAGAGAATGAACAGAGTTAGACTATTTCTCTCAGGATTGCAACAAACTGAATCTTTGAACAGGACACCACATTGAGTCTGTAGCAAAATATGAAACATGGACTCCTCTGTTGATTCTATCAGTTTTGGATAGTGGTAGAGTAAAAACAAAATGATCTGTAGATGTTTTCTGTAAGCAGGTATTAGTAAGATGGCTGGATAGATCAAAAACTGAGGATGATGATCATATAAATTCTTCAGGTCACAAAAATCCAAAAAAGGCCAGGGTCATAGCAGCTTGTTGATTAAGTTTAGCAATGGGTCTGAGGAAGACATTACTTAGGAGAAGCATCAGGTGGGACTATAGCTTGTAGTCTATCAGTTTTCTTAAGGAAAAGTCTGGAGGAGTCTCTTATTTATACTGTGCAGGAAGATTGCTGGATTTAAGAGATATGATACTGGTACATTAGGATGGTAGAACACCTAAGTGAACTGGATACCAGAAACATATTGTTTGATTGTTGTGGCTGATAAATGAAATGTTTGAAAACAGTATGATGCAAATTCCAAAATGTGACAGACGGAACAGTGGAAGGGGTTCATGTTTTGTAACATGCAAAAGGTAATACATTTTTTCCAGGCTGTTTTATATGTGACTTATGTAGATAAAGCTAAGAAGTTCCATATAGTAAGTGAATCATCATTGAGAAGGCGAATTATGTCATGCGCAGCTCCCAAAATGCTGGTGGAAGGAAGAGTCATCTCCCAATCAGCTTGTGAGAAGACAGCTCTGAATTGTTAAAACTGGCATCATGAAAGGCAATCAGCTGTGAAATTAGAAGAACAGAATATACACACAATGAATAGTAAAATGGTACAATAGGGAGGTCCATGTTAATCATGTTAGGAAGTTCATTATGGAATGAGAGCAAAAATGCCCTTTATTTATAATAGCTACAGCTGCATGGTTGTTTATGTATATAGTTCTGACTTGATTGTTGCATGTGTGTCTCCAGGTGAGAATAATTTCAGTGATAGGGTAGATTTCAAAGATGAAGCTGGGAGGAACTGGGAAGGTAGTCAATTTTTGGAGACCAGGCACAGGCAAACCAAAAAGTACCATGGACAGCAGCAAAATCAAATGAAGGAGTTGTGTCTGTAAAGACTGAGAGAAGATTTGAGGGGATGGATCCTTATAAAACATGGATAGTCCATTCCCTGCTGATAGAAAATGGGAGCACATAGCCAGGTATGAACAGGCAGCAGCAGTGATGGTATGTAATGGTCCAAAGGTATAACTGAATGAGGTAGAGTGAGTAGGTAAGATGTGAAACTCCATTCCTGTAGAATGATTCTCACAGCAAGTGAACAGCCCAACAGAGAAAGGAGTTCTCATTTTGTACAGGATCATTTTGTAGAATACAGTGAAACCAGATTTGAAATTCTGTTTAATTTCTCCTGAGAAAGCTGGGCTTACATTTTTAGGGTATCTAATGTGATACCTAGGAACTGGTGTATGATCTGGTCCTTCTGTTTTGCCATCTGCAAAAGGAATGTGAAATGTGGAGAACAAGTGCCGTAGGCACGCACATGATACTTGAGGTTGGAGGAGACTACAGGGTGTTGATGAGAAGGATATCATGCAAAAGGTGCAAAATGGACATCGAAAGACATTCAGTAGAATTCAGCACAAAGAACTAGAGAGGATATCAAAGAGACTTGGACTACTTTTACATTCAAACATTAGGCATACAGCAAAGTACTGTAGTACTGGTTTCTCCAAGAAATTCCATAAATGTGCCACAGGGAAGGATGAATAGGCAGCAATTTGAAGATGTCTGCAGTATCTGTTTTAGTTAACAAAGCACTGTGTCCAGCATGTTTAATGAATGTAATGGCATCATCAATTCACGCATAGGAAAGTGAATAATCTTCAGACAGAATGAGGTAATTAATGCTCGGATCTGTTGTGGAATGAGGTGCTGACAGGCCAATTATCAAATGTTTCTTTCCTGAATACTTTCAGATGACTATACCTATAGGAGTTATTCAGAAAGATGGAAAAGGGGAAACTGCAAAGAGACCAATGATAAACCCTTTACACAATTATTTTGTCAGTAAGGTATTCACAGTGTGTGGTTCAGCTGTAGCAGATATGAAATTGGGGCACTGGACAGATGTGGTAGGAACTGTATTAAGACCTCCATGAAATCCATTGGAAAGGCCCAAAGTAAGGAACTGCACAACAGACTGAGATGGGTTGATAAACGCTGCAGCAAATGAGAAATGTTTACTGGTGTGGAGGGATGGGAAGATTGTCATTTATAACCTGGAACAGGGGCGGAATTTGATTTTCAGTGACAAACCAGTTTTGTGTGTGCTTCCCCATAGTGACTACAAACATCTAGAAGAGTACAAGATGGTGCAAAGCAGGTGGTTTCATTGAAATTATTATAGACCACTCTCCCAGCAGAAAAGATTATTTGACATTTCCATTAATCCATGAGATTTTTTGGAGCACAGAAGAAGCGCTGTGAAGTGGATGGACACGTTGAAGTGGAAGTAGCAGGTGGTCAAGTATCATTGGCAGTTAAAGGACACAAGGTAGCCAAATGTGAGAAGGAGACACAGATTACACATTTTAACACTCATTGTCCAGCAAAATGTCTGCAAAACAACTCATTGTTGAGAGATGCCCAAGAAATGCATACATTGAACTTCAATAGGTGAGCAGCCACCTTAGTCAAAAAGGAATTGTGATAATCATAGAACCCACCATATTCAATTGCTAGATCAACAAGAGAAAAGTAGGAGTCCATGTCTTCATGCTTGGATGGAAATGCCTTACAAATAACTTCACGGTAAATAAAAAAGGCAGCAATGAATTCTATAACTGTTAATTTCTTTAATAGATGTGGATATTTAGCCTTTAATACCATGGATACATCACTGCAAAAAACAATCATGTTTTCTAAAGTTTCATGCAATGATATAAGAAGGGCTATGAAACAGATGTCTTTCCCTTCGATAATGTCCTTCCTGATATGATCTGGAACCAGATGGGTAGGACAAGCAGTAGTCAGTTACTGAATCTGAGAAGTGCTGTAGGAGTAGTACCTGAGATGGATGTAGCTGGTATGGAGATATGAGAGCTCATAGATGGACCTTATGATGGAGTTATGGTGGGAAATGAAGGTGCCAATGGTGCAGTAATGACCAGTAGTGAAACTGAAGGAGCTACTGGAGCATGTGGGGGAGCAGGAGAAGGTTTCATTTCTTGATATCTGGATGGTCTACATTCTAAGGCAGCTACTCTGGTATCTAGGTTTAAAACTGAGGAGCGGATTTGAAGCAGCAAGTCATGCAGTTCCAAACATTGGGAGGAAGCAGGAGGTTGGATCAGGAGTCTGAGATGCAACAGAAGTGGTGGCAGGACAAGGATTAGCAGACATAGCAGCTACATAAATGTTAAACAGCTCCTGATTTTTGTCAATAGCAGAAAAGGGGACTTTGAAACTGTGAAGGGTGACCTCAAGTTTGGGAAAAGTCCATGCTTCAACATTCTGCAGGGATTTGCATGTGAGCTTCCTGCAGATACTTTGAGGAGTATAAGAATCTTTTAGATCTGATGGATCAGGGACTCCATCTTTAGGCAGAGAAATGGCACCTAGGAAATAAAAGACAACAAACAAAGGAACTGGAAGACTTGCAGTGAAAGCCTGTCACAAGAAGATAACCACTAAGGCAGATGACCCCTGGTATCCTGAGCAATGCTCACATGTGGGACCCCATTCCAAGTACAGGTTGAGGCTAGGCACAAGGCTGCACGGTTGTGCTTCTCAAGGCCATTGCTCAAATGTTATGTCACTTATCCAGAAGCCCTGTGACTGACATCTGCAAAATTGCTCCTGAATGAAAAGTGAAGGGCTCCAAACCAGCACCCACTCAAGCGTGTCATAGGAGTTCTGGGGGAAGAGCGATGTTGTTGACACACTGGAACAAGTAATTAAGGCTTAGATGGCTACAGAACAAGACACATCTGATTAGACAAAAAGGATAGCAGAAAATAAAACACATATGAATAGAAGAAGGTGCCAAGAACCCTGAAGAAACCAATGCCTACAACAAGAAGAACCAGGGACTAAACAGGAGAATGCAGGCAGAAAATACAAGCACAACTTACAAAATCCAAAAAAGGCAACAAGGAACAGACAAGAACAGCTGCCAGAGCAGCTGAGCAGGAAGGCAGGCAACACAAGAGCAGAATCACACAAAGGGGAAGCAGAACGGAGGCAACACAGAACAGGGGAACACAGGGCAAGCCAGAACATCAGGAGGCAGAGTGGCTGAATGACTGGTACAGAGAAAGAGCCATGGCCAAGCTGCAGAGGAGAGGAGGGGGGAAGCAAGTGCAGAGGACAGAAGGAGCAGCAGAGCCTTAGAAAAATAAGAATGGCATGGGGGGAAGCAGAGAGAGAGGGAAGGACGCCATGACGGAGCCACTGAAAAGAAAGGGGAGGTAACAAAGGGCAGAAAACAGAAGGAGCAGCAGAGCCCCAGAACAAACAAGAATGAAGCTGGGGGGGTGAACTGCAAGCACAGAGGAGGAACAAAGAATGGCAGAAAGAAGCAGGCAGACAAACAAAAGAATGGAACAAGCAGCAGGAGATGAAGAATAAAGGAGCTGCAAGAGCCAAGCGGCACATAGACGGTAGGTATGTGAAAATACCCTAGGCAGGGAGCTTATGGATTGTGGGCATTTAAGTAGTCAGGAAGGGGGGAGGAGCTGGCATGGTGGCACTGAGGGTTGAGGCACTGGATGCCACACACCTACTTTTCCCTCAGCGACCGGGTTAGAGAACTGACTACAGACGCCGAGGGCTTCAGCAGAGAGGAAGGATCGAGTGTCCCGATTGCTCTCCTTCCTCTGGGGAGGGTTGGGGCACTGCAGCACACTGTAGCAACAGCTTGTGTAGGCCTTTGGTGCAACAGTGAGCAGCAGAATGGGGGAGAGCATGGCAGGCATCGGCACGTTATGCCTGGACGCCATTGCATGTCTGGCTCTCGGGGAAAAAAAACAGGCGGAAAATGGAGGAGTGTGATCTCTGTGGATGATGGCCATGCCAAGTGCCCCTCCCAGTACCCAAGAGGATCCTGCATACAGCGTGTGTGAGTGATTAAAGTCTGGCCCTGCGTGGGTGCCAGACCGGGCCTGGGGGGTGCGGGTGTCGGCAGACGGAGATCACGAGGGATCCGCTCCGCAGAAGGAGAAATAGACATGCTATAAAAAAATGAAGGGGGGAGGAGTCTGGTGGCCCCTACTGAACTGCAGGGTAAACCTTTTAAATAGGCAGCAGTAAGTAAACTTCAATATTGCTGTCTCTTCCCTAGCCCCCATGAAACTTGGTGTCCCACAAGGCTCTAAACTTGGCCCCCTGCTGTTCCCTCCACCTCGTCCCACTACTTCTCAATCATGTACACTAACAACATTGTGATATACTTTAGCTCTCCTTACATTTTCCAA
Source organism: Neoceratodus forsteri (assembly GCA_016271365.2). Taxonomy (NCBI): domain Eukaryota; kingdom Metazoa; phylum Chordata; order Ceratodontiformes; family Ceratodontidae; genus Neoceratodus; species Neoceratodus forsteri. The sequence goes on from CM057459.1 coordinate 652,731,114, forward strand.
ACTAACACTCAGCTACAGCAGGATTTTTCCCATGTCCAGGCCTGGCTCAATAAACGTAGCTTTTTCACAACTCCTGAAAGACCCAAGCCATGTTATTTGTGTCAAGACTAGACTCAGATCCTCTGCAAATCCCCTTTCTATTCAATGCCTGGATGGCTCCCTCCTCTACACTGTGGAGGATTTCAAATATTGAAACACAAAAAGGTAGGTGACTGCTCAAACACTGGTGCAGAACAAATACCCCTTTGTGGCAGTAGGATAATCCAGAAATAGATATATTTATTAAAAAAGATAAAAAGTAGCACTCCCCCTACAAAAATCTGCCAAACGTTTTCACAGAAACACACACTTTTTCAAGGCAACCATGGCACCCATAGAACATACAAACATATGAAAAAGCCAGCAGAAGAAGGCCATTTGGTCTATCAAGTCTGCTCGTATTGCAGGATCCACAGCTTGAGCTAATGTCCCTGCCTCCCTCCCTACCCATGATCTTTACCTTCCCCCATGCCTATCCCGGCCTCTCTTAAAGCTGCCCACTGTCTTCAATGAGATGACCTCTTCCGGCAGTGCATTTCAAGTGTCCACCACCATCTCTGTGAAGAAGTGTTTCCTAACCTCCCTCCTGAACCTTCCACCCTCCAGCTTAAGACTGTGCTCCCTCGCGTTATGGTTGCCACTCAACTTGAAGAGACTCTCCTTATCAACCTTATTTATCACTTTCAAGTACTTGGAGGTCCTAATCATGTCCTTTCTCTCTCTCTCCTGTCTTCCAGGGAGTACATGTTCAGTGCCCTCAATCTCTCCTCGTATGCCTTACCCTGCTGACCAGCTATCATCTTTTTAGCCCTCCTCTGGACCTTTTCCAGCAGGTTAATGTCCTTTTTGAGGTGTGCGTACCAGTACTGAACTCCATACTCTAGATGCGGCCTTACCAGTGACCTGTACAAGGGCACTATAACCTCCTCTTTCCTTCTACTGATCCCCCTAAATATGCATCCCAGCATTTTGCTTGCCTTTGCTTCTGCTTTCTTGCACTGCGTGGAGTGTTTCAGGTCACTAGTGATTATCACTCCCAGGTCCTTCTCCTCCTCTGATGATACATTAAAATAATGTGCAACTCTATAAAGACCAAACACCATTTAAACTACTCTTGTATTAACAGAGCCAAGCTAAAGTAGGTACCTGAAACACTGAAACAGAATTTGATGGCAGTTAAGGACCTCTTAGCCCATCTAGTCTGCCAATTCCTTCCTACCTACCTACACTATTACCACAGACCATACCCAATCTACAGCTCTTTCTCCCTCCTTTGTTCCTTTCTACTACAATTCCCTTGTGCTTATCCCATGCATTCTTGAATCTCACCACTGTTTTCACCTCCACCAACCCTTACAGAAATAATTATATGAAATGTTTTTTTCCTGCACACATAACACTACCCATGTAATATGATTTAAATGTTAAATTGGAACAGATTACATACATGTGGTATGCATGCAGCAAGCAAGTTTTTTGGGGGAAAATGTTTCACCAGGAAAGACAACATGAGCTGTAAATAGCTCGTTTTCAGATGCTTCGGGGGGAGGGTGGGGTTACAAAAGTTGGGAGAACAAGCAGGTACATATCAGTACAATAGTGATACAAGTTCCATAACTAAAACATAACAGTGAAGTACAAGTACAGAGCTGAATGACCCCAACCAAACAGCCAGAGTAAATAAGGCATATTCAGTCAACAAACATAGCAACAGCCCAAAAACAATGATCAGATAGGGTGTAGGTTAGAGGATGGCTGACACAGTAGAAGTGCTAAGTGAAGTAGACTGAGCATAAGATAAGATGGGAAGTGCTAATGTTAGCCTAGGGGAGGGCAGTTATAAGGCAAATTGGAAGAGGGGGGGACAGATGGGTAGAGGTTGGGGGGAAAGGATGAGGAACAGAAGGGGACAGCCAAGATCTAATCCCCCTTCAGGATGCTGATAACCCTGCAAGGGAGGGATGGGATCAGGCAGAAGGGTAGGGGAGAGAAAGGAGAGGAGGTAGAGAAGAAGAGGGAGAACAATAGAGGGGGAAATGGTTAAGGAAGTAGGGTGGTGGGAGGGTGAAGGATTAGAAAGGGGGTAAAGTGTGGAAAGCATGCTTTTTATGCTAAATTCGAAAAGACTGCATGCATGTGGCATGCGTGCAAAAAGCAAGTGGTCACTGATAACTGCAAACATAAATGTTAAGTGATTTGCTCAGAATCATGCCATATACAAGTTTGGGTTGTTGAGATTCAAACCCAGATCTTCAGGTCTACAAGTCTCCCGATTTGCAGTTCAGTGCCTTTAACCACTAAGCTATACTGCCTGCACTTCAATACAAATCTGAATTCATCTGCACATATGCGGCATGCTTATAGCCACTGATATACCTTTTAGCTTTCTTGTCTCCCCTTGTCTCTGCTGCACAGCTGAACTGTAGCACACATACCAATGGAAACACATGTGGTTCTTCCCACCCCCCAATACACACGCACCCACACACACAAAACTACTTAATTACTTCTGACTGGCCTGTATTCCTACTATTTTCATTTCATAGTTTTGAATGCTTCCACACAAACAGACTTTAAGGGGCAAACACAAAAGTAGCAATAACTAGACACCCACACACATGGCCAGTCCCCCCTCCCCTTGCACAAACAGTGCAGTTTGTGCAGCCATGCTACTACAGACAACCCACCAAGTAGAGATACGCTGAGAGTCTCTTACCTGAGTACTAGGCAGCCAGAGGCAGGAGTCTTTAAGAGATGATGTCCATGGGTCAGAGTGCTGGGGTGTACCACCTTGAATTGAATGGAGTTATTTTTTATTACTATTTTATACATTATGATGGTGAGTTGGAAAATAATGAAGGCCACTGTTCTACTAACACGGCCCTTGTTAGTCAAGCGGTGGCCTTCATTAATCTCCAACTCTCCAGCAATAATGTATACAATAGTAATAAAAATACATCCCCATTCATTTCAATGGTGCACACCCATGTAGTCTCCCTTGACCTATGTCATAATGTGCCTGAGCATGGGGATGTGGAGGTCAGCTTCACTGGGGGTGGGGCGGGGGACATAAGCCTGACTATAGTGGGGCTCCAATGATCTGTGCATACCATACCACTCAACTGTCCCTGAATGCAAGGGACAGACCTCATTTTATCCCTGAAAAACTGCTGTGCTCCTCATCCATCCCTCATGGAAAACATGCTCCTCACACCCAGGATGTCTTGTAAATTTAGACTTTATGGAAGGGGTGCCATTTCAGATTTCAGCTGGGGGGGGGCAACAACCAGTGGAGGCCAGGTGCTAGTTAGCCCCTAGATAGCAAGCTTTAGAATGTCTGGAATGTCTTAAAAAGGTAAAACTTATTTGCTGTGACTGAAAAGTGGTTTGCAAATCAGGAACAATTCAAATGTATAAGATTAATCTGTCTATACTCCGAAGCAGTGCATCAGATTTGGGCTTAAACTCTCCCAGTTACTAACCAATTTTTTCCTGGCTGAAGTTCTGACCACCCCCCCCCAAAAAAAAGTTCCGATTTCTGTCCCCAACTCCATCTCCATTTCATTCAATACCCATCCCATATGGGTCGTGAAGCCACCCAAAGGTGCAGAAACATAAAAAATGCATCAATATTTCAGTCCTTCCTCCTTCCCCGATCCCCCTGCAAAATAAAATTATTTACTTTTACTTACCCAGCCATTTGGCCAGAACCTGCAGCCTGGCCCAGTGTGCCACCAGCCCAGGTTTCAGTCCGCTCCTCCTCCATCCTTCTGCCAGAAGCTGGATGCCAGAACCGACCATCCCAGGTCCCCAACCTGGTCCATGACCAAGTCACCTCACTAACCGAAACCACCCAACCTGTGTTGTTTGCTTCTTGTTTGGCTGGTGCTGTGGCTGCTGCCACACTACAATAATCAAGGCCTATGAAGGCCGCCTACACCACCGTCATCACTGCTGATAAGCCTAGCTTGCTACCGTGGGGGGCATGTGCTGTTTTTTTTTTTTTGTGAGGCAAGCCTAGCAGAGTAAGTAGGTAGCCTAGTTTTGAGTTAATTTCTAGCTCACCCTCTGCCCTATCAGCAACCAAGGGAGACAGAGACTCACTAAGAGTAGACCAACAAGAAAATGCCACCACAACACTGCTCGAGAGTTCAGTGCTCAACGACTCCTCCAAGCTGTAGTGTGCAGCCTGTCTGCTCTGTGGCCGGAAAGAGTGTTGTACTCATATGATTCATGTGCTCTTGCTTGGCTGCAGCTCCTCCACATCACATGTGATCGTGTTTCTGCTAATAGGTGGAGATAGTAGACATCACAATATAGACACAGTCGAGTCAGGCATGCACCTACAACGTGTGAGCACACAGGTCAGGGGCGCTTATTATGCAAAAGATTAATCCAAATTTAATGCCATTATTGCTGCACCATAAGAACAACCTAGGCACAAGTGTGTGTGGGGGCAACTCCCCACCCTCTGCCCTACCTAAATGGCACCCCTGCTTTATGGTAGAAATTCACTCTCAGGTGCTAATATTGGTACAAGTAAATACAATGGTTTCCACTGTGTTCTGAGGCAGCGTATCTCCATATTTTAGGATGTGTTCTGATCATCATGAGGGTTAGTGTCCCTCATTGGCCCTCATTTTGAGTGTCCATATCTCTCATTTCTGTGACAAAATGTGAAATATGGTGCATGCTTCCAAGACCCTACTCAGCACAAAGAGTGCTGAGCATGACCATAGTGTATATGCTGCATACAGAATGACAAAGGGAAAGTAAGTGAGCCAAAACAGTACTGGAGAAACACATTTGTAGCACTAAATATCCATAAGGGTATGTGCATGGCCCAAAACAAAAAGGTCAGGCTTCACAACAATGAGGCCCCTCTTTGCACATCTGGAATGCAGGATGTTGGCTGACTATATTCTAGGCATTTAATGCAGTAAGCAGACAATACTTTACAATTTAATGACAAAAATCAAAAGCAATTAAACAACTTGCAAAATGATAAAAATAAATGAGTATACTTAATTTTAATGGGAAATCAATGAAAAATGTATTTTAATGGCTCTAATTGCTAGCAGCAGCATGAGAGATAGAAACTGATGTGTTTTTAGATACGATTTGCGCCAGCTTAGTTGCTGCACACATGGCAAGCATGCAACATGTGAACCTGATGTGATTTTTAAATGATGTTCATACAGCTTAACTGCTGCACTCATGTCAAGCATGCAACACTGGAACCTGATGTGATTTTTAGCAGATGTTTGCCCCAGCTTACCTGCTGCACTCATGTCAAGCTTGCAGCATGCAAACCAGATTTGCTTTTTAAACCTGGTTCGCTTAGGTTCACTTTGTGTATGCGAACCACATGCAAACATTGTAAAATTAAGCATGTGGCATGCATTCTGCATGTACACGACACACTTATTTCTGTAAGGGAACTCTGCTGAAAGTCTGTTCCAGGAATCTACCACTCTTTCTGTGAAGTACTTCCTCACATCTCTCCTGAATCTACCCCTCTCCAGCTTCATATCATGTCCCGTTTATTCTTGAGCTCCTTTTCTTCTGAAAAATACTACCCTCCCCTTCACCTTATTTACCCTATGAGGTATTTCAGGGTCTCTATCATATCCCCCTCTCCCTCCTTTGTTCCAGGGTGTACATACTAAGGTCCTTTACTCCCTCCTTGTAGGGCTTGTGGTGCAGACCTTGCACAATTTTAATTGCCCCCTCTAGACTGTCTCCATTCAGTCTATGTTCTTCTGAAGATGTGGTCTGCAGAACTGGACACAGTACTCTGTATGGGGTCTTACCAGTGGTCTGTACAGTGGCAACACCACCTATTTCTTTCTGCTGGTGATACCACTCCCTATGCACCCCAGCATCCCACTAGCCCTCCCAACAGCCTTGTCCCACTGCCTGACCACCTTTAGGTCATCTGATATGATTATCCCCAGGCCATTTCTGTTTGGTAGTCATCAATGCCCCCAGTCAATGCCACTCCACCTATTTTGTACTCTGTGCCTGGGTTTCTGTACCCTAAATGCATTACTTTGCACTTTTTCACATTGCAACCCAGCTAACAAACCATTGACCACTCCTCTAGTTTTCTTAGTTCTCTGCTCATCCTTTACACCCCTGTGGAGTGTCCACCATATTGTAGATTTTGGTGTCATTCACACAGAGGCAGACCTTCTCTTCTAGCTCCTTTGCAATGTCACTTATACAGACATTAAAGAGGACCAGTCCCAGTACTGACCCCTGAGGCAACATGCTGGTTACCCTCCCTTCCTCTGAGTGAACTCCATTTACCAAAACCCTCTGTTGCTTGTCTCCTAACCAATTTCATATCCAGTTTACCACCTTTGGACCCACTCTAAATTACCCAGCTTGCTTACTAGTCTCCTATGTGGAACAGTGTCAAAAGCATTACAGAATTCTAGCTAGGCCATGTCCACCACACCACCCTGATCTAAATCCTTAGTCACCCAGTCAGAGAACTCGATCAGATCTGTTTGACATGACCTCCGACCTGTGAACCCCCTGCTACCTCAGGTCTTGTAACCCACTGGATTCAAGATATTCCACAATCCTTTCATTCAGCACTGATTCCATTAACTTTCCCACCACCAATGTCAGGCTGACTGACCTAAAATTGGCAGCCTTCTCCCTGCTACCACTTTTGTGTAGTGGACTACACCTGCCCTCCTCCAGTCCTCCAGAACCACTCCTGTTTCCAGTGAGCTGTTAAGCAGGACTATTGAAGGAGCAGCCAGTATTTCCCTGAGCTCCCTCAATAACCTTGATGCACCCCATCTGGCCCTATTGCTTTGCCCACCTTCAGATTAGTGAGTCCCTTCAGAACTCTGTCCTCTAAGAAAAGGGTTAGTGTCCACCTCCCTACCTCTAAAGAATCTGCTTGTGTTCTTTTTGTGTCCACTACACAAAAGTGGTAGCAGGGAGAAGGCTGCCAATTTTAGGTCAGTCAGCCAGTAGGCTAAAAGGATAGTATTTAGAAGGTATAAGGAAAGGCAGAGGGAGGAGGATAGGGAGGTGTGTCTGGGGAAACAGAGGGAAGCAAAGAAAGCAATGAAGAGCACAAATGCACAAACTGAAGAGAGAATAGCCCAGGAAATAACAAAAGGGGTTAAGGCATGTTTTAGGTATGTAAGTGAAAAGAGGAAAGCCAGGGGTGGGATTGTAAGGTTAAAAAGGGAAGGGGGGAATTGTGCAGAGGAAGCTCTGTGAACACTGAGCAAAAGTATTTGTTTAGGATGTCTGTCTTTTCCTGATCTTCCTCTGCACAATTTATCTTTTCAGCCACCTCTTTTGAGAAACACAGCAGTTACTTTTTCCCCTTATTTTTCCTCACTTTTTTGACACAGAGGTTTGTTGCCTTTACTACTGTATGCTTTCTTTAAGCTTTGCCAACTGTTCCACCCAGGCCAATACCCCTCCCCGCCAGGTCATCCCTGAAGCATTCATCCCCCCTCGCCAGGTCATCCTTGAGGCATTCATCCATCTTTATGTAATCTGTCCTTCTGAAATCCAGGACCCTTGCCCTTGTGTGGTTCAATTCTGCAGCCATCCTTATATTGAACCACACCGTAAGGTGATCAATGGTCCACAGGTGGCCTCCCAGCTTGATGTCTCGTCCCTGTTAAAGAGTACCAGATCTAGTATTGCCCCATCACTTCTGGATTCATTGACTAGTTGTCTGATGAACACCCCTGTGGAGAAACCAGGATGTACCTGTTTCTAGCTGAAGCCATTTTTGGGAGGTTCTATTCTACATCTGGCAGGTTGAGGTCACCTACCAGCAGCACCTCCCCTTTTTCTGCTATCTTGCCAATGGCTTCCGCCCGTACCTTATCTAATACCTCCTCCTGTGCTGGAGGTCTGTAGATCACTCTAGTGTGAATAGTGGCTCCATTTCCCATCTCCAGGGTGACCCAGAATATCTCTGCCTCCACTAGAACTCCCTATATGTCTGTTGCTTTTATGCTTTCCCTCACATAAAGCACCACACCCCCTCCTTTCCTTCCCACCCAGTCCTTTCTGAACAAAGTATAGCCTGGTATGGCCATGTCCCAGTCATGGTCTTCAGTGCATCATGATTCAGTAATGGCCACAATATCCAGGTTGGCCTCTGCCATGATGGCCTCATGGTCCAGAATCCTTTTTCCTAGACTTCAAGCATTCACAAACATGGCCTTCCAGATTTTATTTCAACTCTGCTTGTTGCCCCCCCTTTTTCCTTTTGGCCCTCCCTCCTTCCCCATTCTCTTTTTAATGCTTCTGTTTCCTTTCCCCTTTATCTCTACCACCCTGCTTTCTTTATTAATTTGAAACCTTGGGGTTTCTCTCCCCTCAGGTTCTCCTTACTCTCTACTTTAGGCTGTGGGAAGGGGGGCAATTTCTGCCTCTCCAATTCCTTCAGCCACCCTCCTCAGCTAGTCTAAATGTTCATCAAAGTAACATTTAAACCATCCACTGAGGACTGCAGTTCTACTCCCTCATGAATTCAGGCCATCACCCCTGTATAGGACCTTATCCTTGTATGGGATTCCCCAGTCCCCAGTATAGCTGAACCCATTCATCTCAGCACCATTCCTTCAGTCATGATCTGAAACTCCTGGTGCAGAGATCTCTCTCATTTCCCCTGTCATAGACAGCACCTCAGTGAAAGCTTCTGAGCAAGCTACCTGTCTAAGACTACTCCCCAGCTCCCTAAACTTCCCCTGCACTGTCCCCACCCTGTCCTTAGTCAGGTCATTAGTCCCCAGGCTTACAATGACATCCATCTCTCCCTCCTGTTCTGCTGCCCTAACAATCCTCAGGATCCACTTCCCATCCCTCTGGGTTGTGGCACAGAGTAGGCACCTAACCTATCTTCCCCCTTTCCTATTCCCAAATCTATCCCCCACCAGAAGTTGCTTCCTCTCCTCTGGGGTCCTCTATCACCCTCCTTGGGGTCTCCACTATGGAGCACCCCCACATCCTCCCTGGTCACTAAGGCAGATTCCTCCTCCTGGTAGTCCCACCCTGTCAAAGTGGTGTAAGAATTACATAGTGGTACTGGTTGAGAAATGTGCCTGTGCCCACACTCCCACACTTCTAAAGTCCACCATAGTCCAGCTGTTCCTTCTCTCTGTCATCTTCTGAGGTAATGGTGGCAGACTGGTGGCCCCTGGGTTGCGGAAGAGGTCCTCCAAATCCTAACCAACTTAGTCTTGAGTCTAGTGACCTCCTCCCTCAACCCAGAGAGGTGTGCACAGATAAGGCAGCACTACAGTCTTCAGAAGGTCTCTCAGAAAACTGCCACCCCACAGCCACTGCACTGCACCACTCCCAGCATTCTCAACTTTTAGTCTCTTACTTTCCTCTATCTGCCTACTACTCTTAGACTAGAGCCAAAATATACAGAGTATTTCCTACACCCCTCTTACTTCCTTAACCTTACATAAATGCAGTATAATATACAAAAAGTACATATGTACATATCCATTTCACTTGTATCAAATTTACTCATCCAAATGTTCAGAGCAAATCTCAGTATTCTAGAACTAAGTGGCTGGTACTTCAGATGTCCTATTAGAACCAGAACACTATGCCAGGAAAGCTGTTTCTGACCAACAGTTCGATTCTGGCTAAGGTGCCTTGGAATAAACATAAAAAAACAACAACAACTCAGTAGCCCAGAAAGCCCACTAAGCAGTGAAAAAAGAAACTCACAACACCACATAATTAACAGGCCACCCCAGCAACAATCTAATAAATCCTAGTCACAAAGACAACCTCACAAAAGCCACATACAAACTACCAAGCAACATGTATCTAAACAAAATTATATTTACACTAGAACTGATTCACCCCAGAACAAAAATGTGGTTACGACCCTGCTCCCAATGAACATCAAACACAAATCCCACACCATCATGAAGGCAACAATTCCTTCTTTCACAAACCACCAACAGTGGACAAGAAAAATTACTTAAAACTAGGAAAAAGATGGACATTTTTCACTTAGCTGTGGGAGCTCCACACAGACACAGCAGGCAGGATTTTTGAAATCTGGCCCAGGGCTTGTGTCCACTTCCACGCTACCACTCTTAGATTTTTGGCCATGTGCCGAATGCTTCACTGCAGTGGCACCAAATTTTCCAATCTCAGGCACAGTTGCAACAGTTTCCATGAGTTACGGCAGCTTGTACCAAATATCTGGCACAAGCTCTGTAACAAGGGCCCTCAGGATTGCCGCAAGGTAGACTTTAGAAAGTTGGTCTACCTTGAGGCAATTGCTGAATGGGATAGAAAGTTCTGTTAGAGTGCCACAAGCCCCATGCACTGTATCACCGGGGCTTGCAGCACTCTAAGAGTTTAGAAAATCCTGCCCAGTCTCTCTGCAAATGAAAGGAAGTGTCTCTGCAAATAAAAAGGGATACGGAGGGAGGGGGAGAAGGAGAATGGGGAAAAAAGCAACGGCACTTGAGTTGCACATTATTTTAAATGTTTTTATGATAAACTGGATTGCTGATTTATAAAAACATGGGAATCTGTAGTCATGAGATCCTATGCTACCTATATAAGATTAATTCTATGAGTGCCATGGTTGCCTTGAAGAAGCACGTGTATGTGTGAAAACATCCAACACATTTTTGTAGGGGTGTGTGCTACTTTTTATATTTTTTAATAAATACATACATTTTTGGATTATTCTACATCCACAAGTGGTCTTTTTCTGCACCAGTGTTTGAGTAGCCTCCTCCCTTTTTGCTTGTTTGTGTTTTGATGTTTTTGGGTTGGCTCAAATGTGAATCTCCCTAGGTGCCTCTTGGTTCTGTGTTGTTAAGGATTTCAAAATATCTAGACATCACACTAGATCTTGTCCTTGATTTGTTTCTCCCTATCGACCTGGCCTCCAAAGCAGTTAACTCCAGATGTGGGCTTGCATACTAGACTAGACACTGCCTCATTCCCAAGGCTATTCTTGCTATCTCCTAGGAAGTCCTCCTACCCCAACTCCAGTATCACCAACTGACATATTATCGTGCCCCCCCAAAGCTGCCCTTCACAAGTGGTAGGTGACATTTAATAGCATCTGTTGCTTCTCATCATCATCATCATCATCCCTTTACCTAACCCACCCCTGCTCCCTGTATGCTTCTCTGTACTGGCTCTTTCCCTCTGCATCCCAGTTTTTTTTCCCCTAGGCTGCTTTATTGATGAGTTAATAAGATCCTTATCCTCTGCACATCCCATAACCTTCCCCTACTCTCACCACCAATCCTACTCACTCAGATCTTCTGATAAATCCCTTTTCCACATTCCCAAATGATTCACCAAGATCATATGAACAAACTTATAAAATTGCCAGCAGATAAAGGCCTTATGGTCTATCAAGTCTACTTGATTGTACAGCCAGCAGCCCTTATACTACAGCTGCTCCTCCCTCCGTCCCCTCCTCCAGGGACCCTCCCCCTTACTCTGCCCCATCCCCTTTTCAAGCAGCCCACTGTTCTACCGGATACCACTTCCTTTGGCAATGCATTCCACCCAGACTCCACCCTCTCTGTAAATCAATGTCTCCTCATTTCCCTCCTGAACCTTCCCCCTTCCAATCTCAGATTGCGCCCATCAGTGTCCTTCCCCCTCCATAATTTGAAAAGCCCTTCCATGCCCATATTATTTCTTCCCTTCATGTATTTGAAGGTTTCGATTATGTCCCCCCATCCCTCCTTTTCTCCAGGGAGTACATGCTCAACTCCCCCAGCCTGCTCTTGTACGGTAAGTCCCCTAGGCCCTGGATCATTTTTGTTGCCCTGCACTGCACCGCCTCCAGTAATCTAATGTCCTTCTTCAGGTACGGTCATCAGAACTGCACACAGTACTTTAGGTGTGGTCTAACCAGTGACCTATATAGTGGCAGGATCACCTCCCCCCTCCTGGAGGATATGCCTCTGGCAATACAACCCAGCATCCTGTTGGCCTTTGCAGCTGCCTTTCTACACTGTGTTGAGCTGTTCATTGCTCCCATTATGATCACCCCCAGATCCTTCTCCTCCTCTGTCTTGGCTAATTGAATCCCCCCTAGCTGGTAGCTCCTCCTTGGTTTTTTTGAGCCAAAATGTAGCACCTTACATTTCTTGGCATTGAACCCCAGCTGCCAAGTGTCCCACAAGGCCTCCAATTTTTCCAGATCATCTTGCAACCCCTGCCACCCTCCTAAGTTATCCACTACTGCTCCCATCTTGGTGTCATCTGCAAACAGACTGATCTTGCTCTTGATGCCTATTGAGTTGTCTGCTATAAAAACAACACTGGTCCCAGTACAGAGCCATGTGGCACCCCACTTGTCACTGACCTGGGAGATGACAGCTCGCCTCCCACCACCACTCTCTGCTGTTTACCTTGCAGCCAGTTCACCACCTATCCTACCATCTTCTCCCCTGCCCCTGTGCCTTCCAGTTTATTTCCTAGCCTCCCATGTGGCACCAAATCAAAGGCCTTACTGAAGTCCAAGTACAGGGCATCCACTGCATGGCCCTTGTGTAATTGACTGGTTACCCAGTCATAGTATTCTGTCAGGTTGGTCTGACAGGATCTGCCTGAGACAAACTCATGCTGTCTGCTGTCCTGTAGCCCATTAGCTTCTAGGAGGGAAACCAGCCTTTCCTTCAGGATTGCCTCCATCAGCTTTCCCATGATGGATATGAGGCTCACTGGTTGTAGTTTCCTGGCTCATTCTTGGGGTCAGTCTTGTAGAGAGGTACACGTGCACTATCCTCTAGTCCTGAGGTATACTCTCTGAGTCCAGGGAGTCATCGAACAGCTCTGCCAAGGGTTCTGCCATGACTTCTGCCAGCTCCTTTAGCATCCTGGGGTGTACACCATCAGGTCCAGGTGCCGTGTCCACCCTCAGTGCCCTCAAGCCCTCCAGTACCCTGCTCACTGGGATTTCCCCGTCTGTCACCTCCTCCACCATGCCCACCCTCCTACCCCCTTTGGGTATAGTTCCCCCTTTCTCTTTAGTAAATATTGAACAGGCATACTCGTTTAACACTTCTGCCTGTTCTGCCCCTGTTTACACCCACCCCCCATCCCTCTTGATCCTTACTATCTGGTCCTTACAACTTCTTTTCTCCATGATGTACCTGAAGAAGTCCTTCTCCCCCTCTTTGATGTCCTGTGCTAGCCTGAGTTCCCTGGACGCCTTGGCTGCCCTGACTGCCCTTGTCACCTCCCTTGGCTCCTTCAGGTATTCCTCCCTGTCCTCCCCTCTCACTGTTTTTTGTACCTTCTAAAGGAAGCTCTTTTCTTCCTTACTTTTTCCATGACCCCCCTGCTCACCAAGCTAGGCTTCTGGGCCCTAGCCTTCTTACTCTGGATCCTTGTACATGTTGTGGTTGCCTCTTCAATTCCCAGTTTAATGACCTCCCACTTCTGGTTAGTGTCCATATTTGGATGGATCCTGGCCATATACCCCTGTACTATTTCCCTCATCCTCCCGAAGTTGGCCCTCCTAAAGTTTAACACTCTTGTGCCAATTTCTACTCCTCCATTCTCCATGTTTATTGTGAACCACACTGAGCGGTGGTCACTTCCTGCCAGTGGTTCTTCCACCGCCAGCTCCCTCACAAACTCACCATTTGCCAGCTTGAGGTTTCATAGGTAATTTCTGAGCTATAATAGACCGAAGTCCTTTGGCTTGCCATTTTAAGAATAGCCCAAAATGTTGTTTTTAGTGAGATAACTATCTAATCTGGTTTTAAATGTATTCATACTATCACTGGCCACGACCTCCAATGGAAGTGCATTCTAGAATTTAGTTATTCTCACAGTCAATCAAAACTTCCTTTTACTGGATCTTGGAGACACTACTTCTAATTGTAGGGGATGGGCCCTGGTATTATATAATAAATGCCTACAGTTCAATCCCAGAAGTTTCCACAAACAGAGATCTGTGAGAGATTTGAAAATTAAACACATATCCCCCCTTAGCCATCTATATTCCAATGTATAGAGGCCCAAGATGTTTATTCTAGATTGATAATTATGCCCCTTGGTCTCTAACATATTACGAGTGGCCCTGCGCTGTACTCTCTCAAGTGCATCTGTCTCAATTCTACCTCTTGGTGACCAGAACTGGACACAGTAGTCCAAATGAGGTCTAACCAGAAAGGTGTATGGGGCAATATGACTTCCTTATTTCTACACTCTATATGTTTGTTAATGCAATGTAGAATACTGCTGGATTTTTTAATGACCTGGTTACAGTGTGTCTTAAAGGATAAATCATTTGTTATCATGATACCCAGATCCCTTTGCTGCTCCACTGTATTTAGTATTCGTCCTCCAAGTGAGTATGCCTTTTACCCATTTAATCTACCAAAGTGCATAACGCAGCATTTATCAATGTTAAAGGTCAGTTTTTTATCAAAGGCCCACTTTTCCAGATCACCCAGTGCTTGCTGAAGGTTGGATGTGTCTTCTAGACTATTGACTATGTTCCCATGTCTGGTGTCATCCGCAAACTTAGATACCCATGCTCCAGTAGCAGTATTCATTGAGGCAATATAGCTGTTAAATAAACAAGGCCCTGATATGGAGCCCTGTGGTACCCCACTAGTCACATCTGCCCAACTAGAGTACATGCCACTGACACTAACTGTTTGTGTACGATTAGTAAGCCATGTATCTATCCATCTAGTTATTTTGCCCTCAATTCCATGATCAATTAAAGCATCCTGGAGTTCTCCATGTGGCACCTTATCAAATGCCTTGGAGAAGTCCAGGTAAAACACATCCACAGAATGCCTTTGATCCAGTGCTTTACTGACCCTCCCATAAAACTCGAGGAGATTTGTTTGACATGATCTTCCCTTTGTGAAGCCATGCTGAACTTGATCAAGATTTTCCATTATATTAAGGTGAGTATTGTTATAATCTTTGATGATACCCTCTAGAATTTTACCCAGCACCAATGTTAGGCTAATGGGCCTATAGTTTGAAACCTCATGTCTCTTCCTCTTTTTGTATATAGGCACCACCACCGCCTGTCTCCAGGCCTCCAAAACCTGACCCTCATCTAATGACCTTCGAAAGATGACCGTTACAGGACCTGCTAACTGTACAGCTAGTTCTTTAATTTTTCTGAGGTGTATTCCATCAGGTCCTTGGGATTTATTTGGATTTATTTTCTGAAGCCTGCTTAAAACCTCCTCCCATGTTATCTTTAAGCCAGTATCTGCTACTGAATCCAGGTGTGCTAATTTGGGGTTAGTTTTATTATCAAATACGGAGGTGAAGAAACTATTATACTGCTGGGCTAGATGAAACTGATCAGTTACCATGCATCCGTCAGGTCCATATAGAGGTCCAATGGATCTACATGTACCCCTCTTGTTGTTAATGTATGCATAAAAGGCTTTATAATTGTCTTGTACCTTACGAATATATGAAATTTGTCAGCAGATAAAGGTCTAGAGGTCTAACAAGTCTGCTCGAATGTGCAGCTAGCACCCCTTATTCTGCAGCTGCCCCTCCCTTCCACCCTTCCCCTTCATTAACCCTCCCCCTTGTCCTGTCCCATCCTCGTTTGAAGCAGTCCACTGTTCTACTGCATACCACTTCAGGAGGTAACGATTCCACCCAGCCACCACCCTCTCTGTAAAAGTGTCTCCTCATCTCCCTCCTGAACCTTCCTCGCTCCAGTCTCATATCATGGCCCTGGTGTCCCTCCCTCCCTTACTTTGAACAGCCCTCTGTACTCTGTCTTGTTTATTCCTTTCATGTATTTAAAGGTTTCAATCATGCCACCCTGTCTCTCCTCTCCTCTCCTCCAGTGAGTACATGTTCAACTCCTTCAACCTCCTCTCGCATGATAAGTCCCCCAGCCCCTTGATCATCTTTTGTCGCTTCTGCGCCTGCACCCTCCAGTAACTTAATGTCCCTCTTCAGATACGGACGCCAGTACTGCATGCAGTACTCCAGGTGTGGTCTAACTAATGCCCTATTCAGTGGCAGAATCACCTCCCTCCTTCCTCGAGGATATACCCTTGCAATACAACCCAGCATTTTGTTGGCCTTGCAGCTGCCTTCCTACATTGTGCTGAGTTGTTCATTGACCCTGTAATGAGCACACCCAGATCCTTCTCCTCCTCTGTCTGGGCTAGCTGCACCCCCTACCTGGTAACTCCTCCTTGGGTTCTTCATCCCAAATGCAGCACCTTGCACTTTTTGGCATTAAAGCCCAGTTGCCAGGTGTCTGACCAGGTTTCAAGCTTTGCCAGATCATCCTGCAACCCCTGCCATCCCCCTAGGTCATCCACCACCGCGCCTACCTTGGTATCATCAGCAAACAGACTGATCTTGCTCTTGATGTCCCATGATATGTCTGCAATGAATATCCCAAACAACAAGACCTAATTCGTATGTATGTTTGGCATCGTGAAAAAAATTTTTGGACTGTTTAAGAAGCTTTTTATAGGTGTCCCAGCATTTTTCATTGCCAGATTTCTTGGCCCTAATGAATGCTTTATTTTTCTTTTTAATTAATTTCCACACAGTAGGGGTCATCCATTGGGGCACAGTTTTGTTGTTCCCTACATGGCATTTAATTTCCGTGGTGAAGGTTTTCATTAGGGATAGTACTTTATCCACTAAAAGATCCCACATGAGGTATAACGGTTTGTCAGAAAACTCCTCTTCCCACTCCCATACATTTAATGAATGTTTCATACTGTCAAAATCAGCTTTGTTATAATTATATTTTATTGTCTTCCCTTTTACAATTGCCAACCGTATTTCAAGGGAAAAGCTTACCATGGAATGATCGCTAGACCCAAGGGGGGGAAAGGACCCTACAGTTGTTAATATTACCATATAGATTACTCAGAACCAGATCTAGGATATGAGTGTCTCTAGTACTGGATGTAACTAACTGATTCATCCTGGCTAACATAAATGCTTCAAGATAGCGTGACTGAATGGCAGTGTTAGTCTGTAGTGTATCCCAGTTTATACCTGGAAGATTAAAGTCACCTAGGATGACATTATTACTGGTAAGACCTATTGAATTAATAAAATCTAAGATTTGCAATTCTTCTTCTAGTGTGACAGATGGGGATCTGTACACTAGGCCTATATTTATAGTATTAGCATGTGGGGGAGAGAGCCTGACCCATAGGATCTCTACTTTATCCCATTTTCTGGTATCAACTGTTTCAGAGATTATATTCTCAGAGATATACAAGGCAACACCCCCACCCTTCTTAGATGTCCTTTCCCTGTGAAATAGATTGTAGCCAGATATATGCTTATCCCAGGAATCATCAGGACTCCACGAAGTCTCAGTTATAGCACAGATGCACGTGTCTAAATTATTCATTGTAAACTGAAGTTCACCAAATTTATTGTTTAGACTTCGGGCATTTATAAGTAAAAAGTTCCAGGACTCTGGGTCAGGTTTTCTGTTGTATCCTAATTTCAGTCTATTGGACCCTTCAGCCCCCCCTTCATGGAGTTTAAACCCATATCGATTGCCTGTCTTAATTGATTTGCAAATAACCGTTTTTCCTTCCTATTTAAATGGAGGCCATCTTGTGAGTAGAGCCTCTGGTTCCAAAACATTTCCCCATGTTCCAAGAAAAAGTGGCCGTCATGGTGGCACCATCTTTTCAGTCACCCATTTAAATCTTGTAGCATGTTTTTTTTCCCCTGACATACCCTGAAAACAGGGAGTAAACCTGATATTATAAGCTCACAACCTGTAGCTAATAGGGATCTCCCAACTTCTTCAAAGTCCCTTTGAATGTCCAGAAATCTATTGCTTACATCATTTACACCAATGTGCAATAAAACTAACATTTTAAATGTGTTTTTCTGTAGACCTGGGAGGAGTCTATGAATGTCTTTTATACCTGCCCTTGGAAGTGCACTAACAGTGGTAGTCAAATTCTGGTTCTTACAAATAATATGATCTGTATATTTTAACATGGAATCTCCTACAACTAATACATCCCTAGATTTAACAGTATCCTCTGAACTCACACCGCCATTGCCCATGATATTATACTGAGTATCTTCCTGAACCAGCGGATATTTACTAAGGGGGGGATTGCCTGATCTAATATGACGTCATCTTGGGCATTTTCTATATTTAGGGCAGAAAATCTGTTTGGAGTAAGGTGGTTAGAGGATCCCCCTATATTTCTTCTCCCTTTTTTTCCCCCTTAGTAGATTTGGTTACTAGGCACCAATCATCAGTGCCCTCCTGATCCCTAGTCAATACTTTGCTCTGCTCCTTGGGGTCTACAACTTCTTCTGATATGCTGTCAATGAAGTGTTCCAAATTGCTTATGTCTATCTGCACCTGAACCCTTTGTTTTAGGACAGTAATCTCAGCTTGTAATATTTCCAACAAAGTACATTTCTCACACACAAATTCCATGAGATCCTCCCCTTCAGCAAACATATTGCATTTAATACAGTGCTTCATCTTAAATATCGCTCTTTACTTTTGGGGTTGGAAATTACCTGGCCCAAATTCCAACTGTCCCAGCAGACACAGCAGACATGTGCAGACACGCGTGTCTCTGCGTGCTTCTCCGGGCGCACTGCCGCTTGCTCTGCATGTGCTCACCCTGCTTGCAGCAGGGGAGATATAAATATAGAGTGGTGACCCGGAAATACTCGTTCAGGTCACGGATGTCCCTCACATCTAATTTCACTAATAAGCTTTTAATTTTCACTTTCTGTGTTTGGGCTACTCATTTGTAGCAAGGCACATGGTACCATCCAAATATTGTGAACAGAATAAAAATCTAGCTGACTTGTAGTCCAAGCTACTCTGCCTGAGAACTGCTCGACTCTCTTCCCATTTCAGTTTAATGGAACAGAGCACGCACTATAAAACACACAAAATTTATTTAGAAAATGTTACAGCTTTTGGTTTTAGCCCCAGCTCAGTCCTTACAGCTACAGAGTGTGACCTCAAGCCAAAAAAGTGCATATACAGGTCTAAGGTGTTCCCAAACCTGGTTGGCTTGTTGTCTATCTGCAATAGGAAGCTGTCCTGGAAGGCATCCAGAAGTACCTGTTCCCTCCTATTCATGATGGCTGAGGTACCCCAATCCACTCCCAGCAGGTTGACGTCCCCCACGATCACTAAGCTGCCCCTTCTACAGATCATTCTGATCTGTCCCACTAATTCCCCATCTAACTTCTCAATCAGAGAGGGTGGTTTGTACACCACTCCTATCCTGAGGGTCCTATTTTTGGAGCTGCACCAATAATGACTCCATGCTGCCCTGCTCTCCTTCCTCCCTGACACACTTCAGTCCTTCCCTCACATATAGCTTCACCCCCCCCTTTCCCTTTTACCCTGTCTCTCGGAAATAACCTATACCCCGGTACTGCCAGGTTCCTGTCATGGTAATGGGTGGCCCATGTCTCAGTGATGGCCACCATGTCCACCTCCCCATCTGCCATGAGAGCCTGTAACTCTGCTGTTTTGATCCCTAGACTCCTAGCATTCAAGGTTACCACCTTCCACCACACTTCCTTCCCCCATCTCCCTACTTGCTCTCCCTTTCTAGCAGCCGCTCCTGACCTCTCCCTAAGTCTCTTGCTGCTGGTATAGGGGGTAAGCTCATTTGGCTTCCCTTCCTGTGGATCCTGCCTGACTCCTGCCCACTTTTCCAGCTTTATCCCAAAGTTTTAGAATTCTCTCTCACTAGGCATTCCCAGCCTTCCTTAAACAGGCTTTTGAAAGGAGCACTCTGGAAACACGTAGTGGGTTGATCCACTTACTCTTGTTCCAGATTGTGTCCGGAGATTCCCCTTGCACCACATATGAGGATCTGCTTCTCTAATTTCCCTCATGTTGTGGTCATATTTTTGTATTTGTCTCATGTCTGCATTCAGCCAGGTACAGTAATTCTCTTCTCCAGTATATTTATCTTATGTGTGCTAATTTTTGTATTCTTGTATCCTCCTCTCTGGGTTATTTTTCTTTTGTTGTACCTTATTTGTATCATCTTCAGGGAGAGTCTAATCCTTTTGGTAGCTATGACTATAATATGTTCTATTTCTCATGCTTTTAACTGTAGATTGTACTGATGTTGCATTGCTCGCCAGGTCCTCTGGCTTCTATTGTCTTATGTACTTGATTGTTTATCACTTCTCTACTCTCCTGGGTCATACCTGCAAATAAGTGTTTATTTGCCTAGTGAATCCTACAAACAAAAATCAAATAAATGCATAAATTCTCCACATTATTCCCAATGGACTTCATGCATCATTCTGTGGATTGTCTACTCACCATGGACCCGCAGTGCATAGAAAACCCTAAGTTACAATGTGAAGCACCAGGGGTCCATTCACAGAAAGGACGCACATCCCTTCTGCACTGGATCCCCCAGCCATTCATGCAGCTACGAGTGCAGGTGATCTGGGGGCATGTATGGTGCTGTGCTGCACTCTGGGCCATTCAAAAGGCATGGAGTGCTGGGCAAGGGGGGGTGTAGGATAGGGCATTAGGGACCCTGCTATAACCATTGCGCCACTGCATTTCAACTGTCAGCTGCAGTGTGACCAATCACCCCCCCACCACGCTGCTGTAGCCCTCTGGGTAGACAGGAAGGGATGGGGCAGCCATTTGGGCACGCACCCACAATTTTTCAATTTGTCAGTCCCATGCCTTCCCAGAATCCCCTGCTCCAGATGGAGCAGGGTGTCCACTAGGGGACCAGGATGGGCATCCAGCTGGATACCTACTTGTGTTCTCTGATCTGTTGCTGTGCAGCAGCATGCTGGAGGGCCAGTCTGCAGAGAGGTGCACAGTGGTGGCAGCACTCCTGCATGCCAGCTACCACGTGTTTGTCTAGGGCTGTGGAGCTACGTGGGCCAGATACATGCAAATTACATGTACCCAGCCCCTCAACAGTGCATAGCCCCCATTCTGCAGGTATTTTTTTATTTCCTTCTTTTAACTAATTACAACTTGAAGATATTGGGCCCAATTCATGAAGGGATTTGAATCAGTGCAGGGGACTTGTGGCGGAGGGTTTGACACAAGTGGCAACTTGTATCAAACCATGAGGCAAGTGTGATTCAGTATTGACACTTGCCACAAACCCCCAGCCACATGTCCACTGCACCGAGTGCAACAGGTTAGGCCAGCTCCCTCCTGGTCTACCTGTGCACCATTGGTGGACCCACATTATGGGGCTTTCACCAAAGCAGGTGTGCAAGCTGCCATAATATGAGCAAACTGTTGCAACTGCACCGGTCCTTTGAGAATTGGGCTGCATTATGCTGAAGGGCTTTGGCACAGTTGCACCAAACTCTGCGGATGATACAGGGCTTGATGCAAGCCCCGCATCATCCTTCTTGAATTGGGTCCATAGTATTCAACAGAACACATAGCCATAACCAAATTCATGGCTTCAAAAACAACAACTAGACACAGCCATGAACAGCAGTAAGGTTAATATTCCCTTCCCTAGTAAAGGATCAAGTTAAGCATAATACTGTAAGTAGTTACAGATCCTAGATCAAGCTCAATGTCTTTTCCTAACTCCAAACACAACCAGAGCTGACCTTAAGCACCAGTGATCCCTGTGATCACTGGAGGTTCCCTACCCTACGTCACAGCTTGAGTATGTCATCAACATCAAATTTTAAATTTCCTTTTTTCCAAATTTTTTCCCTAATTATTCAGTTCTGAAAGAGCCCCTAAAAGTCATGTTTACATAGCCACTGTGCTCTTACCTGAAGACCGCACTGGTCTGGCTTCAATCTCCTGATTCGCATCACAGGCTCCTCTACACAACCTCGCAGCACTGATACAAGTTGCGCAGAGAGGGGCTGTGAGTTCAAGGGGTTGATGTTCCATACATGCTCTCATCAGTCCAGTGCACCTATAAGATGGTCTTTCACATGTTGGAGTGAACAGTGCAACCTGTCTAAATGGCTGCTTACACTGCTTGCTCCAGAGCATATCCCCTACATTACTGCAGCTCAAGGAGCGGCAATGTGAATGACTTACCATGATAGGATAAGTGTCCCACCCACGCCACACTCACACTACAGCAACCTCAGCACTCGGGTTGCCACAATGCAAGTGTTGCAGTGTAAACAAGCTTTTTGAATCATCACTGAGTTGGGTGGAGAATTCGAATGTAATATCAAGGATACGTGAAGTTATTTCCTAAGGTTCTGTGTAGTACTAGACCTCAACCCAGCAAAATACATATATATGAGAGTGGGGACTAGATCTGGGGGCTCTCACATAAGACTGTTACTGACTCCAAACTTTTAGTACAAGCTCCAGGATATTGTTTTTCAACACAATGAACTCCCAGAAAGTTAGAACCTACTAAAGTCCCTTAAAATTCCACTGAGTATGTGCAAGAAAATATATGCTCAGACCCTGAAATTCTTTTGTGAGAAAGCATTAAGCCGGAAGAGATAACACAATCTAATGCACATGCTGGCATCTAAATGGTACTATGGCATTTAAGAATAAAATAGATTAACATGAGCAAGTGGTTCAATTAGAAATGTTAAGGAGTGGAACTATGGATTTTTAGGAGGGACAACTGCCATCTCAAGCAGGTGAAACTTTCCTATAATTGCCACTGAATAAAGATATCAGAGTAGCAGGAACACTCAGATAGTTTTGCTAGGCATAGTGGAACTGAGTTCCTGTAGGTTCCTGGCCTGTTTAAGTCCTGAACATAAACCAAGAGAAAGTCATTTCAGTTATCAGATGTTCCAGCTTTTGCTTGAAAACAGAGTCATAACATTAAATTTGCAGGTTGTCAAATACTACACGTGTAGGCATTTACAATGGTGTGCATGAAATACCAATTCCACCCACAAGCATAGGTCTGCCATTCTGCAGGTGGCATATGGCCCATGCTAACTGATTAGTTTCAGCAGAAACACCTGCCACTACTTTACCCACCTACTGGCTGACTGCCAGACACACCCCTGCCTGCATATTTCACAGATGGCCAATGTGCCTTCAGGCTCTTAGCACAGAATAATTTGCTTATTGCAGCATTCTATACTGTTTAGCACCAGCGTATGGCTATAATTACAAAACTAATTCTGCTCAGAAGAGTAATTGTTTCTCTACTGCAGACATTTGCATAGAAACTCACTAGTTGATTTACTGAAAAAATGTAATTAAATAACATTTTCTTCCTTTATAAATGGAACATATATCTGGAGAGAGAGCACTAAAGGGTATGGGGCACCTAAAGGTAAAACAGGCCCCTTGGGCTGGATGGGAGGCACCCAAGGATGCTGAGTGGCAAGGCGAGCCCTACCAGCACCCATGGCAGATCATTTTTAACAAATCACTAATAAAAGGCATGGTGCTGAGGAACTGGATATTGGATAACATGATCCCCAGAACTAGAGGGGGGGGCTAGGGAGAACCAGAAATTTCCAGGCCAGTGAGCATGACATAGGAGCAGATAACTGAATTTCTGGAAGTAAATGGGCTTATGGATAGGAATCACCATGAGTTCATTAGGAACAGTTCTTGACAAATGAACTGGATTGACTTTTTCTGTTGGATGATACATATAATGAATAGAGGCCAAGCAGACAACATATTGTACTCGAATTCTGGCAAGGCTTTGATTCAGTGCTATATAGGAGACTAGTTAAGAAGCTGGAGGTCCTATGACCAGTGAAGGGATTAACTAGGTAAATAGGAAATGGGACAACAAATAGGATTCAGTGAGTGGTTCTGAATGGTAAATTCTCTCATGTTAGTAAGCAAGTAAAATGTTATTTGTTAAGTACCCTTTCTCTGGGGCTCAGGGCACTGTACAGGGTGAAGATAGTACAACATAAACACAATTCATAAATATTCCAAATTAGCAAATCACACATAAAACAATTATAATATCATATAAAATAACAAATACAAAAAACAGCGGACAATACTAAACCCAGATACCATCCTAAACAGATGTGTCTTCAGGCCTCAATTAAGGGCCTCAAATGAGGGGGCCTCCCTCAGAGATTTTGAGATTGAGTTCAACAGGGCCGGTCCTGCAACTTCAAAAGAGCCAGGCTCTGGGAACCACTAACAGGCCTGCCTTGGAGGAAAGGAGAGAGCACTGAGTATGGTAAGGAGTCAGGAGGTCACTCAGGTGGCCAGGGCCCAGTTCATATTGGGCTTTATAGGTCAGAAGACTGACCCTGAAGGTCATTTTTCACCTCACCGGCAGCCAATGCAGATCCTGCAGGACTGGGGTCACATGACTGGACCTCGGCATGGCCTGTCAGCAACCTAGCTGCTGTGTCATGTACTAGCTGCAGGTGAACCATGACCCCTCCACTGACCCCAAGGTACACAGTGTTGCAACAGTCAAGTCTAGAAGTTACAAAAGCAGGCACTAGTGAGGGCAGGTCCTCAGGTGGGATTAAGGGTTTAATCCAGGCAATATTCCTGAGGTGGTAAAAGCCACTCCGGACAACCAATGACACCTGAGCTTCAATGTCAGGCTGTCATCCAGACCGATTCCCAAATGTTTTATCTTAGCAGAGCCAGTAAGTAGGGAGGAGCTTAGCATTACACCAGTTAGCTCCCCAGCTGCCTCTGCACCATGCCGGGTGACCAGGCTCAAGCACCGACACCTCTGTTTTGTCTGGGTTAAGCCTTAATCAGTTAGAGGACATCCAGTCCTGGATCTTGGCAAAACATGCATTCCATACCTCAACTGCATCATGTGTCCCAGGTGCAAATGACATATACAGATGAGTGTCATCTGCAGAGCAGTGAAACCCCATGCTGTAACGTCTGATGATGTCTCCCAGGGAAAGAAAGTACACTGCGAACAGCATGGGTGAAGAGGCTCAAGCCTTGAAGCATTCTATATGGTAGGGGCTTAGGGAGCGAGGAGACATTCCCCATCACCACCCTCTGCATCCTACCTGTGAGAAAAGACTCAAACCAGCAGATGACAGTGCCAGTGAGTCCACAGAGCTCCCTCAGGTGATCCAACAACACACCATGGTCCACAGTGTGAAAAGTCAAAGAGAGATTGAGGAGAATGAAAACTGACCATTCCCCTCTATCTCTAGCCCTGAAGAGGTCATTATGCACCCTGACTAGTGGAGCTTCTGCACTATGTCTGGACTTAAATCCTGACTGGAGAGGTTCATAGATATCAAAGGTTCTTAGATGTGCTTCAAGCTGCAGAGCCACTCTCTCAATAACTGCCCAAAAACAGAAGGTTAGAGACTGGTCTATAATTCGTTAGGCAGTCTGGATCAAAAGATGGTTTCTTCTGAAGGGGCTTCACCAGTGCCTCTTTCAAGGCATTAGGGAATAACCCTTCTAAGAGCGAGCACAGTACAATCTCAGAGAACACTGGGTGAAAGAGGTAACTAATGGAGTGCTTGAGGGGTCTGTCTTGGGACCACTATTCCTTAACATGTACATAAGTGATATGGGGGTGGGGTTGCAAGGGAAAGTGAATATGTTTGCACATAACACAAAACTCTGAAGAACAGTAGCCAGTGAAGAGTGAATTAGTAGTATTTAGAAGGACTGGAGAAGTGGTCTAGTACTTGGCAACCCGAAATTCAATGCTAGAAAATGTACAGTAATGCACACTGGTAGCAGAAATCCACATACAGTACATATTATTGCATGAGCAGTATAAGGTTGCAGTATTCAAAGAAAGAAAGGGACCTAGGAGTGACAACTAGCAATAATCTAAAAAACTTCCAATGCAGTCAAATGTACTGGAAGGCAAACAGAGGACAACCAGGAATGAGCTTCACCAGTTGCAGAAGGGGAAGTAATAATGCCACTGTACTTGTTACTTTATTAACACGAGGTACTGTGTGTAATTTTGGAGCCCACATCTCAGAAAGGACTGTGATAGATTGGAAACCACACAGAAAAGGGCCTTGAATATCATCCAGGGACAGCAGGGTAGGTCATATGAGGATGGATGGGAGGGTCTTAATATGAATTATGAACCAAAGCAAATGAGGGGGCACTCAGTCAGGAAGGAGGTGCTGCTACTGTACAAGGGGTGGCTAACCACCATAAATAGCCAAGCAAAACAAAAAGTAAAGGCACATTAAACAGATAAATGAAGAATGTTTGACAGCAAACATTTCATTGAAGTGCTGCAGTGCTGAACATGATATACCTCAAACCCAGGGGTTCATTTGAGACCCAGATTTAGTACTTTTAAAAATTGTTATAACTGCACTTTTTGGCACACATTTGAGGCATACCACATCTCGCCCTGCAGGACTTTAAAAGTTTGCTGTTTCAAATGCATGGTATTGCCTCATTTATTATGAATGTGGGGGCAGAGCTCTGCAGTCATTATGGCAACACAAGTGCTTAGTGGAGCACTGTGGAAGCACGTGACTGGACCGCTAGTCAGTGTGCTTCCACAGTGCAGTGGCACAGTTTTGACTGGTGTGTTTATGTGGCACTTCTCCTCTGCAGGCCACACAAACACACCCACTTTGGGGGCACTTTTTTGTCTTCTGCAACAGTGGAACTGGCGGGCACCATGTAGAAGATGGCGGTGCTAAAGCAGACTGCTCAGGTGAAGTTTCATCATTGCCACCATCCTGATGTATGGCATTCTTTGGCGGTGCTCAGAAACGCTTGGCGCAGTTGTATTGTCTCTGACCAGAGCTTTTTAGTGTACAGCTGTTTTATTTTGCCTTAATATGTACTCTCTGAAGGACTGAAGGGAGAGGGGAATATGATTGAAACATTCAGATACAGTACATACAGGGTTATATCGGTGAAATCAACAGAGTCGTTCAAGTTAAGGAACAGTTCTTCCACCAGGGGATGAAGCTCAAGCTGGAAAGGGGGGGAATTTAAAAAAAGATATTAGGAAGTATTTTATTTTTCACAGAGCAGGTGGTGGATGGATGGAATAGTCTACCAAGCAATGTTATCAATGCTGAGACTATAGCTGGGTTTCAAATATAATGCAACACCATTAAGGGTGTTATTAGGAAGAACTACGCTACAGTGTTTGGGACAGGCTTGATGGAATCATGTTATTTAGTTGTCCTTAATATTATATGGTCCTGCAGTATGTTATATATTAAGATTTATAGGTCATTCACAGTCTACCATGTCTGGGTTCATGTGTTTCTTACAAATACAGTAGATGCCTTACTGAACGAATCTGAGACCGCAATGAACGATCAGTTGACATCCCCTGACCCTCACTCCTCACAGACAACATGCTGATGTGCTTCTGATTCTTCTAGACTTGCAACAACTGTACTCTGACTGACTGAGCAACAGGTTAATTATGGTCATTAGCAATGTAACAAAGTGCTGACATTGTGTTCTTGACACTAATGGCCTGCAAATTGGATATTAATATCTGGTAAAGCTAATACTTGGTCAAGGAATCACATTTATAATGGGTTTTTATTTTGCTAATCTTTGGAGGCTTTAGCCAAATGGGTTGATGAAATGAGGAAATTATTTTCAGCATTAAATGTCCATTTGGGTCACGAATGCTTCAAGCAGTTAGACAAGTTGGCTTAAAATGATTATTGCAGAGCCAGTCCTGGTGCAATAATATGAAATCTTATGAATGCATTAATTTTTTTCTTCAGTTACCCTAGGGCAGCCAATCACGTGACTGTGTATGCTACACCATAACACTGGATGATTACCAACAGTGTGCTAAATTCGGAGCAGAGAGTTAATGATGTGTTAATTAGCACATGCTCTCAGTTAGCCCACTAGCATTTGTTTGTCTATTAGAGGACATGGGTATTTAAACAAACTCTGCTGTGAAACAAAGCAGTGTATGACGGACTCCATGAGAAAGACATGGCTAAACCTGCAGCATTCTGCAGTAAATCAGATGTGCTTCATTAAATAAGTTAAGTAATAAACTCTGTCCATCATCTCTTTGCCTCACAGACATCACCACAAAAAAAAAATTACCATTCAACCAATAACAGTTAAAAGCATCATTTGTATATTTTTCAGTTATAATGGCCATTGCACATTACATTAGCCATGCTGTTTTGCAACAGCTAAAACTGAATGGACTAGAAATACAGTAGATTATACTAAAGGATTGGATCAGATTAACGCCATCACTGTGTGTGTGCGTGTGTGTTTTCGCGCATGTCTGTGTGCATGTGTATGTGTTGGGGGGGGGCAAATTCACCTTATACATTCTTTATTGTTTCTTGATGAGGTAATAAAACTGAAACAAATCCTTGCCCTTTTGAGCATGCACACAGGGGCCTGATACAGTCACAGTCAGTGGCGGTATAATTTTGATGTGCTGCAAAGAGCTATGCAATCTGACAAACTGCCATATATTGTACAGAGCTCAGACATAGCCAATGGGGAAAACTCTCCCCTGGCAGTTAATGTCAAGGTGAAGGTGACTGCCAGAAGTTAGTAGGCACAAACAGGGTGTTTGTTCACTAACATACAGCACTTGACACCACACAAGGAGGTCTAGGCATGGCAGAGTGCCCGTCCACTGATGCCCTGCCATGCCCAGAATCCATGCTGACAGACTTTACTGCCTCAGTTGTTCATTCACCCTACCACAATCTATACTTTTTTAAATTCTCTATACTTTATTGATTTTCAGCAACATATTACCATAGTGAAGATGTTGAACCAGTACAGCTGCAAGAAACATTTGACAATCAGACATACAAAGCAAAACGGATAACAAAACACAATACTAACAAACAACATGAACCCCCCCTTAGTCCCCCCCCCAAACCTGTGTGTCAGAGAAGTGGGAATTAGGAATTCAGAAAATTACTGTTTAAGGTTGCCAGAGGGACAATAAAGTCATAAGAGGCTCCCACAATGATCAGTAGGCCTCTAGCCAATGCCGCATACTGGCAATATGCTTTTCTAGTTGGATGGCTGTTAAGGCTTCCCAGTACCATTCTAAGATCGAGGGCAGTGATTCATCCTTCCAATGCCCAAGTATAACCAGTTTGGCAGTGGCTGCGATTAGGGTTAGGTGGGCTTTCCAAGAATTGGGAGTACCCTGCGGGAATAGGGTTAACACACGTGATTCAGGGGTAAACAAAGGTTCTAGGCCCAAGATGCGGTCTAGGGTCTCTTTAATGGTGCTGCAAAATTTTTGGGCTTTTGGACATTCCCACAACATATGAAAAAGGGATCCTGACTCTTCCCCGCACATGTGGCAGAGAGGGGATGCCAGCAGTCCCATAGTGTGCAGTCTGGCAGGAGCGTAGTACAAATTATGCATTATGTTGAACTGGGTAAGCCTCAGTCTATCTTGTTTAATAAATTTATAAGTGGCTTTCCAAACTTTACCCCAATAACCTGGAGTGTCCAGAAGGGAAAGTGTTTGTGTCCAATAATAACAGACCCCTGTTGGTAGGGTAGGGTCAAGGTCTGAAGGAGTTTATATATGCCAGACACAGCATGTGGTTGTTTCGCCACCTTGAGCATGTCAGGCAAGTCCTCTCGCAGTGAAAGAGTCCAGGGTTTAGGTCCTAAGAAGGCAAGGATAGCATGTTTTATTTGCCAAATGTTTAAAAACATCAACATTGGTTAGTTGAAATTTCTCTTGTAGGGAAGAGAACAGTAATAGAGAGTCCCCATTGCAGAAATCCCCTAGCACACTGTGTTGGAGTCGAGGGCAAAAGGAGGGCAGAATTGTGTGATTACCTATAAGAAAGTGAGGGTTGTTAAAAAGGGGTTGGCTTGTTGACTTATGCCAATTAAGGGAAAGGTGCATCTGTATCTGGTGTAAAGCTTGGAGGGACCAGCCCATGGGAGAGTTCCTAAGAGAACATGGGAAATGGGAGGGGAGTTGATACACGAGTGCCAATAAAGAGCAATGGGCTTGTTTTGTTAGGGTCCTCTCAATTTCAACCCATGTGGGAGTGTAGGAGCTAGCCTGTAGCATAGCGGGGTCATCCATCCACCTAGCCAACTCACTTATGTGTTGGGTCCCTTAGTAGGTAAAGAGGGATGGGAGAGCAAGGCCCCCACGCAGTTTAGGTGGAGTAAGTTTAGCGTACCCCCTTCAAACTCTGTTTTTCCATATAAACTGGTTGAACATTCTCTGCAATTGGGTAAACCATGATTTAGGGAGGAAAAGGCCCAGCATGCCCATTGGATACAGGATCCGTGAGAGTACATTCATTTTAAGGACACTTATGCGACCCCAGAGGAACTTTGGCAAGGCACTCCATCTATCAAGGTCTGTTTTGAGCATGGAGATCAACTTGGTAAGGTTCTCCTTCATCAATGACCGTACATTTCTGGTAACTTTGATCTCCAAGTAAGTCAGAGTGTGGGGTGTCCATTTCAAGCCCAGACCCGAACGCTCAGCTTTAGTAAGTCGGTGGTTAAGAGGGAAGATTTGGGACTTAGGTTGAGCTTGTAGGAAGAGACATTGGAGAATAGGCTCAGTTCCTCCAATATGGCTGGCACCGTGGAAGCAGGGTCTTCTATATGCAGCAGGAGGTCATCTGCATAGGCTAAGAGGAGATACCATTTATCTCCAAGTTGGATACCAGTCAGATTGGCAGAGCTGACTAGTCTACAGATAAGGGGTTCCAAATAGAAATTAAAAAGGAGTGGGGAGAGTGGGCAACCTTGGTGGGTCCCCCGCTGCAGGGGAAATAAGCCCGACAGATGTACATTACATCATACCCTGGCCACAGGGCCAGAGTACAGTATCCGGACCCATTTAATGAAGTCATCAGGGAACCCAAACTTGCAAATGGAGGTGAATAAGAAAGTCCAGTAGACTATCAAAAGCTTTCTCAGCATTGAGGGAGACCAAAGCAGAGGGTACCTCTGACTCCCTCGATGACAGGATTAGATGCAAGAGTTTCCTCCTGTGGTCTCCAGAAGAGTGGTCCGACATAAAGCCAACCTGGTCATGCCTGATAACTCCCCCCATGAGTGGAGCAAGACGGGTAGCCAGTATTTTTGCTAGTATTTTCACATCCGAGTTGAGGAGGGAGATTGGGCAATAGTTGCCAGGGTGTAAGGGGTCCTTGCCTAACTTGGGAATCAGAGTTATCAGGGCTTCTAGGAAGGATTGATCACTCACCCCACTTTCAAACCAGAAATTGTACACCTCCACTAGAAATGGTGTCAATTGGGCACAGCAGATTTTGTACAAGTTATTCAGGAGACCATCCGGTCCAGGGACCTTATCTGGGGGTAGGACTGGCTAAGGACTAGAAAAATAAAAGAACATATCCCACAAGCAGGTCTTAAAAGTATAGACTGTGTCCACCCCAACGGATTGCCAGTTTGGGATCCCCAATTACTGCCACAGAGGTAGAACATGCCATCAAGCTCTTATGCCCAGATCCCTCCTTTGTTCCCTAATGTGCCCCTTGGGGTTCATTTGTTTTGGCATATTAGGATATCTGGGAATGGGGATACTATTTGGATCTCCCTGGTCTGCCTTTGACCCCACTCTTCCATTGTATGGTCTTTGGTTATTAACTTTTTGTATATCTGCCTGTGATTTTGGCTTCTTCTATTTGGTGATTTATTACACATAACCAGTTATTATTTTTGTATTGATATATGTTTTATTTTATCGACATGCCTTCATATTATGTAATTCTGTAATCCCCCATTATTTTCCCTATTGTGAGTTTACTTTCAATTGGGGCTATGCACGACAGGGTGGGAATTATGCACCAAAAGTGTGTATCCAACCTGCACAGCTCTGCACCTGCAGGCAGATGCACATCTGGCGGCATTCACAACTGCCGGCCACTTGTGCATAGCCCCAGCCCAGATGTGTGGGTATGCACAGGGTGGCCATGAAAGGAGCTGCACACCTGGGCAGGCATCCAATGGGATGCCTATCTTGGATCCCTCAGTGGATCCCTTATGTGGTGGGGGGTGCATTGGCTGTGCTTCCCTGTGGATGTCCACATGGTTGTGGGCTGTGGAGGTAAGAAGTGGGATGTGCGGGGGTGGTGGGCATTGCAGCAAGGGTGTGTGTGTGTTGGGGGGGTTAACACTGCCCATCACACCATGCCCAGTGGGGCCTGGATCTGGAGAAAGGGGAGACAGAGACAGGCAGGTGGTGCTGTATTGGGGTGGGGGTCTTCAGTCTAGGGCTGGTGCCCCCATTTGTGTGTATGTGGGGAGGTTGGCATACAAGGGGAAGGTGGGGAGCATGGCTGGGTGCTGGGGTGGGTGGTCCCAGGCGGCTTGTAACTACGGATGCTGGGGTCCCGTTGATGAGGGACAGAGGCATGGGGTGTGTGGGGTCTTATGGCAGGGTTCTCCCCATCATAACCCACATCTGCCTCCACACCCCCTCGGGCAGTTCTACATGCCATTGTGCAGAGCGCATAGTGCTGGCAGGCCCCCTGCCCACCCCTTACGTGTTGTGGTCCGCATGGTTGGGGGACTCAGGTGTGTAGGGGCTGCACACCCCCCCCCCCAGTGCATCCCTGTGCAGGTGGCACAATGGGTGTGGGGTGTCTCTGTGTCTCATATGAGGTGCAGAAACATTTCATGCCTTTATGCATAGGGCCCTATATTTGTACCATAAGTCATGTTGCATTGCCTGTTGATTTTTTTGTAATGTTTTAGACAAATACTTAATAAAGTGGTTATTATAAAAAAAAAAAAGACTTGTCTTCTGTAGCATGTTCATCCCTGTGAGGTACTTGTCGTACTCCACCATGATCTCTCTCACTCTCCTTCCCTCCAGGGTACACGCGTTGAGACCCCTCAGTCTCACCTCATAGGGCTTCTCATGCAACCCCTGTGCCATTTTAGTTGTCCTCCTATGGACTGCCCCCTGCAAGGTGTGGTCTCCAAAGCTGGATACAGTACTCCTTGTGAGGTCTCAGTGAGCGATACAGTGGCAATACCACCTGCTCCCCCTGCTGGAGATAACCAACCATGCATCTCAGCATCCCACTAGCCCTACCTACTGCTTTGTCACACTTCTCTGCTACTTTGTGGTCATCAGTTATGATAACCCTAAGGTCCCTTTGCTGGTTTGTGACTATCAGTACCCTCCCCATTGTGTACTCTGCTCCTGGGTTCCTATACCCCAGGTGCACAATTTTTTCATCTTTTGGCATTTAACCCCAACTGCCATGCTCTTGAACACTCCTTGAGTCTCCCAGAATCCCTACCATGCTCTCTACCCCCTCCTTAGCATCTACCCCACTACAGATTTTGGTATAATCTGCAAAAAGGCATACCTTCCCTTCAAGTTCTTCTGCAATGTCACTTAGAAAAACATTGAAGAGGACTGGTCCCAGAACTGAGCCCTATGGCACCCCAATGGTCACTCTTCCATAATTAGAGTGAGTGCTGTTTTCCACCACCCTCTGTGACCTGTCGGCCACCAGTTTCCAACCCATTTCTTCACTTTGTATCACATCTCTAGGCTGCTCAGTTTCTTCATCAGTCTTCTATATGGCAGTGTTGAAGGTCACATGTTAGAGCCTTTATAAGTCCCAGTAAGATGTTTGCCAGTCACAATGTTATCCCAGAGCTAAGTACAGTCCTTTGTGACTGCACTTACTCCAGGAAGGACAGCATGACCAACATACAAAAAAAATCAGAGTTTATAAAAACTTCACATGCAACTCAGTAACAAACTCAAGGGTCAGCATTGTTGTCCAATAATGGAACTCTTCAGGTGGCTGAAGGCAGGAGGTGATGTCTTGTTCCTCACAACACATGCACAGGGTTTAAAATAACTGATTGGCAGTTTTTTCCTTGGGACAATGCTAACTGTACAGAAAGTATGTATATAGGTTTTCTAGAAGTGTTATGCTTGTTAAACATAGTGAAGCAAGAGCTATGCATTTTCACAATATTTTAGCACTTTTATGAGCAAAACGCTAATCAGTTTTTTTGAGTTAAATAAAACCCTGCATGCATGCTCTTATCCCATGAAAATTCATGCACTGTGAAAGTGTTGATACTGAGGTGGGTAGACCTTTTCCAATTCTAACTTGAACACAAAGGTTCATGCTGCTTTAACCACTTTTTGATCATAGCAATTTGCATCATTTGCATAATAATTTATGCCAACTGGTGCACTAATTGCTAACCACTCAAACAGCTTTTATGGTGAGGTTCTTTTCAGTTCTAAATTTTAGAACCAGAGAGTTCAGGTTGTTCAGTTTTAAGGTTTGGTTTTACCCATCTCTAGAACTAAATGCTGTCCTTTATATTTCAGTGTTGATTCGATCTATCTATAAAACACTGCCATCAGTCAAGGGAACAAAAGGAAAAAAACGCTGGTCTGCAGCCCTGCTGCTAATGTTGTGTTACCTATCACTACATTTTTTCTTATAGATGGTGGCCTTTAAAATTGCACTTATCTCTGCACTCTAGCCCTCCTATGGTTTTAGTAATTTATTGGTTGCCGAGAAGAAGCATGCAAATAATACAGAATCAATCAGGGATACAGCTTAGTGAACATTCTGATATTCAGCTGATGAAGGATTTATTGAATTAGATCTTGATTTGTTCCAGGGTGATGGGCTAGGTGTAAGGTTGTTTTTTTTATGTCAATCAAAGGCAGTAGAACGATCATGAGCTGTTTATTAAGTCAAGTGACTCAAGGCTCATTCTACTCTCAATTTCTTTATGCCTCATTTCATTTCATTTTAAAAATGCATTATGGAACACTGTTAACTTCTGCTGTACACATTTTAGAGGCCTAAATGAACATTAGGCTTCATTATGAAAAATGTACTTTAGAAGGCCTCAAAAAGAAGAAAATAAGGCACTCTGCCCCTGGAATACTCAGTGGTGCTCCAGTCTAAATAAGACTATTAGAAATACAAGTAATAATGGTGCAGCCACCTCCCCATGGTTCTGTATGCACCATGTGCAATATCTACAGCCCTAGAAAGCCAGCAATCTTGCAGCAAATGTACTATAAAAGAAACTCTATTATATGAGCTATCCATGGCATAGCAAAACATAAAAAATACATAGACTAAATCTTGATGGCTGGTAGAGACACAAACAGGAGAGATAACCTACATTTAGCAGTCCATCTGCTACAACAGCTACACCAGCATGGCTGCTGCCTAACCATTACGTTAAAAGATGCAGTACTAATTACATATACACTCAGTGTTAAAAAAAAAAAACATTTCTGCATAAACAATGAGCTCTATAATCATAATGCTAAATAAATTATTTATAATTGTAAAACTAGTGCACAGCACTGTACTATTTCTCCTAAAGCCAATTTAGAGTCCTTTTTTTAATATTTTTCCCTGATCCTTTTTTCTTGATGTATATTTTTCTTTCAAACCAGAATTTTCAGGACCCTTCTTCGGTGTCCATGAAGATCACTGGAAGCTGAGTAGGCTTTATTTCCAGCAATGTAGTGGTTGCAAGATTGTCATTTGACGCAATGAGCAGAGTATTTACAGCAGAAGACAAAAAATAAATAAATATTGAGTTTGGGGTATAAACATATTTTATTATCAAAGCAGCTACATTTACATGGGCAAATGACTATATACATGGCACGTCACATTAATATATAAAAATCCCCTTCCCCTTAAATGTTTAACATTTGGAGTTTGTAACTTAGCAAACTGTTTTCTCTCTCTGCTTTGTAATGCTAGACCATAGTCTTTCCTTGTGTGACAGTGCATTGTGAAAAGGAACAATCAATGTGATCCCCCCATCCAGATTCTGTATCCCAGTTATGAAACTGGAATACAAAGTTTGTTTCTAAACTTGTATGATTGTTGCTACTATTTAGATATTTGGTTTGATCTGTATCTTCCCAGCATATATATTACTACAGTTGATGTTGTTTAGAGATGGATATGAATATTAATATGCTGTTACATGTATATAGTCATTTGCCTAAGTAAATATAGATGTTCTGATAACGACATATATGTAAATGCTCCAGACTCGAAATTGATGCTGTTTTTTTTTTCTTCTGCAGTAAATACTCTGCTTACAGCATCAAATGACAATCTTGCAAGTACTACATTGTTGGAAATATAGCCATGGACAGCTTCAAGCTATCTTCATGGACA
Source organism: Neoceratodus forsteri (assembly GCA_016271365.2). Taxonomy (NCBI): domain Eukaryota; kingdom Metazoa; phylum Chordata; order Ceratodontiformes; family Ceratodontidae; genus Neoceratodus; species Neoceratodus forsteri. The sequence goes on from CM057459.1 coordinate 652,767,228, forward strand.
CTAAAGAAGGGTCATGAAAATTTCAATTTGAAAGAGAAATATATATATCATGAAAAAGGACTGGGTAAAATACTTTAAAAATTATTGTAACTAAATCAGCTTTGGGAGATGTAGTATAGCACTGTGCACTAGTTTTCATATTATAATCAGTTATTTAGCAGTGTGACTGTACGGCTCATTGTTTATGCAGAAAATAGTTTTTTTAGCACTGTGTGTATAAGTAATTAGTATTGCACCTTTTAGATTGCTATTTATTGTTAGAAGTTTCTGCATGTGAACTTTAGGTTGACATAGGTACAAAATGAATATAAAAATAGCTAAACAGGTCCCTAGCAAGATATCTCTGATGAAGCCCCATCCAGCTGAGGTGAAATGTAAGGTTTTCTTGCTGACCATGCTGGTGTAGCTGCTGTAGTAGATGGGCTGCTACAGTAGATGCAGGTTAGCTCTCCTCTCTGTGTCTCTACCAGCCATCAAGATTGATGGCATGTATTTTTATACTTTGTTATGCCACTGATGGCATGTATAATAAACAGTTGTATTGTAGTACCTTTTGTTGCAAGAGGGATGGCTTTCTAAGGCTGTAGATATTGCAGATAGTGCATATAGGGTCATGGGGAGGTGGGTGCACCATCATTACTTGCATTTCTGATACTTTAAGAGGCCTATGTTTATCTCTCTTTTATTATAGAGCCTTAGTGATTTATTTTTCCAGTGTCTCCTGTGTTTTTGTTCCACTGTTTAAACAAGAAAGAACTGGGGTTGCTAGAGGACAGAGTAAATTTTTTGTGATGTCACTAAAGGTATAATATAAAAATATAGAAGGCTAAAATAACATAATTCATTATCAAACTGGCTGTGACAGAACCAATATTCTGAAAAATGTTATACATGCATTTCTATTTTTTAAATGATTTAGTTATATATAGAAATTGTAACCACTTAATATATTGATGTATAACAGTATCTTGACACATGATGAGAGTGTATATATAGAATACATTATAGACAAGTGTAGTGTATAAGAAAACAATGTCATCAAGGGGATGTGATGAGGTAATAAACAATAAGCCTGAAGGTTGAGGGAATTTATTATGTTGTTACAACCCCAAAAAACATTTTCCGAGTATGCTACAGTTAAATTTAATTAGATGAAAACCTGTTTTGTGAGCAGTTTTTGTTAAGTATTTAAACAAATTCAGCAGTGAAGGAGCTAAACCCTAACCAGGAAAGGCATTTCTGTGAACTAGGTGATTGAGTTTAGGTGTGAATCATTAACAGAGACCCAAGACTCAGCACAAGACTGTCAGATCATGTGATTCTCCTGTGTGGCTGTTTATTGGGTATCTTAGAAGCCAATCTGTTCATTTGATAAGCTGTTTTCTAAGTTTCTTCAGATGTAGTGGAAAGGGTGAGAAGGGACTTGACAAGGTTGGAGGAATGGTCAAATGTATGGCAGCTTAGATTCAACACAAAGAAGTGCAAGGTAATGCACCTGGGAAACAAAAAACCCAGGGGAAGAGTGCACAATGGGGAGTGAGATACTGACAAAAACAAAAATGGAAGGGGACCTAAGGGTAATTATATCAGATGACCTAAGGGTGGGCAAGCAATGTGAGAAGGCAGTAAGGCGGGCTGGGAGAATACTGGGATGCACAGGGAGAGGCATAGACAGTAGAAAACAGGAAGTTGTTATCCCTCTGTACAGACAGTTGGTGAGACCCCATCTGGAGTACTGTGTGCAGTTCTGGAGACCCCATCTCTGCAAAGAGACAGACAGAGTGGAGGCTGTCCAGAGGTGGGCAACCAAAATGATGCAGGTTCTGCACCAGAAGACATACGAAGATAGACTAAAGAAGCCTAATATGTATGTCCTCAAGGAAAGAAGGGAGAGGGGGGACATGATAGAAACTTTCAAGTACCTCAAGGGAATCAACAAAGTCCAATAGGGTAGTATCTTTCAGAAAAAGAGATGTGCAAGAACAAGGGGGCACAATTTGAAGATTGAGGGGTGACGGCTCAGAGGTAATGTGAGGAAGTATTTTTTCATGGAGAGTGTTGTGGATGCATTGAACAACTTTCCTGCGGAGGGTGTGGAGTCAAGAACAGTGGGGGAATTCAAGAATGCTTGGGACAGACATAAGGCAGTTCTAGTGGGGGGTAGGAGGAAGTAGACTGTTGGTTAACTAGGATCTGCAGCTTATCCATCAGGTAGGAAAATGGGTAGACTAGGTGGGCCAAGTGGTCCTTTTCTGCTGTCAAATTCTATGTTTCTATTTTAAAATGCAGTTGCTAGATATCAAAAGAATATTTTCATTGCGTTAATTTTATTTTCACATTATTAAACTGTTAACCACGTAGGGGCACTGAGCTGAGGGGCTTTTTCAGTCATAACCCAGGCCAAAAGGGCATTATACAATGCAACAGATACAATAATACATGGGGAGGTGTGTATAATTCATTTTTTCACATATCCAAGGTGTGGGATATCTAATAAAATACATGGGTGAAATTTAAGTGGTTTATGTATGTATGCTATACTGAGGGTGTGTGACAAAGCTGAATTACCACACCACCCTATGATTCATTTATTACATTAACTGGTATCATGTTATGTGACATAATACTCAGAAGCCATGAGGTGAAAGTGTATCTTTTGTTTCACCTTTTAAGCAGAAATTGCTGTTGTGTTTTTTTTTTAAATTCAAAAGGCTGATAGTGGTGACAAGGCCTAACAGCTGAATGCAACTATGGCTAAAGATATGCAGTGCAATTTACTGTTAGTAGTTTGTTTACACAGAGCATGAGACAGGTTCAATGACTGCTGCTTCTGGAATTGATTGGCTGCTGTGAAATCTACACTCTTCATTATACATAACCTGTTATAACTGGGAGTATATAACAGAGAAAGTAAGGAACAGATTTCAGTGCACAATTACTACTTACTAATATAATGCTTAGGCAGGTGTGTGTTATGAAATTTTTTTTTTTTTTTTAACACATCCAAGGTGTGCAGTGACCCATAAACCTCAAGAGTGAAGCTCAAAGGTGTATGAGGGCATCACACACTAAGGGTGTATGAAAGACCTCATAGACACACACCTGCTTATGCTAAATTTATTATAATACTGGCACAAAATGCTTTTTGCCAACACACTGCACTCACCACCGTCCTCTCCCATAAAAGTACAGTGACAAATGAGGTTGCAGCCACAGCAGATACTCATCACCAAAACTACAACATTTTATCAGTCAACTGCAAAATGCCGTTGTTCTCCATCTACCTGCAGCCCAATTATCTTCTCTTTCTGAAGAGTTTTACTTAATTTGTAACTTGACTCACCCCCAGCCATCTTCAGTCATCTGCCAGTGAGACTACTGCACCCCTCTACCATTACTGACAGTACCACCAGCCAAAAAAGAATCAGAGCACAAACAACAGACTGCAAGAGCACCAATCAAATCCTCATAGCCCCTCATGCCTGAGTTGTTACACCGTAAGCATGTCAAGGATCAACTGTTCAAAAATGTCAGGAAAAAACAAAACAATGTAGACTAGCACTGGGATACAGCTGCAGTGCTATGAATAGCAGACAGAACAAGCAAGCAAAGATATCAAGCATCCAAGCAGATAGGAAACCACCACAACACTATTAGTACCACTGGTCATAACGAAGTCCTAGTATTGGGTGACCTAAACCTAAACTGGGCTAGTAAAGCATCTCAAGCCCTCCATACCTTAGTGCAAAGTCACAATTTTCATCAGTTGATCTCTGACCCTACCAGGATTAGGGCTCCCTTGCAGTCTAGCACGCTTATAGACTGGATCCTTACAAACCGCCCTGATAGCATCAGCTGTGCAGGTACTTTACCAGATGTAATCAGTGATCACTCCCCGATCTACTGCACGTGGAGCTCAAATAAAAAAACATTTCTGCCCCCAAGACTTGTAACATTTCGCAACCTTGCCAATTTTAACCCTTTTCACTTTATCAATGACCTTTCCATGATTGACTGGTCCTCCATTCACAATGCATCAGATGTCCAGTCCGCCCTTGACAGCTTCCTTACAATATTCAGTTGGCTCCAAGACTTCCATGCTCCATGGATCACTAGGCGCTTTCGAGGCACTCAGACAAAATGGCTTACTAAAGATCTACTAACCCAGATTAGGGCCAGAGACAAAGCCTGGCGTCTTTTTAAGTCCACAAGGCTGGAATCTGACTACTGTCATTACCGTTCACTAAGAAATGCCTGCAAAAGAAACATCCATCTATCCAAAAGCACCTTCTGTAGGAACCTGCTAATAAACGCCTCTGGTGATGCTAAGAAATTCTGGACTACCATAAAAACTATCCTCCGCTCTAATCAAAAGTCCCATACAAATAGTAGGTTACTTAACGGTATACACTGCAACAATCCGTTAACCATAGCCAATACCTTTAATAACCATTTCTCAGATTTATCAAGCTATCTGTCCTCCTTACAAAATGCTAGCACTGCTCTGCACCCTTGTGACACCAAACCACTACCCTCAAACCCTCCTTTCAGGTTCCGAATCATTCAAAAAAGAGAAGTTGAAAAACTACTACTCACCATCCATGACAACAATAGCCCTGGGTCTGATGGTCTTGAACCAAGGCTGTTGAAAGCAGCTGCCCCCTTTATAGCCTCCCCAGTAACCACAATTTTTAATATGTCCTTATGCCGTGGTATAGTCCCAACTATATGGACAATTGCTAAAATCACTCCTATTCCAAAGAAAGGAGACCAAAAGGAAATAAAGAGCTATCGTCCCATCGCTATACTCTCTGTCTTAAGCAAAATCTTGGAAAAACTAGTCGCCACACAAACGATTGAATACCTCCAAAAATATAACCTCCTTTCCAGTTCCCAACACAGTTTCCGTAAAGGCCATAGTACCACCTCTGCCCTGCTAAAGCTGACTAGTGACATTAACTCATCCATGGACCTAGGCCTCCTGACTGGAGCAGTTTTTATCGACCTAACTAAAGCTTTTGATCTGGTAAACCACTCACTCCTTCTGTCAAAACTACGGTCTTTTGGTTTCTCCCCAGATACCATAACCTGGTTTGAGAGCTACCTGACCGACAGGCAACAGGCTGTGGTCTTTAACTCTGCAATTTCAGATCCTGCACCTATCCACGTTGGAGTACTACAGGGCTCTATCCTCGGTCCTCTACTCTTCACAATCTTCATTGATGACATCCCCTCAATTGCACCGAAATGTTCACCTCTGCTCTACGCGGATGATCTGGTTATCTATCATAGTTCAAAAACTTCAATCTCCCTACACCATCCCCTTGCATCGGATTTTGCGAGTATCCAAACCTGGCTTACTTATAATAAACTTGTCCTCAACTCTAGCAAATCCTTCTCAATGGTGTTTGGCTCTCAGGCCAGACTCAAAGCAAATCCTAATCCCCTTATCATCTCCTGTGCGGACAGCTCTCCTCTACCCTGTACCAAATCTTTCAAATATCTCGGTGTCACCCTGGACGAATCGCTTGACCTTGACCTTCATATCTCTACTATCTGTAAGTCAGTAAATGCTAAGCTAGGAAGTGCCTATCGTACCAGCTATGCACTTACCCCTCAAGCCAGACCAGCAGTGGCTCAAGGTTTCCTTCTACCGGCACTAGTATATGGCTCGTTGATCTTCCTATCTGCATCTAAATCCGCCCTTCATAAATGGGACACCACTTATAATAACATCTGTCGCTATATGCCGCTGCCTCACCACGTTTCAAGCACCATTGCCACCTTTATCAGGACCTAAAATGGCTTAGCCCGTCCGTCTAGCGTCTTCAGACCTTTGGATCACTAACTGACTCTGTCATCAGAACAGGTCTCCCCCTATCCCTTTCTTCTGCACTGGAAATACAACCTCCCACTCATGAATTATGATCTAATGATAAAGCCCTTCTGTGTGTTCCAAGATGTAGAACTAATATTGGCACTCGCGTGTTTTCCTACACTGCTCCCGAAATACTGGAACTCTAGACCCCTCTCTATCCATCAAACAAACACCCATGCTATCTTCAAGAAACTACATCATGAACACCTTCACACCCTACATCCCTGCACTTGTTTTAACCCACCTTGAACCCTCACTAATTCTTGCTCTCTCCCCCATCTCCATCCTATCTACCCCTTTTTACCCTTCCTCCACTCACGATCTATACCTGCCACGCTCTTTCATCCCCTCTTTCCTCACTCTCTCTCCCTCTCTACCTTTTATGGCACTTATTGTACTGTAACTTACTACCTTCCCATGTTGTTTTCTTTTGATACCAATCCTGTTTTTTCCCTCTGTATTCACAGTATCTTATCCTTCACTATTCAGAATGTCAATGTACTTATTACACACTGCTTTTATCCATTTGTACTGTTTTCATGTGCTGCGTCACATGTTTATTGTTTGTCTGTAAACTGTTTTCTCCCAGGTCGTGCCTGAAAATAGGCATTGTTTGCCTAGTGCACTTACCCGGTCACCAAAAGCAAAATAAATTAGAAGGTTTTTCTTACCATTTGTTCATAGGGCAAAGTGTACAGAAAGACTCAGAACTCACAAGTGTGGCCCAGCACATGTAACACACTGGTAGCAACTTGATGACATCACAGATAGAGAAAAACACCTAACATTTCACCTAGTGGCTATTAGGCTTCATCAGAGTAAGCGTATATTGCTCAAGTGTACCCATTTATATGTTACAATTAACAGCATAGTTACACAAAGTGCAAAAGTGCTAAATGAAAATAAACATTAAAATCATGATTACTCAGAATTGTGATCACCAAAAAGATGGTCAGGCACACAACTTAAGTACCTATGTATCATTTCAACAGTGGAGATGTAAATCTGGTACCAAACAATATATACCCATAAATGCCACAAGCAAAAACTGATGCTCAAATGCTGAAAAGCTGAGAAATGTATTTTCTTCATGAAAAAATACTAATAGCCACATTCATAATATTAAAACTGGAAAGCAGTGATACCCCAAAAATATGGATTGCAAAAAACTATTTCCACTTTGTATTCACTGTTGACTTGCATGCTGAGCACTAACACTAGTATACTGCATATATGTTATTCCAGAAGAAAACAACATGTTTTTTAATACTTTTTATATTATGGCAATATGCTGTACTAAGGTACCAGGTTTCTAACACCACCGGCACAGATGAAATGTATGCTGTTCAAAGATAGCAAATTTCTCATACAATCTGGCATATATAGCTAATGAATACTGAATGGAGTTACCTAGTGAAAGCCATAACGAGACAAGCCAAAAGGTATATTAAAAGGAAATCATAAATACATTCCTGTCCCCCCATTTCCAAATCCCCAAACGTGCTGTACACTTTACAACAGACTGTATAAGATGGGAAATACAAGGGTGCACAGAAATGTGGTGAATGTGTGCGCATGCAAACAGTAGCCCATGCATAGCTAATCAGAACTAGTACCACAATAGTCAAAAAATGTGAGAACATTGGGATAAGGGGGGAATTGTTCAAGGCATTGTTAGCAGAAAAACAGCATAGAATCACAATAAATCTGTGAAAAAATAAACTGGAGTAAGCTGGAAGAGATGAATGAAGTACCCCGTGTTATCAAATCAGTCATAAAAATGATGACAAATCACTGCATTACTTGAGACCCAGACCATCCCTGGGTCCAAGTTCATAAATCCAAAAGCTCTCTCATCCCCTGATCTTTTGTTCCCAGTCCCCCCTTGAAGTCCCAAACTGACCTTTCAATCCTTATAAATTGTAGTTGATGGGTACCATGTCGTACTATTCTCAAATGCCTAACAGTAGCATAGGACTCATCCCCCTTCTGTATAGCTGTCTCAGGTTCCCCAATTCTGTTGATTTTTAGCTGGTGAATTCTTCACCCAACATACTGTAGAATGAGCCCCATGTGCATAGCAAGATGCACACCACCAAAAGTACTGTAGTTAATGAAATGTTTTAAAACCACTTCCCTGCCTTTTCTAGGATTTACAAAAGACTTGCACCGTTTTACATACAGTAGGTGCAGTATAAACAATTCTAGCACCTGTATGTACCAATTTGGGAGGAGCCAAGAAATGCTCATACGTGTCGGCATAGCTAGGTGACTGGAGACAACTTTGTCTTTAACTATTTCTGGTCTGCAAAATACAAAACATGGACCCTGTTCCACAATACTTTTAAGCTTTTGATCAACACTAAGTATACCCCAGTTATTCTGGACAATTTGTTTATTCACATGTGACTGGGTATTATATGTGATCACAAACAGATATTTCTGTTCAAAACCCTGCTCCCTACGAGGCTTGGGAACCAGTGTAGATTCTCTTGTGATGCTATTAACACGTTCAAGGTATTGTGCTGTAACCACAGTCTTAAAACAACTGAACCTGTTGTGCCTGTCTATTTACAAATACTTAAGTCATTACTGGTGTGTTACATGTGCTCAGTCCCACTTTTGAGTTCTCAATGTTTCTGCACACCTTGCAATATGAATAAACAGTAAGGACAACCTTTTAATACCATTGTGATGGTCACGGCTTGCCTTTTGGGTACTGGATATCTTCTGTTGCTTTTGTTGGCAGTATAGCATAGTGGTTAGAGTAATGAGTTGTGAATGAGCTTGATACATCCAGCAGACCTGGGTTTGATTCCTACAACTTCCACTTGCATACTGTGCGACTCTGAGCAAATTACTTAACCTTTCCATTGTTCCTGGGTCTCCCCCGAACACAATCACTTCTGCCAAGTGGGCTTTACCTGGTTACCAAAGAATAAAATAAAAAATGTTAGATCAAAACACTAATAACTGGGTGTGACATTACATCCATTTATTGTGGCACTTGGAAACAGGTCGATTCCAGGGGTCACCAGTTATCCTTATAAAATTAAACATATAAAACTATAGACTATTTATAAAATGGCTTTGATGTCACATCAGGGGACCATGACATTACATGTAGACAAGCAGCAGATGCAGATGTGGTGCAAATGGCAACACAGATGTCCTCAGCAACAGAGAATAAGAGCAAGATAAAAAAAATCATAAGAACTACAACTGAAATTTTAGATCATTTTCAAAAGTTTTCCCTGAGGCATCGGGTTCTTTAAAGAGTATGTATAGAAGTTTTTATTATTCAGTGATGCTCTGTTTCAGCACTCCCTAAATATGTATTTAGTGTTCTACAGTAGTGTTCTCACTGAGTAATAACAGGATTATTATGGTAGGCAATTCAGATCTGCACTGAGTACACAGTCTCACCTTTCAATTGAATCAAAAATGCAAACAACAAAAGAAACACACCGCAGTTGCCTGAAGATGCAAAATATTGTTTAAAATATGGACTGTGTGAAACAATCTTATTTGTAATGCATACAAGTAGATGCAGTTTCATGAAGATGTTAGATCATGTATGACTTTGGGTTGTTGTGAATGGGAATGTGTGTATTATGGCAGAACCATAAGTGTTGTACTGACTGCATGGCCTGTCATGATTTGTTAGTGACTGGTCACATCTTTGGGCTACTGATTATGTTAATCTGGTCATCTCCCACTTCAGTCATGTGCTTTTTGGCCTCCAGGATAAGCAAGTCCCTATTAAAACTGGGAAAGTTCAGTGTTCAGTCACAAAGTGGTTGGACCGCTCCTTTTGACCTTGATCAGAATTAGGGACAAGTGGTGTTCAAAAGTTAAGGCCTCAAATTCGGTCTCAAACGTCATAAGATACTGGATTCTTAGAAATGACTGAAAGAAGGCCATTAAACATAATAAAAGTTTACACTTAAGCAATAATGCCCAACAGGGTGTGTGTCATGCTGGGATAATGTCACGCCTCAGGTGGTTGGGCACGAGGCCGCAGGCAGTGTATAACTACGAGGCATGACGTTATTCCAAACGACACACACCCTGGAGGGCATTATTGCTATTACACAATGGCTCATTGTTATATATAAAATAAAATAATAATTTTAAAGAATGTTTTTATTAGTGTGGAAAAATATTTTTGTTTCTTAAGAGGAGATGCAAAAAAAGAGAGTGAGCTGCTCCATAATGATGACACTAGAGCCATGATGTTGTGCTGGGTTAACATCATGGGTCCAGCCCAAGACTGACAAATCAGAGTCCAGGATTTTTTCTTGCCATTGTATAATGTAAATTGTTCCATACTCTACATCTGGTAACCCATGCCTGTTCTAGAGCTGCATCAAACAGGCTTTGGGTCAAGCTATCAACCTCTCTCCATCTGAGATAGATAGATAGATAGATAGATAGATAGATAGATAGATAGATAGATAGATAGATAGATACACACATATATATATATATATATATATATACACATATACATATACATATATATATATATATATATATATATATACACACACACATACATATACATATATACACATATATATATATATATATATGGGTTACTTTAATAACACCTCCACAATAGAAAATGCCTTCAATAATTACTGCACCAGCCTTTCAACATATACTGGGTCCTTCTCCCCCACAAAATGTGGCCACATGCTCTCTGGTCAAGCATGGATCCTCAGTGTCATCCCCAGTTTTGTCTTCAAATAGCCAAAATCTCTGAGGTCTGTGAACATCTCCAGCAGATTCCAGCATCCAAATCTATGGGCTTTGATGGAATTGAACCCAAGCTCCTTAGGCCTTCTGCTAAGGAACTCACCCTATCAATTACCAGAATCATCAACTTGTTCTTAAGTTTGGGGTTGTGCCAGACCATTGGAAGATATCCAGCATTGTACCAGTTTTCAAGAAAGGAGATGCCAAGATCATAAGTAACTACAGGCCTATTGCTGTTTTCCTGGTATGTAACAGAATTCTAGAAAAAATGATTGCCTCCCAACTTACTGACTACCTGACTACTCACAGCCTCTTGTCGCCTGTGTAGCATGGTTTCTGCAAGGGTCACAGTACCATCAATGCCCTTCTATCCCTTACCTCTAATATTGCTAGTGCTAGTAAGTTCTCAAAATATGACCCTGTTCAAGTATGCTTGGATGTCAGAACTGTGGATTGGTCAGTACTCAAAAAGTTACCCGACATGAACTCTGCTCTGGGATTTCTTGTGGATGCACTGTCCTTCACCCAGGACAAGCACTTAGGCTGTCACCACCCAAAGAGTCAGAGGTGAAAACTCATGGTGCCTGACCAAGGATCTTCTCAACAGAATGAAGCAGAGAGACACCTTGTGGGAGGCCCACAAATCCTCCCAATCCACTTCTGCTTGGAATATTTTTAAGGTCGCTCCACAACCAATGTAAACAAATTAAATCACTCAAGGTGGCCTACCTAAAAAACCTACAAACCAGTAACCTTGGTGGCCTCAAAAAAGTTTTGGGCACCAGTAAATGCCTTAATTAAACCTGGGACCATGCAAAGCTCAGTAAATTTAGGCACTGAAGCATGGACAATAACTAACCCCACCAGGTGGTGAAAGCCCTAAATGACAAATTCACAAACCTGGCAGAGTACCTGGATGGACTCCCACAGAAGGGAACTGCAGTGTCACAAAACAAACAAATTTCAGATGGCCCAGGACCCCATCACTTCTATTTCAAGGCTAACTCCCCTAAAGAGATCCATTGTCTCCTCAGGGCCCTCTCTAAGCAAGGGAGCATTAGTAGTAATGGTCTTTGCCCATGATTCCTTAAGCTAATGGCTGACCTTATTGCCAGACCCCTAGCCACCCTTTTTAATTTGTCACGGTCTTCCTCATCCTCCCATCAGTAAAGAAACAGGCAAGAGTTAAACCCATATTCAAATAACTCTATGGACAACTACCTCCCAGTGTCCACCCTCTCACACGTTAGCAAAATACTGGAGAAAATTGTATTTTGGCAAATTATGGAACATGTGTCTTACCACAAATTATGTTCCCCCATCAATATGGTTATGGAAAAGGCCATAGCACCACCACTGCTTTGCTGTTTCACCCACCATGTCCTTAAGGGCATGGATGATGAGAAACTAACTGGGGCCATTTTGTAGACCTATCAAAGGCCTTCACTCTTGTGAAACATGATATCCTCCTTGACAAACAGCAGCACTATGGTTTTTCAGATGCAACTACAGGCTGATTTGAAAATTACCTCTCAAGGAAGTCCCAAGTGGTTTGCACTGGAGGAGGGGCATCTCGGCTCTCAAGGGACTGGTTGTAGGGTCCCCAAGGTCCAGTTTTGGACCCATGCTGTTCTCCTCCTTTGTGAACCACTTCCCCATGGACAACAATGACTGCCACATGCTTATGTATGTGGATGAACTTATCTACCATAGTGCAGGGAACCTGGCTGAGGTATCCACCTCTCTCTCCAGGGAGTACAATGCCAACCAGAGGTGGTGCACTTCGAACAGGCTGCTTGTGAATGGGAAAAAACAAAGGTGATGCTCTTCGGGTCCAAACCAAAGCTCGCAGAATTGGCTGCAGGCCCTGGTATTCCAAATCTACTGAACATTCTAACTTAGATAGGTAACTCCCGCAGCAGATAACATCGTTTAAATACTTGGGAGTTACCCAAATCCCCTCCTTGGCCTTCTCTGATCCTTTAGGGATAACAGTGAAACACGTAAACTGAAAACTAGGTGTCTGCTACAGGTTAAGGTACTTCCTGACCCCAGAAACATGGCTAGCCACTGCCAAAGGTACATTCCTCCCCTTCCTGGACTATTGTTCACCTACAGTATTTTCTTCCAAATCTCTAGCCACAATCTCTCCAGGCTCACCTCCACTACAAATACATCTGGCTTGCCCTTCTGGCCCCTTTCCATAGTCACCACTGCTCCCTATATAAGAAATTGGGCTGGCCATCCCCGCAGGCCCATCTGGACTACCTTTTGTGCTGCTGTGTTGATAAGTCTCTGAGGGAAAGAGTAAACTCCCCTCTGTCAGCATTCCTTCATCCCAAGGTTGGCACTCACCATCTAACATCCTCCTCCTCCTTCTCCTCTTTGAATACCCCCAGGTGGGCACCTGTACTGGAGAGAGAGGGCCTTTTCCATAACTGCCCCTAAACTTGGGATTGGCTTGCCACCCCCTTCACTGTCTTGACATGGCCTGTCTTTTTAAAACACTATTGGCAGGCACCCTCATAGCTAGCTCTGTATGTCAGTCTCAGATGAAGGTGATCCTTGTGTCCTTCCCTACTCCTGGCTCCTCAGAGTGGATAGCTAGTATCATGCAAACAAACAAATGCACACTGGGGAGGTGGTGATCACGAAGAATACAGGTACTTTATCAAAGCAGATTCAAGCACTCACCAACTTATGAAGCAGGACACCAACTAACCAACAGCATGAATTAAGATGTCTTAAATTTATTTAAAGACCATTCATGCATTAAAAGACAAACACCTCATGCCCACCCGACATGTTTTGAACTTCTGTCCTTTATTAAAGGCTAAGGCAGTTAAACAGACACACAGTTTAAATACTGAAAACCAATTTGACGTATATGTGGCATCACACTAATTTTTTTTTTTTAGTCTTTGGTAACCGGATAAGGCCCACTGGGCACAAGTGCCTGTTACCAGGGGCGACCTGGGAGCACTGAGAGTGACTTGTTCAGAGGCACACAGCATGCAAGTGGAGATTGTGAGAATCAAACTCGGGTCTGGTCTGCTGGATGTACCAAGCTTGTTCACACCTCGTTCCTCTAACCTCTAGGCTATACTGCCAGCAGCCCAAAAAAAAAAACATTCAAATTCATTGGTTAAAAAATGACTGAAGCAAATGAATATCTATTAAGAAATGTGATTAAAAGCATGAAAGAACCTGATTTCATTCATGGGTTAGCACAATGGTATAGGAAACAAATTGAAATGGGACACAAAACAGTGGGAATGGGTATGGTAGATGCGGAGGGAGGAGGAAATCAACAAAAACAGCAATAACAGGCTATATACGGCAATCACTTGTGTGTCAGACTAAATCATGTTTCCAAAGCAATTATACATAACTTCATATGTTTAAAATATTGCTACATAGCTGATAAGTATGTTCAGAACAAGGTAAATATGATGACAACTAAATCTCAGACTCCACTTTCTATCTTTTTTCCAAATAGTGGCACACATGTGGCTCTCATCTCGGTCCCCTGACTTGTAAGTACAGATTTTTATTAAACATAAAAACATTGTTTTTAAGTACATGCTCTAATAGCTTTAAAAGAAAGTCAGTAGGTGGACTTGTGTCTGCATTCCTCGGGTTCAGAAAGTGCGCAGCTGAATCCAGAGCACCTTTGTGAGGTGCATTTGCATAAAAAGATTCAATGTCAAGTGTTACCATTAAAATGTTCTCTTCAAACGTCATGTTACATAGAAACATAGAATTTGACGGCAGATAAGGACCACTTGGCCCACCCAGTCTGCCCATTTCCCTGCCTACTGGATAAGCTGCAGATCCTAGTTAACCAGCAGCCTACTTCTTTCTACCCCCCCCCCCCGAATTGCCTTATGACTGTCCCATGCATCTTGATTCCACCACTGTTTTGACTCCACGACCTCCTCCGGAAGGCCGTTCCATGCATCCACTACCTCTCTGTGAAAATACTTCCTTAAATTACCTCTGAGCCACCCCTCTATCTTCAGAGTGCCCCTTGTTCTTGCACACTTTTTGAAAGATGCTACCCTCTTGGACTTTGTTGATTCCCTTGAGGTACTTGAAAGTTTCTATCATGTCCCCTCTCCTCCTTTCCTCGAGGCTATACATATTAAGCTCCTTAAGTCTGTCTTCATATGTCTTCCTGTGCAGACCCTGCACCATTTTAGTTGCCCTCCTCTGGACAGCTTCCATCCTGTCTATGTCTTTGCAAAGACTGGGTCTCCAGAACTGCACACAGTACTCCAGATGGGGTCTGACCAGCTGTCTGTACAGAGGGATAATAACTTCCTGTTTTCTACTGGTGATGCCTCTCCCTATGCATCCCAGTATCCCCCCAGCCCTCCTTGCTGCCCTCTCACATTGCTTGCCCATCTTTAAGTCATCTGATATGACTACCCCAGGTCCCTTTCCATTTTTGTTGTTGTTAGTATCTCACCCCCCATTGTGTACTCTTCCCCTGGGTTTTTGTTTCCCAGGTGCATTACCTTGCACTTCTTAGCATTGAATCTAAGCTGCCATACATTTGACCATTCCTCTAACCTTGCCAAGTCCCTTTTCATCCTTTCCACCCCACCTTGTGCATCAACTCTGTTGCAGATCTTTGCATCATCTGCAAAGACATACTTTTCCTTCAGTCCCTCTGCAATGTATCGCTTATAAAGACATTGAAGAGGACCGGATCTATCACTGAACCTGTGGTACCCACTAGTAACCCCCTTTTTCAGAGTGGACTCCATTTACTATTACTCTCTGTGTCCTATTCTCCAGCCAGTTTTTACCCAGGCTGTCATCTTGGGACCCACTCCCAGGCTAGCTAACTTGTATATTAATCTTTTGTGTGGGACTGTGTCAAATGTCTTGCTAAAGCCTAGGTAGGCCATGTCCACAGCCCCTCCCTGATCTACTATTTTGGTCACCCAGTCAAAGAAATCTATCAGATTTGTCTGGCATGACCTTCCCGCTGTGAATCCATGCTGCCTTGGGCTCTGTGCCCCTCTGGCCTCTAGATACTCGACAATTCTTTCCTTCAGAAGTGATTCCATCATTTTCCTACCACTGAGGTTAAACTAACAGGTCTGTAGTTTCCGCTTCTGCCTTGCTCCCACTTTTGTGAAGGGAAATCACATCTGCCCTCCTCCAGTCCTCGGGTACCACCCCATCCTCCCATGATTTGTTAAACAGGGTAGTCAGTGGTGTCACTAATTCCACCCTTAGTTCTTTTTAGAATTCTGGGATGAATCCCATCAGGCCCCATTGCTTTGTCCACCTTCAGTTTTGAGTTCTTTCAGAACCCTTTCTTCTGTAAATGGGCTGGTATCAACTTCTGTATCCAGAGTGTTTCTATTGTTTGTTTTAGGTACCTCCCCTCTTCCTTTGTAAATACAGAGCAAAAATATTTGTTTAGTATCTCTGCCTTTTCACAGTCACCCTCTGCCCACCCCCCTTTATTAAGCCTCACTATCCCTCCCTTGGTCTTCCTTCGCTCCCTGATGTACCTATAAAAGGTTTTATCCCCCTTCTTAACTGTTCTTCAACAAATTTAAAACATGCTTTGTATCCTTTGCATAGGAAGACAATCCTTCTATGGAGGGTCACAAAAAAGAATATACATACTGTGATAGAGGTTCTTTCAATCAACCTATGCCACTGACAATTGGGCTGCCCGGTAGTTTGTCCCTGGATTTATGAATTTTTGGTAGGGTGTAAAATGTAGCCTTTACTGGGCTTGCAGTCACAAGAAAATCAAATACTGCAGGGTTTATTTATTTGGCTGAATGCAGTTGCAAGGCTTTTTACATGGGGAAAGCCATGAGAAATTTGAAAACCAGAGTTGGTGGACATATTAGGGTAATAGAGCGTGGTGATCTCACTTATGCTACAGCCTCACGTGTAGCTGGGGTGGAAGTCAATGGAGAACACAAAATTTACCTTTACAGCCATTGACAAAGTTAATCCAAACCCGGGGGGGGGTGCAATTTCAATAATCTGGTTTTGAAAAGAGAACATTTTTGGATTATCCAATTGAAGGCTACTGTTAAACCAAGGATCAATAAAGGATTTGATTAGGGTCCCTATTTAGAAAAAAGATGGAATCTGGAATTTTAGATTTAGTTGTTGTCTTATTTTACCTTGTCTGAACATACTTATCAGCTATGTAGCAATATTTTAAATATATGGAGTTATATATAATTGCTTTGAAATATGATTTAGGCTGACACACAAGTGATTGCTGTATATAGCCTGGTGATACTACTTTGTCCCCAGCACATTACTATACCCAATCCCACTGTTTTTTTCCCTTTTTGATTTGTTTCCTATGCCTCTGTGTTACACAAGAATAGAATCCATTTCTTTCATGTTTTTAAATCACATTTTTTAATTGATGTGTACTTGCTTCAGTTGTTTTTTAACCAATGAATTTGAATGTTTAGTATGACATTACGTGCACTGTACATCAAAATGGTTTCCAGTATTTAAACTGTGTGTCTGCTTAACTGCATTAGCCTTTAATAAAGGACAGTAGTCAGAAATGTATCAGGTGAGCACAAGGTGTTTGTCTGTTAATGCCATGCATGGTCTTTAAATAAATTTAAGACATTTTTATTCATGCTGTTGGTGTCCTGCTTCATAAGCTGGTGAGTGCCCGAATCTGCTTTGATGAAATGGATAGCTAGTGTAATATGGATTCACTGCCAAACAGCTTGGCCAATTCCAATTTCACAGAGATGGACCTAGTCCTGTGCTGTAGTAGGATTGTAATATAATGTTCATTCATGACTTGTATAGATGTTTTCGTTTGTCTTATTTCTCCTTTGTATAACTACTGTAAGCCTGGGTGCTTTGTAGTCTGTGTAACCTTACAACACCCACTTTAAACTGTCATGTTCTTTGTGGCCGGGTCGTGCCTGAAAACTGACCCTGAGACAAGTGTACTTATCTTGCTAACAAATAAGTAAATAAAATGAATGAGTGGATTAAATATTACAGACACTGTATTTGTTGACCTCACTAGGGCCTTTGATCTTATCGATCAATCCTTATTTGCATCAAACCAGGTAGACTGGGCCTATCATCTCGACAATTCCCTGGGTCAAAAATTACCTGAATAATGCATACCAGTGAGTGAGGTGTGATGCTGTTTCTCAGAACCAGCTTCCACCTTAGTAAGTGTACTGCAAGGTTCAGTCCTAGGACCTCTGTTTTTCTCCTTTTACGGTAATATATTGTATATCTTTGTCTCTTGTATAGTACTCCCATCCTTTATGTGGATGGGCTTGTTCTTTTCTTGAGCTCTAGTAACATTACCGATATCAATAGTCAGATGTCATTTAACCTCCAGTATGTCCAAAACTGACTTCTCACAAATAAGCTCCTCCTGAATACCATACAAACCAGGCTATGCTATATGACTTGGCTCCAGGACATAAACACTGTTCAAAGCAAACATCAAACTAGAATACAAATAGCAGGGAAACAAGTGTTAAGGAGTAGAAACAAATACACAAAATACAAAAATAATATGAGGGGTGCTACTGTGAATAGCATACATCAACCAAAAAAGGGTGTGCTCTGACTTGCTGTTTTTGTTGATGTATGCCAAACATAGTAGCACAACTCATTTAAAATCCCATTTATAGTTCGGGAATGAGCAACGGTGAGCAGTTAATATTGGATTTGGTTTGTAAATGGAGATGTATGGCTTTCTCATTTAACTAGCTACCTGCACATTGGCTGGGCCCACATCTTAATTAAGCCAATTTTTGGCTGATGTACCCTATAAAGGTAAGCCATTTGAGGCAGCTGCAGTTTAGGGTAGGGACCCAACTGACAGGTGGTTTACCTCAACATTGATAGCAGGGCGACTTCACAGCAAGGCTCTGAGGTGAACACTAAGAGACCCCCAATCCTTTTGAAATCCAAATAGTAAGTTGCCAATCCAGGCTAAACAAAGATATGTTAATTGTTACATTTGGGGGGGGGGAGGTCAGGGTGTGCTCTGACTTGCTGTTTTTGTTGTTGTATGCCATACACAGTAGCACCCCTCATTTAAAATCCCATTTATAGTTTGTGAATGAGCAAGGGTGAGCTGTTAATATTGGATTTGGTATGTACGGGAGCATACTGATGCTTTGAAAAGATAATCTTGGCAGCCATTCCAAAATGTCTGAATCATCTGGCACTAATGAGGGTCAGCTGGAATGGTATTCTATAATTGTGGGGCAAAACAGGAGAATGCAATACCACCCAGTAAGAAGCAAGGTGCAAGAGAGTGGCACATTGACAGACACTGGGCTGTCGAATACCCAGGAGCTGGAATCCATCAAAGTGCCCAAACACTTGTGCACATAGAAACTGGCTACAGAAAAAGAAGTAAAGGATGAGAAGGAGCACAGCAACAGCATCTTGTTGGAGGACAGGTACTGAGGAGAAGGTGCCCAACCCCGCAATGATGGCAGGTATCGAGGATGTAGGCAACTGAGCCATGAAAAGACCGGACTGCAGAAAAAGTAGGGTAATATTTTTTCTGACTCAAAGCTCACTTCAGTAACAAACTCATTACATCTATTTGTACTGAGAACTTAAAAAAGGTGTGCAATAAATAAGAATGGTAGCACAGTATATGTAAATATAAGGTAAAAAGAAAGGGTTTAATTTTTTATTTATTTAGTAGTTCAGAAAGACCTTTGAATGCAAGCTCTTTTACAAAGGTTCCACGTCAGAGTAGACAACTAATACATCATACAATACAGTAATATGGTTTCAGTTACATGAAACAATAGGTGCATGAGAATCACACAGTGAAAGGAGCAATTACAAATTGGGTACTGCACACTGGCTTAATGATGGCCGTCGGAGGTACCTCTAATAAATAATACAAGTCAAGTACAAGCAGTGCCATAAAATGTGAAGTGATTTGATACTGTGACAGAGAGAGAGAGAGAGAGAGAGAGAGAGAGAGAGAGAGAGAGACAGAGAGAGAGGGAGAGAGAGAGAGAGAGAGAGAGAGAGATGAGAGACAGGGAGCGAGAGATGACACAGGGAGAGAGAGAGAGAGAGAGAGAGAGATGAGAGAGAGAGACAGGGGAGGGAGAGAGAGAGAGAAAGAAAGGAGGAGAGGAGGGTGGAGCGGGGAAGCAGCCTCATGGGGCCTTGTCAAGAAAGGGTTGGATTACATAGGGGATTAGGGTGGGCTGGGCAAGCAGGGCAGTTCTGTAGAGTGGAAACATGAATTGAGCAGAATATATCCAGGCATGGTTAGGGATGGTTTACCTGCAGTGCAGAAATAGGAATTGCTGGGCATGTGGAGACCCAGTCTTGGAATTGAAGGGTGGTGGTTGGGGGGGGGGTTGACAAGTGGGGATGAACATTCAGGCTAAAATAGTTGGAGGCTGCTGATTTGAAATGCAGGGGCCCACAGCCTCTATTGATGCAGTATACACAAACTGCCACTCCCCATTACTGAGCTGGGTGAAAAAATAATAGCTTCTCGAACCAAAGAAGTGTAGCTGCCTTTCAACTTGTGACAACAAGTGCTATCTGCAAACTGACATAACATCTAAATAAAAGAACTGGGACATTTTGTAGCAATTAAAGGGCTCTTTTACAAGAGCTGAAAGCTGAAACTGCTATTTTTTACTGCTGGTTAAAAATAAAATTAATGGTTACAACCTAAAAAAAAATGACTGGTGTAACTTTTTGGAGTGCTGGTAAAATTGTTTCATGAGGAAAACTGTTCAGGATTACATAGTTTTGTTTTTGTTCTTGGTATGGATTGCAAGCCATGACTGGAAGATCTTAATGGGTAGATGCAACTAGAAGGTTGGAGAAACAAGGCAAGGAGTAATAATATCTGCTTATGGAGGATACTATAGACGACACCATCCAGGTTGAGGGAGACACCCAAATTTGGAATGCAGTGTACAGTGATGAGCATGGCAATTTGAAGCCGGTTAAAATAGCAGACACTGTTATATGTCATTTCCAGAT
Organism: Neoceratodus forsteri; assembly: GCA_016271365.2. Lineage (NCBI taxonomy): Eukaryota > Metazoa > Chordata > Ceratodontiformes > Ceratodontidae > Neoceratodus > Neoceratodus forsteri. The sequence continues at coordinate 652,787,890 of CM057459.1, forward strand.
TTTGTGACATGGATTTTGCAATGACTGAGAAGGCAGACACCCCGTAGAAATGTTTAGGGAGTAGTAGAATACCATGGACAGTGTCTATACCAGCTGTTTGGGTGAAGGTATGGCTGATCTTATGTGAGAGTTCAAGCCTAGAATTTACAAACTTACAGATGCCCATGATGTGCACGGAGAAATCAAAGGATAGGTCTAACATTACCCCGCAATAATTAAAGTATGATCGTGATGCTAGATCGGTTCCATCACTACACAAGACAGAAAGGAGGGATGGACAGTTTTTATGTCTTGGAGCCAAGTCAAATAGCATAGCTTGGGTTTTGTGGCCAATCTGTTTGAACATTATCAATTTGGTGTATTTGTACTTTACCAGTGCAACTTGCCTAAGCTTATGCATATGCTCGTTATTCTTTACCTATTGTTTTCTCTGTTGCAACCTCCCACATCATGCCTGCAAATAGGAATCCAATTGTCTAGTGTACTTACCTGGCTAATGCAAAAGTAAGTAAATAAGTAAACAGAGGTTGGTAGAGGGGAGAGTGAAATGTTACGAATGCAATTATATGCATAAGATGAATGAAAATTAAGTTGCAAACTATAGTTTCCTTATAAATTATGTGTAGTATTACCAACAATCAGAAAAAGAAAAAAAAGAAAATTATATATAAAAAAATTCAAAAGCATCATATAATTTTATGTAGCGATACAAAAATGGTATTGATACAGTTTGTTCTTAATTCTCTGACTCCAAGCTTTAATTTAACCCACTTGCAATACTGTGTGACCCTGAGCAAGTCACTTAACTTCCTTGTGCTCCCAGGTCGCACCTGTAAACAGGCTTTCAGCTTAGTGTCTCTCTCCTTGTAAAAAAAAAAAAAAATCTTACAAATGTTCTAGCCTCAGTGGTTCCAAAGTTAGACCTTTCAAAATAAAACTTCTTTAAATGGGATAGTTTTGGAACCATTAAGGCTAGAAATTATTTTTTTTAAATGAAACTTTGGCGTAAGCTAATATATTGACATATATGTCTTGCATATATCTATATGTAAAAACATGACATGGCCGACATATTTGAAATCATGTTATATTTATTCAGCTTACATTTTGTGCTCCTGAGCTACTCCAGTCAGTTCCCTTTTAATGCCTCCCAGCCCCTCACCATGTTATGAGGGACTTACCCCACCACAAGTTCTTGTTTGGGGCCCCCCCGATAATCCCTCCCCTGTTGAGATGGTCTACTATTGCCCTTTTAGTGGATTGTCCCCAGAGGGACTGTTGGTGGTAGCTGATTTTTCTAGTGTGACTGCTCCACATGCGATTGACATGAGCGAGGTGGTGGCTGTCTATAATAAGACAGTATCCAAGAACTTGATGCCATCGCACTGGTCCATACATGACCTAAATCCTCTTTCTTGAGACCCCCCATGGTTTGATGGGGCTCTCAAGGCAATGAAGGTCAGGGGTCAGAAGTTGAAGTATTGCTGGTGGAAGACCTGCTCCGAGGAGGACAAACTGGCCTTGCATGCTCATTATCGTGAGTACCATGGGGCAACTGATCGTAAGAAGGCAGAGTTCCTGACCCAGGAGATTGCTGTAAGGAAGAACAGAGCAGCTCAACTTTTTTGGACTGTGGACAGACTACTTCATCCAGTCTGTCTACAGCAAAAAAAGCATTGGTTGGGGATTTCACCAGTGTGGCAAGTATTGCCTCGCAATGATCAGCCTGATAGGAACATGGGCAATCCTATTGTTTGGGAGGAATTTAGACCAGTGGAAGTGGCTGTGGACATTGAGATGATCTCGAAGCTGAGGCCCCACCTATTGTGAACTGAACCCAACCCAAACCCATTTCCTGGTGAGATGTGTGGAGACCATTGGTCCAGCGTTCACCAGGATAATCTGATGTTCATTTTCAGAAGGAGCCTTTCCTGATGCCTTGAAGGAGGCACTGGTGAGTCCCCTCCTGAAGAAACCATCTCTCAATCCTGGTGTCCTGGTGAATTATTGACCTATCTCCAACCTTCCATTTTTAGTACAGGTTGTTGAGAAGACAGTGGTGCAGCAGCTCGAGGCGCACCTCACAGCCTTTGACATCTATGAGCCATTCCATTCTGGTTTAGGGCAAGGCAATTTTCTTTATAAGGCACCCAATCCTGGAGGCCCTGGGTGCTGAGCATAAACAAGGACATACAGCAGTGAATAAAAACATATTAAAACCTCATTAAAAACATAACAGGATTAAAATTCAGCAAAACAGAGGTTTCCAGAAGTCAGTCTTCAAGGGACTGGCCAAAGCTAAAAGATGATATTAGCAGTCAAAGGCCAGGCTAAGGAGGTGGGCCTATAGCCTCCCCTTAAACACCTCAATGGAGGGAGCCTCCTGGACTGCAGGTGGAAGCAAGTTCCACAAGTTTGGCCCAGAGACACTAAAAGCATGATCCCCTGAGGTCTTGAGCTGAACCCTGGGAACTTCCAGGAGGCCCCTCAAGGAGGAGTGGAGGGAGCCAGCAGAGGACACCAGTCTCAGAAGCTCAGAGCAGGTAACCAGGACCCAGCTTGTACAGGGCCTTAAAGGTGAGAAGACCGACCTTGAAAAGGGCCCTCCACCTGACTGGCAGCCAGTGCAGAGTACACAGAACTGGGGTCACATGCCTGGACCTCAAAAGGCCCGTCAGTAACCAGGCTGCTCCATTCTGCACTAGCTGCAGCCTGTGGAGGGTCCCTCCTATGACCCCGAAGTACAGAGCATTACAGTTGTCGAGCCTAGAAGTCACAAAGGCATGTAGCAGTGTCATCAGGTCCTTGGGCAGAATGAGGGGCTTAATCCAGGCAATGTTCTGCAAGTGGTAAAAACCACTGCTGACTACAGCTGACACCTGATCTTCAAAGGTCAACCGGCAATCAAGGATCACATCCAGATTTTGCACCCTCAGAGAAACCACCAATGGAGTAGACCCTAGAACAAGTCCATAGTCAGCCCCAGATTGCAACCCATCACACCTGCAACAGGCTCGATCACCAGCACCAAAGTCTTAGCTGGGTTGAGTCTCAGCCAGCTGGAAGCCATCCAGTCACAGAAATTAGCCAGACAGCTGTTAAGCACATCAACCGCTACCGATGTTCCAGGTGCAAAAGACAAAAACAGTTGGGTATCATCTGCATAGCAGTGAAAGTCCACACTGTATTGTCAAATGATCTTGCCCAGGGGCAGCATGTACATTGTGAACAACATCTGTGACAAGATCAAACCCTGAGGTACTGTGCAAGACAGAGGCATTGGGAAGGAGGAGAAATTCCCCATCACCACTCATTGCACTGTCTGAGAGATAAGACTCAAACCATTTGATAACAGTGCCGACGAGTCCACAAAACTCACAGAGTCAATCAAGAAGCACGACGTGATCCACAGTGTCAAAAGCTGAGGAGAGATCGAGAAGCACAAGAACTGACCTGTCTCCTCTATCTCTAGCCCTAAGCAGATCATTATGTACTCTCACTAGAGCAGTTTCACTGCTGTGTCTGGCCTGAAAACCTGACTTGAATGGCTCATAGATATCCGAGGATACCAGGCGATCCTCAAGCTGATGTGCCACCAACTTCTCAACAACCTTGCTCAAAAATGGCAGGTTGGAGATCGGACAGTAATTCACCAGGATGTCTGGGTCGAGGGATGATTTCTTTAGGAGGTGCCTCACCAGTGCTTAATTCAAAACAACTGGGAAAACCCCCTCCACCATTGAGCACCTGGCAATCCTGGCAAACATTGGCATATCCCATAAAGAAATGCATTGGTGCCAGGTCCAGTTCACAAAAAGGTGTGCTTCAGCTCCAAGATCACCTTAGTCACTTCACACACCTCCACTGGCCTAAACTCCTCTAAGCAGACTGAGTGCCTCTGAAACTCCCAACTCGATCACTGCAAGGCACAAGCCTCTGGTGGAATCCCCAACCAGATGGCTGACACTCTGTCAGAGAAAAACAGAGCAAACTCTTCACATAAAGTGGTTGAAAAAGCTTTTTTCAGATGGAGACAGGCAGGATGTAAAAAGCCTGTCCATGGTCTGAAGCAGCCATATAGGGTTAGGCAAAGCACCGAAATGGCATTGGTTAGGGTACTAAATTACCTCCTCGGGTTAAGAGACAGAGCACACTGGTCAGTTCTGGTCCTCCTCAATATCTCTTCAGCATTTGACACTGGATCAAATTGTGCTTTTGGATCACCTTAGAGACTATTGTGGACTCACCATTACTGTCATCAACTGATTTGAGTCCTATCTCTCGGGTAGGAAGCAATGGGTGTTGAAGGTGAATTTCTCCTCCTCCCCTAAGCTCCTGCCATGTGGAGCTCCTAAAGGCTCGATCTTGTTGCCAATGTTGTTCACAGTGTACATGCTACCCTTGGGTGAGCTCATTAGATGTTTCAGTTTGGGTTTTCACTGCTATGCGCTCATGACATCCAACTGTACATGTCCTTTGCCCCTGGAACAAATGATGCTGTGGAAGTGCTAAATAACTGACTGGCTGAGATCAATGACTGGATGTCCTACAACTAATTGCAACTGAATTCCAAAAAGACAGAGGTCCTGGCAATTGAGACTGGCTGTGGGTGTGATGGGAGTGCCTCCTGAATGGTAACATGATTGGTCCTGGGAACCACCCCATTGATGGTTTCCTCTAGGGTGAGAAATCTGGGCATCTTCCTGGATGACAGGTTGACACGTGATGCCCAGGTGTCATCTGTTGTCCAAACTGTTTTTTTACCACTTAAGGAATGTCACCTGGATTAAACTCCTAGTTCTGCCCGAAGACCTGTCATCACTAGCACATGCTTTTGTTACATTCAGGCTTGATTACTGTAATGCTCTGTACTTCGAGGTCAGTGGCGGGACCCTCTGCCAGCTGCAGCTGGTGCCGAATGCAGTGGCCAGATTATTGGTGGGCCTGTCTAGGTCATGTCATGTGAACCCAGTCCTGTGAGCTCTGCACTGGCTGTCTGTCAGGTGGAGGATCACTTTCAAGGTGGGTTTGCTCACCTATAAGACAATGTACAGACTGAGCCCTCACTACCTGGCTGATCTCCTGCTACCTGCCATCTCAGTTCACTCCCTCTGCTCCTTCACCAAGGGTCTCCTTGTGGTTCAGATGGCCAAGTTAAAAACGTCTGGTGAGTGAGCATTTGAGGTCGCCAGCACAGCCCTCTTGAACTTATTTCCCATTCTTGTTATGGAGGCCCCGATGGTGGAGGCATTCAAGAGGAGTCTTAAGACTCATCTTTTGAAGCCGGGCTTCCTGGACTAATTAGAGTTGTTTATATTTTTAAGACTGTATTTACTGATTATTTATATCTGTATTATATGTTTATATATTTACCTGCACTGTGTATTTATATCTGTACTACATGTATATTACATGTTTTATTTATGTTTTGCAGTTTGTTTTTATTATCTTGCATTACCCTGCCTGTTATTATGTAAGGCACCCAGAACCTCTGGGATTGGGCGTCATATAAACAAATGTTACCTTACATTTACCTACCACTTGCACAGGACCACTATGTGGTACGTGATGCCATGGTTGGCATAAGCTTGCAAAAATGCCATCAACATCCTGTTGGCTAAGGATGTTTTTCTTCATTTTTCTTTCTCTCCGAGATCTGTTCATGTGCAATAAAGCAAGTGCACGTGACTGCTCATATAACCTTGTACATGTCTGCATCAGGGCCCTCCAGTGTGTGATGTCCACTTCTTTACCACACAGCCTTTGCTAGGTGGTGAGCATACAACAGTATATGCTGTCCCCCCACCTGAAAGAGGAGAGCTGTCCATAGGATGCTTGATCCTCCCTCCCCAACTGGCACCCAAGGGATCCAAGTCCATTTCTGAACCCAGGTTGCCAGCATAGTAAACAGTACCACTACAAATGTGCTACCAGGGTGGCTAAATCCTTGTTTGTTTATCATACATTGACATGTATAAACGTGTATAAGACATGATAGCTTGTTATAATTACTGTATCAATTTTCGTTCCTCAGAATCTAAGCTTTCATTTTTTAAAAACTTACATTTCTAAGCCTTGCAATTAAAAAGTTACTGCTTTCAGAATATAATTAAAAGTATTATAAAATATCACAAAAGGTCATTTTTGGAAATGGTCAGAAGATATTAGTGGTTGTTAAGAATAAACACATTATTTCCAGTTTATTTGCTTTTGTTCACCAAGTAAGTGCACTAAGAATAGAGAGCTCTGTTTTCTGGAATGAACTGGGAAAGTACAATACAATAAAAACAGTGACAACATGATAACACAAAGCAACAGATGTAGGACATTGCAACACATGGTAACATGACCAGAGTTGATAAAACTGAGAATAAAAGCAGAGCAGCAACTGTTGTACAACAAAAACCACCCTAAATACAATAGCCTCTAAATGTGGTGACAACCTCAGTCACAGGAGGTAGGGGATAGCAACAAGACATAATGTGCATGGTACAATACAACATCACTCAACAAATAGAAGCAGTAGTAAAACACTGATAGCCATTTTTTTCACTAATGCACACCACTCAGGTGCAACAAAACATGAACATGTAATTATTTAGTTATTTAGAATTTGTTTATCAGGTTGGACCCAAGGGTATAAGATGCCCATTTTCAACGGGGACCTGAGATGCATAATAATATTAAAGAAGAAGTGAAGGAATTCCCACTGCCATTGCTCATAGCCACCTCTCTTGTGCTTTGCTTTGCCACTAATGCAAGCCCATCTGTCTCTCTGTCTCTTTCACATTGATACTGTGGCCCACAACCTTCTCTTGGATAAATGATGTAGCAAGGGCCAATCTGACTTGGTGGTTGGTTTATTCTCTTCCTACCTCTTGGACCAACTTCAGTTGGTTCAGATTGGTGATGCCCTATCCATCCCCTGCCCATCAAGGCCAGTGTTTCCAGGGATCCATTCTTGGCCAGCCCCTTTCTACATTATCTTAAACAACCACCCTTCACCTGTGTATCCTCACTGATTCACAGGTATGTGAATGGCAGTTCTATTTGCTTCTGGTGCTTCAGTTCCTGATCTGGAATAATCACTCCAGCATGACTTTGACAACATCCACTGCTGGTTCTACTCAAACTATCTCTCATTAAATGCCAAAAGACTATCTTCCTGACTGTTGGCACTAGGCAAAGACTAGAAGGCTCCAACTTTTGTCTATTTTCTAGAGTCTGGATGGCAACATGCTTGAAGTGGTAGCCCATTTATTCTTATGAGACTTCTTTTTCCTGCACACAATTAGATCCTATGGGATGTTCCAAATCATACTCATTATAGCAAGTCAGCTTTTTTATTTGGTACGCCCTCCTTATGGAATTCCCTTGATCCTAGTTTTAGGAATTACCCTGCCTTAGCTACCATCAGCACTTCTTTTAAATCTTATTTGTTAATATGTTATGAAAGACTATGCTTTTGTTATGGTTGAGCTTATTTTTTTTTATGTTTTATTTTACCTGATTTCATTTGTATTTGAATGCCCAGTAACAAAGATTATGGGAGACTGTTACATAGAAACATAGAAACATAGAAGTTGACGGCAGATAAGGACCGCAAGGCCCATCCAGTCTGCCCATTTCTTTTTCTACCTTATAAATGTGCCATCGGCCTTTGCTCTGTCAGTGACCTATCTATTCATAGTCATTTGTATTGCTCCCTTATGCCTATCCCATGCCTGTTTGAAGCCCTGCACTGTATTCATAGCCACCACTTCTTGTGGTAAGCCATTCCATGCATCTACCACCCTTTCTGTGAAAAAGAATTTCCTCACATTCCCCTTAATCGGCCTCCCTCTAATCTCATGCTGTGTCCTCTTGTCCTGCTATTTTCTTATATTTAAACATGTTAGACTCTTTCACCTTGTTTATGCCCTTAAGGTGTTTAAATGTCTCGATCATATCACCCTCCCTCCTTTGCTCAAGGGTATACATATTGAGCTCCGTTAATCTGTCCTCATATGTCTTCTGATGCAGTCCCTGCACCATTTTGGTTGCCCTTCTCTGGACTGCCTCAATTTGGTTAATGTCCTTGTGAAGGTGTGGCCTCCAATACTGCACTGGTACTCAGATGGGGCCTAACCAATGTCTTGTACAGAGGATTATTACCTCTCTCTTACGACTTGTGATACCCTACTAATACACCCTAACACCCCTAGCTTACCTACTGCTTTAGAGGTCTGCTTGGATGATTTTAGGTCATCAGTGATGATGATGGCCAAGTCTCTTTCTTCCTTTGTGACTGCTAGCAACTCCTTCCCAGCCTATAAGTGGCTTCAAGGTTTCTCTCTCCCTATGTGCATGATTTTGCACTTCTTTGCATTAAATCCCAGTTGCCACTCTTCTGACCATTCTGCTAGTTTATCCAGATCTCTTCTCATTCTGCCCACCCCATCTGGATCATCTACTCTGTTGCAGATCTTGGTGTCATCTGCAAACAGACAAGCCTTACCCTCTAGTCCATCTGCGAGGTCACTAATGAAGATGTTGAATAGGACTGGCCCCAGGACTGATCCCTGAGGTACCCCACTTGTGACTTGCATCTCTTCTGACCGTATACCATTTTCCACCACTCTCTGTTTTCTGCCAGTCAACCAGTTTGCCACCCAGTTGAATAACTTCTGACCCACCCGAGCCTACCTAGCTTATTTATCAATCTTCTATGTGAACAGTGTCAAAGCTTTGCTGGAAGTCAAGGTAGGACATCAACTGCTCCCCTTGGTCCACCACTCTGGTTACCCAGTCAAAGAAATCTATGAGATTAGTTTGACAGGACCTTCCTTTGTAAACCCATGCTGTCTTGGATCCTGTGCTCCTATGGATTCCAGGTGTTGCACTATCCTTTCCTTAAGGAGTGCCTCCATAATCTTGCCCACTACTGAGGTAAGACTGACCGGTCTGTAGTTCCCGCCTCCCCTGCTACCACTCTTGTGGAGTGGGATCATGAGCCTTCTCCAGTCTTCTGGGACCTCTCCTGTGCTCAGAGACTCACTAAACAATTCTGCTAAAGGCTCTGCTAGTTCCTCCTTTAGCTCCTTAAGTACCCTGGGATGTATGCCATCAGGTCCCATTGCCTTATCCACCCTGAGCTTAGCAAGCTCTTGTAGGACCCTTTCTTTTGTGAAGGGAATAGTGCTCACCTCCCTCCCCCCTGTGTCCATGATGCTGAGCTGTGGGCCCTGCCCTACCTTCTCTTCAGTAAATACTGAGCAAAAGTATCTATTTAGGATAGATGCCTTTACAGGGTCCTCCTCCTCACATGCTCCCTTTCTCCATTAAGCTAGCAATACCCCTCTGGACTTTCTCCTTTCACTAATGTATCTATAGAAAGTCTTGTCACCTTCTTTACTGTCCGTGCTAGTGTTTCCTCAGTTTGGGACTTTGCCTGCCTTACTGCCTTACCTGCTTCCCTTAGGGCAGTTTGGTATGCCTCCTATCTTCATCCCGCTGTGTTCCTTATATTTCTGAAGGCCAGCCTTTTGGCTCTGACCTTTTCTGCTACTGTATTTGAGAACCAAAGTGGTTTCCTTCTTCTTTTACACTTCCTTTTCTGTCTAACACAATGGGATGTTGCTTCAAGTATTGTATCCTTAATGCTTGCCCACTTTGCCTGTACCTCCTCACCTGTGTTTCTTTTTTGCCAGGGCTAGCTTAACTCTGTTGGCCATCTTATCAAAGTCAGCTCCTCTGAAGTCCCATATTTTTGCCTTGGGAACTTGTTACTCACCTCTACTTCTTCGTATACATATTCAAAGTGACATATGCACACACACACATACAATAACATACAAAGTACAGACAAGGTAAAAAAAAATACCTACAGATGCATTATAGTGAATTGGTTAAGTATGCATACACACAAAACAGAGCAATGGCAAGGTAAGAAAGGAGTTAAAGATGCACAAATACTGCACAGTTTGTGTTATTCATGTCAGCATTCAAGTGATATTTGCTTTAAATAAAATCTATTATATTATCAATCTCTATCTCAGCTTAGAGAACCATTAATATGGCTTTAAGTAGTGCTTTTTATGTTTTTCATTTCTATGCCCAATACACCAAAAAAATCAGATGCTATCTTTTCAGGGACTTTACGCGGTGGTCTGCAGTCAATAATTTATTTATTTATCTACCTAAAATTTGGTGATCAGGATAGGCATTCTGAACCAGAGCTTGTTTGGAGGTGTGACTTGGGGGAGGGGTTACAGGACGGAGTAATACAGTACTTAGTAATATTAAGTTTGTAAGCAGAAGGCTGTGTGGTCAATAACAAATATACAGACAAAACAGTGGCCCATTTAGCCTTTTTTTCGGCCAACAAACTATATGTTTCCATGCTTTTGTTTAACAACAGATGCATGCACAGGAACAATAAAAAGCAAGATATGCATAATAAATATATTCCACAAGAAAACAATGCAAAGGTGCATAAAATGCATATATTACAGGGTTGAAAGGATGAGAGCGTGGGGCCAAGTCAATATTTAAATGTCAGGATGCTTTTAACCAAATAATGGATATATAAAAATAAATAATTCCAGAGTGCACTGAATTTTAAAGTGTTTAATAGGGTACATGGCAAAATGGGTAAGAAGAAACAGAAAAAGAGGGTGGAGACTGTTACAATGTAGGAGAAAAGAAAAAGATAGCAAGCTGCTTGTGCATATGTTTGAAATGTGTGCTAGCTGAAGTGGTTTGAGAGAGTGTAGGAAAGCTGAGAGAAAGATAGAAGAGGGAGGTTTTTCATGGTGTTTGAAGATGGTTAGAGAAAGCAGACTAGCCTGCTACAGATTTACAGCAAGGGATAAGAAGCAAATGAGCATCAGGTGATTGTAGTGAATAGGAGGATAGAATAGCAGGGTTAGGGAAAGAGGAGAGGTACCATAAGTAGTAACAGTGATAAACCAGTATTCGGCCAGGAAGGAGGAACAGTGTGAGAGATACCCAACTGCTTGGGAAGGAAAAGAGACATTTGCAAACAGAGATTTGCATAGAGACAGCCATAATGAGTGTGGCATAGAGATCTTAGTAATGAAAACACGGATCTGACCTGGAAAGTATAGACTTCGGGACAGCACTGTAGACTATGGCCCAGATATTCAGACTGCACCGGGAAGTGGAGCAAGCCTGGGCATAGCGCAACTAGGGTGCACCAGGGCATGGACCAGGAAATAGTCAATGGTGCTGTGCCATGGCTCAGAACCACTGAATTTGGCACAGGGGGCACACACACTGAGCCAGTGCAAGACAGGGAACAGGAGCAGGGGGATGCACCAGTGCAGTTGCGCTAGGTGCAGCATCCATGATATTCAGCACAGGGCATGCAAATGAGGCCATTATGCATGCAAGCTGCAAATGGAACCATTTGCATGTCATTATGGTCCCATTTGTATGTGGTGCGCCAATCTCCGGCGACTTGCGCCTGGCACCCTACCAGGCTGCAGCCATTGGGGAGCGACACTGTGCAGTGCCAATACAGTCCCCCACTCCTGTACACCTGATTGTGGGCAAAAGGTATATATAATATCCCTGGTGGTCCAGTGGTAAACCCCCCCCCATCATCCAATCATGGGCCAGCATAGTGAGTAGAGCCCTGGTGGTCCAGAGGTACCACCCTCACCACCCGGCCACAGAGGTCCCCCACCACCCAGCACCCCCCCATCATCGGCAGGCAGCAGCACCCTGCCCACATGCTGCCTGGCCACCCGCTGAATGACAGCGTGCAGTGCGATCTGTACGTATATTGGTCCACTGTATGGACCAATGTGTGTGCAGACCGTACTGTACTATACAGGCCCGATATGTGAATGAATGCGTTCATTCATGTTCTGGACCTATGTAGTACAGTATGGTCTGCACGCCCATTGGTCCACGCAGTGGACCAGTAGGCATACAGATTGTACTGTACGTTGTCATTTGGCGGGTGGCATGCAGGTGTGGTGCTGCTGCCCGATGATGACGGGGAGGTGCTGGGTAGCGGGGGACCTCTGTGGGCAGGTGGTGAGGGGGGTACCACTGGACCACCAGGGCTCTACTCACTATGCTGGCCTGCTATCGGGCAATGGGGGGGTTACCACTGGACCACTAGGGATTTATGCATTACCTGTGCCCATGATTGGGCACTGGGGGGATCACCACTGGACCACCAGGGTTATGGATCTACACCTGCCCACAATCCGGCAATGGGGGGATCACCACTGGATTACCAGGGTTCAAATATTACATATGCCCATGATCAGGCAATGGGGCAGGGGAGCAAAATGCCCCAGGGCAGGGTACTTGTGGATGGTGTTCCTGTTGGCCAAGTGGCCACCCACAGCCGGTGGCTTTTGTGTTGCGCCATGCACTACAGCCACCCACCTGTGGGTGGCCAGCATTTGAGCCTTCTTTTTTCGGCTCAATTTTGTGCACCAGTGTGCGATGCATGTAGGGGTTGTGCCAGCATATGCGCCGCACATCCCAGGTTGAATATCAGGATGTACCGAATATGCATGGGCATGCCCCCTGCATCTGCACCACATACATTACCAATATGCCCCGGCACACCGGGGTTGCGCCGTGCAGCCTGCCCCTCTGAATTTCGTGCCGGGGCACACTGGGGGGTTGCGCATGGTGCAACTCCTTTGAATATCCAGGCCCATATCTGCATTGTCAAATACTGGCAAGATCATCTTGAGAATAATTCCATGGTGGACTGGGAAAAACATAGAATTTGATGACAGATAAGGACCGCTTGGCTCACCCAGTCTACCTATTTCCCTACCTAATGGATAAGCTGCAGATCCTAGTTAACCAGCAGCCTACTTCTTCCTACCCCCACCCCCTAGAATTGCCTTATGACTGTCCCATGCATTCTTGAATTCCACCACTGTTTTTGACTCCACAACCTCCTCCGGAAGGCCGTTCCATGCATCCACAACCCTCTCTGTGAAAAAAGACTTCTTACATTACCTCTGAGCCATCCCCAGCTTCAAATTGTACCCCTTGTTCTTGCACACTTCTTTTTCTGAAAGATGCTACCCTCTTGAACTTTGTTGATTTCCTTGAGGTACTTGAAAGTTTCTATCATGTCCCTCTCCCTTCTTTCCTCAAGGGTATACATATTAAGCTCCTTAAGTCTCTCTTCATATGTCTTCTGGTGCAGACCCTGCACCATTTTAGTTGCCCTCCTCTGGACTGCCTCCATCCTGTTTATGTCTTTGTGGAGACTGGGTTTCCAGAATTGCATGCAATACTCCAGATGGGGTCTCACCAGCTGTCTGCACGAGGGATAAAAACTTCTTGTTTTCTACTGGTGATGCCTCTCCCTTTGCATCCCAATATCCCGCCAGCCCTCCTTACTGCCCTTTCACATTGCTTGCCCATCTTTAGGTCATCTGATATGACTACCCCCAGAAGAAGGCAGGATTTGTTGCAATATTGTACATCAGGCTTAGAATGGAGTTTGTTATGCGTGGCATCAATGTGGGTGGAAAAGCTGAACTACTGGCCAGCTTGACCTCTAAATATTTTATATATCTATTTATCATACATACTAACATAATAATTGCCAGCAGATTAGGCCTTATGGTCTATCGAGTCTGCTCGAACCTCAGATCCCTCGTTGGGTGCTGAGGCCCTCCACCCCTTGTGTTCCAGAAACCCCTATCATCCATCCCCACCCCCCTGGGCCAGGCCATCATCTGATACTTCCACTTTCTGTGTCTGTCCCACCCTCTCTTGAAGCTCTCCACTGTGGATCTCTGAACCAGCTCACCAGGCAGTGCATTCCAAGGGTCCACCACCCTCTCAGTGAAAAAACTCCTCCTCTTTTCCCCCCTCACCCTTCCACCTTCAAACCATGCCCTCTGGTGACGCCTCCCTGCTTTAGTCTAAAGATCCTCTCCATGTTTACCCTATTTATTCCCTTGAGGTACTTGAAGACCTCAATCATGTCCTCCCTGTCTCTCCTCTCCTCCAATGAAAACAGGCAGAGCTCCTCAAGTCTGTCCTCATACGTCAAATCCCCTAGTCCTCATATCATCTTAGTTGCCCTCCTCTGTACCTCTCCAGGAGCTGTATGTCCCTCTTCAAGTGTGGTCTCCAGTACTGTACACAGTACTCAAGGTGTGGTCTAACCAGTCCATTGTACAGTGGCAGAATCACTTCCCTGCTCCTAGAGGTGATCCACCTTACGATACATCCCAACATCCTGTTTGCCTTGCTAGCCGCTCTCCTGCACTACTCAGAGTTATTCATACATGCATCCACCATGACCCCTAGGTCTTTTTCTACTGTTGAGGCCTCCAGCGCCTCCCCTCCCAGGGTGTACCTGTGTTTAGGGTTTCCCCACCCAAGATGTAACACCTTGCACTTGATGATATTGAAATGTAATTTCCATGTGTGAGCCCAGCTTTCCAGGGTGTCCAGGTCCCCTTGCAGGGCCAACCTCCCCTCTTCCCCCCTCAACTACTGCTCCCATCTTGGAGTCATCAGCAAAAAGACTCATTTCACACCCTATACCCTCCCTGATGTCTGATATGTATGCATTAAACAGTATCGGACCCAGGACCGAACCCTGCGGTACCCCACTACCGACCTCTCTAGGGTTCGAGAGCTCCCCACCGATCACTACTCTCTGGGTGCGTCCTGTAGTTATTGTTTGATTCAGTTATTCAAAGTTTATGTATGAGGATAGGTTTTGTGAGATATAGGTCTCACTGACTAGAAAATCATTCAAAAAAGTCAGATAAAAAAATGAAAACAATAAGATCAACCACAATATAACAAAAGCACAGTCTTTCACAACTTACAAATACGATTTAAAAGAAAAATTGAAAGTAGCTAAGGAAGGGTGACTGCTTAAACTTGGATCAAGGGCATTCTATAAGGAGGGAGTGCCAAATTAACTAACTCTGGTCAAAGCCAATACAGCTGCAAAACAAAATATTATTGATGATGGAAATTATTATTATTAGCATTATGGATGTTCCCACAGTTGAGCTGAAAACACATCCACAAGCTGCTGTAAAGGTGGAGCCAGTCGTAAACCAGCTCCATCTTTGAAAATATTATGGCTGTGGTGAAAAACTCTGGCTCCGTAAGTTGTGACCCACTTGCCCAATTTGTTCCCCACAGCTGCACCAATTTCAATGGGACTAAAAATTCAGCCCCTTGTGCCTTCTGTCAGTAGCCCATACACCACACCTCAACATGTCTTACTTCTCATATATAATTATTTATATGTATATAAATTGCCACATTTATAATACAGCTTACCATTGGTCAACAATAACATTGCTGATGTCATATTCTGAGTCAGAATCATTCTCAGATGATGAAAATTGATGGGTTGGTTTGAGGAATTCGAGGCAAGTGGTTATGAACTATATGACCTAATTTATTTATTTATTTTGATCATTTGGATTACACATTTGAGCACAAGTGCTCATTTGCAAATGTTCCATGTCTAAGTCAGGAAGATGAATCATAACAGTAATCGCAAGTTCATTACAGTTAGTAATATAGTAACAGCAGCTCATATTGTGCATTGTCAGCAGTAGATACCAGCAGTTCATGCAGAGCATTGTAAACAGAACATATGAAAGGTACCACAACTAGAAAACAGCAGCTCCAGGGAAGAATAATCAGCAGTGAGCACTGGAGACCCTAGGTACCTGTGTGCACACAGTTCATAAGAAGTTGGGAAAGAGAATCATTTTTTTAGTAATATATGTGAATTCAGAAATGTCTGAGTCTGAATCACTTACATGTTCGATGACGTCTTGTCTCAGTGCAACAATAAACCTATGTGGAGTAATTACTGACATGGTAAATATACAGAAAAAACAAACTGAAACAAAACATTTATAAAGATGCTACATAATTTTAGTATTATCGCCTTTGATACTGATTTTTCCACATATTCAAAATTAAATAGTAACTTTCTATCATGTTACATAACAATTTTCAGGTAAAAAATAATAGTTCAACTTTTTTTGACATCTCAATCTCTGTGGCTTCATATATTTCAAAAATGCATAATCCACATTTTTTAATAATTTCAGTGTACTGAATTATAGAGATATGTGAAGACATGCCATATATACTTTGCATGACTGAAGTTTTCTCAGAAGCCACTGTTGTAAAACATGTCTTTATTTTCTTGGGGGTGGGCCTGTAGGCACTTCATATTGAAACTTTTGTTGTTTGTTCTTACCCAGCCCTCAACTGGCCACTGTTTTAGGCTACACAGTGTTCAACCCACTCCCACCAGGACATCCCCCATTTCCATCTACCTTATCCCCATTGGTCCCTCTTTCTGGTATCCCCAGGGGGAGGGCAGAGGAGGAGAAGAAAGAATTCCACTGCCTTGACCAGGAATGCGAGGAGGGGCCAAGGGTATCAAAAGGGAATGCTGTAAGAGACTGCATGGCACAGGGGGAATATGGCAACTGTCATCTGGTCAGTCAATTGGGTGATTTTCTACTGTTCTGGGGCCCCTCCCACCTCCAACAATCATACAGCTGCGGCAGCATCCTGGGGTGGGAATGTTTGGCAGTGTGTGGTAGTCCATGTCACCTAGATCACCTCCATTAGCCACCTTCAGGAGCTGCCTATTGAGTGGTCTGGCACAGCACTCCCTTCCCCCAGTGAAGGAAGTGTCCAAAGGATGCTCTAGCTCCCTCCCTCCCTGCCAATCTCTGCTCCTGACGTCCAGGCTCGGGGCATGAACCCAGGTTGCCAGCATGCCAGATCGATGTCCCATGACTCTGTGCCATGGAGTCAGCTCCATATTGAACCTTATTATATTGTGATACCTAGTTATGATAACAGAATCATATTCAAGCATGCCCTATAAAAATTGGACTCCCTGGGTGTTCTGTAGTAAAAAATACATAATCCACAATTTATTTACACTCCCATGGTACTGGAATATATAGATATTGGAAGACATGCTATACATACTTTGTATGACTGAAGATTTTCTCAGAAGTGACTGCTGTAAAACATTTTTGTCTTTGGGGGGGTCCTGTGGGCATTTCATATTGAAAATTATTATATTCAGACACCAAGTCATGATAACAGAGTCAGATTTAAGTATGTCCACTAAGAATTAAACTCCAGAGTGGTAATTTCTTGGGAGGGGTTGTATCTCAATCTCTAGGGGATCCCATATTTAAAAAATGCATAATCCACATTTTATTTTACACTCCCATGGTGCTAAAATACAGAGTATGGGAAGACATGGTAAACATACTTTGCATAACTGACATTTTTTCTAGAAGGCACTGTTGTTAAATATTTTTTTCTATTCGATATTGAAAATTATTGTATTGTGATACCTAGTTAGGATAACAGAATCACATTCAAGCATGTCCCATACAATTAGATTCCAGAATGGTATTTGTTTTTTTTTTTCTTTTGGCAACTCAAACTCTGGTGGGTCCCATATTTAAAAATGCAAAAATCTATCTTTTGAGTCAAACAGTGCTATTTACCCCTACATGCCATTTTCTGCTACATTAATTTTTTCCTATATATTATACAGTATATCCCAATGATAATGCAGCTTCTTTATTCAATAGACTGGTGTGTATACATGCAATCTACCACACATTTATAACTGCAGCTCCAGAGGAGTCTAACTACTAATACGGCTAATAAGCAATATTTTTCAGAACAGATATTCTGCATGAAGACATGAAGAATATCATCATTTGGAAATACAGTTATGTGAAGGCACACATCAAATACTATGGGTGCATTACTTTCCCCCATGAGATATCATTCATATTTTTTTTCCTTGTCATGTCTTCAGTTCAATATTCCCACATGTTACTGCAATAACAAAGTCAATATCCAGCACCTGCCATGAAACTTCATAAGGAAACACTGCACTTTTGAAAGTTTGCGCATGCGTGGCAAACTTCTTGCTATGAGTGACTTTTAAGGGGTGTAACACTGCCAGTCCAATGCAGAGTGTTCTGCAAGGGGCTCAACAGTATCACACCAATCATCAGCCAGGCTGATCATGATACTGTTTTGCCTGAAGTGGTCTGCCCTTGAAAAGAAAAAGCCGCACCAATCATATTGCAGCTTTTCCCTTTCATCTGCAGAACACTTTCCAGCAAACAGCTGTTCATGTCCTGAACAGCCTCGCTGACATCCCCCCCCCACTACCCCCACAGGTCCCTTCCCTTACAAGCCACCTCTCTCCCTTCTGTCTCCTTACTATGCTCGCAATCGCAGCTGCCTCCTTACTCCAACCTCCTCTCTCTCTAACCCGCCCCACCCAGCTTTGCTTCAAAGCACAGACAAGCACCCTTACAGCCAGAGGAGAGAGAGACAGCTGGAGATCCAGGGGAAGTATGGCATAGATGACTCCCAGCTTGTTGCTGCCACTGTTCATATTTTGTATTGCTCTGCTTCTACCTTGTCAGTGAGTTTCAACCTGGCCATTTGTTAGTGGTGGTGTTACACCTGGGCATGTGCCCCCATCAAAAAAAGCTGTGCCCCAATGCTCTTGCCTCTAGTCTGTAGTGCTGTGGTAGTCAGTCAGACAGGTGGCTAAACTTTTCTTTTCTCCTCCTGGCCTGTTGTTCATCACTGTCCCATCCCCACCCCACCACAGACTCAGTCCACTCTCGAGAGTCAGTCAAGTCAGCTCACCCAAACAGCCCAGTCCTGTGACTCCCTTCCAGTGGCTCCTTTGCGCTGCGCTGCAGAAGTCCTGACCCTGGCCTTTTTTTTTCTGTGAGTTTTGGTGTAGGGTTTGACTTCTGCAGCTGTGCATACTGATGTGTGGTGCTGATCAGCTGTGTTGCCAGTGTTCGAGGGAACGCTTAGTCTTGTTACTTCCACCGCCCACCCAAGCCCTTAGCTGTCCACTGCAAGTCACCACTGCGCATTCTGCTTTCTCGACTGGCAACCCCCAGGTTCTCACCTCCTCCAGAGGGCACTTCTGTCTCTCCCATGGTCATCGACTGTTCTCTACTGCAGCCACTGTCAGAGTCGATGGCATCACCAATGAAGTGACAAGGGAGCAACTTATACTTTAGAAAAATAAAAAAAGCAAGCAGCAGTGTCCATTGTCTGACTCCAAGCCGAGCAGCAGAGAAAGAGCATCAGCAGTGACAGGCTAGTGTGGTTACTTGGTCTGTGCCAATACAGGCACTTAACTTGAGCCATAATAGCCAAGCCAACAGAGCTCCAGACCGAGAGTAGGAGCTGGTTTCAAGTCTGTACTAGTAGTTAGTAGCCTACCACTATTAGGATAGACACTGCACTACTACTAGTAGCCACCATGAACACTGCACTTGTCTTCATCTGCAGCAGTCAGTAGTTCTTCTGCTCTGTCAATCATACTTGTACCACAGAGTCAGAGCCCCACCACCACAGCCCCTGCCTGGAGTCCAGCCAGCTAGCAGCAAGCAACAAGCAACACAAGGGCCAAGACGAGAGAAGCTGCCTGCCTGCCTGCAGAAGTTGAACCAGAGTGACAGGGTCCTGTGTCTACTGCTTGTGCATTGAGATAAGTGGCTCACTGGGTTTATTTGTCTCAGTATATTGTGGGGAGGGGAGTTGAGGAAGAGAACACACAGTGTCCTATCCCTGCCACTGTAGGCGAACAATGTATGGGGGACTAGTTTGGGAGGTGGTGGTGGATGACACCTGCAGGAAAGGGATGGGACAGATGACCCTGCTTTTTCTGGTAGGGGAGATGTCCCTGCTTTGCCTGGCTTGGGGGGGGGGCGGCTTCTCCTGTCTGGGTGGGGATGGCCCTGCTTTGTCTGGCTCAAGGGTGGGGATACGGTCCTGCTTCTTCTGGCTTAGGGGGTATGTCAATGGCCCTGCTTTTTGTGGCGTTGGGTCCAGGATGGGAATGGCCCTACTTTTTCTGGCCTGCAAGGTGGTCCTGCTTCTCCTGGGGGGGGCAACCTGCTTTTCATGGCTTGAATCTGCTTCTCCCGGCTTGGGGGAGGGTGGCTGAGCTGAAAGAATCAGGCACATTCCCTCCCAACCCCCCGAGCCAGGAGAAGTTTGGCCTTCCTTCCCTGAGCAGGAAAAGCAGGGCAATCCACCCACTGAGGAAGAGGTGTTTAATGCCTTGAAGTGCTGCTGGGGCTTGTTAAGTTGGAGGTCTGGTCTGTTTGCAATGTATCACAAAGTCTGTATGGAACTGTTTTGCACTAATTGCATTGTGCACTTTTTCTGTAAGTAAAGATTTTGTGACTGATACTCTGGAGTGCTTGTCTGTGTCTCCATCTTCCACTGATGCAGAAGAAGCAGGGTCCTTCCTTCCCAGAGCCTGGAGAAGTAGGGTCATCCTCCTTTGACCTACTTCTTCAGGCTTGGGGGGTGGCCCAGTTTCTCCTGGCTAATTGGCTTCATGGGGGGGTGGTCCTGCAGCTTCTGTCTTAGGGCAGGGGGGAATTAGCAGATGGTCATTCTTCTGGCTCGGGGGGGAGCCCTTCTTCTTCTGGCACAGGACAGGGTGGGATGACCCTGTTTCTTCTCCTGGCTCTGCCACGGGGGGAATCTATTATTTTCTGAGAACTGTACTGTCAAATAGGAGTCCCCAGTGGCTGAGCCCGTCAGTCACAACATCAAAAGGCTTGCCACAAAGGACTCTGCACTAGTAATTCCAGGCTTAGCATTGTGGGATCAACCACCAGATAAATTTTAAATAAGAACTGTAAAAGTTATTTTTAAAAAATCACCGAACATGAGATGTACCTAATCAGGACCTATAGGTTCTGTGGTTTTGAAGGGGGAATGCTGACAGTTCCCCTTTAACTTACACACATACCTGCTCTAAAACTCATCTGTATTTTTCTTTTCTATCCACATTTTACTCCTACGGGTCCACTGACTGCCTTCCACTGGTTCCCCTAACCCTGTCACCCTGGACTTCACTGGGACTTACCTGGATGGCACCAAGGTGTCCAGCTGTCCTGGTGTGGAGCCTGCAGAGGACAGGTGTCATCCTGCCAGTCAACCACTTTTTGGTTTCCTCCCCCCTCTTGCTGAGGCATGACATGTCAGCTTGCATACGTGGAGGTGCACACATGTTGCAGAGTCCCGTAGCACCCTCCTTTCTATTGGTGTCTCTCACCCATTCTACCCTCAGGCCTCCATCTGTGGCCTGACATTCGGCTGGACTGCCAACCCACCCTCCCCAGGAGAGAAGAGCTGTCCTGTGGATGCTTGATCCTCTCCCTCCCTGGATGACACCCTGCCACCCGCTCTCACCACGAACGTGGGTCTCCAGCATGGCAGGAGGTATTGCAGTGCTGCCTCAGCTCTCCACGCCACTAGGCCCACTTTTGTTCTGTATTTTTAAAGTTCATTTTTTAAGGGTTTTTTTTTTTTGTTGCCTGCATTTAGGAAGGGAAGAGATTGTGTTTTGGCTCTGTGGGACTGAGCCCAGGATCCCTTCCACTTCCTTGTCCTGAGTGCTGAACCAACACTAGCATGTTTTGTGATGTAATTATATGGACAGCATAGGGGCACGCTCCACAGACAGTAAAAGGGCTGTTTTTTATATTTTAGATGCATGCTCTGGACAAATCAAAGTCCCCATACCCTTGGACACCTCAACTAACAAGACCCTTGTTAGTTGAAGGGGGGGGGGCTTTGATTTTTTCAGAAAAGGCATCTGAAATATAGAAAAATACATTGAAAAAACAGCCCCATTAGTGTCTGTGGAGTGTGACCCCAAGCTGTCCAGATACATTACATCATAAAATGTGGTAGTGCGGGGCCAGCACTCAGGACAAGGATGTGGAAAAGGGATTGACAGCTCAGATCTCTTGTATTCCTAAACACAGGCAACAAAACCAAAAAAAAATCTGCTTTACATACAGATTGATTTTGAGGCAGTGAAAAATTAAAAAAATCTGATGATAGTGCTCATACACTCCTATATAAGAAGCTATAGGGGTCAAGTGCTACACTACAGGGTAATTACAGCAGTGTGAGGACTGCCCTAGAGCAGTACTAATTTAGTGTGCACCCTGTACGGACTGTCTTTAAATAATCAGTCAAAAGCTGATCTACCAAATGCTTTGGTATATGTTTAAACCAGCGTTTTTATGAGGCCATTGCAAAAACGGAATTCCAAACTGTAAAACTGTATCAAAATATGTTTATTTCCTTGATAGGAGTTCACTTGCACCTGCAAGGAACAAAATAGTGCATTTCTAGCATGTGACTGAAAAAAACAAACGAAGTACTTATCTGGCTACTGATAGCTTTTAGTGGTGAATTCAGTCTCAAGTCCTGCGTTATTCTTAACAATTTTTTCATGGCTCAGTTGCCTAAATCCATCTCTATAAAGTATTGCTGACCTTCTGGTACTCTCCTCGCGTGGACTCCGCAGGTTTAGAAGTTATTTGTGATGAAAACACTACTCAGGCGGCCATTGCCATGCACTTGTAAGCTTCTTTCAGTGCTGCTGCTGCCTTCCTGACCACAACTTCCCTCTGGTGCGAAGTGTGTCACAAGGTGTGCTGATGTTTCGGAGTGCAAACCAACTCCATCTACAGAGCTGAAGTGGTACTGCACCTACCACTACTATTTATTTGTGTGCACATCTCAGCTTGAAGACTGGGGGTTAACTTTCGAGACCTCCGATACAAATATTTTACTTTTCTATTGTTTCGTTGCACTTTTTAGTTCTACGTGCATCATTGTGAAATAAACATAATTGTTTTATAACCTTAATAAACAGATTTAAAACAAAGGAAAAAAATAAATTCAGGATGGAAGATGGAGATACAACAGAGGAAAGTGACACAGTAAACATAGGAGCACAAAGGAGAGAAAACCAACAAGAACAGGATTTTCAGGAGGACACAAGCCCAGGAACCAGTGGAAACACAGGCAGAGGAAAAGGACCGGGGGGGGGGGCAAGAGAAAAAGACAACAGAGGGAGAGGAAGAGGACGGAGAGGAAATTATGGACAATATTGGGGAGAACAGGGTCTCCACCACTCAATGAGGAACAGGAAATGGAAATAATAAACTTAACACAACATAATCTGAGTACAACACAGGAGACAGTGTTAAAGTAAGGCCTATCCTTTGTCCCTAGTAATAAAATCAACTCATTTAAGTTAAAGATTGACTTGTTTAGCTAGTATTAGATAATGTGATGCTTTATTTAATATTCTTTCCCAATCACTCATGTATTCTTGGTCGTCAGTTCCGAAAGATGGTGGTTTCTGTATATGCAGCCCTCTTGGAATTTGTTTTTCCTCTCTCGTATATTTACTCAGGGACAGTGCATGCATTTGCATCCTTATTTCTTTTTTCAATATTGTCTCAATGCCCTCTACATCAGTCCCATTATTACCCTCTGTGGTAGCTTCTCAAAAAAAACTTTCATATTCAGCTGAATCTAAAGCTACTTCTTCACCTTCTTCATCAGGAAAATGCTAATGTTCCTGTTTCTATTTATTTTTTATTTATGAAGCCATGTTGCATTCAGCCTTGATCACATGTCCTGTCCTATAGGAGTTACTATCTATAACCTCCCTGTTAGGTTATGAAAGTATTAATGAAAAATTAAAAAATCTGATGACAGTGCTCATACACTCCTATATAAGAAGATACAGTATAGGGGTCAGGTGCTACACTACAGGGTAATTACAGCAGTGTGAGGACTGCCCTAAAGCAGTACTAATTTAGTGTGCACCCTGTACCAACTGTCGTTAAATTATCAGTCAAAAATTGATCCACCAAACGCTTTGGTATATGTTTAAACCAGCATTTTTATGAGGCCTTTGCAAAAATGGTATACCAAACTGTAAAACCGTATCAAAATATATTTATTTCCTTGATAGTTCACTTGTACCTGCAAGGAACAAAATAGTGCATTTCTAGCATGTGACTGAAAAAACAAAGTACTTATCTGGCTACTGATAGCCTTTAGTGGTGAATTCAGTCTCAAGTCCTGCGTTATTCTCAACAATTTCTGACTGATTATTTAAAGACAGTTGGTATAGGGTGCACACTAAATTAATATTGCTTTAGGGCAGTCCTCACACTGCTGGTTTTGAGGCTGGTATGTATCCTTTATGGTTTCTGAAGTGAGCACCAGAAAAGGGGCTCTTTGAAAAATGTAATGCACAAAACAAACCCATAAACCAGTTACTTTCAGCATGGGGTAGATAGTAACATGCAATGGGAAATATGTGGCATCTTCTGCACAGCAAAAAACATAATGGAGCAAGCAAAATCATCTTTAAGTACAAAGATAGTGTATGTTGCATACTCAAACGTTTTATAAAATAATAAAAGCTCTAAATTTGTTTTATTATTTCTTTAGTTATTTTTTTTGTTTTACCCACACTACTCCTGGTACTCTACTACCCGTAACAACCTCTCAGCTCTTGCTGCCCCTTCCCCAGTCTGCTCAGCCTGTCTGTCCCCATCACCAGTCTTCTGGCAATAGATCTCGAGCCCCCAACCACTGATGTTAGACAGAAAGAGTGCTGCAATGATGAGTGAGACACACAGGTCATGCACTCCTCCCCCTGCCCAACCACTGGTACATTTATTTATTTATTTATTTTATTTATGACTCTGGTGACCTGGTAGGTGCACTGGTCCAGAGGATCATTTCCAGACATGACCTGGGCATGACATGAGTACAATGAGAGACAGTCAGAGACACAAAACAGTGGTAGCATTTTCCTGGCAGTGTCAGTTGTGCACAGAGAGACAGGTAGTTAAGTGTATAGTTCCCAGAGCACACTGGGTTGTGACACTTTGTTTGGCAGGGGTTGCTTTGGGCAGGAACTCTTAGGAATTCGGATCCTCCTCCTCGGACAACTTTCTCCATTAAGTACTGTTGTAGAGTTCCACCTCCTAGGGATGACAGTTCCATATTCAGCAAATGTAGGGATTAGAGTTACACTTCCTAAGCATTTCCAATTTAACCAGTACTTTTTGGGATATACCTCCTGAGTAGCCCCGTCCCCTAAGGATCTAGCCCACTAGATCAACAGGGCATAATTTTACACAGTACCCCCCCAGCAATTCCAAGCCCACACAACCTCCAATACCACTCCTTATTTACACAAAAAGGGTCACTAGCCCCCATTAGCCATTACTAGCCACCTGGGCTACTAAATAAATTCCTGGCCACTCAGCCACCATTATGGGCAAAGGGTTTTTTAGCTGAGCCCCCTTCCCAAAACCACACTCCCTTTACTCTGCTTTTGCTCAATTTGCATCTTTTTCCTTCTTAACTAACCTATTTTGTTCTTCTATATCTGCAGGTCTGACAGGACATGGACTCTGACCCCATCAGATAACTATAATTTTATTTCTCTCCTGTCCTTTCTGCCCTATTTAACCCCCTAAGAACTGTAGATCCTTTGTGACACCCTTGTCTCTTCCTCTACAGGTGCGGCGGATGACATCTTCACAGGACAACTCTGTTGCACCCTGTACTCAGGTAAGCACTGCTCTTTTATCTATATTTTACTGGGTTTACCGTAACAGGCTGAACACGCCCATTACAGACTTTCCTTTTATAAAACTACCTGCTCTTTTAAGTTGCACGTGGGTCAGGTGATGTTCCTTTTAAATGGTAAATGCATCTGCACTACTTACTTCTATGCCTCTTGTGTGCTCCTTATCATCACCTTTTCGTCATGATGTGGTGGCAGTGGCAGAACATTTTTGTTTAAATAAACTATTTGCCCAGGATAGCTCAACTTCTCATTTTACTGTAAGAAATGTTCTTTCTTCTTAACACTAGTTAGCATTGGCCAGTTAAGTGACTTCTATTTACACTTCATATACTACAACAGACACATGGTTGCAGTTTTACATAACCAGTATTATTTGGCAGATCAATAACTTGCAATGTGGAGATATGAATGGTTGATTATCAGACATGACATTCCTGTATAAATATCTGACAACATGAAATCATTTGTTCATTGCAATTTATGAATATGACTAGAGAAAAACACAGAAACAAACAAAAATAATAAAAAAAATGCTTAGAACTTGGTATTTCATGCAAATTCAGGAAGATATACTTTTCTCATTGGAACCTAAGTCTCTCAATAGTCCCAATCAACAAATTATTCTGGAAACCTAGCAGTAAGTAATGAAATCCAGTGTACAGAATGTAATAATATCGGACCCACATGATGTTTCTATGTTTTGATGATATCCACATGAAAGCTGAATACATACACCATAGTACAATAAAACACTACGGATCAACAGGAACTATTATATATTATTGTCAACTTAGCAAATGAAAAATTAGTATATGGAGAGAATGCATGCAGGTACATATATTTTATTATCAGATTATACGTGTAAAGAATGAACGTTTTCATGACATGCAATGTTCTTTCAGTCAGGAACTAGCAGAATATCTGCTTACTGTGATCATAGTTTGAATACTCTTATGATGTGCCATTGTATGTGAAAAAAACACTGGCAGATGTACTAAAAAAAGATACAAAAACATCTTAACACAAGTTGATGTTACTACACCATTTAAACAACAATTTCATAAATAATCACATCACAACTGCATCTAGCATCATACTTTGTCAGCCTTTTGTAAATAAAATGACACTGACAACCTAGATAGAAAGACCATCTCTGAACAGTTGACAGGAAAACAAATTGTGATGATACCACTGGACAAATTTACACAGAGCATTGTTTTTCTCTTACACTTACACACCATGCAGCTGTAAGTAAATAGGGTTGTCACAATTAACCTGTTTAATAGAAATTTTAAAAGTTAGCCTGATGGACTGGTACCATGCAAAACTGCATCTGACCAAGTCGACTTGCGTTGAAATCAGAGGCTGTGTTATAAATGTCACAAGGTGCACAACTGCTCACTCTGTCTCACAAGTTTCAAAATGGAGGGGCCAACTTCATTCAACCCAGCCAATATATGCTGAAAGACACACCAAAAACCTCTGCAGGACAATTGAACATGCAGAATACAAGCAACCCGGTAGATTTTTACTTAGCTCTGTCTATTTTCACGTTTTCAAATACTGTGGCAGAGACATTAACAGGATACTGAAGATGGCAATTCAAGCTGGGATGGGGTGCTGCCAAAGAACACAGATACAGGTATATAGCATTCCTAACCTGTTGGCTCAGTCCCTATCTTCTGCTTAGCTGACCCTGACTTTAGAAATTCAAGCAGCTTTGTATGGTTGCTCAACTGCAGTCAGATCTTGTTCCACTATAGCTTTATGCAAGCCTCCAGTTCTACTAACTTAGTCCACAGCTTCTGTTTAGCAGAGTGTTACCTGAGTGTCTAGTGCAGTCTCCTTCCAAGGACACCAACTGGTTTTAGACACTGTTTCTCAGCATTAAATATGGTGAGATTTTCTTCATAGTTTTCAATCTTTTGCTTATTCCTCCCACTACAACAGAGAAAATAGACTATCACACTTTTACAAACAGCTGTGAGAAAAAACAATAAGACTGTCTGTTCACAGTTGTTTGTTTCTCACATGGAGATGCAAAGGGATTACTTTCATGTTTTTAACTCCTTTGCTCAAACCCCGGCAAGCAGAGAACAAGAGGGGCTCCATACATCTTATCCCATTAAGGAAATATCTACTTCACGT
This sequence comes from Neoceratodus forsteri, assembly GCA_016271365.2. NCBI lineage: Eukaryota > Metazoa > Chordata > Ceratodontiformes > Ceratodontidae > Neoceratodus > Neoceratodus forsteri. The sequence goes on from CM057459.1 coordinate 652,815,548, forward strand.
GAGGACACTAAGAGCTACCTATTGTATGGAGACCTCTCAATAACACAGCCACATACTGCTCTGCCTAAAGCAAGAAAATAGTGTGCAGTGGGGTGGGGGAGAAGAAGAAAACACACTTTACTGAATGCAGAGAACGCCAAGAGATTTCCAGGAAATTGTGCTCAAACTCCACTCACCATAAGAACACAGCTGTGCTGTATTAGGAATTCAGTCAGATTCTTTAATTTTCTTCTTTTGTTCACAACACGTCAGCATTTCTCTCACTATGCAGCTATAAAAAGCTGACTTGCTATAAGAAGATAGAGAAAGGGGTTGGGCCAAGAATGGAACCCTGGAAACTCTGCACTTCTTGGGCAGGGGATGGATAGTGCATCACCACCCTTGACTGACTGAAGTTGGTTCAAGAGGTAGGAATAGAATAACGCAACCACCAAGTCAGATAGGCCCTTACTATCTCTGTTATCCAAGGGAAGGTTGTTGGCCTTAGTATCAAAGGCCTTTGCTAGGACAATGAAAATGACCTCAGTGAACAGACTGCAACACATGCCTTTTAGCATGCAGTCAGTGTTTTGGAGAAGGAAAGAAATAGTGAAATAGTGTGTGTGGGATCAAGAATGGAAAAGGGGAGGAAATAAGAGGAGTCAAGGTAGATGGGCAGTTGAGAGACTGTACATGTATTTTCTGTGCTTTAGCCAAGTATGAAACAAGGAGATGGGCTGGTAGTTATCTGGGGAGGAAGAGTCACAACCCTTGTGGAGGGAGTACTGTAGTGTACTTCCATGACTGGGGACTGACCCAAATTGGAAGAAAAGATTAAAATTGTAAGTACAAATGGCAGTGATGGCCAATGCAAAAAATAAATTTATGTCAAGTCCACCTGACTTTGCCCCTAGGAGGGATTAATAGAGAGTAAGGCAGTGAAAGTGGTCTCAGATTAGACTGCATAGAAGGATAAAGATTCTGGGATAGAGGGCAAGGGAGAGGGAACATTTAGAGAGACAATATAAGTAAAAGAAAAAGGGTAGGGACACGATGTAGGGAGAGAGCACAGAAGGTGAAGAATTTGTTAAAAGTGTTGGTGACTTCACTTGACTGAGAGTTAGGTGAATTTCCCAGATTGAAGATGGAGGAGCTACAGTGGGTAGGTGTTGAGAAGGGAGTAAATAACCTTCCAGGGAATTTTTTTAGGTTGTGCTGAAGGCTGAAGAAGTTTGACTTCTGATGAGCAGCTTTTCATATTGATAGCAGCACACAGTACTTTGTGTAATTCTTTGCTGTAATAAATAATATAGAGCACTCCTGAGGCATGCACTTTTTCCAAGTTTTGTTTTCTATTTTTATGTGATGAGTTGGAGTACTACATCATTGATACTGTTGTGCTGGAGATTCTTTTTGTTGGTTTGCTCTGAAAGTTGTTGGCAAAGTTTGGTCACCCTGGTGAGCTTACAGCTGGCCTTGTGTAGTTGTTTGCATCTAAACAAATCCTCAGAAGAGCCTGAGGCTCCATGGTGATGCCAGGAAGAGTCATGAGCTTTGAGCAGGTCAATGACCATTACAGAGATCTAGGGAAGGTGGGACATTTGGGCAGGAAACCATCAGTTGTGCATGTTTGTCCCATGCTGCAATTAATTTGGTCATGAATAATGTTAAGGCAACATCTATATTGGTAGACATAAAAAGTGCTGACCAATCGGAGGTCCAAAGATCATCTTGCAGGGAAGATAGGTCCAGAGACCTGAATGACATAGACCAGACAAACTTCAGTGGGGTTATAATCTGGAAGATCTTTCAGACATGGTAGAATATGCAATGGTCACTGAGGGCAACCCGAATTGTGCCAGACTCAGTCCCTCCTCCTCGATAAAGTGACAAAGTGACACAATACTTAGATGGAGCTTGGCAGTTCTTTTGTCTTTACTGTATGCCAATTTTAATTTAAAGTTGTTCTGCATAGAAGAAGTCTAAGTGTGCACCACTTCTTTGTGTTTTGGATATTTTGTGTTTACATGAGGTATCACTGGGCCAACATTTGCTCAATTGTTCCTTCTTTGTGTTTTGACTGTCAATAAAGGAATGATTTGTGGAGTTGGTGTTGAGACACGTGGGCTTAGTAATGAGCTGCATGAGACTGAGGGAACTCAATTTGGTGAATGGTATTATTTTAGAGAACCAATTTATATTTTGATCCCCAAGAACTAAGGGCTCCCCTTAAGCTGAGAGGAAGAAAATGGTTAAAAGAGTATACAAAAAAGGTGTCAGGCTTAGTTTGGGGCTTGGTGGTGACACTCAAGCTATAACTACTGAAGGTACCCATGCTTATCTGCACATTTTGAATATAAGTTCCTCTATTACTTATTTTTCACTATTTAGCCCAAATTGCTGCTAATCTGAAATACACCCTTTTTCTTGATGAGGAGGAGTACCACTCATTAGTTAAAGTGCCATCACCAGAGATTTGGGGGAGGAATAAATACCACCAAAAATATATAATATTTATTACTGCAAAGAATTACATAAATAATAAGATTAAGAGTCTACATAGAAGCTATTCATTGAAAGAGGAAATGGCAGAACAATACACAATGTCATAGCTGAGATGTGATGTTGCATATGTATAGAAGAACTCCACCACCACCAAGCTTTCCACAGTCTTGTCTGTAAACAGTGTAACCACAGAATCCAACTTCTATAGCACTGATCTGGACAGAGAGCTGGTTTTCGAGCAGAACCAGGTTGTCAGGAGTGTAGCATACGGTACACAGCCTTACCTGGTCTTGCTTGGGGAGTATAATCCTGGTGTTTACATAAAAGATACTTAGCCCTTTGGGAAGGGCATGTGGCAAGAAGAGGGGTGTACCAAGGTTTAGCTCCACATCACCTAACAGCAGTAGCAGAAGGGCTATGAGGAGCATAAGAGTGTGAGACCTGTGCCAATAAACAGGTACTGAGGAACAGAGGATGGGCAACCTGGTTAGAGGGCAAGACTGCAGGAGAAAATTATGACTGAGAGACAGGGAGGTGAGGAGACCAGGGGAGAATGAGGAAAGAGAGGGGGATGAAAGGTAGGGAGAGGCAGGAGTGGGATAGTGGGTAGAGATGGGAAGTATGATAGAGGGAAAGGTGAGGGGAATAGGAGAGAAGGAGTAGAAAGAACAGAAGGGGCAAAATGAAAAGGAAGAGGGATAGCAATGCATAGTCAGTAAGAGATGATGAGGACTAGTAGAGGGTACAAGTTATAGCAGCTAGCCAACAGGGATGGCAGCTGAAGATGAGTTTATTAGTCAACAAAAGTAAATTTTATAAAAAAATTCAGATACTAGCAGCAGGTTTGGATTCTGATATAATTTGATCACTAGAGCAGACATGACTGCACATTCTTCCAATACAAACTAATACAGTAGTCTGGGCATGTTAATTAACTGACAGGAGTAAAGTAAACAAATTAAATTAAACAGACCAGATGGGCTAACTAAGGTATAACAATGCAGGGGAATGGTAATTAAACTAAACAGGATAACATGGGCTAGCTAAGCAAACACAGATGGCTACAAAGGGTTAACTAGGCAAATACAGTATAGTAGCCACATGTATAAAGCATGAAATGAATGAATAGCATTTTAGGTAGACTGTGACGCTCTGACTATCTTCTTGTCATTATATTGTATCATATTTTGTGATATAAATATATGTTTATTTGAATGTCTGCTTAGGGAAATAGCAGCCAGCAGCTTTTAAAGGAGCCTCACCTTTTGACCCCAAAAGGTCCTGGCTTGCTAAAAACAATTGGCTATGTAATACTGATCCAGTGAATGAATTAATTAAGAGGCTTCCTTTTGACATCTCCTGTCATGCCTGTGTTAGCTGTTATATAACACACTGTAAAACTTCAATTACTTTGAAATCCCAGAAGACATAGAAGGCTGCATCTTTTACGACACCTAGGAAGCAGCACATTCTAACAGTTATCTGTTACATCTCTCACCACTAGAAGAGAACTGTTTCTCAGGATGTGTTTCTGAACATCAAAGGGAATGCTCGGAATAGGGAAAAGACTGTTAAATTAATATTGCTATCTCTGCAGATTTCCAGCAAGCAGTTAAATGACACCCTTTTGGATATATTTGGTCAGGTTACAGATTAATTACAGGACTAACAGTGACCTAATGAGCTTTGACCTCCCAGGATGGGAAGGGCATTTTTGGCTTATTATCACACTGGCTGAAAGGAGTGGACAGACATCTATCTCTGGACTCCTAAGGGAACATACACAGTGTGTTCCGGACTAAAAAGGCACTTCTATCACAAATAGGTAACATCAAACTGAAACTGAGTTAGAACTAGAAATTTAAGTACCCAGTGCTTTGCTTCTATAATTTCCAATTTTGACTGTATTTATGTTATAGGTTCTATACGTATTTACTATTTTTAATTTCAGTAAACATTTTGGTTTCCTTAATCCTGCTTGAGTCTTTCTTTTGCATGTGAATGCTGAGACAGTATTGGATAATTCTGACAAACTGTTAACGGCTTAAGTGTGTTGCTATCTGGCTAAATTAAGAAAATACCTAGGTCTCAAACTGAGTCAAAAGGGTAGAATTGTGAACCAGGCTGGGTACCCACTGGGTTAAGTATTGCACTGCATTTCCCCAAAGAGGGTATGATATCTGATCCTGTTAACTGGGTGTGCTAGTGAAAAAAGGTTCATATTTGACCTCAGGACTCGAGACTAGGAGATGTTTTGGACCCAAAACAGACAGGAGGGTTACCCTGTTTGTCTCCTGTTCACATATTGCACATAAAGGTTTGGCACTGTGTGAGCAGAGGGCCTGACCTGTGGAGTGCATTTGTCTGGTTGGCAGCGATGTGATTTAAAAGTATTTGGTAACACAAGCATTAACAGTCCAGTGTGTCAGATTGATAACTGTAACAGCTCACACACAAAATAAGGCAGTGATTTAAAAAGTAAAGAACTATATCATTGTGCTTACAGTCTAAGTTCCCTACCTGTTTTATTTTTGGGGGGGGTTTAAGCTAGTGTAGCTGTAGCTTAGGGAAGAAGATGGCTTTGAACTACAGCGAGTACACTACAGACTACCTGAGGCAGTTGTGCCAAGAGAGAGGAGTCCATTCTGAGGGGTGAACCAAGCAGAACCTCGTAGAGGCTCTTGTGGCAGCCGATGCCTAAGACCTCGAGTCACAGTCTGTGACTGTAAAGGACCAAACCTTGGGCATGGTGGGGCCAGGGTCCAATGCAGTGTCCAGACCCAGGGAGGAGGACAGCAGGACCAGTGCAAGCCAACAGCCACAGCAGCAGGGGAAGGTCACCAACATTCTGGAACTAGAAGGGATCAGGCTGCAGACAGACTTGTGGAGAATGGGGCTGGAGTTTGAACAGAAATGGTTCGAAGCCCAGCAGCGAAGGGAACTTGAACAGAGGAAGCTGGAGATGGAGAGAGAGAGGAAAAGTGAGATCAGCTTCAGAGAGAGGCCAAGGAAAAAGAAAACCAAAGGCAGAGAGAGAGGTTGAGCAAGAAGAGTGTGAGCGCCAGAGGAAGTTTGAACTTGAGAAGCTGCAACTTCAAAGACCAGCATCAGAGCAGGTAAGTGGCATGGGACCTGGGACGACAAGACTGGGTTACAAATTAAATTCTAAATTGATAGCTGAATTTAAAGAGGGAAAAGATATGGATGCATTTTTAAATTCCTTTGAAAAAGTATGTATTCAGGCAAAAATTCCCAGAGAGTCCTGGAGCTTCCAACTATCCCCGCTACATACCGGGAAAGCTTGTGATGCATTGGGTCAAATGGACAATCAGGATAGTAATGATTATGGCAAACTAAAAGCTGCCTTGTTAAAGAAATATGATTTAACAGCAGAGGCATACAGAGTTAAATTCTGTAAGCTAAGGAGAAGCCCTGACATGAGCTACAAGGAGCTAGCTACTAAACAACGTCAGTTTTTAAAACTTTGGTAGGAAGGGATTGAAGCAGACTTGGGCATGGCTGTACAGAAAATTGAAAATGTTGTACTGTTAGAGCAGTTTTTTTGGGTGTGCCCAGCAGAGCTGAAAACCTGGCTAGAGGACTGAGATCCAAAGACAGTGCAGGAGGCTCCCAAAATCTTGGACCGCTATACCAGGAGCAGACCTGCTCTGAGTGGGAATGGGATAGGCATGGCAGTGCAGAAAGGGAAAAATGCACCTTCAGGTCAGCTAAAACCCTTCCTGAATCCACAAAAACCAGGTAGCCCCAGGTTACAAAGAAAAGATTTGCCTGATAAAAGAAATGAATGTTGGGTTTGCAGACAACCTGGGCATCCAGCCAGACAGTGTCCAAAAAGGGCAGACAGTGCGCAAAGTGGTGCTAGGAAAGAAGTGGGTTGTTTGTGTATCCCTGAAAGCATGCCAGTAACCATGAGGGAGCATATACACCCAGTTATTGTGAATAGGGCACAGACCCATGGATTAAGGGACAAGGGGATTCCCTGACTTTGGTAAAAGGGGATTTGGTAGAGCCTGAACAGCTTATACACAATCAATTTGTGACTGTACGGGGATTCACCGAGGAGGAGAAGATGCTGCCACTTGCTTGTGTTCTCCTGGACTGGGGTGAGACAGAAGAGACTGTGCAAAAAGTTGCAGTAGCAGAGAATCTTGCTTTAGATGTAATTATCGGGAACAATCTCCAACAGGGGATGGTGTGTGCAGTTACCCGCAGCCAAATAACAAAGGTAAATTGTAGTTCCCTGGACCCCATAGAAGCCCTTGTGGAAACCACTGGGAGACTGGTTCCCCAGCTTGTGTCTCCTGATATGGAGAATAATGAAAGGGGGGGTTAGAAATTCCCCAGGTAGTTAACAGAACAGTTGCAGAGGGTTATTCTGAGGAAGGAAGGGTAACCCATTGCCAGAGGGTTAGGGATGCCAGTGATCCTGAATGCCCTGATGCTAGAGCTATGGACCCTAGTTTAGAAACTGGAGGAGATCTATCCCATGCCTTGGGAATGTGTAAGGATTTTGCAGCTGCTCACTAAAGTGACTCTAGTTTAGAGAAGCTGAGGTCTTGGACAGACCCTGACGGAGCACTGGGAGGTGACGGGAAACATAAAGTTTATTGGGACAATGGACTGCTGTATATGCAGAATGTAAAGACAGAGGAAGGGGGTGATGGGGTTTCAGCTTGTCATTCCCCAGGGGTGCCATGAGCAGTTGCTCAAGATTGCTCATGATATTCCCATGTCTGGTCATCTGGGAATTGCATGCACTGTGCAGTGATTGACTCAGAATTTCTATTGGCCCAACTTCACCCAGCAGGTGACGGAGTATTGTAGGTCTTGTCACTGGTGCCAAGAAATAGAAAAGGTGGGTCAGAAAACCCAAGCTGCCCCTAATTCCCTTCCCCATAGTAGAGGAGCCATTCCAGAGGGTAGGAATGGATATTGTGAGGCCCTTGAATACACCCAGCTCCTCCAGGAAGAGGTTTATCCTAACCATGGTGGATTATGACCCCCAGTTCCCAGAGGCAGTCACCCTATCCTCACTGAGGACAGACAAAGTGGCAGATGCTTTGCTAGAGTTTCTCCCATGTTGGGTTTCTACAAGAGATTATCACCAATTGAGGGTGTTCCTTCATGTTGGACCTCATGGAATGTTTGTGGGAGAAGTGTGGGGTGGTGCAGAGATGCACGACACCTTATCACCTGCAAGCCAATGGGCTTGTGGAAAGATTCAATGGTACCCTTGAATCAATGCTCCAAGCATTTTCTGAACAGCATGGGAGGGACTGAGAGAAATACCTTCCTCACCTGTTGTTCGTATAAAGGGAGGTGCCCCAAGAGTTGACAGGGTTTTCCCCCTTCGAGCTCTTATATGGACACAGGGTACGTAGGCCCCTAGACTTAAACTGGGAGGACTGGGAAAGCAAGCACGCCACCCAAGGAACTGCCATAGTGGATTATGTCCTTAAGTTTAGAGAAAAGCTGAAGGAGCTTATGGGACTAGCCCAGAGCAACCTGGCAGCTGCTCAACAAAAAACAAAAGGTATGGTATGACTGCAGAGCCAGAGCTTGCTTGTACACTGTGGGTCAGGAGGTCATGGTCCTAATCCAGGTCCAGAAAGATAAGCTGCATGCCAAGTGGGCAGGACCATACAAAGTAATCAGACAGGTGAATGACGTAAACTACATTATAGAACTACCTGACAGGAGATATACCCAAAGAATGTACCATGTCAACATGATAAAGCCATATGCTAATAAGGCTGACATGATCTTTGCAGTGTGTAATCCTGGGAAGGGAATGGATGAAGGAGACACCCTTCTGGACTTGCTGAAAGAAAGCAAGTGGGAGTCCTCTGTGGAAGCAATTAAAATGTCACCTCAGTTGACCCCAGACAATCCAGGAAGTAAAGGAGGTTTTAGCAGACTTTGCCCCATTGTTTAGTGCCAAGCCTGGACTAACCCCCTTAGCGATGCATGCTGTGGAGATGGGGACACAAGCACCCATACAGCGAACAGCATATCGGGTGTTAGAGGCCATCCACAAGGACATTAGTAGGGAGGTGGAGGAAATGTTGGATTTAGGGGAAATCCAGAAATCCCACAGCCCCTGGGCACCCACCCACAGTCCTTGTTCCCAAGCCAGATGACTCTACTCATTTTTTTGTGGACTATTGTGGACTCAATGCAGCCATGAAGTCGGATGCACACCCAATGCCATGGACAGATGAACTCCTGGACAAGTAGGGAGGGGTGACATACCACATCACTATTGACCTGACAAAAGGGTATTGGCAGGTAGAGTTAGCTGCCAGAGCTTGGGAGGCCTTCATCACTCTGATAGGGTTATTTGAGTTTAAAGTAATGCCTTTCAGAATGAAGAATGCCCCTGCCACCTTCCAAAGGTTGGTGAACTAGATGTTAAATGGTGCTGAGGAGTACACCATGGCATACCTGGATGATATTGCCATCTTCAGTACCAGCTGGGAGGAGCACCTGTCCCACCTTAGGGAAGTACTGGGCAGGATACAGATGGCCAGGCTCACTGTAAAAAGCTGAGAAGTGCCAGGTGGCCATGCTTGAGGTGGCATACCTCAGGCATGTAGTAGGCCGGGGACAGCTTCATCTTAATCAAGCAAAAATTGAGACAATTAAGGCATGGCCCAGACCTGAAACACAGAAGCAGGTTCAGAGTTTTCTAGGGACCGCAGGATACTATAAGAAATTTGTACCAAACTACAGTGTCCTGGTAGCTTCCCTATCTGGCCTGTTAAAGAAAAGGATGGAAAAAGATTAATTGTGAACCAGCCTGTGAACAATCCTTTACATAACTAAAGGAGGTACTGTGCAGTGCTGCTATATTAGCCAGTGCAGACTATAGTAAACCCTTTGTAGTCCAGACTGATGCCTTAGATGTGGGTACTGGGGCAGTGCTTAGTCAAATGTCTAACCAATGAAAAGATCACCCAATAGTGTACCTCAGTAAGAAATTACTTCCCCAGTGAGCAGACTTATTCTACAGTGGAGAAAAAATGTCTTGACATGGTGTGGGCAGTAAAGAAGTTAGAGCCATACCTATACGGTGGCATTTTGAGGTACAAACAGATCACAACCCCTGGTTTGGCTGGCACAAATGGGTAAAATAAATCATAGGCTGTTAAGATGGAGCCTTGCCTTGCAGGGTTATGACATGACTGTCTCACACAGGGCAGGGGCAGCAAACAAAAATGCAGATGGGCTATCACATCAGTTTGAGCAATGAACTGACTTTGGGGAACTCATCCCATGCCTAGGAATAGATTCCCCCAAATTCAGTCTAGGAGGAAGGGCTGTGACACTCTGTCTATCTACTTGTCATTATACGTTATCATATTTGTGATATAAATATATATTTATTTTAATGTCTGTTTAGGGAAATGGCAGCCAGCAGATTTAAAGGAGCCTGACCTTTTGACCCCAAAGTTACTGGCTTGCTGAAAACAATTGACTATGTAACACTAACCCAGAATGAATGCATTAATTAAGTGGCTTCCTTTTGACATCTTCTGTCATGCCTGTGTTAGCTGTTATATAACACATTATAAAACGTCAATTACTTTGAAATCCCAGAAGCAATAGAAGGCTGCATCTTTTATGACATCGTAGGAAGAGACAAATTCTAACAGCTATCAGTTACATCTCTCACCACTAGAAAAGAACTGTTCATCAGGATGTGTTTCTGAGCATCAATGGGAATGCTCTGAGGTGGAAAAGACTGTAAAATTAATATTGCTATCTCTGCAGATGTCCAGCAAGCAGTAAAATGACACCCTTTTGGGTATACTTGGTCAGGTTACAAATTAATTACAGGACTAACAGTGACCTCATAAGCTGTGACTGTACAGGAAGGGAAGGGCATTTTTGGCTTATTATCACTCTGGCTGAAAGGAGTGGACACACATCTATCTCTGGACTCCTAAGGGAACACACACAGTGTGTTCTGGACTAAAAAGGCACTTCTGTCACAAATAGGTAACATCAAACTGAAACTGAGTTAGAACTAGAAATTTAAGTACCAGGTGTTTTGCTTCTATAATTTCTGATTTATTTTGACTGTAAGTATTTATGTTATATATTCTATGTTTTGTATGTATTTATCATTTTTAATTTCAGTAAGCGTTTTGGTTTCCTTAAGCCTGCTTGAGTCTTTTCTTTTGCATGTGAATGCTGAGACAGTATTGGATAATTCTGACAAACTGTCATTGGCTTAAGTGTGTTGCTATCTGGCTAAGTTAAGAAAATACCTAGGTCTCAAATTGAGTCAAAAGGGTAGAATTGTGAACCAGGCTGGGTGCCCACTGGGTTAAAGTATTGCACTGCATTTCCCTGAAGAGGGCACGATATTTGATCCTGTTAACTGGGTGTGCTAGTGAAGAAGGGTTCATATTTGACCTCAGGACTCGAGCCTAGGAGGTGTTTCAGACCCAAAACAGACAGGAGGGTTACCCTGTTTGTCTCCTGTTCACATATTGCACTTTGAGATTTGGCACTTTAGGAGCAGAGGGCCTGACCTGCGGAGTGCATTTGTGACAGGCAGTGTGAAAATATAGATATGTTAGGAGGAACATGTGTTGCATCAGAAGATAAAGAAATAAATTTGAAGATCTTGGTTTCAGGCTGTAATGGATGAAAAAAGAGATAGTAGATCCTTACTAAGGATGAGCAATTGGTCACAGCCCCATTATGGGGGGGGGGTGGTGAGTACTGCAGGCTAGCATCAACTGGCTGTTATCCTCCAAATCAAAGTACTAGATGCATTCAGGGGTGAGCTTGTAGAGTTTTGGTGGCAAGAAGTGGGGAACCTGCTAACAAGGGTCCTATAGTGGATCCCACAGGTCAGTGTCTCGCTAATGTGGCCCACAGATTAGAGTGCTAGAGGCAGACAGGGGTCCTGGGGGAGCACAGTTCTAAGTTTTAATGACTAGCAGATGGATCAGCAGGTTTGAGATTGAGATGGACATCAGCATATAAACATGGACGTTTGTACTGCATCTTATTTTTTATGGATAGGGGAATGTTAACTAAACATTCAGTACCATACTCTTACAAAAAAAGTAAAATGAGCTTTTACCTCCAACTGGACAACCACCAGAAGTGTACATAAGTGACCTCAGTTTAATAATATATCCAGAGGCCAATACCTCAAACTAGGAAAACACCACCATCACCATTACTTCACTTGAAGTTAGAACTGGATATGAGCCAACATCCCCAATGTGGGACTTGAAACCTCAACCATCTAACCCAGAGTAATGAGTGCTACAAAGTGGACAAAACTGACCTTATTAGTAGACTTGCCAAGTTCCACATAATGCCGTCAATGTTTTACCAGGGCAGGCCCAGAAAGGGTATTAAAGCTATGTATTGAGATATGTTCAGTAAATCTTTGAGGATCTTAAATAATGCCTGAGATTTAGTTTATATTTCAAATAAAGTTGTTGTCCTGAGGTCTAGTGTGAAGACACACAACATGGAAATGATACCCTAGGTTACTCAAGTTTAGCTTTGATATCCTTGAAATGCTTTGTGGTATGGTTGCTTCCATACATGCACCAAAGTGATGCCTCAAAACCCTCCTTCTACTTTGATGCCCTGACACAGTGTCACTGAAGAGAACTCTTCAATTTCTGTAGAAGGACCTAGAATGGTGCTATAATATATCCATCCACACTGGTAACCACACGACTGCTCCAAGCAAATATGCCCCAGATATAACATAATTGATACCTAAAGTAATTTTATTTAGTTTTGAGTTCTACAGGAACTACCCCTGCTAAATATTATTGTCTCATTCACATGACATTGAAAATAGAATCATGCCTTCAGCTGTATTAGGTGTCAGTTTAAAACCTTTGGGCTTGTTTTAGTATAATCTTCTTTTGACTTTGGAAAGATTAGTTCTTAGAGATTAAAAATCTCACCATTTTGTTCAAATAAACATCTTTAATTTTGAACGTGAATGGAAAATAAGGGCTTCCTATAACATTCTTGCCATTCTGTCATATGAAGTAGATGATACAGCACCATATCAAGTGGCCAGTCTGAAATGGAAGGAACATGCAGTACCCTAGGAGAATCACACAGAAGGGGCAAATTAATTAAACGAAGAGTGGGAATAAGGAAAGATGTTGGTAAACAAAATTGTATAGAAATACCCACCTCTCCCTCCTCTTCTCTCCTCCCTTGCTACCCTCCCCACTTCTCTCCACCCCTCCATCCCCTGCTACTCCCCATCTCTCTCCCACTCCCCACCTACCATTCTACCCCCTCACCTCCCACCTACCACTCCACCCCACTCCCGCTCCTCTTCTCCTGTCTCCCTCCCTTTCACCCTATCTCTTGTTGCTCCACCCCAGACTACCTAGTATTTATCTTTCTGTTCTTGCACTTACAACAATGTCAAATCCTTGACTGCCTACCCCCTTTTCCCCACCCCTCCCCCTCTTATCCCTCACCACTTGCTCCACTTATGTCACCCCAGGATTTTCATTTGTATCTGTGTCTTGCTATATATATATATACACCTGTATTGTTAATTGTGCATTGTTATTTGCCACTGACTGTTTGCTACTGTGCTAGTCTATACACATGCATTGTCTTTTGCTACTAAGTTAACCTCCTGACCTGTATTGTATCTTACCTCTGCTTACTTCTATGTTAACCTCCTGACCTTGTATTGTATCTTACAACTGTTTTGCTATGCACCCATTGCTGACGCGGAACCTTTGTAAAAGAACCCTTGGTTCAAAGGTATTTGTAATCCTAGTAATAAATAAATAAATAAAATAAAAAATAAATAAAAAAAATCAGATGCCAGAGGAGCACCTCAGAATAGAGATCTTTATCTTCTGCAACATGCACACACTTATAATTCAATTGACTACTTTAAAGAGCTCCTAGTGCGTTGTGACAACTTTAAAAAAGCATTTATCAATGCTGAATGTTCGCCACTGGTAGAGAAGCCCTGGGGTAATAAATGGGTTGTGGTGCACTGTGTGGGTTATGTATTAGCAAAGTTAGGAACCTGCATTTGTACATTTCAATGCAGGCTCATAACTTTATGTTTTAATATCTTTTCTATCTTGGTGCCTATCCTCTTCACACTTTATATTAACCGCATAGATTCTGGCATACTCGCAGCAAATGTTCACCTTTTCACGGATGACACAGTCCTCTATACAACCAACCCATCTCTCGACCTTGCTTACAAGGAGTTATAGCAGGACTTTATCATCCTCCAACATAACCTGCTGAGCCTGAAGCTCTTGCTCAATGCCAAAAAACAACCAAAGCCATGATTATCTCCCCGCACTCCACCCAGGTAACCCCTAGATTATCACCCTCCTTGGTGAACCTCTGGAAATAGTGGATAAAGTCAAATATCTGGGAATCTGGTTGGATAACAAACTCAGTTTTATTGTACACCCACGTGAGTTAAAAAAAAATCTAAGACAGCGCCTTGGCATATTTTACTGCATAAGACATCTACTCACTCTCAAAGCTAGGAAGCGTCTGGTTCAAACAACCTTTCTACCCTTGCTTGACTACACAGACTTTCTCTACAGTCACTGCCCCCAGTATGCCCTCCAGAAGCTTGACACACTCTACCATCATGCTTTGAGATTCATACTTGACATGTCCCTGTGGACTCACCACTGCCTGTTGTACCAGGCAATTGATTGGCCATCCCACTTCATGAGGAGGCAAATAAACACCCTCATGAGGCTTTTCAGGGCTATTTCTAACAAACTCCCACCCCATATCTGCAACCTGTTCAAACGGTCTAATGGTGTATATGGCCTATGGAACTCCTCCTTTGTCCTACTCAAGCTACCACAGTTGAGGACATGTCATGGCACAACTGCTATTAGCTCCTTCCTAAAATCACTTTGGATCAACACACAAAAAGCACTTAAACTTTCCCTCCTGCCTAGCCCCTACGTATTCAGACAGCTGCTTTATCGATGCCTGAAGACTGCATGCAATTGCTTCAGGTAATCACTGGCATATGGACTGAATATTCCCCTATCTTCTGGACCTCCCTGGCCTTCTTATTCCCCCTGTCAGCCAACATTCCTTTATAGTGTAACTATCCCCCCTCCTAGCTCCCTCCCTTGTTCCCCATGACAGCCCCCTGTTCTCTGCTCACGTGGGCTGCCCTCCTCCCCTCATATGTCTTTACCCTCCTCTTCTCTATCTGTCCTTCACTGTGTCTTTGCCATCCTCTCCTCCCTCTGTCCTCCACTGTCTCCTAACCCATATATGATGAATTGCCTATATATGTATATAGCCCTCGTTATTTAAGTCTTGCTGCAGTTACCTAATGATCTCATACTCAAGAATAGTCTGTTTCAGTGTCTGCTGTGTTATGAAATGATGTTGAATACTGTAAATGAATTTGTCCTCTGTGCCCAGGACCATCTTGCAAATGAGCTAGCTCAATTATGTAACTGCCTGGTTAAATCAAGTATGATTGATTGACTGATTGAACATTTTTGCCCCAAATTGTCAACATTGCCTTCTTATGACCGCACCTGATGAACAAGTGCAGAGAAAATTTTCAACTCCTGTCTGAAAGGTGATTTCACGCAAGGACTGCAAAATCACCTTTCAGGATACAAAAGCACATTTTGGTCAGGATCGGAAAAATGGCAGCTGTCACATTCATGAGGTGCTGTAAAGAAATGGCTATGTTGAAAATTTGGGTTAAAACATATTGAAAATTACCAAAGTTGCAAGCCTGCATTTGCAAAATTCAATGTAGACTCATAACTTTGTTGTTTTTTAATATTCTTACAACAAATTTTCAACATAACCTTATGACCCCACCTCATGAACAAGGGCACAGAACATTTTCAACTCCTGTTCAAAAGGTGATTTCATACAGGGACCATAAAATCACCTTTTGGGATGCAAAAACCTATTTTGGCTAGGACTTGGAAAATGACAGCTGTCACATTCATGAGGTGCTGTAAAGTAATGGCTATTTTGTAAATCTGGGATAAAAATACTTAAAATTACTAAAGTTACTAGCCTAAATTCACAAAATTCAGCATAGGCCCTTAACTTTTCTGTTTTTAAATATTTTTATACCAACTGTTCGACATAGCCTTATGACCCTGCCTCATGAACAACAGCAGAGAAATTTTTCAACTCCTACCCGAAAAGTGCTTTCATTCAGGGACCACAAAATCAGCTCTCGGGACAGATCTGCTTAATTTCACTGAAATTGTTCATGAGATGGGGTCGCAAAATAGGCGTGTTGAAAATGTGGGGCAAAAATATTTAAAAATGGTCAAGTTATGTCGTTGAGTTCAAAACCCCATTGCAATACATTGAACTGCATAACAGTTTCTTCAGTTTATGGTCCAGCTTTGAACAGTGATGACATGTTTGCGGTCCAAAGAAGATTATGGCATTGTACCCCTGGTGGGTTAGTAACAGCTTGGGTGGGGTGGTGGGGTGGGTGCTGAGTGGCAGGGTTGGGTGAGGGGCAGTAAAAGCTGCAACAGACATTGATGGATGTTTTCTTTTACAGGATTTATTTAAAATAAAATAAAATGAGGGAAGGTTTTTTATTTCAGTTCATGACACTCAGGGACTGGGCACCTCTCTGTCAGTGTTATGTTTGGAGGTGCTATGAGGTATCGGTGGGTGGAATAGTTACAGGGGCTGCAACAACAGACAGCAATAGGTGATACTGGGGATTCAGCACCCCCAGTGTCAGTGTGTAAAAAATACGATAAAGAAGATTTTCATTATTTCTGGTCATGACACTAGGGATTGGGCACCCCAGTGTCAGTGTTATGTTTGTGGGGGTGGAGGTGCTGAGAGGGAGGGTTGGGTGGGAAGGACAGTTACAGGGGCTGCAACAACAGACATTGATGGAAGGCTGTGCATGAGCCTTCTGGAGTTTCAGCACCATTTAGAGATGTGACTGCGCATTGGGAGTGGCGCAGTAGTGGATCAGGGGTTTTGCTTATGAGGTGATAACACTGGGTGATTGAACACCCCCACTGTCAGTGTTATGTCTGTGGAGGGGGCTGAGAAGGAGTGTCAGGTGTTGGGGACAGTTACATAGGTTAATACAGAGCATAGAAGACCATAGTCCATATCACTCGCCACTTATGACCTAGATATACCCCTGAATTGTGTTAGCTATTAAGTACTTGTCCAGTTTACTTTTAAATGTGTTCATACAATTGCTGGCCACCACTTCCACAGGTAAGCCATTCCAGATAGGCACTACCCCTAGGTTGAACCAATGTTTCCTTCTTTTTTGACAGGTACCTTCCCCAGCTAGTTGTATGGGGTGGGCTCTAGTATGATATTTCTGCTCCCTAATTTCGAGGTCCAACTTCTCCCACTACCCCTCATCTGATAGAGCCTTAAAAACCATACACATGTCACCACTTAATCTGCAATATTCCAGGGTGAACATCCCCAACTCAGATAACCTTTCCCCATAATCTTTATTTTTAACCACTGTAATCATGTGTGTGGCTCTCCTCTGTACTTTCCCAAGTAATCTTATTTTGGTTTTATACCCTGGTGACCAAAACTGAGTGCAATACTCCATATGTGGTCTCACCAGTGACCCGTACAGAGGGACTAGTACCTCTCTCTTCCTGCTCGTAATATACCTGTTGATGCAGTTTAATATGTCACTAGCTGTCTTCACTACTTGGCTTCAATGTTTTTAAAAGAGTAGGTCATTTGAGATCCTGATGCCAAGGTCCCTTTATTCCATGACTTCCCTCAGTGTCTGTCCACTAAGTTTGTACTCTGTTTTGTTATTGTTTTTCCCAAAGTGCATTACCGTGCACTTATTGGTATTGAATGGTTGTTTTTATGGGCTCACTCTTCCATCATATTCAGTGCTGATTGCAATTTATCTGCATCCGATGTGTTGTTCACCACTGTTTCTATCCGAGTATCATTAGTGAATTTTGACTCCCAGACAACCCCCTTACTAGTCATTGAGTGAATATAGATATTAAACAGGCAAGGACCCAACATGGATCGTTGGGGAACTCTGCTTGTCACTTCCTACCAGCTAGAAAAAGACCCACTGATATACACGCTCTACTTCCTGTTATTAAGCCATGAGGCTATCCAGTGAATTATGTTTTCCTGAATTTGGTGTTCTATAAGTGCATCAATTAATTCCTCATGTGGAACCTTATAGCATGCCTTTGAGAAGTCTAGAAAAATCATGTCCACCAAATTCCCATCATTCAGTGCCCTGCTGACATTGCCAAAGAACTCCAAGAGATTAATCTGACATGAGTAGCCCTTTGTAAAACCATGTTGGGTACAATTAATATTGCCTACCTTGCACATCAAATCTATGATATGTTCCTTTACTATCCTCTCCAGGACTTTGCCCAGCACTGTAGTCAGGTTAATCAGCCTATAGTTGCCCACTTCCTGCTTGGACCCTTTTTTATAAATAGGCACAATGTTAGCTTTTCTCCAGACCTCAATAACCTCCCCTGTTATGGGGCATCGGTAACAGACATTGATGATTGGTTTTCTGTTACAGCTGATATGGGCTCCTGCATGTTTGACATTTCAGGCATTCCAACCTGATCATGACGGATCAGCTCTGGTTGCTGGGTGGCATAGATCAAAGGAAAAGTTGACCCATGATTGGGTTGTCTTTTCCTATTGAAGTCCATGACATCTCTGCCCAGCAGGCCAAAACTCTATCATAATCAGATCAGCTGATGATTAGTGTGCCACTTGCATGCCCCTTAAACACTACTCTGCATTGGATGAGCAGTATCACACCTCTCAACAGCCAACTACTATGACAAAATGTTCACTGTGCATGCACGCATATGGCAAACATGAAAATGTAATATTTAGACAAGATTTATCTTATATTTAATAATATATTTCTGTACTTTTCACCCTTACTTCATTACTAAGGACATTAGCATGTAAACAGGATCACTGTCCTATCAATTCTGGCTACTTGCCTACACCTGATGTAGTTCTGTTTATGACATCACAATCTGTGTTGTGGAGATAATTATGGTGCCATAAACAGGGCATTATGATGTCAGGTATAGGCAAGCAGAGAGGGCAGATAAAGTCTAATGAACAGTAATCCTCTTTCATGCAACTATCTTCACTTTTTACTGTTAGCTTATAGTAGTTTATAGTTCAGTAAAGGCGATACGTGATATTTTGTAGCCTTAGCATTCATTTGCTAGTCACTGTACAATGGAATACTTCAAGCTGCTCCAGGTATTAATTCACTTTTTTTGCATACTTCTGAGTTGGGTGGCTTCCAGATCCCTCATGCCAATGTTATAAACATAAAGCACTTTTATTTACAAATACATAGATTATTCATTTTTACATGTCACACTTTAAGCTCATAAAGAACATTGTACATTTTAAAAGATTTACAGTTTTGACAGAACGCTAAAACATGCATCAACAAAAACTGCATTAACTGTGTGGTGGTTGAATTCTTACATCTCTTGTTATCATTTCATAACAATGGCTTTTTATTTTCAGAACATAATACTTGGTGGAAGAAGCATGGCAACAGTCTGAGTCAATTCCAAAAAATTATATGTAAAACACTATGTAATTTCCTACCTTTCAGTCAGTAAGACTTCAATGGACACACATGGGGTGTTGTTGCAAGATGCTCACTCTTTATTTAGGTGATTTATTTACTTATGTTTTTGTAATTGTGGTGTATGTATTATATTTCTCTTTGTTGTTGGTCACCCATGAAAATGGACTTTAAGCCCATGGGCTCACCAAATTTTTCAAAAATGAATTAAATATGGCTTATCTAGTTTAGGTCACAGGAATGCTTTGTGGTACTGAGAACAACAAATGCATAAAACAGAAAGAGTTCGGTGTCCAAGGGTACAGCCAATGTTACTGACTCACCAATAGCAGGAGCAAAACCAACATTGCATGGCAAAACAGCAGCACTTCATCTGTGCTAACAATGGTAAAATCTCCCCTTACAACAAGTTGTAGTTTCACATAGAGGTGTCTCTAGGTGTCATCTTCAAGCTTTTATCAAAATAAGCCTTATTTGACACTCTTTCATCATCTATACTTTTCCAAATGTTTTCCCTTTATGTTTTCACCTTTCACAGTTTCAAAGCTTACAACAGGAAGCTGATAACTTCTGTTTTACAGAGGCGTTGATATAAGGTCTATAACTGGTGTAAAGAGAACTGTTACTACCACTACCACAGATAAAGTAGCACTGTTTTTCCATAAAATGTTGGCTTTGATCCAGTTGTTTGATCGATAAAATGGTCATTAATTCACTATAACCCTAGGAGTTGAACTCTTTTCTTCTGTTTTCTGGATAGAACTTGAACTAACGAATATTGGTAAAGTAGCTTTACAGGAGAATTCACTATTAACAATATTTCTACATTTCATTGTGAAAGCTTTTTAGCATCAAGATTTTTAAATAGGCAAACTAAACACAGTAGCGACTCTGAAGCAAACAAAACTACGTAGCAAAACAATAACTTTTATTTGGAAAATGCCTACACTAAATTGGTTTTCTTAGGGCATATATACCTATTGAAAAAAAGAGTCCATACTTTTTGTTTTATACAGCAGGTGGCACTTCTGCTATATGCTTGCCCTCTATCCCATTTTAAGGTCTGTCTTTTTCAATTCTTCTGTGCCCCCCCCAACCATTTTTCTGTTGCTGTCTCAGTAAGCTGTCTTTCATTCCATTTGTCTCTCTTTTTCACCACAGTAACATTGTCTTTCAAATCCCCCACCCTGCTTCTTGTAAGTCCCTGTGCTGAGTGAACCATATGTGAAGCTGACCACCACATGGTCAGCTACTGAAATGGCACTCACTCACAGTCCCCACTCCTGTGTGATAAAGCCATATGGAGTTAGGGCTGAGAAAACAATACAGCAGTATTAATTTAAAAACAAGAAAGACAGAAGGATGTCTCCATGTTTCGATGCACCTGTTAATTGTGAAGTGAGCGCTGCAGTCTCAGATGCACATGCACTATTACAATCACACTGTCAACTGAGTGAACTGAGAAGAGCACAGTGGCTTCATTTTACTTCTATTTACTTTTACTTTTTGATTTCCATTTACTTGTGATTGAAGTGGTGGGCAGACAGAAAGTTGCTGGGGTCTATGTGTACCTGAAGAATGAAGGAGCAAGTAGCAGTCTGGGCAAGGGATGAATGCTGACACCATGAGTAAAGAGGTCAGTGTGGCTAGTGGGCAGTGATTCCTGTTTACATGCTGCCATGTGATGACATCAGTTTTCTGCCTGTCCTAGATACAGTGATAATACTGTCTGATAACATCACTATCTCTAGGCCAGCCTTACGAATCAGGACACTAGAATTATTCATGCCATAGGGCACACAAAATCAAAAAAAAACTATTAGAAAACAGTTAAGTTCCTAAATATCAATCTCTAAATACATTTTTTATTATTACATTATAGTCAGTGTTGTAATGAAGTACTGTTTTGAGAAACTGAGTCACATTACCAACATATGAACATATGAAGAAGCCAGCAGAAAAAGGCCACTTGGTCTATCTAGTCTGCTTGTATTGCAGGGTCCTCACCTTAAGCTACTGATCCTGTCCCACCAGGATGGAGGGAAGGGCAGCTGCAGAATAAGTGGTGCTAGCTGCACATTTGAGCATACTTGATAGACCAGTAGGCTTTTATCTGCTGGCACATTTCATATGTTCGTAAGCTGCTCTTTTTCTCCATCCTCCCCTCCCTTGGCCCTTATTTTCTTGCTGTATAAAACAAAAAGTATGGGCTACCTTCTACAGTGCAGGTATAAAATATTATTATATCTAAATCCAGTACAAAATACTTAAATAAACATTGGAACAATTTAAAAAATCCTACTATAGAAATAACACTAATCAAAAATAAATACATACATAGCACATACATGTGTATATTCTTATGCACATACTGATACATATATATCTGTACATAAAAATTATTATTCTACATTATAAAAATGGAGAAAGTTGGAAAAATTCATCAAGTCCTGGAGCAATATATTATTTCATAATATACTGCCAATATGTTTCTATCTGGTGTAATTTTAAATGTAAGTCTCCTCCTCTAGGATTTTTAAAAACCTTTTCCATAATTTGATATTCTGTATTTATTTTTGATTACTGTTATTTCTATAGTAGGATTTTTTCAATTGTTCCAATGTTTATTTAAGTATTTTGTACTGGATTTAGATATGATAATATTTTATACCTGCACTTTAGAAGGTAGTTTTATATGGGATTTAATCATATATTTCATATTTGGGGGGGGGTATTTGGTATTAGATTCTTTGTTCTTTATTATTAACCTATGCATGTATTTAAAGGGTTGAGAGAACATTACCTTTAAACTTTACCTTTAAGTAGTATATTTAAGGTGTATTACCCCCTACCACCATAGCCTTGAAAAAGCGTAATTGTGACACGAAAACATTCAGCTCTGTGGGGACGGGCACCATGTACCTTGCTTTGCTGGCTGTCTTGCCTATTTTGAATTAAAAGGCTTTTATTCATCTACATCTGAAGTGGAGTTTTTTATCTATGTAGACAGTAATGAGGTGCCGACCTACAAGCACTTTGTGAGTAAAAAGTTACTTCCCAGGGAGCAGGCATAATCTACTGTGGAAAAGTTGTGTCTTGTGATAGTGTGGACCCTAAAGAAGCTAGAGCCATACTTATAGTGGCAGCATTTTGTGGTGCAAACTGACGACAACCCCCTGGTTTGGCTGGCATAAATGGGAAAAACTAATGGTAGATTGTTAAGATGGAGTCTTGCTTTGGAAGGGTATGACATGACAATCCTACACAGGGCTGGAGTGACAAATCAGAACTCAGATGGCTTGTCTTGTGTCTATGAGGAATGAACTGATTTGGGAAGCTCATCCCATGCAGGGGATAGAGTCCCCAAATTCAGTCTAGGTGGGGAGGATTGTGACACTTAGCCAGCTGGTTATGATTGCTCTATGAGTTTTGTAAAATAAAAATGTAGTGTGACTGTATGTCATGAGACATCCTGTACTCCTGGGATGACCACCCCCCAGGTATCAGTTCAAAGGACAGGATAGGTTAAACAGCAGATCTCTGTAAAGTGATTAACTTCCTAGTTTGCTTTGAAGCCAAAGTAAATGAAAATATCCATTTTATGGTGTCTTCAGAGGAAGAACAGTTAATTGCAACTGGTGTTACAAAGCATATTACACCTTAGTGAGATCTGGCAGAGTTAGTCATAAAAAGTCCTTTGATGTCTTTTAGAAAATAAAATGCTCATATATCAAAGAAGGAACTGGAAAATCACATACTTAATTAAGAGTGTCATAATTTGGGAAATGAGTTTTGCTGAACTCACAGTATTTAATATACCTCTTGATAGGACATCCTGTTTTGTATAATTTTTATATTCTGGAAGGAGGAGCTAGATGACCTCATGGAAGGGGTTGAAACACAGCGTTTTAAAGTGTATTCTGTGTTTTTCAACTGGCACATTCCTGTTTGGACTATCTTGAAACAACAGCTACCTAAAGCACTGTAAGAAGGTATACATTAGATAGAAAAGTCTAACTGTATGTTGGTAGGAAATTGCACTTTAAACCTTGTTCTTTTAAGTGATTGTATGCTTTGTAATATATTGTTCTGTGTTTGCATTTTACATATTTTAATAATTTTAAGTAAACCTCTTATTTCAAAGAGACTGCCTGTGTCTTCCAAGTCCTTCCTTTTTGCCTGTGATGCGTGGATGGTTAAGATTTTGACAACACTGTTCATAAGCTTAATGGTATTCCAAACTGGGAAAAGGTAAGAATTTATCTAAGGTCTTTCATAGAGTTTTTGAGGGGTAATTTTGTATACCTGGTTAGGTGCCCATAGGCAAAAGATATCTGGCATTCCCCAAAGAGCAGAATTATCTGATCCTGTACATTTGGGTATGCTAGCATAGGTTCACAGTTTGAATCCCTCCAGAACTTGAGACCAAAGGTGATTTGAACCCACAAATCAGACAGGAGGATTGCCCTGTTCTGTTACCCTGTTCACAATACTGCACTCAGAGGTTGACACTGTGGGAGCAGAGGGCCTGATCTGCTGAGTGGGGTTGTGACACCCCCTATTGCCAAATTGTAATAAGGAGTTGTTAGTAAAGACAAATTAATAGAATGCTTTTTTCCTGTGTTTTAACAAGTGCTGCATATAAGAAATAGTGAGTTATGATGAATACTTACAACTCTCAGTGCCGCTCATTGCCACTGTGTCTGCATGATGGTTTGTGACCCACCACTGTGACTCTGTGCTGTTGCTGCCATTTGTGCCTGATTGAGACCATTGTAGTGCAAATAAAAGTTCATTGTAATTTTATTTTAGTGGCTCAGAGGCATAGTGTGAGTATACAGAAAATAAAATTATAGAGACCTTTTCCAGTTTTACATTAATACATATATGCACTCCCTACCCCTACTGATCCTCCCTGGTGTCCCCCAGAGAGTCACACTAAAACTAATTCTGTTCTCTATCTTCCTAAATAACCTCCTGTCAGTCTGAGTCTCCTAACACATTACTTTATGCCATAGACACCTCAGTTCTTGAGCTCGATGTGCCACTGCAGTCTGACTTTGTTAACATCCATTGCTGGTTTCCCACAAATCAACTCACACTTAATGCCAAAATAAATGTATTCATGACCCTTGACAGTAACCGTGACTTGCTAGACTCCATAAAACACCTATTGGTATGACTATGGATGGTTCCCCATTTTAGGAATTCCCCTATTTTGAGAACCTTGGTGTGGTGCTGAATCACAACCTTGACTTCGTCACTCATACTGATGACATCCATAAAACACTGCTTCCCAAATGATGCTCTGTTCTACAACAAATCATGCATCTTACTCCCTATCTGACATCAGATTG
The DNA here is from genome assembly GCA_016271365.2 of Neoceratodus forsteri. NCBI lineage: Eukaryota > Metazoa > Chordata > Ceratodontiformes > Ceratodontidae > Neoceratodus > Neoceratodus forsteri. Next base: position 652,840,034 of record CM057459.1, read on the forward strand.
TCTTGCAGATGATCCACTCAGTGTTTGGCTATGGCAACATGATATGTAGTGAAGCCCCTAAGTCTTCATTAACCAGACTGAACCTCCTTTTCAACTCCTTCTGTCATTTTGCTCTTTGCTGTCTTCCTCAGATGCATCAGTATTCCATGTATACCTACCTCTCCCTTGATACCCAGAGTCTCTCACACTGCATGTGTCCTTTCTGAATATATTAGTTTGGCTCCCATCTGTGCTATCTCTTTTTATGTTCTCACCTTCTCATGCCTCACCATGCTTCCTTCACACCTCTGATTCTCACTTCTTTTGTGTTTCTAGTGTCAATCTAAAACCTTTTCTGGGAAATCTGCCTTCGCCTCCCACCTCATTCTTCCGGAACTGCCTCCCTTCTGCTTTCCACTCCACAGATTCTGTATACTCAATCAAACTCGAGGATCTTGCCAGATCTGTCTGTTCCTGCAACTAGCCCCACCTCCATGTACACACGTTTCCCTAAGCCTCCTCTCTCCCCTACCCAGCTGATTCTTACTCCTCCTCCTCCCTCTGCTCCAGCCCACTCTGATTGTTACTATGTCAGTTTCTTGTTATGCCTGTCACTTCTCTTGTCCCCCCTCTGCCTTCTACCATATATGAAGTTATTTGGAGTTTCATAGGATTTTTCAAGCTACATAGACATACATCCTTAATGCTTACCCTGTTATTCTAAACTAGAGTTGTTTTATTTTCATAGTACTTATCCAGACCATGTTTGAAGGAAACCATTGAATCACTCGCTACTACTCCATTTGGCAAACTGTTCCACAGCTTAACCCCTCTCTGGCTAAACCAGTTTTTCCTCCTTGGGGTTCTCTACTTATCTTGTGTTAATTGCAATTTGTGTGTCCTGGGTTCATGTAGGTAAATGTTCCTATCCCCAAGTCCCAATTCCTGTCTCAGTTGATCATCCTGAAGGGCCCTATATATCATGCACATATCTCTCCTTGTTCTGCAATATTGCAGTGTGTAAAGTCCTAAGTTGTTTAATCTCTCCTGCTATGGTACATGACCCTGGCCTGCAATTCTTTTTGTGGCTGATTCCATAGTCCTAGGCCCCCTCATTTTTGTATTTCTTAGAGTTTAGCTAAAGTTCTCTCCATTGCAATCACCACCATTTTGGTTATTTTCTCTATTACCCAAGTTTATAACTGTGTTTTTGGTTTTATTCCTTATGGTTATGGTCTCTGTAGTACTTTATATGTTTGTACATTTATCCTGTATATTATTATTTGTTTTTGTTTTTTATTTTTTTCAGGATGTTAACTGGGCATAGCCTTTTTTCAGTCATGCCTGACATTTAACAATATACAATAGCAAAGTTAATGAATACATCAAATACAGAAAACAATAGTTAAAAACAATTACATTGACATTTAACCTTCATATTATACAGTTTCTTTAACAGATGTTTAAAATGAGTTTCACTTTGTGTTGTTTTAACCAAGCCTGACAAATAATTTAAACTACTCAGGTGAAATCAAGAAAATTTTACACAATGTTAACTTTATGGGATTGATAGAAAAAAGCTTAGATGAGTTACTCCTGGTGGTATAAGAGTTTGAATACAGATTGAAAGAGGAAAATAAAATATCCATTCCAAAGTTTTTAAATATTCAACTGGCAAATAGTCCTGTGTTGTACTCAATCCTAAACTGGGAAGGGAGAATACCCATTTCACTGTTCATGTTGTATCTTTATTTATTTGTGTTTTTGTTCATTGCTATGTACCATTCTGTGCAACTGTTATAGTTATTATGCTTTTACTTATTACACTGTAGCAATTTCTGCTTCAATTATCCCTACATCTGTATCCCTTCCCCTGGGTCACACTTGGAAAAGAACAGTAGCTCTGTGTGCCTTCCCCTGTTAATAAGTTACAAATAAACAAATAAATAAATTGAAATGTCTTTTTTTGGTGCTTAGCTTTGCATAGTGTTTAACCATTACTCTTCAGCTGCTATTAAAATACATATCAAGGTTGCTTACTCATTCTTGTTTACATGATAGATTAGTTTGTTAATGTATCTTTCCCCTGGCCTTTAAGCATTTAGTCAATGAATAGCATTTTCTAATTGGATACAACATAGATTACCACTGCAATGAAGAAGCATGAAGCCAGCATCAATTCAATGGTACAAATGGCAGTAAGGAGGGCCCAGCAAATTTCAAAAAGACCATTGTATAACTGGCCATAACAAAACTGGCAACATTAGTGTCCATCTTTCATGAAATAGTCTGGTTAGGGATTTAAGCAAAGCCCAGGGTTTGAGTTTCTATAAATTGACTGCTTTGGATAGAATCTGCCAAGCCTCACTGTTGAAAAATGTATTCCCTGTTGTCTGTGAAGAGTGCTTCATATCCCATTAGATTTGATAGCCACTGCTGACTTAAACATCGTAGTCCAAAATGTCTTACTATTACAAAATTCAGCAGGTGGTCAGTCTGTAACCATGTAATTTTTCTGGATGATGTAAAAGACACAAATTTCTGAAAAAGAATGTTATGGCCTGAACAAAATGTAATTTCTCGAAACAGCATGATAAAAAAAAGTCAATTGAGAACACTATGTAACAGGTTCTTATTTGAACAAGTTTTGACAGCACACATTGCCTAAACTGTGATGGAGTTCTAACACAAGGGAGTATGGTACCACGGAGAAGCTATTAACTCCTACTCTGAAACTATCAACTTCAAAAACTCTGCATGACATAAAAATCTGATGGGAAGGGGGTGTCAAAAAAGATTCTGCCAGAAGATAAAGTTGAAGTCTTAAGTGGCAAAGCCTGAATCAATACCTATAACATAAGGAGAAACATCCCACCGATTTGACCACATGCTGTGCAGAGAGAAGGTGAAGTGAGACATCTCCGTGTCCAACAAATCTGCAAGAATGTAAAGAATTTTAGGGAACAGTAAATCAGAAAACAGCAAATAGGAACTAAAACACTTCATGAAGAGTTCTTCTAAGAGCCAAAAGAACTATGACCTCCATCTTTGGTGGAAGAAATGCTGTCCTCAATCAACAGGCTATCAAGAGAGGACCAAGAGAGTCGAGCATATCCAGCAAAACAACACACAGCATGCATAAAAACATAATGCAGTCTGACAAAAGCCCTTAAAGGAAAAGTAATTAGGTCCAGACATTAGAAGGGTAAACTACAATACAGTGAACACAAAAATGGATAAGAAGCTGGAAGCTGGGGGACCTTCATGTAGTAGCAGAGATAGAGAATAAGTGGGCAAAAATAAAGACTGCAATATAAGAGACCACCCAAGCATGTGTCAGATTTGTGAAAATGGCCAAAAGCAAAAGAAACCATTTTCTTAAAGCAAATTTCCAACATTGTCCAAGGTGCTTTTGGGCTTTGTAGCCCATTACCTTAGTGCAGTGACAGTCCTTTTAGCCATCAATTACAATTGTTTGAGAAGTCCAGTTAAGAAGGGAAGGGATCATAAATTGGGATGAAACCAATGGCCAGCTGATACCTTCAGTTTCCCGGTCTGCTGGTCCTGCCCCTACTCTCAGACGTTTTATGACATCTAACCATGGAAAGAGTGGGGGCGCACCCTATTGAAGTCTGTGAGGCTCAGTTTCAAAACTTTTTTAATGTGATAAAGCAACCTTTGATGCATATGAAAGCCACTGCTTAATTAAAGAACCTCTATTAGTTGAGTGGTGGCCTTCATATATACACCAAAGTTTGCTTCATCATATAAAAAAAGAGTTCTGAAATTGAGCCCCCTAGACTTTGCCCTGGTTAGACATCACAAAACATTTGAGTGGAGGGGCAGGGCCAGTGGACTGGGAAGTGGAAGATATCAGATAGCCATAAGGTTCAGCCTAATTTACAATCCCTTTTCTTCCTAACTAGACATCTCAAAAAATTCTAATTGATGGCTCAAAAGACTGCTGCTGCTGTACTAAGGTAATGGGCTATAAAGCCCAACAGGACATCTTAGAAATTTAATTTAGATAACCAAGTGGGTGAAGCAGTAAGGGACAAAATGAAGGTTTTTAAAATACTGTATATTGCAGAAGAAGAACCCAAGTGAGATGAACAGAGTCACATACAAAGGAAAACTAACTGTAAGTATGGACACTGTAAGAAGGACAAAATCAGGCATAGAGCTGAGACTAGCAAAGGAAGTCAAAGCAATGGCACTACCTGCTACAAATATATAAGAGGCAAAAAGGAACACAAAGAAAAACACAGAGAAAGGAGAGATGGGATGAGTACTGAGTTGGCTAGGGATGAGGACAACATAGTAAAGGATTACTTCAGATCAGAGTTCATATAGACAGTGAAGGATCACTATCCAAAAGCAAAAATAAATTCCAAGGTAATAAGAACAACATGTTAGGGATAAACATAGTTACTAAAGAAAGAGTTTTGAATGTCTACAAAAACATAATGTAGCTAAATCCCCCAGGCCAGATGGATAACATCTGAATGTACTGAGGGAGATGAGCTGGTTATTGGCAGCCCCTTTGCCAGACCTTTTTACAGAATCTCTCACTTCCAAAAAGGTACCTGACAACTGTAGGATGGTCCATGTTGTTGAAGGCTGGTACATTCATTGGGTGAATTTTTTTATTATTAAACCTGTGCTCCACGTCGTCAGTATTCATGCAGTGTTGAGAGAAGCAGAGCACTAGGACGAAGTTGCAACCAAACATTTTGCTACGCACTAGAAGGATGGTCAATAATGTCCTGCTTCATAGGAGGGATGATAACCTAGATAACTATAGGCTTGTGAGTTTGATGTCAATGGTGAACAAGCTGCTGTCACAAATTCTAAAGGAACAGGCAGTCAACTGTACAGGTCATTACTTAATCCACATTTGGAGTATTGTGTGGAGTTTTGAACACTCATCAGAAAAAGGATAAGGAAAATCTAGAAAATATCCGATGGAGGGCTACAAAAATGATTCTGGATCGGCAAGGAAGGACCTATCATGAGAGGCAGCAAAGCTGAAACTTGTACTCACTGTTGGATAGAAGAGAGAGAGGACATGACAGCCACTTACAAATATGTACAAGAACTTAGGGTAGAGACCAGTCAGAGGGATTTTCAGAAGGCTGGACACAGACATAAATGTAAGCTGTGCCTGCATTGACCCTAGTACACTAAAGCAGTCCTGCTGCTATTTTCAAAATGGCATCCATTTGCAAACAAAAGTCAAAATTTGTAGTAAACATTGATGCAAATATTATTCACATAAATGTTTTTCTGCAATGGTGCCTTTTTGGGGGACACAGTATTCAGACACTCTTAGACCATCTAACAGATAGTTCAACAGTCCGGATGCAATTCCAGATAGAAAATAGTGGCATCTGCAACAGGGATGTATTCTTTTAAAAATCCCCCAAAGGATTTATTTATGATAAAGGGTCACATGACCACCAGGGGACACAACCTAGAACTAGCCATGGGAAACCTCAAGAAAGACAAAAGGAAGTATTTCTTTACATAAATGTTTGGATATAAATGGAACAGACTATCCTAAAGAGTGATTGATGACAGCCCCATCACAGGATTCAACATTCAATGAGATAGTTACAGGAATGAGAAATTACAAACAGACAGGAAATCAAAAGAAGCTCTGGGAGCTCTGACATGATCAAAAAACATAGAGGCGGTGTTAGGCAGAAGTGAACCAAGTGGCCACTTGGGGTGCCAGCACTGAAGGGGCACATTACAATAGAAAGAATAAGGTGAGATCAAGTTTAAATGCAGAACGTGTTAATATAAAAAAACAAAATAGTTGTTGTCACCCTTGTGTTCAGAGAATATTTACCACTTTTTGGATGTTGCATGGGAAAGAAATTAGGAGAGGGGGAGCACCACAATGTTTCTGCTTGGGGCACCATTCAGTCTAAAATGAGTCCTGCAAGTAAATCTAAACAGGAGTAGGTAACATAGCAGATGGGGTAGATTTTTGTCTCCAGCTGTCATCAACCATCTATGTAATGCCATTACCCCAAGTCATAGGCGTAGATTGCAGGGGGGCAGAGGGGCAAGCTGCCCCCCCTGAGAAATTAGACCAGGACTTTTTTAAGAGCCCAGCCACCGTTCTCCGGTTATCATTTTTTTTTTGTTTTAATATTGAATGGGCTCAGGGCTATGCCCGGACTGCCTGCACCTCTCCGGGGAGGGAGGGGGTGGCGGCGCGGTGCCGTGTCTCTTAAACAAAAACTATCCTCTTTTCCGATTGGCTGCAAGCCTGCAACCATAGTAGCCTGCATGTTGCAGCCAATCAGAGAGTGCTGCAAGCTGGTGCCATCGCGTGAGCAGTACTCCGTTAGTGGCGCCATTTAGTTGTCTGTGTGCCTTCCATGAAGGAGCAGCAGCAGCAGCATCCATATAGCGTAGAGCTGAGGAGAGATAGCTGTTCGAGGATGTCAAGCAGCAGTCGTTGGTTGTCTGTCAGGTGTCACTGGTGTCTCAGTCAGTCTAGTGTTCCCACCCTCCTCCTGTCCTGAACAGCCCAGTTTAAATATACCTCACCCGAGTCCTCTGACTACCTACTCTCTGTTTCTCAGTGCAGCCAGCTGTGCTCTGGGCTCTCCCCGCTGCCACCTGAGCCTCCCATCCCTGAGATCCTAGGAGGCCTGCGGCCACAAGGCCTCTACCACCGGATAGACCAGGTGGAGGAGCGAGTAGTACAATTACATTGAGTCTGAGGCACGGCCAGGCTTGCCTGCACACCCAGCTCCTGTGTCCAGCAGGCCAGAAAAAGATTTACCATGTTGTCGGTGAGTCCCACACCACGCCCATTGCCCACCAGTTCCACAGTCCACCAAGAGGGATTATTCAGTTCAGTGAACAGCCAGGCCCAGAACAGTGAAGAAGCCAGCGGTCATGCAGGCTATAGCAGACCCAAAATGCGACACGTTCATCTGGTGTCAGAAAAAATGAGTTACTGTCTTGTCGGGGGGGATTAATCAAGAGAGGAACAGAACTGTTGGGAGAGACTCGGCTACCTGACCTGCCTTCTTGGCCTTGCTGTGCCCTGCTGCATGCTGCCCTGTCTGTGCCCTTACTGATTTGGTGAGTAACTGTGCTGCAAGCTGGTTGTTGGAAATTAATACCATTCACATCCCAGAAATGTGTCTTTTTGGGGGGGGTTGTCTTGGCCATGGCCATGTGTCTGGGGGTGGGTGGAAGGTTTGCTGTCAGCTTGTGTTTCTTTGGGTTGGATGGGGATTTGCTGGCTGTTGAGGCTGTCCATGTTGGTGGGTGGGTGGGGGCCTATTTGTTTGGTATGGTGTGGACACTGGTCATGTTGGTGGGGTGGGGACACCAGTTACTGTGCTACTGGTGTGGTGGAGTTTGTTGGGAAACTCACTGGATGGTCTGTGTTTGTGGGGCTGGGGGATGGTCTGTTTTGTGGGGTTGGGGTCGGGAGACAGTCTGTGTATTTTGGGGCAGACTCACTGAAGATGGTCAGTGTTTGGTGCTGGGGAGGCCTCGTTTGGTGGGGCTGGGGGGCGATCAGTGTTTGGGGCTGGGGTGGTTAGTGTTTGGGACTAGGAGGGCAGTCAGTGTTTGGTGGGGCTGGGGGGACAGTCTGTTTTCTATTCTGGGGTCCGGTGGTGTGGAGACACAGGCCATGGTGATGTGGGGACACTGGCTGTGATGGTGGGGTGGTGACACTAGCCATTGTTTGGTGGACTTGGCTGGCCATTTGTCTGGGGGGACTGTTCATGATGGTGGAAAAGGGAGACTATCCATGTTTGCCTGCCGGGTGTCTTGTGGGGAGGGGAGGACTATTTGCTGGTCGGGTGTCTGGGGGTGCTCTTTCCATGTTGGCTTATGGGGAGTGAATGTTGGTGATTGCTGATCAGGTGTCTAGGACGTGACTATCAATGTTGTTGGGGAGGGGTAACTCTCTCGTTGCTAGCCAGGTGTTTGGGGGATTGTTCATGTTGGTGGGGTGGGGAAATTCTGTGTTTGCTAGCTGTGTGTCAGGGGTGGGGACTGTCCTTGGTGGGATATGGGGGACCGTCCATGTTTGCTGGCTGCCTGGGTGTCTGGTGGGACTGTCCTTGTTGTGGGAGGAGGGGCATTCTATGCTCGCTGGCCCAGTGTCTGGTGGGGAGGGGAACTGTTGGGTGTCTGGGGACTGTCCTTGTAGGTGGGGTGAAGGGGGGGACTGTCCATGTTTGCTGACTGGGTTTCTGGTGCACTGTCCGTGTTGGTTAGAAGGGGGGACATTCTGTGCTTGCTGACTGGGTGTTAGCATATAAACATAAGTAAATGTTAAAACATAATTTCCACCTCATCCTTTACCTGTCAAGGGATATATTTCACTGACCTGTGCCCGCAGCTAGCATACGGACATTAGTAAATGTTGAAACATTATTTCCCCCTCATCCTTTACCTGGCTGTAAAAGTAATCTTTCACTTTTTTTGATTTCTCCGATCATCCACTGTGGAGGGGTGAAACAGACAGATTCCTTGGCCTTGCTGTCTCTGTCTTCATTGCCTGGCAAACACAACCAAAGGGGTAGCTTTTTGTGTTCTCCCCCATACAGTGTTATAAGACTAGCAAAAAAAATCTTGCACTAAAACATGCACCCTAAAAAAATGATTATACTACTACCTGGCTATTGTTATAGTGACTACTGACTGGCCATGATTTTTTTTGGGTGGGTTGGAACACTGGTCGTGTGTGTGCGTGGGGTTGCGCACACTGCTGGTTGTGTGTGTGTGTGTGTGGTTGGGGACACTGCTGATTGTGTGTGTGTGGGGTTGGGGACACTGCTGGTTGTGTGTGTGTTGGGGGTTGGGGACACTGCTGGTCATGTGTGTGTGTGTGGTGTTGCGGACACTGGTCATTTGTGTGGGTGGGGTTGGGGATACAGGCATTATGTGGGTGTGGTGGGGGCACTGTTGTGTGGGTGGGGACTGGCATTGTGTCAGTGGGGCGGGGTTGTAATTGTATACCAGGCAAACTGTGCTGACCGGTAGCTCAACATCTCTCTTTCCAGACAAAGAAAGAAACATAAACAAAATGCAGTATAAAATGTGGTTTTATTTATTTTTGTGTGCCTGTGATGGGGAGGCACAGACCTGGATGCCTGGAGAGGATACCAGATAAATGGAGCTGGAAATGGTGTTGGTTGGGTGGGGAGGGGAGAGTGGCTGTGCTGGTGGGGTGGACACAGAGTGTGGAGAGTGGCTGTGTAAGTCCATCAGGGTGCAGAGAGTAGCTGAGCTGGCCAGTCTGGGTGGAGATAGTGGCCTTGAAGGTCTGGGGTGGGGAGAGGGGGCTGTAGCTTTTTGCATGGACATTTAATTCACTGTTGCTTGCTGTGCCTTCTGCTGTCCTGCCAGCTTTGTGCTGCTGTGCTGACCAGGGCGGACTGGTACACATAGATACATAGATACATAGACAGTGTCAGCAGATAAGGGCCTATGGCCCACCCAGTCTGCCCATTTGAACTTGTAAGTTCAGTTTATGTTTTCCTAGAAGTCTGTTGCCCCTTACCCCTGACCTCCAGAATTCCTTTATGTCTATCCCATGCATTCTTAAATCCCGTGATTGTTTCAGCCCCCACCACTTCCTCTGGCAGGGTGTTCCACTTGTCCACCACCCATTCTGTGAAGAAATTCTTCCTCATGTTTCTCTGAATCGTCCTCCCTCCAACTTCATCCCATGCCCTCTAGTCCTGGAACATCTTTTTCGCTTAAAAATAGTGTATTCCTGCACCCTGTTCCTCCCTGTAAGATACTTGTATGTCTCTATCATATCCCCTCTCTCCCTCCTCTCCTCCAGGGAGTACATGTTCAGTTCCTTCAACCTGTCTTCATAGGACTTGTGATGCAATCCATGCACCATCTTTGTTGCCCTCCTCTGAACCTTCTCTACCCTGTCTATGTCCTTACGTAAGTATGGTCTCCAGAACTGTACACTGTACTCCAGGTGGGGCCTCACTAGTGTCTTGTATAGCAGAATTATGACCTCCCTTTTCCTGCTGGTGATGCCCCTGCCTATACATCCTAGCATCCTATTTGCTTTACCTGCTGCCTTGTCACACTGTTTCCCTACCTTGAGGTCATCAGAGATCATAACCCCAAGATCCCTTTCCTGCTTGGTGCATGCTATATCCTCACCCCCCCAACTAAAATAAAAATACCTGCTGAAAAAAATGGTTCTGGCCACTGGTGATGGAGGAGGGAGGGGTGGACGGGCATACTGGCACAGAAATATTTTTTTCAACATGTATGCCAGTCTGCTGGATCCATGCCATGCTTACCTCCCTCGTACAAGGGGCTTCTGAGCACTAAAGATAAGTTTCTGCACCAAAATTAGGAACTGTTGGAAAGTATGAAATCCTACAGTATAAAAATTGTGCATGTTTATGTAGTTTCACCTTACTGTGTGGTTCGACAAGATGTTTTGTGGTCTCTCCTCCTCATTTAGCACCCTGACCTGTGACCTAGCCATCCCCCCCCCACCGGGCAGGGGAAAGGTCCATTGTTTTGTTGTCTTTTGGTGGTTTGTTGGGCATTGTAAAATGCATTGTTTCATTTACTGTGCTGTACTGCCTGGACCTGCTTTACCCTGTCTCTATCCTGAATGTAAACATGGTATAAAAAAGTTCATTTTTTGGTGGTGTGTGTGTCGGTCTGTGTCTGTGTGTAGAAGAACAGAGACACACGCTCGGACAAAAAAAACTGTATTAAACCACATCAAACTGAAGCAACCATGTTTCATTTGTGCCCTTCAAAACTATCAGATGAGACGATTTTGAAGTAGTCTGTGGTGGGGGGGGGAGCATCCACGGCAACCTGGGCTACCACAACCAGCCCACCACACACTGTCATAGGTGATGCTAATAAAAACCACCAACCAAGTACTTACCTTTCAGGGTGGGTCCTGCAAGGCTGTGCACAGGTATCTGGAGTCGTTGTTCCAGCAAACTTCCTGTGGCGTCTGTTCTCTTAGGTTATGTGATGCGACCACTTTTGTGCCAGGGCAGTCCATGTTTGCTTGGATGGCGTTGTGTAACCCTGGGCATGGACAGAGATGCATATTCCTTAGGAGACCATGGAGAGGAGAGTGGTAGGGGCTGTGGTGTGACCACACCATGTCCACGATCATCTTGAACAATTAGGGGATTTACATTGTTCTGTTGCACTGTCCCAGGTACATCAGCATGCTTGTTAAGAGCACCGCCTGAGGGATATCAGCAAGTCCCATGCTTATGTATGCAATGCTTGCTTGCTTGAGGAGAGCAATATCCTCTTCACTTACCTAACCAGATTCAGGCATGTGACATTGAATAATATGGGATGGGAGACTAATGAATTAACTTGGTTATAACAAAGAAAAGTGTTAACACTGGGTGCAAGTAAGCAATAATGCCCGACAGGGCGTGTGTCATGCTTTGATAACGTCTCGCCTCAGGTGGTTGGACACGAGTGCATCCAATACATAAGGCATGATGTTATCCTACCATGACACACACCCTGGAGGGCATTATTGCTATTATACAATGGCGTGTTGTTATACAGAATTAAAAAAAAATTAATTTTAAAGATGTTTTATTTGGTGTGGAAAAATATTTTTAAAAGAAGATACAAAAAACCACACTAATGCTAACAATCATCAAGAGGTTCACGGAGAGGCTGAGACTAGACCTGTGATGAATCAGATGTACTGAGATAACATCATGGGTCTAGCCTAAGACTGACCAATCAGAGGCCAGCATTCATTCTTGTCATTATATAATCGCATTTTTTTATGTAATCTTTGTAAATAAGGGCTCATGCTGTGAGGATGCATATGCTGGGATGTTTCCCATACCATCCCTGTTTATAGGTATACTGAGGTGGCAGAGCCATTTGCTGCACTTCCTTGAAACATGCTTTTTGCACTCCTGAAGGGTGGGAGGGCTAGCTCAAGCAGACATTTCAAGAAGTTCAGGATCCACTATAAGGGCTGGACCTGGAAGGGTTATGTAAGCAGCAAAGGGGGGTGAGAGACTAGTGAACTATCCACCTGGAGGTTCAGGTGGGGGCAAAATTAGGTCAAGACTGATTTGAATTGAAGCTGAGGGGAGGTCCTTTCCTCTTGAGAAGGAAGTTGAGTTCCTTACATATTTTCAACTTTACAAGTAAGTCCTCACTACCAAGGCAGAAGAACGAAGAACTGAATACAAAACAGATCTTGGTCAGTTTTTCGACTCTGGTCTCAGGAGGAGTTGGGCCGAGAGCAGGCTGCAGTAAAACTGGTTGGGTGGGGAAGTGCTCTGACTTGGCCTGGGCTGGTCCCTCCCAGGAGTTATTCAGCTGTAGTCTTAAATGTTTTTTGGGCATTATTTGATGCTGGTTGATTTGTTTGCATTATGCAAGCCACCCACCCTCTTCACTGTCGTGATACGTGAAAATCAGGACTTTTTTGTTACTTGGCCCCCCCACCGTAAAAATAACAAACTACGCCCCTGCCCCAAGTATAAATCACAGGCAACAATGCTAAATCCTGCAGCAATGGATACCCTGAAACACAACAGCAAATGTGCTACTTTATGGAGAGGAGTACAAAAGTAGTTTGGGGTTGGGAGTTCACTTTTTTCCTGTACAGTAACATGATACCATTACTTTATCATTTTACAGTATTACCAAAGGAGGCAGGACAGTATAGTAGTTTAGCTGCACATATATTCTTAAGTTCCTCTTCAAATCTCTTCAACAGTTTGTCTGTAATTTCTTTTGTAACCACAGTTAAAAAATATTGTTACAATTAATAATTACGAATATGATTCTATAGTCGGATATGGGAAAGGAAACTCACAATAGAAATTTAGTTTTTACATAGTGCCTTTTACAGAAGTATATCCCAAAACACTTTACTATCAAGAAAGGGGAAAAGAGACAATTATGGCCATCTGTAGCATGCAGGGAGATTTAAAGGGCACAGAGCTAGATTAGTGAGAGATTACAGAGAAGATATGCACAGGAAGGTTAAGTGACATGCAAGGGGTCACACAATGAGTGTCAGTTGTAGGATTCAATCATGGGTCTCCAGGTTTGTTCTAACTTCTAGCTAACATTTTCTCCTTACAGCCAACCACTAGGCAAAACTGTGTTCTGAATATCTCAATGCTGGTGTGATACTTAGTTACAGAATGTGCAGAATCCGCAGGCAAAGTGAAGCTAATGACCTGCACTAACAGACTGGCCTCACATCAAAAGGACTTTCTCTGATTACTAGCCAGACAGAAAATCATTGCTCAATGCAAAGCCTTGGTTAATGTTTTTAAGGTGTACATCCCAGATCATCTAAACCTAACAGAAAATAGACTAAATTCTGAAAAGGCGTGTCCGGTCAACAATATAAAAAACTGAATTTTTATACGAAGGTTAACAACAAGTGCCCAAAATGGCAAGGCTGGGGGTTGTTTCAGGGTACACAGAAATTGTATCAAATTAAAGTATCTCACTGTTACAACCTTAAATTGTTGTTTACCCTGAGATTGACTTTTGCTGGTCTTAAAGCAAAGGAATGCAGGTGCTAATGGCAACAGAAACAGACATCACTCTTAAGCCCGTCTAGTGGACTGATTTCAAATTTGTAATTACTTACTCAAAACTTCACTGGGACTGATAATACATAGTTAACCCCTGCCTAATTATACATGAATTACCTTTTTCTTATCTAAAAATGTTACCAAGACACTTTTGTTTTCACAATGTCTAACTTTAAATCTTTCATTTTAGCAAACAGCAAGACTCAATGTCAGAAATAAATAAGGGCTCTTACACGGTTACGGTTGCAGTTAGAATCACAGACTTTGGAACATTTTCGAAATTTCAGTTAGGTTTTAAATTTAGTCATTTTGCAGCTGTAATATTATTATATTTAGTTATTAATTATATGCTAATTCTGTCACAGAGACCACGCTTACACTTGTAATAGTGGTGTCACATGCATTCTTAGGCTATGGAAACTGCAAACTAAAAGTGAGTCATTCTGTTACCTACAGTAAGAATGTAAGAGAGACCACTCTTAAAGTCATAAGAAGGATCTGCACAGCAGTATCAATAGATTATTGATTGAGGTTGATCAATCATATACAGTATTAAAAATTGAAAAACCCTTACCAGGAAGATCCCACTTCCAGAATACCTGGATGTGAGATACTCTTTGCAAAATAAGTGTCTTACATGCAGGGGAAAGTAGTACTCCAAATGTTCAAAAGTACTCAATTTTTCTAGGTTGCTTGGACAGTGTCTCAACTATTCTATGCATGTTTCAGCAGATTCCTTATTTATCCAGGGTACATCATTGTCATATCTCCAGCAGTACACATCGTGGCTCCTCTTCGGTCCATGCAGCAGTCACCCGTGGTGTCAGCAGACACCAACTGATTGATTGTTTGATTTCTCATCTCTTGCTGCAGACAGGGCATGGGTTTAGGGGACAGAGCCCACAGCAGCCTACAGGAGCAGGGCATACAGTGCACTGAGCTTATTGTACTTCCATCCCACCTCCCACCCAGGGGTTGCTCAATTTATCAGGAGCTAAGGCTGACTGACAGCAGACACTTCCTGTAGGTACAGGAAGAGGCACTCAGCCATGTCCCACCTACAGGAGGAAGAGGGGAAGAACAAAATATTTCCAGGGTTACTTGGTGGAGCCCCAATACACAAAAAGAAGAAACTAAGCTGCAGAGTAGTCAGCCAAGCTTCAACAAGGATCCAGAAACAGAGACTGCTCCCAGGAAAATAGTATAGGAAAGAAATAAAAATCATACAAGGGGATACTGATATTATTGGCTGTCACGGGTGTGGGGCACTAATCCACAGAGGAATTCTCAGGAGACTCAGGCACTGCCCCATATGCAGGACCCTAAGTGATCTCAGAGTGCAACTGAACACAGCAAGGGAAAAAATATCAGAGCTGCAGTATATGATCAGGACATCACACCACCTTATTCCCTGCCCTCAGGTCCTGAATAAAAAGTCCACTCCCATAGAGGCAAACCAGCTCAGAAAAATGGAAGGTGATATATAGGAAAGGAAAAAGAATAGGCAGAAGGGACCAGATACAACCAGTCAATACAAAACCTATCCCCATGGCAAACTGCCTCACACCTCTCACTAAGGAAAGAGATTGCAGCAATGAGGGACGGGACAACACACCAGTCAAGGAAGAAGGACATGACCCAGTGAGAGCATACAGTGGCAAGAAAGCAAAAGGAAAAAAATTTCTCATCGTGAGAGATTCCATGATTCAAGGAGTGGAGACCCACCTAAATGACTGGGCACAACCAAGGGTGCTAGTCAGATGCCTCCCGGGTGCCTCAGCAAAACATGACACTGACTGCATCGAAAGGATAGTGAAGAAAGAGGGGGATGACCTGAAGATCTTGGTACACCTGGAGACGAACGACCTAGCAGGGCAGTCAGTAGAGGAAGCCAAAGAAAACCTAGTTAATCTAGAAGACTGACTGACCACTCAAATGACTTTTCTAGCCTTCTCTGAGGTCCTTCCTGTGTGGGGAAAAGGCAACAGTGCAGAGCAAATCAGAAGCAAGGAAACTGAGGAGTTCAATAAGTGGTTAAGTAGCTGGTGTCAGGAAATAGGTTACCATTTCATTGGTGCATGGGGAGACTTCTGGGAGAGGAAGTTTTTCAAGTATGATGAACTGTATCTAACAAAGGAAAGAGTATGAGCACTGGGACAAAAATTTGACGTGCGCATCAGACATTTAAACTAGGAGAGGGGGAGCTGGTGGCAAAAAACCCTATCAAAGTCACCTTAAAAGACAGGAACTTAGCCAAAACTCCCACAGAAATAGAAAGTAATCAGGGAATACAAAGAGGGACCAGAAAGAACACAAAAGGAAGTCAACAAAACCAAACAGATGTGGATCACAATAGCATTCCTACTGGGAGGGGGCTATAGGAAAAACATGGGGTCAAGTGGGGAAGTAGTAAAAGAAGGTGTGACAGAACGTGGAAAGCCATGAACATGAATGCTTACAGTCTGACAAATGAAATCCAAGACCTAATGGCCTTGGTGTTGGAGGCAGACCTGGACATTGTAGCTGTTACTGAGATATGGTACACAGGGAACTATGACTGGGACATAGCTGTGTCAGGGTATGCTGTATTCCATAAAGACAGGGTAGAAAAAAAGGGAGGAGGAGAAGTGGCTATCTATGTTAGGGAGGAAATAAAAGCTACAGAAGTGCAGGGCATAAGGGATGAAGTGGAGGCACCGTGGGTTACACTGGAAACAGGAAATGGCACTGCCATTCAAACCTGGCATGATCTACAGGCCGCAGGCACGGGGGGAAGAACTGGATAATAAGCTAGTGGAAATCATCCACAAAATGGCAGCAAAAGGGCAAATACTGCTGATGGGAGACTTCAATTTGCCTAATGTCAATTGGAGCATCCATACTGCATCCACAGCAAGGAGCAGAAACATCCTGGAAGGCCTTCAGGGGCAGGACTCAAACAGCTAGTGGTAGAATACACCCAGGAGGGAGCAATATTGGAACTGATCCTCACAAACAGGGACAGCGATAGGGACATAGAAGTGGGGAGTCACCTGGGATCCAGTGATCCCCGAATGGTTTGGTTTAGTATGAGGACTGCAGAGGAATCCAGCCACACAAGGGCAAGAGTCTTGGATTTCAGAAGGGCAGATTTTGCAAAACTAAAGGTATGTCTGAGGAAAGCCCTAGAGGGCAAAGTGGGAAAGTGGTACGTAGAAGAACAATGGGCATATCTTTAAGGGAGCCATAACTGAAGCTATGAGCCTATGCATCAGGCAAATAAGTAAAACAAAGAGGAAGAGAAAACCACTCTGGATTTTTAAAGAGGTGGCAGGGAAGGTGAGTGAAAAAAGATTAGCAACAACTTTATAACCTTATTAAAAAAACAGTTATACAATTTTATAAGCATGAAAATATACTCCAGAGCATGTGGCTATTTCAGGATAAACACACTCCTCTCAAGGTGTGCTTTTATTCTGCACAATCACGCATCCTGTCCAATGTTATTGCTTGCATACAGTATCTATCTATATATATAGTGGCACATTTCTCTGGCTACCACTGTAGACAGGCATGGTACTATACACGATAATGGTGAGAAGTGTTCAACATATAAATCAGCACTTTATCAAATGCACATGGCAAAATTTAAACAAGCAGCCTGGTGACTGATAAATGACATGTAAACAGTTGGAGGTAAATGCCCAGGCAACATGATAATGCAGCTTGCGGTCATAAATGAAGTGCATAGAAACATAGAACATGCTGTAGATAATGGCAACAAGAAAAGACAAACTGTCCATGTCTGTCCTTGTTATCCTTTCATTCCCCATGACCTGTTGTCTCTGTGGGGTCTTTGCTTACCTTGTTCTCCCTATTGTTTTTTTTTTCTTCTTCTTCTATATGTATTTTAATCCCCTGATCACCCCTGGGACACCCCATTCCACCAGTTTCCCCAGTCCCATCACTCAGCTTCCCTGGTACTTACTTACTCACCAACATCCCAGTTTCTGGATTATGGCAGAGTGCCCAGTCACTGGTGCGAGACCTGTGAGGTACCAGAATTCATCTTGCATCCAAGGGGGGGGGGGCCACCTTGGTTAGGTTTCCCCTAGGGACTAAATTTTGCAGTGACACGGCAGACAAGCTATGCCTCCACGGAGATATCCCAACATTTCTAGCTGTGGCCCTGTGTCCTGATATACCCAGACCTGCACTGCCAGTATGGTAGTGGGTCATGATAACCCCTTCCCCGAGGGAGGAGTGCTGTCCTCTGGATGCTCACTCCTTCCTACCCCAGCCAGCCCCCAAGTGACCCACGTCCATTCCCAAACCTGGTCGCCAGTGTGGCAGGAGGTAAGGCACCAGCACCTCAGCCCTCCACGCCACTGAGCTGGTCTCCCTATTGTTCTCCAAGTTTCCATCTCCTTCATACCTCTGAGAAGCTACTACTCCCTTGGCTGTATCCCAGCTGTTTTCAAGCTATTTATGGTGTTGACACCCAGTACCTCTGCCGGCAGAATGTTCCATGGCTCAGACACTCTTTTTGTAAAATATTACTTCTTACATCCTTTTTAGTCTTTCCTCCCTTAATTTTCACTCATGACCCTGTGTCTTAGCTTCTGTGTTGTGGAGAGAAGCAGAGCACTAGGACAGAGGTGCCACCCAAAATGTTTTGCTATGCACTAGAAGAATGGGTGCACTCACCATTCACCAAAGAAAGCAAGGTCCAAACTTATTGGTTCAGTTCCATCAGTTTATTCACCAGCATGTGAACATCAAACAGTCAAATGGGCAGTGCAAAAGCTCTGCCTGCTACATGCTTACATTTCACCTTGCACTCAGGGCTTCATCAGAGCTCTGCTGGTTTGAACATCCATGAAGAGGGAATCATACATGCTGCCTCCCGTTGCTCCATTTGCTTCATACATTTTGCTGTTGTCCATGTTGTTGAAGGCTGGTACATTCGTTGGGTGAATTTTTTTATTATTAAACCTGTGCTCCATTTAGTCAGTATTCATGCAGTGTAGAGAGAGGCAGAACACTAGGATGGAGGTGCAACCCAAACGTTTTGCTATGCACTAAAAGGATGGGTGCACTCACCATTCACCAAAGAAAACAAGGGCCAGACTTATTGGTTCAGTTCCATAAGTTTATTCACCAGCCTGTGAACATCAAACAGTCAAACAGGCAGTGCAAAAGCACTGCCTGCTACATGCTAACGTTTCACCCTGCACACAGGGCTTCATCAGAGCTTCCTTAGCTTATATGTTCTTTGTAAATAGCTCTCAACAGTTCACCTTGTTTATTTCTTTCAGGAACTTGGTGGTCTCCATCATGTTCCACCCCCCATCATCTGGTTTTAAATTAATAAATGTTCAGCACCTTTAGTTGATCCTCACAGGATTGGCCCTTACGTCACAGAATCATCTTCGTCACCTTGCATTGTACCTTCTTTAGCCTGCCCCTGTCCTTTTTCAGGTGGGGACTCCAGAACTAAGAACAGCATTCCAGGTGTGACCTCACCAGTGAACTATGTGGAGGTAACAGTACCTCCTGTTTCCTTCTGCCAACCCCCCTCTCAATGCACCTTAGTATCCTGTTAGCCTTGCTGAAGGCTTTATTGCATTGGCTGATTTGTTTAAGGGAGTCACTAATGATGACTCCTAGGTCCCTTTCATCTGATGTTGTGTCCAGCCGAACTCCTCCCATCGAATACTCTGTTCTGGGGTTTTTCGCTCCCAAGGTGCACCACTTTGAAGATTCTGGCATTGAACTTCAGTTGCTGTACTTTGGAAGAATTTTCCAACTCTTGGTAGGCCTCTTTGAAATTCCCCTTTTCCCCTCCACATTGCCAACTGTACCACAGAGTTTAGTGTCATCTCTCATGTTACTGATGAACATATTAAAAAGGACTGGGCCCAGGACATATTCCTGTTATACGTGTCTGGTGACCTGTCTTTCCACCGATCTGACCTTATTCACCACAGCTCTCTGCTGCATCCCATCCAACCAACTTCATATCCACTTAACAATCTCCTTAGCTGCTCCCAGATCCCCCATCTTCTTCAGCAGTCTTCTGTCTCCACCAGTTGAATGTCTTCCTGAATTTAAAGTCAAGTAAGTCCACGGCATGCCCCTTGTCAACTCCCCTGGTTACAAAGTCAAAGAATACTATCACCTATCAGCAGTGAGAACTGCTCAGATTTTCTTGTCCTTGCTCCTTGTTTCTGCAACAGTTGCTACCTGCTGCATTATAAAAAAATATGTTTGCATCTCAGAGCAGCTCCATTTTTTGTCTCCATGAGTGCACCTGTGTTTGTTTTATTTGTTCCTGACCAAGGTGTGACATACCCTTCTGGATGCACTGTGTATCCTGTCTCCAGTATACATCGACCCCTTTGTTCATTTGTTTGCAAAGAGTACTATCAGTCTGGTCTGGCAAGATATCCCTGCCATGAACTGGTGCTGCTTACCCTGCTGAAGCCCATTTTTTCTCTATGTATTCCAACATGACCTCTTTGGCTAGTGTCCCCATCAGTTTCCCTACCATGGAGGTGAGGCTGATGGGTCTGTAGTTTTCTGGCTGATCCTTGTCCTATCCCTTCTACAGCAGAACAGCTTCCACTATTCTCCAGTTTTTGGGAACCACCGTTTGTGGCAGACAACTGAATAGCCCCACCAGGGGTTTAGCCAACAACAATGCCAGTTCCCTGAGTATCCTGAAATGCATTCTATCTGCCCCCATGGTCTTGTTTACCTTGAGATCTGCTAATGCTTTTCTGAAACTTTTGCTAGTATATTTCTGCAATCTCACTTCTGGGACCCCCTGCTTTTATCTCACTCTCAGGTAACAGCCCACTGTTCTTCCTAGTGAATAATGAGAATAATTATTAGTTCAACTTATCTGCTTCCTGCCCATCTCCCTCTGTTACCCTGCCTCCATCCTTTAGCTTGACAATTCCCTTACATGGCCGGAAGAATGGTATGATGTAGAGGGAGGTACAAGCCACATCCAGGCATTATGGGAAGTCAGCTTGTGGTTATGAATGAGTATGTGCAAAACTATTAAACATGCAGTCAAGTGAATAAGCAGTGCTCTGACAGAGTTGGGGGACGTATACAGGCCCAGAGTAAAATGGAATTCATCTTGTCATGATTTTATAAGACATGAATGACGTGAGCAACCTAACTGAAGTGTTTTCAAATCCTACATCAACTATCTTTGTTCTGAGGTCTGTTTGTGTGGCTACATAATGTGACCATGTTTGATTAAACTTTGTTATCATGTTACTGTCTTCTGCAAGGTTTTTTAAGTGATATTGCTCATATTGGGGGCTATGCACTATTGCAGACTGGGTAAACATGATTCATGCATGCCCGACCTGAGTAGCTATGCACCTCTGGACAGGCATGCTGTGACTGGCATGTACAACCGCCAGCCACCAAGGTGCACTTGTCTATGGCCCTGCCCCCTCAGCAGGCAGCTGCATGTGGTGGATCAGGGGACATGGGGGAGGATCCAGTTGGTACCCTTATGGTATGCCAAGACTCACTATCCTGACACTGACCTGCCCAGGCAGTATTGCCTGACAGGTTCAGTATCCAGACAGTGAGCATCCTAGAAGTAGGGAACCCGATGGACATTTACTGAGGTAAGGTAGTGGATGCGATGGCTTGCTACCTTACCCCTGTTGATGGAATTGAAATACTGCAGGAATCAGGAGGCTGGCTGAGCTGCCCCCGGTGGTGTTGAGGGCTAAACCACTAACAGCTCACCCAGCATGCTCTGGGAGGTGCGGGTTCTATCCCATGCTGCATCTGGTAACATTTTAAAATGTTATACTCCCATAACTAATTTTGTGTAACTCCGAAGTCTGCTCCCTCTCAGAGTTAGTTATTTTAGCTATGGGAGGTGTTGGGGGGCAGAGCCCCCTACGTAGGGGGTTCAGTGGGCGAAGCCACCTGACTTGCATTTTGTAATTTTCAATCAGATACCCAAAATCTTGTTTTCAGGCATCTGATTGATTCGGAAGCATGGATCTTGGGCAAGTGGGGTAGGTATCCCAAGACTCAGGATACTGAGTTTAGGGAGACCATAGTATATCCATCCAGTCAGATGCCTGTCCTGGATCCAAAGTGGATCCCTGTGCTGTGCAAGCAGGGGTCTCTGGGAAGGTGTTTGACAGCAATTTGAAAATTGTATGGGTGAGTGCCCAAATGACTGCCCACAGCCCTCCCTGTGTGTTCAGAGGGCTGGGCAGCACAATAGTTGGGGGCTCTGTCATCCCGCAGCCTGTAGAGACACACTGTGGGGCATGCAAAAGATACAGCAGGGTCCCTGCTGCAGTATCATGCATCCCCCTCACCCAGCACTCCATGCCTTTGTGAATGGCGTGGAGTGTGGGCACACCTGTAGACATGCCCTTGACTGGCTGTACACATGGCTGCATGATCGGCAGGGGATTGAGTACCGAAGGGTTGCATGCCTCTTCTGTGAATGACACCTGGGGTCCACTGGACCCTCAGTGTACAGCATTCTGACTTAGAGTTGCTTAGTAGCCATGGATATACAGCACATAGGCAGCGGTACATAGACAATCCAATCTTTAATGTATTTACCCCATATTGTACCTGTAAAGGTTACCATTATAAATGAGCTTCTGTTCAATGGTTATAACCTTAAATAAAACAAACGAGCATAATGTATAGTTATATTGCTTCTTTGAACATTTTTTGCCTATGTACTACATTTTTCTCTGATTTTATCCCTGTATGCAATTGTCTCATGTCTTTGAACCAAACTGGATACAGTTGTATATCATTGCTGTTTGACTTTGTGATGTCCTGCCCAGGACCTCCTTGTAAATGAAGCCTTTTCCTGCTGAAATTAATAAATACTAATGCAGATAACTAGACCAAAGAAAATATCTAGCAAACATCATTAGTACTAGAAAAACTTTCGCTGGTCTATATTAATAATTGAAAAACTGAGGCTCATGGAATTCTAGGAATTAGATCAAAATGAAATGAAGCTTTAGTTTGAAGTTCACTGTATACAAATATTTGTCTCTCAGTCTTGATAAAACAGTGAATGTATTTCTCTTTAATCAGAGGGTTAAATACTCATTCTGTTTGTTCCCTGGTCTTGACTTACCCACCAGACCAGAAACAGTCCTTTCTTACTGGCCTAAGATAAACATATAGCAGGCCCCAGACCCATGTCTAATGCAATTTCCATGTCCTATTATGCATGGAAAAAGTTCCTAGTTATCCTCCCATAACTAACTTTATCCCCATACAGGATGCATGCTGTCAGACTGTGTGACACATAACCACTGTCACACTTTAGTGTCACATTCAGGGACTATCCTGCCTGTCACTGTATTGCCTTCAATCATGGGACGATTCTCCACTTTTTTGGAAAAATGCTCAATGCCATTATTACCTAGGTTAATAGTACTTTAGGAAATGTTTGATAGTCCTTGGTGGTATCGATTTTATATAGCATTGGTCTTACAACATGGGACAAAACTGTGTGGTCAATATACAGTAGTGCTAGTGAAAACAGCTACAGGTAAAGTATAGCGCAGGCATAACAGTGCTATCCTGGTGGCTGTTTTCACTGTTCAAATGAGTGCTTGGACAGCGTGCTGGGTCTGTGGTTCAGAGGTTAGGGTGACACACTGTGGCTCATACAGCGGCACCAGGTTTGGGTCTGACTTAATTTTTTTTTGTTTTTATGGTTGCTGTGAGGCTGCCCCCCCCCCACCTCCCATCCCACATATTGTATACTATATCTCCTCCCTTTCCCCAAGCTGTCCCCCCTGGAGTTATCCCTCTCTATGCACCCCATCTTGTCATCCCCTGCTGTATCCACCACAGAGTTACTTGTGTTATGCTGCCCACCCACCCAAATTTCACCCCATCCCCCACATGTGTTCCCTGGAGAGTTTGTAATATTCTATAACAAGGGGTGCATAGCCCCCCAAAGAACATTATTTTACTCATACCACATCCCCAGCACTATTTGAGTGGCATGGTTTTGTCCCACGCAGTTGTATCCCCACTATATTAACTTAGACCCGTCCTTAGTGAGAATGTAAATATAACTTTATGCTTAGACACAACTCACTGTCACTAACAGAGAAAAAAATATAATGAAGCAACAGTTATAGATTAGAATAGGACCTGACCTGTACCTCCATACTAAGCTACTACAAATTGCTGCTGTCAAATTTGGATTTTTGAGACACAGACACAACTCATGGTCACTGAGATAGAAACGTTTACATGACGGCACTAGGTCAGAAGAGAGAAAACCATAACAGGGCTGTAAAATACCGCAAAACTAAAATAGCGAAAGACATTATCGCGCTCAGCAAAACCACTGAGCGCTACCATAGCACCACACAAACTGTACTAGCTACATTGTATGTTTGTGGGTGGCTTCACCACCCTGAAACCCCTCATCTATGTATAATCACCTCTGGGGGGAGGCAACTCGGGGAAGGGGAGAAACCTCAGGAGGGTTGTTGATGAGGGGAAGGTGAACGACGCAGGATAATCGGGGTGGGGGCAGACACAGTACCCACATAAGTTGGGAGGGGGGAGAAACACACAAAAAAAAGTCCCAGGAAAAACCAAAAACAAGCATAAGACCGGGAATCAAGCCCCAGTCCACCAATGTTCTGCCACCCTTTACTGCCTGTGGAACTACCCTCTGCACCACAGCAGCTGTTCAGTGACAGACTGCCTGACAGACCCTGTATCCTCATCCTCCATATGGCAAACAGTTACAGGGATAATGCTAATCCTGCCTACACTATACTATCCCTGTAGCGTTTTTCTTTTTTGCTGTTTTGACAGCTCAGTTTTGACAGTGCTATTCTCGCTTTTCTATTTTAACCTGGTACATTACAGGCCAGAATTGTGTGACTTGTGTGATACAAAAATAACCCATGGTTACGCTGCATGGGTGGCACAAAAGTGTCCCTTTATGTGATAGACTTAACAGCTAACAGCTTAAAATAAAAATGTAATTCTTAAGATGTATAATTAGTACTGTATGTATTTGGGCACAGGTGGCTGCTCTGCATAGTTGCCCAGTGCTAGTACTGTAGGCCTGCTACAGCCTGCACTGATTGTGAGTCATTTGAATCTTAATATTGGTGAAAACTATTCAGCTACAGTGCCTGCTAGTTGCTTTTAGACCCAGGAAAAGCATTTCAAACAAAAAAATCAAAGCTGACTTCACAGATTGCTGCAAAAGGTGAAAACTAGCAACTCCTTTGCATCTCAATAATGCTGAAATTCCTGCAGCTGCCTGTGCCTGCCATTTGTTAATATTATTAGTTACTTCCTTTCATTTTAAACTCTAAATGAGATGGGCATCATTGTACTTTATTGCATCAATTAAATTGGCTGTCACCTTCATCCAGGCATACTCTTCATTGACTGCCCCTTATTTATAAAACAGCAAACAACCAGACCCCCATTTATTTATCTGAAAGGTTAACTGTTCCTGTTTACACATACTGTACAGTCTCCAAGATGTATCTTAGTGCATTTTTTCCTTACTACTCACTATTGCAAAGAATGTTTTTCATAGGGGGCCCCTTTTTCTTGGAATAACTCACCCACCTCTGGCATTTTTAAACATGGCTTGAACACATTGTTGCTGCAGGAACAATTCTTTGTGATTGTTGTTAGTCAAAATGAGCATGTTTGTCTTGGGTATTTTGTTAATTCTATGGCTTGGGATGTTCTGTAAAGGAGACTTGTTTCTCATAGACCTCATCATGTATTTTATTCTTTTAAATAATAAAAAAAAAATTATCGGACACAGAAAAAAGGCAAAAACGTTCACTTCAGTCAGTGCTGCAAAAAGTGACAATTACTGAACAGCTCCAAGAATTAGCACATCAAAAGTTTTTAATTATTTATCAATGACATCAAATGCAAAGTTTTCCTATTCCCTACAGAGAGCACAGCATAGAGGAGCACAGTTAAAAGAATCCAAAAAGCAGTACAACCTGTAGGAAAACAAATTATCTACAGCTACTATATATAGCACTCCCCTTTTGATGTAAGCAATAAGTCACAGCAGGGTGTGCATTTATGGATTGCAATTAATTTCCCAGGGGAGTGGAGTATGGGGCCAAAGGCCAAGTGTCCTGATGCTCCTGTGAAGTGCATTCAAATCCTTTAATGCACACTCTGAAATTATTTACTACACTTATAAAATGGCTCACTGCTCATATGCATTTCATTAAAGTGAGATGTTTTTATGATTTCTGTATATTAAATAATTTTTTTAAATACTTTTTAAATGTCAAAATTATAAAATAGTCCCTATTTTGTTAGCAATGAGTCGTGTTTGCCTTGGTAATGAGATCCAGCACCTGACCATGCATCACTATCTTTTTAATGAACTGTCAGATGATGTCTCTCAGCCAATAAGGTTTTAGGATGTATTCTTACTAGTTTATAACCTGCACTATTCTCTTCTATTTTCACTATCATTGGTGTTGTCTAGTTTTTCACAAAAGTCTGTCTCTGTCTGTCTGTCTGTCTCTCTCTCTCTCTTAGCCCTCAAATCTGAATTCCTCATTCAACACTAATACAGAAGCTTGGAAACTCCTCTGGAAAGGTCACCCCACCTCTCACTATGACTCTCACATTCTCTGGAACCCTGGTGACCCATATCAATTATTTCAGGATAGCAATTAGCTGCACCTGAAAAACACTTTGGGATCCCACTGGTGTAGAACTCCATTTACTGTATGTGCAGTACCCAGTCCAGACATGTAACATGACATCCAGGGGTCACTGTGGCCCCCATAGAGTATATAAGCATCCTTATACTGCAGTTGCAATGGGCATGGTACATACAGTATGACTGATTGCCACTTGACCTACAGTAATAGACTACATTGCTGAACAAACTCAATGATCTGGGCACAATGCAGTAAACTGAGACTTCAGGGTATAGCAAATGGTTAAATCCAAGTTGTCAAGAATTATGGGGTTTACTGTGAAGTTCATCACATACCTTGGATGTCCCCAAAGGTTTTATTCTGGGACCATTGTTATACACCATTGCCATGCATGACCTGCCATCCATATGCAGATAATACAAAGTTATAGATTCAATCAGACCTTGTGATTTAACTGCAGGAGAATTTTGATAATGCACAGGAATTAGTCAAACTAAGTAAATTTGTCCAAAATTCTTGAAAATCAATGTTACTTGGGAAAAGGATGCAAATAAATTGAAACGTTGACCAGTTTGGGGTGAATATACTTTATTGCATTAATCTGGAACATGGCTTTTAGTTTACTTATTGGGGAATCTCGCTGGATTCCAGCTTAGATTTTGTATATTACATTGATTTTATTGAAACGGTTGGTCACAAATCTGTGATCATTGTATGCTTTGGGCTTTGGGTATGCTGAATCAAGGAAGATAGCAGTATTAGCAGTATTACAGTTCCTTCTATCACAAGGGGATATAATGAATTTATGATCACAATGGTACAGTAGCAAAGCTCCTGTGTTGTCGGAACTTGCATGGATAATCACTGACTACTTTATTGTATGTATTGTTTTTAATTTATAATTGCAAACACGGTAGGCCACCAACATATTTGAAAAGATGAATTGGTTATCATTAAATGTAACTAAATTTGAGAGATCTGTGAGCCAACACAAGCTGTGTTTTCTCAAAAATTATGAAACCTGTTGAGAAAAAGAGTTTCTAATAAAGTGCTCTGTAACTAGAAAATAAAACATTGAAGATGCTGTGCAGCATTAATAAGTTATCAATGTAAATCTGAAATGTAAAGCTTTTGGCAAGTGAACCTTTTCACTGCTTTCACAAGCACCATATTACATTTGTGCAAAATGTAATATGGTGCTTGTGAATGAACGTGCAATATTTGATTGTATTACTTATTTGTTCTCCTGCTGGGGTCCCTTTAAAAAGTATTTAGATCTTGCATCAACAGTAAGCAGAACATTCCTGGTAAGAATAAAAGACGATACAAAAATAAATAAAAAAACAGTGACAAGAGTATTTATTTATTTATTTATTTATTTTAAATAGCCACACTTTGTATAGTAGTCTCATATTCAGTTGTTTAGCCATGGTGCTAACAGTATTAGCACCATCCAAAATGGATATAGCATGGCCAACAGCCTGTTAGTGAGGCTGCTGATATTGTATATTCAAAGAGACATGTAGTGCATCACTAAGTGGTTAACACAGTTGTGCTACTGTAACTACACCATTGCATCCATGTAAATGAGGGAAAGTTATTGCACATAGCATGTAGTGGTATACTGGAAGGATTTTGGAAGTGCTTAATGCTGCTGAGGCAGTGCTACAGTGTATTTAATGCTTCCAAAACAGTACTGTTAACAACATGCACAGAGGTGCGCACCCCCCCCCCCCACAGCACTGGTGCCTCTGTAGGAGAACCAAATATTGAAAAAGAAACATTCCTCCCCTCACCAAATCCTCATCATATGCATTTGTCTGATAATCCCTGGTAGTTTAGTGGTACCCCCCACCCACCTGATACCCATTATAAGCATTTGTCTGATATTCCTTTGCAGTCTAGTGGTACCCTCTCTCCCTTGATCCCTATTACAAGAAATTTTCCAATATTCCTTGGTTTCAAGTGGTTCCCTATGCCATCCCTATAGCCTCCTGCCTCCATTCCCCATGCCAACCCCCCCACCTTCTCCTTCTTGGATGGCAATCATCTGCCCTCACGCAAGTCCTGTATTGCTATACACTACTGTATACCAATACAGAATATCTGGACTAATCAAGAACTAAGTCCACATTGCAATGTACATGCAATACATGCTGACTTCATTTATTTCCTAGAAGATCCTTTTTTTACTCCTATCCTTGCCAAATCTGTATCATTTTCCACCAGACCTGGGTAACAACTTTTGGACCCCCCACAACCACATTAATAGTGACAAGTAACTCCCGACCAAAATGGGTGTTTGGTGGACGCCCGGTGGGATGGGATAGCAAATATGTAGGGAGCTGAAAAGTAATTATTGGCCCATGGAACAGCTAGTTTAAATAAGGTTGATTTTTTTCTGATTTATTTCAAAGTACAACTGGTAACTAATAGGTTAACCCCATTTTTTACAGCACAATTAAAAAGTTGGAAGTACCATTTATTCTAACCACTCCATTACACAGATAAAATGTAAAAAGCTTGAAGGTCCCATGCAAACTGGCATGAAGACAAATGAATAACGCACATAGTGCCAGCTGAGTGACGGATTACATGATCTTGCCCAATCTCATGAAACAGCAGAAGATTATTTGAGAGCCTGACATTCAAATCACCAGCATTCTTCATCATTTCTGACACCAACTTGCTGCCCTGTGCTGTCATTAAGGTGAGTCACATTTGCATGCAGAGCAGCTACCTCTCCTCTCTTAACAAGTATGTCTTGCTAATGCCCTGGCTTCCCAGATAAATTAGTACTGCAATGAACAATTGTCTCAGCAAGAATGTATTTATCTTGGAAAGGGTACATGGATAAAAGTCCTGGTTATTGTATAATGGACTCATTGCCATGCAAACTTAAGATTTTACCCCCACAATATGCGCCTCAACTTCCAAAGTGCAAATGAAAATCAATTTAAACAGAGATAAGTTTAATAGGACTCATTGCTACAGTTACTGTGCATTAACTCCTTTTTAAAATGTATACATGTATGCTTTCTTATTTATATCCCACCTTTCTGTTTGAAAAAGCAAAGGCAAGATGCAAGGCTGGAACTTGCTATGCATAGCAAAAAGCCTGACTCTTACAAAAATCTCTCCCAAATAGCCCTGAAAAAAAAGTGAATGAGCTATGACAAATGGTTTCATATTAGTTTGACCTATACAGATATTACTGAATTGCTTTTAGGTCTGGGTCATAGCTATCGCATCCCTAGATGGGATTCAAATTTTTGATTTTCCCAAGAAATCCCTTTCACTGTCTAGACTATCCCTGTAAAGCGAGTTCCTGTAGGGGCATCTCATGCTCAAAAAGAAAAGTCTGAGGGAAGCAGATATACAGTATAGACTTAATAGCCTAGTGGGGTGATTACCGGTGCCAAGGAAGGGGTCTCCCTAACTGAGTACCTACCTGGCTTTGGAAATTGGGTGTGCAAGAGTACTGTATTTGTACGTAGGTGGACTATGGAAATCAGGCCCCGTAGTATGATGTTATTTATTTGCATCTTGTGTCAAATTGAAAGGATTATTTGTCATGATAAATCTGTAATGCTTGTTGATTTATTTAAAATCATAGTATATTTAACTTCACTGCAATAAACATAAGCAGCTTTTTCAGTTGTGTACAATAATCCTTTATAATAATCCTTTACTCCGAAGTGGCAAGGAATATAGTGTCTAGTGTTTAGGAATAGAAAGGATAAAACAATTGCCTTGAATGTTTCTCTGCTACTAAAAGGCATTCTACATATTAGCCACTCAATATCAGTTCTGCATATGGGTGGAGCTGATTGCCATGATTGGTTGCTAAGCTGTTTAATATGGAGATTTCACTAGCGTTTTACAGTTTGATAACCTCTACAGTTATACCCAAGAAACAGCAATGACATTGACATGATATATTTTACTTATACAGTATGTGGCATTTGGA
This sequence comes from Neoceratodus forsteri, assembly GCA_016271365.2. NCBI lineage: Eukaryota > Metazoa > Chordata > Ceratodontiformes > Ceratodontidae > Neoceratodus > Neoceratodus forsteri. The sequence goes on from CM057459.1 coordinate 652,870,276, forward strand.
ATCACTCCTTTATTCATTTTTATGGCTGCATGGGCACAGCCATGCTGACGTATTACAATGAGGTAGGAGAGAGAACGGACTCTGGAAGCACATGACTGGATATCTAGAGTGTGTCCTTCCAATGAGTGATTCGAGTGGAATTGGACCACATCTCTCCACCGCCTCTACTTGAACCACAGTGCTGTCCCCCTCCCCCCAAACACACTATTTTTTCCTCCATGTGCTCACTTCCAGTTCACTTCCACTTCATCAGTACAATGCCAGGAACACTTGTTCATGACAAGTTGGGCATATGTTTCTATGGCTAAAAGAAACTGTGCCAGGTAGCATTCCATTAGCTGTACTTTACAAAGCAAACCCCAGTTAAAATGGAGCGCTCTAACCTATTTAATTTTTTACTGAAAGCTGAAGCTGTGACTCTGGGCATGCACAGAGTCAAGGCTTCAATTTTCAGCACAAAAATTAAGTAGGATACAGCGCTACATTTTAACTGAGGTTTGCTTTGTAAAGTGCAGTGAATGGAATACTACCTGGCACACTGTTTCTTTTAGCTATGAAAAAATATGCCAGACTCATCATGAACGAGTATTCCCATAATTGTGTAGCCCTGTGGGATCATGAAGGAGCACCAACCCTTTACTTCATGTTGAGGGGGAGCGTCATTCCACATGTCTGATAGCAGTATGCATACTGCTGTACCAGGCTGTACTGCTCTGGCTGGCAATCAAAATACAGTTCTCATGTTGCTTTTCTTTCCAGCTGTCTGCTAAGCTTGCAGTCCATCACATCCACACCATTTGCCAATTAACCCATTACCCTTAATAACTCCCTTTGAAGTCCAAGCCATCTGTTGCTTAACCTGATACAAAAGGGCCACATAGGGTACAAAGAGTTAACTTACTTGTCACAAATTAACTGTCTCCCCCACCTTCCACTCTCACTCAAGTATGTGATGTCTCACTTTCAGCCATGGTTGCCCCTATCCCACCCCCACTCTGCTCATGAGTTCTCAAATCATTATCATTAACAGTCGAGAGAGAGTTATGATGCAATCAGTGGGCCCCTTTACATATGAAATCCCACAGTTCTGAGGGCACTCTGCAGAATTCTGCAGACCCAACATGACCCTGCTGCTGCTTTGAAGGAAGAACTGCAAAAGACGTCATCCTTACCTCAGCCTGTCCTGTCTAAGTTTATTGTGACTTGAAGAAAGTGTTAACTGGTGCGGTGCTTGGATTCATGAAACATGGTAAATTATGAGACAAAATTAATTTATGGGTTAAACATGCTAGTCAGGGAACAGGAATTGGCAGGGGACAGCTATTATCATCTTATATAGTTTCCCTTTAAGCCAAAGAAGCAATCATGGATATACCGTACTAAAGTGGAAATGAAAATTCCATCACAGGTAGCAGCAGTTAGCACAGGGATTGTGACATATATTCTTCAGTAGCAGCATGCAGTCTATCACTTGTTTTCTGCATGGACATGTTTGTGTGAATTTTATACTGTAAAAATAGTTATAAAAAGTGCTGTGAGGTAACTGCAGTTGTAGAGTTTGGAGATCTTTTTATAGGAGAAATGAGACCCAACTACCAATCATTATGCTTAGTTGTTTGTTTCATGTGTAATCTGTTGTTGTCTTACGTATATTAAAAAAAACATAACACTATCTTATAGAAAAACATTAACACGTAAATTGTATTTTGGGGTAAAAGTAGTAACATGGGATTGAAAAATATAAGCCCTTTCCATTTTAAAAAGCTTGCTCTTCCTAAAGCCGAACCTGACATGTCTGGATGAGGGGGATGGAGTTTTAGTAGTAGTTCTGAATGGCTATCATAGTTTGAAAAGGGACTGTGAAAACATATCAAAGCCTTACTTCACTTCTGAGTCTTGATTCAGCAAAGAAAGTAACATGTTAGTGGTTCTGTTAGTATATTTGTCTCTAGGGTTAGAAGATAGGAAGGCCATGGGTTCTAGTCCCACACCAGGAACTTAGGCTACTACCCAGTATTGACTCTCTAGTGCACTATTATGGGGCATTACACTGTTGAGAAACAAACCATGGCTTAGTGTGCCTTTCTTGTCACCCATATGTAAATGAATAATGTGCAATATTCTGTTCTTAGTAATGTGCAATATTTTGTATAAACTAAATTTTCTAAAATGCCTTTCCTTGCTCAGACTTTGTTAGATATTACTGAGCCGGTACTAATAACTGTGTGTGTATTGGGGTATATCAGGGTTCTCCATAAAGTTCATATTCTGTGTTGCTTTGTTGAAGTATTCATCATTAGCTGAATGATGTACTGACCTTGCATGTACTGCTGCTTTACAAGAGTAATACCTATGATGGTCTGAATTTCTAATTAAACATGGTAGGAATTTAAATTAGTCATTTTGATGATTTTGTTTTCAGTGGGGGGACCTTGGTTAATAGTCAGAGACACTTCACTTAAGCACTACACCACTATTCCCACAACCTCCATTTGCGTACTGTGTGACTCTGAAAATAAAAAGCTAGTTATTTTGATAGTGATATTGGTTGTTTGTATACACCATATCACCTGGGTCAATGACGAATCCTCACAAATTCTACATAACCTCCTCCAGTTAATGTCATCATTAGGCCCAGCACGAGCAGTTGCTTCTGTGACTCATCACCAAGGTCACACCTTGGACTTGGTATTCTCACTGGGGTGTGAGGTCACTGATCTCAGGACTGATCGGGTCATCTGGTCTGATCACTACACAGTGTTTTCATTTCCACTTTAGTATGGTATATCCATGATTGTTTCTTTGGACTTAAAGGAAAACTACTGTATATAAGATGAAATACACTGCGCTACACTACACACTCTCATTGGTCAGTCAGGCTTTATCCATCGTTTCCCTCAAATCTGGAACTCCCCCCCCCAAATATGGCACTCCTCTTCCTCCTACTCCCTTGTCACTGCCTTACATAACTTTCTCTCATCTAACTGCTGCTGTTTTAACCCTCCTTAACCATCCGCCTATACCGCTGCTCCTCTCCATGACTCACATCCCCTAATAAACCTTCCTCCCCTGACCCTGCTTCTCAGCATGCTCTCCTCTCCTCTTCCTTCACCACTTACTCCCTCACTCCTACCCCTAACCTTTTTTTCATTACCAACTTGCCTATTTAGTTTTGACCTCTGGCAGAGTTCTCAGCATCCTGGAGGGGTCTAACACTGGGCAAGCCTCCTCTTTTCCATCCCCTTCCCCCCTCTCTCCTTTCTATCCAACTTGTCCTCACCTAAATGTGCCATCTGTTGGGATTCTTAGCACCTTGGTGATGTCTACTCTCAGGTAAGTTTCTTCCCTCCCTCCTTTTTTTCTTTCCCCTTCTATACCCCCTATTCCCTCTGCCCAACTTCTCCTCACCTAATTCTATCCTCTGGCAGGGTTCTCTGTATCCTGGAGGGGCCCAACACTGGGCAAGTACTCCTTCTTCACTCCCTTCCCCTATATCCTTTCTACCCAACTAGTCCTCACCAGATTCTGCACTCTGGCAGGGTTCTCAGCATCCTGGAGTGGCCTAGTCTTAGGCAAGTTTCTTCTTTCCCTCCTCTTCCCTCCTTTCCCTTCTTGCTTTCTTTTCTCTCTTCTTAATTTGTCCTCACCTAGTTCTGCCCCCTTTCAGAGTTTTTAGCATCCTGGAGCGGTCCAGCACTGGTAAATGACTCTTCCTTCCCTCCCCTTTCCCCTCCATCCTCTCTACCTAACTCATTCTCACCTGACTCTGCTCTCTGACAGGGTCCTCAGCATCCTGAAGAGGCCTAGTCTTAGGCAAGTTTCTCCTACCCCTCCTTCTCCTTCTCTTTACATCCCCTCTACAATCTCTACCCAACTTGTCCTTGCCTACTTCTGCCCCTTATTCTAAGTCCTTGCCTCATTCCACAACTGGCAGCAATCTCTGCACTCAAAGGGGCCAGTTCCAGGTATGACTCATCCTTCCCTTCCCTTCCCTATCCCTTACCCCCATCTCTTTCCTGACCTCTTCTATCCCCCTGCACTTAATCAAAGGAATTAGTTCACTTGAGCTAATAATTTTCACTTTCTGTTCTGTCTGAGATGCTCCCAGATTGCACTAGCCCTGTATTAACTTGCCCCTCACAACTGATTTTTTTTTTTTGCTCACTTTTCTCCGGTAATGTTCCCCCCTTCCCCATCTTTATCCTCTCCTTCCCACAGATGGTTTCCCCATCTACCCCTCATGCCTTCCTTGTTGTTCCCCCACTGGACCTCATGCATTCAATAATTGCTAAATAATCTGTCTCTTAACTGTGATCCATTCCTGCAAGGAGTTGGCTCCGAGGCTACATTAAATTTCTGTACTATGTTCCTCAGATAAGCCACTTGTATTTAAATGCATATTCCACAGGTATGATATATTTAACTGTATGTTATCAGTGTGCCTTCCTGGTGAAACATTTCAATAAATAAAATCAATAAATAAATAAAAAAGTAGTTCTCGTTTAGGGCCTCCCTGATAGTCCCTCCCCTGTTGAGATGGTCTACTACTGCCCATTAAGGGAATTGTCCCCAGAGGGACTTTTGGTGGTGCTGGATTTTTCTGGTGTGAGTGCTGCATGCGCGGGTGGCACGGGCAAGGTGGTGGCAACTTATAATAGGGCTGTTTCCAGGCACTTGATGCCATTATGCCGGTCCATACATGATGCAGGTCTTCTTGCTTGAGACCCCTGTGTTTTGATGGGGCTCTCAAGGAGATGAAGACTGAGGATCAGAAGTTGGAGTGTTGCTTGTGGAGGACCAGGTCAGAGGAGGATAGACTGGCTATGAAAGCTCACTACAGTTACTATCAAAGGGCAATCGACTATAATAAGGCAGAGTTCCTGTCCAGGGAGATTGTTGCAGGGAGGAACAGACCAGCCCAGCTCTTTTGGACTGTGGACAGGTTACTTCACCCTACCTGTCTACAGCCAAAAAGAGCATTTTCAGTCACTTTGTGTGAAGAGTTTTTCTGAGTTCTTCTCTGACAGAGTATCCACTGTTCGGTCTTGGATCTCCCCAGTGGGACTAGATCAGCCCTGCAGTGACAGGCTTTGTGGAAACAGAGGCACGCCTACTGTCTGGGAGGAGTTTCAGCCAGTGGGGGTGGCTGAGGTTGTTGAGGTACTCTCAAAGCTGAGGTTCACCTTTTGTGAACTGGATCTGGGCCTGATTCATCTCATAGTGGAATGCACCAAGTTTGTTGGTCAAGTGTTCAACAAGATTGTCAGGTGTTCACTCGCGAAGGGGTTCCTTCCCAGCACCTTGAAGGAGGTGCTGGTGAAGCCCCTTCTGAAGAAACCATCACTCGACCCTGACATCTTACTGAATTATTGACCGATCTCTAACTTTCCATTCTTGGTGAAAGTTGTCAAGAAAGTGGTGGCTCTGCAGCTTGAAGAACACCTCACTGCCTTTGACATCTATTAGCCATTCCAGTCTGGATTTAGGGCTAGGCATAGCACCACAACGGTGTTGATCAGAGTGCAAAATGACCTCCTCAGGGCAAGGGATAGAGGAGACTGGTCAATTCTCATTCTCCTAGATCTCACCTCAGCATTTGATAACATGGACTACATTGTGCTTCTGGATCACCTAAGAGAGTATTGTGGACTTCCCCATTACCATCATCAACTGGTTTAAGTACTATCTCTTGGGTAGGATGCAACAGGTAATGATGAGGAATTTCACATCTTGTCTGAAGCTCCTGCCATATGGAGTTCCTCAAGGCTTGATCTTGTCACTGATGTTGTTTACAGTGCACATGCTGCCCCTTGGAGATCTCATTAGACACTACAGTCTGGGTTCTCACTATTATGCAGATGATACCCAGCTGTATATGTCTTTTTCCCATGGGATGAATAGTGCCATAGAAGTGCTAAAAAACTGCCTGTCTGAGATCCAAGATTGGATGTCCTCTGTCTGAGACTGAACCCTGACAAGATGAAGGTACTGTTGATTGAGCCTGGTCACAGGCATGATGTGGGTGCCACCGGGGTGGTAACAGGGTTGTTCCTTAGTTCTACCACATTGATGGCATCTTTTAGAGTGAGAAATCTGAGTGTCATCCTGGACAATGAACTGACATTTGACACACAGGTGTTGTCCATCATCTAAAGTGTTTTTTATCTTTTAAGGAATGTCGCCCAGGTTAAACCCCCAATTCCACCTGAGGACCTGCCCTCATTGGTACACACCTTTGTTACACTGAGGCTGGACTACTGCAACACTCTATACTTTGGGGCCAGTGAAGGGAACTACTGTGGGCTACAGCTGGTGCAGAACACAACAGCCAGGTTGCTGATGGGCCTACCTAGATGCTGTCATGTGACCCTGATCCTGTGAAATCTGCACTGTCTACCTATCAGATGGAGGATTCTTTGTAAAGTGGGCTTGCTCACCTATAAGGCCATATGCAGATTGGGTCCAGGCTATCTGAGTGACCCCCCTGAATGGCCTACCCATCCAATGCACCCCCTTTGCTCCTCCAGTAAGGGTCTGCTAGCGGTTCCAAGGTCCAGGCTGAAAACCTCAGGGGATCGTGCTTTTGAGGTGGCTAGCCTGGTCCCCCAGAACTTATTTCCCAGATCCTTGAGGGAAGCCCCTTCGGTGGAGGCTTTCAAGAGGGGTCTGATAGCCTATATTTTTAAAGAAGCCTTCCTGGATTAACTGCAGCTGATTTTTGAGTTACTTATTTACTGCTATTTAAATTTATGATTTTTAATATTTGTTGATTTTTGACTAATGACTGTGTTTGTATTGTTTTGTACAACCCTGCTCTGTCTTAAACCTCCTGTAAGGCACCCAGAGCCCCTGGGATTGGGCACCATAAAAATAAAGTTTTACTTGTTTACTTACATCAAAGAAACTTAAAAAATACTTTCAATTACAAATAGGACAAAAAGCTTGGCATCATGCTAGCATACTCCCACAGCCTGTGTAAACAACCCAACAGTGTTTTGCATCCCAAAGGCACTTTATCAATGGTGACAAATGTATCCAGGTGTGCTGTTTAAATAGTTACAAAGTGACATAGTCATTAATGTCCACATGTGTCAAAATGACCTTCAAAATGCACCAGAATGCATCTAAAACTTCATAGCTTCTCCTGGGGGGGTTGGGGGTTGGGGGGATTGTGGTTCATTGAGACCCCACACTTCTAAATTTAGCACTACACCACTGTGTGCATCTGCGTCACTTTAAGGCAGCATAGCAGAATGTGATAGAGCTTCTCACAGCAATGCTTTTACTTTCTTGTTTCTGCTTGATTTTGTAATTTTATGTGGTTGCTTTGTGTTCCCTGTAAGGAGAGAAGGAGAGAGTGTTTTGTGCAGCCAACAGCCATGAGAAGAGTGCCAATGAAGGCTGCATGGCTGGTTGCTAGTACTAGAGAGTGTGAGGGAACCTTTTCTTGCATGCTGCCCTGTAATAGCTAAACTGAAAGAAACATCTTCTCAGTAGCACCTGTTTCTAAAAGGTATCAGCTTCGAGGACTGAAGAGAGGCCAGCCAATAGCAGGATTTATAGACCTGTAGTACAGCACAGAATAGTATCAGTGCTGCACATGAGCATGCCTGCTGACATGCAGCAGCAGCTCTGAGAGTGAACGAAGGAAGGTAGCGTGTACTGCAAGAGCCCTAGTCAGTGTAAGAGAGGACAAGTGTCAGCAAGCAGTGCCAAAATAAATAAACTCTGGTCAGAGCTATAACAGCTGCTACTGCAATATTAAGAATGATATGCACACTTCTAGCTGCAGCTGGTTTCTTACACTATCACACTGAGCTTGTGCCAGCCGCTCTGGAGCTGTAGCACTATCCGAGCGGCATAAGTTAAAGCTGCCTCTGCTATCAGTGAAAACCATTTGCTTAGCAATACTTGGAATCAAAGGATAAAAGACACTGTAAGTACTCAAACTGTAATATGTTTTTTCCCTTGATTCCAAGTATTGCTAAGCAATCAGTTTTCACTGATAACACTGGCAGCTTTCACTTTTGCCACTCAGATAGCTCTATGGTTCCTGAGCAGCTGGCTGAATTCAAGCTCAGTGTGATAGTGTTAGAAGCCAGCTGCAGCTAGAGGTCTGCATATCATTCTTAATATTGCAGCAACATCCATTGTGGCTCTGAACAGATCTTGTTAATAGTGTTGTAGTGAATGTATTGCTCACTAAAGGTGTGATACTGACAGCACTGGAGAGTGAAGACTGAAGTCCTTTGTTTACTCAAATGAAAAGTACAGCACCATGTGTGAAAGTACACATTTCCCCACACTGCTCACTCCAGTGTACTTCAGCACCGAAATGGAAAGAATGCCTCAAGTTGGGAAGGGTGGTTAAGACACTGTGTCCACTCTATTCTTGGCCTCTTGCATTAGATTAGCATTTTTTTTATTCTTTTGGTAACCAGGTAAGGCCCACTGGGCACAAAGCTCATTTATAGGGGCCACCTGAGAGCACTGGGGAGGATAAATAACTTCTCAGGATCATCCAGTATGCAAGTTGAGGTTCTGGAAATCAAACCCAGATTTGCTATATGTACCGAGCTCATTCACAGTTTGTTACTCTAGCCTCTAGGCTATACAGCCAGCCCACAAGCACAGGCTCAGTTTCTGTTGGGGGGGGGGGGGTAATTAGTGATAATTGTGCAGAGAGGTGTTTATGATATGGACACTTGTCTACTAGAAGCTGGACTGAGACCTCCACAATTTATTTCACATAGGCCATTAAACAGACATCAGATGATAATGGTCTTTGACCACTATCAACTTGAGCAGGAATCCAACCAATGGCCTAGGGGTAAAAGACCCCTTAACCTGCAGCAAATCCACTAAGCCATCCAGTTCTCCTGGGAAGACTAGTTTAATACAACTAAATCCAACAGAAGAAATTCATTCTGTCAGTTATTCAATAATGTAAATGTCTGTAATGAAATTGCTATCATTTTGTTCTTGCTGTACAATTCTATAACTTTCGGTATATTTTTAATTAAAAGTAATGTGATATATAAAGAGTGGAGGGCAAAAGGGAGGGTTTAAAGCTTCCAGCAGAATCTCTCCTCCAAGGAGTTTGGAATGTGGTGCACTATCACAGCAGTGATTCTTTGGGGTGGTGTAGTGGAGGCAGCACATATGGCATGGGTGGCCACACAATGCTAGATGTCCTCACCAGGCCAACATAGCACATGAATACACAAGTTAGAGATGGGGAAGGGAACAATCAAGGTAGGGAATGTGTCCCCTGATGCATTGGATAACAGCTCCCCGGCCACTCCTCTCATGACACCTGACACATGCCAGAGTCACTGCCCCCAGACAACAAGTCCCTGCACCAGAAAACTGGTCCCTCCTGGAGGTAACACAACACACCCTACTGGCAGGGTAAAGCTGGGCTTGCAATGGACTGGTAGATTAATGGGGAGTTTGTAAGGTGGCTCCATAGTATGAGTGATCATGGTAGGCAGCAGAAAATGTTCATGGTTAAAGCTTTAATGGAAAGAAGCATCAGATGTAAGGTAAGGAGCATAAATAGAATGATTTAAAAAAAAAATACTGATTGTGATAGTTATTTGTTTTTTGTAATCTTCAACAGAAGAATTTCTATCATTCTTACTAAAAGTGAACGTTGCAAAAAACAGAATCCTGGTAACAATAAGACTTCATGCTGAAATATACTATTGGAATAGACAAAGGAGTTTGGATCAGATTTGATTCTCATCCATGGCTGGCTGCTTTAGATTGGCCTGTATTTTCCAGGTCATATTTTTAAGAGATGCTGGGCAAAATCCAAACTGGATTACAACTGCCTCACCTCTCCTTGAAGAAATATTGCAACAGTTTCTCAATAGAAGTACTTACAGCATAGAAACTGTACTGTTAAAGGGAGACTATCAATCATTTTTGCATCATATTATTTCTAGTTGAAAGCCCACATTTTATTATTGCTTATCTACTCTAAAATTCATTAGTGCTGCTGGTTGTTTAATCTGTATCCTTTCATTGTAGAACTGAAATGCATGATATTGGTGTAAGTATACTCAACCTTGTTTTGTTTTTTGCTTTTATTACATACATCCTGGACATGAGGAACACCCCCAGACTTGTATGATACCCTTCTTTTCACAATTTGTGTCTGCTTTAGTACTTTTTCTTATGTCTGAAAAAGTAAAAGGAGCACTCCTTTTAATATGGCTCGGACCAGGTTTTCATCAGTATTTGCAGCTGTTTTTGAACAAATATTGTTCTGTAAGGTCAGAAAACATTGCCTGCTACATAATCATTAATTTTAATCACAACAGAAGTGACATTAAACAACTGATGGACAAAAACAACTGAAAATACTGATGAAGACCTGGTCCACACTGCATTAAAAGGAGCACTCCTTTTATTATTTCAAACATGAACAAAAAGTACTAAAGCAGACTAAAATAGTGGAAAGAATGGTATCATGCAAGTTGGGAGGTAAGTGGTAACATAAAATAGCATAAAAAAGTATAGGTCAAAATGTTCACCAGATTGTTGCACTGCTGCTTTGAGCTAAAGGTGTTTGTCCAAAGTGCACCAACTTTGGTATGCTGACTCTGTCTGTGATCATACATATGTGTGTCATATTTCAGATCTCTAGCTTCATGGTGACTGAGGTATAAGCCTCCAAACTTTCATAAATTTTAAAATTACATTTCACAGTTACATAAACTGCTGAATTGTAAGCCCCTATGAGTTTAAAGCTAGAGAACAGAATATAACAAATGTTGTTAAGTTCATTGACCCTCAATTTTAGGCTTTAAGGCAACTGCAATGGCACAGCATCAGAGCGTCATGCTGCCATGCTGACTACCCGGATTTGAAAGCGAGCCTGGGAAGTCATGTTGGGAGGCAGGTCATGGTTAAAATTTACATAACCAGTACTTCTCTATTTAGCAGTTTCTATGTCTCTTCCAAGAAAGTACGGATCTAAGTTTTCAATTATCTAGCTCCAAAGGTGACTAAGTTATAAGTATAGAAATATTTTCAGAAATGTTCACATGAATAGTAAAACTGACAGACTTTGAGCCCCTATAACTTATCCACCTTTCATCCAAACATTATGAAACTTGACACGAGTTTAGGGCCTGGACCAGCAAATATGCATGCCAAATGTCAGACCTCTATCTACCAAAACAGAAGGAGTTATTGTTAATTAAAGAATTTAAAACAAATTCGAAAATATTTCACAAAATGTCATTGCTTTGTGGAATTTCGGAAACATTCCATGAATTTGGAATTTGCAAATTTTGCCCTGCTCTCATCTGAACATTACACTGTGTTCTAGATGTTATAATGCAATGGATCCATATAAGAACATTTGTTGTTTCTTCTGTACATAAATGCCTCCCCCGTGCAATTTTAAAGTTTAAAAATATGCAGACAACATTATCTTTGTCTTTATCTTCAGATACATTTGCAGACAGCATAGAAAGGGCTCTTAACCTGGATCTACTCAAAGTGTCTGAGTGACTCAGTGTTAACCATCTCTCTCTCTTCATTTCAACAAAGTACACTGCTGACTGTACTCACCAGTTACATATGTGACATACAGTATGTGAAAATCATTCCAGTACAGCAGCAACATTTAGATATGACATGCTGCATAACAAAGTCCTACAGCGCAGACAAATAATAAAATCAGCACCCTCTAGATGTACAGTAAGTGTATTTCCTTCAGATAGGTTAATCCATCTTTGTGATATGCATACCTTTGCAAACTTGAAATTCTCCATATGAAGACCACACAGTCTACACATGTTTCTTAGTCACGTCATGCCAGCTCTGTGAAATTTCCTTTCAAAACCTATTCACACTGTGAGCACCAAACGTCCCTCAATTTCTGTACTAAAATCTTGGGTTCTCTCCTCCCTGGTTAGCTGTCCCTGTTATGTGCCCTCTGGTGACATTACTTGATTGTCTACAGTTGTGTAATATGTTATTATATGATTTGATTTTGTACGTGATAGTTACCTTTTTATTTTCATTGTGTAATTTATTGTGCAACTTATGTGTAACTCTTATTGTATAAGCAAACAGGGTCCCCATTGCAAATGAGCTCTGCCAATGGGCAAAACGTAAGGTGATGCAGTCCATCCATCTGTTAGCACACAGGGCATGCATATGTACTTGTACATTATATAATGTATCACTCTTTTGGCAGTATATATAAAATAAATAAGCTGTGAGCTAAATATTCAAACAGAGCAACAAGTACTTGGTCTCCTTGCCCTGGGTGTGTTTTCCCTTTTTTGTAATTTATTGTGCTGTTGATGTGTAACTTGTATATGCAAACTGGGTCTCCATTGCAAATGTGCTCTGTTCAATGGATGTTAACCCTGAATAAAAATGAAGTGGAACAAAATGAAATTAAATGAAATAAGAAAAGCTGATTGATATGAAATGTTAAGTGAGACATCCAACCTCCACCTCATGCAATATATCTCTAAGCTTATCTGCATTAACCTCTCCTCCTCAGTCCACTCCCTCATAGACTTGGCTCCCTCCTCTCAGCCACACCACGTTATTGAAGCTGGCTCCCTCCCTGAAGCACTCAGTGTCTATCATATGGTTTACTGTGTAAGCAAAGTACACTTGCCCAAAGTCCCCCTGAAGGTCATTCTGCTCTGGTCCTTCTGGTAACTTAACTTATCTGCCCTGCTGTCTGACCTCTATACCACAGACTGATCCTTTATTTCTTCATCTACTGTTGTAGAAGATTACTTGTCCAATTTTCACTCTTAAATTCACCTCCGTCTGGGACAATGCTCCCTTCTGAAAGATATGCTGCTCCTTTAATGGCTTGTGTAACAGGATCCCATCTTCCCTGGGTGTCACCTGAACTCATCTATTGCCTTAGTGCTAGAAACAATGTTGGGCACCTCCACAAGACCATTGTCTCACCAGTGGACTTGGATACATGTGAATGGCTTCAAAATACCTACAGCAAGGCCTCTAGACTGGTCGAGTCTAAATACTTTGTTCTAAACCTTAAGAGTAACATTACCTGCCCCTATTAAACTCTGGAAGGCTGTATACTCCTTTTCCAATTTTCTCATCCAGTCTCCCATCCCAGAACTAAAATTAAGCAGTTCTATTGTTTCCAACCCTGATGAGGTAACTACCTCTTTCAACAACTTCTCCACGCCTCCTCTTGATTCTGCCATTTTGTCCTCCCCTTCCTCCTCCATCACACCTTCTTACCACTCCTCCATCACTACCATCTCTACTACTCTCTCAGCTGTTCTTTCAATCAATCAATCAATCAATCAGCATTTATTTATAACACACTTTTCAAAAACCAAAGTGCGAATACATTATAGAAAAAACAAACAAATGTTCAATCAATAAAACATATAAAAAAATAAAAAGGCAGCAGAAGTAGAACTAAATATTATCCCTGAAAGCCAGGTTAGATAAATATGTTTTCAGTAAGGCTTTAAAGGTCTTAGTGGACAAGCACTCTCTAATCTGATGAGGTAGAGAATTCCACAACCCTCAACCCTTCTAAAGGGCATAGCACAGACTTTTTTATTTGGTTTAGATATCACAGTGGCCCACCTTTGTTTCAGATTGACTGTCAGCATAGGGCTTTGATTTAATCATGATAACCGAGGGTCCAGAAATGTCCTAGCTATCTCTACATTTATAGTACTTATTATTCTGTTAACATTTTTAATACTTATTTATGTTTTTCAATCTTATTCCTTTCTTGAGTGTTACTCTAAATGGGGTCCATATTAGTTCAAATATGTTTTGTTTACCATTTTTTAAATATCAATTTTTTTCTAATTCTGAGGTGTCAATTATCATATTTATCCAGGCTTCTATAGACGGCGGGGTACTGTTCTTCCATTTAAGGAGAATGCATTTTTTGGCTATCACCATGGCCATTGTTAACAGTCTTTCTTCATATGAATCTAAGTATTCTTTAGTTGGCATGATTCCCAGTATCGTTGTGAGTGGACTTAAAGTTATTGATTTCCCAAATGTTATGTTTAATGCCGGCCTGCCGGCATAGCAGTTGATTTCTCGTAACGCTTGAGGCACCAAGGTTCGAACGGACCTGGGAGCTGTAGGGTTGGTTAGGAAGAAGGACAGGGTGCCCTTAGGGCTGCTGTCCTTCGGGAGGGAGGAGAATGCCTTACATCACGTAGGGATTTCCCGTGAGGCTGGAAGGAATTGCTAGTGCTGGCATCAGAAAGACGTAGAGGGTGGGGTGGATGCAGGTCATCATTCCAAGTCCCAGTCCCTGGGGAACCTTACTAGAAAAATTGCTCATGGCCACCTTTATGAAACCCGCCCCTGGCCCTAATCAGCTTCCAGGGTCAGTTCCATGATTCTGCTCCCAAGTTCACGGGACCATTCCCCAGGTGTCATGACCTCACCCCGAGGGGGAAAGCCAGGGGTGTCAGGAGCTATGGCCTAACAGAAATGGGGGTATCAGGGGTCCATGACCGGGCAGATCCCTTGGCAGTTGCAGGGCAGCAAAAAAAAAAATTTATGGTTAATATCTCTGCTATTTTACTCCAGTAATTTGACAAATATGGGCATGCATGAAGCAGATGTATCAAGGTACCACTAGTACGTGCACATCTTGGACATTTATCCACTATTTGTTTATTAAATTTATGCAACTTAAATGGTGTATAATAAGTCCGGTATGTGGAGTTCATTTGTATTTGTTGAAGTTTTGTTGACTGGATATTATCTGTATAGGCTATAATAATTTGTTACCAGATCTCTTCTGTTAGATTGATACCCATATCTTGTTCCAATTTATTTTTAAGTTTATCTAGATTAATATCTCTATTGTTTATTAGTGTTTTATATATAGCTGAAATAAGTTTTTTCCATCTTTATTTAAATGGTTACTTTTAATAATGGTGGTGATTCTACTTTCTTTTTGTTTTGTTTTTTGGAAAAAAACCTTTACCGGTATGTATTGCAATTCATGTTCCTTTGGTATTTGGTATTGTACATGTATATCAGAAAATTGCTTTCACTTTTTATTTTCTAGCAAATATTCCCATTGGGATATGCCTTTTTTCTGCCATACTCTATATATACCACTCAATACAGAAGGTTGAAAATTATAATTTTTGTATATTGGAGTATATATGGTAATGCCTTTTTCTTCCCTCATCAAGGTTAAAGCTTTATTCCAACATCTTATAGTTGTGTCTGTAGTTATGCAACTTACGTCCCCCTTATTTTTCAATGTTATATTCGAAAATAATAAGTTCAATAATGTTGGATAATTTTGTGAATACTGTTCCATTTGCATTGATATTACTGGGGATTTCTCCCTTTCTAGCCACTGCCAGACCTGTGCTACCTGGGTTGCTAAATAATATACATAAAAATCTGGTATACCTTGCCCTCCCTTTTCTTTAGGTAATGTTAATATATCCCATGCAAGCCGTGTTTTTTTCATTTCTCAATATAAAGTTTCTTATATATGTTTTTAACTGTGTAAAGAAAGACTGGGAAAGTGGTATTGCTAGGGTTTGATATAGAAACAATATTCTAGGTAGAACATACATTTTTATGATATTCATTCTTCCTATTACTATCAATGGTAATCCATCCCATCTTTTTAGATCTGTTTGCATATCCTTTATCAATTCTATATAGTTTGCTTGATATAATCTATCTATTTTTGCTGTTATATTTACTCCCAAATAGTGTATTTGATCCACTGTCTGCTGTATAGGATATTGCTGGGGGAGACTTATTTTTAAGGTATCTTCTAACTTCAATATTATTGATTTTTCCCAGTTTACCTTATATCCCTATTTTTTGCCAAACTGTTTTGTTAATTTTATAAATTCCTGGATTGATTCTTCTGGGTTTGTAAGATATAGAAGTGTGTCATCCACATATAACCCTATTTTTTGTATTGTATTATTGATTTTTATCCCTATGATTTTTTTCATTTTCTCTTATGGCAATTGCTAAGGGCTCCATAATCATAGCAAAGATAATCAGGGAAAGCAGACATCCCTGTCTGGTACCTCTATGAATTTTAAACTGTTGTGATATTGTTATATTTGTCTTTATACAAGCTGTAGGTATTTTGTATACGAGTTTTATTCATCTGCTCATCCATGCCCCATCCCTATTTTTTTGCATAGTATCAAATATATAACTCCATTCAACATGGTTGAATGCTTTTTCTGCATCTATAGCCATTAATATAGCAACTGAATTTTTATTTAAGTTTATTACATCTATTGTATGTCTAATATTTTCATTCAGAGAACGGCCTTTAATAAATCCATTCTGATCCTGATTTACTAAAATTGGAAGAATATCTTCTAACCTTTTGGCTATTATTTTAGTGAATATTTTATAGTCTGTATTCAGAAGTGACATTGGACGGTAGGAGGCACAGATGAACGGATCCTTACCCCTCTTAAGAAATACCTGTATAATTGCTTGATTAAAGGAGTCTGGAATTTTTCCTAACATGTCAAAGGAGTTAAACAGAATTCCTAACTGCTGAGCTAATATTTGTTTACATTCTTTAAAGAATTCACCACTCAGTCCATCTGGGCCCGGAGCTTTGCCTCCGGCTAAGTCCTGAATTGCTCCTAGTATTTCCTCTTGCATGATATATTGTTCTAGCCTCCTACTAGTTTCTTTATTAATTTGTGGCATATTGAAAGTATCTAGGAATTTATTCCAATCTTCTGCAGCTTGATTTATCTGTGATGTATATAAATCCTGATAAAACACCATGAAGCATTGATTTATCTCTCCTGTGGTATTAACAATATTACCCTGCTTATTTTTAATCTGAGTTATTGTTAAATTCCTTCTGATTTTTTTTTGCTTGCCAGGCCAATAGCTTAAGTGATTTATCTATTAGGGCATAGTAATTAGATCTTGTGTTTAACATTTGTTTTTCTGTATTTTCCATATTTATTTGATTGTAAAGCTCTATTTTATTCATCAATTGATTGTAGACCTGACTATCAAATGTGGAGAAATGTTGATTTAATAGATTTTTAATCTCCTTTTCTAATTCTTCTGTTTATTTTTTTCTTTTTCTTTCCCTAGCCTCAATTTTCATCATTATGCCCCCTAGGTATATCTTAAATGCCTCCCAAATGTTTATTATAGATGTTTCCTCTATACTATTTGTTTTAAAGTATTCTCAACATGCTTTGTTTATTTCCTCTTGTATGGTTTCCTTATTTATAATTGTTCTATTTAACTTCCATATCCTAATCCTATGTTGCTTTTGTATTATGCTAATTGTTAAAATACACAGGGAGTGATCAGAAATTATTATCCATGGGTATGTCACTGATATTATTGAATGTAATAATGTTTCTGATATCAAAAAATAATCTATTCTTGAATAACTTACATGGATGTTAGACCAAAAAGAAAAAATCTTTGCGTCTCTGTATAAGGCTCGCCATGGGTTGACAAATCCTAGTTCCCCCATGAATTCCTTATCTATTCTCCTTGATGTTTTATATGATGCATCTATAGATGTTATTTTATCCAGTTGTTCTAAGACGATATTAAAGTCTCCTCTTACAATATACAGTGGATCAAATGTTGATAGTGTTAAGAAAAACTCTGTATAAAATGTTGGGTCATTAACATTAGGTGCATATATCATGGCAATAGTGATTCTTACATCATAAATTTGTTTTTGAGTAATCACATATCTTCCCTGTATATTTTTTATTGTTTTTAAAAGTTTTGGCAGGAATTGCTTATTATGGTATGATATTAAAGTACCTCTTAAGTTCCTTGAATAGTTCATAGCAGAAGTTGGACCCCACTGTCTATCCAGCCAGTTTATTTCTTTGCTTGTTAAATGCATTTCTTGCAGCATTATCAAGCTTGATTTTTTATCCTCTAAGTATTTAATTATTTTGAACTTCTTTGTTCTATTTTGCAACCCTTTCACATTCCATGTTGTTATTCTGTATTCTGTCCCCATTCCTTTATGTATAACCCATGGTTAGCTTTCTATGTCTTACTTTGTTGTTTTTCTTCATTCTTGGACCCTTTTTCTTCTTTTTTCCATATGTATATAGAATTATCTGATTATACCAAGACTTCCTAAAGTTCTTATTTATTAAATCAGCACCATGTGACTTTATTTTTAGTATAAGCATTAGATTTCCCTTCTCCTCCTCCCCCTCCTTCCTCCCCTTAATATTTATTTAAATAAATATTATTTTCTTTTTTTTTGATTTTCCCCCTTTCTCTTCTTTTACCCATCTAAGACCCCCTTCCCCCATCAAACCAGATGGTATCATAACCATCTCGGTGCGCTATCCATTGTCTTGAGTCTAAGTGAGCCCCAAGAGAGAGAGAGAGAGAGAGAGAGAGAGAGAGAAAAGAGACAAAAAAAAATAAAAAAAGGAAAAAAAGGAAAAACTACAAATCAAAACATTAGCAAAAGCATGTTTTTTAAATATGTTCAAGATTTAAAGAGTAGATTAGGAAGCAATGTAGCTTTTTAATTTTCTGTAACTTCTGAACAGGGATAAGGGGTAACTCTGTTCTGAGCATTTTGATTCTCTTTGCTATTAGTAGTATCTTTACCAAAGTGGATGTTAACTGCTTCCATTGCCTCCTCTGGTGTATCAAAAGTGTGTAGCTGCCCATTTAATGGGAATCTTATTTTTGCTGGATAAATCATTGTAAATCGGATACTTTTTTTTGTATAAAATTTGTTTGATAGGGTTGAATTGTTTTCTTCTTTCCATAGTTTCCACTGACATATCCAGATAAGCATTGAACTTAATGTTTTCAAATTCTAAGCCTTTTGCCACTCTTGCCTTATACAAAATGGTTTCATGGTCCTGAAAGTAGAGAGGTTTAATAAAAACTGTGCGTGGGTAGTTAGCATTTCCCATAAACCTTGATCCTGCCCCATGAGCTCTATCGAGTATTACTTTCTCCTCAAGGTATTTTCTGTTCAAAGCTGTAGTAATCATTTTTTCAAAAATCGGTAATGGGTCCCCTATACCCTCTATGCCTTCTGGAATTTTGCATAATCTTACATTTCCCATCCTAGCTCGATCTTCTTGTTCTGCAATCTTTTCTTTTAACAGATGCAATTGCCTTTCCAGCATTGTGATTTTTGTAGGGAAGGGAGCAGTGTCATCTTCAACTTTAGATATTCTTTCCTCCTAATTTATTTGCTCTTATGTTTAGTCCTTCAAACTTAGAATTTAAGTCCTGTAATGAACCAGTAACTGAGGTTAATGTACCTTTAATTTCCTTTGGGGCAGTCAACATTTCCAATTTCATATTGGCCACAGCTTGAAGTATTTGGTGATTTTGTTCACTCTGAGAGTTTTGAACCCCTTCCTCCTGTGCCCACTCATTTATGGGGCAATTGATCATAAATGCTTCTGCATTTTCTCTTAAAACCACAGAGTGCCCCTCCACATATTATCTTCCAGGGACTGACCCTGTATCTCAGCATTTTCAATCTTTTCTGAATGCTCTCCTTCAACTCTTTGTTGTGTGTTCCTATTTCTTGTGTGTACTTCCTCTTCCGTTACAGTACCTCTGCTATCCTTATTTTCTGCATTTTGTATTTCCCACTCTCACATTATACCAATATTTTCCATGTATTTTGTTCTCCTATAAACACTTTCCCATCCAGTAACCCTTCCCCTTGCTGAGTAGGGTTTAACAGAATATTTTCTTTTGCCTGTTCCTTTGGTTTAAAGAAATTCAAAATATTACCGTGCGTACCTTCTGCTTGCGGTGTGTTGGGTATCAGGGATAAAAGACTATACTGTACCTCTGTGTTGGTGACAAGTTCCGTCAAGTTCAGTGGATGCTGGCTTGTTTGTTTTTTTGAGGTCCTGGTTGTTTTACCTTATTTAGCTTGCTTTCTGTTTTTTGGTTGTGCTGCGTCCTCGGACAGGTCTTTCGCCCATTGAACTGATTTCAACATTCCTCTATACTCACAAAGAAAACTCCAGAGAAAAGCCATACTCTATTGAGAGGAAAACAATAAAAATGGCTTGATTAGCTTTTGCAGTTTTAGCGATTATATAAGATGCAAGTTTCCTTTTACTGCCGCTTTTCTTCCTAGCCGTTCTTCTTCCTTTTGCATTATTCTGACACCGAGTTCAGTTCTTTTCAGAGCCCGTCTAGATTATTTCTGCTGTGTAGATCTCTTCTGAGTGAGCCATCTCTGGCCAGGAGCAGTAGCACTGTGTTCATCTGGCCATCTTGAAGTTCTCCACATGAAGCTTGGTGACGTCCTCACAGGTGCTCCCTCATAGCACAGACAGACTTAATCCCACACTTCTCTACCTCTCAAATATGTCTGCAACTTCCTGTGCTGCTGACCTCCTTAATCTTTCCTTTCTCATGGCCAGTGTCCCTGATGTTTGTAAGAAGATCAAGATAATTCCTCTACACACAGGTTGTGACACTTCTACCCCAGGTAACTATTACCCTGTCTCTTTCTTCCCTACTTTGGCCAAACTCCAAGAGTGCCGAGTTCTCTCCTAACTCCCAACTTATCTCTTTCTTGACTCCTCTACCTTTCTCAGTTACTACCAGTTTGGCTTTAGAAAATATAATTCCACTGTAACATCCCTGATATGACTCTTTGACTCCACCATGAGGTGGATAGATTAGGGTTACTTCACCTCTGCTATCTTTGTTGTCCTAGCTAAAACTTTTTACACTGTTGTCCATCCCCTCCTGCTAGACAAGCTTACTGGTGCCAGGCAATCCAACCTTGAGGTCAAACAGTTCAGTTCTTTCCAGAGGAACAGTTCCCAGGCTGTCATTGTAAAAGACAGCGCCCCACCCAATCATGTCAAGTGTTTCTCACTGCTCTGTCCTTGGCTGTATCTAGTATTCAACCTTCCTTATTAATCTGTGTGTGGCCTGTGATGCCTCATATATTTACATGCACAGTGGCAGCCATAGACATGGTCAGATATTTCCTGAAATGTCTGTGACATATTTGGAAATGTCTTGCCTGCTAGCAGTACCACTATGGGCCACCAGAGAGATTCTCTTTAGATATTTTGTGAAATTTCTGGAAATATGATCGCATATCTGCTACTGTACAATAATAACTCTGTGCTATTCATTCACACTATCCCTTCTGCTCCTTACTTAAGTGCATTGCTCCAATGAGACTGTAATGGTGTCCAGCACAGATCACACACCAATCAGCTTAGCTGGAATGCCAAAACGTCTTCATGACCTCTGCTACCAGGCAGTGCCAGAATCCAAAACCACTATTCTTCAGGACTTTTTGATGATTCTCAAGTAGTAGGAGACTCCTACTTTAAATAACTGGAAGTACAGTATGGCTTGACATACTTCTTGACTGTTCTGTCAGTATTGATGCCTTCCACAGCAAAATCCTCCTCAAGCTTGGCACATTATTCAGAAATAAAACCTGTATCCCCCAGCCTGGCATGAGATCATTGTGAAAATGATTCTCCCAGCCTTCAACTATGGGGATGTGGCATATAGTAGTGGCTCAAAATCAATCCTCCCCAGAATGGACCCCCTCCCGTATCATTCATTCTGTTACCTTACCCTTGTCTGCCCTCCACACACCCATAATTGCTCCTGCTGTTCTTCCCTGTCTTCTGAAGGCTGTGACCACTCTCATTGTGCCTCCTTCATGTCCATGTTCTGGTTTGGGGCTCTCTCTTGCTATCAAAGCTCCCTACTCTTCTGCCCTTCCCCTTCCAACCCCCTCATTGTCTCTCACTCATTCTCTATTCTCAGGGTCAAGACCACTACAGGTCATACAAATTTTCTCATCTCTGCTTCAATCTCCCCCTCTCTATTGGGTCCATTTCCTCACCCTCTTCTCTAAAAACCCTGCTCCAGACCCTGTCCTACCATGTCTGCTCCTGCACCTGAATCCCCAATACATGCCATGCCTTTGCTGTACAGTATGTTATTGTTGATTTCCTGCTCTTTTTCTGTTCTTGTAAAGATGGTTATAAATGCTTTTCTTTGTCAGCCCTAAAATGTAAATGATTTGGTAGGCTGATGGGTGGTTTAGGCACTTTTATCTCCATTAAATTAAACTGCTTTGATAAACTACTTTATGCACTGGATCCAATTTTCTTTGGTTGTCACATTATCTTCAAACCATTTTGCTATGATTGATACCTTTACATATATTATCTTATTCAATTTTTATATTCCGTTGAAAAGTGCATTCTCATATAAAGACTCACTCTCATCAAAGTTATCAAATGTAATTTCTTTTATTCAGTTATCTGACCCTAATGCTTTACTACTTACTTCAGAAGATTTTAATGCCAAGACTTAATCTATTCCAGAACATTCCATCTGGAATGACTTCCTATTGTGTATATTTCATCTATACAATATTCCATCAAAACAACAGATAAGATTAAGATGAGGCCTGACCAAGAATCTGCATTAGGCCATTATAAAATCCCTTGATCTGCTTACAAACTTTATCTTGATGCTTGCCATGACTTTTTGGGGTTTGCCAGCTGCCACTCATGCTGTTTCCATTTAAAACTGATGCCAGTCATTATACCCAGCTATTTTTCCAGTTGGGTTTCATTACCATTAAGATAGTATTTTACCTTCGTATTCTACTTTACTACAGTCATTACCTTGGATTTTTCAGAACAGAAGTTTATCTGCCATATCTCTGCCCACTCCTTCAGACTGTCCAGCTCAATCAGAATTCCATACATTACTGGCTTCCTATTTGGGTGTTGCCAGCAAATGTGGTGACCCAGATATTGATGCCCACTTCTGGGTCACTAATAAATAAACTGAACATTGTTGGTTCCAAGACCGATCCCAGTGTCTCGTGGCTCAGTTGGTAGCACATCTGCCTCTGGACCAGAAGGTTGTGGGTTTTGATCCCACACCAGAATTGAACTTGCACCTAAAATGCTGGCATCCAAGTGCAGTATTGGGGGGGTGCTGTACTGCTGGGGTGTGCTGTCCTTCAGATGAGACTTTAAACCAAGGTCCCTTCTACCTATCCTGGTGTTGTCCTGGTGGGTGTCCAGGTGGAAGTAAAAGAACCCAGGGCACTCTTCGCAAAGAGCAGGGCACATTCCCAGTGTTCTGGCCAACATTCCCCTACCTATAAACTGGTTCATGCAATTATCCAGGCTGTGTGTGGGTGCTGATGTGTGATATGGCTGCCACTACACATTCAATCACTTCACTACCAGTCTAGCATTGCTTGTAAAGCACTTTGGGATACACTGTACATGAAAAGCGCTATATAAATGCTGATTCTTCTTCTGATTCTTCATCAATAAAATGCTGATATAAAAGGTAAATATGTTGCAGAATTCCTAACTGAGTAGTACATTTAGTGTTCATTAAAAAAAAGAGAGATGTAGTGATAATTGACTGAAAAATGTTATTTAAAGAAGCATATCAAGACACACTACAGGACAGAAAGTATGTGTAACACATGATGGAGTTGGCAAAAGGCAGTTACATAATCCTGTGACTTACTTACCCTATACTATACAGATACTATCTCTCTGCTTCTGTTTCTGCAAATGCCATCCAGAGAAAAGCAACAGTGGCCTTTCATAAAATCTCAGTTCAGTAGAAATCCATTGTAAAGGAGTACATTTACCATATTTATAATACAACAATGACAGCAAGCATCATCATTACTACAGTATATTGTTAGATAACCTATATTTTATTGATTAAAAATAATTCACTTGCCAACATAAAGACTTCTGAGATACATACTGTCCACAAACTTAGGTGCCTTCTAGATCAGTATACTGCAGATACCAGTCATACTCAGAAAAAATACAGAGTTTAGTACTGTGGATTACTTCAAAAAGTAAACAAAGATAAGCAATGCAATAACACAAGCAGCACAATTCCTGTCAAATAGCATACTAACTCAATCTACCACTAACATTTTTAATTACTACACCTAACAAATGTCATTCCCTTTGACAATCCCATGCCCATTTTGGCATCCTGTGCATGTATTAAAATATCTGTAGCAGAAATCTACAAACAGATTATTGAAGCAATGAGGTAAGGTGAGGC
Source organism: Neoceratodus forsteri (assembly GCA_016271365.2). Lineage (NCBI taxonomy): Eukaryota > Metazoa > Chordata > Ceratodontiformes > Ceratodontidae > Neoceratodus > Neoceratodus forsteri. Next base: position 652,894,387 of record CM057459.1, read on the forward strand.
ACTCAAAGGAAGAAAGGGACCTAGGGTGAAAATGAGAAATATTCTAAAAACCTCTTCCCAATGCAGTAAAGTATATTGGAAGGCAAGGATGTTAGGAGGCATATGGTGGAGCTACATCAATCACAGAAGGGATTTAATGCAGGCACTATGCAGGTCACTGTTTCAACACTGCCTGGAGTACTATGTGCAGTCCTGGAGCCTACATCTGAAGAAGGACAGAGATAGTATAGAAACTATATAGAAATAGCAATAGAAATTATATATGGGCAATAGGGTAAGTTCTATGAGGAGAGGTTGTAGAGTCTCAACTATATCAATCAATCAATCAAGTCTTTATTTAACCAGGCATTCATCATTGAGCAGAAGCTCATTTGCAAGATGGACCTGGGTGGAGCATGAACAATTGTATATACAGGTCAACACAGGTATTTACAAGGCAATACAGATAATACTCTTTACAGAGAGGAAGAAAAAGAAGTTCATATGTACATAGAATTTATACAGATATTGTACAGATTATACGATATTTACATACGTAGAAGTGTCTATAGGAAGATAAAGCAGGTTATCTAAGGTTGCAGGAGGAAGTAATGGAAGAAAAAAATATACACCAGGTAGAGGTGAAGGTAGGGGGGAAGGGAGGGAGGTAGGGGGAGAAAGGCTAGGAGGGCACGGTGCACAGAAAGGAGTTGGTAAAGTGGGATGTAGAGAAGGTAGAGGAGAAAAGGAGTATGTGTGAGCCCGGGATTGAATGCTATAAAGTACGGGGCATGGTAGGATGTCACAACCCAGGGTAGTGAGCTCCTATCCGAGGTTGGGAAAGGAAGAATAAGATGATGGACGGGTCTAGTGTTGATAAGATGGGGACAAGAGAGAGAGAGAGAACAATTAGGCTGGTGAGGAGCAAGCTGGGGGGTCAGTACTTAAAATTGGGTCTAGGCGTGGCTATATACCAGTGCAGACACCGGTACTGGGTCTGAGTGGGTGAAGCAGTTACATACTTCTCTGACTGTACAGAAATAAAGCATCTTGAAGGCATTTATACCGATTAGAGTGCTTAATTTGAGGAGAGATGGGACAGTGGGATATAATAGAAATTTTCAAATGTATACAGAGGTGCAACAGCGTGAACTCCACAGAGTTGTTCAAGTTAAGTAACAGTTTCTCCACCAGGGCTCATTCTCAATCAGAAAGGCATGGAAGGCACTTCAAATTGCTGAGAGGGTCAAAGAAGGAGCAAGGCCTTCTTCAGATACATTAGGGAGAAAAGGGCTATGAAATAGGGCATCGTTAAACTAATGAAAGGGGAAGGGTGGGTAAAATGTAAGGACGAGGCAGAGGTATTGAAGGTATTAAAGACAGACCATTGTTATGAGGGAGGATTGGTGGGGGGATAGCTGTGGTAGAGGAAAGGATCATAATGGACCATGTCCTCAAGATACTCCGGACCCTAAAAGTGGACAAGTCTGCAGGACCAGATGGCATGCATCCCAGAGTGTTGAACAAACTGGTGGCAGAACTGGTGGGACTGCTGCAGACAAGTTTAACAGTTTGCTAGATATGGGGGTGGTGGCACTGGAGCAGAGAAAAGCACATACAGTATAATACTGCCACACAAGAGAGGGGGCCTACTGATGACCGGGGAACTACAGGCCTGTTAGTTTGACATCTACAGTGGCAAGCCGATGAAGCCCATCCTGAAAAAAAGATTGGTTGAATTCCACAAGGCAAACAGACTCCAGGATGAGGGAGAGCATGAGTTCATGGCAGGAAGATCATGCCAGACCACCTCAGTCAACCTCTTTGACTGGGTGATCAATGCTGCTTACAAGTGGCCGGCAGTAGACATAATGTTCCTGGATTTCAGTAAGGCCATTAACTTGTTTACACAAAAGAGATTAATCAAACAGGTGAAGGACTTAGAGGTGGGCATCAAATTGACCAGGTGGGTAGCAAATTACCTTGGGTGTTGGTGGGGGGCAAACTATCGGGATCAAGGGAAGTTTTCAACAGGATCCCACAAGGTCAGTGTTTAGGAAAGTGTTGTTTAATGAGTTCATAAATGACATAGAAACATAGAAACAGAAGGTGTTTGCAGATAAGGACCCTGTGGCTCACCTAGTCTGCCCCTTTTCCCTACCTAATGCAATACCGCAGACCCTAGTTGATCTGCGGCTTACCATCTCTTCCCTATTGCAAGAGTACTCCTATGTCTGTCCCATGCATTGTTGAATTCCCCTGCCATTTCTGCCCCCACTGCCTCTGCAGGGAGGCTGTTCCAAGCATCCACAACTCTTTCTGTAAAAAGTACTTCCTCATGTTGCCTCTAGCCTCATATCATACCCCTTGTTCTTGTACACCTTCTTTTCTGAAAGAAGCTACATTCTTATATTATACCTTGTTTATACCCCTGATGTACTTGAATGCCTTTATCATATCCTACCTCTCTCTCTCTCTTCTCTCCTCCAGGGAATACATACTGAGGTCCTCTAGCCTTTCATCATATGACTTTTGGTGCAGTCCTTGCACCATTTTTGTTGCCCTTCTCTGGACTGCCTCTATTTTGTCTATGTCCTTCCAGAGATGCAGCCTCCAGAACTGGATAAAGTACTCCAGATAAGGTCTCACTAGTGATCTGTACAGTGGCATAATCACCTCCTTTTTTCTGCTGGTGACACCTCTCCCTATGCACCCTAGCATCCCACTGGCTCTCCCCACAGCCGTCTCACATTGTTTGGTTACCTTATATGATTACCTCCAGGTCCCTTTCTTGATTGGTGGCCATCAGTACCTCTCCCTCTATCTTGTACTCCTTACTTGTATTTCTGTGCTCCAAATGCATGATTTTGCACTTCTTTGCATTGAATCTTAGCTGCCACACCCTTGATCCCCCTCAAGCATGTTTGGGTCCTTTATCATTTTTTCCAGACCCACTGGAGTGTCAACCCTGTTGCAGATCTTAGTGTCATCAGCAAAGAGGCATAACTTCTCCTCCAGACCCTCTACAATGTCACTTATGAGGACATTAAACAGGACTGGACCTAGCACAGATCCCTGTGGCATCCTACTGGTCACCCCTCTCCTTGGATTGAACGCCATTTACCACCACCTTATGTGTCCTGTCACTCAACCAGTTTCTGACCCAGTTTAGCACCTTGGGGCCCACTCCCAGGCTGCCCAACATATTTACCAACCTCCTATGTGGAATGGTGATGGTGACACACTGTACAAGAAGACATTTGCAGCACAATTTGACTCTTTGTTGATTACACCAAAACAATTTGACACTGAAGAGAGGATAAGGGACCTTAGAGTGGAATTTTAAAAGCTAGATGGGTGTTCTGTTATCTGGCAGCTATGGTTCAACATGAAAAAGTGCAAAGTCATGCACTTTGGCTGCAGGAACCGAAGAGCCGAATACAGGCTGTGGGGATAATAGTCTCAGTGTCTGAGGAGAAAAAAGCTCTGGGAATTGTTATAGCCAGTAAATTTAAGCAGTTTGTGCAATGCAAAAAGGTGGTGGCCAAGGCAAATAGGATACTGGGATGCATAGCCAGGGTGTTCACAAGCAGAAAGAAAGAAACTTTTAAATATGTAAAGGGGCTCAATAAAGTGGGAGAAGATGGTTTACTTAGGAGGAAGAAGGGGATCAAAACTAGAGGGCACAGTCTTAGACTGCAAGGAAAAAGATACAGGGGCAATGTGAGAGGGCATTTCTTCATGGAGAGGGTGGTGGAGCCCTGGAACAGACTACCAGACAGAGTTATAGGGGATAAATTGGTGGAAGAATTCAAGAGGGCATGGGACAATCATATGGGGCTCAGTATCAGGGGGAGAGCGGGGCCAGGCAGGGAGGGGGAGGTGTAGGGGGAAAAAAGGGCAGACTAGATGGGCTGGTACGGTCCTTTTCTGCCATCAAGCTTCTGTGATTCTATGATTCTATGATTCTGCCACTGTGCAGATCTGTGGTGCGACTTCACCTGGAATAGTGTGTGCAGTATTTGATTCCCTACCTAAGAAAGGACATAAATCATCCTGAGGCAGTTCAGAAATGGGCAATTAAGATTATATAGAGCCAGAAGAGCAGACTGCATGTAGAAAGGTTGAGGACCCTCAATATGCACTCGCTGGAGGATGGGGGGGTGCCAGATTGAAACCTTTAATTACCTCAGTAGAATAAACAAGGTGGATCTCAAGAACATCTTTAGCTTGAGTGAGAAGACAAAGAATACAAGGGGGCACAGTTACAAACTAAGAAGGGGAGGTTCAAGAAGGAGGTCAGGAAACACTTCTTTAGAGAGCAGATGGTGTCAGGGCAGAATGTACTGCTGGCAGATTTTGTCAACCTGAAGATGGTCAACAGATTCAAGAGGTAATGGGGCAAATTCAAGAGAAGGGTTAGAGCAAATGAGGAGAAGGCGAGAGCCACTGTAATACAATTGTAATGGGGGCTCACATCAAGATGACTAGATAGAACGTAAGGCCTTTTTCTGCTGGCAGATTCACATGTTTGTATGTTCATAAGGGATACATAAACAGGATGTTAGGGATTATCTGTAATTTTTCAAACAGTGAGTAGTGGATGAGTAAAATAGTGTACCAAGCAATGTTGTCAATGCTGGGGGAATAGCTGGATCAAAACACAGTGGAACATCTCTAAGGTAGTTTTTAGGAAATAATACATCATAGTGTTTCAAGACAGACCTTATGGACGTATAACCTTTTTGCTGTCTTAATTACACAATATTTATATGATAAAACATAGATCTCCAAAAAGTTGTCAATTTTGTAAACAAATCTCTTTTCTGTACTACTTATGAATACAATAAACATATTGTTCCAATGTAACAATTGTTAAATAAACTATACTCTTAAATTACTTCTTGCAGTTCAGCAGTTCTGAAGTTTCTTTGTCTTTCCACACCCCATGATGCATAAATATGTACATGCTATATCCTATAATTATCTAACTTGCCAATATTCAGGTCAAATGCCTTGTGAAAATCCCAGGGCTGCACTCATATAAACTGTTACAAAAATAACATTTTATATAATGTGTATGATTCTGACAGTGAAAATAGTTCTAACCCACCAAAAATATGGCATGATGGGAATACATGACTACCTTAAAATGTCATTTTCATGCAAGGTTTCAATAAAGAAAGTAATTATGTAAACCTATATTGAACTGTAATGGTAGAGACCACTGGCCAAATTTTATCTACATTTGTAACTCTAATGCATTTAATGTATTTCTGACCCCACATTTTTATCATGGCTCAACACCTGCCCAATTCAGACTGCTCTCATCAGTTCACAGTAGATCTTTAAGCGATTCATTTTTGTGAGTGCCATTTATCGTACTTCTGCACAATGGTACATATTTTGAGAATTGGTCCATAGTATGTCTCTGCAGCACAGATTAACATCAGTTAATAAATAGCATGTATGCATTCAGCTTACAGTTTTTGGGGGGTTTGGAGGGGTTGTAATTAAAAAACTACACAATGGTCCCATGACAGCTATCCTGTTAATACTATGGCTGGACATATAAGTTTATTGATTACAGTGTGGCATTTATTGATATCTCTTTTTTAGGCACCTAGATATAAACATTTGAATTCCTCCTTGTCCACATTTGTACCATTCTATTCTAGTTACCCATTCTTTCTGAAAGTGGCCGTGCAAAAATATACTCATTTAAGGGGTTCCCAGGGTACTCTGTGGTGGCTGGGTACGCAGAAATTTGCCCAGGCTTACCTTGCAGTTGCGTGGTATTATTATGGCCATTGTTTATTTTGGTAGGCTGTTCCATAGGTTCAATACCCTCTGGGAGAAGAAGCATGTCATGACACTACCCTTGCATTTGACACCTCTGAACTTCAGGGCATACCTCCTCATCCTGGTAGAGAACATCAGAATAAACAGGACAGAGATTGTGCCCCTTGTCAGCCTCCTTTCCTTCAAGGAGAACATGTAAAGGGCCACCAGCCTCTCCTCACAGCATTTGTCCCTATACCCTGATCATATTGGTGGCACTGTATTACACTATCTTGACTTCTACACTATCCTTTTCATACTGAGGAGCCCGACACTGAATGCAGTAATCCAGGTGGGACCTGAGCTAGGTTTCAGTATTCCTATCACCTTTTCATCCCCCACTTGTGGTGTAGAACTGGGAAAATGTGGTAACATGCGGCATCTGTTTTCTCATACACCACACCATAAAGAATTGCAATGTCCCTCTTGTGAATATCCCAAGCATCCATGATTTAGGAAATATTCTTTTATTATTACTATGCTGATTTCTGAACTGTTCTTGAGTGAGTTTGTTTTATGCATTATACTTGCTGATCTTTTTTTACCTTGTTTACTTACAGCATTTATTGTGTCTAAATAATGATTGCAATATGTACCTCCCATTCTCCTTGATACCACCCACTCTTTCCCCAAGGTTGTAACTGAAAAAAGACTATTTTGATCTATGTTTTGTCTACCTGGTAAAATAAGTTTCAAACAAATTATTAAAAGAGAGAAACACCACTGTGTAAATCATGTTGCTGCCTGTTGTCTTTTATTAACAATAACAACATAGATCAATGTTAAGTAATGCAAGGGGGGAGTGGCCTAGATGGCAAGGAGAATGGACATGTGAGCCCTGAGCTCCTGATTCAATCCCTCACGATCCTAAGGTATCCTTCTTTATTTTACAAAAAAAAGTGCTCTGATTGTACTTGCTTAATTGCAGCACTGTCATCTATGATGAAATCGGCAAGAAGTCAGGCCATGCTGTCATTTAAAAACACAAAAGGCTCTCTGTAAAGTGATGGGCCTAGTGAGCCACAGGGCTGTGGAAGAGCAGGAACAGCAGCCTCCTCAACAGGTGCAAGCATGTCTCAAATGCTGACAGAGAAAATCATGATTGGACAACTAGCAAAAATCATTTTCAAACTGTAAATGGAGGTCGAAGCAGGATTGGAAAACCTCTTGGTGCAATTTTTACATATCCAGAAAACTGTAAATGACCTGAGGGCCTCAGTAGACTCACAAGCCATGTACATTAAAGAAATGGAGGAGAGGGCCAACTCACAAGAGGAAAGGCTCATGGAAGTCACCATGGAACTTCATGAGACAAAAATAAAGAATGAGGTGCGCTGATATGCCAACTAAAGATGCTACCCAGTAATGAAGATGCTTAAATAAAGAAGGGGAAACTGTACACACTCACTGAGAGGTGCATCAAAAAGAAGATTATTATTTAAGGCAAAGCACCAGACTGCTGGGACCAAACTGCATGCAGCCCAAAAGAGCATAGATGAGCCAGAGGAGACCCTGTATGACCATGAGGATTGGTAGAGACTTAACAATATAAGCCTAGTGGGCCTGCCAGAAGGCACTGAAAATGAAGACCCTCTCTCCTTCCTAAACAAGTGGTTTCCTGAGGTATTAAGCATGTTGTCTGGGACAGTTCTGGAGGCACAGTGACACATTGCTCCCAAATCAAGAAAAGGTCCTACAAGCCGTGAGTAAGGTGAGCAGCATACAAATGAATGGAGTACCTGTTCATTTCTTCCTTGACTACAGATGGAGGTTGTAGCAAAAAACAATAAGAATTCAATGAGGTGAAAAAAAAGCCTACATGCCAAACATTGGCAATTTGCTTACCTCCATCCATTGCACCTCTCGATTTACAGACAAAAGTGAACTTCCAAGAATTCACAAAGTCAGCTCCAGCTGAAGCATGCAGTATGTAAATACTGAAGTAGCAGCAGAGGAGGACAGGCAGACCCAAAGAAGAACTAGATCATCTACCTGAATATCTCAGCCTGGAGCATAATGACACAGTGAGAGGGGAACAGATGGATAAAGGGGGTTAGCAGGGTAACACCAACTATGGAGGAGGAGAGATTGTGTATTCACTAAGGATGATTTTTTAGTCACTGTCAGCTAGCATAGGACTGAAAGTCTTTACATGCTCAGATCAGGCAGCATGTTGTTTTGACTAACGTTTTTCTTTACACAGCTAGACTGGGGGGAATCTCCTGAGCATTTTAATGGATGCTAAGTAGCTGGAGTGATTACCTGCTGGGGCAGGATAGAGGCCCTCTTGTAAATGCAAAATAATGTGGGCAAACATAGCCCAGCATACAGTACCCAGGTAGGGAAGTCCTGTATGCATTGGCCCAAGGAAAACGGTGTATACCTCCCTCCCCATAAGTAGCTGCTGCACAGCTTGACAGTGGCACCATCAGCCTCCTTATTTCTACCGCTAATAGGCTGTTTCTATTACACTTGACAACAGTATGGGTATTTGCCTGAAAAGTAGTGCCTGGATAAACTCCTAACTTACACCATGCCAACCATCTAACAAGCAAAGAACTCACCCAGACTGGTCCCACTATTGGTTTAACAATTCTGCATGACTCACTAATCTATGATGCATGAGATGTGGGAAATCTGAACTCTTAGCCCGATGATCGAGAGGGACTGCTGACACTGTTGGGGAAGCTGAATGGGCTATAGCAGCTCAAGAGAAAGCTGCCCATGAGACGTCAATGATTACTGTGTTTATTCTTGTTTTTTACATTGCTTGCTATCATAACCAGATAGTGAGCCAAATTGGTGGTGGTGGTGGTGGGGTGATGAAACAAAAAGAAAGTAATGACTGCAATGATCTCTTATTCACTACTTCAGTGAAAAGTAAACAATATTCCTAAAGGATGCCATAACAAGGCTTCCAGCACAACACTGGAAATGTGTCCTACAAAGGTCATGCTGGCTGCATCCACAAATGATGAAGAAAGAGATGAGTTTGGATGGAAAGAGAGAGCTCAAACTAGGGGAGAAAATGTTTAAAAGTTCAGTGTTACAACTTTCATAAAGGGGGCTGGGACAGGCTAGAGCAGAGAGAACCCCAAGGGGGGAGGGATCTGTTCAGCATGCTGAGATGTTGTAAACCAGATTCAGTGGGGGATTGGAACCTTCTGTTAGTGGTGAGGGAGATCAGAGACAGAATCATGTTAGGGAGGAGAGAGGAGGGAAAGGGATCAAGCAGCTGAGGGTTTCAGTTGTTCAATTAAGTGTTCTTATGGCACAATATAATAAATAAACAGCAAAGAGCGAACAGTGGCTCCAAAGGTGTTATTGAGACTGTCTAAGGGATAGGGACCCAATAATGGATTTCCAACCAGCAGAATCAAATGGATGATTGATTAAATATGCAGACCTAGAATGTAAACAGTCGCAAAACTGTAATGAAAAAGAAAAAGTATGGTTTGAAACAAAAATATCTAAACTGGATATCTTGCTGATGCAAGAGACCCACAAGGGTGCTGAAGAAGCAGTTAAATTATGTAAAGACAGGGGAAGTGTTGATTGATGCACCCTTCATCTCCAAGGCTGGGGAGTGGCAATTTGTTTCCTCCCAGGCCTGAGTGTGAAGGTACTGCAAGTAAAGATCCTCAAAGGTGATACATGATTGTAAAACCCCAGACATAGAAACATAGAAACATAGAATTTGATGGCAGATAAGGACCGCTTGGTCCACCTAGTCTGCCCATTTCCCTACCTAACGGATAAGCTGCAGATCCTAGTTAACCAACAGCCTACTTCCTCCTACCCCTCACTAGAATTGCCTTATGTCTTCCCATGCATTCTTGAATTCTCCCACTGTTTTTGACTCTACGACCTCCTCAGGAAGGCTGTTCCATGTATTCACAACCCTCTTTGTGAAGAAATACTTCCTTACATTACCTCTGAGCCATCCCACCTCTATCTTGAAATTGTGCCCCATTGTTTTTGCACATCTCTTTTTCTGAAAGATGCTACCCTCTTGGACTTTGTTGTTTCCCTTGAGGTATTTGAAAGTTTCTATCATGTCCCCTCTCCCTCCTTTCCTCGAGGCTATACATCTTTAGTACCTTTAATCTTTCTTCATATGTCTTCTGATGCAGACCTTGCATCATTTTGGTTGCCCTCCTCTGGACAGCCTCCACCCTGTCTATGTCTTTGTGGAGATAGGGGTCTCCAGAACTGTACACAGTACTCCTGATGAGGTCTTACCAACTGTCTGTACAGAGGGCCAACAACTTCCTGTTTTCTATGGTGATGCCTCTCTCCCTATGCATCCCAGTATCCCCCCAACCCTCCTTACTGCCTTCTCACATTGCTGGCCCACCTTTAGGTCATCTGATATGACTACCCCCAGGTCCCTTTCCGTTTTTGTTGTTGTCAGTGTCTTGCCCCCATTGTGTACGCTTCCCCTGGGTTTTTGTTTCCCAGGTGCATTACTTTGCACTTCTTTGTATTGAATCTAAGCTGCCTTACATTTGACCATTCCTCCAACCTTGCCAAATCCCCTTTTCATCCTTTCTATCCCACCTTGTCTATCAACCCTGTTGCAGATCTTTGTGTCATCTGCAAAGAGACATACTTTCCCTTCCAGTCCCTCTGCAATGTCACTTATAAAGACATTAAAAAGGACTGGCCCCAGTACTGAACCCTGTGGTATCCCACTAGTAACCCTCCTTTCTTCACTGTGGACTCCATTTACTATTACCCACTGTGTCCTGTTGTCCAACCAGTGTTTTACCCAGGCTACCACCCTAGGACCCACTCCCAGGCTGGCTAATTTGTTCATTAATCTTTTGTGTGGGACTGTGTCAAATGCCTTGCTAAAGTCTAGGTAGGCCATGTACACAGCCCCTCCCTTTTCAACTGCTTTGGTCACCCAGTCAAAGAAATCAATTAGATTTGTCTGACATGGCCATCCCACTGTGAATCCATGCTGCCTTGGGTCCTGTGCCCCACTGGCCTCTAGGTACTCAACAATTCTTTCCTTCAGAAGTGATTCCATCATTTTCCCTACCACTGAGGTCAAACTGACAGGTCTGTAGTTTCCTGCCTCTGTCTTGTTCCCACTTTTGTGAAGGGGAATCACATCCACCCTCCTCCAGTCCTCAGGTACCACTCCATCCTCCCATGATTTATTAAAAAAGGGTAGTCAGTGGTGTTACTAGTTCTTCTTTTAGTTCTTTTAAAATCCTGGGGTGAATCCCATCAGGCCCCATTGCTTTATCCACCTTCAGTTTTAAGAGTTCTTTCAGAACCTTTTCTTCTGTGAAAGGACTAATATCAACCCCCTATCCAGAGTGCTTCTATTGACCCGATTAGGTATTTCCCCCTGCTTTTCCATTGCGAATACTGAGCAGAAGTATTCGTTCAGTATCCCCTGCTTTTTCACTGTCCCTTTCTGCCCAACCACCTTCCTCTTTGTTCAGCCTCAGTATCGCAGCCTTAGTCTTTCTTTGCTCCCTAATGTACCTATAAAAGGTTTTATCCCCCTTCTTAACTGAGTTGGCTATCTTTTCCTCGGTTTGGGCCTTTGCTATTCTGACTGCCTTACCCGCTTCCTTCTGCTTTAACTGGTATAGTTCTCTGTCCTGCTCCTTCTGTGTTTCCTTATACTTCCCGAATGCTATCTTTTTTCCCTTACCTTCTCTGCCACTTCTTTTGAGAACCATAGTGTTTTTTTCTTTTGTTTTGATTTGTTTATTTGCTTCACACAAAGATTTGTTGCCTCTGTGATGGCGGTTTTGATGTTTCCCCATTGTTGCTCCACCCCACCTTCTTGCCTGTTTGCTAGTGCTTTTCTGAGGCACTCTCCCATTTTGACAAAATCAGCCCTCTTGAAGTCCGGTACCTTCACTTTTGTGTGGCTTGACTCTACAGCTAAGTTTATCGTGAACCACACTGTTTGGTGGTCACTTGTTCCCAGATGGCTACCCACTTCATGATCAGAGATCCTCTCTCCATCCCCATTTAAGAGTACCAGGTCTAAGATTGCTCTCTCCTGAGTGGGTTCCAAAACTAGCTGTCTGAGGAATGCCCCCTGTAGGGCATCTAGATTGGCCTTACTCTTGGATGTGGCTGCAGCAAAGGTGCTCCAGTCAACATCTGTCATATTCAGGTCCCCCATCAGATACACTTTGGTATCAGTATATGGGCCAAACACTGATAGCCCACATTTCTTCCACAGGCTCTCCCTGACTCTGGCAGACTATGCTTTCCCCTTAACAACAAGGGGAGACTTCAACACCCCATGGGAGCCAGTGTTGGACCAATCAGCCCCTCAGACCTGCAAACCAGCAAAGAGCTCAGAAGCTCTAGGAATTCTAGCACCAGAAAGGGCTCTGATGAAGGTATGGAGGAGTCTTCATCTGACCATCCATGAGTACTCATTTTACTTACATGTACACAAGGTGCTCACAGGAACTGACATGGTCTCAGTTACATCAGCTCCAGCCCAAAGTGTAGCAACAACAGAATATACTCCTATGTTATTTTTGGACCATGCCCCATTGTTAATTAGCACAGAATGGGGGTTGTCCTAAACCTAGAATGTGGAGGCTGGACCCCAGGCTCCTAACAGACCCCAAGTACACCCAGCATATGATACAAGCCATACAAGAATTCCTCACCCATAATAAGGAAGGTGATATCACTGAACGAACTATATGGAATGCTTTGAAAGTATATATTAGAGGAATGACAATATTCTATGCAGCAGGGAAAAAACAAGCAAGAATCTCAGTAAGATATAGACCTTATGGCTGAGATAACCACCCTAAAGAAACAGCATATGGTACAAAACATGCAAGCAACACTACAGGACTTAATCAGGAAAAAGCTGAACCAAACGGTCTCAGGGAGACTAAAGAGGTACCTCCTTCTGATGCACAAAAGAACACATTTTATGGGTAATGGGGAGGACACTGGCTGGCATGGAAACTGAAAGAGAAAGAGGCAGAGGAACCAAGTGCAGTATAGTATTACCTGATGGTACAACTGTCAGCTGATCAGATAAAAATTGGTGATGTGTTCACAAATTTTTATCAGCACTTGTGTAGTACTGGGATCACCCCTGATATCCCCCACACAGTACTTTGATGGAATCCATGCCCATACTGCAGCAGGTGCTTCAGGGGGAAAAATCAAACTGGATGCAGACCTACACTCAAGAGAGGTCAGACAGGCAGTATTCTCTCAGGTACAGGGTAAGGACCAGTCCCTGTTGGTATCCCCAGTACAATGTTACAAATACATCTGGGGACCACTGGCAGGAATAATAGAGATCATGATCAGAGGAAAGGGGGAAGAGCAGGGCTGGTGTAGGGGTTTGCTAACTAATGCCAGGAGTCTAGATAATAAGATGTGTGAACTGCAGGCAGTGGTGGTGGAGGATGACCTGGATCTAATTGTAGTTACAGAGACCTAGTGGACTGGAAACCACAGTTGGGAGGTGTAAATACCTGGGTGTGTACTCTACAGGAGGGACAGGATGGGAAAAAGGGGTGGGGGTTGTTCTTTATGTAAAAGAGAGGGTTAGAGCAATGGTGTGTGGGTTGGGGATGGACCAGCAGAGACCCTATGGTTCACTTTAAGCAAAACGGGAGGGAAGGCAGCAAAGGTAGGGGTGGTCTACAGGCCACCAAATCAGGGGGAGGCAGTAGATAGACAGATGGTTAGGGAGATACAGGAGATTGCCAGCAAAGGGAAGTTGTGGTGGTGGTGGGAGATCTAAATCTACAGGACGTGGATTGAGACTTCCCGGCAGCATCCACAGAAAGGGGTAGAGTGTTGCTGGAAGCCCTGCAGGAAGTGTTCATCAATCAACTGGTAATGAAATGTACTGGGGGGTGCCATACTAGACTTGGTTATGACAAATGGGGACAGTGTCGAGGAGGTGGAGATTGGGGAAAATATGGGCTACAGTGACCATAGAACAGTGAAATTTAGAATTAGAATAGGTCCAGTTAAGAGAGCAGTTCCAACACTAGGGTGCTAGACTTTAGAAAGCCAGATTTTAGGAGGATGAGGGCAATGGTCCAGGGGGAACTAGTGGGTAAGAAAGACTTAGAAGACATGGAGGAGCTATGGGGAGAAATTAAAGGAGGAATATTGAAGGCGACAGAACTATGCATTAGGATGGTGAGCAAGAAAAAGAGGTGAAGGAGACCACTTTGGTTCAGAACAAATGGGAGGAATGCAGTTAGGGAAAAAGAAAGGTGTTCAGGATATATAAAGCATCTCAGAGGGAGGTAGACAGGGAGGTATATAAGAAAAAACTGGGAGAAGTGGGGAAGGTGATCAGATGGGCAAAGGCAGAAATTGAAGAGCATATAGCAAGACAGGCAAAAAGGGGAGACAAGACGTTTTTCAGATATGTGAGTGACAGAAGGAAGGGGAAGCATAGGATTATGAAGCTCAAGGGGGAAGGGGGGAACTGGTGGAGTGAGATATAGAAAAATCCAATGTCCTGAATGAATACTTTGCATCGGTCTTCATGGTGGAGGAGGGGAATGGGCCGAAGTTTGAAAACTAGGGAAGGATGGGTAGTGGGATGGGTTCATATCCCTTCATGGAGACTGGGGTATTGGAAGAATTAGGAAAGCTGCAGACAGATAAGGCGATGGGTCCAGATGGGATTCACCCGAGGGTACTCAAAGAATTAAAACAGGAATTGGCAGCACAACTCACAGGGTTATTAACATGTCACTGCACAAGGAAAGGGTCCCTGGGGACTGGAAAAGGGCTGAGGTAGTGCCCCTACATAAAGGGGGGGAAGGGAGGAGCTGAGAAACTACCACCCGGTTAGCCTTATCCCCCATGGTTGGTAAACTAATGGAGGCTGATAAAATGTCTAGAGGGGGAGGGTCTCCTAAATGACAATCAACATGGACTCACAGGTGGCAGGTCCTGCCAGATCATCCTGATTGAATTCTTTGACAGAGAGGCGGAGGTATGGGACCAGGGTAGGGCAGTGGACATGGCCAAACTGGACTTTAGGAAGGCCTTTGACACTGTCCCCCACAGGAGACTGATAGGCAAGGTAGGCAGCTTAGGAATGGGGAGCAAGCTCACAAACTGGGTAGAACATTGGTTGGAGGGGAGGACACAGAGGGTTGTGGTGAATGGAGTACACACACAGGAAGAGAAGGTGATGAGTGGGGTTCCCCAGGGGTCTGTGTTGGGACCCATGCTTTTCAACATATACACTAGAGACATTACAGAGGATCTAGGAAGAAAGTGTGTCTGTTTGCTGAAGACGTGAAGATACAGTATGTAGCAATAGGGTTGATATGGCAGAAGGGGGGGTGGAGGATATGAGGGAGGATCTGGCTAGGCTGGAGGAGTGGTCGGAAATGTGGCAGCTGCAGATCAATACAAAAAAAGTGCAGAATTATGCATATAGGGCATAATAACCCAAAGGCAAAATACCGGCTTGGGGGGGGAGGAACTGGAGGTAATAGAACAAGAAAGAGACCTGGGGATCACTATTTCAAACAACCTGAAAGTCTGGAGTCAGTGTGACACAGCAGCAGGAAAGGCACTCAGAATGCTGGCATGCATAGGGAGAGGATTCACAAGCAGGAGGAGGGAGATGATCCTGCCACTATGCAAAACCATGGTCAGACCACACATGGAATATGGGGTCCAGTTCTGGAGGCCATACCTGCAAGGAGACAAGGACAGGCTGGAAAAGGTCCAGAGAAGAGCAACCAAAATAGTGAGGGGGCTGCAGAGGAAGTCATATGAGGAGAGACTGGGAGATCTGGGCCTGTACATGCTGGAGGAGAGGAGTGGGGGGGATATGGTGGAGACGTTCAGATACTTGAAGGGCATAAAAGGGTGAGGGTCAACAGCATCTTCATAATGAGTAAGAATAATTCCACTAGAGGGCACACCTACAAACTAAAGGGGGGGAGATTCAGAGGGGACATCAGAGGGAGGTTCTTTACCGAGAAGGTGATGCGGCCATGGAAAAGACTGCCAGAATGGGTGGTGAGGGTGGATGCAGTAGACAACTTCAAAAGAGCCTGGAATACATACTTGGGCCTAACTGGCAGGGGACAGGCTAGGAATGGAAGGAGGAGTGTCTTCCTGGGGGGTTGGGTCGACTGGATGGGCTGTGGGGTCCTTTTCTGCCAACAGATTTCTATGATTCTATGATGACAGACTCTTCAGAGAGTTGGCAGCTGCCAGTCTCACTGAATGTGGCCACAATTACAGTTCTTCTGAAACTGGGGAAGCCCCCCATCATGTGTGGCTCTTACAGACCAATATCACTGTTTAATGCAGACTACAAAATGATAGGAAAAGTGATAACCGAGAAGGTGAAGGGACTGCTGCCCAAGGTGATTCATGTAGATCAGCCGGGAATTGTATGGGACAGGCAAGGCAGGTGTAACATCAGGAGAACATTAAATATTATGTGTAAATACTCAGTTTGCTTGATGCTGAAAAGGTCTTTCAGTGGGTCGAGTGGCCCCTCATACTTAGCACCCTGTCCAGATTTGGGTTTGGACCAAGCATAAGGGACTGGATAGCTGCACTATACAAGCGCCCACAAATCCAGGTTATAAAAAATGGCCACTGTCAACTAACTTCCCCCTGATGAAAGGGACAAAGCAGGGATGCCCACTGTTCCCATTGTTATATGTACTGATGGTGGAACCTTTGGCCATAGCCATAAGACTAAACAGAAATATAGAGGGAATGCAAGCAAGTGGTACATTGTCATGTTCTTTTTCACAGATGACATTCTCCTGTTTGTATCCAACCCAGAAAAGATATTAAAAAGCCTCATCCAAATTTTTGAGGACTATGGACCATGTCAGGCCATAAAATAAACTGGTCAAAATGCAAATTAATGCTGATAAGGGGGTAGGGGCATCACTACAGGCGGCATTGACCCACCTACTACAAACTAAGTACTTGGTGGCATTTTTTCCCAGAAACTTGTCAGTGATCTGGTCCTCCATTCTGGACAGTTTGAAAGTTGACTTTGAGAGATGAAGCTCCTTGCCACTAACCTTGATTGGCAGAGTGAATTCAGTTAAGATTCGCCTCATGCCTAAATGTTTGCACATGTTTTGGGTTCTACCAGTTCAAGTGCCTCAACACGTCTTTGGAAGCATTAGAGGATACCTTACAAACTTTTTATGGTTGGGAAAGAGCCAGAATAAAGCAGTAAACCCATCAGAGACCCATTACAGATGGTGGCCTGGACCTGCTTAACTTTCAAAATTATTACCTGGCTGCATGATTAGCTTACTTAAAAGACTTAATGATGGAAGAGGGTGAGATGACATTGCAGAGGGGCTGGAAGTGAAGGTGTTCCTCTTTGCAGACAACATGAAGATCTGCAACAGGGTTGACACTCCAGGAGGGGTACAGAAAATGAGAAGGGACCTAAGCAAGCTTGAGGAGTCATCAAGGGTGTGGCAGCTAAGATTCAATGCAAAGAAGTGCAAGATCATGCACTTGGGGCACAAAAATGCAGGTGAGGAGTACATGATGGGGGGAGGTAACTGATGACCACCAAACAGGAAAGGGTCCTGGGAGTAATCACATCTGATAATTTAAAGGTTACCAAACAATGTGAGAAGGCTGTGAGATGAGCTAGTGGAATGCTGGGGTGCATAGGGAGAGGTATCTCCAGCAGAAGGAAGGAGGTGGTGATGCCACTGTAGAGAACATTGGTGAGACCGCATCTAGAGTACTGTGTCTAGTTCTGGAGGCCACATCTCCGGAAGAACATAGACAGAGCAGAAGCGGTTCAGAGAAGGGTGACAAAAATGGCACAGGAGCTGCACCAAAGTCATATGAGGGGAGACTGGAGGATTTCAATATGCATTCCCTGGAGGAGAATAGAGAGAGTGGGGATATGACAGAGACTTTCAAATACCTCTAGGGTGTAAATAAGGTACAAAAGGGTAGCATATTTAAAAAAAATGTTCAAGAACAAAGGGACATGATATGAAAATGGGGGGGTAGACGTAGAGGTAACAAGCGAAAGTATTTTTCATGGAAAGGGTGGTGGATCCATGGAACAGCCTCCCAGCAGAGACTGTAAGGGCAAAATCAGTAGGGGGAATTCAAAAGTGCATGGGACAGACAAAAAGGAACTCTAGCGCTAGGAAAGAGAGGGTAAGCCACAGATCATTTAGGATTTGCGGTATATAAAAAAGGAAGGCAAAATGGACAGACTAGATTGGCCAGATGGTCCTTATCTGACATCATATTCTATGTTTCTATTTCTCTTTGACAGTTTAGGTGGCTCTGGAAGGGCCCTACTTGGGGTAAGATGGGATCTTGAAGGTATTAGCCCCAACACTGAGGACAGGAGTGGCATAAAAAGTAGCAAACCCCTTTTTCTAGGTCTTTCATTAGGGTTTGGCTTATGGCCCATAAACTTGTATATCACAACTCTGGAATCGCTCTACAGGGGTAATTCAGGGGGACTTGAGGTGATATTCTGTACTTCCTGAGCCTCTTACCAGAACTCTGGTGGAGTGGAAAGGAAAGGGATTGAAATTGATAATAATTCTGTTTGAAGTGGAGACTTATAACTCTTTTTAGAGCCTGAGGGACAAAGCTAGAATAAACAATTTTGTCACTTACCTCCAAGTAAGGCAGAAAATCAGCAGGTGCATATGTATATCCGCACAGATCACTAATAGATGACATAGCTATGATAGTGCATAAAGGGTGTAAACCCCTGAAACTTGTTTATGGGATATTGACCTCAGTCACACCACAGCAGAAAAATTAGGACTCAAAGTTAATGGGCAGAGGACTTGGGGAGGGGGGAACTACTGGATAAGGTGTGGAGGGAGGCAATGCAAGCAGTACAGCATTGTTCAAAAAAACTATAGAATTCACCAGTTCCAGTACAACTTCTTGCATCACACCTACTTCTCCCCCCCACCCCACAAAACTGACAACTCCAACATTGACTTATAACCAAAATACAAAATAATAGTAGGAACCTTCAAACACTTGGATTGGACATTCCGAGGAATAGCCAGATTTTGGCAGGGCATGGGGCAGGTCCTGTCCAGATGTCTAGATTTCCAATATCAGGTCTTTGTGTTAACTGTGTCACTGGGATGCCAGTTAAAGGGAGTTAATCAGAATAAATATATGCAACCTTGTGGTGGTTGGGTGTGGCAGTGGGGAAACTAGTGACTGCCAAAAACGGGCTGGTAGAAAAATACCCTTGTTATGGCTGTATGGGGCAATACTATGCTAGACTGCTTTAAAATTGAAAAACACAGTACAAGATGTTAAACACGTCAGGCAAGTACCAAGCCATATGAGGTCCAATCGAAAAGGCCATTGAAAATGGAGACTTCCCAAGCTGAAGGTGTCGCCTTGCCTTATCTCTTTTACTTTATCACACTAGAAAAGAAGCTAGGCAATAGATAAGTGTTATTAGTCCACTAGTCTGTGCTTAATGTTCATTGTGGGAGGATGGTCCAAATTTAATGTAAATCAATGGTTAATGAGGAGTTTCTGCTAACACTTGTGAAGACTGTACTTAAATGTAATGACAAAACTGTACCAAGAACTGTGTATGATGTGGTACGTAATATATAAAGGCTGTTTTCTTCAATTAAAAAAAGCTAAGTACCACTTCCAAATCACTGTACATACAGCACAGTATCTTCCATGTCTCTCTACTTTCATGCAGCCTCCATGATTTTACTCATTTATGACATCCCCTGCTTTTCAAGGCGCCATTCTAAATTCCCACAGTTCATCAGAATCAAGGAACAAACTTTCTGTTGTCTTTAATTGTTCCAGTATTTTATTTCTAATGTTGTTTGTCATACTACAGTAGATACATTTTAGGGTCCTGTAAAAATCTTCCTGATATAAGAGGTCATAAGGAGAGCTCTCTAACTTGAGGGGTATTGACTTTCAAGTTCTGAATGCATCACATGGCAAATCCTTATTATGGCTGCATGGACGGAGCTCCACGTATGTTATGCCAGCACAGGAGGTTTACTAGAGCACTGTGGAAGCACATGCTGGACCGCTGTCCAGTGTGCTTCCACACTGCTCTGGCAAATGTCCACTAGTGCTGTTTATGGGGCCCTTCCCCTCCACGGGCTGCATAAACACATCCCTTCACCAGCACGATAGTGCTATTTATTCTTTCACTCGTGGCACTCTTGCAGCTATGAGCATCTGTATTGGCTCTGACCAGAGTTTGTTTTTATATAGGACACAGGGGATTCTGACTAGGAAGAAGAGGAGCATTGTATTCAATATCAGGCACTTAAATAAGCAGTCACCTCACATCATGAAGACTGTAAACTGTGTCCTGGTCATCAGTCAGCTCCATTTATATACTAAAGCTGCTGGGCATTCAAACTTCTGCTTGATTTTACTTTACTACTAATTGTAATCCTCTGTAACTATCCTGAATGCCTCCTTTTTCCGATTGTTAAAATCTTGTCTGCTCTTGTGAGCAGCATTAAATGTGAGAACACAATGTCTTGGCACCCTTTAGTCTCTGTACAGTATGTAAATCTGATGATTCAGAGTCCAAAAAAATACTTAGCTGAAAAGGTGTACATTACCACATTTCCTTCAGATAACTTCCAAACATTCTTAGTAGTGATAGAGGTTTTAGTCATCTAAGTTATTTCCTTTTGTGTATTTCCTGAGAGCTGTTCAGATTACTCAAATGTATTGCATAGAGATAAGTGGTGTAACTAGGTACCAGTGTAACACAATTAGACCACTTTTAAAATATTTTATCACACCAAAATATATACTTTTATCATTAACATTCAATGCAAATAAACCATAAATCAAAAAGGTTATACCTATATTTATTTAAAACAATGTCAATTAAGTGTTTATGTATTGTACTGGTACAGCAATGTATTGTTTACAATAATATAATGCATGCATAAATATATATATATTTTTTTTTTACAAAGAAACTCCTTCAGAGAACAATAGAACCAACTCTTTTTAGAAGCGAAGTTCTAGCATGTATGGTACAAAAGATCTGGGCTTGTAAACAGCCATTGTCATTATCGATATACACACACTACACTGATGTAAAGATTAATGTATCAATGCACGTATGTTGTATTGAGTCCATATCACAAATATTTTGACCTTACACCAAGCTTTAATTTAAAAAATATCTTAAATTCCTTGCTCTAACAGTCCTAGGGTTAGCTCATTCTAAAAAAGTTATTTGAAAAGAAATACATTTAAAATTGTTTGGGCTTGTAGCTTAATTCATTTTTAAATTAAAGATCAGTGTAAAATCAATAGGTTGGTGTCATCACAGTACAGTTTTAATGTGTTAATACACGTCAAATCTGGTGTCAAACTGTTAACTGGAGATGGACAGTGCTTGATAGAATACTGCTGATGCATCAGAAGATACTAGTCATATTCTGTAAAAGAGAACCACAGTCTTTTTTCTAGTTCTGTATGTCTTCTCCCTTTCTTTTCTGGCAAAACTATTCAAGAGACAGAATCCCCCTTCCCTCCACCCCCCCCCCCAGCTAATCACTGAGGGCACGATCAATAAAATGATCCCGGCCCTTCCACGGTGGAGGAGGGCTGGGAAAGCCCCAGAGTTACCCTCCACTAAAAATAAGCACTGAGGGACACTCTGTGGCAACTATGTGGGAGGAAGCATGCCCACTCCATGTCCTATTCAAAGCCCCACATGCTGGAGTAGGCTAGGGGGCACAGGCATCCATGCAACCCTTGCAGGAAAGGAAGTCCACATGGTGGAGAGCTGGCAGAGATGACAAAGGCTATGCAGCCATAAGAGCTGCAGTAGTGGGTATGCACCCCCCTCTGCCCAATCACAGGATGCCTAACATCACCTGATCAACAGCCAGACGACCCACACTCAGCTTTCAGATCCTCATCAAAGGGTTGAGGTCTGTACCATCTGCTGCCAGTGCAAGTCCAAAATAGTTTGCAAGTCTGGTGGGGACACGTTTATATGTAATTAGCATTCATGGTCAACTGAAATTAGTGTTTATTCTGAAAGAGTGCAGAAAACATACAAAACGCATTAAACATAATTACACTTGAAACTCATATTAATATGAACATAAAAAAGTGAGGTCGAGCTAGACTCAAACGTTTTTCTATAACTTCTGTTTGTACATTTTGCGACAGCAATCAGCTACATGTAAACCCAAGTGCAGCATAGTGTAGCATTACCTATATATAATCACTCTCAATGAAAGAGTTAAGCAGTACAAAAAATTGTGCAATTTTCTAGTTTATGTAAAAAAAAAGTGAAAACAAATGTTATTCTTTCACAGCTGTATGTTTTGGTTACTTGGGGGAAAGCATTTGTTAATGACATGTTAAAATGTACTGAACTGAATAAGTGTGTAAGGAGCTGAGTAACAAAAACAGAAAATCATTGTGTCAGAATGTAGGCAATTGGTAAGTCCTGTCCCTCAGTACAGTATGGCTGCAGCATTTCAAGCTGCCACCTGGGAAACCTAGATTCATGTGTGGAACTACATGTCCTGCTCCAGGAGTGGCACTGCAGAAGTGAGGCACTCAGTTCCCTGGAAGGGGCACTGATACTGGTAGTGAAGACAAATACTCTGCCCTCCCCCCCCGGCAATAGGGCAAAGTACTGTTGCAGTAAGCCTAATGTTTGGGATTGGGTTGGAGAAGTAGGGGAACTTTAGAGAATATGGGCATTTGTCCCACAAAGAAAGGCTATCCTCATAAATACAGATTTTGGACTTTCCTGTATTGTACATTTTTAATTAGCCTCTATGTGGTTAAAGTGGCTGTCCAAGTTAAAAGAAATTGCCCACTTCATATTGCACTTCTACTCACCCCAACAGTGTTGATCCTGGCTATTTCTTTCAATTTCTATATCCAGTTATAAGGTGTAACATTTTATCACCTTACAATATTGTAATATTGGGACTTTAGGCCTGTGATGGGCAATACTGGACTTGTTGCTCACTAACAGGAATAATATTGCAGACATCAAAGTAGGAGGCCAGCTGGGGACAAGTGATCACTGTATAGTGTGGTTCGAAATGAGGATGGCAGTGGAAGAGAACCACACAAGGATGAGGATCCTGGACTTCAAGAGGGCAGATAAAAATAAAATAAAAAAAAAAACAGGTGAATGTCTCAAAGTCAACCTAGTGTGTGTGATGGGGATGACCTGCATGGGATGGAGGAGCAGTGGGTTAAGCTAAGGGAAAGCACAGTGAAGGCAACACATTCCTGTGCAAAGGAAGTGGTTCTTGAAGGAAGTGGCTGAAAAGGTAAATGATAGAAGGGTACAGTAGCATTCAGTAGCTATAAAGAGACGCAGAGGGAAGATGACAGGGAGGTGTATTAGGAGAAGCAGAGGGAGGTAGGGAAAGTGGTGAGGAGTGCAAAGGTGCAAACTGAGGAGCAAATAGCCCAATGTGTAACAACAGTGGACAAGGCATTTTTAGATACCTAAGTGAAAAGAAGACTAGGTGAGACATTGTAAGGTTAAAAAGCACAGGTAGGGTCTGTACAGAGGAGGATCAGTAAAAAGCAGATAATCCTGAATGAATACTTTTGTTCAGTCTTCACAGAAGAAGAACATGATTGGCCATATAAAAGCAACAGGGGCACTGGAGAGTGGGAGAAAGACACATGTCCCTTTACAGAGGAGAGAGTCCTGAAGGGACTGGTAAATCTGATAGTGAACAAAGCTATGGGGCCAGATGGGGTACACCGAAGGGTACTGAGGGAGCTCAGGGAGGTACTGACTGAACCTCTGACAGTCCTATTTACTGTAACAGCTTATGTGGAAATAGCTGAGTGTGCACTGGGAAGTGGTGCACAGAAACTACAAGATCATGCAGGAAAAACATTTCTGGCACACACCACTCCAAAGAGAGATGGATAGACAACTCCAGAGGCAAAATCCTTATTCACATCTTTATTGCACCCAAAACAACCTTGTTCAGCCTGACATGTTTTGGATCCACATTGACCCTTTCTCAAAGGCTATAGGGCAGTTAAAATCACCATGTTTAAATAAAACTCAGCACCACACGGAAGGGGGTCATGTCAGACAAGTCTGATAGATTTCTTTGTGTGGGTGACCAGGGAAATTGATCAGTTGGGTCAGTGGACATGCAAGAATCATATAAGTTTGTCAGCAGAAAAGGACCCCATTGGCCCATTGAGTCTGTCCTTGTTCCCTCCCCATAGTTAGCCCTGAAACTACCACCCTACACACCACTTACATGTTCCTCCCTCCCCCATAGATTCCTGACCCCTTTTTCCCTGTCATGGTATCTATCCCTCCCTCTCTTGTTTAAACCCATGTAGTTATCCCATGCACTTTTGAATACCCCAACTGTTGTGACCTCAAACACCCTCTCTAGTAGCCCAATCCAGGGGCCCACCACCCTCTCAGTGAAGTAGTGCCCTCTTTTTTTACCTCTGAATTGACCACCTTCCAGTTTCAAGCTGTGCCCCCAGTTCTTGGATTGTTTTTCATCTTGAATATACTCGCTTCCCTCACCTTGTTAATTCCCTAATTTCCTGTATTATGGTGTTAAAGACATACTTGGCAGTTGGCTCTAGCCCACTTGGTTTACCGTTTTTTTTTTTTTTTAAAGAGCAACTCAGCACTTCTGCATATACTTTCATAAATAAGATATTACAACTGTAACAATTTACTAGAGAATGCAATTTTTTTTTCAATGTTCCTTTCTGAGATTTATAGCACATCTTGGTAGTCCATCTAAAACGTCTGTTTAGAAAACATTTGTCTCTCCCTGTTAACCTCACAGTGCTTTTATGACATCATAATCATCATGACAGACTATGATGTCACAAACAGCAGTTATGTTATTAGCAGTGGACAGCCAGACACCTCTTGAAAGACTCAGTGAAATAATTGCTGCATTATCTACAATATTTTGTAGACCAACAGCAGGGGAAAGTGAAAATTACAAGAAAAGTTAAAACATAATTGGTATAAATCCAGTGTTTTAGACTTTTTATTGTAATGGAGAGTTGTTCTTAAAATACGAAGGGCTCACTTATACAGAATAAACAAACGCTTCCCATGGGCCCAGTGGCATTGATGGTTAAGGCGCTGGACACCACACTTCACGCCACGCCAGTGACCCAGGTTCAGGAATGGGCCAGGGTTGGTTGGGTGGGAGGGAGGGAGGATTAGTTGCAGCCATAAGGCAGCACTCTCTCCCAGGGAAGGATCTGGGTCCCCCCCGGCCTTGGCTGCCACCTGATATGGATGGCAGTTTGGGCTATGGGGGAGAAGGCTCGGTGAATTCCAGGGGAGGGGTGGAAGGGGCTGCGCCAGCACTATGGGGTACATGTGCACCTCCACACACATGCATGGCCATGTGATGGAGCCCCAGATATATGGGGAGAAAAATGGCAAGAAGTACTAGGCATCCCCATCACCAAGTAGGCAGGTGGTGGCGGTGGGGATCAAAAAGCTGTATAAAAAAATGCTTCCCATGGCCCGGAACAATCAGGGCCTGCTTAATACAAAGTTGTCTGTGACAATTAAAGGAACACACCAATCTTTCCGTGACATCAAAAATGATTCAAAGTCTGGTTTCAGAAAAGAAAGTAAACATAAGCCACAACAAAACTGTGTAGCTTTCTAGCATTCTGGAACACTTAAAGTAGTAAAGTTGGGGGAGGTCAGTTTGATCCTTTCCTTCACATATAGCACCTTCTCTGTGTGGACAGCAGCTTTACTATATAGAACAGGTACTGTATGGGATAAAAATTAGAGGCTTCGATGTGACAGTTGACTGGATTACCAGAGCCACTACCATGCTGGGGCCCTCAAAAAATGTGTTGGGATTTCCAATTTTTCCCCATAACCCCAATTTTTTTCTTTGCTACAGTGAATTCTGGACCATAAACACAAATCTGAGAGCCCTGGCCAGAAACGTCATATCTCTGCCAGTGTACAGTCAGTGTTTGTTGACAGTTTGCCAACCATTTGTCTTGCAGCTTCTCTTCTTGGTATCTGCTCTGTGAACAGCTTCATTTTCCCCTCAACAACCTGCCACCACATAGGAAGGTCTGCTGAAAGCAGTAGGGTCAGACCATAGAAACATAGAAGTTGACGGCAGATAAGGACCGCAAGGCCCATCCAGTCTGCCCATTTCTTTTTCTACCTTATAAATGTGCCATCGGCCTTTGCTCTGTCAGTGGCCAATCTAGTCATACTCATCTGTATTGCTCCCTTATGCCTATCCCATGCCTGTTTGAAGCCCTGCACTGTACTCATAGCCTGAGGTAGGCGGTTCCATGCATCCACCACCCATTCTGTGAAAAAGAATTTCCTTACATTACCCCTTAATCGGCCTTCCTCTAATCTCATGCTGTGTCCTCTTGTCCTGCTATTTTTCTTATATTTAAACATGTTAGACTCTTTCACCTTGTTAATGTCCTTAAGGTGTTTGAATGTTTCAATCATATCACCTCTCTCACACCTTTGCTCAAGGGTATACATATTGAGCTCCGTTAATCTGTCCTCATATGTCTTCTGATGCAGTCCCTGCACCATTTTGTTGCCCTTCTCTGGACTGCCTCAATTTGGTTAATGTCCTTGTGAAGTGTGACCTCAGTACTACACGCAGTACTCCATATGGGGCCTAACCAGTGTCTTGTAAAGAGGGATTATTACCTCCCTCATACGACTTGTGATACCCCTACTAATACACCCTAACATCCCCCTAACCTTACCTACTGCTTTAGAGGCCTGCTTGGATGATTTCAGGTCATCTGTGATGATGATGCCCAAGTCTTTTTCTTCCTTTGTGACTGCCAGCAACTCATCTCCCAGCCTACAGGTGGCTTCAGGGTTTCTCTTCCCTATGTGCATGATCTTGCACTTCTTTGCATTAACTCCCAGTTGTCACTCTTCTGACCATTTTGCTTGTTTATCCAGATCTCTTCTCATTCTGCCCACCCATCTGGATCATCTACTCTGTTGCAGATCTTGGTGTCATCTGCAAACAGACAAGCCTTGCCCTCTAGTCCATCTGCAATGTCACTAATGAAGATATTGAAGAGGACTGGCCCCAGGACTGATCCCTGAGGTACTCCACTTGTGACTTGCATCTCTTCTGACTGTATACCATTTACCACCACTCTCTGTTTTCTACTTGTCAACCAGTTTGCCACCTAGTTGACCAACTTCTGACCCACCCCAAGCCTACTCAGCTTATTTATCAATCTACTATGTGGAACAGTGTCTAAAGCTTTGCTGAAGTCAAGGTCGTCGACATCAACTGCTCTCCCTTGGTCCACCACTCTGGTTACCCAGTCAAAGAAATCTTTGAGATTAGTTTGACAGGACCTTCCTTTTGTAAACCCATGCTGTCTTGGATTCTGTGCCCCTATGGATTCCAGGTGTTGCACTATCCTTTCCTTAAGGAGTGCCTCCATAATCTTGCCCACTACTGAGGTAAGACTGACTGGTCTGTAGTTCCCTGCCTCCTCCTTGCTACCACTTTTGTGGAGTGGGATCACATGAGCCCTTCTCCAGTCTTCTGGGACCTCTCCTGTGCTCAGAGACTCACTAAACAGTTCTGCTAATGGCTCTGCTAGTTCCACCCTTAGCTCTCTAAGTACCCTGGGATGTATGCCATCAGGTCCCATTGCCTTGTCCACCCTGAGCTTAGCGAGCTCTTGTAGGACCCTTTCTTTTGTGAAGGGAGTAGTGCTCAACTCCCTCCCTCCTGTGTCCATGGTGCTGAGCTGTGGGCCCTGCCCTGCCTTTTCTTCTGTAAATGCTGAGCAAAAGTATCTATTTAGGAAAGATGCTTTTACAGGGTCCTCCTCCTCACATGCCCCCTTTTCTCCTTTGAGCTTAGCAATACCCCCTCTGGACTTTCTCCTTTCACTAATGTATCTATAGAAAGGTTTGTCACCTTCTTTTACTGTTCGTGCTAGTGTTTCCTCAGTTTGGGACTTTGTCTGCCTTACTGCCTTCCCTGCTTCCCTTAGGGAAGTTTGGTATGCCTCCCTATCTTCATCCTGTAGCGTTCCCTTATATTTCCTGAAGGCCAGACTTTTGGCTCTGACCTTTTCTGCTACTGTATTTGAGAACCAAAGTGGTTTCCTTCTTCTTTTGCACTTCCTTTTCTGTCTAACACAATGGGATGTTGCTTCAAGTATTGCATCCTTAATGCTTGCCCACTTTACCTGCACCCTCTCACCTGTGTTCCTTTTTGCCAGGGCTAGCTTAACTCTGTTGGCCATCTTAACAAAGTCAGATCCTCTGAAGTCCCATATTTTTGCCTTGGAATGGGATGATTTAGATGTAGTGGCCAAATTGAACCATACCATGTGATGGTCACTGGCCCCAGGTGACCTTCTACCTGGAGATCTGTGATCCCTTCCCTGTTAGTCAGTACTAGATCTAGGATAGTCCTGTCTCTTGTGGGTTGTTGTACCAGTTGTTTGAGGCCCTCCCCCTGCAGGGAATCCACCACGTGTCTAGTTCTGGCAGATGTTCCTGCTTGTATTGACCAATCTGTATCTGGCATGTTGAAGTCTCCCCATTATTATGGCTCAAAGTCTTATGAAAATGTTACATTACTGATCCATATACATGCTGAAGAGGTTAGTGACACATCTTAAATCCTGGGTGTGTCACACTTAGAATGTGGCTATGTTTCTGATTTGTCAACCTGCTGACATGTCCTACTTAGATTTCAGTAAGGCCTTTGACACCGTTTCCCACAGGAGGCTCATAAGGAAACTGGGCAGCTCAGGGGCGGGTCCAATGGTGGTAAACTGGGTAACAAATTGGTTAAGGGACAGGCGACAGAGGGTGGTGGTAAATGGAGTTCACTCTGGGGAAAAGAGGGAGACCAGTGGGGTGCCACAGGGCTCAGAATTGGGACCAGTCCTCTTTAATGTCTTTATAAGTGTCTTTGCAGAGAAGGCGGAAGGGAAGATCTGCCTCTTTGTGGATGACACCAAAATCTTCAATAGGGTAGACACTCTAGAGGGGGTGAAAATAATGCACAGAGACGATGAGAAAACTCAAGGAGTGATCAAGGGCATTGTAGCTGGGTTTCAGTATGAAGAAGAGCAAAATTATGTACTTGGGGCACAGAAACACAGAGGGGAGTATAATATGGGATAGGTACTGATGGTCACCAAACAGGAAAGGGACCTGGGAATAATCATATCTGATGTTCTCAAGGTGGCGAGGCAGTGTGACAAGGCAGTGGGTAGGGCCATTGGGATGTTGGGGTACATAGGGACAGGTATCACCAGCGGAAGAAGGGAGGTGGTGCTGCCACTATATAAATCACTGGTGATACCTCACCTGGAGTACTGTGTCCACTTCTGGAATCATATCTCAGGAAGGACACAGACAGAGTGGAGGTAGTCCGGAGGAGGGAACTAACCTTGGAAGAGAGGTGAGTGAGGGGGGATATGCTAGGGACCTATGAATAACTCACGGGGGTAAATTAGGAATAGAATGGGAGTATGTTTCAAAGAAAAAGATGCACAAGAACAAGGGAACATATAATGAAGCTGGAAGGAGGTAGATTCGAGAGAAACGTGAAGAACTGCTTTTTCACTGAAAGAGTAGTGGATGCCTGGAACATTTTTCCAGTGGAGTTGGTGGGGACAAATACAGTGATGGACTTAATGCATGCATGGGATAGGCACAAGAGAACCTTAGTGGGCAGCAAGGGGGGTGTGTGGGTGGAAGATGGAGCCAGAGATCAAGTAGGGTCTGTGGTGACAGTATCGGCAGGGAAAGAAATGGGCAGACTGGGAGGGCCAAGAGGTCATCATATGCTACAAAATTCTATGTTTCTATGTTTCTGTGTAGGCTGTAGTTAATAAAGATATCCTGCCATATTGGAACTTCAGTTCTGTAGGCTGGAGTTAGAAAAGACAGCACGGGGTCATAATGTTGTGGCAAAAACAGCATGGCAAACAATGCCGCAGTCAAAATCTGGCGTGTCGTAAACAGAGTTGGTAAATACACTGACCAAAACAAAAACAGCACACACCACAGAAACGAGTAGCAGACATTGAGATTTTTGACTTTTTTGTTTTTGCGGGGGGCTCCACCCACCACCACCACCCCGATGTAGGAGGCTTTGCCCCCAAACCCCCCAAAACTATAATAACTAACTCTGAGGTGGCGTGGAATGAGGGGATAAGGGGAAACTCAGGAATGGGGAACAGTTTCTGGCAGCAAAAAAAAAAAAATAAAACTATCAGGGGACAGGGAATCAAACCCTGATCACCAGGTCTACACTGCCTCAGGTGCTTATGCCATAGCCACTCCACCACATGAGCAGCTCAACTAGGCACAGCACCTGAGGCTTCTTCAGCCCATCCTCCAGTGCACAGTCAGTGACATGGGTAGCGATAGTTCCCTACCCCTATTATACCCCTGTTGCTCTAAATTTTTCCACGCTTTACACTGTGCAGTTATTGCTGCGCTGTTTCAGCAGCACAGTGTTGACCTAGTATCAAAAAGACATTCTACTACTTCACTACTATCTGAACTTCAGTTCTGTGGGCTAGAGTTAGTACAGACATCCTGTCATATCAGAACTTCTTGCTGTGTGTTGGAGTAAGTACAGTTATTCTGGCATACTGGAACTTCAGTTCTGTGGGCTGGAGTTAGTAGAGACATCCTATCATATCAAAACTTCTTGCAGTGTGCTGGAGTAAGTACAGGCATTCTGGCATACTGAACCTTCAGTTCTGTGGGCTGGAGTTAGCACAAACATCCCTCCACAATGGAACTTCAGTTTTGTGGGCTTAAGTTAGTACAGACATCCTCCAGTATTTTATAAGCCCAGTAAGTAGTTTCTGTTTCTTAGAGGTGTAACTTAGACACTAATTAATGGTGACACCATTCAATGGTTATTGCAAAACATCCACAAAGTGTGGTTGAAAACTCAAAGCAGATATTTTTGAAAGGAGCACTTTTACAGTAGTTACTGTACATGGAGTAAACCCAAAACAGTCCATTGAGAGAGGAGAATATTGATAATCTAAAATGAATATAAAAGGCTTGTTTGCAAAATTTGAAAGATAACATGGACTGCTTTTATATTGTCAGTTGTTCTTTCAGATAAGATATTGTATCCCACAGACATGGAAAATGGTTGTAAAAAGGTTTCATCCAAGAACACATACCATTCCCTTTATTTGTGATCAGCTCTCTGACTCAGAACTGCCCCTAACTGAAGTCATTTTACAGCAGTAAAAACACTTTAGAAATACACTTTTGGCAGTGTTATTGATATTTCTTTTACACTGGTAAATGGGGACAATCGTCCGATGGTGAATTTCAAAAGCAATCATTTTCTTGACAAAGTAAGTTGCCGGTGCTGGTCCATGGGTTAAATTATATCAATCAATCACTGTTTTTTAAAGCATGAATGATGTCGCAACATATCTCAAACTACTGCACATTAAATAGTATTGTTTTCTACGCATAACAACATCCAAATATTTGAAACCTGAAATGCTGACCTAGAACAGTAGTTTTGAAAATAATAAAAAAAAAATCCCTTCTCTAATGCAGTAAATAATACTCAAACAGCCATATCTTAATCTAAGTGTTAAATGCATTGAGAGGACAGCTTCAGCCTGATGGATTTGAATAGATATGGTAGGGCCAGAAAAATATAATAAAAATAACATTTCTTAACTGAAAAAAAACATTTCTGTCAGCTTCTCAAAGGTAAACTTTTTTACCAGATTTTTCTCAGCTATACACTTCTCCATTGCAGAGAGCGCTTGTTTATAACACTTCACCATGGGTCTGGCATTAGTTTCCTGTTTCCCCTGCAATAACATAGAGAATAATGTATGGGGAGGTGGTTATAATGAGAATTTTACACACACTCGAGGTGTGGGATGCCACATAAACTCCAAGAAGCGGCCGAGGGTTATTAGGCATCCCACACTGAGGGTGCGTGTAAAATTTGAGTTAATAACCACCACCCCATTCTTTATTTTTTATAATTACTGGCTTCCATTTTTTTGCCACGCCACCCACCCCCTACCCCCAAGATTGTAAAAGCTGTGATTAAGAGAACTGTAGCATGGCAATTTATTAAGGTTTTTATTACAGTATAGAGACAGTGTAGTGGTTTTAATACTTTGTGTTTCAAACAATAAAATAGTTTTCTAAATAAATACTTTCAGTAGATGTCTTATTTAAAGCCTGGGTATATTGAAACTTACAGTCGTTTATGGAGTAACATTGTGGCGGTTGCCATTTTTTTTCCCCAGTTCTGAAAGTTTTTGCTGAAATGTCAAACGTGAAATGAATGCTTAAGTAAGAAAATATTTAACTTTTTTAGCAATACTTTTTAAAAGTTTTAAGTATAAAGTCCTGTTTTCAGTTCAGTCTGGAGGGTTCCAGCTGGTCTGGGGTTGCTAGGAAGTGCTTCGGTTTCTATGGTGTTGCCAAATAGTTCGCCATTGATCTCGCATTATGTGAGGAGAGAAGGAGATTAGGATAGTGTGAATTAGGGTTCATGTTAACATTTTCTGCAGTGTTTTTTGTTATGTTTAGTCGTCTTCGTGTGAATGATCGAGAAGAAGGGGTTTTTTTCTGTCGCTTCTTCCTTGCTGGACAGTTAAAGATTTTTATGGAGACTGCCTCACTATTTCAGTTTTGAGCTGAACTGCTGAGCGGAGGGATGGAGCCAACAGGAGAGACGTGGCTGACAGAGCGTGAGTGACTAAAGCAGCTTCTTTTGCAGGTGTTGTGTCTCGCACTTCTGATAGAGAAAGCTGGCACGTGTTTGCCGTTATAACCAGCCCAGCTGGTTATACTGGAAAATTATAACCGTCTTTCTCTATGGAAAAAAATGGTAGCCAGTAATTATATAGAGGATAATGTATGGTCTTTGGTTAATAATCACACTGTAAGCACTTTGAGAGGTTGCCATGACATCATTGTAAACCTCGCGAGTGCAACTCGAAAAGATTTCAGATGTCATGGCAACCTCAAGGAGTGTTTTCTGCACGGTTATTAACCAAAAACCATAGATTATGTTTTATAGTGTATGGACTACCAAGATTGTGTAATCGTAGATTGAGTTACTGTACTGATCCTCATAATGATAATAATAATCTTTATTTTTAATGCACCTTTCAAATTTCAAGGCGCAGTACAAGTTAAAACAGTTTAAAACAATGCTGCACCACAATAATAAATATACAATACTATATAAATATAAAAAATATTTTCCACATCACCGTATGCCATGCTCCATAAATGCATCTTTAATGCCTGTTAAAATCCCCCGACGGTCATGCACTCCCTTATGCGAAGGGGTAGAGAATTCCAGAGGGTTGGGGCCACGAACATAATTGCCCGTGCCCCTGAAGATTTTAAAGAAACCCTCAGAATCTCCAGCAACTCCTTGTCAGCTGAGCAGAGTGGACGCACAGGGTGGTAAGGAACCAAAAGCTCTTTCAGATCTTATCCCAGGGACTCTCCCACACCTATGTAAATCTGCCCACGTTGTTCCTCTATTTAAATCAAGGGACCCCTGTGATTTAAACAACTATTTACCAATCTCACTCCTCCCCATACTGTCTAAACTCTTGGAAAAAACTGTGAATGCACAGCTGAGAACCTACTTAGACAACACACACCTTCTAAACCCTATGCAATCTGGTTCAGAGCAAAACACAGCACCATTATGGCTCTGGTCAATGCGACTAATGATTGGCAATGAGACCTGGAGAATAGAAACTTTGTCTGCGCCATGTTCCTGGACCTAAGTATGGCCTTCGACACTGTCAACCACTGCCTGCTTCTTTGCACCCTAAAAATGATAGGTCTGGACTCAGCTTCCATGTGTTGGTTCAATGATTGCCTTACAGATAGGCTACAGCAGGTTAAGGCTGAAGGTGAGCTCTTCCCTCTCAAACCACCAAAAAGAGGTGCACCACAGGGATCTATCCTGGGTACCCTACTGTTTGCAATTTACATAAACAATACTGATGACGGCATTAAGGAGGCCAATATTCATCTGTTTGCAGATGGTACGGTGCTCTACCTAAGCTGCCCAACCCCGGAAGCTGCTTGTGGAGATTTGCAAGCTGACTTCAGCCTGCTGCAGAGTCAGCTCCTAAATAAAAAACTTTTACTCAATGCCAAAAAAACAAAAGTGATGCTGTTCTCATCTGCCATTCATATGGCGAACCCAGCCAATATTGGTTCTATACCTCAAATTACCACTATACTAGGAGAAAGGTTGGAATTTGTTATGAAATTTAAGTATCTGGGGGTTTGGCTAGCCCAGAGACTCTCTTTCATGGATCATGATGAGGATCTGCTGAAAAAGCTGAAGCAGAGGCTTGGTCTTTTCTTTAGGATAAACCACTTCTTGACCAGAGATGCAGTTAGTTCAATCTACGTTCCTTTCCCTAATTGACTATGTTGACTTCATTTATAGTCAATGCACTGCCTCCTATCTTGCTAAGCTGGACACCCTGTATCACAGAGCCTTGAGATTTATTATTGGCCTACCCTTCACCACACATCACTGCTCTTTGTATGCAGCTGTGGGGTGGTCCTCCCTTCAGTACAGGTGGAACAGAAATGTGGCTCTTTGGACCTTCAGAGCTATTACCAATAAACTTCCCCAATACATTTCTGACTGCCTGCCACTAAGTTTGTTAGGAAACTATGCACTGAGAAGTTACTCATTGACTTCATTGAAAGTGCCTAGGGCTAATACATGTTTTGGGAGAACGGCCATACGCTTTGTGTTGCCTTCACTCTGGAACAAATTACAGAAATCAATGAAATTGAGCATCCCTGTCAGTCTTACCATCTTCAAGACCTTGTATGCCCAGGCTGTTAAGGAACTCTGCAACTGTTTCTCCCACTCATAGCATGTTACGGTGTTTGCTGTTTACCTGTCCTCT
Organism: Neoceratodus forsteri; assembly: GCA_016271365.2. NCBI lineage: Eukaryota > Metazoa > Chordata > Ceratodontiformes > Ceratodontidae > Neoceratodus > Neoceratodus forsteri. The sequence continues at coordinate 652,929,187 of CM057459.1, forward strand.
GCATTGCTACTTAAATCTTGGCCCTATGGTTTCCTCAAGTTTATATCCCTTCAATCAACTGCTGTTTCTCTGCTTACTCTTTCCTACCTTATCTAACCTCCTACCATGTGTTGTCCCTAGCCCTGTTGTCCTAGCACCCATCTTTTATAACAGCCTCTACCTTGTAACCTGCTTCTCCCCTGTCAGCGTCCTACCGTCACCCCCCTTCAAGCCTGAACCCCATGTCTTGACTTATGCTAGGCTGTGCCTACAGTGAGAATGTTTTATTTTCTCTGTACATACCATTCACTGTTATATTTTCTGTTGAATAATTGATGTACATGATGACTTAACCTTGTTAACTCATTATCTGGACCAATTGCTTTGTTCTGTGTGTATCATTTTAACGTATACTAATGTCTATTTATGGTCTACATATAAATATATTGTGCTTTAACTTTGTGTGACACAGGTCCACCTTGTAAATGAGCTTGCTCAATGGTGTTCGCCTGGATAAGTAAAGATTTTGATTGATTGATTGATTGATTTACTTTACAGAACATTGATTACTGTGAGCATTCCATTTTGTTAGAACAATGATTGTTGTGAGCATTCTGTTTTGTTAGAACACTGATTGTTGTGAGCATTCCATTTTGTTATATCATTGATATGACATACTCAAGAAGGGTTAACAACAGAGTGATGTCATAACAATGGCATAACAAGGTTGAAATCTGCTTGATTTCAGTTAATAGTAAGGGCTCCCCATACATTATATAGAGAATAATGTATGGGCAACCATACACAACAAGGCTATGTTTCCATCGAGGGGTTGAGATGACAGCATATGAACCTCAAAAGCGATGATCGAGAGGTCCATGCTGTCATCTCAATCTTGAGATGGAAACACATGCTGAGTTGTGTGTGGCTGACCATGTTTTATTTTTTATAGTATATGTTTTTTTACACTAGAGTGACAGACCCCCCACTGAAGTGAAAACAAAAATATTGCCATTTCTTTGTTCTACTTACATAGCAAATCAAATTTCCAGACTTTTGAAAGGTAAAATGTATGACTTTGGGCACTGGGTGGTTAGTAGGTAGCTAAGTGTAGCATAAATGAGAAATTTAAAATTGTATGACCTTTGAACTGTGCATAACAACTGTTTGGAATGTGCATAACAACTCTTTAGAATGTGCATAATGGTTTAGAATGTGCTTAACAAGGATTTTGATCAGGCTGATTTTTATACATAACAAAGGGTAACCATATACTGTATCATAATAATCAAAATGTATTCTCTTAAAGTGATGGGCACGTCTATCTGCATCGTTCATTCCATTAATGCATGGGTTCTATTTACTGTATTATGATGTCACTGCAGGAAAACCAAGAAGGCTAATTTCAGCCTTGTATTGAAGAAGTGCACCACAACAATTTCTGAATGAGCAGCATGCCTTACAGCACACTGAATTAATTTAATTAGACTCCCATTGAAAACAGTGGAGTTGCTGCAACATGCATACTCTACCTCACTTGCTGTAACAATCTGCAGTAATGGGGCATGTGTCCATGATCAGCACTGTATTTGAGGAAAACTGTTTCGGATTATATCTAGTAAACTGGGGGAAAATGAGATTTCTCTGCAGTGTAACTTTTACCTTTATTACTGGCTGGTAAGTGGGAGCATGACTGCTGGTTTAGCACTGATCTACTATATTTAAGAGGTAATAGGATTACGGGTGGGATATAAGGCAATACAATGCTACCTAGAACAAAATGCATTTTGTTTTACAAGCCTTCTTTGATTCAGATTTCTGCAGCTCCTCAGCCTGCACAAGTCAGATAGTGCAAGCTTGCTTCACAAAACTCAGGCTTGAACACCTTTTAAAGGACACAGTGTTTTAACATTATAAATACATGCCACAAAACTATGGATGCATGTTTCTGGGCTGCACTCAGGGAGCACATTTCTATTAAAAGGATTCCCACGCACTCTTCCACCCAGTACCGTCTGCTGAGTCTAAAGCCTTTTAGACAGAATTAATAAAAAAGCTAAAAATATCTCAGTGATTTAAAAAATATCTTAGAGTGCTTAACAGAACCAATCTGGAGCTACACAGATATTTAAAGCAAAGGAAATGGCTTACTAAAACACTGATTAAACTAACCACCAGGAGATATTCTTTTTATAGTATTAACTACAATTAATTTACAGCTCCTTAACTTGACTGCAGTGCTTTAATATATGTATTGTATCTAAGGAGGATTAGACAGCCATGCCTCAACTGGCAACTGTATATGCACTCTTGATGTAAATACTTCAAATGGGAGAGTCACATTAGCTATATTGAATGAGCTATTGCTGTTCATGGTTGCATGCAGCATTCCAGCCTTGTTAAAATATATTCCTTTATTTTGGACAGTGTACAAAAAACAACTCTGCAAATGTATGTTGCAAAAGAATTTTGGCAGCGTTTAAAATGTTAAACCTTGATTTATACAAAAAAAGACTACAATGTTACAATACTGAACTACTCAGTCCTGTTATTCATTCTGAAATATAGGGTGGGGCGGGGATAGCACAATTTGCTAAAAAGCAATTTGCATTTCTTAAGAACATACTGCAGCAAGAGCCTGCCAATCAGTGGGAAAATCTGCAGTTTAAATATAGCACAGAGTCCTACAGACCATTGAGTGCATCAATATATTAACCAACAGCTCATTGACAGCTTGGACTTCTGAAACCACCACCACTGAGCTAGAGCAAAATCTTAACAAATTAAAGGTATGGAGACATGCACACTAACAGCACCCAGTTCAAATATACTTACTTATTGGAGTCGATTCAAGGAATACTGTCCTGATTAACAGGTACAAGTCTGGGACATTTTAAATGACCCTTGCAAAAAATAGAACACAGCATAGTATTAAGGATTAGTTCATTTATTTTACTTACACAGTAGAAATACTGCATCATGCTTACCTACAGAAGGTAACAGGTCAATGTGCCTCTGCTAAAACAACAAAGCAAGAACCGTGCTGTGTAAAGTATGGAAACATTTAGAGCTAGGGGTATAACAGTGGTAGTGAATTACCACTACCCCTGTTGCTGTGCGCTTAAACTGGGATGGGATCAAGTTGCCATGTGTGGAGTGCCTGGTTGAGCTGCTCCCATGATGGAGTGGCTAAGGCACCAGCACATGGCAGTGTTGGAGACCTGGGACCATGGTTCGTTTCCCCCCAGTTTGCTGGTGTACTTTTTTTTTGTTAAAAGAAGTTTTTTTTTCCTTTGTCCCGAGTTTCTCCCCATCCCCGAAGTCCACACCCCCTTGGAGCTGATTATTTTAAGTTCGGGGGATGTGGGGGGCAAAGAACCCCCAGGTCGAGGGTGTGGGGGGGGCAGATCCCCACAAAAACAAAAAGTGCTATTATTTTCTCTGGAGTGTGTGCTTTTATTGTAGGGTTGGTGTTTTGCCCGATATTATGTCGGAGCACAGCATTTTGCTTGCAGCATTTATTGCTGTGCTGTTATTGTTTTTGTCATTATGACCCCATTCCCCTACAGAAGCAGTTCTCAAAATAAATTGCATAAGTCTTTGATCCCACGGATTACAATTGAATTGAATGGTTAAACTTGATAATGTTAATTTCACTATTTTGCACAATGCCCATTGTATCACTTTTGACTTTGCATTGTATCTGTAGTACACAAATACATACATGATTGTATTCTTCCCTATGACCATCCTCCCCCATTGCATGTGGAAACAAGCCTCCTGGGCTCTGCTTGTTTAGCTGATAAAATATGTCTAAATAAATAATTAAACTAACTTGACAGCAGGTCAAGGTAGCTCTAGCAACTGAGACCTACTTCTCCCTATCGTAGATCCATCTGCCTAACTAAGAAAACACAGGTACTGCACTTGGTTGCAAACAATAATAATTCAAAAATATCCTCCTAGGATCCTCCCAGGTGTTAACACAACCTTATGGTTTCTCAGAGGCTGATTAAGGGAAAAAGGAGCAGACCATGCCAGTAAGGGTTATAATTCAAATGAACTTCCTCCGAAACTCCACCACTATAGCTGGCCTAGTGGTGTGGCAGGCTAAAGTATTGACTGCCTCACCACCTGCTGCACTGGTGACCTGATTTTGGGAATGCACCTGGGTCATTCAGCAGCTGGCCAGGGGATGGAGGAAGGATTGAGCATTCACAGGACAGCTAGCCTCCCTTTTGGGAGGGGGGGAAGTCTGTCCCACTGTGTGACTGCATCTAGAGGAATCTAGGTGGTAGCATTGTGAAACAACAAGGGTGGTGGATCCCATGGCTGTATGCCGAGGCTGTTTCCTTGGAGGCAGAGAACACACATTATGTCATTGCAGGTGTGTGGGACAAAAGGAAGAAAATGGAGAAAAAACCCTATAACCACAGTGTGGTGATTGCCAGGTCCTTCTCAGGCTCCACACCAATGACATGGCACCTTCTGTAAGGTCCTCATGCAGGACACCAGTGAAGAAGGTATGCCCCAGGGAAGTTAGGTGACAAGGCCAAGGGTAGCAGTCCAGATGGGGGACAGTCAGCTAGACCAGGTGATAAACACAAGGCAGAAAAAAAAATCCACCACTATATGCAGATGAATACTGCTGTGAGGCTCCATATATTATGTAGTCCTCAATAGCTCAAGAGCATATCATTTCAATTTTCAGGAGCTATGATAGTTGCATTCAGAAAGCAGGTTAATGTGAAGGTATTACATTTAGTTTACAAGACTCTAAGCAAGTCTGTATGACCTCTACCCACTTACTCAGTTTCATAACATGAGGGCTGCTCCAGGTTACAGTGGCTTACTTAGGGTCATCTTTTGCCAGAGACAGGGCATTCATGTTGATGGCCTCAGGGGTTCAGTGTGCAATTTCTGTGGTTGCACAAGACATTTCAGGACCATATGTCTTTGAAACGTGCACTGTTTTTAAGATATGGATGACATTTTACTGTCTTGTATCATGCTCTCTGAGAAGTCTTACCCAAAGATGGATGTTATCAATAACATTTGCTGTTGTTGCTGCTGAGTAAAGCTAACAAAGAAGAATTGTTTTAATTTCTGATCTTTATTCATACAGAATATCTATAAAATAATAAGTCATGATACAAAGGGCATCAAGGTCCATCAGGCTCCACTCTGATTCCCAAAGAGACATCAGAGTGGTACTTACAGGAAATGTACAGTTTTGCAGCTTCAAAATGGCAACTGCTTTAAAGGGACACTGTCAACCCCCTATGGTCTCAAAACGTCCCTAGTTTAAAAAACATATTTTATGATTGCCAACATTCTGTAAAGATTGTTGATGTGGCTGGTAGTTTGATTTAAACTCATATTTTCTTTACAAAAGTAAAAAACAGACTGCCCAACATACTGGTGTTATCACACCAAAACAGGTTTGTTTACATTCCTTAATCAGCTACAAATACATCTTTCCTGGACTTGGGAACACCCACAAAACATTCTAGTACCTCATGATGCTGTGGGAGTTTGGGAGGCTACTGCCTTATGAGTGACTGAACTGTTTGGGTGTGTTTCTAATGCCCAGGAAGTATGCAGTAAGAACAGAACTAGGATTGTAAACAAACACAAGGTTGTTTCTAAATATACACTGCCATGCATTTCAGTTCTTCTAAATAAGGAGACAGACAAAACAAACAGCAACATCAATGAATTTTAGAGAGGGTAAGCAATCATAAAATGTGAGGTTTCAACTAGAAATAATATGATGAAAACAGGTTGACAGTGTCCCTTTAAATACTGTAAATGCCATCTGTCTGATAAAAAATAAAGTCTGGAGTCTGTTTTTGTATGGGTGCTAAAATTATAGCAATTTGTATGCATCTTTATTTATTTATTTATTTAGTTTTTGTTAACGGGGTAGGTGCACTAGCCATAAAATGACTATTTTCAGGCACGACCTGGGAGAGTACAACAAAAGGAGAACAGTTGAACAACAGCAACCCGGGCACAATAGTACAAATAGAGGAACAGTACAGCAGTGCTACAAAAATACAATGGGTAGAAACAACAAAAAATAATGACAAGCATTATACAGATAATGGCAGTTAGATATAAAATAAGTGCAGAAACCATGGACCCGACCTGTGGAGTGAAAGGGTTAATAAGATAGTAAGATTATATAGAGAGAAATGAGAGGAATGTTCAAATATAACAAGAAAGACTGACAGAAGGAAGGTCAGGGGTGGTAACTGGCAAAACAACAGTGGATGGTTAGCAACAAGGTTCAAGAAGGAAGAGAGCTAGTAGTCAAGAAGTTATTTACAAAGAGAAGAAAAAATATGGGGAGGGGAAGAGGAGACAGTCTTGGAGCTGGATTAGAGCAGGGGTGACATTACTGGTAAGTCTCAGGAGCTTCAGGTTGGGTCAAAGCATGTACAAGCATCAGCTAAGGATAGATAATGACGATATTCACTTTTAAATCCAAAGTGAGACTGAGACAGCCGGAGGTTGAGTGGAAAAGCATTCCATAGCCTGGGAGCAGAGAATTGGAAGGCCCCTGTGCCTTTAGTCGTCCGACATCTCGGAACATAGAGCAAGGATTTGTCAGCTAATCGCAGGCCATGGGAGGATGGTTGAGGGACCAGCAACGCCGCCAGCTGGGACGGGTTTTTTTCCCAGATGATCGAGTCCATTAGTGATCCAAGGTAGTATTGTCTACTGGCAGAGGGTGAGAGCCAATTCAGATCCTTATAAAGAAGGCAGTGATGTTTGAGACGAGGTGACGAAGAGGCAAATCGGCATATACTGTTACAAGTTATGTCCCATTTTAGTAGGTTATACTGGAGACGTAAGGAAAAATTGTAAATAATAGAACCAGCATGACAATTTTCTCCAGACAAGTTACAACTACAAGTATTACTACACATTTGAATTGCCTCTTTAAGTTACACAGAGCTAGACAGGAAGAAGTCCACTTTTCAGCTAGGAATCCCAGATAAGTATTATCAAAATAGCCTGTTATTTCTGTTACACAGCTTCATGATCAGTGCAATTTTTTTTACCTTTTTATATAAGTAGTTGTGTACTACCATCGGGAATCTTCAGACCAAAATTAAGTAAAACCATTACAGCACAGCTGAAAATCTGAATGGTACACTGATGTAAATGTGACTAACATTTAAGATTTTGCAATGCTTTATGTAGTAGAACTTATACAGCTAGAATAGGAACTTCTTTCTAACTCTAGGCAACCAAAATTAGGATAGAATATTTCAGTGGCCCAATTATATATGAGGGTGCAGTGTGCCACTGAAATAAACTGTGGCACAGTTACAGCAGGCAGTGTGTTTTAAAAAGTGTGGCAGTTGGCATTACTTTCCCTCATTTACAACTACTCACATAGAACAAAATTCCTAAAAGACATCAAACTACTGTACAGAAGGTGTAAATGGTAAATATGTTTAGCATCTATCCACTGTACCAACATAGAACTGCCATACTTCTAGCCCTCTTATGTAAAATTCAAAAGTATCACAAGCACGGGCTTGCAGAACAGTTAAGGTGTGTGCAGAGTACAATCCCTTAAATGTGATAAAGGAGAAACTGTTATTTATTTAGTTATTTCAATAGTTTGGAAAACACCTTTGAGAAAATGCTCTTTTACAAAGGTTCTACCTCTGTACAACAACATACAATCAAGTTACAGGAATAGAAAAAAAATTCAACAAATGCTATACAATTAGTAGAAAGACAAATCACATGACTCCTACAAATATTTCAACAATGCCTGGTGCTTACAATATCAAATTAAGTAAAGGTGAAAATACATTCTGCAAGTAGAAGAAAAAAGTAAAAAACAACCAGTTACTGACATCCATCAGGAGATGAGCGTTAAGGGAGCAGAGTTCAGAAAAAGGGGTGGCAACCTGGAGGTCAAGCATAGTCAAAGGTCCTAGAAGGGTGAATGAGGTCATTACCATGCTAGTGGAGAGAAGGGCATGGGTCAAGGGAGCTGGTGCTGGTGGGGGGGGGAGATGAATGTTTGATACGAGTGGGACCACGAGATAAGGGGAGTGGAAAGGTGCAGGGGAGACGCAGGTACAGCACTGGAGGCACTGGTCAACAGGAACAACCGTGAAAGAGCAAAGAATGAGCTGGGGTGGGGGGAGGAGGATCAAAATTTCAACTCAGCAAACCAAAAGCACTTTACTGTGCAATGCCACCTAATATCCAAGTCTTTGGGTAATAAGCAGTTTTCTCCTGACTGAACAGCATAACGCATCATGCTAGCATGTCCTGTCATAAGGCAATGACAATGACATCAGCATATCTATACACTCCCCGGCCCCTGGTAAGTAAGCAATAAAACACAAAGGGTTTGTGTTGTACTGTCTCAATGCACACCCAAGGGCATTGTTAGTCATGACACCACAGGCAGAGTGCTTTCTGCCCCTGGGTGTGCATTGTGATTGCACAGTGCACAAACCCCTGAGTGTCTTATTGCACTTATGAAATGGATCAAAAACATTACTGAGACTAAGCTTAAAAATATAACACGGACTTATATGTTAATGTTAAAAATGCTTTAGTAAACTTTGGTCCTCCCTTCCCCTGTCAGTTCATTCTGCCTCTTCTGCTTCTTTCCTAAAGTCTCTTCTTCATGACTTTTCTTCTCCTACCTGCAACTGTTCATGACTCTTTTCCTCTTGTCTTCCTTCTCTACACTAGTTTTGCCCGGACCATGTTCTTCCCCTCATACCCCTTCTATACCAATCAGAGCAGCTCCCTCACCTAATATAATCTGTGTTTTATGTATCTATTTACTAATTTGCTAATACTATTTATGATTATGCTTCTTTGGAATGCTGTGTTAATGTATATGAATCCTATTTTTTTGTATTTTTAATATTGTTATTACTGTTTAGCCTTCTCCATTTCCCCTCTCCTCCAGGACATATCTGGAAACAAAGCCATTAGAGGCTCAGCATATCTTTCCTGGTGAACATTTTGAAATAAATAAATAAATATATAAATACATAAATAAATAAAAATTAGTAAATATTTATTAAGTTAATGAGGGAAAGTGGTCACAACTGGGGGGGGTGCAAAACACAGTGTTTCATTTGGTATTTACTTTAGGACATTCTCTGCAATATTGTCACTTTCATATGATGACAGTTTCAGACGTCTAATCACAGAAATAGATGTTTATTTTTCTTTCATTTTTGGAGGTTTTCTGTATCACTTTGTCATCCTCTTGAAGCAATTCAGGCAGAGTTGAATCAAATCAGCAGTTCAAAATGAGAGACTGGTAGTTCTGCTATTGTCTCTGGCTGCATTTAGTGAGGGTGAAATAAATGGCTGCTGTTTGAAATGTCAGAATTCTGAAGCTGCTCATTGACATTCTAGATGCAGTGCATCCTGGCTGGTGGGACTAGTTTTCTCTGTGTATTATGCTCACATAATGCACTGGTCTGAGCCAATCAGGATGCAGTATTTAACCTACCAATTTCAGAATAGCCCATAACTCTGTGCCACACCCAGACATGTTTCCACTAAAGGATGTGGGAACCATTGAAAAACTGTCCACACAGGAATGCGGCCTTATAGGCCACAGCACCATCCAAACATTTTTAGATGGACATTTAAGTTGCTATTATTACAAGTGAGCAATACCATGAATTTAACTGTAATACTGATAAGTGAGTAGAACACTAATACAGAATAAAGAGTTGTGTTTCAAAAAAAAATTAATTTGCTGAGTCTGAATCATGATTTGTGATGATTACAGAAATTAACTAACCAGGTTCACAACTCTGAGAATTATTCAAATTAAAAGACTGATTAAGGGGGACAATATAAACTGCATAAATGAAATTAAAATAACTAGGAAAACTGTTAACAAGAGTTAATTTGGAATCAGTGCTGTGAATTTATGTATCTTTAGCTACAATAAAAATTAGATAAAATGTTTATATTTTACAGAAGAGAGCCATTATTGGGGATAATGATGGCATTTCATCAGTACGAATGAAAATGGATACTAGAAGTAAGTGAGGGGATCAGTGCTACTAATATTCCATTGGTCCCCCTTTTACAAATTTATGTTCAATGTGTGGTACATAGCTCAGTGCTTGTGCATACTTATGAGCTGAATGGTATATGCTTGATGTTAATAACTTGAGCTTTGGCATTTCTCTATATCCCACCCTCTGTGGGATACTGGGTAGGTGTAAGATTTAAGGCCCCAAAAAAGAGAAAATTAGTGTAGTGATTACCTTCTCCAATTCCAGAGAGTGTGACCAGTAGCATGCAGGAGAGGAAAAAAAACCTTTGGGGGAAACCTCCGAGGACCCATGGCTACTGACCTGCCCATCCTCTGGGCATACTAAGAGGAGAATAATTCTAAATGTGGGCTGAGGTTTCAGTTGTGGTTACATCCAAGAATTAAGTCTGAACTTGCTGGTTGAAGAGTCCTGTTTCTGAGATTGACGATGAGCAGAAAAGTCAATGCTGAAGGTGAAGGTTCCAGCAGATGAAAAGAAGTCCAACTTGTAATGATATCCAGATGAGAGATGATGGTTAATGCATTTCCAAGGTGGCTGTAAGTGAAGCAAATATAAAGTGTACATATACAGTCACTATGGCAAAGGAATGTGTGCCAAAGCTACAAATTTTGAGGGATGTAGAGATCATAGATGATGAAATGGCTGGGAGTGTTGCATGGCTCGGAACGATGATAAGGTATGAGTGTAGCCCAGCTGGGAATGATGATGAAGTAGGAGTCTATGCAATTTGGAAGGCTTGTACGGGGCTGTTGTACATTCAGAAAAACATTAGGGTACAACTGAGTACCTTGTCAGAAAGGAGAAATTGTCCCAAGATGTCCAAGGAATTGAGGTGTGCTCCATGGAGTTGTCCGATGTAGAAACTAGGGCTGGAACTGGAACAAATGGAAGGTGGACTACAGTAGAAGAAGTGAATGACTTGATGAAGTAAGGTAGGTCCAGACAAGGGCTAGCTGGAGCATGGGACCCCCATGTAGGTCCAGTGTATGCAGCGTTCGAGTGCTCTAGTGATAGAGTAGGTCTTGGTGGTCACAATAAGGAAGGCAAGACCCCCACATGGGTCTGCCTTAGTGAAGATAGAAATACATTTGAGTAATGAGAAATGCCCCCTCCTGGGGCACTATGGATTTCGGGATGGTGAGACCCCCATGTGGGATCACCATCACCACAGTATGGTATGATCTAAGGTAAGGAGGCAAACCCTCCACCCGAGACTGCCTGTAGATGACAGAGAAATACATTTGAATAATAAGTAATGCCCCATTGAGGGAATGTTTGTGTTGGGATTTTGGGACCCTCCCACAGGTCTACCATCACTGTATAATGACATGATCCAAGATAAGAATGGCAACACCCATTGTTGGGATGGCGGGACCCCACGTGGTCCACCATCGCCGTAGTCATGAATAGTCCAAGGTAAGGGGGTTGAGACTCTCATGTGTGTCTGCCTGTAATGACATGGAAATAAGAACAAGGCCCTTTCGTGGGGCATGCATGACTGGGATGGCAGGACCCCACCTGGTCCACCATCACCATAGTATGGAAAAGTCCAAGGTAAGGATGGTGAGACCCCCATGTGAGTCTGCTTGTAGTGACTTGGAAAAAACATTTGAGCTATGAGTAGGGCCCACTCATGGGGCATATATGTTTGAGATGGCAGGACCCCATGTGGTCAACCACCACCACAGTATTTATTGCACTGTTTTGAGTTAAGGATGGAGGAACCCTCTGCGGTCCACCATCACAGAATTATCACATAGTCCAGTATAAGGAAGATGAGACATCAAGTGAGTCTAAGTTTAGTAAATGGAAATGAGTTTTGAGCAATGAGTAGATGAACCCTCGTCGGCATGGTAGGTTGGGATGGTGGGACCTCACGTGGTCTGCCATTGCCGAGTTGATGGATGGTCCAAGGAAGGACAGTGAGACCCCCACGTGAGTCTGCCTTAGAGATATGCAGTAAGTAACATCCTGTAGTTGGTTAAGTTATGGATGGTGGAACCCCCACGTGAGTCCACCATGGCTGTATAAATGAACAGTCTGAGGTAAGGGGTCATTGATGCTTTAGGTCCCCCTTTCTAGGCTCCCATCTGAACTCGAAACTTTAACAATGCCAGCCATTTGGTAAAGTACTTGAGGTAAAATGAATATTCCACATGTTTTGAGAAAGCACAGTTTTACTGTGATATCTTGCTGGCATGCTGTCCCCCTCTCAGCTGGCCCTTTGAAAGGCTGTCTTGTGACCCACTGATAAGTCAATACATAGTAGTACTGAGATTCTTGCCTTCATTCACAGATTATGTTCAGTAGCTCCCCCCCCCCTCACCCTCGGAGTTGGTACCCCCACATTATGAAGCCTGGTTTATAATTCAATGACTGGGATCCCAGATTATTGAATGGATGAGTAAGGCCCCTCCTGGAGCATAATTGTTTGGGATGGCAGGATCCCACATGGTCTGCCATCACCACAGTACTGGATGATCCAAGGTAAGGGCAGCAAGTCTCCCACATGAGTCTGCCATGGTGATATGGAATACATTTGAATAATGAGTAAGGCCCCCTAATGGGGCGTGTATGTTTGGGATGGTGGGACCCCCATGTAGGTCCACCATCACCACAGAATGGAATAGTTTGAGGCAAAGAGGGTGAGACCCTGACGTGAGTCTGCCTGTAGTGTCAACAAACGATATTGCAGAGGTCAAAAACCCAAATATATGAAAACAAGATCTATGCTCCCCAAAATGTTGTTTCGAAGAGTTCTGGTCTACTGTATCAGTCTGGATGAACTCCAAGACTGGGTGCCAAACCTTGTCCAACAGAGAGATTAGAGGGCACCAAAATTGTTATTCATCATGAAATCACAATGATGCACAGACTAAGTCCCCTCTAGTTTATCATCCTGACTTTAGGTGATGCAGAACTGGATAGAAGAGAAGACATTTTGCAAATGCTACATATTAAACATAGCAGAGCTTGCGGAGCAGGACACTGCTCATCCTTCATGACTGGCCAGTTGGAATTTTACCTCCGTTGTAAATCCTGCTCCCTGAGATTGTGCTAGGCAACTGAGTTGAAAAGTCTGAAGGGCCCCAAAAGAATCCCAGAACAGTGTTCCAGCACACGTGACCCAGCCAAAGCATGCAGCAAGAGGCAGGAAGTCAGGCACCTGGTGCCGGCAGGAACGCAGAAAGCAGGAGCGGGCCACATGAGATCTGGGCCAGAAGACAGGAGTGAAAGAATGGACAGGGAGTCATACGGTGGAGCAGAAGCCAACATGGGACTGGGAGGTGCAGTGGCTGGCAGGGGGATAAATGCCCAGAAAAACAGGGAGAAAGAAAAAAAAGCAGTGGAGGAAGGAACAAGGCAGAACCGAAGGAAAGCACAGGGGAGAGAGGACAGGAGAAGAAGCACCAGAACTGCAAGAAGGACATGCGGGTCAGCAAATGCAGAGCAACAGAGAAGGGGGGACAATGCAGAGAGAGAGCAAAGGGAGAAGCAGCAGCTGCAAAGCAGAAAGAAAGGGGACACCAGGGGAGGAATAGAGACAAAAGAGGGAGAAAAGGGGGGGAGATTCCAACCCAATGAGCCACGAAGCTCAGGAACAGTTTCAAAATGCTCTAAACTGAGTGAGCGGAAGCCTGAGGTTTAAGAAGTGGATGTGGGAGGAGCTATTCCTCCCCATTGAACCTTGGGCTAAAGCCTTCCAATTATTTTGGAAAAATGGCATAAACATACGCTATTAAATACTGTTTATTTTATTCACTGAATGATACTACCATGGTGAAAGCTCACCAAGTAACTGCTGTTTAGTTCTAGAGGTTAGTTCCACCATAGGTTGAAATATATTAAATAGTCTATTGAAATGTACATGGTAATCCACATCAGCAGCATATTTTAATTTACTTCCAGCATAGTCTGCTTGGAAAAAGCATTAATGCTGAACCACTGGCACTAAGATAATATAAACAGGAAATGAGTTATGTTTTCAAGAAAAAATATAACGTAAGTGGCTTACACCTTTATTTCATGGGTAATACTGAATGACTGAGAAATAAAAAAATATTACCATACAGTATATAAACAGCATGAAACTAATTAACTGAAAACAAAGCAAATCACTTTGTGATTTGATAACAATAAAGGAAGTATCCAAAGAGACTGAGGTCACAGATTTTATTTTGTAACCAGACTGTGGGATGTATCTTGGTATGGCTTAATTTACTGCCTTACTGCTTTGTTTGTTTAACCTACACCCTCCCTTTCCTATATCCCTGTTTCTAGCTTTCCCCTATCACTTGTTTGACTGTATTTTCTGAGTTCAGCTGCATTTTGTATTATTTTTATTATTGTATAATTGGGCACAGTGGGAAGGGTCTACTGTGGTCCAGATAGTGTTTTCCCAGGGGATATACTCCTCACCATTGTTCTGGTAGGTCATGGGGCTCATATTTTGGAGGGACAGTTATTTTGTACTTTGTGAAGACCAAGAAATTACTAACAATCCAGAGCCATTTTCCTAGAACACTAATGATCATGTCCCACCAGTACCATTGGACTGAGTCACATGCCAGGTGTTTAAGGGGATGCATCATTGGTCCAGTTGTAACCATTAAGCTGTTCAGATATTTCCAGATATTTCACAATATTTCAGAAGTCAATCTCTCTAGTGGCCCTCTGCAGCATCACTGTATGCAGGTGGAAATTTCCCTGGAGATATCACTTAAATTTTAGAAAAGATTCAGACCTGCCAGTGACTACAACTGTAGATATTATTCTAAGATTAAAATATAAATGTGCACTGATAACTAGAGTGGTAAGAACATTTTATTGACTGACACCTTGTATGTATGCTAGATGTACTGCTGCCTAGCTTCCATTATGAGCTACCTCTGTGTACTGAATTCCACTGCAAGTAGAACACCCCCACACACTCAGGTTCTGGGCACCTACTGTATGTGACTGTGCAAGCATTAGGTTTTGCTGGAACAGAAACTCTAAGTCGCTGTCTCTAGAAGACCATTCAGCAATGCATTTCCCATTGTAAAGCACTATTAAATTTTAGTTTGGTTGATGCAACCTCTTAAATCTCATTTGTAATTGGAAATGTTCAGAATACCAAGTCCATCTTAGAAAATAATATATATATATATATATATATATATATATATATATATATATGAAAATGTACATTGGTCACATCTGTAAGTGGGGAATTGTAGAGGCTTTAGTACCATTTCCACCTGCCAAATATTTCACATGACAGTAATATATTTTCTTTATTGATTCAAAAAAAAACTAAGATTTGAACTTCCAACATTCTGGTAGCAAACCTAGGATGCTGCAATTTATGCTAAAGAAGTAGCTTCCAAAGTCAATCTGCTAGATGTTCCTTTTGAATCTTGCGCTATTGTTGAACTTCCTTCCTTCGTATTACACTGTCCTATCACATGACTACTAATAATGCTTAATTTTACTTTAGTGGGCATATGCAACTCAAGGTTGGAGTAATGCTTGCACAGCATTGTTGGTAGTCAGTAGGCTAGTTGTATGCTTGAGTTGTGTGACTTATATGTGGATGCTTTGGCCATTCACACTCTTTATCTCCTGCAGGTCAACCAGCCTGGCAGGGTATCATGAATACAAAGGAGTCCTCCTGAGGAGGTTCCACCCCTAGAGGTGCCACAAGCACATAATTCCTTTAGGCTTAAGGCACGTTAGAGAGGAACCCAAGGAGAGAAGTAGCCACTGGAGGAGGAGGGGAGCATGGCAGGAGCAAAAAGCAGAGTTTCTGAATGAGACTGGAGGGAGCTGGTTTAAATAGCCCAGGAAAGGGGAGGGGTTGGTCCTGCCCATCAAATTGCAGCCATAGCTTGTAATTCAGTGTGCATATGGAACCAAAGTGTGAAGTAATACTTGTGCAACATTGCTGAGAGTCAGCAGACAAGTTCTATGGTTGAATTGTTTGACTGCTACATGTGGATACTTTGGCCATTCACAGTCTCTGTTTCCACAGGACTACCACCCTGTTGGGTACCATGAAGGCAAAGGAAACCTCCTGATGCAGGTTACACTCATAGAGGTACCACGGGAACATAATTCCTTTACACTAAAGGTACCTTTGGAAGGAGCCCAAAATGAGCAGCAAAGCAGGAGCTGCAAACACAGACTGATTGAGCAACAATACAGACAGCTTATAGCCAGCAATGATTGCCAGCAGGCAGAGCAATGACTTCCAGAAGGAGAGAGGTAATGGCAGGAATGTAAAATGAAAAAGTTAGCCACCATGCAACCACAACTTATGCTAAACTCTATAACTGAATAAACTACTATACATTATGGTCTTTGGTAATCAGGAGAGAAAAAACAACTGTGGATGAAATCTCTGAGGATCCATGGCCTCGGTCACCATCTCTCCAGGTATGGGTATTTATAATCATGACGGCTCATCTTGCTAACTTGGAGATCAATTCAGGGGAAGTTTTGGAAGGATAACTCTTGCTCTATCCCTCTTACAAGATATCACTGAATGGATGTTGTGAGTTGATTTCTGCAGGTAAGGGAAGTTCCCCCATGAAGGAGGCCTACCCCTTAAAGTATGGAATGAGAAGAGTAGAAACTGTTTAAAGGCTAGTACCAAGCCTCAGGCAGGGCCATGACTTGGGGCAGGGGTGCATGAGGTATGGTTGCAGTAGGGCCCACACTATCAGGGTGCCCACTGCCTCAGAGGTCACCATAAGAAAACTGCCTTCTGCCACAGAAAAACCTGCATTTTGTTTTATACATTGCTTATCCATTTGAAATTGGGGCTGTTAGCAGTGGAGCCTGTACTGCAGATTACAAATCCAATTCATCGGTGGGGAAGGGTACAGAGCAAAGAAGCAACAGGGCCTGTTACTCAAAACATCTGATCTTGGTGCCAGTGTCCCCAAGAGGAGCAGGAACAAATTACATCTTCAGTTTCTTCATCAGGGTGTCAACACAGTGAAAGTGGGGCAGCATGGATAAACTATAAATATTCAGCAGGACTGCTACAAAAGAACCTAATGGTTATGTTTTGCTTATTGGCTGGGATGTAGGGACCTACCAAATATGTTGCAGGGGGCCCCATACAGTTATTTACACAACCCTAGCCTCAAGACCATGCGGAGGCCTATCCTTGACTGGAAACTAAAAGAGAGGGATATAGAATGAGACTAGTTGGACAATAGATAACTGCAGGGAAAATCACTTTCAACAGTGCTGCTGACATGGTCTGCACAGCTAAAGGAACCCATGTGGGTTTAGGGTTCCAAACTTTGGCAGTTGAAGTCCCGAGTACTAGACTGTGAGTTGCTGCCAACCACGGGGATTGTATGGCTAAAGCTTCCCCTTGGGGTTGGAACTTACCACCCAGTGGGGCTGCCAGGAGGTGCTGCTGGAGATAGGTGGCCTACAGAGAAGGAGCCCCACCTGAGACAGGAATTCACCCTCATGATGCAGACTTTTGGGGGAGCAAGTGAGCTTGTCTACCCTTAGGGCAAGCCCTGAGCTCAAGATTCAGAGAATATGATGACGACCTGTATGAATGCATTCCTAGAGATTGATGACATATAGGTAGAAATAGACTGATTGAGTGATGACAGCTGAAGGAACAACTGATATTATTGAGATTCACTGAATGTTGACTGCTGAAAGCAACAACTGATATTGTTTGCGAGTGAAATGAATGTCAAGGTACAGAAAATATGAATGTGTATCAAAAGCCAAAATCATAGGTAAAACCCAGCAACAAGCAGAAAGCCATAATCTATAGAAAATTATGACTGAGATAAAAATGCTGAACTAAGCTGACTGAAACGACTGAGTACGAGTGGAAACATCTGTCTTGCTGGAAGCCTGGTGAAATTAATGAAGAATGTAATGGAACTGAGGGGAAATGTTTGCAAAAGGGTGTGCCTCACTAATGATGCCTGCTTAATGATGGTCCATTCCATCCTGACCCCCACACTTCTCTACGAAGCTCTGGTACTGACATCCCTAAGGGAAACTGATCTCAGCAGGCTTCAAATGCTATACTATAAGGTTAGCAGATTCACAGCACAAGCAGACAGCAAGGATCATCATTGTGCAGCACTTGCATCGCTAAACTGGCCCCACCTAAACAATAGACTTAAGCACCCCTTGCTCTGCCTCACGTACAAAAATTCTGAACAACCAGCTACCTCACCTCAAGAAACTTGTGGTGCACAGGCAGCATGCAAAAACTCTCTGCTCAATGTCGCGACACCTCTAGAGGTACCCAGGGTACCCACGACTGTTGGACAAAGGTAATTTGTGTATAGAATCACACGGGCCTGGAACAAGATTTCCACTACCATACAGAGCTGTCATTCACTTCCCGCATTCAAGCATTCAGCACACCTCTTCATCAAAAGAAACTGCACCTGTACTCACTAAATGTGCATTTGTCACCAAAATACCAAAGTCAGACTATTACTCCCCTGACCTAGCAACCTCTCACACTGTGGTGCTACAGCAATGAATACCTACTCACACCCCATAATACATATTGCACTTCTTGCAAAGGTAATTAAATGCAGAGCTTGTTTACAATCAGTTTCACTATTGTAATATGGTAACTAACAACATGTCCCCGACTGTGTAACTGTTATTTTTAATGTTTCCAGCTTGCCTATGTATAGACCTAATATTCACTTTATGACTGTATATAATGATCTCTGTAAAATGTATGACCAATGCCTTATGCTATCTTATATGTCACTAATTCTGGGTCACTCCTGAAAAAGGGACCTTTGGTCTCAGTGGGCCTACCAGGTCAACAAAATTCAAATAAATAAATACATAAATAAGTGGCTTGGTATGGACAGCAGGAAGAAAAGACTGAGAAAACACAAGCAAAATACAGTATTATACAATGTCAAGGAAAATTCCTCTATTCTGATTGGTCAGCGTGTGCCTGACACAGTGATGATATTACACAATATCACTGTATTAAGACCAGGCACACACATAACCATGTTACACGGCATAAAATCATGCATCCCATACACAAACAACTGCCAATCTCGTCAGCCCCTGTAAAGCACTGCAGTCCCCACCCCCCCCGAGAATGTCATAATCCCAAAACACCAATTCCTCAGACAACTTAAAGCAAAAGACAAAAGTAGCCTAATGTTTATGCCCATTTCTTTTCTTCTGTTTGTGGCTTTGCAAAGCAAGCAGCTTCACTTAACCCATGGAGAATGTAACTTCCGGTTGCGCAGTTCACTGAAGCCGCTCTGTTCAAACGACCGTAGCCTCTCGTCTGTTTACTTTTACTAATAGGGCAAACATTTCTGAAAATGTCACCAAAGCATGACATTCAGTTTTCCTGCTGCCAAGAGAGAGGAGCGAGAAGAACGACAACGCTACCATTCACTCTTTATTGCTCCATCAGCGTGTGTGCTCGCTCCTCAGTGCTTCCTCGTTCCTCCACAGATCGCCATTCAAAATCTCATAACAGAAACCAAAAAAATAGTCTCACTTGAACTACATGCCCACAAACAATCCTGTTCCTATATGTCTGTCTTTCGGGGATGGGGGGAGTGACAAATACACACAACCACACAATGATATGGGGCACTGGACCATGAACCAGCAGCACCACCTACTGGACTACTTTTTGATATATTTATAACATATGCCTCTTACACAAAAATAAAAGGCAAAAATGTCATATACATTTTTTTTTACTTTTTGTTATTATTTTTAAACAAAACATTGTATAATGGCAATAAGGCACTCCAGGGTGTGTGGTATTGTGTAATAACATCACTCCCCGGGTGGTGGAAGCACTCGGCTTCGCCTCGTGCTTTGACTCACCCCAGGAGTGATGTTATTACACAATAACACACACCCTGTCGTGCCTTATTGCTTAAATATTACATAGGCATGAAGTATAAACCAGCAAGTACACTGAAAACCAATATAAATATGTATGTGATTATGAACTGTTTAGTGTTATCCCCTATAATGTAGAACCTTATGTTATTTATGTACAGTACTTGTACTCTGTTTTTGTAAGCTTGTTCAATGTATACCTACAGTATATTTAAACTATATACAACCCTAGAATCTTTGTAAATATGTACTTCCCTAAAGCTCTTTTGTGCAAAGAAATGGCTGAACTGCTGAATGAGTACTTTGCTTCAGAGTTCAACAACGGCCTCTGAAGTGGAAGGATGTTCAGTGGGAGGACCCATGGTATCAAGAGTAGCCATCATGCAACCTGTGTATGTCATAATCACTCTGGTGTATGTGTTCATCCATTGTATAATTTCAGTAAGGCATCCTAGGATGTGGGTAACTGGGATATTCCTCACTTCTTTTGTGGTTGTCAGTTGGCTGCACCTCATGACACACCCGATGAGGTATGGGTAAAATAAGCAATACCACATGATAGTGTGCTTTTATTGGGTCATTAGCACAGCATCTGAACCCTTCTCCATGGGTTGGCGTCATGAGGTATTAGCCAAGTGCCCTTGAACCACGCACGGGGTTGTGCAGTAATTACCCAATAAATGCAAGCCCTGGAATGTGTTATTAGATTTATATAATGGAACCAAAGTAATAAAAAAACACAAGACTTAATAAATCTTTAATTAAGAATAAATAAATCTGCACAATTGATACATTGATTTATCATTGATACATTAGTTTTCACACCAAAAAGCTGGGTTTTCCCCATTGAAGAGATCAAACTGGCTGGCAGGTAAGTCACCATTGTTATTAGTTGATTTTTCTGTCAGTTACTGACAATTTTGAAGCATTGCAGTGATAATTCTATGCAGTCAGGTCATATAGAAAACAAGTTCCAAGACTTGCAAGGCAATCTCCAGACCCATGCTGGTATTGGTCAATTACCACACAGGTTTGGGCAGCTATTGACCAATCAGACCACTGGATTTTTGTTACCCATCTTATAATACCCCAATAACCACATGCCCTGTCAAGCCTGATTGGTTAAACATGCTCAGTCATGCCATATAGCTTAAGCAAACATAGCAAAAAAGTTTTCTTACAATTATACCATCGCTTTAATCTTTTCAAAAGACTATTGCGGTTGAATACATCTACAGGCAGCCAGCAAGCTGCTAATCTCTACTAGAAATTAACTGAGGTTTGTACAACCTCAAAAGTGTGTAAACATCAATGATATGTGTCTCTGTACTGTTCTCATTCCAGTTCGATGCGTCTTCAAATTCCTTGGCTAACACAAAACAGATTTCTGTTTTCCTAGATTCTGCTTTTAACCTGCTCACTAAACAACCAAAGTGCCACACCACTTAACAGCAGTACCAAAGAGCTGCCAACCAGCAACATTAAAGTAATACTGAGGGCAGGCACTGCTGATAATTGGAGGTGGGAACCAAAAACACAGTGACACACAGCTCTCCACATTGGCCACATATAGTATCAGCCATAAGTGTCTGCCTCACCAACTGACAGCTGATTGACACCTCAACCGACAAATCACATCCTCACAAGCAAACTGACACCTCAGCAGACAAATAAAATCTAACCAACAACAGGAAAATGTTGGCAGCTGATTAAGGGGTAATGTGAGGAAGTTCTTTTTCACAAAAAGGGTGGTGGATGAATGGAATGGCCTACTTCAGGAAGTGGGGGATATGAATACAGTGCAGGGCTTTGGACAGGCTTGGGATAGGCATAAGGGAGAAATACAAATGAGTATGAATAGATAGGCCATTGACAGAGTAAAGACTTATGGCACATTCATATGGTAGAAAAATGAGGAGACTGGATGGGCCTTGCGGTCCTTATCTGCTGTCAACTTCTATGTTTCTATGATAACTAGGATAATTCTGCTATGCAGTAGGCTACAATGGTTCCACCAAGTCACTTCAACAACAAAGTTGCTGAAGGACTTTACAGTGACACTACTTTGCCGATGACAATCACATAGCCACTGCAAAGTGTCAATGGACCCAACAGCGCTGGAGTCATTTACTGCTTGCAGTGGGCTTCACCCCACAGAATTATGGATTCCCAACTCTGGTGGGGCGTATGTCAGGGCACAGCAACAAAACACCGGGAGTCAATGTATCAGCACATCGCTGCAACAACCCATTCGACACTACGGATGTCGAACAGGTTGTGTCACTGTGCCAGATTCGCTGTCTGGGGTTCACTCTCTCGACATGATACAGGCTACAATTTCCTATAAAACTGGTCACATGTAGATATTCAAGAAACCCACAGCTTCACTGCTGCATTTGCTGGCAAAGAGGAGTGCCTGTTTTCTCTGTCATTCACTGGCTAATGGCTTGACACATTTATGGACCCCAGATTTGTCCCAATATATGTGTTTGCAATTTGCAAGCAAACAGAACAAGCAGATTCAGGCAGTGGAGGGAGTGTTGCACAGAGTCACCAAATTGATCAGTGGTAGGTGGGATAAAAGCTACAGTATGTGGGGGACTGGAGGCCCTGACATGTTAACCCTGGAGAAAAGAAGACTGAGGGAGGACATGAGCTCAGCATTCCACATACTACAGTGTATCTGCAAGCTTAAATACACAGAACTATTTGATCTGGTGTGCTCTAGCAGGATGCAGGGACCTGCTCAGAAGCTAAACAGTGGTAGTTTTAGAGGTAATGTTAGCCGCTACTTCTTCTCCCAGAGAGTGGTGAACCTATGGAATAGCCTGCCAGTAAGGAGCATGGACATGAAGACAGTGCAAACCTTTAAGGTATGACTGGAAACATTTCTGTTTACTAAGCTAATCACAGGGTACCTGGATAGTAGGGCAGGTGGACAATCTAGAAATTAGTATGTTTGCACAGCCTACTTATTGGTACTGGCTTTTAAAATGGGGGAGAGGGGTACATGTGACAGACGTTGTGCCCCTTTCAAACATCATTACTATGTTACATTACTTAGGTACAATTTTAGTTACAAAATTAAAACTATTTTTTTTTCTTGCCTCACCAGTAGCAGTATATTAAGAGATGTGTGTATCAGATACCTGCAAATCTGAGTGGGGTACCATTATGTGCAGGTAATGTTTGGAACAGATAGAGAAATCAAGGAAGGAGATTCCTTCGTATTGATTACATCTGAGATAAGATGGAAAGAGAATAACCTCCACTGGGTCAGATCTTGTTTCATTTGAGTATGTTGGGAAAGATAATTCCGCTCTCGTAATTGAGTTAAAGTCTTTGGAATTTTAACTCTGAGACACTTAAGAAGTGAATCAACCCCTTTTTAAAGGGACTAGTTGTGTGTAATTAAATGCGTTCATTTCAATTTCATTGCCATGGAGTTTGTAGACGTCTCATTAAAGCTGGTAGGGAGTCATAAGAGTGAGGTAGCTATAAGCAGAAGTATGCCATTAGCATCGAGGACAATTGCATGTTCTCCCTCTTCAATTCTTACTCTGAGTATATTTTCAGATGTATAGAAAAAAAAACGCTTTAAAGCACATCCTGTAATTTTGACGGTAATGGCATACAAGTTGTCTTGTAGGGAGTCATGAGAGTGAAGTAGCGATAAAACAAAAGTATGCCATTAGCAGATAGGACACATTTATGCTCTCCTTCTTCAATTCTTACTCTGAGTATATTTTCAGATGCATGGAAAACAATCAGCTTTAAAATACAGCCTGTGATTTTGGAGGAAATAGCATATGTGTTGGCTGCTGAGAAACAATTACTAACACAACCACACTCAAATGTATTCCTACTGAGCTCTTGCTTCTAGGGGTATGCTATATCATTTTAAACCAACAATTGCTACTGTAAATGTTTGTTACAAAAGTAAGTCAACCAGAAACACACAGTGAAATGTGTAATTAAACAGGTTCAGTCAATCCAGTAGTGAGCCTCATAAAAGAACTTGTAAAGTGAGCCGAATTCAGTAAAAAAAGAAGGTGCCATTCCTGAAACCTGAGTCTCAGTTGCAATGTGGGCAGCCAAAAATGACACTTTGGGGCCACTCAGTTGCACCACCAAGAGATTGCTTTATGCATAAATCTGTGTTCACACTGCAGGGGGTTATACCTTCTAGTCAAGCACTATGCAGATTGTTGATGCAGATGTTTACTGCCTCTATAGAGGATAGCATATGCTAACATCTCAGTGAGTGACATATGCTATGCTACTGCATGTGGCACTGCAACATGCACTTGCTGATTCCCGCAGTTCTGCAATGCAGTGCAGCACCTTTGTGTGCCTGGCTTCCCCCATTTTCTTGCCATATTCCTAATAATTGCTGGTGTCCAGTTGACCCCCATGTACCCAGTGCAGTCACCTGTCTCATAATCTAAGTTCCCCATATCGCTATAATCAATTACCCTTTAATTATACAGTCCTCCATTACCAATACAACTGCCCAGTATGGATTCAATTTCTGATTACTGATACAATGCACACATACTTATACAGTGCCCCTAGCTTACTGATGCACTTCCCACATCCCCTATGTGGCATCCCTAGTTAAAAGTGGCCCTTTTCCCACTTCTGGCCATCCCCTGGCCTCCAACCAGCTCGGCAGCCTTTGACCTAGGATTTACATTTGTGGGCCTGGCTCCTTTACTCAGGGCCTCACAAATGACTTTGGGAAACTGGGAAGAATTTGTGACCCAGTTGAGCATGGCACAGCAAGGTTACAAATTTTGCATTGACAATAAGGAGTCTTAACCACTTTGTCCCTACAACAGAGAACTTGATCCCATTTTTTTCATCTAGTGGTATTAATAACAAAATCACACTTTTGCACTTCGAAGCATGCTTTCATAGACATTTTGGAAGATTCAGCATTCAAACATGCCTCATGCCCAGCTCCTTAGACAGTAGCTCTTCATATGCAGCAGACCTGGGTTTGATTCCCACAACTTCCACTTGTGTGCTGTGTGACTGTGAGCAAGTCACTTAACCAATCTTAGACCTTGTACTCTCAAATGGGGACAGCGAGAGGATCTCAGATCTAGAAGTGGGTTGCCATCTGGGAACAAGTAACCATCAAAGAGTGTGGTTCACGATAAACTCAGCTACAGAGTCAAGCCATACAAAAGTGAGGGCACTGGACTTCAGGAGGGCTGACCTTGGCAAGATGGGAGAGTGCTTTAGAAAAGCACTAGCAAACAGAGTAGAAGGAGGGGTGAAGCAATAATGGGGAAACATCAAAACTGCTATCACAGAGGCAACAAGCCTTTGTGTGAAGCAAACAAACAAATTAAAATGAAAGAGAAAGCCACTATGATTCTCAAAAGAGGTGGTGGGGAAAGTCAGGGAGAAAAAGATAGCATTCAGGAAGTATAAGAAAACACAGAAGGAGTAGGACAGAGAGCTGTACTAGTTAAGGCAGAAGGAAGCAGGGAGGGAAGTCAGAATAGCAAAGTCCCAAACTGAGGAAAAGATAGTCAACTCGGTTAAGAAGGGGGATAAAACCTTTTATAGGTACATCAGGGAGTGTAGAAAGACAAAGGGAGGGATAGTGAGGCTGAATAGAATGGACGGTGGGTGGGCAGAGAGGGACAGTGAAAAAGCACGGATACTGAATGAATATTTCTACTCAGTATTCACAAAAGAGGAGGAGGGGGAGGTACCTAATCCAATTAACAGAAGAACTCTTGATAGGGGGGTCGATCCCAGTCATTTCACAGAAGAAAGGGTTCTGAAAAAATTCCTAAAACTGAAGTTGGACAAAGCAATGGGGCCTGACAGAATTCACCCCAGAATTCTAAAAGAAATAAGGGGAGAACTGGTGAAACCACTGACTACCCTTTTTAACAAATCATGTGAAGATGGTGTAGTACCTGAGGACTGGAGGAAGGCAGATGTGATTCCCTTTCACAAAAGTGGGACCAAGACAGAGGCAGAAAACTACAGACCTCTCAGTTTGACCCCTGTGGTAGGGAAAGTGATAGAATCACTTCTGAAGGAAAGAATTGTTGAGTATGTAGAGGCCAGTGGGGTACAGGACCCAAGGCAGCATGGGTTCACAGTGGGAAGGTCATGTCAGATGAATCTAATTGATTTCTTTGACTGGGTGACCAAAGTAGTAGACCAGGGAGCGGCTATGGACATGGCCTATCTAGACTTTAGCAAGGCATTTGACACAGTCCAACACAAAAGATTAATAGTCAAATTAACCAACCTGGGAGTGGGTCCCAAGGTGGTAGCCTGGGTAAAACATTGGCTGGACAACAGGACACAGAAGGTAATTGTAAATGGAGTCCACTCTGAAGAAAGAGGGGTTACTAGTGGGGTACCGCAGGATTCAGTACTCGGTTCAGTCCTTTTTAATGTCTCTATAAGTGACATTGCAAAGGGACTGGAAGGAAAAATATGCCTCTTTGCAGATGACACAATGATCTGCGACAGGGTTGATGCACAAGGAGGTGCTGAAAGGATGAGAAGGGACTTGACAAGGTTGGAGGAATGGTCAGAAGTATGGCAGCTTGGATTCAATGCAAAGAAATGCAAAATAATGCACCTGGGAAACAAAAACCCAGGGGCAAATTACACAATGGGGGGGGAGGTAGTAACAACAACAAAAATGGAAAGGGACCTGGGGGTAATCATATCAGATGACCTTAAGGTTAGCAAGCAATGTGAGAAGGCAGTAGGGAGGGCTAGGGGTATACTGGCATGTATTGGGAGAAGTATCACCAGCAGAAAACAGGAAGTTGTTATCCCTCTGTACAGACAGTTGGTGAGACCACATCTAGAGTACTACATCCAGTTCTGGAGACCCCATCTCCTCAAGGACATAGACAGGATAGAGGCAGTCCAGACGAGGGCAACTAAAATGGTACAGGGTCTGCAAGAGAAGCCATATGAGGAGAGACTAAAGGAGCTTAATATGTATACCCTTTAGGAAAGGAGGGAGAGGGGGGAAATGATAGAAACTTTTAAGTACCTCTGTGGAATCAACAAAGTCCAAGAGGGTAGCATCTTTCAGAAAAAGAGATGTGCAAGAACAAGGGGGCACAATTTAAAGATAGAAGTGGGGCAGTTCAGGGACACTGTGAGGAGGTATTTTTTCACAGAGAGGATGGTGGACACATGGAACAGCTTTCCTGAAGAGGTTGTGGGTTCTAAAACTGTGGGAGAATTCAAGACTACATGGGACAGACATAAGCAAGGCCCCTGGAATTCTGCGATTCTGCTGTTGCGGAATTTTCCACAGAATTTGCATCATGCCACAGAATGTATGTAGTGCTGCAGAATTCACTATTTTTGATTAATTTTTATTCAGATATACTGTTTTTCCATAATGCTAGGCTTTCTTTCCCATCTTGTTTATCCTGAAGCCCCTCCTCTATGTTCGGCATATGATGTCATTGATGACATCTGTAAGGATGAAATACATCTGCGTTGTGTTTTCTATCTTCAAATAATCTCAAACCACACCAAATGAATGTTTCTCTCTCTGGTTTATTCTTGTTGCGAGTCTTCAGTACAAGTATTTTGGTTAACTTCTCAGTGCATGTAGTTTTGCTTCAGATTTGGTGCAATTCATTCAGTTCACAGGCAATGCTTATATATGAAATTGTTATCTTGATAAGGCCAACACCCCAGTATAAACCAATCATAAGACAAATAACATGTCTATTTTAAGTTGTGATGTACCTTTTTCTTCGAAAATAGGCTATTTATAGACTGTGTGGCTAGCTTGTAACAACTTTATGTCTTCATGTTAGGCTATATTCACTTCTGATTAGCAGTGGCACCCATCATCAGATGTCCTAACATTTCCAGATACTGCTATCATTTGTCCCTATTATTTAGTACATCAACATCTGCACTCCATCCCTTTCTGATGGACATAGTTAGTTGGTCATGTACCTACCTCGTGTACAGTATATGTTAAATTATTCCACTACTTAAGTAAGCATTCTGGAAAAAGGCTATACTTAAACACTCAGTTTACTATTATGAAAGGTTATACTGAAACAAATGTTTTACTACAAAATGTTACAATACAACATCACACCATATTTAACCAATGGCAGAACTGTGTTCTGCCAGACAAATTAATAAATCATGCCACAGAAATCAGAAAATGCTGCCGCAGAAACCAAGGAGCCCTGCCGCAGAAATCAGAAAGTTCTGCCACAGAGCACTAGGGGCTCTGGACATAAGACAATTCTTGTGGGGGGGTAAGAAGAAATAGGTTTTTAGTTAACTAGGATCTGCAGCTTATCTTGTAGGTATGGAAGTGGGCAGACTTGGTGGTCCAAGCTGTCCTTATCTGCCGTCAAAGTCTATGTTTCTATGTTTCTATATTTCTAACCACCCACTGCTTCTGGGTCACCACTGAAAATAGGCACTTCTGCCTAGTGGGCCTTACCCAGTTATCAAAAGAATAAAAAAAAAAAAAAACAGGACACCAACAGCAGACACTATAGCACTAGTAAGGGGATGGGTTGGAGGGTCCGTGTGGGCCTGTGCACAAATAACACCACAAGAAAAATGGTTGCAGCCAATATCCTTCTTTAATTGCCTAGATCCAATCACAGTCTGACACGCAGAATATGAAATGTACCTGAGAGAAGGGGACAAAGCCTTACTAAGGTAATGAGTGTTTGATAACAGTGGCCCCAAAAACAGCATATCCGTAAGAATGCATGGTATATTGGTGCAGCAATGGGAAGTGAAAGGTTAAGTGAATAGTCAGGTGACTGACGTGATAACCTTACAAATTTCTGAGTATGGAATATACAGTACCTGGTTATAGTTGTGAAATGAGACTGCATTCCTAGGGTAACATGTATAACCTGTTCAATTACCTACAGAGTAACAGATAAGACAGTAACAATACTAATACATGAGACAATTCAGCAAAACATGGTTTGTGGCAAAATGTTGAACTCTAATGACACAGTCCTACCAAAGTAGAAAAAAAGTTTTTATTTTATCATCAAAAGGGTGATTATCAATCCATCACTTGTAAAATGAGGACTTCGGGAAAATACACAGGCAGGGGAAGAGATACATAACAGAATTCTGACACAGTATTCAACAGGAACTGAAGTTTAGTCTGTAGGACCACCTTGCCTTTTTGAAAAACAGTTAAGTCTGTAGGATCACCCTGCCTTTTTGAAAAACAGTTCATCAGAATCAATGCACAGAGCCTGCATTTCACCAGTCCTGCTTGATGAAGTAAGACCAACAAGGAACATGGATAGCCATAAAAGAAATCTGAGCACACAACATAAACCCTTGGACTCAAATGTTAGTCCAGTAAGTTATGAAAATAAATTGAGAAGGAGGGTTTATTATCTATGTAGGCCCCATTACCACTTCTAACCAAAAAAACTGACCATACACTACATCTTTGAGGAAATGGCCACAGGCGTGCGTTTCCTGAAAATACATAAATGTTATGTCCATCAGCATAAGGTGCACAGGTTGGGAGTCTCAGCAAGGTTTTAAATGGTCAGCATCTTACACTGGTCCATCCCTACCCCAAAGGGATCCTCCAAATGGGACCCAATCCACAACATATACAGTAGTCTCTGGAGGGACATCAGCCTTCTAGGCAACAGGAACCACCAGACTTTGTGAGCTGCACAATGTCTTTGAGGAAATGGACACAGACATGTGTTTATTGAAGAAACATGAATGTTATATCCTGCAGCATGATGACCATAGGCTGGGAGTCTCAGCAAAGTTTTGGATGGCCAGTGCCTTATGGTGGTCCATCCCGACCATGAAGGGACCCTCTGAGTGGACCCTAATCGAAAACATACAGCCTCTGGAGGGACACCAGCCTCCTAGGTGGGGGGGGGGGCTGTAGGACTTTGTGATCTATGCTTTCCCCCATCAGATGGCCCTTCACACATTGGACAAGCCTGATGAGGTTATCCTCTGGCTATTACAAGCCAGGCCCCCAGTCATCTGGGCCTCACCTCATGCCAACCTGGAGGGAACCTGTCTGGAACAGAACTGGTTTTCCTTCCTTTCCCCTTATACAACTCCTTGTGATACTAGCATGCTGCTCCATGTTTACATGACTGTGACAATGACTGACATTAATTCTGACTGGAGGAAGAGAGCAAGAAGACTAAGCGAGCCAGTGCCAGGCAATTTAAGCACATTGCTCCACTCTTCTGACCAGAAGCCCCCATCCCTGGTAGGTCCTATCTGGCCCTCCCCTTGGGAAAGCAACTACCTAGCTAACCTGACGAGTTCACTTATCAGAGGGGGAGGTGGCCACATGCGATTCCTCATCTGCTACAATTCCTTTGCAGGCTGCCCATTAAATTGAGCATCAATGTGGCTGAGGCACTTGAAGAAACCTTCCTAATACGGAAGATGCCAAATAGCTAGTTGTTATCTGATAGCCATAAGTTACAATAGCAGCTACAAATCTGGTACAGCAGTAGTGCTATCATTTGTGATGCAGACAATCCAGGTTCAGAAGTGAATCCAGGGTGTCAAAGGGCCTGCCGGGGGGGGGGAGGATTGAGTGTCCATAGGACTGCTCACCTCCTCCGGGGGAGGATGAACAGATCCCGATGCTTGCCTGGCACCTGGCAGAAGCAGGGGGAATGGCAGCCTGAGTCAGGAAGGTTGGGAGGCATGGCAGATGTTGGTGTACATTTCACGGGAGCTTGTGGCATGCACCATGATGTCATTGCGTGCTGCACCTCCCCAAGGACAGAAAAAAATGGGAAAAGTCCAGCAGCAGGATGAGAAGTGCCTTCAGGCCCCACACCCGATCAGCTGGGCATGCTGGCCCAAACTGGACCCAATCTCCAGTGGGGTTTCCAAGAGGGACAAGTCCTGGGGAAAAAATGGCTGGCAGGTTAGTCCCGACAAACATTAGGATGACAGGGGTGGGGTGATCCTCTGAAGGAGGGCCAACCGGCAGGAGGAGGCAAAAATAATAAAAACAGCAGCTAGAAAAACATTGAAAAACTCAAGGGATACCAGTGATACAATCTGATAAAACACTTTGAAAACATTTCATGAAATTGGAGATAGAGACTTCCCCTTTGAACCAAACAGAAAAATGGTGCAAGTGGAGAGGAATCTTTTAAACATCAGTTGAATTACTTCCTCCTAGTGAAAAACATTTAGCATATTGCTTTCACTTTACCTTCACCCTCTGGATTCCAGAGCTTTCCACCACTGGTGCTTTTCATAGAAACATAGAAACATAGACTTTGATGGCAGATAAGGACCACTAGGCCCATCTAGTCTGCCCATTTCCCTACCTACAGGATAGGCCGCAGATCCTAGTTAACCAACAGCCTATTTCTTCCTACCCCCCACAAGAATTGCCTTATGTCTGTCCTATGCATTCTTGAATTCTCCCACAGTTTTAGACCCCACAACCTCCTCAGGAAGGCTGTTCCATGCATCCACTACCCTTTCTGAAATAATACTTCCTCACATTGCCCTGAACCGCCCTCCTTCTATCTTTAAATTGTGTCCCCTTGTTCTTGCAAGTCTCTTTTCTGAAAAATGCTACCCTCTTGGACTTTGTTGATTCCACTGAGGTACTTAAAAGTTTCTATCATGTCCCCCCTCTCCCTTCTTTCCTAAAGGGTATACATATTAAGCTCCTTTAGTCTCTCCTCATACGGCTTCTCTTGCAGACCCTGCACCATTTTAGTTGCCCTCCTCTGGACTGCCTTAATCCTGTCTATGTCCTTGCGGAGATGGGGTCTCCAGAACTGGACACAGTACTCCAGATGGGGTGTCACCAACTGTCTGTACAGAGGGATAACAACTTCCTGTTTTCTGCTGCCGATGCCTCTCCCTATACATCCCAGTATACCCCCAGCCCTCCCTACTGCCTTCTCACATTGCTTGCTAACCTTAAGGTCATCTGATATGATTACCCCCAGGTCCCTTTCCTTTTTTGTTGTTGTTACTACCTCCCACCCATTGTGTATTCTTCCCCTGGGTTCTTGTTTCCCAGGTGCATTATTTTGCACTTCTTTGCATTGAATCCTAGCTGCCATACTTCGACCATTCCTCCAACCTTGCCAAGTCCCTTTCATCCTTTCCACGCCCCTTGTGTATCAACCCTGTTGCAGATTTTTGTGTCATCTGCAAAAGGCATACTTTTCCTTCCAGTCCTCTGCAATGTCACTGATGAGACATTAAAAGGACTGGACCCAATACTGAACCCTGCAGTACCCCACTAGTAACCCCCCTTTCTTCACAATGGAGTCCATTTACAATTACCTTCTGTGTCCTGTTGTCCAGCCAATGTTTTACCCAGGCTACCACCCTGGGTCCCACTCCCAGGCTGGTTAATTTGACTATTAATCTTTTGTGTGGGACTGTGTCAAATGCCTTTTGCTAAAGTCTAGGTGGGCCATGTCCACAGCCCCTCCCTGGTCTACTACTTTGGTCACCCAGTCAAAGAAATCTATTAAATTCGTCTGACATGACCTTCCCGCTGTGAACCCATGCTGCCTTGGGTCCTGTGCTCCACGGGCCTCTAGGTACTCGACTATTCTTTCCTTCAGAAGTGACTCCATCACTTTCCCTACCACAGAGGTCAGACTGACAGGTCTGTGGTCTCCTGCCTCTGTCTTGGACCCACTTTTGTGAAGGGTAATCACATCCGCCTTCCTCCAGTCCTCGGGTACCATACCATCCTCCCATGATTTATTAAAAAGAGTAGCCAGTGGTTTCACTAGTTCCTCCCTTAACTCTTAGAATTCTGGGGTGAATTCCATCAGGACCCATTGCTTTGTCCACCTTCAGTTTTAGGAGTTCTTGCAGAACCCTTTCTTCTGTGAAAGGACTGGGATTGACCCCCCTATCAAGAGTGCTTCTGTTAATTGGATTAGGCACTTCCCCTCCTCTTTTGTGAATACTGAGGAAATATTCATTCAATATTCCTGCTTTTTCACTGTCCCCTCTGCCACTGCTATTCATTCTATTCAGCCTCACTATCCCTCCCTTTGTCTTTCTCACTCCGCTGATGTACCTATAAAGGTTTTATCCCCTTCTTAACTGAGTTGGCTATCTTTTCCTCAGTTTGGGCCTTTGCTATTCTGACTTCCCTCCCTGCTTCCTTCTGCCTTAACTTGTACAGCTCTCTGTCCTGCTCCTTCTATGTTTCCTTATACTTCCAGAATGCTATCTTTTTCTTCCTGACTTTCACAGCCACCTCTTTGAGAACCATAGTGGCTTTTTCTTTCATTTTGATTTGTTCATTTGCTTCACACAAAGGCTTGTTGCCTCTGTGATGGCAGTTTTGATAATTCCCCATTGTTGCTCCACACCTCCTTCTATCCTGTTTGCTAGTGCTTTTCTGAGGCACTCTCCCATCTTGCCAAAGTCAGCCCTCCTAAAGTCCAGTACCCTCACTTTTGTATGGCTTGACTTTGTAGCTGAGTTTAACGTGAACCACACTGTTTGATGGTCACTTGTCCCCAGATGGCAACCCATTTCTAGATCTAAGATCCTCTCACTGCCCCCGTTTGAGAGTCCGAGGTCTAAGATTGCTCCCTCACAAGTGGGTTCCGAAACTAGCTGTCTAATGCCTACCACCTGTAGGACATCAAGAATGGCCCTGCTCTTGGATGTGGCTGCAGCAAATGTGCTCCAGTTAACATCTGGCATATTCAGGTCTCCCATCAGCAGTATCTCCCCTTTCTCTGCCATTCTAAGAATGCCTTCTATCATATCCTTGTCCATTCCTTCCCCCTGACATGGGGGTCTGTACACAACCCCTGTGCGGATTGTGGTGCCCTTACCAGTCTCCAAGATGATCCACAGTGCCTCCTCTCTTCCCCTCCCTGTTTACTCTTTAGTTCAGTTGCTTTTATCCTTTCCTTTAAATAGAGAGCTACTCTTCCCCCTCTTCTCCCCTGCCTGTCTCTCCTGTAGGTTATGTACCCGGGTATGTTAACATCCCAGTCATGGTTCTCTGTGTACCATGTTTCTGTGACTGCTACGATATCCAGGCATCCCTCTTCCATTAAGGCCATCAGCTCATGGAGCTTGTTTCCCAGACTACAGGCATTGGTACTCATTACCCTCCATTTCCTGATGGCCTTACTCCCTTTTGCCCCATCCCTGTCCTTCTTGCCTTTGTCACTTTCTCCATTTACCCCTGCCCTTCTCCCTATCGACACCTCTATGTTGGTGATTCCTCTATAAATGCCAGGCCTATAAGATTTACTGATGGCATGACCCTTAAACAATGGCTGCAGCAGTGTGTTTTTGTTTAATTCACAGTTTTCTATACTGGCCTACCTCGCACTGGCACATACTCCCTTGGAGAACTTCTGTTCCCTGCTGTGCCTGTCAGTCACTAAGCCACCCACATCCTGTCTGTCCAGACCTCCTGTAGTGGCAGACATCCTGTAACCTTCCCCCTTCATGGTGAGGCCAAGGCTGGCTGGTCATTCAAGTTCAGGGGCAAGAATCTGCATGCCAGCACTACAGGAGAGGTTCTGGTGGCTAAAGGATTGTGGCATGGGGCAGAGAGCTGGTCATCAATGGTGGTGAGGAAGTCTTTTATGTCCATCATTTTCACCCACCCACCATCCCATGCCATGGCATGTTGCCTCACCACATGATAGCCTGTGGGAAAGGGACCATTGTTGTGTGATCACCCATGATGCCATGTCTCTCTCTAACCACAGGGGGTGTTATTGTAGCAGGCAATTCCCTACTATCCCTCCCTGGAGCAATAGTGTTGCCTCTGTATCACTCCCACTGCCCCACCAGCCTGAGGTTGGTGGGTGTGTTCAGCAAGGAAACACAGTTTGCCCACTTGTGAGTGAGATGTGCTCTACCAGCACAAGTAAGCCAGGCAGCTGCTGCTATTTTTCATAATGCTGAATGACACAACTGCCTGGATGGCAGGAGATGAACATTATGGACATACAGTATGGGTAGGGATTTTTAAAGGACCCCAGAATATGTACACCAACATGTGGCCATATTCCAGCACAATTGTACTATTTGTGTCAAAACTGTAGACCAAATAAAATGTGGTCCAATATTTTGATGCAAGTACTGCATGTTGCACTCAGAAAGACACATGCATTAAAGACAAGCATTTGTCAATGCCAAATGTTGATTGTTTGTTAAACATTTTTTTTTTCAATTCTGAGTCCAAATTTTGAAGATTTAAAGTCCTTCCCGAAAGGTGATTTTGATTTTGAACTGCGATTGTGAAATCACCTTTTGGGATGCAAAAAAAAACCCAGTTTGGCCAGGATCTGAAAAATGAATGTTGTGAACTTCATGAGGTGCTGTGAAGGAATGGCTATGTAGAAAATTTTGGGTCAAAATATTGAGAATTGCCAAAGCTACAAGCCTGCATTCACAAATTTCATCTCAGGTTCATAACTTTGTTGTTTGTGAATATTTTTGCTCCAAATTTTCAGCATGCACTTCTTATGATCCCACCTTATGAATAACTGCAGAGAAAAATTTCAACTCCTGCCCAAAAGGTGATTTTATGCAGCAACTGTGAAATCACCTTTCGGGATGCAAAAAAACATTTTGGCCAGGATCTGAAAAATTATAGCTGTCACATTCATGAGGTGCTGTGAAGAAATGGCTATGTTGAACATCTGGGCTCAAAATATTGAAAATTGCAAAAGTTATGAGCCTGCATTCACAAATTTCAACGCAGACACATGCAGTAACTTTGCAATTTATTTTGCCAGTCTGCTCTTGCCCTGTGCACACACACAGCCACACTGGGGGCAAGAATAAACTTTATTTGTGATGTCTGTGGCTATAAAATTTCTCTTTGGCCCCCAATAGTCTCTGTCTCTCTTTTATTAGTTGCTGTTGCAGTGGTGGTGGAGGTGGGGGCATCAGGAACAGGGCCAGAATTTTCGTATGCTAATTTTTGAAGATCCCTGGGGCAGGGATGTGCAATGATGCCAGCATCTGCCTTGCCCCCTTGCAGGAGGTGCCGGCATCAGTGGTACTCCCAGCCTCCACCAGAGGTGCACAATGAGCTGGACACTCTTCCACCTCCCCTCAGAAAAGAAGAGCAGTCCCTGGGACACTCAATCCTACTGCCCCTGGCTGGCCCTCCAACTCCTGAATCCATCTGTGAACCCAGGATGTAGGTGCAGAAAGCAGACACTTGCATGTTGCTGTGATAACTTTGTAATTATTTTACATTTCGACCCCAAATGTTCAATCTTGTCTTCTTATCACCTTATCTCATTAACCCCATAAGTGAAAATGTCTTGATCGGTGGCAAAACACCATTCTGTGCCAGAGATGCAGAAAGTTAGAAATGACAGCTGTAATGTTTATGAGGTCATGTGAAAAAATGGCTATGTTGAAAATTAGGAGTGAAAATATGAGAAACTGGCAACGTTAAGCACATACATAGGAAAATGTCAACTAGTGCATATAATTCAGGCGTTTTTTTGTATTTTTGCTCCAAATTTTCAACATGGCCTTTTTGGGAACCCACCTCATGAACAGTGGCACTGCCATTTCATTACTCAGCCTTGAAAAGTGATTTGTTGCAAGGATCACGCCATTCCACACCACAGGTGTGCAAACCCATTTTGGGCAGCTGTACTGTTCATGAGATGGTGTGAAAAAATCTGTATGTTGACAATTTAGAGTGAAAATATTAACAATTCACAAAGTTATGTGCCTGTGTAGAAGCTGCACTATGCATGCTCATAACATGGCCATTTTGGGGAATTTTTTCACCAGTTTTCAACATGGTTTTTTTGGGACCCCACCTCATGAACAGTGGCACTGCTGTTTCATTATTCAGTCCCGAAAGGTGAGTCTGCATAGGGACCCCAAAGTCACCTTATGGGACTGAGTAATGAAAAAGCAGTGCCAGTGTACATGAGGTGGGGTCCCAAAAAGCCCATGTTGAAAATTTGGCGCAAAAAGACCTAAAAATGACCGAGATAGCAACATATGTTCAAAAAGCCATTGACTGCCATTATACGGCACTTACCTTGATTCTTCAGTTCACTGTTCAGGTTTGAAGAGTGCAGATGTGTCCTGGTCCACAGAAGTTGCCAGCCACCGACCTCCAGAGGTAAGCATGGGGTAAGAGGGGGGTGTGAGGAGGTGGGTGCATAGAGGAAGGATCAGGATGGGGGAGGGGATGGGGAGATGAAGAGGGACTGTTTTCTTCTTTAGATGTTTAATTAAAAAAATATTTGGGGGACTTTCTTTTTTTTAGGGATAAAAATGTTTAAGGACACTGGGGCTGGGTTCCCCAGTGTTCCAGAGTGGTGGGAGGAGTAACATAACTGGGGACACTAGGGGTGGGCTCCCCAGTGTCCCATAGTGTGGAGGGGATCATGGACATTGGGATTGGGCACCCCAATGTTGGCCAGTGCTGGGGCAATCACCGACATGGGCATTGGGCACCCCGATGTCAGACAGCATGGGGGGGATTGCCAACACAGGGATTGGGCAACTTGATGTCACATGCTGTGGGGGAAGGGGGGATCTCTGAAATGGGGTGTAGGCACCCTGGTTGGGCTGAATGTTCATGCAAATCAAAGGGCTGAAACCCTCTCAGATTAGAGCGGCTTAGGTCCTTTGACGTACATGACCGTTCAGCCCACCCAGCAGAGAGTTGCATCAGGACCACACCTAGTGATCACTGGGGTAGACTGCTGAGCCCATGGTTCTGTGAACTGCAATGGGCTTGGTAGTGACAGCCCCTCCCTGGAATGCTGTATTACCACAATATGTTGCTTTGTGCACACACAACCAATGTCAAAATGATGCATATATCTTTTTTGTTTGCTGTAAAGCAGGTAATCTCTCATAAATGTCCCAAATGTCCCAAAATGTTTGTCAATAGCAATCCAACATTTTTGCACTTTTATTTTCATGTAGGTGCAACCTAAATTTGGGAAGTGCACCTGTATCAAGACTTTTGAAAATCTGGCCCTTGGTCTTTGTTTATCTAAAATGTTCACTGTTCCTACTCTAAGGGGCATTTTCTTTTGAAGAAATACAAAAATCACACATACCCCCATAATGTAAAGCATCATGGGATGTATATGCAAATTACCATGACATTTTAGGCTGGTTCAGCTTTAAGCAGAAATGTATGGTGCCAAAGGGCCTCTCACACAATCTGCAAAGGGTGCAAATAGAAGACACAGACACATGTTTCATCCGACCCAGGACCCATTTTCTTTTGACATTTCAAGGCAGGAGGCTTACAACAGAATGTAAGGATTCCCATCAGAGATGAACTTTCAGAAATTCTAAACTCTCTAGAATAAAGCTACCAGGTGCAGAGTTGGAATGTCTAGTTAGATTACCTTCCTACTGAACCTTGTGTAAAAGTCCTGCTTAAAGAGTAGGTAGATACTATAATTAAAGTCATAAAACTAATATATTTGCAACAGTTATTTTTTTCTTTAGTGGGTTTGTAGTATTTTGTTTATTTTTTCCTTTTATTGGTCTACTAAAGATTTCAGATAATGTAGTGCCCTTAAAAAGCATCTGATGATTCTCAATTGAGCTCACAGTTGATTTGTTTGTGACAATGCAATCTGTTTTCATTGAAAGCACTGTGATGTCACAAACAAAGGCATTATGAGGTCAATGGGGACAGTCAAATGCATTCAATAGTCACTTTCTGGACAGGCTACTAAAATGTGTTTAAACCAAGAAAAGCTGTTTAAAAAATTATCTTCTAAACTGTAAGTACTGAAACGTTACCTCTATGAAAGAGCATTCTGAAGTACAGAGCTGCTCTTTGAATGATCACATATGAAGACATGGTGTGATAGATATAACACCAAGGACATTTTTTTTTTATTTTACATCCGCTTTATTTTGCACAATTTAGTTTATGTGAGAGGTATCTGTAAACTAAGATTACAGTTTTTCTTTAAATCTGCTGTCCTGTGGAGAACAGTTTGAGTGTGGGTCACATAGCTCCTGTCATTTAAAGGTTTTAGTTTTGTAATAACAGAATTCTTTTCATTGAAAAAGGCTTGTGTTTTTATGTAAATGGTGGCCCAGGTAAAGCATGAAGTTTCCAGCTGTGCAGATGTTACTGATAACATTAGGCAAGCCAAAGCAAATACACAAATCCAGTTTGGTCTAGTTTTGTAGTGGAGGTAGGTTTTGAGATGAAAGGAAGGTCCAGGGTGTGATGTCAGAGGAGCATGGCAGATAATGTAGATAAAGTGGGCCAGACTACAAAACGCTAATCTGTCTAGTTTTACTCTAAGTAGCTCAGTTGTGCTGGTACATCAAGCTTGTAACATCATGAGTTTCAGTCTGCCATATTGTGTAACTCACAAGTTCCTAGGTGGGGGTATGCCACTCTGCTTAGAAAACTGGTTAGTCTTTAGTCGGGCATTTCCATACAAATTCTATCTTGTTCAAATATTATATTTTTCATCTCTGTCAATTACTTCATTCCCCATAGTCTTTAGTTTGTATAATTCTGTGACATCTGCTAATAGAATGGAGTATTATAATTTATTTCTATATACTTCATGCCCTCTGTGACTGAGTTTTTTAAAGGTATAGATAATCTGGGGTAATTGGCAAGTCTGTGATCTGAAGAGAGAGAGGCTACTGAGCTATCTAAAGCAATGTATTCTCAGCTGTGACTAAAGGGGTAGGTCATTTGCCTTTTGGGAAAGGACACTGTACCATGTGAACAGTGGCTCTGGTGGGATTCAGACTTAAAGATACCCTAAGTGAGAGTCAAGCTGGGTTGAGGCATCATACCAAGGTGGCATTTCAGGGATCTGATGGGTTGAGAAAACTGGTAGCAGTGCTCACTGAGTTCTGGGGGAGAACCAGTCTGTGACAAACTGGTTGACAGCAGTTGTGGACTGAAACAGATTGTCAATAAAAAAGGTATGTGTCCAATCACAGAACAAGACATACAAAGGGGATACTATATACACTATGACTTTTATTTTGTTGTAAGCATACCTCTCAACCTTTTGTCACTGAAATGAGGGACAATTAATTAGGGCTGGGAGAATTCTGTGAAGTTCTGATCCTTATCAAATATGAACCAGAATGGGGAGTCTGATTAGTTCTGATTAATTAGAAAATTTTTAAAAAAATGTGATAAATTGCATAGAAGGGGTCAGACTTTGTAATATTTAACACAGAGCTCCAAAGGGAATAATTGAATTCATTATTTGTATGAAAAGAAAAATGCTAAAGCAAAGCAATACAAAGCTCCATGCTCTGGTCTGAGGCCTCCCTTGGCAGCATACCTGCTTGGGAGATGGCATGCATGATGCAGCTGCACCTGGTCCAAAAGGTGGTGATGGTTTCTATTACTACATCGACTCAGCACAACATCTTTTAACGAAGAAATGAAAGATATCTTCTTACTAACCACCACCCAGGTAGTGTCATCAGTCAAGTGCAGTGCAGTCAATAAAATAAAATAGTTTCCCACTGCTGTGTGTGCACCTAACAACACACAATTATAAATATGTCCTTCCTACTTCCAAGAAACAGTTGCTGGCCAGTGCCAAGTACTGTATGATATAAATAAGTATATAAAACATAATCTCAGTCCAGTTACTGTAACCAAGATGTAGTATTACATCATACAAGCAACGAATGAATAGAATGAATGAATTTAGTAACGTATTTCTCCAGTAATCACAGTCAATTATGGATGGATAGTTGTGACAGAAATGTATTTATCCAAAGAAGAGTATTCAGGCTTCAGCTAAGTCATATTTTGTAAGAAAATTAAAACAGTAACTATAGTATTAATGTCATACTACAGTACAGTCAGGTGGTAAAATAAAATAAATATGTGTTTTTAAGCAGTTGCTGACAACAAGTAGTAGTACTGGAGTAGTAGTAGTAGTAGTACTGTAGTAGTAGTAGTAGTAGTAGTAGTAGGGAGCAGTACCTATCTTCCAGATCAGATAACTAGTATCAGTACTACCAAGTAAGGTTTGGGACATGAAATGTAGTTGCTTGCTGTATTATATGGACTCAGACCCACTGATGTTATTATTTTTCTGTGCTGCTCATTGTGTTCATTCAGGTAATCCTGATCTACTCTAGCCTGTCCCAAGTCTGACTTAACTTATCTCGTCCATCCATCATAGTGAGTAGACCCTATTCACAAAATACTTTTCACCACAGGCACAAAGGGAAAGTGTTTTGTGGATAGGGTCTGCTCAGAATCAGTATGCAAATGTTTGATTCAGATGTCATATTTGAAGTTAAAGTGAAAAATGTTGACTTTTAGAAATGTCAAACGCTCAGCATTTTCTGCTGTCAAGCAGGAGCTTGCATGTGTAATAACGTTGCCAGCTGAATTTAACAACTGTTCTGAACAGATGCTAGTTGGAGAACAATTCATGCACTTCGTTGCAATTTTTAACTAAAGCAGGCCAAATGTTTGGTTTTGATTTCCAGCATTTCAAAGTATCAGCATTTCAATTAACATTGTGTAATCAACCTCAAATATGAGTACTTACTTTAAGGCCTTCTCCTCCTCATTTCCCATATTTGGTATTGGGGTCATGGCCTGCCTGCTGGCCGAGTGGGGCTATGATCCACCAGAAGGGATTTAAGGGGAGGTTTGGGTGCCTTTGAAGAGACCGGTGGGAAGAAGGACCATAAGTCTGGGGCTGGGGTGGCCTGTGCCATCACTGGCCCAATTTATTTATTTTATTTATTCATTTTGGTAACCAGGTAGGCCCAGTGGGCCCCGGAGGTCCCTTTTTCAGGGGAGACCTGGGTGAACATTAC
This sequence comes from Neoceratodus forsteri, assembly GCA_016271365.2. Lineage (NCBI taxonomy): Eukaryota > Metazoa > Chordata > Ceratodontiformes > Ceratodontidae > Neoceratodus > Neoceratodus forsteri. Next base: position 652,970,955 of record CM057459.1, read on the forward strand.
ATATTATAGACAATTCAGTTATACAGACACAGAGTAATTGCATAGATAACCGTGATTAATGTACATATACAAGATATTCAGATGTATATACAGTTGTTCACAGTGGTACAATATTAACAACCAATTTAGGAGTTTGGGGGAAGGAGGAGGGTGGGTAGGGGTGGAGGAGGGAGCCTGAGGGTATGGTTTCAAGCTGAGCTTGGGTGAGGGGTGTCAGGTGCCCTGAGGCATAGCCTAGGTGCAAACAAGTAGGCCTTGAGTAGGGTGCGGAAAGTATTTGTGGATGGGGCTTCCTGTACCATGGGTGGATGTTTGTTCCACAGGAAAGGGTCCATAGCCTTAGTCCTTAGCCTCTGTACAATGAAAAGGATTCTCGAGACGGTCCAGAGGTTCTGTGGGTTGTGCTTGGGGGCTATGAGCCCAGCGACACTGGGAGGAGGCGATGGACCCATGAACTTGCGGGCTAGGATGAGCAACTGGTACTAGAGTCGAGCTTCAAGAATGGGCCATTTTAGAGTTGCTAGGATGTCACAGTGGTGGCTTCTGGAGTGCATCTGTATGGTGAATCGAGCCACCTTGTGGTACAAGACTCACAGTCTGGTGGTCTCTAGCTTGCCCAAGCTATGCATGACAGGGGTGGCATAGGTCAATGAAGGTAATAGCATGCTTTGGGAGATCGAGATCCAGGCTTGGGGGATCAGCCGGTCCTTGAGGCAATAAAGGGAACCAAGTTTGCTATGGATGTCTCTGGCCACATGGTTGATGTGTTTTTTTAAGGTAAAGCCTTGGTCGAGTGTGAGGCCTAGGTATTTGAGGGAGGTCACAACTTCAATCCCATTACCAGAGGCTGAGGTAAGCTGAAGGGCTTGTGTTCTGTCATGGCCAAGGGATCTTGGTCCAAACAGCATGGCCTTGGTTTTCACAGTGTTAAGGACAATTTTGTTTTCTATCAGCAAATTCTCCAGCACTGTTAAGTTGGATTGGAGGAGGAGGCCGAGGTCAGCCAAGTTGTCCCTGGAGCGATAGATGACTGCATCATCAGCATAGTGGACAACCAAGCTGCCTCCACAGTTCTCTGTTAACTCATTAGTGAACAGTGAGAAAAGGAGAGGGCCCAGTATTGACCCCTGTGGTACTTCCTCTTTTAGTGGGGGTGGGTCCGATACCACACTCCTCCACATAACTTTTTGTGTACGCCCTGTCAGGTAGCTCTGAAACCATTTCAGAGCATGGGAATTGAGGCTTAGCCTGCCCAGCTTAGTCAGCGGGAGTGTGTGGTCAACCAGTTTGAACACCTTGGAGATGTCGATGAAGACTGCTCCAGTGGGTACTCCTTGGTCGAGAGCTGTGAGCACATCGGCTGAGAATTTGGTCAGGGGTGTGTCGTGCTGTGGTTTGTTCTAAAGCTGTGCTGTGAGGGAGTGAGAAGCTGGTGAGAGTTGAGGTAGTCCCTGATCTGGCCATAAACAAGTTTTTCCCTAAATTTTTTGCCAGTAAACAGAGCAGGGAGATGGGCCAGTAGTTGTCAATAAGTTGCCGAGGGCCTTCCTTATGGATTGGGACTACATTGGCCTGTGTCCACAGATCTGGCACAGCATCTTCCAGGAGGGATCGGTTTATTTTTTTTTTATTTATTTAGTTTTTGTTGACCAGGTAAGTGCACTAGACAAGTCCTGCCTATTTTCAGGCACGACCGGGGGTGGGGGATACAGATGAATACCAACTGACCTTGAACCAGATTAAGCTGTTGGTATTCTCAGTGGATGGGCAACTTGGCCAGGACACTGGGGGAAATTCCCCAACTCTGACAGTAGGGGGCTTGGCCGTTTCGCTGAGATGGCCACTTGGAGTCTGGCGTTGGACAGAGCAGACGTGCTGGAGGTAGGGGAGTCAGTCTCCTTCTCTATCTCCCCTCTCCTAGAGACCGATATGGATAATGAGAAAATGGACTCTGTATGTTTTGCTTCTGTTTCTGCAACTGGAATAATTTCACGGTCTACCAATGTTGCGGGGGAACCTGGAGGTGCTAATGAGAGCCCCTGCCTTGCTTCTGAAGTGACGGTTTGCCCGAGTTCAGTTTCTACAAATGAAGAGATTGCTTTACCAGCAGCTCCAGCTTTCAGTGGACCTGTCATTAAGGTACGGACATCTGCTGACAGGGCACAGCTGAAGATGGAGCTTGGACTGTGGAGTCATCTGTCAGCTGCTCGCAGGTTACTACTGAGTCTGAGTTAAGCATTTTTCATGAGACTGGTAGCTCTAAGTCGCCTTGTGGTGAGTGCATAGAGTCTCAGGACTGTTCTCCTGTACATTTGGTGAAGTCTTCCCTATCAAAACCAAAGGCTGGGGTTGTACAAGTTCATCGGACAGATCGGGTAAAAAGTCAGTTTCTCCCCGCTCAGCTGATTGAGCATTCGCCTTCTAATCGGACGACTGCTTTGGATTCAGGTATGGATTCTTCCTCAAAGCAACCACCTATTACCTTTTCTGCTCCCTCTCACTTTACTACTGATTGCCCTCAATCAATTGTAATGCAGCAAGAGTTAGAAGTGTCATAAGACCGACTTGGCTTCTTATTTGAATCAGCCTTGTACTGCTTTTGATGATAATTTGTCTGCTACTGGTATTATGATTGCTGAAGCTCTAAAAAGAGCTGGCTGGGAGAAATCTCCTCTGGATGACACTTGGGCCTCTCCTGTTCGGCCTAGCTCTGAGCCTCAGGGAGATCTACTTGATATGTCTGACCCACTAGAACTTCCTTGGGGGCTTCAATTAACACAGAATCCTGTCTGGCATGCTTTTGGGTCTGATACAAAGGGCTTGGACTCTTCTGCTCGTAGTAGAGAGCATAGTTCTGCTATGGGGGTCACTATGGAAGAAGGCCCTTCACCTCCTGCTTTGATTAAAGACTCCTCTGATTTACTGCATTTTGAGGACTCTAACGTTCTTCCTGCTGGGGCAGGGGATGGTGTTATATCAGATTCTGCAGTGTGTGAGGCTCTACGACCTAGGGCTGAGGGATTTTTGCCGTGATCTGAGAGACAATCCTCTTCAGCTAACCACGCACAGGCTAAAACAGCTCCTGAACATTCTAATGGCCATCAAAGGGATAGAACATTTGCTGGCCTTTTTCATACTCCTCCAGGGCAAGCCAGGAAGAGAAACACTGTGAGACTGAGATATAGGGGTGAGCTGGAGGTGTTTCCTGATCGTCTCTATGTTGGGAAAACATTGATAAAATAGTCTACAGTTTTCACTTTCTGAAATTTATGCTCTTATTCATATTTCTGGGGATAATTATTTTGACATCAGTTTTAAAACAGCTGCAGGTCTTGACACATTTTGGCATAGTTATCAGGAGGTCAGGCATACCCTTTTATGGTCTCCTTTCTTTGCTATTCCCCTTACAAAACCTGCAATTAAATCTATTACGGTTTTGTTTAAAAATGAAGGGGTTGCAATCACTGATATCATTAGATGGCTGTCCTCTAAATGTACAGTGTTAGGCTTGCCTGATCCAATTATAGATTCTGAACACTTTTGGACAGGCGGATGGAAGCTACAGGTGAAATAGCCTGTGGTAAATGGTTCCATCCAGCATTCACCTAGCTGTTTTTATCTAGGTAGGGATATAGTTTATTTTTTATTCTGGACAACCCAAATCATGTTTTTGGTGTGGGGCTCACACACATCTGAGTAATGCTTGCAACAGACTTAAATGCTCTGTGTGTCTGGGCTCTGGTCATGTCAGTATTAATTGTCCACATGCAATTTATTGTAACTTGTGTGAGGACTCTTCCCACTCCTATTGAGAGTGTCCTTGGGCCTCTCACAATAACCCTGAGATGCCACATGAGAGTCAGGATGAGACTGTCTCTAAGGCCCAATACAATGCTCAGGCCAGGCCTTAATTTAGGCCTCTTGTGCAGGAACATTCCTCTCCCCCCTTACACCCTCCCCTGTCTCACACTGTACACTTACCCCTACTTTGTCTCAGACTGATTCATGTGAGGTTCAGTTACTTACTGACTCTGCACCTGCTGAGGAGAGATTGATGCCTCCTTCTGGTCCCATGGATACTGTGGACACTGTTTTTACAGTCTGATACGCTTAGTGTTCCTAGTACCTCCACCCCATTATGTGACCCTAGAAATGTTATGCCCCCTCTGGAGGATTCTGACTGGGTTCAAGTTGGTGCTCGTAGGCAAACAAGAAGTTCTGCTTCTAAAGGGGGGCCCTTCTTTTTCCGGAACTCAGGCCTCTGATCTACTTACTAAAAACAAATTTGCTGTTTTACATAAACGTAAACAGGCTACAGAGACTGAGGATGATTCTGATGCCTTCTCTGTGGCCTCCTCTCAGTTAGCTCAACGGGATGAGCCACTGGCAGCAAGGGAGTCAAGTAGTGCGTCTGGGACTGGGTTCAATTCCCAGTCCAAGATGCATGGAATTTTTCATGTTTTTGCACTTTGTACTTTTAAGCCCCCTGGAGTTAGTTATTTTAGTTGAGGGAGGGTTCGGGGGCATGGGAGGGCAGAGCCACCCTCAAAAACAAGACTTATGCTACATGCAATATATTGTGCTGTATTGGCAGCGTAGTATATTGCTGTGGTATAATGTCTTGTGACATTATGACCACGTGCCCTGCCAGTTGATGTACAGTCATTATAGGTACTGACTTTGACAGTTGGGCCAACATTGTGTGTGTCACTACCCATAGTAAGGCTAAGGAACCAGCTCCTGAGGACACAGAGGGGGCAATGCAGAGAGATACAACCCTTCCTTCAGCAGCAGGGTAAGTTTTAGCTGACAAACAAGCTGGGAGCAGCAGTTCTGAGCCACAGCTGCAGACTGGGGAAAGATCAGCCATGGGTGGCTCTCCCACAGGACAATGTGCTTTAGGGAATGTCAGGCATGCAGAGCAGGGGAGAGCTCAGCAAGCTGACCCATCCTTACAGAACTTAAGGAGTTGGTCACCAAAGTGAAAAGTGACTCTAAGGGTTCAGAGAAAATCGAGGCATACTGGGAGAATTGGCATCTATATCAAGAGTGTGTTCCAAAGACAGGACTGGAGGAATGGGTACTTCAGCAGATAGTTCCTGAGGAGTTTAGGAAGCAACTTCTGGCCTTACCCCTTGATATAACCTTTTCCAGCCACTTAGGAATCATCCATACAAAAAGGTGGCCGGCTAACAATTGTTACTGGGCCAGTATCTTTAAGGATATGGCAAACTACTTCCAAACTTGTTCACAGTGGAAAAGAGTGGGAAGGGTTTGGGGACAAGGATAAAGCAGCCTTGATTCCCTTGCCTATAACTGAAGAGCCATTTCTATGAGTTGCTGTGGATGTTGTGGGGTTAATTAGTACTCAAAATTGCACAGGCAATAGGTTAATTTTGCTGGACATGGATTATGTCACGAGGTACCTGGAGGCTATGGCTTTGACCTCTACTGAGGCAAAAAAAGTGGTTGATGAACTGCTGGGGATATTCAGTCAGGTGGGTTTTCCCCAGGAAATTCTGTTGGACTAGGGCACCATTTTTATGTCCACCCTATTGACCCTATGGGAGAAGTGTGGGATGCAAACTTAGGTCCCCCAAAAATATTACCCCAGACTAACAGGCTGATGTAGCATTTTAATGCATCACTTAAGTCCATATTAAGGACAGTCACTGACCAACATGTGAGAGAGTGGAGCAAGTACTTATCCTATGTCTTATTCTCATATAGGCAAGTCCACTAGGAGTCCCCAGGGTGCTCATCCTCTGAGCTTCTGTTTGGCAATAAGGCAAAGAATCCTCTCAATTTGGTAAGGAATGAATGGGAAGGTGATCTTGCTCCCCAATGGGAATCTGTTGTGGAGAACATCCTGAATTTCAGGTCATGACTCAAGGAGCTCAAGGGGTTTACCCATGAGCATCTAGCCACTGCACAACAGAGACAGAATACATGGTACAACTGTGGCACAGAGCCTGGGGGTATGAAGACAGGCAAAGGGTGCTGGCACTCATCCCCATCTGAAAGAATAAATTGCAGGTGGCTTTGAAGGCTCCTTACTTGGTGATGAGGAGGGTGAATTAGGTTAATTACATGGTGGAGTTACTTGACAGAAGGGGCAAACAGCAAATCTAGCATGTAAACATAAGAAGCTCTACCATGATCAGGAAGAGATGGTCCTGGCTGTGTGCAGCTATGTAGATGAGGAGGCTGAAGCAGACCCACTGGTGGATCTCTTGAGAAAGGTTAAGACAGAATCTTCAGTAGATGCTGCCGCCCTCTCAGAGTGGCTTAAATGACACAAGCTGATGAAAATGCATGAGGTGCTGTATACATTTGGGGATATGTTCACAGGAAAAATGGGGTATACCACACTGGCAGAGCACCACATGAATACAAGGTCCCAATCCCCAATGAGGCAGCCTTCCTACAGAGTCCCTGAGGGAATGAAACACGCCATTGGGGGGAGATGAGGGAAATTCTGGCTCTTAGGGTAATCCAATAGTGCAGTAGTCTCTGGGCTTCCCCAGTGGTACCAATCCTGAAGAAGGATGGGACCACAATGTTCTGCATAGACCTGACCAGGGACTATTGGCAAGTGCCCCTGACCCCTGAAGCAGAGAGTGGGCAGCCTATATCATTTCATTTGGCCTATTCCAGTTTTAAGTAATGCCATTCAGGATGAAGAATGCAGCAGGCACCCTTCAATGGCTCATGTACTGGTTTCTGTCTGTTGCAGGTGACTTTGCACTGGTGTACATGGATGGCATTGTCATCTACAGCTTGACATGGGAGGATGCCATCAGACATGTGACCAAGGTGCTCTGCCAACTGAAAGCAGCAAGGCTGATAATCAAGGTGGAAAAGTGCCAAATAGGGATGGCAGAAGTGTCACACTTGGGGCACAGGGTAGGGGCTGGTACATCTGGCCTGAGAAATTAAATATTGAGGTCATCCAGGGATCAGCCATGCCCACAACAGTGAGGAATGAATGGGGCTTCTCAGGGATGGCACAGTACTATTGAAAGTTTGTGCCAAATTTCAGTAGTGTGGCCAAACCCCTGTCTGTTCTCACTAGGAATAAAATTATAGGACATGTTCAGTGGATGGCTTACTGTGACACATCATTCCATCAAATGAAAATGCATTGTGTTGGGAATCTGTGCTCCTAAGCCCTATTTTCCAAGTTCATTGTGCATGTGAATGCATCTGATCATGGGCTAGGTGCAGTTCTGAGTCAGGCCATGCACATAGGGCAGGAACGCCCAAGCATGTACCTAAACAGGGAGCTGCTGCCCAGAAAGGAGGCTGACAGCACAACCAAGAAGTAGTGTCTGGGTTAAGTCTAGGCTCTGCCAAGCTGCAACCATATTTGTATTGGAGGCTGTCCATACTGGTCACTGATCCTACCCCCCCCCACACACACACACACTCACACGTGGCTCCATGGGAAATGTAGTCAAAACCCCAAATTGTTAAGATGGAGCCTGGTGTTGCAGTACTGTAACATGAACATCTGGCACCACAGTGGGTCACAGCATGGCACTGCAGATGGTTTGTCTAGGCAACAACCAGTGACTCAATAAAGAAAGAGAGGTGCCTTAAATAATTAATGAACTGTTAAATAAATGAGAGTTGGAGGGTAACAGTTAGAGCAAAAGGTTTCATCAAAAAAAGTCTTTAGTTTGTACAGTGACCCAGGCAAGACAAGATGTTTCCAGCTGTGCACAGGACACTGATAACAATGCAAGCTGAAGTGAATACACAGATTGGGTTTAGTCTAGTTTTGTAGTGGGGACGACCTCTGAGATCAAGGGAAGGTCCAGGATGTAATATCAGAGGGTCATAGCCAATGAAGCAGAAAAAGCAGGCTGGCCAGCAAAACGCACTTCTATCTTTTTTTTCTCTGAGTAGTTCAGCTGTGTTGTGTCAATGAACTTATAACTTCATATGTCTGAGTCTGCCATAACTCACATGTTCTTAGGTGGGGGTAGGCCACTCTGCTTAGAAAACTAGTTAGTTTTTTATCAGGTTGTACTATGTGAATTATGTCATTTTCAAATGTTTTATTATTCATCTCTTTAGAATACTGTATTCCCCATAGTCTTTAGTGTTTATAATCCTGTAACAAATGCAAATACTGTGGAGTATTAACTGCTATTTTTATAAACATCATGTGACTGAGTTTTTAAAGGTATAAATAACCTAGGGAAATTGGCAAGTCTAAGTACCAGTGTAGACTGAGTTTTGGAAGAGAACGACACAGGGACATCCAGCCAGAGAAGCTCAAACTACCAGTCTTGCCTCGCCCAATCCTGGCCAAGTAAAATTATTATAGTGTAACCTTGTCTGATTTTCAAGAGGACCTGTGTATCAAAGGGTAAGGAGGGAAGGTAAAAAGTTATCTTTTGACCCAAATAAGACCCTGTGCCTTTAATGGGATTTCTGTTTTCCTGACAGATTCATGGAGAAAAGAGAGTGATTTGTGTTTTCTCAGGACAAGAACGGGCCAATAAGTGGGGCCAGACTGCACCCCAACACTGGACTCTAACATGTCCTGCTGGAAGTAACCTACTTCTTATAAGAACAAGTTGCCAGCTGGCTGAAACTTTCAAACTATCAAACCAAATCAAATCAAATCAGTGTTTATTTTCAGCCACACAAAGGGAGGTTAAATGCATAATAAACAAAAATGCTACACTCCTGCAACAGGGTTTACAGGATTATTCATTCACTGTACAAAGTGAGGATTTAAAATTTACAAATTCATAGGCTTTAATGAGATGAAGTAACATATTTTGCTATATGTTATTTATATAAATGTGTTTATAAGGAATAATTGTAAAGTGTATTATGATGATGGCAAATAAGCAGGAACACTGGAAAATAGCATCCACAAATATGTGTTTTTTCCATTTCTTAGAATTTTATTGTTTGTGCTGGAGGTGTGTGAAAATAACTACATTTTTCAAGCAATCTCACAAACAACTTAGACTATACTGACTTGGCTGTAGCTGAAACTATAATGCTTCTGCATTTATCAACAGTATTATCTATATTGTAATTTTGGAGGCTCTATGGACTAGTGGCTCGACCACAGGCTTGAGAACCAGAAGACCAAGATTTAAATCCCCCTAGTGCTGTTTACTAATTGTGTGACCCTAGGCAAGGCACTTGAACCCCATGTGATTCCGTCCACCCAGCTGTAATATTTCTAAAAGCAGGATCCTACTGAAGACATTGTATTTCAACAGGGCTATACTGGATAACTTATAATAATAAATGCATGAGGCAGGTGAGGGTTCCCTGTGACACCACTTCCATCTGATTTGTTGCCTTATTTAGTTTCAGAATCCTCTGGTTTTAGAGAAGGGAGGAACTTCTTCCACTATTCCATGAATTATGTGGCATTTGAGGATTTTTATAGCATTCCATGGAATGTGGCCCATGTGGAATCCACAAAACTGAAATACATTTTCTACAGTAAATGGCAAAATTCCAGTTTACATTGAGTTGTTTGTACACCCAAAGAATGTAAGTGAACCCACTCTTAAAACCATAAGACCAGTCTCAATAGCGATATTAACATACACGATTGATTAATAATATACAGCATTAACAGTTAAAAAAATCTTCACTGATCATGCTCATTTCCAGGGGCAGCTGAATGTTAGGCACTCTTTACAGAATAAGAGTGCCTCCTGCTAAGGGGAATGGAATACCCCAATTGGCCAAGAGTGTTCCCTTGATCTGCTTTCTGTTTTAGTAATGTAAGGCCCCTTATTTAAATTCTTTATGAATTCAGTATATGCTGAAAACAAATTTCTTCAAGATGATATTAATTCAGGATGACCTCGTATTCAACAGTGTACTGTAGTTGTAATCTGTGTGTGATTGCTGCTGCCAGTCCTGCTATTATTTTTGTGCTTCCCAGGACACCTTGTAATTGAGAAATTCCATCACAATGGCCTGTTTTTTGACAAGTTATTATAAATGCAACAATTTCGCTGACAAGGTCTTTACATTCTGTCCTTGAATACAACACATTTCATTTTGACAATTACACAGGGAAAATACAAACTCTGAAAAGCTCACTGGCCATCTATTTTGTTGGACTAAGAACAGCTGAAGATGAAAGGCAGGATTTTAAAAGGCTGCATCTGAGATGTGTCCACTGCTATTTTCAAAACAGAAATGTGTTCAAACTATTAGACCATCTTTTAAAGCAGTAGTTTTGAGCTATACATATTCTGTTTTACAGTACGCTTCTTCTGTCTTGTAAAATGCTCTTTTTTCCAGTTTTAACCCTTGCAGGGCCGCGGACTGATATATCAGTCCAAAATTCCTATGCGTTCTAATTCTCTCGGCAACCTAAGGGCTAAGTCTGCTTTAGTAAATATACATATATACTTACATATACATATATAGATATAAATATGTATACAGTATATATATATATATATATATAGATAGATAGATAGATATAGATGATATATATATATATATATATATTGTACATCTGAACTAATAAAAGGAGCTTGCCTTTTAATTTTGTCTCTTGCAAAGTTTTCATCAGTGCTCTCTGCTGTTTTTGAGCACTCATCCCATGAGGTCAGGGTGCAGTGCCTGCTGCATCCTAGTTCACCCAAGTTAAAAGAACAGTGATGTAATCTTAACTCCCTACTGTTCCTCCCGTTCACTCCAATCCTCTGATGAGGGATTGCTAGAGATTCCGAGTATATCGGAAGACATTTAGTGGACGATCTTTTGCCTTTATGGCCCCTACTCTGTGGAACTCTCTACCTCATCAGATACGTGAGAGCCCGACTGTGGAAGAGTTTAAAAACTCTCTAAAAACATTTCTTTTGGAAAAAGCATTTTCAGGAACATGATATTTTAGGATTCTGTGTTGTTTAATTGGATTATGGATGTATTTTAAAATATTTAATTGTATTTTTTGTGATTACTTTGTAAGGGTGCCCTGAGCACTGGAAGAGAGACTTTTATAAATAAACTTTTACTTACTTAACTTAATAGGAGTTCAAAAAACAGATAAGCAAAATTGTGCATACTTGGGGAATAACCATATGGAAAAGAATACTCCTAAAAATGCTAAAGTTGACTCATAATGGGGAAGTACATTTTACAAAGCAGGAAAGCAAGAGCATTCTAAAACAGAGTAAAATGTATGCCTCAGTATTCTCACCATAACATGCACTGCCCCTTTAAATAGTCTAAGAGCATACACATTGTTCTAACAAAAAAAGGCACAATTGTGGCAAAAAATGATGGAGACCACATCTGCATAATTTTGTTACCACAAATTGTGACTTTGTCAGAAATGGACACATTGTTTGGAAATAGCAGCAGGGCTGCTCAGATGCATTTTGGGTGGATGCAGACTTGGGTGCAACGTGCACGTGTGTCTATTTCTGCCCGTTTGACACCCTGGCCTACAATCTCCTTATTTCTTTTCTTTCCCTAGAATGAATAACTGTGGGGAAAATGACAAGTTCTGCACAAGCTGTCAGGAATAGTTCACTTAAGCTCTTTGAATTGCCATTTCTCAGCTGCTTAATAAATTATCACACACACACACACACACACACACACACACACTGCAGTCAGGACACTCCTTCAGTGTTTTTGCATTTGGAATGAAGGATTAGTTGGTGTTAAAGATAAGCTGATGATTAAGAAAAAATAGAATCAGCCATTACCTCTTTTTCTTTCCATGTCTGAATGAGATGGCAGTAAATGGTACCATCTGCTTGCAATGAATAATTAATAAATTGTGATTACATTCATCCACAAAAAAATTAACTACATAGTACCATTATAACACCTTAGCATTATAGCTGCTCTAGTATGTACATTTCCTAGAAACAGACAGATTTTCAACCACAGTGCCCAGACATTCGTTTAGATCTAAGCTCTGAGAAAATAAACCAGATGCAATTAATGTATTTAGCTTGAGTGGCACAAGAACATTTAGCCATGTTTGAGAACCAGGCACTCTCAATGCATTGCCTTAAAAGGCTAAAACTTTGTGGAAAAAAGAAATCAATGGCCAGAATGATCAGTACAAACTGCTGAAAGCTTATTTAAGTGCAGTTTAGTTTCTACTAATACTGCACAGGCTGACAGTTGTGTTCTGCCAGTTGCATAATTTAACAGTAAGTTAGCCATGCCCCAACATTGCCTATGGAAACCTTGTCAGTCTGTCCCCACAGTGAGGTGCACTGTTACTCACTTTGTTTTAAGGACTTCTTGTGCTGTAAAAAATTATTTTTGTATACTTCTTAGTACTGTGCTACATGTCCACTTTCTCCATCAGTATACCAGTACTAGTCACCTTTCATGTCCAAGAATTGAAAAACAGGTACTGTATGTTAATGCAGTTTATTGTCATCTGTTTTCAACTGTAATAACTAGTTAAATGTTGCAGAACCTTACTTGTTGAGATCATTATAATGTAAATTCATTCTTGCTTAACTTAAAATGTGTTTATACAGACTGGCCTAATAAAACAGAGCATGTCATTTACAAGGGTGTCCTGCTGAGGATGACAACGAAATGGGCAGACTAAGTGAGCCAAGCAGTCATTATCTGCTGTCAAGTCCTATGCTTCTATGTAATTACAGTCTGAATCTTGAGGCTTGTTTGCATTTGGGTAACTAAAATATAAGGCTCCAATATTCAAACTGTGTCCAGAAAGGGCACAAGAGTTTGTACCATGCAACTGAGTGGGCCAGAGAGCAAAACTGCCATTTTCAAACAAGATGCACAATCACGCATCCCATCTGAAAATAGCAAAAGATGCGGGTGGCACAAAGGGGGCCACCAAAGATGCACTGGTGCATTCTCCTGTAAGGTCTGAATACCTGGAATGGGACTGTGCAGTGCATCTTGGAGATATGCTCAGTGGAAATTCTAGATATAGTCAACCAATGGTATTGCAGTGCTTACTGTAAGCTGTCATTCCATGACAGCTCAGTCAGCGAGCAGCCGTGGTGGTGTGCAGGTGGGCTGTGCTGCCCCTTCCTGGCTAGATGGCCATGCTGGAATCGGTGGAGCAGGGTGGGGTTGGGATCCTTCAGTAGATGGGGAAGTGGAGGGGTCTGCTAGACTACCAGGGCAGGTTTAGGATTGTTCTGTAAATGTGTGTGGTGTTCGGGTATGGGATGGGGGTACAAATGGACTACTAGGGAGAATTTTAAAACAGGATTTTCACTATGATCAGGGTTGGGTATGTGAGGGAGACCATTGGACTACCAGGGATAAGGGAATATTTGTATTTTATTACAGAAGTGGGGCTGGGAGGGGGCTATCACAGGACTACCAGGGTTAAGGGTAAACATTTATTATGTGACACAATCTGGGATGGGGAGCCACTGGACCACCAGGGATATGGAAAAACTTTTATTATATGACACATTTGGGGACTAGGGGGAGCTAGCCACCCAGAGGCTGGTGGCTGCTGTGTTATGCTGTGCAGTACAGCAGCCCACCTGTGGGTGGCTATGACTTACACCTGGTTTTCCAAGTGTGACCTTGTGCGGCACTTCCATGGACCGGGACATGTCTGCACTCTTCAAAGGAGAACCACAAACTGAAGAATCAAGATAAGCTCTGTATAATGGCAATCAATGGAGTTTTCAACTTATGTTGGTATCTCAGCCATTTGTAGGAATTTTGGTTCCAAATTTTCAATGCGGAGTTCTTGGGACCCCACCTCATGAACACTGCCACTGTCATTTCGTTACTCAGTTCTGAAAGGTGATTTCATGGTCACTGCATGGAATCACCTTTTGGAATTGAGTAACAAAATGACAGCACCACTGTTCATGAGGTAGGGTCTCAAAAAGCCCATGTTGCAAATTTCATGAAAAAAATCCAACAAATTACTGCATTATGAGTATGCATTGCACAGATTCTATGCACTCATATAACTTTGGCAATTTCTAATATTTTCACTTCAGATTTTCAACATTGCCATTTTTTCACACCTCTGTATGAACAGTATAGTTGTCATTTTTCACATGCTGCCTGAAACATGTTCTGCACCTGTGGCACAGAATGGCATGGTCACCATGTAAAATCATCTTCAGGATGTAGTAACAAATCCACAGTGTCAGTGTTCATAAGGGGAGGTCCCAAAAAGCCAATTTTAAACACTTGGTGAAAAAATTCTAAAACTAACGACGTTACAAGTGTGTGTTGCACATTTTCTACGCACGCTCGTAACTTCGCCAATTTTTTATTTTCACTCTAGATTTTCAAAATAACCATTTTTTAACACTACCTCAAGAATAGTGTAGCTGTAATTTTTAAAATCCTGCCAAAATTGTTTTTCCACACCTGTGGCACAAAACAGCATTACAGTTGTGCAGAATTACATTTTGACTGGGATTTGAAAGTTTTTTGTACTAGTAACATACAGTGAGGTGATAAGGAGGTTATGTTGAAGATTTGTGGTGAAAATTTTTTAAGATGGCACAGTTATGACTATTTGTTGCAATTTCACTATGCCTGCTTGTAACTTAATATGTGGAAGCGCAGGGGCCAGAGAGCCCTGTGTTTCCACAGCTAGATTCATATGTGCATCTGTGGAGCCTCCCACAGTAAAATAAAGATACTATTATACTATCTCAAAAAGTGAGGAAATAAGTTGCAAAAAAACTTTGTTAATGCATCAGTTAGGATTGAAGCAACAAAAGTAGGGACATGAGATGTTAGGGTTGAACCCTAACCCCCACCAAACCCACCAGCCCACCCACCCACCCTCCACAGACTAACAGGTGTCAGGGTGTGCCTTGGGGTCATCAGGTCTAACTCTCACCCCATTCTCCTATACTGTACCATGTCACCTGATTAAACTATTGAAGAAAAATCATTTCTTATGCATGGCATGGGGTGAGAGTTACAATTGGTCAAACTATCATGCTTCTGCGTACTGCGTACCCATTGCTATGGGTGTTTACTATGCTACTCAATACCTGTTACTCCCTGCTTTACCATGTAAGGCCTGTACCATTACTAAAGGTGTTTACTTTGCTGTATATTACCTGATATTCTCTGCGTTACCTTGTATAGTCTGCTCCATTTCTAGAAAAGATTAGCCAAACATACTTATCAGTTCTTGGCACTGAGCTCGCTCTCAGCTGACAGCCTCGCTCTGCACCATAGTCCGCATCCTGAGCGTGTGATGCCTGGAGTGGGGTCCTTCCTTTTGGACCCCTGATATCACCAGTGCAATCCATTCAATCAGTGCAGCCCCGACAACCTAATATACTAACATACTAAAAACGCCAGCAGAGTAGGCCTCATGGTCTGTCGAGCCTGCTCGGGCCTCAGCACCCTGACTGGGTTCCATAGCCATCTTCCTGGTTTCTGTGCCCATAGTGGGACTGTCCTTACTCCAGGCGAAGCTTTGGCTGTTTGTGCATAGCGGTGCCTTTTGAAGTAAAATTTATGACTAGCTGCGAAGGGAGGATATATTGCTATCCTTTAGTTGTAGTATCAACTGCTGAGGCACCTTCAATGCATTATCACTACGACTGCTCTTTGTTTGCTTGATTTAAGTAGTAGATAGGTAGATCAAGCGAGTGCCTCAGTGGTTATTCTCTCTTCCTCCTGCCTTCGAGGCAGTTTGTTGCAGAGGTCAATACCTGCAACCCTCCATGCATTCCCGTTAGAGGGAAAGAGTGAGAGTTTCCTCAAAATTGAAATATTTTCTGCTCCTCTTGTTTGGGTTTCTAAATGGCAGTAGCAGAGCCATCACTAAATACAACATCCCAAGCCTGGAGGGAAGGCAATCTTGGCCTTGGATCCCCAGAGATTGCCTCCTCAAAGGGTTTTTGTTTTTTTCTCCTCTGTGCCACAGGTCATAATACTAGTTAGCTTAGCAATATTCCCTAGTTCACTTAGATAGGTTCTGATGTTGGATAGAGATGGATGGTGGCCCTACTAGCCATTCCCTCTCTCCTTAGGAAGCCCCTTGTTGTTACCAGTGTAAGCCATATTATTGGATCTATCCTGCTAACTTATACATTTCATTTATGTTTCATTAAGCTGCCTGTTGCTGTCAGTCTGCTTCTTTACCTCCTAGTCATCGATCGCTGCTACAATTCTTTTGGGGTTTCTTCCTCAGGTACTTTTAGCCAAGGGGCCCTTCCTGCAGCACCTCTGGGGTGGAAACTTCTTACAGGGTTCCTTGCTTTCAGCACCTCTACAAGGCAGTAGTTTCTACTGGAACAGAGAGTGTGAAAGGCCACAAACATTGTTATACTGTTGCACAAGCACAACATTATTCTGGTTGAGAAAGCCATTGAATTGAAAGGCTCAACATGCAGTTCAAGGAGTGGGCAACCAGCCATGCCAACTTCCTGAACTGTATAAGCAGTTCCTCCCAGCCTCCACCTGAAGCACTTTATCTTTGCCCACCATCCTCCCCTCCTCCTCCAGTGGCTCGCCTCTCTACTCCCAGGAGGTTCCTTCCTAATGTACCTTTAGCCAAGGGACCCTTCCTGCAGTACCTGTAGGGGTGGAACCCTCTTACAGGGTTCCCTGCCTTCAGTACCCCTACAGGGTGGTAATTCCTAATGGAATAGATAGTCTGAATGGCACCAATGTTATACAGTTGCACAAACGTAACATTATTCTGATTTAGAAAGCCACTGAACTGTAGTTTCTAAGATCCTATACTCTAAGCCATTTATTAGCAATGTCTAGGTAACTACAACTCCCCAAAAAATGTTCTTGGATATAGTGAATTGATTTCAGCTGAAGGTACAAACTAGGTTGTGGTAGCTGCTTAGGACTAGGAAATACACCTATCCATGTAAGATTCTGTGCTCAGCGTCCCACACACCAACAACATTCTAGAAACTAAAACTCACAAAGGGATTGGCTCAGTTACAATTGCAGAAAAAGACGCAGTCAGATATTTCTAGATATTTCTGAATGCAGTTATTTCTAAAGAGATTTTCTCTTGTGGTCCTACCGTTGTGCTGTAGCCAGACAGGGAATTTTTCTAGAGGTATCATGGACATTTCAGGAACTATCTGACCATGTATTTTGCTGCAAACTCCATAGTGTGCTGATTTTAGTTGGGATTCCTAGTACAAACTACAGTAGGTTGTTGTCTCTGCTTAGGTTTGGAACCAGTACTAGTTTGCCATCTGAGATTTTGTAATCTTAATTCCAATCTGCTGTAAAGGTATCTCATGACATGCAGCTCCCAGAATTCTCTGTGCTCTTACAATGCTTTATCTTTTCATATGGGGTAAACTTCATAATGACATTACTTACATGTGTATGACTGACCTTAGGATCAAAAATACATCAGTGTAAAACATTTACATTTTCTAACATGAGGATATGACTGGCCAGTCTCCAAGGATATCACTGTATTCTAGATGATCCAAAACATAAAAACAGAGAAACTTAGAATTTGTCAGCAGAAAAGGAACAGTAGGCCTATTTAGTCTGCCCCATTCACTGCCTATTACTACTTCCAGGACCCTATTCAGTCTCAGGTGTCCCTTCCTCCTCCTCCTCCCTTTCCTCTTTGTATTATGCCTATTTGAGTATCCCACTCATGCATGAAGTACCCCACTGTCTTTGCCCTCACCACCTTCTCTGGCAGGCTGTTTCAGGTGTCCACCACCTTTTCTGTGAAGAAATATTTCCTCACACCCCTCTTAAACCTTTTCCAATCAAGCTTCATTGCACAAACCCATGTTCTGATGCTCCTCTTTCCCTGAAAGAGACTCCCCCTCCTGCACCTTGTTCACCCACAAGAGGTACTTATAGGTCTCAATAATGCCAGTTCTTGCTCTCCTCTCCTCCAGGGTGTACATGAAGAGCTCCTGCAGACTCATATGGTTTCTCATGCAACCCCTGCACCTTTTCCATAGCCCTCTTCTGGGATTGCTTCCACCTGGCAATGTCCTTATGGAGATACAGCCTCCAGAACTGGACATAGGACTCTAGGTGGGGTCTCAATAGTGAGTGATAAAGTGGCAACACTACCTCAATTCTCCTGCTAGAAATTCCCCTCAGTTTGCTCCCCAGCATCCCACTAGCCTTTCAGCTGCCATGTCACACTTCCCTGCCACCTTGAGATCATCAGATATGATTACCCCAGGCTGGCCCAGTAGCATGGAGGGCTGAGGTATTGCTGCCTTACCTCTTGCCATGTCGGCAACCTGTGCTCGTGGTGTGAGTGGGTCACCAGGGGTTGTCTGGAAAGGAAGAGGATCGAGTGTCCGGAGGACAGCTCTCCTCTCCAGGGAAGGGGTGGGACCAAGGACCGGTGCATGCCTGGCCCCTAGTGGTGGCTGGATGCTGGCACACCAGCTCCAAAAAGACAAGGGCCAGAGACCGAGCAGATACCCAGCATGCCGCAAGCAGAAGAATTCGCAACTCGGCTATTGGCATCATTGCATGCCATGGCTCCGCAGCTGAGGACAGGAAGAAACACAGAGGCTGAAAAATTCCACCAACTGGTGGGATGATGCCAACCCCCCACAGGTGCTGCACCCTGCCAGTTGACACCTCAAGCCAGAGGTAAGTACCAGTGGATGCTGGGGTGACAGGCTGGGAGGGGGGCGCTGGTGAAAGGGGGCTAGTTGGTGGCAAAGATAAAGAAATAAAGCAAAATAAAAAAAGATATGATTACCCCGAGGAACTCCTATTGCTTGGTGACTGTAAGTACCTCCTCCCACTCTTATACACAGCCCCCATGCTCCCCCATCCCAGGTATATGACTTTGCACTTTTTGGCATTGAAACCCAGCTGCTACATCCTAGACCAGTTCTCTAATTTCTGCAGATCCTGTTGCATTTTCTCCATTCTTTCCTAGGTCTTTACCCCACCCTATTGCAGATATGTGTGTCATCCACAAAGAGGGACACCATCTCAACTCCTACAATGTCATGTACTATATGAAGACATTGAAGTGGACATGACCTAATACCAATCTGTGTGGCAGCCTACTGGTCACTCTTCTTCCCCTGAGCGACATCCATTTACCACCACCCTCTGTCTCCTATCCTTTAACCAGTTTGATTCCCAGCTTACCACCTTCTCCCCAACTACCAGCTTAGTCGGTTTCTTTACTAGCCTACTGTGTGGCACATTGTCAAAGGCCTTAATAAGTCCAGAAAGGCCACATCCACTGCCTTCCCCAGTCCACCTCACTAGTCACCCAGTCAAAGAAATCTATGAGATTTGTTTGACATGACCTCCCCCATGAAAATCATGCTGCTGGCGATCCTGCAGCCCATGTGCCTCCTGGTACTCTATCAGCTTCTCCTTCAGCAGGGTCTCCATTAATTTCCTCACCTCTGATGTGAAACTAACTGGCATGTAATTGCTAGTCTCATCCCAGCTGCTGCTCTTGTGCAGAAGGACCACACTGGTCCTCCTACAGTCCCTTGGAACTACCCCCATTTCCAAAGAGCTACTAAATAGTGTTGCCAGAGGGGTGGCCAGCACTGTGCTCAGTTCTTTTAATACATTCTATTTATTTATTTAAGGTTTGGATTAATGCCTTTGAGCCCAACATGGCTCTTTTGTAAATGTTCCAAGTCATATAATACAAACAAACAAATAGTAAACATATTACAAGGAACAAAAAGTATCAGAATTAGCAGAGCTGTGCTCACACATTGTAAAAGATGTTAGACAGTTACAAGTGCAACAGGAGGGAACATCAAATCTCATTTATAGGATTAGATTCACTGTTTGGTTTCTTTTTTTTTATACTTTTTATTTATATGTTTTATGACATTACAATGTAATGCATAGACAATTCAAGAGTCATGCCATACAACATGTGTAAATATATATTAGAAATACGGAAAAAAAGACAGGACCATTGTTGGTACAAGATTAGGGAAAAAAACAGATATTGAACAAAATGGGTAACACTCTGACCAATGCCATCAATGCCCAAACAATTATAATCAGATACATTAATTATCCCAAGTTGCTAAACCGGCAAACATGCCTTTTTTAAGTAGCTCATTTGGTAAAAAAAAGAACTCGGGCTCTTCCTCTCAGTAAACTTCCCATTACACACCCCGAATAATTCTCCATTTAAATGAAGGGTCCATAACCAGTCCATCTTGAAAATAAAGTCCAAAAAACAAATGTGTCCCATCTGGTAGAAATAGACCCTTAAGAAGCCAAAATGCATCCCAATTATTCTTTATATAGCCCACTTATATGCACTATTAATGATGACATTTTTAGAAACAGAGAATGTCTCCATAGAGCAAACAGGAGACTGCAAGAAATGGAGCTAGTAAAACTCACAATCCCAGCTCAAGTATCATCCTCCTCTGATTCATTAGAGGAATCCCCATCTCTTGCCACCCACTTGGCCTCCAATTTTTCCACCAGCTTTAATGCATCCTTGGGGTCAGTTTACACATATACTCGCCTACCCACCACTGCTTGTAGACAGGCAGGCATAAGCATGCTGGTGGGGATTTCCAAGTCCCTTAATCTACAGCGAATCGGGTCAAAAATGTTTTGCTTCATGCGAGTAGCATACGATAGATCAGGAAAAATTAAAACCCTGGTGCCATCAACTTAAATTCCTTTCCTGTTGCGGACCATCTGAAGTATTCTATCCTGAACCGCCAATGAAGCCATTTGCAGCATGACCGTTCTGGTTCCTTCTGTCTGACCTGTGGCTCTGTGAAGATTAATACGGTAGGCTTATACCAGAGAGTCCTTTAGATTTAAGTCAAATGTTTTCTCAAACCAAGATATACAGAAAGCCAGGAGGTCGTCCCCTTCTGTCCCCTCCAAGAGGCCCAGAATATGCATATTCGCGGCCCTTGGCTGATTCGCTAGGCACTCCAGGCATGATTTTAACAGCTCCTGCTCTTTTACACATTTGGCCACCATGGCCTGGGCCTGTTCAGAGGTTCTTTCAGCCGTCTGTGCTGTCTGTACCAGCCCATCCATCTTCTATTCAACTTGCAGCATCCTCTCGTGATAAGAATCCATTTTCTTATCCAACTGTTGGACCATCT
Organism: Neoceratodus forsteri; assembly: GCA_016271365.2. NCBI lineage: Eukaryota > Metazoa > Chordata > Ceratodontiformes > Ceratodontidae > Neoceratodus > Neoceratodus forsteri. The sequence continues at coordinate 652,992,005 of CM057459.1, forward strand.
TAGTTAAATTCAGGATGGCTGATTGTAGGGATTCTAGAGTGACTGGTCAGGAATCATCCCCTTTCGGATCCTCTTGTGTTTGGCCTGCAAAATGAGATGGCGCCTTAGACGTCACTCCTCACAGGGTAAAGAAACTGGCTTTCTGGTCATTGTTTTTCTTCCCCATTTCTAATACAAGGCAGCAAATAGGTATAGGATGTTGTTAGATTCGAAATATGATGGGTTATATTCTTTAAAATTGCTGTTTTTATGATTTTCAGGGTGCTTTCTAGGGAGCTCACCAAAAGTACATCCTCAGTGGCCGACAGCTAGCCACGCCCCCTCACTGTTTGGTTTCTAGGTGCTGGTAGTAAGGTGAAAGCAGCCAGAGAGGGCTTTGTCCTGGGGTGGGTTAGGAAGGGGTATAATTATAGGGAAATTAAGCGATTAGGTGGGACAGTCACAGAGGTTTGATTGGGCTAGGAATAATCAGAGCTCTGTTTTGAAAGGAACAATCTTTTCATGCTCTAAGAGGAAAAAGGGGAGGTCATTTACCCACTGAGGCCCACAGTAAGCAAGAGAATGCTGGGCAAAGGAGATGCACTTGAAGAGGACCTGGAGCACTCCTTTAGCTGATCTTCTAGTCATTTTAGTGGTTATAATGTGATGGAACAGAGTAGATGTGGAGTCGGATGCTAGTTCCAATAAGGCTTTTTTTCCAAACACACAGGCCTGGTACTTGGCCCTGAAATGCAAGGGGCAGCCACCCAGTGTCTGAATAGAGGCTGCAAGTGTGGGTCATTTGTCTTACCCCTAATATGAGCCTACAGGCCTTGTTTCGTAATAACTTGACCCTTTGCAATGCTGATTCAGTGGCAACGTCGCTGATAACTAGCCTGTAGTCTATGGTTAAGAGTATTGAACTCTGGGTTACTAGACTCAGAGCCTCTGGGGTCATTGCCTGCCTGTGGCAATATAGGATTCCCAGTTTGGCATTTGCTGTTTTAATTACATGGTCTATGTGTGTGGTGAAGGAAAGGGTGTCATCTAGGTGGATGCCAAGATATTTAAAGAAAGTTACTTGTTCAATGGCGTCTCCCTTTTGGCTAAGAATGGTTAATAGGTCCTTGTTCTTCTTTGAGTGTGGCAGTGAGAAGTGCAGGATTTTAGTGTTTTAATAGTTTAGGAGCAGTCAGTTTTGAGAGAATCAGGACTCAAGCTTCCTAAAACTTTCCTGTAGGTTAGCTGTTATTTCCATCAGGTGGTTCCCTGACACGGTGATTACTGCATCGTCTGCACAGAGCAGCATCTTAGCTGGGCAAGCAATAGGTAGTGTGTTTATAAAAAGTCTGAAGAGTAGGGATCCTAGAATTGAACCTTGGAAGACCCCCAGAGTTACTTCCCTAGGATCAGATGTTACCACTCTTATCCTCACAAATTGTGATTTGTGTGAATACAATCTGGCCCCATTGCCCTGTTTTCCTTTAGGGCTTCCAATCCCTTTCAGACTCTCTCCTCAGAGAATGGACTTATGTCCACGCCACCTGACCCAGTGCCTGATGATACAAAATAGTCCATCCTCTCCCCCTTCCAACATGAATACCAAGCAGAAGTACTCATTCAAAATTTTAGCTTTTTCTTGATCTTCTCCTGCACAGTCCTCCCACTCTCCTGATACTCACTATCCCACCCTCTACTTTCATGTTTTTGCTAACATACCTAAAGAAAGTCTTGTCCCCTTTCTTGATGTCCATCTCAATCTTCCTCTCTGTTTGTGCCTTAACTGCCCTCACCCTCATTCCTACCTCCCTCCCTTTGTTATGTTGGCTTGTGCACTTGTGCAAGCAACATCTTGTGCTAGTAGCCCATTTCAGAGGCATGTCAGTGTTGGCGAATGCAGGGCAAACTTTAGTAGGTGCATCCCTCATTCCCCAATAAGCCAACATGCTAGCACTGACACAAGCATTATGTAAAGTGGACACAACTTGTAAGAAAATTGCTGCTGCAATCAGAGACAAGCTCATCATACAGCAGCACAGATGACACACCTCCCGATGTGCCTTTCCTTGTGAAACATTGACGCAAACATGGCAGTGGTTGTCACTGTCTGCCATACAATCCCCAGAAAGCTGACTTGGGAGGTGCCCAATCCACCTGTTGGCATGTCCAGCACCCCCACCGCAACTGTGTGACACACTGGGAGCCTATCCAGTGTGCCTCCATTTAAGGAAAGTCAACCTCATCGGCATGTTCCTGCCCCCACCCCACCCCCATTGTGTGGCACACTGGGAGCCCACCACAGTGTGGCCAACATCACCCCCCTAAAGTCATGGGGCACACTGTGAGCCCACCCCAGTGTGCTCAACATTTCTTTTGTTTCACCTGTAAAGAAAAAAGCCATCCGCAGTGTTCTTTTTTCTGTCCCTGAAACAAAGAACAGTCCCTCACTGTCAGTGGTGCCCCTCCCCAACCCACACCCACCCTCTGTGCACCCTATCTCCCCAGACCCCATCACCCCATACTTACCTCTGGAGGTCCAGCGCTGTGATCTTGGTGGAGTGGGAACACATCTGCACTCTTCAAAGTTGACCACAAACTGAAGAAATGTCAGTAAGCTGTATAATGGCATAAATGGGGAGATCATTGGGGGAGGTTCAACTCAGGTGGATATCTTAACCATTTTTTTGAATTTTGCCTCCAAATTTTCAACATGGAGTTCTTGGGACCCTGCCTCATGAATACATGCACTGTCATCTCATTATTCAGTACTGAAAGGTCATTTCACGGTCAATGGTGGAATCACCTTTCAGGACAGATTAACAAAATGACAGTGCCACTGTTCATGTGGTGGGGCCCCAAAAATCCTATCTTGCAAATCTGGTGGAAAAATTCCAAAAAAATTCTGTGTTACAAGCTTGCATTGTGGAGTTTCTACAGATGCTTGTAACTTTGATCATTTTTAATATTTTCATTTCAGATTTTCAACATTGCCATTTTTTCACACCTCCTTATGAACAGTGCAGCTGTCATTTTTCACATCCTGCCAAAAATGTGTTTTCATGCATGTGTTGCTCAGTCACTGTGTGAAATCAATGTTTCAGACATATTAATAAAATCACAGTGACACTGTTCATGAGCAGAGGTCCCAAAATGCCTATGTTGAAAATCTGGTTAAAAAAATCCCCAAAATAATTGCATTACGGGCTTGCGTTGTGCAGTTTCTACACACATTCGTAACTTCACCAAGTTTTCATATTTTCACTCCAGACTTTCAATATTGATATTTTTTTACACCTCCTCATGAACAGTACAGCTTTCATTTTTCACATCCTGCTTGAAATGTGTTTTTGCAACTGTGGTGTCAAATGGCACAGTCACTGTGCAAAATCACCTTTTGGCTAATGAACTCATAGTGCCCCTGTTCACGAGATGGGGTCACAAAATGCCTATGTTGAAAATTGGAGTGAAAAAAATAACAAACACCTGGGGAATTAGGGTTTCCAACCATAATGCCCCACTCTGCAAAGACTGACAGGCATCAGAGGTGTGGCTTGGCATTGTTGGCTGTTATGCTTATGCCATCCCACCCCCACAGAATCTGAACCTTTCTCTAAATAACAGATTTATGGCAATAGCAGGATGTCAAGATAATTGACTGATTAACTGTGACTTGCAGGATGCTTTCTGGGAACATCAAACTGCCAATATGTCTTTAATATATTGGAACATTGCAGGATGGAATTCTAGAATTGTAGATGGTCTCTGGAGAAAATGTATTACTGAATTTATTATTATATGTCTAATAGAAAGATGACATAATGAAACAGATTTGATTAATCTGAATGGCTATGAATGCTTTCAGGCCCTGGGGAGAGAAAATATAATGCTTGCAAGCAGTCAGGAGGTTTGATGGTCCTTATCAAAGTTGGAATTTTTGATTCTGTTCATTGCAGGAAAACACAAAATAATTTTATATCACTTAAAGTGGGGTTTAATAAAAATACATTTTGTCTTATTAGTGGATATGTGCTGCCAGATAATTCCAACTTTTATTCCCCCTCTATTTGGGAGGAACTGAAGGACCTAATTAATGAAGTGTGGTCTAGATTTCCAGAACTTGATATACTGCTTACGGGAGACTTCAATGCCCATATAGGGTCCTGGGATGGCTTGACTGATAAAGCAGTTTTCAATATACAGTCGAGCCCTTGTCTCTAATCCAAAGATGTTCTAGTGATGATAAAGTGAATGCTTCAGGGAAAAAAAATAATAGATATGTTGAGTAATTTTTACCTATATCCACTTAACGATAGAATTCAAGGGGATAATACTGGTGATTTCACACATATCTCCATAAGAGGGTCTTCTGTGATTGATTTAGCCTTTTGGTCTGGGACTATTGAAACATGGAGTAGCTTACATGTGGTGGTGCACTCTGAAAGTGATCATTTTCCCTTAATTCTGGAGTATTCTGGACAGAAAGTAATTGTTGTACCTCTAGATAACCAGGTACAATTTTCAGACATTAGATCTTCCAAAACTATTAGGTGGTACAGTGATACGAAGATTGATATTATCCCAATTTTGGAACGTTTTAATTTGTTGGATAATATGGTAAAGTTGCAGGAATGATCATTTCTGCAACTGTCTCACATGATGAACAACTTATATTCAGCTGTGAGACATCAGTTAGAGTATACCACTAAACATAGTAACAATCCTAGTCAGATCAGATGGTTTGACTCTGAAAGCCAGAAACTTAAAGCTGAAATAAGGAAAATATATAAAAAACATAGAAAATATTGAACTAAAGCATTACTGAGAGAACTAAATATAAAACATAGTATTTACACGATGGTTGTGAGAGAAATAAAACAGTTTTATTATAAAAAAAGATGGGACTTCATGCTGAAGGCTGTTAAATCAAATAACTCCAAGTCATTTTGTTTCTTTATGGCCAGAGGGACAAATGTCCTTAAAGACAGAATTGATACTTACATAAAAGAAGAAGTATGAATTAAATACTTCTCAGGTATCTTTTTTTATCCACTATAAATCAGTGAGATTTCATCAACTTGGAAAAACGAGCAGTATAAAATGCATATAACTAATATTGAAGTTTATTTGGCAATTGTATCTCTCAAAAAACATAAAGCTGCAGGTCCAGATAGTACCCGGCGGAGGTTTATTTAAGCCACCCCAAATTGTGGTGCAGATTGCTGACTTGGTTTTTCAACCAATGTATCAGATATAACAATTTCCCTGTAGCATAGAAAGGAGAAATATTATCCCAGTGCATAAAAAGAACAGTATGACTGATCCAGCCATGTATCACCCAATCAGTTTTCTGGACATAAGTCTAAAGTTATTCTCTAAAATTATTCTTGATAAACTAAAAGCTCAGGTTGAGAAAACCGGGGGAATTGTTAAATATCAAGCAGTATTTAGATCAAATTACTCCACCACAGATAATGTGTTTATTCTTCACCATCTTCTTGAAAAATATATGTTACGAAAACAGAAAGTATATGCAGTATTTGTTGATTACTCATCTGCGTTTGACTCTTTATCACATGGCATGTTGTGGTCTCTGTTGACTGAGAGGGGAATTGATACAAATTTGGTTCTTGTGATAGCATCTCTCTATCAAGAGACCTGGTCAGTGTAAGACTGGGAAGTCAGGGGAGTTTATCAGCGTCTTTTAAAATAAACAAAGGAGTCTGACAGGGATGTGTCATGGCACCACAATTGTTTTCTTTGTACAGTGACAAAATGTTCAGTGGAGTTGAAGAGGTTATTTCAGGCTCTCCTAAAATTGGAGTAGATTTCTGCCCATTATTAGCATACGCAGATGACCTCGTGTTACCATCTCTTTCCAAACAGGGTTTACAGATTAAGATGGACTACCGTTCTTCCCAATCTGCAGATTTAAAACTGAAGATTAATAAAAAAAAACAAAAGTTATTAAGTTTAGGGACAAAAATTTATCTGAGCACTGGATTCTTGAAAATCAGAAGGTGGAAGTGGTGCAGCATTATACTTATCGTGGGGTGGATTTTAACGCAAACAACAAATGGAATACCCATCTCAAATCACTTTGCGAGAAGGCAAATAAATCTATTGGCGGAATAGCCAGGTTTAAGTTTAATTATGGATGATGTTCAGTGAGGCCCTTAGTTAAAGTCCTGCAAGCAAAAATAAAGGCCTAAATACTGTACTGTGCTGAAGTATGGGTAATTAAGGATAATAGCATTTCTCATTTATTAACTCCAATTCATAAAGTCTTGTGATCCGCATTAAGTTTAGGTCAGTCATGTCCTGCAGCTTATGTATGCTCAGCACTGGGATTACTTGATATAAAAGCAAAATCTGAAATCAGGAAATTATTGGTTAAAAATAACAAGATTGCCTGAACATATGATGGCTAAACAATGTCTTATTACAAAATAAAAATGGTTTAATTTTGAATATAGAAATGGATATTGGTTCACCTTAGTTCTTAAAAGAACATTCTGTTCTGAATCTGAAAACATGTGTAGACAAGGGAATTACAGGGAGCCTCTAGTATAAAAAATATATAGGGAAAAAATAACCAATTATTGGAAATCACAAGACTTAACTTTCATCTCAGAATCAAAATATTCACATTGGTTTAGTAAAAACAATTTTTATTTTGGCTTTAAGTCCTACCTAGATATACTTATGGATAAACATTTAAGGGCAGTTTTTCCAAGCTACAAATTCAAACAATTTGACAATAATGTCTTAAGGAGAATATTTAATAAGAACAACAATTGGTCTGAAAATTGTGACTGTACTAAAGGTAGCAGAGAAGATCTTGGACATGTCCAATGGAAATATACTTACTATACCAAGGAGAGATTATTTTGGCTTAAAATGTTTTCCCAGAATTTATATCAAATTAACCAAGGACTTCTTATAAATATATTTATCCATACCGCAAATACATCTACTGTACAGCTGGTAGCAGGATATTTTAATGCTATTTCCAAAGTCAAGAAAAGAATGCTAATAACAGCATGAGTTTGAGATAGATAATCTTGAGCACCTGCTAATTGATTGATAAATATTGGTGGATAGTCTGTCCCAAGCAGAGAAATAAGTATTGAATTACATATATTCCTGATGTGCGATAGGTTCGGTCTTGTATGATCATATTTTTTAAACAATTTTGGTGTATCTATGATGTATTAATGATGTATTTGTCATATAATATTGTAACAGCTATTTGCTAAACAATAAAAATCTTATCTATCTATCCACCCCCACCCTGCAGCCAGTGACAGGTTTCGAGGTGTCCCTTGCACTCTTCAGCCCCAAAGTTCTCCCCATTTTCCTATACTGCACCCATCTCAGTGTAGTTCCTTATGGAATGGGGTGAACATAAGGTCCAAGGACTCCAAGGCATACCTTGACCCTTGTCGGTGTCTGTGGGGTAGGGTGAGGTGAAATGGTGTCGTCATTATGGTCGATGACCAAAAGGCACACTCCAATGCCTGTCACTCTCTGCAGGGTGAGGGTGGGGTTGGCGTCAGTTCACTACTTCACTGCCATTCCTATTATGCATCTCTCTAACTCCTGCATTACCAATCCCAATGCCAGCAAACCAACATTTGGCATTGACAAATGCTTGTTTAACTAGATATACCTCCCTGTCCTCCTCTATCAGGGTCTTCTTGTACTGCCTAAAAGTTTATTTTTTTTCTTATTTTCCCTTCCCACCTTAGCCACTTTCTTTGAGAACTATAGTGGCCTCTTCCTTCTCATACTCTTGCTTAGTTCTGAAAAAAGCTTTTACTAAAAAGGAAACATTTTTAGCCCTTTGCATTATAAAGATACAGCTGCTGCTATGCAAATCAGTCTAAATCACAGCACACCAGAATATCTTACTGCAGCAGTCTACCATTCATAACACATTTGCTGCCAAAGGCTAAGGAAAGTACACTTGACAATGTGCTAATTCACTTAAATGGAATGCTACCTTCAAAGTAATCCTGTAAGATTCAGGGCCACATTTCCCTTGAACACTGCTTTACTTATGAGTGTTGAGATGTTATGTTCTATCTACTCAGACATATTGGATGACCAACATGCTTGAAACATAAACAGACCCCTATATCACAAATGACACTTTGGATTATCATAATTTACAGACACATTGTAGCTCATATACTGTATTTCACATATTGCTTATATTTAGTTTCTTCTGTTTCATAGTAAGTGTTGTAAAATCACATAACAACTGTATTACTGTCCCCTGCATCTCAATTGCTTTTGGCTGGTGTCTGACATCATAATTCTCTATTTAGGACATCATTATTGTTTCCACAGCAACAGACTGTGATGTCACAAGCAAAAAATTATGTTATCAGGTCTTGACAAGTAATCATAGCAGATGAAGTCTACAGGCCATGATCCAGTTTCTGTATTCATATAAAAAATAAGAAAACTGAATTTGCAACATGTTTTCAAAGTATCTTGTGATGAATGGGGCTTCTGAAGACATGCATTGTATTGAATTTCTACACATTTTAAAAGAGCCATACATTAGTAATATAATGCAAACACATGTTGCTTTAATTTAAATTAATTTTATATCATAACATTTGACTATGTTTTGCCTTATTTTGAGAACTAAAGTACATTGCTAAATGTTTGCATTTGGGAGGAGGGATATGTTGATGTTTCTTTGCCCCAAATGAGTGGGTGCTACATTATTTCATTTGTTTGTTGTCATGTCTATAAGTGTAGCAGAAATATTTATTTGCTGTGAAAAGGAGAAGGTGAAGAAACTGCAGCAAAACTTTTCCAGAAAATACACAGTGTACATACGCACGCCTGGTTAATTGCTTTTAAAGCAGGACAATTTAAAGTAGCTGTGACTCACTGAAGGAAAGAAAAGGCAGTTGTGACTCATACAGTCTCAGCTATCTCAAAACAAAAGCCCTCTGTCTATCCATAAGAGTAATAAACAGCATCCAAAACAGAGACAGATTTTAACATCCAAGTTAGCATCTGAACCATTACTAATTAACTCCGTTTACTTTTCACTGACAAATGTAATTTTGCTTAAACTGAGTTTTTGTTCAGACAGTTATTTGCAGTCAGAAAAACTAAACATCAGATAGAAATTTTTTAAATTTTCTGTACTAAAATGAGTCCCTTTTAGCACTGGTGAAAGGTGAAGGACTGACAGTACTGGATACTGAATTATTTTGCTTAAGCACAGGATCACGTACAGTGCAATGCACAGCTAGGAAAGTACCTACACTGTGGTAGATTTAGTTCTGGTGAAAGGTAAGGTACTGGTAGCACTAGAGAGTAAAGGCCTCTGTCCATCTGCAGGCCAGGTACAGGATGGCAGCTGGGGGGCTCAGGGGAGAGGTAGGAAGGCCAGCATCTAGGATGCTGAGAGAATAAAGCACACCTTGTGTGCTGTCAGGGCTGTGCAACCGAATGTACCCCATCCTACCTATGAAGGACAGGGGGCTGCACCTTTAGCTACTGCAGAGTGTTTGACAATATCAGGATGGGCATTGCTAGGCTTCAGTTGCAGATGTAGACACCACAGGGGTGCAGGGACATGTCAGATACTGAGTGGGCAGGTACTCTGATGGCTTCTTCTTACCAAGATGAAATTGTTGCTAGAGAATGGTGACAGACTGGTAGCACTGTAGCCTGAGAAACTTCAGGCACATAGTGAACAGGTATACTACTGGTGGACTGTGATAGACTAATAGCATGCTAATCTGAAAATCTTTGTTTACTGACAGAGCACAGCAGTTCAAAACTTGAGAGCACCCTTCACAGGATGAAACCAACACACTGCCATAAAGGTACTAGCAGAGTAATTAAGCAATAATGCACAACAGGGTCTGTGTTGTGCTGGGATAATGTTACACCTGGGGTGATTAGGCACAGGGCCACAGGCCAAGTGTGACTAATCACCCCAGAAGTGACGTTATCCCAGCACAACACACACCCTGGAGTGCATTATTGCTATTATAGAATGACTCGCTTATATTGAAAAACCAAAAAAAAGATAAAAAAGCATTTTTAAATAGATTTTAACTTTATTTCTTAATGTGGAGATATACCAAGGAAAAAAGTAGTTCTGTTTTGGCCAGTAGTGGATGCTGCTGGTAAAGAGTGACTGTGTATGTGCAAATGCCACCTTCTCCCCCCCAATACACACAGACACACACACTTTCCTTTTCTTGTTCGCAGGGACAGGTGTTCAAGTCTGTGGCAAGTGCTTTTGATTGGGAGTGGGAGAAACGTGGTTTTTTTGAACAGTACTGAGAGAGTAATCTTGTACCCTTTTTTGTTATGACGATCGCGATTACGATCGATGTAAACTGAAAAAAGGTGTTTGTTGATTCAGCCCCACCTACACTGGGACTGTTAAAATATGTTTCACTTTGTTTTTTTTTTAATTTTCAGTCAGGAAAGAGGTAGTGGAAATGACAGTGACGAAAAGCTGAGGGCTTGATGGTATTTGAAAATGCTCGAGCTGCAGCCAAAAGGGATAGAATCACCGTCTCAGATGACGGCTTTTTTTTTAAAACAAACATTTATCTGCTTGGTGACATACTGTTTCGGGGGGTTGTCGCCAGTGTGTGTGGTTGTGGATGGTGGTGGTGGCAAGTAAGCAGCTCCTGGTTAGGTATTCTGAAGAGAGCTGCCTAGTAAGAACTGAAGTGGCTGCAGAGCAGGTGGGACTTAGCTGTGTGGAGTGATTCTCCATACATTCCTGCCATCTTCTGTGTACTGGGACTAGAGCCATGATGTTGTGCTGGGATAACATCACGGCTCCAGTCCCAGATGGACCAATCAGAGTCCAAGATTCTTTCATGCCATTGTATAATTTTTATTAATGACCACACAAAGGCACACTGAAATGGACAAAAAAATGGTCAGCAATGCAGCCAAAAAGTAACTGGTTATGTTTTGCCTGGATAATCAAGCTTCATCAGACTAATTCTAAAGTGCAAACGTACGCGAATAAATAGTGTTCAAGCACCCAGTTATACAAGTGCTATTAATTAATTACAAATCTCTTAAAAGAGACTTGGTGGTCAGCCCAATTACTATTTAATACATTCAATTAAAATGGGCTGCCACCAGGCACAGCACTTAAATTAAAAACACAAGAGCCAAATGTAATTAGAGATGTGTCCCCACATTGCAAGCTGGAATGATCATAGTATATAAAACCCCTATATAAATTAGATGCCAGAATTCATTATAGTAGTCCAATGTATTTAACCATTGTATATATATACATAATATACAGACCTTGTTTTTAACACTGAGGGATTTCATTACCACTTAAGGATACTAGCTAGGGATGATCGATTTCAACAAAGACAACATAAATAGGGAAGCACAACCAACACATTTCCATATCTTTTCTCATTTGAGCTATGATTTTTTTTTAGCTTTTTAAGGAAGGTGGCAAGGTCAATGCATTCATTTAACCCTCTGTCCAATCTTGTGTGCCTAAAGAGTAAATCCAATAACTCTCGCTCTCTGCCCTATTAGACTGTCAATGTCACCCCTCTTGGTTCACAGTCCACTTTCTCAATACCCGTGAACATTATTTTATGTTCATCAGTGGCAGCAGACTGCACATGTTTCACTATTGCATAGCTTTCATCCATTCTTTCTGATGTTCTAGCATGTTCTCCTATGCATACTTTGAATAGTCACTTAGTTCTCCCCACGTAATATGCTCCACAGCGGCACATAAGTGAACCACCCTTTTCATGCTACAGTTAATAAACTGCTGCACTGTGACTATTTTACTATTTAGGGGATTGTGGAATATTTTGCAAGTTTGTATATAGTTACAGTACATGCATTTTCCGCACTTAAAGTTACCCACGGGGTGGGGGGGGGCACCAATCCCTATTGTTTTCATGCACAATAGTGGAGCGCTACGAGATACCACATCTTTGATCATTCTTGCTCTCCTATATACAGCACTGGGACCTTTGTCTACTAATGGCTTTAGCTTGGGTTCTAAATACAAAATGCCCCCATTTTTTTCTAATGATCTCCTTCACTTTATTTGCCCTACTAGAGAAAGTTGTAACAAATGGACATTCTACACCTGATCTTATAGGTTGTTTCTTTTGGACTAAGGTACTATTCCTGTCTATGACTGACACCTGATACATGGCATTCACTATGTATGCATTTCCATATCCAAGTTGTTTGAACTTCACTACCTGTTGTGCACTTTTGTGTTCAAATTCAAATTTTTCAGAACAGTTTCTAAGTGTCCATATCAGCTAACTTTTTGAGATGTTCTTTGTTACTTGTCTAAGATCAGAGCTGTTGGACAACAGAAGACTTATGATCTGTTGGCTTCTGAAACAAGGTAGTACATACTGTCCCCTGGTTGTTTTTATATATCTTAAGATCTAAAAATGTGTTTTCCCAATCATGGACACTATATTTTTAACCTCAGACAGCTGCGCGTACTTTCAAGCCAGGCAACAACATTTTCAAAATCTACTCTGCTGCACCTCCAGACAACCAATATATCATCTATATAGCACTGCCACAAATTCAGATAATTGAAAAAATGGAATAGTGGTGGTGCTATATATGTTCCTCAACTACCACAGTCCCACACAGAGACTAGCATAACTAGGGGCCATGGTAGACCCCGTGGCTGTGCCTCAAACCTGCCTATAACAACAGTTTTGAAAGAGAAACATATTTTCAGTCAGTACAGCTCTGGTTAGTTCCACTATATACCAAGTAGGCATTTCTGACTGTTTGATCTCATCCATCTGATCATGCCAAAAGCTAGGTGCTTCTAAGCCTTCATTACAGGTCTAATGGTATACAGGGAATTTATATCAAGTGTTGCAAAGAGCCATTCTTCCTGCATATCTAAACCTTCCACCAAATTGATGACCTCCATAGATTGCCTTAGGTATGATCTTTGTCCCTGAACTATGGGGCATATATATTCATCGACCAACATGGACAATGGTTCAGTAATCAAGCCTTTTCTGGAAATGATGGGGCAACCTTGGGGGTTTTGTAAACTCGTATGTATTTTTGGTATGGTATATATAATTGGCATTGCTAGATGGGCCGCAGTTAGGGCGCAATACAGTTTATCATTTAAATAACCCCTTACTAGAAACGTTGTGAAGTTTTACTCTGCCTGCAAATTCCCTGCTTAGTCACCTACTTTACACCATAAGCAATTTCATGAAATTAGCTTCTGGTTACAAAATTTTGCTGATAAACTTTGAAAACATTGAAGTTAACTTTGACAATTGTTAGTAACTTCAAAGTTAATGAAATACATGGTTTGTCACATAATTTACTTACTGCAGATCACATGGGAGACTCCTGGCAGGCAGGAAGTGAATGTTTCTGGAAATGGACCTAGTGTGCCAAACAGCTTGGCTCGGCATGGTGGCATTATTGGGGTACTCCTTGACTGGGGTTCCAATGTTACTCATAAGTGCTGCATGACTGGCCTTGGTGCCTTTTTAGTTTTTCAGTACTGGGGTACCTATCATACCTGGACTCGGGGTGGTAGTCCAGCTGCCAGGATCACTACTTGGCCCACTTCCAGAATCATCTGCATCCTCTAACACCACATAGATGTCCTCCTCCTTACCCACATTTCCATCTCCCTTATGTACTGCCATGTTTATTTGGCTTACATTACCTGATGATTTTGAGGGACCAGAACCACAGGTGTGGCTGCCTCCTGGTGTTTATGTCACCATAATGGGTGCCTGCTTTTAAGGTGTGTATGTTGCCCACCTTTGATGAAGTGACTATCCTTCTTACCCCTACTTACTCTTGTGTGTCATAGTTGGCAAATTGCCACTGTCTCATCAGATGGATCCAGTATATAAAAATCCCACAGTAGGAATTTATTTGGCCTTGTTTTTACTTGGTGTCAAGATGACTGGGACAGCAAAGGAGAAGGTTTGGTCTTTGTAATATTTTGTGATGACTGGGTGATGAACGGGAGAAACAGTGCTAGGGAGATCCTTGGTGGTTAAAGCAGTGAAGGCAACAGAAAACACACCTTCTGCATCTTTAACACCCTGCTTTGACCTTTTCTTTTCAGGCTCCCATAAGGGATCTGAGTCTGACACATCATCATCATCTGCAGCAAAAAAAATGGCATTCTCATCATCCTCCGCAGGTCTGTCCTCAATAGCAACAAGCTGTGTGACACACACTCCTCTTCATGACCAGTGTCATCATATTGCTCGACATGTCCCACCTCACCCTCACCCGCTGGCACATGTTATCAGACTCCGAACCATCATCAACAACAGCACTACTTTCCAAGTGCACTTCATCAACACCAACACCAACCATCTCCATGCCCACAACTCGTTGTTTGGTGGTGCTGCTGCTTCCTGTCACTGTGTCACTTGACACATCAATCAACATGTCTGCCACAGATTTGGCTGAGAAAAATGAGGCAGAAAAGCCACCACTACTGCAAAATACGTTGGTGCTACTACTGCCTGCCACAGAGTCATCTGAATATTGTCCCTCTTCTCCCATTGACCCCTTCTTGGTATATGCACCACTTTTAGGGACAACAAACTGTGAAATTTACTTTGTAGGTGCTCCACCGCCTATCCCTTTAGTTGCCATTTTCTTCCCAGTCATTCTTCTGTACTTTACTATGTACAGTTACTCAACAGTAAATTATTTACACCTGTGAAAGTGCAGTCAGGAGAGGGACAGTTATTGTCTTCCTAAGGCAGGTGTGCCAACAGGGACACAAATAGCAATCACTCTGGTTAAATCACAGTCAGAAGAACAATGAATTTTTTTTCTAAGGCAGATGTGCTGACAGGTATATAACAATCACTCTGGTTAAATCGCAGTCATGAGGACAGTGATTTTTTTCTGAATAGGCAGGTGTGCTGACAGAGATACAACAATCACTCTGGTTAAATTGCAATCAGGAGGACAGTCATAGGCGCCAACTCCATGGATGTTGAGGTACTCAAGCACCCTCAAAGTTGACTTAAGCAGCCTCAATATTTTGAGAGAAGCCTGCAAAAAAGGATTACTAGGAAACCTGGCCAAAAGAAGAATAACACCTTCTAGCAGTGAGCACCCACAAAGGTTCATAAAATTTGGCACTCATGACGACAGTTAATTTTTTTTCTAAGGCAGGGGTGCCAACAGGGACACAACAATCACTCTGGTTAAGTTGCAGTCAGGGGAACAGTGATTTTATTCCCTAAAATGTATGCTGACACGGACACAAACAACAATCACTCTGGTTAAAGCACAGTCAAAAAAGGGATTTTTTTCTTAAGGAAATACAAGGCACTGGGCCAGTGATTTTTCACTGAATACAAGTGTGGCTTCTAAATTGCTCTTACCTTCCCCCACACAAGCCATCAAACCACTACTTCTCTGTTAAAACAAAACTAAATACTTCTAGTAAAGAATACAGGAGAAAATCAACACAAAAAGTACTGTGTGCGGTCAGGGCACTAACAAACACAGTTTTGAAGAAATTTGACCACCAAAATGCTCTTTTATATAACGTTATATTTAGATTTTGACTCTAGGCTGCCTACAGCAAGCACAAGCTCTGCTGTCTAAGTCTCTATCCAACACACTACACTCAGAGAATGACCAAACTAGCTTCTCATTTGCTGTTCAGCAACATGTGACCTCCTGTCCCATGGTACTTTGCAAACTTCACATATTATGCTAAACTTTGATGGCAACGTTTCAGCTTCATGGATCTGGGATACTTCCCGTATTAAATTAACAAGCATTGAAGTTTTGGATTTCAAAATTTTGTGAAACTGCCAACAGTACTCGAAGTGTAATTTCGAATTGTGAAAAACTTTGTGGAACAGTAAAAATACCTGAAATTTTACACAGAGTGAATTTTTGCAACTTTGCACACCACTGCCCATTACAAAGCCCTCACTTAGCTATTCATCAATTTCTGCCTTAAAGACAACAGATTTACTAAATGCCACTTTCTCATAGAATTGCACATCCATGAACTGCATCTGTATTTCCATGACATACTCAGTGGAATTCATTCATAACGATACCCCCCACCATGTCAGCAGCCTTCACAACTATTGCATTATTAATAGCAAGATTTTCCAAGGTTAGACTTTCCCCTTGTGTGCAGTTAGAAATATCCCTGCTGCTAATGTCTCCCTTCAACAATTCCAAATCATGTTCACATTTTTTTATGAATACTATGGGATTGAAAGTTGGACAATACAAATATTTAAATTTAAGAGAACTTAATGTGTCACCATTTGTCCCAACTTCCACATCATGATCTGGATACAAAGCTTTACAAGTTCAATTTCTAAGAAATCCATGCAAGTTTACCACCATGTTGAAAAAGTTAATATCCGAGGTTGGAGCAAACATAGGACCATTGCTGAGGATATGCTCCTCATCCTCAGTTAGAGAGTGACTCGATAAGTTTATTACTGGTGCCAAGTCCAATTCAGATGTCTCCATATGGGGGATGGGGGGGACAGCGGCAGTTTGAAAAATATCCTGAATTAATAATTTCTCCTTCTGCCTCTTCCATGCCACCCCCTCCTTGTCTTCCTCTTCCCTGGTTCTGTATTACATAGGGCTCCCAAAACCAGGTTTTCCTGTTGTTGCATCTTGGCCTGCTGTACTCCTCCTCCTCGGTTTCTTCTAAAAAAACTTCTGGCTCTGAAAGTTTGTCTGTATCTAATGGTCCAGTGGTGTAGTCCAGGACTGTTCCTTCATTTGATGGTTCGCTGCTAGTGCTAGGCTGACTTTCACCACCAGTTTTCAGGACTGATTTAGGTTGACCCTTCCATGTGTTTTTTTTCTTTGAAAGCCAATCACACACCAGATCTAACCAGTAATCATTTTCATTGCTAATGAACTTTTTCTTTTTAGCTCTCTGCAACTGTGTGTCATATCTTGTGAGCTTTTCTTGCAGAGTTTTATTATAATGTTCACATTCCTGACTTGTGGTTTTAGCTTAAAGTAATTCCTTGATTTCTGAAATGTCCTTTGTTAACTTATCCCTCACTGACCCTGCTTGTGTAAGGATTAGTTAACTTATCCCTCACTGGTCCTGCTTGTGTAAGGATGATCAAAGATGCAGTATCACTTAGCACTCCACCACTGATTGTGCATGAAAACAATAGGGGATGGTTGCCCCCACCATGGGTCACTTTAAGTGTGAAAAATGCATATACTGTAACTATATACAAACTTGCAAAATATTCCACAATCCCCTAAATGGTAAAGTTGTCACAGTGCAGCAGTTTATTAACTGCAGCATGGAAATGGTGGTTCCCTTATGTGCAGCTGTGGAGCATATTATGTGGGAAGAATTATGTGATAATTCAAAGTACTCATAGGAGAACATGTTAGAGCATCAGTAAGAATGGATGAAAGCTATGCAGTAGTGAAGCATTTGCGGTCTGCTGCCACTGGTGAACGTAAAATAATGTTCACAGGTATTGAGAAAGTGGACTGTGGACCAAGAGGGGATGACATTAAGAGTCTAATAGGGCAGAAAGAGAGTTACTAGATTTACTCTTTAGGGGCAAGATTGGACAGGGGGCTGAATGAATCCATTGACCTTGCCTCCTTCCTTAAAAAGGTCTAAAAAAATCATAGCTCAAATGAGAAAAGATATGGAAAGTTGCTGGTACCCTTCCCTATTTATATTGTCTTTGTTGAAATCAATCATCTCAAGCCAGTATCCCTAAGTTAAAATGAAATCCCTCAGGGTTAAAAGTAAGGTCTATATATACGTATATATGTGTAATGTTTAAATGCATTGGGCAACTACAGTATAATGAATTCTGGCATCTTATTTATATAGGGATTTTATATACTGTGATCATTGCACCTTGCAATGTGGAGACACATCTCTAATTACATTTGGTTCTTGCATTTTTAAGTGTTTTGCCTGGTGGCAACCCATTTTTTTATTGAATGTATTAATTAGTAATTGGGCTGACCACCAAGCCATTTTTAAGAGGTCTGTAATTAATTAATAGCACTTGTATAATTGGGTGCTTGAACACTACTGTATTTATTTGTGCACACTTGCACTTTAGAATTTGTCTGATGAAGCTTGGTTATACAGGCAAAACATAACCAGTGGTGTTTTGGTTACATTGCTGCCCATTTTTTTTATCCATTTCAGTGTGCCTTTGTCTTGTCACTAATAAAAATGACACTTTGCTTTTGTCTTGTCACTAATAAAAATGACACTGCTAGTACCTTTATGACAGTGAAGGGTGCTCTCAAGTTTTGAACTGCTGTGCTCTGTGACTGTATGTGAGCACCTTCATTCTGCTCCCAGTGCTTTGATTCCTTCACTTGCTGTTTACTGACAGACTAGACACAGTGCAGGCACATACAGTGCAGGCTGTTGCACTATTAAAATTATTCAGTACTAGTGAAAGTTCAGTTTCTGCTTATTGTTTGACAATATGAGCCATTACAATTTACAAAAAATGCAGAATAAAAAAGACAAGTAGAAAACAAAATTACATACACAAATAAAATCATTTATATACAGTACATCTTATTGATATATTTTACTCATGTAAAGTGTTGCACCTACAGTATATTTTCATGTCCCCTAACCTGTAAATCCATATCTTCTGACTTTAAATGCATGTCACTATTCACGTTCATATTTTTTTCTTATTTTTATTATAACATCTTTTTGCAAAAATAGTGCTACATTATCAATTGTTATTTGATCTGATGTAGTCAGCAGTATTTGAACCAGTTCATCATCCCTAATACCACTGCATCTGCCCATACTGCCCAGATATTTACTTCTCCTCTTGATATGCCATACACAGTAATGTATTGTATGTTTCATGTCAACCAACTGCATCATTCTACAGTCACAGTTGATATTTACATATTTGCTAATTTTATATTTTGCATCCAGTAAGTTTGAAGGGTTTCCTCAAAGAGATAAATTGTATACATACATCTCAATATTGGAGTTGAATGACTACAAGGCTATTTCTCCATATTAAATGTTAATATCAATTTTGAATACATATTTGAAAATGTAGATGCTTTAATACAGTAGTGGGTAAACAATGAAATGAATAGCTCCAAGCTAAAAGACTGCATTGCCAGTGTAAAAAACCTAACTGATTTGTACATGAAAATGTTTAAATATATTTATTTAAAATGTCTAAAAATCTGTCTGCTAGGAACAACAAACTAGTTTAAAGCTTTGTTATCGACCAAGTCTTAGGAGGCAGTAGGGTATAGTCAACATTTAAGTAAAAGATGAAAACAATTAAAAAATTAATCTAAGTCATGGCACTTTCATACATATTTCATCTTTAAAAGCTTGGCTTATGCATATTTTAAAACTAATCATGGTGACATACTGATGAAGGTTAAAGAGGAGATATCTAATAAAACTAGAAAAAATGTTGTGGTGTCAGTCTTACCTCTATTTTAGGGAAGCTGATGGAGTCACTGGTCAAACAGGACCTCATGGACTACTTGGAGAGCAATGGTGTCCAGAATAATAAGCAGCATGGATTCATGGCAGGGAATTCCTTTCAGACTAATCTGATAGTTTACTTTGGCTGGGTGATGAGAGAATTGGATAGGGGCCATGCTATGGATTTTCTCTACTTTGACTTTAGTAAGGCTTTTGACTTGGTGCCTACAGGCACTTGTTAAACAAGATGTAGGATCTGGGTGCAGCTAAGGTTATAGTAAAATGGGTAGGTGACTGGCCAAAGAAGAGGCAGCACAGGATTATTGTCAATGGGTCAAATCTGAAGAGGGGGGGGTCATGAGTGTGGTACCACAGGGATCTATTCAGGGTCCAGTCCTCTTCAATATGTTCATCAGTGACATTGGTAAGAAAATCCTCAACAGGTTGTATCTTATCACAGATGACATTATGTTCTGTAGGAGGCTGGATAGCAAAGTTGGAATCAGGGTAATACACACTGACTTACAAAAGCTAAAGGGGTGGACTGAGGTTTGGGAGTTGAAATACAGTGCCAAAAAGTGCAAGGCAATGCTCCTAGGGAACAAGAACCCAAAGAGAGAGTACTGAATGGTTGGCATGAAACTTAGCAGTGCAGCTGAGGAATGGGGCACTGGAGTTGTAAATGACTCCCTGAAACAACTGAGTCAATGCAACAAGGCATATGTATTGGGAGGAGTATTGATAACAGAAAGGATGAGGTAATATTTCCCTTATATAGATCCTTGGTGAGGCCACACCTGGAGTACTGTGCCCAGTTCTGGAGCCCTCTCCTCAGGAAGGATGGAGAGAGGCTGGAGACTGTGCAGTGCAGGGTAACAAAAATGGCTCATGGCCAATGGGTCATCTTCTATAAAGAGTGGCTGAAGGCACTGGACATGTACTTGCTGGAGACCAGAAGGGAGAATGGAGATATGATAGAGAACTTAAAGTTACTAAAAGGATTTAACAAAGTGAACTGCGGTAAACTATTTAGCTTGTATACTAGTTCATGGTCATGTGGACATGAGTGGAAACTAACATTAGAGAGATTCAGTAGGGATATTAGCAAGTATTGTTTTGTTGAAAGGGTGGTGGAGTAATGGAACAGTCTATCAGCCAAAGTGGTGGGTGCTAAAACCATTGCTGATTTCAAGCATGGTTGGCACAGCATGAAGGGCATAGTGAGTGCTCTGTGGAACAGAAACTGGGAGGAGAAAAGAGGGAAGGATGGGGAGGGCTAGGACCCTGGAGGGATAGTAGGTACCAATGCTAAAAAGGGAACTCAGGCAGACTTGATGGACCACTGGTCTGTTTTCTGTTATCAGTGTCTATGTTTCCATTTTTCTCCTTGACAGAATGCCACTAATGCCTTCTGATGCAGCCACTGTACCAATATTATATCGAGCATTGTTCACCTCCATTCAACTGTTTGGCATCTGAGATGATATGCATTATGAAAACTGCAGCAGCATTACATAGCTGTGTCAACTTTCTTCCAAGCTTTCACTAATCTGCTTCTAGCTCTTAAGCGATAGGAGCTTCATCACATTTGAAATCCACACCCTTTGTTGTAGGACAGAAAATTATTCAAATTAATTAAATTGTAATCTAGTAATTACTAAAAAAGCTAGGGTGAGGCCGAACACTAAAATGATCCATTTTAAGACACTTTCTTGGCATAAAGGGATTTTGTAAAAATTGCCAAAATATAAAAAATGAATAATTCTGATTCATCTGATACTTATGAAAAGTCAGTTTTATAGTGTTTGTAAAAAATATATAAGAACCTTTATTGTATCTTCATTTTAAAGATAGCCAGTCATTCATGTGAGTTTGCACTTTAACAAGGTTTTTTCATGTAATATGCTCAGGGGACTATAATCCCATGGAACACAACTATAGTAAAGTGCATCATATTTAGAGCCTCACCTGATAACTGCATGAAATACCCATAATCATATTTCATGAGACTAAGACACGCTGAAAGCTGCTCGGCTATTTTGTTTTGTTCCTCCCCATGCCCCCATCCCCTAATTTCTTAGGGTCCTCCTAGTGCCCCCCAATGCCAGTCATACTCACTCTCGGCTGCTGGCTGTGACCTCCAGCCCTTCCCAGATCCTGTAACAGTCCTTTAGTAACCCAGCATCAGAACCACAGAAAGGGGCCCAACCCCTGACTCTTATCCAAGAGAAAGGAAATATTCCTTATGGCTAGGGACATTGGTTCTCTCCACCCTCACCCCATTCAGACTAAGACCCTGTTTAAAAACTGATTGTCCCTGTCCCTTCCCATTGCATCCAAAATCTCTTTGAAATTTCCCCCACCCAACCCTGAACCCACCAAAAAGCAAACGTATCAACTCCTCCAAGACATTGCCTGCCCATTATTTCACCACTCTCACAACCTAGGCCTAGATGACCCCTCAGTAAAAATAAAGTTTCACTAGCTCTCTACATCCCTGTTCCCTCCCAAATCCTCCAACCCTGGCCTGGTACCTTCATACAACTCAATTCTCCATACCCCAATGTGTTGTGTCTCCAATTCCTAATCTCTCCCAGTTCTCAAAAATATTCCTCAACTCCTCACTTGTATCCAGTGGTAACCTGGATCCCATTGAACCCCATTACCTGATGGTGATTAGCACAGCCCCCTTTCCCTTCCCTTGCTTACTCACACTCACACATATTTGTACTGCACAATTGCTATCATTTTATTTATCTTATTACTTGACTATCACTATTATTTACCTGACTAGACTGTATGTCTCCCCACTGTAACCCTACCTCTGGTTACACCTCAAAGTGAGATCCAGCATAGTGTGCCTCTCCTTGTCATCAGTTTTCAAACAAAAATAATGAAAGTAACTTCCTCAGTCAACTGCAATCTAGTTGCAAATACTGCATTACCACATACAGTATTATTATTTTATTTAATTTATTTAAAAACTGGTAACAGGGAAAGGCTCACTGAGCTGAGGCTAGTTTCCAGGTGCCAGCCAGGGAAAAGGGATACAATAAACAATACACAGTAGCACAGCAGTGTTCCACAAAGTAAAGTGTGAATAATGCAACATGATACAAGTGAAAATAATAATGACAATAACGGGTGGCAGAGGCTGAGACTAGGAGCAATTACCACAGCCCACATCAGATTGAACAATTCAGTGCAGCAGCAGTTGGGACATTAGCTGACCTCAGGAGGGGGACCATAGCTGACAGGAAAAGGCAGTGGGGAAGGTCAGGGAAAGGGCTAACAGGAGCAGGAGGGAGGTGACAGGAGCTTAAGCTGGTATCTGAGGGAAGTGGGGAAGGGTGAGAGACAAAGAGAGGAAGTGAGCAGGGTCCAGAGGAAGGGAGGGAAGGTGATAGGAAAAGGCTGACTGTTCAGCACAGAAGTGAGGGTGGAAGAAGGTGCAAGGATCCCTGGAGCAGAGGGAGTATGTGACAGAGGGAAGGAGTAAGAAAAGTGAAGCTAGGTCAGAGGGTAGCAAGCCAGACCAGTATTTGGAGATGAAGGAAGCACAGTGGGATTGGTGATGGAAGAGAAGAGGGGATGCAGAGGGAGGAGTAGAAGGAGAGTAATGCGTAAGAGGGAGGAAGTTGGTAGCAAAATGACAAAAGGCATTACAGAGAGTATCCACTCTGACAAGAGAAGAGGAGGGAGCAGTACAGAAGACCACATCTGCATAGTCAAAGTCTGTGAGAACTACTTTGATAATCAGCTCCTGGCAGACCTGCAGAGGAAGTCAGTCTTTATTATGGTACAGGGCACCAAGCCTGAGGCAGAGCCTGGCATGGATGGCACTGATGTGGCAGAGAAGTAAAGCCTACTGTCAAGTCACACACCAAGATACTTGAAAGAGTGAACCACTTCAAGGGGAAGGGGGGAAACAACCAGGATGGAAAAGGAAGGAAGGGGGCCAACATGGGCAATTTCTGGCTGATTCCAAAGGTCATGGACATTGTTTTTACAGTGCTGACCTTGCATTGGTTGGACTGAAACCAGTGTGGGTCACTTTAAAAGTCTTGCTGGAGCAAAATTTCCGTAGCCACCATTGAAGGGCCTAAGGTGTGGAGAACAATGTCATCTGCATACATGTGATTATGCAAGTTGACACAGGCAGAGGGCAGGCTGTTGAGGAAAATGAAGAAGAGGATGGGATCCAAGATGGAGCCTTTGGGACCCCAGCCTAGATCATGAGTGGTGGGGGCAGGATGCCTCCTAACTGTACTGACAGCTGACATCCTGAGATGTATGAAGGGGACCAGTCAAGAGTGTGGACTGAGAGGCCAGCAGTCCTGGAGACAGAGATGAGCCACCAAAACCAAAGGCTTTGGACAGTTTGAGAAACATGGCCACCATGATGTGCCCTTGATCAGTCCCAGAGATGATGGAGTCAGTGACATGTACCAGGGAGTGGACAGTGGAGTGCTGCTTCCAAAAACTATACTGCAAGAGGGAGAGGAAGCTGTAGTAGCAATGGAAGTGAGCAAGCCTGAAATAGACCAATTTTTCTTGTAGTTCTGCAAGAGAGGGATGGAGGGAGATACGATGGAAGTTGTCAGGGGTGGAAGGATCACCCCCTTTGAGGAGGGGAGAACTTTGGCAATCTTCCAGGACAGACGGATGGCACAGAGGGTGAAATAAAGGTTATTGAGGAGGTGAGTAAAGGGGGGTGTTGAGAGAAGAAGGAAAATGTTTAGGTTCCATGCTATCTGGGATAGAGTTGTACTGGATGAGAGAGGAAAAGGCAAGCAGGGTTTCCTGAACAGTGACAGAAGTAAAGCAACACCCCAGGGGGGGGAGGGGATATATGGGGTGAAAGAGGAGAGCACAAGTAGTGAAAAAATCATTGAAATGAGCAGCAACAAAAGCAGGGTGAGAGACTTGTAAACCATTAACCATAGGACTGGGGGAGAAGACTGGGCTGAGGGATCAGAAAGGGAGTGAATCACCTTCCAGAATTATGCTGGGGAGTTAAGATTGTTCTGGAGGTTGTCCTTAAAATATAGGGATGTAGCAGTATGGACAGCCTTTGTGTCAGTGTTTCTAAGTGCCCTTTAAGAGTGGGGTCAGACAGGGAGTATGTACTGGGCCCAGGCTTGATAACAGATCTTGCAAAAATCAGTGAAATCACAGATAATCCAAGGGTGGTGGAAACACTTAGCCCTGGACTTCCTGATAGGGGCGGACTTGTCCCAGACATAAGTACTACTTGACATACCAGGGGAGTAGAGCTGGGTGAAAACTGTGAAATCTGAATTTGCAGAAATTTCACAGAATGGCACAAATTTTGCAATATGTTCCAAAATTCTGACTGGTGAAAACAGAATCTTCCTAATGTGTTTGGCAAATTTTTTCCCCCATTCCACAAAATTTTCTGGCTGAATTGTGAAATAATTCAAGTGAACTGTGGAATAACAGTTCTGAGGAATTCCACAGCTTAATACATTAATCTGAAATATATGTAATTATTCTCTGGTTCAGTGATCAGTTCTGTGGAATTTCCTTCTGCAGTTTAATACATTAATCTGCAGTGCATACCCTCATTCCACAGTTAACGACTCACTGAACTGCGGAATTAATGTATAAATTGACAGTGATCAGTTCTGTGACATTTCTTTCTGTAGTTTAATACATTAATCTGCAGTTCATACATTCATTCCACCATTCTAAGTTGGAGTTTCTGCAAAAGTTGCAAAAGTGCATTCCGAAACTTTGCAGAAGTCAATTTCTGACCTTTGTGGGAATTCTGCTGGCAGAATTTTAATTGTCCATAGCTCTACAGGGGAGTAAAACAGTGAATTGGAATTTAGGGAGAAAGCTAGTGTGTGCTAATGGATATGAGGGAATACTTGAAGTGAGAGGGGGAGAAGACATTCCCTTTTTGGTGTATAATTTTGAAAGTTTTTGCAGTTTGTGAAAGCATTACAAAATAATAAATTGTAAAAACAACAGCAACAAAAAAATTCAGAATCAAGAAAATAATTAGTTTTTTACGTGGAATACTTACAAGACATTTCATCTTTCTAAGACAAGAGTACATTTCTTTCAAAATATAAATATGCGATTGAGATTAAGTAACTTTCATGTCACTATAATTAGTGGTAAACATTTTTATTGCACACACAACTGTGTTATAATTTTGTATTACAACCAGTTGTGTATAATCTCCCACTGACAATCTTGTACTGATGCAGCTCTGGGCCTAACTCACACGACTGCTTAAAATTAAAAAAAAAGTGTCCCTATGCTTACACAAATTGTGCCAAACATTTATCTGTACCTTAGAAACAAAATCTACCTTGGATTTTCTCCTTTCCTCAATGGACAGTGCCTCATACAGGATTTCCTGAAGAATGCAAAATTCTTCCTCTCTCTCCCTTCTCATAGATGCCAACTTCAACTTTAACCCCTGCCATCTCTATGGAAACCCACATTTGGATGACTTTTTTTAGTTGGAAAAACTGAAAAACTATTCAAAAGACACTTGCTTACTTCATGAACACTCAGACAATTTCTATTTTAAAGTTCAAAGTGAAAGTTTGTGTTAAAACCTACAAAAACCTGTAGGGTTGTAAGGTCACCCTGAAAAAGGGACTTTTGAGTCTCAGTGGGCCTAGCTGGTTATCACAATTATTTAATAAATAAATAAGAAAATAAGTAAATAAAATCCTGTTTTCCAAGTAAAACTAATTTTTATTAAAAATGATCTTCCCGTGTACAAATGAAACCTACATTCATTAAAAATGCTTACCAGTAATTATAGAAACAAATGCTGGTCAGAGCCAATACATCTGCTCAGAGTGGCGAAAGTGATTAAAGGAATACTCAGTGCTCTCACCACACCAGAGTCAGCCATATCCAAGATGGTGGTGATGATAGAACTGCACGTGCACGATACTCGCACATGCTCAGTTTGAACTGGAGCAACCATACCCAAGATGGTAGCAATGACAGAACTGCACATGCATGATACTTGTACATACTCAGTTTTAATCAGTGGCCATCTTGGGCACAGTGGCCATCACGTCCATAGCTGCAGAATTAAAAGTAGTACCCCATGAAGTGGGTGTGTTTATGTGGCTTGTGTAGGGGAAGGGCCACATAAACACAATGAATGGACCTGTGCCAGATCACTGTGGAAGCATGTTGGACAGTGGTCTGGTCACATGCTTCCACAGTGCTCCTAAAAAAAATCATAGCAATACATCTGCTGCCCATGCAGCCATAAAAAATAGGTAGGTGTGTAAACTCAGAATTCTTTATACAGTACACCCACAGCATGTGATGCTTTTATAAATTCCTTGTGCTTTGCTCTCAGGGTTTATCTTTTTTTACACACCTTGGGTGTATACTATTTTGGTTACATACAACTATCCATGTATTATTATCCATTATATATACTACACACAAATACTATACTGTACTATACTATACATATGTACTGTACCATACCATACCATACTATACTACCCTCATGTACATTTGAGATCAAGCAACTGTTACATTTTTATAGTTGCTTCAACAAAGCTTTTTTTTCTGCCCCTTCTAAATATTTTCTTGTAGACATACCTAGTATTGTAGAACTGTCTGCTTACCTAAAGCCAAAACTTCTTATGGGCTAATTATTTTTCCTTTACCCCTTATTGTTGAAATTCACTATCCCCTAATTTAATAAACTGTAATACTTTGGTGTCCTTTGTTTAATTCCCTAAACCTTTATTCAGTAATGTTTGTAAATTTAGTATAAATAAGATTTATATTTGATTGTATTTTGTGTGTATTATAATGTACTTATGTTTTATGTAATCAGAACTTACTAGCAAGTGAGACTTTGGTTGTAATGAACCTTCTTTCTCTATGGAACTTTTAATAAATAAATACATACTTAAAGCAAAGAATACGGTTGAGCTTTCTAGGATGATATTTGCCAGTTAAAAGTTTTTAATATGAAACTTATTTTTACTTTCTCATTTCAAATAGTGCTTGTATTTATATTTTAAACAGAATTCAAAAAAGTTTGGGCTCTTTCAGGGTTACATGGTTTTACTTCAGTAACTTTTTATGCCAGATTTTGAACACTGGACTAATGAAGGATATGTTTATGTAATCAGAACTTACTAGCAAGTGAGACTTTGGTTGTAATGAACCTTCTTTCTCCATGGAACTTTTAATAAATAAATGCATACTTAAAGCAAAGAATACGGTTGAGCTTTCTATGATGATATTTGCCAGTTAAAAGCTTTTAATATGAAACTTTTTTTACTCTCTCATTTCAAATAGTGCTTGTATTTATATTTTAAACAGAATTCAAAAAAGTTTGGGCTCTTTCAGGGTTACATGGTTTTACTTCAGTAACTTTTTATGCCAGATTTTGAACACTGGACTAATGAAGGATATTGTACTTTTCTATGATGGTGCATTTCAGACATACAGAAAGTGATTTAAAACATATTATAGCACATGCATGTGTTTTTAAGTCAGATATTACCTTCAACATAAAAGTGATCTTTTCTGTTGGTCAATAATTAGTGGTAAGAGTCTGTTAATAAATTTTCAGAATGATGGGAAATAATCAGAATTATGCAGTAGCAGTTAGGTTGGTTTCCCTTTCTATATCAATTATTGATGTTGTCAATTACCAGCTTCTGCTTCAGCAGCAGGTCATGAAAACTGAATTCTTATTCATAATTTCGGTAACAAACCCCCCTTTAAATATAGCTGTACAGTACAGCAGATAGGAAGCAGGAAGCAGTGAATGATCACCACTCGGAGCAGAGGTACTGTATTTGCTGAGTGGTTCATCCAAGGGGTCTGTGTCAGGTTCATTGCCCTTTACCATATTTATTAGTAATCCAGAGGTGGAGGATGCTTCAGGCTGTGATGTTTCCTAATGACACTAAATTGGCAAGAAGAGTGGATGCAGCAGTGGAAGGGGAAGCAGTTTAGGGGGACCTGCACACATTAGGATCCTGAGCTGACAAATGGGAGCTTAGAGTTACTGTGGAGAAGAGCAAGGTACAACACCTAGGTGTGAGGAATCTAGGTTGCACATACTGTACACTCTTTGCAGTACAGTACTAGATAATACAACAGTGGAAATGCATCTGGGGTTAGTTGTTTTGTGGACACTAAGCTGAAGCCAGATTGTTACTGCCATAGTCAAGTAAGCAAATGCAGTGTTGGGATGTGTTAGGTAGAGGGTAAGGAGCAGGTGAAGAGAAGTGATCATCCCCCTGTATAAGGCTTAATGTAGACTGCACCTGGATTACGGAATCAAATTCTTGTCCCAGCAATGCAGAAAGGACATTGGATAAATCAGGTGAGTCTAGAAGTGGTATGGTATGGTATGGTATGGTATGGTATGGTATGGTAAAATTTTATTCATAATGAAATATGAATTGGGTAAACTTAATTGAACTGGGGCTAATTTTCAATGAGGTCCCTGTGACAATACATTTAAAATGTTACACAAAATACAATTGCCTAATAAAATTAAACATCACTAATTATATAAAGTCAATAAATTATCAAACACAAACAATACATAGGATACAATACCAGTTAATAATTACTGGACTGGGTAGCAGTCAATAAGGAAACCCCAATAACCACCCTAACGTGTGGTGGTTAAGTCAGACACTTTTTGTCACCTGACAACAGGACAAGGGTTCATTGGCTTTAAGATTCAGTTATGTCTTTATTTTACCTATGCAGATTTGACCAGTGGCAGGTCTTAGGTTATAGGGAACTACATTCCAAGCCTTAGACCCTACGTAGTACAGTAAGGATCTGCCTATTTCTACATTATTTAGAGGAACATTTAGTTCCAAATCCATGGCTTATCTTCAAGAGACTTTTTTTTGAAAGACAATGTTTGATACTATATAAACAGGCAACTGATGGCTCAGGAGTAATGTGAGGCAATTTTTTTTCACGGAGAGAGTGGTGGATACATGGAACCACCTTCCTGGGGAGGTCATTGGGTCTAAAACAGTGGGGGAATTCAAACATGCATGGGACAGACATAAGGCAATTATAGTGGGGGGTTGCAGGAAGTAGGCTGTTGCTTAACTAGAATCTACAGCTTTTCCAGTAGGTAGGGAAATGGGCAGACTGGGTGGGCCAAGTGGTCCTTATCTGCCATCAAAGTCTATGTTTCTATGTTTCTGACCAGCTATGCATTTATGCATGAAAGTCAATATTTCCTGGAGTTACTCAACCAGACTCTTAGAACTTTTTTAAACTGCACCAGACAAGGCCCAGGTCATAGGAGCAAGCTCCTGCAAATAAAAAGCAGCCCATTAAAAAGGGTAACAAAAACTTTCAAGACCCTAGCTGCAAAGTAAAAAGATGCTGGCAGGCTATTAAGAGGCTCTAAACATGAATCAATAAGAAACAAGAACAACTAAAAATGAAAAACGAACACCAAATAACATAAAAAGGATTTATGTGTGAGATTGATCCGCAGGTCCTTGCCCCGATGAAGCCCAGGGTTGGGTGAAATGTTGGGCCACAGGGGATCACTGTGTTCATAGTAAACAACAAATAAAAGGAAATGGATTTTATACAAAACAAGTGTGGCTGGTTGATGAACAACAAAACGTTTTCTCTGCATCCTGAAATCCATACTAACAGCCCTCCACATAAACTTTCAGGACTTATCCAACACCAAAAGGTACCCACCCGATAAACCTTCTTTCTCTACAATCGACCAGTGCCACCCCTGGCCAGTGTACAAATGATAATGGTGGTCCATAAGGGGAGTGATGAGGATGAAGCAGGCAAGCCTATTGTAGCATACAGTACATCTAGTCTTGCCAGCTCCCTTCTTGATGCCCCTATGTAAAGAATGTCCCCATAGTCAAGTACTGGAAGAATCATGGTACTCACAACCTGCCCCCTAACTTCTCTAGACATACCTTATTTCGCACAGTGTAACACCCTTAATCTTCTCCCAAGTTGCCCAACAACTTGCCTCTGTGGACATCCCACATTAAGCTGCTATACAGCCACATACCTAAATATCTGTAAGAACTACAGTAACTTGCTGCAATGCAATACAGTCAGGAGTCATTTATCCATCTCCCATTTATCTGTCACACTCATTTTTCCATCCATATGGTTGAGCTACTTTTGCTATGTTTGTCACAGAATCCATGCTCAGATAACCGTCACACTCAGATATCCGTGAAATACAATGAGAATGTATGAGTTTGGATATCTGAATGCTGATTGTACTGTCATCTGTTTTAGTGCTTAGTCCCAACTTGCCAGTCATTTTTTTATCCCTGCTATAGTAAATAATACAGTTTGAGTTTTTGGGGGGTTAAGCACCAGTTTATGTTTTTTGAAAAAAAAAAATCTGCATGTTATTAAATGCATTTGGTCCTGGATATCGCTTACAGTACTATTTGCTGAATAAATTATCATGTAATCTGCATAAAGATGATAAGAGATAGATGAATCATTACAATTTAAGTTGTTCATGTATATATTGAAAAGGAGTGGGTCTATATTGGAGCGCTGTGGCACTCCAGCTTTTAATAGTTGCAAATTTAGAGGTATATTCACCTAGTATTACTAACTGAAAACACAATTGCACATACCCCAATAATACAAAGCATTATGGGAAACATATACAAATCCCCATGGGAGAATTTGGACTGGCTCAATTTTAAGCAGAACTAGATGGTGCTCTGGGGTTCTTTTGTAGTATTATTACTAACCGTTGTCACCCCTTTAAATAAGAGCTAAACCACACTGCACTATCTCGAGCCAGTCCCACTGCAGTCAACCTGGACAGGAGGATAGCATGATCCTGAATATTAAATGCTGTTGATAAATCCATAAAGATGGTCACTGTGGATAATCGCCTGTCTAGGGCAAGCTGGATGTGATTTACAACATTTACCAGGGCAGAGGTTGCGCTGTGGCTTGGCCTGTACCCAAACTGAAATTTATTTCATTTGTTTTGTGTCTCCAAAAATGATTTTAACTGTGAACAGACCAATTTCTCAACATTTTTGACATTTGATGAAGTTGAGATATGGGACGATAGTTTCCTATCTCAGAACTTGATCCAGTTTTAAACATTGGAAAAACTTTTGAATGAGTCCATGCTTCCAGAAATTCCCCTAAACAAAGGGATGGATTAAAGAGTATTGCTAAGGGAGTTCTATCAACAGTGATGCACATTTTAATAATCTGGCTGGGATGCTGTCTAAACCAATAGCCTTAGTACTGTAGTATCCAATTTTAGAAGCTCCTCCCTCACCTCTTCTGCAAACATATTTGAAAGTGTAAACTGAGCCTGTGAAGTGAGCTGTTCTCACTGATTAACAGTTGTAAAATCTGAAGTTACCCCAAAGCCACTTTGGCAAAGTAATTGTTACATTTTTCTGACACCTCCTGATTTAGGGGAAACATTTGGCTATCAATTAATTTTATTTAATTTTTTATTTTATATTCTTTTATTCTTTGGTAACCTGGTAAGGCTCACTAGGCATGCATGCTTGTTTTCAGGGGTGACCGGGGAGGCACTGGGCAGGTTAGGTGACTTGCTCAGAGTCACACAGTATGTTAGTGGAGGTTGTAGGAATCAAACCCAGGTTTGCTGGATGTATCAATTTCATTCAAAGATCATTATTCTAACCTCTGTTCTATACTGTCTGCCTCTGAAAGTACAGTACTGGCCATTCTACTGCTGTTCCCATTTAATAAATTTGACATTCATTTTCAGAAGTCTCATGCATCTTATTTACATTTGCTATTAAATTTTTGCTTATACTAGTTTTGTTTTGCTAATTTATTCTCTCTTATGTACCAATTTCAAACCTGACTATACCTGTCCCAATTAATTGTATTACTTGATTTTTTTTGTCTCTGCCATGCTCTGTCTTCATCTACTTTGAATACGGTTAAGTCCATATTATATCATGCTGCATTGTTGCACTTTATTTTTTTTCCATTGGTGCATGATTATCACATACCATAAAGAATTCATTATGAAAGAATAACCAGGCATTATTCACCATTGATATTAAGTCTATTCTTTCCTACGGTATTTTCTTTCCACATCCAGCATCAATTGTACAGTATGTAGTCATATTTTTGGAAACATATCCAATTAATATACTGTACTGTGCTTTGCTTGAGTTGGGCACTGTATTTTATTCTGAATGCTAAAGATCACCCGGTGGTCCGAAAATACATCTGGGAGAAGACAATAAATTTATAGTTTGGAGGCAACTTGAATAAAGTCCAACAAAGTGGAAGCAGCTGGGTCTTTTGGAATTCTTGTTGATTCACTAATCAATTGACTAAGCCCCGGACTCAACTGAAAATCTACAAATGTGTGAGAGTCATTAGTAGAATGCCAATTAGCATTAAAATCACCTAATGTCAGCAGCTAGTGTGTGCCCTTAAAGTGAAACAGAAAATCTTGCAAGATGTGGAAGGCATCTGGTTTTATGTTAGGTGGTGGCATACATCAACTAACATCACAGAATTTCTATATGGCAATTTCAGCTCCAACATTTAGTATCTCCATTCCTATCATATATCTGTTTTAGGTATAATCTCTGGTTCTTTTTTTTCAACTTTCTTTATGCCTCTCCATCACTGGCTTACCTGAACTCTCTAGTGAGGACTCTCAGTTTGACCTGTTCCCACCCACCTGTAGCCTCCAGACTCAGCTGTCTGACTTGGGTCTGTCTTCCTCTGCAGCTCCCAGTCACTCGATCCCCAGCTCTGAAGCCTCCCTGGGACAGGACTGCCGATTCCTCCTGGTGCTCAATCTGAAATCTAATTGAGTGGCCAGGGAGTTTGAAGAAGTGCCAGATGAGGAGGTGGAAGGCCTGGCATTGGGTGTGGGGGCCAACCACTGGTCCCACCATCGCCTAACAAGTGTCTGGGATTTTCCTTGTTCTGTCTCACCATTAGCCATGCAGGGTGATGTGCACCAGTGTGGTGTGTGCATGCTCCTGTGCATGCCCACAGGAGTGCTGCTGGGCCAATTCCCATTGCAAGGATCCCAACTGCTGCTAAACCCCCAGTCTCCACTGGGAGTCACCAAACGGTGGGATTAATGTGCTCCCTCCCTCCCTCCCAGAAAAGGAGAGCAGTCCTCCAGATTCTCAATCCTTTCCTCTCCTGCTGACCCCTGATGACCCAAGTCCACTCCTGAACCTGGGTCACCAGCATGGTGCGAGGTGTACCATCCAGTGCCTCAGTCCTCAGCACCACCGGGTCAATATATCATCTCTGTTAACAACATGCTTTCCTTTCCATAGATTACTACACCCGCACCTTTCTTGGCTCTATTTTTCCTCCACATCTGATAGTTTTGAATATGTATTTGTGTGTCCTCAATTTTATTATTCAGCCATGGTTTGGTTATTATGACCAAATCTGATTGGTAACTAGCTATCCATTCCCTAACTGGGTCAATTTTATTAAGCAAGCACCTGGTGCTAAAATACACCACACTAAAATTATGTTCTTGAAGCATTTTTGTGGTGACTTCAGTAGTACCTGGAGGACTTGACTTTAGATGGGCATCTCCACAAGAGATAGAACAATAATGAGAAAAAGATCTGAGTACCTTATATATTCTGAAATGATACCTCTTCTTCATAGGCTCACTTGATATCAAATAGGGGATTAGTTTTCTGAGGTACTTACATGCCTCCAGACTATTTGCTGTGGTAGAAGAAAGTGAGGTAAGTTTTCAAAGATCATTTCCCATCAGGATCAGGAGTAATCCAGATCTAATATGCTCCTTCTGTCCTACTAACAACACAGGGAATGCACTGATGGGGTTGATTTATGTTCACCCAGCCCATCGAGGTCTTCCTCTGTTCTCCATCACCAACATCCTATGAATCACAGCATATACCTCAAATCACTGCTAGAATCCATACCCAAACAAGCCCTTTACTATACATTTTACAAAATTTGATGTGAGGGTGAGACTGCTAGTCTCTAAGGGCCAGGGTAATTAAATTCCAATTATCCTGAGATAAATTTCAAAGCTCCAAGCTGATTGTTGGCTTGGTGTCAAGAGCTAGGAGGAGAAATTGGACATATTCAAATTATTCAACCTAAGAAAGAGGAGGCTGAAAGGGACATGATCATGGTTTTCCAAATTCTAAATGAGGTACAGTAGACAGGGTGGAGTATACACAGATGTTTGAGCCAGTGAATGCATGTAGAACTGAAGGACAGTCAATGTTGGGAGTGCAGTATAAAGGGAAATATTAGAAAGCATAGCTTCTTACAGAACTTTCTGAACCTGCATAAGTGTTGGTGCATCTTATTGTCCTGACCACTTGATTGCTTAAATAACCCTTGTCTGCCTGGTCTAAATGTTTTTATACCTTCCCTCAAAGGCAAATGTATGTGAACTCTCAACAACCACATCTACTATAACAAATGAGTTTAAATTGGTTTATTCTTTGAAAACAGCCTTTGATTATTAGAACTCATGTATATAAGCTCTACTGGTTAGTTTTCACTGTACCTGAATTAAGGCCCTGTGTTGGTCTTAAAAGTGTGTGTGTAGAACCGTTTGTGGAATACTCTAATAAAAGATAGGATTAGAAAATTACATTGTGGATGTGCATCAGACTAACATAACACCACAGAACTACAATACAGCGGGTGTATAACATTTGCCTATCCAATAAAGTGTGGAAGCCAGCACTTTTCAGGCATTCAAAACAGGAAAAGACAGATGCTGGAGGTAGAATTGCATTCAGAACTGTTAAGCTTACATGTGTGCCCATGCTCAAAATGAATACAGTATGTTCACTATCATATGGCAGAAGGGGCACCCTAAGTCCTTTCTGTCTTGCCAGTACCATGTAACTATGTTACATACATACATTAAGAGAATGCTTATGTATGGGGTTCTGCATTTTGATATCCTTTTGTTTCTAAGATCAACATTACTAGTGCTTGTTAAGCCACTTACGTCATTTGCAATATTTGAAGGGGGAACATCATCCAGAGGACAGCAATCCAGAGTATTAAAGACTTGGATAGAGTGGAGTCTGGCAATTCTCTAAATGCTACGAAGGGTCATGGAAAACATTTCTTAGCATTAAGAGAGCATTGGGTAGCCTAGACCCAGAATTGGGCATTGCCAAAATTAGGCTGGAGTGTAGCTTATGCATCCTTGGCAAAGAAGGGAGGGTGGCAAAAATCATAGTGCCATTCATGCAGATGAAGTAGTAAGTAGTAAATGGTTTATTCTTGCAAATCAATAAAAGGATTTACACAATTGAGCCATGGTTCACTTACAAAGGGGTCCACAATTCATACCCTTAGTTACAGTAGTAAAATCTTTATGTCATCCTCACTATAACCATATCACCTGACTGGATTTACTGGATGAAAACAGAACAAAAGAAGGCACAAGGCCCATCAAGATTGTCTTCCCACAACAGTGGGATATTAAACAAATTGTTGAGCAAGTAACCAGGAATCAAGTCTAAATTTAAAGAAATCGAAGCTAGCTGCTTCTACAATAGTCTGAGGCAAAGAGTTCCATCATTTTGCTGCTCTTATGTTGAAGAAATTATGATATTTTTTATTATTGGCCCATTCAAATTTTAGTTGCTTAGCATGTACTCTTCCCACAATTCTCTTCTTGGTTAATGATAGCTCTCATATGTTGAGCAGTTTGGGATTATGTACTAGCTTGTACATAAGTAACAGATCTCCCCTTTTTCTTCTCACTAATAATGAATAAAGCTTTGTTTCCCTAAATCTGGTATCATAACATTTATTTCTTAATCTGGGGATGGATTTAGTAAGCCTCCTTTGAACTTGCTCAAGTTGATTTATATCAGTTTTAAGATAGGGAATCCAGAAGGGAGAGCTATAGTCCAAATGCGGTCTGATATAAGCTCTATACAAAAGTACTAAATAATGTTCAGATTTGCTTATAAAGGTTTTATTGATCTGTCTCACAATTATATTAGATGTTCGGACTACTTTGCTACAATGGTCACTAGATGACAATTTATTATTAATTAAAATACCAAGATCACTTTCACAATTTGATGATTTAAGTTCTTGACAGTTTAAGTAATATTTGTGAGAAAAGTTGTTCCTACCAAAGTGTAAAATCTTACATTTTTATCGATGTTAAAGAACATTGAGTTTTTTTTGGCCCGTTGCTCAATGGAGACTAAATCTTGCTCAAGAAGTTTAATATTGACTAGAGTATCGACTCTACCACCAAGTTTAGTGTGATCTGAAAATTTTGAAAGATAATTATTAGAGTAGATGTCCATATCACAAATGAAGAGATTAAACAGGACAGGTCCCAACACGGAGCCCTGAGGGACACCACTTGTAACCCTACCAGAAAAAGAAACAACTGCATTAATTCTAACAAATTGTGTACGATTGAATAACCATTGGGATATCCAATTAACTAATTGAGATGGAATTCTCAAGTTGTGAAGTTTAATGATTAACAAAGAGTGTGACACATGATCAAATGCCTTACTGAAATCGAACAATAGTACATCTGCTGGAATATTATTATCCATTAACATGCTAATCTTATGATAGAAAGATATGAGATTGGTTGTACATGAAAAGCCAGATTTAAATCCATGTTAAGAGTTGTCATAAATATCAAGTTGTTCCAGTGTATTCTCCAGTCTACATTTAATTAGACGCTCCATAGCTTTTCCTAAAATGGAGGTCAGACTAACTGGATGATAATTCTGGACATTGGACTTTATCCCCTTCTTATAAATAGGAGTGACTATGGTATTATGCCATACATATGGTATTTCACCAATTAGTAATGATTTATTAAATAGGATTTCAGTGGAATTGCAATTGAATCTAGCATTTCTAAAAGAAATATAGCATTGATGTTATCTGGACCAGAGCTAGTAGATCTTTTGATATTGGATAATGTGGTCTTAATTTCAGATAAATCAAATAAAGGAATAGAGGAGTCATTTAGTATTCACAGAAATTGGTTTAATGGGTTGATCAAAAATAGAACAAAAGTATCTGTTAAAGTGATCAGCCATCTCCTTATCTGAAGTTATAACTATCCCATTGTCACAAAGTGGTCCTATTTTTCTGTTATTTCCCTTGTTACCATTGATGTAAGAATATAAGGATTTTTGGTTAGCCTTAGAATGAACCAGTTTGAACTCAAATTTAAGTCTAACAGTTTTAATTAGCCTTTTTAATGTCGACAAGGCAGTTTTGTATTTAAATCTCAGAGATGGACTAGTTTTTTTTATTTCTTAAATAAACACTCCTTAGATTTTGTTTATCAATAGTTTTATTGTACCAAATAGGAATTTTACCTTTATTATTATATTTTGGTTTTAAGGGAACATAGATGTCTTCTAGATGGTATATAGTATTAATCAGACATTCATAAGTTTCATCAGCGTTTTGGCCCCTAAACATTTCTGTCCAATTAATTGTATTTAATTCTAAGTTAATCTGTGTGAAATTAGCTTTATTCTAATCCTTATATTTAATGTTATTATTAATCTTAGGAATAAGTAGAGGAATGTTAAAAAATAAAGAATTGTGGTCACTGTTACTAATGGGTGCCATAATGTTTATATCAGAGACACTGAAGCCCTCATTAGATATTATTAGGTCCAATATGTTATAATCTCAAGTTGGTTGACTAACCAGTTGGTCCAAACCCAGATAGGTAATTGAATTTAGAAATAATTTATCATGATTATTGTTGCCTGTATAGAGATTCCAATCAATACCGGGCAAATTAAAATCACCTAAAATGAGAATATCATCATTCTGAGATAAATCTGACATTATATTTAATAATTCAGTTGTATATTGAATGTTCACTGAGGGTGACTGGATGTATTTTGTTTGTAATTGTGCTTCTCCTCTTCCTCTTTCCCCAGGGTTGCTCCTGGAAATGAGCCTCAGCTCAGTGTGCCTTCCCTGGTTACCAATTTTAAATAAATAAATCAATACATACATACATACATACATAAATAAATTAAAATATTTAAAAAATGACATTCAAGGATACATAGAAAAATGCATGCACAACTAGGACTATAGAAAAAAGTGTTACAGTTAATATGTATTTCAAACATGATTACATAACATATACCTATTGCACTAAAATAAATTCCGTAAAGTAGTCATAACAAAAATTTGGTTCAAGTTGAAAAATAGCACAAGACTGTGACTAACAGTGAATTATGGTTAACACTCAATTATGCGCTCTCTGAAACCTCTAAGCTGGTTTTTATATAATTACATATCTTTAGTAAGTTAGCCTCATGCATAAACTATGATTTTACTGGGTGCCATGAAACTTCTTTTTTTAACTATTTTTAAAAAATTGAGATACATACTGAAATGCTCACATATGAATGTGCGAGGAAAGAAACATGTTTGTCCAACTGTCATGCCAGTAATCTCATTTTACAACATGATCATGAATATCACTATCCCTGTTAGCCTGTACAGTACAACCTACATTTTAGCAAAGAGTCAGAATAGCCAGCAAAACACCTCCCCTTCCCCCACAAACTGACTATACTATATGTCAGGATTTTCAGCTGGGCAAACAAGATCAATGAAAAGTGGAAGGCTTGGATTTTCTGACTATGTTAAGAGTAAAAGCTTCATGGTGCTCTGGAACTTATTAGCTTCTGTAAAGCTTATTGATAACACACACTTCCTGAGCTGTGGGGCTTTCAGCTGACATTGTGATTCTGTGCTTGTTCTCCCTATAGAGAGACATAAATACACTCAAGGTACAACACTGGAATCTAGAGGGTGAATCAAAAAATCAGTTCCTGGCAGAACTGTGGAAATTAGCTGAGCACTGTGATTCTAAAATTTCCACTAATGATAATTTGGTTGGATAACTAACAAATTCACTGTAAACATTCCACTGAGAAAAGTCCTAACTAAGGCATTTATTCATGTGCAAGCAGTTTAGAATGCTGAGCTATAATCAGGGGTAAGGCCTACTGTATGAGTGATGGCTAATGTGAAGTAAAAAAATGAACCTGGTTTGGAAAATTTCAGTCACTGCACTTACTGACATAAAGAAGGAGGCCACCATTTTGATAAATGTCACTGCAAATTTATGGTAAGTGTAGAAAATGGGGGCATATGCAAAGTGCTAGCAGGTCAATAAAAGAACAGCTGAAAATGAGCTAGAAGTGTCAGAGAGGCATACTATTTAATAACAGGTGACACACTTTGTTTGAGTCATACAAAAGTAAATGACAGCAGCAGTGATGACTCAGGAGTACCAAAGTACTGCATTAAGACTGATTTAAATTCAGCAGAACAGATTCAAGTTTAAAATCTCATTAATTATAAATAATTAACTGTGGAACTGGATGCTGTTGTCACAGTTTCCACAGTCACAAAAGGCATCTGGAAGTCAAGTCTTCAAATGTGCCCTTTTGGAAGACCTCTGCTCATCACATGGCTTCTGCTCAAGACATGCACATGCAAGTTCATTAAATGTTTGGGACAAAACATCATACCATACAAGTTTAGTATGGAATTCAGACTGTCAATCGACCCTCAGTTGTTTGTCAAAGGAGATTAACCATCACTGGTTGGTACAAACTGGCAAAAAATAATAAGGTGGGAATGGAGAAACATTAACATTGTTGCTAAACTGGAGGTCATTTCTGTTGTCTCCCACAGGTTTTGTAAGTCAACATCTTTTGTACATGCAATGCATTAAAATATATCAATTTCATTTCATTTTTCTTTTTTATGCTTGCACACCAATGGACATAAATGCCCATTTTCATTAGTGACAAATGGTGGCAACCAAGGGTTACAGCAAGGCAAATAAAATGCTAGGCTGTGTAGGGGAGGATTTGACAATAAGGACAGGGAGGTGATCCTCCTGCTGTATAAGTTCTTGGTGAGACCTTACCTGGAGTATTGTGCCCAGTTCTGGATCCCTCACCTAAAGAAAGCAAGGATAGGCTAGTGGCTGTGCAGAGAAGGGTGAACAAGATGGTACAGGGCCTCCAGGGGCTCTTGTATGAGGGGCACCTAAGGACACTGAATATGTACTCTCTGGAGACTAGAAGGAAGAGGGGATATATGATTGAGGCATGCATTATCCTGAGAGGCATTAATAAGATGCCCTGCTCAGAACTTTGTAATAGGGTCAACATCTCAACCACTAGAGGGTATGAATGAAAGATATGGTGTGGAGGATCTAAGGAAATACTACTTCACAGAATGGGTCATTGAGCCATGGAACAGACTTCCTGCCGAGGTGGTGGGAACTAAAACTGTGGCAGTGTTCAAGAGAGGATGGAACAGAGCAAGGACTCACTTAGGTACCAAAGGTACAGAAATTGGGTAGGGGGCTAGGTCCCAGAGCCCATAGAAGGTCTTGGTAACCCTTGGGCAGACCTGATGGACCTATGGCCTCCTTCTGCCATCATCTTCTATGTTTCTATTTAATGTTAATGAGACAGCAGGATAATCACACAGACAGTTTAAACATTCCAGTCTGAACTTTGAAAACAGTTGCATGTTAAGATGGTCTTTAGGTAGGTTGCAACATAATTTTGAAACTGAGCATACTTTGAGTTATTTTGTACTCTGGGGCTAGCTTGTTCTATAACCATTGCTCCAGGTAAGAGAAAAGTATGCTCTCTATTTTTCATCCTCTTTTTGGGAATGTTAAAACATTACTGGCAGTGGAGCTGAAGTTGTGGTGTTCATTTTGCACTTGAAAGAGGCTACAAAGATAAGCTTGTGACATCAAGTGGTAAATGACTGCTCGGGCATGCTGGATTTACACCCCAGGAAGATGGTAGGGAGTGAGTGTGCTGTCTTCCAGGGCTAATTTATACAGTGACTTCTTGTGAAAGACTTGGTGATGGTGCCCTCAGCAGCATAGGTGACCATGCTTTGATGGGTGTCCCCCAGGACATTGTAGTGTGCCTGGACTGTGGTGGTGATCTGAAATGAAAACTTGAACTGAATCCCATTGGTCTCATACTTGTCTTCAAAGGCATGGAAGAAGACCTGAGGGAGTCTGCAGACAGATTCTATCAGTGGTGGGCAAGGCCATCGGGCAGCAGGATCCAGCCTATTGAAAGCCTGAAGGACTGGTGCACTCTGGGTGTGTGAGAAGAATAAAGAAATTATACAAAAAAGATAAAGTTAACATTGAAATCATTAAGGCTTGGAACTTCATTTTATTTTGTTTATCCAAAGATTGGAGTCATGTTGGCAAGGTTTGTCCTTTTGATTTACTTGCTATGCATTGATATTCTTCAATAAATGTTGATATGTGGCTCAGTACATCAATATACTTTTAACCCTACCGTTATATGTACAAGTTTATTGATGTATATTGACATAGTATATTGATTTATTTAAACTGAATTAATAGTTCTTCTTCTTAAGAAGTAGATTCTGTATTTTCCCACCTCTATTTTTTCATTATCTCCCCCCTTCCAAAAAAAACAAAATTTGAAAAAGTGATGATTTCCTGAATTTCTGGGTTAAAAGTAAAATATGAAGATATTAGTGGTATTCAGTCAAGAAGAACCACATCTCTTTCCTGGTTATCTGTCTCTTGGTTCCTTTTTCTCTCTATTTTCTATATTCACTTCTCAACAACAAACTGCTTAATAAGTGAATTCAAGTCCTTTAATATGTTCTCTTATTGCCCCTCCTCAGGTATCACTGTCCTCTCTTTCATCAGACCTGGACTGTTTAAATTTCCTTGCCTGGTACTGGGTTATTTCCATTCTTTTGTTGTTCCTTTTTCATAATGACTTAATGGATTTGAATCAGAATGGATTAACCATGAGTTGGCAGTGGCAGACCAACTTAATAGACTTTTTTAATGTAGTTAAATTCTGGGAGAATGGGGTTAGGCAGTAGATGTATTATATCCAGATTTTATAAAATGGGTCAGCAAATTCTGCCATTCTGATTGATTGTTACTGGTGCATTGAATCTGTTCAATGCACAGAAAAAAACACATTTTTTTAGTGCAGGACCCCAACAAATCTTTGAGCCATTAGAACTCTGACATTTAGAAACACTACCTTTTTTTTGCGTGTTTTAGCAAGGAAACCGCCATAACCAAGCATGCCCACTAAACATTTTAAGCACTTTTTGTTATTATTAGTAGCCATAGACATATGTCATAGTTACATTTTTTAGAAAAAAGGTGCTGACTGGTCTCATTCTGTTATGTCACTGTCATGGTGCTGCTGCTCTGCAGCATGCCTGCTCCTGTTGTTTCCATGTTTCCTTTGGCAATTGTACTCCAATTCCTCCCCCCCACCACCACAATGAAATCATCATTTAAAATACGTAAATACCACAGCTCTCTGGTAACAACACTCTTCAAGTTTCTCTATGTGATTTTTCCTGTACACATATCTCACTTTTAAAGTTTAATGTAAAGCTGTTGTATCTAACATCCTGCTTTGTAAGCCATGATTGTAGGATGCCATTCTGAGTTTCTGTCTGCTCCCCTTGTCTGACCTGCCCTTCATACTGACATTCTACAGTTTAAAAAGTAAAATCAGTTGCCCCACTTTTTTTTTGTTAAATTCCAATTCCATTCTTATCATGTATTAC
The DNA here is from genome assembly GCA_016271365.2 of Neoceratodus forsteri. Lineage (NCBI taxonomy): Eukaryota > Metazoa > Chordata > Ceratodontiformes > Ceratodontidae > Neoceratodus > Neoceratodus forsteri. Next base: position 653,035,158 of record CM057459.1, read on the forward strand.
AGTATGTGTATGTGTGTGGGAGTGGGGAAGGGGGTACAGCCACTTGCTAAAGTACAGCCACACACTCATAACAAAAAATACCCATAAATGATAAATGTCCTAAAGCAACTGTAAAACACAAAAGTGGTAGGACTATTTTGCAATAAATATACTAAATTATTTAGCTTTTTTCATATCTAAACAATTTATTTGTAACATAAACATTATTTAAAAAGCAAGGAATTCATTTTATAAGCGCAATAAGACGCTCCAGGGAGGGGGTGCATTGAACAAATATTAACACACTTGCAGGGGCTGAAGGCACTCAAACTGCAACCTCATGCCTCACTATGCCCTGGCCATTTGGTAGTATCTGTTCAATGCACAACCCATTGTGTCTTATTGCTTAGTTAACAAGGCATTTGACTCATTACCACACATAAGGCTATATAAGATGATGAACCACAAGGTCTAGGGGATGGAATAACTGACTGTATCAAAAGCTGGTTAACTAATCAAACTTTGAGTGTGGTCTTAACTGGTTAATTCTCTAACAATCGGACAGTGACTTGTGGAGAACTGCAGGGTTCAGTTCTGGGATGACAGCTATTCAGTATATATATTGTATGGTGGAATGTTGTTCTGTATATAAATCTATGCCTAAAAAGGGTTGTTGTGCTGCAGTAGTGACATTAGTATGTTGTTGTGTTGTAGTAGGGATGTTAGTAGACAATGGATGTTGACACATGATATAAGAAGTATAAGAACATGGGAACTATTTGAGGGGAATAGAGCTTTGTTTAACCATGATAAATTATATCTTAGCAGAAAGGGCAATGATAAACTTGCAAACATATTTGTGGATAGTATTAAACAGGCTTTAAACTAAAAAAAAAACAGGGGAAAAGGGAACAACAACTAGGAAATAATAAAGCTAAAAAGGAGAACAAAAACATAAAAGAGAGAGGGTTTGGGAAAACTAAAACAACAAAGCCAAAAACCAACAAGAATAAAAATAATTTTGACAAATGCTAGAAGTTTACAAAATAAAAAGGATGAATTAGAATATAATATGATTAAAGAGAACATAACAATATGTGCAGTAACTGAGACGTGGTTTGCTGAAGAGGACTGGGACATAGAAATTAAGGGATATAAAAGTTTTTGTAAGGATAGAATGGGAAAAAGGGGAAGAGGTATTATATTATATGTTAAGGATGATATAGAAGCAACTAAGATGACACCTTTGGGGAATACAATACATAACTGTGAACTGATGTGGGTTAAAATACAACTGCCGACACAACAGCTGACAGTGTGTTTGTGTTATCGACCACCTAATTTACAACAAGTGGACAATACCATGTTTATGGATATTTTAGAACAGGTGGACATTGAGGGAGACTATATGATATTAGGAGATTTTAATTTTCCTAAAATTAATTGGGGAAAATTGGTTGGAACTACAGTTGTGGAAACAAATTTATGGAAATGGTTATACAAAAGGACTAGACCAAATAATTATGGAGGGATCTAGGAATGAAAACATACTAGATTTGTTTTTGTGTAACTTTGAGGAAAAAGTAAATAATGTCAGGGTAGATCCTCCTTTGATGGACAGAGATCATAATAGGATCACAGTAGAGATTAGTATGGAAATGTCTAAAATTAAGGGGGGAATGACCATGAAGTGCTATAACAGAGCTGATTTTTTACAAATTAGAAATTACCTGAAAGAATGGAAATGGGAAGAAGATCTAAGAGATTTGGGAATGAAAGCAATATAGATGAAAATAAAAACATAAATAGATCATTGTGTTAGGGAATGGGTACCAGAATTACCAAACTACAATAAAAAAAGTAGAGTCCCAGCATGGTGGGGAAAAGAATTAAAAACAGCAATAAGGAAAAAGAAGAAATTATATAATAAACATAAACATAATCCTATAACCAATAATTGGGAAAGATATAAAAAAAAAACAGCAAAGAGAACTAAATATGTAATTACAGTATCAAAAGCTAAGGCAGAAAAGGAAATGGTTGCATCAGTTAAAGATAATAAAAAGAGCTTTTTTAAGTATGTAGGGTCCATGAGAGGTAACCAAAAGAATATTGAACCTCTAGAAGTGAATGGTAAAATAATTAAAGATGAACAAGTCATAGTTAATGAATTGAATAATTACTTCTTAACAACCTTCCAACTAAAAGAAACAACTAAAGATAGTCATCTAGATGGGAATAGACTCAAAAAAGATAAGATATAATATTCACCAAACAAGACATCTTGGAGAAACTAAAGATAATTAAACCTCATAAATCTACGGGACCTGATGGATTGAGTCCGAGAATATTAACGGAATTAGCAGGTGAACTGTGTGGACCAATTACAGAACTGTTTAATGCATCAATCAAAGAAGGTACAATTCTTGATGAATGGAAAGCAGCCAATGTGACACCAATTATAAGAAGGGAGACAAAAAACAAGTCAGCAACTATAGCCCTATAAGTCTGACTTCGGTATTGGGAAAGGTTACGGAGGGGATGATGCATGACCTAATTATAGCACATGTTAAAACAGAAGGGTTACTTGATGCAACAAAACATGAATTTGTAAGAGGGAGGTCATGTCTTACAAATCAGTTATATATTTTGAACCAGTGCTGCTCTTGATCAGGGTATCCCAGTGGATATTATATTTTTAGACTACACTACGGCATTTAATTCAGTTTCACAGAGTCTTAGTAGAGCAGTTAGATAACATTCATTTACACCAAAGTATCATAAGTTGGATATGTAGCTGGCTTCAGAACAGAAGGCAGACAGTGGGGATGAGATGTTATTGTTTTGAGTAGGGTCCACCAGGGATCTGTCTTGTGGCCGACATTGTTCAACATACTCATCATTAATATGCAAACTTCTGTGAGATCATGGATAGGAAATTATGCTGATGATAGTAAAATTGTGGCTGTGATAAATAACAGGGCTGCAGCAGAAATGTTGCAGGAGGAACTGACAAAAATAGACTTGTGCAATACAAAACAAACTTGTCTTTAATTTAGAGAAATGTAAGGTAATGTATTTAGGACACCAAAATTAACCACTTACATATAAATTGTGGGGCAGTATATTGCAGGTAACTGACAGCGAGAAAGATCTGGGAGTGATGGTGACAAACACATTTACTTTTGCTGTACATGTTAGGACAACCGTTAAAAAATGTAATAAACTTATGGCATGTATATTTAGATGTATAAAGAGTAGGGATGAATCAGTAATACTCCTGCTGTATTTGTCATTGGTGAGAACACAGCTGGAGTATTGCTCTCTATTTTGTGTACCACAAAGGCAGGAGTGGCGTACAATTAATGGAGAGAGTACAGAAAAGGGTAACAAAGAGAATTAAAAACATGAAAAATAAGAATTATGATGATAGATTAACACAGCTGAACCTATACTCTTTACAGTATAGAAGACTTCGAGGAGACCTGTGTTTGGTCTTTAGTGCGACAAAGACTGAAGAACTGTTTGAAACCCTAGCATTGTTTAAACACAATAATATTAAGAATACAAGATCACACTCATTAACATTAGTAGGGGCTGTCAGCAAAACTATTAAGAGACAGAAATGGTTCAGTCAGAGGGCTATTACTTGTTGGAATGCTTTACCAGAAAATATAGTTAAAAGTAAAACAATGCATATGTTTAAAACATCATTAGATAGGCACATGGGAATGAAGAAATATCAAGGGAGCTACTGAAATGTGGTGGGCTATATATAGGCCTCAGCCTCCTGTGCCCATCTAAAATCTATGAATTACTGCAGCACAACAATTTAAAATGCCACCACATAGCCGCTTTCTTCTCGCCAATCAAGCCAGAAGCTGTTTGTAAGAAACTTATACTTACAGACACAGCTGCAGTCATTAGCCACACATTGGATCAGTAATTTGAGCCCACCATCAACCCTTAACTGCTCCCCCCAACTGCCAGTTCACTGAAAGAAAGTAGAGTGTCTGATATGGGCATGGATGCCCATACTCTATAAAAAGGTACTGTATGGGCATCCATATGCAGAAAACCCTGTGTCCTCATCTTGAGTTTTCTGTGGCAACCAGGGAACCTCTCAAATTTCATTCTTGAGATCCCTCGTTGCCACAGAACCCTCTCGATGTAGACACAGGCTTTTTATATATGGCTGCCCATACATTATCCTTTATATCTGTGACTTGGCCCAGGACACATTTTATTTCAGTGTGTACTGTGCCCAATAAAGCAGAGTCCATAGTGATTACTGAAGAAGGTGTGACTGTGGAGCAAAATAGTCTTCAAAGTATTTACTATTCATCACATTTCAAAGAATCACAAAGTACAGCCTCCAAATGGACAAGCAACAGAGAGTTGCTACCTGAGAATAGTCACTGCACAGAATGATTGAGGAAGTGTGAATGTTTTATTTATTTATTTATTTATTTCAGTTTAGGATTAATACCTCCGAGCCAAAGGCTTCTAGTCAAAAAGAGATACAATACAAGGGTCTAGTATGATTGCCCGTCATGGTGTATCCCGACTTTGTTTTTCCCACAATTTATTTGCTGTCTTTACATTTCCCGATGCAATGTTTCCCCGTATATAATTTGACCGCACAGTGCCTATTAAGGCATTACCAGTTTCAGTAACTGTAAGATTTAGCTTTATAAAGTCTTTATAATTAGCAGGTACCGGCTTTTACTGTGCGATGGATCACAAGTGCACAGTGCTTAAGGTAGTTTCTGCATAGTGCATATATAGTTATCGCTGCTTATTGCAAAGTGCACATTGCATAATTATGCTGCTATGCTTTAGGTAGTCTGACTAAGTTGCAGGTTCATGATGTTACTGTGAGATGGAAGCCAAGGCACACATTTCCAGGATAGTTCCGTGTTTTACCTGTAGCCTGTACAATCAATTACAGCACAACATTTGGCAACTAGTAATTATTATTAATTAAATAAATGTAAGCCAGTGTGTGTCACTTTCTTCTTGTTTCAGTAAAAGTGTTCCTGTTGCATCATGGCTGAAGCAGGTCCCACAGTTTATAAAGTTGTTGCATCTAAAAGAGGGCATGACAAGCTCTGCATTGAGGGGTATCTGTATGTAAAAGAGCGAAGTCATGGAGACCTATGGTATTGGTGCTGCCAGCAAAGGAAGTCACTATATTGTCAAGGCCAGGCTTCTACAGTTCTTGTTGGGGGACAGCACCACCTTCGTAGCACAGCTCCACACTGTCACTCACCAGATGCTAATGATTTTTTTGCTGCAATTGCTATGGCATCTCTAAAATTGCGAGCTGTTTCCACACATGACACACCTGCACAGGTCATTCAAACAGAGCTTGCAAAGGTGTCCGCTGAGGTTAGGCACAATATGCCCTGCCGTCAGGCACTACAACAAATGGTGAAATGTGCTAGGCGTGAAAATATGCCTCCAGAGCCAAGAACATTGGCTGACATAGTAATTCCAACAGAGCTTAGTGTCATAAATGGTGAATTGTTTTTGCTCCATAACTCAGAGTTGGGTAATGATAAAATTCTACTGTTTAGCACTAAACAGAACATCGAAATGCTGAGCAAAGCAGATTATTGGTTAATGGATGGCACATTTAAAACTGTGCCTATACTGTTTAGGCAATTGTATTCTGTGCATGCCTCATTGGGAAATCAAGATACATGTCGCATTCTTCCACTGGTATATTGCCTAATGTCAAGCAAATCACAAGAATGCTATCTTCAGTTTTTTCAAGATTTAATAGATGTTGCTGACGAGTTTGACTATACCCTTGTGCCAAAATACATAATGACCGATTTCGAGCAGGCTTCTATCAATGCGACAAAAGTTGAATTTCCAACATCAGAGAACAAGGGTTGCTTATTTCATCTTGGCCAAATTTTATGGAGAAAGATACAGGGCTGTGGCTTGGCTTCTAAGTATGGTGCTGAACCTGAGTTTAGCTTGTTAATGAGGCAATTGGTGGCATTGGCGTTTCTACCACCGGAAGAAAAATTAACCGTGGCATGCCTAAATCCCCCTTGAAAAAAAATACTTGAAGAGGGAGGAAAAGATTATTAATATTATTGCAGACAGACAGCAGCATGTTGGAAAGGACTTTGTTAGAGGCTTAGCTCATGACATGGTTTTGTGATGCTGTGAAATCTACAAATTTTTAAATCAGTTTTTAATGTTTTGGAATTTTACGCTAATAAAGTTTGGAACTATTTAATTTTGGAGATATCAAGTAAAGATGAAGAGGGGATGCAGACTAAACTAGGTAACTGACTTCTACAATTGCTTTTGTTGATGCAGCGCTTATTTAATTTACTGAGTTGCCAAATTGCTGTCCAATTTAAGCGTTGCTTGCAGAGTTATAATCGAAAGGACATCTGATTTGAGTGACCGCTACATTTTGCTTTCATTGATGCAGCGCTTATTTAATTTACTTAAGTTGCTCATAGTTTAATGCAGCTTGTGAAGGGGGCACAGATTAACTTTAAATAAGGTTTGTTGCTTTCGCTGCTGCATTTGCAGGTAATGAGTTGACCAATTGCTGTCCAATTGAAGCATTGATTGCAGAGTTGGTGTAATTTATTTTCTCCGAGTGTAATGCTGCTTGCAAAGGAGCGCTGATTTACTTTACATTTATTTATTTAGACACTTAAAGAAGGCACCAGTAGATAAAGAAATCACAAACCATCTAAAACAGAACTGTCTAACTTATTTTGAGCTTTTAATGATTCACATAGTCGGGAAACTGTTAGACAGTCATAAATTATGTCGGGAATACTTAAAACAGGACATAAATGTCAATTAAATTAGTGATGGGAAACATCATGCCGGGCAATCGTATGGATCCCCAATACAAGACATAGACAATGGTAGGTACACGCATGAGCAAACAAACTTAAACATAGGGATAAAAGTGCAGTTTCAACACAATACATGGTTGCTAGGACAGCAAGGGGGGAGTAGCCACTTGCAGAGAAAATCTTCAGAATAGTAGTATACCATATAACAGTTCAAGGTGAGGAAGGATTCAAGGAATGGCCAAGTCAGACGGGCCTAGGGAGAGGACGGGGTGGTGGTGGAGGGCAAGCATGTAGGCAGCCAGGGGTGGCATTGTCACAGATTGAGAAGAGTTGAGAGAGGTGTGATAGGTGTGAAAAGGGTGAAAAAGGGGTGTAACAAGAGGGGGATGAGGGGTTGTGTGGAGAAGGAAAAGGGAGATGTAGAGGGAAGAGGGAGGGTGGAGTGTGATGGGGGTGGCGCAGGATGAGAGGACGGGGCTAGGAGAGACAAAGCAAGATCAGTAAAAAAACAAGGGAAAGTAGCTAATGGAAGCATATACAGTCATTATTGCCAGCAAGGTGAGACTTTGTTTCTTTAAAATAGAAATGTTACTATGTTATTAGTTAATTTTAGGAGATACTATTCCATAAACACCTCTAAAGATCTAGTAGCACCAAAAATATGAATCAGAAAATGTTACTTGTATTTAAAAGTAGTCAATTGTTACTGTTTATTTCTGAAGTATTTTTTTTTTCAATTTTTTCACTTTTTATTCATCCATGCTTCCAAAAAATGTTTTGTGACCTGGCACCACTTTGTCAGGATATCAATGGTAAATATTTGAAGATATATTTCTTTAGGTTTACTTGGAAATTCCAGTGTTTCCTGGTACTACTTTATGAAATTTTCAGGTTTACTTAGCCATCTCTCATCACAAACTTGCACTTCCTGGTTAACTGTGTGTGCCAGATATACTGTGCTTACTGCTACCACAAGATTAAGCACAGAGGGGCTGTCTGCTCCTGTGCCTATAGGAGTGCTTCTCTATTTGCTTATCAGAAGATTTTTACTTGATATTATTAGGGGTAATACAAAGAGCAACACTTTACCTGGAGACTGACATATTGTTTCTATTGTAGTTCTTTCCCACTTCATACCTTCTCAGCATTGTGACCTAACTTATTGTTATATCACAAATGACAGTCTTACAGCGCTGAAAAGCTCTTGGTCAGTTGTGTTGTTGCAGACAGTGAGATCATACAGATTTATGTTATTTGAGGAGGAATAGAAATAGCTTTGTTAGCCTCAAGGTAAGAGTGAGCAAATATCAAAATTTGTAACTTGGATTGAGCTTTGATTTGGAGCCCCTAGCTTCAGTTCATCTTTGGCACTTCAGCCAAATATACTTCAGATCCATGGTCTGGAGGTTTGGCAAGCTAAATGCTAAAGGTTGGGATAAGAGACACCCCTTTTCACCCCTTGTTGACAACTCCAGTCAATTCCATCACGTTCCCCTCTCCCTGATTCCTCCAGTCAATTTCTTTTTAATTCATTTAGCCCCTTCTACAGTGCCAGGAGCTAGAATTTTAAAAAGAAACATAAAACAAACATTGGAAGAGAAGGAGGAGAGTGGAACATGGCTGGCATGGTGAAAGAGGTGTCCCTAGGACTAGCTCTTCCTCATGGAAAGAGCTAGAATGTTATTTTTGAACCAGTCAGCCAAAAGTCAGAGTGATCTCAAAAATGTTTGATTGGACTGACTCAAATTTTGGCAATTCACTGAATACAAATTTGTCATCAGCTCATCTTTACCACCAGGTAGAGTACTGTTCCACACAACAAGCCAAGTATTGTCAGGTAGAACATTTTCTAATTAGCAAAAGAGAAAAGAAAAATAAACTATGTCAGATATATGAAGTAACAGATCACAAATTTTGGAAGTTGATATTTCATGGAGTACACTTACTTTTTAATACAATATTCATATCGTTTTGCTATAAATCCAATAATTATAGATGAAATCTATCATTCTGAGTTTGAGTTGTATGCTGCTTTCTTAGGTGAGCCTTTACAATGACTAGAAAATGTGAAGTATTTTAAAGTTATCTGACAGCACAGTCATTTGACTGAGGCTTCCATCAGCAGAAAACCTGAAAAGGTCAAAATGTGGAATCGCATGGCAAGACAATCTTGTATTTTCAAGCTGATAGAGAGCATGTGGTACTGAGAAAGAGGTCTGCGTGCACCAAAACATCGAAATATCACAATTGGTATCTAGCTTTTTTCCACTAACTCCATCAAATATTTTTGCTTAGCTTAAAAACCAAGAAATGCTTTTGTGTAAGTATCTTTAGGATTACAGTAGTTTCTGTTTAGGAATAAGTATCCAGAATTTTCAGATTTTATGTAAGCAATAACTCATGACAGGGTGTGTGGTAATGCTAAATTACTGCATGCTCCAGGTGGATTGTGAGGCACGAGGTGCAGCAGAGTGCCTTAAACCACCTGGGAAATGTGGTACTTTATGGAATTACTACACATTCTGGAGTGTGTTATTGCACTTATAAAATGGTTTTAAGAGTCAAAAAAGCATGAAAAAGGAAAGTAAAATTTGAGCTGTGCAGTACTTAAAATGAATGCATAATCATGTAACCAGTTTTGAACAATCATATTGCTTGTTTAAATCAAGCCATTTTATAAAAAAAAGCACAGCATTTTAGCTTCACATTAATTTCAGCATCATGTATCACGGCAGCAAAAGATACAAAATGCAGAGTAAACAAAAAAATAAGAAAAAGAGGTACAAAGGTTGTTTATTTTTTATTTTCCATTCTACAAGTCAATCTTTTTAGCCTCTAGCCACATCCCAGTCATACCACCACTGTATCTGCTGCAGGAGATAACCCAGTGATGTGACATTTTTTTAAACTATCCCATGTTCTTCAAGACAGGCACTAGCATGGGGCCTAAAACTAAAAGTTGTGAGGCACAGATCTGGGAATTTTTGCATTTTCTTGCCCCATCTCCCCCCACAGAGATGCAGTACTACTAGGCCTCAAGATGTGCTTATTTGGGACACAGCCCCCAGTCAGTGAGACATGCTATTAATGCCACTACACACCTGGACCACCTGATATCCAAGATAGCTTTAACCCCACCCCTCAAAGGAGGGTAGTGTTCTGTCCTCTGGGATGCTTGGCTCCTCCTGCTGACCTACAACAACATCACAGGCTTGTGGTATAGACCTGGATCATTGACTTGGCAAGTGCTTCCCTAGTTTATCTATTTGTTTTTGATAACTGGGTAAGTGCACTAGACATTAAAATCCAAAACACTCATAACACATTGATACAGGGAACATAACAATAATTGCAAAAAGTAGTCAAATAATAAGATATAAGTGTGGTTGAGATAGTAAAAACACAGTGTCAATGGAAAAAAATAAATCAAGACACAGCAAAACATTTCAAAACTCATGGAGTGAGGCATTAGCAATGCTATAGGGTGAGAGAAATGGATACAGTGGAATTAAGAGAGAGAGAGAGAGAGAGAGAGAGAGAGAGAGAGAATGCAGTTGCTGCACTATCTGTGACCAGGAGCTCCTGCCACTCTTGAGGACCGACCTTTTCTTAAATATGTTGCAACAGTTCTTCTGTTTCTAAGCCTAATCTATCCTTTACTATTTCTAGTCCACAAGGTTGGCCACCTATGGGCAGCCCCTTCCCTTTCTTGACTGTGCTATAGTGTCCTCTTTAATTTTCCTTTTCCCTCTCAAGTTCTTGTACAGGGAGGTTATTGTAGTGACTTCAGAATATATGTAAAACATATTGTGTTTATTGTTGTTGGATTTAGTATGTAATAGCACTACATTATAAAATGCCTTGATGTATAGGAGTGGTGGCTACATCTCAACTAGTGAATTGGATCAGAGATCAGTGTCAGTAGGTGCTGGCTAAGTGCAGAGAAAGTGTCTGTGCAGTGTCAGTAGCTCAGTAGGTAACACACTCACCTCTGTGGCTGGGAGATCAGAGAGCTGTGGGTTCATTTCTCAAATCTGGCATGTGGGTTAATATCCAGGTACTGACACTGTAGTGCAGCATGAGAGGGGTGCTGCACTTCTGAGGTGCCATCTTTGGATGAGACATTAAACTGAGGTCCCATCTGCCTGGATTGGTGGTAGTTCAGGTGGATGTTAAAGATCCAATGGCACTTATCGAAAAGAGTAGGGGAATTTTTTTATTAACAGAACTTCAAAGTAAAATAAGGAAAAACAATGTTAATTCACAATGTTTACAAAATAATTGCTGATAAAGAAAAGAAAAGGAAATTTGTAAAAGAAAACAAATGACAAAGAAAACTAATAGATAAAAAAACACAAGTTTCAGTATTACATCATACTAGAAAAGGGAACAAAAAAGACAAAAAAAATAGGAATTCATGTAACTGGAACACCATTGTCTGTTACCCATGGCAAATTCCTCCAATTCATCCTTAAAATAGCACGATTATATAATCCAGCTTCATATTTATAAATGGTAGTCAATTCTGAGTGAATTTTATGCAGAAGTTCCATACAAGAAAGATCCTTCTGCTGCAAGGTAAAAAGACACCTACTTTGCCAAACAAACCACTTGAATACTGCAAAAAGGACATGCAATATACTAGTATCCCATTTACTCTAATTCGGAGTATATGAACCATAAATCAGAATTTCATAAGTGACATTTGCAAATACAGGTTCTTTCCAAAAATTGGCAACATAACCCCAGAAGTTAGAAATATACAGACATAAAAAGTATAAATATTGCATAGTTTCGAGTGCTTGAGAGCAACCAGGAGGAGAACAATTATGTTCCTGCATCTACTTATGAAATTGATTACCTTTAACATTAAGCTTCTCGTGACCACACAACCAAGTAACATCCCGTAATTTAGGGGGAACACGTTTATTAGCAATTAAACCTTGTAGGGACAAGAGCTGCACATCTGGACATTTCGGAAATGTAACTTGTTCAGAAAAATGTAAATCAATAACAGACTGATATAAAAATTTCTTGTGTTTAGAGAGTAACCAATCACTTGGTATATTCCACTGTCCTAATTTAATAAAAATCTCACGCTGATAGGGACTCACAATGGCTGTTGTGCTATGACGACCTAGACGGCCATCCACCCAATCTTGATACCAAGTCCCTATCGCTTGCTGAAAGAGACCTGCCCATTTTTTAATAATGGTATGAAATTAGAACAAAAAAAATTGGCAATAAAAAAAACAGTAAGGGATTTATCATATTCAAACCACCCTGAGATATAGGCAAATAAAGAATATTACATTTGATAGGATTGAGGAGGCTACCCCAGACAGCCTGAAAAAAGATACTAAATAAAGTTGCTTCCCTTTGCTTAGGTGGGGGAAAAATATTACTTAAAAATGAAAACAGAGATAGTAAATATGTCCGTATCATACAGATACATTTAGACTTGGAAAACTGCCATTTATTCCAATTCTGCACCATCATTCTTCCTTTTTCAAGTTGTATATCCCAATTGTAGATAGCCAGGGTTGGGGAACTGAAAACAATACCCAAAATATATGGGGTTTGATGCAAAACCTATATCAAGGTCATGATCCCGGGCAAGTGTACCTTCACCCAATTCATACCCAAGACATTTATTTTTATTTGAAGATGTACCAGAAGGAGAGCCAAAGAAATCGCACAGTTCAATGACTGTCTGAACGGAAGAAACAGTAGAAGTGCAGGTACAAATGTCATCTGCATAGGCAAGGACTGAAAAAGGAATTAACACCCCTGGAACTGTAATAGGAGGTATTAACTTATTCAAAGTATGTAACAATGGATCTATACTAAAAACATATAATAAAGGGCTAGCTGGACAGCCCTGCTTGACTCCTTTTTACCGGAAGCATAGGCCCAACATGTCCATTCACCAAAGGGGTCACTGTAGCAGATTTATAGAGTTTCTGCAAGCAAGAAATAAAAATAGAAGGAATACCATAATGCTGTAAAGTAAGCCATAAAAATTCATGATTTACATAATCAAAGGCTCCCTTTTGATCCAAGGACAAAACAAACCCAGACAGTCCAACCGTATGAGATCTATCAAAAAGTTCACATAAAAAAAGCAACTGATCAATTATGGATCTGTTTGGAATCGCACAGGACTGAGCTGGGGAAATGAAAAGTTGGGATACTGCCAAAAGATGTGTATTCAAAATTTTCATCAAACTTTTTGGGTCAACATTTAATAATGACATCGCAGGAGGTCGAGAGGGCTAGTGGCAATGGTGACCTCCCCCACCCCAACCCCCGATTGCAAGCGTTTGAGATGTCGCAGGAGGTCGAGAGGGCTAGTGGCAACGGTGCCCTTCCCCACCCCAACCCCTGATTGCAAGCGTTTGAGATGTTGCAGGAGGTCGAGAGGGCTAGTGGCAACGGCGCCCTCCTCCACCCCAACCCCCGATTGCAAGCGTTTGAGGTACGGGAAACCTGCTGCTTCTACCAAGGATTCGGCTCTGCTGCTGCTGTAGTTTTTGAATCTTGGCGCCATTTTAAGGTTGGCGCAGATGTGGAGATAGTCTCCTGCAGGGGCACATTTACTGTATTTGTGTTTATTTTCTGCAAAACCTGAGAGGTGCCTTAAGACCCACTCCTGCATGGACTTATTTTACTGTTATTTCTGTAGTTTCGGCTTCAACTGAGGGGTGCCTTTAAGACCAACTCCTGCAGGGGCTCACTGTACCTTTATTTTGTATATACTTAGGGGTGTCTTAAGACCTACTGTATTTTGAATTCCAGGCACCTTTTATATATTTTACCGACTGCGCTTTAAGATTACTCAGTCGGAGTGAGCGCCTAGCAGCATTACTTGTTTAAAGTTGAAATTGTGCCTTATGTTTGGCTGTGTGATTAATTTAGGGCTTCTCTGGCAAAGTTACTCTGTGTTTCACATCTGTAATGTTAGCAACTGCCCTACACCTTTACTCTTATTCCCTGGGCTCTCAGTGCAGGCTAGACTTGATCGTTGTACAGTCGTTTTGACCAACTCATGATCTGTCCTTGTACCCTTCTCCCCCTTTTGTTTCCCGTCACCGAATGTATATAATTTCCTTATCTGTCTTGCTTCTCCACAGACGTCGCAGGAGGTCGAGAGGGCTAGTGGCAGCGCCTCCCCACCCCAACCCCCGATTGCAAGCATTTGAGGTACGGGAAACCTGCTGCTTCTACCAAGGATTCGGCTCTGCTGCTGCTGTAGCTGGTCCCCGCCACCCCTACCACTGCCCTTGGTGAGCTCTGCCTTTTATAGGCAGCTTTAACCAATCAGCCAAGTTCTCCATTAGCAGCTTATATTTTTCTACCACTTGAGGCTGCTCTACTGCCTGCTCTCTTGTTTCACTGGCCACCCTGAGCTTTCAACATTTAGTGTCAGGATGTATACTATAATCATTCTACTCTGCCATTTGCTCCTCCTGGCCCATTTCTCCTCCCTATCGTGCTCCGTGACACCCCCACCCCCATCCTCTGCAGTTGGCCACAGTCGGAATGCCTGGCTGCTAGTGACACTTTGGGTAAACTTGACCCCCTCCCATGACCCCGTTACAGGGGATTGGCAGATAACCTACACTCCTCCTACTCAATATGACTGCTTGTCTAGTCATTCAATCCTGGCCACCCCCCCGGGGCTGTTCTGACTCAGAAACCTCAACATGTGACACCGTCGGCCTCCCTTGACTTTCACTACTTCCTACAGGCCTACCTTAAAGAACATACACTACCCATTCCGACCGTCACCACCACTATACCACATACCCTGTTACCACTCATCTGTAAGAGGAAGTGTGCATGGTACCCCTCTGCAAGGTTCCTGCTTCTCCTCCTCCTCCTATCAGGGAATATCCATCCTAATCCTGGTCCACCCAGTGGCATGTTGCCTCACCAACATACCCAGGGTCAACTGCTCATTGCTTCTCTCAATATCTGTAGCATCCTAAAAAAATGGGACTCCTTCCAGGGTTGGGTACTACAGCACCAACCGGATGTCTTAGCAGTGTGTGAAACCTGGCTCACTCCTCGGACCCCAGATTCCTCTGTATCTCTGCCCGGTTATATCCTCTACTGTGCTGACCGACATGGTAAGCGAGAGGGTGGCTGTGCCATCTACACTAAGAATACCTTACAAGGTCACCTTCTCCACTCCCCTGATCTGGGGGCTGGCACACAGGCCCTCACTGTCAAACTGGCTCTGGGTAGAGCCCAAAGTCCTTTCTACATAACTACAGTATATATCCCACCAAGGGACTAAAAATCAGCCTTCCAAGCAGTACTGTCTTATCTGGACACACTACCCTCATAGTCAGAACTACTTGTACTTGGTGACTTTAACATCAATTGGCTAAGCAAGGATGCCACCCCTTACAGTGCTCTCACCACAGCTCAAGATCTAACGCAACTGGTCACTTCCCCCACTTGGCGAGACCCTCGTACTGGTTTCTCCTCACTATTGGACCTCATCTTCTCCAATCGCCCGGGCAAGATCTCCAAAGTTTCCATACTTCCTAATGCTCTCAGCGACCACTCTCCAGTTCTCTGCTCCTGGTCCTGTAAAATCCCAAGATCCCCTCCCAAAATAATTGTGCAACGTAAACTTGGTCCTGGTAAACTGGCTCAATTAAAAATGCACCTCGGGGTCATGGATTGGTACTACATTTTTAGATCTGTAAACCTTGACAGTGCCTTGGACCTATTTACCAGGTCCTTCAATAATATTTGTGACCTCTATGCACCTTTCACGAAAAGAGTGGTTAAAGGCAATCACGTACCATGGTTCACTGAACAGCTCAAGACTTTAATGCGAACCAGAGATTCATTATGGCATCTCTCCATTGAGTCCGGCCTCCCCCATGATAGAAAGAATTACAGAATGGCCCGGAACAAGTGCACCTGGGCCACTCGCAGGGCAAAAGCAGAATACTATAAATCTGCCTTAACCTCATCTTGGGACTCAGGACACAAGTTCTGGGACAACATTAAAGAAATATGCGGTAAGGTGCCCAACCTGGTCCCCTCCCAAGTCATGTCAAATGGGTCCTTGTCCTCTGGCCCCACTCATATTGCTGCTGTTTTCAGTGATGCCTTCTCCAACCTTAGCCATGTTCTTCCCCCGAACTTCTATGATCCACCTGATCCTAGCAAGTCAGAGCTTCAACTCGGGGCTACCCCCTTTTATTTTCACCACATCTCTCTGAAATCAGCAGAACCTTACCTTACGGCTGCCCTTAGTCATGTCTCCTCCAACGCCAACTCCCTTGATCTTAGAATTCTTCGGCTCTCCCTTAAGGAAGTCCTTGCTCCTCTCACCCACATTCTAAACCTTTCCCTTTCACTAGGTAAATTCCCTACCATTTGGAGATCTGCTTCTATCATGCCCTTATTTAAAGGTGGTGACCGCTCCTCTACCAACAATTATCACCCTATCTCCGTACTTCCCTTCCCTCCAAGACCTTAGAGAGGATAGTCTCGGATCAGCTTACTGACCACCTCAATAAATATGACCTACTCTGCAAACAACACCATGGTTTCCGCAAAGGTGACAGCATGACAACTGCCTTGCTTGAGCTAACATCACACATACATACTGCTTTGGATAAAGGCCACATCACTGGCGCGATCTTCATTGACCTCACTAAGGCCTTTGATACTGTTCACCATTCTTTACTCCAAACCTCCTTGCTCAACCTGGGTCTCTCACAGGACTCCGTTGGATGGTTTTCTGACTACCTTGCAAACCGGACCCTTCAAGTTAAAATTGGGAATACCCTATCCGCCAAATCTCCTGTCCTCTCAGGGGTCCCACAAGGGTCCATTTTGGGTCCCCTTCTTTTCAGCCTCTTCCTAAACTCCCTCCCCGCTTCCTGCTCCTCCAACCTATTACTATATGCTGATGATGCTGTCATCTTCTCCTCAAGCCCAGACCCCTCTCAACTCCACCACTCCCTCCAGTCCTCCTTCAACAGTGTCGAAAGCTGGTTCACCTCAAAATGCCTTATTATTAACTACAAAAAAACTAAAGGTTTGCTCTTCACTCATCCGCAGAACACCAGGAAAGGGTTTTTTCCTCAAATACTATCAGCTTCCCAGACTCCATTGGAATTTGTTCACTCCTTTAAGTACCTGGGCATCACTTTGGATTCTGCCCTTACCTACCATGAGCATATACACCAATTATCCAAGGCCCTAAACATTAGGCTCGGGCTCTTGCACTGCTTTAAACATTGCCTTACCTCTGATTCCTTAGCTTGCATCTCCTCCTCAGTTCTCTCCCTTCTAGACTATGGCCTTCTTACTTTTGGTGGTGCAAGCCCCTCAGCCCTTAATAGTCTTAGACTTGTGCTAAACAAGGCCTGTCATCTCTTATTAGAGTGTGACAGACTTACCCATACCTGTGTGCTTTATAAGGACACCAACTGGCTTAACATCGAAAACAGAATCAGATTCCACACATGTCTCTTAGCAAAAAAAATCACTCTTGGCCTCGCCCCTGTGTCACTCACTTCCTTAATCACCTTGGACTCTAAAGTTAAGCACACCCATAGCTCTGATACCTATCGTCTCCCTAACCCTTCCTGTCACACAACTCAATTCCAAAGATCCTTTTGCTACAGAGCACCCCTGTGGATGAATAACCTACCCTCCTCCCTATGTTTTGATCAAAGAATTGGTTGCTTCAAAACACACCTTAGGGCCCATTTTCGGTCCTTAAGTGACTGCGACTGTTCGTGAACTGGTGCCCTGACCCTCTAATGACTGACAATGGCCTCTGGCTTGCCTCTTCTTCCAGCTCTTACCTCCACCAGCTCAGGGATGTTAACTTCCAGTCTCTTTATAATATCTCAGATGGTACTAGTTCCTGAATGTTAGCCTAACTTCCTGTTGTACTTATCTTTACTCTGTAATAATCAATCACTTTATTTGTATCTGTTCTAATTTGTCTGTATTTGTGCATCGGATCTTTTATATGTGACATGGAACCTTTGTAAAGGAGTCTTTGACTCAAAGGTATTTCTGATTCTTCTGAAATAAATAAATAAATAAATAAATAAGCTAATAGTTCTCCAATTTGAAAGGAGTTTCCTATCACCTTTCTTATGTAGTAAAATTAAAATCCCCCCATCATTTCTAAAGGGAATTCAGAATTCATTAACAGATCATTATAAACATTGGTAAGTTCCTGTGACAACACAGTGCTGATTATTTTATAAAACTCTGCAGTCAAACCATCTTTACCTGGTGCCTTGTTATGAGAAAAGGAATAAATGGCAGTAAGTACTTCATGGGGTGTGAGAAGACTCACTAAGCATGATAATATAGATGGAGGACAGTCTGGAATATCTACATTATGTAGATAAGCCCGAGCAGAAACTAAATCGACAGGCTGTTCTTTAAAAAGTGTAGCCGTGTATGACGTCACCTCTGACATCATATCTTGTTGTGAAAACTTCTCCTAACCATCTTGCCCTATAAGACTGACAAAAACCATTTTCCCAACCCTTTCTTTACTACCAAGAAAGGGACAAATTGTGGCAAAATTTCCCTGCGTACCAAATTTATGTTGAAAATGTAAAACTATTGATTGATGCTTATGGAAAGATACCATTTTCTCCTTAAGTATTTTTATTTGGGGAGAAAACTCATGTTTAGTGGTTTGGGCCATAGACATTATTTTCTGCATCTGCTTTCCAAGTTTTAAATAAGAGAAATAGGCAGTTTCACACTGAAACGTCCCAAAAAAATGTTAATAGTGAAATAGCATCTGCTTTGGTATCTACCCATCATAAAAGGGGGTCCTCATACATCTCATATAAAGACTTTCTTGCTTGTAAAAAATATTGCAGATGCTCTAAGATGTCATGTTGTAACAACAGCTGAGAGTTAAGTCTCCAGAGGCCCCTACCAAAAGAGAATGCAAGTGCAGACCCAACTGTTACACATAGGGCACAATGGTCGGAAAATTCCACTGGGGTAACCCACACCGAATTCAGTGGTAATGTTTTATTAATAAAAAATAAATCTATCCTGGTGGCCAGAGTTCCTTTATAAAAGGTAGGAACAGGAGTCTCATGCAATCAAGCGTATGCATCAATTAAACTTGCAGTCAGAAAGGACATATCACAAAACATTTTAGTGGTTTTAACCCCCTTACCTTTATCCTTATTAGATAAACCACAATTAAAATCACCCTCCCAAAACAACCTGAAAGGAGGTGTGCAAATATGATTGTATAAGCTGGAACAAATCGACCCTAGTTGCTTTAGTTTGAGGTGCATACACAGTAATTAATCTAAAACACACCCCCTGAAGTAGGACATCCAAAATTAATACCTGGCCCGGGACTGGATCAATTAATTTCAAAACTTTCACATCAAGTTCATAAAAAAGGATTGCTACACCAACACACGGTTCTAGTCCTAACGACCAATAGGAAACCCCTGTGTGCCACCATTTTGAAGCACTAGAGATCTCAGTGACTGTATGCAATCATGTATCTTGTAAAAAAATATATATTACAATGTAAAGACTTCAAAAACGAAAATAACGCAGACTGTCATAACTGGTTTTTGATACTATTCACATTAAGTGAACAGAAAGTTGGTAAAGGAGGCATTCAGATAATGGGAAAGAAATTTCACGGGGGCTTACGTTTATTTTTCTTCCCTTATTTGGTAGTGGTGGAGACAGATTTAAACAGGAAAACTGAAAGTTGATCCCCTTCAGACTCCACTTCCAAAGCTTTCCCTGAAGGATCTGCCCCTGGCTGGGAGGATTCAGATTCTGCATCGGATACATCCTGAGCAAGGAGAAGGGTATGGAAATGATTAGTTGTGGGAGTACTAACTAATTTAGGGACTTTTAAGGCTGGTTGAGTATTATAGGATTTATGCCTTGTTTTCCTAGAATGAAAGGGTACTTCTTGAGGAAGCTGGGGGGGGCATGAACTGGGCATCAAGAAGGGTTGATGCCTTGGCAGAGGATCACTTAGTAAAACTTCAGAGGAGATTTCAAAAGGGGGGGAATGAGCAGTGACCAAAGGATCTGGAACAATAATAGAAGGCTCCAAAAGATGGTACCGAAGGAGGGGGAACTGAAAGTGGTGTGGATACCTTAGTGTGAGTGGCTCGTGAACACTGCACAATAGCAATTAGCAGTCTTTGTTCTTCAGAATCATGTGGGTGTGATTGCTGATGAGCTGCCTCAGGACAAGTGGCATAAGAATGTCCAAGTGCACTACATAAGGAACAAACTGCTATATTCCTACAGTGTTCGCTCACATGTCCTAAAGAATTGCAAAGTGTACAATGCAAACGGTCACAGGCACTACTGATGTGGCCCAATTTCCCACATCTATAGCAGGATTTGGGTTGGCCTACATAAAAAAGAACCCCTATATTCTGCCCCAAGAAAACACAGTTTGGAAGGTGCTGTAAGCCACCTTCTGCAGAGCATAATATCACCCTGATTTTCCAATCCCCTGTCCAGATGTACTCGGAATCAAATATTGCTTCTGGGTGTTCCAATACCATGCATCTCTGCTTCAACCAATAAATGAGATCTGTAACACTCACCCCCTCATTTCTAAAAAGAACAGTAACTGTTTTATGAGCTGGTTTAGTTAGTGGAAAACATCAAAAGGGGACCATAAAGGAGTTTGTTGAACTTTATGATTAGTCCAAATTTTATCTAGCCCACTGTTTAACTTAAAGCTAACATTGAAAATGTTCTCCCCTGAAACATGTATTAAGGCATACATTTTAGTTGATGAAAACTGCAAACTATCCTTCAACAATGTTTTTGCCACAAATTTCCTATCTGGAAAAATATCCATCCCTCTTTTATAAACAAAGCGAACTGCATTATGCCTTTTAGCAGAAAAGTTAGAAGAATGAAAAAATGATGCATAGGAGTGTGGTGCAGTTTGTTCTAGGCCAGGTACAGATCCTGATGATGGGATTGCAGGGGCTTCCTCAGAGGCCTGGTCATCTATTCGCTCCATAGATGAAGAGGGCACCAGTCGAGGAGGAAGTTCCTCAGTAAAAGGCAAAACTCCCTGTGGTTTTAAACAAAGTTCTAGGTTCTGTGTGAAAGACAATTTGGGAGGAAGGGCTAGAAGTGAACTTGCAGTGTCCAAAGGTTGGGCCCCCATAGAGTGGGCCTGACTGACCACGCTTTGAGGTACGGAGGTAGTAGATTTTGTAGCCAGTGAAGATGAAGCATGCAGGTCTTTCCCCTTCATATTAACCCCAGGAATAACGACTGGGGAAAAAACAGAGATCCATTTGTCAGAATCTGGAAGCTGTGCCCAGCCCGCCAATGGCAAGGCTTTACTGACTGACCATGAAGTGTCAGCTTCTTCTACCTGGTCAGCCCAATAACATTTCTGTTCAGAAGCAGTTTTAATCACATTTTTAAATACCCGCTGTTTAGCAGCGAAAGAAAAGACCGTGGCGTTCTGTTGGTCTGAAACAAAAGAAGTATAAACAGTACCTGTGACCGGCGTTCCTGAGCAAAAAGATTGCAGTTTTGTAGCTGTAGCTGCATTAGCTTGTAGGTTCATTTCAGGATCTTGCGGTGTGACAACCTCACTGTCAGTCTGCAATCCCTCAGCTGTCACGGATACCTCTGATGACGCTTCCGCATTCCGTTGCTTGTCAGGAGGCAAAGACTACACCGAATGACAGGCAGTCAAATCCATTTGGTGTTTTGCAGAAAAGTCTGAAGTTGGCAAGAAATGCTCTACCTTACTTGTTTGCGGGGCTGAAACATAAATCAAACCTTCTGTTTCAGCATATAAGCCCAGCTCCACTGGCATTTCAAAAAAGATTTCTGACTCCATATTCTCCAATGTATAAACAGCAGTTGGCCCCATGGCCTGCAGCACGTCCTGCTGCAATGAAGGCTGCTCAGCAACTGAGCCCTCCATCCTGATGGTCAGCAAGTCCCCCTACTGACGAGTAGGGGAATTTGCCCAGTGCCCTGGCCAAATTTCCCTCATTCACTAAAAAGAATACCACCAACAGCTTAATCTGGTTCAAGGTCAGTTGGCATCCATCTGTATCCCCCTCTCCCGAATCATGCCTGAAAATAGGCAGGATTTGTCTAGTGCACTTACCCAGTCAACAAAAACTAAATAAACAAAAATAAAGGACATTCGTAGTCTGTTGCTGCAAACTGATGTACAAAGAAAAAATATGCCATTGCAGAAGGTTATTTCTTGTATTTGGAATAAACATCACACAGAGATTGTGTGTTGAACCTGAAGTTCGATGTCTGGTCCATCTGTTATTCTACAACCCCTCCACAGACTTGGTGTTAGAAGAGGGATAACTTGCTGAAAGCATCTGGACTGGATGGAGAGGGATGTTTTCTGGTGGATATTGCCCAGACATCCCAGGTGGACCGATGCACCAGGAATTGCCAGAGGAGTTGCTGGAGAAGAAAGTCCATAGAGTTCAGCCCAGAACCATGGCTGATGGATGTAGAGAAACTGCTGCCTGGGCTGGACTTGGGAGATGGGAGGAAGGCCAAGCCTGAAGACAATGAAGAGATGCAGGTCGAGGCAGACTGGAGGTGCAAGAGACAACATCCAGGAGGTGGAGACCCTGATGAGGATGGTCCACTGGACAAGTGGGCAATGGCTGGAGGCAAACCAACTATGCAAAGAGGCAGAACACTGGGGCCAGGTGCTCAAGAGATTCCTGCCAGAGAGTCTGGATACAGAGTCAGAGGAGGATTTTTTGTGGGCTCAGTTTGAGGAGGACCCCCTGACTGAGCAGAATATTTATTTGTTTCTTGTGTTCCCAGGGTGTTACCTGTTGGGAGGTCGGAGATACAGGTATGGAACCTGAATGCGAGACCCCAGGTAAGACTGTACCTAGTGATATTGTACTGGGGTTGAAGACTCCAAACAAGCAAGAAGAAGCCTATGAGGCTGAAGAGACTTTTTCTTGTACTGTTGCAGCTAAATCTATTAACAGTATTGACTGGGGTATACTGCATGCTAAAAATGCTAATGTTGCCAAACTGTTACAGTATGTTAAAGTTAAGGAGGGTAGAGGTAATTTAAAAAAAATGTCACCCTTAGAAAAAGGGAAACTCTCACATAGGTCACAATGTATTAGATGGTAACAGATGGCTGCAAATAGCACAGTGATTAAAAGGATATTTACTGAGACACCCAAAAGTTAAAAGGTTCAGGAACCTGCTGTTTACCATTGCAGGGTATTCAGCATGAGATGTTCCTTGGGGTCCTGTAGGTTTCTGTAGAGACCTGCCTGAGGATAAGATGACCATGGATTTGGGGTCATAGGTTGTAAAAGGTTGAAATAGGAGAGTAGAAACTACTATTGCTCCTTTCATATTCCTGCAGGAACTTTGTGTAAGACAGAGGGGTCAAGTTAGTTGTAGGCAAGGCCAGAGGTGGCTCTGCAATGGTCCCTTTCTATAGGCAAAAGTGTAGCATGTTTGTTCAGGGGGTGGGCCTGATGTCAAAGAAAGAGGTACCAAAGGGCAGACAAGGAGTCTGAGATGGTACATGTGTTTTATTCTTTTCAGAGTGAAAACCTACAAAGGAGAAGTGGGTGGGAAATTGACTGGAATCTGTGTTGGGGTAACACCTTGAGTGTCTACACTCAGGTGTCTATATCTCTAACAAGTGAAATGAATCAAGAGTCATAGTGGGTTTATGTAGAGGGGTTGAACCTAGGAATGGGCCCCTGCTTAATACTGACTTGTCTGGTGGGGTTTGAGCAGGTAGTTACTCACCCCAGAGAAAGTCTTTCTATGGTATTGGACTTTACTGCCATCTAGATTTTTGGTTAAGAAATATAACTGACTTTCCCTAAAAGGAGATGAAAAGGTACCATTAGTCTCTGTTGAGAAATGTGTTTATGCCTCAGGGTAAAGAATGATAATAGCCACCATGTTTATGATAGAATGTTTATCGTTAATAGGGACCCTGAGATGTAGCTTCTGAAGATGGATGGGTAGAAGCTCTATCTCTTTCTGGGACATGTAGGTGGTAAGCAGTCTGCAATAACTGTTTTCCCTCTTAAGGTAGAGGATGTGTGACCAGGAGCTCCTGCCACTCTTAAGGACCGACCTTTTCTTAAATCTGTTGCAACAGTTCTTCTGTTTCTAAGCCTAATCTGTCCTTTACTATTTCTAGTCCATAAGGTTGGCCACCTATGGGCACCCCTTCCTTTCTTGACTATGCTATAGTGTCCTCTTTAATTTTCTTTTTACCTCTCAGGTTCTCGTACAGGGAGGTTATTGTGGTGACCTCCTAGTATATGTAAAGCAGGTTATGTTTATTGTTGTTGGATTTAGTATATAATAGCACTATGTTATAAAATGCCTTGGTGTATATACTTTATGTTAACGAAACCTGTAACTGTTGAAAATGCCACGGCACTAGGTGTTTTTGAAAATTTTAAAAAGTACTAGGTGTCTATTATAGAAATTTAGCTAATTGTGCTATTTAAAATACATGGAAATTGATGTAAACTGAAAAAGTCTAAATATCATGGTGATTTGCATATATCCCAGGATGCATTGCATTATGGAAGTATGAATAATGTTGTATTTCTTTGAAACTTGATTTGTTGCCAATGCCCTTTGGGGTAGACCTTCTTTCAGTGATAATACAATGAGATTCTTTGTCTATAGCTTGTTTTGTTTTTTTTCTTTTTAGGCCTCCACTACCCAAGCAAATGGGGCCTACATAAGGGTGGTGGCTACATCTCAACTAGTGAATTGGATCAGAGGTCAGTGTCAGTAGGTGCTGGCTAAGTGCAGAGAAAGGACATTCATAGTCTGTTGCTGCAAACAGATGTACTGAAGAAGAAATATGCCATTGCAGAAGGTTTTTTCTTGTATTTTGAATAAACATCACCCAGAGATTGTGTGTTGAACCTGAAGTTTGGTGTCTGGTCCATCTGTTATCCCACACTCCCTCCACACTATCCAGTCAGCCATATGGAGTCACAAAAGTTAACAAATCTTCATTTATTAAAATGTGCCCCAACAAATGCACTTAAGTCATCTAAAAATTATCACTGGTACATATGAAACTAACCAATTGCCAAAAGAGTTTGTAAAAATTATTGAGAGTAAAATAGTAGCTTAATAATATCTACAAACATGCCTTGCAAACTTTAATCATGTTTAGAAACCCTGGCATCTAATATAACTCATCAAGAACTGAGTTGTAATAAATCTTGAAAGCATATTTTCTACTCCCAGATCCCACAGCTAAATATGTCAGATACACCTAATGTTCTTCAACAGTACCTTATACAAGCCCTTGGAAATTATCTGAGAAGGCATCAATTGCTTTTATGTCCTCTGCAATATGCACTCTGGTGTAAGTTTGCCAACAGCCAAGAATACCACATGCATAACATAATCATTTTGGGCATATGTCACATTTCTGGTTTGAAGACTCAAGGGTGAAGCTTTCATTATCACCGGATAACATACTGTGTACTGTCACTGTGCATTTCAAGCAACATATAACATGTTTGTATTAACCCTAATTGATCTAGGCTTCAGATTATCTATTGTCGTATTTGCCACAGTGAGTATTCCCAGTTTGTGACAAGCTACTCCAGGCTATACAGTCCATACAAAACCATGAAAGTGGAACATATTATGCTTAACTGATCAATAATGCATTCAAGCTCTCTTACTAAAATTCATTAAGCCATTATTGTAATAGCTCCAAACATCTTAAACCTTAAAGTTGAATCACTGCTTAAATAAATGCCCTATTCCTAATGTTGTGCCACAAAACAGAAAATACTTTACAGCAGCTCCATGCCACAAATTTGACATGGGGGTAAAATATATATGTTTGCCTGAGAAAGTGTCAGCCAAGTGTTTTTCCACATTTATTTCAGAACATAGATGCAGTAGCTGACATTTTCTATATAGATGTTTCAAGTAATATATTGTAGATATATTGTTCCATGTCCTGAAAACAGGACTTCAAGGTAAACCTGAACAAACTTCTGCTCATCATGGAAATCAATGGGTACCCTGCTTGGTATACTGGTCAGGGAATTCCTATTAATTAGTACATGTTTATTTATTTATTTGATAAGTGTCACCAAGAAAGACATACTGAGCTTGTAACAGCTCATTTCGAGATGCATTCTGGGGGATGGGGAAGGGTGGTATACAGTACAGGATGTGCACGTAAAATACCTAATGTAAGGTGCAGTAGAAATATAAACAAAATACAATAAAATAAACATCAAAATATATATCAGTGCACATTCACGAATTACAGACAGGTTGTCAGTGTAACACAAAAAAGGTGAACACAGTGCAAAGTATAAGTGCAATACAATACTGGGGTACAAGTGCAAAACAGAACTGGGTGCACTGTCAGATAGTAGCCTGGACTGGTGATGTGTGAGAACTAACAAAGCCAATGCAGGAGGAAAGCTAAGGAGTTATGACTGGTTGATTTATCCACACTTCGTCCAGGTGGGGAAGCCATTGTTCACAGCCGGGGTCAGGGGAAGGGAACAGCAACAACATCAGGAGGAGTTTACACAGCATACTGCACATGGTGGACATTGAGTCCCTTCTGCGTTGACCTAAAATTAACATGTTACTATGTATAAACATATAAACATATACTGTATACAGTACTTAGGTTACATGTCAGTGTGTTTCTTCTCCATTTTATCCATCCATGTAATTCGTCTTTTGTTTTTATGTAATTTATTGCATAATTTTATACTACTGAGGCTGCTGTTCATACATACTGTACTGGGACCTTCTTGTAAGCTAGGTGATTGATATATCTAAGAGAGACTAACCTGACATAAAACACCAAATATATATATATATATAGATAAATACGTATTTTTCACTGAAGAGAGGTAAAATGTTAAGTGCATGCTGGCCATCTTTAAATCAGAGTCATGTACTGTATAGTGATCAAAAATATAAATGTTCCTGAAAACTTTTTTGATATGAAGCAAGATTTGTTTAGGAGCATTGATGAAATATAAGCTTATCATCCCTCATGCGTGCAACTGAGGGGAAAGAGCTGCATCATTTATTGAATTAGAGCTTTACCTGAAGTATTCCTCAATATCTTTCCATAGATTGCTATTGGTATCATCCAATCAATCAATTAATCAAATAAGCTGTTTTTATTCATTTAGCACTTTATCCCAGAGGCTCAAGGCATTACACATAAAAGTACAAATAAGAACAGTATAAAACAGAATTATAATTAAAACTGGCTAAATTAAAAATTAAACACAAGCCTATGTTGTCAAAAACAGTTTAGCCTGAGTCACAAAAAAGAAGGGGATCAGATGTTTTTTCAGAGTTTATTTAAAGGCCTCCTCTGAGGAGATATAGTACAGCTGATGCAGAAGAGAGTTTCACTACCAGGGGACAGCCAGAGCAAAAGCTCTGTCCCCCAATGACTTTAAATGTGCTTGTGGAACCTCTAAAGATTTCTTTCCTGTGCAGTAGGGCAATCTGGGATATATGGGAACAGGAGGTCTATAATAGAGCCAGGACTCATTCCACACAGGACTTTGAATACACTCAAGCAAATTCTGAAGGTGGTGCATCTTTTCAAGGAAATACTTCTTCACAGAAAGGGTGGTGGAAGCATGGAACAGCCTGTCAGAGAAGATAGTGGGGGGGGGCCTTCAAGCATGCATGGGTTAGGCACATTGGCATAATAAGTAGAGGAAAAGGAGGTAGGAGGAACATCTGAGCTTTAATTGGGTCTGGGGAGAAGTAACAAGCAAGGAAACAGAAAAGACTAGAATGGCCTGCCAGTCCTTTTCTGCCATAAGATTCAAAGTAATGCACCTGGGAAACAAAAACCCAGGGGAAGAGTACACAACGGGGGATGAGATACTGACAACAACAAAAATGGAAAGAGACCTGGGGGTAGTTATATTAGATGACCTAAAGGTGGGCAAGCAATGTGAGAAGGCAGTAAGGAGGGCTAGGGGGGTACTGGGATGCATAGAGAGAGGCATCACCAGTAGAAAATAGGAAGTTGTTACCCCTCTGTACAGACAGTTGGTGAGACCCCATCTGGAGTACTGTGTGCAGTTCTGGAGACCCCATCTCCGCAAAGACATAGACAGGGTGGAGGCTGCCCAGAGGAGGACAACCAAAATGGTGCAGGGTCTGCACCAGAAGACATATGAAGAGAGACTAAAGGAGAAAATGCAGCTACATAGCTGCACTAAGAGGCGCAGGTGTGCTCAGCGACATAAATCAAATGCAAATAGACTCCAGTCATGGCACTTACTCCTTAGGCAGATGAAAGAATGTTTCAAATGGACACACAATATACTGTGTATAAAAATTCCATTTTTATTTTCACTTACAATGCAGACAAACAAACAAACAAACAGACCAATCTGGCCCACAGAGAAACAGAAAACACTTTTTTACATTTCACCTTCAACGAGGCTTTCTCAATTTGCAGAGACTAAAGGAACTTAATATGTATACCCTTGAGGAAAGGAGGGAGAGGTGGGACATGATAGAAACTTTCAAGTACCTCAAGGGACTCAACAAAGTCCAAGAGGGTAGCATCTTTCAGAAAAAGATATGTGCAAGAACACGGGGGCACAATTTGAAGATAGAGGGAGGACAGCTCAGAGGTAATGTGAGGAAGTATTTTTTCACGGAGAAGGTTGTGGATGCATGGAACAGCCTTCCTGAGGAAGTTGTGGAGTCAAAACAGTGGGGGAATTCAAAAATGCATGGGGCAGACATAAGACAATTGGGGGGTAGGAGGAAGTAAGCTGTTGGTTAACTAGGATCTGCAGCTTATCCATTAGGTAGGGAAATGGCCAGACCAGGTGGGCCAAGTGGTCCTTATCTGCCATCAAATTCTATGTTTCTATGTTTCACAAGGGCAGTCTCAGTGCTTGGTTGAGATCTGAAACCCAGTTGGAAGGGCTTTCAGACATCATAAAATAATAGTTGGGCCCTGAAGTGTAGCACTACCACCTTCACAAATACCGTACCTTCCGTAGAAATGGGAGGTTTAAAACAGGCCTGCAATTAACTACAGAGGGTTAAGAAAAACACACACAATACAGGGTTCACCTGAAAATATGTAGAGATCGGCACCAGGGATAGCACTAGATAGGACAAAAAGGGAAAAAGTTGCAGCCTGCCCAGAAATGACCCACTTTCCATTTGACTGTGGGTCCATACTGGTGCACCCAGTCTGTAATAATAGCTGAAAGATGGAAAAGTGAATAACAGGAAAGTATTTTCACTTGATAAGTTTTAGCTTCTGTACTGGTGAAATCTGTACTTTTGATAAGCTTTTGGCACACCTGTTTCTTATTTTGACCCACATTTGTTTACATCAGTGGGTCTAATTTGACCAATGTTTTAAAGCCCGTAGTGCTGTCATTGGTCAGCACCACTACTTAGGATATTTGATAAGTACAGGACTCGCAGTCTCTATTACTAGAAATTGCTTTTATTCAGGTACAAAAATACTTTACAAAAAAAGGAGCAGCTCACCCACATACAGCTCAGTTACAGCAAACCTCATGTAAGGTTTTCCCAAAGCAAGCCACTTCCTGATCCTATAATTGCTGTTTAGTCTAGGTTCATAGTTATGCATTCAGTGTGCATAAATCACTTGAGACCTTATGACTGACTTACACTAAAGTCAAACTGACTGAGGATTACTTTTGTTTGTATAGAACCATTTCCACAGCAACAATAATAAACTGGTGGCCACAGAACACCCTTTGGACATGCCGCTGACAAAACAGGTGTGTTATGCACTTACATAGTAACTCACATGATCACCCTCATATTTTTGCTATGGAAATGGTTCTATAGAAACAAAAGTAATCCTCAGTCAGTTTGGCTTCAATGTAAGTTGGTCATAAGGTCCCAAGGGATCTATGCACACCAAATGGATAACTGTGAACCTAGACTAAACAGCAATGATAGGATCAGGAAGTGGCTTGCGTTGGGAACACCCTACGTGAGGTTTGCTGTAACTGAGCTGTATGTGAGTGAGCTGTTCCATTTTTTGTAAAGTCTTTTTATACCTTATAATAGCAACTTCTAGTAACAGAGAGTGCGAGTCCTGTACTTGACAAATATCCTAAGTAGTGGTGCTGATCTCTACACATTTTCAGGTGGACCCTATATTGTGTGTTTTTCTTAAGTAAACTATTGTACATTCCGAGGTAGGTGCACATTTTTTATGTGAGAACCCCTATTTCTCTTTTGGAGTTTAATCGTAGCCACAGAGGGTCTCTTGATAAAGTATATTTCTGTCCCTTAAAGAACCTCAGAAATTTCAGCTAGCACAAGAAACAAAGCATCCTGAATGTTCACCAACAGTCAGATAGGGCCTGGGTCCAAAATACAGTAGGTAGTTCATAAAGAAGACATCACCCGAGATTTCTTGATCCAGTACTGGCTTAGCTCCATCCAAAGTACTGCAGTTTCTTCAAGAAAGCCCACCCCCCAACCACTGTCAAAACCAACCTCCCTGGGAGATAGCTACTCTGATGGAGGATAATCTATCTATACCTCCCTGATGCAATCAACCCAGACAGGAAGTCTGTCTTTTTCTGGGGTATTGTCCTATAAATACACCCCATAGTGGGTCCTGAGAGCCAGCCTGTTCTCTATTGGATATGAGCTCATCCATGTATGCTGCAGTCTCCACTCCAATGTCTTCAAATGCCTCATCTCATCACTGTACCATGGTGAGCCTCAGTGGGAGACCAATATGTGGACACAGAGGAATGCAGTGGTATTGTCTACAATTGAAAGCACCTTCTTAAAGCCCTCCTTAGCTGCTTTTTGTTTTTGTAAACATTAACCAACATATTTTGACTTAGAGAAAACAATGACAGTAACTGAGCCACAGAAACATGCCTTGATATTCATTAAAGCAATTTTGTGCTGGATGGAGCACAACAACACTCATTGTTTCAGTATTTAATGGCGTCCTCAGCAGGTCAAAGTGTTTAGAATTTTCTGTGTACACATCACATCTCCCCTCTCCACCCTCTCTACTTGAAATCTACCAGGAAGTGTTATGCCTTCAAATGGAAGCTGTTTTCCATTTGGTGTCAGGACAAGGGCCTGGACCCTCTGTTCTGTCACGTGGATAACATTCCCGACTACCTTTGGTCTCTCTCCAAAGCGGGTCTATGGTCATCGACCCTTAGGATGCACCTGGCAGCCATCTCAGCATTTACAGTACAATTTGTAATGCAGAATGTAATAGCAATTTGAATTCCATTCAACCTATTGGTTAGAGTGCAAAGTTGTGAATCCGGAGACCTATTGTAATTCAACCCTGGTAGTCTGGTGGTATCCCCCTCTCACCCCAGTCCCTGATGTACTGTAACATAGTGTCCCCTTCCCTCTCAGTCACACCCACTCAGCACCCAGATCCCACTTCCTGGTCAAGCACGTGACTCAACTGAATATACACATCCTCATCAGCGAACCAAACTGTAGATGATGAGCAGCACCGACCCTCCTCTCCCCACCTTGGCTGGCCACCATTTGAATAGCAGGGATTGAACATGTTATTAAAGCTTCTACAGTACACATGCACTTGGTTGCTGTCATTCAGATGGCAACTTGATAAGGTGGTGAGAAGAGGATCCATACCAGTGGCCATCTATGTGTCTGTGTGCCGACAAGGATGGGTGTATTCTTGTGGGTTGGTTTCTGAATAAGGGGTGAAAGTAGGTGCTGAGTGGGTGGGTGGGGAGAGGGAAGATCGTATTACATAAGGGATCAGGGAGAGAAGGGAGTACCACTGGTCCACAAGGGTTGGATTAAGATTAAATCAGTGCTGGTGTGGAAGAGGGTTACCTCTAGACTACCAGGGTCTGTTTTATTATCATATCAGGGATTTGGTGGGAGGGTGTACCCCATGTTAGGAGAGTCTGTTTTATATCAGAGATTAGGGGAAAAGGGGGTTGAATTTCTTGCCATTGCAGGGCATTACTGCTGCCAGTGGAGGGGGGGAACTTGCCCACCAATGTGCTTGCTAATAATAGTAGTGTTTTGGAAGCAGTAAATAGTGTTGCTTCAGTAGCCTTCCTGTGCTTCCACAATCCTAAAAATACACCACTGAGCCCTATATGTAAGTTGTTTCCCTCATTTGAGTGGTGCAGTGGTGCATTTTGAGCAACTGTACTATCCACCTTGCATTGTGCTACGGGGCCCCTTTAATATAGCCCCCACCCTATTTAGATGCACTATGTCTGGTTAACATGGCACTTATTCATGTTAGCAACATGATAAATGTCTCACTATCAGTGCCCAGCCAGATGCAGCAGACAGATTCCCCAAAGTTTCACCCAGTCAAAATAGGACTTTCTCTCTTTTTGAGTTGTGTTCAATGCTTAATCTTGTAAAGTAGGGGAGATTTCCGCTTCCCCTATAGAGTTTAACTGAACTTTCTTAACTCTTTCTAGTACTTGACAGTTTCTACACTGATTTTAGCATCTATTCTTAATGAACCTTAACATCTCCTGAAGCCAAGATGCTATCTGAGTTATGCTTAGGATTCTCCTAATGACCCCAAAAGAGTATGGGTTTGTCTTTCAGTACTGTACATAGTGATACAAAATAAATATTGATTTGTTTAACAAAAAATAAAGAAATAGCAGTTTAAAGAGCTGCTGATGCCTCAAGCAAATCTTTGAAAAACATAACATTTAGGTACAATTCAGCTTGCATTTCATATATATTCTATAGATTTCTCATCCTTGCTGTTTATTACTGAGAAAATGTGCATCAATACAAGATATTTATCCATTACAGCTCATCTGCCTCTATAGCTGACTCGCTAATTCAAGTCATAATTCTCTGTTGTGACATCACAACCTGTTGCCATGGGAGAAACTACAATGTCACAAGGAGTGTGTTATTACCTCAGGTAAAGAGAAAGCAACAAGAGCAGATGAAATCCTCAAGAGCAAAGATCTTATTTTCATACAAATGACCTTAGTAATAAATAATGTGGTGCAGTAATACTGAACTAATTTGAAATACATGCTGAACTTTGCATATTATATTTTGTTAAAGTTCTCCTGAAGGCGTCAGCTGCTCTTTAAACTTACTCACAGTAGCACATCTGCCTTTGGGCTAGAAGATCATGAGTTCTAGTCCTGCACTGGGACTGGGCTCATACCATAAATGCTGACTCCCAAGCACAGTACTATTAAGGGAATGCAGTATTGTCAGGCTGTGCCCTCCTGGTAGGGCCAAGTGGTCCTTATCTGCCATCAAATTCAATCTTTATATGTTTCAGATAACATGTCCCCTTCCCCCCCACCTAGGATGAGGCTGAAAATTAGCAGTTTTTTCTAGCTCTTCTTTCCTGGTCAACAAAAAGTATATAATCAAATAAATAAATACTTAAGCTGGAGTTTTTCTGCCATTTCTTTTGAACTCAGAATTTTTTTCTGCTGTTTAGCTCTTGATGAACCCTCACTAGAGAGCAACTATAACTATTCACTGATCAGGTGCTGGGAATTATGAATCCAATTTGGACAGAGAAAGGGGTTTGACAACAGAGGGAGAAAGCAGACTAGCTCTCCAGTTGGTCTGCTGGGTGGGCAGTAACAGTTACTGACAGCCTGATAGACCCAATGGTATACTGTAGTAGAACAGCGAGTCCTCTCACTGGCTTAAAACAGGAGAAAAAATGTAATATATGACTGTGCACATTACCAACAGCCTGACATAACCATTTTTCTGCCTACAGCACACATATGCAAGAATCAGAGATGAAAATATTGCCACACATAAATGTTGACAAAATATATATTTTTTTAACATGCCAGAACATAATATACTTCCACCTAATATGAAACAGACAGGAAGTACTTGCTCTGTTAAGAGAAACTGAGGGATCTCAACATGCACACCTTGGAAAAAAGATGGGTGAGATGTGACATGATAGAGACCTACAAGTACCTCACAGGGGTAAACTGGTTGCAGGAGGGGAGTCTTTTTCAAATGAGAAAAACACTCAAACCAGGGGAGCAATGAAGCTGGAGGGGGAGTTTAAGAGTGATGTGGAGTATATATACAGACAGATCAGCAAGATGTCTGCGGTGCTGCTCTTCTCCCCACCACTCTGTGTTTCACTGGGTGTATTTTTCTGGTTTTGTCCACTAAGACTAATTTATTTTACTTGTTTTTAATAGTTTTTTTGAGCCACAGTGGAGAATTCTCTTGGTGGTTTGGTGATTTGCTAACTAGGAGCTGCAAAGTGCTTCAGTGTTCCAACCATTTGGGAGTAAATTCAAGCTCCAGGACCCTCTGAGAAGGAGAAGGCTAATGGAGACCCTTGTAGCAATTGGGAGATTTGGAGCACTGTAAGTGCTGAAACATCATTTGCTACCTGACTAAGGTATGACCCTATGCCTAGGAGGTATAGAGGACTTTTCTTAAAAAAATACACCTAAAGTTACTATGCTCAGAGGAGCATTTTTCTCTCTTTTTTTCTTCTCCTTAGGTAATTTTGTCTGGGTGCATTCTACTTATTTGGATTTGCCAACTAAAGTTATTGACTCTGAGGAGAAGCACGGCAGACTACAAAGCTTTTTAGCTTGCTGCCGATAAACTCCATCACATTAAGCTCTCAAAAAATTATGATGCTTGAGCATCAGCTGACGGCTTGCCTTCTCTCGGGGGGAGGGTGGGGACATGACACGGTGATTGCTGACTCCTAGCGGAGGCTGGGGGAATGGCAATGTGCAGGGTCCCATTCACCAAGGGGGTGTGGTGAACGTCAGCATCAGCCTTACATTAGTGGCACACCACACCCCTCAGGGAGCAAATGGGAAAAAGAGCCCCGTAGCTGACTGGATGATGGTTGCCAGCTCCCATTGCCATGAGTCTGAGGACAGTGCATTCACCATCCCAGCAGCACCCAGGGCAAGTATTGTGCTGGCCACCCAACCGGTGCCTTCCCCTTCGGAGGAGAGGGACCCACCAGGTGAAGGGATACATCCGGGGGTTACCTGGAGGGCTGCAATATGGGGTGAAGAGGTGGCTGATTTGAGGCAGTGCAGCACAGAGGGCATAGGTGGCCTGAAGGAGAGGCCACCCGGAGCTGGGAGGGAGCAAAAAAAATAAATTATGATAAGTGTGGAGCAGAGCGGATACAAGATAAAGATGAAAGATCTACTGAATGCCAAAAAGTAATGAAGGAAATGACAATGGAACTGTAGGTGATGTGTATATGGAGACCAGCCAGAGTAATGTAAACTGGGGACTCCTGACTAAGCATCTGGAATGGCCTGAATATGGTTCTGGTTATCCGTGTGCCTTTACTAACACAAGTCAACATGAAATGAGTTTGAGCATAGTTTAAAATGTTTTGAATTGTTTCCTACTTTAAAATATCTGAAATGGGGATAAGCCTAACAATATTTCAATGCTCACAGAAGGAGAAGAAAATGGTGCTTCCTTTTTGACTGCAGAGGCGAAGCATATAGAAGACACATTTTTTAAATACATTACTCCTTATGTCTTAATGGACCCTGGAAATACAGGAAAAAATCCTTAATAACTTATTACTGTAGAATTACTTTCTATTGCATCTGTTTAATTTAGCGCTACTGACCCTGGCCAGCTGTTAGTGGTAATTAATCTTCACGGTCTCACATTGTGCAATCAAACCCAAATTAGAACACTGGTAGCTTAAAATGATCAATGAAGTGATAGAACGTGCAGTACACTAATTACCCAATTAGACACCTCTTTAAAGTCAGAGAGTGGTTAACCAGCTCTCATCCCTGCCACTGCTATGTTTGCATAATGTCTCTTATAAGCTGGTTGAAGCAGAAATCATTGAAGCGGGTTTGCTCGCAGCTAGACGATCCAATGCTGCTGTCAGAAAGTGTTGATATTCCACTACATGTTGCCGAGAATGTTGTTACTGAACTTTACTGTGCCTCACCCCCTCCAGCAAAAAAACACTGCTCTGAATATGCCGTATACAGCCCTGATGTGCGATATCAAATCGGGAAACACGCGGCAAAGAGTGGAGTTATGAGTGCAGTCAGACTCTACAAGTCAAAGCACGGTGGAGAAATCAATGAGTCCACTGTGCGAAATTTCAAAAGGGACTACCATGACAAACTAAGAGGAACCCCTGACCCTAGTCTGCTTCCTCACAGCTTACCAACAAAACCCCGCGGGAGACCAACCCTTCTTCTTTCTGAAGTAGAAGATGAGCTAAAAAAAATCATTCAGTCTGAGAGGAGAAGGCGCAGTTGTGAATGCCGGAGTTGTCATGGCCATAGCCCGTGGGGTTGTAAAAACACACAACTGCATGGCACTCTCAGAGTTTGGTAGCAACCTATCATTTTCAAGGCAGTGGTCCTGGCTCTTTCTCCACTGAATGGGGTTCACAAAAAGAAAGGGCACCAAAGCTGGCAGAAAGACCCCTGAGAATTTTGAGGATCTGCACTCTGCACTTCTAAAGCGCATTGCAACTGCCTCAGCACAGGAGCTGATTCTACCCGAACTGCTCATTAATATAGACGAGACCGGTGTCCAACTTGTCCCTTGCTCCCAATGGACAATGGCAGAGGAGTGGGTCTAAGCATGTAGAAGTGGCCTGGTTAGGGGATAAGAGACAGGTCTCCCTTGTCCTTGCCTGTACTTTGTCTGGAGAAATGCTGCCCCCCCCCCAAATCATTTACCAGGGCAAGACCAAAAACAGTCTACCTGCTTTCCAATTTCCAGAAAAGTGGTGTGTCACACAATCATAGAACCATTGGGCAAACACAGAAACAATGTTACTTTTCATAGAATCCATTCTTGTTCTCTACATAAACTAAATCAAATTAAAATACAAACTCTTCCATGAGCAGAGATCTCTGCTAGTAATGGATCTCTTTTGAGCACACAGTACAAAACAAGTTTTGCAGTACCTGGAGGATCACCACATCATCCTAATTTTCGTTCCTCCCTCATGCACTGATCTGCTCCAGCCACTGGACATCAGTGTAAACAAATTGCTGAAGGACTCCCTGAAAAAACGAGTTCACTGAGTGGTATTCTGGAGCAGTCTCAGTGCAGCTAGCCCTTGGTACGTCACCATCAGCTCTGAGCGTAGACTTACGCATGACATCAATCAAAACAAAGCACGCACAATGGCTGGTAACAGCATTTGAAAAGCTCTGTTTGCGGCGTGAAGATGTGGTACGCGGTTTCAAAATGGCAGGGATTAAGGAGGCACATTTCTCTTGTTTGGACACCACTGCCACATAAAAAGAAGTGTGACTATCACTTGGTTGCTTTTTCAAGGTACGAGTTCAGAACAAAGTACTGTAATCGTCGCGTTCAGATGATTACTGTCATTTCGTTCAGATGTTTACTGTCTCTACCGCAGTGTTCTTAGCACTTTAGCACTTTAGCCTTTACCGTGATTTCTTTTTCATTGTAAAAATTTTATAGTGCTGACACTTTAGCCTTTAATGTGCTTTCTGTTTCATTGTAAAAAAAAAGAGACGTATTTTTTATATTGCTGACAAACTGAATTGGCTGTATATTTTATTTTGCGGGCATAATGCTGTCCACGAACATAGCGAATGTTTATTGGCAGCTAACATTAGTAATTCTACAGTACTTCAAGCCTTTATTATATGTTCTCCTGTTTGCTTAAAACCTGTAGGTTTCTTGCTTACCCCCTTGCTTTGTACCTCTCTGCAGTAATTTACATTATGAAGCTTTCGAACCTGGATACACTATGAAATATTATAGAGTAGTGATCGAACTACGAAACCTCTCTGTTCATTATCCTGCTTTAACATATTACTGTATATGTATTCCCTTGTTCAGAAAAGGAATGCTGAAGCAAGTGAGCCTTCTTAGTGTTACCAATGGCTTACCTAGAGTATATAATGCCTCTACTCTGAGCAAGAAAACAAAAAACAGCCTAGACTTTTCATGGACCTCGCATTAGTAAATTGTGAGGTTTATGGATCTTGAAATGATCAAAATACCTTACTGATTTGTCAACTTTGGATTCCACTGGAAAAATTAGATTAATAGCCTTACTTGACCTAACAATGGGCAGTTGATTTATGGCAATCTTAAACTTTTGACTGCAGCTTAAAACTATTTGAAATGCTTTTGAGTCTTAAAAGACTTTTACCATAGCTTAATGCCTCAAGAAGGATATTATCTTGTTTTTATGCATGTATGTTTCTGTGATGCTCAATGCTTTTTATGTTATAGACATGTGTGTGTTACATTTCCCTCATTCGATACTTGCAGTCAATTGATCAATTGGGTACTGCTTCGCCTATATGAAAAATATTAGGCTATTTTTTAATGTGTCTGAGGGTATAGACTCAGAGAAATTATCTAAATGAGAGCTCTAACAAAGTCTTGAAATAGGTTTTGGCCTCAATTGATAAGCTGAGGCTAACCAGTAGAGATGCCAGGCTTTGAATACTTAAAGTGGTGCTCAAAGTGGTAATTGCAGTTCTGTACTGTAAGTGAGCAAAGTTAGGGCAGGACCAGGAGTTTTGCTGGCACCTAGATGCATAATAATTCTGAAGCAATTTCTCCTTTGTAACTTACCAGAGACATTGGATAGCCAATGGGCACATACTGTAAGGAAAGCACCCTCATCTAATAGATCCCTAGTGTGAGGGCCCAGCCCCATTGACCTGACAGGGTAGAGTTTTGGAGGTGAATTAGGAATCTCAGCCATCTTGTAACTGGCTTTCACGTCTGGTAGAGCCCCTACATAGTGCATAAAAAATTGAAGCATGGCTACCCCAGAGGGATCATGGGAAGGTTTTTATTGCCTGTTGGATACTGAAGGGCCTGGACTATCCTGCTGAAAAAAATGGCTAGCTCACTTCTTTCCAACTTTTTCTGACATACCTAACTGGGTTTACTATAGTGAAGCACTATGCTTGATACGTTATTTTCAGGCTGGGTAGTGTGTTTATTATATTGTCAAATGCTGATTATAAATGGGATGATTATACAAAACCTTATAGGGGAAACTGCACAAAATCAAAGTCTCACTTAGTAGTGATCTTGGAATCAGATATCTTAACTAAAGCCTGATATATTGCTTATAGAAAAACTACTGGGAAATTTTAACCATACACCCTTTATATATACAATTTACAAAAAAGCAATAGCATTAAATAACTGTTATTACAAACTAAGGGGAAATCAACTAGTAGCTAATTTAAACTATATATAAACAGACTACTGTTTTACTAACTTGTTTCATATGAATAGATATGACTGGATCCAGGGATGTCCACACATAATTGTTATCTTCACACTTTTCGCTCTACTAGATGTTATGCACTGTTTTTATAGTAATGTCCATTTTTTACTGTATATTTTAGATGTCCTTTTGTAAGACTGTAATGACCTGAAGGTCAAACAATAAACTGAAACTAAGAGAGAGATGGGAGGAAATATTTCTTCACTGAAAGAGTGGTAGATCCCTGGAACAGACTGCCAGCAGAAGTGGTGGGGAAAAACAGTGGGGGTCTTCAAGCATGAATGGGAAAGACATATGGCTATATTAGAAAACAGATATGAAGGAGGGAGGGTTGCCACAGACTAGTTAGGGTCTGTTGAAACAGATTAGGCAGGGAATATCAGGGCAGACTGAATGGGCCAAGAGGTTCTTTTCTGCTGACAAATTCCATGTTTCTTATGCAGTGCAAGTAGAGCAGTAGAGACCACCAAGCTGACTGGCTGAGGATGATCAAGTCCCCAAATACTGACTGGCTGAGGATGATCAAGCCCCCAAATGCTGACTGGCTGAGGATGATCAAGCCCCCAAATGCTGACTGGCTGAGGATGATCAAGTCCCCAAATGCTGACTGGCTGAGGATGATCAAGCCCCCAAATGTTGACTGGCTGAGGATGATCAAGCCCCCAAATGCTGACTGGCTGAGGACGATCAAGTCCCCAAATGCTGACTGGCTGAGGATGATCAAGTCCCCAAATGCTGACTGGCTGAGGACGATCAAGTCCCCCAATGCTGACTGGCTGAGGATGATCAAGCCCCTAAATGCTGACTGGCTGAGGATAATCAAGCCCCCAAATGCTGACTGGCTGAGGATGATCAAGCCCCCAAATGCTGACTGGCTGAGGATGATCAAGTCCCCAAATGCTGACTGGCTGAGGATGATCAAATCCCCAAATGCTGACTGGCTGAGGATGATCAAGCCCCCAAATGCTGACTGGCTGAGGATGATCAAGTCCCCAAATGCTGACTGGCTGAGGATGATCAAGCCCCCAAATGCTGACTGGCTGAGGATGATCAAGCCCCCAAATGCTGACTGGCTGAGGATGATCAAGTCCCCAATTGCTGACTGGCTGAGGATGATCAA
Source organism: Neoceratodus forsteri (assembly GCA_016271365.2). Classification (NCBI taxonomy): domain Eukaryota; kingdom Metazoa; phylum Chordata; order Ceratodontiformes; family Ceratodontidae; genus Neoceratodus; species Neoceratodus forsteri. The sequence continues at coordinate 653,075,434 of CM057459.1, forward strand.
GTCCCCAAATGCTGACTGGCTGAGGATGATCAAGCCCCCAAATGCTGACTGGCTGAGGATGATCAAGTCCCCAAATGCTGACTGGCTGATGATGATCAAGCCTCCAAATGCTGACTGGATTAGGATGAGCAAATCCTCAAATGCAGCTCCCAGGATTGTTGCTTCAGCCAAGCTCCCATTTCTCCTAACACTGTTAATAGCATGTTTGCATTTTCTTTAGCAACCAAACATAGAAAAGAAATTACTAAACTAGAGAGAATATAGAGGAGGGAAAGTAAGCTGATCTTGGTTGAGGGAATGAATCTTTTAAAGAAAAAGAGCTAAATACTAGGGGCCTGATTCTCAAAAGATTTAGATTGACACAAGGGACTTGCGTCAGAAGAGTTTGACGCAAGTGGTGACTTGCTTCACAACTTGCATCAAACACTATTCTGTAAAGCAGCCTGCATCAAATCTAATGCAGCTATGCCAAAGCCTCCTTGTGCCAAGGCTGTGGCAAGCAACCAGGTACGCCAGGTCACAAGGGGGCTTGCACCATGGTGGGGCTGCAACATCCACTTTATTGGGATTCTGCAAACCCTGCCATGGATGCATGCAAGGGGTGGTCTAAGTGGTGTGTGCCAATGGGATGAGGTGTGACAGGGCCAGTAGAAGCACACTAGGGGCACAGGTGGTGGCAGTGGGAGTGTCGGGTGGAGAGCTGGGCAAGCGCTGAAGTTATGTGTCAACCGCGGGGTGCATCTGCAGTGTAGCGTAAGTGACTTGACAACAATTTACAAACTACAGTGCATTGCTGGTGGCCCAGTGGATCCAAAAATCCTGGATGTCACCCATCCAAACTGACATGCCCTCCCATGGTGGTATAGTGGACCCCCTACCCTGATCCTTGACGTCCTGCAAATACAGGGAAAAAGCCACTGTGGAAGTCTTGTGCCCCCTCGATCCAAGATATCCCCTGACACCATGTAGAGAAGTGTCCCTGGAGGTCTACTGAACCCCCACCATCCCCATCCTGATGCCCCACCACCCTATTCCACATTCCAAAATGGAGCTGGTTACCAGCACAGCCCTATTCTTACCTACACAACTGGCCACTGACTGAGCCCTCAATGATTACATACTGGATACAGTACATGCTCGCTGACAGCTCAGTTGGCAGCCAGTCACAGAGGTGAGATGGGGTCTGTGCTGGTCGCCAGCTCCATTGTGGAATGTGGGGAGAAGGTGATGGGGAATTGAGGTAGGGAGGATGGGGGGTTCACTAGACCACCAGGGACACTTCTCTAAGTAGTGTCGGGGGAGATTGGGGAACTGAGGGGCATGAGACTGCCACGGTGGCTCTTTCACTATATTTGCAGGACACTGAGGATTGGGAAAAGGGTCCGCCATATCACCGGGGGAGGGGGCAAGTCAGTTTTGATGGATGACATCAGGGATTGGAGGTCCACTGGGCCACCAACGAGGCACTGTATTTTGTAAATTATTGTCAAGTCACTTACACTACACTGCAGACACACACTACAGGTGACACATAACTCTAGCGCTTGCCCAGCTGTCCCCCTTGACACCCCCACTGCCACCTCCCATTCCCCTAGCGCATCCGGCCCCCTCCTGTCCAGCAACTCTCACCCCCACTATCCTGGCCCCTTTAGTGTTGCACTGAGTGGGGGCGGCTGGATCCCTGATGCAATTCCCCAGGTTCACCAACTGTTTGGCGCTACAGGCCATGCGCAATATTTCCAGGGACTTTGGCACCGGGACCCTGATTGTTACAAAATTGGGAGCAGGGTCCCTGGTGCACACTGAGTTTGCCACATCCCTGGAATGATGCAACTTGCGTCACTCCAAGGGATCTTTAAGAATTGGGCCCTAGGGGTCGCAGCAATCAAATGAAGGGAACAGTCATCAAATGAACAAAGGAGATCTCTGTACACACTGAGAAGAGCAAGTGCATGACACAGTCTGCCAGATATGTTGCAGTAGTTGGGGCAGGGATGCTCATCTGTCAACTGAACTGAAGGTTAGATACTGTAGATGCAGTACATGAGGCAGATGTAACAAACTACTGAGCAATAGGGGGCAGTCATGATGGGGTGTGCAGTTCGATTCTGCCTAAAATTCCTGTTTCTGATGTTTCCGTAAGCAGCCATATCAGTCAGACATGGTACAATTACACTGCGTGACACCCACAGGTTGCACCTGGAAAAGAGATTCAGCTTGGCATGTATACCTGGCTAAAAGCATAACAAATAAAATATGTGCAATATTGTATTGTAACTTTACTGTGTTTGTAGCCAGAGCAATATTGAATGGCAGTAGCTGAAAGTTGAGTGGCTAGCTGCACAATCGAGCAGACTTGATAGACTGTGAGGCCTGTTTCTGCTGGCATTTCATTTGTTCGTGTGCATAACTTCTTTACATGAGGCAAAAATACAGTAGTTGCATTTTGAGAAAGAAATGATAGTCTACAGTAATATTTTACATTCAAAGGGACTCTGAATAAAACTTTATTAACTTGAAAAAGGGACCCTAGACACTGGCCAAAAAAGTGTCGGTTAGCATCATCAAATCTGATGTGCAAACACTGCAGAAATGTTGACTTTGCATCATCTCCTCTTTATTAGTGCATAAAGAACATCTACATGAAAATGGGATATAAGCCCCTTACAGTTCACTTACAGCTGAGTTAGGACAGAATTGAAGTCATAAAGACATCTTTGGGACATCATTATGTTGTAATAATAATAAATAATAATACTAATTCAACTTTGTTTATTTCATTGAAGATAAATTAGAATACTGTCTTACCAAATAAGTGAAAACTAATTTGCAGGGATATCCTGTTAGCAAGTTTCAGACATACTGTACATAATACAACATGATGTTACAATACATACAATTAAAACATTAAAATACATAATACTGTTTGTATACATTAGACTGCAATTTTTTTATGGTACAAGGCTTTATGCTCCTAACCCATACGGCCCCCATCTGACCGGTTCCCCCAGCTCCGTCCCCCAGAATTACCGGGGCTTACTTTATGCCCAGTCCAGGAGCGGTGCCTGCGGATAGTCAGTAGTCATCCTGCCTCCATGTTGTTTCCTCATTTTCTCCCCATTTTTACCCAAGGGCCCCAGAAGAAGGATGCATGCGTGTTGAGGCATGCATGCACCTTACAGCCTCGGTACCAACCCTCCTCCGCCCACCCCATTGGCCTATTGCCTGCTTGCACAGCCCCTTGGCCTCCACCAAGGGGCAGCCGTGAGTGAGGGATGCCATATCACCTCCCCAGAGAGGAGATCTTGCCTGTCAGCAGCTCCATCCAACTCTGCCCTCTCCTCCCATGCCGACCTCTGATGACCCAGGCTCGCTCCCGAACCCAGGTCGCTGGCGTGCCGTGAGGCGAGACATCCAGCACCTCAGCCCTCTGCGCCACTGGGCCAGCTTGAGTTTTGACATCTTTAAGAAAGCCTGTCACTCTGTCTAATGTAATGATCAACTGGTGCACAATCATTTATGTTGCTCCATGAGCCATTTAACATGATTTCCTTTCAATACTAAGATACCGAATTCAGAACAAACACTTTGAGGTTGTTTGTTCCATAATGATGGGCCAGGATTAGGGACCACTTGTCTTTCTGTAGGATGTTTAACCTTGAGTAACACATATTCTAATCCCTTTGCTTTTCTTAAGCTAGGTAATACATTATGAGGAGTAATTATTCAGAAAATTACTGTGAGGTTTTGGGCAGGGCATTATGATTTCAGCTCCAGTATAAGCCCTAGCTGTAGATCAACAGTAAGGGACAAAGACCCTCTTTTCAGTTTAATACACTCCATAACGAAAAATGGAATGACTTGTAAATTATACATTTTTTGGCCTACATCATTTTTTTTCTGACAGCCAGATCTTTACCTCCCAAGTATTAGGGTCTTGATCATTTTAATTTCCAAAATCTGGGATGATAATTATTTTGATTTCCAAAACCAAAGAATGGCTTCCAAAGTTGTGCCCATGGAATGTTTTCACCTCTGTAAAAATAAAGTTAATTTAACCCCTAGTTGAGGTACTTTGAAGGATAATTAAAAAGCATCACAATGTCTGGCGTGTGACACTTTGGAAAGGTTTATTTACTATAAATCCTCTTTGGAAAATCCATTTGGAACTGTCCAGGTCTAGTCTTAAAAGACAGCTTGTTTTTCAAATGAATTGCTGTCTTTTAGTGCAGTTAATCTCTGCAAAACAGAAAAGTCTGGCATTATCTTTGGTGTTGCTAGGAAAGATAAAGAGTGCATGACTACCTTTCTTTATCAATTTTCAGTAAAGCTACTGATTTCTAAATTATCCCTAATTTAAATGTGAGGCAGTGCTTGATGTTGCTGTGAATTATTATGCACCAAAGGAAGGGACCCCAATCTTCCCTAATGGAATCAATTTGGTTTGTCAGTGTGGACGAGATAGTATAGCATTACACCATCAAGAGGTTGCTCATTTCTCAAATTGCAGAAAACAAAAACAGCCATTATAGTAAAATGGACATTAGATGAGCTGACAAAAATCAAACATTTTAAAGCCTTAAGTCAATTCCTAGAAATAGTTCTGTTATTGCAATAGCGTACATTTTCCATCTATCAGAAGCTATTCAGATGTTTTCCCTTGTGGCTGTAAAGAACCATTGTGCGTGCAGGTGAGCATACTGCTTATGATCATCCAGTCAACTGGGTGACCTTATATCTCTGATCAGTCTGAAGAACATTTGCAAATTCTGCTTAAGCTCCCTTGGGCTGTCTAAAAACTGTCCTTATCTTATGTTCTTCCATAATTCATTTAGATATGTCTAAGATAAGAAGAATAAAATAAAAAATTAACTACTTAGATAACCTTGGTTGCTTATGTGTTGACCTACATGTTAATTTATTTCCATCAAATGCCACATGCATACGCAGTCTCATTGGTTTAAGAAAAAGGAAAAAAGTTACCCAAAATAACACAACTTGTAAAACAGAAAATTCATATACAACTTAAATATGTTCCTTCTTCATACTGCATGAGTACTGAATAATCAAAATAATGTCAGTGTTTTCCAATATCCATGCATTTTCAAAAATGTAATTGGGTATTCACAAGGGCACTATGCAACAGCGATGGTCAGATTCTGAATGCCTATGTGCATTGCTTTGTGCACTGTTTTGTGCATATACAATAGGACGTGTAGCAGCTGGTGCATAATACTTACACATGAGGGTAGTCTGTGAACCTCCTTATGTTAGCCCATCCGCACCTCTGTCTTAGGCACCTACAAATGGGCTGGGGGGCATAGCTTAAGGGCTGAGGAGTTACTGTAACACTCAGTGCTGGCCAGCCCCATTTATTCTATATATGCGCTGCTACAGTTATGTTAATCAAGGGCGTCACACAGCCTACTGTGTATAAATTGCAGTTCCTCTTTATGATACAGTTTCCCCAAAGAATGTACCATCTCTATAGAAAGCAATATCCCCCAGCACATGTGCAGAGCTGTAGGTGCATATGTTTGTTTGCCATTCTGCTTCTCAATAGAGACAGTAGGCCAACAATGTGCATGTTCTGTCAAGCAGGTACTCACATTGCCAAGGAGTTTAACTATGTGGCTATGCACCCATAGAAACACATTGGCTGCACCCACCCCTTCATTTAACCATGAGAATGTGGATTCCCAGATAGCAAGTGTATTGCATGTCTTGCCTTTTACCCCACAGCCCCAAAGTAAAAATGCTGTGCCCCATCAATGGCTGGTGGTGTGGCAGAATGTGATGTAATTATCTTAATTTACAATGGTATACTGCCATGGCACCTACCCAGCCAACATCCCTGAGCACCAGTCATTTGCCAAGGAAACCCTGAGTCCAGACATGCATAGTAAAGAATCACAATATACTTTGTTTCAGCAAGTTGTGTCTTTGATAGTGAAAATCCTGATCCACTCTAAAACCTCCTTGCTACCTCCTCCTACAACTAACTTTGCTTATCTGTACTTCTGCATTAGGCATGTTTCCCATACTGCTGTCTATAAAGAGCAGATTAAACATAATTTACATTAACTCCGATTATACTGTACTTAACAGTAACTACAAGAGCTGGCCAAAAAAATGTTAATTATGCTGCCACCCAGTCCTGGAATAGTTTGTAAAGATCTTTGAAACTTCAAATATTATATCCTGTTTGTAAGTTTAGAAATATTTTACTTTTAAACAAAAGATGCAAATGTAACTTTTATGCTAAGATGTGTTCCTAAACAAATAACTTTTCATTTGTTGATAATTTTCTGGACACAGATGTAGAATGGAGTTTAACTCTTACTTTGTTTCTTCAGTGATATATAAAGCAAATTCAATTAAACTCACATTTAATATGGATATTTGAATGCAATGCCAAACAAAAGAGCAGCTTGGGTCTTTGTTCCTGCTCATGGATGCAACACAATCACAGTGTTCATTTCCCCATATTGTCACTTCCCTTATGCGCTGGTCCATGAGTGTGCATCAAGCTGGGGTGCAGTTGTTCAAGTTCAGGAGTACTGTAGTATGTGCAGAGTCTGGTGGCCTGGTCACACCAGTAGTGGGAAAGAAGAGCTTAGCTCCCAGTTAATGGATATGGTGTCTGGCACCCCTCAGCTGATGTACAGTATCAGTACCATACCTGGGCTGGCCTTGTGTCTAGGCCTCACAGTGGTGGTCTAACTGGTGGTTTGCTTTTTTCTTCATGTCCACCACTACCTTACTGGTGGCACTAGCTGTGTTGACAAGGTGGCATATTAAGGTTCATACTAAGGTGGATGAGGAGCGAGGAAGCTGATGTAGCCCATGGATGCTCCTATTCCATTATGATGAGTAACAGTTAAAGTCTGCCAGGAGAGCAAGAAGATATTAAGTCATTTTTTAAATTCAGCTTTTGTTTTACTGATTACTATATCCAAAGGTAACTTATTCCAAGGATTTACAACTCTAAGGGTAAAAAATAATTTTCTGCTTATATAGTTGACATGTTTACCTGCAAGTTGAAGACGGTGACCTCTAGTGTTATAAACATTATTTTTAAACTCATCTTTTAGAGGGGGAAATAACAAGTGTCAGTGGGCATTGTGGTATGCTAATGTTGACTGACTAACTAAGGGATGCATGGGGACACAGTACAGTAGCTGTGTTTCCTTCCTAATCTCTGGAGGTGTCATCCTCACTTTGAGTGACCAACATGACAAGGTGCCCACCACGGTCTATTCTACAGGCATGAGCTCCAGGACTTTGCAGATCCACCCATAACCTGTTTTCCTCTGGTTGACCATTCTCTATATAGCTAGTCACAGGCTGCACCACTTGTGTTTGACCTTGCTTGTCTTCAAGTATAGCTGTCTGCTGCATGGATTAACAGGTCATTCTCTTCTTGTCTAGTGTTCCTTGAGGCCACTGACATCAAACAGCTTGTGGTAGTTGCAAACAATACCTGCACCGTAGCCTCCGTCTCCATGTCATTATAATTTGGATTGTACTACCAGCTTCTCTTGGGACCCTTAACAGGTTGATTGCCACTGAAATAACTGGGCTTTTAATCCCCAGCATTCTCTTGATCACTCCTGAACATATACCATCCACTCCTTTTCTGATAGGCATTCTACAGACATGAAGTTGGAGCACATTGTCACGTGCCCCTGGCCCCCTAACCTCGGGCAGCTTAGCAGGATCTCCTGTTTGCAGAGAGGATCCCCCCATTCAGGAACTCGTGAGCAGGAGTAAGGGTTCAGAAAGATTTCCCAACCTTCCATTTCCCAGTGGGAGGGTGGATTCTGTAGTTTTGAGTTCCCTTGACTCTGCATTGCTTTCAGTATTTGAATCCCACCACAGCCACTGGCTACGTCTTGCTTAGGTAGTTTTACATGATAGCCAAGTGGTTCTATCTTTTAGGCACACAGTCTTTCAAAATCCTTCTCTTTAAAATGTTAAATCATACAACCAGACCCCAGGCAGAGTTGATAAGAAAAATCATAAAAGTTTACCTAACATAAAAGCTATACAAAAAAGTCTACAGTTTGGGAGAACTTTGAAATGCAGACAATATCAAAAGTAAAACTGGATGATTCACAGAAAACACTTGATACTGTATTCTAAACTATAACTTGTTTTTACGTTAAAGTTCAGCCAGATTTTATATGTCCTGGTAGAGATGACAGTTCATTAGGCAACAGAATTTTGTAGCAAGTCTTTGATCCAAGTCTCTGGATGTCCTTTTAAAAAGTCTTCAGATGTTGCATTGGTGTAAAGTCTTGGTTTCCACAATTTTTACTTAAAAATCAGAATTTTCTGTTCAGTATGTGGCAAGTCAGACTTTCCACACACTTGGGACTGGGTTTTGAAAATCTCTCAGGCCTACACTTACACTTTCTGGTGTAAAAGTATATGCCAGTTGGACAGACTATTCTGTCCTCCAACTTAAACACTATTCCACTGCTGTGCATTCGAAGTGTGTCTGATATACTGGAGGGTCATTTTAGGGCACACCCACCTTATCTTTTTCTCTGGTGTGGGGTTAACGATTCCATAACAATAAAGATATTAGGGTGCAACAATTTACCTTTCCCTGTAGGTGTCACTGTGGTTCCATGTCAATCCCAGTGACATCTGGTCCGTGCATCTGGCTTAACCTCTGACCCCTAGGCCATTACATTACCCCTTCCCTGTCATGGAAAACCACAGTGGAATGTTTTATGCTTTCCTGGGGCCATATACCTGTCTCCCTTATCTTGAAATATAACAGGTCCATACTAGCCTTTATAGAAATACTAGTTATTTTGTAGTTACCTGTTAAAGGGACAGTGTCTGAATTCTAAAGTACATTACATCATATACAACATGAACCCACATAAATGGATATCGGCCTATCTTGCAACACACACAAACTAACTTTTATATGGCTATTCTGGCCAGCTTGTGTGTGCAGGAGGTGCATAGCCCAATGGACATTCTCATGTATGATGGTGTCAAGGGGCATAAAAAAACAGAAAAGTACAGATATAGTGAACTCACTGTGCCCTAAAAGGATGACCCCTAAATGTGCATCTCTTACCAGAGTTTAGATGTTTGTAAATCAAGAACAGAGCATACAAAGTAATGCAGCTCTTGTATATTGTATTTGACATTTCTGAACATCTTTCAGTAATGGGCCCTAAACGATGAAAGAGACAATGTTTTTTAAACATTTTCTTCTTTTGAATTATCACTGTTATTATTTATTTATGTAATTTATTTATTTGTAATTTTTTTCTGGAAAACGTACCATTCTATGATAGCTTGTTTCCAGGTGCATGGGGGGGGTACATGGGCCTATTTTATTGATGGTAAATGCTGGCTATGATGCCAGAAAACTCCCGTACTGTCTAATTGTGCTTACCCTTATCTATAGTTCCTTTTCTTTGAAGAAAAAACCCTATGCAATTGTCTGCATATCTCAGATATTATACTTGACATTTATTTATTTATGTCTTTGGTTACTGGGTACAGGGTTACATTGTAGTCTGTGTATTCTTTTCTTTCTGTTGTAAGCAAACCATTTTTATTTTGGTTTTGTTTTCTGTGTTTTCACTGGTATATGATTTTTTTCTCTCCTGCATGTGCTGTATGTATTGTTACGTTTTACTTACTTTTGATTTATTTATTAATTTTTTTTTGTATATTCTTTTTTTGCCCTCCTCATGCTCGCAGGTCCCCACTCCTTCAGGCTCTGCACATCTCCCGATAGCCACTCCAGTCCTAACCCAGCCCTCCTTTTACTCCTTGTATCGCAGCCAATCCCCGGGATATCCCGGCGTATCCCTTCGCCAGGTGGGCCCCCCTCCTCCAAGAGGGAAGGCACTGGGGAGAGAGGGATGACCCCAGCACACTCTTCTTAGGGTCTGGGGATGCTACCATGGAGAAGGAGGCCCTGGGAAGGCACTGGAGGCAACCAGGGACAGACAGCCATCATCTGGTGGCCAGCAAGTGTTATTTCTGTTTTTCTGGTGTTCCCCTTCATGTGATCCCTCTATTCTGCCCCTGGTCTGCACTGGGGGCCACTGCAGAGTGATCATGCATCCCTAACCCTCCCTAGGGGAGGAGAGCAATCCTATGGATGCTCAATCCTACCCCTTCCCCTGCTGACCCCTGGTGCTTGAGTCCATTCCTGAACCCGGGTTGCCAGAGTGGTTCGAGGTGTGGCGTCCAGTGCCTCAGCCCTCTGTGCCACCAGGCTGGCCTTGATTTATTTTAAATAAAAATTCCCCTATTCTTGCCAGTAGGGGGAGCCTGTCCATTTGGCTGTGAACCAAGGTGGTGGACACCAGCAATGGATGAGAAGGAGAAGATGCTGCCCAAAACCCAGTAGATCTGTCTATCCATTGTACCACACAGAATGATAATGAAAAGGATAATGTGGATATGGTTATGGAGGTGGAATGTGACTCTGAAACTACAGTACAAACAACCGAGTCTGTCAGTGTGGTAATTTATCATGAACTTATTGCTGATTGAGAGATGGTTATTCCTTCAGTTTCATAGGATGGGGCTCATGCCGAGTTCAACTACTTCTCGGATTGCTGAACACTGTTCTTTGTTGTTGCAGTTCCTAGCAGAAGAAGATTCTACTCCGGTCACAGCTGCTGCTTGAGCCGAGGCTTCAACCACACAGAATACAAAGAGTCATGGAATGTCATGGTCTGAGTTAACAGCTTAAAGGGAAATACTGCCAGGTGAGCATCTGACAGCATCACCAGAGCCACAGCTTACCACCCCGCCAGACCCAATACCCATCAGAGAGGAGCACATTCTACAAATGCCACCCAAACCTGACTCCCACATCAAAATACCCTAACAGCTGGTCACTGGAGAGAGCCCTGCTACCAGCAGAGTAGAAGTCCACAGATGGATATTTCAGGCTTTTGGGAAAACCACCCGAGGCTGCCAAAATCATTACAGAATCGAAGACTAGCCAGAGAACTGCTTTTACTTATAGATGTTCTCCAACAGCATGAGGGCAGAACTGGAGGGGGGAGGTGAGGGGTTCCTGTTTCTACCAAATATAGGATTGGATCACCAGCTGCACAAGTTGGGAACGGGGCACAGGACTCATAGGATTGCTCCTGAACAGCATAGTGCAAAAGCACAGGCACAGCTATCTGAATGGGAATAGGCATGATATATCCCAGTTCAAGACACAAAACAGACTGCCCCCAAAATACCAAATTAGTTTCCTAAGAGCGCAATTACAATGGAAACAGAAACAAACAGAACAGTGGATTCCTGGGTGGAGCATTTCTGATGCTGACCCCACATCCTCTCACCCCCCCCAGTAATGACTGTTTTAGCTGAGAGTACAGCACCTGCATTACAGAATACAGTGGTCCCTGCTTTAGTGCCTAGAAAAGATAACCACACAGAGGAACTGCAGGCCAATTTGCAAAGCAGCAAGATGCATATTCAGAGCAGCCTCTCCAAGTGTCTGCTGAGGGCCAGCCCCAGATGTCAGCTACTCCAGACATTACAGCTGCCAAATTGCCAATACACAAGGGAGGCCTCTCGGGTGGATCAACAGATTGCCTGAAACTGTATTGTATCAAATAGAAGAGACCCTGGCAGCTTGATTCCTGGTACCTCTGGGCTTTGGGCTAAAGCAGTTTCCTCTTTGAATTGTAAAAAAACAAAGACAAGACGCTGCGTCAGCATGTGGTCTAAAAGCAAAACAAAATGGTTATATTAAATGCACGCTGAAAATAGAAAATAGAGTTAAAAATCTACGTTTCGACCTTAGGTCTTCTTCAGGAAATATCTAAAAGAGAAAAAAAACAAGTTAGTGTAGAGGAGAGGTAAAATGAGAGAGATATATATGTGGAGAAAGAAGAAGAGGGAGGCTAAGGGAGAAGAAGTGATAAATGGTAAGATTAAGAGAGAATCTGTGAAACAAAAAGGTGATGATGGAAAGATAAAACATAATGGGAGAGAAGAGCTAGAAGTTCCCAGGTAGAGACTGATTAACAGGGCCTTGTAAGAAGGCTGAAAGGTGACAAATGTGTGAGAAGGAGACAGAAATGGAGACATATGGTGAAAATGAAAAATAAATCAGTACAAAAACAAATTGACTTTAGGGGAAAAGGGAGGCTGAAAGATGTTAGTGGAAAATAAGTCTATCATTTAAACCAGAGGGCTGCTGGGAGCCAAGGCAGATGATCAGCTTGGCTTCCATGTTTTCTATGGTTAGGATCGGAAGCCCTGCTGAAGGACACAAACAGAAAGGTCATTGACATTGTGGTCCCTGGAGATAAAGTGGATACAATGGGTTTAGCAGTTTCACCATTCCTGACCGCTCTGTAATGTTCCTGAAGCGGTCAACAAGGCGCCTACCAGTTTCTCCGATGTACATAGCTGAACACCTCCTGCAAAGAATACAGTACACTACATTAGTGGAGGTGCATGAGAACTCCTTGGTGATGTGAAAAACACCTGTAGGCCGAATCTCAGTTACACTGGAAATAAATTTGCAGGTGTAGCAGCGAGCCCTGTTGCAAGGTTTTGTACCTGGGGGAGGAACTGTTAGGAGTGGGTAGGCTGCTTTTTACCAGGAGATGCGCGGGTTAGGTGCGCGGTAGGAGGCAATAGGTGGTTCTGTAAAGGAAGCACCAATGTTAGGATCGGTTGCAAAATGGGAAAGTTACTAGTGATGATCCTGTGAAGAGAAGGTGTGCTCTGATGGAAAGGAAGAACTAGTGGAATACGCCGTTGTTCTTGTGTGACAGTATCCCTCCTGCGGGGGTCAAGGATACGGGGCATGTTACTGACCTGGGAGAGTGCTCTGTCCACTGTGCTTTTAGGGTATCCCCTGTTGATAAAAAAACTATGCATTATTTGGGTCTGCTCAGCAAAATCATCCTCTTCACTGCATAACCTGCGAAGTCTAAGAAACTGTGAATAAGGCAGGCCATTCTTGAGCAGACCCAAATAATGCATAGTTTTTTTATCAACAGGGGATACCCTAAAAGCACAGTGGACAGAGCACTCTCCCGGGTCAGTAACATGCCCCGTATCCTTGACCCCCGCAGGAGGGATACTGTCACACAAGAACAACGGCGTATTCCACTAGTTCTTCCTTTCCATCAGAGCACACCTTCTCTTCACAGGATCATCACTAGTAACTTTCCCATTTTGCAACCTGACCTTAACATTGGTGCTTCCTTTACAGAACCACCTATTGCCTCCTACCGCCGCCACCTAACCTCCGCAATCTCCTGGTAAAAGCAGCCTACCCACTGCTAACAGTTCCTCCCCAGGTACCAAACCTTGCAACAGGGCTGCTGCTACACCTGCAAATTTATTTCCAGTGTAACTGAGATTCAGGGGCCTACAGGTGTTTTTCACATCACCAAGAAGTTCTCATGCACCTCCACTAATGTAGTGTACTGTATTCTTTGCAGGAGGTGTTCAGCTATGTACATCGGAGAAACTGGTAGGTGTCTTGCTGACCGTTTCAGGGAACATTACAGAGCGGTCAGGAATGGTGAAACTGCTAAACCCATTGTATCCCACTTTATCTCCAGGGACCACAATGTCATTGACCTTTCTGTTTGTGCCCTTCAGCAGGGCTTCCGGGATCCAAACCATAGAAAAAACATGGAAGCCAAGCTGATCATCCGCCTTGGCTCCCAGCAGCCCTCTGGTTTAAAATGATAGACTTATTTTCCACTAACATCTTTCAGCCTCCCTTTTTTCCCTAAAGTCAATTTGTTTTTGTACTGATTTATTTTCATTTTCACCATATGTCTCCATTTCTGTCTCCTTCTCACACATTTGTCACCTTTCAGCCTTCTTACAAGGCCTGTTAATCAGTCTCTACCTGGGAACTTCCCAGCTCTTTCTCTCCCATTATGTTTTATCTTTCCCATCATCACCTTTTGTTTCACAGATTCTCTCTTAATCTTACCATTTATCACTTCTTCTCCTTAGCCTCTCTTCTTCTTTCTCCACATATATATCTCTCTCATTTTACCTCTCCTCTACACTAACTTGTTTTTTTCTCTTTTAGATATTTCCTGAAGAAGACCTAAGGTCGAAACGTAGATTTTTAACTCTATTTTCTATTTTCAGCGTGCATTTAATATAACCATTTTGTTTTCCTCTTTGAATTGTCTGGCAGTATAGCCTAGAGGTTAGAGGAACAAGGTGTGAACGAGCTTGGTACATCCAGCAGACCAGACCTGAGTTTAATTTTCACAACCTCCACTTGCATACTGTGTGACTCTAAGCAAGTCACTTAACTGCCCAGTGCTCCCAGGTTACCCCTGAAAACAGGCACTTGTGCCTAGTGGACCTTACCCAGTTACCAAAGACTAAAATAAAAAAAAAAATAGAAATAAAATGAAAAAACAATTCTGCTTCAGAACATACCCCTCATTGGAGAGCTGCTCTGCTTTCTTTACCACCGCAAAGACAGTGTATGACTAGATCCACTACCACAGGGAAGGACTAATTTGGTATAGATGGAAATCCAGCTCCAGTTAACTTTTTGTATCTCCTCCAAGGTTGTCCAGAATCAGAACTGCGACACAATGCTGTTCAGCTGTGTTGCATTGTTGGGGCGGGGGCAGAATATAGAAACTGTCCTTGGGCATCCCACAATCAGGTTGATGGCCTACATCAAGATCATCTTTGAGGGAAAGCTCTAAACTCCCACTCAGCCAAGCAGTTAGTGGAGACTATGGCCCAATGAGCTGAGACCCAGTCCACTCCTTTTGGTCCTACACCCAGATCAAACACCCTGTCAGAGATTGCACCAGATAAGGTTTGGGCTTTACAACAGGATGATTCATCAGCAGTACCTATAGCTCCAGATCAACCAGCAGAGAAATAGGTACTACCTGATATGGCTCTACAAAAAAATCCTGCATAGGACCTACCAGTTTCAGAGGTTGACCTTCCTGAGATGCCTCCCACCACCTTTACTGACAGGGAGCCATGCCCACCCCCAAGTGGAAGAAACTGGGAAGATTCAGGTACCCCAGAAAATAGGGGATGTAGTGGAAAACCAAATGTCACCAAAACCACTCCAGTCCCTGTGATGAACTGGTTTTCTGCCTTGAAGAGCTGCCACATGTGGGGTGATACCAAGGAAGGGGATACCAATTCAGAGGTCTTCTCAAAAACCTCTCAACATAATCTGCCCTTGAAACGGGATGATTCATTACCTGAGTCATCCTCTTGAAAAAACAGGAGGAGCAGGATTAGATCACAATTATTAAGAATACATTGTTGATGGTTCAGTTTTCATTAGTGACCCTTGATGTAAATAGGATAAAATCTCAGAAGAAATGCTTGTCCACCATTTTTACTTTGCATGATATGCCTGGGGATGAGGTTTTGATTAAAGATACTAGGCTACAAATTTTATTTGAAATTAATCATGCCAAATCGCACTGGATGGGTGGTGTGTCATACTGGACTGTAGGTGAAGAAACTTGCAAGTGTGTAGGTATCTTGTTTAGAGGCCCTCAGTGGCATCTTACAAAACTGGTAGATATATACCCTGGCAGAGTGCTGATGGTAGATGTTTTACATGGGGAACAGAAACTATTATTAACATATATGCACCTCAAACTAAGGCATCATGAGTTGAGTTATTTGAAGGATTCCAACCCTTTTTTGCACACTTCCTGGGTGGTAATTTTGGGGCAGTTTTAATTGAACCCTTCCTCAGGCAGCTAGATTTGTGCATAGTAAAAAGGTTAACTCAGACTCATACTTTTTGATGGCTATGATCGAGACTAGGGGCCTGATTCTAAGACGGGTCCACCGTGGCGCAGTGTGACTGCGCTTCCTTACACTTATATTAAATCGCGCTTACGTCATGTGTTCTGCTGGCCGGGATTCCAAGAGATGGCCTGCACCATGGTGCAGGCAGCCTGTGCCCAGGGGGACTTATGCCACCCAAGGCCCCTACAGCATGGCAGAAGGGGGTGTTACAGCAGCAGCTGTGCCAAATTCTGAAAGAGCAGCTGCCATAACCCCTCAATGCCATTCCAAGAGGCCCTGTGGGGTTAAACCAGCTATTAGCTGGCATAAGGGGCTTCCATCCTGCTCAAATGCCTGATGCTCCCCGCATGGCCCTGACCTGCACACTGCCATGCCACAGACCCCCCACTGCATAAATCCCCACCCCCAGGCAATACCAGAGTTCCACCTGCTGGCTCCCGAGACTACGATGTGCCAATGCCACTCCCCAGTGCCACTCTGCCAACACCTCCCCTCATGGCCCACTGGGGCTTGCGGGCATGTCTTGGGGCTCAAGTCGTTGGGGTTGCACCCTGTCGTTGGGCTTGTCAGTGGGTTGCCACACCCAGGTCAGGTGCACACTTCCTGTGGTGCAACCTTGGAGATGTTGCAAATTACAAAGCATAGGTGCCGGGGACCCTGCCAGTTCTGGAATCTTGTGCAGGGTCCCTGGCATAGCGGCATATGTCACAACTCGCATCCGCCAGTGAGTTGCACCATGCATCTCAGAATCGGGCCCAAGGGTTAAATGACACTTACCAATATTTTAAAAAATCTAAGACAGAGATACTGAGGAGGGGGGGACACTTACAGATCGGCGGGTCTGGGGAGAGGGGGAGGCATCACTGGCAGGAGGGGGGAGGGCCAAGCAGGGAGAAGAGGTACCGGAAGTGGAAATCACAGTAGAGAGAGTGAGGGAAGCCCTCAGCTCCCTTAAGACGTAGAAAGCACCGGGGCCAGATAAATTACATCCCAGAATGCTGAAGGAACTTGCGGATGTCCTGGCGAAACCCCTGGCGGAGCTTTCACCATCTCTGAGGACAGGGTGGGTGCCCCAGGAGCGGAAGGTGGTGCATATAGTGCCTATCCACAAGGGGATCAAGGAGGTGGCAAGGAACTACAGGCCTGGGTCAGCCTGACATCGGGTGGTGGGCAAGGGATGGAGGGCATTGTCAAGGAGAGGCTAGGGGGACCTGATAAGTCAGGGTGCCTGGATGATAGACAGCATGGATTCATCCTGGGAAATCGTGTCAGACAAACCTTGTGGAGTTCTATGACTGGGTGACGAGTGCCTGGACCTGGGTAGACCAATGGATGTCCTCTTTCTAGACTTCAGCAAGGCATTTGACTCTGTTCTCACGGGCCTGTTGGATAAGCTGGGAGAAATGGGGTGGGGAACCAGATGATCAGATGGATAGGAAATTGGCTCCAGGACCAGATCCAGAGGGTTGTGGTTGGTGGGATAGTCTCATCCCCAAGGAGGGTCATTAGTGGGGTCCCACAGGGATCAGTCCTGGGCCCTTCTGTTCAACGCCACATCTCTGACGTAAGGACAGGAATCAGGAGTGAGATGAATCTCTTTGCGGATGACTCGAAACTGGGAGCGGTAGTGGATGGGGAGGAGGAGGTGGCCCTACAGGGGACCTGGAGGCTCTGGAAAGATGGTCTAGAAAGTGGAAGCTGAGGTTCAATGCAGGAAATGCAAGGTACTCCACCTGATGCCAGAAACCCAGGCCAAGTGTACACCCTGGGGGAAATGCTACAAGTCTCGATGGCTGAGAAGGACCTGGGGTGGTGGTGGATGTCAAGATGAACAACTCTGAGACTTGTAGGACGGCAGCAGCCAAGGCCAACAGGATGCTGGGATGCATCGCTGGGGATCACCTCCAGAAGGAGGAAGTGATACTCCTCTGTATAACTGCTTGGTGAGGCTGCACTCTTGAGTACTGCATGCAGTTTGGGAGGCCACACTTAAAGAGGGACATTAACCTCTTGGAGAGGATCCAGAGGAGGGCAACCAAAATGATTTGGGGCTTGGGACAGGGACCTATGAGGAGAGGCTCAAGAGCTAAATATGTACACATTGGAAGAGAGAAGGGACCGGGGACATGATAGAGGTCTTCAGGTACATGAAGAGGGTAAAGAGGGAGGAACAGTCAGGGTGCTTTGAAGGAAGGAGGAGGGGCCACTAGAGGGCATGGGTGGAAGCTGAAGGGGAAGATTCAGGGGAGAAAGGAGGAGGTGCTACTTCACTGAGAGGGTGGTGGAGCCATGGAATGCGCTGCCTAGGGGGCTGGTGGAGGCAGAGACAGTGGAGGGGTTCAAGAGGGGGTGGGACAGGTACAGGGGAAGGGTTCTGGAAGCAAAATCCAATGCAGCAAGAATATCCGGAACTGGGAAGGGAGAAGCCAGAGAAGGCGAGGGTGGCAGCAAGGTCAGCACCCAGGGTGGGGGATGACCAAACGAGCAGACACGAAAGACCATTAGGCCTATTCTGCTGGCATTTTAGTATGTTAGTAAGTCTAAGATCCCATCTACATAAATGAATTGCTAGATCCCAGAATAGTTTAGGAAACTTTTCGACCAAATTAAAAACAAGGCCTGAAATGCAGACATTACAGTATAATAGAGCCAAATCTCTGTCTAAAGAAATGCAATTTGGTATGCTGGGCTCTAAATATACATTGTATGCTTTTAAGCGATGCCACAAAATGGTGGATAAATAAGTCTTTACTACCCTTCTGGATCAGACAGTTACTTCAGAAATGGCCAGAGGGGATATCTGGTGGATGACCAAAGATTATGTGTCAGGACTATACAAATTATCCTCCACAGCAAGGTAGACACTTTGTTGCAGAACATGAGGTCCCATAGACACAATTAGTCAGAATTTGATGAATCCCACAACACTGGAGGGAGTTAGTGTGGCAATTAAGTCCTTAGGCTTAGGAAGGGTTCTGGGTAGTGACTGCCTACCATCTGAATTTTCTAAAACTTTTTCGGCCCAGTTAGGCCCATCTTTAGTCAAATTATATAAACGCATTGTGACAGAAGGGGACCTTCCCTGTCAATGACAATCACCATTTTTATTTCTTTTTTGCTTTACAAATGTGATAAATCTTTGTTATATAATTGTTGTTTTGCTTAAAAAATGTGATAAATATTTGTTATGCAATTGGCAGCCCCTTTTCTTACTTAATGTTGATCAAGAAGAGTCTTTCAAAAATCTTGGCAAAAAGTATGTCACAGACTGCAGTTACTCTCATTTCTCCCCATCAATCCTGCTCTGTGCTGGGGAGAGCTATTCATGATAATTTATTCACAATAAGAAAAGTTTTTAAAAAAGGGGCATGGAATAAGTTTGCAGTTATGTTCTGTTCATTGACCAAGAGTAGGCTTTAGATAGAATTTACCAAGACTATACAGTATTTTACAAGTGCTACAGAAATATGATGTTCCAGATTCTTTTATAAAATGGGTGCAAATACTATATGTTCATAATCAAGCTCATCCACTTGTTGATGGGTGGAAGGGGGCGCTACTGGGAATTTATAGTGACTGCATCAGGGTTGCTCCTTAGACCCCTTTTATAAGTTTTTGGAAATGGACCACTATTGCCGAAGTTCCAGGCTCATAGTGCTATTTCAGGCATGACAGCTGGTATGGGTATACCACCTGTAAATGTCTTGGCTTATGCTGACAATGTCAGTTTATTTCTCGATGACCTGATGGCAAGCCCTATATTGGGGAATATTTTTGGACTGCCTTGCATCTAGATCCGGGTTTGTTATTAATAATGTAAACAGTAATGGTAGTAGGTTACCAGGTAATGATAAGGTTACTTTGACAAAACTGAAGTAATCAAAATAGTCTCTGGGACACGTTGAATTGTTGTCCCAACAAAGGCATTATACCATTATGCAATCCACTTTCCAAATAACCCACTACTTCCTCTTAGCCCAGCAGGGCAAGAGTCAGTTGCTTTGTGGCAACAATCGAATGATAGAGTGCCTCTGCAGGTGTGGGACATTCTCTGGCTAAGTGTACATGGTCACCTCAGAGGAGAGAATTTCCATAAACATAAAAGTCTGGAAGAGCGGAATTGCATCAGACCAGAATGTGGGGCTTCACCAGAAGCACAGGGACATGGATTCTTGTTGTGCCCATACACCAGTGGGTTTGTCAGCATTTGGCCAGACATTGAAAGTTTCTTCTTTTCAGGAGCATCATCTATATAGGTTTGGTATATGGGATTCATCCTGAAAGGTGGGACAGTTTTGAGGCTCATACCATAGCAGTATTTTTAGAAAGTTTGAAATGCTATATTTGGCAAGCATGCTGTGCTTTTTCTCATCAACAAAAGGTAGTAGCTTACAATTACTTTTTAAAATCAGTAGTGTCAGGAGTACATATTAAGGATAATGCAGATTCCCCACACCCAAGGTCCATGCTATTTGGAAATATTTTCCTATGTCATGGCTGCAGGGGGTAACACAGAGCAGGAAAATGGATTCTATTTTTGGTTTAACACATTATCAGATAATGTTCTGATTCATTTATTTTTCAGCAGAATTCTTTTGTTTACATCCTATCAAACTTGTGTGATTCTTCTTGTCTTTGTTTTTGCTTGTTTTTCTTTGATTTGAATATGTAAGATCTGTTTGTATTTGTTGTATTGCTATTATTGATTTATATTTGTTCTGCATTTTTATTTTAAATAAAATTCCCATACTCTTCATCGATAAGTGCCATGGGGTCTTTTACTTCTACCTTAACAGTGACCAGAGATGGCAGAAGGGACCTCAGTTTAATGTCTTATCTGAAAGATGGCAGATCAACAGTGCAGCATTCCCCTCATACTGCACTAAAGTGTCAGTTATGAGGGATATATTATGTATTCCTGACACTTGGTCTCCCAACCTACACTACACCAAGATCGGGAGACCGAATCTCACAATCCTGATGGGAATGAGACATGTGGGGGCTTCCGTCTCCCCACACCCCAACTATTATAACCAACCCTAGGGAAGCAGACCTCGAGTTGGTAGCAAAGTTGGGAGGGTGCAAAAAAAAAAGTTTGCTAAATGTTTCCCTACCGGGAACAGAGACCTTTCCTGGAAAGCCTGCTGGCTGAGCTGCAGGAGCATTAGTGCTCCATGCCATGGAGCAGGTTGGCCAGCACCTCGCTCCACCGCTCTCAAAAGGTTACGCCAGGTGGAACCATGTTCTGTGGCTCTAACCTAGCATTTCACTGGGTGAAATACAATTTCGCTCTTGGGCAGAAATGTCAGGCACCCCTGATTTCAGGATACTGAAGCCAGGTCCATGAATGTCGGGACCCTCAGCTTGAGTATCCTGATAGGATACCATTATGAGTATTACCTCAAGTACCTGGTATAAGGTAGAACCCACAACCTTCTGGCTGTCCAGCCCCAGAGGTGGGTGATGTTTCTATGACTAATGGATTAATGTTTTTTAAACTACATGGATATTAGTACATAGCGATGTTTTTCATTGTTTAGTAACTCCATATTACATAGAAATTTACACAGGCTATATCACTTTAACTCAGAAATACGGTGGAATCATAACATACTATTTTTAATAAAGGCTCCCCCTTTGACTTGAGGTGTTAAAACAGCTTAGAAACCCATGCACCAATGCAATCAAGGAATCCAATTCAATCTCTAAACCAACCTCAACTCCCCAGATAAGTGCTGGAACATCATCCACTCCCTTTCTGATCCCTCAACGCAGTCTACCACAGTTAGCCTACTTTCTGTAGTTCTCATATTTCTGACCATGGGTCAGTGGCTACTGTGTTCAATACATTTTTAATTTCCTGTGTTGATTCTATTCTTCCACCTTCCTCATCTTCTCTTCCTCCCTTCTCCTCCTCTGCTACTTCTTCCTCAAATGTAAACCCTTTCTTTGCTTCCCCCTCTCCTCTGTCACTCCCCATGGTACCCTTTCTGCTTTATTGAACCTAAACCCCTCAAAGTGTAATAGTTCAGATGAACTTGACCCAAAATTGCTTGTCCATTGCTATAACCATTACCACTCCTCTCTCTACCCTTCTCAATCTTTCTTTTGCCCATCCTGAAGTTACTCAGCTTTGGATGTAGTCCAAAGTGCACCCTTTGCAAAAAGGAGGAGATCCTTCCACCCTTAGAAACTAGAGTCCCATCTCTCTCTTCTTCCTACACTAGAGATGCAGTGGATTTAAATTCCACTGGTGAAGTGAACGTGAAGTGTGCATTTCGCGTTGCCACTCTTGCAATGCAAAGTGCTCACTCCGCCCTGTCACACACACTCACGTTAAGGCAGAATAATGAGTAAAGGCAAAGTCATTGTTTTAATGGACTTATGCCTCTTATGATTTTAAGTGATCAACTTGGTGTTTCAGATTTGGCAGCCCCCCCACACATCACATGGCTTGCAATACTGTAAGTTACATGCTCTTTAGCTAGGCAGGAAGAAAGTGAGTCATACAAGCAGACACTTTTACTTTCTCCTGTGCTGACGGAGAGAGAGTAGTGTATTTTGTGACTGCTGATACTTTGAGATCAGAGCAAGGAGGAGATTTAAACTTTGATTTAGACCCAACAGCTTTTTTAAAAGCTACATTTTTTGTCTTTTCTGTACTCTTTTTTACTTAATTTGTTCTTTCAGTAAATTTTATTTTTCTTACCTTTATAAATAGTTAGTTGTTTTTCTGTGTGACTGTGTGTGTGTGTTGTGTGACAGTGTGAGTAGTGATTGCTCGGACTGAGGGAGCTCAGTAGGAGAGATGGACCAGGGTGAGGGAATGTCTGGGGCTGAAGCAGCTCTTGGAGAGCGTGGTAGTGGTAAGCATCATACCATGTGCATATGTGGAGGGCATGGGCACCCACTCCTGTTGGACCACTCGAAACTTGTAAGTGTCCCCCCCTCCGGAAGCAGGACCAGCATCGCCTTTTGTCCTGACTCTGAGGCAGTTGAACCACTCCCACCACCAAGTCCAACACCAGGTCCTCTGGAGCAGCATGTGCCTGTTCCCCTGGGCTCAGGTGTGGATCCCATCCCTGTTCAGCACCATGACCTGCCGGCTGCCAGTTCATCTGGCCATACCCTGCCTGTGCCTGGTCCTCCCTGCACCTCCGTTGTTTGGCAGTTTTTTGACTGTGTCAGGGGGACAGCAGTGTGGTCAAGTGCTGCCTATGTGAGGTGGAGGTGCGCCGTGGCCCACGGGAGACTCACCTGGGGACTGAGGGCCAGTGCACCTATATGCTCAATCACCAGCAGTTGGAGTGGCAGGCTGCCACAGAATGGACCATGCCTGCACCTGCTGGCCATTCTGTGGCAGAGAGTGCAGCTGTGCATTGCAGCATCCCGAAGAAGAGGAGGGCCACAGCAGCACCTGCTGCTCCACCAGCACACCCACCCCCACCCCCACCACCACCACCAGCAGGTCAGCCTGTAGAATGTGTGGACCCCAGAGAACTGTGTGTAACACAGGCTGACTTGGCAGTTCACTGGAGTGCTGTCAAGGAGAACAATGAGAGGGTGAGTGCTGTGGAGCAGTGGCTAGATTGCATAGAGGGACACCAGTTGCAAATTATGTCCATGCTGGAACTGTTGCTGGATCACCATAGGATCCCACATTAGTTTTTTTTTCCTCACACCATGTGCCCCCCACACCTTCCTTGCTGTGTTATAAAATGTATTCCTCCACCATCCCCAACCCTGGTATGTAATTATGCCCTTTTTCTGTTGTCTTCCGTATGCGTGACACTTTGTATTCTGAACAGTGCAAGTATACTGTGCTAAACTGCATGTGTGCAGTCAGTCTTCTTTCCAGTCTGTGTATGTACTGCAGACACTGTCCAACTCCCTGACTTAAAAACATTTATTAATGAGTACAATGGTGGGATGGTGAAGCCTGGAGAGATACTACAAAACAGGCTTACAATAAATCCAAGTAACTAGTAAAAAAATGAATGTTGTGATTAGTGACGTGATCGTAAATCATGATTTGTGACTGCATTTGTGACTGTGATGATGAAGAAATGTGAATGTCTATGGATGTACTTCCCTGGGCCCCGATAAGGTGTGGCACAAAACTCCCCGACTTGAAAACAAACATTAATGAGTACAGTGGTGGGGTGGTGAAGCATGGAGAGATACTACAAAACAGGCTTACAATGTATCCAAGCAACTATCAAAAAAAATTAATGTTGTGCTTCATGACATGATAGTAAATCGTGATTTGTGACTGCATTTGTGACCGTGATGATGAAGAACATGATTTGTATCATGAGTGACTTGTGATGATGGCCCTGACTTAAAAATGCATATTAATGAGTACAATGTTCATGCAGAATTATGCACCACACCTGTCCAGTACTCTGAAGGGAAACCAAAGAAACAACTGTGACTTAAGTTAGAGATGGAGTTTGGGCCCTAAAGAGATGCAAATGCACAGACAGATTAAGATTGTGCTGCGCACTGAAGAGATGCAGATGCAAAGGCACAACACCTAACTAGTGCTCACCATCAGAAATTAAAATCTGGAAAAGAATACCTTTGCCGGTTGGGACAGGCCGCGGGGGGGCAGTGTACTGCACTGCTGCAGTAACAGTCACTAGTTCTAATACCAGTAAAGGTACCACAAAGTACAAAAATTACACAACTGCAGTGGATAGCAGGTTCACATTGCTGAAATTATGTGGCACAATAAAAGATGTCTGATTTGATGACAAGCGTCACACACATACTCACACACACACACTAAGTAATGCGTAGCAAATTGAAAACTTCAGTAATATAACCACATATTTTAAACAAACTAAAATTATGCACTGCTGCACCACAACAATCAGCAAAAAAATGGCAAGAATTATTGAAAATATTACTGTGTGTACATTAAAACAGTTATACAAGAAAAATATCACCAAAACAGAAAGCACTGTCTTTTTCTCCAAGTTAATCTATCTACACCACAGATACGCCCCTCTCCACAAAGCACACTTCCACTGTCTCTCAGTACATAGACTGAATGTTGTACATTAACATTCAAAATCCACACACAAACATTAAACGCTCGACGATATGAGCACAGGAGGGTTTCCTATAATCGATGAGCTAAAGTTCCAGCAAAAAAAATTACTCAAAAAGATTTTTTTAATAGCTTTTAGAAGGTTGGAATCACAGAAAGCTCTCAGAGCAGATTGTCTCCTACAGCTTCATACACACACTACCCCAAACTGAGGCTGTGCAGAACAATCTAGAGCCCATGTGACCTGAAAGCCCATGAATCACTGCAAATTTCACCTTTGGAGCTTAAAAACAAGGCGAAGTGAGGTGAAGTACATTGTTTTCAATGTACTTTGCCTTAAGAATTGGTTGGAGTAGTGGTTTGGGAAGGCGGAGTAACACAAAGTCATTGTTTTCAATGGACTTTGCGCTACCCATTTGTAACACGGAGTACTCCGCTTCACGTTGCGGATCACTCTGCGAATTCACCTTCACTCCGCAGAGCGCTCTGTGGAGCGAATTGAGGCCACTTTGCCCATCTCTATCCTACACTGGCTAAGCTGCAGAAATGTTTTGTTTTCTCCCAGCCCTCATCATTCCTGGATTCTTCTGGATTTCTCTCTCAGTTCTAGGCGGGCTTCTGGAAACTTATTCTACCATTTTAACTCTACTCAGTCACTAACTCAATCCTCACAGAACTGGACCAGGGTATCATCACCTCAGTCATTCTTTTTGACTTCACCAAGGTCTTGAATTCCATTGACCATAGCCATCTGTTGGACAAGCTGAGGCTTACCAGTCACTCTGCCCCAGCAGTGAATAGGTTCTGCTCCTATCTCTCTGATCACTGCCAGTCAATTCAGGTAGGAGGTTCTGTTCCTCTGTCCTCTCCAGGTTGGTGTACTACAAAGCTCCATTCCTTGGTCCCAATCTTTTCTCCCTCTTCCTTAATGACCACTCTTCTGCTTGTATTGATACAAACATACATATGTATTACAATGGCAGTCCTCTGTGCCTTCGACCTTATGCTTTGGAGCTTGAATCACTGCTTCAACAGGACTTTGACAATGTTCACTGCTGGTTCATCTCAAACCCATTTCTGCTCAGTGCTAAACAGACCATTTCTATATCCTTTGGCACTAGGCAAAAGCTAGCATGGCTACCCTCCATTCCCTTTTTCACCATCCTCAATGGCTCCCCTCTGGAGGATTTTCCTTCTCTCTATTCTTATCATCATCATATCTTGCTTTTGTCTTCTCTTCCCCCTTTCTGTCTCTTATTCCCTTCACCATGCTTATTTCCTATCCCTTGCTCTCCCTCCAATGACATCCACTGCTGGTCATACTGCCTTCTCTTTCCACTTCCCTAAACTCAGGGAGATAGATTTTCAAAGGGCCCTTAGACTGATGCAAGGTGCATCAAACAACCACCTTGCATCAAATCCAGGTGCACCCAATACTGTGTGTAGTATTTTGCAAGAAATGCATTTGCTGTGGCAAAGTATCCCAAAATGATGCAAGATGACCGCTGTGTCAATAATATGAGAATGACGCAAGTTGATAGTGATACAAATTGAGTCAAAAATACAAAAATACAATGCACATGCGAGATGGAGCAAAAATGACGCAAGTTTAATCAACAAATGGTGCAAGCTGAGACAAAACTATGATGCATATGTGAGATGGAGTGAAAATGACACAAGCTGAGTCAAAAAATGAAGCAAATTGAATCAAAAATATAATGCATACATGAGATGGAGCAAAAATTATGCATGTTGGGTCAACAATTATCATGGCCGAAATGGCCTCTGAACACAATATTTTACATGTTACAAGCAGCACTGTGAATTGATGTCTACAATGCAGGACTTTTGCAGCAAAATGCCATACCTGCTGTGGGCCTCTGTATATGCTCTAGTGTCAGTTATACCAGCTGTAGCTGGTCTAACAGTGGCATGCATCTTTGATGCAGTGTCAACAGCTTTCATTTTCAAAAATCCAAACTAAGGGGATGGTGCATCATTTTTATGATGCAAGCCCTGTTGCAACATGGCACACCTAATTTTTTTGTTTCAAGCCACTTTGACGCAGGCAGTTCTGCCTTTGACACAAGCAGTGTTAGAAAATCAGAACAGATGCAAGTGTTGATACAGCTTGCTGCTTATATCATTCTTTTCTGGCACAACCACCTTGCGTCATTCTTGGCCCTTTGAAAATTGAGCCCTGGGTCTCTCTCACCCCTTCCATTCACTCTGCTCCATCCTTTCAGTCTTTGTAATTTCTCTGCTCACTCTTACAGTTGTTCCTGATACTGGGATGGACTTCTGCCATCTGCCTGCTGGCCTCCACCCTACACTAACACTAGTACAGCCCCCGCTCCCCAGTTTTCAGGCACTCCCCTTACCCCTCATATTATTGCATTCATGCTCTCTGCTTACTGTTCTAATTGCATTTCTTTCTGCAGTTTATTGTACTGCACAATGTCTGCTCATATGCATTGCCTGTATTCGCTTATTTTGTTATCTCTAACTCCATATTATTGCACTTTTGTACTTTGATTTTGTATTTGCACTTCTCTCCCCTCTTCCTTTTTCTCCAGGGCACATCTAGAAAGGAGATTAATGGTAAAACGTCAGTAATAAATCAATAGATAAAACAGATACCATGGCATGTAGCTCATTTGAAATTTCAGTTTTTCCCCAAGATATTGGTGCCATCCACAAGAAGATACCTCCCAAACTTGGAGCTCTATGCCACAATAAGGATTACTTACCACCCCTAGTCTGCAGCGAGATCATCCTTAAAATAATCTTGCTGATGTTTGGCTGTGCAGATGTAATCTATGGGACTGTTCCTTGACCCTCTACTTCACTCCTTCTGCCACCTTGCTTCGAACTTCCCTCCACTCATTCATCACTGTCTTCTCTAAAAATTAAATTCCCTGCCATCTTTGGACTATGGGCTTTCACTTCATTCTTCATCCTTGCTGTCCAAGTTCTGGATTTCCCCTCTTACTCCCTACCTTAGCTGTGTCCTATCTCCTCTACAGTACAAGTCACATTAAACTGTTCTACCAATTAGTTGATTTAGCACTATTTTTTATAGTTGGCAATGCACTGGCAACTCATATTGCATTATTTTTTAGTACTTAACCAGCTCAAGAGCAATGTTTGTAAAATGTTTTTGCAGTTCAGTTATACTGTATCTGCAGTCCAGTCATGAGGCAATGCAAAATGGAGTTTTAACTCTTAAGAAACAGTTTGTGCAGGGCTTTGTGCTGGATCCAGCAACACCTATACAACTCAGTCAGAGATGCTATAACAACTCATTGGAGAAACAGTTTAATGTGACTTGTACTGTACTTCCTTCCAGCTACTCTTTCCATTCTTCTGATTCTTATATCCTTTCTGTTCCTGCACTGGACTTCCTCTAGCCAGTCTGTCATCTTATTCAGGCTCCTTGCAATTTGGAAAAAAGTTCTTGTCGCACTTTGATTTTCCTCTTCCAATCTCTTAAATCCACACTGCTAAACATAAGATCCCCCTCTTGCTCCTGCCTCTAGTTTTCCTCTCTCTTCCTACACTTGTCTGTCATCTCTCCTTTTCATCTCTGGGCCCCTAGTTGTACATTCAACTGAATTTACATTTTGCCTGCACCTCACTGTATTTATAGTTCTCAGTTCTTGGCGTCTATATATAATAATAAGCTGTAGGGCTGCACTACTGTTCTTGGCTTCTACTGAACATATAATAAGCTGTAGGGCTGCATTACTGTTCTTGGCTTCTACTGAACATGTAATAAGCTGTAGGGCTGCATTACTGTTCTTGGCTTCTACTGAACATATAATATGCTGTAGGGCTGCGTTACTGTTCTTGGCTTCTATATATAATGATGTGCTATAGGGCTGCACTACTGTTCTTGGCTTGTATATATAACAATAAGCTGTAGGGCTGCACTACTGTATCTTATTTTGTACATTGTACCCATTAATGTTTGTACCTGCAATTCATGCTTGTCATATTTTTCTTGTCATTATTGTACCTTGTTACTTGTTTATTATGTACTTTGTTCCCACTTCCTCCCCCTTTCCTGGGTCACACCCGGACATGAGCTTTGCTCTAGTGAGCATTTCTTGGTTACCAATTTTAAAAGAAGCATATACTGTTTCTCAACTATATTATCTCAGACTGATATATTTTAGTGTATTGAACATTTGTTAATCATATCTGTGGCTGTGATTGTCTCTGTGACCCTCTTAAAAACAGGGCAATAAGCCTAAATATGAATATTGCAGTGTGCAGAAATTCTTCATAAATAGAATAAACAAAAAATTAACAGTCATTATTCATTACAACAAGCATACGACTAACTGCAATGCTATCTCATAAACAAAAGTATTACATAATGAGCTGCAGTGCAAGAAATTTTCAAACAGCAGCTCTTTTGTCAGCCCTGTTGGCTAATCTAATATTTGTGAGTACAACTCACAAAAGAACGCCTACTGTATGGCTTTGGGGAACTGAAAAATTAGTCACAAACCAATCTGTTATTGTTTTAACTGTTCATTTTAAAGTAAGAAGGCCCATTTTGTAATCATGACAACACTCAGTCAATAAGAAGAATTAAATGTTTTTTTCCTGCTGAAATTACTTACAAAACTTCAAACAATAATGGTCTCCAATATCTTGAGGGCTTCTTTTCCATTCTGTACATACAAACTAAACAAAGCAATCTTCAAAGGATACCCTCTACAAGTTTCCCCATTCATGAATGAAAACAGCAGGGGACTGGTACTTTTCTGTTGCAGCAGTCTCATATTGATACTTTCTTCCACATAACATCCGTCAAGCTCCACCATGCAACTACTTTAAAATGCTGCTAGTAAACCATCTGTTCATCTAATCTCACAACAGCAACATTTTATAACGCTGGCTGTAAACCATAACTGTTTTCACTGACCAGATGCAGAGTATGAATCTTGAAAGACAGTCTCTCAAAAATGTTTCTGTTTGTACAATAAAAGGTAACACCCAAAACATATTAGTTGTTTTTCAATGTGTAAAATCATGATTGTAGAGTTTACACTTTGTACAATCTTTGTCTAGTTCCATTTTAATGTTTCTGTCTATCTACTGCTTAATTTAATTCAATGTAAGTGAATTTACTGCAATAATGCAGTTGACACTCTTAGGTCAATAAGTGTATTGTACTTTTGGAAAAGATGTTGATAATGCATATGAACTGGCTAGGCTTGGCAATCCATGGTGTAGTGGTATGGCATTTGGCTTAGGATGACAACAGTACACCCCATTTTGTTTTGCTGCATAAATGTTCCATATCAATGACTTTATACAGTATTGTGCTCTTTACTTTTTGTATTATCTAGAGCAGTTTTCATCTGAATAAGGAAACAGTTAAAATGTCCCAAAAACTTTCATTGTGAGAGAAGGCATTTTATGGCTGTTTCCAAGGGCCATAAAGAACTCACATCCATTTCTTCAGCATTGTAAGCCTCAATTTATCTTGCCTATTAAGAGAATTAAATGTCATGATAAATAACAGAACACATCACTTAGTTCCTCAGAGTTATGAGTGACAGGCAGCCTCCCAGTGATATTCTATGTTTTTGATGGGGAGAGGAAATCTTGGCTTACAAAGCAGACAATTTTATCATTTATTTTGGTGGCAGGGGTTATCAAGCTTTGTTTTATTGAATTTTCATACAGTTACCAACAGGAACAAGAAATGAGTCTACAAAATGGAATGAAAAAGTACAATCTGTTATAAATCTTTGAATGTACTTTAGCTGAGCAGCGCTTGGCATCCATGAGCTAAAATGATCCAGTCATTTTCTTTGTAAACTAATTTTCACTAAGTATGAACACACTC
The DNA here is from genome assembly GCA_016271365.2 of Neoceratodus forsteri. Classification (NCBI taxonomy): domain Eukaryota; kingdom Metazoa; phylum Chordata; order Ceratodontiformes; family Ceratodontidae; genus Neoceratodus; species Neoceratodus forsteri. Next base: position 653,106,159 of record CM057459.1, read on the forward strand.
TGTATATATTTGCCATCCTTATCAAAATACAGTACCTACAAGAAATATTTTATAGTATTTTGAAATCTATTTTACTTTAATACAGAATACAAAACACAGAAAATAGAGAAATAAAGAAAATAAGGACAGAAAAGACTGAAAGTCCATCCAGTCTGCCCTGTTACCCTGCTGTGTACTAAATATATATAACAAAGGATGGGGAAGTTTGTGATATGAAAATTTAATGCACTCCTGAGGTGTGGGATGCCACATAATCCCTGAGGACAAAGCCCGAGGGGTTTATCAAACCATCCATCACTGAGGGTGTGTATTAAATTCTCATATGCTCACTTCCTCCTCTTTTATTTTTTATAATATACTCGTCCACCCTTGCATGGCTCCAGTGTTAGGGCATCAAGTCACTATGGCACCAAACATCTTCATTGAGGATGCCTCTTTTTGTGGGGGGGCTTCCCCCCCACCCCCCCTACAACTATAGATACTAACTCTGGGGGAGTGGACCTTGGGCAGGGGGTGACAAACCCAACATTTGGCGCATCAGTGACTTGGCGTTCTGATGACCTGCAGTGCTTTTTCCAGCATGCACCTCCTAAGCATATGTAACAGGCACACACAAACACACACCCTCTGTTTCCCTCCATCATTTCTGAAGAGCTGCATTTTTTTTTGTTTCTTTTATTTTGTTCCATTGTTCTATATTGAAAATGCAATCCCACTTACCCCAGGCAGCCAGGGAGCCATTTCTGTTGGCAGTTGGCATCTCTTGAAGCTCCCGAACAGGAGGATCAACTAGATAAATTTTTTCTTTTTTAAATTTTATAGTGGAATGCAACCATTTTATTAAAAGAAAACAAACTGGCAATGGCAAAACTGTCCCTCTGGTGGCTTCTCGCTACTGGGGATACAAAGCCACCATGTTTCTGGAACTGTTCAGCCAACCCAAAAGGAGATGTACAGCCAATGAGGGAGCAGCTGCTTTTAAATGACACAGCACGTGTTTGCCATAATAATCTGCGGGTTATTGCAACAAATAACAACAGGCTCAACCCTTAGAAAAAAATTGCTGCCCAGTTATCATGTAAGCAATTTGGGTGGAGGTCATGCCAGGAATGACAGCAGAAAGGGTGGGACAGTCTGTTCTGAAATATGCCAGAAGGGGTAGGGACAAGCCTCCTTTAATTATACAGCTTGGGACGAATGACCTGGCTGACAAGACAGTAGATATAGTCCAGAGGAGGTTTGAGGAACTAGGATAATTATGTGAGGGGGCAGGAAGATCAGTAACTTTTTCAGAGATATTTCCAGTGCCCAAGGCAAGCACAACAAAAAAGCTGAGAATAGAGGAATTTAACAGATGGCTAAGAACCTGGTGTTGTGCTAAAGGGTATGGGCTGTTGGGGGGGTGGGGAGGGACCTGGGAGGACAGTAGTCTCTATGACAAGGACAGACTACACTTGAGTGAGGAGGGAAAGAAAGTGTTGAAACAGAGGATGGAGGAGTACATAGAGGAAGTTGGGAATTTAAACTAGAAGCGGGGGGTGGCAATTGGGAAAGAGACATGCAGAGACCACAGGTTGGGAAACCATATGAGCTTACCCTCCATAACAGTGACAAAGGACAAATGGCAAGTACTATTGGTGCTGCTAGTAAAGGAGGGAAGGATGGGGGGAAGGGTGGAAGGTGGTTACCCTTAATGCTAGGAGCCTTGGAAGAAAAACTGCAGAGTTACAGGTGCTCATGACAGAGGGAGAGGTGGACATTGCAGCCATCACAGAAACATGGGCCACCCAATACAATGACTGGGATCTGTCTGTACCAGGGCACAGGTTATTTCATAGGGACAGAATGATTGGGAAAGGAGGGGGTGCAGCACTATATGTGAAGGAAGGACTGAAGTGTGTAAGGGAGGAAGGGGAGGAGGGTAGTACGGAGTCACTTTGGATGTAAATCCAAGATTCCAAGAATAGGATTCTCAGAATGGGAGTGGTGTACAGGCCACCATCTCAGATGGAGGAGTTAGATAGAGAACCAGCAGGACAGATCAGGGAGGACCTGCAAGAAGTCTAGTATGGTAATTGTGGTGGACTTCAACATGCCAGGAGTGGACTGGAGTACCCCAACAACCAGGAACAGAAGGGAGCAGGTACTGCTGGATGCCTTCCAGGACAGCTTCCTGCTGCAAATGATCAGTGAACCAACCAGGTTAGGGAATACCCTTGACCTTGTGCTGGCAAATAGGGACTTTGTGAGTGAACGTACAGTGGAGGAACCACTGTCAGGGAGTGACCACCACTCAGTATGTCTCACATTGGATATGGGCAAGGAAGGAGTGGAATCTGGCACAAGAGTGCTGGACTTCAGGAGGGCCAACTTTGGGAGGATGGGGGAAGTGGTAAAAGGGTACCGGGACAGAATTCAATCTAGTATGGACACTAACCAGAGGTAGGAGCTCATAAAGCTGGGGACAGTGGAGGTAACCAAAACCTGCTGCAAGGCCCAGAGCAAGAAGGCTAGGGCTAGAAAACCGAGCTAGTTGAGCAAGGAGGTCATGGAAAAGGTAAAGAGGAAAAGAGCTGCCTTTAGGAGGTACAAGAAAACAGGGAGAGAGGAGGACAGGGAGGAGGACTTGATGGAATCGAAGGAGGTGACAAGGGCAGTAAGGGGAGCCTAGGCATCTACGGAAATCAGGCTGGCACAAGGCATTAAGAAAGAGGAGAAGGACTTCTTTAGGTACATCAGGGAAAAAAGGTGCTGTAAGGACCACATATTAAGGATTAGGAAGGGGGGGTTGGGTGGAAGCTGGGTGCGATAAGGCAGAAGCACTAAATGATTACTTCTGCTCAGTATTTACTAAGGAGAAGAGGGTGACACCCAAGGGGGGAAGAATGGCAGAAACGGGGGGGGCGACAGATGGGGAAATCATGGAGGGCAGAGTTCAGAAGGGTTTGAAGGCACTGAGGATGGACAAGGCGCCAGGCCCAGATGGTATCCACCCCAGGGTACTGAAGGAGCTGGCAGATGTCCTTGCAGGACCTTTGGCAGACCTATTTAATGCCTCACTACATTTGGGGTGTGCACCTCAGGACTGGAGGATGGCTCATGTGGTGCCCCTCCACAAGAGTGGCCCTAAGGATGAACCGGGAAACTACAGACCAGTGAGCCTCACGTCCATCGTGGGTACGCTAATGGAGACTATCCTGAAGGAGAGGCTGGTGGCCCTCCTACAGGCCAAAGGACTACAGGACAGCAGACAGCATGGCTTCATACATGGCAGATCCTGCCAAACCAACCTGGTGGAGTTCTATGACTGGGTAACTAGGCAACTGGACAGGAGCCATGCAGTGGATGTCCTGTATCTGGACTTCAGTAAGGCATTCAATTCGGTGCCACATGGAAGGCTTGGAAGTAAATTAGAAGGCACAGGGGTGGGTGCAAAGCAGGTGAGATGGGTAGGGAACTGGCTGCAGGGAAGGCAACAGAGGGTGGTGGTGGGTGGGGAGCTCTCATACCCAAGGATAGTGATGAGCAGTGTTCCACAGGGCTCAGTGTTGGGACCAGTGTTGTTTGGGATATTCATTGCAGACATATCATTGGACATCAAGAGCAAGATCAGTCTGTTTGCTGATGATACCAAGGTAGGAGCAGTGGTGGATGACCTAGGGGGATGGCAGGGGTTGCAGGATGATCTGACAAAGCTTGAAACCTGGTCAGACACCTGGCAACTGGGGTTTAATGCCAAAAAGTGCAAGGTGCTGCATTTTGGAATGAAGAACCCAAAGAGGAGTTACCAGCTGGGGGGAGTGCAGCTAGCCCAGACAGAGGAGGAGAAGGATCTGGGGGTGCTCATTACAGGGTCAATGAACAACTCCACACAATGCAGGAAGGCAGCTGCAAAGGGCAACAAAATACTGGGTTGTATTGCAAGGGGTATATCCTCAAGGAGGAAGGAGGTGATTCTGCCACTGTATAGGTCATTAGTTAGACCGCACCTGGAGTACTGCATGCAGTACTGGCACCTGTATCTGAAGAGGGACATTGTTACTGGAGGGGGTGCAGCGCAGGGCGACAAAGATGATCAAGGGGCTGGGGAACTTATCATACGAGAGGAGGCTGAGGGAGTTGAACATGTACTCACTGGAGGAGAGGAGGGACAGGGGGGACATGATTGAAACCTTTAAGTATATGAAAGGAATAAATAAGACAGGTACAGTGAGGCTGTTCAAAGTAAGGGAGGAGAGGGACACCAGGGGCCATGATATGAGTCTGGAGGGAGGAAGGTTCAGGAGGGAGATGAGGAGACACTTTTTTACAGACAGGGTGGTGGCTGGGTGGAATGCGTTACCTGTAGAAGTGGTATGCAGTAGAATCGTGGACTGCTTCAAAAGGGGATGAGACAGGACACGGGGGAGAGTCAATGAAGGGGAAGGGTGGAAGGGGGGGCAGCTGCAGAATAAGGGGTGCTAGCAGCACATTCGAGCAGACTTGATAGACCTCTAGGCCTTTATCTGCTGGCAAATTTCATATGTTCGTATGTTTGTAAGCAATAACTAACAACAGCATATGGGGTTATAAGGAATTAATGCATGCCGTGGGTGCATGCAGCCTCATGCCCTCATAGCACCTGGGCGTGCATTAATTCCCTATCACCCCATACCCTGGAAGCTGGTTATTGCACTTATAACATGGGTTATGTGTAAAAAACACAAAAAATCCATAAAGGTTTTATTTTGCTGTTTAAATAGGGAAAATGCCAGTGTATCCTGCTGACTTGAAAAGTAGTCCCCAAAACTCATGCCTCTGTTATTTAGTTTATGAACATACAAATGCTAGCAATACAGACATGACATGATTTCTGACATTTCTATGTTCAGAAAATCAATAACATTTGCATAAGTCACTTTTCTTACCACTTCATGAACTCTGCACTGCTATAATATACTGTATGTTCCCTGCAACTGAGTACTATGTTTCTGTCCCACACCAGCTGCCTCTTACTGTCCCCCCCCCCCCACAGCACGTTTTGTGGCTCGCTCACTGTCTCTCTCGGCAGCCGAAAACTGAGGAGATAGAAAAAGTGATAGGAGACTAAAGCCACTGGCCATGTATGGTCAGTGACCGCAAATGCAGGCAAGAATATGGGCAGATTGGGTGGGCCATGCGCTCCTTATCTGCCATCAGTTACAGTACTGTGTTACTGCAGGAATTGTAAATTCAATGCACTGCTCTCTGTCACTGTCTGTCTCTCCCTCTCTCTCAGTCCGCCACATCAGAGCACCAGGAGAGAAACTCCTATGAAGCCAGCTGAAAACTCAAGACAGTGAGAGGAGACTGCAGGAACTGTGAATTAAATGCTGTGATCACTGTCACTGTCTCCGTCTCTTTCTCTGTCTGTCGATCTCTCTCTCTCTCTCTCTCGATGTCCATCACGTGGTGAACTGTTCACTCTTGCTATCTCTCTCCCAATGAATGTAAATACAGACAGCATTTAACACACACTGCATGATGCGCTACATTGCGTAGGGTGGGGGAACCCCGAGGAATGTAAGTGTGGACAGCACTTCAGGCACACTGCAAAAAAGCTGACTCAGTGAACACAATTCACACCATGGAACCACTCACCCTGCACTCCCATCTTTCCCTGCCTCTCAGTGGTTCCTTCTCTGGTATTGCAACTGTCTCCCACTTCTGTATCCTTAAATGGCTGCCTTTTACATTTGATTTCTTCCACAGTTAATGAGTGCCTTTTGCCCAGAGATATTGCTTCAGTCACAGTAACTGTTTATTAAAGCAGCAGTGCAACGAAAATGGACTAAAATTTTACCCCACCTTTTTCTTCCTAATTGATGCCAGTTCTCTTCTGATTTATTTTGGTGGTGAAATTTCCAGTTTCTGTTATAATTTTAGAATTTGTTGAATGTTCTAAACTAATTATTTCTCAAGAAAAAAAGATGGCCACCTCATTTTTGCATACAAATAATATTCAGGACCTGAGGAGGGTAAGAATTCAGAAAAAAATGCAAATGTGCTGTACACAGATTAGGAAGCATCCAGAAAACCCAAACTAACAGTTCTGCCGATATTTTTCATAACCATAGCAGAAAATTAGCTTTTTGGAATAACTTTTTTCGTTGCACTGCTGCTTTAAATAGGAGGTTTAATCAATGGCTACCTGATGCTCTCTGACCAACTGGGTTGCCTCCTTTTCCTAACCCATGTTATAATCTGGTTTAACACCCATTTCAGAATTCTCCCCACCTCCTTCCTTCCTCTTGCTTCTAACAACCCCTTTGAATATGTCCCATAGTGTTTTGAACCCTGATATACTGTAGTCCCAGCACTGACCACACTGCTGAAACATAGAAACATAGGGCCGGATTTCTGAAGGGTGGCACAGGGCTTGCTTCCAGCCCTGCACCACTGGACTTAAGTTCTGGCAGTGCGCCGAACCCTTTGCTGCAACTGCATCCGATTTTACATTCTCAGGTGCAGTTGCGGCAGTTTCCATGGTTTACAGCTGCTTGCACCATATACATGGCGCAAGCTCCATAAAATAGCCCACAGGATTGCCGCATGTTAGATCAGAAAATGCTGGTCTAACTTGTGACAATTGACAGCATGAGAGAGAAAATACCTTTAGATTGCCACAAGCTCCATGCACCATATCATCAGCACACTGGAGCTTGTGGGGATCTAGGAGCTTTGAAAATCTTGTCCATAGAATTTACCTGCAGATAAGGACTGCTTGGCCCACCTAGTCTGCCCGGGTTGTCCCTGCCTATACTGGCACCACAGACCCTACCTGATCTCTGGCTACTCCTCCCCCCAACACTTTTCTACTAAGATTCCTTTGTGCCTTTTTCATGCACACTTGAAGCCCACCACTGTTTTTGATCCCACCATCTTTGCTGTTAGACTGTTCCAGGTGTCCACCACTCTTACAATAAAGAAGTACTTCCTTGCATCCCTCCTAGACATTCCCCTCCACCCCAGCTTCATTGCATTCTCTCTTGTCCTGGTGCACCTGCTCCTCTGAAAGATACTATCCTCCTGTACCTTGTTCACCCCTGTGAGGTATTTATAAGTCTCCGTCATGTCCTCCCTCTCCTTTCTTTCTTCCAGGGCATACATATTGAGATCCAATAGTCTCTCCTCATAGGATTTTTGATGCAGCCCTTGCACCAGATTAGTTGCCCTCCCGTGGACAGCCTCCATGCTGTCTCTGTCCTTCTGAGATGTGGTCTCCAAAACTGGACACAGTACTTCAGGTGGGATCTCACCAATGATTGACACAGTTGCAATACCACCTCTCTCTTTCCTCTCTCTTTCTTCTGGTAATTCCCCTCCCTATGCACCCCAGCATCCCTCTTGCCCTGCCTAATGCTTTGCTGCACTGCCTCACCACCTTGAGGTCATCTCATATGATAACTCATAGAAACATAGAAGTTGTCAGCAGATAAAGACCTCTATCCATTCAGTCTGCCCATTTCCCCTTCCTATTGTGCCACCTCAGACCCTCCAGAATCTCCAGTCCTCTCTCCCCATTATTGTGTTCCTTCCACGGTCCCCCTGTATCTGTCCAATGCATGCTTGAATCTTGCAACTGTTCTGGCACATACCAACTCCACTGGGAGGTTGTTCTAGGCCTCCACCACTTTCTCTGTGAAGAAATATTTCTTCACAGCCCCTCTGAGTCTCCCCCTACCAGCTTCATAGTATGACCCCTTGTCCTTGACTCTGGCTTTGTGCAGAAAATGCTACCTTCCTGTATCTTATTAATACGTGTTATGTATTTGAATGTTGCTATCATATTCCCACTTTCCCTTCTTTCCTCCAGCAAGTACATATTCAGTTCTTTTAGTCTCTCCTCATAGGGCTCTAGATGCAGTCTCCACACCATTTTGGTTGCTCACCTCTGTACTGCCTCCACCCTATCCATGTCCTTCAGGAGGTGCAGCCTCCAGTGCCGGACATAGTACTTGAGGTGTGGTCTTACCAGTGACCTGTACAAGGACAACACTTTCTCCTTCTTCCTACTGGTGATACCCCTCCCTATGCATCCCAGTATTCTACTAGCCATTCCCACTGCCTTTTCACTCTGCTTGTCTACTTTTAGGTCATCAGAAATAATTACCCCCAGGTGCCTTTCCTGTTTGGTGGTTGCCAGTACCTCCTCTGCCAATTGGTATGTAGCCCCCATGTTTCTGTGCCCCAAGTGCATGATTTTGCAGTTTTTAGCATTGAAACCCACCTGCCAAACACTTGAACATTTCTCTAGCTTCCACAAATCATTTTTCATTTTTTCCACCCACTCTGGTGTGTCCACCCTGTTACAAATTTAGTGTCATCCACAAGAAGGCAGACTTTCCCTTCCAGCCCTTCTACAATGTCAGCGATAAAGACATTGAAGAGGACCAGGCCCAGTACTGACCCCTGAAGCACACCGCTGGTCACCCTGCCATCTCCCAAGTGGACTCCATTTACTACAAGGTCTTTTTCCTGTTTTGTGACCATCAATATCTCACCCTCCATTTTACACATCACCCCTGGGTTTCTGTGTCCTAGGTTCAGGATTTTGCACTTTTTTTGCATCAAAACTCAGTTGCCATACCCTTGACCACTCCTCAAGTTTTCTCACTCTACTCATTCTGTTTATACCCACTGGAGTATCTACCCTATTGCAGATTCTGGTGTCATCTGCAAAGAGGCATACCTTCACTTCCAGCTCTTCTGCAAATGTCGCTTCTGAAGACATTGAAGAGGACTGGTCCCAGCACTGAGCTACCCCTCTGGTCACTCTCACCATATTAGAATGAATGGCATTTACCACAACCCTCTGTCAGCTATCTATCAGCCAGTTCCTTACCCAGTTTACCATCTTGGATCCCACTTCAAAACTTCCCAGCTTCCTTATAAGTCTGTTATGTGGTATGGTGTAGAAGGCCTTGCTGAAGTCTAAATAAGTCTCTTATGTGGTACAGTATGGAAGGCCATGCTGAAGTCTACATAGAATATGTCCACCACCCCCAACCAGATCTATTCCCCATGTCACCCAAAGGAAGAAATCGATTAGGCTAATTTGAGATGACGACCCCCCACACCCGTGATTTTGTGCTGCTTCGGGTCTTGTAACCCACTGAATTCAAGATACTCCACTAGCCTTTCTTTTAACAGTGTTTCTGTTATCTTCCCCGTCACTGATGTTAGACTGACTGGCCTGTAGTTGCCAGCCTCCTCCCTGCTGCCACTCTTATGGAGTAGGAGTACAACTGCCCTCTCTAGTCTTCTGGACCCACTCCAGTTTCCAGTATGTTTTTTAATAGGGCTATCAGTAGTGCAGCCAGTACCTCCATGACCTCCCTCATCATTATTAGATTTATCCCATCCAGCCCCATAGCCTTGAAACATTCAAATTTGCAAGTCCTATCAGGATTCTTTACTATGTGAATGGACTTGTGTCCCCCTCTCTCCCCCCAGTATTAATGCTGCTTCTAAGTGATCCACCCCCTCTCCCTCCACTGTGAAGACTGAGCAGAAGTACGTGTTCAGGATATCTGCTTTTTCTGGGTCCTAATCTGCGCAATCTCCACCCTGCCCTTCTTATCTTCACGATCCCTCCCCATGTCTTCCTCATTTCCCTTATGTATCTGAAGAAAGTTTTGTCCCTGTTAGTTCCCCTTTGCCTGTCATTTCCTCAGTTTGCACCTTTGTGCCCCTCATCACCTTCCCTGCTTCTCTCTGATTTACCTGGTAGACCTCCCTATCCTCTTTCCTTTCCATTCCATCTCTTTGTACCTACTGAATGCCACCTCTTTAGCTTTTACCTTTGCAGCTACTTTCCTTGAGAACCCTAGTGGTCTCTTTTTCCTCCTGTTTTTGCTCATTTCAATCATGCAGAGGTTTGCTGCCTTCACTATGCATTCTTCCAATTTATCCCACTCTTCCTGCACCCCACCCAGGTAATTCTCCCCTGCTGGTTTTTCTGTGAGGCATTCACCCATGTTTTTTTAAATCCACCCTCCTGAAATCCAGGACCCTCTTCCTTGCACCCAGGTCATGCTGCGTCATGTGCAATGGTAAGTCCTGGAGAAAAGGACTGGAGTGAGGCTGGGGCAGTCAGCATCCAGAGGGTGGCTTGGATGCCTTGAGAGAAACATGACTAACTGCAAAATAAACAAGAAAAAAAGCATACTGTATGGTGATCGCTGGTCCCTTGGTGACACCCCACCTTAATGTCTGCAACACTGTCCTTGTTTGTAGGCACCAGGACAGTATTGCCTTATCTCAAATGGGCTCTTTAACTAGTTGCCTGAGAAATGCCCCCTGCAGGGAGTCTAAGGTGGCTCTGCTTCTAGCTAAGGCTGTGGCTGGGAGGCTCCAATCTACATCTAACAGGCTGAAGCCCCCAACCAGCAACACCACACCCTTTTTTGCCATTGTGCGGATGGCTACCCCTTGTGCCTTATCCAATGATTCTCCTTGTGCTGAAGGTCTGTATATCACCCCAGTATGAATAGTGGATCCTGCTCCTGTCTCCAGGGCTACCAACAGCACTTCCAACCCATCCTTTACCCCTAGATTCCATCTGTCACTCTGATTCTCTCCCTCATATACATCACAGCCCCTCCACCCTTCCTCCCCTCTCTATCCCTCCCATCCCTTCTGAACTGAGAGTGGCCTGGTATGGCTCTAGTTTGCCTGCCCACCACCCACTCTGTGCACAAATATTTTCTTATACCTTTTCTAAATTCCCCCTTCCAGCTTGATATTGCGCACCCTGGTGTAGGTACTGTTTCTCAACTTGAATCAGCTCTGTGGAATTCACCTTGTTGAACCCCCCCCTCCCCCCAACACACACCTGTATGTAGTTGTATATTTCAATCATATCCCCCTATTCCTCCTGATATTACATCATGTGATAAAGGATAAAGCAAGTAATGCACAGGGCACCCACGCTTGGCACATTAAAATAGTTTGCAAAAAGCTAAATATTATGAATGGTTAAGATGCAAAAATTGCATGTGCTGGAAAGGGGATGAACAAAAGATTATTTTTTTGTTTGTTAATTTATTATAATGTCTGACCTAGCATTGCAGACAGAGGTGTAGCATCTCATTTACAATGATGTCCTCGGGGTGGGCAACAATGGACAAGATTGTTCAGTGATTAAACATAAATAACAACTGAAGTCATCATTTGTAATGCTCTAAAACGTGCACAAGACATCTTTCAGTGTCAGTGTCACAGAGACTAAAAGCTATAGAGACTGTGTGCATTCTTGATCTGTAATGACAAGAAATGCCAGTCCTGTGAGGATAATCTGGGGCTCTTATTTTTAATGATTGAAGTTGACAAATTCATTTTTCAAGGTTTGACATTCTAGGAATAGTAACAGTAATTGCTACTGTACTTTCCCAGATTTATCAGAATTCTGCTATCTAGCACTTGTTGTGTATACAGTATATACATAGGGCATGATTTTCAAAGGGCTCCCTCACGCATTGATGACTTATGCTATGTTTGTAGCACAGCTGCAGTAATTGCCACAGAACGTTAGATCATCCTAAACATGATCTAATATTTATATTTGTATTGTATTTATTAGGAGACACCACTGAGCTAAAACCCATTTTAAGGAGTCTATGTCAATACACAAGCAACATGCAATATAAAACCAACAAATACTCAAAGGCCTGGATATTCAGAGCAGTTGCACATAGCATAACTCAGTTGCACCAGAGCAAGTACGGAATTGCGCCAAGGAGCCATATTCAGTGGGAGCCATTGCACAGCATAAAATCCATTGTGCCAATGCGCAACTACAATGTATGTGGCACTAGTGTAGGGGGTGTTCCCATGAATATCCAGTGCAATGGCATATTCAACCGTGAAACCATGGCGCAAGTGTGGAGCGAATCGAAGTTATACTGGACTCGATCCTATAAAAACAGGGTGCAAACACACAGACAGCAGTTGCGCCAGGAGTGAGAGTGAGAGTGAGTCATAGCAAGAGAGAGAGAGAGAGGGACAGAAAGACAGACAGGCACAAGACCAGACACAGAGGGAGAGGGACAGAGAGGTGGCATGGGAGATGGAGAGGGAGAGAGGGGCAGAGAGAGAGAGAGACACAGACACACACACACACACACACACACACACACACACACACACACACAAAACACCTGTGTACCAGGGTGGCACACAGCCAGCAGCCTATTGCCTAGGAGGACACTGGACAGCAGGAGCCATGGATAGTGTGCCCTTCTTGATGGAGGTCGGAATGAGGGGTGTGAGGGGGCATAATGGACAGCTACATGGCAGGTGAAGGGCCCATCGGTGGTATGTCCAACACAGGTGGTACCGTGCCCACATCACCTTGGAGAACTGTAGTGACACTAAGATCATGGGCCAGTACCACCTGAACAGGGCCATTCTGAGGCAACTCTGTGAGCTGTGCAGTGAGAAGATGCAGGCACCCACCAGATGGAGCCATGCCATGTCCGTGGAGATGAAGGTGACCACCGTCATGTGCCCGCTCACCACAGGCACCTTCCAAAGATTAACAGAGGACACCACGGGCATCACCCAGTCAGCCACGTCATGCCTCCTCATACAGTTCCTCAATGCTTTGCTGCCACGTGCTTCAGAATTCATCCATTTTCCAAGCACACAGGCGGAGTGTACAACAATTATGCAGGGCTTCCACAGAGTGGCACGCATGCCTGGCATGACTGGGACCATTGACTACACCCATGTGGGCATCCGCAGGCCACCTGGCCCTGAGGGACTGGTATATATCAACAGGAAATGGAGCCTGAGCATAAACTGCCAGGTGGTGTGTGATGCCATAGGGTACATCACCAATGTCTGCGCCACACACCCTGGAAGTGTACACAACACATTCGTCTGGCACAGCTCTGCACTGTGCTAGAGATTTGAACATGGGGAAGTCCCCACAGGCCACCTAGTTGGTGAGTATGGCATGGGCAAGGTGCAATGGGCAGAATGGACCTGGGAATGGGGTGAGCAGGGTGTGCATGGTGGCGTGGGCACTAGGGACAGGCAAGGGGCACAGCACAGCATAGCAGAAGGCTAACCATGTCATTCTCCACACAGTTGAAAGCACATACCTGCTGAGGCCCTGGCTAATCACCCCCTACCAGTGCCCATCATCCCCAGCAGAGGAACGGTGCAACGAGTCACACGCCAGCACACACAACATCATCGCAAGAATCTTTGGCATGTTGAAGGCATGTTTCTGTTGCCTAGACAGGTCAGGCGGTGCCCCACAGTACAGCCCCTCGAAATCCTGTAGCCTATTCCTGGCCTGCTGCATACTGCACAACATGGCCATTGACCGTGGGATAGCTGTCAAGGCTGATTAGGGCAACAGTAGTGGGGATGATGGAGGCAATGGGCCGGAGGGTAGTGGACAGCCACTCCCTGGGTGGAGGGACCCCCGACTCCTGCAGCAGGCATGATGCCACCACGACACCGTCACACAGGATCACTATAGTGAACACAGGTAGGTGGTGTGATACACATGCATGGGCTGCACAGACAGGTATGGCACACATGCAGGGACTTGCATGGTGAGGGGCATGCACACACAGAGGCATGATGCAGGTGTAGGGGAGTCAGTGGCACACAACCACACACAGCAACATACACACACACACACACACACACTCACCCACGCACTGGAATGTGGCATGGATCAGACACATTGCACTGGTGCACAGGTGCAACCAGTGCTAGACTGCCCTCATCATGCCCACGCCACACAGTCCAGTGGCCTGGCATGCACACACACAGGCAGTGTGTGGCATGACACACAGGTGCACCACTAGTGGTAAGACACACACACAAACACACACTTCCCATGTGCGCACAGGGCAGCACCTGCAGACTGCGATCAGGGCAGCCCACAGATCAGGGCCACTGCATGGTACCATGGCCACCACATCCACAGGGGCAGCTGCATTGGGGCTGATAGGCTGCCACAGGCTGCAAATCAGCTGGGGGGGGTGTGCAACAGCACCCCTGGGGTGGAAGCACAGAACTGTGATCGTGTCCTCGCCGGGGTGTGCAGACGCCCCAACAGGCCAGTCCCGGGTGTACCTGGGATGTCTACATCAGAACCCAGCATCGACTGTGACAAGGTCACCAGATGCTGGGTCCATGGGGTGGACAGCCCACTATGGGGGGGTCACCTGTGCATGGCCATGCCCTGTGGCAGCCAGCAAGGCAAAGCCATCCGTAATCGCACTGGCAATGTGATCCAAGGATGCAGTCATGACCGGGTGTGCTCAACCAGATGGTCGGCATCCTGGGGCTCCTGGGTGGGATGCCGTTCCTCTGTTGGGGTCTGCAGGGAGAATGGGAACAGCAGGTGCACTGGCGGCAGACCCTGTGGTATCCACAGCCTGCTGCCATCACTCGTCTTGCCACTGTACACTGCCCTGCGCCTGCCGGCCACACCACCACCACCGCAGGGCATATCCATAGCAACAGACACCGGTGCACCTGCAATGGTGGCAGGCAGCTGTTCCACCACTGGTATAGCACTGGGCATGGTACCTGACTGTGATGCCAGCAGGGGTGACACACCCACAATATCACCCGTGCAGTCCAGGAGCTGTGAGTATTCATCATAGGAGTCAGACCTTGCCCTGATCTGTGTCTCTGCACACAGGACACCAAGGCTGGCATCCTGTAGGATCTCATCCAGGGCCTTGTCTGACCCTAGTTCCAGGACATCCACAGGCACTGTGGTGCTGAACTGCAGCCTGTCGGGCCCCTGGATGCCTGTGAATGTAGAAGGCTCATCCTCCAGGGCCGTCCCAGCATCCATGGGTGTCACTGCTGCTGCCAGTGCCCCATCCTCTGCACAGAGGCATGCTGGTGCTGCAAGAGAGGAGTAGCATGTCAGTGATGCAATGTCCACATGTGCCCCTCCCTGTACGCTGCCACTGCATGTGTCCTGTGGCATGGCATGTGTATGGATGTGCACACATGCACATGACATGCATGACGGCCACATGCATACCAGCATTCCCATGTATGCAATCTCCAGGCCCCAGCTGTACATGTCTGACATACATACCATGCAGTGATGGGCTGCCACTCATCTGGAAGGCTCCTCCAGGCATACCCTCCACTGTGGTGTGGTGCATGGTGGCTGCCACCAACTCTTCTGTTGGCATCAGTGTGGATGCATCTGCTGGCCCTCTTCCAGTGGCATTACAGGGTGCTCTGATGGCTGCCACCTTCTCCTTAATCTGCCACCTGTCATTCCCAACCTTCTTCCGGCACTCCTGTGCTGACCACTGGTGGTTGCCATGCTGGTTCACATAGGTCGCCACCTCCTCCCATGCACCAGCCCTGGCTTGTGGTGTGCCTGTGGCACTGCTCAACAGAGCCTCCCTGTCAAGGTAGGCCTCAAACAGGGCATCTGTCTCACCCTTAGTGAAGTGCTGACATGTTGCATCCTGTGGACATGGACAGCACAGTGTGTCAGTGGCAGCATCTCCCTGGTCTGTCCATCCCAGAAGTGCTGTCTGCTCCCAGTGGGCTGCTGCAGCATCCACCACTTACCTATCAAGGTTGCAATACCGGTCCATGGCTTGTGCTATTCTGTGGCGCTTATGAGGTGCAATGCATGCAAATGAGGTTGTGCGCATCAGTAATAACATGCTAATGCACCCCACTGTGCCACGCATTGGCTGATGAGCTCATTTGCATGTAACATCTGAATATCGAGAAATTGCACCTTGCACTGGGGGATTGCACCTGAACAAGTGGTGGCGCAATGCCCACACATGCATGGTGCTCGGGCCTGCAGTGCACATGTGCACTGCACTGTCATGGTGTCAATCACACAAGATGCATGAACAGCGCAATGTATTGGCACTACGCAAGCTGCGCATGGCCAGCAATGTGCATTTTGTGCATTATGACATGTTCCCTAGTGTGCTCATGCGCACTGTGCAAAAAACGCTGACCTCTGACACCTGGGTCCTCTCCATGACCTTGTGACCCCACCCAGCCATGCCCACTGTACATTTCCAGCACTGCATGATGGGTGGGCATTGAGCAGCCTCCCTCACATCACACATCTGGCACCTATACCTAACACGTGTGCCTGAATCTGCTGTTTTTGCCGCCAAGCCTGATACAGTGCAATGGCGCAGGCTAGGGGACACCATGCCTGAAACTGGTCTGACATTGAACTTGCAAACCTGGTGGCCTGTGCGGAGCCCTATAGCCCACAGCTGTTTGGCCAGGTGCCATTGCAGCAGGCCAGGGGCACTGTGTGGTAGGCTATTTTTGCCACTCTGGAGCAGAGGACCGGGGTGCTCAGGACTGCAGAACAGTGCAGGCACCGGTATGATGACCTCATGAGACAGGACCCTGACCACCTAAGGAGGCTTCAGGCATGTGCCAGGCATGGTGCAGTGCCCCAGCCAGGTAAGTCATCCCATGTGGCATGTCTGCCCTGGTGCTGTACTGTGTTATTGGCTTTGCTGCCTGGCATGTTCTGCGGTGGGGTACACTGTCATCCTGCACATCACAGAGTGGCATTGCTAGCTGTCACTTGCACTGCGATGCAGCCATGCTGGAGTACAGGATGTGTCAGACAGGGGCACATCATGTGCACAGAGGGCTGGCAGGGATGCTGCTGTGGTTGGTTACTGATGTGCACCTGTCTTCTTTCCATTCCCAGGGCTGGAGAACCACAGGCAGGCCAGGGCCACAGCAGTGCAAGACCGGGCAGTGCACCCTGATGGTGGAGGACCAGCACCAGCAGAACCACAGGGGGCAGGTAAGCACTGTCATGGTCCTTCACACTGTACATGGGGGGTGGCAGGGGAAGTGGGTGTGGTTATGGCCACCTGTGCCATGTCCCATGGCAGCTGTGTATGTCACAGTGTACATGGTGCATGCCATTGTGGCACATCCATTGGACACATGTGCCTGCTGTTGGTGGGGTTGGTGTGCACCCTGCTGCCACCATTGTTGCTGTGGTGCTGCCAGTGCACTGTGCCATGTGACTGTCACTGTGCAGTCATGTGGCCATTGTGCAGTGGGGACCACCTCTGTGCAATGTCATGGTGCACCGTGTTGCTGACTGACATTGGTCCACCCCTCTGCGGGTGGCCGTTATAGGTCCTCCAGGGGTGTGTGGCCCCACTGCCTATTGCGCACTGTGGGTGGGCATGGTTTCTTGGGCCATTACACTGTTCACCATTCCTGCCCCTTGGTATAGGTGTGCGGTGTCCAGTGCGGAGACCACAGCGCCAGATGCTGAGCAGGCTCATGCGGCAGACCTTGCTCATTGTGCTGAGCATACTTGAGGTGGTGGTGACCATGTGGAGGATGATGATGGTGGTGGAGAGGAGGGAGAGACCACTTGCCAGGGTGGCCAGATGGGTCCATCGCTAGAGTTGCCCCTGTTTTCCCTGTTGAACCTTCCCCTGCAGTCCCCCCTCCCACTGTACAGTCCCTATTCCCTGTCCCCTTCCCTCGCTGTACCTACCCTTCCCCAGCACCTGCTGTTTTTGTGCATAGTTGTGTTAAATATATATATATTTTCTGACATACCGGCCTGTGTCTGTGTCTGCTTTGCAGATGGTGTGAGAAGCCATGCTGCAGTGGCCCAGTGTCTGTCCATGTTATGTGTATGAGAGGGGGCATGTGTTGTGCTTCCATGGTTCCCTGATTGGTTCTGTGGTGTGTCCCACTGTGGTGGTGTCCATCCCCTGGGTTGGTGGCTGTGCATTGGGGTGCCCATGGGGTGGCAGTCAGGGGTGTGTGATGGGTGTGTGCGTGGTGGTGGCACACAGCCATGGTCATTAGTTGGGTACTGTCTGCACACTGTGCTGGGGTACTCTGCTAGGCATTGTGCGGCATGCCCAATGTGGTCTACCACATTGCTGGTGACTCAGCTGGTCAGTGCCCACTGTGTTGGCTCCCTGTGTGCCTGTGTGGCATGTGCCTGCTTGGCTGCATGGTCCTGGGTATGACCTGCTATGGCCTTGGGGGGGTCATGGCCAGCAGCCTGCAGAAGGAGCTCCCTTGGTGGCCCTCCATTGGCTGTTGGCACCTCCTGTCACCTGCTATCCATGCCACTGTAGTATTCTGGGGTCCAGTGTCTGGGTGCCTGTGTGTGCCCTGCTGGTGGAGGCCTCCTGTGGCCTGTCACTGTGCTTCCATGGCTCTATCCCTGGGTGTGTTCTCTGTGCCCTGCCCCCTCTGTTGCTGTGCTGCTCTGCTCCATGGTTGCTGTGGAGCATCTCTGTTTGCTGCATGGAGCACCTCTGTTTGCGCCATGGTGCAACTCTGTTTGCGCTATGGTGCACCTCTGCCACATTCAGCTGCATTGCACTGGCACTGTTCAGCCTGCACAACCTCTGAGTATGGCTCCACTTGTGCCATGTCACATCAGATTTGCACTGCACTGGTCTTGCGCCAGACTTTGGTGCATTTCTGAATATCCAGGCCAAAATAAATTTAGTCACGTGGAGGATATCATAAGGTAAGTCATGAAAATTTTCAGTTGCCCTCCTGCAAAGGGATTGTTGAGCCAAGGTTGTTCTGTGAAAAGGTTTGATCCAATTACAACTAGCCATCTTTCTTGTACTGGATTCATTATAAACTGGTAGAAAAAAATATGTAATACTTGTACATGGCATTCCCAAAAAAGCCTTTTTATTCGGCAGACAAGTATAGTAATTGGTTCTGAAATGCAAAGGAAGCCAATTGGATAGCTAAAATTGCAAACATGTGTTTTAACCCCCTCCCAAAATTAATTTCCAAGCTTTATTAAATATTATTCTAACCCTATCAGAAACACTATCACATGTTGTTGAGTAAACAATATATGCATAATCAATAATATATTTAGTAATTGTTAATACTGTAGTTTTGACGCAAGTTCTGCAATATGTTTTTACAAATTATGCATGTGTCCAAAATGTATGTATGCATACAACCAAACAACTAATGCAAGTGTTCAAATAATGATGCTCATTTCTTTTTTGGTGCAAACTGTGCAGATTCATTACCATGTTTGAAAATAACATTTAAATGTTTTGGCACATTTATTTTGAATCAGGTACACCCAAATATATGAAATTGTACCTGGGTCACAACTTTGGCAAATCCTGACTATAGCATGTAAGAAAATATAGGTGCAACAAATTAAACAAAGCAAAATAAAAATCATACCAGAAAAAAACGACAGCATAATTAATGTAATGCAGATTCATTATTCTGGTATAAAATGTCAAATTCCATTAAATCCTATGATTTTTGATGGAATGCTTATTGTCAAATAACATGGTTTTACTAGTTTCCCCAGTGTAAAATATGAAACAGTGATCCTGATGACAAGGTCACAGCTGGTATACGTAGACATCACCCTGGGATTCATGATGTATTATCTGTACTGGGACCGAACCAGATGTACTTTTACAACCGTGCTCCATTTATACATCAAGAACTGTGAGCATATGCCATGTAGGCATTATGGATAAAAACAAAACAAAAAAAACAGCACACATACACATACACCAGGTAGCAATGGAATAAAAGTGTGTTTGTTTGCCCAATGTTAAAGTACATTTCACACCCATGTTTATGACAGCAGTGCACATGGTACCCCATGACTTGACAGAAAGGACTTATAAGGGGTTCACTCTCATGAAATCCACAGCACCTTAACTGAATGTGAGGGCTGCTCAACTTGTTTTATTGGCTATGGATATAAACCAGCATGTGAACCTGTCCCTACTATATTTCATAACAAAAGCCAAAACAGCTTATTGTACAGGTAATATAATGTAAATCATTTTTTAGATTGCAGAATAAAGAGACATATTTTGTTAAAAAGGGTGTTCAAATCATGGTCCGATGATGGAGAAGTAGCACTGCTGTTTGCAAAGCTGGCAACCCAGATTTAGAAATTAACCCAGACTACAGTGGTGTAACGGGAGGTGGAGGCTGAGTATCTTAGTTGCTGCTTGCCTTTTCCTGGACAGGTGGAAGCCCAAAATCTGCAGTGTGAGGGCCACTGTGCATCCCTAGGAGGCTCAAACATCTATGGCCCAGTGAGGGCAGGCTGACTGGTCAGATTCCACACACGCTGTTGTTTTTGTATACTGGAGGCATATTTGTATTAATGTCCCAAAGAGGAACAGAAAGTGGGAAAAAGCGATCATCAGCAGGAGGAAAACCAATCACAGCAGACATCACACCACTTACTGGGTTCACCTCCGCACTATGCTGGATTTAGACATTTGAGGGCCTTGTGACTACCCCAAAGACCCAACCATGGGGGATACACCATTTGGGCTCTTCTGGGGGCTGTGGTAAGTCTCAGATAAAGTGGGTAAACAGGTTGAGGGTGGGGGGGTCAAGCTTCAGGAAGCAAGGTGGCCATGTAGGGGGCATAAAATGTAAATTGTAAAATAAAAAATTGTGTCTAAATGTTTACATTTGTATGTGGCTTCAATTAGGCATACAATAGCACCATAATCAATCACAGATAGCAGAAGCTAATTAGCCACTTTTCTACAAATGTTAAAGGGGAAGCAAGTAGCAGGCTAGGGTATTACACCCTTGCACGTGTGTACTATACAGTATAAATTATATTACAAAGATGGCTAGAGAATGACACATCTGAATCTAGAATAATGACCACATACTTAAATCCAGCCATAGTCCCAGCTACGGTCATCAACAAAGAGTAGCGATTTTGAAAGTGTTATCAATCGATAGTAACTTACATTGCTATCCCACCAAGATACAATATTATTAAAATGTTTTATATAATATTATGAACATGGCCAGACAAAAAAAAAACCCACTATATTACAAAATCATATCATCTGCATACAGGTGTATTTATGATGTATTACAGATACTGAACAAGTCAGTAGCAAACACAGAGAAAGGCAGTGGTCCTGATATAGACCCTGGAGAAATGATGGACCCCTTTAGAAATGACAAGGGGGGAAAAGCACTGTACCTCAATAGAAAAATACTATTCCTAGGACAGTATGCCAACTGTATACATGAAGTCTACAATGGGTAGGGAAATGGGCAGACTAGGTGGTCCTTATCTGACATCAAATTATATGTTTCTATGACAGCCAATGCACAACATATTATTCTCACCCATAGAGGCTAGTGTTCCATGAAGTAGCTGTGTTTTGACTGTGTCCAAAGTATGAGATGTCACTATGGACCACACCCAGATGCTCTCTGCCTCAAGCCTCTGGCTAATGGCAAAGACTACCCTCAATAAGAAGGATACAGGGGACTAATTAGGTTGAAACTCAGGCTGGAAATCGATCACTAGGATGTGAACAGATAAACACATTAGTTGGGTGACAATCTCTTTTTCAATAAGCTTTGAAAGAACTGGCAAAAAAGAAAATGGACAATAATCTGTGATATCGAAGTTATCACCTTTTGTTGATGGGCACAAGTTAGTAGTTATCCAAACCATGGACACCTAATACAGTCCTAGGAATAGTCTCAGTAACATAATTTTCAGATAGCAAATGCACCTTGCACCCAGAAACACAAGTTTGGGTTTCATACCACCTGCACGCATGGATGAGCTCAGTTTTTTAGAACCCAATTTCCTTTCAGTAATTGAATGTTTAACTGTTCCACAATGTATTATGTAATGCAATAGATTAGAAACCAGCTGCAGGACAGGAAACAAGTCTAGTATGGGGTTATCTAGTCACATACAAGTATCTAACCCGTAGAGTCCCACCGGTTTCTGTGCTGGGGCCAGCATTGTTCAGTACACTTACAAGTAATCTGGAGTTGGACACCAGTAGCTGGATTCCAAAGTTTACTGATGAAGTCAAAATAGAAAGGGTAGTTAGGTAATGAAATGTAGAGATTGCAGCATGCTCAAAAATATGCAGAAAAAAATGGAAGATGTACTTTAATGTTAAAATATGAAAAATGATGCATCAAGTTAAGAAAAATATAAAAAAAAAATGCTACCTTAAAACGCAAAGATTGATGAAGATCAACAGCAAAAGGACCTGAGGGTAATGATCAGTGACAAATGTAAATGCAGACAACAGCTTGCAGCAGCCAATATTGCAGCAAAGCAAATAAAATCATGGTGTGCATCAAGAGGAACTGCTTCAGCAGATGTAGAGATATGGTTTACTAGAGCTACAGATTACTCAGCTATCCCCCATCAAGAGTATAGTACATAGTTCTGGTTGCCATATCTAAGAAAATATATTGACAGGCTTGATAAGATGCAGAGGAGAGTGGCCACAGTGGTTGAAGGCTTCACAAACATGGGGCATGAGGACTAACTGGCAGAGAGGAGTCAGGGGTGACTTGATTACATTATTTAGATATCTAAAAGGGATAACTCCATCAGACCAAATGCAGCTCTTTCATGTGCGCAAGGATGAGACGACAAGGGACTACTCCGTGTCAATGAACACAGCAAGATTCAAATAAAATAAGAAACATTAAGAAGACCTTCTTCACAGAATGAGTTAAGGGCACTTGGAACAGACTTCTAGAACAAGTGGTGTCAGTCAACACTGCTCCTACCATCAAGCTTTAAACAGATAAGTATCTCAAAAAAAAAAGGGGTGGCAGCCTAGTCCCACTGAACTATTGTGGGGAAGAACCCAATGGGCATGTGTCTTTTCCAAATTGGTGTGTTCATTCATCTATTTGTTTGACTGTCAACCTGAATTTCACTTATAGTCTGACTAAAGTAGGGCTAATCAGAATTTTGATATTTTTCCAGAAATATTTCAGAATGTCACTCCAGATACTTATTAGTAATTCCTGACCAGGATAGATACACTGAGCTACAACAGCTTATTTCAATATGCATCCCAGAGGATGGGCTACACTGAATTGTTTTATTGACTGGGTAAATGTTGGTTAGGACACTGGAGAAAATTCCTTTCTCTTCTTATAAGTGCCATAAAACCTTAACTTCTTCCTGGATTGCCACCAGACATCAAAAAAGGGACCTTGGTTTCATGTCTCATCCAGTGGATGACACCTCAGCAGAGTAGCACTTTTAATCTTCCAGCCCCTGAGGCAAGTGAGCATCCTACTCTGCCACTGCCACTGGTATTAAACAAATTCTGGCCAGAGCCAATAGGGTTGAAGGTGAGGAATTTGGAGTTAAAATGTTGAAAACTACCGAAGATATGAGCCTGCATTCACAAAATGTAATATAGGCTCATAAATTTGTTGTTTTGCAATATTTCAACAACACATTTTGAACTTAACCTTGTTATGACTCTGCCTCATGAAGAAAGGCAGGGAAAATGTTCAACTCCTGGTCTAAAGGTGATTTTCAGCAGGAAATGTGAAATCAACTTTCGGGACACAAAAACACATTTTGGGCAGGAGTTGAAAAATGACAGCTGTCACATTCATGAGGTGTTATAAAGAAATGGCTAAGTTGAAAATTTGGGGTAAAAATATTGAATATTACCAAACTTACAAGCTTGCATTTTCAAAATTCAATATAGCCTCATAACTTAGTTTTTTTTATATATATTTTGACACCAATTTTAGAACATAGCCTTGTTATGACCCCACCTCATGAACAAGGGCAGAGAACATTTTCAACACCTGTCCAAAAGGTGATTTCATGCAGGGACTGGGAAATCTCCTTTAGGGATGTCAAAAAATAGTTTGGGCATGATTTGAAAAGTGACAGCTGTTACATTCATGAGGTGCAGTAAATATATTGCTATGTCGTAAATTTGGGGCAAAATATTGAAAATTACCAACGTTACGAGCCTGCATTCACAAAATTCAATGTAGGCTCATAACTTTGTTGTATTTTAATATTTTTCACCAAATATTCAACATAGCCTTCTTATGATCCCACCTCATGAACAAGGGCAGAGAAAATGTTCAACTCCTGCTTGAAAGGTAATTTCACACAGGGACCACAAAATCATTTTTTTGGGACAGATTTGCCTACTGTCAGTGCAACTGTTCATGAGGTGGGGTCCAAAATAAGGCATGTTGAAAATGTGGGCCAAAAATATGCAAAAATGATCAAGTTATGCTGCTAAGTTCTAAACATCACTGAAATACATTGAACTACATACCTGTTTCTTCAGTTTGAGGTCCGGCTTTGAAGAGTGTAGACATGTCTACAGTCCAGGGAGGATTACAGCATTGGACTCTTGATCAGTAAGTAAGGGCTTGCAGGGCTGTGGAGTGGTGTGTGCTGAGTGGGAGGGTTGGGTGGGGAGTCTAACAGCTGCAAAAGACATTGATAGACAGTTTTCTTTTTAAAGGTATATTAAGGGAAAAAAGACAGAAGATTCCTGAACTGGGGATTGGGCACCCATCAGTGTCACTATTATGTTTCTTGGGGGAAGTGGGGTGGTGTGAGAGGGAGGGTAGGGTGGGGTGGGTGATTAAAAAGACAACAAAGAAATAACTGCACATGTGCAGTAGTGGAACAGGGTTCACTCCTCAAAAACACGATTGGTGATTGTGACACTGGGGATTGGGCATCCCCAAAGTCACTGCTATGTTTCTAGGGGTGGGGGTGAGTGCTAAAAGGGAAGATTCAGTGGGAGGAGAAAAATCCTTACCATGACAAAGGGGGATGGGGCACCCCCAGTGTCATGCTTATGTGTCTGGGGTGGTGGTGGTGGGTGTTGAGAGGAAGGATCAGATGGGGGGATCTGTACAATTTAAAAAGAAATGAACTGTAGTCATGGCAGAACATGGCACACTCCACTATGACCAAGACAGCTACCATACCGCATTGAGCATGCACTAGTAGTCGTTCATGTGCAATCCAGTTTGGTGGCCATCTTGGACACGGCAGAGTGTGCTGTGTTCTGCCATGACTGAGACACAGTAGAAATAGTGCAGTGTTACTTCCAGTGGAGACAACGAGCAGAGTGTTTCATGGACTCGGAGGTGACTGTGGTGCAACTCCAACATGTAGTTCGGTCAGAAGGAATATGCTGAGTCCTTTTCTCTTAGCAAGGTCTTCAGGGCTACACCCACTGCAGCCCTAAAAAAACACTACTGTCACTCTCACTGGTAAAAAGAGTTGCAATTAATATCCTATGTTAGAGAGAGGAAGCAACTAGATTTAAAGTATGTCTCAGTGTCTTTGGTACCCAAAAAGCAGAGCACTCTAGTGTCACTAAACTAACAAAAAGAGTATGAGAACAATGAACAATAATTTTCCTAAGATGTGTTACTTTGAAGATAATGCATGCTGACTTTCAGAATGAAACAGCTTTAGTAAATTATTATTTTGCAGCTGTGATAGATGACTGTAAAAAAGGATTGTAAAATGGAGATTGTAAAGAGGAAGTAAACTGAGACAGCTTCTTGGTTAAGAAATGTACAAATAACTAATGTATCCAGGCTGCATGATTTGATTAGATACTTTAAAGTCATTTGAAACAGCAACAGCTTAAACATTGCAAAGGGGAAGGCAGTGTGGTCTACTGGCTAAAAAAAATCAGGAAATATGGGTTTACAGGTTTACACCTGACCACAGCCAAAAAATTACTGTGTGACCCTGAGCAAGGATTTTGATCTCCCTGGGCTTTGTTCCCCTTAGCTGTACACTATTGTAAGTAGAAGTAGAATCCCACCGTAAATGTATTGTACAGCTCAGATGAGCTATTTCTGGTAACATAAAGTATGAAAATGAAAAGTACATAGTACTCACTAAGTACGTTAATGTATGGAATCACAGTCATTTCCTACTTTACTCAGAACTGAGGCAGACCCAGATATTGACCTTGTGAAGAAAAATTTTATTTTTCCATTGTGGTTCACCAAAAGATCAGACAGATTAAAATTAATTAAAGCAATAAAAACATGGGCATATAGTTATAAAATGAATATAACAAGAAATTATTATTAAAGGAGAATGGAAGTTTAACATTAGCGTCAACTGCTTATCATTACTATAATTTTCCTCTCTGCATTACAGGGGCAATATGAAAAGGATTTCTGATATGAAATCAAGTACTTTATCTGCCTTGTAAGCTTCCATTTTCTCTACCCATCAAGTGCATTAAATGTCACATAAAATGTAGTCTCAGTCACTTCTCTGGGCATACTAATGATGGGTGATGCTCCTTGCTACTGACATTTATTCCACTTGATGGGGTAAGAAACAATTAGATATCTGATGAAGATTGTTAAGCTGCCTGCATGACTCACACACTACACAGTGCTTGAATTTTCAGTGACAAATGCAGAAAGTCATACCAAAAACAGTTTTTACGAAGGTGGAACTACTTCACAAGTAGGCTACACCATTTATCAAAAGACACATTCATGCATACTAGCCTGCATTAAGGCAGTGTAAAATACAAATGTTTGTGTAATTTGGCAATGAAAACAAGAGTTCCGATTAGGATCAAAAGCATTGTCCTAATTCATTTCAAACTCTAGCTTTATTTTTCCCTGTGGCAAGTATATTACGTTATAGTAATTAACATAAGCCTAGTCTGCTGTACTAAAAAGTACTATTATATTTCTTTTACAAACCGCAAAACCTGTTATATTCATCTCAACTTTCTGGCATGTTTCTGATGGTAGGATGGAACTGAAACTGAACACTTGACTACTACAGTACCTTAGTGTGCAACATAGAAACACACTGAGGGAGTAAGATCAAAAGTCTATTTAGTTAATTCCGCTTCTAGTCTAACATGGTAATTACAGATACTGTTCTCTGCTAAGAACAGCAGTGCCAGTGCCTCAGTAGATTGCATGCTTTGCCTCTGGAGCAAGAAGACTGAAATGTTATAGGTTCATGTCCCACACCAGGCACTTGTGCAAATGCCCAATATTGATACTGTAGTCAGCAATGGAAGTCGAGGTACTGTCCTACAGATGAAACACTGAACCGAGGTCTCGTCTGACCATCTCTGGGGGCTTTCCATGTGGTAGATAAAGTTACTATGGAACTTATTGTAAAACTAGGAGATTTTTGCTCTAGTCAACATTACCTCTGTCAATGAAACAGGTTCTTGAAATCCACCCCTTCAGGTGCACCTGGAATCAGGCTATCACAGCTCACTGTGCATTTTCTAGTTAAAAATAAATAAAATAATTGAACACACAGTGTAACCCCCTTGTTCCCAGGGGTTACTAGAATCCCAGTTAGAACCAGTGGCAGGCAGGGAAAGGCAGCTAGTTAAATGCCAGTTAAATGGATTTCATACTGTCAAGCTCTAGTGTCAGTCTCAGCTGAGCTAGAGGGTGACATAATCTTAAAACTCTTGCAGCGGCATAAGCCACACTTGAGCTAGCAGCTGGGGAAATAGCTTTAGAATGTTGAGACAGTCCTCTGTAGGAGTTCCAGGAGGAGGCTGCAGCTTGCTGTGCAGCTCCTCAGACAGCTCTGACAGAGAACTACCATTGTGTTTTGGGTAGTTTGTTGTCACCCTAGAAGAAGAAAATAAAAGACAGTGATTGAAGTGGTGGAGACCTTGCCAAGTGGGTTTTCCTTTGCCCCATCCCAGGTGGGATGGGGGTGATCTTCAAGGTACAGAGGCAATCCTCTCACCCAGTATGTCAAGTGAAGCTGCCTGTGACAACTTCAGAAACTGTGAGTACTTTTGTGTCAGCCCAGTAGGGGCACCTGCAAACCTTAGATGAATTTTCTCTGACAAAAGGGACCCTGGCACCTAGACTGTGTCTGTTTTTAAAAGTGTCTGCCTGCTATGGAGTCGACAGAGACAGAGAGAGAGAGAGAGAGAGAGACTGTCCAAGTACAGAGCTTTTAGTAATGTATGTTAAGTGTGAAAAACATTTCAAGATAGCATCTACAAGTTTTCTGTGAGGGTGTTATTAACCAGATGAATGGCCGAGTATAAACTTGGAAGCAAAAGGTGGGAGACCCCCCCCCCCCAAATCTGGAGTAACCAGTTTACCTCTCCGGGTTCAGTTTGGGCACCAGTTCAATTTTTAGTCATTGCATTTGGCCAGTGCCTGATGGAAATAGTTATCCAGACATATGTTTTGGATTCTCTGTTTTCAGTTCACCTAAGTGTAGTGGGTGCTGGAAGATTTTGAGCCTGTATGTGCTCTTTGGTGGTCATGTTTGCCACCAGTATTCCTCATGAAATATGGGAAAGTGTCCTAGTACTGGCCATGTGTGCCTAGTCAAGAGGAAATGTACCAGTAACTGGCCATGTGTGCCAATCTCCATTTCAGAACCTGAGAGTTAGCAATGTGTGTTCAGTATGCCTATGTTAAACGGGAAGTTCAGAAATGTCTACAACTCAGTAATCTGCATTACCAGTATGAGTAACCCTATGGAGGTCCATCTTTGCTTTGTGATTATTCTCTGTATATGTGAATAAAAGCCACTCTCTAGAATCCCAACCTGGTTTGGACAATACTGTTATTGCTTCCACTATGTCTGGATTTACTTGGGTGCCCCTGTCCAGAAGTGCAAACCTAGCATAATTGTGAGCAAACATTTTCTCTCAGGGACTTGGGTTGCTGGACATGGTAAATGGTCCCAGCAGATGTGTGCAAGGTAGTTGCCATGTTTGGGTTGCTTGTGTTGTGATAGCAGGCTCAGAGAAATATGTGTAAATACAATGTTCTGTAAGCCCCCATCCCTCTCATTTGCCCCTAGATGCTATGTGGTGAGAAGAGCAGCCCTGCTTGATAAACAAGGGGGGCCGGTGGGGGGGGGGGTACAAAAATAGGGTCTCATTCAGGATGGGTTTGAATTTGGGAGAAAACAAGAGATGTTTGCTCAGGTTGTGGCTAGCGTTTTGTCTGTCTTGCAGTTGTTAGCCCAAAATTGGAAGCTTTGCACATAAAGGAATTGTCCAGAGTAATACCATCCGTATGTGCCGCTGTGTGTCTGCTGTTCATGTGCTGCTGTGATTGTGCCAACATTTACAAAGGAGCTGTAAAGCCAGACTGTGTGTGCCACCAGTATTCCTCATGAAATATGGGAAAGTGTCCTAGTACTGGTCATGTGTGCCTAGTCAATGGGAAAGTGTCCTAGTATAGGGGGCTGGTGGGGGGTACACACTGTATCTACTCCAGCTTGGAAACTGTACTACTGGCTTTCACAGCCACTTCTGGCAAGTCATCCCTCTTATTAGCTCCATGCTGAGTGAGATGTCATTTCCTGGAGTTTTGTCTTGTATTACTATAAATAATCTGCAATGTCAAAATTCTTGTGTCTATTTCTATATTTTATATACCTGTATCTTGTGCACCTGGAGTCTTCTCATTTCCAAGGAAAACATCCTTATGTTCACTTACCATTCTTAATAACTAACTCTTCTATCCTCCTTATCATTTCAGTACACCTGGGCCCAGATATTCAAAAGGGTTGCACATGGCACAACAGTGTTGCATCATGCGCAACCCACTGATGCACCCCGGCACTATATTCAAACAGGGATTGTGCCTGGCACAAATCCCGATGTGCCGGAGTGCATCAGCAATGTATGCGGCGCAGGTAGGAGGGCATGCCCATGCATACTCCGCACATCCCGATATTCAGCCCGGGATGTGCTGAGTCCATGCATGCGCAACCCCTACTTGTGCCACACACAGGTGAGCCAAAAAAAATAGGAACAATGGCTGGCCACCCACAGGAAAGCTGCCATATTGCAGGGTGCAACGCGGCAGCTGCCACCTCTGGGTGGCCACCTGAGCTCCGGCTACACCTCCATGGTGGCGCCCCCCCATGCCCGATCACTGGCATCTATTTAAAATAAAAATGTCCTATCTCCCTGGTGGTCCAGTGGACTGCTGTCAGCCTGATTGTGGGCATTTGTAAAATTAAAATGATGTCCAGTATCCCTGGTGGTCCAGTGGACCACTATCATCCCGATCGCGGACATTTGTAATAATAGATTAATGTCCAATATCCCTGGTGGTCCAGTGGACCACTATCATCCCGATCACGGACATTTGTAATAATAGATTAATGTCCAATATCCCTGGTGGTCCAGTGGACCACTATCATCCCGATTGGGACATTTGTAATAATAGATTAATGTCCAGTATCCCTGGTGGTCCAGTGGACCACTATCA
Source organism: Neoceratodus forsteri (assembly GCA_016271365.2). Taxonomy (NCBI): domain Eukaryota; kingdom Metazoa; phylum Chordata; order Ceratodontiformes; family Ceratodontidae; genus Neoceratodus; species Neoceratodus forsteri. The sequence goes on from CM057459.1 coordinate 653,136,249, forward strand.
TCCCGATCGCAGACATTTGTAATAATAGATTAATGTCCAGTATCCCTGGTGGTCCAGTGGACCACTGTCATCCAGATCGCGGACATTTGTAATAATAGATTAATGTCCAATATCCCTGGTGGTCCAGTGGACCACTGTCATCCCGATCGCGGACATTTGTAATAATAGATTAATGTCCAATATCCCTGGTGGTCCAGTGGACCACTGTCATCCCGATCGCGGACATTTGTAATAATAGATTAATGTCCAATATCCCTGGTGGTCCAGTGGACCACTGTCATCCCGATCGCGGACATTTGTAATAATAGATTAATGTCCGATATCCCTGGTGGTCCAGTGGACCACTATCATCCCGATCGCGGACATTTGTAATAATAGATTAATGTCCAGTATCCCTGGTGGTCCAGTGGACCACTGTCATCCCGATCGCGGACATTTGTAATAATAGATTAATGTCCGATATCCCTGGTGGTCCAGTGGACCACTATCATCCCGATCGTGGACATTTGTAATAATAGATTAATGTCCAATATCCCTGGTGGTCCAGTGGACTTCTCAAAGCATGATCGTGGGCATTTGTATGAAAAAAATGAAGTCCAATATCCCTGGTGGTCCAGCGGTACCCCCCACTCCCACCCACCCATAGTTACAGCCCTCCTCCCCGATCAACGTGGGCGGCAGCACCCCACCTGCCTGCCACCTGCCACCTGCTGACTGACACTGTAAGTAGGGCTGTACACCCATTGGTCCACAGCTTGAGCCAATGGGTGTGCAGCTATACTACCGTACTACACAGTCCAGATATGTCAGATGGATCCATTCACGATATCTGGAATATGTGTAGTATGAGCTGCGCCCATTGGCTCACGCTGTGGACCAATGGGCGACAGCCCTACCATGTCAGTGGCGGATGGGTGGCAGGTGGCAGTGCTGCTGCCCACCACTGATCAAGGGTAGGGTGACAAAAACTATGAAGAACAGCTGGTAGCCCTTAAAATACCACTTTGGAGAAAAGGAGGCTGACAGAAGACCTCATCTCAGTCTTGTACAAACTCCAGGGTAGCAACACAGCTGAACAGATAGAGATGGTTCACATGGAAATTGTGTCCTCTAGGGGCTCAGCTTTTATTCAGCTTGATCAGCTCTGCAATGTCCACATTGTTATACCGCTGAATGTATTTAAATGTCTTCATCATTTCACCCATTTACACCCTGACTTGGGTTATGAAAATAGACATATTTCTGTCTAGTGCACTTACCTGGTAATCAAACACCACATAAATTAATAAACAAATTATGTGACTTGCTCAGGGTTACACAGTATGCAGTTGGAGGTTGTGGGAATCAAACACAGGTCTGCTGTGTGTGCCAAGCTTATTTGCAGCTCATTGCACTAACCTCTGGACTATATTTCCAGACCAACTTTTGCAAAGAGGCATCACATGTGCAGCCCTCTAATCCACTGGCACCTTCTCTATTTAAAGGGATTTGTTGAACAGTTCCACCAAGGGTGCCTAAAAGGCCTGCCATGCCTACCGCAGTATCCTTGTGTGCATCTCAACTGGCCCTAGTGACTTTTTAAATGTAAGGTTTAGATGCCTTTTGACACCTTTCCATATATAGTATATTACACCTGTTTCCAACCTTTCTTTCCTGGTACCCTGAAATTAAATTCCACTGGCAAGAACGGGGCCTGTAACCTTGACCATAAACACTGAACTAAAATATTTCTTTTAAATATCTGCCTTCTCCATGTCATCCTCCAGTAGTGGTGGTCGAAGTGCCTAAAATTCACTACATGTAGTATTTCACATAGAACCCGAATTTCACTTACTACTCTGCAAAGCAAAGTGAATAACTACACATCTCTAAGTAATGTGAAGTTCCCATTGTTCTCTATGGACTTTGCATTACTTTGCCTTGTTTTCTATTGACTTTCTGTTACTTCGCCTTATTGTTGTGCTCTATAAGGTGAATTTCGCAGTGAATCATGGGATGTAAGGTCACATGGGCTCTATATTATCTTGCACAGCCTCAGTTCATCGTAGTGTGTGGTGGAAAGCTGGAGACAGTTTGCTCTCAAAGCTCTAAGAGTCAAACCCCTTAAAGCCATTAAAAATGCTTTTTTGCAACTGCATTTTGTGACACAATTTAGTAGATCAATTGTAGTAAACTCTGATGTGGTTATACCATTGAGCATTTATTGATGTTTTGTGAATATTGAATGTTAATTTAGTTGATTCAGTCTCTGTACTGAGAGACACTGTAGAAGTGTGCTTCGGGGGAGGGGCTGATCTGTGGTGTAGAAGGGAGAGTAGTGAGAAAGACATTTTTTCCAACCATTGTTGGCTGTTGTTTTATTATTTTTGTGTTCAGGTACACACAGTACAACTTCACTGAATTGTTTATAAATTTTCTGTTTTCTGGGCAGTTTTTCAGTCTTTTTTACGGGACTGTCAGTGTTGTACTTCACTGAACAGTTAAAGTTTCTGTGCCTGACCTTTAATCTGTGTACGTGCTTTAACTGATATGCATTTCATTGTGGCACCACAATAGCAGTACTCTGAATTTCTAAGCCTGTCTGCAATTTATTTCCCTGCTTCTGTGTAGCTAGGTACTGCGTCTCCCCCACCCACACCCCCCGCCATCAAAACAAGATATTGTTTTTTGACTGTCGGCATTTTGAAGATCGGTTAAGGATTCAAGGACAGGTATTGTGTTGTAACTGTGTGGCTGCATTTAGTGTTTTGCTTCCCAGCCACCCAAAAGTGCCAAAATATCAAGTTATTGTAAATTGTCTGTGTCATCTGAAACAATGCCCACAAACAGATGGTCAGGCAAAGCAGTTTCTGGCTGTGGTGCTGCTGCTAAGAAGACTATTAGCAGTGGAAGTTGTTGTGAAGATGAGCCAGGTTCATCAGGGCTACCAATGGTAGCAGTGTTAAGAGTGGTCATGGCCATGGTAGTAAGCAGCAGAAGGGAAAAGTAGTAGTGGGTGCAAGTAAAGGCATTTGTCTGCCTATGTTTTTCACAGCAAAATCAGTTGCTTCAATGCTGGTTGGAGATGGTGTTGTCCCTTCTGTTAGTAAAATTAGTGAGGGCATGGTTGATAACAACATGAGTATTGCTACAAGTTCAACCATGTTAAACTTATCATGTGGGAAAAATGTTGCTGACTCCACAGACTTGAGTGCAGTTGCTGTCCCACTACCTACAGTACTTGAACATGTTTCCTGATAATGATGATGACTCACAATCTTATGTTTCCACTGATATTGAGGACAGGCCATCCAAACATTTGGACATTGATGAAAAAAGTGTGACTGATAATATTGAGGCTGCTGTTGAACTTGAAATATCTCCACAGGAGGACAGCCTCCAAAGTGAATTAGTGGATGATGATTATGATGATGATGCTAGCGACCTCATTTGGGAACCAGTAAAAAAGAAAGTGAAGGCGGCTGTTTGTAAACAGTCTGTTAGTCAGTCTCCTCTCCTCAAAGTTCTGCTGTGGCTGTGTCTGTTGATGATGACCCTGAATTAATAGCCATAGATTGTGATGTTTAGTCAAAGTCCAATTGTGCACAACAGCAGAAATCATGCATTAAACCCCCCATTTCATCACCGCCAAAAGTGCAGTTACATGTGCAGCAGCACCAGCAGCGACATGTGAAGAGTAGAGCATCCAAATCCCTAGTTTGGGATTTTTTTGTACAAGATGGCAACAATGAAACAGTGGCAATCTGCCAGCTTTGCCGAGTGTGTGTGAAGTTTGGCAAAAAGGGTAACCATTTGGGCACTGGGGCCAGCACACTCACCTGAAGAGCAGGCACAAGGCACTGTGGGTGCAGCACCAGAGGGGAGTTAATGCCATAGTTGAGCATTCACCCTCAGCCACCTTACTGAGTATGGTATTCCGTTCCATCAGTGTAAATAGGCATGTCAGTAAAAGTGGTGAAATAACAACAGAGGATTACTACAGGCATGTGGAGGATGATGATTTGGAATGTTCAAACAGTGATCAGAGTAGCAGTGGTGGCCCATGTAGTAATTCTACTACATCAACCCCTGTGCTTAAAACAAGGAAAATAACCACATGTATTAGCTTGTCACCTGTGCACCCACCATCACACATCCAAGGCACCCCATCCATGTCAATTAGTAGGGTAGAGCAATTTGGCATGCCACATGTAAAGCAATGAACAATGCAGCCCACATTGCACAGCCTTTTTGCACACAACACTAAATACCCACTCAATCATGCAGATGCACGTGAACTCAATGCTGCCATAGCAGAAATTCTGGCAATTGACCTTTTGCTATTTTCCTTTGTGGAGAATTCATGCTTCTGGTGCTTTGTGTCATGAGCATGTCCTAAATGGAAGGTCCAGTCCCAGACATACTTTTCCACCCATGCTGTTCCTGAGTTATATCAGATGGTGACAGAGTCTGTAAAACATGCCCTTCAACATTCTGCATCTTCTTACATTCACTTAAGCATGGATATGTGGATAAGTGGGAAAATGGCGGCTAGTTCCTATCTGTGTATTACTGCACATTAGGCGCAGCTACCTGGGGTTGTCTGTGATGGTGGGATGGGAAAGCAGTGTATTAAGTCAGACTGTGGTGGTGGTAGCAACCTTCATGCCATTAGACAGCATGTCACACTTGCAATGCATAGTGTAGCAGGGTCGCATACAGGCGGACATATGCTAGACTTGCTACTGACAGAAACTGATGAGTGGCTGCAACCCCTGTCCCTCAAAGCTAGCTTCACAGCTAGTGATAATGGGTCAAACATAATTAAATGTATCAGCAATGGTGGCTTTGTGCAGGTTCCCTGTATGGCCCACTGTTTAAATCTGATGGTGCAGGAGTTTCTGCAGTACCCTGAAGTAAAGCAAATGCTGACTGTTGCATGCTGCATCTGTGCCCACTTTGCACTTTGCACACTGACTTCCTGCCTATTTAACTACCTCCCTGAATCATGTGACCTGCAGACCTGCAGAGGCAGTCAGGCATGTGATCAGTGGGCTGTTTTTTAATAACCTAGCCTTGTCAAACTGTAAGTTGAAGTGAACTTGAAATGGACAATGTGAAGTAAGGCAGAGTAAGGCGAAATTTCAAGTTTGTAATGGACATTTCGCATAGTGCTACGCTAATTTGAAGTGGACCACTTTGGGTTCACTTCACCTGTGAATTAAAACTTCACTGCATCTCTATCCTTCACACTTTCTTTGAACATAATTTAAAGAAGGATATTCATTTTAATTTGACTGTGTATATATACAGGCCAAATAGTATATACTGTACTGTATATGCAGAATGCTGTCTGTTCCATGCAAACGCAGTACTTTCCTACAATTTCTCTGATGAAATACAGTGGAAAAGGTAATAGTTGCTTTTTAACAGGTTTTGGGCAGACAGAAAGTGCAATGAGTGCTTTGATTATCTAAGCAGTGTAAAAAAAACTATGGAAATGCATTGGAACTACAATTTTCAAAAAGACCAGTAGCATCAGCAAAAACAAAATTGTTCAGAAATGCCATTATTACATTCACCGCTAGGTGAACAGAGGACATGATTCCCTCAGTCATGACTCAGCCATGCCAAACTCCATGGTAGTAAAACTACTTTACATAACATCTTCCTTAGTCAGATCTGCAGTCAGTACCCCTGTCTAGCACTTGATAAAATGAACAAGGTTATTATATAAACATAGTGAATATTGCTGTGCCAGCTCTATAAATATGCCTGCAACATACTGAAATGTGGTTGCTTGTTGAATTTAAAAGGTACACTCCTTCACAATGAGTAGCTGTCAGGGACTTTTGGCATAAGCAATGATATTATTTCAGTTGTCTGATCACTGGCAAGGACAGGAAGACTAATTATAAAATGGATAGAAAAAACCTGCTATCCTGATTGGCTGATAGCTATTGCTAGGCAGGATTAAGTCCCAGCACATAACCACACTAAAAAGAGGTCCACACCAAAAGCTTTTTACTTGCCTGTATATCACTCCGCCCTCTGACCACACTTCCCATACAGAACATGGCTGCCCTTTGCATCCTTCCTATTCAAAAACCAGTCCCAATTCTGCCTTCACAAGCATTGTCAACCACTGTAGTTAATAACAAGCCCTGATCACGCCATCTCAACTCCTACAGACTGCAACTAAACACAGCCTAATTAGCCCTCCACAACTTCCACTGACACAGTGTCTGACTACCTTCTATACAGTCAAGCCAACCATTGTTGCTGCCAGCACATCATGCAACCCCATAATTATTCTGCTGCCACATGATTAGGTAATGCCTAAAATTTGTGATTTCGCTAACATGGATAGTAAAGAAACAATTCCCTGTTTATCGACTTTACTGCACAGAAAAGAAAGGGCAAAACCGTACAAGGTTTACTGCTTAGAAACATAAGACTTGTAATGTTAGCCATAATAGGAAAGCAAATGAAATTAAACTCCTAAACCTTACTGCTACCCTTGTGGAGATAATTACCCACATAAGAAAATGTGTCATAGTTGTGGCACAGTGAGTAATTCCACAGAAATATACTTTTATCATTATATCACAAGTATACCTTTAATGTTAAAACTAAATCTAAAATTTGCTAGCTAAAGCAGCAAATACATAATATATACATTTGTGTTTCCAGTGATTAGAAATAATTTATAGGGGATACATGATGGACAGCCATTGAATATATGATTTATCTGAATGAGCTGAGACTGACCTCGGGTGACCTTACAAGTGGGGGAGCATAATGGAGCAACTTGTGATGATTCCTGGGGTCAGTCTTGATGAGTTCAGATAAATCATGTATTCAACGGCAGTCCATCACATATTCAGTTTATGCAATAGGGACCTTGTTTTGTGTGTGTTTTTTTAAATGAATATGCGCTGGTTTTGTTAAAATGTAAAAGTTTCCAAGGGTTTTGTTTTAAATGAATGCACCTCCACCTCTGAGGAGCGTTATTGCCATGGGCGTTGTCATGGCTGCCACATAATGATGATAAGTTTGGCATGACAACTTTGGTGCTAATTTGTTGAGGACTGGCCTGTTTTTAAAAATATAGAACAAACATGGCAGCTCCATTTAGCAATAGAGATGCTCTTGTTAGAGTGGGCACTTTTTACTTTTTGATGGTACTGTTGTGGATCGGTTCTTGGTCACAAAACAAAAAACAGTGATTACAGAAAGCTGCAGAGTGTTTCGCTGCATGGGTAGGCAAGGAACTGAAGTTGTGGTCAGGTCAGTGGGCGAGCAGCATTATCAAAGTACTGAACACTGAAGGGGTGCATGGCAGATGTCAAGGTTAGAGGTTTTGTAATAAAAAAAGTAAACTGGCAGATAAGGACTGCTTGGTCCACCTAGTCTGCCCATTTTCCTACCTGCAGGATAAGCTGCAGATCCTAGTTAACCAACAGCCTATTTCTTCCTACCCCCACAAGAATTGTCTTATGTCTGCCCCATGCATTCTTGATTTCTCCCACAGTTTTAGACCTACAACCTCCTCAGGAAGGCTGTTCCATTCGTTCACCACCCTCTCTGTGTAAAACTACTTCCTCACATTGCCCCTGAGCCGTCCCCCCCATCTTCAAATTGTGTCCCCTTGTTCTTGCACATCTCTTTTTCTGAAAGTTGCTACCCTGTTGGACTTTGTTGATTCCACTGAGGTACCTATATAGGATAGTGCATGAGTACCAGTTAACAACAGGGCTATTCTTTCACCAAGTTGGTACTATGATGACAGATTACCTCGAGAGCGCAGCTCGAGAGGTAATCAGTCGTATAGTACCAACTGAGGAGAAAGAACAGCCCTGCCATTAAATGGTATGCATGCACTGTTCTGTATAGAGTATAGTGGAATGTCGTTGCCTCAAAAAAAAAATTACTACATCTTTCTTTTTAAAATAAGACTAACTGTCAGATTGCTGCTCGAGGACACCATGTGTGACGTCTGCACTGCAGCAGAACTGTTGTCCTGCAGACATCACTTTTTGGTTCTGCTGCACTACGGACATCACTAGTGCAGCAGAACAACATTTTGAGAGTGCTAGATTTCAGTGAATAGTGACGATGTTCCACCATACATTATAAATGTTTCTATCATGTCCTCCCTCTCCCTCCTTTCCTCAAGGATATACATATTAAGTTCCTTTAGTCTCTCCTCATATGGCTCCTCTTGCAGACCCTGCGCCATTTTAGTTGCCCTCCTCTGGACTGCCCCATCCTGTCTATGTCTTTGTGGAGATGGGGTCTCCAGAACTGGATGCAGTACTCCAGATAGGGTCTCACCAACTGTCTGTACAGAGGGATAATAACTTCCTGTTTTCTGCTGGTGATGCCTCTCCCTATACATCCCAGTATCCCCCAGTTATCCCTACTGCCTTCTCACATTGCTTGGGAACCTTAAGGTCATCTAATATGATTTCTCCCAGGTTCCTTTCTATTTTTGTTGTTGTTACTACCTCCCCCCCCATTGTGTAATCTTCCCTATGGATTTTGTTTCCCAGGTGTATTATTTTGCACTTCTTTGCATTGAATCCAAATTGCCATACTTCTGTCCATTCCTCCAACCTCTCATCCTTTCCACGCCTCCTTGTGTATCAACACTGTTGCAAGTCTTTGTGTCATCTGCAAAGTGGCATACATTTACTTATTGAACATATCAGAATTACAAATCTTTGAGTCAGAGACTTCTTTGCAAATGCTCCACATCAAAATACAAGTTAACTACAATGCAAATAAAAGGATACGTGAATACATGAGGTACAGAGCTGGGTATAAGACGTACAGAGGGTAGACAACTATACACAGAGTCATGACAAGCAAATAAGCAACAAATTGTATATTACATTAGGACAGTACAATAAGTAACATAAAGCAGCAATGTATTTGAGAACACTCAGGAGCAGGCATAAGCCTATCATTTTAGAGATGAGGGGGACTACTCAGGAGGTGGATACAGACAAAGTGCTTTAGAGATGGGGAGAAGGTATGGAGGAGGAAAGGAAGGGGGTGCCATCGGAAAAGACTTTGTCTGTGAAGTTAATAGGGGAAAAAGTAGGGTGTATAAGGAGAGCAGGGGGAGGGGAGGGAGGTTATAAACAATCGCAGACACAGGAGGAGGAGAGGAGTAGCTCTCTACGTTTGGATTTGAAGGGACCTAGTTTCAGTTCCAAGGACATATCTACAGAGAGGTCATTCATCCAGAAGGGGGCCCTGTAGTAGAATGCATGTTGCCCAAGGACATCCTGTAGTGAGGGGCTAGGAGCAGGTCTTTTTTAAAGCTTCTGGTGGATCTAGCTTGAGGAGCATGATGGATTAGATCACAGAGCCCCATAGGGAAGAGACCAGCTGAGATTTTCTTGGCCATAAGGCAGGTTTGGCATTTTAGTCAAGCCTCAAAGCTTAGCCAGTTTGTTAGCTTGTAGAGGTCACAAGTGTGGGTCCACTTATCACACCCAGAGATTAGCTGGCAGGCTTTGTTCAGCTCTACTTTGATATGACAGAGAGCAGTGTTGTCAGCTGCACCATAGAAAGTAATCCCATGGTCAACCAGGGAAATGACTGAGGATGGCACGGCCAGGTGTAGGGCTGCAGGAGGCATACAATGTTTGTGTCTGTGCAGCAGGCCAATTCTTGAGTTAATGGACTTGGTTAGAAGATGGATATGGTCATGGTAGGTAAGATGGGAGTCTGGGGTGATACCCAGATATTTAAAGGATTTTACCAGCTTGAGCAGGGCAGTTTCATAGTTAAGAATGTGAAGAGGAATGTCTTTTTGTTTGTTTTGGCAATGGACAAAGATCATAGCCTTGTTTTTTTTACAGTTAAGCACAAGTTTGTGCTCAATGAACCAGGCTTCTGCTTCAGAGAAGAAGCTCTGTAAGTCAGTTTGAAAGGAGAGGGGGATGGGTGGCTACTGTAAATAACTGCATCATCTGCATAAAGAAGAAAGTGACCTGTACAGGCTGAGGGAAGTGCGTTCAGAAAGAGACTAAAGAGGAGTGGACCTAAAATGGATCCCTGAGGGACCCCGGAGAGAACAGGCAGCCTGGAGGACAGGGTAGAGTTAATTTTAACTTGCTGAGATCTTGCACTTAGGTACTTCTCAAACCAAGAGGTGGATTCCTGTGCAAGCCCAAGGGATGGCAGGGTCTTGAGGAGGAGGGCTTGATTAACTGTATCAAATGTCTTAGTTAGGTGAATATAGACTGCTCCAACCAAGTGTCCATGATCAGGAGCTTTGTGAATAAATGAAGTATATTCCAGCAGGGCAGTGGTGGTACTGTGGCACTTTCTAAAACCATGCTGTTCGTGGGCGAGTAGGTTATATTTTGACAGGTAATCAGTTAGCTGGTTAGCAGCTATTTTTTTCAAAGGCTTTAGCTAAGGGGGGAAGGATGTTATTGCTGCTGTATCTGTGAGTTAAGGCTTTGAACATGAAAGGACCCCAATGTGTATTTACTGTTTGTGAAATTGGTGTGGACCCAGGTGCATGAAAGTGAAAGTGTGCAAGAAGTACTGGCTGGCAGGAGGGAGGGGGGGAGAGACAATAGACGTATATGAATGAATGACTGATGACGACAATACTACACAGATAAATCTGTGGTCCACAAGTATATCTGTATAGCATTGATGTCATCAGTCATTTATTCATACAGTTGCCCTGATAAACATATTTATCCGGTGGCTTCAAAGCCCACGCCTATTGCATAAATGTGATAATGCCATATGCTGAATTCCATGAGCCTTATTCAACAGGTACAGTACTGTATGTCCTTATAACTGGCTTTGCTGCATCTGTCTACATTACTAACGGCATTGCATTTAATTACTGATCACCTAAACTTTCATCTCATGAGTGAACCAAATATATATCTAGGACATAGATTTTCTTGTCTTTTCTTCAGTGATATTTGAATTTTCCTTTCCACTTTGGAATAAAAACTTCAAACTGTAACACCTCACTTTAATATGCTAAAAGGCAATGATGGATTACTATAGCTACAGAGAGAAAATAATACCTGATACTTGATTTACACTATTTACAGTGTTCAAAAAGGACCTATGGCAGGTCATGTCAGTGTCTAGACCCAAAACAAAAACCAATACAGAGCACCTGTTAGCCTGATCATTACATTTATAGTATCTATCGATTTGTATTGTCTGCCACACAATGCTGTTGTTCTAATGTACAAATACCCCAGGTTTCCAAGGATATATTTTGTAGCACCAGCATCTGCAACACCTGTCATTTGGAAGTTAGACAGAATGTTTCTGTTCTTTTAGAAACTGCACAGCAATGATTTGTATTGGATTGCCATTTAACCAGCAGTGTGTTTCAACAGTTTGCTGATTGCAAAGTTACTGCTCTCTTGGCACAACCTAATAACACAGTAGGCAGCTCATGAAAACAACTGGCACGAGGAGAAGCACCCGTGGAGTTAATGGCCAGTTGTCCTATGTGAGCTCAGTTTCTAGAGAACACCACAAGGCATAACATGAATTGATTTATGTAGTGCACTCTTATGATAAAATTGCTTAGGACTTAATGAAACCTTATTGTAACTAATGCAGGCATAGCAAAGTGCAAACATCCACATCAATGACCGTTATCAGTTTGTTAAAAATGGGTAAGGAAAACCTTGAATCCAGACTGGCTAACACATGTTCATACCCATTGGACTGGGACAGTACAAACAATGGGTATGATCAAGTTCGGGCACGTGGGGTAACTACCATAGAGATATCCTGGTGCCAATCCGCTGCCCAAAAGAACTTAAAACAGCCACCATTTTTTCATCAGTGCACACTGTGCAGTGTATCATTTCAGTGTTGCAATCTTTACAAAATTTACTGTAAATCTTTCTAAAAACTATTATATTTTCCTAAGAATACTTTTTTCTCTTCCATTCTCCCCACCCTCATCATAAAGTCACTTAGCACCCAACTTGCAGTTGCAACCACAAACTTAAATTTTCAAAAACAAACATAAACCTGCAGTTTATTAAAAATATCCTTCATACCAACATGCACAACACTAAAACCTGCACCATTGCCCTTGCCACATTACTCAACTTGCTTACAGTCTCTCTCCATTGCACATGTCCCATGAACTGACATGCTCACCTGATCCACAAAAGAGATCACTGGTAAAATGTCTTCATTATGGCTGTCACAGATGGAAACATGAAGCTGAGATACCATGCCATCAAATCCAGCCATACTGACACTCTCTCCCAATCTTACAAGCTCACTCCCTCATAGCTTGCTCACTTCTAAACCTAACAACTTCACAATAAAATACCTGGAAGTGGGGAAGACATGCTTGACCTTGACCAAGGAACCACATCTTCAAGGCATATCATGGCACACTGATACTAAATCTACTAGCTCCCCATAATACAGTAGCAAGGAGTGGTTGAGGAACTATTCCTCCTTTAATTTAAACTTTTTTTTTAATTATTCTAAACGTGCTTCATTTTTAGAAATAACACATTTTATAAGTGCTATACGACACTCCAGGGTGTTGGGTATGCTGCCCCAATGGCACTTCCAGGGACTGAATTTATTACATCTCTGGGGCAGGGCACAGTGTTTACTGCAGCAAAGTGGACCTACATTCTGCTGTAGGACCTCATACTTTCTTCGGCAGAACAACTGCTGATTCTGTGGCCATTCTGTGGCAGATAAATTGTGTTTAAACAGCATACCTTCAAGGGGATTAAGTCTTAGTTTACCCTTTGACTGCCTTCTGGCAACCACTCCACTACACTGAAAGTGAAACAGCAGGCCATTTAACAGTATGTAGTCTTCTTATCACAAGTATTAAACTACAATAACCAAACCTGGTGTTCTTTTAATAACTTTTCCCTCCCACCCAGAATTTGAAGGCTCATCTGTTTTTCTGGACACTGGTGGCTTTTGCTGTTCTCCTAGGTTATAATTGGAGGAGGACATAAACACTCAGATTAAACTACGTAGAAGACAAAACCTGCTTGGATTTCTTCTGGTTTATATTTACAGTTAGCAGAAATAAAGAGAGACTCCAACTTGAAAGCCATTTTATTTTTTTTTCTGATTTTGATCAACATTCTTTTAGATTATAATGTTTTAAAACTAGGAGCACCCCAGCTGTCTTGCAACAAACATGTTGAGTGCAGTGTGAAAATCTGTGTGTTGGGGGGGGTGGATTGTCTTCCTATAACAGTGACAGAGGGTGTAACTTGCAGTGTCTGTATGATTTGTTGACTCCTGATTTTTCTTTTAGGGAACACACTAAAAAATGCAAGCAAGTCATTCTTATTAAGCTGGAGTAACCTAGCTTAGCATGTTCTCTTCTCCACGTAACTCAGGAGGTTGTGGTATTCTTCAGTCAGTGACCCTCATTTCACTTATGTATAGCAGCAATCAATACAACTCTCCATTCTGATATTTAAGCAATAAGGCATGACAGGGTGTGTGTTATTGTGTATTATACCATGGACCTCGGACACCGACCAATGAGAATGGCAGGCTGGCACCTTACCTCCATTGTAAATCCCGTGATAATCACTGCAAAAGGTGCCAGCCTGCTGCATCTCTGACAAATCATTCTACCTGGGAAATTCAAACTGCAGATCCACCATGTTAGAATGCTCGCTAAGTGGTGGTCTCCGACTCCCATCACGTCCAACTCACCAAAGCACATAGCGTGACTAGCACAAACCCCCAAGAAAGTGAATCTGCATTTAAAAAAACAAAAAAAAAATCCAGACCAGCATGGATTTCACCATAACCGCCAAAAGTGCACCCACCTCACCTCAGTCTCTGTCTCCACTCCTGTGCAGTCTGCCCTCCATCATGCCATGAGGCTCCTGCGCTACACTAGCTCTGTCTCTGGTCCACTCAGTGTCTCACCTCATTAATGTAGCAGCCTCCATTTAAAAAATATATATATATTGAAGGAAAATGCAACCCCTATCACTTCCTACTGCTTCGTAGAACACAGAAGCAGTTCACACCACAAGCCTAACTGAAACCACATGCTGTGCTGTGCAACGGCAGCCCATTAGTGCAACACACATAAACAGAAACTTTCCACCTAGCAACAGAGAACTCTTTTTTCTCGTGGCATAAGAAAATTAATAAAAATAATAAAAACTCTAAAAAAACTTTTATTAAACTTTATTTTTTTTTGTCATAAAAAAAAACAAACAAAAAAACAAGGTATTATCGCAATAAGCCACTCAGGGATGGGGGTTATCGGGGGATTTACCACGCTGGTGAGATTTACCCACTGCCTGCGTCTCATGGGCAAACCACTCCAACCGTGGTAAATCCCTGATAATCCACACTCCTCATGGCTTATTGTTAACACGCCACCTGGGTGGCTGGCTAACGAGGTGAAGCCAAGTGCTTCCACCACCCCAGGAGTGACGTTATTACACAATAACACACACACTGGAGTGCCTTATTGCTATTATACAATGGCTCATTGTGATACAAAATAAAAACAAATATTTTAAAAATGTTTTTAGTAGATTTTCAGTGAGTTTCTTAAGAGAAGAGAAAAAAGGTAAAGGTGATCTATGTTAATGGCAAGCAAAGCGAATGCTAATCAGTGACAGTGATGTTATACTATAATATCATCACTGTCTCAAGCTCACACTGACCAATCAGAATCTTGGATTCTTTCATGCCATTGTATAATTTTCCTTATCTGCTTGCTCCAGTTCTAGTATACCCTGGTCCCCAACTCTACTGCAGCTGGGCAACTTGACCATCCTTAAGAACTGAGCTTGATGCCACCACTTAGGCTGCAGGTTCAGATTTGCTATGAAATTACTCACACTTGCAGGTACAGATCTGCAGCCCACAAATCAAAACTGTGATTGATGTCCATTAGTGGGGACTGAGTCCTCTTCCCAGTCTGCTCCTAGCCACATGTTTCTGCAATCAGCTTCTCCTCCTCAGATACCTGTCACTACACCGAGATCGATTCTATGTCCATGGGCACCACTGAATCTTCTCACTTCTTGACTACTGCTTGCCTACCAGTTCTTCCTTCCAAATTCTTCTTCCAGGGATTTAGCATGCACTGTGTGCAGCCTCACAATGAAAAATTAACATGGCTGAACTAGCCACACCTACACAACAGCAAATCATTACTGCTGTGGACCTAATCAAGCTCTGCTACTCTTGCGTCAGTCTCCCCCCCCCCCATTATACTAGCTGGATGGAGTTATGTAACAAGAGCCAGCATGAGTCAAGATGCCATGTGGCCACTAGCTTTTCAGCTTTGTAGTGGGTGGCATCAGTTTGTTCCTCCTTCTAATGAGTATGTATGTATGCCATACTTAACACATCAGTAGCTATACCCTTTCCTTGTGTCACTGTATAGCATAATTAGCATTTCTGCAGCCATATGGCTGATTTTCCTGATTTCTGTGGCCAGTACTGATTTCTGTGGTCAGCCCTGATTTCTGTGGCTAGAGCTGCAAATGCAGAATCGCAGAAAACATGGGGCCCTGCTCTGAGGCATACAGTCATGGGAGCACAACCAACACTCTGTCATGTCTTGTTGCCTATACAGTTAAGAATACATGAAGACAGGGCATGGGCTTCACAGACAGAGTAAGCTGTGAGACCACAGTTTACACTAGTCAGTTAAATATATAGAATAAAGGATGGGGAAGTGTGTGATACAAGAATTTAATGCACACCTGAGGTGTGGGATGCTACATAAACCCCAAGGGTGAAGCCCGAGGTGTTTATTAAAGCATTCCATACTGAGAGCGTGCATTAAATTTGAGCGTTACACACTTCCCCATCTTTTATTTTATATAATTGCTTGGGAGCAAGTTTTTCAAGTCTGAGTCCTGTGATCCTGTAGACACATGCGCGGCACACACACACACACACACACACACACACACAGTCTCTTTGTCTCCCTTTTGTTCTTTAATTACTGATTGATTTAGTTATTTATTTACTCATTTTTCAAAGTTACAGTTGCCATCATGATCACGCTTGCCTCTGACTGCATGCAGTCAGCCATGGACCTGTTCTCCCTCTCAGTGCATATCGCTTGAAGTTGGTGAACCACAGGATGAACCAGATAAGATTTTTTTTATTTAAAGGGAGAACCAAGCAGATAGATAAAAAAAAATATTTAGCAGAAGGTGAGGAGTCTTGTGGTGGTTCCTCACTAATGGAAATATGGAGCTGCCATATTTGAGGAACTGTTCAGCCCACCCACACACAGAATGAGAGCCCATGACAGAGCACTTAATTGTGAGTGACAAAGCATGTGAATGCTGTAATAACCCACAGGTTATTATGGCAAATGTCAACTGACTGAACCCATCAAAAAGATTGCTTGCCAGTAATTATACTACAATAATAAGAGCACTGCAGCTACTTGAACTATGAGGGTGTAATGTCCTCTTCCCAGCTCTATAGTGGGCACATGTTTTAACTGAATTACAGGCTAAAAGGAAACCTTCCTTTAATGATTTACTTTTATTAATTTAGTTTTAGTCAATGTGTTCGAGTTTTGTTTTTGTATGGTGAAATCTTCACTTTTTCCACTCTGCATCTGGTTACTAGTTCTCTTTATATTTCAGGAAGGGTGTCAACTTGTCGTTTGTATTAATACTTATTCACATCTCGGCTGACTTATTATGAAACTAAGTTAAGATTTATTTTCAAAATCATAGAAAGAACAAAGAATGTGAGTAAGAAAGTAGTAAAACTTTAAATGACTGCAGGCTGTTTTAAAGATCAAATGCAGCCTTTTTTCATGTTGAATAAAAGCTAGAATTCACTTGAATTCATGTCCCTGTGTCATGATTAGTGTTTCCTGAAAATTTCATGCTGTTTGGTGTTGTGGTTTTCTTTAAATCAGCATTTGTTAATGTGCTCTGCAGTAGCTGAAAACAGTGATGTTATTTCTGTCCCTATCAGTGAGCGATGACATCATATTAGTCTAGCCTCCTGCTTCAGAAATTAAGTCCCTGATTGACTGACAAATCAGCTTGTCTGTATCACACCTGTCAGTTTGTTCTCATCAAAACTCTGCATTGTTTTATGGCTATATAACACATGGTTGATTAATGGAAATAAAATAAATCTAAATGTTGTTAATTCATAGAAGTAGTTTGCCTTTGATGTAGCCTCCATAAATATGATCATGTGAGAAAATGTTTTTGTAATGTCAGATTGACAAACAGGTGTCTGCCACACTCTGCTATTTCGGCACATGTGTTGTACGAAGTCACACATTTCAGTTATTTGAGGGTTTCTGTGTGGAAATACATTATGTATATGTATAACTAGAAATACTATATGGCATCCTGATGCCCCTGCCTACTGTTCTTCAGTTGAGGTTGCTGCACTCTGCTTTCCTCTGTCCTCCACTCTACTCCTGTAGTCCTGGCCAATGCACCCTGTTGCTCCCTGTTCCTGTCTCCACAGATAAGGCTGCTGTGCTCTGCTAAGCCCTAGAGTCCCAGGGCCTCTGCCTCCACAATTGAGGCAGATGCACCATGCTGCTCCAGGCCAACAAAGGTGGGGCTTTTGCTGCACCCTGCTACCCACTTCCATTGCCCCAAATGGGCAGGGCCACTGAACCACACACACCTCTCACAGTCAGGGCTGCTGAACTCTGATGCCCCATTGTGTCCTGCCTCACAGTGAAGGCTTCAGCACCATGCTATCCTCTGTCCCCTCTCATCACAGCCAGGGCTGCTATAACATGCTCCTGCCTGCACAGTCGGTGTTGCTGTGGTCAGCTATGCCTTAGAGCTCCATGCCTCTACAGATAGGAATGCCACACCACACTTCCACTTGTCACAAGAGTTAGGGCATTTGTTACACCCTGTATCCTGCCTCTACAGTTGAGGCAGATGCACTCTGCTGCCCTCCTGCCACCATAGTCATATCTTTTGCTGCACTGCCCAAACTGCTTGAAAGAAAACAAATACTTTTGTCTTGTGTTATAGGGTGGGGGGAAGAGGGCAGCAGGGTGCAGCAGCCCTGACTGTTTGGGCAGGAGACAGGGGAGGCATCAGGGTATAGCAGCTGACACTGTGGGACAGGGTGCAGCAGTCACACCTGTTTAGGACAAGGGACATGAGCAGGGTGTAGCAAAGGATCTGAAAACTAGTGGCAGGAGGCAACAGGGAGAAACTGCCAAACTGAAGAGGCAGTGGGCAGGGTACAGCACATGCCCTGCCTTGTCTTATGGCAAGTAGCAGCATGGTGCAGCAGCCCTAACTGTGGAGACATGGTGCTCTAGGGCACAATAGGCTACAGCAGCCTTGACTGTGTAGACAGGTGCAGGGTGCAGCAGCCAGGATGTGGTGGCAGAGAGAGGACAGTATGGTGTAGAAGCCTTGAATGTGTGGCAGGACACAGGGGGGTATCAGGGTATGGCAGCCCTGGCTGGGGGACAGGATGCATGTAAGGCAGCAGCCTTTCCCAGTTGGGGTAATGGAAGTGGGTAGCAAGAGCAGAGATTGCCCCACTTCTGGTGGCCTGGGGCAGCATGGTGCAACAGCCATAACTCTGAAGAGAGGGGATGTGGGACTCTATGGCTTAGCAGAGCACAGCAGTCCCAACTGTGGAAACAGGAACAGGGGGCAGTGGTACATGTGCCCTGACTGTGTGGGGGGCAGAGGGAAGCAGGGTGCATCAGTCTCAACTGTTTGTGGAGAAGGCAGCAAGGTGCAGCAGCCTGAAATGGGGGCAGGAGATAGGAGGCTTGTGGGGAAGTGGAAAGGGGCAGAAGAGTGCTGCTGCCTCAACTGCCGGGCAGGATTCAGGAGAATCAGGATGCCATATAGTATTTCTAGTTATACGCATACATGTTGTATTTTCACACAGAAACCTTCAAAACACTGACATCTGTGAGTTCATATGATACATGTTCCTGAAATAACTGACATTTTGGTACACGTTCCTGAAATAGCAGAGTGTGGCAGACATCTGTTTGCAAATAGCAGAGTGTGGCAGACACCTGTTCGTTAATATGACATAAAACAAAATTTGTTCCAACATGAACCTATTTATGGAGGCTACATCACAGACAAACTACTTCTATAAATTAACAAAATTTAGATTTCTTTTATATCCATTAAACATCCTTGGGTTATATAGACAGAAAACAATGCAGATTTTTGATTAAAAAGAACTGACAGGTGTGATACAGACAAGGTTATTTTTAAGTCAGTCGGGGACTTAACTGCTGAAGCAGCAGGCTAGATCAATATGATATCATCGCTCACTGATAGGGACAGAAATAACTTCACCGTTTTCAGCTACTGAAGAGCACATTAACGAATGCTGATTTAAAGATAACCACAAAACCAAACAGTGTGAATTTTTCAGGAAGCACTAATCATGACACAGGGATATGGATTCATGTTTTTTTTTTTAAATATGAAAAACCACTGCATTTGATCTTTAAGCAGATTCTGGGGGAGAGGTGCACTGGATTCTGTTTGATTCTGATATGAAACACCCATCAGTATAGCTCCAGAAATCTACAAAGACAAAACAAAGTGGGAGGAGCCTGTTCCAACAGTAGATAATGAAGATTCTGGTAAGCTGGAAAAAAGGCCCATTCAGCACTAAGTATTTTCTCAGTATTTATTTTACTGCCAGATACACAGGCCAACATTTCATGATTGGTTTACTTCATCAGGGCACCTTTACTGGCAACAAAAATTAATAACATTTATATGTTTCTCTACATTTTTAAATCCTACTCACACGCATAGGTATCATAGCCTTGAATATGTGCTCTACCATCTATATCCAATTGGGCTCTCACATGCATTTATACAAAGTTCATAATCAAGTATTTGATAAATGAAAATTAACAGACAGAATGTGGTAGATACGTTAGTAAATATCAATGCAGAAAATAATTACATGCAGAAACATTCATCTAATTTCTGGACATAAAAAAACAATAATGTGTAAGTGAGTATGTTCTGCATAGCAGTAAAAAGTCTTTCCTATAAGGATGTGAATGGGACAATCATTAAAAAGTTGAAAAAATGTAATTTTGGAAAAGTGACATCTATAGAGGAACTTTTTATTTTTAATTTTTATTTATTAAATGCTTGATTATTAATTTTGTATAAATGCATGTAGAACCCAAGTTGCTTCTGATATAGGCCATATACTGATAGCACCCCTAAAAGTCAAAGACATTTTTAAGAAATGTGAATAAAACAGTGGGAATGAGTCAGGGTTCATCTTGCTGTACACTTACTTGCCAAATGATCAGAAGAAGTGTGGACCTCTCCTATTTAGCATGGTGCCCACTGGCCAGCTGGAAGCCTCCTGTGGGCCAAAATGCTATATGAAATTTGACACTTGGGAGATGGAGAATGACCTTCACAGACAGGTGGAGAAAGCAGTGAGACCACAGCTCATATTAATGTGCTTTATATTGTAATAACAGTACTCTAGGTACTTGACCTATAAGGGTCAGCTGTCATGTGTGGTCCAGCTTACTCACATCTTAACTGATTGATAAATCTCTGAACCCCTTAACAATTCAAGGAATGAAGAATGGAAGTGTGTAAGAAAGTAGAAAAACCTCAAATGGATGCAGGGTCATTTAAATAGCTTCTGGAGAACATTGGGTTTTCTATGTCTCACGTTTCAGAAATCAAAATAGAAATGACTTCAGATCCCCTCAGTTTTGCTTGAAATGATACATAAAATGTATAAATATGCAGTGTTCTTACTGTGCTGTTCACTGTTCACATGGAATTGGCAGCAGAACTGGCTGATCCCCTGGCGGATCTATTCAACAGCACTCTAAGGACAGAGGTGGTTCCAAAGGATTGAAGGGTGGCAGATATTGTTCTGCTCCATGTGGGGAGGACACAAGGAACAAGCAGGGAACTACAGACCTGTTAGCCTTACCTCTGTTGTAAGATGATGGAAAACCAATGGGAGTCACTGATTAAAGAGGATCTTGTTGACTACTTGGAGACCAGTGGTCTCCAGGACAGTAAGCAGGACAGATTTGTGGCAGGGAGTTCTTGTCAGATGAATCTGATAGTTTTCTTTGGCTGACTGATGATGAAATTGGATAGGGGGTCACACTGTTGATCTGCTCTACTTTGACTTCAGTAAGGCTTTTGACTTGGTACTCCATGGATGCTTGCTGAAGAAGATGGAGGATCTGGATGCAGCTACGGTCATAGTAAACCAAGTAAGTAACTAAAAGACAAAGAACCTCTGTGCGCAAACACTGAGGCAAGGGTTATCCCAAAGGGCATTTGGCTGGGAAGCCAAGTTTCAAGAATATACAAAATCACACATGCCCACACAATGCAAAGCATCATGGGCTGCATATGCAAATCACCACAGAATGTTATGCTGGTCCAACTTTAAGCAGAATTGCATGGTGCCGAAAGGCCTCTCACACAGTTTGCAAAGGGTGCTAACAGAAGACATGAGACACGTGTTTCATCCTACCAGGACTCATCAGTATGCCTCGTCTGTTTGACACCCCAGTGGAATGGACCAGCTACCCTAAGACAGTGTGTCTTGGATATGTTGTGTGAACCCATTAAAATAAAAAACTATTTAAAAGACAAAGAACCTCTGTGCGCAAACACTGAGGCAAGGGTTACCCCAAAGGGCATTTGGCTGGGAAGCCAAGTTTCAAGAAAATACAAAATCACACATGCCCGCACAATGCAAAGCATCATGGGCTGCATATGCAAATCACCACAGAATGTTATGCTGGTCCAACTTTAAGCAGAATTGCATGGTGCAGAAATTTTTTTTAATGGGTTCACCACAACATATCCAAGACACACTGTCTTAGGGTAGCTGGCCCATTTCACTGGGGTGTCAAACAGATGAGGCATACTGATGAGTCCTGGTAGGATGAAACACGTGTCTATGTCTTCTGTTAGCATCCTTAAACTGTGTGAGAGGCCTTTCGCACCATGCAATCTCTGCTTAAAGTTGGACCAGCATAACATTCCTGTGGTGATTTGTATATGCAGCCCATGATGCTTTGCATTGTGTGGAAATGTGTGATTTTGTATTTTCTTTTGAAACTTGGCTTCCCAGCAAATGCCCTTTGGGTAACCTTTGCCTCAGTGTTTGCACAGAGGTTCTTTTTGTCTTTAAATAGTTTTTTATTTTAATGGGTTCACCACAACATATCCAAGACACACTGTCTTAGGGTAGCTGGTCCATTCCACTGGGGTGTCAAACAGACGAGGCATACTAATGAGTCCTGGTAGGATGAAACATGTGTCTATGTCTTCTGTTAGCACCCTTTGCAAACTGTGTGAGAGGCCTTTCCACATCATGCAATTCTGCTTAAAGTTGGACCAGCATAACATTCTGTGGTGATTTGCATATGCAGCCCATGATGCTTTGCATTGTGTGGGCATGTGTGATTTTGTATTTTCAAGTAAGTAACTGGCTACAGGGGAGACAGCAGAGGGTAGTAGTCAAGAGGTTTAAATCAGAAGAGAGGGGGTTTATGAATGGGGTTCCACAGCAATCTGCCCTGGGTCTGATCCTCTTCAACATGTTCATCAGTGACATTGGTGAAGCAATCCAAGGCAGACAGTGTCACTTTGGAGATGACACTAAGCTCTGTGGGAGGGTGGATAGTTATGAGGGAATAAAGGAAATGCAGAGAGACTTGCAAAAGCTACAGGGCTGGACAGGGTTTGGCAGTTAAAATTCAATGTCAAAAAGTGCAAGGTGATGCATCTAAGGAACAAGAATCCAAGGATGGGGTACTGAATTGGAGGGGTGAGACTAAGTACCATGGCTGAGGAATGAAACCTTGGAATTATCATCAGTGACTCCCTAAAACACTTGAGTCAGTACAACAAGGCTTATAGCAAGGCAAATAGATTGTTTGGATGTATCAGTAGGGGTATAGCTAGTAGAAAAAGGGAGGTAATACTGTACTTCTCCTGTATAGATCAATCAATCAATCAAATCTTTATTTATATAGCACCTTTCAAAAACCAAGGCACTATGCAGTTAAAATACAATGTACTACATGAAAATTTAGTCCAAAATAATAAATATATCAATAAATTAAATTTAGTCTGGGAAGGCTAGATTAAAAACTATGTTTTAGGTCAATTTTGAATCTATTGATGACAGATTCTTGGTGGGGCCACACCTGGACTACTGCCTCCCAGTTCTGGGGTCCTCACCTCAGGAAGGATAAGGATAAACTAAAGACAGTGCGGTGCAGAGTAACAAAAATGAATAAGGGCCAGCAGACCATGTCCTATGAGAAGCACCTCAAGACACAGAATATGTATTCACTGCAGACCAAGAGGGAGAGGAGAGATGTGACAGAGACCCGCACATTTTTAAAGGAATTAACAGTGTGAACTGCAGGTAACTATTTAACTGGAATACCAGCTCTCATTTTTGTGGTCATGAGTGGAATCTAACAGGATGGAGATTTATGAGGGAAGTGAGGAAATACTATTTTACAGAAAGGGTGGTGGAGCTATGGAACAGGCTGCCAGTCAAGGAGGTGGTTGCAAAAATCATTAGTGCTTTTAAGCATGGCTGTGACAGAATGAAGGGTATAGTGGTTGTTCAGGGCATTAGAAACATGGAGGAGAATGGAGGCGGCATGGGGAGGCAAGGACCCTGGAGGAACAATAGGTCCCAGGGCTAAATAGGGAACTTAGGCAGGCTTGATGGACCTTTGATTTTTTGTCTGTCTCTACATCTCTATTGTATCTGGAATAAGCTGTAACCTTTCCTCCCCATCCCCAGAACACTCCTGACAATGAAATCATTTATAATCTCAGAAAGCCTTTTCCTGGTCATGTAAATATTTTAAATGTCTGTACAGCATATAGATATTTTAGGCTTTGAGTCAAAACCAGTAACTTTTCAGTGCACAAGTACTAGAGAGACATTATTCAAGGATAGTTAAAGTAAGTCTAGATTAGATGGGGAGAAAAAAGGGATGAAATGGTTAAACAATCTAAGTTGGTGGGAGAGTAAACATTATGAACCCAAAGTCTACTTCATTACTTGTTTTATGTTGGCAATGCACAGAATAGTAAATCTCCACATACAGTACAAGGATTAAGGGCATCAGGTGTTGTATATATACATGGGATACGTTTTAATGGTAATTGGTGATAAAAACCTGATGAATTTAAAAAGAGAATATATTAGCTTTTTAATGAAGACATCCATGTCTCAATTGTTTCTCAAATGTTGTATTTGAGAAGTCACACAGCAAATGAGTTTTGTCAATGTACTAAAATTATCTGATTGTTTAGAACTGATGAAAAATAATGTTAAATATGGGAAGAGAGCAGAATGCAGGACATCCTGTATGTATAAACTGGATAAGTTACTCCAGAAGTTACTAGTGAGGCCCCATCTGGAATACTGTTCCCAACTCTAGAGTCCCAACCCAAGGGAAAACAAAGACAGGCTAGAGAAAGTGCAGTGTAAGGTAACCAAAATGATGCTGGGCCAGCAGGGTAGATTCTACAGGGATCGGCTTATGGCACTGAACATGTACTCGCTAGAAGTCAGAAGGTAAAGACACAGTATGATAGATACCTTCAAGTTCCTGAAAACAAGGAGCAATGTAAATTGTGAAGAACTATTCAGCAGGAATGGTGAGTTAAAAACATGGGAACATGAGTGGAAGTTAATACAGTCGGGATGGAAGTGAGAAAGTTTTATTTTACAGATAGTGGCAGAGCTGTGGAACAGCCTACCAGCAGAGGTGGTGGACACAATAATCATTAAATGAGTCAAGCCCAGCTGGGACCGAGTTGAGGGTTTAATAGTTATTTAGGACATAGCAGCAAGGTAGGTGGCGATAGTGGAGTCAAAGGCAAAAAATCCTTCTGGACAAGAGGTCTCAGGGTAGGATAGGGTATAACAGGACAGAATGAATGGACCAGTTATCGTTTTCTGATAACATTGTCTACATTTCTGTAGTACACTAGATTATTATGACTATGATTCTTAATAGTTACTCAGGGGGTACAGTAGCAGTAAGGCAGGGGGCTATGTTTCTGTGTCACTTTAGAACATTATTATTATTGATTTTTAGGAGACATACTGTAGTCTCAATATAAGCTACTGCTACTGGGGCAAAATAATCTGGTAACAAACATCTGTCTTCCTGTCCCAGTGGCGTGGAGGGCTAAGGCATTAAAGCCTCATCTCCTGCCACGCTGATGACCCATGTTCAGGAATGTGCATGAGTTGCTAAGGGGACAGGATCAAGTTTCTGACTGACTGCTGTCCTCTCCTGTGGTGGAGTGGCATGCCAACTCAGCTCTTGGCTGCCACCAATGGAGATCTGGGAGGTATCACCATGCTCAAATAGCAAAGCAAAAGAGAGGGTGCCATGGTTCAGTGACATGTATGTTTCCATGCACACATGCTCAGCATTCCACAGTGGCTGGGGAAAATTTAAGAGGCAGTATAGCGCAGTCGGTTAAGGCTCTGAGCTGCAGATCTGGAGACCTGGGTTTGACTCACACAGGCACCTAGGTGCATACTGTGTGATCCTGAGCAAGTCACTTAACTTCCTTGTGCTCCCAGGTCACTTCTGTAAACAAGCTTCAGCTCAGTGTGCTACTCTTGGTTAAACAATGTCCCCAAAATCAGGGGAGAAGATTGAAAATTGGTCAGTAAGAGCTGAATGAAGTCCTGTCTGTTGGTCCTCATTCCTTCACTACCACTTGAACCACTCACCCTGTCACTGGATTTGAGTCTCCAGATGGGGAAGGATGGTTCTCCCCTACCTGGCCCCACCATGGGGCCAGGCAATCCGTAGGAGTCTCTGAGTTCAGTTGTGCCAGATTGAAGTGGTTGTCAAGCAGAGGAGATGGGGACAGGACTGAGAGCCTGCCTGTGCCAGTCAAGCTAGGTAAAATGATATATGTAAAAATAAATCTGCCTTGTTGGCACAATTCTGTCTTACTCGCACACATAAGAGTGACCAATGCCAGGATGCCTCCTTGTATTTCAATCCTGCCACACCTGCCAGACTGCTAGGGCACTCAATCTGGTTCTAATACTATCACCCAGCACAAGACCTTACTTTTGACACAGAACCAGTCCTTCGATCACTCCCAGGACATCTCACCTACTCTGTATCAGACCAAGGTTACTTTCAACTTGGTAGTCATGGTCTTGTGTAGCAGAACACAAGTTTGTTCAATAGAAATGTATTGTTACCTGTCCCATTAAACACTGCACAGTCATAGAGAATATTTGATACAAAAATATATTATATTTAGTTTATTAAATTATGAAATTTGCAGTGAAAGGCAAAAGGAATAAAGCACACAAGGGAAATGCAAATTAAAGAGACTCACCAACCTCATGATGTGTACCACATATATTGGTGCCTTACTGCTGCAAACAACAATTGCTGCACAGGGTCCCAAAAATATTGCAGTACTTTACAAGTAAAAATGCTCATAAAATTGTCCCCACCTTGTCTCGTCTACTTCTTTGTCTGCAGTGTCACCCATGCTCTGCTGCCATGTTCATCCACATTATGACATGGAGCCAGGGAGAACATGGGGATGTGCACCATTATAGCCTATGGGGGTCAGCTTTCTTATCATTTTTATATATTGTAATGATCAACTGGTGATTAATCAAGGGCACCGGTTGACTAACAAGGGCCTTATTAGTCGACTGGTATCCCTCATTAATCACCAATTGACCATTACAATACATAAAAATGATGGGAAAGCTGATCCCCATAGGCTATAATGGAGTGCATCACCACACTCTCCCTGGTTCCATGTCATAACGTGGCTAAGCATGGGGACAGAGCATGCATGGCACTACAGACTGGGAAGTAGACGAGACCTGGTGGGGACAATTTTACAAGCATTTTTACATGTAAAATACTGTAATAGTTTTGGGACCCTATGCAGCAACTGCTTTTCACACCGGTAAGGCACCAATATATGTGGAGCATATCTCAATTGCTTTAACTTGGCAGATCTCTTTAAACAGTTACACAGAAGGCCTGCTGAAAGAAGACTCTGTTGATGTGAGCCACACAACTATCCCCACCATGCCTCCAAACCAATGGCATGGCGTCATAATCTCTCTGACATTTACAGTGTGGTAAAAAAATGCACAAGCAAAGCACTGCAATCAAAGGTAATGCTCAGCACAATATTGACTGATACAGAAACAGTGAGCACTACCTTTGAAATGACAGCAAACAATATAAAATGTTATATTTGTGGGGGGCACTCTTTGGATGCTGGCCATTTCCTCTGACACTCCTATGAGCTCAGACAGTTTTTTTTCTCTCTTTAAAGAGACCTGTTGACCCTTGCTGACCTCCTGCTTCCCATCAGTATTCCCCAAAGAGGCCACATAATGATGCTACAAATCTATGTCTATGGTACAGTTACAAATCTATATCTATGTTAGAGGAATTATATGGTTTTATACAGAATATAGTGTTTCTGTAGTGATGTATGATAAATAGACCAAATAGACAGACAGATAGATAGATAGATAGATAGATAGATAGATAGATAGATAGATAGATAGATAGATAGATAGATAGATAGATGGCTAGGCACACAGACTGGAGGTGAGGACACAAATTAGGGGAAGCCTGAACCATGTTTGAGATTCTAACTATGCATAAAAGTGTCTTTAATGTTTAAGGTTTCAACTCTATGATTTTCAAGGTTTTTGTGAGCAAAACATCCATGAAAACTTTTATCCCACTTTAAACAGATGCACTTACATTTCTGAATAGCTGCTATTAAGTTAAAAATGTATGCCTACATTTTTTTTTTTTTGGCTTGTTCGTGGCACCCACATAGCCCTTTGCCCAGTCTCATGTTCTTTCTGCACCCTGACTCCGTCACCTCACCTTCTCCTGGGATTACGTTGTTCCCCACATTACCACCACCCCCTGTCTTGCCTCTCACTGAGAAGCCCTTAGGCTGAGCCAGGCCCATCAGGATTACCATAGCTAGTTATATGGCTAAAGTACCAGGTCGAGTGTGAAATCTGTGTGTGTGCCAGGGCTGCCATGTTGTGTAGCTGGGAGATTTGTAATCCTGTTTTTCTCCTCTGAGGATGCCTCACAGTAGGACATTATGACATGCACATCTGATGATGTGGAAGATGTCCTTCCCCTCACATACAGTCCCCAATGCACCTCCCCCTATGATCATCCAGGGGGGCAAAATAGCAGCAGGGATTTGTCACCCTCCCTCCTCAAGGGAAAGAAACACCTGCTGGATCTCTTGACTACCCCACCCCCCAGCCAGCACCCTATGACCAAGGCTTGTTCCTGAACACAGGTCATCAGTGTCACAGGCAATGGCCCTACTGTTGCATTGACAGGCCGATAATGCCTACATTTTTGAGTGATCGTGCACCAAGTTAAAGATGCACAAGTATCTTTTTGACTTCCTTGTCTCAAGATGCTGCTACAGAGTTTAGGATTTTCATGTTTTGTGAGTACGAAGTTCTGAAAAACTGTTATCACATTGTAGACAGGTACAATCACCTTTCTGATTGGCAGCAATTATGTTCAAGGTGTGAGTGGTCTTGCACCAGGTTAAAGATGTGAAATTAAATTTTTTCTAATTATAAATTCTTTTTTTCCAAAAAGAATTAAAAAGATCTCAGTATCACTTTTTAAACAACCTAAATGTTTCAGGCTCAGATCATCACTTTTTAAGGTTTTTATTTTGTTTTTTTGGCGAGGGAAAAAGTGTCTGAAAAACTGTCATCACGCTTTGAGCAAGCACAATTACATTTACAGTATGAGTGGTTGCAGTTATGTTGAAGATCTGTGACTACATTTTTCATGGCTGCATTAAGTACATTTACATTTTCTAAGTAGCGGATGTACAGTAGTACCCTTATTGAAAAATATTTTTTGTTGCTTTTTTGTTCTGCACGTGTCCACATTTTTTTTTTATTCATAGTTTTCTTATCTTCATTTTCCCCAGTGCACCAAAATACCCATTCTAAGTGCAAGATTTAACAAAACTATACATTTCAGGTTTCAAATCTTAGATGTTTTTTCTTTATTGTAGACAGCAAATAAACCATCTTAAAACTAGTGAGTTTTTTTACATTTTGGACCCTACCTCTAAAACTACAGAATACATGTTTGCTAAATGTGGTAGCTTTTCAATCCTGCTACAAAGAGCATGACAATTTTTAGGTCAGCAGGTCAGACACTGGCTGTGCTATAAGTGAGCAACAGTTACGATTTAGCATTAATGTGGCAACTCATCAATAACTATAGTGGCACAACAATGCCAATATAATATATTCTGGATATTTTTATTCCTGGTCCCCCCACCCCCAGGGGTCATTTCCTACCACTTTGCTACCTTCATCAGTTTTTCAGCACTCCTAACTGCCCTCCTATGTCCTCGGAGTCACTCTGTGGTTACCCACCACTACAGTGGTCTCCTTGCACACATCTGGAATGGATATGAAGGGGGGAGTTAAATAGAACTTGTCAGGACAGTAGTCCTCAGGAATGGGGGTGTCAGCTGGCTCCTTTACAACTGCACTGTAAGCAGCATGTCTATTCTTCACATTTCATCAGGAAGCTATATTAGGGTGCTCCAGTTGCCTTGGTCCTACCCTCAGAGCCTTCAGGGGGAGCTGGGCATGGCAGTTGGTACCTATCCTTCATCAAGGTTATGCACATCAACACAAACAGCACATACCTCAAAGATGACCTAACTAGGATCTCAGTCTTTGACTAAGAATATGTATAATTCAAAAGGCGTATCATGGCACTAGCTACTAGGGATGGGAATTGGGTCTGGCCACAGGTCTATGCTATATAGGTATGAAGAAATTCAGTAAAATAGGCAGACTCAAGTTTCAGTTACAAAAAAAAACACAAGAAGTAAAAGGGCCAAGATTAACTGCGGTACAGACCAATGAGCACATATCTTTTTAAGGCTGACTGGGAGATGATTGACAGCTTTTCCTTCCCAGACTAACCAATCATGCAGGGAGGTATCAGTGGGTAGTGGGACTTTATGTTTATTTATATGGGTTATGTGATGGTCACTAGACACAATGCCTGTTTTCAGGGAAGCCTGGTAGTACTGCGGAAGTTAAGTAACTTGCTTAAAGTCACACACTATGCAAGTGGAGGTTGTGGGTATTGAATCCTGGTCTGCTGGATGTACCAAGCTCATTCACAGCTCATTACAGTAATCTCTAGCCTATACTATCAGCCCCCTATACTGCCATACTGCTATGCTGGAAGCCTGCAAATTCATCAGTACAATTTTGTTATAAATTAGACTTGGGGACCAGCCACGAGGGAGCACCTGTAGGAGTTGTAAGCAGTGGATAGGATCATGGTGGCACTATTAAGCACTGAAAAGGAGATTGAAATATAATTCAGGCAAGATGAGACATACAGAGCCAGGAACAGCAGCAGATGAGAGAGCCAGTGCCTGTTTCAGTGTCAAGAACCTGTGTTCCATAAGTCACTAAGTCCTCAGCTGGGTGTTTCTTATGGAAAGAGCATGGTATGAGAGAAGATGGTGTCAGCTGTACAATACCCAAGCTAACCTTGTTATCTGTTCTTCCTTTTTAGTACAACTGGTGGATGTGCTTGGTTTGGTTGCAGTGCTCCCTCAATAAGTTCAGTTTGGTTACAGTTCTCCCTTGGTTTCTTCTGATTTGGTTACAGTAATCCTTCATTCCCTTGTCTCACATAGCTAATAACAATTTATCATAGGAGCCACAAACAGCATTTATAATACATAAGTGTTCCTTAAAGAGGAGTGCATTATAGCAAGGGAGCACTGTACTGTCATTATATATAATATATACCAAACATATATGTTTTATACAATATACATAAGCATTTTTATGCTAAATAAAAACACTATCTATACCAGAGAACATCAACTAGCTAGATGTACAGTATATATATATTTTTATCCAAAGTAGGTACACCACAAATTTGATATAGCTAATTGGGTAGGTCACAACAAGCATTTAATTCTGACACCTGTGCCCTGTGATTTTTATAGCCATGTGCTCCTACAAACATGAGCTGCATCTTTCAATTAGTGCATCACTCTAACTTGGGAAGATGTCAATCACAGCTTCACTCAGAATTATAAAAATAAACAGACTAAGAAGAACGTAAACTTTTATGTTTTATTCAAAAGTCACAAAGAAAAAAAACACTACTGTATACTATGTAAACCACATTTGTGATGTGCATTCATGAGATATTGTATTTATCAACATTCATGGTCAGTGACTTCTTTTAACCTCTTTCACGGTTTTGCCACTTGAGAAGGTCAAGAGGTCACTGAACACTCATGAAGATAAATACCATTTGCATAACATTTTGTATTCTCAGTCTCTTGGAGCAGATCTCTTGATCTCTTAAGTTTTGTTTCACTCAAATGTGTGGATTCCAAGATGTGGAAAGTGAAAAGATATAACAAAATCACTGTTTTCTTTTGGGGGAGGGGGTTGCCATCACATAGCAGCCAGAAGATTTGGAATTTTGGTCTAAGGTTTTCAGGGTAGAAAGGGCATGGCTCAGAAGGATTTCCTATGGTGGTTTGGTGAAAAAGTATACATCTGTTTTAAAGTTATTCAATTTTAAAAATTCTGGTTCTGAGCATGCTCAGCAAGTACTTCAAAATAGCTGAAGTTTTTGCATTAGGGATCCGTTTTCATGAGGGAAAGAATCTTTTTTCATGAGCTGCCATCTTGTTTTCCTTTTTTCCCTAAAAATTCAAATCTTGAAAACCACACAAATGACATTCTGGAGAGAAACCAACACATGTACCTTGCTTATTGGAACCCCTTTAGGTGGATTCAGCTCATAAGTGTTTCAGAAATGCCTTTGAAATGCTGTTGTTTTAAGATTAAAAATAATTTTTCATGGCTCATGATACGAAAAAGAATCTTTTTTTGTATTACGAGTCACAAAACAAAAATCCTTTCTCATGAGAGAAAAATCCTTTCACTGGAGTCTACTGGCACCCCTCCCCTTCCCCCAACCTCAAATCTCTATCCCTTTCATATTTTTGTTTTCCTGTTGTCTAGTGGAACCCCTCACCCACCCTCCAATCACTGCATTACTTTGGTCTAAGATACCATTTCTTAGATTACTCATGATTTGAAATGTAACTCATAATGAACAAATTGTAAAGACTCAAAGAACCTTGGTGGACTTCAATCATTGTCAAAAATCACAGCCAGTTCCTATGAGCAAATCTAAGAGCACTCTTTAAGCCACTGTTGAATTCAATATTTTGTGTTTCAACCCAAGCACTACAATAAATCCAGAACTGAACTGCAAAACTGAAAACACAATCTAATTTAT
Source organism: Neoceratodus forsteri (assembly GCA_016271365.2). Lineage (NCBI taxonomy): Eukaryota > Metazoa > Chordata > Ceratodontiformes > Ceratodontidae > Neoceratodus > Neoceratodus forsteri. The sequence continues at coordinate 653,168,659 of CM057459.1, forward strand.
GCCCACAGTTATTTACTTTAAAAGGAACCACTGAATAGTTCTCCCATGCCAGTTATTAAAAACACTGATTCAAATTAGGCACAGGTCTACAGAGTTTCAAGAGAAACAAGCACAACCCTGTTAATTATTCATAATTATAACATGGATTCCAAAAATACTGTCTTCTGATCTGTCCAAACAGGTCACCTAACCATTGATTAATCCCTGGTATACCCACAGTTGCATGTTCACAGGGCTTTATTTTACTATTTGTTTAGGTAAAACTCTAACATAACATTACCCATGTTATAAGAGGATTAACCCACTCCAGGGTATGGGTTTACTGAGCATTAGTCCATGCTTGGGTGGTTGAAGTCACTCGGCTTCGCATCATGACTACAACCCCCCCCCCCAGGCATTGATTAATGTTCATTAAACCCATACCCTGTTGTGGGTTAATCCCTCCTTGTTCACCTCCATTTCCAAAAAGCACTCAGGAAGATCTTGAGCTATACTGTATATTGACATCGGTGAGCCGGTTGAAACTCAGCACAAAATGCAAACATAAGAGATCAGCGCTATCTCTCAATATAAAGAAAGAGGGGTTGAAGCTACCAGTTTATATCCAACCTGAATGCTGCCACTGATAAAACATAATTACATATACTGTAAAAGTATTGGCAACAATCCCAGATCAATCCAAGTTAATGTGCTTTGACTGGAACATAAAATGACATTCAATGCAGAGCTTCAGGACTGTAGTTTGACACATAATAAAACTCCTCAACTGTTTAATTCAAAAACAGTCCAAAAAAGCACTCTCAGTTAAAGCATTGCTTCCAAAACACTGATTAAAATCTGGTACAGTGCTAGGAAACTGCAAAGAAAAGTTTCAGTTCTGATTGTTACTCACAGCTGCTCACAATTCAAATGTATTCACCTCCATTTCAAAAAAAACTCTTGGTAGATTCTTATGCTAAACATCAATGAGTCGGTTCAAACTCTCAGAACTGCATGTGTACAAAATCAGAGCTGTCTCTTAATACAAAACAAAGAGGGGCTAAAGCTGTCAGTTTATATTTAACCCCAAATGTTATCATTGATTGAACATAACAACAAGTCCTGGCAACACTCCCAAACCAATTCCAGTTAATGGGCTCTGACTGGAACGTTGCTTGAAATTCAACACCAAGCTTCAGGACTGTAGCTTTAAACTTATGAAATATCCCCAGCTGTTTAACTCAGAAAAAAAGCACAGTCCAAAAAACACTCAGATATAAATCAGTGCTTCCAAAACACCAATAGAAATCTGGTAAAGGGCTATGAGATTACATGGAAACATTTCCAGTGCAGAATGGTACTCACAGCTACTCACATTATCTCTTCACTCTAATGCACTCTACCTTGCAATCAGAGAAGGTGTGATGTGATGCCTGCAGCTGTTGCAGAATGCTGTGGCCCGGCTATTGACAGGCCTTCCAAGGTCCAATCATAATATGCTGGTGTTGCGCAAACTGCACTGGCTGCCAATGCTTTGGTGCATCTCTTTTAAAATAGGTTTTTTGACCCATAAGGCCCTGCACAGGCTGGGTCCAGGCAACCTTAAGGAGCTTCCACATCCCTACACCCTGAATCACTCTCTCCAATCTGCGAGGGAAGTCATCCTGGAGGTCCACAGAGCAAGGCTAAAATCTTCTGAGTATCGAGCATTCGAAGTAGTTGCCCCAATCCTATGGAACTCTTTGCCAGAGTATCTCCAGAAGGTGCCTCAGTGAAGATGTTTAAAAGGAATCTAAAATTCTTCCTTTTCTAACAGGACTTTGGGGACTGAGAAATATATATTTAATGTGACAAGCAGTTTGAGGTTCGACTGATAGGAGTTTAAATGAGTGTCATTTATGGTTACATTCTATTTATTTGTTTCATACATTTTTTGTATATACCTTTGCCGTTTGTCTGTTTTGTACTCTGTAAGGGCACCCTGAGCCTATGGTGAAGGGCACCCAAAAGAAATAAAACCTACTACTACTACTTCTTCAGCGCTCTCAGATCAATGGTTGATTCTTGTGTTCGTTACTAGAATGATGTTAGAAAACATAGGTTGCAATGCTCACCTCCAAACCGCATGCTACCACTTATCAAATCCAAATGCAAGGAAAGCAAACGAGCGGTGCACAAACACTTAACTATGGCAAACAAAGTTGCTCAAAATATTTTTTGGCACAAGACCCAGGTGCAAAAATGAAGGCAGAGAACAAAACTACACCTTAGTGCTTTGCCTCTATCCCATGAGGCTGTGTCAGAGGCGGGAGGGGAATATTTCCAATTTATAGTAGCAAGTTAATCAATAATTCATAACTAAATAATAATATATTGCATTTAAAGAAATATGGCAATACTTAAATAGTTCTCTATTCCATTTTAAAGGAACAGATGTTGTCAATGTACTGTAGTTACAATTTAAAAAAAACTCCTATAAAAAGTGCAAACAAATGTGCATTTACATCTGTGTCATGCATGTACATAATTAAAAAAATACATTAATACTGCATAAGTTGACATCAATAAATATTCAAGAACTACAGAATCACTTAAATCAATCATGTTAGAATGGCATCTGCATGGTAAAACAACCCAAACTGAACTAAGAAAGAGGGATGGGGAGGTGAAAGAAAACATTTAAAAAAATGATGGGGGGAAAGAAGGGGATAAAAGATGGGAAAAGAAAATGCAGAAGGAAAAAAGGGGAGTGAAAAAAGGAGAGGAGAGGGGTAGTTGTTGGGATAAAAAGACAGAAAAAGGGGAGGGCAATACATTTATAAAAATGGCATTTTAATCAACATGATCATTCAGTCCTCTGGGCTACACAGCCCTTAAGGAGAAAATCCATCCGGATTCCTTTTGAAGAAGCAAAGTACTACAATCACCTCCCACCACCACCACCAATATTCCTTGACACCAGGGACACTGGTTTTCTGTTTTCATGGATAAACAGAAGTTAAAGTGGATCCCTGATTGGTCCGCAGAATTTTGACACCAAAATGGAAGCAGTATTTGTTCACAGAGCAGTTGAGATCTGCAGTCTTTAAAAGCCCAAACAAAGTGGGTTGTTTTTCCTTCTTGTTGTGTTTACTGCTGCTGTCATACTTTTACTGTTTCTGTCCTTGTCTGCCTGATCTGCCCACTAAACGTTTTGCCACCTAATTGTTAAGTAAGTTGAAAACGTTGCTTTCAAACTTTTAATACAGTGACCAGGATCTATGATCTTTGCATTAGTACAGAAAATTTACCAGATTCTTGCAAACGGCTTCAGCACAGCACTGCTGATAGACGATTTGGGGTTTGTGCCGAAAGAAAGCCAAGATATTTATTATTTAGTATAGAACTATTCAGTTCATTGCTTTATTACTTTTCTTTAATTTACCTTGCACTGACTCCATGATGATCATCTTGATGTGCATGTTAGTACTGTGTAGCTCTTATATGTGACTCTGGCCTGAACGTTTCTACAAAGTCTGTCTCTGCCTTCCTTGCCACAGTGCAGCGAATAAGGTATGTATTTTTTATTTTTCTCCATTCCCAAAAAGGGTCTTCCCTCAACTTCTTGCTGTTTTTTTTTTGTAAATAATTCAGCAGTATGCAAGGATGCGAGGTTTGGGGGGGAGGGTGGACTTGTAGTTATGTTTGCCAGGCTGCTGCCAAATCAAGGAAAATTGGGAGTATCTGTGCTAATATACATCATATTTGATATAGTATGCTGCAATCTTATGCCTAGTGTTTCAGGGAAGGGGGGTGTAGGTTGGGAACCGAGCTGTTCATTTTATTGTTGTAGTTAACTTGCAAGGTTAAAGTCTTCATATTTTATTTTGCTATTCCTGGATTGGAAACTTGCTTTTTTGTCTCTAATATTTATTTTTCTTGCAAATATACTGCTATGTCAACAACATTCCACTTCGGGGAGGGGGGTATACAGTCACCATTTTAGGTTCAGCTTGGGTGATGTAGATGAGCAGCATTTTGCAAGTTCCAAAGGCAGCTTCATTTTTTCCACAGTTCTTTTATTTTGTGTATACTGGGAGAGAGTTGGCACATTAAATACAGATGGTCAAGAATGACTAATATAGTGGCAAAACATTGCTGTGGTGAGAGCTGTTTGTTGCAGTTAGGTTGTATGGGTGGGGTGGGGACACTAGTGGTGTGTGTGTGTGTGTGTGTGTGTGTGCACACTGGGTTGGGGTGGGGACACTGGCCGTGAGTTGGTGGGGTGGGGACACTGGCCATGTGTTGCTGGGATGGGGACACTGGCTGTGTGTTGGTGGGCTGGAGACACCGGCCGTGTGTTGGTGGGGAGTAAACACTGCATGGGTTTTGGTGGGGTGAGTTGGGGACTTTGCCCTTGCTGATGCGGTGTGGTGGGGATACTGGTTGTGTTTGTGGCATGGTGAAATTGGTTGTGCTGGTGAGGTGGGGACATTGTTTGTGTTGGTGGGATGGTTGGCCATGCTGGTCAGGTTGGGAGGGAATACTGGCCATGGAAGTGGGATGGAGTGGGTGACACTGGCCCTGGGAGTGGGACATTGCCATGTTTTGGTGTGGTATGGTGTGCTGTGCTGGTAGGGTGTGGTGGGGACACTGATTTTGTTTGTGGCATGGTGACATTGGCCATGCTTTTGGGCTGGCGATATTGTTGGCCATGCTGGTGGGGTGGTGACATTGCTTGTATTGGTGGGATGGTGAGACTGCATGTGCTGACAAGGTTGAGTATGAATACTAGTCATGGAGGTGGTAGGGTGGGGACACTGGCTGTATTGGGGTGGTGTTGTTGTGACTGGCTGTGCTGGTCTATCAGGGTGTTGCCTTGGGATTGGGAGAGTGGCTATGGTTGTTCAGGGTGGGGAGAGTGGCCATCCTGGCCCATCCAGGTGGGGAGAGTGGCTGTGCTGGTCCATCATGTTGGGGAGAGTGGCTGGCCTGGTCCAGGGGGGTGGGGAGTGTGTCCATCGGGGTAGGGAGAGTGGCCAGGCTGGTCTGTTTGGGTGTGGAGAATGGCCAAGTTGGTGAGGTGGGGAGAGTGGTCATGCTGATGTAGTGGGGTGGGGACAGTGGCACAGCTGTTGAGGTTCACTAAAGGAACTAATTCATTTGCCGACCTGCAGGCCTGCTGTCCTGCACTTTAGCTTGCTTCTGGTATGCTGCTGTGCTGTGCTGACCTGCCATGCCAGCTTTTTGCTGCTAACCTGCCCTAACCAGCTTCCTTGTGCTGCTGACCTGCTCTTTCTGCTTAATCTTCCTCGAGGCAATCTCTTGCAGCAGGTCATAATACATGGGATATCAGCTGCAGGCATCACTTACTCTGAATGACTTTCTCAGCAGTCGACCCTGCAACCTCCCCCTAGCACCATCACGTGGTGTTCACCTGGCAGTTATAACAGGGAGAGGTCCCAGTTACTCCTCAGTTCTTTTCAATCGTGACCTGCTTACAACAAGTCCTCCTTTGGAGCTCTGTTGCCAGTCGTGATGAAGACTGAGCCTGGGACAACAATGGACTTTACTTAGGGGATAGGCTACATTTGAGTGGGGTGGGGAAGAAGGTATTGAAGCAGAGGATGGGGGAATACACTTGGCTCTAGAAGGTGGACTTAAACTAAGTGGGGGAGTCAGTGGACAGATGGTAGTCAGGAACCCAGACAGAGCCAAATGAGCCTACCCCCCCTAGTATAATAGGGAGGACTACTCAAACTGGTCCAGGATGGGGCATCTATGATTCTCATAGCGCTGCTCTGGCCAAGCCATATTTGGTTTCCTTTACTTCTACAGCTCTCAGAACCAGGGCCAATACCTCTGTCAATTTGCTGGGCTCTACTGCCCCAGGCACAAGGCTCCCTGTTACACCTGGACCTTCACTCCCTCCCCCCTGACACACCTGGCTTCAGAGGACATAGTCCACTCATGTTTCCAGGTGTCCCCAAAAGTGGCGAACATCCTACAGGCTGAAAGAAAGCAGTCTACTTGGTCTTCCTATTCCATGACCTGAAAAGGCTTCTCCATTTGGGAGTATACCTTGGACTTTGAGCGTTATGAGTGTTTCCCTAAGTGCATCTTTGATTATTCGCTGTCCTTGTAGGGGGGTGACCTAAAATATTCCTACTGTGCAAGTCCCCCTTTGGACATTGCAGCATTTCATTTACATGTGGAAAACATTCCTTTGTCCCAGTTACCTTTGCTTCAAACCTTTTTTAAAAGGTCTTCTGCATCTGCATCACCATATCCGGGATACAGTCCCTGTATGAGATTTGATTTAGTTGTTGACTAATTGACAAGTCCATTTGGGCCTGCTGAATTCAGTGACCTCTGTTGTCTTTCTTGTCAAAACTATGTTATTAGTTTCCATTACATCTGGCAGACATGTCTGGGAGTTGCACTCACTAATGTGCACTCCTGCGTGCTAAAAATTTCTTGACTACCGAGAGTCTTTACACAGGAACCCATTGTTTATGCCTACAGTTGTTTCTGATTTTACTTTACATCAGACCGTCCCATTACCAGTGTACTGTGCGGAGTCTATGAATCCAGAGGAAGCCCTGCTTCTTACTCTCACTGTGCATAGCACATTGAACATTTCCCTTCTCCATGCTTCAAAGTTGTACAACACTAAGCAAACTTTGTTTCTTTCATGCTGGAAACCAGGGCATTTGTGTTTCACAGCTGTGCTTGTTCACATGGTTGGCCAACTGCACTCAGTTTATCTCTGCAAAATACGACACACCTCTCACAGTGGTTACAAAACACCATTCTGCCAGAGGCATGGCTGCTTCTACGGCGTCTTTCTGGGGTGTTTCTGCCTTGGATATTTGAGAAGCCACCACGTGGTCTACTGTATGTACCTTCACCATATATTACAGTCTAGACATTGCTTCTCAAGAAGCTGAGCATTTTGGGGATGGGTTGTCCTACCCGGCCTCCTGTCCTAAGTCCTAATGATTCACTTCCTCCTCCCGCTGGGTATAAAAACTGCTTGGGAATCCTCCCATGTGTTATGATCTGCTGCAAGAGATTGCCTCAAAGAAGATAGTAAGGTTGTTTAAGAACTTACCATAAAAGTAGATTTGAGAGTATCTCTTGCAGCTGGTCATTCAGCCCCGCCCTCCTTCCCCCTTGCTGTTACTACAGAAGGGTTCCTTGCTCCTGTCTTTTATGACTGCATGAGCTGCTGCCTTGATTTCCCTCCTTTGTTCCCATCAGAGGCCTGAGATGTGTTTACACATTCAATCACCAGGATGGAAAAGAAATGAGAAGTAGCTGGAACCTCCCCCTTTTATACCTGCCAGGTGAACACCATGTGGTGGTGCTAGGGGGAGGTCCCAGGGTCAACTGCTGAGAAAGTCATCTGGAGGAAATGACACCTGCGACTGATATCCCATGTGTTATGATCTGCTGCAAGAGATACTGTCGTTGAGGCACAGGTCAGGAAGCATAGGAAAAATGAGGAGCAGTTGTAAAATTCACAATAAGCATTTTATTAATACTGTACTAGCAGTAACAAAAAAATAAACTTGTTCTGTACAACTATTTTCAAAGGCAGAATAAAATAGTGAGGATCCATCAGAGTTTTCCTTCAATCTCTGTGTGTTCCTTTTTATTTTCAAGCAATTGCAGCTCTGCTCCCTTATACTGTAAGTCCTTGCAACCCTCCTTCTTAACAAGCATCCTGTTTTTTTCTAAAGTGTTCTAGTATATTTCAGGCAGGTGCTGGCAGGAACACAATGTCCCAGAACTGAGACCCCATCTCCACAGCTTTATCAAAAAGCTTAAAAAATTGCACTAAGGTAACCTCTTGAGTTTCCAATAGCTTTTTGCAATCATCTCAAACTATAATTATATACATTTCAACAGTAACACTATATACTTTCTAAATAAAGGGATCCCAATATCAGTTACATTTCCACATAATGATTTGCATATATTTTTATACCAGCAGATATGCAAGGGAGGAAAATACAGATCGCAAGGGAAAACCGAGAGACAGTGAGAGGCAGAGAACTGCAAGACTGTCGGGGTGATCAAATTCTAGGTCTCACAGGAAAATCTGGTTGCTCAACCAGACAGAAAAGAGACAAGAAAGGAGAGAACAGAATAGATCCCTGCATTCAAACTCTCCATAACAACTGGGACAGGGTCCTATTCTACCCTGTCACATACACTCCCCTTCTTAAGAGGGAACCTATTTTATTAAACAGGTTTTCAAAACATTCTATTAATTTTCTACTAATATTAGCTTCTAACTTTCAGAAATTAAGCACATGTGCAGTATCCTTTTTCTATAACAGTACAACAAACAGTAAAGTTCAAATTCATACTTTTTTTCAACCTTCAGAACTCTCAATTCCTGATCCATACTGTATCTTGACAGAAAATCAGCATTGCTATTCTCTTTACCAGATTTGTGTATCACCTTGAATTTAAATGGCTGTCGTGCCAGGTAGCACCTTGTGATTCTGGAATTTTTATCTTTCATTTGGTTAAGCCAACAGAGAGGATTGTGATCTGTTATAAGTACAAAGTCAGTTCCTAGCAAATAAAACTTAAGGGACTCCATGGCCCACTTTGCTGCTAAACATTCATTTTCAAGGGTGGAGTACCTTTTCTCTCTGTCAAGCAACTTCCTACTTATGTACAGAATAGGATGTTCTTTCCCATCTATATTTTGACTCAGTACTGCAACTAGGCCTACCTCTAATGCATCTGTTTGTAACAAAAATGGTGTCTCGAAGTCTAGGCTTCTTAAAAGAGGGGCTGAACATAATCCAGCCTTAATGGCTTGAAAAGCGTCATCACACTCTGGGTTTTATTTCACATTATTTGCGTACCATTTGTTCATGAGTTCAGTGAGGGGAGTAGCTAACTCAGCAAAGTTAGGAACAAATCTCTGATAATAACCAGCCAGCCCTAAAAATGACCTGACATGTTTCTTTGTTTTAGGGACAGAGTTGTTAGCTGCGGTTTCTATTTTAGAAACCTCTGGCTTAACTTCATTTCCCAACACATAGCCCAAATATCTGGTTTCCTGCATGCCAAGTGCACATTTGGTAGGATTAATAGTCAGACCTGCATTTTTGATAGCTTGGATAACTGCTCATAGGTGTTCCAGGTGGCTTTTCCCATCTAGACTGTACACCACGACATCATCCAGGTATGCAGCACAAAAACCAATGTGAGGGGATAAAATTACATCCATGTACTGCTGAAATGTAGCTGGCACACCATGTAAACCAAATGACATGGTGGTGAACTGACAGAATCCAACAGGAGTGGCAAATGCAGTTTTATCTCTGGATTCTTAAGCTAAAGGTATTTGCCAGTAACCCTTGGTGAGATCGAGGCTACTGATATACTTTGCACTCCTCAGTCTGTCCACCAAATCAACTATTCTGGACAAATTCTGACACTTGATTAAGTTTCCTAAAATCAAGGCAGATTCTAACACCCCCTTCTTTTTTGCATGTGCTGACAAGGTTTACAATTACCACTGGAGATGACCAAGCACTCCTCGACTCTTCTATGCTACCCAATTCTTTCATTTTTTTGTATTTCCTTAACCATGTCAGCTCTTAACTGCTCTGGTAACCTGTATGTCTTTTGCCTAATAGGACAAGCATTCCTTGTCCCTATAACATGCTCAACCCCTTTTGCTCAGTCTAGTACTGTGGTAAAAGTACTGTTAAATGCCTTTAACACATTATGAATGTCTGCAGTTTGTTCTGAGGTTAAGGAAACATTCACCTTTACAGCATCAGCATTTACAGTTTGTTCCAGTCTATCATAAGCTACATCAATATCTTCCTTATTGGTTCAGGTAAAACTAGCAAAGCAGCTTTTGGCATTTTTTCAACCCATTTCTTGAGGAGGTTAGCATGGTATATCTTAGTATGATTTTTCCTGTCAGGGGTCTCAATCTGGTAGTTAACTGTGACATTACATCTATGCATTCTATAAGGCCCTTGCCACTTCATTAGCAGTTTATTTTCTGTTGTGGGTAACAGTAGCAAAATCTTTTCACCTGGCTCAAAAATGTTTTCTTTAACCCCATGGTCATAGTACACCTTCTGCTGGTTCTGATACTTTCCGGATTACTATGGTCAATTTCAACATATTTTGCCAGCTTCTTTCTTAGGGCACACATATAAGAAGTTATTGTTTCTGAGTGGGGTTATCTTCCCACATTTCTTTTATCACATCCAGTGGCCCTCTTGGCTGCCTACCATACAGCATTTCAAATGGTGGAAACCCTGTTCATGCCTGTGTGCACTTCTCTGTAAGCAAAAAAGAAGGTACATCAACTATTGGTCCCAATCTTTCACTTCCCCTTTTACAAACCTTTTTAACATGTGTTTTAGGGTTAAGTTGAAACACTCAACAAGACCGTCTCTCTGATGGTGATAGGGGGAGATTCTTATGGCAGTGATACCTAGTAGTCTATACAGCTCCTTAAGTAATACAGCACCAAAATTATTACTCTGATCAGTAATAATTTCTTTAGGTATGCCCACTATACTGAAAATTTTTACAAGCTCTGCTGCAACTTTTGAAGCTGTGACAGTACGCATTGGAACTGCTTCTGGGTATCGCGTAGCATAATCGCATACTACCAGGATAAATCTATAACCCTTTTTACTTTTGTCTAAAGGACCAACCACATCTATTGCAATTCTCTCAAAAGGCACATCTTTCAAGGGTAGGGGCACCAGGGGCACCGTGTCTTTTCTAGTGACTGGGGCTACTTTCTGATACTCAGCACAGGAATTATAATAGGTAGCAACATCTTCATGAATTCCAGGCCAGTGAAATCTATATAGCAGCCTGGTAAGTGTGCGATCCCTCCCTGAGTGACCAGCCATAGGACTATCATGTGCTATTTGTAACAACTCTGTTCTATACTTCTGTGGTACAATCAGTTGTTCTATATGTTCCTGTGTCTGAGGTTTAACCCAAACTCTGTACAGTAACCCATTACATTTTTTAAACATTGGTCCACCCTGCTTTGGTTTCACCCCCAGAGGCTTAAAATAACCTGGACAGAAACATTATTAGCTTGTTCTGAAAGAAAATCACAATCAGTTATCAATTTAGTTTCAGAATTTTCATATGTTAACCCCTTATGTCCATCAGTCATTTGTTGCCACAGTTTCTTCAGGCATCTTCTTTCTTTCCTGGACTTCTGGACCATGGAGCTGTGCTCAAACAAGTCCAAATGAAAATCGGCAAAAGGAAGAGCCCCCACCATCTGACATTTTCTTTGTCTGAGCTCTTGTCACCACAGCTGCTGAAATATCAGGATTTACCCCTTCTTTGATTAACTCAGTTAATCATGGAAAGTCATTTCCAATAATCACAGGTATAGGTAACTTAGATACTGCCCCCACTTTCATTTGGTGCGACACAGCCTTAACGGTCAGAGTTAATTGTTTACTGGTAAGTTCTTGTTTTCTTATAGCCTTGCTGCTCTTGTTTGAATGGGAAAGCAAGGGAGGGAAGATGGGGGGCATGCTTAATTATAAAAAAATAATGTTTTGATATCTGTTTTTTTGGGTGTGTTACCAGTAGGTCAGGTCAGTCCATTGCTATTATGCCAGGTCAGCCCTTCACTACTGTGATCTCTTGTTGATTGTGGGTGGAAGGACAGGCCTGCCAGGTACAACATGTTTAAACAAAATTGTTCTGGCCTCTGTTTGCTATAATGGAGGGGCAGGCCAAAAGAGTGGCAGAGAACTTTTTTTTTTAACATGTATGCCAGTCCGCTCCTTTGGTTTGTTGTTGATGGTTGGTGGAAGGACAGGCTAGGCGGACTGGTACACATGCTGGTAAAAATGGTTCTGGCCTCTGGTGATGGAGGAGGGAGGGGTGGATGGGCAGACTGGCACAGAACCATTTTTCCCACATATATGCCAGTCAGCTGGGTCCATGCCATGCTACTGTGGTTTGTCATTGATGGTCAGTGAAAGGATGGGCTAGATGGACTGGTACACATGCTGAAATAAATGGTTCTGTCCTCTGACGATGGTGGAGGGAAGGGTGGATGGACAGAGTGGCACAGAACCATTTTTTCCCACATGTATGCCAGTCAACTGGGTCCGTACCATGCTATTGTGGTTTGTCATTGATGGTCGGTCGAAGGATGAGCTAGGCAGACTAGTACACGTGCTGGAAAAAAATGGTTCTGGCATCTGGTGATGGAGGGGTGGATGGGCAGACTGGCACAGAACCATTTTTTACCCACATTTATGCCAGTCCACTGGGTCCCTGCCATGCTCCTGTGGTTTGTCATTGATGGTTGGTGGAAGGATGGGCTAGGCGGACTGGTACACCTGCTGGAAATAATGGTTCTGGCCTCTGTTAATGGAGGAGGGAAGAGGCAGGGGTGGATGGGTAGAGTGGCACAGAGCCATTTTTTTCCCACATGTATGCCAGTGCACTGGATCCATGACATGCTTGCCCACTCGTACAAGGGACTGCTGAGCACTGAAAAGTTTCTGTGTTAAAATTAGGGACTGTTGTGGAGGTATGAAATCCTACAGTAGAAACTATTTACAGAAATCTTACTGTGTGTTTATGTAGTAATTTCATATAATTGTGTGGTTCAACAAGATGTTCAGTGGCTTGTCCTCCTCATTTAGCACCCTGGTCTGTGACCCAGCCATTGCCCCCTGAGGCAATGGGAATGTACATTGTTTAGAGGTCTTGGGTGGTTTGCTAGGCATGTGTCATCTTAATTATAAAATGTATTATTTCATTTACTGTGTTGTACTTCTGGGACCTGCTTCACCCTGTCTCTGTCCTGAATGTAAATATAGTTTTAAGACAAAAAAGGTCATTTTTGGGTGGTCTGTGTTTGTGTCTGTGTGTAGAAGAATAGAGATGCACACTCAGGCAAAAAAAACTTTATTAAACCACATCAATCAACCATGTTTCATCTGTGCCCTTCAAAACTGTCAGATGAGACAATTTTGAAGTAGTTGGTGTTGGGGGGAGCATTCGTGGCAACTTGGGCTACCACAACCAGGCCCACCACCCACTGTCATAGGTGATGCTACTAAAAACCACCAACCAAGTACATACCTTTCAGGGTGGGTCCTACGTGGCTATGCATGGGTATCTGGAGGTGTCACTCCCATAAACTTCCTGTGGTGTCTGTTCTTTTAGGTGCTGTGGTGGGACCGCCTTGGTGCCAGTGCAGTCCCTGTTTGCTTGGACTGGGTTGGAGAACTACAGAGATGATGAGTCTGTTTTTTATTTTTTTAACTTTCTTTATTCACTGGGACCTAGGGCATCTCTCCAGGGTACCACTCGACTTTTCTATCTCTACCTCCTGCCTGAAACCTCCTCTGCTGGGTTCTTACAGGGCTGACTCCATTCAGCTTCATGGTTTGACCAGCCCCCCAGATCAGCCCCCGGGGGAGGGCCTGCCCACCTCCCATGGCAGCCTATTTGTGATTAGAGGGACAGCCACAGAAGATGGTAGAGCTGGACCCCAGGGAGGCAGGTCTGGCATTGGGATGTGGGCAGGTCTCGAGGCCCCCTTCACCTCTGCTAGGTCACCAGGGGTTTTCCACACAGTTTCCCACCAGAGTGTGGATGTGCAATGCTGGCAGTGCATTTACATGCAACCTGGCTGTCATTACTCTGCCCTGATGTAGCATCAAGCCCTGCTGCCTGTAGGGCCCATGGTCTCCACCAGGAGCCAATACAGAGTGGGCATACCCCGGAACCCACCCCGGGTGGGGAGAGCAGTCCTCCGGACATTCGATTCCTTCCCTCCCCTGCTGACCCCCATCAATGACCCAAGTTGTTCCCAAACCGGGCGTGGCATGAGGTGTGTCATTCAGCACCTCAACGCACGGCGCCAACAGGCCAGCCATGACAACAAGTTCTTAAAGGAAAACTACCAGCAGAGATGAAGCCATGACTGCTGTACAGATTGGGGCTTCACTTCTCTGGTACCCCTGCAGGCACTAGATTAAATAAATAATCTTTGTACCTGACACACAAACTGGTAAATTCTCCGGTGTGCCCTGCATTTTCATTTTTGGCACTCATGAACATCCCATGCTCTCATGAACTGTTGACGCTACTTTGCCCCTTCTTCAATAGTGCCCTTATGCATGGAGAGTGAAGTTTATATCTCCAGTGCCCTTTTATAAATCCCATGGGTATGCCTAGGGCACTATTGCCCTGCCTATTGAGGAAGGGGCAAGGCAGCATCATCAACTTGCAGTGCTATGAGCAAGAGCACATCATGTTCAATAACGCCATCAATTAAAATGCCTGGCACACCAGAGGATGTACCAGTTTGTACTAGTGATCAGGCACAAAGATTAATTTATTTTTGTTGACTGCAGGGGGATAGGAAAGGTGAAGCCCCAATCTGTACAGTGGTCGTGGCTTCACCTCTGCTAGTCGAACTCCTTTCATGAGTTTAAGCTCCAACATGAAAACGAAGAGGCTCCATTTTCATGAAGACCAAATCAAATGCTAAATTTACTGTGGGTGTAATTCTGGATTGGTTTATTACTTGGGAGAGATTGTGTATCTCTCCATTAGCATCTTCATTAATCACTTGAGGATTTTTTTAATTGGATGCACTTTGTTTACAAATAAACCAATTCAGGCAGCTTAAATGTTAGATAGGGACTGAACTGACAAAGTCCACCTTGGTGTCTGGTGGTTCAGCTTAATTCATGTCTGAGCTCTGACAGACATGCTTTGGTACATGGCATTGGACGAGTACTGTCATGATGCCTCTGTGGCTGTCACAGCTGAGGGATGGGGCTTCAGTGCTGCACTGCCTGCCATCACACCCGAGGGGTGGGGGCTTCAGTGTTGCACTGCCTGCCATCACACCTGAGGGGTGGGGTCTTCAGTGTTGCACTGCCTGCCATCACACCTGAGCGGAGGGGACTTCAGTGTTGCACTGCCTGCCATCACACCTGAGGGTTGGGGGTTTCAGTGTTGCACCTGCTGCCATTACACCTGAGGGGTGAAGGCTGTGGGCTGCAGTGGTGCACCTGCTGCCATCACACCTGTAGGTCTGGGGCTGCAGTGATGCAGCTGCTGTTGTCACACCTGAGGGGTGGGGGCTTCAGTGCTGCATGCCTGCCATTAAACCTGAGGGATAGAGGCCACAATGCTGTTTCTACTATTCAACCTGAGGGATGGGGGCCATAGTGCTGCTGCTGCCATCACATCTTGTACCTAAAATAACTTTAATTTGGTGCAAGGATGGATGGATGTACAATAGTGGAGGTCAAAATTGCTAAAATGCATGTTAATACAGTTAAAAATTGTTAAATAAAGTGCACAAAACCAAACACTGGTAAAAACGGATTTTGGCTTGGCAGACACCGGTGACAATATCAGTTTTTAAAATGTGCAAAATGGAATTTGCCATTTCTCAATCACGGTAAACCTGTGTCCCTGCTTGGCACATGTTCCAAACCCGTAAAGATCATAAATTGCGGATTGCTTTGATGGTACAACTGAAAATGTGTCCCTAGGGGAGTCTCAGGTGCTTCTTTAATAATAGATCTTAGATGCTCCTGTATTTGTTCCTTTAAAAGAGAAACACTATGTTCCACATAAACATGTGGGCAAGTGCCTTGTACAACATACACTATAAACGTTGTGTTGCAAGAGATGAAATGTGTGATTTCCACCGAGGGACTCTCACTGAGATGTGTATATTTATTTCCCTTCATTCAGTATTTACAAATATTGCATCTACTAAGTAATAATTCTCCATGGGTGCTTTTTCCAGCCTCAATGAACTTTTTCTCTCTTTTTTAAAAAACTGTGTGTAATCATATCTCAGAAATTTCTGCCTCTTTTGTAAAGCACTTTAGGTTTATCTTTTAAATCTGATCCAAATCAGCATCACCTTTCAAAACACCCCAAAATCTAGATACAATTCCTGCTACCTTTGATGCCAACCCCCACACACCCTCACTCACCTGAACAAGTCCCAGGCTGAGGATCTACTTCCTATGGAAGGGATATCTTGCTTTTGGAACCACTGAATTCAATATGACAAACTAAGGTAAGTGTGGTTCAATGTATTTCAATGGGGTTTTGGACTTTGATTCATAACTTGTTTTTGCATATTTTGACCC
The DNA here is from genome assembly GCA_016271365.2 of Neoceratodus forsteri. Taxonomy (NCBI): domain Eukaryota; kingdom Metazoa; phylum Chordata; order Ceratodontiformes; family Ceratodontidae; genus Neoceratodus; species Neoceratodus forsteri. The sequence goes on from CM057459.1 coordinate 653,184,798, forward strand.
CAAATTGTGAACATAACCTTTCTGGGACCCCCACCTCATAAACAATGTCAATGGAATTACACAAATTCAGACAGAAAGGTGATTAAATGGTTGCTTGGTGAAATCACCTTTCTGGTGGGAGTTGAAATTCTATCTTCCCTTGTTCATAAGGTGGCATCATAAGAAGACTATGTTGAAAATTTGGGGTCAAAATATATAAAAATGGCAAAGCTATTCACATGCATTGAATTTTTGCTATGCTCACGCGTAACTCTGGTACTTTTAAATATTTTGACCCCAAATTTTCAACATACCAATATTTTTACAACCCCTCATGAATGTGACAGATGTAATTTTTAAGATCCTTTACAAACTGTCTTTTCACACCTGTGGCATGGAATGATATTGCGGCGGTGTGGAATCACATTTTGGAAGAGATTTGGAAATTTTCAGTACCTGGTTCATGAAGTGGGGTATAAGAAGGCTATGATGACAATTTGGTTGCAATTTGATATGCATCTATGGTGGTATGGGCAAGCTCACACAGGCAAATAAGGATATGATTACACTACCTCAAAAAGTATGCATGGCTGGGAGCGCAGGGCCCTCCACTATCTCAAAAAGTAAGGAAATTCATTGTAAAAATGTCATTAATGCACTAGTTAGGGTTAAAACAACATATCATTGTCAGCCCTAACAATCACCCCATTCCATCAGTAAATAAGCTAAAATGGGTACAGTATATGAGAATGGGATGAGCATTAGGGCTGACAACCCCAAGGCACATCCCACGCATATTGCTGCCTGTAGGGTAGTGGTGATGTGTTAGGGCATGAAACCCTAACACCACATTTCCCTACTTTTGTAACCCTAACTAGTCCATTAACTAAGCTTTTTGCAATAAATAGATATAGATACACAGAGAAGTCCACCAGGAGGAAGCCCAACTCTGCAAAATTCTGCAGCAGAGTTACTGCAACAAACAATGCAGTTTCAATGGGAGTTAATCCCTTTTGTCATGTAGGCAACCTGTGACACTGCACTTCATCCTGGTGGGCTTCACTGTAGATATAGATGCAAGCATGGAGCCTTTATAGCACATGTGAATAGATCAAGGTTATCAAAATCAAATCATCTTTATTTTTAACAAGTGCTATTCCAAAGATCATAGCGCTTTCACAATGAATACATAAAAATACAGTTAAAACAAAAATGAAATAACTGTCAACAGTCCAGTAAAATTTCCTTAAATACCAACAGCAAAGGTCAGCCTAAATTGGTATGTTTTCAGAGCAACCTTAAAACTCTCCACTGTCAGGCACTCTTGTATCCAATGAGGTAGAGTGTTCCACAGGGTAGGGATGCCAAACAATCACCAGTGACCCAGATGACTTCAACCAAACCCTGGGAATCTCTAGCAATCCCTCATCGGCTGAGCAGCGTGGTCACAGGGGGAGGTAAGGATACAGAAGCTCTTGTAGATAGGGCAGACCCTGTCCATGTACAGCCTTAAAGGTCAGCAAGCTGACCTTGAAGGTGATCCACCACTGAACTGGCTGCCAGTGCAGTTCACACAGCACAAGTGCAATGTGACTAGACCAAGATAGCCCAGACAACAACCTGGCTGCAGCATTCTGCACCAGCTGCAGGTGATGGATATCAACCTCTGGCAATCCTAAGTACAGGGAGTTACAGTAGTCAAGGTGGGAAGTTACAAAGGCGTGGATCAGTGTCGGAAGATCGCTAGATGGAACAAGGTGTTTAATCCGGGCAATATTCCTAGGATGATAAAAGGAAGACTTGATGATGGCCAACACCTGTGATCAAAGCTTAAGCTCTTCATTAAATATTACCCCCAGATTCTGCACATGTTCAGAGGTCAGCAACTGACTACCCCGGAGCCAAAACCCAGAGGGACTGCCAGCCACGAGCCTCTCTGTCATGTGACCCGGATCCACAACCAACACCTCGGTTTTGTCAGGATTTAACTTCAACCAGCTGGCATTCATCCAGTCCTGTACCTCGGCAAGGTAGTTATTGAACACCGAGACTGCATTATCCTGATCTGGCACAAAGGACAGGTATAGCTGGGTATCATCTGCATAACAGTGAAACCTCAGCCCATACAATGTCCCCTAGAAGCAGCATGTACACCACAAACAACATGGGGGACAGCACAGAGCCCTGCAGCACCCCACATGGCAGAGAGAATGAATCAGAGGAATAAATCCCCAATACCACCCTTTGAGATTTGCCCATGAGGAACGAATGGAACCATCTGAGGACTGTCCCAGACAGGCCACAGATGAACCGCAGATGCTCCAGCAACACCCCATGATCCACAGTGTCAAAAGCCACCGAGAGATCAAGAAGAACCAAGATGTAATGGCTCTTCTGATCTCTTGCCACCAAGAGATCATTGAGAACCCAAACAAGGGCCATCTCAGTACTATGCCTCTTCCGAAATCTGGACTGGAGAGGATCATAGATATCATAAATGGCAAGGTGATTCTCCAGTTGCAGCACAACCACTTTCTCAATAACCTTCCCCACAAAGGGAAGGTAAGAGACTGGTCTGTAGTGAGAAGGGCAGTCCAGGTTGAGAGAAGCTTTCCTAAGGAGGGGTATCACCACCACCTCCTTCAGGGAGTCTGGAAACTCACTTGAATCTAACGATCTCCAGACTATCTCTGCTAGGACCGCGCCGATGACATCAATGCATCCCATTAAGATGCTCGTTGGGCCTGGGTCCAAACTATAGCAGGTCAACAACATACTCTGGACAATCTGCAAGATATCCATGATCCCCAGCCGGTCAAAGTGTAAACAACTCCACCGAGGTGTAGCAATCTCACACCGACCACCACTACCCCCCCATAGAGCAAGTCGATCAGATCTTGGACCTAATGTCAGCAACCTTATCAGCAAAGAAGTGAGTGAACTCATCACACTTTTCTTGTGACAACGCTCTTCAAATTTGCAGACAGGCTGGTCTGCACAGTCTGTCCACTGTTCGAAAGAGCTGAGCTGGTCAATTCTTAGCTGCAGCAATCTCTCTGGACAGGAACTCTGCCTTCTTACAAGAGATTGCTGATTGAGAGACCCTATAATGGTCCATCAAACTAAGTCTGTTGGCATCAAAGACTGATTTCTGCCAACAATGCTTCAACTTTCGTCCTACTCATCTCAACTCTCTCATGGTCCCATCAAACCAGGAGGACCGAGAGTGGAGAGCGAGAGGATGAACATCAACATGAGCTATGGCATCCAGAGCACCCACCACAGCCCTGTTATAAGCCTGTAGCAGGGTCTCAGGTCCTTTACTTGCATCTGGTAATCCCGATAGGTCCAGCCCCACCAATAGGCCATCTGGGGTCATGCCCCTCAAAGGGCAGTATTGGACCATCTCCACAGGGACAGGCCTAAGGGGGGGCCTGGAAATTGAACCTTATAGTGTGGTGATGCGACCATCCCACTGGTTCCACCACCAAGTCAGAGGTCTCCATCCCCAGGAGGAAGACCAGGTCCAAAGAGTGGCCATGAATATGGGTCGCAGAGGCAACTGCTTGTGTGAAGCCCAATGAATTCATAAGTTGGAGGAAGTCCTGACCAAACTGCAAGAGTTTGTCATTGATACAGGCATTGAAGTGGCCCAGTACCATCAATCTGGGAGACTCCAAAACCATGCCGATAATGAAGACTGTGACTTCCTTCAAGAATTGCTCTCATCACCTGGTGGACGGTAGCAAAGAATGATCCTGCACCCCACGCCTGCAGCCACCATACACTCAAAGGACCTGGACTCCTCAACTGGCATAGCTACAAGGCCCAATTCCAATCTAAAACAGATTGCTACCCCCTTGCCATTACAATCCATCCTCGAACTGTGTATCACTGAGAACCCAGCCGGAATCACTGCCTCTAGTATGGGGTCAGCATTCTCATACAGCCAGGTCTTGGTGATGCAAGCCAGGTCCGTTGACCCAACAAGATCAGCAATAATAACCATCTTGTTTTCAATGGACCTGGCATTACACAACACTGCTTGAGTAGGATGAGATACCAGGGCTGACCAAGCTACCGAACTGCTCACTGCTCAGCCCTTGGGTATGGGTACCAGGCAAGATGCACCTCGTTCTGTGACCCATTTCACTCCAGGGTGTCTCCTGGTTCTTACTACCCCAATCTAGCCACTCTGCTCACCCTCCAGGTCCAGGACCCCCCCTTCCACCTTCTCCTCACTATCCCCAGAGCCCTGCAGCGACTGTAAATCACTGCAGACAGTGGAGGACAGCTAAAGGGGTGGAGGTCCTGGAGTTTAGAGGGGGAGTAGCGCCTGACAAGGAGAGCAGCCCGCAAACACATATTAAGACAGCCAGGACTCAAGCCCCCAATTCACTCCAAAATAACACTTAAATGCCCCAAACCACTAAAGTAAAACCCCAACACTACCCCAAATTAACTAAACCACTAAAATACAAAATTCCGACACTCCCCCCCAACTAAACCTTACCCCTTAAATAACAAATAACAAATAATAAAATCTCCCACAGTTCAGGCAAAGATAAAAAATATATGCGAGGAAGTGGGTTCAATCAATAATCCAGTCAAATAGCTGCTATGTTGGGCCTCTCACCCCCAGCTAGCAGATTAATAAATGTCAAACTAAAATACCAGACTATCACTCTGGCACTTCATCAAACTAAAATATGTTCAAAGCCGTTTTTCAGGAAGCCCTCTCACTGCCTCCTCACCAAGAGACTAAAATGCAGGAGTGAAACAGTCAGTCAACACCTCTCAAATGCAATTCAGAAATCCACAGTTCAAGAATAAATGCACATCCAAAGCAAGGGTTCCCCCCATAATAGATCCTCCTCTAATGACCTGGCCAGGAAGAGCAGCCACCTGGACGATCAGAGCACCCAATGGGAGGCCCACCATCCACCAACTGGAAATACCCTAGGAAGTGGGGCCAGCCACCCTCCCTCCAGTCACAGTTCCCCAGCTCCCACCCAAGGAAGCAACTCAATCTATATCAAGCCACCAAATTAGCTGCATGGGTCAGGACACCCCAAACTTCCACAGGATCCCAGATATCAAGTGGCTAGGCTTGAACCTCCCAGTGAGGGAAGAGGCTGTAAACAATCCCAGATGGCTAAGAGCTGGTGCGCGACCTCCCAGACATCCTCCAACAGTCACCCAGCCCAAACTCCTTTGCCACAGAGGCTCCTGCCCTCCTGCAAAAGGCCTCCACAGCAAAGCCCCAATCACCTGAGTGCTATACCCAACCTCACCACCCCACCTCACACTTAAAAGCCCTGCAGCAAAAACTGTCCTCTGTCCAGATAGTATGTCCAAGTTCACCACCAGCTCACTGTATTAATATTTATTATGAAAAAAGAATGGGTAGACTGGATGGGCCAAGAGGTCCTCATCTGCAGTCAAATTCCATGTTTTTGTGAGTGCATCTACTGTATTCATATAACAAGTTTAGTTTACCCTAATGTAAAGAACACAGCTATCGATATATAATAAATAGTTTTAATGAGAGAACTTCTTTGGCAATAGCACCCTTCTAAAAGAGATTAAAATCTCAGTGGGTCCTTCTACCTGGATAACGTTTATTGTTATAAGGATATACATAGCACATATATAGTGACATAAACTGTATATTTCTAGGAAATGCTTAATTATTAAAAGAGAGTATAATTATTGAGAGAAACTAGAGCAACATTCCTTAATTTATATAAAATAGTATATTACTATAAATGTCTGTGTGAGGAACATCACAAAATGTCAGTGTATGTTCCTTATTATCATCCTTCGGATGAGATATAAAAAGCAGAGGTCCATTCTGTCCATTTCTGGTCACTGTCCAGGTGGAACTTAAATATCCCATGGTACTTACTGAAGAAAAGTAGGGGACATTTTTATTATAAAATGCATAGTTTACTAAACAAAATGCATTATATCGCTAAGTCATCAATACACACAAAGTACTGCAAGTACCATATTAACCATCTATGGAAAACAGGAAACAAAAAAATAAAATAACATCAATGTCTGCTGTTGTGTAGGATACATTAAATAATAAAACAATATTCCAGACCTCCAGTCTCACTCAAAATCCAAGAGCCAAGCTAATATTAAAGAAATGTCATATTTTATACGACAAACTGAAAGTTCTGATTCTTAGAACACATTTGTCATATATATATATATATATATATATATATATATATATATATATATATATATATATATATGTGCCTACAAGAACAGGCCTAAGTATTTTGTAGTATGAAATCATCCTCTTTGGGTGCTAAAAAGTAAGTCTCACTAGCCACATTTGATACTTATACAAAATGAAAATAACCTGTAGTGTGTTTTTATTTATCTATCCACCGCTGAAGAGGTATATAAGATGAAATCAGAATACTGTACTGGAGGAGTAAAAATAAACATTCTTGCCATTCCTTGGCTATAAAGGCCCAAAAGTTAACTACAGTAGGTAGGGGCATTAAAAAAACAAGTGGGACTGGAGTTTCTGGAACCATATTGCATATGAGGTTGGGGCAATTCCTTTCCTCAATATGCTTGTGTATATGTGAGTCTTTGACCCCTTATGTGACTAATGCCATGGCAGCTTTGCCATAACACATCTCATACTTCTGCCAGAATTAATTGACCTCACAAGTGGTCTAGTACGAATTGTTTGTTCTGGGCCAGACAAAATCCTGAAAGCTGTTTCAGACTGGAGCACAGGAGCAAGTTCTAAATCATCATAAATGTGTTTTCTCGAATTAGGTGCTATGTGAAATAGAGTTACTTTCCATGCTTAAAGTTTTTTTTGGCAATTCTTTAATGTAGAGTTGGATATGCCCTTGGGGTCAGTTAGGAAGGAGAGGCTTTCCACTACCCCAGGAAGTCAGGCAAGAAGGCTCCAGATATTTTCTTACTAAGGGGGCAATAATGTATACTCCTGTTTCAAGGCAGGACTGAAATTGCTGGAAATAAACATGCTGTATTTTGGGAGAAAAAAAACTGGGTGCCCCATTTTAAGGCCACCATCCTTAAACTTCTATGCATCATGGGAATCATAGGAAAGTTACGATTCAGAAACATTTACAATGAGTGACTCACCATTTTTTAATGGACTACTGGAATACTATTTCTTTTTCAGATATTTATCTAGTGATACCTTAAACATATCCATATTAGAACTATTTACTATGGCTCTACGTGATAACGGCGATTGCCGATGGGTGGTCACTGTTAGGACGACGGCACATCGTTGAAAATATATTTCAGCAATGTACTCCCTGGTGTACAGCAAAATGGAGCCAGGGAGTTGGGATTTTTTGTTTCATGCAGGGGTTTGCGCCCCCCGCATCCCCTACTTAAGGATTCTCAACTCCAGGGGGGTGCATATCGGGGGGGTGCAAACATGACAAAAATAAAATTTCAGGCCGGACGCAACAAAAAGTACCTGCACCCAGACCTGAACCCAGTATCATTCCTGCCACAGCCCTGAACCCACCCACCATGCCACTGAAGCAGCTCGGCAGTCACCGCAGCACCACCCGTTACAACCCCTCCGTCACCTCCAACCCCACACTCGGCGTGCTTGCTCCCCCCATGCAAGTAGCAACAGGATGTTGCTATTTCATGCACCTCCCCCAATCTGGTCACCCACCTTCCACAGTTGCTTCGATGACAGGTGCCGTGATTGAGTCGCCCTTTCAGTAGGCATCCAATCAAAATCGCCAAAGTCACAGGATACCATTTACTATAGTCTCTGGTAAACTGTTCCATATTATCATGACCCTTTGATTGATACAGGTTCTTCATTTAGTAGACCTGTACATCTACCCTCTTAACTGGTATCTGTGGGTCCTAGTATCTCTGTTTGCTGTTTTTTTTCTAGGCCTATACACTCCCACAAATTGCTATTTCTGACTGCCCCGAACACCAGGCACAAGTCTCCCCTTAGTCTCCTATACTCCAGTGAGAAGAGATTTAGTTCCTGCAGTCTCTCCCTATACAATAGTTGATATCCTTTTTGTTGCCCTTCTCTGTATATCCTCCAGAAATACAATGTCATGTACATTATGGGGTGCCCAAATCTGAACACAATACTTGCTTGGGCCTAACCAGAGCACCATAAAATGGCATAACAACATTCCTATCCCTACTCTTCTGACATGCTTTAGACAATAACTGAGTATTTTGTTTCCTTTCTTCACAGCTTCATGGGTATGTTCCCTAAAATATAGTTTGTTCTGATTACACCCAAGTCTCTGTTTTTATCAGTGGTCTCAAGCTCGGTTCCATTTAGGAAGTATTTTGCCTTATTGTTTTTGATACCAAAATGCATTACTCTACATTTTCCTTCATTGAAAAGTAATTTGTGTTCCTTTTCCCATTTCTCTATTCTGTTTAAATCTTCTTGGAGTCTTTTGTTAACATGCTCTCACTCCTAATGGGATTCATACAGTTCCCACAAATACTGAAAAAAGACTATATATTTGGGTTTCAGTATCCATGGGGGCATGGCTAATGTATAATAAATGGAGATTAACAGTGATTTTATTATGAATACTTATTTATGCTTAGAAAGTTGCCACTCTTTCTAAATGGAACCTTTCCAAGTGACAATTTCTAAACAAATGTTCTAGCCCCTGTGCATCATATTTCCAATGCCAGAACAAATGCCTACCATGTTAATATCTAAACTTATGATTGGGATCCCTGATATATCATTTGTTGTAAGAGTTCTATAAGGGTCTATGTACTGTATATACCGTACACACATGATAATTGATGTTGGACACTGCGGAGCTGGAATGTAGAGCCAAGACTTCTTCAGCATTATTGCCTGATTCTGTATCTTCAAGTAATATACTAATATCACCTACACAGGCAAAAAGTTTCACTTGTGGTGCATTCAGATTTGATTTTAAACCTCAGATCTGCTAGTGATTTTACTATGTCTCACAAATGTGTCCAAACATAATACCTACAACAGAGGGCTTGGTGGGCATGTAATACCCCATTTAACCAAAATAATGGACCCCTCTTAACATTTTATGGACTGTATGATCACAGAATCCTGGTATAGGATATCCAGCCATTCCACAAATTTTCCTAGAACTCTATATTTCTGTAGAACCTTAAATAAATATTCATGGGAATCTCACTCAAATACATTTTCTTGGTCAACATTTAAAAAAACCTTCAGTGGTACCTGCCTTTCCTCTTTCACACAGTTTTCTGATCATAATTAAGTCATCATGAATGACTGTTTGGAACTGATCAATTCTGGTGCAGACTTAACAGATGCTAAGAAGAGTACTCAGGGAATATTATTGAGTAAAAACAAATAAATACAAGAAATCAACAAAAGAAACTTAATAAAACGCATCTAAGAATACGTTATAATCACAATCAGAAAATGATAAATATATATAAACAAAAAAGAGTATGCAAATTCTAGATCTGCAGAACAAAAAAGAAATTAGCCTATCCCAGTTCTCAGTCCTTTCAAATATATGAGTTCTCCCTTTACAATAGGTATTAGAAGTTTTCTTCCCTGAGATTCCATGATCATATAGTGCAGAAAGATTCGCTGAAGTTCATGCATTATGGTATAATAAAAAAACAACCACGTGCTTGTCTTTATTTTGTAATGAAATTTGCATCTGTTCACCTTTTTATATCATTTCAAACAAGTAAATATAACACATAAAGTACTTGGATGCCACTTTTTCCATCCTCCTGGGGATTTTCCTATAACCAACATTTCATACAGGATAGTGCTGAAGATTTGAGTATATGGCCACTAAATCCCAAAATTTGACCATAAAAGTGCATGAGAAAAATAAATGCACCATTGTCTTGAGCTGTTTACCACAGGCTTCTCAAAATCAATACCTGTCTTCCACAGATTTATGTTTATAAGCATTTCTTATGTACAAAGAAATACAAAATTGCACATACCCCCATAATGCAAAGAATCATGGGCTATATATGCAAAGCACCACAAAATATTATGCTGGTTCAACTTTTAAGCAAGAATGCATGGTGCTGAAAGGCCTCTCACACAGTCTGCAAAGGGTACCAACAGAAGACACAGACACATGTTTCGTCCTACCAAGACTCGTCAGTGTGCCTTGTCTGTATGACACCCCAGTGGAATGAACCAGCTACCCTAAGTTGGTCTATCTGGTTTGGGTTGTGGTGAGCCCAATAAAACCAAAAAATATACAGTTTGTCATGGCTGCAAAGCCATAATGTGTTCCAGGGTGGGGAGTTTTCCTTGGATGGGATATTCAGAAATGTGCCAGGCATGGGCACAAGCCTGGCACAGCACAACTGGGCTGCACCAGGGCATGGACCAGGCGATATTCAACGGTGCTGCGCCATGGCTCAGCACCATTGAATATGGTACTGGGAGCACCCACACTGCGCACAATGCAGTGGCACTGCACCAGTGCAAGTGGCAGGAGAGGAACAGGGGGCTGCGCAAGCACAAAATTACCTTGCTTGCACAAGACAACAAGAGCGATATTCAGATGTGAGCATGCAAATGAGGCTATTATGAATGCACGGCACACATGGGGCCATTTGCATGTCATTATGGCCCCATTTGCATGCAGGTGCGCCGATCCCTGGTGACTTGCACCTGGCACCCTGCCAGGCTGCAGCCAACAGGGACCAACACCCCTTGGCCCTCGGTGGGCAACGCGCCCCAACACCCGATCTCAGGCTGCAGTTACAATCAAAGTCCCTGGTGGTCCAGTGAACCTGCTCCCCAGCCTGGTCATGGGCTTAAATAAAATAAACCAAACCCTGGTGGTCCAGTGGACCTGCTCCCCAGCCCAATTGCGGGCTTAAGTAAAATATAAATAGTCCCTGGTGGTCCAGTAGACCCGATCCCCAGCCCGATCGCTGGCTTTAGATATGAATATATGCCCTGGTGAGCCAGCGGTACCCCCCTGCTCACTCAGACCCACCACCCCACTCCCCTCCGGTCAGCGGTGGGCAACAGCTCCCCACCCGCAAGCCACCCTCCGACTGACAGCGTACAGTATGGCTGCATGCCCATTGGTCCCCTGCATGGGCCAATGGGCATGCAGACCATACTGAACTACACAGTACCAAAATGTGAATGGTTCATTCACATTTCAGGACTGTGTAGTACAGTATGGTCTGCATGCCCATTAACCCACGCAGGGGACCAATGGGTGTACAGTCATACTGTATGCTGTCAGTCGGGTGGCTTGCGGGTGGAGAGCTGCCACCTGCCACTGAGCGGAGGGGGAGTGGGGTGGCGGGTCTGAGTGGGCAGGTGGGGAGGGGGTACCGCTGGCCCACCAGGGTGCATATTCACATCTAAAGCCCACGATCAGGCTGGGGATCAGGTCCACTAGACCACCAGGGATTAGTTAATTTTTTACTTAAGCCCGCGATGGGGTTGGGGAGCGGGTCCACTAGACCACCAGGGAATATTTATATTTTACTTAAGCCTGCGATCAGGCTGGGGAGCAGGCCCACTGGACCATCAGGGATTGGTTTATTTTATTTAAGCCTGCGATCGGGCTGTGGAGTGGGTCCACCGGACCACCAGGGAATTAACTTCTTTCTTTGCCCACGATCGGGCTCGGGGGTAGGGTCCACTGGACCACCAGGGATGTTGATCCTTACACCCACATCCGGGCAGGGGGAGGGCACAACTCCCGAACTGTGTCTGGGGTGGTCGGGTGGCCACCAACAGCTGGCAGCTGCCATGTTGCACCCTGCAACATGGCAGCTCACCTGTGGGTGACCAGGACTTGCTCATGCTTTTCAGGGGCGGATCTTTGCATCCCCCTGTGTGGCGGAAGGCGGGTTTGTACCTGCATATGCACCGCAGATCCCGGGCTGAATATCGGGATGTGCTGCATATGCATGGGCCCACTTGCACCACATAATTACTGTTGCATCCCGGTGCATCAGAATTGCACAGCTAACATCCCTTTGAATATCATGCTGTATGCATCAGTGGGTTGCGTGATGTAGTAATAATTGTTGCGCCAAGCAACCCCTTTGAATATCCCACCCCTTGTGTCATTGCCAACACTTCTCTATCAATAAAATGAGTTCATGTAACCCACTCAACAGGGTGCACCTGGAAACAAGGTACCATAGCTTAGCATGCCCACCCTAGTCAAACATTACACATAAATAAATAAATTATAGAACTATATATTTTCTGTTTGCCATCTGCTCATAGCATATGCATAGTATGCATGAGCTACAGGAACAATATAGAGTTATTCAATGGGAAGTGGATATGTCATGACACAAATCCATTTTTCACGTTTTGTGTTTTCTTTTTTTAATTTTAGATTTTGGCTGGTTAAAGGAATTTGAGGTTTGCTTACAATACAATGGTTGTCTGTATACTACTTGCTAAAGCTACACAAAGAATAAGATGAGTAGTGGACCCCACACAAACATGGCTGAAGTTACTTTCTCCTGCCACCTCCTCTTCCCTGATTCCTATTTAAGCTGGTGACTAGATTATTGCTTCCTTCTGCAATCCTGGCTGTCTTTTCTACAACTACAGGCTCATCCATACAGCTGACTCTGATCCAACCCCTCTGCTGCAAGAAAACATCTATCTAACATATAAGTTAAAGCAAATTATATGGCATGTGACTAGAATAGAATCATCTGTTAGCCCAGCCTATAAAGGTGACTCTGCTTCTGAGCTGAATTTTCATAGACCTATTTCAATTTTATTTGCTTATTGAAAGCTACTTCTAGGACTGGCCTCATATCAATTGCTTAACCTTCCCCAAAACATAACTTAGTAATACAATTTCAGTGTGGTTTTATAATAGAATGTATTTTCTAATAAAGGTGGCCAATGATATCTTAACAGCATTGGATCACTTATTTAAATATGTATGTAACTATTGCTCTATTGTATTTTTTTTTTGCACCTCCCCATGCCCCCAACCGGCCCCCCCTTCAGATCACCTAGGTGGACCCTGTCAGCTTTCCCCCCCACCGCCAACGACCAGCCCCACATTTCAGCCCCCAGGTAATCCAACATATCCCTTCATCAGATGGGTCCCCCCTTTGGGGAGAAGACACTGGTGGGGCTGGGCCAACGCTTTCAAATTAGCCTGGGTGCTGATGGGGTCAGTCCAGGTTGTCCGGGGCTTCATATTGGCGGGGGACTGGTGACCATCATCTGGCCAGTCAGGGAGTCTTTTTTCCTTGGTTTTCTCCCTGGGAGTGTGATGTGCCACAGGATGTCTAGGTGTGAGCCGATGTCCGTTACGCTCCCTCAGCAATGCCCCGATGCACTGCCATGCCCTCAGCCTCTGCCAGAGATTGGCAAACAATGGGCCATGTACCCCCCTCCCTCCCAGGAGATGGTGAGCAGTCATGGGATGCATGAGCCATCTCCCCCCGGCTGGCCTCTGACACCCAGGTCCATTCCCAAACCTGAGTTGTCAGCATTAGAAGCGGAAATCCAACCACTGCACCGGTGGGCTGGCCTAAGTATTAATTTTTCTAACATTTAAATCTTTATGACACTTTGTTTCTAAAGTTGCTTGTTTATACTATACAGAAGCTCATGCACTCCTTTTACCATAGAACAATCAATCTCACACTGTGCTTGAAAACATACAATTTCATGTCTAAAGCACTTATCTGGCAACCAAAAACTAAATACATGAAGTCTGCCCAGCTGCTTTTTCTGGTCTTCACTTTAAAGCATTCAATACAGTTTACCACAATTTATTAATATATTTTCTTTCTAGCCCTTAAGTATTAGGGCTCATGTGATTCAAATGTTATCTATGTGATAGATGATAGATGGCAGGGGGGCAGAGTGTGCATGCATTTGACCGTACTTCAGATTTGGTTCATTTGGGTATAGACATTCCTGTTGGTTCTGTTTTAATACCTCTTCTTTTCTCTGTTTATATTAATGATCTCCATGTTGTAATTGGAGGCTCATAAATGCACATTTATGCAGATTATTCAATTTTGTATTTTTCTGGTGGCGATGTTGAGGCAGCTCTTGACATTCTTCAATGTGATTTTAACAAAATGCTAACTGCTTTTTTGATCTTCAATTGCTGTTAAACAAAAATATGGGTAATGCTTTCTAGTCTCAACACATGGTAAAATAACCTATTGAATACTGTTCTTACTACCCTAGAGGCTGCCTGTGATCCTGCACACAGTGTGTCTTTGATCCCCAGCAACAGACTTGGGGCAGCTCATTATGAAGGCATTCCAGAACTCACAGAGACTGTGAGGAAATGCAGGAAATGATTTAATGAGATTGAAATAAGGAATTCTGGAGAGTTTTATCTGTGAGTGATTTTTGTAATCAGACTGGAGTGGTGATGGGCAAGGCCACTGATTTACCGTGATTAATGTAAATAAATGTTGTTTTCATGACATGAAATTCTGGGAACTGCAGCTGTGATTGTGAATAATAATTCAGACCCCAGTCTCAGAAGGAGCCAGAAGGAGATATTAGTGGATTCTAAAACCTGGATTTGGGCCCCTCAAAGTCAAATAAAAAGCCAGTGAGGGAAGCTGGAAATCCTATTGTTTCCCAATAAACCTATTAACTCCCTGTATGTGGTACAGAGCTGAAATGGGAGTTAAAATCTCATGCTGAATTTGGCTACACGACAACTCATTAGGTGTTATTCGCCACGTGACAGTTCACTCCCTCCAGATATTGGGAACCAATACAGGAAAATGAATGTTTCCCAGTGTAAGGTAAGTTACTAATTTAGGGGGTTCAAAAAAATATAAATAAAATTGTGCTACAAAATGCCATTTGGTGGGAAAGAGAGAGCAAACTGTCATAGAGCAAATTACCCATAGTGAACTGACGTGTTGCCATTGAATTTTGCTCAATGCTGCTTACAGTACCTTAAATCCACAAGTTGAGGATGGGAAAACAATATTGTCTCAGAGTGTACTTACAGTCCTATTTTTTATGCATTGAAAGAAAATGACCCTGGCAATCCAGACCTCACAGGTATGGTTTAATTTTTCCATGCTCTTTAGGGTGTATATATATATATATATATATATATATATATATTTTTTATTATTATTATTATTTATTAAAATTTAGGAATTACAACCCTTTGAGTCAGAGACTCATTTGCAAAGGCTCCGCATCCAAGATGCAATAACAGACGGGGTAGAAAAACAGGCAAGACATGCAAGACTTAGGATACAATAATTACACCACAGAATTACTTACATGGTTATAACATTAAATGTTTACAAAAAAACTTATTTCCATTACCCACTTGGGTAACTGGTCAACAGCTGTGGGGCAACTGGAGAGCAATCCATGGGATATTGTCAGTTATGAGGTAGGAGTAGTGATATGCAAGGCCTGCAAGGGGTAGGTTTGAGTTATGAGGCCACTGGGTTTGTCAGGGTTTGGGGAGGCATGCAGGCAGTCACAATTAGAGGAGGCAGGTAACACCTGCTGTAGTTCAGGCTTGAAGAGTCCCAGTCTAGAGGAAGCCAGTTGAGTGGTAGGTAGGGTATTCATCCAAAGTGGGGCTCTACAACTAAAGGATCTTTGGCCGGCCATGGTTCTAAAATGGGGGGGTCTGGAAGGCAGCATTGTTGGAATATCTAATGACTCTCATTCTACAGGCAGGTATTAGTAATGTGGACACTCGAGCAGGAACTCGTCCAAGGGACATTTTTTTGGCAAGGAGGCAGGAGTGGTAGCGGAGATGCCCCTCTAGGTTTAACCAGGAGGCTCGCCAGTAGAGAGCACATGAAAGGGTGTATCTATCACACCCATTTAATAGTTGACAGGCTTTGTTCAGAGCTGTTCTGATTTTGTTTAGGGCGGTATTGGAAGCAGACCCATATACGACTAAGCCATAGTCAACAAGAAGAAGAACAGAGCTGGATATGGCTACCAGTTTATGGTTGGCAAACCAGGTCTCAATTTCAGTGAAATGCTTCTGGAGGTTATGTTGCAGGGAGGAGGGGTCCTGGTGCTGGCAAAAAACGACTGCATCGTCTGCATAGAGGAGGAGTTGTCCAGAGCAGA
The DNA here is from genome assembly GCA_016271365.2 of Neoceratodus forsteri. Taxonomy (NCBI): domain Eukaryota; kingdom Metazoa; phylum Chordata; order Ceratodontiformes; family Ceratodontidae; genus Neoceratodus; species Neoceratodus forsteri. The sequence continues at coordinate 653,200,888 of CM057459.1, forward strand.
ACCGGAGGAGAGTGTTCAGAAACAGGCTGAACAATAGAGACCCAAGAACTGAGGCCTGGGGTACCCCAGACCTGACTGGGAGAGGGGAAGACAATGCAAGGTTTAGTTTCACCTGTTGTGATCGACCGGAGAGGTAATTGGAGAACCAAGAGGTGGTTTCATGTGATAGGCCAAGGGAGAGGAGAGAATCAATTAGCAGGGGGTGGTGTACAGTATCAAAGGCCTTAGTCAGGTCAGCATGGACTGATCCAACTAAGAGGCCCTGATCAAGTGCATTATAGATAAAAGAGGTATAGTCCAGGAGGGCAGTTGTGGCACTGCGGCCCTTCCTGAAATGATGCTGTTGGGGACATAATAGATTATGTGTGTCAAGGAACTGCAAGAGTTAGTCTGCAATGATTTTCTCCAGTGCTTTAGATGGGGTGACTGACAGTATGGAGATCGGTCTATAATTACTAGGTAAAGTTCTATCTCCATTCTTAAAAACTGGGGTCACCATGGCTTGTTTCCACTGAGATGGAAATTGGCCCATGCAGAGGGACATATCAAGAATCTTGGTAGGAGGGGTTAGAACAGATTCAAAGGGACAGATTGAGGAGATTGAGATCTAAGGTGTCAGCACTATGTCTGGATTTCCCTAGGACCTTGGCTAGGTATTTTCTGGCAGTACTCTGGGAAATAGTCTTAAAGTGAAAGGGGGCACCCCAGTAGGAGAGGGGAGAAGGCCAGAGAGGAGGTAGAGGATGTGGAGTAGTAGTCCAGTGGGAGGATGCCATTGAGGTCAGTGAAGGCGGTGCTTAGGGTGCTAACTATGAGTTCAGAATCCTGTGTGGTAGTACCATGAACATGCAGGGAAGGAGGGGAAGAAAAGGATTTACCATTCAGTCTACTAATCGTCCCCCAGAATTTGCGTCCATGTCCCCACAAGAGGGAGAGGCTAGCCTGATAGTAGGCAGCTTTGGCCTGCCATATTTCATGGGTGCAGGCATTTCTAGCTTCATGGTAGTTTTCTCTGTTGGCTGCTAGACCTGAGTCAAGGGCTTTATGCCAAAGGTTGTCTCTGTAATGCATGCAATTTAATAGGGACTGAGTGATTCAAGGCGAGACATGGTTCTTGACAAGTTTTTTGACTGGAGGGGCAAAGATGTCACAGGCAACATTGAAGGAGGAAATGAAGAGAGCTAAGGCCTTGTCCACTGTGGTTGCATTGTCGAGGGAGCTCCAGTCAAGGTTTGATAAGCAATTCTTGAAGTGTTCCAAGGATCCTTTTTTTAGCCAACATAGGTAGGAGACTCTTGGGGGGTAGGGTTTCAGATGGTTAGACCAACAGCAGATGATGGGGTGAATGGTCGCTAAGAGAGTCTGGGAGTACCTGTACATCAAGGAGGCAACTGGGGGGGCTAGCCAAGATGAGGTCAATGAGCGTCCAATTTCCATTAGAGGGCTTTAGCTGTGTGGGCATAGGGATCATTTGTGTGAGATTCAGGGGTGCAATAGCATCTCTGTACTGCGCTGCTTTGGGGGCAAGCCAGTTAGTATTAAAATCCCCAAGGGCAATGACTTTGAAGTTTGGTGGGAGTTAAGAGATGATATCCAGGATGGAGGAGAAGGAGGGTTTTTGTTGCCTTGGGGGATGTAAATGGCCAGTAAGTATAGAGGTTTACCCAGCTTCTCTATTGTCAATTTTACCGTTAGGGACTGAGCCCCATGGGAAGGCTCAGGGGTGCTTACTACATGACCCAGTAGGTTGTTCTGAAGGTAGAAAGCACACCCACCACCCCTTTTACTGGTCCTGTCAATTCAGTAAAGGGTGTAACTGTCTAGGTAGGCTGCAGAGTCAGGGATGCTATGGGACAGCCAGGTTTCTACCACAGCCAGTACATCGGGAGTGTATTGAACTACCCATGCTTGTAGGAGAGTGTGTTTCTTTAGTAAACTACAGATATCAGTGGATGCTAACCTCAGACCATGGGCATGGGTCTGGTTTGCTGAAGGGGGGCAGGACCTGGATTGAGATGTATGTTGCCTGAAAGGAGCAGCAGTAGGCAAACAAGTCTGTAGAGGGTTAATTTGGGTAGTTTTCTTTTGGTGGGAAGATGGCAGATTAGGGGTGGCAGTTAGGGGAGTTAACTGGGGTGGATCAGATAAAATAGAGTGTGTCAGCAGCCCAGGGAAAGAAGAGACTGGGCATCAGTAGTAGGTCCAGATAGGTGGTGGAGTTTTAGTTTGGAAGATCATCAGAAGTTGAACTGGAGCAGAAGGTCATAAAGAACATAGGGGGTGATGGTCTATAGCAGGGAGGGTAGTGTTGGGATGGGACAGGGGGGTAGAGCAGGGCATGGAGGAGTAGATATAATCTATGCATATCACAGGGGTTGAACTATAGATATCATGAGTAAGTAAAGGGAGTTGGGGTTTGGCAGAGGTTGTGTAAACCTGCTTTTGCTGAGCAGTTGGGGAAAGGATTTTAGTTGCTGGATAAGCTTTAAATTCTTATCAGTCTGTGGACTTTAGGGCAGGAGTGCTAACTTGTTTAATAAGTGTTGTGTGGTGTGGGGGATCGATAGTAGAAGCTGAATATTCATTTATCTTTTCTACAGGTATTGTGAGCAGCTTTCTGGAAGTTTCTGTCCTTCTTAGCCAGGATCAATTTACAGCTCATTGGGGCTTAAATACCAGGGCTTCTCACATAGCAGTGCTGCAGAAACAGTTGGGGTCTGCCAGAAGTTGTGTGAACCTGCTTTTGCTGAGCAGTTGGGGAATGGATTTTAGTTGCTGGATAAGCTTTAAATTCTTATCAGTCTGTGGACTTTAGGGCCGGAGTGCTGACTTCTTTAATATAGTGTTTGTGTGGGACCTTCCTCTGGAGGAGGTTGCAGTGCTTGGAGGTGCAGTGAGGGGCAGACACAGGGCTGATACACTCTCGTGAGAGTTGGATGTGTGCCCTAATCCCATCCTCCTCCACTCCCCCCCAGAGCACAGCTCATTTATAGGGGAACACCTGCCCTGCAATTGGAGGAAGAAGCTTCAGGTGCAGCTCATGTAGTTCTATCCAATAATGCAGCCATGGGGCAGGGAAAAAGCATAGGTAGGTCTCAAATGGGAGTGCAGCATCCACAATGAATTGCTGATTAGTGTGATAGCTGGATATTGTGGAGGGCCTTCAACTGGAATATATCAGGTAAACTTTCTGTTAGAGGCTGGGCTAGGATTAGTTCATCCTTCAATCTTCTTGCTGTGGGCAGAGGTAGCTGTGGAGGTTTGAAGATGTGATGAGGTTCTGGAGAGCTAACTTGTCTCTGTCACAAGTTTTTGTAAGTTTTGCTGTTGTGTTTTAAATTTGGTCTAACTCCTTAAACTCTTTCTGGGGATGCTCTCCCACTCATCCCTTGTATTAGCCTTTCTTAAATACAGAAGAGGCACTGGGGGTTGGGTTTAAAGGCTGGGAGGGAGGAGTTTAGGGAGTTGTAAACTTCCCCTTTAAGCTAACTCTTACTGCTAATAGTCAGGTGGGGAAAAGTTCAGCCACTCAAGCATTGCAAGTTTAAAAGTCTGCGTGCTGTATGGGGGGGAGGGATCGCCTAGGTATAGTTACTGGTTGCTTGAGAAACTGTAGAGCCACTGAGTTGGTAATTTGGCCTAGAAAAGATTGCTGTGATGATGGGGAAGGGATCGCATATCACTACAGCAGGTATCTTTGGGAGGGTGGTTGGGTGCACAGGGTGTGGTGTGGCTATGACACTGGACTGGGCATGGAAGTTTGGGGGATGCCCAGTGTGCTACCAGCTGGCACAGCTTAAGGAGGTGGTACAGGGGATCCAAAAGCAGCTGGGATGCTGGGGGTGGGAGGACTGGAGAGGTAGGAGGCAAGCGGTCACCTACATGGAAGCACTAGGTGCTGGGGCCTCCCAAGCTAGGGGATGAGTGAAAAGAGGTGCTCACACTAGGAAAGGAGGAAAGGGGGGTGCACAAGGGGCTCTAGGGGACTCTGGCAGGTGGGGTCCAAAGGGTGGAAATTTCCACAGAAGTAGGCAAGAGTCTGGGGGTGTCCAAAGGAAACTGAGAGGGGCAGTAGGGACAGGGGGGCATTGGGGGATGGGCTAAGGCTCACCAATTGTTTTAACCCTCTATGCCCATTGGTAGAAGAGGGGTGTGTGGGGGAGGATGATGATGATGATGCTGCTGGTAAAGATGGGGCAGGGACAGATACAAAGGGTGAAGGGGGCAAGAGGCAAGGGCAAAATAGCGGGGGTCCCAGACAGGATGGGAGAAGAGGGGTAGGAGGGGAAAAGAAAAAGGAGGATCAGTGGAACAAGGAGGAGGCTGATGGTAGGGAACAGGGAAGCATGACAGGCAGGAAGGCACAGGACGTAAATGGGATGATAGCGATCAGAAAGATAAGTAGGCAAACGGATAGGACGGATGGATTAGTAAGGAGTGGGGAAAGAGATACAGAGAAAGATACTCGGGTGGGGGAGACAAAGAAGGCCAGGACATGGGTAGAGGAGGTGACCAGGGACAATAGTGAAGGGGCTACCTTCGACACCTAGATTGTGTGAGGTGAGAGGAGCTGGTTGAGGGGAGATTCCGGATGAAGGGATGAGGAGGGGCATGGAAGGAGGGGGAACCCGAGAGGTGAACAGGGAGGCAAGGGGGGGTTAGAATACTGTTATTGGGGGACTCCATGATCACAGGCATCCAGTGGGAGGGGCAGGAGGAGGGTAAAACCTGTCCGATCAGAACCAAATGCCACCCAGGCCTGACGGTGCTCAAGGCCAAGCATGAGTTGTATTCACTGGCAAGGGAATGCAGGGGGACCCCGGACATTCTAGTGCACCTGGGGACAAATGACATAAGTGGTAATAGTGAACTAGAAAGTCACTCAAGGTTCCAGGGGTTGGCCAGGGTATGCCTTTCCATAGGCTGTAAGATCTCCTTTTTGGGAGTCATGCTGGTGCCAAGAGCTGGTAGGGAAAACAAGATGAAGATTATGGAGATAAATCAGTGGCTTAGGGAGTGGTGTGGGGAATTGGGGTATGGCCTGGTGGGGGACTGGGGGAGACCTGGGAGGATAAGGGGCTGTATGCTAGGGACAAGCACCACCTTAATTTGAAGGGGAAGAAAATCCTTAAGCTCAAACAAGCTGGATTCATCGGCGAGAGGTGGGGTTTAAACTTGTGAAAGGGGGGGAGGAATCAAAAAAGGGGCAGTGCCAGCAGGTACGATAAATGAGGGACATGGTCTCCACTCCTCTAGGGAGATATGGAAATTGGTCACCAGGTAGGGTGCTGGAGCTCAGAAATGGGAGCTCAAGGGGGAAAAAGGAGAGGAGGGAAAAGGGGTGGAGAGTGGTCCTGATAAATGCCATAAGCTTAGAAAATAAAATGCTTGAGCTCCAGATGATTCTAGTTGAGGGGGAAGTAGATGTTGCAGCAGTCACTGAGACCTGGGCCACTCAAGGGCACGAGTAGAACCTAAATCTGAAGGGCTACACTATGTTCAGAAAAGATAGGGGGAGGGAAGGGGGTGTAGCACTGTGAGTCAGAAATGGCATGAGTATTTGGGGGTAGAGGAGGCAGAGGGGAATGTGGAGGCTATTTGTGTCACCTTGCTGATGCAGGGGGGTAAGACAGTAAAAGTTGGAGAGGTATACAGACCACCAGCACTGGCAGAGGTCCTGGAAGTAAGTTTGGTGACAAAGCTCGAGGGACACTGTAGATTGGGAAAGGGTAGTGGTAATGGGGGACCTCAACATGCCAGAAACAGACTGGGAGACTATGACATCACCAGTGGCCAGAGAACAGAGGCTGCTGGATGTCTTCCAGGATACGTTTCTGACACAACAGGTGGGTGAACCAACTAGGAGGCCCGGACATTGGACGTGGTCCTGGCAGACAGTGATCAGATTAGGGGCCTAGAGGTGAGGAACCTGTTGGCGGGGAGTGATCATGCCATAGTCTGGTTCTTCCTGGACCTAGGGGGGAAGAAAAGCCAAACAAGGACGGTAGTAACCGACTTTAGGGGTGCAGACTTCAGGGAGATGGGAAGGATCCTTAAAGATCGTCTGGACAGGATAAGGCTGGATATGGATGCTGACAGCAGGTGGGGGATCATTAGGAGGGGAATACAGGAGGTTACCAGATCCTGCACAAAGGAAAGGCATACATTTGGTAAGACCAGAAAACCCTACTGGTGGCCCCGGGAGGTACAGGAGGTGGTGAGGGAAAAGAAGGCAGCCTATAGGCACTTCAAGTGCTCAAGGAGTGAAAGGGATCAGGAGGAATATAAGCTGACAGCCAAGAGAGTCACCAGGGTGGTGAGAGTAGCTAAGGCAAAAAAGGAGCAGTCCTTGGCCAGTGGGATCCAGAGAGGGGACAAGGGGTTCTTTAGATACATGGGAAAAAAGGAAAGTAAGGGGCAGATCAGCAAGATAAGGATAGGGGATGGTTGGGCACAGAGGCGGGGGAACAGGCAGAAGTCCTAAATTAGTGATCACTGCCTCCAGTTTTTACCGGTAGGGATGGAGGGCTATGTCTTGCGAGGGGGGGGCAAACTGGAGGAAGGGTGAGACTGGTAGAGACCAGGGGCCCTGATGGGTCTGGGGAAAGGGAGTGGCCACCCCAGACAGGTGGGGGCCCAGCAGTGCAGGGTGAAAATGGGGAGAACGTGTAGGCTGAAATCATGGTAGAGAGAGTAAGGGAAGCCCTCAGGTCCCTTTGGAAAAAGCACCTGGGCCAGATGAGATACATCCCAGGGTGCTGAGGGAACTGGCGGATGTCCTGGCAGTTCCTCTAGTGGAGTTTTTCAACATCTCTCTGAGGACTGGGTGGGTGCCCCAAGACTGGAGGGAGGTCCATGTCATGCTGATCCACAAGGGGGGATCAAGAGAGGAGATGGGATATTACAGGCCCATTAGCCTGACATCGGTGGTCGGCAAGGTGATGGAGGATATTGTCAAGGAAAGGCTAGGGGGGGTTGCTGGATCAAACTGGGTACTTGGACGATAGGCAGCATGGCTTTGTCACGGGAAGATCATGCCAGACAAACCTTGTTGAATTCTATGACTGGGTGATGAGGGCCCTGGACCAGGGTAGGCCAGTGGACATCCTCTTTCTGGACTTTAGCAAGGTGTTTGATTCGGTACCCCACAGTGGCCTGCTGGCTAAGCTGAAGGAAATGGGGGTAGGGAGACAGTTGTTAAGATGGATAGGAAATTGGCTCTCTGAGCGTACTCAGAAGGTGGTGGTTGGAGGGTTAGCCTCATCCCCATGGTGGGTTACTAGTGGGGTTCCCCAGGGGTCAGTGCTGGGGCCACTTCTGTTCAACGCCTATATCTCAGACATCAGGAGGGGGATCAGGAGTGAGATGAGTCTCTTTGCAGACGACTCAAAGTCGGGTGCAGTGGTGGATGGGGAGGAGGGGAGGGTGGCCTTGCAGGAGGACCTGGAGGCTCTGGAAAGGTGATCGGAAAAATGGAAACTAAAATTCAGTGCGGGGAAGTGCAAGGTTCTGCATCTGGGAGTCAGAAATCCAGGCCAGGGGTATACCCTGGGAGGAGACATGATTCAAGTCACAGAGGGTGAGAGGGACCTCGGGGTAGTGGTAGATGTCAAAATGAACAACTCAGAGACCTGTAGGAGGGCAGCGGCAAGGGCAAATAGGACGCTGGGATGCATCGCCAGAGGAATTACCTCCAGAAAGGTGGAAGTGATCCTTCCACTGTACAACTGCTTGGTTAGGCCACACCTTGAGTATTGTGTACAGTTTTGGAGACCACATTTAAAGAGGGACATTACACTCCTAGAGAGGGTCCAAAGGAGGGCAACCAAAATGATCTGGGGCCTGGGGAAGAGGACCTATGAGGAGAGGCTCAAGGAGTTCAACATGTACATCCTGGAGGAGAGGAGGGACGGAGGGACATAATAGAGGTCTTTAAGTACATGAAAGTGATCAATAAAGGAGGCCCAGTCAGGGTGCTCCAAAGGAAGGAGGGTGTGGCAACAAGAGGTCACGGGTGTAAGCTTGAAGGGGGCAGGCTCAGAGGGGAGAGGAGGAGATGTTATTTCACTGAAAGGGTGGTAGAGCCATGGAATGCACTACCCAGGAAGCTGGTAGAGGTGGAGACTGTGGATGGGTTTAAGAGGGGATGGGACAGGTACAGGGGGAGGGTAAATCTGACCAGGCCCAATACAGATGGAACATCTGGGACTGGGGACTATAGAACCCAAGGGGAAGGGGGGACACAAAAATCAGCCCTCAGTGCGGGTGCTGAAAAATGAGCAGACTTGAGAGACCATTAGGCCTATTCTGCTGGCTTGTTAGTATGTTAGTATGTTATTTGAGAGCAGCTAGTAGTGGTAGCACAAGATAAGCTGCAAAGGGCAAAGCGAGCTGATTGGTTTTGAATGACGTGGCACAGGGATATAAGAATGCAAGTTCACCAAGGGTGGTGGTGGAAATGGTGGGGTAGCTGACGCTAAGCATCGTCGGGGCCACCCAGCTCCAACCAACAGTAGCTCCAGGCTGTGGCATGCTCCGAAATCAGTTTGTCGCATGTTTACAGTACCTGGTTTGCTTGCAGGGACTTGCAGTCAAACTCTTGAGAGGGCTACCTTCCTTTTTGGCCTTCACGACCACCAGGGAAATGCTGCAGACAGAGAAGAGAAACAGCAGTTAAGAACACAGGTAAGGGGTGGAGGAGGAGCAGAGGGGCGGGGATAAGAAAGTTGGTCAGAAGGTGAGGCAAAGTTAAACAAATTAAAGTCTCCCGAATATGGTGGGGGAAGCTGTAATGTAGTACTCAGGCTACACTGTAGGGCTATAATTTAGTTGAAACAGTTTTACAAATTTGGCAATACAATTTCCTTTACCTTACAGAGCTACAATTTAAGTTACACTGTAGGGCTATAACACGGTATAAAGTTTTATAAATTTGGTAAGCAACTTCCTTTACAGAGCTAGAATTTTGGCTACAAACATTTATACATATCATAACGCGTGGCAAAGCAAAGGCCACAGTTGTAATAAAGTACCCAACAGCACCGAGGCTAATCTCTTAAACAGCCAGCTATAATTGTTAAAGCGTTAAGTAAAGTCAGGACAAACTCAGGTATAACTGGCTGAAAATAATAAGAGAAAAACCTATCAGCAGTGCTCTGTCGATAAGAAATTACCAGTGAGTCCTTAGATTGTAAGATTTAAAAGTTTCAAAGTTGGCACCAAAATCCAGCTCTGACCAACAGTACAGTAGCTCCGGCTGTGGCGTGCTCTGAAATCAGTTTGTCGGAAGTTCACCGTACCTGCTTTGCTTGCAGGGGCTTGCAGCCAAGCTCATGGGTGGGCTACCTTCCTTGTTGGCCCTCACAACCACCGGTGAAATGCTGCTTTGCTTACGGGGCTTACAGCCAAGCTCGTGGGAGGACTACCTTCCTTTCTGGCCCTCACAACCACTGGAGAAATGTGACTTTGCTTGTGTGGTCTTGCAGCAGAGCTTGTAGGAGGCCTACCTTCCTTTCTGGTCCTCACAACCACTGGGGAAATATAGGCCCAGGATTGTCTAGGACTGCTGTCAGGAAGGTATGTTCCTGAAAATGGTACATGAACTTGAGGCTAAAGCAGTTTCCTTCTCAGAAACACAAGTGACATTTGTACTCTTAACAACTAATTAAACTATGAAGTGGCTAAAGCTTTTTTTAACTATGATGCAGCATTGTTTTTACTCAAGAAAAAAAGGGAAATGTTATTTTACAATACAGTATAGCACTGTCATCAAACAGTTTATAACACTCTTCAATCATGTTTGGCTTTTCCTGGTCTAATTTAATAATTAGAATAAGCAAACTATCACGTGAACTGCAGGGAAACACTACGACAGGATCTATAGATCTTTAAAAAAATATATATGTAATGATGCTGTCTTTTATTTTTAGTAATAATTAATACAGCTTTTTCTTTTAAATGCCCATTAAATACATAATAACTTTTATTCAATCATGTTGAGGATATTAATCTGAACTAGGAATGTCTTCAGCTACTGAAAAGTATAAATTACCAAATGGGCTTCCTCAGAAGCTGGCAATTAACACCTGTTGTTCAGAGTGCAGTGCATAAAATGCAACATGGATACAGGTGAATGAGGTTATTGGGTATGTTGATTATATTAGGGCATTTTTCCTGCTCTGCAGGAAATGCCCTAAAAGGGTAAAGTCTGACTGATCTATAGCTGTTAAACTTGAGAGTTTGTCCAAGAATCTGTAGCTAAAATTAAGTCATTAGTTACTTGGCACGTTTGTCTTTCAGTTACAAACTAGGCTCATTATGCTTGAGGGATATTGGGACTGGTGCAGGTAGAGCCCTGCCTTTGGTTGACAAACAAATCTCATAACTGACTCCTTCTATAGTACTTCTGGCATTTTAGGGACTACTAATGGCTTTTATTTAAAGCCGCATATGGCCTGTTTATAGCTGGTTTGTACTTACGTTGAAGTTAGTGTTATTTTACTTAACTGAACAAATGGATGCATTTAGTCAAGGATCTGTTCAGTGTACAGTGGGATAAAAGTTTGAGTAGCCCCAGTTCAGATGGAGTAATGGTTGTCACCTCATGATTTCACAACTTTTTCTCCCCTGCTACACTTGTTTTTATCCCCCCTTGCACATTATTATCTATCCACAATCCCCTCTTGCACATTATCTGCTATCGCGAGCAGACTACGGAGGGCAAAGCCCCCAGGAGAGTTCAAGTGAGGGATCTGCCCCCGGCTGGACTGGACCATTGTTTTTTTTTTTAAATACTGCTACATCCCATCTATGCGTGTCTGCAGTCTGCTGTGTCAAGTGCAGTGATAGGCAGCCTTGCTGGTGGAGGGGGTTGACCTTAGCACTGACAACTGGATGTATCTCTTGTTTTCTTTTATGAAAAGTTAGGGATTGGCAGTTTGGTGCAGGCGGGCTCAGGCTGGTGTCGGTGTGGCACGCCATTGGTGTGTGTTAGGGCAGGAGGCGGGTGGTGGGGGCATGTTCACCCTCCTGACTCCCATGTCATGCACCGTGTGGTGCAACACATCTTTGGTGCCAGTTTGTCTCCCAAAGAGCCACCATTTTGTGACTGTCAGCCACCCTGGCCCTACTGCGAATTGTTTGCCTCCCCTCAGCCGCTCCTGTTTGGGCTGCTTCCCTTTGCCTTGCCTCCCTGGCTCCCTCCATCCTTCGCTCTGTCTCCCTGACCCTGAGCCCTCTCCACCACAGCAGCAGGTGCAGCAAGAGAGGGACTGTCACCCACCACTGTATCACAACAGCAGAACCCACCCTCCCTGCCCGGTCATCGGGACTCGTCGGGAGAGAAGGGAAGACACCAGTACAGCAGTCACAAAGTCGCATGCCTGGCCCAGCCAAACCAGACAGAGCATCAGCAGCCTCCCCAGGGTTCCACGTCCACCTGAGCAAGCCATGGAGAGAAAGGTAAAGGGCTGACCGGTCACACCTGCCTTTGTGCTTTGCTACTGGTAGTAGGAAAGCTGAATGCACCAACATGGCTGTCTGAAGCATTCTCTCACTCATTCATTCCTAAGAGAAAGAGATTACAGCCCTGAATCCCTCTGTCCCATTAATCCATTCCACATTGACCCTCCCTTAGTAAGTCCCACCCTGAGAGCCCCACTCCCTGTCCATTTCTTAAAATGCAGTGATGAGTCATGCATAATCCTCCAGGCTTGTTCTGATATTTTATTTTTGGAAATGGGAAGTTGAGGGTGTGAGGGTGAGGCGGGCCAGTGTACCAAGTCTTAAGGTTTAACCAAGTCCAAACCCAAGTTGTACAGTAGCTGGTTTAAAATGCATATGAGCACATTTTAAAAGGCAATTGTGCTATGCTATTAGATGATGGACCAATTCGCCACGTATCAAAATGCATAGCAGTGGCCCTTTCAAATGCAATCGGAGCACATGACTAGAATGTGTAATTTTGCACTTTCATAATTGTAAAGAATAATTTATTGATTAATTTGTTTCATGGTGAGTTACATGATCCTTCACATTATTATGTGATAAGTGATATATGAGTAATGTATTACTGTGGCTTTGACTTTACTGACATTGGCCTATCAGGTAACACCCTTTCTTAATCACTGCTTAATTGATGAGGTTCTATGTCATTTAGATTGCTTTTTCTGAACTACTGTATTTCAGAGCTGCTATTTGCTTCAAGAATCTTTAGCACTGAGCATTCTACTCAGAATCCTTTTAAACCAAATCTGGTGGGTTCCACATATAAGCTGTCTGTCATTTACCTACTGCACTGCTTAAATCAGCAGCAAGTTAGGGTTCCTGCTCAGTTTATCAATACTTCCTGGTCCCCAGTTTAAAATCTTTTAAAGTGCTTTAGCTTTTCTATTTATCCAGAGTTCTGTATGATTTTTGAAAGGGATCTGCTGTGGGATTGAAGTCTTGAATAGCCATAGTCATTTTAGAGACATTCTTCTTGTTCTTCCCAATAATTAGAAGTGAAGGTTGTGGGAATCAAACCCAGGTCTGCTCCACGCTCCTGGATATACCAAGCTCATTTAAAAAGCATTACTCTAACCTCTAGACTATACTGCCAGCCAGTGCAAAGCAGTTGAGAGGTATGACTGAGTGAGGAGAATATTTTGGATCCAGAGTGTTCTCCTGTGTTACCTACAGGAGGTGGCAGGAAAGGAGGGAAAGAAGGGAGGACAAAGCAGGGAGCAAAATTTTGTATTGTAATGTGAGGTACTTGGCTCTGTTGTTTTGTTAGCAGTTGTTAGCAGTTATATACTGTAGATTTCTGTGATTATTGCCTATAGAGGGTAGTAGGGAAATCAACTGGGGACCCCCCTCTGATGTTTGTGGGGGTGGGTTTCCCTCAAGGGCAATAACCCAAGATGGGGAGGGGTTGAAACATTGCAGAAAGAAAAAAAAAGCATTTTTATGATTTTTTTTAATGTTCATCCACCCCCATGCATGCCACTGAGTAGCATGGACTATCAAAAGCAAGCTGTCAACAAAACTGGCATAATGTACACATTACACATGGCATACTGATCAGAAGTATTACCACAGCCTATCAGCTGTATTATTTCTGGTGTGCAAAGTGTTATGATGTGGGTAATTTTTTTTTTCACTTTCTTGCTGTTTATGTTGTCCATACCTCATCTACTGCAGTTGAAATCCTGAAATGTATCCGTTGGTGTAACCAGGCCCTGGCTTTTTACTTTTGTTAGTGCCTGTTTCTCAGTCACTGCTCCCCCCACCCCATTTTGTTGCAGTGCCTTTCTAGAATAAAGATTTACATCTGACAAATAATGTGAAGACTCATAAGTAAGGCAAATGGGCAGCCTATCTGTCTCAGAGCATTATTAATCTGCTATCTGTATAGGCATCATGGCAGTATGAATTAAAACAACCCACATATTTTGCCAGTTTAACCTGCAGCATACACCTGTGGTCACCTGGCATCATGCTGTTTACATATTTTAGTTTGGGGGGGAGTGGGTGAGTTACATCACCTGTGTCCACACAGCTTGCTGGGGAGTGGGTCAAGGTGGTGAGTGACAACACAAGAAGCTGTGGCAGTAGCTGGGGAGGGGATCAGGGTGAGTAAGTGACACCACTAGTGTCTGCAACACTTGCTGGGGGGGGTCAAGGTGGTGAGTGACCCTATCAGAGGCTACGCAGGTAGCTGAGGGAACAAGGTGGGTGTGTGATACCATCAGTGTCTGCAACACATGCTGGGCATTAGGTCAAGGTGGTGAGTGACACCACCAGAGGCTATGTCAATAGCTGAGGAAGCGGACAAGGTGGGTGAGTGACACCACCAGTGTCTGCAACATTTGCTGGGCAGTAGGTCAAGGTGGTGAGTGACAACTAAATACAAGCAAATTTGGGTGATGTGCTGGCATTGAAATGATGCTTACTATGCTGTACTATCTCTTCAGTAAACTCCCCAAAATGTACCACAGAGCACCATAAACCTTAGAGCTTCTGGCGGCCTTGGCGGCCCCCAGGCCACCGGCCATTTCTTGAGCCCCCCCCCCGGCAAAAATAAAAGTTGGCTCCGATGTCTGCTATTCCTATCCCCCTGACTCACCATTCCTTCCAGTTCCCCTACCCCTCCAGCTCCTTGTCCACTGGTTTGTAGCCCCCTTTTTTCCTCCCCTACCTAAACCCCCTCCCTCCCTCTCACCTCTATCTCTGCCAGGTTCCTGTCCCCCTTGCAGGGTTCTCAGCATCCTGAAGGGATATAGCTTCCCAGCTTGACTCTTTCTCTCTCCTCTTCCCCTTGCAGGGTTTTCAGCATCCTGATTGAGTATAGCTTCCCAGCTTGACTCTTTCTGTCTCCCCTCTCTGCCCTTCCATCCCCTCACCCCTACTTGCGTTATCTGCCTATCCCTTGGGCTCCCCTCCATCTTGCACATTATCTGATATCTTCAATTTCCTGTCTCATCCTCCTTCCTGCTCAGGCTGTTTCCTCCTAGCGCTTAATAACCCAGTGCCCAGCCTGTTAAGTCTTAACAACTATACGGTTTCTCCATCTCCAGCCTTAACCTCCAATCTGCCTGTTTCTTGGCTACAACTATGATTGCTTCCTACTTATGGTAATTACTTCGACCTGATGTTCTGGAATGTACTGCGCTGTTTGTATGCCAATCGATGTACTAGCTTCACGTAATTGCACTTATACGTTAATGATTTTAATTTGCTCTTCCTCCTCTTGTAACCCTTCCCCCCAGGACGCTTCTGGAAACTAGCTGGATTCTGCTCATGTTGTCTTTACTGGTGAAACATTTTCAAATAAATAAATAACATTTCTGGAATGGATAAAGAAACAGTACTATGCCTGATGTAAATTACAGCCTTTAGGTTTTTTTTTTATTCGTCATCTGATTTTTTTTGGCTTTGTTTTATAGATATTTTTGTCCCTGAAATTATATAAGCCTGTAAATCACAATGATGTCTTAGATCATACTCTTATTCCCTGTATGCCTGATGTGATTTCAAGTGTTTTTCAGTGTGTCAGCTGCATATTTTATATAACAGAAAATTTGAAAAGGAATAACTCATTTTGAATAATGCACTTTGCACAGGGCTAATTCTTGACATGAAATAATCATTTCTAACTGATGGCAATTTAAAATTTAATGACATGTTTTGTCACAGTTTATATCTGGTTGCCATTGTTATAATGCATTGAATTTTAAATCTGTCATTGCAGTATATAAACTAATCAATGCATTTGATTCTGCAGCTATTATTTTGGTATTTTTTAATTGTAATGACCTGTTGAAAAATAAAATACTTGTTGTTGTTGTAGTAGCCTAGACAATGTGGAATGGAAGCATGTCCCATCTTCTAAATACTTAAAAAAAAAATTTAAATAGAAATCTTTTCTTTAGTAAACATATTGCAACACTGCTTTCCAGACTGAAAAATAAAGTTTGATTTTTCTACCATAAAAAAGCAGTATGTCATTATAATATAAACATGTATCTATTAAATGTAGTTTTCTAATCAATCCTGAACTAGGAGAAACCATGTCTTCACTTGTCTCTAAATCCCTGCTTTCATTTCTAGATCTGCTTTATCATAGTGCTAGTCAAAGCTGATTTATCACTGGTGCACATTATCACACCCACCATACTTTGTACAGTAATTCTGTAAACTGGACCTCCCCAGCTGACAGACAGATCACTCACTGGTATTTACTGAACAACACTATTTGTAGAAAGGTTCCAACTTGTTCAACTATCTTGATTTCCTTTTTTTAATTATTTCTATAATCTTCATTCAGCTAAAATAATTAGAAACATAGAAGTTGACGGCAGATAAGGACTGCAAGGCCCATCCAGTCTGCCCATTTATTTTTCTACCTCATAAATGTGCCATTGGCCTTGCTCTGTCAATGTCCTATCTATTCATACTCATCTGTATTGCTCCCTTATGCCTATCCCATGCCTGTTTGAAGCCCTGCACTGTATTCATATCCACCACTTCCTGAGGTAGACCGTTCCATGCATCCACCACCCTTTCTGTGAAAAAGAACTTCCTCAGATTACCCCTTAATCGGCCTCCCTCTAATCTCATACTGTGTCCTCTTGTCCTGCTATTTTTCTTATATTGGAACATGTTAGACTTTTTTACCTTGTTAAAGCCCTTAAGGTGGTTGAATGTTTCGATCATGTCACCTCTATCCCTCCTTTGCTCTAGGGTATACATACTGAGCTCCGTTAATCTGTCCTCATATGTTTTCTGATGAAGTCCCTGCACCATTGTGGTTGCCATTCTCTGGACTGCCTCAATTTGTTTAATGTCCTTGTGAAGGTGTGGCCTCCAGTACTGCATGCAGTACTCCAGATGGGGTCTAACCAGTGTCTTGTAAAGAGGGATTAGTACCTCCCTCTTCAAACTTGTGATACCCCTACTAATACATCCTAACATCCCCCTAGTCTTACCTACTGCTTTAGTGGTCTGCTAGGATGATTTCGGGTCTTCTGTGATGATGATGCCCAAGTCTCTTTCTTCCCTTGTGACTGCCTGCAACTCCCCTCCCAGCCTATAGGTGGCTTCAGGGTTTCTCTTCCCTATGTGCATGATCTTGCACTTCTTTGCATTAAACCCCAGTTGCCACTCTTCCGGCCATTTTGCTAGTTTATCCAGATCTCTTCTCCTTCTGCCCACCCCATCTGGATCATCTACTCTTTTGCAGATCTTGGTGTCATCTGCAAACAGACAAACCTTACCCTCCAGTCCATCTGCAATGTCACTGATGAAGATATTGACGAGGACTAGCCCCAGGATTGATCCCTGAGGTACCACACTTATGACTTGCATCTCTCCTGACTGTATACCATTTACCACCACTCTCTGTTTTCTGCCCGTCAACAAGTTTGCCACCCAGTTGACCAACTTCTGACCCACCCAAGCCTACCCAGCTTATTAATCAATCTTCTATATGGAATAGTATTGAAAGCTTTACTGAAGTCAAGGTAGATGACATCAACTGCTCCCCCTTGGTCCACCATTCTGGTTACCCAGTCAAAGAAATCTATGAGATTAGTTTGACAGGACCTTCCTTTTGTAAACCCATGCGGTCTTGGATCCTGTGCTCCTATGGATTCCTGGTGTTGTACTATCCTCTCATTAAGGAGTGCCTCTATAATCTTGCCCACTACTGAGGTAAGACTGACTGGTCTGTAGTTCTCTGCCTCCTCCCTGCTACCACTCTTGAGGAGCAGGATCACATGAGCCCTTCTCCAGTCTTCTGGAACCTCTCCTGTGCTCAGAGACTCACTAAACAGTTTTGATAATGACTCTGCTAGTTCCACCCTTAGCTAGTTTAGTATGCTGGGATGTATGCCATCAGGTCCCATTGCCTTGTCCACCCTGAGCTTATCGAGCTCTTGTAGGACCCTTTCTTTTGTGAAAGGGCTAGTGCTCACCTCCCTCCCTCCTCCCCTGTGTCCATGGTGCTGAGCTGTGGGCTCTGCCCTACCTTCTCTTCAGTAAATACTGAGCAGAAGTATCAATTTAGGATAGATGCTTTTACGTGGTCCTCCTCCTCCTCACACACACACCCTTATCTCCTTTGATCTTAGCAATACCCCCTCTGGACTTTCTCCTTTCACTAATGTATCTATAGAAAGTCTTGTCACCTTCTTTTACTGTTTGTGCTAGTGTTTCCTCACTTTGGGCCTTTGCCTGCCTTACTGCCTTCCCTGCTTTCCTTAGGGAAATTTAGTATGCCTCCCTATCTTCATCCCGCTGTTTTCCCTTATATTTCCTGAAGGTCAGCCTTATGGCTCTGACCTTTTCTGCTACTGTTTTAGAGAACCAAAGTGATTTCCATCTTCTTTTGCACTTCCTTTTCTCTCTAACACAATGGGATGTTGTTTCAAGTACTGCATCCTTAATGCTTGCCCACTTTGCCTGTACCCCCTCACCTGTATTTCTTTTTGCCAGGACTAGCTTAACTCTGTTGGCCATCTTATCAAAGCCAGCTCCTCTGAAGTCCCATATTTTTGCCTTGGAATGGGATAATTTAGTTGTAGTGGCCAAATTGAACCATACCATGTTATGGTCACTGGCCCCCAGGTGACCTTCTACCTGGAGATCTGTGATCCTTTCCCTGTTAGTCAGTACTAGATCTAGGATAGCCCTGTCTCTTGTGAGTTGTTGTACCAGTTGTTTGAGGCCTTTCCCCTGCAGGGAATCCACCATGTGTCTAGTTCTGGCAGATGTTCCTGCTGGTATTGACCAATCTGTATCCGGCATGTTGATGTCTCCCATTATCAGAACCTCCCCTTTAGCTGTTATGGTTTGTATATCTTCTAACAGTAATGTGTCTGTCCTCCCCCTGCTCTGGGGGCCTGTAGACAACCCCAGTTCTTATGGCTGTCCCATTTCCTGTTTCCAGGGTGACCCACAGTTCTTCTGGCTCCTTATGTGTATTCTGAATTTCTGTAACTTTGATATTTTCATTGACATACAGGGCCACTCCACCACCTCCCCCTTTTTGCACCTCTGTCTCTTATGAACAGTACATAGCCAAGTACTGAAGTCTCCCAAGTGTGGTTACTGGTAAACCACATCTCGTTAATTGCTACTATGTCTAGAATTATCTTTGACACTACTGAAATTTGGCTCTAAGTCTGGCCAATCCACTTTCAGACATGCCATGGCTAATTCGGAATGATTTGCAGAAAAAAAACTTGAAATTTCAAACTTTCTTTTCTATGGCCTGTTTCAGAAGTATGGTACACTGAATTCTGTAAAATCTTTGTGCATGTTATGTATCATTTTAAAATAGTTTTTATATGTCTTGCTTTCCCATATCATGTGTTTTATTGAAAGAATTTTGACTTAATGATTATTTGTATCACTGGTGTGTTTCACAGTATTTATATATATTGTACTATTAGGTGGACACAATTGTAAATAGAAGCTTCACAATTAATTTGCTCTTCCAGAAAGAAATATCAAATTTTCTGCTGCTGCAGGCCCCTCTTCCTCTTGTTGCTAGTAGGGCTGGGTGGAATATAGAATTCTGGCAGTGACATTTGTGCAGAATGGCAATTCTGCATCCAGAATTCTTTTTTTTGGAATTTTGATTTCAATTCTGCAGAGTTCTAAAAACGTTTCTGTGTAAACCAGGGAATCGTTTTCCATGCATCACATAAACCATTTAATATTTTTCAGTGGATTACAGAAAAATAATCCACAGTTTATGTAAACTGTGGGTTAGTAAACCATGAAAACCATTTTGCTTGCAAAGTGTTGGAATTCTGCTACCAATGGATTTCCACAGAATTTCTGGAAATTCCATAGGATTCCATTCCATCAGTGTCTGAACATTCAACATAGCACTAGTACAACTGCTAATGTCATTCTAACCAAAACAGCCTAATCATGTTACTTCAAGCTAAAATTCTTCTTCTTGCTGGCACTACTGCTAGATGGCCAACACCTACCACCACAGACTTTGATTTATGCTTTCACCAGGCTGTTGGAATTGCTAGTCTGAGTGTGACCCATCATCAACTCCTGCAGGCAGCTCCCACTCCTCTTTTTGCTGGCACTGCTGAGGCAGTATAGCATAGTGGTTAAGGGCACTGAGCTGCAAACCTGGAGACCTGGGTTTGAATCCCATCAGTCCTGACTTGCATACTGTGTGACCCTGAGCAAGTCACTTAACTTCCTTGTGCTCCCAGGTCACACCTGGA
The DNA here is from genome assembly GCA_016271365.2 of Neoceratodus forsteri. Lineage (NCBI taxonomy): Eukaryota > Metazoa > Chordata > Ceratodontiformes > Ceratodontidae > Neoceratodus > Neoceratodus forsteri. Next base: position 653,220,621 of record CM057459.1, read on the forward strand.
AACAAGCTCTGGCTTAGTGTGCTTTTCCTGGTTAAACAATTTCCCCCTTTCCCAGAATATACCTCCTCTGACCATCACATCTGACTCCTTCTCATTGTCCTCCTGCTCTTCCTGCCACTGGGCTAAGGAACTGCTATCCTGTTCTTAACCCATTCACAGCCCTTGCAGACTACCATTCCCGTTTCACCTCTTGCTGGCACTGTTACCTTTGATCCCCAGCCCTCCTCCCACTTTCTGGCCCTACACCAAATTCTCCTCTTGCTGTCACTGCCATCCCTGGGCCCTCAATTGCCAGACTAAAACCTAGCACCAGTCCTCTTCTGTTATATTTTATAACACAGCTATTCAAATTTGTAGCAGTCTGAGAACTAGCAGATATCACTGTATCATCTACAGGGGAGAATCAAGAACCACAGACTTATATCCTGTAATTAATTAAATGGAAAACAAAACAGTCCCATAGATTGTTTCTGAAGCAATGTTATTTAACAAATTCACAACCACTTGGAAATCACCTATCTACTTATACTGCCTGTTGTACTAGAAAAATGTGCAGCAAACTTTAGCTAAGGAGTCTGAAACACCAACAGTAATATTCTTCAAAGCAATTCACTGAATAGTAAATCAGAAGCTTTACACAGATCAGCATAAACCTGTATTTTCAGAGCCCGCCAAGCAGTTTCAGATGGAGAGCCCAGCAGCAATTCTAAAGTCATAGCCATATAAATAGCTGGCACTTTACTCCAATGCATTCCTAATGTGCACGACCAAATCTTTTACAGTTTTTAGTGTAGTATGCCGCAGGGTGCAGAAGAAGCAAAATGATATTGTTTCACTGTACTGCTCCTTTTAAATAGAAAACAAGAGTACTTCAGCATTGCTAAAACAAGAAGACTACCTTCAGTGCATTATTTAAAGACATTATACACAGTGGTTATCCAGGATAGTCCAACTGATAGTCAGATTCCCAGCTACAATAGGGTGATACTCGCACCCAGTTTCAAGGCTCTTGGACTGATGCTCAGGAAAGACAAGTGCCACTGCATTGTAACCCAATGGCTCTGCTGGGATTCAAACCAGTATTATCTGCTTCATAGTGTGTGTGTATCTAACAAACATGAAACAGTTCTTATTTATTCCATAGCAGCCATAAGAACAGCATCCCACTAGCAAAGCAAAATCATCTTTCTTGCCATAGTTATTTGCATAGGGCTTCCAGCCATGCTATGCAGTGGAGGCTTCTTTAGCTACAGAAACAAACTGTAATTTCAATCCCTGAGCTGTCAGATATGGCATACTTTGAGAAAACATTTGCTGATGAGAAATTCTAATAATAACTCTTCTGATAATAATTTATAAGAAGACAAAGTGGCAGGCTAATCAACGACAGTGACTCAGTAAGCAGCATGCTCTCTGCTAGGTATAGAATGCTGGAACATTGAGAGTTCTAGTCACAGACCAGGCTCTTGGGGGTAATACCCATAACTAACACCATAATACAGTGCAGGGGGAGGGATACTGCACTACTGATGAGGCATTAAATTGAGGTCCTTTCTGCCCATCCCTGGTCATTGTCCAGGTGTAAGCCTGGATCCCATGGGACTTATCAGGTAAGATTAGTGGGTTTCCCAGCAGTAATCATGAGCATTCCCTGTGTCAATAAAACAGGTCTATATAACCCATATACCAGGATACACCTGGGAACAAGCTATCACAGCTCAGTGTTCCTTTTCTTATCACAAGTTTACAAATAAACTAACATCTTCCTTGGTCAAGTGAGCATGGATGTCTTATAAAGGGAGATGGTCTGGCTTTCATTGTTAGTTGGAAAGGAATAGCTTCTGCCTATTGTCATCCAACATAGTTTTTTTTGTGTGCAGATTTCAACAATTATTGTTACATTTACACCCCCTAACACACATGCATTTGCATAGCTACAGTGCTGTGTGATATGTTTGAGGGTTTTGATTGTATGGGTATTTATAGAAACCACACCAGTTGGAAAATATTTGCCGTCTTGTAACATCAAGGCACCATATTGTTCATTGTTTGTATCAGAATTTGAATTGCTTCACCTGTTTTCAACTCACTACAACAGTAAAAAGAGGAGTTCAAATGTATCTGCTCTCAGGCAACTGAAGCTACTAAAGCTGCCTGTCCTTATCTGATTCATTTTGTGGTAAAAAGGCATTTCTAGTTATTAGGTAGGTAATACTTTTTTTGTTCCAGTACTGGAATCTGCAGGTGTTGGTTGTGGTTATGGGCTGGTTAAACATTGCCACCTTTCATCACTTTTTTGAATCTGAAGTGTGAAAACAGTGGTGCATTTTGTCTTAGTGTATCACACTCTACTAAATCGAAAACCTGCAATTGGTCTCCTCTCTCTAGCGCTCTGTATCTCCTCCTTGTGAATTTTATGGGGACAAATATCACTTATTTCCTAGTCTGATTACTCCCCCCAATAAACACACACACACACCATGCACAAACAAATTTGATTTGCATTCCCATAAAGCTCTGTGATGAGGTTGAGGCTTTTAATTGTATGTCTACAAAAAAACACACACATTTTCTGTTTTATATAGCATTCATGTCTCCTACAGTATGTATTGTTCTTATTTCTCAAATTACTGTTATAATAGCATGCTAATAACAGGCACTACCACTCTAAAGAATTACAATGACAAGATAATGAGGTCAAGGGCAATGCAAACTGTGTACTGGCAGCAAAACTGAGCAACCCACATCATGTGCACTTGTAGAAATCATAGCACTGATGCAGTTGTTTCTGATTTGTGTAATTTATTCAGCAAACCAAAAAGGGTGCATCCAAAAAAAAAACACTCAGTATTTCACTCCCTGCCCTGGAGCTTTGTCAAGAGGGTTTGCATAATGCAAATCGTATATTGATTGAACTTTTAGCATTTTGTGACCTCTTCTGCATCTTTGACTCTGTGTTTAGCACACTAGCCTGTCAGTGCAAACAGTAACCTGCTGCTCTTGACACCTTGAATAAAGTGGCATTATGTATGTGTACAGCCTGGTTTCCCTATACACAGTCCAATTTGTGAGCTGTGCCTGTACATCATATAGGACTGTTTACAATATTGCAGTAGCATGGTCACTCTTTTGTGATCACAAAACACTCTGTGACTCATACGCTTCATGGCTTAGAATGAGGGCCACAGTTTTTTATAAGCAGGAAATGTCTTACCTGGTCTCTACCTGAAATTATGTATAGTTTCAAAAGTCAAAAGTCAAGGGGCTCTTTTTATGGAAGCCTATGTGCCACTTTATGAATCTTGCAGGTCTCCATATGCCATGGAGGAAGAGCATCTGTTGGTGCTGGTCTAGGAAGGACATGTTAAATTAAATCAGTGAGGGTATATGGGGCCAATGTAAGTTACAGAGAATGTGTGTAATGTAATCATGTTTCTTGGTGGGGATGAGGAGGCAGGTGGTGGTTTGGACATGCAGGAACCTTGCCAGCTGAAATTTGGGAAGGCCGTAGATAGGGAGTTAGTGTTCAAGACGAGGAAGAGAAGGTGTAAATAAAGGAGTGATTAGGTAAAGTCATCCTGGAAGTGGCAGACATGGACAATGCTTCAAAGATGAAAAAAAGGTTTTACAGGTATGGAATATGTGAGAAAAAGAAAAGTTCAGTGTCAAGTTGGACACTAGGGTTGCAGACTGAAGAGGCAAATATGAGGTCTGAGTCAAGAAGGGAGATAGCTGTAGAGGAGTTTTGACTGAAGGAGTTGCTCATTCCCAATAGAAGCACTTCAGTCTTGGATACATTCCATTTATGGAAATAGGTATGGAGCCAGGCTTTGACTGGATGAATTGCTAGAGCAGTCAAACAAGATGTACAGCTGGTTATCATCAGCATGTATGTTATAGCCCAGATCACAGTGTGGGATGAGGCATCCAAGAAGAAATCAATCAATCAATCAACTTTTATTTATAAAAAAGGCACTTTTCTCAAATCCAAAGCACCTGCACAATATCATAAAACAATAAATAGACAAAATTTAAAACTATTATAAATCATTAAAAGCTATGCTAAAAAGGTGGGTCTTCAAGGCTTCTTTAAAGCTCAGGACAGTCAGACTATTTCGCACCTGACGAGTTAGAGAATTCCACAAGGTCGGGGCCATAAAACAAAATGACCTAGCCCTGAAGATTTCAAATGGACCCTAGAATCTCCAGCAATCCCTCGTCAGTGGATCGGAGGGGCTGAAGAGGGACAGTAGGGGCAAGGAGCTCTTTCAAATGAAGTTGGTCCCTGGTCATATGAAAAGCTTTATAGGTCAACAAACCGACCTTGAAGATGATAAGCAAAATACTGGCAGCCAGTGCAGTCCGTGGAGCACAGGCATTATATGACTGGATCTAGAAGAACCAGTCAACAACCTGGCTGCCGCATTCTGCACTAGCTGCAGACGGCGGTCAAACCCTGATAGCCCTAGTACAGGAGTTGCAAGAAGTCAAGGTGGGAGGTAACAAAGGCGTGGATCAATGTTGGAAGATCTTCTGGAGGAACCGGGTGCTTCACCCTGGTGATATTCCTCAGATGGAAAAAGGAAGTTTTGACCACCACTGACACCTGAGCTTTAAGCGTCAAGTGGTCGTCAATTATTACACCAAGATTCCGAACCTGATCTGAGATTGTCAGTGGAACGCCTGCAAGCCATAAGCCAGAGTGTGATCCAGCTGGAAAACCCGCCTCACAGCAACCTTTATCCACAACCAACACTTCAGTTTTCTCGGGGTTTAACCTCAACCAACTCCCATTCATCCAATCTTGGATTTCTGCAAGGCAGTTATTAAATACCGACAAGGCAGCATCCTGGCCGGGCACAAAAGACATATACAGCTGGGTATCATTGGCATAGCAATGAAAACCCAGACCGTATCATCTTATAATCGCTCCCAATGGCAGCATATACACCGCGAATAACATAGGCGCTAGAATAGAGCCCTGTGGTGCCCCACAAGGCAGGGAGACTGATGCCGAGGAAAAAATTCCCGACACCACCCTCTGAGTCCTACCTTCGAGGTAAGATCTAAACCACCTGAGGACCATACCAGATAGTCCACAGATGGACCGCAGACGCTCCAACAGCACCCCATGATCAACAGTGTCAAATGCTGCAGAGAGATCAAGAAGTACCAAGATAGAACGGGTCCTACGATCTCTCGCTATTAGGAGGTCATTTAGCACATGAACAAGTGCTGTCTCGGTACTGTGCCTTTTCCTAAATCCAGATTGGAGAACATTGTAGATATTGTTGTTGGTCAGATGATCGTCCAATTGCAATGCGACCACCTTCTCAATAACCTTACCCACAAAGGTACCACAATAAATAGAATGACAGACAGGCAGACAGGCTGATAAATAGATTGATAAGTAGATACTATATATTGATACATTATAAAGAGCAGAGGAACAACAGGCAAAGAGTAATGGGGTATACCATAGCGGAGATGCATCAAAAGGAGGATAAAACATCAGCAGAGACAAATAAGTAATAAACAGTAAGGTTTTAATGGAACCAAGAGGACAAGGGATGAGTAACACTATCACAGTGCTTAAGGTAGTGAAGCAGGGTGGGATGGTCAGCAGTGTGAAAAGTAGCACTGAGATCAAGGAGGAAGAGAGAGTGAACCAGTATCCAATTAGAGAACATGTAATTAATGACTTTGAGGCAGGCTCTCTTGGTAATGGCCCAGGGTGAAAACCAACTTGAAAAGGTCAATGATGTTAACCTAGTTCTACCTACCCTACACTACCCTATATATTACTGTAGAGCATCACCACTACATTGTAGCCACAATGAGCACTGGTGAGAAGCCTTCTCTGGGACCTACACCAAGTCCAACTCAAAACCCAGTGACATGGGGGTGATGTTTATAAATATGCACAAATCCCCAACCACAACCACCACTCTAAGGGTGAATGCATCACCAGCCTGCGAGCAACAGTCCCAGGCTATCCCCTCAAAATACTGCAGTCAAACCACCTTACTAGCCCAAGGCACACTTCTTTTACTTCTGTTGGAAACCAACAAAATAAAAACACAAGATTTCTGACAGCATTCTAGTTAAATAAAGCATTGCAGATATTCATGGAAATATACTCAAAATTTCTGTATATTTTCATTAAATTGTCAATCACTTCTTAATAGCCAAAACATTAATGAGGTCCACTGTCAATATCCATCAGTTATAACAAACTGCAGAATAACTTCCCTCCTGATGCAGTTTTCTGAAATCCTTCCCATTAAAATCTTATGAATGTTGGGAATGGTGTCAAGAACTAAACCACAAAATACCATACATAATGCATCTACAGTATATGCATTCTTATTTATATTAAGATTAGGATATTTTTATATTTATAACTATTAAATCGGGAGAGATACGCTATGCTAATTTAACTTAGGATTCTAACAACAGTCAAGATTTTGAGATCAGATTCCTAATTTGAGATAAATTACTTCCCTGTCAAGACAATACACACAGAAGCCAAGGCTGTTTCCAGTCCCAATAAGTTTATTCTGTGTTGATGGTCATAGACAAGTCTCAGTGTATTATTGTGTTTCTATTTCCAAAACTTTTATTTTACCTAGTGGTAACCTGCACATGCAAGATGGCTTCCATCTGAATCAGATTTGTGGTGTCCTCATCCACTGTACAATGCATATAAATATACAGCCTTTTCCCAGATACACATACTGATGTTCAACATTATAATGGAAAAACAGTAAAACGTATGTACTATTAAATGATGAAACTAACTTGAGAGAACATTCCTTTTTATCATTTGTTATTACATAACAAACTATTTGCCCCACATCTGAATAATGCTGTTGTAGATCCTCAGTGCTACCAAATTCCATTATGTAACTGCTGGAGTCTGTGGCATCTGCTCTTTCTCCAACATATAAATCTAAGAGTATGTAAATGATGCAGGAATTGGGTACTCACTAGCCAAACAGAAGAGAGACTCCACAGCTCTCCAGCAATGCTTAAAATGTTTATTAAAACCAAAAAAGACCCACAGTAAACAGGCCTTTGATAAAGCATTCAGGCAATCTGAAACACATCAAGTGTGCACAATTTTGTACTGTGGGTCTTTTTTTGTATTTAATAAATGTTTTAAGCATTACTGGAGAGCTGTGGAGTCTCTATTCTGTTTGTCTGGTGAGTGTCTGATTCCGGCATTGTTTACATTATACAAGTATAATCGTGAGCACCACCACCCCTATGCACACTTTCTACTGATTTGTTTGAATCACAGAGTAGCCTGCTCCAGTGTTATGCAGGTATCCATTTTACTTTCTCCATTGACAACTGCAATAATCAGTCACTTTAACGTCACAGGAAATTAAAGGCATTGACCATGAAGACAAAATATACACAGTCCATTGGCACCTGAGTAAACTATAAGTACAAACCACCTTTGTTTAGAAGACCATCACGAAAACAGCTGCATTTCTGCTCCTCTGAAGAGAGGGCATGGATTCTGAAGGAATTCTATTCCCTTTTGCCTCTTTTTTATTAAAAACTTAGTCAGGAGCACAGCAATCCCTGCACTGAGGATTCCAAGGATTTTTCATAAATTTAAAACTTCCACTAATCTCAGCAATGGAAACATATTTCCTCCCTGTCCCCATTTTGGTGGAGAAAGATGAATTTTTGTCTTTCAACTCCTCCTCCCTAAAGGCACAAGGATCTCATTGAGTGCCAGTTTCTGAAAATCTTCTCAGACTTAGTTGCCACCCTTCTGCTCCTGGCTTTATCAGCCATTGTCATGAAGGGTCATAGCCTAGTTACTATGAGAAAGCATAATAAAGAGCATGGCCAGGATTTTAGAATAGTGGGGATCCGCCATAGAAATCCCAGCTACCACCTATGCCTAGGTAATCACTGACATGCACAAAAGGGCTAGAGCCATAAATTATTACAGACATTATAAGCTGATCCGCTTCATTCATGTGGACACAAAATCCTTGTGAAAATTCTAGGTAACAAGAATAAAAATGGTCTTCACTTTATTGATGCTGCTGAATCATGTTCACCACTCATGACTCGATTAGCAATTATTGCTGAGAAATGTGCATTTACCAGCGTAATCCTGTGGCTGCCTGTTAGAGACCCTTCAATGCTTTATCTTTTCAGTGTCAATCCTTAATGACAAGCAACAATATTAGCACTATATTTTTATAGTGCCTGTCATACCTACTGTATACAAATGAGCTTCATAAGCTTCAAAAAGTAGCAGCTACCATTAGGAATACACAGAGATTAAGCCTAAGGTGTTTTTACAGTAATGCTGTATTGCAGCATCATTGCAGCTCCTGTGGAGCATAGTACTGCAGCTATAATCAGTACATCCACACATAGGTATAGCAGAGCACTGTGAGTAGAGATGTGCAAGGTCAGGAAACTTCCACTTCTCAAAATATTTCACAAAGTTTCCTGATGCAAAGTGCATAGTCCTTACTTCACACAGTGTTCTGCATTGTGAAGTGCCTACAGTACTTTGCTGTGGCATATTATGTAAAATGACTGACTAAATAGCAGTTTTTTTTTTTAATATAAGAGCAAAAAAACACCTTCTGAGTTATAGACACCAATCCATCCCACAATGTCATAGAGTTTTTTAATACATCTCCCACCTGTCCCCCCACTAAGCCCCCTTTCCCCTCCTCTCCAGTACCCTGCAAAGTTCCTTCTCTAACTGTAAAATGGTATGCCATAGTATGCCATTACCCACCCCATCTGGAAAACCCAGTTCCCTCCACCTCCCTCATCCTTTTAAAAAAAACAATAAATAGCTTGCACTCACAGAAGGCAGGTGGGGTGCAGTCCCAGGGTGGCGAACCCTCACTGGACATGACTACATTGCAAAAAGGAACTGCACTCCTAAGTCAATAGATGGTTTTCAGTTGATTACTGTTGCAAAAATATAATTTATTCTGCAAACTGCAAAATTACAAAACGAGCAACCATGGTAGCAGTTCTAACCAGTAAAGGCTATCACTTTTGTGTTTTATTAAATGCAGTCTGAATTATATTGGTGAGGTCAACTGGGAACTTGGATTTGGTATAGATTTTGGTATAACTGGCATAAAGGTGGGTTGTAATGTCAAGGTTCTTGCAATTGGAGGGTACAGTAGATCATTTACAGATATACTGAAGAGCAAAGGTCCTAGGGTGGACCCTTGGGGTACACTGAGGTTCGCAGTTTTTGGTGGTGAAGTTTTGCCATTTATTTTAACTAGTTGCTCTTTGTCCTTAAGGTAGGCTTCAAGCCAGGCCAGTGGGTTTTGTAAGAGCCCAGGCTGGCATAGGTTGAGAAGTAAAAGATTACGGTCTGCTGTTTTGAACACCTTGGTGAGGTCAATTAAAATTCCACCCATGTGGTAGCCCTCATCTATGTCTCATGACAGGTCATTAGTGGCAGTAAACTGGTTTGACCAGAAAACAGATTATGCCTCAGATAGACAATTGTGCTTGAGGCTATAATCCAGAAGCTGTTTATGCAACAGTTTTTCTAGGGGTTTGTTGAGCACTGAGGGAGCAGAAATCGGGCAGTAATTCTTTGGGTCAGATTCCAGTTCTGACTTGAGAAGAGGGATGACAATGTTATTATAAAGGATGCCTGCATTCTGTGCATGAGGAGAAGTTGAATAGAGTAGTGTCAGCCTCAGGGTAACACAGTTGTGCTGCTGCAAGCCTTAAGAGTTCAGCCTCTATGCATTAAAGCCAGCACTTTTAGTGATGCAGAGTTCATTCAATGATTGCTACACCTCTTTTTGGCTGATGTCAGTGATGCTGCATGATGCCACTGGAGCAAAAATTCCAGTGAGCTAGGGAATCTGGGAATGGATCTGGCATGTGAGGAAAGTTGTGACAGAGCAGGCAGTGGGAGGTTATGTTTGCAAAGTGAAGATTTAAGGTGCAGCAAAGATTGTGCTCCCAGTGATTAGCATGTTGTTAAGTATGAGGTGGGTAATTGACTGGGACTGATTTCACCTAGTAAGGCATTAATGCTGGACCAGAGCTACATAGGTCTGTTGTTATTTGTTGCCCAGAGGGTGACATAGTGTGCTACTTTGGTATTCCATACTGCAGGCACAGCAAAGTTACACAGTCAACTGTAAGTATTCCAATCACTGTCAACTAAGGTGGCCTACTATCTGGTCCAGGCCTTGTCAAATTGGCAGAAGCACTCAAGAAGGGCAAGGGAGATCCAGTTATAATGTATGCCCCATACCCTTACAAACTGTGCAGGAAGTAATCCAATGCAGACTAGCTTTAGAGCTGCTGCAATATATGACCAAGCAGATTCAACATCAGGGATAAGTGAAAGTCTGTCCCAGTTTTATTTGTTGAGCTCAGTATTCAGCAGGTTTACATCAAGCATTTTTAAAAGAGTTAACTTTCGACGGGGGGGGGGCTTAATCGTGCATTTCCAGATGCAGTAGGTTAGACTATAATCACTGAAAGAGTCAGTCAGAGTCAGTTCCTGAATTGATAGTGTAGTCACCCTGTTTTTTTGTTTTTTTTTTAAAGTCTATTTTATGCAGTCGCTTGGCCAGGGCATCTCTCAGAGATGCCCGCTCAACCAAAGCTTCTACTCCCCGCCTGAGACCTCCCTCCCTGGGTATCCCCCACCCAGGACCATCCTGACCCCTGGATCACACCCCGGGGGTGGGCCCGCCCCCGCCCACCTACCTGGCAGCCTTTCTGTGATTAAAGGGTCGGTCCTGGACAGGAGCCAATGGGAACCATAGGAGAGATGGTCCAGTGCTGGGGGATGTGAGCCTGGTCCCTGAAGCCCTCGTCACCTCCCTGGTCCACCAAGGGTTTTTCCATGATGGTTGCCCTCTGGCACGTGGATATGCAATGATGTCCATGGCACTGGCATGCCGACATCTGCAGGCGCTCCACCCCCACATCTATTTGCACCACATGTTCCTGGCACTGCCCCTGGTTACCACCAAGAGCCAACTAGGAGTGGTGCTAGCCCCTGATCCCTCCCTGGGAAGGGAGAGCATTCCTCCAGATGCTCAATCCATTCCCTCCCCTGCTGATCCCTGGAGGCCCGAGTCTGTTCCCAAACCCAGGTCACTGGTGTGGCGTGAGGTGTGGAATCCAGCACCTCACACCACTGGGCCTGCCTCTAGTCACCCTGTTTGTTAGGAGCCAAAGAATGCACAACCCACACTTCAACATTGTGTTGAGTCTCATGGGTTCTGATATTAGCTGTGTGAGCTGGTGTTCTGTAGTCTAGTTAGTGGCAGTGAAATCCTGGGTGTTAATCTAATTTATGTTGACATCAACTAGCAGTATCACCTCTGCATTAGAAAGTCATTTATAAGGTGTAATGCAGTATAATGCAGATTTGGGGGTGTTTGGTGGTCTGTATATACAGCAGATATAAAGCTCCATATTACCCAGGGAAATCTCGATAGAGAAAATCTCCAGGGGCAGCCCAGGTTGAGGAGCCAGGTTTGGTTTGCTTGGGATTTTTGAAGGACAGACTTGATGTAAATAACTATACTGCCTCCTCTCTCTGAGAGGTGGTCTAGGCAGACAATTGAGTATCCATGGATTGCTACAGGATTTCATTGTCAGAGTTTTGGGCCTGAGCCCATGATAAGAGTACTTCATCCTGGTGGGAGACACAGTATACCGTATTAGGGCAAGAAGCATCTTTTTCACCAAATGCCAGCACATGCCCTGCCCTCCTCTTTGCCATGCATGGGTGGTGGCGTGGGCCAGAGGTCAATGTTACTTTTATTTTAATTTAACAAATATTTATAAAATAAGACCAGAGGCATTATTTAAAGGGGTATAATGTACTAATATCTCTAAGTGCAAGTGGCATTTCATTGCAAAGTTTGAGGGCTGATGAGACAAATACTCTGGAATAGGTCTTGGTCCTTTTTCTCACTATTACCGGTAGGACCTTATCTGCAATTCTAACAGTATCTGATAAAGTTTGATGAATAAATAGAACATTTAAATAATCAAATGGTGCTCCTTTACAGCTGTTACAAAAAATGCAAAAGGCATGAAATTGTCTATACGTTATTGGTTAATGATATCCAATTCTGTTTATTATGCCAGCATCTGTGGTTATAAATGGAGACTCAATTTTAAAGCAAACAGCTCTTTGATGTATGTTAATATCACCACAGAGACCACTCTTATGGTTGTAAGTGATCCCACATGCATTCTTAGGATATGAGAATCTTGAATGAAAGGTGTGCAACTCTGATACCCTAAGAGTGTAAGACTACTCTTAAACCATAAGAGTTGTCTTGGTGGCAGTATTAATATATTATTGATCAAGGTCGAGCAATAATATGTTAGTTTTATTAAAAAACATCTGAACATGCCCATTTCCATGGCAGAAGCACGTAAGATGCTCTTCACAGATTAAGAGTGTCGCAATCACAGAGGAAAGGAGTGCTCCAATTGGTTGGGAGGATGCCCCAATGTGTAATCAAGTTCCTCCAGCTACCTTAAATTAAATGGCAAGACTCGGGATAAAGAAACACCCCCTATTTACAGCAGGGGCAGTTGGCTGTTCACTGAAGTGAGCGAGTGAGGGAAGATGCTCTTTATTATCTCCATGGAAATACATGCAGAAGTTTGGTAGAGAATATAGGTCAAGTAATAATGATATCAGAGAAATCATTGAAATCAAATGCAGTGTTACAGCCTTTCTGAAATTAAAGCAGTAGTGCAATGAAAAAGGTTTTCCAAAAAGCCGGGTTCACCTACAATTAAAAAAAATATCACCTCCTATTTGAGCACCATGAGTTGTTTTTTTATTTCTTGTTCCTAACCCTTGCCTGGTCTGAAATTGTATTTCTAAGCCAGATGTGATGGCCATCTTTTTTTTCTTGAGGAAAAACTACAGTAAAACATTAATCAATTACTCAGATTTTGGCAGTGCTAGAAATTCTCCACCTATTGAAACTGAAATATGCCTGGAATCTTTTAGAGTGCAAATAGTAGGGTATTTGTTTCCCTATTCTGTTTACTGTTGCTTTAAACTGATGGTTGTTTAACAGGTTCTGGTATTTTAAATGCCCAAATGTGGCAATGGGATAGTAATTATTCAGATCTGTTCCAGTTTGAAAATTGAATTCAACTGGCTGTTTTCCACTTATCAGGTACTCTTGGAGGAGCAGACCTTGGGGATGGGAAGAGATCAAATTCATTACTAGGGCTACAAAGCTTTCATTGAATTTATTACCCTTTACATTACTGTAAACAATGTAGCTACCATCTACATATCATTAACTGTACGAAAACATTTGCTGCTAAAAGAGCGTGAGTAAACAATGTGTTTCCAGAATTCCTAGAGATTATTGCTTAAGGCTTGGAGTTTAGCATTACAAAATCTGCTATGGTTGCTTCAGAGTTGGCGTCAGTTATTTTATTTTATTTATTTAGCTTTTGTTGACCGGGTAAGTGCACTAGACAAATCCTGCCTATTTTCAGGCACGACCCGGGAAGGGGGATACAGATGAATGCCAACTGACCTTGAACCAGATTAAGCTGTTGGTGGTATTTCTTTTAGTGAATGAGGGAAATTTGGACAGGACACCGGGGAAATTCCCCTACTCTGCTGGCGCTCGGCGGCCAGTAGGGGAGTGCGTGGTTGCTGACATGGCCACTACAGCTAAGGAGGGGAAGGTGGAGGTTGTGTCGACTAAGGTCTCAGAGAGTGCCTTGAAATGGTCAACGGAGTAAGAGACTAATTTGAGTATGGAAATGGAGCTTTCTGAGGTTTTTCACTACGCTGCAACTACGATGGAGGTTTTGGAAAAAGGCGGTCTGGAGATAGATTTAGGGAGTTCTCAAATGGCTCTATTAGCGGAGAATCCCTTGGTAAGCCCAAAATTGTGTTCTGTGCCTTTAATCCCAGCCGGTGAGTTTGAACTGGTGCATGGGAAGGCGGAAGAGTGTCGGAAGCAGAGAGAAGTGGTGCGTTTGTCCGCTTGTGCTTGGGCATCCGTGGAGGCATCGGGGGATCAACGGAGGAGTAAAGAATTGGTGGAGGTGAAATGGAAAATCGAGGAGGAGGCAAGAAGTGGTCAAGAGGCGATGTTATCGATTTTGAAACATAAAGTGGTCGAATATGCAGCAGGGAAGGACAGTGAGACTAAGAAAGGTGTTGTAAGTACTAGAAAAGTTAAAGTAACCTTCCCCACTTTCCAAATTAATAAGGAGTCGGGTTTCGTGTTTAAACCCTCAAATGTGGGAACAGTGGGAGTAGAACCTAAGTCCCCAGTAGTTTACCAAACAATGACTGGCTCTCAAGAGGGGGTTACAGATTTCTTTTTCAATAAAATCAATACGGAGCAGCACAGACTTAAAGAGACACCTGTGACTGAGTGTGCTGATTAAAAGGGTGCTGAAAAGGAAATGACTTTCTTAAATTCGCAACAGTTGGAGCATGATGTAAACTGGTCACCACAAGCAGCTTTGGTAGCAGCGGGGTGGAAAAAATTAGGGCAGGGGATTTGGACACCGGATGCTGCTTGGGATAAATCTTTAGATTTAAATAAATCTGGGCCAGATTGGCAACCTGGAGGGAGGAAGTTTAATTCAAAATCTGTACATACTTCTGTTGGAAAGGAGAATTGGAAGGGTGAAATGGGGGATAAGGAAGCTAATCTTGAAGATTGTACTGCATCAACAAATGTAAGCTCTGTGATTAACAAAGAAGGGGCAAGGCCTGCTCCTGAGAAACCCCTTATGTCTAGCTTATTTGCTCAGAGTAAGAGAGAAGCTGCACCCCGGAGGAATGCCGTTCGCATTAGATATAAGGGGGGTTTAAAGGAAAGACCTAACAGATATTTTGTAGGTAAATCATTAATAAAGGAGTCCTTAAAATTTTCCCCTCGAGATGTTTTTGCCTTCATTAACATATCAGGGGAGGATAATTTTGATATTAGTTTTCATTCCCCCGCTTTGTTGGAGCTTTTTTGGGAAAGGTATAATCAGGTTAAGTTTTCTCCATTATGGACCCCCTTTTTGGTCATCCCCCTATCTAAACCCGTAATTAAATACGTAATGGTAATGTTCAGGAATGAAGGGGTACATGTTGAAGATATTGTGTTTTGGTTGTCACAGAAGTGTGAGGTCCAGAGTGACCCAGAACCAATACTGGATTCGGAGCAGTTCTGGACAGGAGGGTGGAAATTTAAAGTAAAATTACGTCAAACAGCAATGGGAGTAGAGCATATTCCTAACTCTTTTTTGTTGGGAAGGGACAGGGGAGTTGTTTTTTATAGTGGGCAGCCTAGGGCATGTTATAGGTGTGGTGCAAGAACGCATTTGTCCAGTTTATGTGATCAGCCTAAGTGTGACAACTGTGGAGAAGTGGGGCATGTTACCATGTTCTGTACAAATGCAATTAAATGTGATCTGTGTGATGAACAGAACCATGCTTTTCGAGATTGTCCATGGGCTGCACAGAACAAGAGTGATTGTGGTAATTTGGATTTGATTATTCAGAAAGCACAAGATGCCAGAGAATCTCAGGAGACAGTGGAAACTTTGGCAAAATCCCTTTCGGTACCACAGAGCACTGTAGACCCCCTGGTTGTTGTAGGGACTAAGGGCGAGGCAAGTGTGCCAACTAATTTACAGGGAAAGGAGTTGGTAAAGGATGTTCCTGAGCTGATGCAGCCAGTGTGTTATTCGGGTACCAAATGATGAATCAATAGTCAGTTTGGATCCACCTTTGCAACCTCCTTTGGCCCTTAGAAGGTCAAGTAGGTCTATTAAAACACAATTACCACCGGAACCAGAAGCTATTGAATCTAAAAATTCTTATGCGGCCTTATTTTGGGGAGATTCAGAAGTGGATATGGGGGATACGGATTCTCAGGTTTCAGTACAAGAGGTCCTAGCGCCCCCTAGAGAGGATTATAAGGGGAAAAAAAAAAGAAGGAAAAAATAATGAACAAATTTTCTAAGTGGATTGATTACTGAAATGGCTTTGACATGGGCTACTTTGAACACTCGTATCCTTTTAAAGGCTCATAAGAGACAGGCAGTGTTTCATCTAATTCATGACTTACAAATTTCGATGTGTTTTTTACAAGAAACATGGATGTTTTCCAAAAACCAGTGTACTACCTTTACTAAGGATTGGCCATGGGGGCCTTCCTTTTGGTCATTCGGTGAAGAGAGAGCGGATGGGGTGGGAATTCTTTTCAATACATATAATTTTGTTCTGCATAAACTAATAGATTTGTGTCCAGGTAGAATACTAATTGTAGAGGGGAATTGGTATTCTCAAACCCTGCATCTAATTAACATTTATAACCCCCAAACTAAGGCAGGGAGGGTGACATGTATGAAAGAAATCCAACCTTTTTTGGTTACAACCATCCCCATCCTTTGGGGAGGGGATTTTAATTGTTGTATAGGAGAAGCAGGGAAAGGGTCAGAGAAAGGTAAAAAAATTTACTGTGATACATCATGTTTAAGAGAAATTATAAAAACAGCAGACTTAATTTCCTGTATTGATAAAAGGTCTACTGGGCCAAAGGGTACATTTTTTAAAAGGGGGATAGGCTACACTATAGATTACCTTTTTATTTCCAAAAATATTATGACCGATAGTCCTCAGGTAATCCCGGTTGAATTTTCTGATCATGCTTTATTAATGGTCAAAATAGGTATTTCAGAGGGTGGTGGGAGACAGAGGACTAGGTGGAAATTAAACACCGCTATTTTACAGGAAAATTTGGTCCAGAATTCTATTAGGCTAATATTACAAGCTAGATTGTCAGTTAGTTTTCTGTATCAGGATTTAGGGAAATGGTGGCAGGAAACAAAAGAGGACTGTATTTTTTGGTTTAAAAAACATGGGAAGATACGTCAGAAAAATAGTTTTTTTGATTACTTAAAATTAAGAAACCAGTTACAATTATTACTTACAAGGGCTAATATCTCGAGGGACGATTTTTTGTCTCAAATAGCAGAAATTAAAGCAAAAATGAAAGTATTACAATATGACAGATCAAAAACTTTACAAGCCGTAATGTCTAATCATACGAGAAAATCGGTGTTTGGGGACCCCTTTGAGTTGTGTAAATCTTTAAAAGAGCATGTGTCTTTGGATTTTTTAAATCAGGGAAATGGGAAAGTTTTTTCAGTACAGGCTATAGGGGTGATCATTAACAAGCATTTTAGGAATTTAGAAGCTCGTGAGGCTCCTTCCTTAAGCCAGATTAAGAAGTTTTTAGGCCCTCCTATAGAGAATGTTCTTGAGTCAGAGACTCTTAAAAAAATTAAGCAACCCTTCACTCATGAGGAGATTAATGAAGTCCTTAATTCTCTCAAACCTAATGTTGCCCCAGGTTTAGATGGTCTTTCTAATCTATTCTACAAAACGTTTCAGTTTGAAGTTGTAAATTGTTTGGCATTGGTTTTTAATTACTTCTTGAAATTAGGGGTGAGCCTAAATTCCTTTACTGAAGGCTTACAAATTTATATATTTAAGTCAGGGGATAAGGGAGAGTTTCAAAATTGGAGGCCTATCACATTGCTAAACTCCGATTATTCTTACGACTCTGATTAATAACAGACTTAAAGTTTTAGTAGAAAACAGTTTTATGCAGGTGCAGCACTGCGGTATTCCTAAGAGGAATATTCAGTCAGTCCTGTGTCTGATTAGAGACATAATTGAGAAGATTAATGATTTAGGGGAGAAAGGATTTTTATTAACGTTGGATTTAGAAAAGGCCTTCGATAGAGTTAGCCATGTATTTTTGTTTGCTACCTTAGAGTTTTTAAGGTCCCGATGGGCTTATTAAATTTAATAAAAGTTTATATGGTTGCCTCAGGTGTTTCCATATATTAAAGGGAATTGGGAGGGATTTAATTTAAATTGTAGGGTACGACAGGATGCCCTTTAAGCCCTCTTCTGTACAATTTTTCTTTGGAACCTTTATTGAGAATAGTAAGCTTGGCCCCTCTGTGGCAAGGGTGAGTACTCCTGGTCAAAGTCTTCTATCACTATTCAAGCTTATGCAGATGATGTATGTCTGTTTTTTCAAAAGTTTCACAAATAAAAGTGTTCTTTGCCAAGTTTGAGGAATATGCTTGTTTAGCTAATGCAAAGATTAATTTTAATAAAATTAAAGGTTTATTACTGGTATGTCTCATCAAGACCGGTTGTTTGAATTCAATTGTAATAGCTTCAGAGCTTTTGACAATTTAGGGTAATGTTTGCTCCCGGAATCGTCCAAAGAAAATTGGAAAATAGTCTTGGATAAAATTGATGCTAAAGTCAACAGATGGAAAAGGTTTAAATTTGTTAAAATTGAAAGAATTCAGGTTTTAAAACAATTCATCTTGCCAAGCTTACAGTATATTGCTGCAATTTACCATTACCAGTGCAATTTGAAACTAGACTTTATAGTATCTGTTTTCAGTTACTTTGGGGTAACAGATTGAATCCGGTTAAAAGAAGTTTCACTTATTAAGAGAAGAAACGGGGAGGTCTGGGAATGGTAGATCCGGTGTTTTTTTGTTTTTCGATATTTTTTTCCTGCTGTTTAAAAAATGACTTATGTGGGGCAAGTGGTCAGGAGTCCCTTTTTTTTAAAAGTTTATTGAAGAGTTATCATACATCCTGGTTGCATTGTGCTCCAAAATTATCCTCTCATTTATCTTTGCATGATTATTTTAAGCCGGCTGCACAGAAATTATATAAATGGAAGGTAACTAAAAACCAAATTACAAGGGGTTCCTCGAGGACTTTATATAAGGAATTGATGGCTTTGAATTATTCGTCAGTACCATGTTTTAAAAACTGTCCTATAGACCGGAACGATGATGTTCTGGAACAGCTAAATAATCCTAGGTTACCAAATTACATGTGGGAAACTCAATGGCTTATGATGTATGGAAAACTAAATGTCAGGGGAACGGCAAAATATAAAGCAAAAGAAGAGAGGCTATGTCCATATTTAGATTGCATTAACCAGGAGGAAACAATGGAACATTTCTTTCTACAGTGCTCAGTTTTGTCTAAATTATGGGAATATTTGGCTAAAGTATGGGATTTTCCTTGGCTGACCTATCTAAATTATGACATTTTGGTAATTGGGACCTTTCCCCCATCTTTACAAAGGTATGAGAAAGGAACTTTGCAAGTTTTCTTTGCAAGCTTAAGATATTGCCTATGGCAAACAAGATGCCAATGGGTATTATATCAAAAGAAACCCACTGTACAGGGGTTTAGAGGGTGTGTGACTAATATCTTGAATAAGGTGTTTATTTCAGATTCACAGTTGTATAATGGGAAGAAAGTTAGGTTTTGGTGGAAGGGTTTTTCGAATATTATTAAATATAAATAATAGATCTGTTTTTTTTTTTTTCCTTTTCTTCCCTCTAAAAGTTGATTTTGTTTTTCCCTAGTAGAATTTATAAGGAGGTTTACTGTTAGTGGGGATTTGTTTTTGTATTTGGAGGGTTTTTTTTTTTCACTGTTGGAATAATAAGAAATCGTTGTTTAATTGTTTTTATTTAATCTTTGTTAAGATATCAAATTTCATTATGTAGTTATTGTTTAAAGCTTTTATTATGGGGGTAGAATGGTGTGGTGGTGGGTTTATGAGTTTTTTTTCTTCTGTTTTAAATAGATTGTAATGCTTTGTTTTGTCCTTTATCTTGTTGCATTTATTTGATTATATCATTTTTTTATGTGTTTATTTCAATAAAATTGCCCCTACTCTTTTCGATAAGTGCCATGGGATTTTTAACATCCACCTGAACTACCACCAATCCAGGCAGATGGGACCTCGGTTTAACGTCTCATCGGAAAGACGGCACCTCATAAATGCAGCACCCCTCTTATGCTGCATTACAGTGTTAGTACTGGGATATAAACCCAAGTGCCAGATGTGGGAACTGAACCCACAGCCCTCTGATCTTCTGGCCTCAGAGGCAAGTGTGCTACCTACTGAGCCACTGACACTGACTAAACTTCTATTCTCCTTTTAGTTTTGCCACAGAGGTTCATCATTGGATTTTGTTAAAAAAAATCAACTTGCTTTTGCTTACTAGGTTGATCAGGGATTTATTTAATACTGGTACACTATTACCTTTACTTCTAATTTTCTTAAAAACTGCTGTGCCTGAATGTTGCAAATGGGTGTAAACACTGAACACAATTCTGACAGGGCAAAGTTCACATCTGGAAACAAGTTAATTGGATACCATGGTAGTGAAGGTTCTTCAGATTAATAAAGGTTCTTCCCTCAAAGTTTTTGAAATAACATCTGGACCAGGATATTGAAAAATGGGGCAGGTGCAGCACAGCCATTTGCATTGTGCTTGCCCCGATTCTGGTGATACTCAGTAAGATAGCACTCAGCTGACAAAGCATCACTATTCAACTGGATTTCAGCCCATGTCAGTGCGGCACTAAGTGAATTTGTGCTGCTCCAACATGGAACAGAAGGCTGCATATGGCCCACAGGGAACAGCACCGCCCAAAACTGGATAGTGCCATTTCCCCTATAGGTCATACTCAGTCCGAACATGCAAATGAGCCCATTGGGCGTAAGACACTATGTGGTCATCTGCATGCCCATTGTGGGCTCATTTGCATTTTTTCAATTAAAAACAGGTATATTCTTTTGTTAAAAGTAACTATTAAAAGTGACATGAAAGAATGTTTTTTTTTATTAAGTATAATGACAAACAGTAACAATACAAGGAAACTTATAACCACAAGACAAATATAAAACAATTCAAAAACTTCCCTGGCTCAACTTCCCCCAACCCCGCCACCTCTCTCTACCCAGAGCACATCCCCCCTCCCAAATAAAAACCTGCATACTGGAGATGACCAAGTTTATTTGAGGAAGAAGAGGGAACATCCGTCTTCCCCTGAAAAGTCACCCATCCCAGCCTGTGATGCCCCGAAAACAGGGGGCCACAATCTCAAGGTGGATCATGAGGGAGGGCCGTCATGTAGTAAGGGGAACCTAATGCTAGTCTGACACTAACAGGAGTGTGTGAAGTGCTTCCAGGCATTGATAACAGGAGCCTCCCAGCTGGAGATTCTTGGCAATATGCTTCTCTGCTGCCATGGCCTGTAGAAGCTCATTATACCATTCACTGTATGAAAGAGGCTTCTCCTCAAGCCAGTGTCAAAGGATAACAATTTTCATAGAGATCACTATAACAGCCATTTGAGCGCTGAGGTTTAAACAGGGAGGAAAGAATAAAGAATGTTTTTTTTTTATCTATTTATTTACATACAGTATGTATGTATCTGTTTATTGATTTGATTTATTGATTTATTTGTTCCTTTATGTTTTAAAATTTAAGGGAGTTTTACTTGTTATGGCCTTGTTGAAGATTTTAATTGAGTAAAGGTGGTAGCCATGTTTGTAACGACAGTCAGGGATGAGTGAAATGGATCATGAGGTCTGTATGTGACAGACTCAAATTCCATACCCCTTTGCCTGAACTTGCCCCAACCTGTGCATTTCTGGGGAATCAACATATGGGTCTCGGAGCTTAATTAGCCAATCAGGAAACAGAAAATATCCAACCCATTTTATAAACTGTATTAATGCACAATCACCTGACTAGTTTTACCCAATTAAGTTTTTTTTAGTTTTAGACATGTTATATAACTGAGTATACCATATACATTAAGTGAATAATGGGCATAAAGTAATTTTCCTGATTTGGATTTCCATGTTGCATTAAAGTCCCCAAATAATACCACTTCATTTTTTTCTTCCAGGGCTGCTAAAGTTATATGGAGATCATTGAGGGAATTCAGATCAGCACTGGGGGCAACATACATTGAAAACACCAACAAAAACTTTACTGTTAGGAAACGTTGTGGTTGTATTCTGGAATTCTATAGAAAGCCTATCAGGGCTGGGGTCACAGGAGAAGGATAAGATAATATAAGACAATGTAGATTCCTTGATGTAGAAAAGTAGACCACCTCTTCTGTTTCTGTCCTTATAGTTAAGAACATATCCTGGAAGGGAAATCTCAGAGTCATACATGAATGAGTCAAACCATTTCTCAGCAATAGTCCTTACATGGGGTGAGTTAGGTTACGACCAAAATTGCAAATGTTCAGAGTTGAAAGCAGGCTTAAAATGTTAATGTAAAAAATAATTAAACCTTTCTCTGCACTAATCTTGGCACAATTTGATCACAGCATTGGTTGACATTGTTGATCAATGGGCTTGCAGTGAGTACTGTAGACATCTGCGAGCCCACTGGTCAATGATGTCGACCAATGGTTTTGCAGAGCTCACTGTAAGTTGTCATTCTGTGACAGTGCAGTTAGCAGGCAGTTGTGGATGTATGCAGGTGGGATTTGCTGCCCGCCGGCTCTCATGCCCATGCTGAGATGGGGGGAGCGGGGGGGTTTGGATGCTTCAGTCGGTGGGGGATCCACTGGACTACCAGGGAGCTCTAGGGTGTGGGTGTTGCTGTGATCGGGGTTGGGAGGGGGTAGCTCTAGACTACCAGGAATGCACTGTATTATTTTTGTGGCTCATAGGGTGTCAGGGATGGAAGGGGGTACCACTAGACTACCAGGTATTGGACGGCAGTAATACTTCATGTACAACTGGGGTACGGGGTCAGGGAGGTCCACTAAACTATCATGGACTCTGGCCTGACATCCACTTTCAGGGCACCCTGCACTTCCAGACAGGTGCAGCCCTGCACAGGACATGCAAATGGGGCCATAATGACATGCAAATGGCCCCATATGTACCTTGCATGGCTAATGGCCCATTTGCATGCTTCTGTCCGAATCCGAATAAAGATTCTCATGAGCCACAAAGTGCGGCACACATTCCCATTCCAGTTATTCAGACCTGGCAGGGGGATGCACCGGCACATCGTTGGCAGCCCCCATTTGTGCTGCACAAATATCCTGATATATTCACATGAGATGTGCTATTGTGCATCTCGTTTGAATGGCACATCTCAGTTGCACAGAGCAGCCACTTGCGCACTTTCAAGGTACAGTTTTTAAAAAATTCTGCCTGCAGTTATTATTTCTAAAGGTAAAATGTAAAAAAAAAACATACAATTCATGTTGTTGGGGTACCTGCTTCTTATGGCTTTTCTGACAATCTGTACATGTTTGGTAAGGACAATAATTCTGTTCTATAAGCATGTATCCGCCTTTCTGCTCATCCTCCATTTTTCAGTGGTGCAGTGTTTTTTGCTTCCTGATTTCAGTATCCTCAAGCACGCGTATTAGCAGTAGAGCATTTTTAATACTTTGACTCTTTACAGTTTTGCTTTATAAATCCTCTTGTGATGGTTGTGGAGGATGTTCTCAAACTAGACAAGACTTTTAGAAAAGTTTAACAATAAAAGTGCTATGCTTATCAATGTCTTTAAGGCAGCAAAATGGAAAGAGTGTGAAACAGGTGAATAGTCATGTAGAATGTACTGTGGGCAAGGCAGGAAATTTTATTTTAATAGTGCCACATCACAATGGCTCAAGGCAATGTTCAGTCAAAACACAGGTAAAACAACAAGCAATAAACAGTTCCCTACATTACAACAACATAATACATAAATACCAATCCATAAGAGAGCAGGGCTTGGTCTAATTTCACTGTAGTGGATCTAGGAAGGACTAGGCAAGCAGATGTGTTTTCAGGCTGTTTCTAAAGTGCTCCCCTGAAGAGTTTGGCCATATATATATATATATATATATATATAGCAGCAGCTACTTCCAAAGCATAGGTGCTGCCTTCAGTTATGCTCTACCTGCTGAAGTCTTGAATTGAGATCAGGGGGTGGCTAAGACTGATGTAGTTATTCAACTTTTGCCAATCCTTGCACAAAATCATGTAAGGTATTGTCTCCTGAATGTGCTGTTTTCTTCTGTATTATAACTCTCCTGGGCCGTGCCTTAAAAATAGGCAAAGTTTTTGCCTAGTGCACTTACCCAATAAACAACAACTAAATAAATAAATAAAATATTTGCTGCAGAACAGCAAGGAGATGAGTCAAGGGGCTTTATTAAACAGTAAAAAAAAACATCTTAAAGACAGAAGTAAATGTTGCCATTTTGGGGCAGCAATCAAACAGTTGTGCCTCTCTGTTGGGCTTCTGTGATTGTTGTCTTCCTGATATGTATCCCCCTGGGAAACATATCCATCACTAAAGGACTGTGGTGATTATTTCCCCAGTGGCAGAGGAAATAATTATCTGACACTGCACAGCTGAATCAGTTAGCTTAATAAATTCCTGGAATAGGTCTTGTTCTACTTTCTTCACTAAAAAGTCTAATGACCAACACATCTTTGACTAATAACAAGAAAAGGATTGTGAAACAAATGCTTTAATTAAATTATTTTGCAGTATAGGTGTGAAGCACTCATTACAACTCTAAAACATATAAACACAGAAACCATGGGTGGGATTTCCACAGGGGATGGACACAGCATGTGCACCCATATTTCGGGCACATGCTGTATCCACACAGGTGCATCCAGCTGCCTGCATCCTAATCACAGACATCTGTATATATTTATTGCAACATTACCAACAGTTTATTGCAATTTTTGCTGCAACTGTGGGACTTACATCAATTTTTCCAACACAAGTGCAGAGTTGTGTCTGAGAAGTTAAACCAACTTTTCTGGGTCTAACTTCCTAGGTGAATTTTTGCACCCACATCCAAAGCACGGATGTGGGTGTATCAAAATCTTGCCCAGAGACTCTTTTGGCAGAAAAGGGCGCATTGGCCCATCAGGATAAAGGCAAATATCTTTGGTAGGAGCTCTATCCAAAGAAAGAGTAGCTGAGGCATGGAACAGCTTACCAGCAGAGGTGGTGGGTGCAAAAACTATTACCAGTTTCAAACATGGCTGGGACTGAGTAGAAAGCTTAATAGTTACTCAGGTGATAGCAGTAGGGCAGGGAACAAGAAAGGGTGAGGCAAGGGCAACCCCCGGATAGACAATATGTCCAGGGGTTAGATAGGGTATGACATAGCAGACTAGATGGACCAATGGTATTTTTCTATCAACATTTTTCATGTTTCTGTGTTTATCCAGATTTTTCTTGGTCTTGTTGTTGGAGTTTTCTTATTACCAGAAATCATGAAAGTGTCTTTTTAACCTTCACGAGCACTGAACTATGGTTAATTTTTAATATGATATTTATATTTACATTGGCATTGCTTGCTAAGTGCATTACTGTATGTAAAGGCTTTTAGATGAACATAAATAAAAACATTCATTAAAAGGTGTGGTTCACAGTGATACACCTCACATCATTTATATGGTAAGACTGTTGGTGACTAGCTACTGTGCTTCTTTTTCAGATACCCCTGTCCTCCTCCTCTATTACAAAACAGTTTGTCCCACATTATACAACATGCAATCAATCAATCAATCAAAATCTTTATTTATTCAGGCGAACATCATTGAGCATAGCTCATTTACAAGATGGACCTGATTGGTCATAAACAACAAAATGGTTTAAACTCACAAATATACAAATATAGAATGAGTACAGTAACAAAGACTTTTTAAGAATAAGCAACAAAGAATGAGCAAATGCAATAATATACACATATATACAAGGCAAGTAAACAGTGGTATTGGGCACCAGAGCAAATATAGAAAAAAAAAGTAATGAGTAGGGGTTTAGGAGGTAGATAATATAGAAGTTAATGGATGAATGCATGAACAGATAAGGGAGGGGGAATCTAATGGGGCGGGGTGAAAAGGGGTCTGAGAGGCTAGGAATTGTGGAAGCAGTTGCATATCTCTGGGAAAAGATTTAGGTACAGCTTTTTGAAGGAGACTACAGGAATGAAAGTGTTCAGCTTCAGGGTCTTTTGTAGAGAGTTCCAGATGTGTGCTAGAAAGTAGTTGATTGCAGCCCTTCCATGTCGGGTACATGCCTTAGGTAGATTCAGCAAGATGAGGTTATTACTTCTTAGGGCATATGGCCTTGGAGTAACAAGAGAGAAGCAATCAGAAATGTAGGATGGTAGTTTATTTATCAGAGCTTTGTATATCCAAAGAGCAGCATTTTTGTTCCTTCTGTGATGTAGGGATGTCCAGCCAACTGCAGCATAGAGAGAACAGTGGTGGGTACTGAAAGGAAGGTCAGTGATGAACCTTAGAGCTCTATGGTACAGGGTATCCAGTTTATTTAGGTAGGACAGGGAGCAGTGGCCATATAGGAAGCCTGCGTAATCAAGGAGGGATATAAATGAAGCCTGGATTAATCTCTGCTTAGATTCTCTGTTTAGAAAATGTTTGATCCTGAAGAATAGGCCAAGCCTTTGCCTTAGTTTTTTCAGGAGCTCTTCAATGTGCTGGGTGAAATCAAGCCTGTTGTCAATCCAGACCCCCAGATATTTGAATTTATCTACATAATCAAGGCTCTCACCAAGGACGGCAGAAAGTTGGGGAAGAATGTTCGTGAGTAGGTATTGGTGGAGATGAACATAGCTTTAGTCTTCTTGGCATTTAATAGAAGCTTCTTTTCAAGTAATTTGTGTTGCAGTAAGGAGAAGTCAGCTTGTAGTAGATCATAAGCATTTTTTGGTGATGGATTGCTTACATAAAGGACAGTGTCATCTGCAAAAAGGTGAACATTAGAATTTGTGAGGCTTGAGACATGCTCTTGGGAGCATTTGATTTTTTTTAAATGGCTTTGATTAGACACAAAGGGCCCAATTGTCAATGTTCCTAGTGCAGCACAAGGGGCTTGTGCCACAATGAATGGCACAGAGTTCCCCTTACACCAAATGATGCACCAGGGGCAATTCTCAGAGACAGCCTACTTCAACCACAGGCTGTCTGCCCCAAGTGGGGTTTGCACTGCCTGGGCACCACAAAATGGCTGCAGCATGGCACTAGGGGGCATGATGCAGATGCAAGCTGCCACATCATCGAAAGTGGGATTCTTACAACTCTCCCAGAGGGAGAAATTCTGAGCACTGTTAGACCAGGCAGGGTGGTCTAAGGGTACTTAAAAATAATTCCTCTGGTAGAGTTGAGCACCTTGCAGCAGGCCAGTAATTGCTGTGGTCCCCCCTCCCCAATATTGCCTGTAATTACAACTAATACTAAACCCCTTCCCTGGTGGTCTAGTGGGCCTCCCTCCCTGACCCCTGATGTCAGCTGTAAATATAAAATAACACCCCTTCCCTGGTGGTCAAGTGGACCCCAACCCCAGCAGGTAGAGCCCACCACCCTGCTCCCCCATCCCGAAACAGAGCCAGCGACTGGCACAGCCCTCCTTTCACCTCGGTGGCCAGCCACTGACTGAACTGCCCCAGCACACATACTGTATAGTGTACATGCTCATTGATTGACAGCTGGCAATCCATGAGTTCATATGCTATACAGTATGTGCTCAGGGACAGTTTAGTCAGCAGCCAGCCGTGGAGATGAGAGGAAGGCTGTGTTGGTCATTCACTCTGTTTCAGGATGAGGGGTGTTGGATGGTGGGCTCTACCTGCTGGGGTGGTGGGTGGGGGTCCACTAGACCACCAGGGAAGGGGTGTTGTATTATAAATATTCATGGGTGAAATTGGGGATTGAGGAGGGGTCCACTAGACCACCATAGAAGGGGTGTTTATTTATGTTTATGGGCAATATCAGTGGTCAGGAAGGGGATCCACTAAACTACAGGGGAAGGCAATTAATTTACCAGGGGGGTTGGAGATGGGGGCCTGCTAGAGTTTGCTGCATGGAGCATGCGGCAAACCCCTCCTGTGCATCTTGTGTTTGTTGCATGGGAGAGGATGTTGCAAGTGTGGGGACTTAGGCACCGGGATCCCTCCTATAGAAGAATCTGATGTAGGGTCCCTGGTGCACTGGGCTTTGATGCATGCTGCTATTTGCTGCAATTTGCATCAGTCAAAGCCCTCTTTGAGAACTGAGCCCAAAGACTCTGCACACAGTATCAGTAGGAAGCACAACTAAAGCCACATTAAGGGGTCAAGAGGAATGATCTGGGGCCAACAACCCCCCTGTCCCCCACTGATCACTGAAGGACCACCAGGACTACTGCGGAGAGCTCTGACCTGCCACAGCCAATCATTGACAGTTGTGGGCAGGCGGCAAAAAGGGAGTGGGTAGATTAAATCCCTCTCCCTGAACTGCATCACAGACACAAGGACTCTGACCGCAGTATTGAAGGGAAGCTAAACCAGAGCCACAGCAATGGGTTGAGAGGCAGTATCTGGAGCCACCAACTTCCCTCCCCCCACCAATTGCTGAAAGACCACTGGGACTACTGCAGACAGCTCTGGACCACCATGGTCAATCATTGATGGCTGTGGGTGGACTGCAAAAAGGGAGTGGACAATTTAATTCCCTCTGCCTGAACTGCCTCACAGACACAAAGACTCTGACCACAGTATCAGCAGGAAGTCTGACTGGAGATGCAGCAAGGAGTTGAGAGGTGTCAACCCCTCTCCCTCCTACTGATCACTGCAAGACCAGGGTTGAAACATAGAAACATAGACTTTGACGGCAGATAAGGACCACTTGGCCCACCTAGTCTGCCCATTTCCCTACCTAGAGGATAAGCCGCAGATCCTATTTAACCAACAGGGTTAAGAGGCAGCATATGGAGCCACCAACCTCCCTCCCCCCACTGATCATCAAAAGACCACTGTTTCAGACCACCACGGCAAATCATTGATGGCTGTGGGTGGATTGTAAAAAGGGAGCAGCAGTTTAAATTCCTCTGAACTGCCTCACAGACACAAAGACTCTGCTGCAGTATTGTCAGGAAGCCTGACCGGAGCTGCAGCATAGGGGTTGAGAGGTGGGATCTGGAGCTGCCAACCCCCTTCCCCCATGATCACTGAAGGACCACTGGGACTACTGCAGGTAGCTCTGGACCAACGTGGCTGATCAATGATGGCTGTGGGTGGACTGCAAAAAAGGGTAGTTTAAATCCCTCTGAACTGCCTCACAGACACAAAGACTCTGCCCACCGTATCAGCAGGAAGCCCAACTGGAGTTACAGCAAGGAGCTGAGAGGCAGGATCTGGAGCCTCCAACTGCCCCCCACAACCGATTGCCAAAAGACCACTGTGACTACTGCAGGGAACTCCGGACTGCTGCAGCCAGCCGTTGATGGCAGTGGGTGGGACATCCATCCTTTATATCTTCTGGCCCTTTTCACAAGTGGGCCTCCAAGTGGTGGGCTGACATACTAAGGGTTGCAGAATAAGGGCGTCTACTATGAGCATCAGCTGTGGTGATGGCCATCGGCCAGACACTGCACAAGTTTCTACTGACCAGTTCTTCTACTACTGTTTGTCTCTGGCAGAGTGCCACTTGATCTAGACAGGATATCAAGGGCTCCTGCAAGTAGGGCTAATCCATGGGCTTATATGAATCTAGACAATAACAGTTAAAAGTACAGTGGTTTACCTATGCCAAATCAACAACACCATTGTCGAAGTTCGGCATAACGAGATCCCCAATGTTGACAGGTGACATTTCACCTGTTCAACATTGAAGTGTTTCTCTCAGGGGGGGCTGTGCCCTCCGAACCCCCCCATGCAGGGGGGCTGCACCCACCACGCCCTCCCTTCTAAAAGATTATCAACTCTGAATCAGAGTTGATTTGAAGGAGGGGGGAGCACATGGCGAAAGGGAGAAATTTCACCCCCCCACAGCGACATTTTCAAAACCTGTCAAAATTTTCACTGTGGGGGATTTCGCCGTAATTGTTTCAATGTGTGGTCGGCACACCAAGTACAGCTACAGCATAGCTCCTTGCTCTCTCCTATAGTAACAGGTCCTTAACTAACTGCATTTCACCTCTGGTTTGCTGCTACTGTGTTTTATTTTACTGAACGTCCTCTGTTGTTTTTGTCATATTTGCTCAAAATTATAGTGTGTTACCCTTGGAATTACTTGCAGTACCTACAATACCCTACGTGGTGCTTTAATCTACTGTTGTTATTGCCATGTAGTGCCAGTTACTGCATATAGCCTTTACATTCACATAAACTGCATGTAGTCACTGCCTTTCCTTTTTAAGGTTCCCTGGCTAATCATTCAGTGATGTATTCATCTGTGTACTCATATGTGCTACCCATAGGATTACTTGTACTACCTGCAACAGCCTATTTTGTGCTTGAGCTACTGTTGTTATTATCATTTAGTGCTAGTTATTGCATTTAGCCTCTGCATTCACAGAAACTGCATATAGTCCCTGTTTTTCTTTTCAAAGGTCACATGGCTACCCATACAGTTGTGTACTCATATGCATACAGGTTGTGCTATATAACCACAAAAGGGTGTCTATTACTGCATATATGATTTGTTTCATGCAATGCTCTGGTAATTGCCTACTTACTTGCTAAGGGTGGCCTGATTTTACTTATCGAGACTCAGCTTGTTTATCCCTGTAGGTAAGTTGGCCTGTAACTTCACCTAAACTGCCTGATGCCTGCTACCCCCTGGAGTCCTTGACTAACTTCATTTGGTTGCTCTTACTAACTAGTTCCAACCATAATCCCCTTTGGCTATGGCACTCTAAGGTTGACTTAGTGCTGCCTTGTACTTGCTGCTAGTTCTGTGGCTTGACCTTCTAATCCTTCCACCAGCCTCTACCCTGATTATATGGCTTGACATGGAGACTCCACCACAATCGCAGACATAATGTCCCTGCAACCCTAACCCCCTATTGCTAGCAATGCATGGTTTACATAGTAAAGGCAATTGCTACAAATTATTTAGCTATATGAGGTACCCAGAAGTCAGACCTAATAGACTTCTCTGTACTAGGGCTCTGCTAGCCCTTATATTACATTTAGGGGGCTATTGAGTTAAATCTGGGTCCTTGCCCACCCAACTTTAAGATTTCCTCTCCCTCTGACATAAGGTGGTCCAATATTTGTGGCCTTCGCCTTTTTCATATGAACATCAGTAGCCTTCGACCCAAGATGTAAGAATTGGAAGGTTGGATGGATCTATGTGCCCTGCCTTAGTTGCTATATCTGAAACTTGTCTAAAACCCTTTGTGCTCCCCCATAAGTTTGAGCTCTCTGGTTGCAACACTTTTAGAAAAGATAGAGTGGGAAAGAAAAGAGGTGGTTTCCTCATATACACAAAATCTTCACTTAATACCACCCTAGTTAATCTCCTGGCTCTAGATGGATCTGACTGTGAGGCTATCATTGTAAAAATACTGCTTGGGGGAGCCAAGCTACTTTTTGTGGGTTGCTTCTACAATCTTCCCCAGATGGCTGCTCCTGTTCTTGATGTTCTCTGTCAGTCAACTTCTAATAAGCCATTTGTGGAGTGTATTTTACTTGGGGACTTCAATATCAATTGTTCTACAGATTTAGGTCATAGGCCAAAATCAGCTGTGCTCAAGGCCAGACTCATGCAGCTAATCAGAGAAGCCACTTGGCTTAACAACAAATCTGGCAACCACATGTTACTTGACTGAACTCTTGTTTCTAACCTAGCAAGGATCAGAGCCGCTGGAATCTTTGCTGATTCTCTCAGCGACCACTCCCAAATCTTCTGCATATGAAAATACAGTGTTCCCACCCCAGCATTTTCCTAGCCTGGGAGAACTCTAAATTTGATCCTTCCTCCTTCCTGGCATCCTTATCTGACATCAATTGGGACACTATAAAATATGTGCCCACTACAGAAGTCACCTTAGACTTCTTTGTTAATAACTTCCTATCAGCTGGTAATCTCCATGCCCCTGTTAAGCAGATCAGGGTCAAAGGCTAGCATGCTAAATGGCTAACCCCTGTTTCAAGGAAATGTTTAAAGTGCAGGGACAAGATGTGGGGGCTCTTCAAATCCACTGGTCTCAAGGAGGATTGAATTAAATACCCAGCACTTGGGAATATCAGCAAAAAAGATCTTAATAGCACCAGAAGAGTTACCTAGCAAAACTGCAAAACAAAAATCTTTCTGACCCCAAAAAGTTCTGGCCACAAATAAATACCCTTCTGAAAGGCTGCTCTACCACCACAGGAATTGATATAGAGGTGGAAGGTCAGACTGTTAGCGACCCTTTGACTGCAGCTAATGCATTTAATAACTTTTTCACAGACCTGGAGAGGTTTAAAACCCAATCTACTTTTCTCACATCCTGCCCTCCCACTTCTCTGGAAATTGTGAACACTACCCCTGAGTTTCACTTTTGATTAGTCACTTGGAAGGAGGTACTGACTCTCCTAAAATGACTAAAGGCTGAAGGCTCTGCAGGTTTTGATAATCTGGAGCCTAATCTCTTAAAAATTGCTGCCCCAGCTATTGCCTCCCCAGTTGCCCTGCTCATTAACAAATCCCTCCTAGAAGTGCAAATTCCTGACAGTTGAAAAACTGCAGTTGTTGTGCCAGTGCACAATGGCCATTCCAAAGAACTGGTGGAGCACTACCATCCTATTTCTCTCCAAAGTTCCCATGCTAAAATACAAGAACATCTTGTCTACAACCAGGTTCTGGACTTTCTTGAGCAGAGGAAACTTTAGTTAGATAGGCAACATGGCTTCAGGCGGTACCATGGAATAGGCACTGACCTCATTGAACTGACCTCTGATACCCTGGATGCCATGGATAAAGGCAATTTAATCGGTGCAGTCTTCACTGACCTTACTAAACCATTTGACTTGGTCAACCATCGTCTACTACTTTCAAAACTAAATCAGTTTATACTCAGTGCACTCTCCCTCTGATGGTTCTCTCATTACCTTACTGGTTGGTCCCAACTGGTCAGGTGGAAGGGCTCCCTTTGCTCAAAAACAAAAAACAAAACTTATCTTAGATGGTGTCCCCAAGGCTCCATACTGGACCCCCTACTGTTCTCTCTGTTCATGAATGATATAATGAGAAATTGCAGGTACCCATATTTACTGTTGTACACAGATAATGCAGTCATCTATAGAACTTCTTCTGACCCCAGCTCCTTCACATCCCAGACTGCTGGTGACCTCCATGAATTAAAAAACTGGTTTGTGGCCAACAAGCTTGTCCTTAATGAAGGGAAGACCACAGCAATACTGTTTAACTCCCAAAACTTGGATCAGTCTAGGCAATATCTTCTCCCTCTCTCGGCCTCCTCAGGAGCACCTATTAAAGTAGTCAAATCATCTAAATACCTGGGGATTTACCTGAACCAGGAGCTTTCCTATAAAACCCACATTAACCATGTCAGCAAGACCCTACACCAAAAAATAGGTCTATGCTACTGTCTCAGCAATGTTCTAATGAGAGACGCTTAGCTGCTATTGCTACTGGTACCATCCTTCCCCTTCTGCAATATGGTGCCCCTATCTTGTAACCCCTGAGAAGCTCTGAGTTCTTTAAGTTCAGAGTACTGTACAATAAAATTGGACACTTTGCTGCAGGAACTCCATCCAGAGAGCACCACTGTGAAGTGTTGCACTCTCTGAAATGGCCTTCTTTAGAAGGTTGGTTAGAGTACCCTCTCCTCTGGCTGGTCCTTTTGCTTGTCAAGGACTCCTCCCCACCCCCTAGTCTCAATGCCATACTAAAAGTTAACTCCTCGAAGAGGATCCTATGCTCCTCAAGTAGTACCCTACTGAAGGTACCTAGAGTTAGGTCCTGTGTGGGGTATATGGTCTTTTTCCACCTCTGCACCTCACACATGGAACACCCTACCTTCTGCCCTTCAGAAATGCTTGTCACTTGGAGGATTTGAGAAAAGCCTTAAAGCTGTCATGTTGGAGCGCAGCCTCTGTGCCTGTAATTGGTGACGCATCAGGTGGGATAATGTTTAGACTTACTTTTCTGGCTCATACTGTACCCTGTTGAACTTTGCCTCAATATCCTGTGTAGTTAATGATTGTTATTAATACTACATTCTATGTTTGGCCAAATGTATGTTTTGTCTCACTGATCATGCACTTCCGATTGTACCAAAATCTGACTGTGATCTGAACCTGTAATTTGACAATATGCTGTTTAATTGTGATGTGTAATTAATTCCGGGATGCCCCTGAAAAAGGGACTGCAGTTTTCCAGTGGGCCTACCTGGTTAACAAAATTAATAAATAAAAAATAAAATGTCAAGAATATCATACAGTATTGGCACAGTGCCTAGTCAAGTAAGCAATCACATCCTGTCCATTCTTCTTTTTTCCTCATTATTTTAAGCAAGAAGATGCTAAATCAGAGAATGAAAGAGGAAAACATCACAAGCTAACTGTAGCAATACCGAGACTACTAGAATGTACTCAGTTGGATCAGATGCAGTAATTGTGTGCTATACTGTACTTCAGTATAATATAGGATTACATCATTGTTTCTCAAGCAACAAGACACAGAGGGCATGGGTTGTGCTGGGTTTACCACACATCATGAGGCATGATGCCAAAGGCTGAGTACCTTCAACCCCTGGGTGTGTGGTAAATCCAATAAAACTTGAGACTCGGAGTGTCTTATTGCTTATGTAAAATGGGTTGTCAATGAAATATTTTTAAGCAAAATTTGTAACATCTAAATTATGATAAAAATTATTTTTTTGTTATAAAGAAAACTAAAGTGTTCCTCTGCCTCCAGGAGATGCTATGTGTCTCTTTGTCCACCTAATGCTTTCATGTACAGCTATTTTCATTAGTCATTCATT
Organism: Neoceratodus forsteri; assembly: GCA_016271365.2. NCBI lineage: Eukaryota > Metazoa > Chordata > Ceratodontiformes > Ceratodontidae > Neoceratodus > Neoceratodus forsteri. The sequence continues at coordinate 653,255,295 of CM057459.1, forward strand.
TGTCCATTGAATAAAAATTGTATACATAATAAAAAATTATCTTTTAAATGTAGCTCAGTAATTTAAAAATGATCATTCTCATTCTATCGTGTTGGATACAGATTAAGAGCAAATAGCAGCTAACTGATGAAGTGAGTGAGCAGGTAGACAGGGTGAGAGAAAACAAGTAGGCACATGGGATAATAAGCTTATTTTAAAATAAACAGTAATTGCTGCAGCTCTTATGAAAAATGTTTTCAAAGCTGTATGTAAAAAAAGTGAATTGCCACAATCACATTTTTAATTGTGAGTTGGGGAGTGAGTGATCAGGTGGCTCGCCATGTCAGGAGCAGGGAATAGAGCACTGTCTGGATAAGATCAGCAGTATTTTCCTCATTGCTGCTCCTGCAGATGGAGGTAAGCTATTGGCTTAAACCAGTAGAAAAAAAAACGAGTAGGTGGCCAGGAGAGGGAGCAAGTGTTTGGGTGGGCAACATTGCTAGTGAGTGAGCTAGAGGTTGTACAGGTAGCCAGATGAGAGGTACAGTGAGTGACTGGCCATGCAGGGGAACATGTGATCAACATATTATATATGACATCAAAAGAAATGCCCTACAATGAATGGGGGAACTAATTACTGCAGGGACTGGTATGCATGAAATTTAGTATGTGGGTGTGTGTGTGGGGAGGGGATGGCTAACATTTAAAAAAATGAACATCCATAGTGGCACATAGATAAAAAATGTACTGCATCTAGGTTGGCAGAGACTTGTTTTTAGTCTTGAGTAGTGCATTGTTAATGCCATGGCTAGAACCAAGTCTTCGCCAATCAGGACACAGGGTTCTCCATACCCATTTTACATGGTAGTTTCTAAAACTCATACTTAAAAGCAAGCCATTATGAGTTTCTTAGAGTATTTAGTACAACTTTTCACAGGTGAATCTGTCAATCCATCTCAACTGAAATGGGCATATTTATTTATTTTAATTTCATTTTTATTGAGTGAGACAAATCAATACAAACTGTTGATGTCTTTAAATTCTTCTTCTATGACATTGTTGTACATTAATCCTCTAGTATCTTGAATGGGACTTCCATGTGAACACCTGGGTATAGCGAAACATATCACAGTCTGGAAGCGAGTATGTGAGTTTAAGTTCAGTAAAAGGGATATTTCCTGTTTGATTTATAAATTGGTGGTAATAGCTTAGACCTAGTCTCTGCTATTGTGCAAAAGTCGAGTCAAGGTTGGCTGGGACAAAGCTAGCATCCACAGAAGGTAATGTAATGAAGAACATAGTTTGCTTAAAGGCTCTTTTTTGTTTTAAGGTGTAGCAGATTTTTAAAATTTGGGCCGAGAAGTTCATAAAGTCATGAAGGGGTGGGGCTTTTTCTCTAGATGCGAAGACTATTTTCTCTATACCATGTAAATCATTACTATGAAACTCAATGTCCTTCCAGATGTAATGGTTGTTAGGGGAAATCCATAAGAATAAAATCTTCAAAAAGGTGGCTGAAGTATAAAACTTTAGCTTAGGAAGATTAACCCCTCCATGAGACAATGGGAGGTAAAGGAGAGACACTCTAACCCTCGATCTCTGTCCATCCCAGATAAAGGAGGAAATCATTTTCTCCCATGAATTAAAGTAGAACGGTGCTGGGAATGTACAGATGTTTTGAAAAAGATAGAGAAGTTTTGGGAGAATGATCATGCGAATGGTATCAATATGCTGAAAGAAGGAAAGCTTTAGTCGTCCCCATTTAGATAAGTCACATTGGATTTGGAGAGAGATGGGTTCATAGTTGACCAGATCTAGGTGTATTAAGTTCTTGGGAATATGAATTCTGAGATATTTAATTTTAGTCCCTCGCCACTTAATAAACAGGGCTTTTCTCAAATTGTTGGAGGGATTGAAGTAAAGCATTAAAGCATCTGTCTTAGCTATGTTTAGTTTGAAGTTAGCTAATGTTTCAAATTTCCATAGGACTTCCCATGCTTCTGGTATGGAAGATTCTGGGGAAAAAAAGAGTTAGCAAAATATCATCCGTGAAGAGCGAAACCTTATATATTTTTTGTCCTAAAGATAGGCCTTCTATATTAGGATGTAGGCATAAAGCTGCCACCAGGGGTTCCATGTATAAAGTAAAAAGGAGGGGAGATAATGGGCAACCCTGCATAGTTCCTTGATAAATTGAAAATGGAGATGAGAGTGCCCCATTAATTCGGATATATGCCTTAGGTTGGGAGTACAGATTCTGGAGCCACTCCAGAGTAGATTCCCAGACAACAAAAGGCCCTAAGCGTATCCCATAGAAAATCCCACTGAACACGGTCAAACACCTTCTCAGTGTCTAAACTTAGTATAGCTGATGGAATTTGTTTAGAATGAATATATTCCAGAAGGAGCATGGTGCACCTAATATTGTCTGACGTACTCCAGCGTTTTATGAATCCGGCCTTGTCTGGGTGTATAAGTTTGGGAAGAAGAGTTTCCAATCTGGAAACCCAGACTGCCACCTAGATTTTGTAATTTACATTCAGAATAGAAATGTGGTGGTGTGAGACCGTGTCAGTGGGGTCTTTTTTTGGTTTAAGAAGAGCGGTTATTATCGAATAGTTCCAGAATGGGAAGGGGGGTCACCCTCAGCCATAGCCCTGAAAGTGGGTAAGAGAGAGGGAAGAAGAAGACCAGAGAATTTCTTGTACCATTCTGAAGTAAATCCATCCTGACTGGGACTTTTGGCTGGTTTTAAGAGTTTGATGTGGTCTAGGATTTCATTTGGGCTTATTGGAGCCTCCAAGGCAGAATGCTGGGTATCTGTGAGTGTTGGAAGAGCAAGTTGAGAAATAAAAGCTTTTCTTTCTTTCTTCCTGCTGTGAAGTGTCCACTGGTCGGGCATAGACTGCCTAGTAATAAGAAAAGAAAGATGATTGGATGTGATTGTCTTTATGAGAAAGTTTCTTTGTTACCGTATGTTTAGTTTTAAGAATAATTGCTGTTCATTTTCTATTCCGGAGTTTGCAGGCTAATATCCGAGCTCCTCTGGCCCCTCCTTCATAATTAGATTGTTTAAAATACGTAAGAGTTTGGATTACTTTGAGGTCCATAATATTCTGTATTTCTTTTTTTGTTTCCCCAATTTTCCTTTGCATTATTTTATCTCCCTCTTTATAAAGAAGTTGGTAAGCATGAAGTTGTTCCACTAAATTTTTATAAGATGCCTTGAGTCTTCTTCTTTTTCTAGAGGAGAAAGCTACAGTTTCCCCCCTAATTACTGCTTTCAGGGTATCCCACTTTATGGGGTCAGATATCTCATCTTGGTCATTTTCTTTTAGTACTTGAGGGATTTTGGTATTCATGTAATCTATGTATTCCTGATCTCGGAGAAGAGATGGATTCAGTTGCCACAACTTTATTTTGGGATGTTTACCCAGGTTTATTTTTAGGGTAAGTGAATGATGGTCTGACAATATACAAGGTCCAAGAGTTAAGTCTTGGATTAGCGAGAGATGTTCGCAAGAAATAAAAAAATAGTCCAGACAAGAGTAGATATGGAAGCAGGGTGAGTAATAGGTAAAACCCAGAGCCAAAGGGAAGAGTTGCCTCCAAATATTGTCTATACTCAGGTGAGATAATGTAGCCTTAAGGTATTTGAGAGTGCTAGACAATCTATAAGCTCAGGGAGCTGAAGTATGTATTTGGGGAGAAAGAGCCAGATTAAAATCCCCTACTATTATTAAGGTTCCCCTAAGGGTGTCTATAACTTTATTTAGAAACATGAGGATAACTGGGAGGGGGGTCTGAGGTGGCAGTTATGTATTCACCAAAGTGACCTCTTGAGAGAATAATGTGCCTGTCAAGATAATGTATCTCTCCTGAGCATCCATAATGGTGCTTTGTACTATTTATTAATTTATTTTAATTTTAATAACTCGGTGGGCCCACTGAGACATGTTCGTTTTACAGGGGCTGCCTGCAGGTAATTACAGCCAGTGTAAATTACATTCATTACAAGACCAGAGAACACAAAGAGGTCAGTCTTCCTAAGTCATAGATATTGCACACTGTGGAAGGTGGGGTACCAGGCTCCACCAGAAGAGGCAGCAAAAGCCCCTAGGGGTGAGGTAGAGGGCTGAGCCTCAATGACTGCATCCACAGCGATTCACCATTGCAAATCAATCTTGTTTTTAAAAGCAGCAAATGTGGAGCAGTTCAGAAACTCAGTTGGGAGATTGTTTCAGAGCAATGGGACAGTGAAGGAGAAGACCCTCCTTCCAGGCACAGTGGTAGCCCTTGAGATTTCAAGCAATGGGCTGGAGTTGGAACAGAGGTTTCTGGCATAGTATTTGAGCTTAAGGCCCTCAAGGTAGTTGGGAGAAAGACTTTCACCTGCTTAAAGGTTAAGCATAGCAGGGGTATCCCATATGTATAGTAAAAGAAGATCACCCAAGGACAGCTAGGACTGCACAGTGGTGTTCTCTTGAGGGGAGCACCAGCCAAAAAGCAGCCAACATTATAAAGGCAGTTGGGTTTGCCAAGTTCTGTAGCAGGATAGATCATGGTCAAGCATAACACCTAGGAACTTCAGAGTGCTCATCAACTCCAGGTGGATACTCCCTGCAGCAGACAGTTTGGGAAGAATCATTCCCTCAGCACCTAACTTTTTTGGGCCAAGGAGTATCGCTTTGCTGTTTGTTAACATTAAAAAGCAGCTTGTTTCTCAGTAGCCAGGTCACCACCTGATAGAAATTATTCCCCAGCTATGCACTGATCCAGCTGATGTCAGCAGAGGACCTAACAAGTACAGCATCATCTGCATATAGTTCAAGGGAGGCCCCACCCCCCTCCACAGTTATCCGGCATATCATTCATGAAAAGTGAGAAAAGGAGAGACCCAGAATAGAGCTTTGTGATATACCATGTGTTATGTTTCTAAGTCCAGAGAGAGACAGCCTGCCAGCTGACTAGTTGTTTAGGGTTAGACAGGTAGTGACTAAACTAATAGTAAGTCAGATCATCTAGACTGGTAGCTCTATGTTTGTCAAGCAAGAGTGCATTATTCACCAGGTCAAAGGCCTTAGTGAGGTCAATAAAAATCACACCCTTGGCTTTACCGTTCCCAGTCACTCGTAAAACACCTTACCAGAGCAGTGTCTGTACCATGACACTTTCTGAACCCATGTTAGCAGTGAGTGAGAGAGCAGTTTAGCTTCAGGTAATCCTGTAACTGTACACCAGCCTCTCTTATATTTTTGCTAGGTACATAGAAGGTACAGTAGGTGGGCTTGTAATTGTCAATATGCTCTCTAAACCCTTTTTATAGACAGAGATCACAATGGCAGGTTTCCATTTTGCCAGAATAGCACCAAGGAGGAGGGACTTATTTATAAGAAGCATTAGGGGAGTGACAATCTCAGGAGCTGCAATACATAGGAATCGGAGTTCCGGGGTTGAATATCCAGCGGATCCCTCCATTTTTATCCAGCACAACTGCTGACGTAGTACTGCCTATTTACCAGTCTGAGATGAAATTTCAGTTGGTTCACCAGGGCCAAGGGTTGGGAAGAGGTATGGTGACCCTTGGTGTGTAAATTGGAAAGGGATTTAAATCTATCTAGGTCTGTAAACAGTTTGTTAAAGGGAGACACCAAGATGTTGTAATCCACTATTTTTTGGCTGTTGATAATGATGTCATGAGCTGGGGCTGGATTTTCAAAGGGTGGCACAAAGCTTGTGTCAAACACTGCGCCACCACTCTTCAAAATCACTGCTACAGTAATGCTGTCTGCTGCAACTGCACCAGATTTTTATAAGGTTGGATGCAGTTGTGACAGTTTTCCTGATTTACAGCCGCTTGCTCCAAATTTCTTGCACAAGCACTGTAAAAACAGTTCTTGAGATTGATGCAAGCTATACCACAAAAAGATGGTGTAATGTGCATTAATTGCTGCAAGGGATGGAAAATCCCATTAGATTGCTGCAAGTCCTGTGTGCTATATCTGAGGCACACCTGGGGCTTATGGCAATCTCAGGGCTTTAAAAATCCAGCCCTTGGAGTGCTAGCATTTCCACTTAAGAGGATATTTATTTGTATTTGTGTAAAAAATACCTTTCCATTGGCTCACCAGTTTTCTAAAAGTATGGCCACGTTCACTCCATGATTCACTCTCTGCTAAGATGATGATTTAAAATAAGATGGTGCAAAAATGAAATATCCATTATATTACATAAAATGAAAAACAAAACAAGTGTTAAGAACAGGTGATTCTTAACACCGTGTGTGTTCGGTGACATAAACAGCTCACAAGCTTTGTTGTAAAGCTCACGTGATGTCACTGAACCCACTCAGGGTTGAGACAGCCTGTTTGTAACACTTGGAAGTTAACTGTTCTACACTATATGTGTTGCACTGCAGCTTCAGCACTCTGCCATATTTATTCCAAAGAAAGGGGCCCACCCACATAGAAACAAGAAACTACATCTCATTGGGCCAGCCCACCATCTGTATGATGCACTTTGCAAATAAATAGACTCCCTTAGATACAAAGTAGATACAAATTGTTTTGCTCCTTAAAAATAACGAGAAGGATCTTTTCCAAGGACATCTCCCTCCATAAAGCCATTCCTTTGGAACTGTAAGTTGTAAGCATCAGGACCACTCAAAAATGTTTGCCTCATAGGGCCACCCATGTTGACATATGTTTGTACCACCTACAGCATATAACATGGGCAGTCCCATGTCTCTTCAGTTTTTATTTCTCCCCTAACTGACTTCATGTCAGACTAAAGAACTTCCTTCATTGGATAACTTTGCTACTATTTCCCTTCTTTATTTTAATACTTTTTTACAATTATGTAAACATGTGCATTAACCACTGTAGTCCATGAAGCCATTGCTTTTCTTCTGTACTCCAGCACTGCTTGGTACGTTACTATGTAACTCTTCTTTGTAACAAACCACAGGATCCTGAACCTGCTTCTGTACTGAGCTCTCCTCCTTTTCAGTTTCAGCTTCTCACATCATTGATCTAGTTCTTTGGGAATGGAGTTGCTACCTCAGGGTTGCAACATTCTTCTCTGGCCTTGCTGTCATCCAGTCAGCTCTCTGGCATATAAAAATAAGTTGGTTCTGTTTTCCCCTCGATGTCCCGGTGATACACTGTTGGATTCATCCTGTGGGTAAGTTCTGGCCAAGTCCTTCACTTCTGTTGCTGCTCCGTATCATCTTAGATACACCAAGGTCAGTTGCTGGCACTAGGCTTGGATCATTATGCTGGTCTGTAGTTCTCTACATTTCTGGCAACTACTGGTTCTGCCATGTTGATGCTCCTGCTGCAGTCTTTGGCTCTGTTATCTGTTCAACTTCAGAGACTGTTGCCTTCTTTGTCACCAACATTTTCATTATTGGCTCCAATCAGTCCAGCTGTCATTATGACAATGCAGTCAGTTTCTGGCTCTGTACTTGGTTCCTTATGCTGTCCAATAGTTCTTTGCTTGCAGTTCTTCACCATGCCCTGCCTAATTGATGCTGCTGCTGTCATTTCTGACTCTATTCTCTGTTTTGTTCCAGAATGTTGCCTTCTTTGCCATTTCTGTATTTATTGTCAGCTCCATCCTCACTGACCGTCCTTAAGATACCACAGTTGATTGCTAACACTATGCTCAGGTCCTCGTGCTGGCTCATAGCAATGTTTCTGGTCATCATTTTGCTTTTCCTAATTGTCAGGCTTGCTTCTGTTTTGGCTGACTGTTCTCTGTTTAACCCCTGAGCCTGTTGACATCAATGTCATCAATGTTCTTGCTGTTGAAACCTTTCATACTGCTCCTACCATCACAATGACATCTCAGTCAGTTGCAGGCTTTGTTCCAAGCCCTTATGCTATCCACAGCTTTGTGCTTGAGGGTCCTTATTTGGCTTCTCTGAGCTACCATTCTTGCCGTTTTTGGGGTTGTTCTCTGTGTTACTCCAGGGACCGTGGCCAGCTTTACCACTGATATTCTTGTATCTTTGTAGTTTTACAGCACCTGTTACAGCTTACATTCCCCTTGTCACCACTACTCTTGCCATTAGGGATGGTTTAGCCTGGAATTTCCTAGGTGGCTGCCCACTTTGGCCATCCTTGGTACAACTATCTGCTGGCTTCTTTGTCATCTCATTACACATGCCACTCCACTATAGTTTCTGGCCCAGTCCTCCGGGTTGCTTCTGGGCCTACTGCCACTTTTGTCATCATTAGTAGTAGTGACAATAATCTAGTTACATAAAGGTAAAAACATAAATCAGCTCATTAAAACAAGGGGTTAAAATGTTCAATAGATAGTACTCTGTATGGGAGCAGCATAAGGTCACATATTAAATGCATGGCTTGATTTTGTGGTGGTAGATCATACCTCCAAGTACCCCTCCAAATTCAACCCATTATTAAAACATGAAACAAATTAACAGACAAGTGGTGGTTGAGCTGCACATCACTGCCTGCAAATAAATAAGTAAACCTTTACTTGGAGCTGAAGGATGAAAGGAACTGAGCTCAAGTGGAGGGGAGAGAGTAAGAGAGGAGGTGAAACAGCTGGAGTCACATAATGCTACATTCATGCACACGCAAGCATGACTATCATTCTAGTTGTATTATTTCTGTGAAGTTATCAAACCTGGTGTTACTGTTCAATGACATCAGCCCATGACAACCTCCTGTATTGTGACCTCACTACCACCTGGACTGATTGTGCTTTATGTAAGCATTAACCCATAACAGGGTGTGCATTTCTAGAGAAATAGTGTATGCCCCGGTGAATTAGAAGCCATGAGGCTGATGGCTGAGTGCCTTTCAATGCACCTGGGAAGTGCATTAATTCTCAAAAAATGTACATCCTGAAGTGGGTAACTGTGCTTATAAAATGAAAAAAATGTTTTGTTTTAATTGAAAAAGGTTTTATTTTCCTGTAGTTAGGCTGTTGCTAGGCAGATTATGTTAGGCTGGTGGCAAACTGTGCACTGGAGAGTCAAATGAAGTGTTTCAGTCACTGAAGGTGCTAGGACTATGGAGAATTCTGATGTCCATTTTATAAGTCACAATTGTATAACTGCAGACCAAATCTTGTATCTGCATAAAAGCATATACACCAGCAGTGAATATCCCATAAAATAGGTAATGATGTTGAAATATCATTCCAAGCCAATACAGCGTCTGTCTGCTACTAATACCATTGTGTTCTTGCCTTCGATTGCCTATTCCTTCTAATTCTGCACTTTGAGGTAGTTGTGTGCAAGACTGTCCAGGCTGTTAATCCATTTTTTAAAATGTTTTTAAAAACATTTTAAGCAAACTGAGTTAATGTGTTCAGACTAGCTAGAAAGCGTTCCTGAACATAATCTTTACATAGATCATGGCCGCCAGGCTGGGCATGCCGTCGGCTGCACGGTAGTTGCAGTCTTTGTATTTTAGTTTTAAAATAATTTTTTCGCTGTATTTAATTCATTTTTAGTCTGTCTTTGAGCATGTGAAGCTGCTGAGCAGTTTGTTTCCCTTTTTTGCTCCTCCTGTTGCTATTGGAAATCAGGTGGACGCGTGGAACTTATATGTGGATTTTTTGTATGCGGTACTGTTGGGAAGATCTCGAGGTGAACGCTGGGGTGTTTTGGTAAGTCCTGGTAGCAACAGTATTTGTGGTGGTTTCGCTGTGGCCTGGACTTATTTTTCGTCCTTTAATCACTGCACATTGCCACACTGTGTATGTGCAGTTCTCTCCTTAGGCTAGACCCTGAATGGTTTAGGGAAGCAGATCTATAGGTGATCATTCCGATGAGGATTGTAGCTAGAAGATTGTGGATGTAAGGTTTTAATGACATACTGTATGGATTGGAATGGCCACTGAACGTGGTATCTGAAATTGGAAACCTATTATTGGATCTGCATTGGTAGATTTGTGGCTGTGGATTTGGGGACTACAGTGGCTCTATTTGCAGTCAGCAAGTAGCCTTGAACTGGCCCCTGGCCTGTGTATTGGTCTGTGGCAGCTTGGGGGTCCGTGCTCTATCCACCGGGGAGTCAGTGACTGGAGCTCTGTCCCCTAGGGATCCCTGGGGGACCTATTGTGTTGGGTTCTGGCGGGGGTCTCATGGCAGCTGGCTCGGCCTGGTCGCAGACCCTGGGCTAGATTTTTGGGGCTCTCCCCAGCTGTAGAGCTGACTGGTCCTGAAGAGGACTACTTGGAATCTTTTTCTGATCCTGGTCACGGTCAGACTCTTATTTTATTTCTCTTGGGCAGTGAGAGTGCTTAACAATACTTATATAGTTCTGGCAGTAGTTTTTTTTGGTAATTTCATTTTTGTCTGTCTTCTGGACAATGCTTAAACCCCATCTTATCATTTGGTGGCAGCGAGAGTGCCATAAACAGTATATCGTCAGGCCCTGATGGTGAAAGCATCAGTGGCCTGAGGAATATTTTGTCATTACCACTGGAGGAGAGACCACTTACATTTGTTGTCCAGGGATGTGAGCACCAGAGGATTTTCTAATAGTCCTGCTGGTAGTGACCATTGGGACTTTGGATCATCTGGTTTTCTCCTCATACATTTTTATGACTTTATTATTTACTATTTTTTTTTTAAAGTATCTTTATTGTATTTTACATGAACATACAAACAAACATACACAACAAACCCGGGATCCCGGGTGCCCACCCCTAAAACTGGGTAGGCAAACTATGTACAAAAACAATATACAATCACAGCTGCAGAGAACCGCCAGCCCCTATCCAGATACAAAAACCAGGTCACCACTACCCACATTGAGGAAAAAGAACAAGAAGGTACCAAGTTGGGACTGGGTATTAAAGAAAAAAGAGAACCTCAAAGTGTAAAGGCTGGAATTAGTCCACCAGTCCTATAGTTCCCAAAACCCCTCTAGTCAGGGGGAGGATGTTCCCGCAGCTGTGTCCCGAGAAAGAGAGAGAGCCCCAAAAGAAAAAATAAAAACCCCTTGCTTGGCAGTCCCGGTCCTATCTAATTAATGTACAATGATAAAGAAAAAAAAAAAAGAGGAAGGGAAATTAGTTCTAGAACATACAGATCTCTAAACCTAGAGATAAAGAAAACAAGGATACTCCAAGTGTAAATATTCAATCATAGATAATGTGAATACCCACGGCTTCAAAAAGCTACACTTAGACAGATAGACCAATGGCAGGGAGGCTAGAGCTGGGTCGAGTAGATGGCCTCTAAAATTCGCCACCTCTTATCTTATGTTCCCTTTTTCCCATTCCGAGACAAGTGGCGCTTAATCCTCCCTAGTACCCTCAGAAGATCCGCTAGCCAGCGGTCATATGAATAAATACAGTCACTTTTCCAGTGCCTCAACACATAAGCTTTAATCAAGGCAGACATCAGGGCAATATGATACTTGATCTACGATCCCGGGATTTGAGTCATATCCCCCAAATTACAGACCTTAGGTGAGATGTAGTCTACATAGTTTAAAAGGGGGTCCATATTCTGCTTAATTAAAACCCAGATTGGGTATATCCTAGGACAGTCCCAAAATATATGTAGTGTATCTCCCGGACTCAAACCACACCTAAAACATAGATCTGTCTGTCCAAGCTTCCTAGCACAAAGTTTGGCGGGGGTAAAATACAAATTAGAAAAAATGAAAAATTGCATAGTTCTAAATTTGGGTATAGGTATGTAAGCCACACTTTTCCATATTGTCTCCAGTCCGGCCTCAGTAGGGTATCCTTCTTTCTCCCAGTAGGCCACCTTCACAAACCTCCTTACTAAAGAAGTCAAGAAGCACCTTATACATCATTGACAGAGGCTTAGCACAGTAAATTCCTTAAGATTGTCCCAAGTAAATGGAGTCCCTGCTAAACAAATATTATCCCTCTGCATTCTCTGTAACATTTTGGTAATCTGAATCTTCTTGAAAAAATTGATACCACTACATTGAGGTGGAAACATGACTTTATCGTCTAGAATCAAGTCTGACCAAACAAAATTAGCTAACTGTGGAGCCCAGGAGTCCCTAATAAGTCGGCCACCAATAGTCATGTTAGGATTACCTAAAATAGGTTGACCTCTACAGCCCTTCTGGAGCTTCTTACGGAGTGGGGACAAAAGAGCCCACCAAGCCAGGACTGTCTTAACTATTGGGGAATCATTACCCACATCAGGGAGAGATCCCGGATTAGTAAAGAGCAATGAATCAGGGGAGATACCCTTATCTCTCAAAATTTGCTGTTCAATATGTAACCAAGTTGGCGTATAGCCCTCTCCCTCCTGAGTGCTATTCCACCGGGTCATTATCGATAGTTGCCCAGCTACGTAATATAAGTAGAGATCTGGAATTTTGAGCCCCCCTGAACTAAAAGGAAGTCGCAAAACCACATGTTTCCTCCTCGAAGGCTTGGAATTCCATAAAAAATTAGAAAAGAGTTTTTGTATTCTAATAAACCAGGACTTAGGAATGTTACAGGGGGACAAATATATAGGATACAAAAATCTAGGCAATAGATTCATTTTAATTAATCCTATTCTAGCTGTCAAATTTAGGGGAGCTTGTTCCACCTATCCAAGTCAGCCCTAGCTGCTACTAATACTTTGTTCAGATTTGCTTCTACACCTTGCTGAAAATTAGAGTAACTCGAATACCCAGATAGTCAATACCATCTGGAGCCCACTTTAGTGGAGGTGGTCAAAGTCTGCCTTAAATACATGTGAGGTAAGGGGAGGACCTGTGTCTTAGTCAAGTTTAACTTATAATTCAAGACTACGAGAATCTCTTTATAACCTCCAGAACCCTATCAAAACTCTTCACGGGTCACAAAGATGCAGAAGAATATCGTCTGCAAAACCGAAAACTTCAGTTCCTCATAACCACAATCCCGTGTTCAAGAGGTCCGATTAGATACGCCATAAAGAGCTCCAGGTAAATATTAAATAAAATTGGGGAGAGGGGCAATCCTGCCTGGTCCCATTGTCGAGATGGAATTCCTTTGACAAAAGCCATTACAAAGGACCCTGGCCGTAGGTATAGCATAGAGATTCCTAATACCCCTGAGAAGACCCTCCGGGAAGCCCATCCTCTCCATGGTGGCAAATAGAAAGGAATGGGAGACCCGGTCAAAGGCCTTCTCAGCATCCAAGGAGAAAAGCACCATATCCAAACAAGAGCTGGAGGCCTCCAAAAGGACATGGTGAAGCTTACGCAAGGCATCATGAGCCTCCCTGCCCGGCATAAAACCAACCTGGTCTTGGCTAATAATCCGAGGAGCTATCTTTAAAATTCTATTGGCCAATATTTTAGATAACAATTTGATGTCCTGGTTCAAGAGGGCAATAGGCCTATAACTCCCTGGTGTTTGGGCTTATCTGGTTTAGAATAAGTGTAATATAAGCCTGATATAACGGCAAATGGGGACTCCATCAGACAAAATACCAGAAAAAGCTCAAGGAGTAAAGGTATGAGACTCTTCAAGTGGGCTTTTATAAACCCAGCTGAAAGACCATCTGGACCTGAGTCTTACCCCTAGGCATGGTGTTAATTGCATCACATATTTCAGCCTCCGATATAGGTATTACCAAGGCCTGGGCTTGTTCTTGCTCCAGTCTTGGTAAGACAATACTCTCCAGAAACTCCCGCACATACTCCTCAGTGCTACCTGATGCCCCCTGATATAAATCTGTAAAATAATCAGCAAAAACATCTGCCATATCCTGTCAGTCTGTGATCAATTTCCCCCGGTATTCCAAATATGGTATCGTGCGAGCGGCCTCCCATTCTCTTACCCTGCTTGCAAGAAGCCTACTGGGCAAGTCCCCTTGCAAAAGATATTCAGCTTGAAGCCTTTCAGTCCAAGCCTCCAATTTGTAGTACATAATGTCCGTCAGCTCGTCCCTCAGTTCTCGAAGTTCCCTATCCACCTCCTCGCCAGTTCCCTCAAGGGGGGCAAGTGAATTAATAGCACCCCCAATGAATTCCTCCCTTGCTTTCCTCATCTTATTCCTCCTAATGGAGAGGGTCTGAGCTATACTGGTATATAGGACTTTACAAGTAGGCCATGCTAAATTCTTATTGTCCAGGGTAGGGATCTGGGTCAGAATAATATCCCTAAGAGATTCCTCCAGACGAGATAACATATTGTCTTCTAAGAAAAGAGATTCATCCAATCTCCACCTGAGCGGTTTTGTCAGAACAGACTCCAATACCCAACACATCTGTAATGGAGAATGGTCAGACAAAATTCTACTATGAATAAATAGTTTCTTAACCCCTCATAGGGCCTCCTGATTAACCAAGAAGAAATCGATACGTGTTTGAGTTTTATGCACCCCTGAATAGAAGGTCATAATACCATCTCCTTGTTTAAACTTCCAAAAGGGATCTGTCAATGCTGCCACCTCCAGAAATCTGGTCAAAGATACCTACGCCTAGAAGGTGGTTTTAGAGGGGGTTCCTACCAGGTTACTAAAGCAGAGATTCCAATCCCTGCCATAATTAGGGGTGAGCTGAGAAGCTAGTGAGGTCTAATTCAGGAGGAGGAAAAATCAGGGTTAGGGGGAGTTGGCCCGTATACAGAAGTAATTGTTACTAGCCTCCCCATAATAGTACCCGTGACAAAGACTCCCAGCGCATCCTCCCATATTTTATATTGCAAGGGAACAAACGGACAGCTCTTTGCGATCAAAATCACAACGCCCCCTGAAGCTTTGGCGTGCCCCTTTCCAAAAACTTGACCCACCCAAAGCCTTCTCAAGAGCATTAACTCTTCCTTTAACAGGTGGGTTTCCTGCAGCAAAGCAATTTGAGCCCCTATCTGTGAAATATATTTTAGAATCACTAGTCTCTTTTTCCTCCCTCTAAGGCCTTTAACGTTCCAAGATAAAATGTTGACCGTAAACATATTAATGTACTACACCCCATACCTCCCAGCCCCGGCTGCCAGCTAAGGAAAAAAGGAAGAAACATTCAAAGTCTGCAATTTGGACTCTCTCTCTTCCCCCTCCTCCCCAACCCCCACCCCTTTTGGCACTACCCCGAATCCGCTGATCGCCCTCCTAACTAATTCGCCGAAAACGAGATGAGCCAGCCACTGAGCACGCCTCCCTAGTCCTCCAACCCTGAAATAACCCAAGTCAAGCTTCTATTCCCATTACCAGGAAAATCAATATTTTTATTTGAAGCCCTCCCCCCATACTTCTTCTGTGGTCCCAACACATAACTCCACCCTCATTAAGGCTTTAAAACAAAAGTCACAGTCTCCAAGATCCTCAGGAGCATTGTACTATAGCACTAATAAAAGGCCTTATTCCAAAGTAACATAACTGGAGAAAACAGACTTCAGCACACATCACGGACTTCTCCCAAGACATAGATTCAGGTTGCCGCCCTGAACAGATCCGGAAGTTCAGCTTTCAGCCCCTCCTCAGCATCCCTCGCTGTCAAAAACCTCCGGTCTCCTGATTGCAACTTGACCACCAGAGTAGCTGGATGTTGCATCCGAAACTTCACACCTGCTAAATAAAGCTTCTTTTTAATGTCAATATATTCTTTCTGTTTTTCACGGATGGCAGGTGTCTGATCCTGAAAAAGCCAGATTGCAGCTCCATTCCAATGCAAATTTTTAAGGGCTCTCGCTCTCATAAGAACGTGGGTCTTCTCCCTAAAGTTCAGGAAGCGCATTATGATAACCCTGGGTCGAGCCCCTGGGGGTCTCTCAGAGACCGATGTGCCTCTCAATATTATATGCCTCCATAAGGTATAGGCCCAGGATCTTTAAAAGCAGCCCCTGAATAAAGGTGATACAGTCCGCACCTCAGAGCGCTCTGGTAGACCAGCCAGAATCAAGTTATTCTTCTGCTGCGAGATTCTTGATCATCTATCTCTCCTCCAATTTTTTCACCTGTCTCCTTAAGGCCACCAACTCCTGCTCATGTGCAGACGTTTTCCTGTCTTGCGAGGCAGCTCTAGCTTCCAGATCCCCTACTCTCTGTGCCAGAACGTTAAGAGTAGGTTTGATAGTAGCAAAATCGGCTACCAGCCCTCGGAGGAGCGATTTAATTTCAGCTAGATCATCCGGAGGGATCTTGCCTTTCTCCTCCGCACCCAAACATGCCTCCTGGTCTTCTGGCACTGGTGAGGGGGGTTTCGGGGTTTGGAGGGTGGCGCTCGTGCGTCGGAGAGTTCGGGGCTTCCTGATTCCATCCTCGGTACTGCAGCACAGGAGGGTTCACTCGCGCTGCCAAAGCGGAATACCGAACCGAGCGACTTTTCGGTAAGTCCAACAATCAGCTGCCGGTTCTATTGAGAAGTGTCAGCCCGTTAATGCTAATCGGGGATTTTTGAACTAGTTTAGAGGTTGAGTCGGCCCGGGAGTAGCGCTCGGAACGTCTTCACGGCACTAGCACATCACGTGATCTCTCTATTATTTACTATTTTGTCTTTTACATTCATTGATGTTATGCTTAGGTTTGTTTAGTATAATTCTTTTTCCTCCTCCAAGCTGTGAGAGGGCTTTTGGGGTGGGGACGTTTTGTTATTTGTGTTTTTTGTAGTAATTGTCATTTAATGTATTATAGGGTTATGATTTTAGAATTATTTGGGTAAGAGAGAAGGTTGTGATTTATGTGGGTTTTTAGTTTTAGTTTTATTGGGTATACTGCAACTATTTTTAGGGTAGTCATTTTATAAGAAAACTAGTATTTTGCTGTGGAGCTTCGTCTCTAGTTGTAGTTATTAGCCTGTGGAATGTGCCTGTTTGCCCCGCTCGGTCTTATGCTATTCATCCTCTTCTCCCTGTGCCCTCTGCCCGTTCTCCCCCCCTGCCTTTTTCCATCTACCAGCACTGTCGGGCATTGGGGATTGTACGTAGGAGAGACAGGGTGGGCGTGGTGGGGGTGCGGACATTGGAGGATGAAGGAGCTGTCCTCTCTCATAGGATGGTTAGGTCCAGAAGACGCCTTGGGGTGAAATGGAGCCTGGAATGTCGTAGTCTATGCCTAGTCTCCATACCCAAGGGCACCATCGCTTTTGATGGGCAAGTAGCTGGGATGGCTCATGAACCCCGTCCAACTTGGGTGGTGTTATGCAATGCCAGATCTATTAAGAACAAAACTGCAATTATTGCAGATTTTGTTGGAACAGCTGATCTGGCTTGCAACACTGAGACCTGGCTGGATGAAAATGCTGGCCCCATTTTGGAAGCAGCAATTCCAGTCGGGTACTCGGTGATACACCGCCCGAGAATGGACCATGGTGGGGGGGTAGCGGTCTGTTTCAAGACTGAGTTGGGCTTCACTCATGTACCAGTAGAGGAAGTCGAATCCTTTAAATGTACTGTGGTAGCTGGTGTGGGCTGCAGGATAGCTCTCGTATCATCCACCCAGCCACAAAAAGCGATTCCTGCAGGAAGTGGCAGATTTTGCCATGGACATGGCATTGTAGTCGCCCAAAATGAAGGTTCCAGGTGATTTCAATGCCTGGGTCAATGACTAACTCTTGCCTTTTGGTCACTTCCTCCAGTTAATGATATCACTGGGCTTCACACAGATTGTTTCTTCAGCTACCCATAATCATGGTCACTCTCTTGATTTGGTTTTCTTCCTGGGGATTGAGGTCTCTGGCTTGGAGTGGAACCTGTCAGATGGTCCAATCACTATACCGTGAGGTTCAACTTTTGCACCCCTCTTTACAGGTCTGCCCCTCTGGAGATGGTCAGTTACCATCCACTATGGGATGTGAGCCCTGAAGACCGGGAGGTGGTGATTGACCTCTCGGAGTTTCCTGATGCCAGCTCGAGTCCGGAGTTGTTGGTTCTGGCCTATAATAAGGCCATTTCCTCAGCCCTAGACCTGATAGCTCCTGTCCATGTTCATCCCCTCCCACTCTGTCCTCGGGCTGTTTAGTTTTATGGGTCTTTGAAGGAGTTGCGGTGGGTGGGACGATGGTTAGAACGCCGCTGGTGGAATTCTGCCCTGGAGACCGACCACCTTAGTTTGGTGGAGCATTTCCAGTTCTACCAATCAGTGACCTCCTGTAAGAAGGCAGAGTTCCTGTCCAGGGAGATCGCTGTCACTCAGAATTGACCAGCTCACTATTCTGAACTGTGGACAGGTTGTGCAACCCAGCCTGTCTACAGCTCCATTGAGCTTTTTCACAAAAAGAGTGTGATGAGCTTGCTCGATTCTTTGTGAATAAGGTGGCCGACATCAGGTCAGAGATCCGCTTGATTCGCTCTATAGGACATACGGTTGGTCGGAGCTTGGTCACTATACCTCGTACTTCCTGGAGTACCTTTGACCTGCTGGAGTTTGAGGATATTATTCAAATTGTCAAGGGGATGTACCCTACATGCTGTGGTTTAGATCCGGGCCCAACTTCCCTGATTTTGGGTTGTTATGAGATCATTGGCCCATTTCTAGCTCAAACTGTCTGGTGCTCCTTGGAATCAGGTGAATTTCCAAGCTCCCTGAAGGAAGCAGTGGTGACACCCCTTCTGAAGAAAGCTTTGTTGGACCCGGACATTTTTGTTAACTACAGACCTATCTCGAACCTTCCCATTATAGGAAAGGTTATTGAGAAAGTAGTAGCAATCCAGCTGGAGAACCATTTGACCATCCATAATGTCTATGAACCTCTCCAGTTGGGTTTTTGTAAGAGGCACAGTACTGAGACTGCTCTGGTTCGGGTGCTTAATGATCTCCTGATGGCAAGAGATTGGAGAAACCATTCCATTCTGGTACTCCTTGATCTCCCCTCAGCTTTTGAGACTGTGGACCATGGGGTGCTGCTCGAGTGCCTGACGTCCATCTGTGGCCTGTCTAGTACAGTGCTAAGATGGTTTATATATTTTCTAACTGGTAGAACACAGAGAGTTGTGTTGGGGATTTTTTCTTCCAACCATTTCTCTCTGACTTGTGGGGTTCCCCAGGGCTCAGTGCTGTCCCCCATGTTGTTTGCAGTGTATATGCTACTGCTCAGAGACATTGTAAGATGGTATGGGCTGAGGTTTCACTGCTATGCTGATAATACCTAGCTCTATCTGTCTTTCATCCCTGACCAGGTTAGTGCCTTGTTGAAATCCAAGACTGGATGAATTCAAGCTGGCTAAAGTTGAATGCAGGAAAGACTGAGGTTATGGTTGTGGACCCGGGTCACAGGATAGAGGGGTTTAGGACTGATCAGCCCTCTGAATTATTTCTGGAGGATGCTCAGATCCTTACCTCAGAACGGGTGCGTGACCTGGGAGTGGTGCTTGATGACGGGCTGACCCTTCGTTATCAGGTGTTGGCAGTCATTAAGTCAGCCTTTTACCATCTTAGGAACATTGCCAGGGTCAAACATCTTTTTCCATCTAGCGATCTGCCTGTGTTGGTCCACGCCTTTGTGACCTCTCACCTTGACTACTGCAATTCCCTTTACTTAGGGCTTCCTGGGGTTTATATCCACCGAGTGCAGCTAGTGCAGAACGCTGCTGCTCAATTGCTGACAGAGGTATCTAGGAGGTCGCATATCACCCCTGTGTTGCGCGATCTGCACTGGCTGCTGATTCAGTGGCAGATCACCTTTAAGGTAGGTTTATTGACCTACAAAGCCCTACATGGACTTGGCCCCGACTACTTGAAAGAGCTTCTGATTCCCTACACCCCTGTATGACAGCTCCGTTCGGCTGATGAGGGGTTGCTGGAGATTCCGAGGGTTACTTTGAAATCTTCTGGGGCCTGTGCTTTTATGTTTGTGGCCCCTACCCTCTGGAATTTTCTGACCCATCAGCTCTGGGAATGCATGACCATGGGGAGCTTTAAACAGGCACTTAAGACTTTCTTGTGGAGTCAAGCCTTTTATGAATTGTCATGATTTAATTGATGGTCTATCTTTTAACTGTAATATTTCTATGGAATTTGTTTTAACATTGTAAAGTGCCTTGGCATTTGAAAGGTGCTCAACAAATAAAGTGTGTTATTATTATTATTGTTATTGTTATTAATAAACACACTTTATAAAATGGTCAATGTTTTTTGACCAATTTGATTGGTTGTTTGCCATGCATTAGAATTATCTAACACATGGCTAAAAACTAGTCCTGCCAATCAAGATACAGTCCCTTCTACAAATCATTGAGCCCAGGAATTGAAAAAAAATTGAAATAGTCACCATTTTTCCCTCCTCCTTACCAAGAAAAAACATCATACAGAAATATAAGAACACATCACTCCACATCAAAAGAATAGAACCATTCCTTAAAAGTATCATAACCCTCCTTAATAATACAAGTAAACATATTTTTCTCTTCTCATTTGCTTTTTTGTGTTGTTTGGCATGTAACAGAGCCACTCACTGTCTTTCCCCACCTTGGCTAGTACTCTGCTGGCTCCCTCTCTAGCAGCCATCACACAGAGACACATACACACTCCAATGACTACCACTGCAGTAACGAGGAGCTGATTTAAGTTTTTAATTTTAATTTTACTTTCTTTGCCTTTTAAATTGACTTGTCAGCACTCATTGCTGTGCTGCCCTCGATTCTGCATTCTGCTTCACTGGAACGCGCATGCTGGCTCATTCATTACCGGCTCCTCATCATAGGTAACAGTAGAACAAGGGAAATACAAACAAAATACATAAAAAAAAGCATTCCACAGACAACTTCTTGTGTTACTCGGGTTGAGGATGTCTGGGAGGGCAGGGGGAGTCAACAGTGTCTGGTGGGGAGCATAGCAACCATCTTAAATGACAGCAGCTACAGTGGGACACAAGTCCAAGGGCCAAAAAATATAAAATACACCAATCAATTACAGGTGAAGGAACTATTTTACATCAAAATACATTAAAGGTTTTAATTTTTTTCTATTCAACCACAAAACCTTTGACTTTTGCATGCACATAATATTCAGAAGACCATTTTATAAACGCAATAATCCACTCTGGGGTGTGCATTAGACAGTTCTAACACATGACTAGGTGGCTGGATGCACACTGCCTGCAGCCTTGTGCCTCACTATGCCCCCTAGCCATTCATTAGAACTCTCTAATGCACACCTCGTTATGCCTTATTGCTTACTTAAACACACTTGTGTTGCATTTACACTGCACTTTCATTAGTGGTGTTTGAAAATGTTTTAAACTTATATTGTCATCAGTTACATTTGTAGCATGGTTTACAATACTGTAACATAAAAGCATGTTTGACTTAAACTATATTTTTAAAAACAGACTCAAGACACCCCTGGTCCTGGTCCTGGGCTTGAACTTGGTTTTTGAAAATGCTTTAAAACCATGTTTAATGTAAATACAAAGTGTGTTTACTGATTTTAATCCAAACTAAGCTTTGAAAGCCGTGCTACAGAGCACAGTATGTATGGGGCCTAAATCTTATATGAAGTAAGTACTAAAGCAATTATTATTGTCCAGGCCAGAGTATCCAAACCAGTAGTGAAGGTAAAGTAGAAACGTCACAGATTCATAAAGTGTCTTATAAAAATAAGGAGAAAATACTCAATTAAGTGATATCTGTTGCTTATTAAAAGGAGGGATACAGCCACAGACAAGGAGGCAGGCTGCTGTCACTTACATATTGATGCAGCTGCAGCAATTTCCATGGGAAATTTTGCATTACATGATAACATTTTCTTAATAGGAATCATTGGGAATTACTGCTCCACTTGACATAAATTACAATAAGCACTAATAGGAGATTACTTGTCAATTAAGTCTACATCCCACTGAGCTGTGTGTTTCTAATATTTAACATTTTGTTGTGCTAGGACCAGAAGATTAAACGGAAAGTACAACTGCATCTCGACCTCACAGTAGGAGACATCCTTTTCACATATTAATCATGTTTGCTGCATTAACAATTTATATTGTCTCTTTTTCTCCCTCTCCCTCCCCCCATAATAAATATAATAATACTATCTTATTTCCTTTGTCTGTGAACAATATTATCAAAAGGAGGAATGAGATGAGCTATGGAGCTGACCTTTTCAAACTAAACTCACTGTTGAACACTTCCAACTCAAGCACAGCTGTTGAACTGATGCATTCATTCTTCAGCTTAGCTCCAGCCTTACAAACAAAAGATAAATGGACAGCATGGTATTCATTAATAACCAAAGCATTACATTCTGAAGCACCACTCACAGTTTATATATTAAAGGAATAGATAATGAGCATAATTAGACCACTGTGATTGTTTACCATAATCAAAGCATTTCCAAAATACCAACGGGTCTGATATTGCTGTGCTAGTGTCCCATAGGAGTACAGGATGTGAATGCAGGATGTAGGCATGGATCAGGGATATGACAGTCAGTCATTCAGTCTGCAGACACAGAACTGGAAGATACAGTAGCTAGGCTAATCGACATGCATGAAATGAGGCATTCCCCATGGAACCAGAGTCATGAGCGTCCAACTGTATATCATGGAAAGTACTGCAACAAACATTCAGTCATTGGATAGTCCATCTATTAACAAAAAGAAAATAGTAACATAGTACTATGATGATACAGAACTTAGAATCCAATGTGTCCTGCCCTCCTAATGCATGGCAGTGACTGCACCCAATTTGGGTACAGTATGGGCACATGTCAAACTTACCATCCCTAATACTACCCCATTTATGCTGCTTAACTCAGTGCCATTCCCCCCACAGGAATTTTAGTTGTCCTGTTCTGTAAACCTGAACAGTGCTAGAATCTACAACCTTACCAAGTAGTGAAATGTGCATTATGGAAATAGCATGAGTGTAAACAGCTACATGTACAGATTACAACGCTGTACATGTAGCTGTTTTCACACATGCTGATATGCAGTCAGTCACATTCATTTCCTTCCCCTCCCGCCGATTTGTCCTTCCTGAGTTTAGAATAGTAATCCTCTCAATGTCCCCCCGACTTTCTCCCTTCTAAGTTTAGAAATAGTAAATCCCCTGCTTCCCCCCAATTTTCTGCCTCCCAGAGAGTAAATAACCCCCCCAGCTCTGTCATTACTTCACACTGTATTAGTTATGTGCAGTTCCTGCTGTCTGCATTTTGTCTGCTCTCCAACTAACCTCAGCATTTTTGTTTTCGTGGTCTAGTGGTGGACCCCCAAGTACAGTAGCCTGTTCCATATGTTAATCACAGTCTGCATGGAGTAATGCTTTCTTATGTATTCCTTTATACTGTGGTTCCTTGGTTTTAGTGAATGTCCTTTTGTTCTGGTTGCACTAGCCAGTTTAAACATGTACGCATACTCCTTTCTGTATAACCGCCTTCTGTATTTGAGACTTCATGATCATGTCCACTTTCAGACTTTTTTAGGCAGCATTGTCTAGGATTTCCAAACTATCCTTATAGCTGTTGCTTTCTAAGCTGTTAATCACCATGGTGGCCCTGTGCTGGACCATTTTGAGAACTTAAATGTGCATTCTGTACTGTGGTGATGAGAACTGTATGTAGAACTCCAGGTGTAATCTAACCAAGCCCTTTTACATGGGAAAGATTAATACCCTTGACCTGATCCTTGTCCACCTCCAAACAAATCCCAATATTGCATTTGCTGTATTGACTGTAGCAGCACATTGCCTATCTTCAGTATGCTGTTGACAATTATCCCTAGATCCTTTTTGAGAGATGTACTGTCTAATGTTGCACCACACAAGGTGTATGTGTGACCAAGAGCAACAGACCATGCATGGACCCCTGGGTTACTCTACTCAAAAACTCTGAATGGTGACCATCCAGGGCAACTCTATTTTATACCTGCCAGCCAACTTGCTACCTCCTATACGCTTTGTGAACTTCATACTGTGCTTTTTCCCCCCATATGTTATCCATGCTTTACAGTGTCAAAGGCTTTGCTGAAGTTTAAATAGAATACAACCAGTGACCAGCCCCTATGGACCTCACTATTTACCTCCTTAAAGAAAGCAATCAGGTTTGTTTGGTAGGACCTTCCCTTTGTGAAGCCATGTTATGTGCTAGGGAACATACCAGTCTCTTCCATGTGCTAAATGACCACATCTGTTTTCATTGGCCTAAACACTTTGCCAAGCAATGACCTAATGCTCAAAGGCCTGTAGTTACTTTTTTCCAGCCTTGCCCCATTCCTCAATAGTAAACAAAGAAACATAGAATCTGTAATCAGATAAGGACCGTATTGCCCACCTAGTCTGCTCCTTTTCCTACTCACTGCTGCAGCTCCAGATCCTATTTGATCTGTGGTTCTCCTGATCTGCACATTTCCAGGGCACCCTTATGTCTATCCCATGCACTCATGAACCCCTGTATTATTTTTGCACCCACCACTTCTGCTGGAAGGCTGTTTCATGGCTCACCACCCTCTCAGTGAAAAAGTACTTTGTAACATTACCCTGAGCTTCCACCCTTCAGCCTCATATCATGTCCCCTTGGTCTCGTGCAGAGTTTTATCTGAAATATTACTTTCCACCTGTACCCTGTTTATTCCCCTAAGGTACTTAAAAGTCTCTGTCATATCTCCCATCTCCCTTCTTTCCTCCAGTGAATAGATAGTAAGGTCCTTAAGTCTTTCCTCATAGGGCTTCTGGTGCAGTCCATGTACCATCTTCATTGCCCTTCTCTGGACTGCCTCTAGTTTGTCAATGTCCTTCCGGAAATGTGGTCTCCAAAACTGGACACACTCTAGCTGAGGCCTCACCAGTGATCTGCACAGTGGCATCACCACTTCTTTCCTCCTGCTTGTTATGCCCTTCCCTATGCACCCCAATTTTCTGTTTGCTCTCCGCACTTCTTTTTCTGCTTTGAGATGGAACTGGCTAGTTTTCAGTTCCCTAACACTATCATTCTCTATAAGGAGACCTAAAAGATCTGTATAAGGAATAGATTCAACCAGAACTTCTGTTAGCTTCACTATTACTCATGGGTGGATACCATCCAGACCCTAGGATTTTCTCAAATTCATACCCATGCCTAGGGAGGAGGAAAGATAGGAGGGGAACTTACCAATCCAGAATTTGGCCATGAAAGTGGCAGTATGGGACAGCTGTCTGTACTCCAGTTTGGAGATATTTCATGTAATACATCTGCCAGCTAAAAATGCTGCTAATTTATTACTGTTCTATATGTATACTGGAAGTGCAGTACAAAATACAAAAAATGTATAGGAGGCAGCAAGTTTTATTTATTTATTGAACTCTTGGATTGATATCTGTGAGCATAAGCCCATTCAATAGGTTCCACATCGGAGGACAACACAGACAGGGTACAATAAGTTTTAAAGCAGACACAAATTGCATGGGTCACTAGGCCTAAATACATAATGTGAGTGAGAGAAAGTTTCAGTAGTAGGATACTTGTACAAGCTATCAAAGACAGATGAATAATTGATATAGAACTTGTCAGAAACATGGGAGAATACATGACAGAGATTACTAACAGAGCTCTTCTTACATATAATGGAGGCATTATACAATGTATGCCTCAGCCAGATAATAGTTAGCTTACTTAAAGTCAGAAAGGTGAAGGGGAATTGGAAGAGAGGGGTTTGGAGGGGAAAGGGAGTGATGGGGGATTAGCATGAGGAGGAGTAGTAGTGAAAGGGAAGCACGAAGGGGGAAGGTAGATAACTACGGTGAGTGCTATTAAGTGCTGAAAATGCAGCTGGTGTATGTATGGGGTAGCATTATGATGAAGATAAGGGAGGGAAAGACCTTAGTGGGAGCAGTTACAGGTAGCCTCAGCTACAAGGTGCTGCCACAGCAGGTGCTTGAAATGACCTAATGTACTTGTATTGGATATGTCAGGATGCAGTGAGTTGATCCAATGTGGGGCTCTGTAGGTGAAAGCTAGCTGTCCGAGTGTGGTACAGCAACGAGGAGTTCTGAAAATCTGATTGCTGGAACTTCTGGTAGTGTGCGGATTTAGTGGAGGATTTAGAAGGGCTTGAACACTGGGTGGCATCATATCTAGACTATTTTCTTTTGCAAGCAGGCAGGATTGGTATCTAAGCCTACTGTCAAATTGTAACCAATTTGCCTGGGAATATAGGTCATATGTATGGGTCTGTCGCACAGCACTGGTGAGAAGGAGGCAAGCTTTATTTAAAGCTATTTTGGCACACCAAAGAGCAGTGTCAGTGGCTGATCCATAAATGACCATGCCATAGTCAGCGAGGGAGGTAACAAAGCTGTGAATGACTAAGTGCAGTGCTTCCGAGGTTAGATTTCTTTTATGCCTGTACAGCATGCCAATTCTCCTGTTTTTTGCGGTATTGTTTATGTGCTGTGTGTAGGACAGGGTAGAATCAATGGTTATACCCAGGTACTTGTATTATTGGACTAGCTTCAGGTGGGAACCCATTTCATTTTTGATGGTTAGTGGGAAGTTCTTGTGCTGACTGTGAGTGCAGGTGAACATCATGGTCTTGGTTTTTTTTATAATTCATTATGAGCTTATGATCAGTAAACCATTTTTCAGCTGACACAAAACTTTGTTGGAGTTGATCCTGAAGGTGTTTCCAATGAGGGTGCCTCGTGTAGATAATGGTGTCATCTGCATATAGGAGGATGTGGCCCTGGCAGAAGTTTGAAAGCCTGTTTAGAAAGATACTGAATAATAGTGGACCAAGAATGGATCCTTGGGGCATACTGGTCTACTGTCTGAGAGGACATCCCCAGTTTTTACTTGCTGAGCTGGATTATTTAAATAGCTAGCGAACCATTTAGTGTTGTCAGAGGAGAGTCCAAGGTCAGTGAGTTGGTCAATATGGAGTGAGTGGTTTACAGTATTGAAGGCCTTGATGAGGTCAATGAATGTTGCCCCAACCAAGAGCCCTTGATCCAGAGAGTTATTTATGTATGTATCTGGTGAATTCTAATAAGGCTGTGATAGTACTATGACCATGCCTGAATCCATGCTGTTGGGTAGACTGGAGTTTGTATAATTCCAGGTATTCCACAAGCTGGTCAGCGGTGATGCACTCCAGATCTTTCTAAAGCAGTGGTAGGACTGAGATCAGGTAGTAATTCCCATGAAGTGCATGATCACTACTCTTGTGAACAGGGGTGACAATTGCTGATTTCCAGCACTGTGAGAGTTGTGAGAAGTTAAGAGAAAGGTTGATTATTTTGGTAAGATGCGCAAGGACTTCATCTAGTGCAAGGCTGATAAATTTAAGATACAGGAAATCTCCACTGGGCCTTGTTTTTCCCAGGACTTTCATAAGGTAGCATCTGGCTTCACTTTCAGAGGCAGACTTGAAACAGAATGTAGGGAGGTTATGTCGTAGGTCTGGTGTTCCTAAGTAGTTAATTGGTCAAGTAGGGTTGAAGTAGTTGGGCGGGAGGGATAACACTGCTCAGGTCTGAGAACACCTTATTGAAAGTGTCTGCAATGACTTTTGGCTTCGTAGTTAGGGTTGCTTCAAGATTTAACATGTGAGGAGCAGTTTTGGGGTCCTTCCCTGTGATGTCATTAATGTTTTTCCAGAACGACCTGCTGTTATTCCAGCTGTTATTGAGGAAATCCTTGTAATATTGGCTTTTTGTGGTCCAGACTCATTTGGTGCACTCGTTTCTAGCCCTCCTATAGTTTTGTAGGTTAATTTGGGTTTCTGTGGCCCAAGCCTTGTGCCAGAGGTGATCCCTTGCTTTTAGGAGTTCAATGAGGTCAGGGGTGATCCATGGGTTTACTGTTCTTGTTTTTAGAGGTGCGTGTTTGTCACAGGCAGTGTTGAACCGGCTAATGAACAGGTCAAGCACAGTGTCAACATTGTTTGTAGTGTATAAGTCAGACCAGTCAAGGTGCCTTAGGTCAGATTTTAGCTGCTCAAGGTGGCCATGGGTGAGTACCTGGTTGGTATTAGTTCTGACAGTGGGTTTGCAATACTTTTCAGTCCAACAACACGTGATAGGGGAGTGGTCACTAGACAATCTGGAACAATGGTGGTTTCAGTTATATGCTCTGGCCAGTTTGTAAGTACCCAATCCAGCAGAGTACTAGTTCCTGCTTGGTAATCTAGCCTAGTAGGGGTCTCAACAAGCTGTGTGAAGTGGATGGCTGACAGTGCATCCTTGTGGGTAGAGGCTGTGGATGAGAGCCAGTTGATATTAAAGTCACCTAGAGTTATTATTTCAGAGTGCACACTCATATTATTTAGGCTGCTCAGGAGTGATTTGAAACCAGTTGTTGTATGCTTTGGAGGGATGTAAATTGAGAATACCATGTATTGTTGTGTGCCCCAAGGAGCTGTTTGATGGCCAGCATTTGTATTTGATCCCCTGTATTGGGTACTGCGATGGTGAGGCCCTGTATTGTGTCCTTTAGATAGACTGCACATCCTCCACCCCTCTTGGTGAGCCGGTCCTGTCTGAAAACCTGGTATTCTGGTATGTGAATTGAGGCATCTGGGACATCGGGGTGAACCAGGTTTCCACTATAGAGAGGACATCAGGATTATTTTGAGTGATCCACACCTGTAGACAATCAAGTTTGTTGAGCAGGCTAAAAATATTTACTGAAGCCATTTTAAGTGACCCCATGGATTTCCCAGGATTATTTAAGTTAGGGGGTGGTCCAGGGTTAGGATGAATGTAGCCAGAGAGCAAGAGCAGAAGTAGATGTATCCTTTTGATATTCTCCTTGAGTAGTTTGCTATTATAAGATTGCTTTCTTCTACTAAGTTCTATGCAAGTCACCCGCATCACAAGTGGTAGCCCTGCTGCTGCTCTGGTGGGCCTGCTTGAAATAGAGAATAATGGCTATGCAACTGTGTGTTACTGATGTTTTTACACACCCGAGGTGTGCGATGACCCATAAGCTTCGAGACCGAAGTTCAAAAGGTTTATGAGGTCATCATACACCGAAGGTATGTAAATAAATTCCATGACAATACAGTTGCATAGCCTTTATTTTTTGTTTACTGGTACAAGAAAACCAGATTCAACATGTGGCTGCTCTGGTGGGTCACAGTGCTCTTTTGGACTGTGGATAGGCTGTTAAACCCAGCCTGTCTATAGCTGAAAAAAGCCTTTTCTGATGCTTTATGTGAAGTTTGCTCACTTCTCAGACAGGGTGTCCACCATCTGGTGGGTCATACCGCCAGTGAGCCATAGTGTGGCTGACAGTGGTCACCTTTGGCATCTGGAGAGCACTCCAACTAGTTGGGGGGAGTTTAAACCAGTGGAGGTAGCTGAGGGCACTGAGGTTTCCCTCGGGCTGAAGCACACGTATTGTGAACTGGACCCAATGCTGATGAGTTTCTTGATGGGATGTGTTGACACCGCCGGCCCGGTGCTTGCCTTGATTGTCGGTGCTCTCTCTCAGTAGAGATCTTCCCAGATGCCTTGAAGGAGGCACTGGTCAGACCACTTCTGAAGAAACCATCTTTAGACCCTGACATCAAGTAGAATTACTGTCCAATCTCCAACCTCCCATTCTTAGGGAAGGTTGTTGAGAAGGTCGTGGTGTAGCACCTTGAATAGCACCTTGTGGCCTTTGATCTTTATGAACCTCTTCAGTCAGGGTTTTGTGAAAGCCATAGCATGAAAACACATTAGTTCAGGTGCACAATGACCTCCTCGGGGCTAGAGATCAAGGAGAAGAGACAATTCTCGTTCTCCTCGACCTCTCTTCAGCTTTTGACATGGTAGACCATTGTGTGTTGCTTGACCACCTGAGGGAATTTTGTGGGCTCGCTAGTACTGTCATCTGCTGATTTGAGTCCTAGCTCATGAATAGAAAGCAATGGGAAGTGATGGGGAATTCCTCCTCTTCCCCTAGCATCCTGTCGTGTGGAGTACCTCAAGGTTCAGTCTTGTCACCAATGTTGTTTAGCATGTATATGCTGCCCTTGGGAGAGCTCATTAGGAAATACAGTTTGGGTTTTCATTTCTATGCAGATGATACCCAATGTATCTTTCCTTTGCCCCCGGGACTTCCAATGTCATGAAAGTGCTAAATTAATGCCTTGCCAAGATCAGTGACTGGATGGCCTCCAACTGGTTGTGACTGAACCTCAATAAGATGGAGGTACTGGTGGTGGAGTCAAACAGAGGGTGTGGTAGGATGGCCTCTGGCACAGCAACAGAGTTGTTCCTGTGGTCTGTGCCATTGAAGGCCTCCTCTAGGGTGTGTGATCTTGGTGTGACCTTTGACAGCGGATTGACAATTGAAGCTCAGGTGTCATCTGTTGTCTGGACCAGCTTCTATCGCTTAGGAAAATTTATTTATTTATTTTATTTATTTAGCTTTTGTTGACCGGTAAGTGCATTAGACAAATCCTACCTATTTTCAGGCATGACCCAGGGGAGGGGGATACAGATGAATGTCAACTGACTTTGAACCAGATTAAGCTGTTGGTGGTATTAGTGAATGGGGGAAATTGGCCAGACACCGGGAAATTCCCCTGCACTTGTTTTTCAAGATGTGCCATGGGATCTTTAACATCCACCTGAACTACCACCAGAACATGCAGATGGGACCTCGGTTTAACGTCTCATCTGAAAGATGGCACCTCAGAAGTGCAGCACCCCCTACATGCTGCACTGCAGTGTCAGTATTGGGATATTAACCCAAATGCCTGGGGTGGAGCTAGAACCCACAGCCTTCCAATCTCCTGGCCTCAGAGGTGACTGTGCTACCTACTGAGCCACTGACACTGCAAATATTGCCATGATCAAGCCCCTAGTTCCACCCTTGGACCTCCCCACCTTGGTGCATGCCTTCATGACATCAAGGCTTGACTACTGTAATGCGCTCTACCTCAGGGTCTCAGGAGGTACCCTCCACAGGCTGCAGCTAGTGCAAAATGCAACTGTCAAGTTGTTGACAGGGCAGCCAAAATATTGCCACGTCACCCCGGGGCTGCATGAACTGCACTGGCTGCTGGTCAGATGATGGATCCTCTTCAAGGTGGGCTTGCTCACCTTTAAGGCCCTGCATGGGCTGGGCACTGGATACTTGTCTGATCTTCTTTTACCCACTGCCTCAGTCTGCTCCCTCCGTTCCTCCTCTAGGGACCTCCTTGCGATTCCCAGGATGAGGTTAAAAACTGCAGGCGATGGATCGTTTAATGTTGCTGGCCCCATCCTGTGTAATTAACTTCCACCATCTGAACGGGAGGTCCCTTCAGTTGAGGTATTCAAGACCCGCCTCAAGACGCACCTGTTCAGTCAGGACTTCCCAGATATTGTCTATTAGATCTTATCCTTGGGATGGCCCTCTTAGTTATTGTTTTTAGCTTAGGTCCTGTTTATTTTACAGGGCTTGTTTAATTAATTTTTGCTGTAATTTATTTATTTGTTCTTATTTTATTAGTGGTTTTATATTTATGTGTATGGCTCCCAGATCCTCCGGGATTGGGTGCCTGGAAAAATAAAATTTGTCTTGCCTTGCCTATATCCAGGTTGGCCTCTGTCATGATGGCCTCTAGGTCTGGAACCTTATTTCCTAGACTTCTAATATTAGTACACATGGCCTACTAGGTTTTGTTGGCACTCCGATTGTTACCCCCCTTTTTCCTGTTTGCCCTCCTGTCTTTTTATTGGTTCTGTTTCCTCTCTGTCCATTACTATCACCATGTTTCCTTTATTAATTTGCACACTGATGGTTCCTCTCTCCTTGGGATGTCCCTACGCTCTACTTCATCCTGTGGAGGGGCAGTTTCTGCCTCCCTAATTCCTTCTGCCACCTTCCTCGGCTAGCTTAAATGTTCATCGAAGTAACATTTAAATTGTCCACTGAAGACTGTGGTTCCCTCCCGATGGATGCAGGCCATCACACCTGTATAAGCCCTCATGGTTACATTGAGGACTGGGACTCCACCTGAAGGGATCAGAGCTTGTGCCAGGGGGATGGCCTGCATCCATCCAGGAAGGGATCGGCAGTCCTCAGTAGCTGGTTTAAGTATTACTTCTATGGCATTTAAACTAGCCAAGGGGGTTGGCTGAAGGCAAAGGGGTAGCAGAAACTGACCCCCTCAGTCTGTGATGGAGGGTAGAGAATTAAAGAGGAAAAGGATTCCCACCAAAATGAAGGACAACCAAGGATGTAAGGGATCAGCATGGGAGGAAGGGGGGAGAGAAGCAGGCAGTACACAAAGGAGAAGGGGGAACAACTAGACAACATGAGAAGGTACAAGAGTAGGACTAACAAAATCTGGATAGCCATGTGTGCCAATGCTAGAAGTCTGGGAAATAAGATACCAGACCTGGAGGCCACCATGGCTGAGGCAGGCCTGGATATTTTGTGGCCATCACCAAAACATGGTGCACAAACAACCATGACAGGGAAATGGTCATATCTGACTACACAATGTTTAAAAGGGACTGGGTAGGAAGTAAAGGTGGGGGAGCGGTGCTTTATCTTAAAGAAAACTTTAGAGTGACAGAGGTACAGGGAAGACGGAGGGGTCAAGGTGTTGTGGGTCATCCTGGAGTCTGGAGATGGAGCCACCATTTGCATGGGAGTGGTATACAGGCCTCCAACACAGGGAAAAGGCATAGACAAAGAGATGTTGGAAGCCATAGGCAAAATGGCTAAGAAGGGGAGGTGGTGCTGGTGGGGGACTTTTATGTGCCAGATGTAGAGTGCAACCTACCTGCTTCAGCATCAACTAGGTGCAGAGACATTTTGGACTCCATTAAGGGGGCATTCCTCAGGCAGCTGGTCAGTGAACCCACTTGGGGTTGGGCAATACAGACCTAGTACTTACGAACAAGGACAGTGTGGCTGACATCAGAGTGGGGGTCATCTGGAAACCAGTGAACATCGCACTAGATTTTGTTAGCACCCTGATTGTATTGTTTAATATAAGAATGACAGCGGAATCCAGCTACACAAGGGTGAGGGTCCTGGATACCAAATGGACTGACTTTACAAAGATGAGTGAATGCATCCAAAAAGACATGGTGGGAGGAGATGTTGGGGGTGTGGAGGGAAAATGGGCCAGAATAAAAGAAAGCATAGTAAAGACAACAAACTTGTACATCAGGCAACCAAGCAAAAGCAGAAAGAGGAGGAGGAGTAGACCATATTGTTCTTGAGGGAAAAGTAAGGTCAAAAACAGTGGCATTCAGAAGGTATAAGGAGAGCCAGAGAGAGAGAGGAGGACAGAGTAGTGTATCTGGGAAAATGGAGGGAGGCAGACAAGGCAGTAAGGACTACAAAAGTACAAGCTGAGAAAAGAATAGCCCAGACAGTATTGAAGGGGGACAAGACATGTTTCAGGTATATCAGCAAGAAAAGGAAGACCAATGGAGGGATTGCACCATTAATAAAGGAGGCAGTGGGCTATACTGAGGAGGACCAAGAAAAGGTAAACATCTTAAATAAATATTTCTGCTCAGTGTTCACAGCTGAGTGGGACAGAGGGACCACAAATAAGCACAAAGAGATTGGGGGGGGGACACCAGTTCCTTTTCTGAGGAGAGGGTCAGGAAAACACTTGCTAATCTAAGAGTGGACAAAGCCATGGGGCCAAATGGGGGTGCATCCAAGAGTGTTAAAGGAACTCAGGGAGGTGCAAGCTCCACTCCTAATAGACTTAATTTACAGTACACTGGAGACTGGTGTGGTCCCAGAGGACTGGAGAAAGGTGGATATAGTCCCACTTCACAAAAGTGGTAGCAAGGAGAAGGTGGGAAATTACAGGCCTGTCAGCCTAACATCTGAAGTAGGGAAACTGATGTAAACACTGTTAAAGGAAATAATCATGGAGCACCTGGGTAAGAAACTGGTTAGGGGATATGAGGCAGAGGGTGGTGGTAAATGGAGTTCGCTCTGAGAAGGGGGGAGTAACCAGTGGGGTACCGCATTGGTCAGTACTGGGGCCAGTCCCATTTAATGTCTTCATTAGTGACGTAGCAGAGGAACTGGAAGGGAAGGTCTGCCTCTTTGTAGATGACACCAAGATATGCAACTGGGTAGACACTCCAGAGGGGGTGCAAAGGGTGGTAAGAGACTTGAAATGACTGAAGGAGTGGTCAAATGTTTGGCAGCTATGGTTTAATGCAAAAAAGTGCAAAATAATGCACTTGGCTCAAAGAAACCAGTGGTGCAGTACAAAATCAGGAGCGAGATACTAGCAGTGACCAAGCAGGAAAAAGACCTCAGAGTAATCATATCAAGTGACCTGAAGGTGGCCAGACTATGCAACAAAGCAATCAGGAGAGCTAGTGGGATGCTGGGATGTATAGGTAGGGGTATTACCAGCAGAAATAGGAACGTGGTGTTGCCACAATACAGGTTTTTAGTAAAACCCCGCCTGGACTACTGCTCAGTTTTAGAGGCCACATCTCAGGAAAGACATAGACAGGATAGAGGCCGTCCAAAGAAGGGCTACCAAGATGCTACAGGGTCTACATCAAATGTGCTTTGAGAAGAAGCAAAAGGAACTAAGCATGTACATCTTGGAGGAGGGGGAGGATATGATCGAGACTTTTAAATACCTCTCAGGGGTGAAAAAGGTAAAGTGGGAGGTATCTTTCAGAGGAAAGGGTGCTCCAGATCAAGGGGCCACAATATGAAGCTGGAGGGTGGTAGGTTTAGGAGAGATGTGAGGAAATAGTTTATCACACAAAGGGCAGTAGATGCCTGGAACAGTCTTCCAGCAGAAGTTGTGAGGGCAAAAACAGTGGTGGGATTAAAAAAAAACTGGGATAAGCACAAGGGAATCATAAGGGATAGGTAATGGAGTGGCAGAGACAGTGACATAGACCTGAAGGGTCTACAGTGTAGGCAATGCAATAAAAAATGACAAACTGGATGGACCATGTGGCCCTTATCTGCTGTCAGTTTCTATGTGTTAAGTTCTATGTTGGTCCCCAGCTCTCAATGCAGCCAAACTCCTCCTATTAGCACCATTTCTTCAGCCACAAGTTGAAAGTCCTGGTTTGGAGAACCTTCTCTCTCCCCCCCCTCCCCCATAGATGGGCAGCACCTCAATGAAAGCTACTGAGTGTGCCACCTGTCTGAGACCACTCCCCAGTTCCCTAAACTCTCCCTGCACTATCCCAGCCCATTCCCTAGCTAGAGTTATTTGTCCCTAGGTGGACAATAGCATCCAGCCCCCCCTTCTTTCTTGCTGCTCTAGCAATCCCTAGTATATGTTTCCCATCCCTCTAGGCCATGGCACCATGTAGGTACCTGACCTCCCTCTCCACCCTCCTTCCTATTCCCAGATCTATCCTCCTGACAACTGAGTACCCCATCAGAAGTTTCTTCCTTTTCCTCTGGGGTTCTCTCCCACCCTCCTTGGGGTCTCCACTACAGAGGGCTCCCACATCCTCCATGGTCACAACCATGGGTGCCTCCTCCTGGCAGACCAACCCCACCAGAGCAGTGTAGGAATTGTAGCAGTACTGGTTGAGGAATATGCCTCTGAGTCAACACCCGCCAGCCTTCCAGAGCCCACCACCCCCACCCTTCCTGAGCCCACCACATTCCAGCTGCTCCTCCTTTCTGGCATCCTCTAAGGTAATTGTGACAAATCTGGAGGCCCCTGGGTGAGAGAGAAGGTCCCCAGAATCCTAGCCAACTCAGCCTGGAGTTTAGCAACCTCCCTCAACCCAGAGTGATGCATGCAGAAGGTAGGTGGTGACAGCAGCTTACTTCTGAGTTATCAGGCAACTTCAGAGTTGGAGCACATTAAAATCAGTGCTCACAGGTTTGCTTTCTTTATAATAATAAAACCAGCTGACCATGTGGTTAGCTGGTTTTATTACAATATTACAGATAGCTAGCACGTGAGCACTTTCAGTCATCAGAAGGCAGCCAGCTGTGGAGGACGGTGGGTTGTGCTGTGCCAGTCACCTTACAACATTAGAATTTATTGCTAGGAAGTAATGGTGGGAGCATGGTGCTGCTAGTGTTAGGGGAATTAATCATAATTTTTTTAAGAGCAAACAAGTGCTTTTGAATGATAAAAATGGTGGCCGGCAGTGGTAGTGGGAGGGTTGCGCCAATTGCCCATTGTAACATTTTATTTGCAATTCATAATAAAATAAACTGTAGCAGCAATGTGAAGAGGGTGCTACTGGGCTGCTGACAGTGGTTGGGGAGATGGGTTCTATGTGATAATGGTGAAAACAAAACCACGAAGCCAAGAAGAGTGAGCACATAACAGCGCGTTCACACAGAGCGAGGGGTACAAGATAGCAATCACTGAAAAAGTGACAACAATGCCATAAGGCTTCAGTCCCCACACTCCCTTTCATAATATAATAATCTCCAGGGGAGAACAGAATTCAGGAAGGGGGAACATCCATAGGCCACCATTTTGGCGATCGCTGTGTTGTCTCAGTCACCCTTTGTGGCCACGTTGTTTTCCTTCACCATTTTAGTCGTTGCCATCTTCATGGGATACCAGTGTGATAGCGGTTGCATTTCTACTGGGTTTTTGAGATGGGGAGGAGGGTGGGGCTGGTTTTTTTTGTGGGAATGTTTCTTTTTTTTTTTATTTCTACAGGTTGCCCAATATTGTATCTGATCATGAATAGTCCCCTATTCAGGAAGGGCTCCTAAGTATTCAGGAGCCCTACTATTCATAGTATTTGGGAAATAATTCTCAACCCCTACATAGCCCTACATTTGAATATACAGTACGATATGTATATATGTGTACTTGTGTTTGTCTCTTATTGAATAATGTTATCATGTGCTGTTTGGGTGAGAAGACTACGAGGCAAAGCTGAGCAGTTCTGTCAGCCCAAACTGCATGAGATAACATTCTTATTCTGTAAGAGACGCACACAATTAGACATAGCAATGTATTATGCATCACCATGGAATTATTTTTTTGAAAACAAGTCCAGAAAATGTATTAATTTAAAGAGATTTAAAATTGAGGTCAAACTGTTCCCCTTTCATTACATGCACTTCAGTGGTATATACCAAAAACAAACTGATGTAATTTATATGTGCACTAGCACTTATTGGGGGTTGTGCTTGGGTGTTACTACAATGCATTTTATTTTAGTAATTAAAACAGTTGAAACATTTTTAATGTATCAGAATAATTTTTTGAAGAATCCAATACAGAATGATCTAGCACAGCTCACCTCAGTGAAACAGAAAAAGGTTTTACTAAGGGCAGAGTACAGAGCCAATCAGAGTACACAAGCAAGCCAAAATGTGTTGATTGGAAAGAAAGGCTCATGCACCACAAATTCATATAAAAATATTTATTGTAATCAATATCCAGAACTGTTAAATTCCAGTGTTTTGGAACAAAAAGATCCTTCACTGGGGAGTCTGAAATCTATATTCAAAATATTGTAATACACATTAATTTAAATATTAAGCCTGAATTCTATACAGCAGAAATGCACTTACATTTAGCTACAGTTCAACTGCCATGTAGTTCAATAGTTTTCTTATATCAACTCACTCCTCCAGTAATATCGTCATGCAAAAGACATATCAAACATTAATTATATATAAAATGCATAATGAATTAATTGTAAGTACAGGGACAACAAACTTCATTTAAACTTGAAAAACTTTTCAGACAACATTTTTAAAGAAAGAAAACTATGGCTGAATTTGAAGTAAATGATAACTGTCTTGCTGTGAAATGATTGCTGTAACAGATGCTGAAGCTGCACAAAAGAACAGCTGTACCTGGAATAAGAAGTACTGCATGTCTGTTCTGTGCTGTAATTGGCTGAGAATGCAATAGGTTGTTTATAATGTAGGGGACAGAGATAAGCTCACAAAAGTTTGGTTATCCCCTTATGTTAGTGTGAGGGGTACAGCAGTCAGTCAGGGTAAGTCAGACTCTCAGAAACTTTGATTCATTTGCAGTGAGATTCATTCTGAAGCATAGAAATTTCCAATTAACATTTGATCTGTAGAAAAATAGACACTGAGTATATGAATATGAAAACATGTTCGGCCTATTAATTAGATCCATGACCTACTCATTAGCTGTAAGAGTGGCAACAAAATCATCACTATACTGTACATATGCCAAGATCCAGCTTTTTTTGCACTTCATTCTTTTTACTGAAAGATTTTTTCCTTTTCAATAGCAACAGTGACAAATAAAATACACAACTGATAACAATGGTTTTCAATTTGTACCAAACCAGGAGTAATATCACTTCTAATACTGTGTGTTAACAGTTAGTGGATGCAGATGGAGTTCTAGAAAACTAAACAAAAAAATGAACAACAAAAGTCCATTAAAGACAATTTAATAATTTCAAGCAGTCATGACGTACCATACCAAGTTTACCTAGTAAACAGAAAATAAAGCCTGTGGGGAGAGAGTCCACTGACATATTATGACAGTGTAGCAGGAAGAAAAGAAAAAGGGGGGGGGTCCAGCAGCCAGAAGATGAGGAGGGGTGAGAAGTCAACATGTAGCTGTATCATACCTCTGATTGCTCTCTAATGCATTTTTGGTTTTTCCATAAAAACATAGAATAAAACACCTGGGGCTAGATTTTCACAACCCCTGAAATGTCCGCAGCTGTGGGGAAAACACTGAAGCAAGTGGGTTTCCACTTGTAGAGCTGCAGTTTCTCCCACAGCTGCAGTATTGTCAAAGGTGGGGCCGGTTTATGACTGGCTCCTTGACTTATGACAGCTTGCATCCAATTTTGTGGTGCAGTTTCAGGGAAAAGCTATGCCTGGTGGGACCAGGCATAAAACATCCCTCGCAGCTGCACTGGCTGAACACACCAAACTCAGTCCCTAGGGGCTTTGAAAATCTAGCCCCTACTCTTTTGGGTCACCTCTGTCCCCCAACTCTGAAATATATTCTTCAGAAAAAACATTTCAATTATGTAACATTGTAGCCTATAAAACAAAGGGGTTCATTAAAAGATGAACACCGATGACATAATATATCATTTGGCAGACTTGATCTATTTCTAATTTAAAGGGGACATGTTTCACTTGCATTACATCTAAATAATAGGGCACACCTTCAAATGCAAAAATAAATTTTGTACATGAAAAGTAAACAGAGGATACACCCACTTTTCATACTGATGCATTCCATAATTTTGTTTACATATGGCCATGTCATTTGTAGAAAGTATCTAGACCACTTATAAAAATATGTCAATTTACCCTTTTATAAATAAGTGTTTTTAATTATTCTCCTTCAGATCCCACCAGCCTACTGACAGAGCCTTCATGCACATAAACATACTGCTGTTCTCTCATGTCTTATCCCATAGCGCTAGTAAATGATCTGAAAGAATTAAAAGGAGGCAGTATAGCCCAGTGGTTTAAGGCTGTAAGCTGCAAACCTGGAGACCTGGGTTTGAATCCTATAGTCCCCACTTGTATACTGCGTGACCCTGGGCAAGTCACTTAACTTCTTTGTGCTCCCAGATCACACCTGTAAACAAGCTTCAGCTTAGTGTTTCTCTTCTGGTTTAAAAAAAAGGCATAAGAACTGTCTGGTGCAGTTCAAAGAAATGAGGTTGCAGAGAATCTGCAAACCTTTCCTGTTTTGGTTATACAATAACAGACTAAACAAGCATTTGTCAATGCCGAACGTTCGCTTGCAGGTATTTGCAGTGGTGTTTGGCATGTATGGTGCTTTATCCTAATGCCCTGTGCGATTGCTGGTATTTGCACAATAAATTGTCAGCATGATCTTTTTGTTACCCCCATTGTGCGCTACATAGGCGGAAACACATTTTGGGCAGGATGTGAAAATGACAGCTGTACTGCTCATAAGGAGGTGTGGTAAAATGGCAATGTTGAAAATCTGGAGTGAAAATATTGAAAATTCGCAAACTTACGAGCGTGCGTAGGAACTGCGCAATGCAGACTCATAAAACAGTCATATTTAGGAATCTTTTCACCAAATTTTCAACATAGCCATTTTAAGACCTCTGCTCATGAACAGTGTCACTGTGATTTTCTTAATGTGTTCCATACATTGATTTCGCACTTAGACTGTGCCATTGTGCACTACATGGCTGAAAGACATTTTGGGTGAGATGTGAAAAATGACAGCTAGACAACTCATAAGAAGGTGTGATAAAATGGTAATGTTGAAAATCTGGAGTGAAAATATTGAAAATTCATGAACTTACGAGCCTGCGTAGGAACTGTGCAATGCACGCTCGTAAAACAGTCATTTTTCGAATTTTAACTTGTCTATAGGACCCCTTCTCATGAATGATGTCACTGTCATGGTGTTATTCGAGGCCAAGGGTGATTTCATGCAGTGACTGTGCAGTGCCTGAAAAAATCACGCTCGGGCCCAAGTGACATCATTCATGAGAAGGGGTCCCAAAAACCCCATGTTGAAAATTTGGTGCAAAATTCCAAAATGACTGAGATATGCACTAAAGTTGATACCCCCTATGAAGCCCATTATACAGCTTACCAGCAATTCCTCAGTTCGCGGTCGGCTTTGAAGAGTGCAGACGATGTTCACGGTCCACTGAAGATTGTTGCGCCAGAGTCCGGAGGTAGTATGAGGTGGGGGGGGTGTGGGAGGCTGGGTGTTCAGTGGGTGGAGTGCGGGTTGTGGGAGGGTTGGGAGATGCGCCCGTGGGACCGTTTTGTTTACAGGGAAAAAAAAGCGACGTGGGACATTTGCCACGCTGGGGTGGGCTCCCAGTGGCAGAAGATGGGGGCGAGGCTGACGGGGATTGGGCACCCGGCGGCAAAACAAACCAACGGGTTTGCCATGCTGGGGTGGGCTCCCAGAGTGGCAGCAGGATGGGTTGGCGGGCGTGGAGCCGACAGGGATTGGGCACCCCGTCGGCAAAACAAACAACGTTTGCCATGCTGGGGTGGGCTCCCAGCGTGGCAGGAAAGCTTTGGGGGGGTGGCGTGACACGCGCGGGGGGGAGCGCATGACGGAGGGGACGGCGGCGGCGCTCAGTATGTCAGCGGTGTTATCCTTTGAAGCAGAGGAACACCGCTGTCATACTGCGCTCCTGCACCCGTTGCTGCAGGACTGCCACGCCTGCTCAAGGGAGCAGTGCATTGGATGGGAGAGGCACACCTCCAAGTGTGCTACTCTCCCAAAAAGTTCCTTGCGCATGCACGCAAGTGAACGTAAAAATGATTACAGCTTTGTTGGCACATGGAAAAGTAGACTCACCATATAGTGTGATAACCTTGATGGGACCCATGTACATATCAGACAAGAGGCATAGGCCTAACAAAAATATGCTGATGTGTTATGAATGATCTATGACCCCATAGCACTGCACGCTTTGAGGCCATGAATAATGTTATTGGGTTTCACAGTTCATGACTAAAATATTTGCAACACAAGCCTGCATTATAAAATAGTATTATATGTTTTTGAGTTTCTGTCATACTCTATGTAACCTGTCTAAATAATGTAGCCTCTCTACTATACCTTAATAAGAGGACTACCTCATAAATGGGACTTTTGTTGCCCTAATGGTACACATTAACCTATGTAAATAAAGGTGTACCGTACTTATTAGGCAAAAGCCGTATTAGATTTCTGGATTGGCATGGGTGTGTTGTAAAACTGTAGGATTTGCTGCTGTCCCAAATTAGCAACAGTTAAAGTTCTATAACCAGAATCTTCAAAGTACAATAAAATATCGGATTCAAATATCAGACTTCTATTCTGAAGCACCTTCAGTGAAAATACATATGTAGAATATCATATGGGGCACAATACAAAACAAGGCTGTTAACCCACTGAGTGGTTACCATGTTGACAGAATGGCCTTGAGAGTAAAGCTTGAGAGGGCTCTGCCATCATGGTAACCACAAGGTTGGAAAACAGCATTGGCATATATGGTTCTCAATACCTTATTTTATACAGCATATGGGAAACCAACACACACTCAATGGAATGATGTGGCAGTTAGTGTGTAAAAAAAAAAAAGAGTGATTTACTTTTTTGGAGTTGATCAATACAGCACAGGGGTGATCTCTTAAGCTGAAATCCCCTGCACCACTGCCACTGCTACCACTACCAAGCTTCTCGTTTGGTTCCACTCTGTTGCTTCTTGCCTTTTGTACTTTTTATCATTTTTGTTCTTTTGCACTTCATAGGCTATTAATTAATGGGTCATGTTTTTTTTTCCCATTCCAATAGGCGTGTATTAAATGCCGTAATATACGAGTGTTAAATATAGCATTTAATACATGGCTCATTGTGTGAGTGAATGTGGTGAAAAAAATAACACCTCAATTAAATAAAACAAAGTATAAGGTGCAGTGTGTAAACTCGAATTTTATACACACCTTCATTGTTGGATGACTGCATAAACCCCTCGAGCTTCGCCTTTGGGGTTTATGTGCCATCCAATGACTCGGATGTGTGTAAAATTCTTGTTACACACTGCACCCCATACTTTATCCTATATTTAATATGGTACTTCAAAGTTGTTGTTTTTCAAATGCTACTGACCACTTGCTTTACTTTAATGTGAGTGGCAGTAGCGAAAGATGTGATGCCTGTTGGGTGCATTGTGCAGTGATGTAACTACCACAACAGAATGAAAAGTCGTTCTGCTATAGTATGAATGTCATTACTGCAGCAGAACAATGTTTTGGAGTATATAGGTTTCCATACACAACAACATCATCCCATACACTATATTTGCTTTGTCATCCACCTAAAGTGAGAATATCATGAAATTTTCACTGTAGGTTCATGACAAGTAAAAACAGTGGAGTTATTTGAAGCGCTTGATTTTGAAGGCATTGCATAAACCTAGGTATTATATTGTGCAAGATTTTCAGCCATGCAAAACCCTATGCCTTGCAAGTACTCCACTAATGAAGTAGGTTTATTCTAATCAAGTAAGGAAACTTCTGAAGTAAATCTGCTAACCTCTGTTCAAATTACACCTGATGAAGGGATCTGTGTAGTCCTGAAAACGAGTGTACTGTAAAGTCTTTGTATAGTGTCTATGTTGGTCCAACATACATTATATTTTATTCAGTAAGCTAAATGTACCAGATAAACCATAAATCAACCATGATCTAATTTGATGGTATTATCTGTAGTGCTCCTCTCAGTTTGATAATGAATGTGCCTCTGCTTCATTGCAAAAGTTATCTTCCAGCACTTCGTTGTACAGTAACTGCAAATATAGTTATCCTCCAGCACTTTATTGTATAGTTGTGTATTTACTACTCACAATCCTTATCTTTGCACAATTGTTATTTATGATGCTTATAGAATTTGAAACATATACTTTGATGGCAGATAAGGACCACTTGGCCCACCCAGTCTGCCCATTTCCCTACCTAATGGATAAGCTGCAGATCCTAGTTAACCAGAAGCCTACTTCTTCCTACCCCCACCCCCTAGAATTGCGTTATGATGGTCCCATGCATGCTTGAATTCCACCACTGTTTTTGACTCCACAACCTCCTCTGGAAGACCATTCCATGCATCCACAACCCTCTCTGTGAAAAAATACTTCCTTAAATTACCTCTGAGCTGCCCCCCATCTTCAAATTGTGCCCCCTTGTTCTTGCACACCCTTTTTGAAAGATGCTACCTCTTGGACTTTGTTGATTCCCTTGGACGTGCTTGAAAGTTTCTATCATGTCCCCCCTCTCCCTCCTTTCCTCAAGGCTATACATATTAAGCTCCTTAAGTTTCTCTTCATATGTCTTCTGGTGCAGACCCTGCACCATTTTAGTTGCCCTCCTCTGGACAGCTTCCATCCTGTCG
Source organism: Neoceratodus forsteri (assembly GCA_016271365.2). NCBI lineage: Eukaryota > Metazoa > Chordata > Ceratodontiformes > Ceratodontidae > Neoceratodus > Neoceratodus forsteri. The sequence goes on from CM057459.1 coordinate 653,298,887, forward strand.
ATGTTTTTGCGGAGATTGGGTCTCCAGAACTGCATGCAGTACTCCAGATGGGGTCTCACCAGCTGTGTGTACAGAGGGATAATAACTTCTTGTTTTCTACTGGTGATGCCTCTCCCTATGCATTCCAGTATTCCCCCAGCCCTCCTTGCTGCCCTCTCACATTGCTTGCCCACCTTTTGGTCATCTGATATGACTACCTCCAGGTCCCTTTCCATTTTTGTTGTTAGTATCTCACCCCCATTGTGTACTCTTCCCTGGGTTTTGTTTCCCAGGTGCATTACCTTGCACTTAGCATTGAATCTAAGCTGCCATACATTTGACCATTCCTCTAACCTTGCCAAGTCCCTTCTCATCCTTTCTACCCCCACCTTGTGCATCAACTCTGTTGCAGATCTTTGTGTCATCTGCAAAGAGACATACTTTTCCTTCCAGTCCCTCTGCAATGTCACTTATAAAGACATTGAAGAGGACCGGTCCTAATACTGAACCCTGCGGTACCCCCTAGTAACCCCTTTCTTCAGAGTGGACTCCATTTACTATTACTCTCTGTGTCCTATTCTCCAGCCAATTCTTTACCCAGGCTGTCATCTTGGGACCCGCTCCCAGGCTGGCTAACTTGTATATTAATCTTTTGTGTGGGACTGTGTCAAATGCCTTGCTAAAGTCTAGGTAGGCCATGTCCACAGCCCCTCCCTGATCTACTACTTTAGTCACCCAGTCAAAGAAATCTATCAGATTCATCTGGCATGACCTTCCTGCTGTGAATCCATGTTGCCTTGGGTCCTGTGCCCCTCTGACCTCTAGATACTCAACAATTCTTTGCTTCAGAAGTGATTCCATCATTTTCCCTATCACTGAGGTTAAACTAACAGGTCTGTAGTTTCCTGCTTCTGCCTTGCTCCCACTTTTGTGATGGGAAATCACATCTGCCCTCCTCCAGTCCTTGGGTAACACCCCATCCTCCCATGATTTGTTAAAGAGGGTAGTCAGTGGTGTGACTAGTTCTACCCTTAGTTCTTTTAGAATTCTGGGATGAATCCCATCAGGCCCCATTGCTTTGTCCACCTTCAGTTTTAAGAGTTCTTTCAGAACCCTTTCTTCTGTAAATGGGCTGGTATCAACTTCTGTATCCAGAGTGTTTCTATTGTTTGTTTTAGGTACCTCCCCTCTTCATTTGTAAATACTAAGCAAAATATTTGTTTAGTATCTCTGCCTTTTCACAGTCACCCTCTGCCCACCCTCCTCCCCTTTATTAATCCTCACTATCCCTCCCTTGGTCTTCCTTCGCTCCCTGATGTACCTATAAAAGGTTTTATCCCCCTTCTTAACTGAGTTGGCTATCTTTTCCTCGGTTTGGGCCTTTGCTATTCTGACTGCCTTCCCAGCTACCTTTTGCTTTAACTCATACAGTTCTCTGTCCTGCTCCTTCGGTGATTCCTTGTGCTTCCTGAATGCTTTCTTTTTCTCTTGAACCTTCACTGCCACTTCCTTTGAGAACCATAGTGGTTTCTTACATCATTTTGTTTTGTTTATTTGCTTCACACTAAGGCTTGTTACCTCTGTGATGGCAGTTTTTATTATTCCCCATTGTTCTTCCACCCCTCCTTCCTGCCTATTTGCTAGTGCATTCCTTAGGCACTCACCCATTTTGGCAAAGTCAGCCCTCCTAAAGTCCAGTACTTTTGCCTTTGTATGGCTTGATTCTATTGCTGTGTTTATTGTGAACCATACTGTTCGATGGTCGCTATTTCCCAGATGGCTACCCACTTCTACATCTGTGATCTTCTCTCCATCTCCATTTGAGAGAACCAGGTCTAAGATTGCTCCCTCTCGAGTGGGTTCCAATACTAGTTGTCTAAGGCATGCCCCCCGTAGAGCATCTAGAATAACCCCACTCTTCAAAGTGGCTGCTGCAACTGCACTCCAGTTAACATCTGGCATATTCAGATCACCCATCAGCAATATCTTCCTTTTCTGCCATTCTAAGTATACTTTCTATCATTTCCTTGTCCATTTCCTCCCCTGAGAAGTCTCTGCTCTAACCCTGTGCAGATTGTGGTGCCATTGCCTGTCTCCAAATTAACCCACAGTGCTTCTTCTCCTCCCTGTTTACCCTTTTGTTCTGTTGCTTTGATTCCTTCCCTTATGTAAAGAGCTACTCCTCCTCCTCTTTTACCTCCCTGTCCCTCCTGTAGATAGTGTATCCTGGTATGTTTACATCCCAGTCATGGTTTTGTGTACCATGTTTCTGTGACTGCCACGATATCCAGATGTTCCTCCTCTATCAAGGCCACTAATTCAGGAAGCTTGTTACCCAGACTATGCGCATTGGTACTCATTGCTCTCCATTTTTTGATGGCATTACCTTCTGTGGCAACATCCCCCATTCACCTTTCTACCTCGGTCTTTTTCTCATTTAGTACCCTGTTTTGTAGGGAGAGGCTGGGAGTTTCCTGCTGCTTATCAGTGCCTCCCCCCTTGACTAGTTTAAAAGCTTGCCAATGAAGCATTTAAACCGATTGCTCAAAAGACTTGTTCCCTTCCTGGGCAGATGCAGACCATCCTGCCAGTATAGGGTGGTGTTCCTCCAGGTGGAACCCAGTCCCCAATGAAGCCAAACCCCTGTGCTCCACACCATTTTTTCAACCATTCATTAAACTGCATAGTGCAAAGTACCCTCGCCTCACCCATGCCATTCACAGGCAGCACCTCTGAGAAGGATACTGTGTGTGCTACTTGTCTTAGGCCCCTCCCAAACTCTACAAAGTCCTCCTGCACTGCTCTAATCTCATGATGAGCCAAGTTATTTGTCCCTAGGTGGACAATGACATCCAGCTCAGACTCCCGTGCAGCTGTTCTCATGATCCTGAGGATGTGCTTCCTGTCCCTCCAAGCCATGGCACCAGGCAGGCACCTTACTTCAGTTTTCCCTGCTCCCCCCAGTTCTATCCCCCTAATAATTGAGTCTCCCACAGGAGCTGCTTCCTTTCCCTGTGGTGTCCTCTGCCTCCTTCCTGTGAGCCTCCCTCATGACAGTTGTCCTCAGCCTCCTTAGTCTCCTCTGTGGGTGCATCCATATGGGAACTATGCTCCCCCAGAATAGTGTATGGATTGTGGAGTGGAACAACTGACTGGGTGTGCCTCTGTTCCACCATCCTCACCCTTCCTGAGCCCACTGTGGTCCAACTGCTGTGCTTTCTTCACAACCTCTGAGGTAGTGGTGGTGGCTCTGGTGCACCCTGGATGGAGGAGGTTCCCTTCCTACTGTCCAGTGTGGCCTGGGGGAAGGTTCCCTTACTACTGTCCAGTGTGGCCTGAAGATGGGCAACTTCCTCCCTCAGGGCAGAGAGTTGTCTGCAAATAGGGCAGCATCTCAGCCTCCAGAAAGACTCCCAGAAGACTGCAGCCCCACAGCCATTACATTGCATTACTCCCCACATGTTTATCTACTTTGTGTGTGTGTGTGTGTGTGTGATTGGTTTGTTATATAGAAATATATATATTATACAATGTGTATGCTTCTATTGTCAGTGCAGTGTGCTAGACAGGATATGACACGCACCATGCACTTTTGAGGAAATGATGTCAGAACCCAGGTATAAAAGAACTATTTCCAGGGGTGGGTGGGGAGAGGGTGGGCAGGGGTTGGGCCTAAACTGTGCCCTCTCATGAAACAATCAGCTAAAAGCTCTGACCCACTGCTGCGATTAGTGTCTTCCTGTCAGCAAGATGCCCTACACAACAATTTGACAGAGAAAATACCCTGCTAATCAAACAGAAAAATCCAGACATCCAAGTCAGACACAGGTAAACCTCCCCAGCCCCAAAACAGCCTGGTGATTTGTGCTCTGAAAGCAGTCAGCCCCAAAATAAGTCAGCTGTGCACCAGGACAGACACAGTAAACAGTATTCCATCCCTCAGGGTTTAAACTCTTCCTGCACTGAAAATCTTAACAATTGTAACAAAAGTAAAGCAAGATCCACCTCCCTCTGTTGCTTGAAAGACTGTCTTTCCTGATAATTCTAAGTTCCTTATTTAATATGGCACTAAAGGATACAAAAAATGTCCTGTAATACCACTCCCAGTAAGTGATAACAGTATCATTTTTCAGTGATAATGCCATCATTCAGAGACTGTAATATTATCACTCAGAGCTCTGAATGATAATATTATCAGAATACCAGAACAGAGCAACTGCAGGACTCCCTCACAACACACAGCTAGTTGCTATGGTGCCAACTGCAGTTCCTAGACACTGGGCCTGACAATTTTCAAACCATACATTATGGTTGCCCTTGCTTGCTATGTTGGAGGGCAGAGCAGCTATCAAAATATGGCATCCACCTCTCACTTAGAGTGAGTAATTTATAGCCGTGTTAGTTTTGCCATGTTCTTTTTTTGTTACATGTCAAGTACTATCTGGTTGATCCTGCCTTCAATTCAGCTTACCTGCTGCCACAAACCACCACAACCCCAACCGAAGAAACTGAAGAGGAGACTTTCCATAGTGCTTTTGTACTGGGCAGTTCTAGAGGTGGTTCCTTAATGCTCTGCCCTACCCCCCCCAATGCTCACTCTCACTGCCACTCCTCCGCTGATATGGCCCCACTTGTGTCCACCGCCGACGGACTGATTACATTTAAAATAACAAAAGAGACTGAACACAGCCCACACCATGGCCACCACTCTGCTCAATGGCCCACTGACTTGTCACTCCTCTTATTCAGAGAACCACTGCTGCACCAGAGGGGACACACCAACACTGCCTCAGGAAGTAACCATTCTCTTCTTGAATCCAGAACATTTTTTGTATACTTAGTGCCATATTAAAATGGCATATCTAACTATATATTTTTTACAAAAAATAACTAGGTGAGTAATACACACTCACCTATCTATCATTCTATTTATTACTGTATATAGCACTGTATTATTCCCCTTGTAACTACATCATACCCTGATCTAGGTGTGGCTGAAATGCCCAGTTTGTTGCTCCTGCCTTGTTTTCTCATTTTGTACTTATTCCTGTATTAATCACGTTCCGATTGCACGTTACTGTAACAGTGAACTGTGTCTGTGCTTTGTATTTTTGCACCCCTATTCACTTCTCCAAGGTCAAACCTGGAAATGAGTCTTGGCTCAGTGTACCTAGGAAGGAAGGAAATTGTTCTTAGTGTTCCTCATTACAAGCTCAGTATGTCTTTCCTGGTAAAACATTTGAAATACACAAACAAATAAATAAATAAACATTTACCTATGAAATAGCCAAGGTTTGCATTCCTGAAACAAAGAGATAATACACCATCCATGGACCATCCAAAATATCTTTGTGTGCCTCCAACTTCTACGTAGGTATTGGTTTATTACAGGTTTTGGCTTCTGACAGTGTACATTATACACTCAGACACTGGCAAATATCAAACATATACCAGTAGATACACCAAGTAGAAGTACTAATACTCACAAAGTCATATTACTGTAACTGCTTTGTGAGTTTGCAGACTATATTGTAAGCAGTGCCCAGTATGGAGATACCAATTAGAAAGTCAAGCAGATATGCACCATTGTACTGTTACCCTGTACAGGGCAAATGAGTACATTCTGATGAATACTAGACTTCATGTGCAAAACAATTTTTACTTTATTACCACTCATTAGCAGGCCAAACAGCAAACATAAAAAATGGTCTCGGTATGCTGCCATGTTATCCACTTCACCCGCTCAAGATTAAAGTACTAGTAGACTTCATATTGTGCACAAAAACATAGCTTTGCCATGAGATAACTGCTTTAAATACCCAGCCATTATAGGATATACTTAAAATCCATTTCAGTCACATTAGAAGGATTCACAGCCAAGATAGGGTCAGAAGGATGCACACCAATCATGCACTTGCACAGACAAGTTAAGGTCTGTGCATGCACATAATCAGCATGCATCCTTGTGAGTCCTTCTTGTCCGTGAATCCTGCTAAGGAGACTGAAATGAATTATAAGAATAGCCTATAATGGTCGGATATTTAAAGCAGTTACGTCATGGTGTAGCTATGTTTCTGAGTGCAATATGAAGTCTACTAGTGTTTAAACCATCAACGGGTAAAGAGGACAACGTGATTACATATGAAAAAGGTTTTTTATGTCTGACATTGGAACTGATAACGAGTGGGAAAAAAGTAAAATTGTTTTGCACAAGAAGTTTAGTATTCATTGGAATTTACTTATTTGCCCATTGGTATGACTGTGCAACGGTGCATAGTACTACGTGGCTTTTTTTTTTTTTTAATTCCAGTAGCTATTAAGTTTAGGGAAGCAGACTGGCCTAGTGGTTAGAGTGCAGTGTTGGGAACTTGAAGACTCATACAATCTCTACTTACTTAGTGTATCACTGAACATGTCACATAACCTGCCTGTTCTTTTCTTACCCCTCTCTCTAATTTCACTCTAAATCTATGATATTTTTCAAAAAGAGTAGGGGAGTGTCCAGGTGCCCTGAGGACTATACATAAAATGTTGTTGAACACCTAAAGGATGTGTCATTTGTCCACCTACAGCCACCTATTGCTAGGTAAGTCTCTTTGAGACAGTCTTCAGTGTGAGACATTGGGAAACACCTAACTTTAGAAAAGAAGGGTCTGCACAATACTTAAAAGAAGAAACAAAAGTGCTATATCAAATACCTGTTAGTTCAGTTTGTTTTCTCTGTGCGGTGGTGCTGGATTTGATTTTGAGGCTGAGAACAGTCACCAAAAAGACATGGGACACCACTGGGGGGGGATTATAGAGCATATGCATGATTTCTCCCTGGTGGCTCATGGGGAGGGAAGACATTTATTTACAGCCAAAGCCACTTATAATGAGCACATCTGTGTAAGCAGATTCTGCCCGTTATAAGGAGTGGTTGCAGTAACCAAATACAGTGTTTTTTTTTGTACAATGCGCTGATTACCACTGATTATTGCTGCTAGTTCTCATCCTTTTTCTTTATTTATTAATGGTGAATGCTGACGGGGGTACATTAAAGCCTCAGATAGGCTCCCTCAAGCAATCATACAGCAGCTGGGACTGATTGCTGACTAGCTCCATAATGTGTGCTGCTCTTTCTCTGAACCATTGCTTCCAGTCCTGTCAGTGCCTACTCTACCACACTTACGCTGTCACCAGTAACTCTGCTCCCACCACACCTGAGATCCTCCAGTGCTCCATTAATCCTGCAGCAGAAGAAGCCCTGTCTCTATCTTCAAATGCTGAAGCCAAAGTAGGAAACAGAGACGGGGGTCTTCTTTTCCATATGGAGATGGATCCTCTGTTCCCTTAACTGCCGATAGTTCCCTCAAGTGATCGTACCGCTGGGACTGATTAGCAGCTAGTTAGCGCTCTATGCCCACCTTCTATTTTGAGCAGATTAGCTGTTAGCTGTTAATGTTGAATTACACTTCGGCATGCAGAACGTTTGAATCTGTAGCAGCTAATCTGCCCAAAATAGAAGGCGGGCATAGAGCGCTACAACCAGCATTTTTTGCATTATAGTCTATGTATGCGGCTAATGAACAACGCAATCTGCCCGGAAAAACTGACTGCCCAAATAAATCGCAGGTGCTATAAGTGGCAGAGACTGCATTTATTTATTTATTGAATTTTGATAACCAGGTAAAACCCACTGAGACAAAGTGTCACTTTTTCTGGGGTGACCTGGAGTTAGGACATTTAGTAGAGACATTGTAAATAGCTAGTGTATCTCATTGCAGACAGAAACAAAGGCAGGACTTTCCTTACATGCAGCCCCTACCCCATTTACAATGGGGACATCCAATGCAGGGTGAATAAACCTTGAGACTTGCAGATCTGGAATCTGACCTTACCAGCATAAGCAGTTGAGAGCTGCAGTTACATTCCCACTTAGGGGGTCATGCCTTAAACAGCAACTCTGCATTTCATCATGTGCTTTCATAAATAAGATGCTTCAGTGGTAACAATTTACTAGAGAATACATTTTTTTCATTTTCAGGGTTTGCTTTCCAAGATTTACAGTAGTCCATCTAAAAAGTCTGTGCAGAAAACATTTGAAAACATTTTCTGGGCCAGCCAGTCGGCACAGCGGTTGGATTTCTGCTTGTGACGCAAGTGAACCAGGTTCGGGAATGGACTTGGGACAGTGGAATGCCAGCCAGGCAAAGAATGCTAGACCATCCGGAGACTGCTTGCCTTATCTCGGGGGAGGGTGAATCAGGGACCTGGGGCTTGCCGACTCCTGGTGGAGGCCGAGGGTATGGTAATGTGCTGGGGTCCCACTGACTAAGGGGGTATGGGAAATGTTGGCTTATGCCTTGATGTTGTGGCATACCAGGCCCCCGGGGAGCAAAGCAGAAAAGTGCCCAATGGCTGACCGGATGATGGTCACTGGCTCCCATTGCTGCTGAGCCCCCGATGAGGCCCAGATCCACCTCAGCAGCAGCACCCAGGCCAAGTAGCATGTGCTGGCCGGCCCATACCAGTACCTATCTCCTTCGGAGGAGGGGGACCCACCCGGTGAAGGGTTACATCTGGGTTACTCAGGGGGCTGCAAATATGAGGTGGTAGTGGCTGCCTTCAGGGCAGGGGTGCCAACAGGGACCTAGGCAGCCGGAAGGAGCGGCCAACTTGGAGCAAGGGAAAGGTGGAAAAAAAACATTTTCTTATCCCCTATTAACTTCACAGTGCCTTTGATTATGACATCTTTGTGCTCAACAGGACAACAGACTGTGATGTCACAAACAGCAATTGCGTGGTTAGAAGGGGGAGAGTTGGATAACATTTTGAAAGACTCAGTGAAATAATTCCTGTATTACCTACAATATTTTGTAGATCAACTGCAGGTGAAACTAAAAAAAATAATAACTAGGAGACAATAAAGTTGAAACATAATTAGTGGATATCTAGGGCCCAGATATTCAAAAGGGTTGTGCATGGTGCAACAGGGTTGTGCTATGAGCAACCCACCCATGTGCCCTGGTGTGATATTCAAAGGGGCAACTTGTGCTGTGCAACTCCTGATGTGCTAGGAATCATCGGTAATGTATGCGGAGCAAGTGCGGGGGGGCGTGCCCATGCAGATGCCGCACATGCTGATATTCAGCCCAGAATGAGGTGCATATGCTGGCACAAACCCACCTTGTGCCACTCAAAGGGGTGCAAAGATGTGCCTGGTAAAACCAGGAGCAAGTCCTGGCCACCCACAGGTGAGCTGCCATATTGCAGAGTGCAACACGGCAGCCGCCAGCCCTGGGTGGCCACCCACCCACCCATAACACTGTCCTCAAGCTCCCTGCCCAGGGAGCACTGTGCCCCCCCAACCCATTGCCTGATCTCAAGCATTTGTGCAATAAATCCCTGGTGGTCCAGTGGACTGCTCCCCATTGCCCGATCGTGGGCATCTGTAAATGAAATCCCTAGTGGTCCAGTGGACCGCTCCCCATCGCCCTATCATGGGCATCTGTAGAATGAATCTCTGGTTGTCCAGTGGAAACCCCCCTCCCACCACCCACTGCAGTCCCCCACCACCTAGCACCCCAAGTCAGCAGCGGGCAGCAGCACCCCACCCGCATGCCACTGACTGACTACATACAGTATGGTCTGTATGCCCTATTGGTCCAGTGCATGGACTAATGGGCATACAGACATACTATACTACAAAACCCAATATGTGAATAAATGCATTCATTCACATAACGGGCCTTTTACCGTAATACAATATGGTCTGCACACATTGGTCCACGGTGGACCAATATGCATAATAGACCCACTGTACGCAGTCAGTCGACAGGAAGGCAGGGTGGCATGCTGGTGGGATGCCACCCACTGCTAACTGGGGGGGGTGCTGGGTGCTGGGGGACCACAGTGGGCAGATGGGGAGAGGGCTTTCCACTGGACCACCAGAGACATTTCTTTACTGATGCCTGTGATCAGGTGCCAGGGGGGTTCCACTGGATCACCAGGGATTTAATTTACAGATGCCCATGATCAGGTGATGGGGAGCAGTCCACTGGACCACCAGAAATTTAATTTACAGATGCCCATGATCAGGCAATGGGGAGCAGTCCACTGGACCACCAGGGATTTATTATACAGATGTCCATGAACAGGAGTGGGGACCGCCATGGGACTGCAGGGTGTCGGTCCCCGATGGCTGCAGCCTGGCAGAGCACCTGGCGCAAGTCACCAAGGATCAGTGCATCACATGCAAATGGGGCCATAATGACATGCAAATGGCCCCATTTGTGCCTTGCATGCATAATGGCCTCATTTGCATGCCCAGTGCTGAATATCGTGGGTGATGCACCTAGTGCAACTGCACTTGCTCTGGCGCATCCCCCTGCTCCCATTCTGCCACCTGCAGTGGTGCAGTGCCACTGCGCCATGTGCAGTGCATGTGCCCTCAGTGCCATATTCAATGGTGCTAAGCCATGGTGCAGCACCGTTGAATATCACCAGGTCCATGCCCTGGAGCAGCCCAGTTGCACTGCACCTGGGCTTGCACCCCTGCCTGGCACAGTTTGAATATCCAGGCCCTAATGTTTTTAAGCTTTTTATTTTAGTAGAGAGTTTCTCTTTAAGGGCCATTCTGTGGGGATTAGTCCACTGATAGGGTGAGGAAGCTTTCAATGCAACCATTGCAGGTGGCCAGGTAAGAGGAAGTAAAAAAAAGAAGTAGGGGAATAAAGGAAGTAAAATATGGGATAAACAAAATGATTGATAAGAACTGAAAAAACAAATTGCTACTCATATTCATGTGGCCACTTGCATATGTAGAAAAGTCTAACATTATGTGATTCTTAATAATTTCTGCAAGGGCAGCGGTCCATATTTTCAGAAGCAAGTTCCAGGCAAAATTATTCTTTGATGCCAGGCATTGTTCAAAGTCTCTGTTCCTGCCTCGAATATGAGTGCTCATTCTTTGGCTCCACTTTCCATTACAATACTCCTGCTATATGCACTCACACTGAAGAAGTGATTAACTATCATGAAACATTGGACTTTCTAGTTGTATCAGCGGCCATGTGAATTTGAATACATACAGGACATCAAATGGGACTTTAGTGTGTAATCTTTTTATTTTCCTCTGAAATGATGGCACCAGTGCCCTTTTGGCACAAGAGGCACAGCCAGGAGTGTTAAGGGGCATGGATGCCTACATAGCAGAGGAAAATAAAAAGCTTACAAATTACAGTCCCATGGGATGTCCTATTCATACCATTTGACTTAATCTTTGCGATCCAATTGTCTTTTCAGTGCTTACCAGTTTGCATTTGCTCTGAGTGTCCTTCTTATCTGGCACTTGTTTCCTGTTTTTCAGGAAGCTGGATGTCCTTGCCCCCCCACACACACACTTCTTTGATAATCAGAATGTTAAAATAGCACAGAACTGTGAACAGTAAATGAAAAAAAATGCCCTATGAGGTGGTGATACAGTAAATTGTTTAGAAACGTTTTTTTTTTTTTTTTCCTTTGGTTATGGGAAACTTGTTTTGGAATAATTTGGTATTCAGTATTCTTTCCAAGGTGTTTCATGCCATGTCATGAATTACTTCATACTCACGCTTATCCTTCTCCCTGTCCTCCTCTGTCTTATGCCCTTGTTATACTGATGACTGAGGAATCATTCTGAAAACATGTCCTCAGACTGGCCTGTTTCTCCCTTGCACAAAACCCACATAAGTGTTATGAGTGTATTTCAGAAATAAGCAGCTCAGTACTGGCCGGTTTGAGATTGCTTCCAGATGAAGCATTTAAATGTCAATCAACTGGTATGTGAGTGGAGTTTTAGGAAGACCATAGTGACCCATTTAAGCCTTAAACTGGGTTATTTTTTTGGTGGGGGGGCTAGAACAAGTACTCTAAAATAACATGCATTTTATTTTACTGGGCCTGAAATCCATCACTAAAAGTAAAAAAGACACATGATGCCTATGGAGGCTGGCACTCCCCATTAACATGCCTATGACCTACAGGACTAATATGTCAAGTGAAGATGTATCTTAGACTGAAAGACAGCAAATTACTAAGGCAAAAACAGGTTGAGCCATAATGTAGTTTAACAATGTAGTAATGAAAACAAATCTTAGCACCATGTTTCCTGTAAATCTAACAACGCTTTCACAATTACAATTTGCAAAGCACAGAACAGTAATATGCCAATTACCCTTCAGATAATTGCATTTCTAAGACCTTTATAATTCAAGAAACATAATAACTTACTAACATACCATAGAGACACTGGACTGAACCTATATGTAGGAAATCATTACTGGATAGATTTACTAACAAACAGACACCACTTCTGACCAATGGGGGAAAAATAAGAAACCATAACTCTTGAAAAAACTTATTACAGAATGTCAGTGGGGTCATTGTGATTACAGCATCCATGAAAATTACACTGCCACTAAATATAAACCTGTTTCTTGCAGTTCTGTCTCCAGACTAGCTTTTATGCATGTGGTTACCATGCAGTAACAGCTAGCTGAAGAAATCACAAATGCAGCAGGCCTGGTCATCTTTTCTTAGTTATTTTTGTTTTCGTCATTTAATGAAACAATAACCCCTATTCAGATAGGCTTAGAGGATTATATTATAGCTAAAGCAGCATGCCTTACTGGCTAGGGTACAGGCCTGTGAACTAGGAAACCTAAGTTTGAATGACACAATATGACCCTCTATGGCAAGTCAATTAACCTCTCAGTATTTTAGTCCTCTTAGCTGTACTTATGGGGAAAGTAGTACCCCACTAAAACAAACTCTAGCCAGAGCTGATAGGGCTGTGAAGAGCTACCAAATGACCAAAGTTATTTTCTTGTTGGTGCCATACAGTGCTGTTTAGTCACAATCATCAAAAACTGGCATGCTGCTAAGTCCTCTTAAATTTATTTAGTCAGCATACATGATGCTGTGTGTGTGTGTGTGTGTGTCCCATAGGAATGAGATAGCTAACACAGGCTGCAAACTGCACTGTCTGTAATCTGTCACTGTAGTCTGACTTTCAAAGGTTCAGTAATGGCATGCTGCTAATTCAGTCCTCTTGAATTTATTTAGTCAGAGTACATGCTGCTGTGTGTGTGTGTGTGTGTGTGTGTGTGTGTGTGTGTGTGTGTGTGTATCCCATAGGAATGAGATAGCTAACACAGGCTGCAAACTGCACTGTCTGTAATCTGACACTGTAGTCTGACTTTCAGAGGTTCAATAAATTCTAGACAACATATAATGAGTTAACCCCCTGGGTTGCTGAAGGAAATAGAATAAATCTATTAGACTGAGCTGGACAGATGATAGAAACAGCAGTTTAAAAAGGGGTATTTTTTTAATATCCTTAGAAGTTCTGAGGTACAATACAGTAGCATCCCCCCTCCCTTCAGATGCCTTTAACATAGAGCAGCAAATAGCAAAAATGAGAGGGGGAGTGCGCTATTTTGCAGCTATGGAGGAATACTTCCAAATGTCCAAAAAAGGAATTCCATGATCAGCCATTTCAGAGCTACAATCTGATCCCAAAAGTGCTGTAGGCTCCACCCACAGCCCTAAAAATACATACTGCATCTCAGATGGTCTAACCTGGATAAATAACTTATACAAACAAATAATGATGAAACTCTCTGTGTATCGGGTTCCATTTCAATAATTACCCACACACATTGCAAACAGTGCTCTTTTCGGGTTGTGCCATCCAGGGCATGGGGTGAAGGGGATTACACACCTTCTGTCATCCCTTACCACCCAATAAAATTGTAATCATATGTCTTTAATAGATGCTTAATAGATTAACCTGAAGCTGTCTACCTACCAGCCTACAATACTGCAGTACCAACTTTACAGAACAGTGATACAAATTTGTAAGCAAACTACATGCAGGGCGCTGTATATATCTGATAAAGCTTATACTGTAGCATTGTAGAGACACGGATTGTTTTCTGGCACTCCAGTATGAATCTTTAAAAGACATACAGCAAATAAATGTATGAAAATGAAACTCTATTTTATGTGGTAGTGTTTGAAAAATTATTACAATGTTAATTTAATATGAACAAAGAAGAAGTTACACATTTATCATAAAATACATTAAAAGGAAATTAATACTGGTTATTTGATTATCAGTCTCTTTTTATAAATCTGTTATGGTGAGGTGAATAAGTAGCGATCTTATTTAAAAAGTAAAATTTGATTTTCAGAGTCCATCTGCAATGCCTATATTATGAAGGTGACAAACTCTCATGATAAGTATTTAGGGTTCAGAAGAGCTGTAATACACTAGGGGATTGTACAAATGTGTTACTGTATTAACGTAGTACACTGAGAGGATTGTATTAATGTGTTACTGCGTAAAGGCCATCTAATCAGGACCAAGGGGATAAAGGACTGATATCGGACTAGTAATAGAGCATATAAGTACAAGAGTAAGGACTGGGGGAGAGGTGTGGGGATACATTTAAGCCAAATGCAAATAATAGATTCATAGAAGTGTGACGGCAGAAAAGGACCGAACAAGGCCCACCAAGTCTGCCCATTTGTCTAGCTATCTGCTTGGACCTGTGCCCCCCCTTAACACTCCCCTGTGGTTGTCCCATGCCTTTTTGAATCCCTCCACTTTTTCCTTTCCAATGACCACCTCTGGGAGTCTGTTATACTTTTCCACCACTCTCTCTGTGAAATAGTATTTCCTAATGTTACCCCTGAACTGCCCCCCTCCACCTGCAAGCCAGGCCCCCTCATCCTCTGATTTCTCTTCATCTGGAAGATGCTCCCCACTGACACCCTGTTTATATCCTTAAGGTACCTGAAGGTCTTGATCATGTCCCCCCTCTCCCTCCTCTGTTCCATGGAGTACATGTTCAGATCTCTCAACCTTTCTTCATAGGATAGTTGGCTTAACCCTTTTACCATCTTTGTCACTCTCCTCTGAACTCACTCTAGCCTCCCCACATCCTTCCTGAGGTATGGTCTCCAGAACTGGACTCTGTACTCCAAGTGCGGTCTAACTAGATGGGTGTACAAGGGTACAATGACCTCCCTATTTCTACTGGTGATCCCCCCTCCAATGCATCCCAGCATTCCACTCTCCCAGCCTCTACCTTCCCTCACTGCCTTTCAACCTTCAGGTCCCCCGATATAATGATGCCTAGGTCCCTTTCTTGTTCCGTCTCCTCCAGATACTAATGGGGAGTAGATGCAAAGGTCTGCATGGGGGGAACACAAGAGGTGGTGGAAGCAGACAGATATGGATAAGGGGGGATGGAGGCTGCAGAATAGAGGGTGGAATGATGGGCACCATGGAGGGAGGGTGGCAGGCACAAGGAGGATAGTGAGTTGCAATGGATGTTGTGCATCTGAATTTATTATGGAAACTGGGAGGCTGTCCAATTTGCTACATGCTGAGGAAATTGGAGGATGAAGTAATGGGGCTATGGAGGGAACTAAGGAGAGTGAGGAAGGGGGAGCTGAGGCAGTAGTGACCCCACTAAGGAGGGATGGGGAGATGCAGAGAGGGAGCTGCAGAGCTAAAGATGGGGATATAAGGAGGATGGGGGGGTGAGCAAAGGTGCAGTAGGAGGAGAGAGGGATCAGGGTAAGGAGGAAGGAGGAAGGGAGGTGATGGGCACCATTGCAGGGTTATCAAGCAATATGTTGCAATGTTGGCAGAGGAAGGGGAGGTATCAGAGCTGTGAAAGAGGAGGGAGAGGGGTAGGGAAGGTCCACGAGGCAGGATTTACAATGGGAAACAGAGATGGGAGAGGAAGGTTAGGGTAGAGAAGGGGGGAGAGGTGGTAACAGGAGGGGAGGCAGCAGGGAGGAATGATGCAAAGAGCACAAAAGGTGCAGATGAGGGATATAAGGAGGGAGGCAGTGGGGTTCTGAGGGGAGTGGACAGGGATAACAGAGGATGGTGGGGTCAGGATCAGAATGATGGGGGATGTTGGTGCTGGGGACTCCATATTGAAGGGAATCAGATGGTGAGGAAGGGGCGAAGGCACAGTCGTATCTGGGTTGAGGCAATTCTGGGGTTGACCACAGACAGGATAGGGCAGGAAGCACTTCTCTAGTCGCGGAAGCAGAGGGAGGTTGAAACCATGTGGTGGTGCATGTGGGAACAAATGACTTGACTGGGGAAACAGTGGAGGTGGTAAAGGGGAGGTTCGAGGAACTGGGTAGGCAGTGTGAGGAGGTGGGAGTATCAGTGGCATTCTCTGAGGTGCTACCGGTGTCATGTGCAAGTACAAGGAGAAAACAAAAGGATAGAGGAGTTCAATGGGTAGCTGAGGGACTGGTGCCAGACCAGGAAATACGGACTGGTGTCAGACTGGGACAGGACCTCGGACAACAGCGACCTATAGGCAGGGGACAGGTTACATTTGAGCAAAGAGGGGAAGAGTGTACTCAAACAGGGATTGGAGGGGTATATTTCAACAGGCTGGATTTAAACTAGGAAGGGGGGTGGCGAGGGGCCCATTGTTAGAAACAATGTCCAGAAAGGGAAGCATAGGGTGCTCACTCCCCTAGTTAGAGGTGAAAGCAGTGAAGAGGGGGCACAGAGAGGACCAAAGGGGTGGCAAGAGGAATGGTAAGGTTGGGGAGGCAACAGGCTGGAAGGTGGTCTCACTAAATGCAAGAAGCCTAAGGTACAGAACTGTGGAGTTACAGGTTCTCTTGGTGGTGGAATTGGTGGACATAGCGGCCATCAGAGAAATATAGGCCACCCAATACCAGGATTGGGATATGATCATCCCAGGGTACAGGCTATTCAGAAAGGATAGGGCCAAGGGGAATGGTGGAGGGGTAGCGATCTATGTGAGGGAGGGGATTAAGTGTGTAAGGGAAGAAGGGGAGGAGGGAGGACAGAAGCTCTGTGGATGCAGTTCCAGGATGCGAGGAATAGGACACTGAGAATGGGGGTAGTGTACAGGCCACCATCACAGGGTTGTGACCTGGACTGGGAACTGGCAGATCAAATTTGAAGGGTAAGCAGGAAGGGAAGCACGGTGCTGGTGGGGGATTTCAACCTACCAGGGGTGGATTGGAGCACACTTGCCACCACGAGTGCAAAAGAGGGGGTCCTGTTGGGAGCTTTTCAGGACAGCTGCTTGACACAGCTGTTACAGCGGCTGACATGGCTGGAAAGGACTTTGGACCTTGTACTGGACAATGAGGAAGCTGTAGGGAACCTAGAAGTGGGGGAAACGCTTGCTGGGAGTGACATTACTCTGTGTGGTTTACGCTAAACATGGGCCGGGACACAGGGGGCACGGGTACAAGGGTGGTTGAGTTTAGGGGGGCGGACTTTAGGATGATGGGGGACATTCTGAGCAAGCACCTGGCAGACATCCAACAACACATGGATGCAGATCAGAAGTGGAATATAATAAGGGGAGGGTTGGCGGAGGTAACAGAGACCTGTACTAGAAAAAAAAAAAAAGAAGTGCAGGGCAAAGAAACCCAATTGGCTGTCACCAGAGGTCAGGGAAGGGGTGAAAGGTAGATTCAGGAGAGAGATGAGGAGACATTTTTTCACAGAACTCCTTGCCGAGTGAGGTAGTGGCCTGCAAGATGGTAGACAGCATCAAGAGGGGTTGGCATAGGGGAAGGGGTAATAGGATGGGGAGGAAGGGAGGGGCAGCAGCATTATAAGGTGCTAGCTGCGCACTCAAGTAGACCCAATAGACCGTGAGGCCTGTTTCTGCTGGCATTTTCATATGTTCATATGAATCTTTGTTTATGAAACAATAGTGTATTTTATCAAATTTTAAAGTGATTTCATACCTTCACCAGAGAACAATATTGGCTGTGTATTGAAAGCAATGCCATTTATGGTCACTTAAAGCAACCCATCAGATGCAACGGCATTTTACACTAAGGTGGCACCAGTCTCCCATGCAACTGATTATAAGCAACCCTCACTTTAGAATAGGGGGAAGACCTATCTCTTCCTCTTTCTGGGCGCCATTAAAGGAGCTCCGGCTTGTAGATTTTTTCCACCAAGGGAAAGTAGTTGAATTCTCTCATTTTCAATCCCCTTACAAAGTGCCGGACACGCATGTATTTAAATTTACCCAAGTCAAACAAGCAATCCTCGTTTTTGCTAGATATGTAGCTGACCAAATGGTAGTGGATCCAGTAGTGCAAGAGTTAATCCAAGTAGCATCCGAACCCCACTCTGTCTCTGGGATTTATAAAAAACTACAAGCACTAGATCCAAAACTACCTAAGGGAGTATGCTATACTTGGGCGCAGGAGCTAGATCTGGCACAGGATACAAAAACATGGAGGAAAGTATGGCGAAACTGTTATAGATTCATCAAGCAGTATAGGCTCCGCATGATGCAATTTAACATAATGCATAACATATATTATACACCAGTAAGATTGCATAAATGTGGACTTATCCCTACACCTTTGTGTGGAAGGTGCCATGTGGAGAAAGGCACTTTGTTCCACATGTTATGGTCCTGCCCAAAAGTCAGGTCCCTCTGGCGCAGTGTGAGGAGGAGGTTAGATCCTCTTCTTGATCTGCAGATCGTTGTTTACCCCAGAACTTGTTTAATACACCTGTTTCCACCCAATACTACATTACGGCAAAAGGCCTATATCGCTATAGTGGCAGCTAACGTTAAATTGATAATTCTTAGACACTGGAAGGATGGCTAACACCCTTAATGACAGAATGGCATAGAAATGCTATTGTCATTACAGTTAGAAAAGCATATTCCTACACATGAGGCACAAGCGAGGATTATGTTACTTTATGGGACAGCTGGATGCGCATTGGCAATCTGAAAACCCTAAGAGGCTGTAGCCTCCCTCAGTCTGTTTAACCAAATGCCTCCTTTCTCCTTTGATTAATAGGAATCAGCACTTGGTTAATATTATTGGAATCTGTACTTGGCAGGGGGATGGGAGGGCTAGTTAAGGAGGGGGGGAGCGGGTGAGTTAAGTTTTAATAGAGATGAAAAGAATGAGCAGATGATATTCATTCATGTACTAATGCAGCATGTTGACGATGTATGTGCTTATGCTCAAATAAAATATATTTAAAAAAAAAAAAAAAAGCAATGCCATTTTACATACTAGTTTTCATAGGAGCTTTATAAAACTGGTAATCACAGTTATAATAGCCTCATAAGAAATCATGTCCTGTAATACAGTTGTACTACAGTTTGGATTATAAATGGGTCTAAATTACAATGTATATTACAAATGGGTCTAATATTTCTTATAACCTAATTATGGTAAACACAACCACATGACCCTGCATTAATTCCACACAACCACACTAACACAGATCTGATTTTCATTTCAATTAATAAATGTTTTCATTACTGCATTAATGTTTTCTTCCCACCTCTTTACTTTCATATAAAGAGTAACCTATATTATAAGCACAATAACCCACTTCAAGGTGTGTGTCGTGTGGAATTAATGCACTTCCAAAGTGCTTGAAGGCAGTCAGCTATTCTGAGTGCCTTCCAGCACACACCAGGTGTACAGTATATTAGCAAGTTGCATGCTCTGCTTGGGTTATTGCTTGCTTATCTTGTTATTAAATTGCTGGTGTAATAAGGCATTGACCTCAGCTGGCATCACAAATTGCTTGACCCCATGCTTTTTTTTTTTTATACTTAAGCTTTATTGATTCAGTTCAGTTTCATCCATCTCATTCTTTTCCAAGTCTACATATGATGCATCTCTGAATTCAGTACTTCATACATCGTATTATAATCAGCCATTCAACTTTGTACAGGTTAAAAGAAAAAATAACAGAGACCACAGCAAACACTAACACTACAGGAGAGAAAAGGTTCAGACTTTCAACCCTGACTCCCTTTGCTTGGTCTCAACAAACTTACTTGGGGTTATGCATCGAAAGGCGCTAGTTCCATTTCCTTCACAAGTTGAAATGACTTTGTTAGTCCAATAGCAGGCATCTGACCACCTCTTTTTATTTTGTTTTATCTTTCATACTGTGCAGGCATCTTCCCTAATCTGCCATTCAAGGGTCTCCCTCTTCCACACTGTTTCCCCCTGCCACCACCCATCTATTCCATCTATTTCTGAACTGTTGGCGATGTTGTCTGAGTGAGTAGGTGATCCTCTCAAAAACTTTTATCCCTTCAACTATCTCTTTCCACTCCTCCCCTGTAGGAGCATCTGGGACCATCCATCTCCTAGTTATTGCTTTCTCCGCTGCTGCAATGAGTATATTCCAAAGATACTTTGCTTCCCTTCCTTTTATATTCTCAGGGATTACTCCTAAAATCATATGTTCTGGGCCCAGCTGGGTATCTATACCAACAGTTCCTCATCTTATTCTGTATTTTCATCCAGAACCCTTTAGATCCGGCATTGCCAAAAGATGTGGGTCAGTCAGCCACCTCTGTATTGCATTTTCTCCAACAACGAGTAGAAGGATTTTATGCCACTCAACTGATTGGGAGGGAGCTCTAAAAATCGCGCCTCACCTTCAAACAAATTCCCTCCACCCTGGGATGAAGTTGTACTCCACGTATTTTCCATACTTCTGACCATTCTTTGGAACTTATCATAATCCCCAGTTCCCGTTCCCATTTCTCTCTAATATAGTCTGTTGTGTACTGGGAAACTTTTACATAGTTTTGATATATGATAGAAATGTTTTTTTCTCCCCTAGCCGAATTCCAGATTGTTTCAAATGTGTTCGGTATTGGGGGACCCCACCCTTTTTTAATTGAGGTGTTTATTTCTGAAGTTATATAATCTCTCATCTGATAATAGTAGATTAATTCCCCCTCCTTCCAACCAAATTTGGTTTGTGCTTCACCAAACGAAATGACCTGATCCCCCCTAAGGAGCTGCCATGGAGCCACATACCCAAATCTCTCCTGTTTTTTATACCACGGGTCAGCACCTGCCCTATTCCTTTCCACATTCATGGACCACCAAATATATTTCCATAAATATACTCTGATAGGTCCTCTCATAATTTCTTGTATATAGCCTTGTAAAGCCGTCATCATCCCCAGGAAAGGCGTTTTTCCCCATTTGACCCCCGGGTTTAATGTCGTACACTGTGCCGGTAGAGGGGGGGACAGATCCACCGCCAAGTCTATCTCCTTCCATCTGGCCCAGTATCCCGAGTGTTGCAATAACAATACTACCCTCGTCTGAACCACGATCCAATATCCCACCAATAGAGGGACAGCTAGCCCTCCAGCCTCTTTAGGCAAGTGCAAGGTTTGTTTTCTAATCCTTGGTTTTTTAGCTAACCAAATATAACTCGCCAAAGTCTTTTGCCACCTTCCTATCTGCTTAAATGTTATTGGGGCAGGTACAGATTGGAACAAAAATAAGAAACGCGGCAACACATTCATTTTTATTGCCTGAACCCTAGACGTAATGGAAACTGGTAGGAGTCTCCACCTTCTTATATCTTCCTGTATTTGTTTCACCATTGAAGGGTAATTTAGTCTAACTAGCTGATCAGTTGTTGTTGCTAACCTTACACCCAGGTACTTCATATAAGGCAGCTCCCACTTCATAGGGTATCTTGCTCTGAACTCCACTGACTGGAAATTCAGTTTCAATACTTCTGTTTTGTTTTCATTAAGGGTATATCCGGAAAGAGTTGAGAATCCCCTTAAGTGTTGGAATAAAGATGGCAGTGACAATTCTGGTTGAGTTATATACAGCAGAATGTCGTCTGCATACAAAGCTAGCTTTTGTTGGGTCTCTCCTATTTGTACGCCCTGTATATTCTGATTTTCCCGTATCCCCTGAGCTAAAGGTTCCAAATATAGTGTGAATAAAAGAGGGGAAAGAGGGCATCCTTGTCTTGTTCCCCTTTCCAATTCGAACACGTCAGAATGGTGACCGTTCACTCTTACATATGCCTTGGGGAACGAATATATCTTTCTGATCAGGTCTACAAACTGCGTCGGGAAACCAAACTTCAAAAGCACTGAGTGAAGAAATGTCCAAGAGACTTTATCAAACGCCTTCTCAGCATCCAAGCTGAGAAGGATGGCGGGTTGCTTAGTCCGGTTAAGGTGGTCCAGGACATGGGCTGTCCTTCTCAAATTATCCTGGGCCTGCTACCCGAACGAAACCCGTTTGATCCATCTGTATCAACTTTGGTAGAGTTGTTGTATTCTCGAGCTATTATTGCCATGAATAACTTATAATCTGTGTTGAGCAGGAGATAGGTCTATAAGAGGGCATAATTTAGGGTCTTTACCTTCTTTAGGTATTACTGAAATAACCGCTTGTGACCAGGACTCGGGGGTGTCTGATGTAAACGATTCATTATATACCTTTAACAAAAGAGGGGACAGCTGCTCCTGAAAGCGTTTATACATCTCAGCAGGGTATCCATCTGTCCCTGGGCATTTATTTGCTTTAAGTCTACATATCTCCTGTCTCAGTTCCTCGATGGACACCGGAGTCAGGAGTTGAGTTTGGGCCGACTTCGTGATCATGGGGAGAAATACTTTCCTCAAATATTGATCCACAGCAGACATCTGCGGTAAAGAGTTGTCTTTGTACAACTCCCTGTAGTAAGTCCTGAATGCATCTGCAATCTCCGGTGTGGTCTGCTTAACATCTGTAGTACATGGGTGTACAACCTTGGCTATATGGGCTTTTGCTTTCTGTTTACATAACCTAGCCGCTAAAATTCTAGTTGCCCTTGGGCTTCCCTCGTAGTATTTTTGTTTTATTTAAAGTAGTTTCTGCTCAATAAAATACTCAAGCTCCCCATTTAGTTCTTTCTTTAATTTGTTCAATCTTTGAAACACCTCTTGTTATATTTCTCTTTAAGCTTGTTTCACATGCATCTATTTCAGTTCTCAGGGATTCTACCTTTTTCCCTCTGTCTCTTTTTGTATGCCTCAATAGATATTAGTTTCCCTCTCAATATGGCTTTTATTGTGTCCCACAAGAGTGCTGAGGTAATATCTGGGGATGTATTGTCTTCCAGGGCTTGCTTAATGATACCTCTCACCTGCTGTTTGACCTCTTCATCCTGCAGCAAGGAGACATTAAGTCTCCAAAACATTTTTTTACGAAAACCTCCCAAGTCTACTTGAAGAAATAGAGGGGCGTGATCTGAAATCTCCATATTCCCCATCCAACTATCCTTTACTGTAGCCATCATTTCCCTTGGTACTAAAAAATAATCTTTCCTCGAGAAACTTTTGTGGGGGGGTGAGAAAAAGGAGTAGTTCCTTTGTTTAGGGTGTCCGACTCTCCAGGCATCTACAAAGCCAATTTCCCAGAGGAGATGCACCAGCTTCTTGGTGACCCCTCGCTCTCTGCGTCCCCTCAGTGCCATACTGTCTATCTTCGGGTCTAGTGTTATGTTTAAGTCTCCTCCCAAAATAACTTGCCCCTCCGCCCAGTCCTGCAATTTCAACAATATATTTCTATAGGTTTGAAAGTCTGTGTTAGATGGAGCATATACTGAAGCCAGCATAAGAATTTTCCCCTGGTATCTGCCCTTTACAAACACATATCTCCCCTCCCTATCCGCACACTTGTCCATTACTTCAAATATTGTTTTTTTTGGGACTAATATAGAAACCCCCTCCTTCTTCCCCGTCCATAAGATGCACTAGCTTCATAGTTAAAGCCCATTTTCCCCAGCTTTGTGTGCTCTAGAGGGGAGAGATGCGTTTCCTGCATCAGTATGAAATCTGGTCTCTCTTTTCTAAGCCATGCCAGTACTTTACTCCTCTTAACCGGGTTTGTCAGTCCATTAACATTAATCGAGCATACTACAGTGTTATTATCCATTTTTATATCGTTCTTCTCTCTTCGATCTGGCAACAGCACCCTTGTCCTTGCTGCATGATGCTCTCTCACACCACGTTCCTAGCCCTTGCCCTAAACCCTCTATTCTCCGATTCGAAACCTTTCCTTGGCTATTAGGTTCCCCTAGCTTCCATTGTAACCTTACCCAAGTGTGAAGCATCAACCGGGTGTCCTCAGCTCCCTTCCTGTACCTTCTCTTCATTGATCCTTCCCGCCTCATTCCAGACCGATGCAACAGAACTAGCCCTTTCTTTCCAAAATTCCTCATGCCTTTCTTAGTCTTGTATTAATAATAACCAAACCCCTATTTGGGTATTAAACTTAACTAGGGTCCCTCTTAACTTGGTAACCCTTTTAAACACTTCAAATTCAAGGTAGCAACTGTTAACCTTGATTCTTAAAAAAATAAAGAAAAAAGGAAAAAAAAAAATAACCCTTTACTTCCAAGGTAGGGGCTCCCAACCCTGTGGTGCCCTAATACTGCCCGTTCCTAGCTCTGTATTTGGGCAGTTACGAGGGGTGTTTGTCTCTGCTACTTTGAGATCTCCCTCTCAAGAAAGCCTCTACTTATGGTGGCTTCCTTTTTGTATGTCCAGTCCACGTACGTAATTACTCTAGTCCGTAATTTACACTGTACCTCTTTTCCACCTCCCACCTCGCTATTCTTCAGTTATCTGTTTGTACAAGAAATTTTTTTTAAACACCAAAAACCCCCATCATTTCAATGTTATACCCTTCCCCTCTCTTTAAGCTCTGGCTCACTTTCTGCTAAGATTTCTTCCCTGCCCCCCTCCATCCCAGCCACGTTCATTGCCTTTATGGCTGCACTATCACCTTGAAAAACTCCCCAGGTTCAGCGATCCTCCCCCATCTCTAAAACCTCCCTCCCACCACCCCTCCTTTGTCCAGTTCCCCTTCCTCTCTACATATTTACTTCATGAGGAGAAGTTCCAAGCCGCTCGAATCCCCCACTGCATTCCTGCAAAGACAAAAAGGCATTATTGTTTTCATACGGGGCATAAAGCCATCAGACAATGGGGAGCGGTGACAAACACTGACACCAAACAACACTACAGAGAAGAAAAAACAAGGGTGGACAGGGGCGTTAATACATACAAAAAGCACTCATCTCATATGGATAGGGGAATATGAGGACCAATGTATATACCACACATTAGTCTCAGCCACAACACGAGGGAGACACACAAGGCTGGGGGAAGACAAAAACTGCTGGATAAATGTTCTTTTCCCCTCTCTTCCCCTCAAAAAGAAAGAGAAGAGAGGGGGAGAAAAGTTCTTAACACAGTTCACTCTGCGGTGCCTTCCTCCACCAAGCCTGTCATATTCCCAGGCTCATTTTTGTTACAGATGGTAACCACAGCAGTCTTATAATGCTCATCTGCTGCTCTCTGCCAGGTCCACTCTGCCACGCAGCACTCCTCTCTTCATCATGGCCCTGATCTTCTCCATCGACTCCAGAAGTATTTTTGTGAGTTCCTCTCTGCTGCAAACCTGCTTGATACCAGTCTGAGAAAAATGCTTGCCTCCTTCCAATCTGAACTGCATCCTCCTCCGATAGCTTCATCCCTTTCTGTTTCATGGCCTCCAAAGCTTTATATGGTGAGCCATACGTTTGTGTGCCCTCTTGCCAAAAGATCCTCAGTTTAGCCGGGAAGGGGGTCTGGAAGTGTATTCCCTTCTCCCTTAGCAGCCTAAACAGCGGGGTATACTGCTGCCTGGCCTGCTGTATCTCCATAGGGTAGTCGTGGTCAAGCACTATTTTTGATGTCAGACATGTAATATCCTTCTTTGACCACACTCTTCGAAGAATGTCCTCCTTGGTTTGATAGCTTGCCAGTAAAATTATAATCGAGCGTGGTCGTGCTTTCGGGTCCTGCGGCCTTGCCCCCAATGCTCTATGGGCCCTTTCGATTTTCAAATCATAATTCGGGGGTAATTCTAGAGTGTCCCAGAGTAAATTCTCTATGAAGGCTGCCATCGGTGACGTCTCGGCCCCCTCCGCCAGGCCGTAAAGCCTTAGATTATTTCTTCTCGATCTGCTCTCCAAGTCTATTGATTTGGCCTGTAATGCCACCGATTGTTGTAACAGGGCATTAGCCGCATGGCTCAGGCAATCGCTAATCTCCACCACCCCTGCTATTCTGATTTCTGCCTCCTCCATCCTCTGATCAATCTTCGATAGCTGAGTAGATAGGCCGTGAAGCTCCTGCTTCATTTCCACTCGAGAAGCCCTTATCTCTTTTAGGATAGTTTCAAAACGAGATCTGAATAGCTTGTCTTGTTCCCTGTCCGTATCGTAGTCCGACCCCCTCGTGCTGCTCGGTGAACGGCTCCTGCTGCTGGGCACCACGCTCCTCTCCCGCATTAGGCATTTCTTCCATTGGTTTCTTGGACTGCCCAGTCTTCGATGGCCTCTGCTTATCTTTCCTCCGCTGGTCCTTGACATTGTGGAGGTATTTTTCCTTCAAGCCGCCCTGGTAGGGGTTTTGGTTTAGTTGAGCACAAGCGAGGTGGAGAGTGTACGCGAGGCGCTGTCTAGGGATCCGTGGCGGAACCGGAAGTCTGCTTGACCCCATGCTTAATGTACTTTGAGTTTGCTCTTTGAACATGGGAAGAACACAGCACAGAGGTTTAATAATATGGCACTGAGATCAAATTCACTTCTCCTCACAATGCCATGTTTCAAATGGGTAGTGAAAGGCAAAAAAGCTGGATTACCATGCCTGAATATGGACCCCACTTTTAAGCAGTCTGGTTAGACTCCCTTATAAATGGAACTCTGCAGAGACAAAAGGCTTGTGAATCTGATCAGAAACAAGAATAGTTCCAGGTAAAAAAGAAATATGTGTATGGTTCCCCTCACCCACCACCACCACTATGTGGGGCATACATGTATGGCTTCCTGGGGCACGGGTTCTTTGGGACTCCTGTCACTGCCCCAGCAGCTGCTGGCACCAGCATCCTGAGACTTGTGCATAAGGACCAGACAGCAGAGGAAGAGCACATTCACACCAGATAATCACTTTTTTCTTCAGAATTACTTGAGGTGCAATGCAGGCAGCAGGACTGGAACTGGAAATCCACACACCTCTGTCATTTGTCATGCAGCTGGCACTGCATGACTGGAAGAAAGGGAAACTGTCTGGAGCTGGGCTTTCTAACTTATTTACCCACAAGACATAGTTTACCAAAATGCCAGTGAATTACTTTTGCAAGCTATATCCTTGAATTATTCACAAAGTTAAAATCACATTTCTGCCGAGGGGTGCTACTGATTTTGTGGCATGTGAAAAACAGAGTCCGGTGCACAACCACCACCCCATAGTAAATCTGAAAAGTTACATATCTTTTCTGCCTAAATCGGTTATTTTCTTACCTTTACCTCCATGGAAAAGGTGTCCTCTTAGTCTTCAGATTGGAATTCCAGTATGAACAAGCCAAACCACCAGACGCCAAGATGGAACCACACAGCTTGGTCCTAACTCTGAAATGCCTGCAACTGCTACTCTTATATAGAGTACATTGACTAAATTGTAAAGTGCTTTTACTGTACCTAGGTAATTCACAGGTGATCAAAGGGAGCATGCTAAAAGGAGTCCCACAGAGCTCCAAAACTCTAAATATTTTCCTAGACTAGCACGCTCTACCCTTTCATTATTCACAAAATTAAAATCATATTTCTGTTGAGGGGTGCTACTGGTTTTGTGGAAAGTAGCAATGCATGGGTAATCTATACAGGAATAGTCAATGCAGGAATTTCATAGTTAGGACCAAACCATGGAGTTTCACCTTGGTGTCCAGTAGTTTGGCTGGTTCACATTGGAATTCCAATTTGAGGACTAAGAGAAGGCCTTTTCCATGGAGATAAAAATGAAAAAAATAGCCTATTTTGCCTGCACAAATGTCTATTCAGGTTTACCATGATGGGTGTGGTTGTGCACTGGACTCTGTTTCTTTGCTTGTTACATGCCAGAAAACCAGTATCTCCCCTCATCAGAAATGTGATTTTAGCTTTGTGAATAATGTAGGGATAGTGTGTACATGTCTTGGAATGTGTTTCGAGTTTGTGAGCTATGTGTGACTCCTTTTAGCAGGTTCCCTTTGATCACCTGTGAATTTCCTAGGTGGAAGCAGCTTATTTTAAAGAAGCCAGTTTAGGCAACGCACTCTGTTTAAGAGTAGCTACTGCAGGCATTTCATAGTTAGGACCAAACCGTAAGGATTCACCTTGGCATCTGTTAGTTTGCCTTATTCACATTGGATTTCCAATCTGAAGACTAAGAGAACCCCTTTTCCATGGAGATAAAAGTAAACAAATATCAAATGTAGGCAGAAAAAAAGTTTAACTTCTTAGATTTATCATGAGTGGTGGTTGTGCACTTGACTTTGTTTGTTCATTTGTTACATACCACAAAACCAGTAGCAGCCCTTATCATTAATAGGATTTTAACTTTGTGAATAAGGCAAAGGTAGAATGTGGAATGTGTTTAGATGTTGGGAGCGATTTGATATTCCTTTTAGCATGCTCCGTTTGATCACCTGTGAATTACTTAGGTGGAAGCACTTTAGTTCAAATATCAGACTAGGATTCCAAGGTCTCCTGTTTTTTGGATTTTGGGGGACTCAGATATTTTGGATTCAAGGGTGTTGGTGCATAAGGGGTTGCTTTATGCTGCTGCTTTGGAAGCTAAGCGTCTTCTACATTTTAACTGGAGGTTCACATAAATACCACCATTATGCAGGTAGAAATGTGCCTTATCTAAAGCAGCATCCTATTTATTGAGTGATTTTTTTTGGGAGGAGGAAAGCTCTTCCTTGCTTCCATAAGAAGTGGGATAAGTGGATGACCTCAGTGGGATTTAATAATGGGGATTTGGCAGGGTTTGCTTCAACTGTTATTAGATTGCATGACTGAATCTCCTCCTACTTGGGGAAGGTAGATGTTTCTGGTAGAGTAAATGTTTTTGCATCTGTTATATTTTTGGTATTGTTGTTGTACCTGTTTGCATTGAATACCCCACGGTTATGTTTTTCTAATGTTTTACTGGTTAATTCTCTGGTGAGCAGTATTTGTGCTCCTGTATTGTTCTTGTTACAGAAGCTTATTTTTTGCATGTATTATGTCTAGTCTTCAGTAAAATGTTTATATACAAAAAAAATCAGTTTAGGCAATGCACTCTATATAAGAGTAGCTGCTGCAAGCATTTTATAGTTAGTACCAAACCAGGGGTTGGGGGCCTCCTTAGCATCTGGTGGTTTGACTTGTTCATATTCAAATTCCAGTCTGAAGACTAAGAGAACCCCTTTTACATGGAGACAAAGGTAACAAAAATAGCTGGTTTAGGCAGAAAAACAGGTTTATCTTCTCAGATTTGCCATGGTGAGGGATAGTTGTGCACTTGACTATGTTGATTGGTTGGTTGGTTACCATACATGCCACAAAACCAGTAGCACCCCTCATTAGATCTGTAATTTTAACTTTATGAATAATGGAAGGGTTCGGCATGCTCTCCTTGGAATGTGTTTAGAGTATGGGAGTGTTGTGGTATTCCTTTTTGCATGCTCCCTTTGATCTCCTGTGAATTAGCTTGGTGGAAGCACTTTACTTTAAAGAAGCCAATTTAGGCAATGAATGCACTCTATTTAAGAGTAGCCACTGCAGGTTTTTCATATTTTAGGGACAAACTGTGGGGTTCCACCTTAGTGTCACATGGTTTGGCTTGTTCAAATTGGAATTCCAATCTGAAGACTAAGAGAACCCCTTTTTCCCTGAGGTAAAATTAAAAAAAATACAATTTAGGCAGAAAAATGTTTAACTTCTCAGCTTTACCAATGAGGGTGGTTGTGCACTGGATTCCATTTGTTTGAATGACTCTGACTGAGTGGTCAGCATCTGCAAAAAGCAAGTTTCAGCTGGAGCTCATCAAGAGAGACAGGAGACCAAGTGAAAGCAACAGAACCCAGGCATTGGCCTTTTCATTTAGGAAACCCCCAAATGGGGCAGAAGAGCAGAAACAATTTCCACCAA
This sequence comes from Neoceratodus forsteri, assembly GCA_016271365.2. NCBI lineage: Eukaryota > Metazoa > Chordata > Ceratodontiformes > Ceratodontidae > Neoceratodus > Neoceratodus forsteri. Next base: position 653,328,735 of record CM057459.1, read on the forward strand.
GGGGAGAAGAACAAAGTTACTATGCCACAGTAATCAATCTGAAATAAGGGGTCACTTGACCACAATTTGCTGCTGGAAGTCTCTCATGCTGCAGTGACCACTATGACTCTGCACTTACTCTGTACAACCCTTTCCCCAGATTACACCTGGAAACTAATCTTGTCTCAGTGTGTCTTTCCTGGTTACCAACTTTTAAATAAATAAATAAACTGGGACTGCATCTGAACAGCAGCTGGGGCACACCAGAGAGACCCATCATTTTGGATCTGAGGCCTTCTGGGTCCTGTGAGGCCTGCTATCCATGATTAACTGCACTGGGACTGCATCTGAACAGCAGTTGGGGCACACCAGAGAGACCCATCATTTTGGATCTGAGGTCTTCTGGGGCCTGTGAGACCTGCTATCCATGAGTAACTGCACAGGGTCTATGCCTTGAATACAGTCAATATAGTCAGCTTGATAGACAGGGTTTGTAGGATACTGTTAAAACTGGACAGGACTTTGCTTGCTTTTGGAGAACCCAGGTTGAAGACCTACATTAGGCCATGGAGCCTCATTTCAGATTACAAATAGTGGTCACTTTACTTTTGAACTTAATAACTGTGTATGCAGTAGCTCTCATTCACTTCCAGCATCAGGCCAGCAATAAATCAGCAGCTGTTGTACCCATTAATATTTAAGGGAGCTTCGTCTGGATACTGGGAAAGGTATTCACTGCTGCACCAGATAGAAAAGTATGCATGGGAGTGACAGGTGGTCAAGAGGATATTATGGAGATTGCCATTTGTATTTAGTTTAGTACATTGCTAAACCCTAACCCTTTCCTTCCCCAGATCCTTTTTCCTCCCTTCATAATAAAACTTATACCTTGCTTGCATCTTATCTGTGTGTGCTAATATTATTGTTTATTGCCTGGTTACTGTGTTATTTCATTGTGAGGTGGAACTATGTGAGACTGTTAAATATATTGTTTCCCAGTGAATAACATCCTGAATGCCAGCAGGCATTCCAAGGGGCTTCCCCAGTGGGGGTGCTGTGTCACTAATTAATAGCCTAGCTAATAACACCCAAATCTAGGCTCCTCCACCAAAGCCTAAAAGGCCTAAACCTCATTTCAGTCATCAAAGGATGGAGACATGTGCTTTCTGGGACCAGAAGGTGGATGGCATACATGCACATGTCATACTGTTTGATGTCTAGGAATGGAATGGCTGTAAACAGACATAACATCACATGTGGGGTATTTTTGTAAGACTTGAATTTGGCATTTTGGGCCATATTAACTTGTATTTTTTTTTTGTGTTTGTTTGTTTACAATTTATTTACCCAGAGTAGCCCAGCTGCTATGCAATATCTCGTTTCCAATGGCATCTTGCTTCTACCCATTTCTGCAGCTGGGTAGACTGGAGCATTGAGAGGTTAAAGGTGTACTACACCCTCACATATTGTATATGCTACCTGTTTTCTTGTCACCAGTCAGTTCCATTTCTATAAGACTTGGGGAATAAAAAACATTTGTTTAAGTTTAAATGTACTGTTAAAAGTAGTCATCTGTAACTATCCTGGCTGCCTCCATTTCTGATTGTTGAAATCTCAGTTTGTTCTCAAGAGCTGAATTAGCAGCAAGATATTGTTGCCGGGCTCATTTACACTACACATCTCTATTATACTACAAATTCTGATGAAATATATAAAGTGAAAGCAATTTACAAGAAATGTTCCTGCTCATATCTCCTAAAACATTTTTGAAACTAATTGAAGGTACTGTAAAAAGGATATTTCCCCTTGTCATGGCATTTGGTTTGTTTTTCTAAATCAGCAGATAGACACATTGTGGAGACAAATGGGCACCGACACATGGGGGAGGGGGCTGGATTTTCAGATACTCATGTCTACTTTTCAGATACAAGTGCCAAAATCCATCCAGGGAGTTGGACCATGAAAAGTCAATGCAACTTGCGTGACAGAATTCCACAATTAAGAAACATATGTTTGTTCTTTTTATCGATCTCAGTAAGGCCTTTGACACCGTGGATCACAACATCTTGCTTACCTCACTGAGCAATATCGGTCTCGATAACCCTGCCATTAACTGATTCACCAGCTACCTCACTAATAGATTACAACAAGTCAAATCTGCAGGTGACCTGTCTCCACAAAAATCTCTACTGCAAGGAGTTCCCAAGGCTTCATACTGGGCCCTATCCTATTTGCAATCTACAGCAATAATCTGGACTCTCATCTATGCGCAGCTAATGTGCACCTATTTGCTGATGATACAGTACTCTACTCTTCAAATTCTTCACTACACTAGGCATATGAGGATTTACAACTAGACTTTATCACTCTTCAACATAGCCTTATCAAACACAAACTGCTACTCAATGCCAAAAAGACTAAAGCCATGATTCTCTCATGAAAGGCAATATCCGGACCTACACATATCCCTAAGATACTAACGCTTTTGGGCGAACCCCTTGAATAGTTGATACCTTCAAATATCTAGGGTTCTGGCTGGACAACAAACTGAACTTTCTGTGCCATTTAAATGAAGTCTTGAAAAAGCTAAGACAGCGGCTAGGCTTATTCTACCATATTAAGCACATGCTTACCATAGAAGCTAGAAAGAGACTAGTACAATCCACATTCCTACCCATACTTGATTATGCTGACTTCCTCTACAATCACTGTCCCTTATCAGCACTAAATAAACTTGACACTCTGTACCACCAAGCCTTAAGATTCATCTTTAACCTGCCTTTTCACACTCACCACTGCCTTCTATACAAAAGTTGGGATGGCCCTCACTCTCAAAAGGGAGAAAAAGAAATGCTCTCCTTTGGATCTTTAGAGCACTTTCTGACAAACTTCCCACATACATCTCAAGTTTTTTCAAGCATGCCAATGGTTTCTATGGCCTGAGACGTTACACCACACTTTGTTTCCAGATACCTAGAGCGAACACTACCTATGGCCAAGGCCACTGTTTTTCGGTTTTTACCGGAAAATCCAGTAAAATTCTGGAATTATGGCTGCCTGAAAACCGTTAAAAATGAATATTTCATGGAATCTGGCATTTTCTATCAGATCAGTAAATCTATAAATAAGTGTGCTTTTCTTTTAATTCCTTCCTGTACTATTTTCAGTTTGCTTCATTTAATGCTCTGTATATTAAGCCTTCTTTAATTCTGATTATTTATGCACATACTAAAAAATGATAAAAGAATCCCAGTAAAATCCAGAAATTAGAGTAACAATCACCGGTGAAATTCCAGAATCTTAAGTCTTGAAAACGGAATTTAATTGTTTTAATCACCGTAAATCAGTGGCCTTGCCTATGGCACTTCTGCAATCAACTTTTCACTCCCATCTCTATGGAACACTATGCAAAGCTCACTAAAGATCTCCTCACTCCCAAGTCTATTCACTTTCAAAGCTCTGATATTTGAATATCTGAGGGAAACCTACAGCTGCTTTAGGCATCCTTGAGTCCTCAGCTTCTAGCTCCTCCACATTTCTAACGTAACAGAATGTCACTCAACTCACATCCCTCTCAAAGGAAACCCAGCACTTCTAGCTTTTCACCTCCATCCTTGCATCTGTTCCCCTCCTCCCTAGCGCACTAATGTTCCTTCTTCCTCTCCATGATATCTTCATGAAGGTACTAGCCTCCATTTAGTAGAGCTAGCCTTGGTTTATCATCTCCTCTCTTCTATGAGACCTCATTATGAGTTCTACCTGTGTGACCCTATGTTAAAATTAAGTTGGTCCGTATCGACCTTTACCTGTACTGTTGTTGCTTCCAAGTCTCTGCAATTGTGTCTATGTATTGTATTGTTTTTTTGTCCAGGACCACTTTGAAAATGAGCATGCTCAATGGTGTTGATGCATGGCTAAATAAAGTTTGATTGCTTGATTGATTGAATTGTGTTTACAAAATGGACACGATTCCCACAGTTGCACCAGAAATTGCCTTAAACTCTGAGAATCATTGCAAATACATCCAGACATCTGTGAATAGGATGCAAACATCTGAATGCATCTGCATGGTAGCAGCATGTGTTTTAAATAAGGACCAAAGTGCTGTATCCCCCCTTTAAAAAATTGTGTGGGTCATCTTCTCACTGCTAATGCAGTTCCAAGGTACAAACTAAGATTTCAACAATCAGAAAATGGAGCCATCCAGGATATTTTCAAAAAAATCTGAAGCAAGCCAGTAGTTATTTTATTTCTTTTTTTAAAAGGTTTGAAAAGCATTTTTCTATTTATCAATGGAAGATTTATTTTTTTACTAGAGTAGTTGTAATACTGTAGGTATGTGTCACACGATATAGAGCAGGACTGTATGTGCACAGTAATGGATCTAAAACTGTTCCTCTTCATGCTGCATCAGCTGTGTGACCTCCCTCTTTGTGATATCACTAATGACCATTCTGCCAGCAGGTGAGTGACCCTTGTTGGTTAGTGGCAATGCCATAACAGTGCTAATGAGGTATGAAAGGGACTAGACCGAGCTGTCGTAGCCTTGAGGCAGAGCACTGTTTTACACATATGCCCTGAACTGTTGGGAGGAAAATCTCTCTGTAAGCAAAGGAAAAAATATATAACTGCTTCAGTTATTAAAAGTTGCAACTGGGTACTTTAAAAAAATATGTAAGTATTATTTGAGGGTGTATTATTGTAGTTCTTTAATTATGGATAATGAAATAAAACATTTTGAAATAATTGTAAAATTACGTTTTACTGCCAATATCTTTTTTACCTCTATTTTTCTGTAAAGTGTCAGCTCTGCTTTACAGTATTTTTAACACCATTGAAATCTGATATTAGGACAACTGTGTCTAAGGGCTAGAATTTTCATCCTCTAGGTTTTTAATGAGATCCCTATCGTATGTAGAACACATCGTGTCCCAATATTATTGAGTGGTGGATTCAGCTCTATCAAAACTATAACTGTAGATGTTAGAAGGGCCCACCTGATAAAAAGCTGATAGAAATGCTGATTTATTTACCAGTTAGGAATTACAAATTCATTCTTAGCATTTTTTGTTCTTGCCATGACAGTAAAAGCACTTTCATCAATCAACAAATTGTCAGGCAACTTAACTGTAGGAGCGAATACACCAGAAAAAGAAATAACATAAAAATTAATTATGAGAAGATTACATTCTGATATTCGAAGCCTTGCTGACAGTTACATTTGCATATTTACATGGTAAAGTATTGTGCTTTTTGTGTTTTTAGTATATGTACTGGCTGACACTCCAAGCAGTATTTTGTTTGTCAAAAAATATTTTTGTCTGTTCTCTAAAAAACTAAATGATACTGTACCTTTAGTTGGCTAAAAGGCTACATAATTCAATGAGGGTACTCAACTGAATTTTACCCAAAAATAAAACCCCACACACAGCACAAACAGGATAGACAAATTAAATTCAAACAGCTTCATCCTTGAATTTAAACTAATAAAGGAAAACTTGGAGAGTAACAGATCCTATCCAGTAACCATCAAATTTCACTGGATCTTCATTTGGATCAGGTTGTTTGAACAGTTCACTATCCTTTGAAACTGTCCTCAGATGTTGTGAATGGACGGTTAATAGCCAGTCAAACTATCCCATATCTATTGTCCAAGAAAGGTCACAAAAGACATGGAGACAACATTTCTGACCAGATCTAGAAACAGCAGAATGCTGTAAGGTAGCTTCAGATCATGTACTATAGAACAAGGGAGCACTACCGACCAATTAGGACACTTCATTCCCTGTACATATGACAGTGCTATTGAGCTACAGTAACAGTGTATCAGTTGTAGTTGACCTGTAAATGGACAGGGTTATGCTCTGAACTTTGAAAGGGTATTTAATTAAATAAATAGCTACTTCTACTACTACTAATCTCTGGTGGGGCACTGTGTCCATACCTTGTGAGGTCTAAGTAGACATTATTTACAGGAGTCCCCTTAACCAGACTACTGGCAAATAATCTACTTTGGTTTACAGATATGTACTGAAGTGAATTCTCAGTGGGACACCCTTATCATTTTGCTGTCTATAATAACCCTACCATTATCTGAACATAGCTGTAGTTGTCTGTAACATAATCCAATTCTTTAATAATAGACAAGATGGCACATAAACATTGCCACACCTTTATGGTGACTGGACAAGTCAAAATCTAAGGATTTCACTGGTATTTCCGGTAAAACCAGTGTTGCAAGTTATTAATTGTACAAACCAAACTTTAGGTTTTTTACAAAATTTGGCATGTTTACTGATAAAGGTTAAAATGTAAATCATTGCTCCTACATATAAATATACACATATTGCCTTAACAATACTGAGCAAAAATATATTTTGTAACAATAAATCAGACCATATTATTTAAATTCCATGTGCCTATTACACACATTTTCACAACAATGCATCAACATAACATTAATGTACCATAGATAAAACAGGCAGACTCAGACATTAGAAAGGTGATACTTTACTAAGTATTTTCCAAGAGCAATTGTTCTTTCCCTATACAATAAATATATGATAAAGGTCATGTGACAGTGTATTCTGTGCTAAAATCATACCAGTCTACAGTAGTCCTATACCTAATATTTTCAAACAGGTTACTACAACTCCTTAGTATCAACACATGATTAAAAATATCAACAACTGATCACAGAATTTGTTTCAATATTTGTCAAACTTTTCAGCAGAAGCATTCAAACACATCCTTTTTATGTTGGCGCACTTGCGTAGCCAACATCTTGTGGTAGTGAAAATTTGGAGGCACGGTCACTGTTCGTCGAATGCAGGGCATGCACCAGTAGGTGCGTTCCTCATTCCCCAATCAGCCTGCATGCCGGTGCCACACCATGCATTCATAATGTGGCAAACACATCTAAGGAAAGGTCCGCTGCAATGTGAGCAAAGCTCATGATACGCAGCGGACCTTCCAACGTGCTTCACCAGCTAAAAACATGGCGGCACAGTGGCCACTAAACTGCCAACTTCAGGGTGCCGTCCCGGTCAACTACCTGCCCCTCATGCATTGTTGCCCGTGGGAAGTCCCTCTCATCAGCATAATGTGTCCCCTCCTATTCTGCTTGCCGGGTGCCCAATCCCCCTCAGTTCATGCACTCCCCTGATTTTGTTGTTTGCTGATGGGGGTGCCTCATCCCTGTCGGCATCTGTCCCTCCCTTTCCCACTTTAATGTGCCGATGGGGGAGCCCACCCTCATCGGCATGATGTCCCCCCTTCTTCTGTGCTGAGGGGGTGCTCAATCCCCCTCAGCTAGTGTCACCCACTCCCTGTGTGCCAACTGAGGTGTCCTATCCCCCGTTGACTACTGTATCCCCCCAAAAAAAAACTGTAAAAAAAGAAAACCATCTGCAATGTTTTTTTTAACACCCGTAAACAGAAAATGGTCCCTTGTAGTCTCCTTACCCCCCTCCAATAACCTGCACCCACCCACTGCACGCCCTGCCTCCCAACACCCCTCCCTCACCCCATACTTTCCTCCAGAGCTCGGTGCGATGATCTTCGGTGGACTGGGAACACCTCTGCACTCTTCAAAGCTGACCGCAAACTGAGGAAATGCCAGTAAGCTGTATAATGGAATAAACAGTTTTTTTTTCAGCTTTGATGCATATCTCAGGCATTTTTTTGAATTTGTGCACCACATTTTCAACATGGGGTTTTTGGGATGCCTCCTCATGAATTCTGGCACTGTTATGACGTTAATCGGTCCCGAAAGGTGATTTCACAGTCACTGTGTGGAATCACCTTTTGGGACCAGTTAACGCAAGGACAGTGATGGTGTTCATGAGTGGGTCTCAAAAGCCTATATTGCAAATTTGGTGGAAAAATTCCATAAATAGCTATTTTGATGAGCGAAGTTGCGAGTTGCTATACATATACTGTAGAATTTTACCGAATCTGCAATATTTTCACGCCTAGATTTTTAACATTGTCATTTTTCACACCTCCTTTTGAACAGTACAGCTGTCATTTTTCACATCCAGGCCAAAATGTGTTTCTGCACTTCCAGCTCACAATAGCACAGTTGCTGTGGAAAATCAGTGTTCTGGGCAGATTACAAAAATGACAGTGACACTGTTCATGAGCAGAGGTCCTAAAATGCCTATGTTGAACATCTGGTGACAATACTCCATAAAATGACTGTGTTATGTACATGCATTGCGCAGTTTACAAGTATGCTCATAAGGTTGTGCATTTGTAATATCTTCACTCTGGATTTTCACCATTGGCATTTTTCCACACTTCCTAATGAACAGTGCAGCTGTCATTTTACATATCCTGCCCAAAATGTGTTTTCACACATTCGGCCCAGAATAGCACGGGTGCTGTGCGAAATCACTTTTTGGGACAGTTTGAGGAAATGACAGTGACACTGTACATGAGCTGAGGTGCTAAAATGCCTATGTTGAAAATTTGGTGTCGAAAGTACATAAAATGACTATGTTACAAGCATGCATTGCGCATTTCCCACACACCCTTATAACTTCACAAATTTGCAATATTTACATGCCACATTTTCAACACTCCCATTTTTTGACACCCCCTTATGAACAGTGCAGCTGTCATTTTTCACATCCTGCCCAAAATGTGTTTCCGCACTGCACTACCAAAGCCAATGCCAGCGTGACAACATTTGGCATTGACAAATGCTTGTTTGTTTGTTCCTACAGCTGAATTATGAGATGCAAAGTACAGGATACAATTTGTGTTGTAAACCTAGAAATGGTTCTACTGTATTTGTGAGGGGGGAAAGGGATAAGGGAGGGGCTGACCAGAAGCCTCTCCTCCAGATGAGGGGTAGCCTTCAAGCCCAAGGGAAGGGGAACAGACTGGGGGTGGAGGTTTCAGGAAGAGCAGAGGGAGGATGGAAGTATAAGGAATCTGGGTGGGGTTCAACAAAGATCAGGGATAAGGGATGGGGGTTGGTGTTAGTAAATGCCAGGAGTTTGGGAAACAAGTTGCCAGAGTTCCAGGCCATGCTGTTTGGAGGGGGTGGATGTGGCGGCGGTCACGGAGACGTGGGCCAACAAAAATCATGACTGGGACCTAAATGTATGGGGGGACACTATGCTTAGGAAGGATAGAAAGGAGGGAAGAGGTGGTGGAGTGGCTATGTTCATTAGAGATGACATAGAAATTGCTAGGGTAGAAGAGGCAGAGGGAAATTTGGAGGCCTTATGGGTCACCTTACGATCCCCAGCAGGAGATAAGGTCAAGCTGGGTGTAGTATATAGGCCCCCCCGGGATGAGTGATGTTCTAGAGGATGGTTTGCTGGACAACATCATTGCCCAGTGTGGACCAAAAGGGAAGGAGTGGTGTGATGGGGACCTTGTATGCCAGGTACAAACTGGGGAACCATGTCCTCTAAGGTGGCCAAGGAGCAGAGGCTGCTGGGCGGCTTCCAGGATGTGTTCTTAACACAGCATGTGATGGAGCCCACAAGGAGGGGCATGTCCTGGATGTGGTTCTGGCAGATGGGGATCTGGTGAGGCCTGGTTGTACAGGACCCCTGACTGGGAGCGACCACAATACTGTCTGGTTTCAAATAAGCATGGGGAGAGGGGGAGATCTAGGACACTGGCAGTGGACTTCAGGGGGCAGACTTTATGGGCATGGGAAATATTCTCAAGGATCGCTTGAAGGATTACATCAATGACAAGTGTGGAAAGGAGATGGGTGGTCATAAACGGGACTTCTATGAGGCAGTCAGATCTGCGCTTAAGTTGAAACATAAGGGAGCAAGGTCACATAAACCATGCTGGTGGTCCAGTGAGGTACAGGTAGCAGTCAGAGAAAAGAAGGCGGCCTACAAAAATATAAAACAACAAGAGGGGATAGGGATAAGGAAATGTACCATCTTGCATCTAGAAAAGTCACCTGCATTATAGTGAGAGAACAAAATCCAGTAAAACAGCAGCTGGCACAGGGGATACATGGAGGGGAAAGAGGGTTCTTCGGTACATTGGGGATGGAGAGAAAACTAAGGGCCATCTCAGCAGATTGAGATCAGAAGGAGGGTGGGTGGAAGAGGCGAGGGACCAGGCAGAGGTATTTAATGAGTACTTTGCCTCTGTGTTCACTAGGAAGGGGGATGGGATATCTACAAAGCAAGGCACCAAGGGGATAGAAGCGGCAGTGAGTGGGATCAGGGGAGCAACAGAAATGGAGCAAGAGGGAGGGAGAGGTACCCCAGGGGTGTCACATCTGGATAAGGATGAAAAGGCCAGTAAGGTGGAGGGGACGGATGATGCTATTTCCACCAAAAGGGTGTGGTTAGCCCTCAAGGCCCTAAAGAAAGACAAATCTCCTGGGCCGGATGGCATTCATCCGAGAGTACTATGGGAATTGGCGGACATACTGGCTGCACCCCTGGCGGAGCTCTTCAACAGGTCACTTGAGACAGGAGGTACTTAAGGGATTGGCGAGGCATGTGGTGCCAATCCATAAAGGGGGGGTCGAGGAAGTACCAGGTAACTATAGACCCATCAGCTTGACCTCGGTGGTGGGAAAATTAATGGAGAGTATACTAAGGAATGATTGGGGTGTACTTGGAGGAGGTGGAGGTCTGGATAGTCGGCAACATGGGTTTGTGCCAGGTAGATCATGTCAAACCAATCTTGTGGAGTTCTACGAATGGGTAACATCAGAACTGGACAGGGGAAAGCCTGTGGATGTATTATTCTTGGACTTCAGCAAGGCGTTTGACTCTGTCCCCCACAATGGTCTGGTGGAGAAACTGATGGGGTTAGGAGTAGGCCCTTTGATGGTCAGATGGATTGAAAACTGGCTAGCTGGATGCACCCAGAGAGTAGTGGTCTGTGGGGAGCTCTCGAACCCTAGACAGGTTGGTAGTGAGGTACATGAGGCTCGGGTCCTGGGTCCAATCCTGTTTAATGCATCATATCGGACATCAGGGAGGGTATAGGGTGTGAAATGAGTCTCTTCACGGATGACTCCAAGATGGGAGCAGTAGTTGAGGGAGAAGAGGGAGGTTGGCCTGCAAGGACCTGGACACCCTGGAAGCTGGGCTCACACATGGAATTAAATTTCAATATTACCAAGTGCAAGGTGTTGCATCTTGGTCGGAGAAACCCTAAACACAGGTACATCCTGGGAGGGAGGCTGGAGGCCTCAATAGGGGAAAAGACCTAGGGTCATGGTGGATGCATGTATGAATAACTCTGAGCAGTGCAGGAGGCGGCTAGCAGGCAAACAGGATGTTGGGATGCATCGTGGGGGATCACCTCTAGGAGCAAAGAAGTGATTCTGCTGCTGTACAATGGACTGGTTAGACCACACCTTGAGTACTATGTACAGTACTGGAGACCACACTTGAAGAGGGACATACAGCTCCTGGAGAGGGTACAGAGGAGGCAACTAAGATGATACGAGGCTAGGATTTGACGTGATGAGGACAGACTTGAGGAGCTCTGCCTGTTTTCATTGGAGGAAAGGAGAGATTTGGGGACATGATTGAGGTCTTCAAGTACCTCAAGGAATAAATAGGGTAAACATGGAGGGATCTTTAGACTAAAGCAGGGAGGTATCACCAGAGGGCATGGTTTGAAGTTGGAAGGTGGAAGGGTGAGGGGGGAAAAGAGGAGGAGGTTTTTCACTGAGAGGGTGGTGGACCCTTGGAATGCACTGCCTGGTGAGCTGGTTCAAAGATCCACAGTGGAGGGCTTCAAGAGAGGGTGGGACAGACACAGAAAGTGGATGTATCAGATGATGGCCTGTCCCAGTGGGGGTGGGGATGGATGATAGGGGTTTCTGGAGCACAAGGGATGGGAGGGCCTCGGCACCCAACTAAGGATCTAAGGTTCAAGCAGACTCGATAGACCATAAGGCCTAATCTGCTGGCAAATAGTATGTTAGTATTTACAGCTAAAAACTAATGCCCGAGATACATTTACCCTTTGTTTTGTTATTTTCATTAATTTAAAGGGACACTGTCAACCTGTTTTGCAACATATTATTTCTAGTTGAAAACCCACATTTTATAATTGCATACCTTCTCTAAAATTCATTGATGTTGCTGTTTATTTTGATTTTTCTCCTTGATTAGTAGAACTGAAATGCATGCTAATGTATATTTATAAACAACTTTATAGTATATGATTAGGGCTTATTGCTGATGGAAACTAGTGGCTTTCGAAATCTTGTTGTAGGACAGTTCAAAGGTCAAAAAAGTTGTTGCACTATCGTTCTGATGTCACATCGATAGTACAACAACTTTTTAGCTTTGATCTGCCTTCTGATTGGCTCACTCCACCAAGCTCAATGGAAAAAACTACGAGAACATGGCAGCTGTAGATTAGCAAGCGCCGAGTAGTGGACACTGCTTATTTTGACACGAGGAGCTATCATCGCTCCGTGTCACAAAAGCAAACCTTTTTTAATTTTATTTAAAAAAAATGATTATTGCCGACGCCAGAGTGAGCAGGAGCAGGAGAAGCTGAACAAGTGGCAGCAGGATCAGGGAGAAGCAGGAGCTAGTGGGAGCGTGGCAAATCTGGAGCAAGTGGCAACAGGAGCGGGGAGAAGCTAGAGTGATCCGTATGAGGTAAAACAATTGAAATAAGCCCTAACCATATACAATACAGAACAGTGGATGGGTGACCATCCACAAATAAGGCTGTTTCCCTCTTGGGAGTTGATGACATCAGGAAGACCTCTTGAGCTTTGCTCTCAAGGTCTCTATGATGTCTTCAACCCCCTTGAGGGAAACATAGCCTTGTTGTGGATGGTCCCCCATCTACTATTCTATATGTTCTGTTTACACTCCTGAATGTATTCTTATTGAATACTTCCTGAATATTAGGAGCACCCCCACACAGTGCAGTCTCTCATGAGGCAGTATCCACCTAAACCCCACTGCATCATGAGTGGCTAGACTGTGTTGGAGGTATTCCCAAGTCCAGGAAAGATGCAATGGGAGTTGATCAAGGAATGTAAACAAACCTGTTTTTGTGTGGTAACACCAGTATGGTGGGCAGTCTGTTTTCACTTTTTTTTTTGTTGCTATTTTCTTTCTCCTCCTGAGGCCACCATCTGGCGCTGGCCCATACTCCCAGGGCTTACCTCCTTTGCAGGGCAGGCAGGGTTCCCCAACCCCCACCAGAGACTGTATCCAGTGTGGCCAGTGCTGTGGCTAGCTGGGAATGGAGCCTGTGAGGTGCCCTCCATCATTCACCTCGGCAACCATTTTTCCTGGTTTCTCCCCAGGAGATGAGGCATGCAATGACGCCTGTGGAGAGAGTGCACATACATCTGCATGCGCTCCCTCCTAGCATCTGCCCCATCTCCTCCCCCCTTTTCTACAGTGTCAGTGCACTGTCCCTCAGCCTCCGCTAGGGACCAGTCAAACACTGACCACTGGTGACCCCCCCCCCAGAGAAGGAGAGCAGTCCATCAGACACTCGATCCTTCTCCCCTGCCAAACTCCCAGCAGCCTGTGCTTGTTCCAGAACACGGGTCACCGGCGTCGCACAAGGTAAGGTGTCCAGCACCTCAGCCCTCAGTGCCACCGGGCCGGCCTGTTTTTCACTTTTTAAAAGAAAGAAGAATCAGAATCAAACTACTAGCTATATCAGCAATCTTTACACAATGTTGGCAATCATAAAATGTGGTTTTTAAACAAGGGACACTTTGAGGCCTAAGGGGGTTGACAGTGTCCCTTTAACTTTCTATTTTCCCTACCCCTCATCTGCATATCTCTAGTATGTACTTCTGCACCTTGGAGTGGTTCAGAAGAACCCTATGTGCCTGAGTCAGGAACTCCAACTTTGCTTCATCTGCAGTAGTGAAAAGAAAAGGCTTTGCAATCATTTTGTTATGTTGGGGCATTTTCACAGTTAATCCCACCCTGTTCCTTTCCAGAACATCTACCAAAGCCTATATTTCTCACTGTTCCAATTGAGGTTTGCACCAACAGAGGAATGAGTGGTAGACTGCCTGTATGATCCACGTCAATGCCCTGCTATGAGTCAGCACTGAGGGTAGCTGCAAAGGCAAGGCAAAATTTATTTAAAAAGGCCCAATCCCAGAGGCTCTGGGCGCTGTACAAAATGGATAAATACAACATCAAAATAACATAATGCATCACAAATTTTTTAAAACACAAGATAAAACTAATAACCCAGCAAATAATTTTCAAGTTCTACTATGGTTTATGGTTTTAGCCCATGAAAGCTTGGGAAAATAGGAGGGCCTTCAGCCGGACCTTAAAAGTATCTACAGTGTGTGCTCCCCTGACCCCAGCTTGCAATGAATTCCAAAGAACGGGAGCTGTGACACTGAAAGCTCTGTCACCAGCAGATCTTAACCTCATTCTAGGAATGGCCAGGGGGCGCCCCCACTAGAAGAACGGAAAGGGCGGACAGAGAGAGCAGGTGCAAGAAGGTCTAACAGATAACCAGGGACCTGCCCATGTAGGGCCTTATAGGTGAGAAGACCCACCTTAAAGAGGATTCTCCACCTTACCAGCAGCCAGTGCAATTCACGGAACACCGGTGTAATGTGGCAAAATTTTTGCTGCCCAGTAAGTAACCAGGCAGCTGAGTTTTGCACCAGATGCAGCCTGTGGAGAGATCCCCCATGACCCCGAGGTACAGCGCATTGCAGTAGTCAAGCCTAGATGTGACTAAGGCATGTATCAAGGTAGGGAGGTCCAGAGGTGGAACAAGGGGGCTTTATCCTGGCAATATTTCTAAGATGGAAGAAACAGGAATGAACAGTGGAGGATATTTGTGCCTCCATAGTTAAATTCTTGTCCAGAATCACTCCAAGATTTCGCACCCAAGAGGAGGCCTTCAATGACACAGCTCCTAGAACAAGTCCATTTGCTGAGTCAGAGGCCATCCTATCATGCACTCTGTTCGACTCCACCACCAATGCCTCCGTTTTATCAGGGTTCAGTCACAACCAACTGGAGGCCATCCAGTCGTTGATCTCAGCTAGGCAGATATTTAGCACATCCACCACGTTGGATGTTCCTGGGGCAAAGGACAAATATAGCTGGATATCATCGGCATAACAATGAAAACCCAAGCCATACTTACTAATGATCCCTCCCAGGGGTAGCATGTACACTGCAAACAACATTGGGGCTAATACTGAACCTTGAGGGACTCTGCAAGATAGGAGGTTAGGAGTGGATGAAGAATTCCCCATTACAACCTGTTGCCTCCTGTTGGTAAAAAAGTACTCAAACCAGTGGATGACAGTACTGGTGAGTCTGCAGAGCTCCCAAAGGCAGTCAAGCAACACACAATGGTCCACAGTGTCAAATGCAGAAGAGAGATCAAGGAGAACAAGAATTGTCTTAGTCCCTGATCTCTTGTCCTGAGAAGATCATTCTGCACCCGAACAAGTGTGGTTTCTATACTATGTCTAGCCCAAAATCCTGACTGGAAGGGTTCGTACAACTCATGAGTCATGAGGTATTCTTCCAACTGAAGTGCCACCACCTTCTTCACCACCTTTGCCAAAAAGGGAAGGTTGGATATAGGATGGTAATTTGCCCTGACCTCCAGGTCCAAAGATGGTTTCTTTAGGAGGGGTCTCACTAATGTCTCCTTCAAGGCATCCGGAAAGACTCCCTCAGATAGGGAACACCGGACAATCAGAGCAAACACCGGGCCAACGGAGTCAATACATCTCATTAAGAAACGTGTCAGCACCGGGTCCAGCTCACAAAAGGTGTGCTTCAGATTGGTTGCCACCTCAATGATCTCACTTACCTCCACCGGTCTAAACTCCCCCCAACCAGGTGGAGTGCACTCAGAACACATTAGGCGATTACTGCCAGCTATGACATTGCTGGCTGAAGAAGCCACCTGCTGGATACTGGACACTCTGTCCAAGAAGAACCGAGCAAACTCTTCACACTCTGTATTAGAAAAAACCTTCCTGGGCTGCAGACAGGCAGGATGGAGTAGCCTGTCCACAGTTAGGAAAAGTAAAGCTGGTCAGTTCTTCCTGGCAACAGTCTCCCTGGACACTCTCTGGGCACTGCCTTCTTATGGTTGATTGCCCCCTGGTATGCATTATAATGCACATGCAGGGCCAGTTTGTCCCCTTCCAAGCTGGATCTCCTCCAGCAGCACTCTAACCTCCAACCCATCCTCTTCATCTCCCTGAGATCCCCATCAAACCACCATTTCTTCCCATGTGGCTTTCTTCTCTTTGTGACACCAAGTGGCAGATGTGCATTGGTGGGAGCCACTCACCCTCCCTTTGAAAAATTAATGAGTCCTTGCTAGGCTACCACAGCAGCCCCTGCTTAGCTCCCTTGCACCCTGCCCCACCTTTTGGAACTATCAGCCCCCCAAATCTGTCCCAGCCTTCCTAGAAACCTATTATAAACCCTGCCTCTGCTTGCTCCTTTGGCAGTCTATCAATTTGTTCAGCCAATGTCTTGGTAAAGAAGAACTTCCTAATATCCCTTTAAAAATCTCCCCTCAGCTAGCCTTCACCCTCGGCCTCTGATTTATGTGTTATCACACCTGGTGAATAAGTACCCAATGCCTAATTTTTTATCCCCCTCAAGAACTTGTAGGTCTTGATTATATCTGCCTTGCCCTCTCCTTTCTGCAGTTATCTGTTTATTGAAAGTTTACAATCAAAAACACATCCAACTAGTCACAAAATAGAGATAAAAACTCTGACATAAAATACAACAGGTGGAATTCATGATACTACAGTTCAATAGCAATAATGACTGTATAAAGAAAGCATCATACAGAACTTACAAAACATGTAAATAAAACTGTGGCTACAGTAGGCTAGAGTGAGCACATGGGGGAAACAGCTGTTCAGGGTGGTCATTATAGCATATCTTTAGTTTCCTTTATACAGAAGTGGGGATCCAACATATGTAAATGAGTTCCAATTTGGACCACACTTTATAAAAGATGTGCAGGGTTTTACAGGCTACTGATGACATTCTGACCAAGATGGCCAGCTGGTTCACTGTGTACATCGCCGACTTCCAGGGTATACACATTTAGGTCTGCCAGCTTCCCCTCATAGAATCTACCCTGCTGTCCCTGGATCATTTCTGTGGTCTTGAGTTGTACTGTCTCTAGCCTGTCTTTGTCTTTCCTCAGATGTGAACTCCAGAACTGGGCACAGTTCTCCTAGTGGGGCCTGTAAAGCAGTAATATCACCTCCCTCCTCTGACTGTTGAACTCCCTCCCTGTATATTTTTTTTTTTGTTTTGGTGTTTATTGACCGGGAAAGGAGAACTAGACAATTCTGCCTATTTTCAGCCTTGTCCTGGGGAGGGGGATACAGATGGATGCCTACTGACATTGAACCAGATTAAGCTGTTGGTGGTATTTTTAGTGAATAGTATTTTTAGTGAACATCCCAGCAACCTTGTTGCTCTCTTGTAGGCTTTGGTGCACATTGTGCAAGAAGCTGGTTATAGCCAACAAGCTTGAATAGCCAACTTGTGCTACAAATGCACAGATGTACACAAAGCAATGCACACACAAACACATTTTTATCTAGCTTTTTATCCATCCCCACTCAGGTCTCCCATCCAATAACCTTCCTGACCCATCTACAATGACCACCTGACCAATATCTGCCACAGTTTACCTCCCACAGATGGGTTGGAGGGCTGTCAGTTACCCTCCCTCCTCCAAGTAATACATTTGGTGGGACATCAAGCTATGGTCATGAGTTCCAACCTCCACCCTGACCCAAACAGTGATTGTTTCTGTTCCAGAGTTCTTGCCCACCTCTTTAATGCCATATACAGCATTTAGGGGCCTTGCACACTGTACTGGCTTCACCAAGTGGCTACATTTTATGAAGTACAGGCTCAATGGGCCACCACGTGGGGCCACTACAGTGGTAGGCTGCAGTGCCAGTCCTCCCTGAGACATGTTGCCAAGCAGCAACAATCTTCTCAGTCTGGCCACCTAACTGCAAGTACCCAATCCTGCTCCTCAGCCTAGGTCACCTTCATTAAAGCCCACCATGTTTCATCTAGGCTACAGGGTAGACAACATAATGGGGAATAGTGATAATTGTGTATTGGGACTTAATTAAGAGGATGTTTCAGTATCTAGGAAGAGGTTTTAGAATTTAAAATGCACAGTTAAGCTTATATTCTCTTCATTATTTTGTACTTATCAGCTTTCATCCCTTGTTACTGGACAGTTATATGAAAAACAGGTTCGTTGTCTCCTAAAATTGTTCAGCTCCTCCCTACATGTCACTGCACTAAAGTCATAGTTCTTTATCATGATGTCATCATAAATTCCACATCAATGGATTGTGAAGTCACAAAAAGAGGACTATGATGCCAGAGGAGGGACATGCAGGATGAGAAGATGCAGTCTTGGAACGCAGATCTTTCTAAAACATAAAAATAGCAAATACTGCGCCTGGCAATAGAGTGATTTTTTCATTACCCGGGAAAGTGTTTTAAAATGCAATATTCAAAAGCAATTCCTCTTTTAGTTCGTTAATTATCTGTATTGATATAATCTCTTTCCACATTACTAAAGACTTTTGAATACAAATCATCTGTATGTGTTAGACTGCATCTTGTCTCCTGTTTTTTCCACCCAGTGACGTGAAAAGCCTCGGTGCATGAATCACAGTCTGTTGTTATGGAAATGAATATGATATTAAAAGCTGAAGATTATGACTTCCCCAGAAGGAAAAGTCTGAATCACAAAAAAGCCAGCATTCATACAGATGTCGTCAGCAATAAAGAATTAGGGAATGTAAAGGTGGGAAGTATTTGAAACCCAAGTGAACTGCCTCTAAGTATTGCTTTGAAAAGTTATCGTGGAGACCAGAATATTACATGAAGTACTAAATCCCTAATTCTTTATTACTGAGGAAATTTGCATGCAAGAGTAATCTTCATGATTCAGATACCATTGCATCTTCCTGCTTCTCAGTTGACGAGAATTTCTTCACTATGAGGGTGGAGGTCACTTAGCGCTGGTCCCTCACACTGATATATGACATGGAGCCATCATGCATCCAGAGCAAGGATGGTAAGAGGTACAGACAAAAGGAGAGACTTACATGCTTTCTCCATGGCCCCGCGGGCTTGGTGTGCTCTGCCTCCTGAAGTCATACCTCAGAAAGTGGGAAAAGAGCTCAGGAATTAAAAATTGTCTGGTGGCCCCAGGCAAACAAATCCACTAACACTCCTTTCCAGTTTCTCCTGTGGGACCTCCCCATCAAAGGAGATTACTTTCTTGCCTCATGGAACCCGAGTTTCACTCATGAAGGACAAGTCAAAGATTACATGTGCTGGATCTAGCAGGGATACTGAGACGTGTCAGGTCATAGTGCTGAGTAAAATCTTAAACCGAACAATTCTGTTTTTGCAAAATTTTGTAAAAATCTTACAAAAATGTAACTTGCAGTTTTAGTGCTTTAATTTTAAAGCTACTCAACAGAAATTAATCATATATGGCAGTTTTAAGGACCATTGCCACCACAAGCTGTGCATGCAATGTGTCAGGTTTCTAGCTCTAAGGGAGGTTAAATTATACATTGACAAATTGGGTTCCATGTCATAATGATGATTACAAAAGCGCGATCGCCATTAGAGCGAGTGTAAATCTCCGAAAAGCACAACGGCAATGTACACTTGTGGGCAACATCACATCTGGAAACTTTGCCCCCGCACCCTCCTAATTTCATATAACTAATTCCAGGGGGGTGCATGTCAAGGAAGGGGAGACAGTCTGGAAAAAAAAAATAAATCACAGTACCAGCAACAAAATATTTCCTGGTTCCCAGCCCCAAACCCACCACCTGCTGCACCGAAGCTAGCCACCCTCACCGCCACAACATATGGCTAGCTCAGTGGCAGCAGGCCACACTACCCCACACAAACCCTCCTACCTATACTGTACCTCCCCTTCCAGTCACACTCATAACCCTCCCTCACTCATCCCTCCCCCCGCCTCTGTATTCCATCGCTATCCTTACAGGGTAGCTCAACAGGGTAGTGCTACAAATGAGTCCCTCTTTTGAGAGTCACTCATTTGCAGTCACTAAAATCACTGAATAGCTCAAATTGTCATATCACATTGCAGATAAGGAAATTATGACCCTCGGTAACGTCACAACTGAACAAAATATCACAACATTTGGTAGGCTCTGAGTGCCTACCACAATGGGTGTATATGTCAATAACCATCTGGCTATCTTTAAGAGCAGCTCAGTTATAATCATAAGCAGATGTTTTAACATAAAATCCTTATAAAATGTCTCAAGTAAGCTGAGTTTTTAAATCCCTTTAACTTTCCAGCTGGATAACATGATGTCACCAGTTTAGGCAGGGGCATAGACCTAGAACAGGAAGTTGTGTGCATCCACTTTTAAACCTATTTCTTAAAGGATGGTTGAGTTATATGAAGCTGAATATTGCAGACTTGAAGTGGAATTTTATGAGTTTTTACAAAAACTGTTCATTTTGGGACACTTTTCTTGAAGCTGTACCCATGAGTTAGTCCAGCTGTACACCTGACCTGCAATGGAGGGGAAGGGAAAGGCTGGAGGGAAATGAAAGAAGGTAGCACTCATTGGACTCCATAGTTAGGTCAGTTAGTGAGGTGAAGAACATTGTGGGACCATGCTGATGGTGCAGATGAAGTGATTTGCCTGTCTACTGCGCAGGTTTTATGAGTGCTGTATATGGTGAGGAAACAGCAGTAGATGGTGGAGAAGACTGTTGTTGTCAACACTGGCATGAATGACTTAGGAAACACATAAGAGGAATTTATTCACAGAACTACAGCAGGGGTGTTCCAACAGGAAAAAGAATATATATCCACGGTGATGTTTTCCAAGATCCTCATGGTCCTGGGGGCTTGTGTAGATACAGATCATTCAGTAGTCTAACTCTTGCTAAGAGCCTATTGCAAGATGGATGGTTTTATGTTTCTGGCCAGCTGAAGGTATGCCTGTATGGCCAGGATAAGCATCACCTGCAACAGAAGGGAGTTGGGGTACTGGCCTGGAAAATAGACATGGTGGCAGTCAGTTGTGATTTAAACTAGAGGATGTGAGAGGGGCCTAGTGCAGGGGGATCACCAAGGGTAGGAGACAGATAATGTGTAATGGGTTACCAAGAGAAGGATAGCAGAGCTGGGTACACATACATACATACATACAGACTTTAGGCAGAAAACGGCTGCTTGATGCTGCCGTTTGACTAAGCCTGTTTTCAACTTATTCTCCACCCTTCCCATGAAGAAGTGCTTCCAGATATCATTTCTGAATCTCCCCCTGCCAGCTTTAGTGAATTCCTTGTTGTCCCTGTTTGAACTCAAGAAGAATAGTTCCTTGGCATTTATTCTTTGTATCCTATGCAGGTATGTCTCAGTCATGTCACCCCACTCCTTTCTTTTCTCCAAGAGGTGTATGTTCAAGCCCTGTAGCCACTCATTGTACGTCAAATCCTCAAGGTCATGCACCATCTTAATTACCCTGTGCTGTCCTGCCTCCACCTTGTTGCAGTCTTTCCTCAGGTGAGGTCTCCAATACCTTGTGCAGTATTCCAGGTTCAGCTGCATCAGTGACCTATGCATAGAAAGGATCACTTCCCACCTTATTTGGCTTATTCTCCTCCCAATGTATCTGAGTATTCTATTTGTTTGGCTTACTGCCTTATTGCAGTGAGTAGTTCTTAGAATCTCCCACATCATCACCCATTAATCCTTTTCTTCAAGAGTGCTATCCAGTACCAACCTCCCAGTTTGTATTATATCTTTGAGTTTCTGTTCCTAATGTGCATTACATTTCATTTTTTAGAATTTAAGTTCAGCTGCCAGATCATAGACCAGCTCTCCAACCTGACCAGACCCTCCGTTAGTTCCCTTCTCCCTTCCTCCATATCTTTGTATTGTCTGCAAAGATGCAGATCTCACCCTTAGTACCTTCACCTATTGACTACCAACCTCAGTGTTCTACCTCTCAGCCAGCTCTCTACCTAAGTCACCATCTTCTACTCTACCTATGGTTCCTAATCTTTTTGACCAGCCTACTCTGTGGAACTGAGTCAAAGGTCTTGCTGCAGTCAAGGTAAACTTTAACAGTTGCCAGACCCTTGTCTATTGTTGTGGTAACCCACTTGAAAAACTCAACCAAATTCATCTAGCAAGACATTCCTGTCTTGAACCCATGCTGCCTGGGGTTCTGCAGCCCATTCCCTTCTAGGAAGTCCACCAGGCAACTCCATGATTTTCCCCACTACAGACATCCAGCTGACTGGCCTATAAGTTCCCTGGCTCATCCCTTTTCTCACTGTCATGTAGCAGAACCATATCTGCTATCCTACAGTTCCTAGGGCCCACCCCCATGGTGAGCAAGCAAATTGAAAATGTCTGCTAGTAGCCCAGCTATAACCCCTGCTATGTGACATAGCATTCTCAGGTGTAAGACATAAGGTCCCGTAGATTTATGTACTTTTAACCCTGTTAGCTCTTTCATCACCATTTTCTCTGTTATCTGGCCCTTTGCCCTTGCATCATTGCTCCCTTACTTCCTACCCCCACAATCTGTCAGAAAGAAACATAGAATTTGTTAACAGGAAAGGATCACTTGGGCCACCTAGTCTTCTCAGTATTCCCTGCTTGTTCTACCTCCACGGGTCCTGGTCTCAGCAACACTCCCACCTCCATGCATTGTTTCAAATATACCAGTATGTCTATCCTATGAATGCTTCCCACCAATCTAGCTTCCACCACTTTCTCTGAGAGTTTGTTCCAGGTGTCTACCACAGTTTCAGTAATGAAATATTTCTTCACATCCCTCTTAAACCTCTCCCATTCAAGTTTCATCACATGACCCTTTTCCTGGTGCTTGTTCTCATTTGAAAAAGGCTCCCTACCTGCACTTTGTTTACCACTGTGAGGTACTTGTAGGTTTTGATCATGTCACCTCACACTCACATCTCTGACAGGGTGTTCACGTTGAGATCCCCTTACTTTCTCTTTGTTGTGCTTCCTGTGCAAACCCTATATCATTTTAGTTGCCCTTCTCTGGACTGCCTCCACCCTGTCAATGTCCTTTCCGTGATGCAGTCTCCAAAACTGTACAAAATGTTTCAGATGGAGTTGCACCAGGAGTGATACAGTGGCAAAACCATCTCCCTCTTCCTGCTAGATATAAGCTATACCCCTCCAAATGCATTCCAACATCCCATTGGCCCAGACTACTGCCTTGTCACACTGTCTTGCCACCTTGAGATCCTCTAATATGATTACCCCAAGGTCCCTTTCTTATCTAGTTACTCTCAGTACCTTCCCCCATCTTATACTCAGTACTGGGGTTCCTATGCCCTTGGTGCATGATTTTAAACTTTTTGGCATTGAATCCCAACTGCCATGTCTTTGACCACTCTTCAAGTTTCCTATGATTCCTGCACATACCCCCACTTGGACACCCTATTACAGATTCTGATGAAATCTGCAAAAAGGTATACCTTTCCCCTCTAATTCATCTACATTGACCCTTATGAAGGCATTAATGAGGACTGGTCCCAGTACCAAGCCCAGTGGTACCTGTCAGTCACTCTCCCATCCTTAGATTGAGTGTCATTAACTAGCACTCTTTGTCTCATATCTGTTAACCAATTCCTAACCCAATTTACCACTTTGAATCCTACTCATTGGATGATCAGCTCCTGAATCAGGTTTCTGTGTGGCACTGTGTTGAAGACTTTGCTAAAGTTTAGATAGGCCATGTTCACTTCCCTTCCCTGATCTATTTCCCTGGTCAATCAATCAAAGAAATCAATCAGATTTATTTGGCATGACCTCCACCCAACCCCTCCGTGAATCCATGCTCTCAGTGGTCCTTCAGTCATTTGGATTCTAGTTGCTCAGACAGTCTTATTTTCATTAGGGTTTCCATTACTTTTCCCAGCACTACAGTAGGACTGACCTGCCTATAGCTGTTAGCCCCCCCTGCTGTCACATTTATGTATAGGAACCACATCTGCCTTTCTCCAGTCCTCTAGAACCACACTTGTTTCCAGTGAGCTGTTGAAAAATGCTGTGAGTGGAGAGGAGAATCAGCATATGGAATATCATACAGTTTGAGGCAATGGAAACTGGCATAGTTTAGGGTTTCCAAACAGGAATACACAGATTACTGATTGATAATAGCATTACATTTATTCACCATGAGTTGAAGTAGCATTCTGGCAGTTAAGTATTGCTATGTATCAATACTCTGACTTGAATACATTCAGTGCCATGTGGCAGAAAGGACAGAAAAGACATCTGACTTCCTTTCTTCCACCACTGTACTATGCTATTAATGCTACTGTGTCACTGTTTCTGTGTGATTCCGCCACTACATTTTAATTACATGCTACTGAGAACATTATGCTTTAATTGGCCTTCATAACCTGGATTTCATAATTATCTGTAATTAATTTTTTTTTGTATTTTCATCTCTTGTAGTGCCTCAAGATTATATAACAGATGTTTTCTAAATAATTATATACTGTATTTTACATTTGCTCCCTTGAGGTAACATATGAATGAGTTGCACTGACTGCACATAATGTTGTCATGTCTGTGTTTCCATAAAAAAGGGTACTGTTTCTGTTTGTTTCATTTTAGTGAGAAAAAATAGCGGTGGAAATTGGAAAAAATAATATATTCCAATATTATCTATGTCAGAGGACCGAGAGCTTGTCTCCCCATAATATGTTTTATTTTTAGCATAGGGATTTCTCATTTTGTGCACCTATTGTCAGGCATACTCTTCTTCAGGAGGTCAGAAGTGCCCTCTTCAGTAACCCTGATCAAGTCCAGAGTCGGTCAGCATCTTTGGGTGCAGGTTTTTCCTGATTCAGTTTCAGGGCTGTGGCATTTGATGCTTGGTCTTTGTGTACGTACAGCTGTCTTTTGTCAGATGGGTTTGGCACTATTTTAATTATTTGCACATTGCTTTATCTACACATCTGTGAAGCAGACTGCACTTTGGAGACATGCTGTATGAAATAAAGGACTACTGCTGCCACTGCTACTTTTTCACACTGTCTGTGGGTACATTTAACACAGCAGCACTCTTAAATCAAGTTTTTCTGGAAGTGAGTAATTTTACTCCAGGAACTGAGTTCCTGTGGGTCACCCCATTTCCGATTATATTCAGCAACTGCGAGTGATGCTTGAGGGCGTACTGCCATGTCCATGACCTGGGTTCAGGATCAGACCTGAAACATGTGAATGAGCAGCTGGAACTATGAAACAGTATTACTGATGACAGCACTTCAAATCCTGAGATGAGGAGGGCAATCTATGCAGAGTGTCAGGGAATTAGCTTCTTCTGGAGGCTCTGCTATCAGTGTCCTAGGCTAGTATTAACTATGGCAGATCCATCTAATGGGTGGAGAGTAGAGGGTGGGTATCTATCAAGTAATATTTACTGTATAGCTGAAAAGCCTTTTACACATAATTAAAATTAAAACAGGTACAGACAAGTTATTCACACATAATGTG
Organism: Neoceratodus forsteri; assembly: GCA_016271365.2. Taxonomy (NCBI): domain Eukaryota; kingdom Metazoa; phylum Chordata; order Ceratodontiformes; family Ceratodontidae; genus Neoceratodus; species Neoceratodus forsteri. Next base: position 653,354,274 of record CM057459.1, read on the forward strand.
CAGTATAAATAGCACATTCCTATAAATAAAAACAAAGAAATACTATATTGTGTTTCATAAATTCACAAACCATGTGCAAAGTAAGTTCCATATGCCTTTCTGGAATAAATATTATTCTACTATGATTCTTCTTTTCAGTTTACTAATACCTTGAAAATACTTGGCAACCCTAATGACTGTCCTTTCATCTTGCATATGAAGAAGAATATTAGTCAATAACATCATGTCAGTTTTGTAGCTCTCACTAAAAAAGGTGACAGCCAGTATGCTCTTGGTTCAAAATACCATGTACAGTGCCATAGAACGTGCACTAAATCTTCTATCCCCCCATGGGAACGATCACCGTCCCCGATTAGTCGCCTTCCTTCCTGTACCTATAAGCAGCACGTTATTTGGGAATTGTTCAAATTTATAATTAGAGAGAACATAGTTTGTGCTTTGTCAAAATTTCAGGATAGGGTTTAAATCCCAAAGTAGTAGTTATTTTGCACAAAACATTTAGAATAACTATTTCCTGCTATAGCTTTATTTATTTATTTAGGAAATAGGAATTACAACCCTTTGAGTCATTGACTCATTTCCAAAGGCTCCTTGTCAGAATAAAACATAGACATTCATATAGTAAATACATAGAATAAATGTGGGTGAGCAATTACAGAGTATAAGTACAATGAGCACTGTTTAATGCCTATACATTTGGTAGCTAAAACATGGCAGAGCTATCAAGATATTTACCTAATGAGTGGTTAAGACCTATACAATTGGTAGCTAAAGCAATGCATGATACGAGTTGGTAGTAAGCCACCTCAGGGAGGTCTTGTTATACATAATACAATGCATTCATAGTATATCATGGATCCTGCACCCTCCAGTTGGTCATGGTCTAGTGGGTGATCAGGCTGGAGAATTATTCTGGCATAAGGAAGGTGGATGTACCTAGAGTGGTAGACTAAATTTATGTAAAAAATGTAACTCTGTAGAACAAGAACCATGTTCGGTTATCTAACTTAAGAAAGATCAGCTACAGTACCCTGCTTAATCTTTGCAAAATGCTTATTGTGGATTATGTAATTTAAATAATCTTCCCAGTACATTTTGCATAACCATAAGAGGTAAAACAGAAAACAGCCTGTAATTTGTTTATATAAAGAGAGAGTGATACTAGGACAATACAGATACATTGAGAAACCATCAAGATACATTATGTCTGTTATTGAAAGTACATTATCCTAATATGCCAGTGCAAATTAGATTAATTTTAGCCAATTGGCTTACATGCAATGAAAAATATTCAACATGTAGTGTGATAATTATGCTAATGAGACATAATCTGCATATACAAATGAGGTCAGTTAACAAGCACACAAGTCTATTGGGAGATATCAGAGCTCCACCAAAACGAAAGACTGTTAGAAAACCAGCAAAACATTATGCTGTCTAATGAGGACACTGGCTCACTTGTGTATGCAGAACAGTCTCCACCACTTACTCAATCAAACAAGCAACTACATTCTTATTTCAGTGACTGTCTGCAGGCAAAGCAAATTCATGGTGATACAGTTGGAATGATAAAAGAATTTGCCTGCTGCCACTGCAGTAAACTACTCATTATAAGTGCATTATCAGCTTCTTCCACCGAGACCTTCAATGACTTCGTGTGACATAGATGACGAGCTGTGTCCCCCCTTGACATGCACAGTCCATTTCTGAGTTGTGTGCATTTTTCATAATGATCAGATTTCAATTCATGTTTAATAACAACTTTCAATGAAACATTCTTTTCTGAGCTGGCTATTACTTATCAAAGGTATTGTTTATGTTGCATCACTGCAGTCTTTCATTTACACGTGATGACTACAGCCAACAAACTTGCACAGGCTTTTTAGGTGCCATGGTTTTAGAAGTATTGTAGTTATGTTGCAGTTTATTTAGTTATCATATTATATGCAAGCAATAATACCCAACAGGCTGGGCAGTACTGGGCAAAACCAGACTGCCCAGGGGCATAATGAGGCCTGACCCTGCAAATGGAGGACCTTATTGCCCCTGGAAGGTCCAGTATAGCCCATTACAGCCAGCCCGGGAGTATATGTTTGCACTTAGAAAATGAGTATGTGTGTAAATTTTAATTATGTAATTAAATTACAAAGGAAATCACTTTCAAAATGAATAGAAAGACCAGGAAAAAAAAAACTTTTCTTGGTAAAGTATTCACTCCATTTGTGTTCTGTTTCATCTCCTGTTGCACCCCCCCCACACACACACACACACACATACAAAGGTCAGAGAGACATTGTCTTCTACTAACAGCACCAGTGCCACCACCACCACCACCACCTCCAGAACAAGAGATTGAGTTTCTTTTAAACTCTCCCAAACTAGGAGACACAGAAACTGCTGTATTAACTGCAGCTTCATTTTCTGTGCATGGAAGAAGGGATTTGCGAGTGTATTTCCTTAATGTACTTGCCAGAAGCTGACCGTGAGACCTGGAGGAATTGGGTGGGGGGGCTGAGAAGCAGCATGCTTGCTTTGTAACAGTCTGATGATTCCCCCCCCACTTGAGTTTTTATAGCACAACGCAGATGGTAGATATACCACAATTGGGGAGCCAGGACAGAAGGTTGGGATCTGCAGATCCAGGAAGGTTGAGCGAGCTGACAGCAAAAAACAAATGTCAGCATGAATAAAAAAGTGGTTTTTTTGGGGGGGTGGTTTTGTCTGCGGCAAGGAGGAAGAGAGCTGGCATCAGTGTGTCAGAGTTCACAGCAAGACTGCTGCATACAGACAGTTGGCTCTGTAGTAGAAATGGATGGCAGCAGGGGTTGCAGAAAAGGTAGTTTTGGTTTTTTTTAAACTTCAGATGAAAGGGATATTGCATTGTGAGGTTTTGCTGTTGACCTTTGCGTGGGGGAACTGAGCAGGATTACCAAGGTAAATCTCACTAAGCAAGGCAAAAAAAAGGTGACTAACCAGTTTAAACTTCAGGTGGCACAAGGATACTCTAAGTAATACGGCACCTCAGAGTGGCACTTGTTTTTTACCAGGCATTGTTGAAAAATAAATGCATGCCTGGAAGGAACTTTCAGCCAATCATCATGCATTTTTTTAAGCCCATTTTCTAAATGTATTTACTGTGTATTTGGGATTACTCAATGGTAAGCAACACCTGGAAAAGAGCAATATATTGCATGGCATGGTATTTAAATGATTGCTAACATTTTGTTCACTGGTAAAAATACTGGTATTAGGCAGTGTGTTCTACTTGTTAGAACACTGACTTTGAAACTGGGAGATCACAGGTTCAGACCCCACCAGAGCCAAGCATTCACTGTGTGACCTTGACAAGTCACTTAATCTCTCAGTGCTGCAGTTCACAGAGCTGAAAATTTGAGAAGAAGCAATATCCCGCAGGAAGCGAGATGTTGTATCCCTTCTGGTCTAACCCTGGAAAACAAAATGTAACATAAAATCCTCATAAGAAGTAACCTCTTATTTCTGTAAGTGCCGCAGGGTGACAGCTATTGTTCAGACATGTTCTTACATATTTGAATCATTAACCGCTAATGGGCTTAAGACTTGGGATCTACAAGGCAGTAAAGGGATTCTTGGAGGTAAGATTGTACAGCAGCAGTTTGTCAAAGGAGCTGAAATAAGTTGATACTTGCTGCAAGTATCAGTAAGGCAGTTTGTTTCAGGTACGTAAGGCACAGAAAGGAAATGCATGTGTACTTAAATCATTCTTTGCTTTCAGATATTTTGAAGAATATAGATCCAGAGGAGCAAATTCCAGATGTAAATGGGAATGTAAACCTGAAGGTACTTGGATGTATGTCAGTTAGTGTATTTGATAAGGAAAGGTATCCAGTGGAGGTGTCTGCAAGTGCTAGGCTTCCTCATTAAAGACTGTTGTAAATTGCTCTGTGAAGAGTACATACTGTATCAGAACAATTTACAGCTTAAAATATATATCTACATTTACAGTGTGATAAACAAGGCCCCCGAATTCAGTAATTGGAAGAAGGACTTGCTGCATTATATACTGTACCTTTTGACATGCCTACAAAGGCACCATTTTGGGGTTCCTTACTCTTGCTGTTGATAGTATGATTGATGTGCATATTAAATGTTGAGCAGGGTTCCATTCTAGTGCACATACAGTAGCGTGCATAGCTGCATAAAATGACAAAGTCCCATTTTTTCTTTATATACTTTCTATGTTAAAAATCCATCTTAAAAGCATAAAGCATCCCATTTTATTGCCTGCTTTTCTTTTTCACTTCCAATACTTCCCAGTGTTGTAAGTGCCTCCCCTGTCTGTCTGTGACTGTGTAAGAGTCACTGATGTAACCTGATTCCCCTTAGCACTCCCAATAGCTGTTGATTGTTTGATTGTTGTAGCTGATATGCTACTGTTATTGAAGGATCCTGTGTTAATTGCCCTTCTAAGCTGTTGACAATGGCCTGTACAGAAAACTGCAACCCTGCTTCTCCTCCTTCTCTCAAGAAGAAAGAGATTACCTACTTGGAGAAGGTTGCTGTACTTGAAGCTCTTGAGGTTCCTGGGGTTACTCACAGTGAAGTGGCCCAGTGATGGGGTATCCCTCAATCACAAGTCAGTTGTCTACAAAAAAACAAAGATGTCATCAGAACTGAATTTCACAACAACTCAAACATGAACGGCAAACAAAAACATGTGCATAAGGATTGCACCATTGAGGAGGCACTACTGTGCTGGTTTGAAAATGCTCACAGTGCTGACATGCCGGTGTCTGGTCCCATAATACATGCCAAAGCCAAAAAGTTAGCAGAGGTGTTAAGGAAGCCAGATTTTGAACCCAGCAGTGGCTGGTTGTGCCAGTTTAAACAACGGCACAACATTGTCTTTAAGAGGGCTCACAGAGAAAAGAAAGATGCTGACACTGCAGGGGTCAGATACCGGGGTACAGACAGTGCTACCCCGGATTTTATCTGAATTTCAGCCCAAAGATGTCTATAAAGTAGACAAGACTGGTATCTTCTTCCGGGTAACCCCTGATGGCATGCTTACTTTTAAAAGCTATTCAATCTCTGGCAGTAAAAAGGCCAAGGAATGTATCACAGTCCTTACATATGTGAACATGGATGGCAGTGAGAAGTAAGTAGTAAGTAAGTAGCTGGTGATCGGCAAGAGCCAAAAGCTGCAATGTTTAAAAGATATCGATCACCAGCACTTGCCCATTACATACCGTGCAAATCAGAATGCATGGATGATGGTGGCTTTGTTTTCTGAGTCGGCTAAAGAGTTTGACCATGAGGTGGAAAGCAATCGCTATAAAGCTGTCCTTCTTCTGGACAACTGTAGCACCACCTCCCCCTTACAGCTCAGAAACATAAACATTGTTTTTTTGCCTCCAAACACAGCATCTCTTATTCAGCCCATGGACATGGGCATAACTAAGAACTTGAAAAGCCTGTACAAACGACGACTTGCAGATTTCATCCTGACCTCATTTGACAATGGGGCTACCATATCTGTGAATGAACTTGCCAAACAGCTGACTATACTGGACACAATTCACATGTTGTGTCAGGCATGGGGTGATATTAAGTGTGAGACTATACAGAAGTGCTTCAGAAAGGTGGGGTTCCATAAAGATGCAGTCTCAGCACAAGCTGAAGCTGTCATTCCACCACCAGCTGTGCCCAAAAATATAATTGCTGAGGAGTTTGATGCATTTGTAAACATCAACAGTGCCGTACCATGATTTGGTGAAATCACTGATTCTGAAATAGCCCAACAAGTGCTGAAAATAGAGAAGAAGCATGAAGAGGAGGATGAGTCTGACGTTGATGTCCCCACAAACGGTGAGGTGCAGGAATACCTGAAAAAACTGTGGCAGTGCATAAAGCACAACACTGTCTCTGATGACAACTTTTCCACTTTCTACCATCTCAAGGACTTCTGACCAGCAACTGCCACAAGAAGAATTCTGCAGAGTAAAATTACTAATATCTTCACAACACAACAGAGCTGATGTGTTTTTAATATTTTTATTTCTTTACTTGAATAAAGATGGTTTTAGCAATATGAGCACTAAGCCTTACAATGTACAGTACACAAGAATACCTCGCAAAGTCCCCCCAATAACATGCCCAGAGAGCTCGAGAAGCCATGGGATTCTTGGCCTTAACGATCACCCCATTTGTTAAGTAAATAAGCTGAGATGAGTACAGGACAGGAGAATGGGGTGAGCGTTAGGATCGACGACCCCAAGGCACCCACCTGACACCTATCAGTGTCTGCAGAATGGGGGTGGGGATGGGGTGTTAGGGTTGGAAGAATTAACACCTCATTCCCCTCCTTTTGTCACTTTGCTAACAATCCTGAGGCATGAGGTGACAGATGGGGAAATTATGGAGGGCAGAGTTCAGGAGGTTTGAAGGCACTGAGGGTGGACAAGGCACCAGGCCCAGATGGCATCCACCCCAGGGTACTGAAAAAGCTGGCAGAGGTTCTTGCAGGACCTTTGGCAGACCTATTTAATGCCTCAATACACTCAGGGTGTGTACCTTAGGATTGGAGGATGGCTCATGTGGTGCCCCTCTACAAGAATGGCCCCAAGGATGAACCGTGGAACTACAGACCAGTAAGCCTCACATCCGTCATGGGTAAGCTGATGGAGACTATCCTGAAGGAGGGGCTGGTGGCCCTCCTAGAGGCCGAAGGACTACAGGACAGCAGACAGCATGACTTCATACGTGGAAGATCCTTCCAAACCAACCTGGTGGAGTTCCATGACAGGGTAACTAGGCAGCTGGACAGGGGCCATGCAGTGGATGTCCTTTATCTGGACTTCAGTAAGGCATTTGACTCAGTGCCACATGGGAGGTTGGGAAGTAAGTTATAAGGCACAGGGTTGGGTGCAAAGCTGGTGAGAGGGGTAGGGAAATAGCTTCAGGGAAGGCAACAGAGGGTGGTGGTGGGTGGGGAGCTCTCACACTCAAGGGTAGTGATGAGCAGTGTTCCACAGGGCTTGGTGTTGGGACCAGTGTTGTTTGGGATATTCATTGCAGACATATCATTGGACATCAAGAGCAAGATCAGTCTGTTTGCTGATGATACCAAGATGGGAGCAGTGGTGGATGATCTAGGGGGATGGCAGAGGTTGCAGGATGATCTGGCAAAGCTTGAAGCCTAGTCAGATGCCTGGCAACTGAGGTTTAATGCCAAAAAGTGCAAGGTGCTGCATTTTGGGGTGAGAAACCCAAGGAGGAGTTACCAGCTGGGGGGAGTGCAGCTAGCCCAGACAGAGGAAGAGAAGGATCTAGGGGTGCTCATTACAGGGTCAATGAACAACTCAGCACAATGTAGGAAGGCAGCTACAAAGGTCAACAAAATGTAGGGTTGTATTGCAAGGGGTATATCCTCGAGGATGAAGGAGGTGATTCTGCCACTGTATAGGTCATTAGTTAGACCGCATCTGGAGTACTGTGTGCAGCACTGGTGCCCATATCTAAAGAGGGAAATTAAGTTATTGGAGAGGGTGCAGTGCAGGGCAACAAAGATGATCAAGGTGCTGGGAGACTTATCATACAAGAGGAGGCTGAGGGAGTTGAATATGTACTTACTGGAGGAGAGGAGGGATGGGGACATGATTGAAACGTTTAAGTACATTAAAGGAATAAACAAGACAGGTACAGAGGGGCTGTTCAAAGTAAGGGAGGGGAGGAACACCAGGGGCCATGATATGAGACAAGAGGAAGGAAGGAAGGTTCAGTATGGAGATGAGGAGACACTTTTTTAGAGAGAGGGTGGTAGCTGGGTGGAATGCGTTACCTGCAGAAGTGGTATCCAGTAGAACAGTGGACTGCTTCAAAAGGGGATGGGCAGGGCAAGGGAAGGGTTAATGGAGGGGGAAGGGTGGAAGGGAGGGGCAGCTGTAGAATAAGGGGTGCTAGCTGCACACTTGAGCACTCTTGATAGACCTCTAGGGCTTTATCTGCTGGAAAATTTCAGATGTTCGTAGTAACAACGTTTTTTGTAATGAACTTCATTGCTTTTTCAGATAGTTTACTTGTATCCTTATCTGCCTTGCGGAGCTCTGCTTTCCCACCCTCCATAACTGCCCTTATGTCCCAGTGGGAGTGCAGGACCCAAATGGCCCTGCACTCCCATGCTCCATGAATTTCCTTATTTTACTGTGGGAGCGCAGGGTCCTATGGACCCTGCACACCCATCCCTCCAATAGAGGACCTTGTGCACCCATCTCTCCATAGATGCATGACCAGATTATCAGCACAGCCATCTTATTAGCCCAGTACATGTGCCCAGTAGACAAAATTTTAAAATCCCTACCAAAACATAATTCTGCGCAAATGCAATGCCATTCCACACCACAGGTGCAAAAACACATTTTGGACAGGATTTGAAAAATGACAGCTGTGAGATGCATAAGGTTGGGTAATAAGAAGGCTATGCTGAAAACCTGGGGTCAACATATTTAGAATTTCCAAAGTTACGAGCGGTCGTACCACAATTGCAAAAAACGGTCATAAATTTGGCAGTTTTTCATATTTTCACCCCTCATTTTCAACATAGCCTTTTTATGACCCCACATCATAAACCCCATAGGTAAAAATTATGAAATCCATGCTAAAATGTGATTCTGCATTACAGGGTCGAAAATACATTTTAGGCAGGATGTGAAAAATGACAGCTGTATTGTTCATGAGGTGGTGTGAAAAAATGGCTATGTTGAAAATTTGGAGTGAAAATATTAAAAAATTACTGAACTTACATGCATACATAGAAAATTTTCAATGACAGTGCATCATTCAGACATTTTAAGAATTTTTTCACCAAATGTTTAACTTGAGCTTTTTAGGACCCCACCTCATGAACACTGGCACTGTAATTTTGTTAATCAGTCCCAAAAGGTGATTGTGCACAGTGACCACGAAATCACCTTCCAGGACATATTAACAAAATGACAGTGACAGTGTTCATGCCCGGGGTTCCAAAAAGCCCATGTTGAAAATTTGGTGCAAAAATACCTAAAAATGGCAACGTTATGAAGATAAGTTTCAGACACCATTGAAATACATTATACAGCTCTTACATTGATTCCTCAGTTTGCGGTTCGGATTTGAAGAGTGCAGAGGTGTCCCAGTCCACAGAAGATGACAGCGGACAACCTCTGGATGTAAACATAGGATAAGAGGAGTTCATTGAGAGGGTTGGGATGGGGGAGGGAGATAGTGGGGATGACAAGGGACTATTTTCTTTTTTTCAGGTTGAAAAACAAAGAAGACATTGGGGGACTGTTTTTTTCTTAACAGGATACAGAAACAAAAATATTTGGGGACACTGGGAGTGGGCTCCCCAGTGTCTCACACTACTTGTGGGGGTGTAAATGCTGACATGGGGACTGGGCCCCCGATATCTGCTAGTAAATGAAGCTTGGCTGCACAGGCTGCTGTGTGGACACAACAGTGGAGCCACCAACCTGCAGCATTCAGAACTACATGTTATTTGTATTAATTATAATTCTCATGCCTGGGCCTACTTCGAGTTGTTTAAATGTAAAGAAATACTTAAATTAGGTAAGCACCAACAGGTATTTACCCAAATGGGGTTAGCAATGTGATTCTGGGGTTTTGCCCCCAAATGGCTATTGAATGTTTTTTATTCACAAGTTATATTTATGCCACAAATTGCAGCAGTTGTTTTGTGAGATCACCTTTCTAGTTCTGTGAAACAAAGGGTTTAAGTCCCGTTATTTCACGAAACAGCTGCTACAATTTGCGGCACAAATATGACCGTGGACAAAATTAACATATTTATTTGCATTTTGGTGTCAAACTGATTCCAGAATCTGATTCCTCAGGCCCCAATGAGATAAACACAAATGTTGGTGTTTACAAAGCCCAAGTATTTTTTGAAATATTTGAATTTGTTTGCACACCTAACTAAAAACAAAATGGTGGCAGCTCAGCAAAACTTCCCACATTTGTGGCAAAAAAAAACTGCATTTGTGGCAAAAAAAAGTTTTGCCAAGGCTGCCAGCTAACGTTTCCCAAAGGAAATAATGGGAAACTTTAAACTTCAATAACTTTTGGATGGATTAATATTTTTTTCACCAAACCTTCATTAGGCACATTTGTGACCCAAACCCAATATACCCTACCAATTTCAAATCAACCCCCAAGCCATTTCTGAGAAATGACATGACAAAGATTTAGCAGAAAAAATGGTAATTTTCACATTTAATGACATTATGCATCTCCACATAACTATGTTCCATGTAACTGCCAGGGTGGCAAAAGGGGATCTGGGATAGGGAGGGGTCCACTAGACACCAGGGAGAGAAAATTATTTTAATTATTTTTCTACATTGGTCAAAAAAATCAGCAGGTGGGGGAGACCACTAGCTGACATCAGGAATTTTACTTTTATATTGCGCAGCGATTGGTGGATGAGGGGGAACTGGATACCAACTATTTTTTTTATATATGGGGCCACTAGACACCAGGATTTTGTTTTCTATGGGCCAGCAATCAGCAGGTGGGGGGGCCACTAGATACCAGGTGTTTTGTTTTTTTTTCTATGGGGCCAGCGATCGGTGAGTGGGAGGCTACTAGACACTAGAGATGGTATTTTTTATATGGGGTCAGCTATTAGCGGTGGGGGCAACCACATTTTTTACCTGGGGCTGGCAATCGGTGGGGGTGGGGCAATCAGCAGGGGAGGATTAATGGGTTAATAAATTAAACTGGCGGGGGAAGCCGCAGAGCTAAATACTGACAGTGATCAGTTCTGCAGAATTTTTTCCTGCAGTTTAATACATTAATCCACTGTTCAAGCATTTATCCTGTCATTTTAAGGTGGAATTTCCACGAAAGTTGCTAAAAGGTCTTCCAAACTTTACAGAAGCGAATGTACAACTTTCACGGAAATTCCACTGGCGAGATTTTTTTTTCTGCATACATCTAATTAGTAAATTGGCAGGGAGGAGGGAGGGTAGCCAAGACCAGTCAGGGTCTACAGAGACAGATTTGACAGGGAATATCAGGGCAGTCTGGGTGGGCCAAGCAATCCTTTTCTACAGAGAAATTATATGTTTCTGTGTAACTTATGTACTCCTCCCTTAAAGGGGTCGATTCTGAACAAAGGCCGCTATGCACGATCCTAGTGCACCCACGGACAGCAGGCGTGCAGGGACTATACACGTAACCACCACAGATTGGGGCCTGCAGAACATGCACCATCGTGGCACACAACAGTTATGCACCTGATCCCCCCACTGTGTGGAGAGCAACTCGCCAGGGCAGGCCAGGGATGTGGCAGCACTATGTACCATTCACAAAGGTGCCCACTGCAGCCCACAAGGGTGCAGGTTATGGCAGTGGGGACCCTGTCATAACCCAATGCACACCCCAACAGAAGTACACTGCTGGTCACATCAGGACTGGGTGAAGACCCTCCATGTTTCCCCAGTCCAGTAGGCAGAAGGAGAGAGCTGGCACAGCCAATCTGGTGGGTACAGGGGACAGGGGAGTGGACAGTCATGCCAGTGGAAGGGATGACACTGCTACCACCGGTGGGCTCAGGGGTGCCAGGATTGGAAGTTAGGGAGTGTGCCTTCAGTTCTGTCCCCAGCAAGGCATTCATGCAGGGCTCATGGGGGGTACCCCATTGGGATGGGGCATGGGGAACTTGGTTGTGTGGCCACATCGACCTTGGGATGGGTCAGTGTTCCCCTGCTGGGGGTCCTGCAGTGCACCAGAAGGGTGCTGTGTAGCAAGGTCTGGACCAGGGAGTACACTGGATGCTGGGGCCATGCCACGTGGGTCCAGGTGCCTGCAGAAGGCATTCATGAACCTGGACCCATGCCTGTCTGTGCAAGGAATCCACTGTGGGACCCAGGATGGGCATCCCATTGGTTGCCCGCCTGTGTCTGCAACTGCGCCCTCATCCACCCTGCATGGTCCTGTGCACTGGGGAGGCAGGGCCATGGATGGGTGGCTGCCAGTTGTGAATACTGGAGCAAAACTCATCAGCAGGTATACAAAGCTAAGCGGTGGTATGCCTTTTGCGTGTACCTCCACCCCATTTGTGCATAGTGGACAAAGTTAGTAAGAGCAGACAGACATTCCAAAATATGATAAATATGCAAGTGCAGAGAGAAAACATGGAAAATATAAATATAGACCATAAATTAAAATTAAAATTAAAAAAAATAAAGCTCACAGAGGTTAATGACTGGCTCAGGAAGTGGGGTGAAGAGAGTGGGTTGGGGGTGTTAGGGAACTGGAAAGGAGTTTGGGAGGATAAGGGACTATATGCCAAGGACAGGCTTCATCTTGCCCCATTAGGAAAGGAAGTCCTTAAACAGGGGATGGCGGACTACATTCAAGAAAGGTGGGGTTTAAGCGTGTGAGGGGAGAGGGATAAGGAGGGGCTGACCAAGCCTCTCCTCCAGATGAGGGAGTAGCCTTCAAGCCCAAGGGGAGGGGAAAGAGACTGGGGTGGAGGTTTCAGGAGGAGCAGAGGGAGGATGGAAGTATAAGGAATCTGGGTGGGGTCTTGACAAAGAGGATCAGGGATAAGGGGTGGGGTTGGTGTTAGTAAATGCCAGGAGCTTGGGAAACAAGTTGCCAGAGTTCCAGGCCATGCTGTTCGGGGGTGGATGTGGCGGTGCACGGAGATGTGGGCCAACAAAAACATGACTGGGACCTAAACGTCCGGGGGTACACTATGCTTAGGAAGGATAGAAAGGAGGGCAGAGGGGGTGGAGTGGCTATTTTCATTAGAGGTGACATAGAAATTGCTAGGGTAGAAGAGACAGAGGGAAATGTGGAGGCCTTATGGGTCACCTTACGATCCTCAGCAGGAGATAAGGTCAAGCTGGGTGTAGTATATAGACCCCCCCGGGATGAGCGATGTTCTAGAGGATGGTTTGCTGGACAACATCATTGCCCAGTGTGGATCAAAAGGGGAAGGAGTGGTGTTGATGGGGGACCTTAATATGCCAGGTACAAACTGGGGAGCCATGTCCTCTAAGGTGGCCAAGGAGCAGAGGCTGCTGGGAGCTTCCAGGATGTGTTCTTAACATAGATGTATGATGGAGCCCACAAGGGAGGGTATGTCCTGGATGTGGTTCTGGCAGATGGGGATCTGGTAAGGGACCTGGTTGTACAGGACCCCCTGACTGGGAGCGACCACAATACTGTCTGGTTTCAAATAAGCATGGGGGTGAGATCTAGGACACTGGCAGTGGACTTCAGGGGGGCAGACTTTGTGGGCATGGGAAATATTCTCAAGGATCACTTGAAGGGGATTACATCAATGACAAGTGTGGAAAGGAGATGGGAGGTCATAAAACGGAGACTTCATGAGGCAGTCAGGATCTGCGCTAAGTTGAAATGTAAGGGAGCAAGGTCACATAAACCATGCTGGTGGTCCAGTGAGGTACAGGTAGCAGTCAGAGAAAAGAAGGCGGCCTACAAAAAATATAAAACAACAAGAGGGGATAGGGATAAGGAAATGTACCATCTTGCATCTAGAAAAGTCACCCGGATGGTGAGGGGAGCAAAGTCCAGTAAAGAGCAGTGGCTGGCACAGGGGATACATGAAGGGGAAAAGGGGTTCTTCCGGTACATTGGGGAGCGGAGAAAAACTAAGGGCCATCTCAGTAGACTGAGATCAGAAGGAGGGTGGGTGGAAGAGGCGAGGGACCAGGCAGAGGTATTTAACGAGTACTTTGCCTCTGTGTTCACTAGGGAAGGGGATGGGATATCTACAAAGCAAGGCATGAAAGGGATAGAAGTGGCAGTGAGTGGGATCAGGGGAGCAACAGAAATGGAGCAAGAGGGAGGGAGAGGTATCCCAGGGGTGTCACATCTGGATAAGGATAAAAAGGCCAGTAAGGTGGAGGGGACGGATGATGCTATCTCCGCCAAAAGGGTGTGGTTAGCCCTCAAGGCCCTAAAGAAAGACAAATCTCCTGGGCCAGATGGCATTCATCCGAGAGTATTATGGGAATTGGTGGACATACTGGCTTTTAGCGAGCTCTTCAACAGGTCATTTGAGACAGGAAGGGTACCTAGGGATTGGAGAGAGGCACATGTGGTGCCAATCCATAACGGGGGGTCAAGGGAAGTACCAGGTAACTATAGACCCATCAGTTTGACCTTGGTGGTGGGAAAATTAATGGAGAGTATACTAAAGGAATGATTGGGGGTGTACTTGGAGGAGGTGGGAGGTCTGGATAGTCGGCAACATGGGTTTGTGCCAGGTAGATCATGTCAAACCAATCTTGTGGAGTTCTACGAATGGGTAACATCAGAACTGGACAGGGGAAAGCCTGTGGATGTATTATTCTTGGACTTCAGCAAGGCATTTGACTCTGTCCCCCACAATGGTCTGGTGGAGACACTGATGGGGTTAGGAGTAGGCCCTTTGATGGTCAGATGGATTGAAAACTGGCTAGCTGGATGCACCCAGAGAGTAGTGGTCTGTGGGGAGCTCTTGAACCCTAGACAGGTTATAGTGGGGTAATGGGGTACCGCAGGGCTCGGTCCTGGGTCCGATCCTGTTTAATGCATACATATCGGACATCAGGGAGGGTATAGGGTGTGAAATGAGTCTCTTCATGGATGACTCCAAGATGGGAGCAGTAGTTGAGGGAGAAGAGGGGAGGTTGGCCCTGCAAGAGGACCTGGACACCCTGGAAAGCTGGGCTCACTCATGGAAATTAAATTTCAATATCACCAAGTGCAAGGTGTTGCATCTTGGTCGGGGAAACCCTAAACACAGGTACACCCTGGGAGGGGAGGCGCTGGAGGCCTCAATAGGGGAAAAAGACCTAGGGGTCATGGTGGATGCATGTATGAATAACTCTGAGCAGTGCAGGAGAGCGGCTAGCAAGGCAAACAGGATGTTGGGATGCATCGTAAGGGGGATCACCTCTAGGAGCAAGGAAGTGATTCTGCCGCTGTACAATGAACTGGTTAGACCACACCTTGAGTACTGTGTACAGTACTGGAGACCACACTGAAGAGGGACATGCAGCTCCTGGAGAGGGTACAGAGGAGGGCAACCAAGATGATACGAGGCTAGGGATTTGACGATGAGGACAGACTGGAGGAGCTCTGCCTGTTTTCTTTGGAGGAGAGGAGAGACAGGGGGAAAATGATTGAGGTCTTCAGTCACCTCAAGGGAATAAATAGGGTAAACATGGAGGGATCTTTAGACTAAAGCAGGAGGTATCACCAGAGGCATGGTTTGAAGTTGGAAGGTGGAAGGGTGAGGGGGGAAAAGAGAAAGAGGTTTTTCACTGAGAGGGTGGTGGACCCTTGGAATGCACTGCCTGGCGAGCTGGTTCAGAGATCCACAGTGGAAGGCTTCAAGAGAGGGTGGGACAGACCCAGAAAGTGGATGTATCAGATGATGGCCTGTCCCAGGGGGGTGGAGTGGATGATAGGGGTTTCTGGAGCACAAGGGATGGGAGGGCCTCGGCACCCAACTAAGGATCTAAGGTTTGAGCAGACTCGATAGACCGTAAGGCCTAATCTGCTGGCAAATAGTATGTTAGTACGCTAGTACGTAAATTGTAATCCAGGCACAATACCTAAGTTAAAAGTAAAAGCTTATTAATATCTACCCTCCTGTTTGTAATACATAAATGAGCAATTGTATATTTGTATTTTAAATTGATGCACATCCTTCATAGATAGAAACACCAAAACATAAAACTTGGCAGCAGCTAAGGATCATTGTGGCCCACCCAATCTGCCCATATCAAGGACGTCTTCTACTCTGCTGACAAAACACCTTCATTAAATAAATACTAGGTCCAACAGCTGTAACAACAAAACTGTATAAAATGGGGACAGAAAATTGAGCACTCTGATTGTCTGTTAGCCATGTGCTGAAAGTGTCTAACACATGGCTAGGCATAAATCTTTTAATTATTCTTGGTAAACATACTAAGGGGAACGTTTCATGATTTTCCACTTCCTCAGCCCCTTGTGTTACACCTGAATAGATTATATATACAGCAAATTACTTACTAATTTCATATATTTATAAACAATGATTCCAACTAGGTACATTCTTTTGGAGTGCCCCGTTTCACCAATTTCCAATATACAGCATAAATATATCATCCTCAATAACTGTTTTACTATGATGCTGAAACACGCCAATATCCATTTCAAATCATGATAGCTGCATACTGCTCTCCTTATTTTTCTTTAATAAAATCCCTTCTACCAGGTTCTGATCCTGATTATCTGACTTTCACTTGAGTGACATCCTTTATATCTGTTAAATAAATTCATACAATCACTATGTATATTCTCTGCTAATCAAAGTATCTCATCCATAACCATCTCATTTTTATTATAATCCATAGCTTACCTATGTACAAAATTCACCATTTCAAACACTTATGTTATAAATTCAAACAATTATCTCTCTCTTTCATTGTGTTAATACCGCTCTAAATGTTCACTTTATGTTTTTATGACTTTAATTATACTACAATGAGAGCACTGGTGTGCACATAAACTGCTCTTCCTAATTTCCACAAAAAAACATGTTTGCATTCCAGTTGTTTAAATATCTTAAACCTGAAGTAACCACTTTTAAGGTTTTTAAGATTACTTTGAGTTTCATAACATAACCTGCTCATGTGGTTGTTCACCTTATTTTAAATGGGAGCCTTGTTACTCTTGTTCTGTTATATGTACTTAGCTTGTTTAGCGTCAGAATCTGTGGGGCCATGATGACATCATTTCAGTCACTTCATAATCCAAAAACAGTTGGTCTAATGAGTTATGAGAATGCTTACTTAGATCTCATCTTGCAGGCTGCGGCTCTCCCATAAGTTAGAACGCTGAGGCCTCTGCACACGCAGTTTAAATACTGCTAAGGGGCAGGGGGGGATCCTGACATCCTGCGATGACGTCTCTGTGCTTACTCCACCTCTCAGCACATGCTACCTAGTCATTATTTCTGCACATTGTTTCTAGTGCTAGGTGACCTAGTGGAATGGCGGATGCCACATGCACTAAAGCAGAGATAAGGTAGTGGTTCACCCCCCCACCTCAGGATTTTGATCAAATCCACTGTTTTTTTTTTTACAAAATGAAAAAGCCAATATTTTCTGTTTGTTACAAGTCTACTTTATCCAAATTATTTGCTTATATTGTTATGCTTTATATTAGGATTGGGTGGAGGAGATGTGATACATTAGGGAGAAATTGCTTTAATTCTTTTACCAGTTCTGACTAGAGTTAAACCATAATAAACATAATAAACCAATAAATGGGGATATATAGGGGATACACGATGGGAAGGAGTGGGATATGGAAAATATTCTCACTCACACAGCTCACTTTGCAGGAGTGACAATATTTTCCATATCCCATGATCTGTCCATCATGTGTACGATTTATACCACAGGGGTGAGAGCTTTAGGAAAACTTTTTCTGATTCTGTGCGTTTCCTGCACATTCTGTGTGTGCTGTCAGTGTGTGTGTGTGTTCTGTATGGACTGGGAGTCAGAAACACAGGTGAGTGTGTTTTGCAAAGCTAATTGAGTGAATCAGAGGCTCAGTGAGAAAGACAAACTGCTGCAGGTAGCACTGAGAAACAGAACCTGCTTTGTAAAATAGTTTTATTTAGAATTCAGGTTGTTTTGAAGCTGAGATCAGCACAGCAATGGGCTAGGAATGTTAGAAACACAATGGGACACAGGTGAGAGTCTTTTTCAAAGCTAATTAAGTAAGTTGCAACGTCAGTGAAAAAGAGAAACTGTTTTCTGAAGCAGTTTCCTTTAGAATGCAGGCCGCAGTGCAGTCATCCTCACTCTAGTGACATCAACAGATTGTGGATAAATGTTGTCTTCAGGATTTATTCTCACTGCAGTGGAAATAACACAGGATATCTTACTGAGAAAGCTCTCACCCCCATGGTATAAATAGGGTAATCCGATTCTACTTTTGTATTTGTAAGTAAAATTCATTCTCAAACCTGAAGTTTTTTGCCCAAACTACCTCTGCCATTCTGGCTAGGTATTCACTAGAGAGATATTGCTCCTCTCTCCTATTTACTGCTGATAACAATGTTTCTATTCTCTCCATATGGGGTATACTGGTATACAAATCTTTAATGTCAAATGTGACCAGAATTATGTTGTCCCACTCCCAATCTGTAGAATTAATTTCATTTATTAATTGAATAACATGGCCAGAATATTTTATATTTGTGGACATTTTCTCCACTTCTGGTTGTAAATGATAATTTATATACTTTGACAGAGATTCAAGTATGGAATTCCGTCCAGATACAGTTGGGTGGCCTAGCGGTTTCAGCTAATTTTTTATGGATTTTCGGAAGTATATAGAATAACGGTGTCCTAGGATTTCTATTAATAAGCATTTGTGCTTCCTCTTCTGCTGTCCAGCCTTGTTCTACTTCTTCCTCTATTAATTCTATGATTTCACTCTGAATTTCTCCTGTAGGGTCCCTATCGACCACAATGTATTTTGTGTTGCCAGTAAGTTGCTCAGGCATTCTTCTTGATAATCCTCATAGTTCCAAAGAACCACCCCTCCCCTTTATCCGCTGGTTTTATGACTATGCTTCGATCTTCTAACTTTTTCAAAATTTCCCTCTCTATTCTACTAAGGTTATTCCACCTTGGTTTCTTATCCTGCTCTTTACAGAGTCATTTGATGACCCTCTCCACTGCCATAATATAGCTTTCAGTGGAGTGTGTACCTTTTGGTCGGTTAAATGTAGATTTTATTCCTAGAACTTTTTTGAGTTTTTGCTTGCTATTTTCAGGTTTTTCCTGTTTATTACTGAACCAATCTGCCAGTCGTAGTTTCTTATAAAACTTTTGTAAATCTATCTGTAATGAAAAAGAATCAAAATACATTGTGGGTGAAAAGGATAAACCTTTTTTCAAAACGTTGATTTCTACCTCTGTCAGGGCTCTCCCACTTAAGTTGTAAATTACCTGTTCCTCCTATATCTCCCTCTGTATCCACCTCCCCTGCTTCTTCCTCTGCCTCCTCCTATACCACCTCCACCAGTGCCTCCTCTCTGTGTAGTGGTGGTCTCCCTGTATTGAAACTATGTGTGGGTTCCCTTATCCAACCTATGTTGCTATGTTATTCAACCTTTGTTGCTATGCAGGAACAACAATATGACCTACACAACAGAGGTTGGATATGGGAATCCAAACTTACTCTTCAATACAGGGAAACCACCACTACAGCTGGAACAACGAATGTAACTGCTTGTTTCCTTTATTTTCCTAATACAATGCTGGTCAGCACCATCACATAGCTTACACTCATTATGCACCAGAGCCGCAGACCGAGTGTGCATTTGCTCTTTACCGCCACTGTCATTCACAGCTGCTTGCAATTCCATTTCAGAGCTGACACCAAACGGAGCAGCCCCTGCTCCTCTACTCTTTCAGCTGAAGCTTCTCCCTCATCTCTTGTGTTCCTGGCATTATTTAAAATTCTAGCAACTCGGTACTGGAGATGTTACATTGCTTCCTCTTTCACGCACTTCAGCTTCTGCACTTGTGTCGTTCTTCCCAAACGTTCACTTATTAGTCTTCTCATTATGGACTAAGTTAAATAAAGATAAACACATTTTAAGCAATGAAGAATCTTACAAATAAATGTTATGTAGTGACTCCATAAGTCTGTCTGGGGGGCTACATAGTAGCCATGCCAATCAGCTTCAGCTATGGGTGGCTAAAGTAAGACAAAAGTTCAAATAGCCAAAAAAAAATACAATAATCTATTGCATGTGGGAGTACTATTTTTCGACAAAATACATCATTTTACTTTTTTTTTCTATGCAAACATTTTTGATTTTTGTATACATGTAAATACGAATGCCCATTTCTGAAGCACAATAAGGCAATGTGGGTGCATGCATTAGACAGTTCTAACGCATGGCTGAGACTAAAGGCACTCAGTTTGTGGCCTGGTATCTAACTATGCCCCTGGCTATGCATTACAACTGTTTAATGTATACCCTGTCATGTCTTATTGTTTACATAGTGTTACTGCTATTCTAATATAAAGCATGTAATTCCCTTGTCACCTTTAATTGTCTCTGGCTTCTCCTATGTGCCACATATAGACAATGGTTATGAGGCCTCTGTCTGGCTCCTATACTATGTGCATATAATACTCTATATGCTACTGGTTCACATATACATATATATATATATATGTGTAGGAAAAATTATCTCTGCTGGTTGGTTGAAACTCATCACATGACCATGCGTATATCAGAGCACGACCACACACCTGCACTTTCACCCCCCTCCAAAACAATTTTGCCATTTTATAAGATAGTTAACCCACTCTAGGATGTGTGGTCGCACTCTGATATACACATGCTTTTGGTGGTTGACGCACTCGGCCTTCGGCCTCGTACGTCTTTCGGATGAGATGTTAAACAGAGGTCCCGTCTGCCTAGATTGGTGGTAGTTCAGGTGGATGTTAAAGATCCCATGGCACTTCTTGAAAAGAGTAGGGGAATTTCTCCGGTGTCCTGGCCAAATTTCCCTCATTCACTAAAAATACCACCAACAGCTTAATCTGGTTCAAGGTTAGTTAGAATTCATCTGTATCCCCTTCCCCCAGGTCATGCCTGAAAATAGGCAGGATTTGTCTAGTGCACTTACCAGGTCAACAAAAACTAAATAAATAAAATAAAAAATATAACAATGCACACCAAGGCATGCGTATATCAGAGGGTGACCGCACACCTTAGAGTGAGTTATCTATTACATGTATTATAGTGGTGCAGTAGCGCCACTATAGTTAGGGTTGAGTATGCACTTTAAACCCCAATTTTTTCACTTTAATACCCTCACAACTATAAAAGAGATTTGCATGAAATTTTGGATGCATGGTTTCATGGGGCAGAGCTCTTGATGTGACTTTTTTTTTTATTCCGGTTGGATATGTGAATTCCAAGACACGAATAGCGCAAAAACATAAAAAAATTGCATTTTTTGCCATTGTTTTTTTTTTTTGCCATCAACTAGCACCCAAATGGTTTGAAATTTTGGTCTAATATTTTCAGGGTAGAAAGGCCTTGGCCCACAGAAGTGCCTTTTGCTGGTTTGATGAAAAAATATGAATCCATTCCAAAGTTATTGCATTTTAAAAATACTGGTTCTGAGCATCTTCAGTCAGCAGTTCAAAATAGCTATATGAGGTTTTCATACAAGAATCCTTTTTCATGAGGTTTTTCATATGCCACCATTTTGTCTCCATTAAAAAATATATATTTGAAAACTCACAAAAATGGTGTGGCAGTCACAGACCAACACATGTAGCTTGCTTATCTGGACTCCCTTAGCTGGATTCTGCACTTAACCGTTGGAAAAATGCCCATGAAATAATGTTGTGTTTTTTTTTAACATTATAAATCTTTTTTGTGACTCATGATATGAAAAAAAATTCTTTTTTTGTATCATAAGTCATGAAAAAAAGATCCTTTTTCATAAGGAGAAAATCCTTTTTAGTTTTCCTGGTGTCTAGTGGCCCCACTCTCCGATCACTTTCCCATAATCACATTATTTTCCCCTGGTGCCTAGTGGTGCCCCCACCCTCCGATTGTACTCCCCCTTTTTTTTTATATTATATAGTTTATCTTTCTCCCTGGTGTCTAGTGGCTCCCCCCAACATCTGATCATTTCCCCCATAATTATTAATTTCCCTGTGTCCACTGGCATCCATGACCCTCCGATCACCACCACCAATAATTATTTATTTTCCTGGTGTCTAGTGGCACCCCCTACCCTCTGATTGACATCTCCTTAATATTTTATTTTGTTCTTGCTGCCTAGTGGCACCCCCCCACCCTCTGATCCAATCCCATCTCCTCTTCATGCACCTGTAATTAAAAAAATGGTCCCTCAATGTCTTTTTGTTTGTTGAACCTGTAAAACAAAAGGTGCCTCACCTAGCTTGGTGAAATCACCTTTTGGGCATGATTTAAAAATGTTCACTGCCCTTGTTCATGAGGTGAGGTCATAAGAAGGGTATATTGAAAATGTGTGCTCAAAATATGCAAAAATGGCAAAGTTATGTGCATACATTAAAATGTTGCTATGCACGCATGTAACTTTGGTAATTTTAAATAGTGTGACCCCAAACTTCGAACATAGCCATTTTATTACACCACCTCATGAAAGTGACAGCTGTCATTCTTCAAATCCTTCCAAAGCTGTCTTTTCACACATGAGACATGGAGTGACATTGCAGTGGCATGGTGTCACATTTTGCTGGGGATTTTAAAAGTTTCAGTAATGTGTACATCAGGTACTGTAGGGTAATAAGAAGGTTATGCTGGCAATTTGATTGTTGTTGTCTTACAAATTGAAGTGCAGGGCCCTCTGGGACCTGCACTTCCACAGCAACATTTATGTACTCATCTAAGGAGGGATGAGAGTGCAGGCCCTAGAGGGCTCTGAGCTTCCACAGCCAAATAAGAATGCAATCAAACTATGTGAAAAATTAGGGTTGGATGGGAGGGCCCTGCGCTTCCACAGGGAAATAAAGATGTGACTATACTATCTCAAAAAGTACGGAAATTCATTGTAGAAAACTTTGTTAATGTTCTAGTTAAGGTTTAAGTGAAAAAAGTAGGGAAATGTGGTGTTAAGAGTTTCAACCACAACACCTCACCTCGTCCTGCATGCAGCAAAACCAGACATGGAGCATGCCTTGGGGTGCTCAAGCCTAAAGCTCATCCCATTCTCATACACTGAACACAGCTTCTTTAATGATGGAATGGGATGAGCGTCAGGCTTGAGAACCCCAAGGCACACGCCTGGTTTGCTGCCTACAGCGTAGGGGTGTGGTGTTAGGGTTGGAAATACCAATGCCACATTTCCTTAAATTTTTTGCTTTAACTCTAACTAGTGCATTAACAACGTTTTTTGCAATGAAAAAAAAAATATATATGTATATGCTGTAACACTTTATTAAGTTCTAACTTCCTTAGATCCCTTTTCCTTTCCCTGACACCCTTACTACTTTCAACTCCCACATGCAGCTTAGTATCATCTTGAAGCAAGCTTACTAATATGAAGCGAGGTGTAGGGCAGACCTGATGAACTTTAAGTCCCTTCCAGCCTTAAACCTACTACATTACTATGTAAATGAGTACCACTATATCTGACAGCACTGTACATCCCGTAGTGCTACCAGCACTGAGGGGACACCCAAGAGATTATCATTCACCATAGCACTTGTACCAGTATGCAGTGCCAACACACTAGATGTACTGTAACCTACATAGCAACATTATGATAAAATATAAAATGATCACATTTAGATATCTTACAAGTACTTATACAATACTGTAGATCATTGCCAAATGACATACTTTTCCTAAACCACGATTCCATGTGGATATTCTGCTTTTTGAACTATTATGAATATTAATGCTTGTACTTAAAATGGCAAACAGGCAAACAGAATTTTTATGTGTGGTAAAAAGCAAGAAACATGATAACACACCTCCTCCACCTCAGCAAATAGCGGTTTAGCATCTCAGGAAGCGAGCAGGAAATCTCAGGAGAGATTGCAAACCATGCAGCCTCTTCTGGAGCCATTTATTATGTCTACAGGTTCAACAGATAACAGTTACTTAATACTGTCTGCATATGCCAGAACTCCCACTTTTTTCATGCCAAAGGTCAAATACAGAACCAGCCACATCAAGCATAAATGCTGCTTCTAATATGAGGCACTAACTCATGTTTTTAGAGATAGCACTAGTTTTAAAGTTGGCACTTATTATGTAGCAAGAATTTATCACAGCCTCTGAAACTGTTGAAATGGTATCCTGAGTTTCCATCAACATTCAGAGAAACTTGATAGTGCTCCGAGAAAGGCTTTTTCCCTCCATACAGCTTGAGTGACAGCACAGGCCAGTGGTTAAAGAATGGATAAGTGAGTCAGGACATCCAAGGATTGATCTTTACCTAAGTCATCAACTCACCATGTGACCCTGTCATTAAGCAATTCATCTGACCTCTCCATGCTTCTATGCTCCCAGGTCATCACTGGAGCAGGGGCCAACATATTTTATTGCAAATGCTAGGGTTAAATACAGATAATCACAGCTGTGGTTACATTAACCTTCTGCATCAAGTACAGCCTAATCTTATGTTCTGGGTTGGGGCTTGGAAGACAGAATCTGCTGTAGGGAACATCCACATTTTCTTTTCTTACACTTTATTACCCTGAATAGCCTAACTGATGTGCAGCTTATCAATTTCAGTTAAGACCTGGTTCTACCCAATGTAATAGTTGGGAGGATAGAAACACAGGGAGGTTAAGTGGAATGCTGAAGGTTACACGAGGAGTATGTGACTTTGGTGCATTTTGAAACTGGGTCTCCAGCATCCCAAGTCTGTACTCCAACCAGTTTGCAAAATGCCTCAAAAATCAGATGCCCTTACAGTAACCCTCCTCCAACTATTGCCAACCTAGAACATTACGTTCTGCAGTCCTTTGTCAGCAGGTTGCTGTCACTCATGCTACCCTGATTAAATGAATGGACTAGGCCAGGGATAACTGCAGGAGCAGCTTGGACCCAAACAACAGTAGAACACGATTGGAATGAGCACCTGGGTGGGGTGTTAGGTGATCTTTATTTTGTAGGGTGGGACGAGATGATGGATTGGTGATCTAGGATTCATTTGATGCCAGGATCTTTTGATGACTGTTCTCCCAGCCTATGTGGGACAGAGTGTCGGGAGGCAATACTTCTTTTCTCTGGGGAGATGGGAGCTCCTCAGAGGCCAATAATTGTTCATTTTTTGGAGAGTTTGTGCAGCTTCTCTTTTCTGCAATCACCTACATACTCTGTAATAGAATATTATTGTTTATTGTCTGTATTTTGGAGCGGGGGGTTTTGGTTGATTACTTATTGTATGTGTGGGAGCAGTGTTTTGATGTGGCAGTTTGAGAGTTTGATTTGAGTGTTGTGTGTTTGGGTGTTTCCGGAGTGTGGTTAAGATGTGTTGGGAAAGCATAATGACAGTCAGGCATTATTTCCCCTCCAGGCTTAGGGACCTCTGCCCTTTTCTTGTCCTTCGCTGTCCCCAGAGGTATATAGATGGTGTTGGGCTTTGGGGATTGTTAAGAGGTTGAGGGTGGGGGCTCGACCTGGTGGGGGAATGGAAAGGGGTGGGCGGATTAGGATAGTGGGGACAAGGAGGTGCCCTTGGGTGAAATGGGTCCAGGAAAGGGGTCCTCCCTGTCTGGTTTCCATACCCAAGGGCTCTGCTTGCAGCAGGCAAGTAACACGGTCTTCCTCGGTTACTCATCCTACCCGGGCAGTGTTGTGCAATGCCAGGTTCATTAAGAACAAGACTGCTATAATAGCAGATCTTGTTGGATCATCTGACCTGGCTTGCATAACTGAGACCTGGCTGGATGAGAACGCTGGTCCCATTCTGGCATCAGCAATTCCGGTTGGGTACTTGGTGATACACCTCCCGAGGATGGATCATAGGGGCGGGAGTGTTGCCATCTCTTTTAGATCGGAACTGAACCTGATGGAGGTACCAGTGGGAACCACCAACTCCTTTGAATGTATCTTGGGTGAGGGTGTGGGGTGCAGGATCCTTCTCATCTACCATCCACCAGGAGATGGGAATGTTTTTTCTGTGGGAAGTCTCGAACTTCATTATCGACCTGACATTGGGATCCCCCAGATGGCTGATCCTGGGGGACTTCAATGCCTGGGTCGACGATGAACTCTCGCAGTTTGGTCAGGACTTCCTCCAGTTAATGATTTCACTCGGCTTCACACTGGTTATTTCCTGATTGACCCATATTGGTGGTCATTCTTTGGACTTGGTGTTTCTTTTGGGGATGGAGGTATCCAACTTGATGGTGGAGCCAGTCGGGTGGTCTGACCATCACACCATTGGGTTCATTTTCCTGGCCCCCCCCCCAGTAAGTCTGCCCCTACAGAGATGTTCCGGTACTGCCCTTTGAGGGATGTTTCCCCTGATGGCCCGATGGTGGTGCTGGAACCTATCGGGTGTACTGAGTGAATGCATGGAGCTGGGGACCTTTTATTTGCCCATAATAGGGCAGTGACAGGGGCCCTGGATTCCATTGTTCCTGTTCATGTTCGTTCCCTCACTCATCATCCCAAGTCTCCTTGGTTTGATGAGGTCCTGAGGGAGTTGAGGAGAGTGGGACGAAGGCTAGAGAGGTGCTGGCAGAAGTCGGGCCTGGAGTATGACAGACTTAGTTTGATGGCCCACAATCAATGACATTGTGATGGTCGTCCAATCGTTGTGTCCGACCAACTGTAGTTTGGATCCGGGCCCCACGCGTGTCTTAGTGGGCTGTGTGGATAAAACCGGCTTGGTCCTTGCTGAGATAGTCTGGATGTCTTTGGAGAGGAGGATCTTTCTAGGTCCCCTGAAGGAGGCTGTGGTTCGGCCCCTCCTTAAAAAGCCCTCCTTGGACCCGGACTGTCTGGCTAACTAGAGACCTGTCTCTAACCTACCCTTTGTGGGTAAGGTTATTGAGAAGGTGGTTGTGTCACAGGTGGATGACCATTTGGCCAGTTACAATATCTATGATTCTCTCCAGTCCAGGTTTAGGAAGAGACATAGTACTAAGACAGCCCTTGTCCGGGTACTTAATGACCTCCTAATAGCGAGAGATCGAAAGACCTGTTCCATCTTGGTTCTTCTAGATCTCTCTGTGGCATTTGATACTGTAGACCATGGTGTGCTGTTGGAGCACCTGCGGTTCATCTGTGGACTTTCTGGGATGGTCCTCAGATGGTTTTGATAATTCCTCAAGGGTAGGACTCAGACGGTGGTGTCTGGGATTTTTTCCTCAGCTCCATTCTCCCTATCCTGTGGGGTGCCACAGGGCTCCATCTATTCTTTTTTTTTACATTGCTTTTTATGCCACCTACCGACCTTGTCACTCCACTCATTCAGATCCCCTACAATCCTCATCATCTTGCCTTCCAGACACACAGGAGTCTGCCCCTAGAGTGATCACCCCCTCAGTAGCCCCGAAAACCCCCGGATAACCCCCCGGGTGGGGTGAGGAGAGGTCCCCCTTACCTTCTCCCCAGATAATGGTGGAGCAGGTGATACACAGCAGACTCTGCTGTTGTTGGTTGCCGACATGCTCGGCGCTAGAGGGGTCATCACCTAGGAGTGATGGGCCATTTTTTCCTTGTTCTGTTCCCCACAGTCGGCAGCACTCTAGGAGAGCCAATTGGTAGGTATGCATAATGACGCAACTCCTTCCAGGGCTTCCGGCTAACGCTGCCCCTTCCCCTTACGTGACCTGACCTGCACTGCCAACCCAGGGTTCACCCAAGAGAGGGAAGTATAGCAGCGGACAGGCACAGAACCCCTCCCCAGAGAGGGACAGCCACCGGTGGGCACTCAATCCCTTGTATTGCTTATTCAGTGATGTATTTTAATTAGTTGTATAAGCACCTTGGTTTTAGAAAGGCACCTTTCTACAAATAAAGAATGATGATGATGATGATGGTTGAGAAGGATACTATGGCCCTGAGAGGTGGACTAACTACCCTCCATGCCACAACTGCCCATTAACCTACTTTATGTCCAACAGCTGGTCTGTGGGACTCTACTTTACTTTTTAGGGGTGTGGTAGAGGTCTTTTTACAGCCTTTAGCAGCAGCACGCGTGACTATTATCACATCAGGAAGTTACAGCCTGACCCAATGAACCTGAAGTGAATAGTTGAGTGGCAGATAGTAAATTATCCACAGATATTATTGGAACTGTGTAAAGCAAGGTAAATAATATCTTCACACCCCTGGTCTAAATATTTTCTAATTTTTTTCAATAAAAGCCCCCACCCAAAATCAAGTATCTCCCTCAACATCATTTGAACTTTAAAAGACATCTTGTCTGACATCTTGCCATGTAAAAGATCAAGTTCCAGTTCTTAGCCTGGGTCCCTGCAGTGGTCTAGAAGGCTGCTAAGGAGGCATCCACTTAGATACTCCCAGTCTCCAAGACAGGGAGAAGGTTCACCTACTGTACTACTGTCACCTGTGACCCCATGGAGCTGTGCAAGTGTAACACAGAAACAAAGTGATGAAAAACACATACTTGCAATGTATTTAGTGCATTTGTCCAAATGGAGCCTTGCCATCATCATCCCCCGGGGGGATTCATGCAGGAAACCCAGGTATTCTCGGGCCCCACACCACCCCCTGTCCTCACTGGATCTTGCTGCAGAAAGTAAACACTGCTATTGGGGATGCAAGACTCACAGACTGGTGAGACATTTTCCCTGAAACTTAAGAGGAATTTTCTCATGTGTTTTTCTGTAAATGACATTTCATATGCAACCTGATTTAGGCAGTTTTCCTGTATTAGCAATGCAAGCATATGGGAACAACTTCACTGATGAAGCTTCATTTCCCTGCAACACACAGAAATCCCTGTAGATATGCAAGTCCTAAGGATGGGGGTTTTAGGCAAGTGGTATTAAGGATGTCAGATTGCCTATGGGTCCAGATAGGGATGGTCAGCAGGTTTAAGAAGAATAAAACCATTTATGGAAAAAGGTGTCTTGTTGCATGCTATGTACGGCCCTATCTAATAATGCGAAAACACTTACTCTAATAAAATACTTGTGCATGGCCTAACAGCTAGCCAGATGGAACGTATTCCTAACAATCATGCCTACAAAGCATATGGCCCAGAAGAAGCAAGCAGCTTGTGTGGCATTTCCAAGTAACACAGTTTTACATTTTAAAAGCAAAGCCCAATATATCATAGCAGTACTGAAAACATGGGTGAATCAAAGCTGGGGCCTAAACGTTTCTGGCTATGCAATGTTTAGGAGAGATAGGGAGGGCTATGGGGGTTATGGTGTACTGTATGTAAAAGGGCACATGAGGGTCTCAGAGGACAGATCAGTGAACTCAGAGCCTTCCTCCCATCCTTGGGTTAGTGAGGGCATTGCGGACCAGACCCCTTGCCCTCCTCAGAACAAAGCAACACAGAGCCATCCTCCTGTCCTGGTTCATGAGGGCAACGTGGACTGAACCCCCCGCCTCCCCAGAACAAAGCAACATAGAGCCATCCTCCCATCCTTGGGTTCATGAGGGCATCGCGGACTGGCTCCCCCACCCTCCCCAGAACAAAGCAACACAGAGCCATCCTCCTGCCCTTGGGTTCATGAGGGCATCGTGGACTGGATCCCCCACCCTCCCCAGAACAAAGCAACACAGAGCCATCCTCCTGCCCTTGGGTTCATGAAGGCGTCACGGACCGGAACCCCTGCCCTCCCCAGAACAAAGCAACACAGGTATAGCAGACTCGACTGAGGTTCTCGGCATTACTTTTGGAGTCAATTTCAAATGCTTAACTAAGAGACTGATGTTGCCTGCCTGCTTGTTCCAAATTCCATTGGGAGAGCAATGCAGGTAGGATTTCTAAAAGCTAAAAAAATCCATGGACATCACTACGTTTGCTTTTAAACATGGAACTTTAATTTCATTGTGTTGCAGTGTACTTAAAATTCACCCGATTATTACTGCCATCTGTTCATTTTCAGTCAGCCTGTTAAAAGCACAGGGAAATTAATCATTTTGTTGCAAAATCCTGTACAGTTCAGGGCATTTTTGTTGAACATTCAAGTTCAGGGCTAGCTGCAGTAAAATAGAGAAATAGTGAAAATATTTTATTCATTAGCTGCATGTAGTTTCTGTTCCTCATCCCCCCCCCCCAAAGCCCCACCTCTCTATGCCAATATTAATGTGCTGTTTTTCTTACCTCTTCCACAGAGCCATCCTCCCATCCTTGGGTTTGTAAGGGCACATGGACCAGACTCCCCACCCTCCCCAGAACAAAGCAACACAGGTACGGTGAACTCGACTAAGGTTCTCTGTGCTACTTTTGGCCCCGCTGACGCTAGACATCAGCTACCTCACCACCCCCACCACCACCCTTGGTGGACTGCTCCTTATATAGCAGTAGATCTTATGGTGTAAATCATATCAGCCATCTTTCTCGCCTGCAGGTTATCGTCTCTCATCACTAGTGGCCAATGTTTTTATTTTATTTTTCTCAACCAGTTCCTTCACTCTCCCTAACCTACCACCATGCTGCTAATATGCCTGCCTCTAATTTTCCAACTCCCATCCCCAACTTCACTACTTTCCTCCTCCTCCTTCCCCAAAAGGGAGCCAATTCAATTAGTGTCTACTGTCCTGCCCACTATAATGCCTTCCCGTGCCACCATGGCACCTGCTCTGGCCATTGTGGCTCCGCTCAACCCCTGGACAATTGGCCCCTCCATCTTACCTCCCTACTTCCAAGGAGGGCAACTAGTTCTAAAATCTAACTCCTGTGCATCTGCAGGACACCAGTCAAATCCATCCTCCACCTCACTCCCAAAGCTCCTGTCGATGCTACCCAAACCAAAGACTCTTCTGATACTGCTCCTGGTAGCACGGGATATTGAGCCCAACCCTGGGCCTGTCCCCTCCTCCCCTTACCATTTTCCAAAGGGCTTCAAAATAGCACACCTAAATATTCATAGCCTCCTCCACAAAATATCGCTGCTCTAGCCTATTGTCCTGTCCCTCAGGCCTGACATTATGGTTGTAGCAGAGTCATGACTGAAGCCGCTCAACGAGTATGTGGAAATTTCAATCCCGGGCTACGCGGTCTACCACCACGATAGGTCAGGCAACAAACGTGGTGGTAGCATAGCTATGTACATCTCCTCCTTCCTCCAATGTAACTCAGTAGTACTCCCTTTGCCACCTTCCCAACCCATCGAAGCTTTGCTGATGAAAATCTCCTTCCCCTTCTTGATCCCGATCTACATAGGGTGCTCCTACTGTGCCCAAGACATCCCTTCAACCGCTGTCCTGGATCACCTGAGTTCCATAATTTCCCATGCTCCTGGGGGAATACACATCCTTGGGGATTTCAACATAAATTGGCTCTCTGGACCTAGCACCAAACTCTGTAATCAGGTCGCTGCTCTAAACCTGTCCCAGCTGATCACTGAGCCAACCCACCTAAATCCCAACTCCCAGAACCACACCTTACTTGACTGGTCTCTTACCACTCATCCGCACTGAATTCTCATTTCTGGCCTGTTGCCGGACTCCCTGAGTGATCATCATATGTTATACTCAATGCGTAAAATTCACAGACCAAAGCCACCCCCTCCTAGAACATACTGTTCTAGTCCTACAAATCCCTGGAGCTTGACTCTCTCCTATATGATTTTGCTAGCACTGACTGGTCCCATTTATCCCAGGCATCCTTTTTCATGGAATTTTTGAAGTCCAAGTTCCTAGCAATTTGGGACTATTATGCCCTTCTCAGATATTTGAGGGTGAAAGGTGCACAACTGCCTTGGATCGCAACTGATATCATGGCCCACCTCAAGGCCAGGAATATGGCTTGGAAGGCCAACAAAGCCTCTGGCTCCTGAGTGGACCACCAGAGGTATCGCACTCTACGTAACGCCTGTACAAGGCTAATCCATAATGCCAAAGCAAACTTCTTTAAAGTACCCTTCCAAAACAATCTTAATCACCCAGCAAATTTCTGGAAGGTTGTCAAATCCTTGTTCTCCCCCCCAGCCCAAATCCCCACCCTGCCTTAAATATTGGTGGCCTAAACATCATGGAACCCCTCACGGTGGCCACTGAACTTAACTCTTTATTCACAAACAGTACCGCATCTCTCCTCTCCACCCTCCCACCTGCCCCGCTAGCTCAACCATGGTCCTTCCCATTCCAAAAAGCAGTGACCCCATCTCCCCCGGCAACTATCACCCAATCTCCCTCCTCCCCATCCTGGCAAAAATACAAGAAAAGCTAGTCCTCCAGCAACTCTCCTTCTTCTTTGATTCCTCCAGCGTCTTCACACCTTACCAGTCTGGCTTTAGAAAATACCACTCTACCACCACTTCTCTCTTACAGCTCACAGACTCTATCCTCACAGAGATGGACAAGGGTCATATTACCTCAGCAATCTTTGTGGACCTTGCAAAGGCATTCGACATGGTCTCACACTCCCTTCTTCTGGCCAAGTTTTCCCAAGCAGGTCTCTCCTGCAAGGCCACCAGCTGGTTCCACTCCTACCTAGTAGGCAGGTTTCAGGCTGTCAAAGTAGGGAACTCTACCTCGGCCCCCCCTGCGTGTCACTTCTGGCGTCCCCCAGGGCTCTGTCCTTGGCCCACTCATGTTTTCCATTTTTCTCAATGATCTGCCCATTGCATACCCCAACACCTCCATCCATATGTACGTAGACGACACTGTGCTGTATGCATATGGCCCCTCTCACTCTGTTGTGGTGTCCCTACTCCAGAAGAATTTCAATACCATACAACTCTGGTTCTGATCTAACCAACTATTCCTAACCACCAAGAAAACAGTCTCCATGACCTTTGGCTCAAGACAAAGATTAAGTCGGCTCCCCCACACCCCCTTCTTCCACACCCCTGAAGGGGCTAAACTTGAGGTCTGCACTTCCTTCAAGTACCTTGGGGTCTGGCTTGACCTCAACCTTGATTTTTCAGTGCATATAGATGCCCTACTCAAAAAACTGCATCCCAAACTGAGGGCTCTTTATTACAATTGAGGAAGCATTACTCTGCTGGCGCGATGAACAATTATACAGAAAATGATCCTTCCCATTCTTGATTACAGTAATGTGGTCTGTAGTGTAGCCCCAAAGACCACCCTGGCCAAACTGGATCTCCTCTTCCACTCTTTCTGCCATTTTGCCCTTCACTGCATACCATCTACTCACCACTGCTCCCTTTATCAACAGCTGAGTCTCCCCTCACTCCAAGATCAAAGCTTGTCCCACTGCTCCAGCCTCACAGCCAAATTCTGGTATAAGTCCCTGCCTCTGTACCTCGCCTCTTCCTTTACTCCTGCCCCATGCCCAGTGTACTCACTCAGAAACCAAGAGTCATGATCCCTGTCTGTTCCGCTCATGTCCACGGCAGCAGGTCAGGCAGCATTTAAATGTTGCATACCAAACCTGGGGAACTCCTTCCCCTCTTACATTCGGCAAGCCTCCACCACCCACCACCTCAACCCCCTCCTCAAAGCATACTTCTCCACCCCTTGCTCCTGTGGATAACCCCTCACCCCCTCCTTTCCCCCCTAACACTTGCCCACACTTAGATTAGTATAGTCGACATCACTGACAATTTTCTTATCTAGGCTCTCTACTGTACAGCTTCCTGACATGCTCAGAGTTGCTCATTGATGCTGTAGTATTGTTTCAGGTCACTCTATGCCTACTCACTGTTCTGGTTTATTATATATGTATTACTGTTGATTGCACCGTTTTGTTTCATGTATCATCCCATGTTCCCTTCCCCCAGGATGCAGCTGGAATTGATTGGAAGTTCAGTCAGTATGCTTTCCTGGTAAAACTTTTAAATAAATAAATAAAGGGAGCTGAGTCACTATGGCTCTGGTTAATAGGTAATAGAGGGAAACAATATAGGCTAGGATAACCCTATAGGCCACATCTGAAGAAAGACAAGGAACGATTAGGGACTATTCAGTGAACAGCCACAAAAATGATCTGAGGGCAGTAAGTTAACATTGTACCTAACAGAAAATATTGGGCACTCTTAACACATACACACTAGATGGAAAAAAGGAAGGAAAAAGGGGAAAGAGTGTAATGCTGCAGTATTATCACAAAATTGCTGCAGTATACTACAGGGACCTGTACAGTTCAATGGCAATTAAGCCCTTTTGTCATGCAGTATTTCGTAACATGTCACTTTCTGCAAGTTAATGCCTTGCATCCAGATGGGCTCCACTGTACATGTAGGGACATAATAGGGCAGTCTTCTCTCTGAGTTACCATATTTCACCATTTAGAAGTCTTGACTTCTATTAGAATTTTCTGTTTTTGGTCACAGCTTCAAAATGGGGTGGTTTGTAAATTGCGTGGCTTTAATTAGGAATGCTGCCCTCTGCACTGTGATCCTTCCCCAGTTCCATCTGATTTCCCCCACTGCAGCAGTATATAGTAGCTGCTCCTCACCTTCAACTGCCTTCAAGAACAGGGAGGGAATGAGATATGCCAGCAAATGAAACAACATACTGGCAGAGCAGTGGTCCAGAGAACACTGAGAACGCCGATCAGAAACTTAGAATGCCAACGGAAGATGTAAAGCAAGACAGGAGAGCAGAACACTATTAATTCCACTTCTGGATTGTGACAGCTGTCTGTAGTACTAGCCTGTGGCAGTTTGGGATGCACAGAGACTTAGGCTTAGTGCGTAGAACACCAACAGAGAAACAAATCATGGGAGCAAGTTTGAGGGAGCAAGTCAGCAGGATTATAGTGAGTGAAATGTTTGGAAAGCATTGTGAGAGTCATTGTGTGCACTTTGGACATTGGAGAGGGAGTAGGCTCAGGCTTAGTGATCTCACCATTTTGCTTGTAATCCCCCTCACCACCCCCCTTAGGAGCTGGGGCTGCAACTTGTGGTAGCTTCTACTAAAAATTTATTTGTTATGCATCTGTCATTTGGAGGTGGCTCCTAAATGAGGGCAGCTTCAAAATGGAAATATGTGTTTAAGCAAAGGAACAACATAGTCACCACCAGTGGGTATACACTTAAGCTAGCGAGGGGGATGATTTAAGAAGAAAGTCAGGAAATATTTCTTTACTGAGATGGTGGTAAATAGGTAGAACAATGTACCAAGCAACTGGATTAATGTTAGAACTATCTTGGCATTCATACTGGATAGTTTTAACAGAGTAATAAAAAACACAAGGGAGGTAGTGATCAAGGAAAGCTCTTTAAGAGCTGAGTCAAGGTGCATAGGAAAAACAAGGGCAAACTCTATGGACTGTTAGTCTTTCTCTGTCCTTTACAATCTATAGTATGTATCTATGTATGAAAGATTAGTAGCCCACGTAATCAGTATCATAAAACTCCTTTACCCATAGATCCTTCACTAGGCAGAAACCGGACTTTAGAAATTCTACCTTATTGGGCCAGCCCGGTAGCGTTGAGGGTTGAGGCACTGGGCGGCACACCTCGCATCATGCTGGTGACCTGGGTTTGGATGAGAGCCTGGGTTGCCTGAGGTCAGTAGCGGAGGATAGGATCGAGCGTCTGGAGGACTGGTCTCCTATCCTGGGGAAGGTTGTGGGCATCCATCGCTCTGCAGCGGCCCTTGGGGATGCCTGGAGGCACTGCTAGAGCCAGTGCAATGGATGGAGGAGTGCAGCAGACATCAGCATGTCAGTGCATGACATCATTGCACATCTGCACCCGTGGGGAAAAAACAAGGAGGAAAATCAGCAGCACCACTCATGGCAGCTTGATGCCCGCAGCTTCCTGAGACCGGCGGGGGCCCAGGGGTGACCTAACATGCTAGTATTGGATCCTGGCCTGGTGTGGGGACTTAGGAGGGTCCCTTTCATGGGTACAGCAGCATGTTCCAGCTGGTGTGTGTGTGGGGCACCCTAGGGGGCCATCAGGGGAAGAGTGGTGGCAGCTGGATGTAAGGCACAGTGGTGGCTGCATAAGGAGGAAAAATAAAGCAGTGATAAAAAAAAAGATTCTACCTTATTGCTTGATCTACTGGACCCAACCAGTCAGGTGGGTCTGGCAATATAGGTGGCAATATATATATATATATATATATATATATATATATCCCATTTGGTCAAATCTGTAGTGCCCAATGCAAGAAAAGTGAGTTACCTGTAGTGGTAACTCTCATGTTCTCTCCCTCTCTCATTCTGTTTCTCTCTATCTCTGTCACTCTCTGACTCTCTCTCTCTCAGGATACATGATTGATACCTATAAGTACCTCCTGGGGTGAACAAGGTGCGAGTGAGGAGTCTCTTTTAGAGGAGGAAGAGCACCAGAGCATAGGGATATGCAGTGGAGCTAGGGAGGGGTTAAGCAGGATGCAAGGAAATACTTCTTCACAGAAAGGGTGGTAGACACCTGGAACAGCCTGCCAGAAGAGGTGATGGGAGCAAAGATACTGGAGACCTTCTTGCATTCATGGAATAGGCACATGGGAATAATAAGTAGAGGAAAAGGAGGCAGGAGGACACCAACAACCAAATAGGATGCAGGGTGTAATAATAGGCAAGGGGAAAAAAAGGACAGAGTAAGTGGGCCTACCAGTCCTTTTCTGTCAACAAATTCTGTTTCTATGTCTTTTTCTCTCTCTTTCTCTCATTCTTTCCATTTTGTGAAAATAAACTTTGACATTTAAATTAACTTTGCATTCTGTATAAGAAATTGTTTACTTATCTGAAAGGATGAAAGCACACCAGGCTATAATTACCAATTTATACCACTAGATGTGGGCAGTATTTCATGCTATTGGTGGTGTTATGGACATTACAATCCAAGCTAATAGTGTCAACACTTTGTTTTCTGTTTACATAACTGCACATTACAGCTCAGAGCATCACTGAATTGCTGTTTTGTAGAAATCTAATTGTATGGTAGAACTGTGTAAACAATTTGGGAGAAACACTTTGGCATTTTGGGACACCAGTATGAGTTGGAGGACCACCAACCCGAGACAAGTCTACAGAAAAATAGAGAGGGCTTATTTATTCATCTGGGTAAGCACTGGACCACACAGCCTTCATTATGGGACTGAAAAAAAGAATGCTGTATGTCAAAAATTGCAGTTTTAGAAAAATCATAGCACTATACAAAATATTCAGAAGCTAAGATAAGAAAGCCTCATCTACTCCATGTGACTGAAGAAGAATTTACATTTTTATTGTGCTGTTTCATACTCAGTATATCCCAAAGCTCTCTACAAGTAATGAGAGACTGGTAGTAAAGTGACTGTAGACTTGTAGTGGCAGCCGTTCTGCTCATGGTCATGCAGACACAGCCATAGACAATAGCCTGAACCAGTTTTTCTGGTAAACAGAATGTTTACCAGCACACTGAAAAATCCCATACTCTTACAAAGAGTGTGTGGTTTCTTGCTTGTTGGTACCCACCAGGATAGTACCAAGGAGGGGCAGAAGGGGCACCATTTAATTTATCATCCAAAGGATGCACACACAACAGTACAGAACTACCCTAGTACCGCACAATAGTAACAGCATGTGGGGTATGAGCCATGCCCTACTGTGGAACTAGAACCCCAACATTCTGGCCAAGAGGCAGATGTGAGCCACATTGACACATGGTATCTCCATCATGCGCATTGTAATGGTGATCCAGCAGTAAGAACTTTGCAAGTCTTTTTTTTTTTTTTGTTGTTGTTTGTGTAGCAGTTTGGCACAGATGTATAACATCCTCCATATGCTGCAACTTTCAATACATCCTGACATATCTCCTTAGTGCATTGTGGCCAATATCTTTAAAATACCACATTACATGTGTCTGATCTTTCATTAAACTGTCTCCCAGTAATTAAGCAATATAACTGACATTCATTATACCTTCCAATGGCATGCTTCAAGGGTCTAATTCTTAATTAGATTTGTATGTGCGTGTATGTGTGTGTGTGTGCATTACAACCCCTTCTTACTGTATCTTATTTAACAGATTAATGACAGTGATGCCAAGTCTGATTATGAAGAGTTGGTTGTCAGTCTGTCACAAAATCATTGATCTGTGTCACTGGTGTAGCAAAATCTGAGTCTCTGTAGATATATGAGTGAGAGAAGCCTTTAATTGCCAAATATCGCTTGAAAAGTAATCCCATTAGTTACAGACATAGAAGCACAAAGTAACATCTACCCTAGTGGGTAGGCATTAACTCTACTGTCTCTTAAGGCAAATTATCACCACTGTATTCTGCTCAGAGTCTTTTCCTCTATGATTACTAGCTTAAGTTCAACTGTAACCAAGGTGCAGCACTCAGAGTTATTCCTGAATCCACATATTGCTAATGGCTGTGCAACTACCATACAGTGCCAGCATTGTAAATAAGCTGATGATGTCACTATCCTGAGGCAATGATGCACACTGGCTGGTGTGCATCTAGCAGCTCTGTTACCTCCTGACAACTACTTCAGTGGGAAACACTTCTGGAATTTTCCTGCTCATCTCTTTTGTACAAGATAACTTGTTCAGTTTCCTAGGAGAGCTCTCACTCTAGATGAATGGAGAGTTTGACAGAACTATTGCATTACGTGTTTTATTGTGCACATTAGAGATGTGGCACAGTAAAGCTTCACCAGTGAAATCATTGAAAAGTCCCTCACTTGGCACTTCACAAAGCTCAGCAAAGATTCTGACTTCCTGCCAAAATTTGCAAAGTAGATAAAAGAGGAAAACTGCCCTTTTAATTAATAAAAAAAAAGATTAATTAGCAGCCAGCCCATCAGCTCAGCAGTAGTGCTGCCACTCCCAACACCGGCAACCTGGAATTGGAAATGACCTCGGGTTGTCAAAGGCCAGCCAGGGGGAGGTAGACAGATCATCTGGAGGGGCGCTCACCACCTCCAGTGGGTGGGGGGCTTACTAAGGCAGTGCAGGCATGCTCTGTTTGCCTCACCATTGGTAGAAGTATGGGTGGAGGGGCATCTGCTCAGAAGCGAGCACCAGCGGGGGACTGCGCTGTTATGTGCTTGACAGCGGCATGCTTCTGCTCATCATCCATCTGGACTTTTATCCTCACGCTAACACCCTCATGGGGTGGGAGCTTAAGGGGGTGAGGACTGGGGAAAAATACATGGGACCTCAGTGGCCACATGAAGATGGATCCTGGTACACTGGGACCATTGCCTGCCTAGACCGTCTGGCAACCCATGGTACACCTGGGCATAGTCGATAACATTGGGGGGCAAGTACAAGGTGAGCCCCCTGAGGGACCGTCCGAGGCCCTGGAGGATAAAAAGTAAGTTAAAAAAAAGATTAATTAGTAAAAGAGAACCTCCCCATACTCCCACCCTCATATCAGCATCCTACAGTCCCACCCCCCAAAAAAACATTAAGACTGGCTATGACTCCTGGACTGGTTCCAGAGAGTCTGTTCAGTGCTAGTGCTATGTGCTATATCCAGTTAATAATAAACCCTCTTTCCAACATCCTTATAGTGGCCCATCACCCATGGGGCATAAAACTATGTAAACTGTTTTTTTTAATATATAAATGGTAATGACATACAGTATTGCAACAGCATTTACGTGTTTGCACATTTCACAACTACTGTATCACTATACCATCTGGTATGCTGATAGGGTAGCTGAAGTGAGCTTCTGAGTCAAATAGTGATTGGCCGAGGTGGTTATGAGGAGGGCTGCACCAATCATCCTTTCTCCTCAGTTCAGTTAGTACACTGAAGAAGTGGGGAGGCAAGGGGTGCATCATACGTGGAGGATTTCATTATTAATGGAATGGTGCACTGACACAGATTCTCTGGGACCAGTCTAGGTCCTGAAGTCATTATTATTAGTTTTAATGGTTTTCTGGTAGGGGAAAAAGGATAAAAGGGGAGCGTAAGTGGAGGACTAAGAACCTCACTGTAGGTTTTATGTGAATGCCACACTGTAGTATCAGCACACTGAAATCTCTCCCAGGCTCTGGCTACCAATTTACAGCGGGTGTGGGAGGGTGAAGTGTCCCATATAACAAATCAAAAAAGTAAATATTAATTTTTTTTCAGTTAGAAATGGGTGGCGCCGCCTCCTGATTTGTTTACTTTTAAATTGGGTAGTGGGTCAGTTCTTTACACTATGATCGCTACTGCTAGCGCACTAGCACAGCATAGCACGGTGCATGCATTTCCTGACTACCCATAGCACAGCCATTGAACTAAAAACACGCTACTAATTCTATGAGCACTACAGAACTGGTTGCGTAGTTGTATGCTAAACAACTAGTTTATGCTGAATTGGGTGCTATTACAGCAGGGGGAAGGGGCTTAAATTTATGTCTATT
This sequence comes from Neoceratodus forsteri, assembly GCA_016271365.2. Classification (NCBI taxonomy): domain Eukaryota; kingdom Metazoa; phylum Chordata; order Ceratodontiformes; family Ceratodontidae; genus Neoceratodus; species Neoceratodus forsteri. The sequence continues at coordinate 653,394,243 of CM057459.1, forward strand.
TCAAGCAGCTGAGGGGAGGATGGTGTGATAGGGTGCTATGTAGGCTGGGGAAGGTGTTTTTTTACTGAAACAATTAATATGCAAAGTGAAACGTCATGCGTGTTGAGGTGCTTCGCATGGTTTTTGAGGATTAAAGTGCCCCCTACACTTTACAAAAACTATACAAAGCACTTCACAAAGTGTAGAGGCTTCACAAAAGTCTTTCCAAAGTGAAGTTTCTGCACTTTATACATCCCTACTGTGCACTACTGTCCTTACTAGCAGTAGCTATATTATGAGACAAATGGGTGGGTATAATCAGGGCCCCTAGTGCTCTGCTGCAACATTTTCTGATTTCTGTGGCAGGGCTCCTTGGCTTCTGCAGCAGCATTTTCTGATTTCTGCAGCATGATTTATTTATTTCTCAGGCAGAACGCAGTCCTGCCATTGGCTAAATATGATGTGATGTCATCGACGACATCAAATGCTGAGCACAGAGGAGGGGCTTCAGGATAAACGAGATGGGAAAGAAAGCCTGACACTATGGAAAAACAATATATTTGAATGAAAATTCACTAAAAACAATGAATTCTGCAGCACTATATATATTCTGCGGCATGATACAAATTCTGTGGAAAATTCTGCAACCGCAGAATTGCAGAATTCTAGGGGCCTTGGGCATAATACTGTCTTCAGCACCACGTGGCAGCACCTTGGTAGGACACTTGGCTGCTTACAGGATGCTCTAGTTTATGATTTGGGCCTAATACTTTGGGCCAGTGGTGCCCATCCACAGTGGAAAGGAGACCATCATTAGAAGAATTATAGTGGTTCCACAACTAAAGGACAATAATAGAACGAGGACATGCCAAATACCCACACCTAGGCTGAATATTCACTGCCATTGGATGCTGGGTGAGGGAACCCATTCTAAGTCCAAGCTGAACTACCAGAAAGGATTAGTAAAACACATACATAACTTATTTGTTCACAAACCTAGGAAAGTGTATACTGTCGTTTCAACAAACAGGCCTATTTTAATGCAGTTTCTAAACGGTAATAACATACAGTCCCCCCCTGACCACCATTGTCTTTATCCATCTGGACAACTTTTAGCTGTCCTGTTTCCATCTTTTCCCCCTATCTCATTGCTCATACAGTACACTGGGGCACCCACCCTCGGCTATGATAAGCATGGGCCACATTCCCTCTGATACCCATCCACGTTTTACTCACTGGCTGCAGGGGGTGACATACCCAAACCCTGGAGTGTGAGCACATCATCACCACTGGCATGCCCACTGGGGGTGCATGACTACCTCCTCATGAGTCTTTGATAAGTACATGTTTAAATGCACAGATATTTGTGTATTCATTAGTCGGTACTCTGCATTCAGATGGAAATATGATAGAAATGTTTTAAAAACACTCTAGGCTCCCTGAAATGGTCAGAGCTAGTCCATGGCAACCCCACCACCAGGCATCAGGCTGACAATGTCAGGAAATATCAGGCAGTGTGCAGTCAGTTATGGAAATGGAAACTGCCTAATGACACTTGAATCATTTATTTATCGTAAAGTATAGAAAATGCCACAAATGCATCAGGGCATTTTTTGCATTTGACATGCTGCAGGCTGCACCCAAAATTGGTAAGTACACATGTGTCATATGTTTGAAAATCCAGGCAGTACACTTTTATTTATTTCAAATAAAAAAAAATGCTAAAGCTGATTAGGGACATCTTACAAAACAGGAGAAAAGGGCAATATAAAACATAATAAAAAGGTATAGGTATTGCACAGCATTTATACTGTAGCATGCACTGCTGCTTAAAGTTACTGTCCTGTCAAAATTCAAGTGATTAAAGGGTTTCTTTTAACTCTGTTATATGTAGCTAGGTATAATAAAAAGGTATAGGTATTGCACAGCATTTATACTGTAGCATGCACTGCTACATAAAGTTAGTGTCCTGTCAAAATTCAAGTGATTAAAGGGTTTATTTTAACTCCGTTATATGTAGCTAGCACTACGTAGGCATCACTTCCTCCAGAGAAACCAAACACCAACACAGTAAAAACTGACATAAAATGTTATCTTCCTCTCATGTGCAAAGCCTTGTGAAAAATGGAGCTTTACAGACTCTGGACACTTAACGAACATTAATAAATAAGAATATTTGGGTCTCTGAGCAAACTGCATGCTAATAATTCAGGCTACATATGTTTGATGTAGCCTTCCTACAATGACAAAGCTGGTAGAACAGTGGACTACTACAAATGATATTTGATGTATACCCCTACCCATTGCTCCTCTCACAGAGCCAGATACTATGCACCTTATATTGCAACACCTGCTGATAATTGAACCAAAGCAAAACAATTCTAAAAAGGAAAATAGATAAACAGATGAAACGACTGGTTCAACTGCATTTAGGTGTTGAAAACAACTGAAAGGCCTTTGATTGGTAATTATTATGCATGTTAAAGTTGTGCAATGCATCTGCAAATGATGGGAAAATGGTAGGCTACTCTAAATCAAAGCAGCGTGGCTTATTGGAGGGTGCTGATGCATTGCTTTCAACATAAGCTCATAGAAAAAAGAATAAATAAAACAATGACTGGTAATGGAGCATTTGATTGGCTGACATATTCAAAAGGGTCATGCTGACTGCTGGAAACAATTGTGCACAATATAGAGAGTGGTGTTTTGTCAAATTAATATTCTTCTTGTTCTACAGTGTGTGTGATGGAACATTATAACTATATAGATAGTTTCTGAATACTGCTGCTAAAAACAGGAGCAGATAAGCCCTTCTGACACATTTTACAAAAATAACCTAAAACTAATTAAGGCAAGCCTGCATCAGTTGTAGATGCACAAACCTCTGTCACTCCAAAAAGGCATGTGACAGAAGTGTGTGTGGGGATGAGGTGCTAGCAGACTGTTACTAACCTAGGGCTCCCTCTAGTAGTTTAATGGTAGACAGTTTAAACAACCACTACTTTTTCTGGATTTTCATACTTTTTTATCCTAAAATTATTTTTTACTGACTTTTTTCACTTAAAAAGTACTTTTGATTTTGTTTCCTCAGTCCCTATTATATAAATACAATAAGACACCTCAGGTTGTTGGTTTTATTTTATAAACCCCACTTCCGGGGGTTGAAGACACTCAGCACAAGTGCTTTGTGCCCCATAATGTACCTAGGCATGTGATTTATGAATGGAAAATCAACACTCTGTCATGTTGTATTGCTTGCATGTGTTTTATTACAGGTAGCTTGAATATGATGTGGTTTGATAATGTGAAAACTTTAATGTTGTTTTCCTTCACCATCCAGTCTACAAAAATAGTTAATTGAATAATATTTAGCATCTATGGGTTCTGTAAGCAACATGACAAGATGGGGCATTGGTTGTACTGGTTTTACCACCCACCTAGGGGTGCAGTGAGGCATGAGCTGCAGGCCAGGTGTCTTGAGCCCCTGGGAGTGGGGTAAAATCAGCACAACCAACTTATAATGTATGCGGAGCCCTTATTACCACCCGAAATCAACAACTTTATAGTGCTGTTATGGCATCATTGTGATGTCAAGAGGTTGCTAACCCCTCTTGGCTATGTTACAACAATGACATTACAACAGGAGCAGATCTGTGCATGCGCAGCTTTGATTTGGTAGCGCATAACAAATGGCCAAAGTGGTGAGAGCTGACACTAAGAAAGAGCTACACTATGGGGAAACAATAAAAAGTATGGAGAATCTTACTTTAAACTGTTGCTTAGTTGATTTTTTGCCCATGCACTATAAAATATAACGCCTGGGAACTTGGGTGATAACTGAGCTGAAATCACCTCTCGTGGTTTCCAGGGCAACCCCAATACTACACCCCCTCACACACACACACAAACACATATACAGACACATATACATATACATACACAAACACATACATGGAATGGTAACATGCAATACATGACTTCAAAATTCTGCATAATTCCACTGGCATACAGACACAAAGTCTTCAAGTGGAACCATCACCTCAATTTCATTTGTTGCAGAGGAAGGAACAGGGAGTTCTCAGCAAACTAGTAAGGATACGATGGTATTTTTCATAGTCATCAAAAAAATAGATATGGAAACTCTAAACAGTACTTGATTTTTTAAAACTTGTTTATGTGAGTAAGGAGGAGCTTATGATTATAAAGAACGTTCAACTGTTTACTTATTTTTGATTAATTTATTGGACTTTCATCATAGAGTCTAGTTGAAGATTTTATATATGAGTAAACATGTCCGCCAAGCTTGTGATGGAAATTAGGAATGAGTGAAATAGCTTAAGATTTCTATGAGTTACCCAAATTCCAAATCCCACTGCCTGAACTTGTTCAAACTGCAGCATTGGTGGAGAATTAAGATATTGGACTCAGAACTCCTTTAGTCTATCAGCAAGCAGGAAATTTCCAACCCATTTTATAAGATGACATCAAACAACTTGAACTTTGCTCTCATGGTTTGTGTTGTCATCAGAATCCCTCAATGGAATCATAGTCCTGACATATTCATTTCGCGCCCACTATTCTATATGTAGCAAATGTTTCATCATGCACCATAGAACAATTAGAATTTAAACTAAAAAAAAGAAAACATTTAGGTTTTAGAATTGCATTACCACACTCTAGGAGGCTTACCCAGTTGTGTGGAGGGTTGAATTGCTGGACATTACACCTGCTGCAACAGGTGTGACCCTGGTTCAGGAGAGGACCAGGGTTGCTGGAGGTTAGTCAGGGAGGGAGAGGATTGAGAATTCAGAGGACAGTTCTCCTCTCTCAGAGAGGGAGGGACATGGTTTCTGGTGCAAGCCAGGCCCCTCACCATGGCTAAGAGCAAGGCAGCCAGGGACTATCACATCAGGGACACAGGGGAATGGCAGCCACCGATGGCCTCCACATGGGAGTGAGCACAGGGCCGTCTTGGGCAGCATTGTGAGCCTGCTCACCTAGGGGAGAAAAACAGAGGAAAACAGGCATTCCCCAGTTCAGCTGGTTGTCTTCAGCCACCCATAGACCATGTACCCAGTGAACACTGGGCCACACAGTGGAAGCATGATCATAAGGCCTGGCAGAAAACAGGAGTGACAGGGCTAGGGAAGCTGGAAGTCATTGACTGCTCTGGGGACTGGGGTCAGGCAAATGAAAAAGAAATGAACTGCAAAATAAGATAAAAAAAAACGGTCTAGGTATTGGGTTACATTTGTTAATTTAACCCTAAGTTTATAACATTCTCAGTTTCACTTTGTGTCTCATGATCTCCCTAGGCAGGCTATGTTAATGGATGGTAATCCATCCCCTGATCATGCCTTAATGCTTAAACATCACCTCCATTTCTGGCAGTGAAGGAACTTTTAATCTTTCTTCATTATTTGTTTTAGAAGCAATTATCACATATGGTATAGACATAATTATTAATGGAATGCACTGGGATATCACAGCTCTCAAAAACATGAGGACGTGATTTCCCTAAACCCAATTGACTTTGTCCTTGCCTTCACCTCTTGTGATTTGTGTGTCATTCTGTCATTTGGGGGAGGATACATCTGCTATCTCACTGCATTTATTAAGTATCCTTGATTTTCAAAATTTGTTTACAGAAAAAAAAAAACTTGGCTGGGGAACTTTGTCTTCAGTATTCAGATAAATGAAAATCAACTTCAAATGTATAACTTGTAACTGATATCAGGGGGATCCAACTAAATTACTGTTATATCCCAGCCTTTTGAATTAGCCTGCTTCTAACATAAAGTCCAAGGAAAAATAGAGGTTACCATTCTTATTTTTTAAACCATCGTAGCTTTTTTTTTAAAGATGTGGTGTTCAGAATCATGCAGCTACTATTTAGAATGTTGAATTCATTATGTCTAGCCCTTAAGAGCATCTACACAGTAATTCTCCTTTTACATTTATTGATTTTGGCAGATTCTATTACTTACTTTTTTACCTTAAAGTGAAAAAGTAATAGAGGGATGGCAGAGGCAAATGAGATTCTCCTTGTTTCAGTGAAACACAAGTTACTTCTATTAAGGGATTTCTTATGTTGCTAATTTTAACACCGAAGCTAGGAAAACAAATTCAATACAGTAAAGGAGCAGTACAGTGCAGTAACAGCTTCTCTGAGTCTCCCAGTGGGTCTCTACTTTCAGCACCATGGACAGTTTTGCTGCTAATTCTATCAGATGGGATTCACCAGGCTTGATTGCATATCTTACTTGTTTAGGGAAGACTGTATGAAACATAATTTGTAATTTACAGGCTACTAAAGAAGTAGCAATTATAGCATTGGGAAAGCTTAACACACACATACTTGTATATTATCTGAAATGTGTTATATGCAGCCTTAAAGCTGTTAGCTTAAATGAAAATGTCATTTTTTATAACTCAAGCCTTGACAATGTAGATAATTAAGTCAATCAACAAATGTCTGAATATACATACACTTACACAAAGTAGTGAAAGGTAGGGGAATAATCCTTCTGGTAGCACAGTACAAGATTAAGCGGCAACAAAAAAATATTGTTTCCTTTTAAAGCAGGCTGCTGGTGTAGAACAAAAAGAAAAAAAAAAAGAATGCAACCAGACTCCAAGCTGTAAGTAATATATTTTTAATAGCTATGTCAGCAACACAAAATATTAACATCATTTAAAACAATCCTTTTAAGAAGTCACAGATCTTTTTGTTCTGAAAGTGGCAATCATTTCTAGGTTGTAAAATGTTGATCTGGCTGACGACTAACAATGACGTAAATCCTGCAACCAATGCTATAGTTCTTCTTGCGAGTTTTTTGCATTCGCAAGGATTATCTGAATTTATTAAAGATACAGCAATTCTTTATTGGGTTCTGTTTAAATGTTTGTCTTCTTGCAGGAGGTCTGTTTACAATAAATGCTTTTCAACTGAGAGCTCATAATATCTTTGTCAGTTAGTCATTACATTAAGATGCAAACCTCAGGGAAGTCCTGATTTCATTCTCCTGTGCTATTTCTAGATACACAAATATTCACTTCAGTTTCAGTGAATAACAAAACCTATCAGGTCTACATGTATACACAAAAAGACAGGGTTTTTTTGCTGATTCTGTGAATATGGAGGGGATATAATAATCACAAGCACTGATTACCAGAAAATATTGTTTAGTTTATCTCTGATCATCTTGTGCATATGATTTATTTGATCTCATAAAACACAACTATCAGCACATTTCAGCCTAGTTAGAGTCATGTTTACTGTAATGCTTAATACTCTAAGATAAAATGGATAAGTATGATTTATTTCACTGTTAATGCTAGTCCCCTGTAACTATCCTTTGAGTTTCCATTTTATGGTTGTTGAAATCTCATTGTCCATGACAGCTGTATTAGCATATTAGAACATGATGTTAAATCACCCATTTATACCATGTATCTCTCAGCTGAAAGCACAAATGTCCTGGAAACAAACCTCTGGAAACATACAATTTAAAATCTATTTAATGGGAAAAACCCTGAATTACAACTCAGATAGTTTGCAAAGCTAACTGACAGTAAATGTAGCATTTCACACCTTGCTGTAACTAGTTTTGTTGAAATCTAATTAAGCAGAACGGCATACCGTAAAGTTTAAAAATTGCTTTCACATCATGTTCTCATATGCTAATGAAGCTCTTGGGAACAGAGAAATTTCAACAACCATAAAATGGAGACCCCCCCCAGGAGAGTTACAGGGACTGGTATGAATAGTGAAAATAAACTAAATCACTCATATATATCCCTAACAGCTACAGGAAAAGAGCTATCTGTTGACATGGAAACAAATAACATTTACAAGATATCAGGGTGTAGTTTTCCTTTAACTTACATATGAGTGAGATATATCTGTCAGAACTGCTGACACCTACAGGTAAACCCAATATCTCAAGTGAAAGATCTTATCATAGGCTTGGAATATTTACGGGACAAAGAACACTTACCTTGTAATGGTTGAATTTTACTCTTAAATGTTTGTTTTCACTGAGAAGGTAGGACACTTTCTTCTACCAATTAAATAAATTACAAATGTGGCTTTTTAATTGTATATTCTTGTAGTTTTTAGCACACCATCTAACTGAACAGATATACATAACCTTCAGGCAATCACTCTTGTATGATAGAAATATAGAAATATAGAAACATAGAATTTGCCAGCAGATAAGGACTGCTTGGTCCACCTAGTGTGCTCATTTTTTCCTGCCTATAATATTGCCAAAGATCCTACTTGTTCTCCAACCCATTCACCCCCTTTCCTTACCCTAAGATTCTCTTATGCCTATGCCATGCATTCCTGATCCTCACCACTGTTTTCATCTCCACCATCTCTGCTGGAAGACTGTCCAGGAGTTAAGGAGAAAAGGATAGCATTCATGAAATATAAGGAAACACAGAAGGAGCAGGACAGAGAACTTTATCAGTTAAAGTAGAAGGAGGCAGGGGAGGCAGTCAGAATAGCAAAGGCACAAACTGAGGAAAAGATAGCCAACTATGTTAAGAAGGGGGATAAAACCTTTCATAGATACATTAGGGAGTGAAGAAAGACCAAGGGGGGATACAGAGACTTAATAAAGGGAAGGGAAAGTTTCAAAGTGTCCCAAATCCTGCCTATAAATCACTTTTTCCCCCACTTATCCTGCTACTTTCAGTATGAAGAGAAATATAAATAAATATCACTATACCTTTAAGGTAATGCTAGGTGCTTTCACTCGTCTTTCTCAGCAAATATTGTTCCACCCAGCCCATTAGTCATCTAAACATCAACCTGTAAACTATTGAAAAAGCAGCAGAGATGCCTGATACTCCCCAGCCCAACTTTACTTAAGAACTTAAACAATAATTAGTCACTGAAAAAGCAGCAAAGCTGTTGTTTCTCCAAGTCTTAAATGTTTTAAATAGCAATTTGTATATTAACTATATAGATAAGTACAGCTGCCATATCAATGTGGTACAACTTACTATTTTCTAATTCTATACAAATAAAATTATACCTTTACTGTACCTACTTTTATGAATATAGTACATACATTTAATAAAGGGGCAGTGTGCCTTTGACAGTTGAGTCTGGTTATTTTATGGCAAAAGAGTAGAGTTGGAGTTTCAGTATCAATTTATACCTACTATGTTTTATCACAATGAACTCCAAATATTCAATATTTGTTTAAAAAAAATCACATTTGTAGAAAAAAAATATTTTAAAAGAATTGTCCTAAACTATATTTACTCAAGCGTGCTTTGAGGAAACTCTTGTGAGTCTCCAAGTATACACTGTTTGGAGAAATGCCAGCAATCCTCTCCAAAATACAATCGGCACATCTCAATAGGAAGATAAGCCATTTGGTACAATTTGGAGGGACTCAGCTCTGCTATTTTAGGGAACCCATGCTAACAACAGATTAAAACAGAGGGCTGCCATGTAATCACCTTTGTTCTGATGAATGCAAAATAGAGTCAGTAGGCAACTACTATATATGATACTCATTTACACAAACTTGGAGTACTGTAAAATAACAACAATCACAGAAAAGAGAGCTTTTACATCATGGCCTCCAGCCAGCCATCATGGATTTGTTGTGTACCAAAATGTAACTATATCCCTTATGTGTCATGAGCAAGCACTCAGCAGTTCAACAATTTCCCAGAAGTGCAGAGATGAGAGTCTAACACAATTCTGCTACAACTACTAAAGATGGCTGTGAATGAACTGCCTTTGGTCCGAAGAGTAATGAATTATATTAGTACAGCACAGTCTATGTTTACATGCATGTGTTTTCTTTGAGCTTGCAAGTTACTTTGCCTCTTTCAGCCTGACAATTAATCGAGCCTTTTTACCAAATACATTTGATTTTATCCTACATTGGTCCCTTCTCAATGTATTTCCATCTGCCATTCCAGTTCCATAACAATAGAAATGTAGTCACAAACATGAACATCACTCCAAACAGGTACAATGTGAAAAGGGCAAATGTAAAAGGGTGACAGCATAAGGGCAACCACCATCTGGGTAATGGAGCAGTAGGGCAAAGAGTCAAAAGTATGACACATCATGCAAGCAGAAACAAGAGCACATGGGACACAGAGAAAAGGCAAATGCAGCCACAAGGAGAACATGACCATATGCAAAGGGCTTTACCCCCCCCCCGCACCTCCTCACTATAGATAAGCATCCTCAGAGTTGAAACCACCACAACACAAGCATCATAAGGAGAGCAACGCCACTAATCTGACCCGGTGCTGTATTGTCACGGTTGCTGAAACTACTGTCACCCTTTTACTTTCACCCATATGCATTCACCATTATTATGGCGCTCTTATCACCTGACATGCTCCAAACACAGCACATTGGTGAATGTGATGCAGTGCTACAATATATCATTGTTGTACTGCAATTCAAATACCGACCCATTAGCACTGGGCTGTGGCTCATCCTTAATGTAATCCAAGGATCAAACTCCCGTTAATGAGCCTGTATGAGGCAACATTTATTTATTATTTATTTAGGAAATTGGAATTTCAACCCTTTGAGTCATAGACTCATTTCCAAAGGCTCAATGTCAGAATAAAACATAGACATTCATATAGTATATACATAAAATAAATGTGGGTGAGCAATCATACAGAGTATAAGTACAATGAGCACAGGTTAATGCCTATACATTTGGTAGCTAAAACAGGGCAGATCTATCAACATATTTGCCTAATGAACGGTTAAGACCTATACAATTGGTAGCTAAAGCAATGTATGATATGAGATGGTAGTAAGCCACCTCAGGAAGACCTTGTCTTATACATAATACAATGCATTCATAGTCCAGTGCAACTATATGGTAACCAAGGGAGGTGAGGAGCCTATAGGCTAGAAATAGTGAGGGCTCTCCACTGCCTGGACAAGGGTGGGAGCGTGGCCTAGCAACATGGTGCAGGACCCACAGATTACCGGTTACACTGGCATTGATGTGAGGAGAGGATATGGGCCCTTAAGGCAGCTTTAAAAGGACCTAGATTGGTGACTGATGTGACAGCCAGAGGGAGGGCATTGTACCAGGATGGAGCTCTAAGGGGGAAGCATCACTGGGCCAGTGTGGTCATGATCCTAGGCACCTTCCAGATAGTTTTTTGGGCAGCCCACGTGGATGCTGAGATGGTGGCTGCCTGAAGAGAAGCCATGACACCTATTGGGGTTAAACCCAGGTGGATTTTTTTGGTGAAGAGACAGGTCTGGTATAATAGACTTTCCTCAAGGGAGAGGATATTGGCGAGCGCATATAGGGTGTAGGTACGTGTATTTCTGTCAGCACCAGAGAGGAGCCGGCAGGTCTTATGAATGACTACTTGTATTTGATGAAGTGCCGAGGGTCAGCGGCAGTGTAGATTGTGAGGCCATAGTCCACCAGCGATAAGACTGAGGAGATAATGGCTTGGTGAAGTGATTCAGGTGGCAAGCAGTCTTTATGTCTGGAAAGAGACCAATACAAATGTTGGTGGTGGAGGTGAGGATTTTTATATGTTCATGGAATGAGAGGGAAAAGTCAAATGTAACACCTAGATAATTATATTTTTGGACCTGTTCCAGTTGGATGAGAGAGGCAGAGAGTATTTCCAGGGGGAAATCCTTTGATCTGTTTTGGCGGTGGGCATAGAGCATCATCTTATTTTTTTTCATGTTGACCACCAATCTGTGTTCAGCAAATCAGTGTTCAATCTGAGAGAAGGAGTTTTGTAAGGTACGCTGGAGAGAGAGAGGATCAGGATGTGCGGCATAAAGAACAGCATCATCCGTGTAGAGAAGAACGTTGCCAGGGCAGGATTTAGGCAGGGCGTTGAGGTAGATTATGAATAGCAGAGGACCCAGGATAGATCCCTGGGGAACTCCTGAGCACACAGGCTGCATAGTAGATATGGTATTATTAATTTTAACACATTGGGTTCTAGATGAAAGATAGCTGGAGAACCATGAGAGTGGACAATGAAAGACCCCAATTTGTTGTAATGTGTTAAGAAGGAGGGGATGAGAAACTGTGTCAAGTGCCTTTGAGAGGTCTATAAACATGGACCTGTGAGATGCCCCTTGTCAAGCATGGAGTGCAGGGAGTTAGAGAATTCTGTGAGGGTGGCCATAGTGCTATGACCAGCTCTGAAACCATGCTGCTTCCTACATAAGAGGTTGTGTTCGAGGAGGTAGTCAGTGAGGCTGATCAGCCATGATCTTTTCAAGGGCTTAAGAGACTGGGGGGAAAATCGAGATGGGCCAGTGGTAGTTTGGGAGAGAGCTGTCACCACATTTCAATATTGGTGTTATCACTGCCATTTTCCATGAGGTTGGGAACTGGCCAAGGTGCTGGAACAGATTTAGAAGGTCTGTGAGTGGGGAGATAACTAAATCTAGTGCAAGGTATAGGATATTCATGTTGAAGGCATCTTTGCAGTAATTGGAGCTCTGGAGGGCTTTGGACAGGTAGGCTTTCACTTCTGTAGGGGTAATGACTCTGGTTTTAAGGGGTGGAGGAGCTCAGGTGGTGGGGTAGGCTGAACTGGATCAAAAAAGTTGCTAGGGAGGACTGAGCTGAGGTCTGAGAAGATGGAGTTGAGGCAGTTAGCTATGTGAAGAATGTCTGTGGTGACAGTACCATTGACACTAAGTTGTGAGGGTGGGAGAATGGGATTTACCATTAAGCTCCTTGATGTTATCCCAGAACTTTCTTGTGCTACCCCAGGAGGTGGCTAGGGTGGTTCTGTAGTACTCCACCTTGGCATTGTGGATTGCCCAAGTACACTTATCGTGAGCAGCATTATAGGCCTGCCTATCGCTTAGCAAACCAGAGGCAGTGGCACAAGCCAGAGGTTGTCACACATTTTTAACTGTTGTGAGGTTCTGGGGTGATCCAGGGGGCACTACATTTCTTAGTGGTCACTTTGATGGTTGGTGTAAAAGCATCACAGGCAGTATTAAAGGTGGTGGTGAAGTAATTCAATGCATCATCTTTGTGCTGGGCTTGGGAACTAGGGGACCAGTCCCAGTTAATTAGATATTGTTTGAGTTTGGCTATGTCTCCTGGGTGTAGTCGATGACAAAAGGTGATATTTGGTGGTGGTTTTAGGTAGCTGACAGGACCAGCTGAAGAAACATAGAAACATAGAATTTGATGGCAGATAAGGACCGCTTGGCCCAGCCAGTCTACCCATTTCCTTACCTGATGGATAAGCTGCAGATTCTAGTTAATCAACAGCTTACTTCCTCCTGCCCCCCACTAGAATTGCCTTATGCCTGTCCCATATATTCTTGAATTCTCCCACTGTTCCTGACTCCACAACCTCCTCAGGAAGGCTGTTCCATGCATCTACAACTCTCTCTGTGAAAAAATACTTTCTAACATTACCTCTGAGTCGTCCCCCCTCTATCTTCAAATTGGTCCCCTTGTTCTTGCACATCTCTTCTTCTGAAAGATACTACCCTCTTGTACCTTGTTAATTCCCTTGAGATACTTGAAAGTTTCTATCATGTCCCCCCTCTCCCTCCTTTCCTCAAGGGTATACATATTAAGCTGATTTAGTCTCTCCTCGTATGTCTTCTGGTGCAGACCTTGCACCATTTTGGTTGCCCTCCTCTGAACAGCCTCCTCTCTGTCTATGTCTTTGCGGAGATGGGGTCTCCAGAATTGCACGCAGTACTCCAGATGGGGTCTCACCAACTGTCTGTAGAGAGGGATAACAACTTCTTGTTTTCTACTGTTGATGCCTCTCCCTATGCATCTCAGTATCCCCCCAGCCCTCCTTACTGCCTTCTCACATTGCTTGCCCAACTTTAGGTCATCTGATATAATTATTCCTAGGTCTCTTTCAATTTTTGTTGTTGTTATTAACTCAACCCCCATTGTGTACTCTTCCCCTGGGTTTTTGTTTCCCAGATGCATTACCTTGCACTTCTTTGCATTGAATCTGAGCTGCCACATATTTGACCATTCCCCCAACCTTGCCAAGTCCCTTTTCATTCTTTCCACCCCACCTTGTGCATCAACCCTGTTGCAGATCATTGTGTCATCTGCAAAGAGGAATACTTTTCCTTCCAGGTGCTCTCCAAAGTCACTTATAAAGATGTTAAAGAAGACCGGTCCCAGTACCAAACCCTGCGGTACCTCGCTAGTTACCCTCCTTTCTTCACTGCGGACTCCGTTTACTATTACCCTGTGTGTCGTGTTGTCCAGCCAGTTTTGTGTCAAGGCTATCACCTTGGGGCCCACTCCAAGGCTGGCTAACTTGTATATTAATCTTTTGTGTGGGACTGTGTCGAATGCCTTGCTAAAATCTAGGTAGGCCATATCCACAGCCCCTCCCTGGTCTACTACTTTGGTCACCCAGTCAAAGAAATCTATTAGGTTCATCTGACATGACCTTCCTGCTGTGAAACCATGCTGCCTTGAGTCCTGTACCCCTGGCCTCCGGGTACTCAACAGTTCTTTCCTTCAGAAGTGATTCCATCATTTTCCCTACCACTAAAGTCAAACTAACTGGTCTGTAGTTTCCTGCCTCTGCCTTGCTCCCACATTTGTGAAGTGGAATCACATTTGCCCTTCTCCAGTCCTCAGGTACCACTCCATCCTCCCATGATTTGTTAAAGAGAGTAGTCAGTTGTGTTACTAGTTCTACCCTTAGTTATTTTAGTATTCTTGGGTGAATCCCATCAGGCCCCATTGCTTTGTCCACCCTCAGTTTCAATAGTTCCTTCAAAACCCTTTCTTCTGTGAATGGATTGGTATCAACCCCCCTATTCAAAGTTTCTCCCTTCTTTGGTTTAGGCACCTCCCCCTCCTCATCTGTTGTGAATACCGAACAGAAATATTTGTTCAGTATCCCTTCTTTTTCACTGTCACCCTCTGCCAACATTCCCTTCCCTTTATTAAGTCTCTGTATCCCTCCCTTGGTCTTTCTTCACTCCCTAATATACCTATAAAAGGTTTTATCCCCCTTCTTAACAGAGTTGGCTATCTTTTCCTCAGTTTGTGCCTTTGCTATTCTGACTGCCTTCCCTGCCTCCTTCTGCTTTAACTGATAAAGTTCTCTGTCCTGCTCCTTCTGTGTTTCCTTATATTTCCTGAATGTTATCCTTTTCTCCTTAACCATCCCTGCCATCTCTTTTGAGAACCATAGTGGTTTTTTCCTTCATTTTGTTTTATTGATTTGCTTCACACAAAGGTTGTTGCCTCTGCAATGGCTGTTTTGATTATTCCCCATTGTTCTTCCACCCCTCCTTCTTGCCCATTTGCTAGTGCTTTTCTAAGACACTCTCTCATTTTCCCAAAGTCAGCCTTCCTAAAGTCCAATACTCTTGTTTTGTATGGCTTTACTCTATAGCTGTGTTTGTTGTGAACTACACTGTTTGGTGGTCACTTGTTCCAGATGGCTACCCACTTCTAAATCTGAGATCCTTTCTCCTTCCCCATTTGAGAGTACCATGTCTAAGATTGCTCCCTCCGTGGGTTCCAACACTAGCTGTCTGAGGCATGCCCCTGTAGGGCATCAAGAATGACCTGCTCTTGGATGTGCCTGCAGCAAAGGTACTCCAGTTAACATCTGGCATATTCAGGTCCCCCATCAACAATATCTCCCCTTTTTCTGCCATTTTAAGGATGCCTTCTATCATTTCCTTGTCCATTTCCTCCCCCTGAGATGGAGGTCTGTACACAACCCTCATGCAGCTTGTGGTGTCATTTCCTGTCTCCAGGGTGACTCATAGTGACTCATCAACTTCCTGTTTACTCTTTAGTCCTGTTGCTTTAATCCCTTCCCTTATATAGAGAGCTACTCCTCCTCCTCTTTTACCCACCCTGTCCCTCCTGTAGACTGTGTATCCTGGTATGTTGACTTCCCACTCATGGTTCTCTGTGTACCATATTTGGTGACTGCCACAATATCCAGGCATCCTTCTTCCATCAAGGCCACTAGTTCAGGAGCTTACTAACATCAACATACTAAAATGCCAGCAGAATAGGCCTAATGGTCTTTCATGTCTGCTCGTTTGGTCAGCCCTCACCCTGGGTGCTGACCTTGCTGTTCCCTCACCTTCTCTGGCTTCTCCCTTCCCAGTTCTGGATATTCTTGCTGCATTGGATTTTGCTTCCTGGACCCTTTCCTGTACCTGTCCACCCTCTTGAACCCCTCCACTGTCTCTGCCTCCACCAGCCCCTAGGTAGTGCATTCCATGGCTCTACCACCCTCTCAGTGAGTAGCCCTCCTCCTTTCTCCCTGAATCTTCCCCTCCAGCTTCCACCCATGCCCTCTAGTGGCCCCTTCCTCCTTCCTTTGAAGCACCCTCACTGTTCCTCCCCTATTTACCCTCATGTACCTGAAGACCTCTATCATGTCGCCCCGGTCCCTTCTCTCTTCCAAAGTGTACATATTTAGCTCTTCGAGCCTCTCCTCATAGGTCCGGTCCCCCAAGCCCCAAATCATTTTGGTTGCCCTCCTCTGGACCCTCTCCAGGAGGTTAATGTCCCTCTTCAAGTGTGGCCTCCAAAACTGCACGCAGTACTCCAGGTGCGGCCTCACCAAGCAGTTATACAGAGGGAGTATCACTTCCCTTCTTCTGGAGGTGATCCCCCTAGCGATGCATCCCAGCATCCTGTTGGCCTTGGCTGCTGCCCTCCTTGTTGCATAGACTGCGGGCATTGGTACTCATCACCTTCCATTTATTTTTTATGGCCTTACCCCTTTTATCCCCATCCCTGTCCTTAACACCTTTTTCTGCATTTATCCCTGTCCTGCTCCCTACTGACTTCTCTGTCTTGGTGTTTACCTCTCTAAATACTGCACTTTGTGGGGGGAGGCTGGGAGTTCCCTGCTCCTTTTCAGTGCCTCCCCTTTGGCTAGTTTAAATGCTTGCCAATGAAGCATTTAAACCTGTCACCTAGGATCCTGGATCCCCCGCCCTGGACAGATGCAGACCATTGCGCCAGTATAAGCCTGAATCCCTCCAGGTGGCTCCCCAGTCCCCAATGAAACCAAAACCCTAAGCTACACACCAGTTTTTCAACCATTCATTGAATCCCATGGTGTGGAATACCCTAGCATCATCCTTGCCATAGACAGGCAGCACCTCCAAGAAGGTTACCATACATGCTACTTGTCTAAGGCCCCTCCCCAACTCCACAAACTCCTCTTGTACTACTTTGATCCAATTTACAGCCAGGTCATTTGTCCCTAGGTGGACAATGACATCCAGCTCCCTCCCTCATGCAGCTGCTCCCTCGATCCTGAGGATTCGCTTCCTGTCCCTCCAAGCCATGGTGCCAGGCAAGCACCTTACCTCCCTATCCCCTTTCTCCCCAATGTCTACCCCCCTAATGATTGAGTCCCCCACCAGGAGTTGTTTCCTTCCCCTGTGGGGTCTCATGCCACCCTCCTGTGGGTCTCCTTTGTGGAGGTTCCCAGCATCCTCCTTGGTCTCCACTGCAGGTGTCTCCATAGAGGAACCACTCTTTGCCAGAACAGCATATGTATTGTGGAGAGCTACAACTGGAGGGATGCACCTCTGTTCCACCACCCTCTCCCTCCCTCCCTGAGCCCACCTTGGTCCAACCGCTCCTCTTTCTTGGCAACCTCTGAGGTAACGGTGGTGGCCCTGGTGGTCCCTGGGTGGTGGAAGAGGTTTCACGAATCCTAGCCAGGTCAGCCTGGAGACGGGCAACCTCCTCCCTCAGACCAGAGAGGTGCCTGCAAACAGGGCAGCATCGCAGCCTCCAGAATGTCTCCCAGAACACTGCTGCTCCACAGCCATTGCACTGCACCACTCCCATCTTGACTTATTTTGTGTCCCCTCTCCTTTTGCTTTGTATGCTTATTGTCTCCTCCCTCTATGTATTTTTACACTTACTTTCCTACTGCCTATGTGCCCTTACAACTCTCACCCTTTCTGTTCTGGGACAGAAACTTCCTATAGTCTTCAGTAGTCTCCTTCCTCAGTACTTGGATTCAGACCTCCAGCAGCTGGGGGGGGGGAATAAAGAGTTATCTATTTATTTTTTTAGGTTCCTTCAAGATTACTGAAACTAATGTGTCTCAGTGATCCTTCCCTTCCTACTGCCAAACAGGAAGTTCCTGTTGTCAGTAAGATTCAGTGGCTATAAAAGTAGAACTGGCTTTGGGTGGGAAGGAGGGAAACTAGTAAAAAATCTGTAGTTCTGGACTTTTGTTTCTTGCTCTGCAACCAGTTCTCTTCTGCCGGAAATAGCTGGAAGCTGCAATTGGAGACAGCTGCTTTTGTACACCTAAGCTGCTAAACCACACCCCCAATTAGATTCACTCTCTGCTCTCAGTAAATTAAACTGATACTGCCCCTTCCTCAGAAAAAACACTTTTTTTACTTAAATGAGACCCCCTTCTTCTAATAAAGTATCTGTTTGCTTAATCCAAACAGGTACTACTCCTGCTGAGACAGAAGTGATTAATTAGTAAAAAATCTGTAGTTCTGGACTTCTGTTTCTTGCTCTGCAACCAGTTCTCTTCTGCCAGAAACAGCCACAAGCTGTAATTGGAGACAGCTGCTTTTGTACACCTAAGCTACTAAGCCACACCCCCAATTAGATTCACTCTCTGCTCTCAGTAAATTAAGCTGATACTGCCCCTTCCTCAGAAAAAATTTTTAACCTAAATAAGACCCCCTTCTTCTAATAAAGTATCTGTTTGCTTAATCCAAACAGGTACTACTCCTGCTGAGACATAAGTGATTAATTAGTAAAAAGCTGTAGTTCTGGACTTCTGTTTCTTGCTCTGCAACCAGTTCTCTTCTGCCAGAAACAGCCGGGTTGGGGAGTGGTTGCTTAAGACACTGGGTAGGACACCCAGGTCGGTAATGTGGTGGGGATGATTAGTGAGCAGAAAATCTAGTAGGGTGTGGGTTCCATTAGTGGGGTTGGCTCTGGAAGGCTGGGATACCAGTTGGGTCATATCTAACGCAGCAAAGGTATCTTTGGCGTGTGTTGATGAGCTCACCAGCCAGTTTATGTTGAGATCCTCAAATAGGATTTGTTCCATTTTGTGGGGGTGGGTGGCTGGCTAGATAGTCAGAGAGCACTTCATAGGCAGGGGATTGGCTGCGGAGTGGGATGTAGGTGATGGTGAGAGTAAGAGGAGCACAGTTTGGGTCAGGGGAGAGTTTTATTGAGAGGGCTTGGGCACCATGGTCTAGGGAGGGTGCTGGCAGGGCTTGGTAATGCAGTGGGTCATTTACATAGAAGGCACAGCCACTGCCTCTCTTGCTGTTACGATCAAGCCTAATGAGAGAGTAGTCAGGAATAGAGACAAATGAGTCTGGGGTCTTGGCTGACAGCCAGGTTTCTGTTAAAGCCAGAATGTCTGGTTGGTGCTGTGCTGTCCAGTATTGCAGGGGTGCCATTTTTTTAGGCAGGCTGCAGATATTCATAGTGGCTATTTGAAGCCCTGTGGGTGACTGCAGTTGGGGGGATGCTGCTGGGCCAGGATTGGGGTGAACATTGCCAGATAATAGAAGAAACAAGTGGAAGATCCTGACAAGGGTCATGAATTGGTGGAATTTTGCTGGGTAGTGGTGACTGGCAAGCTTAGAAAGTGATGAGCAGGGAATGGGCAGTTGTGTGAGGTTGGGATGGCCAAGTGGAGGAAAGACAAGGAGAGCTCAAGGCACAGAGAGAAGGGCGGGGGGTAGAGGGGAGGGATGTGGGGGCTATGGGGAGAGACAGGGTGATGGAGAGGACATGAGCGGTGAGGTGCTCCCCCAGCAGCAAAGGTGTGTACATACCAGAGGCAACTGGGGGTTTGTTGCTGAGCAGGGTAAATGTGGTTAGCAACAGTAGTATGGTTAGTTTGTGAGGGTGGGTGTTGTGAGGAAGTACAATGGTGGTAGATGTGACCATGGGCAGGTATGAGTGGGTCTTGCTGACACCTAGCATTGTGGCAGACACAGTGGCACAATGGTCAGGTTGCTGCCTTTGGAGTGAAGGATACCTGGTTCGAACCCTGGTTTGGATGCCACATTGTATGCCTAGTGATAGCTTGGGAGACGATGCAAGGGACACCACAGAGAGGGGCAAAAGGCAGAGAATTTAGGTATGAATGACGCAGGACAGAAGTGTCAGTGGGGAGCAGTGGCAAGAGGATTGCAACCTACACGTCTTGATGCCCTCTAGTGGCTTTACAGTATAATTTGCAAATGTAGAAAAAAAAAACAGAGACCAGATATCAATACTTTATTGGGGGATAAAAGGTTAAATAAGCTGGCCGATGGTAGTGACATAGTCCACTCAGGAGGAATTTGGAAATGCCTGGCAGGATGAGGAACCAAGCAAGGAGCTCATGTTCCATGGACAGTCAATAAGAGCTGTGCCAAGATAAAGGCAGTTGTCCTTAGAAAATTTACAGAGACAGCCATGCAGCCTTGAGTTCCTGGAACGCTGTCCAGGCCATATCTGCTAGCAAGGGCTCTGGGAGTGTGGCAGCAGGCTCTTCTTGCCGTGGAGGCGTGTAGACCCCCATCTGAGGTGCTGTTAGCCCAAAGGACTATGAGGATGCCTGCTAGTTAGGGCATGAGCTGGAAATGGTCACTTAGTGCCTTCAGTGGGGAATGGACTTACAGTATTTTCATGGGGGACGTTCAGTATAGCATCTTTACCTAGCAGTGCTAACATGTTTACAAGGCACTAACCCTGGGCTTCATGCTCTGTATTCTGTGTCATCCCCTCAGTGGCCAGCAGGGTGATGTGCCTTATGACTGCAAACCTGTTGATGCCTTGCTTTATGCTGCGCTCTGGGAGGTATATTAGGTACATGCTTTGTGCACTCTTCAGAGTGCTCAGCACTTGTATTGATTACACCACCACTTGTATATCATGCACAATAGTGCTAGTAGAAGGGACTTTGTGCAGTGTAAACCTCAGACATTGAATATTGGGCCCATGATGTCATAAACTCCTGCTTTTTTTACTAACTTGACTTCCATGGCAATCACTAATGTGATCCATAAACAGATGCTTATACAGGTGCATGCTAAGGGAAAAGGATACTTCGTCCATGCTGTTGCTCTTAGTAATAAAGGGGGAATGAAAAATATAGAAGGTATATGAAATATAAGCAGAATTGCATGGAAATGTTATGCTTGTATTCAAATTACCACAGTTATTATATGGCAGGTGCTCTCAAAAACCAATGCAGCAAGTCATTATCATTTTTTGAAGTGAGCGGCGGGCCACCTTCAAAATGTTAACCTGATTGTGGTGTTCATGTTCTGCAATCTACAAGCATGTCATTTTGAATGAAGAAGAGCATTTGTTATTTTTCACATACTACAATTAGACCACAGACTGTCAATCATCTTCTTTCTGCCCTTTAACCTATTGATGTCCATTCCCTCAGAAGCCCACCCAGTAGAATTAGCTGGTGACAGTAATGAGAGGAAATGGGTATGGCTCCATTATAGGGCAGCAAGGCTAAGATGTACTGAACATAAAACAAAAATAATTCCATTAAATGCCAAGAAGCTAAAATCTAATATCCCCACACACAACTGGAATGTGAAGGGGTAGAAGTGTTTAAAAAAGGGATAAGAACCTTTGCTGCACTGCTATTTAAATGTATTGGTGCAATCCCAGGTAAATATTTGAATTTTTACACAATTCAGCTTATATTTCAGATATGTTTTGTAGCTGTCTTTCCTCCATTATTTCTTACTATGGATATACAGTAGTAAATAAATAGGACACTTGTCCTTTGGATGTCACATGTTTCTACCACTTGTCCGCATGCAGAGAAGTACTCCACTGCTTGTGACGACACATTTATTCCCACAGCAACAGATTAAACATTTCATAGACAGACATCACATGTGGATAAATAGCAGGAACAGATATTTTTCAAATGATAGACTTTCTATGTTCCAGAAAATGTATTTACTGTAATAATAAAGGATAAGAGGAAGAGAAATTCAGAAATAGTGAAGTATTAACCGAACTGTGTTTACCAGTTCTAATTATTTCTAGATTTTTATTGAAAGCATTACTGAGTCTTTACATGGCAGCACCTTTATTGGTAAATAAAAGGCAGGTTTTCTGCAAGGCTGCATTTTTGACCACAATGGTTAGATCAGGGGTATGGAGAATGCATAGACCCCTAAAACCTTAGGTTTTGCATCCATTTGCAAAAATCATGAGTTGCTTTCCCAGCCTATCTGATGATAGCACTGCTCAGACCCATTTTATAGAGATGACAGCTTGTTCCCTCAACCCACATGTAAAACCTCTATCATTTACATGAACTATGACCGTCACTCTTGCCACAAAAACAACTAATAATTGACTTCAATATGAAAATATAGTCCCATATCCACTGTATGCAGCTGCTAAAAATCACCTCCACTAAAACCAAGGCAACCCCCCCAATAAATTCAATACTGACATCTGATAAAATGACCTCCCTACATACTGCATTTAATGGGCCCTATGCACTATGGGGTGGAGTGGCTACATGCTGCGTAGCTGGGATGCGTAGCCACTCCGCACCCTACACCCCCCCATACAGAAAGCACAAATGGGGTGTGTGCAACACCTATGCACCCAATTGCCCAGATGTATGGAGACAACATGCTGGGGTGGGTGGGGGGCATGACGGCACTACACACAATGCACCAAGGCACGTAGTGCTGGCTGTGGTGGTGCACAGATGGCACAGGTTACACCAGGAAGAACCCTGCCATAAGCCCTCTACATGCACCATGAACACATCAGGAGTCACCCAACAACAGGGCGAGTAGCCCACCCACCCTCCGGGGCCACTACATATGGCTGCCTGGTGCCTCCCACCTTCCCCAGCACACATCAATCCCCCCCTCCCAGCACAATCCCCCACATAGGGGCACAGGTTATGGATGCTGCCTCCGCACCCCCTAAATGGCATTGCCTGCCCACTCCCCACTAACAGCAGGGTACAGTGCCTCCTCCCACACCGCTGACAGCCATCCCCCCACCTCATCCCTGTGCACCTATCTGGTGCCAAAGCACACCCCACCATGTATGGGATCTGACTGGATGCCTGGCTGGGTCTGCAACTCCACCCCTGGCCACCCTGTGAGTCCTGTATGCCGGGGGGGTGGGACCATGTACAGGTGGTAGTTAGTGGTGAATATCACTGAGGCACACCTGTCCATGGGTGCAGACCTCTGCGGGCGGGTTATGCACCTCTGGTGCATATTACCCACCCCATATTAAATAGGGCTCATTAAGAGCAAGCCATCAGCCACATTTACTCTAACTGCTTGCAACATCCCCACAAGAAAGCCTCCCACCCACTCCTCTTTAGAAAGCTGTGACACAGCTGTCCAATCTCAGGGAGGTGAATTCCACTGCTTTGACTGTACCCTGAGGCACTTTGATCCAAAACAAACACACCTCCCCACCCATCTGCATATCCTTCTAATTAAAAAATAGCCCACCTGTCTTCCCAGTGCTTTCCAAAAAGTTCTTCACCCCCTCCTTCATAAATAAGGTCTGTAATAAAAAAAAAATAACAACAAAAACAATTTTAAGCTGTGTTGCATGCACTCCAGATTTTCAACATTGCCATTTTAGCACACCTACTTATGAGCAGTACAGCTGTCATTTTTCACATCTCGCCCAAAATGTGTTTCCACGCATGTAGCTCACAATGGCACAGTCGGTGTGCAAAATCAATGTTTGGGACAGATTAAGAAAATCACAGACACACTGTTCATTAGCAGAAGTCTCAAAATGTCTATGTTGAAAATTTGGTGAGAAAAGTTCATAAAATGAGTGTGTTACAAGTGTGCATTGCGCAGTTTCTATGCACGCTCATACCTTCGGACATTTGCAATATTCTCACTCCAGATTGGCTACATTGCCATTTTTCTGCACCTCCTTATGAACAGTACAGCTGTCATTTTTTACATCCTGGCCGAAATGTGTTTTCACACTTCCAGCACAGAATGGCGCGGTCGCTGTGGGAAATCACTGTTTCAGACACATTACAAAAATCACAGTGACACTGTTCATTAGCAGAGGTCCTAAAATGCCTATGTTGAAAATGTTGTGATGAAAGTCCATAAAATGACTGTGTTATGAGCGTGCATTGCGCAGTTTCCAGGCATGCTTATAACTTCACACATTTGCAATATTCTCACTCCAGATTGGCTACATTTCCATTTTTCCACACCTCCTTATGAACAGTACAGCTGTCATTTTTCACATCCTGGTCGAAATGTGTTTTTGCAGTTCCAGCATAGAATACCGTGGTTGCTGTGGGAAATCAGTGTTCAGGACACAGTAACAAAATCACAGAGACACTGTTCAAGACCACAGGTTGTTAAATGCCTATGTTGAAAATCTGGTGATGAAACTCCATAAAATGGCTGTGTTACGTGCATGCGTTGCGCGTTTTTCATGTATGCTCAGAAGTGCAAGCATTTTTAATATTCCCACTACACATTTTCAACATTGCCATCTCTTCATACTTCCCTATGGATGGTACAGCTGTCATTCTTCACATCCTGCCCTATCTGTGTTTTCGTACATGTGGTGCAGAACACCACTGCCACTGTTGGAAGTCAGTTTTCAGGACATATTGACAAAATCACACTGCCACTGTTCATGACAAGAGGCCCCAAATGCTTTCATGAGATGGGGTCACAAAAAGGCCATGTTTAAAATTTGTGCTGTGAATACCAACAAACGCCTGAGGCATTACGGTTTCTAACCATAAAGTCCTACCCTGTACAGACAGACAGACATTGGGATGTGCCTTTGGATTGCCAACTGTACTGCTCATGCCATCCAACCCGCACCCCCCAGCCACTGACAAGCATCGAGGTGCACCTTGGACTCTTTGTCCCAAGACTTCACCCCAATCTCCTATGCTGCACCCATTTCAACATATGTCCTTATGAAATGGGGTGACTGTAAAGTCAAACACCCTAAGGCACAGCTCAACATGTGTCGGTGTCTGCAGAATAGGGTGAGGTGACATCATTGGATCATGGTGACGATCAAAACGGATTCAAACCTGTCGGTCTCTACAGGATGGAAGTGGGTTCATGTGAAGTTCAGTAATTCACTGCCATTCCTATTCTGCATCTGTCTAACTCCTGCATTTCTAATGCTAATACCAGCAAGCAAACATTTGGCATTGACAAATGCTTGTTTCAAAGGTAGTGTGATAATAAAGAAGATGTACAACAGCTATTAGCTGCACATGTTTGATTGAATGTTATCCAAAATATAATCAGAACAACTTTATATACAAGATAAGCATTCCTTAAAATCAAATTAAATTCATTCTGCTGACCTTGACCAACTGTGATAACACAAATTGGTCACATATAACTTCCAGTCTGTCATAATTGAAATATTTCACCCCAAACTCTGACTGACAAACCTTCATGTTAAGGATTGTTATACAGCAAAGCGTTCAGTAAAAATACAGTAAGTAGCCTTTCTGAAGGCACCACAGTAATGTATATTTATAACTATAAAGGTATAACAAAATCATTTGGTGACTGATTAAAAACTGGTGCTCCTGGGACACCACAGATGGCAGTGAAGGGCCATTATACAGAAAAATGTTCAGTAAACTTATAGTTAGTAGGCTTTTCAAAATCACCACAATGATGTTTGTTTATAACTATAAAGATAAAACAAGAACATTTGGCAACTGATTTAAAATTGGTGTCCCTTGGAGACCACAGCTGACAGTAAAGATTATCATTTTGAAGAAGAGAGGGATGTTCCCATGGCATATCAATAGTACAAAAGTGTTGTATAATATGTAGTCACATCCTCAAGGGGTGGGTGTCAGAAGGGAGAAAATGAAAAAACACACCTGCCACCCAGTAGAAGAAGCTCACCATCTATGTCCAATCCAGTTTTGCACTGTCCCTGACCATATCCTCCTCCCAGCTGATCCAGAATCCCTCACTGTATGGGCTGAGCTGAGACACTGCTAAGCTGGCCCTGATGGAGACCTTGCCAATCAGACACTATAGATCCCTCCAGGGAAGATTTATTCTCTGCAATGTTTCATGCAGTCAAAAACATGTTCAGGGACAAGTGATCAGACCTGTACAGAGGCAGTATCAGTCCAATGATGAGGTAAGCCAAAGGAGCATCTTGTGCGGTAGGTACCATGCTTGAGCATAAACAGAGTTGGAAATAAAGGCTATAGCTCTTGTATTTCCACAATGCAACTGATGCCCTTAATACACATCTTGATAAAAATAAAATAGTCAATACTAGTCAATGTAACTACTCACTAATTACATGCAACAGGGTAATTACACTTTAGTTACATGTTTGTTGCAGGTAGCTACATTGCAACTGTGTTATTACACTTGTTTTCATTTAAAACCACTCCCCAGGACCCGGATGCACTCCCCCCCCTTTTATTTGTTTCTGTCCCTCTTCCCAGCATTGATGTCATGTATCACAGTTCTCAATCTTGCCTGTTATAGGGGCAGGCAACACGTTGCTTTCTGACACCGAAGCTTGTCCTGTAGACACATGCATCCAACCTCTTTGATGCTACCACCTTCCACAAGACCAAATGGCAAGAAGAGATGTGAGGCTGTTCATAAGCCCATGTCTCTACCGTGGTGGTTCAGTGAGCTGTACTGAGTCACTGCACTAACCCTTTCACAAAGCTCTTATTCACACTTCATATTGCAAAAGTGTAATAAGACACAACAGTGAAGGAGGAATGCAACAGATGGGATTATACAAGACAGCTCTGAATGCTACCTCCCCATCACAAATCCTAGCAAGTCTAGAAACTAGGTACAGTACATAAGACACTGATTTTAATTAAGATTACTTCTGCTTTCAGTCGTAGAAGGGTTAGTTTGACTTTTCCTATTGCTAAAGTCAGATTGACACATTTTAAGAAGATCATAGTCTTGCTATGACTCTGAACAAAAGTAAACATCCTAAAAAGAAGCCCAATAAGAAAATAAATCATTGCACTTTTCAGATGTCATAAAATTCCCAATAGAAATTGTGAAGCTTACAGACAAGACAAGACAAGACTGTCAGTTTAGGGATCTGTTCTGTTCTGTCTGTCAATCACAGCTGAGAGCAGTAACTGCATTTTACAACCATAAAGAGCTAGTAACTTTCAGAAATGGCCTCTGAGTTTAATTTTTTTAAATAGCTCTAAATATATATTTTTTTTTGTTTGCTAGGATACCTAACCACTGTATTTAAAGTTAGTGTTTCCTGCCAGTAACTTCTATCTGGGAGTATGGAGTCACATGCTCTACAAGACTCTGTGAACCATTGAGCCAGCTCAGTATCATGGCAGTGCCAAGGCACTGCATGATGCTGCCACCAGAGAGACCATGTGTTATGTCTGTTCCCATCTTCTTGAGCAGACACACATCCAGACACTGCTGGGGATCAAACCAGGGACCCTGAGTACCAAAAGCAGCAAATCTAACCATTCGGCTAAAGGTGAATTCCCTCTAGCTGAGATGTGCTCCTTTGTCTTTATATACTTTGCAACTATCATTAGTAGACAACATTGCTTTGTACAGCCTGCATTTTCTCATATTCAGCACCAAGGTTCCAGTTTGAACCCCAGAACTCCATGCTGAGGACAGCTTAAAGTGGGGTGCATCAGAAAGGAAGGTGCTCATCTTCTCTGGAAACTTGCAAGATCATCTATTAAGTGGCCTAGCAGTGTCCAAGATTTTCATCCCAAAACAGATGCAAGTGCTTTCAAACCATACACAATTCACAGTTGCATCTGATCTCTGCCATAAATTGTGGTGTTTTGTCATAAATGGTTGCAATTCTGAAAATAGCAGCAGGGCTGCCTGGCTGCAAGTGGGAGGGTACTGGAGCAGCATGCATTTGTGCCTGCATCCAATACATTTGAACCCCCCCAATGCAATGTCCATTTAGTTTGCCCTGGAACACGAGGTGGAGCTACTCCGAGATGACTCCAACCTCTACTCCCCCAGCTCATTTTACACCCTCGCCAGTATAATAATGTCTTTATAGATATCCCTGCCATTTTAAACCCAGCAGTAGTTTCTGCATTGACTACAGTGCTGGACAAGCCATCCCACCTATACACAATACTGTCTGGAAACAGTACTTCCCAACATCTTCCCCTGGTTGATGTACTCATGCCCAGCTGGAATGGCTCTGTGTGGTCCACTTTATTGTATCCTTGCAGATATATATTTGTAGGTCTCTGTCATTTCCCAAAAATAATTTGAAAGCTGCACATGGGGACGCTGATGCAGAGCAAATCCAAGATATAGACAAGTAAGCAACACTCCGCACCTAGCAACCCTCTGTCCAAACAAAGCACAACTGAGAACAGTGAAGTGCAGACTTTTATTATACGTGCAAAACACATAACACAATGCAAACAGACTGGAAAAACAAAAACCTGGCCTAATACCCAATGTGTTTTGCACTTACAGCATGGTGCGTTTTTAAGTGTAAAGTAAGCACCATGTTATGTATGCAAAACATGTTGGTGTTTGGACAGGTACTTTTTGTCTGGTTGCATTCTGGCATGTTTTAAGCACTTCTTTAAAATAAAAGTCTGCACTTTGCCATATAGAAGTGCACTATCATGTCCCCCTTTCTCTCCTGCCTTCCAAGGAATACATTTTTCAGGTTCTCTTACCTGTTCTCATTCTTCTTACCCTGCTGCTACTCCCCCCCCAAATTCTCCTTCAAGTCAGAATTGAACCAGCAATCTAATGATTATTTTATTTTTATTACAGTCCTCCAGTTCACCAGTTGAACTACTGAAGGAATATGCTTGACTATCATGGAGTGACATTGACCCAGCTATGAAGATACCAGTGAGGAAGGGTACAGCCCAAGTGGCCCCAACATCAAAGTAAGGGAAAAGGGCTCCAAGGGGACAATGAAGGTGAAAAAGTAATCTAAAACAAAGACTGTGGACAAGAAATTAGCACTGGCAGCACACTCACTGTGAGAACTCCTGTGGCTCTAACACTGTATCACCCAAGAGATGTATCAATAAGGGCAGAGGATAAGGCTGGGTAACTGTGGATTTAACTTTTGCAAAATATGGCAAAACAATTTTGAAGAAATTGTGAAATTGGTGAAAATGTACTAAGTAGTATGGGACATTCTATGAGTTGTGGGAAAGCTTTCACAGCTCACATACTTTCTACTCTTTGAGGCATATTTTATTGTAAGTATTGTATTGCAGGGTTTTTTCACTCAATCTCCTTGTTCAGAAATTACATTTTCAGTGTTTTTGTCCTGCAAATGTGGTGATTTCAAGGGAAAAAAAATGACACACGTGCCACTGTTTGAAATTAGAAAAGTTTGTCTATTTTTGCAGCTTCAGAATCTGGGATTGAAATAATACTCCTGCATATCTTATTGAAAGTACTGTATCACAGTTTTTGTTCACTCAGTATCTTTGCCAGAAATGACATTTTCTGTGTTTTTTTCTTGCAAATGTGCTGATTTCCAGGAAAAAATGACATGTATTTCACAGTCTGAATTAGGAAAGTTTGTCCGTTTTTGCAGCTGCAGAATTTGGAACTGAAATAATGTTCAATGAGTGTACACGGCCTACACAAGGTTTTATGCTTGTGCAACATTGTTGATAGTTTGGCGTTTGTTGTTTGAATGGTTGAGTTATTTGACTGTTATACAGTACATGGATACTTTGGCCATTTGCACAACTCTGTCCCCTATGGGACTGCCACCCTGTTGAGGTACCATGAAGGCAAATAAATCCTCTTAAGATGGATTCCACCACAGAGGTGCCATGGGAACATAATTCCTATACGCCAAAGGGACCTTAGGATGGAACCTCAAGGAGAGAGGCATGCCACTGCAGGAGGAAGGGATGGTGACAGGGCAAAGAAACAGTGATTCTGGGTGAGGCTGCAAGAAGCTGGCCTAAACAACTCATGCAGGGAACATGGTTGGTTGCTCCCCTCCTCCAACTGAACTGCAGGCATAGCCTTTGAATTTAATGGGCATACACAACCTTAGTGAGAAGTTATGCTACTCCAACATTGTTGATAGACTGGAGGTAGTTGAATGAGTGAGTTGTCTGACTGTTATATGTGGATACTTTGGCCATTTGCACTCTCTGTCCCCTAAGGGGCTACCACCCTGCTGGGGTACCATGAAAGCAAAGGAACCACTTCAGGAGGGTTCCACCCCCAGGGGTGCTGTTGGGGCACAATTCCTTTAGGCTTCCTTTAGGTACCTTAAGAAAAAGCCCAAAAGAACTGCAAAGCAAGTGGTGAATACAGAGACTGATTGGAGTAATGACTGACAGCAGAAGCCAGTGATGACTGATAGCAGAAAGAGGCAAGGCTTCCAAATAACTGAGGGAATGGCAGGATTGTAGGAGAAGTTAGCCACCATTCAACCCCAGCTCACAGCAGAAATCCTACTACTAGGTTAAATATTACAATTAAATATAAATACTACATCATGGTCTTTGGCAGTCAGGAGAAAAAAACCCTCTGGAGGAAATCTTTGGAGATTCATGGCCTCAGCTGCCATCTCTCCTGGATTGGTACTTAGTACTGTGACAGCTCAGCCTTGCTAATTTGGAGTTTGAATTCAGAGGATCTTTTTTAAGAGGGAGGAGTATTTTCTCTCTATCCTTCTAACAGAATAATGCTGAGCAGTGTCATGAGTTGTTCTCTGCAGCTAATGGAACTTTCTATGAAGAAGACCTACCCCTCATGGTGTGGAATGAGGAGAGTAGTGACTGCTGAATGGCTATCCCCAAGCCTCGAGACCATGAGGAGGCCTAGCCTTGACTGGAAACTAAAAGAAGGGGATATGGAATGAGACTAGATGGACCTTAGGCAGATGCACAGAGAACAGCTTTCAAAGGAGTTGCCAGTGTGGTCTGCACAGCTAAAGGAACCCCTGTGGGCTTAGGGATCCACCCCTGGCAGCTGAAGACTCAAATGCTACACCATGATGTGCTGTTGATCAAATGTCTGTATAACTAAAGCTTCCCTTGGAGCATTGGACTTTACCACCCAGTGGGACTGCCAGGAGGCACCACAGGAGACAAGCAGCCAGGACCCCTGCTGAGATGAGGAACTGACCCTGAAGATGCAGGCTTCAAGGGGAGCGACAGCATGTCTACCCACAGGACAAGTCCTGAGGGCAAAATTCTAACTGAATAATGGCTGCTGAATGGAATGACTGATATTGATGGAGAGTGCATCTGATTGAGAAGGTACTGAAAATTGAACATACATCAAAAGCCAAAATGATAGGTAATACCAAGCCTCAAGCCAGAAAGACTGGAAGCTGTATATACACTAACACTATGGGATAAATTCTGAAACAGACTGACTGAGTAAAACTAACTTGAAGTGACAGAGCAGGTGTGGGAATGACAGCCTTGCTAGGAAGCCAGATGATATCCACTGAGCAGGAATGTAGAGAAACTATGGGAGGTTTGCATGTGACTTGGTATGAACAGTAAATAGAAAAGACTGAGATAACACAAGTCAAAACAGCTGGGGAGTTACATGAGGACATGAGTGCAGAAGGATTAGTTAACTGAGAGAAAAGAATGAAGCACAAGCTACAGCCAGAAAAGGCAGACAAATAGAATACTAACCTAGAAAGCCACTGAAGGCACAAGCCAAACATAAATCCCAAAAGCACAGAGAAAAGTGGCAGACAGACACAGGGCAGAGAGGGGGACAAAGCCCCAGCAGATCCTCTGGTTGCAGCAAAGAAACAGTGCTTCTGAATGAGACTGGAGGAAGCTGGCTTACATATTTCATGGAAGGGGGTGTGGCTGGTAGCTCCTGCCACTGAACTGCAGGCATAGCTTTTCAAATCTCAAGAGAAATTCACCAGCAAAATCAAGAAGTTTGCCCAGCCCTAATTATAAACTATATTGAATATTACACTTGGAAAAGCAGCATGCCAATTAGTTGTGTTATGCTTCAAAAAGCAGCATGCCAATTAGTCAGCTAACAGTCTTTGATCTCACAAATAAGGACCAGTCATGCAAGTGGCCAAAAAAATTTAAATAAAAAGAACATTTGGTACAAGCCTCTGTGATGTTTCTTAAATGAAAATAACCCTCCTTTCAAAAGTGCTTCAAAAAGGACTGAGCGGTTTATGTAATTAACAACAACTAGGAACTCTGTAGCAGTCCTTTATCTTTCAGTTGAGGACTGGCTGATTAGTAGATAATCCTGAATTCCCCCTTAGGCCCTATTTAACTAGTATTACAATTTTTGAAGCGTATATGTAACTTCAGTTGTTTGCCTCCTTTTTGGAAACGCCTTTGTGTAAACCGTTATAAGTAACTTACATGATTTCAACCAATCAGAGCACAGAGCCACTGTACATCTTATCCTATATACAGTGGTCTCTTGTGTAGGAATGCTAAGAGTAGAGCATTACACATCACAGTCAGGGAGAGGGCTGCTTCATTTAACTTTTAAAATGGAAAGAAAACTACTTAAAACTTATTGGGATGGATTTTCAAAAATCTTAGATCCCTTCTAGCTCCAGTGTGCCAATGATGCAGTGCATGGGTCTTGCAGTAACCTAATGGGATTTTCCATCTCGTGTGCCAATTGTCGTAAGTTGGTCTGACTTTTCCTGGTCTAACTTATGTCACTCCAGGGGGCCCTGTGCTATGGAGCTTGTGCTAGATATACAGTATGGCGCAAGCTGGCATAACTCATGAAAACTGTTGCAACTGTCCTGAGACTGCAAAATCGGGTGCAGTTGTGGTGACGGGGTTGGTGCACTGCCAAAACCAAATTGTTGTGGCATAGGGCTGGATGCAAGCTATTTGCCATGCTTCAAAAATCACAGCACATTATATAAATTACTCAAGCTTACTCATGTAGTACATAGTAAGTTAATAGGACCTCTCTGGGTGTCTCTTATGGTATAAAAGAAGAAGACTCCTCTCATAAGGTGTGGGCAGCTTCTGGCAGAGCATGGTTCCTCTATGGAGGCACCTTCAGGAGAGACCAAGGAGGATGCTGGAAACCTCCACAAAGGAGACCCACAGGAGGGTGGCATGGGACCTCACAAAGGAAGGAAACAACTCCTGGTGAGGGACTCCATTGTTAGGGGGTAGAATTGGGGAAGGGGGTAAGAGGGAGGTAAGGTGCCTGCCTGGTGCCATGGCTTGAAGGGACAGGGAGCGAATCCCCATGATCGTGGGAGCAGCTGCACAGAAGAGGGAGCTGGATGTCATGACCTGGCTGAGAAAGGGATCAGAGCAGTGCAGGAGGAGTTTGTGGAGTTGGGGAGGGGCCTTAGACAACTAGCATGCATGGTAACCTTCTTGGCGGTGCTGCCTGCCTATGGCATGGGTGAGGCTAGGGTGCTCTGCACCATGGGATTCAATCAATGGTTGAAAACACTGGGCAGAGCTCAGGGTTTTGGCTTCATTGAGGACGGGGGTCCATCTGGAGGGATGCAGATCTATACTGGTGTGATGATCTGCATCAGTCAAGGAGGGGAACCAGGATCCTAGGTGATAGGTTTAAATACTTCATTGGTAAGCATTTAAACTAGTCAAGGGGGAGGCATTGAAAAGAAGCAGGGAAATCCTAGCCTCCAAAAAAAAACAAATCAGGGTAATTAGTGAGATAAACACCAAGATAGAGAAGTCAATAGGGAGAAGGGTAGGGGTAAATGGAGAAAAAGGCAAAGGCAATAAGAACAGGCATGGGCCAAAAAGGGGTAGGCCATCAAAAACTGGAGGGTAATGAGTACCAATACCCACAGTCTAGGTAACAAGCTCCCTGAACTGGTGGCCTTTATGGAAGAGGGATGGCTGGATATTGTGGCAGTCACAGAAACATGGTACACAGAGAACCATGACTGGGATGTCAACATATCAGGGTGCACAATCTACAGGAAGGACAGGGATGGTAGAAGAGGAGAAGCAGCTCTCTACTTAAGGGAAGGGATAAAAGCAATGGAACTAAAGGGTATGCAGGGAGGAGAAGAGGCACTGCGGGTCACCCTGGAGACCGGAAATGACACCACTATCTGCAGGGGGTTAAATACAGGCCCCCATCTCAAGGGGAGGAAATAGACAAGGAAATGATGGAAGGACTCCTTAGGATGGCAGAAAAAGGGGAGATATTGTTGATGGGAGACCTAAATATGCCAGATGTTAACTGGAGCACCTTTGCTGCAGCCACATCCAAGAGCATGGTCATTCTCGATGCCCTACAGGGGGCATGCCTCAGATGGTTAGTGTTGTAACCCACTCAGGGGGAGCAATCTTAGACCTGGTACTCTCAAACGGGGACAGAGAGAGGATCTCAGATCTAGAAGTGGGTAGCCATCTGGGAACAAGTGACCACCAAACAGTGCAGTTCATGACAAACACAGCTGCAGAGCCAAGCCATACAAACCTGAGAATACTGGACTTTTGGAGGTATGTCTTTGTGAAAATAGGACAGTACCTCACAAAAGCACTCAAAACAGGCAAGAAGGAGGGGTGGAGGAACAATGGGGAAACATCAAAACTGCCATCACAGAGGCAACAAGCCTTTGTGTGAAGCAAATAAACAAATCAAAATGAAAGAAAAAACTCTATGTTTCTCAAAAGAGGTGGGGAAGGTTAGGGAGAAAAAGATAGCATTCAGGAAGTATAAGTAAACACAGAAGGAGCAGGACAGAGACCTGTACCAGTTAAGGCAGAAGGAAGTGGGGAAGGCAGTCAGAATAGCAAAGGCCCAAACTGAGGAAAAGATAGCCAACTTGGCTAAGAAGGAGGATAAAACCTTTTAGAGGTACATTAGTGAGCAAAGAAAGACCAAGGGAGGAACAGTGAGGCTTAATAAAGGGGAGGGTGGATGGGAAGAGAGGGACAGTGAAAAAGCAGGGATACTGAATGAATACTTCTGCTCAATATTCACAAAAGAAGAGGCTGGGGAGGTACCTAATCCAATCAATAGAAGCACTCTGGATAGAGGGGTCGATACCAGTCCTTTCATAAAAGAAAGGGTTCTAAAAGAACTACTAAAACTGAAGGTAGACAAAGCAATGGGGCCTGATGAGATTCTCCCCAGAATTCTTAAAGAACTAAGGGAAGAACTAGCAACACCACTGACTACCCTTTTTAACAAATTATGGGAGGATGGTGTGGTACCTGAGGACTGGAGGAGAGTGGATGTGATTCCCCTTCACAAAAGTGGAAGCAAAGCAGAGGCAGAAAACTACAGACCTGTTAGCGTGACCTCAGTAGTAGGGAAAATGATGGAATCACTTCTGAAAGAAAGAATTGTTGCATACCTAGAAGCCAGTGGGACACAGGATCCAAGGTGGCATGGATTCACAGTGGGAAGGTCATGTCAGATGAATCTAATAGATTTCTTTGACTGGGTGACCAAAGTAGTAAACCAGGGAAGGACTGTGGACATGGTCTGCCTAGACTTTATCAAGGCATTTGACACAGTCCCACACAAAAGATTAATAAACAAATTAGCCAGCCTGGGAGTGGGTCCCAGAGTGATAGCCTGGGTAAAAGATTGATTGGACTACAGGGCACAAAGGGTAATAGTAAATGGAGTCCACTCCAAAGAAAGGGGGGATTACTAGAGGAGTACCACAGGGTTCAGTACTGGGTCCAGTCCTTTTTAATGTCTTTATAAGTGACATTGCAGAGGGACTGGAAGGAATAGTATGCTTTTTTTGTAGATGATATAAAGATCTGCAATAGGGTTGATCCACAAGGGGGAGTGGAAAGGATGAGAAGGGACTTGGCAAGGTTGGAGGAATGGTCAAAAGTATGGCAGCTTAGATTCAATGCAAAGAAGTGCAAAGTAGTGCACCTGGGAAACAAAAACCCAGGGGAAGAATGCACAGTGGGAGGGAGGTATTAACAACAACAAAAATGGAAAGGGACCTGTGGGTAGTCATACCAGATGACCTAAAGGTAAGCAAGCAATGTGAGAAGGCAGTAAGGATGGCTAGTGGGATACTGGGATGTATAGGGAGAGGCATCACCAGTAGAAAACAGGAAGTTGTTATCCCTCTCTACAGACAGTTGGTGAGACCCCATCTGGAGCACTGCATGCAGTTCTGGAGACCACATCTTCGCAAGGACATAGACAGGATGGAGGCAGTCCAGAGGAGGGCAACTAAAATGGTGCTGGGTCTGCAACAGAAGCTACACGAAGAGAGAATAAAGGAGTTAATATGTATACCCTTGAGAAAAGGGAGGGGGGGACATGATAGAAACTTTCAAGTACCTCAAGGGAATCAACAAAGTCCAAGAGGGTAGTATATTTCAGAAAAAGAGGTGTGCAAGAACAAGGAGACACAATTTGAAGATTATGGGGGGACGGCTCGGGGCAATGTGAGGAAGTATTTTTTCACAGGGAGGGTGGTGGACACAGGGAAAGGCCTTCCTGAGGAGGTTGTGGGGTCAGAAACAGTGGGGGAATTCAAGAATGCATGGGACATACATAAGGCAATTCTGGTGGTGGGTAGGAAGAAGTAGGCTGTTGGTTTACTAGGATCTGCAGCTTATCCAATAGGTATGGAAAGGGCAGACTCGATGGACTAAGTGGTCCTTATCTGCCATCTAAGTTTATGTTTCTATGTTTCTAGAACTACTCAGCCTTGCTTCAAAAACCACTTACCTGAGCTTCATGCTCAGAATCTCTTATAACATAGGAGATGCCCTGAAGAGGCCATATTAACTTATACAGTACTACTGTATAAACTACACCTCTTTTTTGTACCTTTCAATTCCAAGGGACCCCATGAAAATGAGATACTATATATCATGAGGCCATGAATCATGCCACCTATTTCATGCAGATTTTAAGGAAAGGAATAAACTGACTGTTAAAAAATTGCAACATTCGCCTGCATAGCACAATAAACTGTAGTGTATTTGTTTGTGGCAAACTGCTATCCAGGTAAGTGTACTCCTCTGTCAGTGTGGTCTGTACTAGAAAACAGCTGATAAGCATAAAGGGCTGGATTTGTAGACATGTGTGGGATGATTCATTCAGCCACACTTGCTATTCTTGTGACAAGACTGCTAGATACCAGAAAACACGGTCTAACTTCATGTTGCAAGTGCTAAACGTGGTCTAACTTCATTGTAAGTGCAACAAGATGCTTATTAAAAATGACACAGGTTTCAAAATGATGACAAATGCATAATTTGTTTCGCACAAAGTTTCATAAATGTGTTAAAATGTTTGAACATAGCCTGCAAACGTTTTGGGGCCTTTGCACTGGTAACAGCTGTGGCAGAACAACCACTGCAAGTCCTGAGTCTAAACCTGTGAAAATCCAGGCCTTTTTCTTTTTATGGAGCCCACTGTAATGAAATTTTTTGTAACAAAGTAACTTAATTTGTCCTGGACATTTTAAGGACTACAATCTAGAATGTTCTGCGTCTCCAGTATAGTACCGCAATGAAAGAGGTGCTAATGTATCCTTTGTTGTACCAAATAATAGGTGTACTATAATTGTTCACTGCTACGTGTCCTTGTATTTCTGTAATAATTTGCTAAAATGCGATAAAAAGAATGTTAAAAAAACTTGATTTGAAAGCAAGATATAGACATTTAATGAGGGCTCAGAAACCCACTTAAGCTAAAAAGCAACAACGGAGATTGACAGTGTTCTTTGAGACAAGTGCAACAACCACTTGATGTTAGTGATAAAAGCCATACTTTTTCAGTACAGTTAACATTATTTTGTTGCCATGATGAAAACTGACTTTCACATCTGGATGAACTGCTTGCTCAAAAAACAGGGGAAACAGGAATTCTTAAGTATGAAAAGGGAAGACTAATCATAGGTCAGTAACAGAAGGCAAAGCTTTGGCTAATCTCTTCGCCTGCTGATCCTCTGTGTAATTGGCTCCTGAAAAAACTGGAGGTGAAATAATAGGATTATTTCCTGTGGCCTCCCCCAGTGAGTTTATCCACTTTCTAAAATACCAGCTATGATTAAACATGGTTATAAAAAAGTCAGCTTCCTCTACAGTGAAACACAGGTTAGAGTGTCCCACTGATCTTCGCCACTTTACAATTAGCATTAATTATCCAAATATCATCATCTGACCTCTAGCTGAAGTGCTATATTTAAATCGTAAATGTCTTTTCTATTCATGAACAAGCATGCATACTAATCCTATTGCACTCTGAAACTGTTCTCCTTAGTCAAAGCATTCATACATCATGGTATAGTGGCCACTAAGGCAAGATATCTGGTAGCTCAAGATGAGATTTTTTGTTTTTTTTTTAATCGCTGTCATAAGAAATAGACACACAGTACTGTATGAGCAATGCCTTGATCTTGCTGGTCAACCTGTTACCTAAAGTCTTACCTTTTTAGTCAGTCACAAGTCCTTAGCCACTGTATTTTTTTACACTCTAACTGAACTCTAGCCTGTAATTTAATATTAACTAGCAGGGGCAACTGATGATCCACTTTCTGAGCTGTCAACTGAGGTTCATGTCTCCCACCAAGTCAGGGTGATCAGTGCCACGGGTCAGTGCAACAATGATGGTGACTCCCATAGGATGAATCCCACAGAATGTTAGGTGGCAGGCAGGCTCTTTCACTGCAGAATGGTTTCTTGATATTCCAAGGGCCTGAGTTTCAATAGGCCAAACATTGTGCACGTGCGGCAGGCCAAGATGCACAAAAGGGGGTCAGTCATACCTTATGTATGCAATTTGTGGTAAGGGGACCTTTTTGTGCTCTTCTTCCTACTTTGCAGTGGCTTACAGAAGCTGTCCTACACACATTCAATGCTTTTTATCAGCAGGAGTAGCATATGTGACAAAAGGGAAATTAGTGCCCATTGGAGAGAAACTGCTGAAAATATCAGTTTCTCTGCGGGTGGAGTTGCACATGGGACTAAGCCCACTAAGAATAAGGCCCCAGGACTGCAGTGCTGCCACATGTGCAGTGTCCAGGGGAGGCAAGTGGGTGATTAATGGGACTTTGTCCATGGGGAAGATACAGGTGAAAAGAAAAGGGAAAATTGACTTGCTTACCAGAGATAATGTCCTCACACCCAACCCGCCCCCATTTGGACTGCCCTTATTTACCAGTCCGCATGTTTTTTTTTTTTCTTAATAACTTTTTTTTTTCACATGATAGCACAGCTGAGGTACACCATCTTATTTTCAGTGGGGTCCTTCTTCTACCCATTTCTACAGCTGGGTGGGGTGGAGTGCTGGGAGGCTAAGTGACATTCTTAAGGTCACACAGTGATTACTTGGCTCTATTGGGATTTGAAACTATGATTGCCTGGTTCCCAAGCTAGTGCTCTAACCCTCTAGACCTCACTGACTCCTCTTTTTGATATTCTGTAAGATAATTTGTACCACCACCAGAGTAAGGAAGTTATGCCTGCCAAAGTGCTGGAGTTCAACAACATTCAGAATACAGAGGGTTGAAAACCCATGGGAGGTTAAGAAAGGGGTGTGATCCTCTTGCAGGGAAGAGGAAGATGTGCTGTGACTAAGGCATGTGAATGACAGAGGGGGAACAGTTGGCATCACCAAATGTTTAAAGAAAAATTAGACACTTAAAAAACATGGTACATTTCACTGGCAACAGAAAAATGGCCACACCAGCTTGTGCAACTACCACTGATTAACAGCCTAAAATGCCTGCAACTGAACAATCGTAACAGCATATTATGGGTTGGATTTTTAAAAGTCTGAGTGCAGGACTTGCATAATTTCTTCTGCCACAGCTGGGTACCTACTAATGTGGCCAAATGTTTGCAAGCGATTCTCAAACATTTTGACATCTTTACTGCAAAGAAACTGATGCTCAAGTCATTATTTTGACACATGCATCATTTTTGGTGCACAACTTGCAGTAATAGCAACATAGTTAGACCACTTTTTTGTGTTCTAACAGTCATGTCACAAGGAGGGCAATTACGCTAGTAACACAATGCAACTGTCTGAAAATCCAGTCCCATTGATTTTATTTCTTTTTTTTTTTGACATTTGATTTACCCAGGGTAATACAGCTGAGTTACAGCATCTCATTTTCAGTGAGATCCTGTTTTTGACCAATTTTACAGCCAGGAAAACTGATGCCCAGAGAGATTAGGGGACTTGCATAAAACCACTCAGAAGGTTTGTGACTCTGCTGGGATTTGGACATGGGCCTTCTTGTTCTTCTGGTTCCTAGGCCTGTGCACGCACTACCACATTACACTGTCCCTATGATATCCCTACATTTTAGATAAAATTGAAATGAGAAGAAGTAAATTCAGTAACATGTTGTGAAATATGCCTTTTAACAAATAATATAAATTTCAGAATTCATACTTCCTGTAAATATGCTGGAGACTGCTAACATAGCAGCAGGCAAATTACATTATTCTGGTTTGCTACTTGAAAAAGTAAGCTATCAAGGCAAAACTCTGTTTATATTTTAATCAATGATTCCATTCGTCTTTTAGTAGAAAATCTTCCATTATAATATTCACTCTAATTACTTTCTTATTTTTTTTCAGTGTATAGCAATAACATATTTGCATTTCATGGTTGACCCCTACTACCCACTGACTTCAGTAAAATGAAAAACCTTGTTAAACACCCCGATGATGTCACTTCTGCAAATAACTGCTCATTAACAGCTAACTGTTTTCCTCTAAAGTCATGACTGACAGCTCAGGTCCTGCTTTGTTAGTCACCAAAATTATGTTCTTTTTTCATTTAACAAAGCATTCTTGTCTTCAAAACCCAAATACCCTCTCAACTTAACACTGCAAAACTAAATGAAATCAAGGTATTCCTGAAAAAAGAACACTAGAAAAATACAGCTGGAGGGTAGGAGCCAAAAGAGGGACATAGTAACATAAAATCTGCCAGCAGATAAGGACCAGTTGGCTCGCCTAGTCTGTCCATTTTTCCCTGCCTATAGCATTACCTCAGATCCTACTTGATCTCTGGCCCATTCACCACCCCCCCTTCCCCTTCCCTATGATTCCCTTATGCTTATCCCATGGATTTTTCAACCCCACTAAAACGTGATGGAAACTTTCAAATGCATGCAGTAATATAAAAGGGTGAACTGCCCTTGAAATTGCACTGTTTCTTGCAGTACAGCTGCAGTATTCTGCATCATTCTGTATTGCATATTGGCAGGCTCCACTGTATGCTAACATATCCTGTTAGTGTGCTGACTCAGTGCTTCTTTTGCGACTTTGTATTTTTACTGTCAGGAATGTTGTCAATCCCTGGGTTGGCCCTTCTTGCCACTGGGGTGCAACCCAGAGTTTGTTATACAAATAAGTGTGGGGTGTGGGGGCGTAGGGGGTGTAGCCCCCTTAATTGAGGTCACTCCTACTGCCAGGCAGCAGATAGTCGGAGCACGGTGGCTGGTGTCAGCAAGTTGCTGGCACTGTATTTTACACAGATAACTTGGTTGTCGCTGCGGCATGAGTGAACCATATCCCAATACTCTTAAAAATCACCAGGTATACTTGTCCAGCAGTCCTTGTGGTCCTGCTAGCCCAAGTATCATGGATATTCCTCCGGTATGATTGACACTAAACATTGGAGAGACACACAGGGTGAAGAGAGAGGGTCATTTTTATTTTTATGTGTTTTATAGTGAGGTTAGAGACTTTGGCCTCGCAGCATCCAGCAGTCGCTGCAAAACCAACATAAATTCTCGATTTGCTAACAGACAGTATAAACTCCATGCTCACAGTAATTATGGGCAAATACCTTTGATTGATAAAACTGATTGATTGATAAAATTTTATTTTTATACAGGAAGACATCTTTAGAGGAAAACCTCTATTTTCAAGGAAGATCCTGTGTTCGCTTTACACTCACAGTTAGCCATACACATACAACATACAATACTACCTAGTACCAAGTACTACTGTGAAAAAAAGAAAACTGTTTACATTAAACAGTTACATAAAAACACTTCATACTCGCTATTTATGTGCAATCATTGCAAAAAGTGACCAGACATTTCCTTTTAGCAACTCGAAACTCATTCACTGAATTTTGTTTTATATCTGTTAGAAGTGAGTTCCATGACTTAGTCAAATTTGCCTGTATCATTAATTCTCCAAATCTATGATGTACTCGTAGACAAGAAATCCTGTTCTGATCTTGCATTAAATATTTCAGACTTACACTATCAGGCTTCACCAGCAGGTTTCTCAGTGGGTGGGGAGTTTTTGAATTTATCAGTTTGAAACACCATGTTAACCAGTTTAACTGACACATATCCACTGGATTTAGTCATTTTAACTCCTGATATATGAAGCAGTGATGCATCCCAAATTTACTTTGGTTTGCAAATCTTGCAAGCCTATAGTATGTTTGATCTATTCTTTTTAGGGCAATTTTAGGAGCATTTTTATATACTAGTGCACCATAATCCAATACTGGAACTAACATTTGTAGGGTTAACTTCTGTCTTACCTCCTTCATCAAACTTGCTGACACTCTTCTGAGACCTCCCAATCTTTGGTGAATATTTTTTGTAGTCATATTTATGTTTCTCATATGATGGTTTCCTGTCCATGACCACACCTAGATATTTATATTCTTCAGTGTTAACTAGTTTTTTACCATCTAAAAATTTGATATCCAAGATTTTATCTGCTGTGTTTTTCACACTATTTTGAAAATACATGCACTGTGTTTTCTTTGCATTCATCAATAACCCAGCTTTTTTAAACCACATTTTCATATTGTGCAAGTCCTCTTGTAGCCTATGTTCAAGGACATCACGGCTGTCCGAGGATGACACCAATACGGTGTCATCTGCGTACAGTCGGACATCACTTTCTCTTATTTTTTCGGGCAAGTTGTTGACAAGTACACTGAGTAATAGGGGCCCTAATATGAAGCCTTGGGAGACTCCTCTCCTTACATCTTTTATAGTTGAATTTGTTGCCCCCAAGGCCACATACTGCTTTCTGTTGGATAAATAAGAAGCAGACCAGGCCAACAGTTCTAGATGAACTCCCATTTTATATAGCCTGTTCAGTAGCAATCTGTGGTCCTCATGGTCAAAAGCCTTACTGAGATCCATGAACACGGCCCCAGACTTTTTCCCTTCATTCATGGAAATAGCTATCAAGTTGTTAAAATCTACTAGGGCTGTGTCCGTGGATCTCCCAGACCTGAATCCATGTTGACAGTTTGCAAGCATGTTTTGTTACTCTAAGTAACAGTACAACTGTCCATGGACCAGTTGTTCCAGTATTTTCAACATTGTAGACAACAGTGCTATTGGTCTGTAATTTGTGGGGGTTAGAGAGTCACCCACTTTAAATATAGGGACTATCTTACCTATCCGAATATCAGGGACTATATCCCTAAACAAACTCTCATTAAACAAATGAGTAATTATAGGCACTAATATATCTGCCCCCAATTTTAAAATTGAGGCCTGAACTCATCCTGCCCCCCCACTTGTTTTAACATTTAAACTTTTTAGCTGTTTTGTAACCTCATTGATAGTTATTGCCTTAAATCTGAACATTTGTGTAGCTTTGTCAATTTGATCTAATTCCTCCTTAACTATTTCCTGAATTATAGTATCTTTAGGTCTAATTTTTGGTTCCTCTAACCCCAGATCTGGCAACTCAATAAAGTATTTGTTTAGTATTTCAGTTACTTTTGTTTGGTCTTCAATAATTTCTTCATTGATAGAAAGGCTGATTTGAGCTTTAGCATTCCCTGGGTTCTGTAATTTCTTAACATGATGACACTTTTTTTTAGAATCCTTTACTTCTGTAATATTGTTTTTATAATACTGTGCCTTTGCTTTTTCAATCATTTTTGTAGTTTTGTTTCTTTAATTTCTGAAGACAGTCCAGTCCTCCTCATTCTTAGTTTTCTTCACTTTTTTCCATAACCTGTCTTTAATCCTTATTTGTGTCCTTAAACTATCATTTATCCGTGGCAAATGATTTTTGTGAAAACATTTTAGGACCTTTGGTACATGTAAGTTTATAATTGCCAGCATAATGTTATTAAATTCCTGGACTGATATTTTTGTATCTGTTATTAAAACAATTCTATTCCATTTTACACAATTTAGACTTTCTCTATAAGCTGAAACACTAAACTGTTTCCAGCATGCTGACCACTGGGGTTA
Source organism: Neoceratodus forsteri (assembly GCA_016271365.2). NCBI lineage: Eukaryota > Metazoa > Chordata > Ceratodontiformes > Ceratodontidae > Neoceratodus > Neoceratodus forsteri. Next base: position 653,438,414 of record CM057459.1, read on the forward strand.
TTGCTTAGTCTTTTTTAAGTTGTTTCTTTTCAATTTACAGCTGGTTGGACAATGGTTCCCTAGGCTCATAGGCATCACAGCAACATCTGATATATTCAGTTCCTGGGTTACAAACATCAGGTCCAATATGGACTTTTGATTTGCTATTTTTGTGTATCTTGTTGGAGTATTTACTATTTGTTTTAAACCCAGTATGTCCATACTTTTTTTTAGTCTTTTTCCTCTATTCTGAGTCCATTCAGCATTAAAATCTCCCATTAACACTAGATCCTTATTTTGGGTGACCTCTTGCGCCCTTGCTGGCAGAGTATTGAAATAATCTATTTTAGTTCTTGGGGTGGGGCATATATAGCACCTATTATCAATTTGTTAACCTTTAGTTCTACTAATAGACATTCCATTTCTTCCATGTGTGTTGCCATAATAGTTTGTGTAAGGCCTAGATTGTTTTTAATATACAACAGTACTCCCCCTCCCCTTTTTTTTTCTATCTTGTCTTATTAGTCTATACCCTTCTAACTGTATTTCTTCATCCTTAATCCCTTCGTGTAACCATGTTTCAGTAATCCCATAACATCAGGCCTCTCTGTATTCATCCAAACTCTAAACCTATCAATTTTGTTAACCAGACTCCTGACATTTTCATGTATTATTTGTATTTCATCACCTTTTTTAGGCCCTGGATTTAGTTCAATATCCCCACAGATCATTAGCAAAACAAATACCATCACTCCCTTCCCCTTAATTCTCTGACTAATTACCCCAGTAGCAAATGGCACGGGTACCTTAGAATACAATTTCCAATCATTTGTAAAACCATTTTGACATTTCTGTACATAATCCTATTTTAAATTCCCAGTGTGATAAATGGAGTACCACCCCACTATCTTTTTTTTGGATATATTACATGATCATTAGTAGAAATTCCCCAATTTTTACTATACACATATAAGCATCCCATTAGGATTATGCCACATATTAAAATATTGCCTTTCATTTCTACTTCATTGTCTATTGCAGCTTTGGCAATTAGGGTTTCTTCTCAGTTCTATATTTGTTGGCTATATTTACTTTACTTTAACCCTTGGACTGTCAACAGAATCAGAACACACAGGAATTCCGGACCAATACACTAGTCCACAGCACAGCAAGGGTCAATTATATCCCTAACTCAACAGTAGTCCATTGGCCCAGTTTCCAGCTTCCTAGGCTGACTCAGGCAGACTCCTCCATATTCTGTCAGAGTACTCAGCTGGTGGTACGAATGCCAGTGTTTGAAAATGCCGCCGCTTGCAAGACACCACTGCGTCTTGTCAGATGTTCAATTTATTGTGAGATACCGGCCTTCCCCCAGCTACTCTGCCACCATAACTGATTGGTGGGATTGGGCTTACAAGAGGCAATGCAGACAAGATACCTCCCAGGTGTTTCTAAATAGGTAGCAATCTGTGAGCCAGCATGTATCGAGCAATGAGGCAAAGCAGAGGCAGTTTAAGGTATAATGTCCAGTGTCTCTGACTATGAATTAAAATATGGCTCACTCAGTAAACAAGTTACCCAGACATCTGACTCACTCCAAAATAATTGTTCAGTAACAGGCATGCACTCCGGCAGTTCATTATGGCTCAGCAGCACAACATATATGTAACAGCCACAACTTGCTTTCTCTTGTAATTTTGTGCACATTCTGTCAGTTTAACAGCAGATTATTACTCGCACAAATCAGGTTAAAAACTTGCCCCACGGGTTCTTATATTCAGCACAGTCAATAATGTTTACCGGGATACCTTTACTGCAGAACCAACTTCTCTGTCCCGTGTAGACCTTACAACAACTGCAATGTTCACACCTCTACTCCAAGCTGGAAATAGCAGGAGGGGATATTCTTTTGTTGCTCCACACTGGATTTTAAACTTGAGCTTGTAGACCTTGTACTTGTTGTGGTCACAGTAACAGTAGGGTCTGCCACCCTCCCACCATACTCTGCCGGAGTACTCAGCCGGTGGTATGAATGCCGGTGTTTGAAAATGATGCATGGTAAGAGCTTCCTCCATCCTTACATCAATAGTATGTAACTTTGGGGAGTCAGTATGGTAAATTATTGGACAGGGTGGGATATAGACTTTAAGATGGGTAAAGAAGAACGGATACCATAGAAATGGTATAACTATCTTGAAGGGCTAATGCAGGAGTGAACAACTTTTTAATATTGTACATTTTGGTGAGAGTACGTTGTGAGGTGGGTAAGGAATATTTTAGTAGTGCCGTGTAAATACTGGCAGAGTGACACATTTTGAGAGTAAATTTCAGGAGGGGTGGGGTATGAACTTTGAGAGGTGATGGTACAAGTTTTGTGAGATGTGTAACTCTCTAGAAGGGTGCTAAACCACATTTTAAGGAAGACAGGAATTTCATTTAGGGATGAGCTTGAATGTTTGGAAGAGTCTGTTTTAGAAACATAAACTTTGTCACAAAAAAGGATTGCTTGGCCCATGCAGTCTGCCCAGATTGTCCTTGGCAATTCTGTCTCTGCAGGCCCTAACTGGTCTCTGACAACCCTTTCACCTCCCTACCTATTTACTAATATTCCCCTATGTCTATCCCACACATGCTTGAGGCCCCCCTACAGTTTTTGTCTCCACCACTTCTGCTGGCAGTCTGTTCGAGGCAACCACCACTCTTTCAGTGAAGCAGTGCATCCTCTCATCCCTCTTGAACTCTGCCCTCAGCTTCATTTCATGCCCTCTGGTCCTGGTGCTCTTTCTTATTTGATACATACTACCCTCCTGCACACTGTTCACGCCTGTGAAGTACTGATAGGTCTCTACCATATCCACTCTCACTCTCCTCACTTACAGGATGTACATACTGAGATCTCTCAGTCTCTTCTCATAGGGCTTTTGATACAACCCCTGCACCATTTTAGTTGTCCTCCGCTGGATTGACTCCACCCTGTCTACATCCTTTCTGAGGTTTGGGGATTATAATTGACATAAGTGCGATGCAAATTTCAGCTGAACATGTGTATAACATATATTGGGGGAAGTGTGAATCTCAGGGTGAGGGCTGATATGCCATTTTTGGGGAATGGGGTCTAAAAGTGAGTGCTGAAGCATTAATTGTGGCATGGGTGAGGACTGTAATGCCACAAGCAGTTGAAAATTTGGAGGTCAGAAGGGTGAGTTATGAGAGGTAGCAAGGCTATAAAGTTCCAGATGAATACAGTGTGAACATTGTGGGATGACTGGCAGCTGCATGCACATTTTGGTGAGCAGTGCACGTTTTGGCCATGATGTAGAGGGAAGGAGTGAGGTCTTGGGGTCAGAGTGAATCAGAAGGTCAAGAATTCAGATTATACCATAGCCACTAACTCACTTAGTAACCCAAGCAAGTTACTTGACCTCCTATGCATCATTTCACACATATTTTTTAACAGAGATATTTGGTTACCTGCCACCTCATTGTGCCTGCTTCAGGCAAGGTTCGGTTCCCCAACCCTATCCAATACTTTCCCCCTTCACTGATCCCTAGCAAAAATCCACATTTGGTAAGATTTGAGAGTACCCACACCATCATGAATAGTGGCCTGTGTTCCTAGGATTTTTCAATTTTTTCTCCTTTCCTCACCCATTGCCCAACCAATGATAGGCAGTGACCTTCTGTAAGCTATGGCCACACCTAGTGAGCCCCCATGGAGAAAGCAAGCTCCGTGGCCCACCACAGGGGACACTTGTGTGACAGAACCTGGCATATGCCCCTCGATCACTGGGAACACTGCCAAATCATGGCACCTCTCCCCCCACCCCACAAGCCTCCTGGCTAGCTCCCAAGTCTGATCTTGAATGTGGGTCACCGGTGTGGGAGTGTGACATGCTACCAAATGGTCTTTTGGGTGCCCCCTAGTTCTTGTAAAAGATGGGGTTGGGGGACCCTTTTGAAACCTTAAAGGAAAAGCAACAGACTTCCAGTCACTTGAATCTTTGTTTTATTTTCATCCCCTATATTTCACCCACTTCTTGGGCTTGTTCACGGGTATATTTTCAGTCTTTAACAATTCTTTTGAAAAAGCAATCTAAAAAAATATAAAATAAATCATAGTTTATTACTAATACAATGAGATAAATATGGTATTTTCCAACTAAACACTTACTATTTCACGTACCTTTGTGGCCAGTTCTTAAATAAATTTATATTACCAGAATGTTCTCTGGTTTTAATTTCCTCATAAAAGTTCTTTAAATTTTAAAATCTGCAAACAAAACACAAAGGGCATTTTTTAGAGGAGAAAGGGAAGAAAGAAAAATCTGTCACTGATAAATTTTAACACAGTAATAAACCTGTGCTCCTTCATTACTAGAGTATTTTCATACCCTGTGTTGCAATGGCTGTCACTCTTTGTAAATGAGATTTAATCTGTAAAACATATAGCAAAATAGATTCATTTAGTCAATTGTCAAATAAATGATTCTATGGTATAACCATTTTTAGAATCAAATTCTATTAATATGTGGTAAAAGAGTACTCACTTTTATTAGTTTCACCAGCCAGAACAACAGGAGAGCTCTACTGTGCCATACAAAATGGCTTCTTCATTCACATCTCATGAATGTTACTATGAAAATTATCTTGGGTCCTCTAGTGTCCGTTTTGCTGTAAAATCGCGAGAGAACGTCATAATGTGATGATGTCACGCTTCCGTGACTGACTGTTTTTATTGTCAGATGTTGTCTCCAAATGGAGACAAGCCTCATATAGCAAAACGGACACTATTTCAGTGCCACATGTCTCTCTCTGGGTTTTTTTTAGATTAGGTTAAGCTACTACATTATATATTTGTGTATAATGTACAGTTCATTAATATGATTTTAAATGAAATGAAATTTAAATATATTATACATTTGTATCATATCAGACATAATAAGGTCAAAGGTCATCCCTTATATTAAAAAACCTTCTTGCAACAAAACAAGTTTACAGACTATTCTATAGACAGCCTTTTTATAGTTATCTGACAATAGTTCCCTCACACTTTAATGAGTTAAGTCAGATATATTATAAAATCCCAGGACATGATATAGGGAGGTCAAAAGGTCACATACCATTTTTTCTTAGTTATTTATTCTAAAAAATGTATTTTAAAGTTTATCAATTTATGATCAGTAGCAATGATATCCTAAATTGTTGATAAATCAAACCAACATAATTATTTTATGAAATCCCACAAACATGGTATAGGGAGGTCAAAAGGTCATATAGAATTTTTTAATTCATTCTAACCACGTAGGGATTATTATGTTGAGATAATCTATCATGTTTATCATGTTTACCATATCCAGTAATAACATTCTATTGGCAGTGACAGATCAACCAAAACCCTTACTCATGCCCAGATTTATAAAGACATAGTTATCAGAGGTCAAAGGTCATTATTGTACTAAATAACTTTTTTTACAACTAAATCACTTTGTAAATCACTCTATAGACAATCATTTTGTAATCATTAATAATAATTACCTAACCCTCTGATGGGTCAGGTCAGAGCAGTCATATTATGGAACCCCATATTGTGATATAGGGAGGTCAAAAGGTCATATGCAAACTTTTTTGTTTATCTCTGATTTTATCAATATGTTTTTTGTTACCATTTTATAATTAGTAACATTGATGTTCCAAATTCCTTATAGATCAAATCAGAGCTATTATTTTATGAAACCCCATATCATGATATAGGAAGGTCAAAAGGTCAATTAAGTGCAAATCTGCCAATTGGCTTCAATATTCATGCCTATATGGTTATCCAGAGAATGCATATGAAAAATCCATCTCATTTCTGCAATCAATAAAGCATCCCTTATGTTGCCTTCTCTTGGGGGAACAGTAACCTGTTCAAGACCCCAAAACCTAAGTGAGGCCCCTGAGTGTGCTGCTTCATTAAAATGTCTAGCTACTGGTGAATGTTCAAGATGATTCCTAATATCTCCTTTATGTTCCTGGATTCTATGCTTTAACTCATGACTTGTTTGTCCAATGTAAATTTTATCACAAGGGCATTGTATTAGGTATATGACAGCTTCTGTAGTACAGGAGATATGTTGCTTGATGTAACATTTCTCTTGTGTACGAGGATGTGTATAGATATGCTTTTTAGATGTATGGTTGCAAACACTGCATCTTCCACAAGGAACCATGCCAGGCATTAAAGGTCCCAATAGCATTTGTGATCCCTAGTTCTCCCAGCTTTACCAACTGATAAAGACTGGACCACACTGAAAACGAGATTATCTGTTTCATTTGATTTATTAAGCATGAAGGCATGATAGGGTGTTTGTTGTGCTGTGTTAACATTGTGACTTTGGTGTGCTGTGAAGCACTCAGCCCTGCCTCAGGCTTGTAACCACCTGAGAAATGATGGTATCCTAGCACTACACATGCCCTGGATTGTCTTAGTACGATTATAATATGGATCCAGTTTTAAAAACTGTTAAAACATTTCTTTTAATGATAGATTACGAATAATCTTTTATATGTGGGGCCTCATTACAAAACCAAGTTCCTACATCAGTATGCAACCCCCTGCACCCTTTTAGTTGTCCTCCTCCGGACTGCCTCCACCCTGTCTATGTTCTTTCTGGCATTCAGCCTCTATAGAGGAGTCCGTCCTATGAGAAGCTTAATCCTTCTCTCCCAGCTGGCCCCTGAAATCCTAGGCTCATTCCTAAACCCGAGCCCCCAGCATCAAGCACAGCAGCCCTACCACAGCATGCACCTTTCTTACTGTTCGTCTTTTTAAATGTAGCCCCTGTAGTTTAAGGCTATGCCCCCTTGTGGCTGTGTTGCTTCACTCTTGGGGTTTATGTAGCATCCCACACCTCTGGTGTGTGTAAAATTCTAGTTACACACACCCACCCATATATTATTCTATATTTAAACCATTCATAACAACTTTTAAACCATGCATAACAACTTTTAGAGAGTCATCAATTTCTGTACATAGTAAGCCCCAATCATATAATGTAAAAGGAATAATGTATAGGCAACCATAGTCAACAAGCCTGTTTTTAGATTGAGGGGTAGAGATGACATCATATGGACCTTGGCAGTAAAGCTGGAGAGGTCAATGTTGTCATCTCAACCCCGAGAAGGAAACACAAGATGGATTGTGAATGGTCACCCAAATTTTATTTTTTATAGTGCATAGTTTTCTAGAAGGAAGTAGGGAGCGGAAGCTGCAAGCAGAACTGAGTGTCAGTAGAGAGAGAGAGAGAGAGAGAGACAGGTGAAAATGAAAGTGAGCTACCAGGCAGGAGTCAGCGTGAATAGAGAGAGCTCAGTGAATATTAAAGTGGGCTGTCATTGATTTTGAGAACATGGCTGCTGCCATTTTTTTAAATGTATTTCTGTGAGGGGTTTACTGAAAGGGAGCTGTTGTAATGGAGCGAGTATGGCACTGTGGTAACCATGAGAGTGAGAGCCAAAAACAATATCAGAAACTGGTGGGAGACAGTTTGAGGAAGAGCATGGCTAAATCCCTAATGACAGAACATGCATAACAACTTTTAAACTATGCACAACAAATTTTAGAGAGCCATTGATTTCCATAAGCCCTAACCATATACTGTACTATAATAAGTAAATAAAACAAATAGAATCAGAGAAGACAAAATCAAATTAGAAGCAAATGATAAGAGAACTGTAAATGGGTTATAAGACATTTAGAAAAAATAAACAGCCAGACAAAATTATCCATGGCTAAAGCTGGTGAAATAAAGATAATTTTTATATGCTATACAGTATAAGAACTCATTTACAGCAACAGAACAAATGATAGTGTCACACCTTCACAATTACAAACAATAATGAATTGGAAATAACAGAACAGCTCAACAAATACTTTGACTCTGTCTTCTAATCCAAAGCAAAGGTACAAATAATACAGTAGCTCACCAGATAATAGGAGTGATGAAAATTTAAACTAAACTGTACTCCCAGTTTACACCATTTTTGTGCTGGATAAACTCAGATCACTAAATACCAACTAAGTCACCTGGTGCTGGTTGTTTAAACACATATTTAGTAAAAGAACTGGCAGAACATATAACTGACCCATTGTGTGCTATTCTTAACGTTTCTTTAAACTCTGGAGTACTGTAGTTCCAGCTGATTGAAGGGATGCATCAGTGGTTCTTATTTTTAAGAAAAGTTATTAGTTTAACCGATTTGTTAAGAAAGGAAGTAGATCACAGGCAACTAACTACAGACTTATTACTTTAACCTCAATAGTAATCAAAATATTGGAAACATATTAGGGACAATATTGAAATACATACTTTAAGTAAGGGTCTTGAGGACATTGTAGTGTGGATTTACAAAAAACAGATCTTGTGTCACTAACCTGATAAGAATTTTGAAAGGGTTAGCAAAGCTCTGGACCTGGGTACTCCAGTACTGTAGATGTGCTTTATCTTGACTACAGTAAGGTATTTGATACTGTCTCTTGCCACACACTAACCAAGATATTGGAGGATGTACTGTAGTTTTGAACAGGATATGGATAAAATGGGTTTTTATCTGGCTAAATGAAAGATCCCAGAGAGTCAAGATTAAGGACAATATAGATAACTCAGTACATATGACAAGTAGTGTGCTCCAAGGTTCAGTTTTAGGCCCCATTCCTTTCCAGATATTTGTTAGAGAAATGAGCAAGGTACTTACAAATTGGTTAATTAATTTTGCAGATGATAATAAAGTTAAAAGGGGAGGTTAGTATAGAAAGCATGAATTTCTTCCAAAACAATCTAGAAAAGGTCTCAGCATGGGCACAACAGAATGTTATGTCACCACACATGGAGAATCGTGTAGTCATGCATTTTGGTAGATCTAACATGTGTGACAGCTACACTATAAATGGGTACCAACTAAGGAAAAACTTACTTCAAGAAGTCTCTGCTGTAGGAATAGTAATCACCCAAGATGTGAAACCAAATAAACACCCTAGTATTATTATAAAAAAGGTTAATCATGCATTGCCCCTCAACTTTATTTGTAGGAATAAGACAGGGTGTTACTATCATTACATAAGGCTTAAATATGCCATAATGCTATGTTCTGGTCCCTCCATCTGTTCTAACTGGAGAGAGTTTTGAAAGAGGCTAAACATATAGAATAATGAATCCCCCTTCTTTGAGAATGAACAGATTAGGAATAGTAATCACCCAAGATGCGAAACCAAATAAACACCCTAGTATTATTATAAAAAAGGTTAATCATGCATTGCCCCTCAACTTTATTTGTAGGAATAAGACACGGTGTTACTATCATTACATAAGGCTTAAATATGCCATAATGCTCTGTTCTGTTCCCCCTATCTATGTAGAAATGAGAATGGTCTGGCAAGATTCCAGAGGAGGGTAGCAAGGATAGTCAAGGGAATGAATGGTGGGTTATATGATATGAGAATGTTAGAACTTGACTTGTTCATTCTGGCGATAAGCAGGATAAGGGGAGATGTATTGTTAATGTAATACACTCTAAGCCTGTTATATTGGTTGTTTTCAGACCTTGTTCTACACATTTCAGAATGTAGAACCCATTGTTCTTACATTTCAGAATGTGCAGAACAAGGTTTGATATCCTTACCAATCAAAATCAAGCCAAGCTATGCAGTGTCACATATATGCGAGCAGAGCTTTCGCCAACCACAGAAAGAGAAAGCACTGCGCAATGATTCAGAATCAGCTGTTTAAAACAATTGCCCCAATTCTTTGAAACCAAGCAGTTTTTTTTTGTAAACACTATGTTGTAAAACTGCATTAGACTGCAATATAAATAATAAAATAAACCTTCATTGAGCAGTAGCTGTTCTCAACACCTCATTAGATCAGTGTCATCAGAAAGTCATTCAAGCTTTGCTCTCATGCCCCTGATGTCACTGACCAAACTCAGTGTTGAGAATCTGTTCATTCTCAAAGAAGGGGGATTCATTATTCTATATGTTTAGCCTCTTTCAAAACTCTCTCCAGTTAGAACAGATGGAGGTTGACAAGACAAAATAATAACACCACCAGAGGGGACAATACAAAATAAGGATAACACCACCAGAGAGGACAAAACAAAATAATGGTAGCGCTACTAGAGGACATAATAAGGAAGTAAAGAAACTAAAAGGAATGTCATTCAGAGGTAATATGAGGCAATACTATCACAGAGAAAGAAACAGATGGTGACTAAGGGCAAATGCTTCCTTCTGCCCATTCATCAACAGTATGTACGACAGTCTATAAGTTACACCTACTTCAGAACTTTTAAATCCCTAACAGTCCTAAAAATTACGTTTTCTTATTCTTGAATTTACAACTTACCCTTTGCTTCTAAAATGCACTGTTCTTCCAAATCCTACTAATTTTTTATCTTGATACTCTCATATTTACCTTTGTACAATGCAATCTTAACGACCACCACCACCACTAGACGTCCGTCCCTCTGCTGTTATAATTTCTTAGTATTATAGGAATCTTGTCCTTCGTAATTGTCACATCTAGATGGGACTGCTCTGTGCATACTATCTTTTTCATATATACAACAACCAACACAATGAAGAAAAGGAGCTGCTTGGGGGTATTACCCCCACACCATCACAGCATCTCTGGCATCAGTTTTCATATTTTAATATAGAAACATAGAAACATAGACTTTGACAGCAGATAAGGACTGCTTGGCCCACCTAGTCTGCCCATTTTCCCTACCTATTGGATAAGCTGCAGATCGTAGTAAACCAACAGCCTACTTCTTCCTACCCCCCCCACAAGAATTGCTTTATGTCTGTCCCATGCATTCTTGAATTCCTCCACTGTTTGTGACCCCACAATCTCCTCAGGAAGGCTGTTCCGTGCATCACCACCCCTCTCTGTGAAAAAATACTCTCACATTGCTGCCCCTGAGCCATCCCCTCTATCTTCAAATTGTGACTCCTTGTTCTTGACATCTCTTTTCTGAAAGATGTTACCCTCTTGGATTTTGTTGATTCCTTGAGGTACTTTAAAGTTTCTATCATGTTCCCCCCTTTCCTCAAGGGTATACATAGAAACATAGAAACATAGACTTTGACAGCAGATAAGGACCTCTTGGTCCACCCAGTCTGCCCATTTCCCTGCCTATTGGATAAGCTGCAGATTCTAGTTAACCAACAGCCTACTTCCTGCAACCCCCAACTATAATTGCCTTATGTCTGTCCCATGCATGTTTGAATTCCCCACTGTTTTAGACCCCAACCTCTCCAGGAAGGTGGTTCCATGAGTCCACCACTCTCTCCATGAAAAATAATTCCTCACATTACCCTGAGCCACCCCCAACTTTAAATTGTGCCCCTTGTTCTTACATCTCTTTTCTGAAAGATGCTACCCTTCTGGACTTTGTTGATTCCCTTGAGGTACTTAAACATTTCTATCATGTCCTCCCTGTCCCTCCTTTCATCAAGGGTATACATATTAAGCTCTCTTAGTCTCTCTTCATATGGTTTCTGATGTAGACCCTGCACCATTTTAGTTGCCCTCTTCTGCACTGCTTCCATCCTGTCTATGTCCTTGCATAGATGAGGTCTCCAAAACTGCACACAGTACTCCAGATGGGGTCTCACCAACTGTCTGTACAGAGGGATAACCACTTCCCTTTTTCTACTTGTGATGCCCCTCCCTATGCATCCCAGTATCCCCCTGGCTCTCCTTACTGACTTCTCACATTGCTTACCCACCTTTAGGTCATCTGATATGACTACACCCAGATCCCGTTCCATTATTGTTGTTGTTAGTACCTCCCCTGCTATTGTGTACTCTTCTCCTGGATTTTTATTTCCCAGGTGCATTACTTTGCACTTCTTTGCATTGAATCTAAGTTGCCATATGTCTGACCATTCCTCCAACCTTGCCAACTCCCTTCTCATCCTTTCTCCCGCCCCTTGTGTATCAACTCTGTTACAGATCTTTGTGTCATCTGCAAAGAGGCATACCTTTCCTTCCAGACCCTCTGCAATGTCACCTATAAAGAAGTTAAAGAGGACTGGACCCAGTACTGAGCCCTGAGGTACTCCAGTAGTAACCCCCCTTTCTTCAGAATGTGTTCCAGTCACTATTACCTTCTGTGTCCTGTTGTGCAGCCAGTTTGCTATCCAGGCTACTACCCTGGGACCCACTCCAAGGCTGGCTAACTTGATTATTAATCTTTTGTGCGGGACTGTGTCAAATGCCTTGCTAAAGTCTAGGTAGGACATATCCACAGCCCCTCCCTGGTCTATTACTTTGGTCATAGTAAGATCCTTTAGTCTCTCTTTGAATGGATTCTGTTGCAGACCCTGCACTATTTCAGTTGCCCTCCTCTGGACTGCCTCCATCTTGTCTACGTCCTTGTGGAGATGGGGTCTCCAGAATTGCACACAGTATTACAGATGGGGTCTTGCCAACTGTCTGTACAGAGTGATAACAACATCTTATTTTCTACTGATGATGCCTCTCCCGATACATCCCAGTATTCCCCCAGCCATCCCTTCTGCCTTCTCCTAATGCTTGCTTACCATTAGGTCATCTGATATGACTACCCCCAGGTTCCTTTCCATTTTTGTTGTAGTTGCTACCCCCCCCAATGAGTACTCTTCCCTTGGGTTTTTGTTTCCCAGGTGCATTACTTTGCACTTCTTTGCATTAAATCTAAGCTTCCCTACCTTTGACCGTTCCTCCAACCTTGCCAAGTCCCTTCTCATCCTTTATACCCCCCCCAAGGTGTATCAACCCTTTTGCAGATCTTTGTGTCATCTGCAAAGAGGCATAATTTTCCTTCCAGCTCCTCTGCAATGTCATTTATAAAGACATTAAAAAGGACTGGACCCAATACTGAGCCCTGTGGTACCCCACTAGTAACCCCCCTTTCTTTAGCGTGGACTCCATTTACTATTACCCTCTGTGTTCTGTTGTCCAGCCAAAGTTTTACCCAGACTACCACCCTGGAACCCACTCCCAGGCTAGCTAATATTTTTATTAATCTTTTGTGTGGAACTGTGTCAAATGCCTTGCTAATGTCTAGGTAGGCCATGTCCACAGCCCCTCCTTGGTCTACTACTTTGGTCACCCAGTCAAAGAAATCTATTAGATTCATCCGACATGACCTTCCTGCTGTGAATCCATGCTGCCTTAGGTCCTGTGCCCACTGGCCTCTAGGTACTCCACAATTCTTTCTTTCAGAAGTGATTCCATCATTTTCCCTACCACTGAGGTCAAGCTAACAGGTCTGTAGTTTCCTGCCTAACAGGTCTGTAGTTTCCACATCCACCCTTCTCCAGTCCTTTGGTACAACACCATCCTCCCATGATTTGTTAAAAATGGAAGTCAGTGGTGTCACCAGCTCTCCCCTTAGTTCTTTTAGAATTCTGGGGTGAATCCCATCAGGCCCCATTACTTTGTCCACCTTCAGTTTTAGGAGTTCATTCAGAACCCTTTCTTCTGTGAAAGGACCGGCATCGATCTCCCTATCCAGAGTGCTTCTATTGAATGGATTAGGTACCGCCACCTCCTCTTCTTTTTTGAATACTGAGCAGTAGTATTCATTCAGTATCCCTGCCTTTTCACTGTCCCTCTCTGCCCACCCACCCTTTCCTTTAGTAAGCCTCACTATCCCTCCCTTGGTCTTTCTTTGTTCCTTAAAGTACCTATAAAAAGGTTTATCCCCCTTCTTAACTGAGTTGGCTATATTTTCCTTGGTTTGGATCTTTGCTATTCTGACTGACTTCCCCGCTTCCTTCTGCCCTAATTGGTACAGTTCTCGGTCCTGCTCCCTTTGTGTTTCCTTATACTTCCTGAATGCTGTCTTTTCCTCCCTAACCTTCTCCACCACCTCTTTTGAGACCCATAGTGTTTTTTTCTTTTGTTTTGATTTGTTTATTTGCTTCACACAAAGGCTTGTTGCCTCTGTGATGGCAGTTTTGATATTTCCCCATTGTTCTTCCACCCCTCCTTCTTGCCTGTTTGTTAGTGCTTTTCTGAGGCACTCTCCCATTTTGATAAAGTCAGCCCAACTAAAGTCCAGTACCCTCACTTTTGTATGGCTTGACCCTGCAGCTGTGTTTATCATGAATCACACTGTTTGGTGGTCACTTGTTCCCAGATGGCTACCCACTTCCAGATCTGAGATCCTCTCTCCATCCCTGTTTGAGAGTACCATGTCTAAGATTACTCCCTCTGGAGTGGGTTCCAACACTAGCTGACTGAGGCATGCCACCTGTAGGGCATTGAGAATGACCTTGCTCTTGGATAGGGCTGCAGCAAAGGTATTCCAGTTAACAACTGGCATATTCAGGTCCCCCATCAACAAGATCTCCCCTTTCTCTGACATCCTAAGGATTCCTTCTATCATTTCCTTGTCCATTTCCTCCCCTTGAGACGGGGTCTTTATACAACCCCCAGGCAGACTGTGGTGCCATTTCTGGTCTCCAGGGTGACCCACAGTGCCTCCTCTCCTCCCCTCCCTGTTTACCCTTTACTTCCATTGCTTTGATCCCTTCCCTTACATAGAGAGGTACTACTCCACCCTTCTACCCTCCCTGTCCCTCCTGTAGATTGAGTACCCTGGTATACTGACATCCCAGTCATGGTTTGCTGTGTACTATGTTTCTGTGACTACTATGATATCCAAGTGCCCCTCTTCTGTCAAGGCCACATGTTCAGGGAGCTTCTTACCTAGACTACGGGCATTGGTACTCATTACCCTGCATTTTTTGATGGCCTTACCCCTTTTTGCCCCATCCCTGTCTTTACTGCCTTTTTCTCCATTTACCCATGTCCTTCTCCTTATCGACTTCTCTATCCTGGTGTTTCTCTCACTACATACAGTATATTTACATGTACACCATGATGAGTATGAAAAATGCTTACATTTGTTGTTCTAAAGTACTTGGATCCAAACAAAATATTAAATTAACCATACCAAATGATATATGTATGGACTTTAGGCAATACAAAGCACATTGTAATTGTTTAGCACCCAGTCCCCAGACTCAGGGCACAGTACCTGAAATCATTTAAAGCAAAAAAAATGGACAATGTCTTTGAATGGAGGCAGTTTCAGGGGAACTGCTGCACAAAATGAGTAGTGGACACTTGGAACAGACTTCCAGGAAAAACTGACACTGTTTCATCTCTTAGGCTTAAATGGGGTACAGTATCTTGAAGAAAAAGAGATGTCTGGATATTTGCCTTGAGTTGGTAGGGGCAAGACCTTGATGGGCCAACAGTCCAATTAATCACAACCTAGCTCACACTCCCTCCCATCTCCATTTGATACCTTTTCATGTTTATGATGCTATTGCAACATTTAATACAGTGGGAAATCATTTCAACCACCTACGTGCAGAAGTTTCAGGCCTGCAAGAAAACTGGTAATACTCAAAACAACTTTTCACTTTTGTTTTGTGCATGTTCAATAAAAATAAGTTCTTGGAGGACAGCCTCTGGCAACACAAGAGTCATAGTAATTTAGCACTACCTCACTTGCTGTTCCATAGGCCCCCAACGGATGTTTTCATATCTCAGAACATGGCTCAATTTCTGGGAAGAGAGGCTTCATTCACTATGAACGTTCTATGTTGCACTAGCTGGATTTTCTTTAACTACCAAAGCTATAAATGTTTTACTGTAGATAACAATATAAACATTTTAATAGCGTCTAAAGTAGGCTTGTACCAAGGACTGCAAATTTCTATTAAGTTAGTACCTCAGGGAAAGCTGCTATATTTGAATGAAATTAAACAGCCCCTGATGTGCCAGGGATACAGTAAAAAAAAAAAAAACATAACATTAAGACACATTTCAGACTATACTTTATATGCAGTATATTCATATTTAAAGTTCCATTTTTCTTTATTGCTGTGTACATGACCTTAAGATAAAAAGTAAGATCACTGTCCCCTAGACTGTATTTGCTCTGGCTGCTTGTCTCTTGATGTCATACTCCTCTAGTTATGATGCCATAATTGCCACTGCAATAGATTGTAATTTCATAAATAGAGGATTATGATGCCAGAAATAGATAAGCAGCCAGAGTAGATGAGGTCCAGAGGACAGTGCTTCTGTTTTCATGGTAATATGTTGAAAACGGGGAATCTATACACAAAAAATAAATTAAATATTAGTTGAATGATGGATACAAATTATGATTTTTTCAAAGTGTTCCCTGAAACGCAGGGTGGACAGGGTCTCTATAAAGCAATATTATATAATAGGGTGGTGGCAAATCATGAAATATTGTTAAACCTCAGCTGTGCTCTTCAGCCACACTAGATGTGACAATATCCATCAGTATATTATGTAACAGATATTTATTGTAAGCCAAGCAGAATAGAAACAGAAACATAATGTAATATCCCACAAATTAATAAAAAATCACTTCCTGAGCTGATTATTCACATTTAAAACATGCCATTGATAGGTTATCCACATTTTAGAAATGCCCAGAATAGTTTATATAAGCAATAAGACATGATGGGGTATGGGTTACTTTTCATGAAATGCACACCCAGGTTGTTTGTGAGACACAAGGAGCTTGCACTAAGCACCTTTAACCACCTGGAAGTGCAGTTCAGGGATAGTAATCCACACCTTAAAGTGTCTTATTGTGCTTATAAAATGGGTCCACTGTAAAAAAATATATATATATATATGTGTGAGTGTGTATGTATATATGGTATATATATAACTTTAGCAATGTGGTGGTTACCATTCCAGAACTGCACTGCTTTGGAAACTTCTCCACCAGTCATGAAGCAGGATGTTCCCAACCCATGTTATAGCACTTAAATATTCTGCTCCCTAGAGTGACTTATTAAGATTATAAAAATGACCTATGAATGCTAGTTCTGACCAGTTATTATATAATAAGATTATCACAAGTCAGAAATTGCTTCAGTCAATCAGCCTTCAACATTTCTCAATTGAAAAGGCTTTGCCTGGAGTTCAGTGGCCAAGCAGCCAGCCACTCCCACTTCCTGTGCTATATAAGCAGTTCCTCTCAGCCTCATTGTGAAGCATTATTTATTTGCAACCAAAGACTCTGTCAGTTTGTCCTCTGAGCTGGTTGGGCCTCCCTGGCTTGCTGGGGCCTGTGCCCCCCCCCCACCTTGCTGCTCCTGCTTGTCTCTGCTGGGCTTTTGTGTTTATTTCCCTGCTTCTGGTTTGCATGTTGCCTTCTGCTGTGTGTGCTTTCTTCCTTTTTTGGGGAGTGAGGGCTTTGTTTCGAAGCTCCTAGCATACTGCTACTCCAGGGCTCATACTGTTTGCTTTCAGTTGCACACAGCTCTCAAATTACTTGCACTGCACCTGCAAACCTGATCTGTGTGTTTCAGCTCAACTATAGCTGCTCCATGTTGTATACTCGATTACTTTCACCTGACTCAAATTTACTTGAAACTAGCTATACAGCGCACTCATGCTTGTTCTAATTACCTCATTGCAGCAGTCTCATTGCACTGCCTGGTGACTGTGCTTTCAGAGCATTGTGCCTCCTTTTATTTTGTTTATTGCAGTTACAACTCAGTGTACTCAATTGTTTTTACTAATGCTGCACAGGCCTAATTGCTTCCTGCTACTGCTTTGCTTACTCCCATTTCTATTGTACCTTGTTCTACTCGGAGGATAGTTAAAGCTCCTGCTGAGGCTATTAAATTTGCTTTGTGGTTCTTGGCCCTTCCATTGGTTCCTTGTTTGTCCTATGGCAGAGACTGGGAGGTGTTTCGGGGGGTCATGGCCAATGTGGCTAATTATTTCTGCTCTAAATCCTGTCTTCACCACTGAAAATCTTCAGAATTTGTCACCTTGATTTGGCTTTGAAATGACTGGCTGGCTTGCCTCACTATTCAGTGCTGTTTATCCTATGTTATGCAGACCTACGTGCAGGTCCACTTATTACTACTCTGTTTACTGACCTACTGTATGTGCAGGTCCACATTTGCTTACGCAACCATTGCTCCTTGCTTATGTAAACCATTGCTTCATGCCTACTGCCATCCCCTCTGCTTCAGCCTCTGTGATTCTGCTTCTCTCAATTTGCATTTGACCTTGCAAGGTCTCAGCACTCAATGCTCATTACAATGTTAGCACACCATGCTCATTCAGCTCACCAGCTTTTCAGCTCTCAATCAATTCTGGGGCATGCCAGCCATTCTATCTGGTGAAGGGTTCCTGCAGCCAATGGTCTCACTCTGCATTTAGTCCACATCTTGAGCGTGTCCAACTTGGGGTGGGATCTTCTCACCCAGCCCATAGCTAGGAATGTCCTCACCCCAGGCTTGGCTTTAGCTGCCTGCTACATGACAGCAGCTCCTGGTGTAGAATTTCAGACTAGTGGTGAAGGGTGGTTACAATGATTTCCTTTGGCTCTAGTGTTCCACTATAATGGTTAGCCATTGACTTTAGAGGTTTCCTTAGCAAGGCACCTTCACTGCAATCTCCCTATGACTGCCTCTGGTTTACCTGGTTTGAGTTTAGGGCTGGAAGGCCAGGTGAGTGCCTCAGCAGTTGTTGCTGTCCTCCTGCACCTTGGTTGCACGTATTGTTGCAGAGTTTTCTTCGCAACCTTTCACGGCATTCCTGCTAGAGGGTTCGAGTGAGAGCCTTCTTCCAAATTGGAATATTTTCCACCTCCCTTTAATTGGGTTTTCCAAATTGCAGCTGCAGCGCCATCACTAAATAAACTATCTCAAGCCTGGAGGGAAGGCGACCTAGGCCTTGGATCCCCAGAGATTTCCTCCTCATAGGGTTTTTTCTCTCCTCTGTTGCCTCAGATCACAACACTTAATTAGCATAGTTGTTTCCCCTAGTTTCTTTGGTAGGTTCCGCTGTTGTATGGAGGTGGAGGATGTCCTGCTGTTCCCTCTCTCTTTAGGGGACCCCCCTAATCTCAATGTAAACCATCAGTATCATGCTACACAAACCTGGGCAGTCATTACTTTATCCAACTGAGCATCTCATTGCATTATCAAACTGCCTATGCTTCTCTACTACTATGTTATAGTTACTGCTCCTATGTCACAGTTACTGCTTGCTCATATGCTTCATGTTGCCTCCTTCTTTGGGGATGATTATACATTTCTTTTGGGGATTCCTAAGGTACTTTTAGTCATGGGAATCGTCCCGTGGCACCTCAAGGGGTGGAACCCTCTCCGAGGGTTCCTTGCCTTTTGTAACCCTACAGGATGGTAATTCCTCTGGAATAGAGAGTGTGAATAGCCAAAACCAAACTAACACAGTTGCACAAGCATAACACTATACTGGCTGCATAGGTCAGTGAATCCATCTTATAGTTCATCTATTTTCTTATATTTCTAACCCTGCATTCTTTATTACTAAGGACAGTTTTCTGAAAACAGAATATTTGATCTTTTGTTTTTTTACCGTTCTAACTCCTTTTCCGTCCTTGAATGTCATAACCCTTAGCTTTTAAAGTCTTAATCATTTTGCAAGAATAGACAATGCTGTCACAGCCAGACGATTATAATAAAGTGCAGACAAGCAGCAGGTGCAAATTAAGTCCAAGGGACAATGATCTTTTTTTCATGCAAATGTGCTGAGAGGTATTGAGTGAAGAAAAAAAAATAACAGAGAGCCGTTGGGAAATTCAAGCTGAATTGTATCTGAATATCATAATGTTTAATATATTCCTAAAGGCATCAGTAACTCTGAATCAAACTTCGAAAAATTAATTAATTATGGATAAATGTTCTGTGATGATTGACATTTATCAGGTTACTAGTTTCTTACAGTATACATTGCCACATGTTTTATTAGGGAGAATCATACACAGCTGGAACCTCTAGAAATGATCCAGAACCACAATCACTAAACAGCATCTGAATGTGTTAATGCAATGTATTTTTCCTGCATTGCTGCACAGTCAGTGTTATAGACACATCAAAGGTGTTGAGCTGCAAGCCTGCGACATTGATTACTGTTAGTTCCGTGACTGTTTTGGGATTGCAACAAACTTGCAAATAATTATTCCATTCTTTAGATTCAGCAGCATGGCAAAGATATATTGGGCTGTCCAAAACCTTTTTTACATAACACAACATGCTAGCTTTAGATTTATTTTTGGTGTGAGTTTAGGGTAAATGCTAATAGTTAATAAAAGAAGAATTTTTTGAAAGGCATATAATTGGAAATTTTGTGTCAGCACCACTGGACTGGCCTCATGCGCCTGTATGTTTAACTGTTGAGAGACTCCTCCTCGACGACATGGGCAAGGTTGGTTAAATATAGCACTTGAGGCCCACAGAGCATCTGGCTTGCAACAGAAGAATGTATGCATGCATTATGAATTAGCCATTTAGTATCAGGCCTGTGAATCTTCTTCTGTATTACCAAAGCAACACCAGCACAAAACATTTACATTTTCTGTCTGCCTGTATAAGTGATGAAAGGCTCTTCCATTATTGTATGCACAAGGCAAATTAAATACAGTATGTTAGGCCTACAGCACATTTGAATTGTTGCAGTCTCATGTTTGCATTTGTGATGGAACAACCATTGAAGACTGGGCCCTATAAATCGTCTTCTGTATTACTTAAACAGTACAGGAGCAACATATTTAAATACTCTGTTTCTCAGCTGGTGCTACTTCCAGGAACTCTGGTTCAAGGAGGGTGGAATTAAAGTGTGGCATAGT
This sequence comes from Neoceratodus forsteri, assembly GCA_016271365.2. NCBI lineage: Eukaryota > Metazoa > Chordata > Ceratodontiformes > Ceratodontidae > Neoceratodus > Neoceratodus forsteri. Next base: position 653,459,108 of record CM057459.1, read on the forward strand.
CAACATAAGACAATTATAGAAAAGCAGACATATAATTTAACACATAAACAAGACATGCCATGAACAAAACCACTGCAATGTGGTAACTCAGAAAATAAACATCTGTTTTTTTTAAATAGGCAGTAGAAAAAGGGGCATTTGCAGTACTATGTATAGCATGTACAGTCCTGCGACTGCAATCGTGTCCTTTATGCGGATGATGCTGTACTTTTCTCCAGTCACACAGCCTTACTCCCCCTCACGCGCCACCTGCAAATCAAGTTCTTGCAAGTTGAATCCTGGTTTTCCAACCACAAACTATTAATGAACTACAAAAAAACAAAAATGATGCTCTTCACTAGCCCCCATAACAAGTACAAATCTGCACCCCTCACCATCGGGTAATAATTTAAATCAACTCCTGGAAATGGTTTATGAATTCAAATATCTCAGTATTACACTGGACAGCTCTCTTTCTTATGCTCTGCATGTTAATAATATCTCCAAGACTAAAAATAGCAGGCTTGGTGTCCTCTATAGGCACAGGCATTGCCTCACACCTACTGCACTAAGACAAGCTATCACCAGCTCAATACTATCCATCACAGATTACGGCTTGATAATCTACAGTTCTGCTACTGACACCACTCTCAAGAGGCTGATGATCTCACTTAACAAGACCTGTAGATTGTTAACTGGGGCAGACAGATCGACACACATATCTGTGACCTATATCGTCAAATTTAATGGCTTTACCTACATGGTAGAATTAGATGTCAAGCATGCCTTTTTGCAAAACAAAAATAAACCTTACCGTAACTCTCTCAGCTACCCACCCTATGCTAATCCACCCAGCCAATCAACATAATACATGTAGCTCTGCTAAATTTGCCTTCCAAGTCCCCTGCTGCAGGACATCCAAACCCAATGAACTTTCAGTTGTAGAGGTCCAACCTGGATGAATGACTTGCCCCCTTATGTCCTCTCTGAACCCAAACTTAGCATCCTCAAAACCAAATTATGGTCTCACCTCACAACTCTATGTAAGTGTGACTGTTCCACTTAGTTCCAAACTGCCACAGTCCCTCCTCCCTTCCCCCAAGTAGCCTTATGTCCCTTTCCTCACTTGCCTCTCCTTTCTTTCTCCCCCCCCTCCTACCCAACCCACCATCTCTACCACCACCACCTACCCTGAAGAATTTCCCCTCTGGACTTAACCCGGCCTTCCCCATGCTGTAGCTACAAGATTGACACAGTCTGGCTATTTATGGACTGCATACCTGTATTTGTACAACTGTTGCTTTTAACTGTGCATATCTGTATTCATTAATGCTAGCAAACTGGAACACTGCTGTTATTAATCTTCTTACTGAGCTCCTCACAATTTTATTTATTTGCATTGTATATACCTTGTATTACCTTTCTCTCTCGTTTATGTCTTATATTGTTTTTCATTTGACATGGAACCTTTGTAAAAAAAACTCGGTGCGGTATGCTTTGATAAACCCCTCGGACTTTGCCCTTGAGGTTTATACAGCATCCCACACCTTGAGTGTACATTAAATTATCATCTCACACACTTAACCATCCTTTATTCTATAGAAAAATGATTACATTTCTTCTTAAAAATAAGATACCATAGAAAATAAACCTTTATATCCTGTCCAACCAAATCCCTCCTGTGTTAAGGTAAATGTCCTATGTGGATGCTCCCCGACACACAACATCATTAAAACATTTTGAAAGCCTTTTGATTTTAGAAAAGCATGCCCCTATCCTTACTTCCCAGCTGCTAAGAACCTACCCTCAGTATGCTAGCACCTTAAAACAGCAAGTTTGTTTTCCGGATATTGTGCCACCATTGTTGTGGACTGTTGACTCCATAACATCAAATGCACTGGACACAGTATAATTTACTGGTTAAAGTGCTGGCTTGGGAACCAGGAGCTCAGTGTAAACCCTACTACAGCCAAAACCTGTTGACATAACACAGAAAGCCAGCTGATCATTTTGTGAGCCAGGCACGGGCTACCCAATGGGTAGCTGGGTCGGGTAGTAAGGGTATCGCCTGTTTTTCACTAGATAGAGTACTACCCTACCTGACATAACAGTGTAATTCTCTGGTTTGGTAGTTTGAGATGGGTGATGGGTAACAAGTAATTACTAGTCTTCCTCATCTTTCCCTCATCTGATAAATAGTTAACAGTTTTTGGTCAGAAGAGAGAGATAAACCTAAATACTGCAATGCTTGGTGTTTACTGTTTTCAGGGAGCTCGTTGTAAGTTGCAAGGAACATGGTGTTCTGAAACTTATGAATGCTGGAACATTGAACTCCCTGCTAACAGTAAACACCAACCATTGCAACATTTATTTTGTCTGTGCTTTCTGATTGAAAACTATAAGCGCTTTACCAGCTGGTGCAGGGATGAGTAACACTATTAATCCCTATTTTTAAGCATAAATCTTATTACATTTTCAATATATAACAATACATCAACAACAAACATATATGTCATGTATAAGTGTCTTTTTGCTTTCAGTCTAGAAGGGTATTAGTAATGTTGTAATCAGGATGGGTACAATAATTAGGTCTGGTAGCTAGGCTGGCTAATTTAAAATTACCCTACTCCATTACAACATTACTAAATCAGGTAGGGTGGCATATAACCTGAGGTACCCTACCTGCTTCCACGCAGTCACTGAGCTGTCACGCTTACTTTTCCATTTGGAAAAAATACTCAGATGGGGTAATTTAATTTTCTTTTTTTTAATCCAAGTTTTTCTCCCTCTTTGAGGATGGTGTGGGTGGGCTTTCTCTGCTCTGTCCCTGATGCCCATCACCCGGCATCTGTCTCACTGCACCACTGTGCCCTAGATCCCCCACTGATTTCCCCCCATGTTGGGGCCAGGAAGGAGAGGGCCATTCCTTCCCCCACCTGATGACACACACCCAGATGGGGCAGGGTGATTGGACGACAGTGCAGGACAGAGGCAGGCACGCAGAGCTTCATTTAGCCCACTCCAATCTGTTTTTCCATTTTCTGTTCCCCTACACTGGGGTGCACTCATAAGCGAGTGTGTGTGGAGGCATGCACACATCATGGAGTCCCACAGCCTCATTTCCACTGCCCTGCCTGACCTGCACTACCACATGGTGGTAGTCATACAGCAGAATATGTAGGTCCTCCCCCCCCCAGGAGAGGAGAGCAGCCATCAGGCACTCGACCATCTCCCTCCCTGGCTGACACCAGCAACCCATGCTTGTGAATGAACACAGGTCACCAGTGTTGCAGGAGGTAAGACGTGCTACTGGCGCTTCAGCCCTCCACACCACAGGGCTGGCTTAGTAATTTAATTTTCATGTCTGAACAAATCAGTGAGGTGGAAAAACTGGAAATGTGAATTAAAAAAAAGAATACCAGCAGGCAGCAGCCACCAACTACAGTACCTACAAAAAAATAAAAAAATAAAAAATGAAACTTGATTTGATCAGCTGGCATTGAGAGCTGAGATAACTGTGTCTGTGTAGTAGTACAAGCCTGCAGCAACATCACCAGTGGTCAGTTGTGATTCATTAATAGAATCACACTAAGCTCCTGCATTTTTCCAGTCCCTGTATAGTCAGAGGCCCTTGGTGAAGCCAGAAGAAGCTCTGCTGTGTGACCCTGTCCCTAGATAACCTTATATGGCTGTATAAGGCATTTGTCTTAGGGCCGCTGTTTGTATTGACATTAAAAAACTTGGAGGCTGGCTCCATGGCACCAAGTGATGGGGGATCGCTCGGCATGCTGGCAACCCAGGTTTGCGCCCCAAGCCCAGACATCAGGAGCAGAGACAGGCAGAGATGGGGGCAGTGTCCTATGGATGCTTCTTTCCAGGGGAGGGCAGTTCTGGACCTCTTTACTTGAGGCTCCTGGTGGTGGCTAATACAGGAATTCTATGTGACGTGGACCACCAAACATTGGCGAACATTCCCCACCCACAGGATGCCACTGTGGCCGCATGAATGTGGGAGGAGGTTAGCACCAGAAAAGCAGAAATCACCTGCCTGGCTGCCAGATGATGGTTGCCTTGTTACCCTGAGCCACATAGACACTCACATCCTCCTCCGATCATCCTAGCCCCCACTTCTTGGTCCAGGTAGCAGGAACTAGCTCCCTTCCAGTGCACCCTCTTGTCAAGGGGGCCCCCAGAAGGGTTACCCTGGGTCTACCAAGGATGTGAACTGAAGTAAGGATGATATGGGTGGCAAAGGAGATGGCCTGGCCGGCAAAGGGGAAGGGGGGGGTTAACACTGTGCGGGCCTGCGGCCTATAGGAGTGGCTGCCCGGAATAGCAGGAAGAGGCAGAAAAAAAGATGAAACGACAAAAAAATATTGGCGTAGCAAACTCAACTCTTCTCAGGGTTTAATTTTTGGAAACAGCAGCAGTCTCACTCAGATCAGCTGCACTACTTGTTATTGCCTTTCTCACCCAATGGCCCGACGGACAAATTACTTATTTAACTGTTGAACGGCTCTCTGTTTCACTAACTACTGCAGACAATCTGGCTAGCAATGTCACATTAATAAAGAAAAGTCAAGGCATATTACAGTGGCCCTATAGAAGAGTGCCTTATACAGCCATAATGCTAAAGACTGTATTTTGGAAACAGTAGCAGGTGTGCTCAGAGCAGCTGTGCCTATGTTACCTGTCTTAAGACAGATCCTTTTGAGTAGTTTTCTTTGTTTAGGGAAGTCAAAAACAAAGTCTCTCACATTTTGTTATAGTCAGGGTTGAATAATAGGATAGTAGAATGATTAGTGTAGTAACTACCCCACCCTAACCAACTACCTGTTTTGCATTACGATATTTATAGGGTAATTTAGGGTAGTTTGGAGGTACCCATGGGTAGTGGGTATTTTACTACTCTCTCATGCTTAGTGTGATCTTGAATAAGTCACATAACCTCTCAGTGCTGCAGTCTACCAGCTGCAGAAATGGCTAGGTACGTGACCCATTGGAAATGAGAATTTTCATCTCAGCTGGGATTTCCTCTATAAATCTTACATACTTGTACTAATTGCTGAGCTACCATGTTCATGTATGTGTAACTGACTCCTTTCACTGTAAAGTGTTAGAGTGATATTGCTTCTGTCACTAATTTATTATTTTTATTTTTACTGGTTGCTTGCTGTGTTTGTCCCACATTGTTTCTAAAAATATGCACTTTCTTGTCTAGTTACCAAAAGCTAAATTAATAAATACATTTAAAAAATCAAAAGCCTGGTCCAACAGCATTACACACAACAGAGTTATGGTTTAGTTTCTTATCAACCCTGTTGTATAACTATAGCGTGTACTGCTGTCTGATCAGGCCTTAATGAAGTGTAGTCAATGGTCTACTTTGTGGTGGAGAGAAACACAATGGTTATTACAAGTGTTTAAGCTTTTAAGATATATTTTTATATAGTATTTTGTAACTGGATAAAGCCCACAAGCCCCATGGCCTGTTTTCAGGGGCAACTAAGGAGCACTGGGGAGGTTAAGTGACCTGCTCACGGTTATACCATATATAAGTGGAGGTTTTGGGAATCAAACCCTGGCCTGCTGGATATATCAAGCTCATTCTCAGTTTGTTACTCTAACCTCTAGGCTATAATGCCGGCCCAGCCATGTGGGTGACTTTTGAGCAACTGGGTGGTGAGAATGGGGGGAATGTAAATAGCCCATAGACTTTTATTAAATTACTGTGTGCTGGAGGAGGCTGGCACTTAAACATACAGAGGATAAGTAATTCATAAGGTAGATGGATGCTTGGGGGGATGGCTTGGTTGTGAGAAGCAAGGTACATGGGTGAAATAAAAGGAAAGGAATTTGGTTTGGTATACGACCTTTTATATACATTGGATCACAAAGTGCTTTACAGTCTAGGAGAGGGACGGGAGAGAATGTTTCTGTCACTTTAAATGCATAGGAAGATTCAAAGTGAACAAAGAAAGAATCAAGAGAGATTACAGAGAGTTAAGCACAGGAAGGTTAAGTGACTTGCTTAGTGTCACACAGTGAGAGATAGCTGTGGACTTCAGACCGGGCCTGATTCCAGGACATCATATGCCTGGCATAAGGCAATTTATGCCAAACCCTATGGCATAAATCGCACCTTGCACCATGTGATACGCAAGTCCCAATTCCAAGATGCAGCTTGTGCAATGCTGCATGTGGGTGCACCAAAGGTGGGCTATGCCACCCACTATGCCTGCAGCCCACTGTGACATAGCACAAGGGTGGGTTACAGAAGCACCTGCACTCTATTCCAAAAGGGTGGCTGCTATAACCCATTTACACAATTACAAGACACACAACGGCGCTGCGGGTCAGATAAGCATAGAGGTGGTCTAAGGGGCATCCGTCCTGGCAAAACAATGGATGGTCCCCGCAGAGCCATGGAAGACACATTGCTGTGCCCCACTAACCCCCCCACCACAGTGCTGCCCCCCCTTCCCCAATTTTCGGGGAGCCCCCAGGTCTGTTTTGTGATGTGCCGTTCATCTGCCTGTGCCACCAGGCCAGGCCAGCCCCACAAGGCCCACAGGGGATTGTGAGAGTGTTACAGGGTGGGGGGCTTCAGGGGGGCAGATAAATGCAGGCTGTGACCTGCAGCACCCAGGTCTGTTGTGCCATTCCCATGGCAGAAGCCTGTGGCTGCCACAAGTCATGGGTCATAGCCTGGTGCCGGGGACCCTGCCTGTCTTAGAATAGGGTGCAGGGTCCCCAGCGTAGCGCCACATGGTACAACTCGTATATGCCCACAAGTTGCACCATGTGACTTGAAATCAGGCCCCAGGTCTCTAGGTTCACATCTTTGTGCTGCAACCAGTAGGTCAATCTGCCTCCCAAGAAAAAGCCTGAAAGGACATTTACAATTTATTGAAATCATTTTTGAGAGAAGGTACGTGCTTGGTGGAAAGCTATTGACTATACTGGCTATAGTAGGTTACTTCTTGTGTATAGGTCACACAGCCATTTACTTTGCTGCTACATAATTTTTTATATGTTTTCCTTAAAATATGGCAATCCGACCATCGGACTACCACTTGTGACAGTGGGACTACCATTTTTGGATGGGCCACTTGTCCTGGACTACCACATATATTTGAAATTTGTCGATCCCTGATAGGTGGTATTGTAGAGTATAGTGATTTGTACTGGTGATGTGGCTGTGTGTTCAGTCATGGTCATGTAATTGAATGGGTTGGAATATATGCTCATTAGCTCATCAGGATACAGGCATGTTCTCACTTATTTAATAAGCTAAATTAGCCCCCCTTTCTATTGAGTGTTATTTCCTACATCTAAGAGGCTATATACTGTACTATCAATGTTAAATATTCATATTACACACAGATAATTATTACAAAGTGCAGAACAAGCAATACAGCAAGTATGTAAAGTATGTGTCTTTTATTAATTTATTTTAATTTGATTACTGGGAAGGTACGCTGAGCCACGTGGCCCTTTTGCAGGCACAACATGGGCAAAATGAATGCTGCAGAAAGCATGAGCAATACATACAGTATAACATTTACAACAAAATTATAAAAATTCAATTAAAATTTTATTGTTTTACAATTTATTCACCCAGGGTAGCTCAGTTAACATGCAGCATCTTGTTTTCAGTGAGGTCCTATTTCCATCCATTTCTGCAGCTGGATGGACTGGAGCACTGGGGGGTAAAATGGCTTGTTCAAGGTAACATAGTGAGTGTTTCATCTCTGGTTGGGTTTGACACTGTACTCTTCTGGTTCCTAAACTGGTACACTGGCCACACATTCTCAGGCACAGTATTTGTTTGTGGAGGGGTGCATGACTAGCACAAGTAATTAAGGTGTGGTGCATTTATTTTTAAAGGAGTTGAGAGGATTAAGGTCCTAGTGTACCATGCGAGGAAGCTTTTGTAGAAGTATTAATTTTTTTCTTTCACTGGAGTGTTATTTTACCCTGGAGTTTGTTAAACATGTGAGGCTCAATAACTGGCACCTCAGGGAATGAAAACTGTTCTACTTCACTACTGCGTTTCCTTTTCTTCTGTGTCACTTCTGTTTCTTATATAGTAATCCATATGACAAATACCTCCACTGTTCTGAACCAATTGCTAGAAAGAAGCCATCAGCACAGCAACATGCTTCTTTTTATATTTTCCCTTCTGGAGTACGGGTTTCAAGCACCTGATATCCCCATAGACTACTTACTGGTAATTTAATATCCCACTGGCACTTTGTTCAGTGACTGGCTCGAAAAACAAACCATTCTTCCTGTCCTGTAATAGTAATAGCATATTTTTCTTTTCCTCACAAAAAAGGAATATTTGTTTTGTAAATGGACTGTTTGTTTATATTGCGCACAGGCAGTGTTCAAACCCAATTGCTCAAAGATTTTATTGCAAGCAATCTAGCATAACCAGGACACACAGAAATTCTATGTGAATATTACTGACTTGAAGTTCTAGTGCTTTGTTTTTACTGCCATCATTATATTCTGTTATACAGACTTCACCAATATCTGTGATCAAGGGTGAACCTAGCTGAAGAAAGTATAATGCTTCAGAGAGTTTCCCATCTTGCCCTTTGAGCCCCGTATGGAGACAGTTGGGACCCTTAATGGTGTAGGTGACAATACCAATGTCATAGGGCACAATCCCTTGGCCCATGTTCAGCTCCATTCCAGGATGCAACAGAAACAGGTGCTCCTTGGCTATGGCCTGGAAACTGCCAAAGGGGTGGTTCCTCTTGGTGTTGCTGTGAGCTCAGCAGAGCTGCTCAAAGCTGTGGGGGGTGGTCTGGAGACACAAGTGAGCCTGAAAATGAGTAGAAGGAGGTGGCTGTAGGTGTGGGGTAAAAGGCGGTGGGCATGTCTGTGATGGCAATCAGGGATGAGTGAAAATTGTTCTTGAAGAAATTGATTTGTCAGGGTGTTGCATCTTGGTTGTTAAACACATGCCTTTAAAATCCTTTCAATCAATCAGGATGCAGGACAATTCCCAGCTATTTTACGCAGCATGTTTCATATACAATGCACCTCAAAGTAGTTTTTAAAGCAGTGAGTTAAATACAAACAGTGCAATGACTATATGCAGAAGACAGAGTAGCCTATAGACAATCAATAGTGTTCCCATTTATATGGACAATTGCATTTAGACTGGTTATCTTAATAGATGGAATGTTTGCTGGGACACTGGGAGTCTCCCCCACTGTGTTGCAAAAATTGCAACATGGACAGACAGTATAACCAGCGGTTAGAGTAATGAGCCGTGAATGAGCTTGGTACATCCAGCAGACCTGGGTTTGAGTCCCACAAACTCCACTTGCATACTGTGTGACTCTAAGCTAGTCACTTAACCACTCCAGTGCTCCCGGGTCGCCCCTAAAATCATGCACTTGTGCCTAGTGGGACTTACCTGGTTACCAAAAGAATGAAATAAAAAATAAAATACATACAGTATTTAACTTCTACATGAACAACCAGCAGAAAGGGAAATGGGCAGTAGAGACCCCAGCTTCATATTTCATCTGAAGGACAGCACAGCACCTCCAACAAAGCAGCCCTACCTAACACAACATTGCTGTGTCAGCAGCAACAGAAAGGGCAAACTGATGCATCAGTATTGAGGAGAAGCCCAAGTCCCCAAATGTGGGACTTTAATCCAGGAACTTCCAACTCAGCAATAAGAAATCCAACAACTAAGCTACCTTGACACCATTGCAGAATGAAGAAAATAATCAAGGTTGTAGATTTTCTAAATAAACCATGAGATTTTGTTTCTTTAGCACATATCTTTTCACCACAAAACAGAAAGTCTGTGTTTTGAATTCCTGTCTGAGACAGCAACAAAACTTGTTGTTTTGCTCTGATTGATAACTGTTTAGCACATCATTGTGAGTTATATGAGTAGACTGATTGTTTTCCCTTTGCACAAAGACATGAATATTATCTTTGTTTACTTAGAAGGAAAAGGATTGCTAGTTAGGCCCCAGCAGGGTCGACAAACCTTTTAAGGAAACCTATGAGTATGTTCACTACAAGATCTAACTCTATAATAACTTAGGTTTACTAAACAGACAGTTTGTGGGACAAGCACTATATGGAATCCACAAAAGGAGGCTAGGAAAGAAGAAATGTCCAAATTGTTTGTTTTTTATGCATCTATCCAAACCATATACATACCTTAAATCCTTATTTCCAGTGCAAGGCATCATGGTTATTCAAATCCTTAAGCAACTGCAATAACCTTGTCCTTGAGCTTAATGCATCTAAGGTAGAAGTGTTCCTTTTGGGTAAGAAGCGCATCCTTAACTGCGAATCTGTATTCCCCACCTTCTTTCTTGATTCCTCTTTCTTACCTCTCTTAATCCTGAACTCTCTTCCTCCCATCTCTCCAGTGTCTACAGAGCTGTCTATCCCCACCTCTGTAACACTGCTCATATCCTCATCATATTCTTGCTCTGCCTTGACTGAAATCCTCATTTATACTTATCTCATAACTCACTGACTACATCAATTTTAAGCTCTCCACACTATAGTTTATCTAGTATGCTACTGCTCACATCCTCCCCACATCAAAAGTCAGGATCATCTCAGCCTCATCCTCTCTCCCTGTTTACTTCAGAATCTAATTAAAGAATGAACTCCTCTTCACATTTAAGACACTTCATGGACTGGTCCCAGGCTACTGCTCTGACATTGGCTCCCTCCACTATCAACACCAAATGTTGCCCTTGCTTCACTCCAACACATTGAAAACACTTGGTAGCAGAGCATTCTTCTGTGCTGCACCCTTCATCTGGTACAGCTTTGTAACCTTCATCTGGTACAGGGTTCCTGAGTCTCTAGACACTCATTCATTAACTCTGTCCACATCTCTCAAAACAACCCTTTCCCTCTTGTGTATGATTGCCAATCTTTCCTCCTGCACCAGAGTAATTATTGATATTATTGTCTAATATGTATCTATGATTTCTGCTCCATTCTTCTTATTTGCAACCCGCTTGTTTTTACTGTTGTGATGAATGTCTTTTTATTGTCTAGTTTCAGTTTAGTTCCTGTAAACCATTTTTTGTAAACAACTTTTCTGAAAAATGCAACATAAAATACAGTAGTGATTAAAGTGTTTAAGTGATAAAGTACTGATTGATCAGTCTATTCATATCTTCAATGATGCAGATCATTTCTCTCCCTTCCTTCTGGGCATGCATATTGCACAGTAATACAATCATCTGACTTTCACGCAAGACAAGACCCAATCCCAGTATCTAAAAAAACATGGGCATGTGCATTATCAACTACTCAAGGCTTACACATCAACACTCACTGTAGATACTGTATCTTTAGAATCACGCAACACTCCATATGCCAGTGCAAAAAATATATTTTATTTATTTTGAGAAACCATGGCATTAGGAACAGGATTTATCTTCAGTGAAGAATAACTGGCTGTTGTGATCCATTTCAACAGCCAAGTCTTCATCTGGGCCCCCAAAGAAAAACTTAGTGGTTGAAACCAGTTTTAGGTGGCCAGTTAGTCCTTGCCAAGGATTCATCCTGTTCTTGATGTCATGTTTTCTCACAATAAAGAAAATATTTTTTTCATACTAACGTAGGAGTGGTGAGTGATTTCAAAGATACAATATCTACAATGAGTGCTGATGTGTAAATCTTGAAGAAGTGATAATTCACAAGCCCACAGTTTTTTAGATATCAGGATAGGGTCGCATATTCAATGACATTGGGCAGATTTGGATACTTTCTACTGGATGCATCACCATGAAGATGGAATTAGTTCCATGTAAAAGAAAATACAACTATATTTAAAAGTTGTCACACAATTTATTTTGTTTAAAAAGGTCATCTGACTGTATTAAGGTTTTGGGGAATATGAGCTACAGGCAATGAAGAGTTATTGCTGAACTAACAAGGATTTGGATTACTATTGTCCCCCTCAGTTTTGGATTGGAGTCAGAAGGTGTGGCCCACTGTTACAAAATGGCCTTTGGGGGCCCAGGGGTGGCTAGGGAAGGAGAATGTTTTAAAAGACATTGTCAGCTCCAGGCACAGTGTCAGGAGCTCAGTATTTGAAAATATACTGTATGTGTATGTGAGAACTGGAAAGGGGCAAAGGGTGAGAAATGATTGGGATTGGGGAGCATGGTGGCCACAGGGATAGCCCTGGCCAACCAGAGAGTGATAAAGGGTTTTTAATTATCTTCTTAGTTTTTATTTCTTTCTGAACATCCCAGAAAACATTAAAATGCTTAATTTATTCAAGGTATTTGGACTTGAGATGCATTACTCACACACTACTAACAGCTAGCATCATTTGGATTCTGTTCTGGAATGTTTAAAATGCTTATCATGCAGCACAGTTAGTGAACAGCTGATTTCAGTCATTAATGTCATGAAATGGTAGTGATTGTCTTTTGAATTCTCAGATTTTTAGGGAGACATGCAGTACACTACAAATTGTGAGATATGAACTGATAAGGGCCCTTAGGAAACAAGATGCTTGTTATGATTATTATTATTATTATTATTATTATTATTACATATACAGGAATTTCATCTGATTAAGCAGGCCAAAATAGGGTGTGGGACCTTCTAATTCCCATGACAAAGATCTGTCATGCACAATTTATTTATAATAACAGGACTGCATTTTTTTCCCTAAGGGAAACCCAGTTAAAATTCACCATTATAATCCATGAGTTTTAATGGTGAACATGTGCCAGGTTTCCATTGGTCTGCACATGCAGCAGCAGCAGCTCTTCCCTTTCACTCAGCACCAGCCACTTTTACTTATCACTGGAGACTTTGCACCACCCGGACTCAGGTGTAAGTTAAAAAAAAAAATTAATGGGCTACAACGGTAAAACTGGGCTGCTTGAAAAAATCAAAAATGGTTAATGTTTCTTTCGGCACCCACTTCTGACCTCAGACTGCACTGACCCCATCAGACCACAGCTGCACACGAACATCTTTTATTTTATATCATTGCTGAGGTTAAAAAATGATACACAGCAATAATAAAAAAAAAACATGCGGTTGTGTGTAAAACTCAAACTGTATGCACACCCTCAGTGTTGGATGCTTAAATAAACCCCTTGAGCTTCACTGTCAGGGTTTATGTAGCATCCAACAATGAGGGTGTGTGTAAAATTCTCATTAAGCACACAACCGTATGTATTATTCTACATATTCAAAATGTTTTGAACACCTGCTTATGACTGAGAATTTCCTTTCCATGAGAGTCTTAAGGCAATACATACAAGCTCATTTCTTTCTTATTCAATGAGGTAACAGCCAAGATAAATCAAAGGATACAACAGGGTAACAACCAATATAAGTCAAGTGAAACAATAGGGTAGCAACTAAGATATGTCAAGGACCTCAACAGGGTAACAGCTGATATATGTCAAAGGACACAGCAGGTTAACAACCTGAATAAGTCAAGGGTGCAACAGGGTAACAATCAAGATAAGCCAAGGGACACAAAAGTGTAAAATCCAAGATAAGTCAAAAAACAACACAGAAACAAAAATCAAGATAAGTCAAAAGATGCAACAGGGTAACAACCAAGATAAATCAAGGGAGATAACAGGGTAACAACCAATATGAGTCAAGAAACAAAAATGTGGAAACAACCAAGATAAGTCAAGGAACAAACAGGGTAACAGCCAAGATAAGTCAAGGGATTAGGGGTGTGCAGAAAAGAAAATTCCGCCAGTGGACTTTCGGTGAAAGTTGGATTTTTGCTTCCATGAAAGTTTGGAAATTATTTTGCCAACTTTTGCAGAAATTTTGCCGAAAACTGTGGAATAAATGTAAGAAATGTGGGTTAATGTATTAAACTACAGGAAAAAAACTCCACAGAACTGATCACTGTCAGTGTTCAGTTCTATGGCTTATGTATTAAACTGCGGGGGAAAAAACCCACAGAGAAGTAATGCAAACCATAGATAATTACATGATATACAGCAAAATACTAAGCAAGAGATTTTATTTCCACATGTCATGTAAAAAATTTGCAGTTCCTAATTAAATGCCACAGTACTAGGTGGAAATCTGCAATTATTTGGCGAAAGTGTGGAATTCTGCTACAGGCAAAAAAGCAAAATATTCTGTGAAAATTTAAAAATTCTGCAGACGTTTTGCAACAGCAGAAATCCGTACTTTCGCCCACCCCTACAAGGGACACAACGGGGTAACAATCAAAATAAGTCACGCTACAGAAACAAAGAATGTCTCTATAATACTGGTTTTAGCAGATTGATCACAAAAATAGAGGTGATCGAGCAGCTGTTTTGTAATGGCAGATATTTATTTATTTATTTATTTAACTAGTTTTTATTTACTGAGTAGGTGCACTAGGTAGAACAGTTGCTTATTTTCAGGCATGGCCAGAGAAATCACAAAAGTGGAGATTGTCACAGCAATATACAAAGTACAATAAAGGAATATACAAATGCCTAGTAATAATACAGAGTAAAGCACCAAAAAATGAAATACCATAAGTGGAAAGCATGATGGATGGTAAAAGGCAAGGTACAACTAGTAAAACATAGGTTCTGTAACAAGTACAGAAATAGGCTACACACATTTAGAGGTAGTAATCGGTATAACAAACAAGTGCAACAACTCTGCAATTTACTGCTAACTCATGGAGGGCAAAATACACAAGAACAGCATGCTACAGCAAAACTGGTTACTCCATAAGTGCCTGGTAGACTTAATATTTATTCACTAAAAGCTAGAAAGTGCAGGGTTGCTGCCCTTTATGACTTTTGTTAAATAAATACTAATTTGACCAAAACTTATGGAGTAAACTATTTTTTTTGCTGTAGTGTGCCATTCCTGCCTATTCTACTTGAGCTGATTCCTTACGGCTGCATGGATCATCTGTAAATGAGCATCTGAGCTCTGTGGTTACCACTGCAAGGGGTCTGAGGAGATTTGGGAGTTTATTTCAGCAGTCAGTGTGAGGCAGGCTAATGCACACCTATCACAGTCTCTCATCACTTTGGTTAGAACAAAGCAGAGTAGGTCCTGAGTGTTGAGGCCATAGAGGCAGCTAGAGGTAGTGAGCAGTTTCCCAAAGTATCTATGTGCACGTTTGTGTAGGAAACTAATCTTGTGACAGTTTCTCTGAATTGAGGGGTTCTGCCAGTTCAGACTCTGGTGGAGTGCCCACAGCTGCTGTGTGAAAGGGTAACATGAAAGGGAAAAACCTGCAAAGCTTATTTCTTCACTGGATAGCAGTCTTAAAGTGATTTTCTAGTTTTCTGCAAAACAATTACAATTGGAACTGAATGGACTCAAATCACATAATGCTCCCAAAAAATTTCAATTAAATGGCATCCCACTCATTATAACTAAAATATGTTTATATGACAAACATTTTTTTGCCTTTAGAGTTCACCTGTACTTGTTTCTTTTCTGCCATGAATTCCTAATCCTCTGTTTGTGACATCAGAATTATTTTCTATAAGGGGCCGCCCAATGGCACAACAGGTAGCCCTTTGCTCTCCCATGCTGGCAACCTGAGTTCAGAAGCGAGCTTGGGAAGCTGGCTGGGTGGCCCAGGGCTGGGAAGGCAATGCCACTTGGCAGCACTTCAAGCCTAGAGAGGGATGACACTGGGTTCTACCATGCTGGTGACCCCTGTGGTGGGCCAGGGGAGCATATTCCTCTGTTGGAGATGCTAGTAACATTTGAGGCTTGCAGGGGCTGCACCTGATGTCAGGGGAGGTGGGAGTGAAAACAAAAAAAAAATGAGTGGTGCAGGCTTTGTGAAGCTCTGATTATTTGCCTCCTGCCACTCCATCCCCTGGACTGCCTGCCAATCTGGATTTGTCTCTGTCAGGGGGAGGCTGGCCCTCCACCTTCTGGTCCTGCTGAAGGGAATTCCATGGGGAATATACTGACAAGTAGGTCTTGTAAAGATGTGGATCAGCTGAGGGCAGCAGGGAGAGGGCTGAGGACCTCCTGCATACTTGTAGAGAAGAAAAGAACTTTATTGAAAAATAAAGAATAATTTCCATGGTAGCAGGTTATGATGTAATAAGCAGAATATTATGATTTTACAACATGGATAAGGTACACAAACAAAAGAAGTCTAACAAGAAAAGATCAAGTTTTAATTAAAATATCTTCAATAATAAAAACGTTAATGGGCTTTAAATTTAAATGTAGAGAAACATTCTGGATAACTGATTTCTGCTGATGCTAACTGGGGATTGTTTTCCAGAAACTGGAACATTTCTTCAAGTAGCATTGTAGTGGAAATAGTGGAAAACATAATATCACCATAGTCAAAGACAGGTATTTGTCAATATCCACCTGTTTATGTCTAGAGATAGTATCGAGGCATTAAGAATGATACAAGGAGTTCAGCTTCTGCCCAATTATGAGTACAATACTGCTAATATGTTTACTGCAGTTTAGTGTGGTATCTGGCCAAACACTCATTTTTTATATGCATAACTTCCCATTTCTGCCCCCTTGGACATGATTGAGGAACCACCTTCTGTTTCCCTCAAGTCAGTTTCCTGCTCATGGAGACTCTGGTGGTCAGGCACTCTCTAGCTGCCTGTGCAACACTAGTTCCTGGCCAGTAACTTGTGACTTGTTTCCCACAGGTAGAACCCAAGAGGTTACCCTATCCCGCCTGAGAGGATAGATTTCTCAATGATCCTAGAAGCCAGGTGGATGAGCTAATGTGGAGAAGGTGGATCATATGGCTGAGATGGTGAGTAGGGGATGAGGGGGCTTCTTCTGTTACAGGCCCTTGATTTTTCTTTTCTGTCCCCATAGTCTTTCCTCTTTATCCCTCCCTTCCCCTTGGCTTGTGGCCAAAGAAAATGTGGGGCCTCTGCCCATTTGGGTAATTGGGGAACACAGCTGGACTTGTCCACTTCCAATAGTCCCATACTGGCCCTGTTCTGGATATCATATGCAGAGCAGAGAGTAGGTATGCTCTGAAGTGACCCTATCTTCAAGGAACTGTGAACAACTGTCACCACAGCTCTCATCCCTCAGTACCACCAAGGGGCAGCTGTGCTAGGAGAGGAGATATCCTTCCAGAGGCAGAAGGCATCTAAGATAGAAGCCTCTCCCCTACCTCACCAGTCAGCACCAAATGTCTTGAACCTAGGACAATCAACCAGGTCATCAAGATGGAAAGTGATGTCAGCTTAAGTCAGACATTTGAAACAGTCAACCAGTTCAGTAAGGAGGTTGCTCAGGGTTCTGATTGCTATTTGGTCTACAGTCTTCTTTAGACTGGGGGTACCAGATATCAGTGTTTTTGTGTTGGAGCATTTAGAACAGGTTTTGTTTTCAGTGATTCAATTTTAAAATCTATGGAATTTTCACAAGACATTACAAGCCACACCACAATGGCGTGAAGAGCCATTACTCAGGATCACACCATCTGCATAAATGCACATAGAACAGTGCTCAGGTTGTACAGTAAGATCACTGACAAAGATGGAAAACAAGTTTGTCTATTGCTAGACCCTTAGTGGACATCTTGAGAGTAGTCATTCAGGTCACACATTCCATGACTGGTACCAGTAGTGTTGAGTTTATCAAGGCAAAATGCATAACGTCCTCCCTTGGATCAAACTAATTTGATCTAGTGGTGGAAAATGCATATTCATTTTTAAAACATTTTTTAGAAGAGTCACTGAATTTGTTTTAGTCATGATTATAATACATGCATGGGTCTATTTATGTCTGTTTCTCCTTGATTAGAGTGTGGCTCCCTCAGAATAAATCATATGAAAGTGGTATTGCCTATATTCTCAATATAAGTGAACTGCTAAGTAAAGTTCTGGCACTCCAAGGTCACAAGAGAAGATTCTCATATAATCTTAAGCTATACAGTAGCTTAAGTGTTTCAGTAAACATGTTCCGAATTATTCAAAACCGGTTAAAGAATCCCTAAGGTTTTGTCCTTTTAATTTAGTTGTTAAAACCAACACCTCTGTTGAAATTGTATTCCACAAAGAGAATAATGTATAGGCAACCATACACAACAAGGAGTGGTTGAGATAACAGTATATGGACCTCAAGAGCAAAGCTTGAGAGGTCCATACTATCTTCTCAACCCTGAGATGGAAAAACATGCCAAGTTGTATGTGGTTACCCATATTTTATTTTATATTGTATTTAGGGGGCATTTTCACAGAAGTCCTCCATCCTCCAGTATAAAACTTGCCATTTCTTCGTGGAAAAAAGGCACTGCACACTAAACTGTTTACTACTAGAGCTGGACAAAAGTTGAGAATCTGCTTTCACGGAACTTTCACCAAATTTTGCAAAATTTTCCGAACTTCCACCATTGACAAGATGAGAATCTTCCAAGAGTGTTTGACAGATTTTCATCATGTTCCACAGAATGTGTGGGCTGAAACACAGAATAATATGCATGAACTGCAGAATGACAGTTCTGAGGAATTTTATTCTACAGTTTAACGGATTATTCTGTAATACATGTAATTATTCTGCAGGTCAGTGACTAGGTCTGCAGAATTACTTTCTGCAGTATAATTCATCAATCCACAATGTATTCATTCATTCTGCAGTTCAGTGACTCACTGAACTGCAGAATGAGAGCATGAATTGCTGATTATTGCATTAAACTGAGAAAACAAATTCTGTAAAACTGACCACGCAGAATTTTTCCCACAGTTTAATACAATAATCCTCAATTCATACATTTATACCACTGTTCTAAGTTGGATTTTCTGTGAAAACTGCCAAAGCGCATTCCGAAAAGTCTCGAAAGTGAAATTCTGATTTTCACCAAAATCCACTGGCGGATGTCTAATCTCACACAGCCCTGTTTTTTTCACACCCCATGCCCAGAGATGTATCTTTTGACATGTAGAAGTTAATTTAATTTCTACCATAGAAAGTGTCAAACAACACTCCTGTGATAGTCAGTGCTTTTATTTCAATAACGCTGACTGAAATGGAAGTGCATAGTTTGGTAGGATCATCACCCAGTGTGAACTGTTCCAGGTTCAAAATTAAATATACAAACTTTTACAGATTACAAGGTACAGCTTTGGGCAGTGGGTAGTTAGTAAGTGCCTGGATGTGGAGTAAACAAGGAATTTACAATTTTATTACCTTTGAACTATGAAGAACAATTGTTTGGAATGTGCACAACAACACTTTAAAAATACACACAAGGATTTTGAGCAGGCTGATTTTTATATAGAACAATGGCTAACCATCTACTGTAAAACTGTTGTAGCTATTCTGGTTTGTGGCCATGAACTTA
Source organism: Neoceratodus forsteri (assembly GCA_016271365.2). Classification (NCBI taxonomy): domain Eukaryota; kingdom Metazoa; phylum Chordata; order Ceratodontiformes; family Ceratodontidae; genus Neoceratodus; species Neoceratodus forsteri. The sequence continues at coordinate 653,478,408 of CM057459.1, forward strand.
GCCTACTGTACTGTACAGTTTGCTGTTCTGGAATACTGCAAGTACTTTGAAGCTCTATAGTCCTGCCTGACATGTTCTGCAGTATTTCACACTTTAATTTTTACAGTAATGCTCCAGAAAATATTGGCCCACTCATAATTCAGTAGTATTAATGGCTTGTATGTCATACGCTGGATGAGACAGTACACAATTTGCTCCATAAAGGCTATTCTGAAAGACATTTCACTTATAGATATGACACTTAAATTGCACTGAATTTTCCACCCACATACCAAGTATTTAATGCTGTCAACCATTTCAATGGGCGTTCCATTTACAATGACAGAGGCGCCTCTTTAACAAGGAACAGGCTTCATCCAAATAATACTCATGGCTCTGCTTAGACAATTAACTGATTCACTCATAGCCACTGAGTTTGTTTTTATTTTACCAAACCATGGTCAGGGGATACTCATCACTTATAGACTTGCTTGCTTTTGATGTATAATGATAAAGTGCTAACAACATGATAAAAGGCAAGTTTTAGACATGTAACCCAGATTGCAAAGGTTTCTGGATGCATGCTCAGTGCTTGACTATGAGTACCTTATTTCATTCTGAAGGAAGCATTGCTTAGAAGAGTTAAGGTTCATAACACCCACTACTAACCAACATATACATTTTTCAATTTTAATAAGTAAACCCTCCTGCTAAGATGAGTCCAGCAGTGATCCAATCGAAATATGATAATAAACACAGTCAGTGTAAACAACCACAGCATGGATTCCAGTGAAAAGGGGGAGATCAAGGTTTGCAGCATCAAACAGACTGACAGAAAGGTCTGGCTCTGTAGACAGGGGTGATTGATTTTGAAACCGCACATCTGCTAGCAAGCTAAAAAAAATACAATCTTGTTATATAACTTCATAAAACAGTACCATGGGCTGTGTTAATAACTAGTTGTTCTTAAGAGGTGGGCTTTTCCACTTACATTTTGAGATGAAAAAAAAAATATTAATGTCCCAAGCTTGTAATCATTGTAAGAGTCAAAGCAGGTGGGGGTGTGCTCACAATAATTACTATAATCACCTTATTTCCAAATCTAAGTGGCATATAATTTAGGGCCTCCCACAAACATGACATTTCATGGTTCGAGCTGTAAAAGATGATAGCCTCAGAGTTCTAGTGTGGTAAAATCTCTTTAATAAGCAACTGTAATAATTCCCTAAGAAGAATCATATTTGCATGAAGTGTAACTTCCCAATGATAAGCTCTGTAGCTGCACTGATATAACTTCTAAAGCTTCTGCTAAGCAGATGGTGCAGTGACTAGAGTAGGATGTGTTTTCTGTTTGAAGGCTATTGATTCCACATCTAGCTGTAGCTTATTTGGTCTAAAGTATTTGTAAAATGAGAATTCTGTATTGAATTGGGCCAACCCCCTGTCAGGAGACGAGGACACATCCTACTTGATTAGGTTCAATTACTGAGACAAAAAGCATCTGTGTCTTATGGGGAAGAAGAAACACAACTACTCAATCTCGTGTCAATAAGAACACTATTCCATGCCAAAGATTGCATTTTCCCTCAAATTTCTACTGATTTTCCTAACTCCCAGCATGAGCCCCAATCTCCATAGAGTCCTGAACCACTGCGACATGCATTAGTCATTCTTCCCTTGTGTTGTACATACTGAACAAGCAGGAGCTAGCAGTTTACACTGGAGGAACTGTCATCTTGAACTGTCATAAGAAGTGCTAAAAATGAAACGCCAGTTGTTTTGAAGAGATGGATGCAGAACACCTTCAAAAGAAAAACAAATGGGACATGAACATGACTTTATAATGGATTGTAAAAGGACTGGAAATATCCTGGGTCCTGAATGGCTGATGAGACTCCAATCCCATAAACACAGCAGTTAAATGGTAGTTTAAAGAGACACAGCCAGGCCTGGATTTTCAAAGCTTGGGATGCAGGACTTGAGACAGTTGTCTTGCCATAGTGGCATCACCACTGCAAATGCACCAAAGTGTCTGCATGTGATTTTCAAACATTTTTTTTATTCAACTTTTTGCCAGCTGCTGCCACTTACTCCTGCCATTGGGCCCTGTATCGAGGGTCCCCCAGTCCCATCTGCCAATCCCATGCTGTCACACCAGCAGGGAGTCACATAGAGCAGGACCCGGGAGTCCCCTGAGGCCATCACATACAGTGATGGAGGTGCTTAGGCATTTTCTTGGTTTTCTCCCTTGGCAACTGCACAATGTGCAATGGTGTAACAGTGGAGCACCACCTCTGTGGAGATGTCCTCTAACGCCCATGATTGGTCATTGCTTTGTGTGTCCAGGCTGTGTTACCACCTGGACACCTACAGGTGGCAGATAAGCAGTGGTCACACTACCCCCTCCTTCGATGGAGGAGAGCCATCCATTGGGTCACTCGATGATCCCTTTCCCGGTCAGCCCCAAAATGACCCATGTCCATTTCCGAACTCAGGTCACTGGTGTGGCAGGAGATAAGGTGCTAGGCACCTCAGCCCTCCACACCTCTGGGCTGGCTCTATTTTCAAACATTTTGATGCATTTGCAACCCTTTCTTCATTTTGTGACAGAAAAATGAGGCATGTTTCATTTTATTGACACATGCTTACTTTTTGATGTGCAACGTGCAGTATTTGCAACATGAAGTTAGACCATGTTTAATGAGGTCCAACAGTCACATCACAGGCAACTAACTGTAGCAAACCATGCAGTAATTCTTTAAATGGCTGAAGGGGCTGGCAGTTTAGCCTACAGGTTAGAGTAACAAGCTGTGAATCAGCTTGGTATATCCAGCAGGGTTTGAATCCCACAATCTCCGCTTGCATACTATGTTAAACTGAGCAAGTCGTTTAACTACCCCAGTGCTCCTGGGTCATACCTGTAAACAGGCACTTGTGCCTAGTGGGTCTTACCCAGTTACCAAAAGAATGAAAAAAAAAAAAAAAAGAAATTCAGCCCCTAGTTTCTCCGTCGAAGAAGTTAGGCTGATAAGTATTGTAACCATTACGTACCTATAACCCTAAGTAAAAGAAATGGCAAAATTAGAGTGGAAGATGAGCATTAGTGCTTTTTTAACACATTTCTTAAAAATGTACCATCACCCTAGGCTTTTCCCTGATGCTGCATGCTCAAAATGGAGGAGGAGCCACAAGCTCCACCCCTTCTAGTGACATTTCAGGATGACATTTTAGTACAGCAAGGTTTGCAGTACATAGGAGGGAGCTGTTAAATGGGTGATTTAGTAACTTTGGGGCAGGAAGTGAATGAAAGAAACTTATGTACTTTGCAGGGAGCCTTATACCTCCAAAGCACATCTGTTTTCTTTTCCTCCCTTCTACCCATTTCCAGCTCTGCTTAGCAACACCTTTAAGAAGGAAATGGGAGCATGATCAGTGTGAAAAATAGTGCTGAACAGAGCCCTTCTTATTGCAAGATGTTCCCCAGGAGCTAACCCAGTAAATATACAAAAAATATATGCTAATAAATACAGAAAACTAGCAGTTACAGAACAATTTACGACATTTTAAACAGGTGCAGTGCATGCATCCTTTGTAACAACAATGATTAAATATTTTTTCATAGGGTCAGAGAAATATAACATGAAAACAGTCATTATCGGTTATGGAAAGAAGAGCTTTCCAAAAAGGACCCTGCTGTGCTATAAGTAAATCAATCTTTTGGAAATTATAATGTGTTTTTTTGTACAGCATTTCCGGTAAAAAAAAAAAAAATAGCATCAAATGTTAACCAAGAAATTAAGCAGTGGCTCTTCACCTTTCCACAGAAATGTGTGTTAGGACAACCAAGAAAAGTCCACGAATGCTTCATAACTACAGGTACTCTATAGACCTTCCATATGGCTGTCTGCTGCTGAAAATTGATTTAACCAGCAACAAAAAGATACCACATCCCTCAGAATTGTTTCTGATGAAGCACATAAAACAAAAGGTTTCAAATGAATTTGCAGAAAAGAGTAATGTGAAAAAAATGAAAACAACTGAAATAAGATTTTTTTCCTTTCCTAGTGCTCTGAAAGACCAGTTCCTAGTTCAGGGGACGAACACATGAAGAAAATCATTATTAGGAGATTAGCTAGGAGGGAGAGCTGAGCTGTACTGCACCCTGTGCGTGATAAGATTACTAACAGCAAGTATATAGCAAGCAATGAAGCAGGGAAAGGGGAGGCAGGGCTGCAACACTCCACCCTGTGCACTGCAGAGTTGGAGCCTAATTAAATCAGAGCATCAACCCTACAAGCCGGCCACCCACTCCATAGCCATAACAAATGAAGCACTCTAGTAACTAAGCATATGTTTACTGGTAGAGTTTTAGGACTAGCAAAATAATATACTGTACACTCGGGATGATTTTACAGCATGCAAGGCATAAAGCATCGTTGTGCTCTCCTGAGGAACATGTTTTGAGATACTAAGGCTTCACACAGGATTTTAGTTGTAAACTAAAATTTTAAAAAAAGCACACAGATATGCTAACGTAAACAATACTAGTCATGAGACTTTATAGCCATGACATTGGAAGGTTTTTTATTTTTGCAAGCAATAACAGGGTTAGTTTCTTGCTAACAGTGTTTAGCACCCCTAAAGCAAGGGACTCACTAACTGTGTCTTATTGAAAGGCACAGTTAGCAAGACACAACCTGCTAGTGAGCCATGCTAACATATGCCAGGGTGGCAATGCAAATCGCAAGACTGTCTTACATACAGACACTCTGGCATACTTAGTGTGGAGTTGTTAAACAGCCATTAGTATCACACAATTTAATGCTTCTGCAAATCTAGTCTTACAGCCATGGTATTGTGCACCCCCCCCCCGCCCCCCCGCCCCCTGCATGACTGCTAGCCAAAAAGTATTGAAATTCCTCCCTGGTAGTCTAGTGGCTTCCCCACCCCTGACTGTCATTCTCATAGCTGCTGAAACATCCTCCTGGTGGTCCAGTGCCCTCACCCTGTTATCGCTATTCCAATATTTGTTTAAGCACCCCTTTAGTAGTCTAGTGGCCCCCCCACCCCAGTCCACTCCTATGCCATTATTTTCACCCATGCACAGCACTGAGAAAGGTGGCTGGCACTGACCCACCACTTACAACCCCGTCCAGCAGCCATCCAACACACACACACAGCTACTGTAGAATTCACCAAGTCCCAGAGAACAGCTACCATGCATGCGTGCAGAACTCCATCAGCCTGGTGACCAGACCATATCTACGGTACCGTATTGCACTATAGTACCAAAAATGGGGGGTATTCTAGATCCTGCCCCCCCTCCCCATGGACCATGATGAAAAATTATCTTTCTGGTTACAGAGCAGAAGATCTAAGGTGCTGGTAGTGACAGTGTTTAATGGTAACAGGTGGCATAGCCTGGAAGAAGAATCTACCTAAACACAGATTGGCAGTGACAACATTGGTTGGTCCCAGTTAGCATACTCTGGGAAAAGAATCTGTCTAAACACAGAGCAGAAGATCAGAAGCACTGGCAGTGACAGTGTTGGATGGTAACAGGTGGCATAGCTTGGGTGGAGGATCTGTCTAAACATGGAGCAGAAGATCTGAGGGATTGGCAGTGACAATGTTGGATGGTCCCATGTAGCACAGCCTGAGGGAAGGATCTGTCTGAACTCAGAGTGGAAGATCTGAGGCACTAGCAGTGACAGCACTGAATAGTTACAGATAGCACAGCCTGAGAGGAGGAACTGTCTGAACACAGAGCAGATGATCTGAAACCCCGGCAGGGGCACAACAGTATTACTGACCCTAGTGATCTAGGGGTCCTGTGCATAATATTTTTTGGTAGGTGTGTATAACGCATCATAATCTAATACATTCCATATATGTTAACAGGGCCTCGGAGGGTTGCCTCTTATGATATAAGAAACTTTTCTCCTGAGGTTTGGGCAGACAGAACTGCTTAGCTTTTCTTCATGGTCCTCTAGACTCCTCTCCTGAGGTTTGGGTGAAAGGAACACGAAGCAAAGCTAAGCAGTTCTGTCTGCCCAGACCTCAGCAGGAGAGTCTCTTATAGCATAAGAGACATCCCTCCAAGGCCCTTTGGTCCTGAGAAATAAGGTAAAGAAAACCATGGAAAGAGGGTAGTGAAATGGGTGGAGAATTGGCTGGATAATTGGATCCAGAGGATGGTGGTAAATGGCATTCACTCTGCAGAGGATAAAGTGACCAGTGGGGTATCACAGGGATCAACGCTGGGTCCAGTCCTCTTCAATGTCTTTATCAGTGACATTGCAAAGGGTCTAGAAGGGAAAATTTGCCTGTTTGCTGATGACACTAAACTCTGCAACAGGGTGGACACACCAGGGGGAGTAGATAGAATGATAGGAGATCTAAAGAAGCTGGAGGATTGGTCAAGGGATTGGCAGCTGGGTTTCAGTGCAAAAAAATCCAAGATAATGCACTTGGGGCACTAAAACTCAGGAGCAACATATCAGCTGGGGGGGAGGGGTAGAAACAGAAAGCTCCAAGCAGGAAAGAGACCTGGGGGGAGACCTGAGGGTGATCATCTCTGATTATCTCAAGTTATGCAGTGTGACAAGGCAGCAGAAAAGGCAAACAGGATGCTGGGATGCATAGGCAGGGGAATCACCAGCAGAAAAAGGGAGGTAATAATTCCACTGTATAGGACACTAGTGAGGCCACACCTTGAACACTGTGTCCAGTTTTGGAGGACTCATCTATGTAAGGATCTAGATAGGATAGAGGCAGTTCAGAGGAGGGCAACCAAAATGGTGCAGGAACTGCATCACAAACCCTTTGAGGATAGACTAAAGGAATAAAACATGTATTCCCAGAAGGAGAGGAGGTAGGGAGGGCGGATATGATTGAGACACTTAAGTACCTCAAAGAGAAAAATAAGATACAGGAGAATACTATTTTTCAAAGAAAAAGATGCTCAAGGACAAGGGGGCACAAGATGAAACTGGAGAGAGGGAGGTTCAAGAAGAATGGGAGGAAGTACTTCTTCACAGACAGATGGAACAGCCTGCCAGCAGAGGTGGTGGGGGAAGAAACAATTACAAGTTTTAAAAATGCTTGGGATAGGCATAGATAAGATTAATGGTAGTCAGGGAAGGGGGACAACATAATTCTAGCTGCACATGAAAGAGCACAGTTGGTAGGAGTAATAGGGCAGACTGGGTGGACCGAAGGCCCTTGTCTGCCAACAATTTCTATGTTTCTATGTAAAGTGGCTTAAAAGCCATATCTTTACAGGTGGCTATTCATATCATGCCAGGCCACCCATGTTGCTTCAACAGGGTCATGAGGGATCTGTCCATCTAAGGACCCCCCTCTCCTCCAACAGCTGCACCAGCTCACCATCGGCTCCCCGGGACTACCAACCCAACTGACAGCCAATCAGGAGCCAGAGACCAGTGGTACAGTCAATCAAGCTTCCTTGTGTCTCACGTTTGGACCCTTCTTTTTCCCCTTATATGGATACCTGCCCTAGCAGTCCTCTGAATTTGCAGTCTGGAGTGCTAAGGGACACAGTGCCAAGGGTATCTACTGTGGGTGCCAGCTGTGGGAGTTGGCTGTCAGCCAGTCACGCTGCCCTAAGTTTGCACACCTTGGTACTGTGTGCTCCTTTCAACCAATTCGTTGTGACTTACAAGAACCCTTGAGCACTCTGACTTAACTGACTTTACACCGCTGTAAGTGTTTACTACAGATTTTCCTACTGTGCTGTTTTCTCTGTTAGGGAAATCTTCATGGAAAACCAATTGTAATTTGCACCCACTCACAGATCAGTGAGTTTGTGCTGTATTCTGGGTGTAGACTCTATATTTACCATAGGCACTACTTGTATTATTCGGATCATGCTTTCTGAACTTGTTTGCCTTCCACTGCTAGCACACTTGCAGACCCCTGTGGTGAATCTTCTGGTTAGATTTCATTTAAATGGAATCTCAGGTTAGTTTTCAGCTATTACCAATATTACTTTTATTTTTCACCTTGCATTAACTCTAGCTTTGCTGGTTGGTTTTGGTTTTACTCCTGGTTCTCGTCTTTTGTGCTGCGTGTTACCCAATCCCATCTTACAAACTGGTCTTTTAAATTGTGTTAGTCAATCAAGCTTGCAATCCTGATAACTCTGCAACGAGTTTGCACAATATTCCTCCTTTTGGGGATACTGTCTATTTTGTATAGGTACTTCACATTATTTCTTCTGGTAATTATATACTAGCTAAAGAACCCAGTTTGGTACTTTAGATGTCTGCTTATTGCTTGCAACTCAGGTATTTCAGCTACTATGTTAACACTAAAGTTAAGATTACATAGCTCTAATTTTCCCTTTTCAATCTGATAATGTGAAGTGCAAGATATAGTTTACATCCAAAGTGTGCACATTAATCCCATGAAATTTTAGTTGCTACTGGTAACTGCTTTTTATGTCCTCAACCATCACCGGGCCTGGCCTGCCTTTTTTATCATCATATCCAGGTATCTGTTGTTGCACACTTCCAGGGTGGGGATAGTAGTTGAAAAACCTTTTTGTTGCACATCATAATAATGTTCTAAGACCTGAGAAAAAAATCTCCATTGCCTGCAATTATGGGCCCACTACTAGGGTGTTTGTTGCTCACTGTTTGTTAGGGGGAGCCCTTTCTGTCACGGAATAACTTCTGCTTGAATCTACTCACAAGAAAATACTTGCCACCTTTACAAACTTCTATATGTCAAATTACTTAGCACAGTTGCAATCTACTATGTCCCCATCAGCTGTACCTGCCTAAGCATGGTATCCTGTTGTTGAGTTCTTACTTAAGAAAATGTTACTGCAGTTGTATAAATCATTGGATGCATCTGACTTACTGTTCACTAAAGTATATAGCCTTAATTCACTTATTATCAGCTGGGGGATGTTGAACTAAATCCTGGTCCTCCCGCTATCATCCTGTCTACCTTTATCTCACCACCTTGGTAGTCTACCAAGAACTTAAAAATTGAGCATTTCAACATAAGGAGTCTCGTACCTAGGCTAGATGAACTTGCAACATAAGTGTCCCATTATCAGCCTGAAATTATATGTATATCAGAAACCTGGCTTATGCCATTAGTACCTGACAGCCACTGTTCCCTCCCTGGGTACAACTTTATTCATAGTGATCGCCCAGGCATCAAGAAAGGAGGAGGAGGTACCCTGATCTATTTTAGATCTCACCTCAGTGTCACTCTATCAAGCAATACCCCCCTAAGCCACTTCCCCCCATTGAATACTGTCATGGAATGCTTATGCTGGGAAACATGAAAGTGTGTCACCTTTTTGTATGTATCTTCCACCTACTGGGGCATCAATCTCCTCTCCATGCTGATCATGTCCCTGGGCACTGTGGTTAAAAATGAGTTCATTCTGTTGGGTGATTTTAATATTCACCTGCTGTCTGATAACAGCAAATCTGTGGCCCGTATCCTCAACAAACTTAATTTGAGACACATAATCACAGATTCCACCCAGAAGATCAAACAACAGTAACACGGTTATTCTAATTCATTGGATAGGCACTCCCTGGCCCAATAAGATCAGATGTTCAGGGTAACTCCCTGATGTTATAAGTGATCACTCTCCAGTCTTATGTTCTGTACATGGTATATGGTGTGCTAAGTTAATGAAACCTCCATCTAGATCTATCCACTTTCACAATCATTCTAATCTTGACCCAGAACTGTTTAGGTCAGTGTTGCTCCAAACTGACTGGTTCTGTCTTTATGAAACCTCAGTTATTAACACAGTGGTATCACTGTTTATTTCTACTTTCATCAGCCTACAAAATAAATTTACCCCTGCGATACAGAGAAGAGTAAGAAGGTCCAAAACTAAATGGCTTGACTGTACCATCCTATCTAAGCTTAAAGATGGGGATAAGAAGTGGCCTCTCCTTCCCAGTCTGACTGGAAGTTAGATAAGGAATGCCAAAGTAAGTGAAAAAAGCTATCCGGTAAAATAAAAGTGCTCACTGTAAACAGTTTTTCAGTTTCACCACTAATAACCCCAGGTTTTTCTGGAGACAGGTAAAACATATGTTAGGCAAGTTCTACTGAAATGTTAATTAATGGTATCAATTGTACGAGTATCAGCATCATAGCCAGTGCTTTCAATAGTTACTTCTCTTATCTGTCTGCATATAATAAATACTTCCAAGCTGTAGTTGCACTCTCTCCTGAAATTAAATCTCCCCATGTCTCTCAACACTCTAGACATTTATCTTTTTATTTTAAGAGGGTTGGCATTGCTGAGGTTCATAAACACCTCTTGAAGTTTCCGATCTCTAAATCTGCAGGCTATTATGGCATTGAACCCCACCTCATCTGTCTTGCAGCATTCAAACTTGCCCCCCCCCCGCCCAATTACCAGACTGATTCATTTATTGCTGTCCTCCTGTGTGGTGCCTGAACTTAGAAAGAGCTCCCATGTCACACCCGTATTTAAAAAAAGGGATCAAAATTTGACCAACAACTACAGACCCATTGCCATACTTCCTATATTAAGCAAAATCTTAGAAAAAAATTGTGTCGTCTCAGCTCATCACCTACATTATCTAACTACCCATGACCATCTCTCACCCATGCAGTATGGTTTCCATATGGAGCATGGTACTATTACTGCTCTGCTCTCTGTTACAAATTGCATTACCTCAGGCTTGGATGGGGCTGCCTCACAGGAGCAGTGTCCTTTGATCTAGCAAAGGTATTTGACCTTGTTGAGCACTCACATCTCTGTGAAAAGGTTGGTAACTTGGGTATATCTTCCATCGCACTGCTATGGTTCAGAGATTACCTAACAAATAGATCTCAGAGAGTTAAATTTGAATCATCCCAGTCTGAAACTGTCTCGAAATTTGTAAAGGTCCCACAAGGGTCTATTCTGGGCCCCTGTTATTTGTTTTACACATAAATCAGACTACTTGGAGCTTGTCCCACTGTTCTGCTATACTGCAGGCAGATGATGGTGCTGTACACCAGCACTAAAGACATCTCCCTTATCAATGAGCACTTCACCTCTGACCTGCGATCAGTCCAACACTGGCTATCCTATAATAAATTTATCCTTAACATGTTCAAAACTCAGTCTATACTTTTTGGGACACCTCCTAAACTTAGACAGTGCCCAGTCCCCTATCTGTTTCCTACCAAGATGGAATGCTATTCCCTGTGGTTTCCTCTTTAACCTAGTTAGGAGTCATCCTTGACCTCTCCCTAGATTTCTCATTGCATATTATGATTACCTGTAAATCTGTGAACTCCATGCTTGGTGTTTCTTATAAAGTCAGTCTTAATCTCACCCCACAAACCTGATTAGCTATTGCCATAAGTATGCACCTATGTACTAAACTCCTGTATGCTGCATCAGTCTTTACATCAGCCTTCAAAACAGCTCTCTCAAAATGGGATGTAACACATGTCGATTTGTTCTGGCATCACATAAACAGGCACACCACTGCTCCCTCCATGAAAGACTCAGCTGGCTTCCCATTTGCAGGCTCACAATCTCTCGGTAAGGGGTGCCATCAACAACATTCTTCAAAATCACATGCCTCTGACTCTTATCTCCCTCCTCAATCCAGCGTGCAGCACATGTCCCCTGATTTCTAGAGTTAATGTCCTGCTGGAAATCCCTAAATTTAGAACTAGGATAGGGGAATCTGCTTTTGGATATTTTGCACTAACTTTATGGCATTCCATTCCAGCAGAGATTAGACAAAGTCTCTCATTTTGCAGAGGGTACCATGAATATCTACTCTAGATGTCTAAGTGTTCTTGCTGCTAATCCACATTACTCTGTTTTTGAATCTTTTCATGATTGCTGAGTCTCTCATCAATTTATTATTTATAGTGGCTATATTTTTTGTATAGTTAGACCTGGCTGCCTATCTTTGTTATTGTATCTCTCCCTCTGTTCCTCTGATTATTTGTTTAAACTTCTCTCTTTTGTTTATGTATTACTGTTATACTGTTTTACATTCTCCACTTATGATTTATTGTAATACTGACTTGACAGAATTGTCATTGACTTGTATCACTCTCTGTAATGTTTTTGTATACTGAACACTCCCATCGTGCCTGAAAATATATGTTTATTTGCCTAGTGCACCTACCCGGTCAACGAAAACTAAATAAATGAACTTATTATAAATCACTCAAGTTTCATCATAAGTTTAGTCTTTTATTCTTATTGTGCTGTCCTCCCCCCTGGTGTTTAAGTGGAGTGCTCCCTTCAATTGGTCCTGCATGAGACCAGACTGTACAATGGATAAGAGGTACAGTCACTCATCAGGCTGATTGGCTGAAATCACATCAACAATATAAATCAGAACTATAATGTCAGTACTACCATGTCAGTGATTTATAATATGCACAGACAGAAATTCACATAACAAACCTTTTAACTAAATTTGAAAGCTTGGTTTTTACCAACGCCATCCCCCAAATCTATTTATAGAGACTTCACTTTACAGCACAAAAAATAATTAATCATGAAGCATTGCATTAATTTACAAAATCACACATGCCCACACAATGCAAAGCATCATGGGCTGCATATGCAAATCACCAAAGTTATTGCACTAATTTACTGCATGGGCTGCTTTTGGCATGCACATTTATACCCTCACACGTGGAAGGGGTTCATACTGCACATCTTACATGTAAAGTCTGGGAATGCTGAATGTCAAAATATGTACTTAGCATTGTGGCTCAGTTGGTAGCATATCCCCCTCTGGGCAAGAAGGTTGTAAGTTCTGATCCCACACTGGGACTTTGGCTCATACCCCAAATGTTGGCACTCTAGTGTAGTACTGAAGGGGGGTATTGTACCATTGGGGTGTGCTGTATGTCAAATGAGGTATTAAACTGAGTTCCCTTCTGCCCATCTCTGGTTCTGTCCTCAAGGGTATCCAGGTGGAAGTCAAAGGCCCCATGGCATTTTATCAATAGTAGGGGATTTCCCCAGTGATCTGGTCAACATTCCCCTTCCCATGAAACCAGTTAAAGCAAATTTCCATGACTGTGTGTGGCTACTGATGAGCAGAGTGACTGTCACTATACAGTATGCTTACAGTCACAGCACAACCAGTCTCCTGCATTGCTTGTAAAGTAGTTTGGGATACAATCTATATGAAAACTGCTATATAAATACAAATTCTTCTTCTTAATATTTTTATATAGATCTCCTATAACTGCTCCACTTAAGTATTCAGAAAACAGAAGAAAGATAAACAAACTGATAAACAGCTCAATTGGACTGCTTTACAGTGTACTGAGGTAGAGGTGTATTTGAAGGTTATGCAACATTTATAAATAGTGACAGAGTAGTTACTGAACAGAGGGTGAATGTTCTGATTTAATCTCTTCTAATCAGTTCTTATGTCTTTCTATCTCACATTGTCCTGCCAGCTTTCTTCAGGGTTGTCAATGCACTTCATCCTGGGGGTAACAATGCTATGCACTCTTGTATCTGCCAAGTTAATGGAATGAGATAAGTAATCTAAATCCATACTGGTGCTGTTTAAAATCCAAAAATTGTTTAGTTGCAGGATCATTAAAAAAATGAAGTCTGGCCTTCCATTAGAATCCTCATTTTATTAGATGCAGTATTTGAACAACAGCACCAATTTCCAAAAATGCAGGCTTCAAAATATATAAATGTTTCCTCCAATGCTTAATTTTTCTTGTGGTCAGCAAGGGAAACATTACAGCCTAGTATTATCATATTGAATATCCCTTTTTCAGTTTGACGATCTTAACATTTCAATCTCTAGTGTTCTTAAAGAAAGTAATATTAGTTGATCTTGTATGTTACTCATAGTCAGAGCCAGCTTAGGGGTTGCTCTTCACCCTGAGTATCAACTGACTTCATAACTTAACAATAAGCAGACTCGATCTTAAACTTTTCTTCTACTGTAGCTAAAAGAGCATTTCAAAAGTTCATGTACAATGTGTAACACTCAGTTCTCATGAAGAATTCAGGATAATCCCAGCATCCTCAATTTCAAAGATATACAACATTCTCAGTTATCTCAGTCTTTGGACAGTTGAGGTGAGCCACAACCTGGTAAGTACTTTTCTGGCAAAAAGTATACAGATATATTTAAGTTTTCTTGTATTCAGTCTCTGAAACCCAGGTGGTGGGTCTAGAAACAGTAAAGTTGTCACTGTAAGAGTGAAATCATCTTCAAAAATGGAACTCAAGGCTGTTAATGACTGATCCCACAATAACAGGACAGGACCACAAGATATGTCCATGTGTTACTAGTGAAGTATCACAACTTCTCCAGCACTGTGCAATGTAAGTGGTGTTGAATTTAGCCATAATCTGAAGGACACAGAAGACATGTATGATTGTCTTCCAAGAAAACTCCTTCCACAAATGTGAGGCGATCAGCCTGTGTGTATTGGATAAATAATGATTCCAGGACTGTGGATTTATTTGAATTTACAGACTAGCTTCCCACCTTAATCTAATAGCATTCACAGTATGATTCTGCAATTCAATTAATGTCTGATAAAAATAAGAAATAAGAAAAACGACAGGCACCCCCTCATTATCATAATAAGGAGTGATGGAACTGCAGTATGTCCTTTTGTGGGGACCATTTCTGAATTTCTGACTTCAAACAATGGGATACTTGACTATATCAGTATTACTCTGTATGTAAAAGGTTGAAGGAGGCTCTAGGCCCATCGGGACCACCTTCCCTGTACATGCAGGGTAGATTAAACACTAGCCCCAAAAAAGTTTGTCTAGTTCTGTGGTACAAAGGGAAAATGTTGATACCAGCTCAGAGGAAGTGAGAAGGTCTCCGCCTCTGAGAAACTGTGAGGGGGAAGTCTTGTCCTTTTCTCTCCCACAGAGTATAAGTGTTATCCAGTTGAACCAGGAGGAAAGAGGAAGTATGAGAGAGAGGTGAAACCAAAAATCTTGTGTCCCTAAGAGCATGGTGTGTGCTATGTTTCTACCAATAAGTTAGAAAAGTTAAGGTAAAGGGGTTAGATATGAGTTGTTCCAGTAGTTTGGTTGGTATGCCATTAGGACATTGTGCATGTGGAGCAACTCCTCTTCTACCATTTCAAATGTTTTCCAGTAAGCTTTATGCTCTTTTGTCATCCAGTATCAATCTGTATGAACCTGTGCTGCACTTTGATATAAAATAAAATGTGGGAGAGCCAAATCGCTGTATGCCTTGGGCAGCTGTAGGGTGGTGTACTTAATCTGAGGACAAGATCCCCCACCCCCAAGTATACTGCAACATTAATCTATCCCATTTCCTAAAGGAGTGTGGTGGGGTTAAACAGGGAGGATTTGTGCAAATTATAACATACGGGGAAGCAGCACTAGTCTGACACTATCAATACATTGAAACAAGGAAAGCTGAGTTTCCATCTCAGGGTTTTATTTAACTCTAAAAATTGGTAAGTGTTTTGCTCATAAAAGTTCTAAAACATTGTGAAAATGCATAGCACTTGCCTCACTGTGTTTAACAAACATAACACTTCTAGAAAACCCATATAAATACTTTCTGTACAGTTAATATTATCCCAAGAAAAAAATTGCTAATCAATTATTTAAAACCCTGCATCTTACAAAAAAAGTTGAAAAAAGTGTTTAAGTCCCTGCCAGGATTCAAACTATGATTACATGAATTTAAACCACTGATTCTTTGCCTGTTAATCAGCACACATTTAGTGTGTCATTGAGCTGCAGATAACTGAGTCACATTTCCTAGGGTGTAGTGGTTATGTCATAACCTGCAAAAAAGGCAATTTAGGATTTAATCCCAGCAGATGATTTACCTTCATAGATTGTTTTTCTTAGCTAAATTTACTTCTCATATAGTTTACTATTCCAACGTCACAGCACTATGAATTGTCATTCAAGTGAGTTTCCATCTAATAAAAAATGTTTTTATGTTGCTGCCAGTACTTCAGCCACTGATCCCTTGCCTGCTAACCAAACACACATTCAGTATGACACTGAGCTGCTAGTAAGGGAGTTGCCGCTCCTATGATATAGAGGCTATGTCACAACCTGCAAAATATGTAACTGGAGATCTAATACCAGCAGGCAATTTACCTTCACAAATTGTTGTTCTTAGTTGAATGTACTTAAATAATTTACTAATCTAACTTGACACCACCATGAATTGCCACTCAAGTGAGTTTCCCTTTTAAAAAAAAAAAACTTTGACAAAAATGCTTAAGTCCCAGCTCAGATGCGAGCCACTGATCCTTTGCCTACTGGTCAAACACACATTCAGTGTGCCTCTGAACTGGAGGCTACTGAGTTACAATTTTTATGATGTAGCGGTTATGTCACACCTGCGAAACAAGGGACTGGGCATCTAATCTCAGCAGGCAATTTACCTTCACAGATTGTTGTTCTTAGCTAAATTTACTTCTCTTGTAATTTACTATTCCATTCCACACCACCATGAATCATTTATTCAACTGAGTTTCCCATCTTACAAAAATAAGCTAAAATGCAAAAGACCCTTCCAGGATTCAAACCATGTCCACCTGAATTTAAACCTACGATCCTTTGCCTGCTAACTGAACACACATTCAGTATGCCACTGAACTTCAGGGAAGAAAGTTGTGTTTTCTATGGTGTAGAGGTTAAGTCACAACCTGCAAAACAGGTGACTGAGGATCTAATCCCAGCAGACAATTTACCTTCACAAATTGCTGTTCTTAGCTAAATTTACTTCTTACATAATTTACTATTCCAGCTCCATGCCTCCATGAATCACCACTCAAGTGAGTTTCCATCTTACAAAAAAATGCCCCCATCAGGATCTGAACCACTGATCCTTTACCTGCTAAACAAACACACATTCAGTGTCTCACTAAGCAACCAGCAAGTGAGTTGTAGTTCTTAAGGTGGTGAGGATATGTCCCAACCTTCAAAACAGGTGGCTCAGACTGCAGTCAAACATAGAAAAACCTCAGCCAGGACTTTTTAATCAACTACAACATACTGCACAACTAAGTTCAATTATCTGAAAGTCTGAAGTTTAGCACTACAGAAACCCTTTACTACATCAGCATTGATATCTGCCAATTTCTCTCATGACTACAGAAGCTGTAGTGAGAAAGAAAAAAATGTGCAATACAGGGTATCAAATCCAGGCTTGAGTAAATCTGAATCCCTATGCCTAGACCTGAAAGCTCTATCACTGACATCATCAGTGACATCATGCAGCGGTATCACTCTCACTGAATGTAACCATAAACTTGAATAAATGCACAAAAGAGTACTCATGACCACAAAAGGTGCTAACAGCAATGGCTGAAACTTAAAATCATGAAATCGGTACTGTTTAAACCTATTTCTCCTGGTGTAGTGCCACTAGCGTTTAGTGTTTTCTAATACCATAAGAAGAAGAAACCCCATTCTTAAGCCATGGCATGATCAAAATTAAAAAAAGTACCATATGAATATTTAATTTTAAAATTGATACAGTACTGATTCATATTGTTGTTAATTTATATTATTATTTTGCCCCATGTGAATCCATTGGTTGTTGGTAAGGCTTATTTTTGAGAAACTCTTCCCACTGTCACTACTGCCTCATTGATAGTGTGCATGCTTTCAGGGGGATGTCTCACTAGACCCATCTAATGTATTCATATGCCCACTCTAAAATTCATATGTCCACTCTAATGTACGTATATGTATCTGTGTGTGTGTATGTATATATATATATATATATATATATTAGAAGGCAAAACTCTGTTTAATGCATCAGTTAGGGTTGTTCCACAGTAACAAAAGTGAAAATTTCTTGTTAGGGTTGAAGCCTCTTGACCCCTCCGTTCACCCCACCGCATTGCGCGGCGAAGTTCATGTCGTCTTAACTCTCACCCCATCACATGTGTAAAGAAGCTGAGGAATAGGAGAATGGGGTGAGAGTTAGGACTGATGACCCCAACGCGTACCTTGATCCCAGTTGGGGGCTAGGCTGGAGGGGTCCAAGGGGGCTTTCAACCCTGACAGTGAATTTCCTCACTTTTGTACCTATGGAACAACCCTAACTGATTCATTAAATGGAGTTTTTTGCCTCTAATTTCCCTTCTTTTTGAGAATGATGACGAGAAATGATGACTGTAATGCGGCTTCGGGAGTACCATGTGATGTCTTGTGACATAGTAACAGGAACAGCAACACAAACAGTGGCACACATGGTAATGCAAATGTAAATGGTAAAGGAAACGTTAATAGAAACGAAAGCACAAAGTGACCCCGAAGCAAACAGTGATGCAAATGGACATTGAGGCGCATATGAAAATGCAACTGGTAACATGAACAGTGATGGCAGTGGTATTTTAAATAGAACAGTTAAGTGTCACAGCAAAAAAGAACGCGAAAGGGAACAGAAACGGAAATGCAAATGCAAGCGCACACGTCAACGCAAACCGTAACGTGCACAGGCATGGTACCACAATTGTAAATGCAAATGGTAAAGTTAACATGAAGAATAACACCAAAGGAAAGAGAAACAGAAACAGGAACAGAAGCATGTACGGAAATGCAAACCGAAATGCGCACGGGCACAGTACCGCAATTGTAAGCACAAATGGTAATGGTAACAGCAACAATAACAGCAAAGGAAACAGAAGTGCAAAGGGAAATGCAAGCGCATATGGAAACGCAAACCGTAATGTGCACAGGCACAGTAATGCAATTGCAAAAGCAAATGGTAACAGTAACAGAAAGGAAAATGCAAAACGAAAGAGAAACGGAAATGCAAACGAAAGGGCTGCTGGAAATGCAAATGACAATGTGCACGGTGACACA
This sequence comes from Neoceratodus forsteri, assembly GCA_016271365.2. Lineage (NCBI taxonomy): Eukaryota > Metazoa > Chordata > Ceratodontiformes > Ceratodontidae > Neoceratodus > Neoceratodus forsteri. The sequence continues at coordinate 653,497,252 of CM057459.1, forward strand.
AACAAAAATGCAAACAGAAACAGTAGTGGAAATGCAAATGGTAACAGTAACGAAAATGCAAGTGCAAATGACAACTCAAAGGATAATGCACACGGTGGCGTACACGGAAACGGTAATGCAAACAGGGACATAAACGCAAGTGGAAACAGTAACTATAACAGTAATGGAAGCGCATCACCTGTTTTTGCCAAACAGGTGCATACAGAAACACAATGTGTACAAAGAATGTATGCATTGTAATGGGGATCGAAGCTTAAAACGAGCATTGGAAGTACTTAATTGCTAACATCTCAGCAACCGCACGACGTAGAAAAAAAATTTAAATTTCATAAAAATCTTGATTTTCCTCATTTTGTTTTTGCTCTTACATAGACCATAGGGCTATGTAACTCACAATAAAAATCCATATCTCACACCGTTTTCGAGATACAAGCCCCAAAAGGTGTGGCGGACACCACCATGTTAGTCTATGGGAAAAAATGTCAAATTTGGAATACTGTAACTTGGCAGCCATGCAATATTTTTTCAGCAAGCCACCAAAAGACACATCTGTGAGATGTTGGCTGTCTTCCTCAAATGTCAGCTCAAAAGACCAAACTGTTCTTTTGTAGCAGGGTGGCAAAGAATTCCTGTCATTTTGGCCAAGTCTGAAAAAGTAGTTAGCAATTTGTGGCTATTTTAACAAAATTCTGCAAAAGTGTCATGCCTGTGACACTACTTTGTGACACTACTGGTTCCAGAAATTTGAAAAACATATTTCTGGGGTGTTTTACCCCAAAATAAAGACATGGCTAGCATCCTCAGTGTCCGACTAGGTGAACACAAAAAGAATTGTTTCCCTAGAGGGTCCCAAATTTAAATGGCAAGCATTTTTCTGATCACCAACTGAAAAAAAAATGGTAGATTTGCAACACTACTAGGGCCATTTGAGACATTAAAAAGTGCATTTGCGAAAGTGTTGAATATTTTGTTAACTTTTTCTATTGACTTATAATGGGAACTTGTTTTTTTTAATAACTTTTTAACTGTTCAATATTTTTTCATGAACTCTTCAAAGGCACATAGGGGACTCTGGACACACGTTCCCTGAAGGTTTCAGACTAGTCACACAAACCATGCGACCTGTAGGTGAGAGTAAAGAAATCACAAAAAAGCGTAATTGTGCAATTGGTTGTCGCTTAATAACTCTACAGCCGTATATCTGACTGGTATGAAACTTGGCAGATCCCTAGATCTACCATGTCCAATTGTGCATACCAAATTGCAAGCAAATCTGTTGAATTGTGACAAAGTTATTAAGGTGCAAAATCTGACCCTTTAACCTTAAAAGTGCTACTCAACCCCAACTATAGTAGCACTACCGTGTACTATAATATATATATATATATATATATATATATATATATATATATATATAGCTGTTCACAAGCAGTAGTGCCAATATAGTGAGGGCTGAGTATGGTGCTCAACATTAAACCTCTAGTTTTGCACCTTAATAACTTTGGTGGCATTCAAAGGAATAGCCCAACAATTTGCATGTGTAGTCAGGCTGGCATAGTCTCATGACAAGAAAAGTTTTGTGATGGCACCTTGTTCAGTTTCTGAGATCTAGATACCCTTTATTTTGGAGAAGTGATGCCTCTTTCCTATACTAAGTACACTTTTTTTGCTCTTACCTACAACCTAGATGGTACAAAATGTTTTCACAAAACCTTCAGGGTAGAAGGAATCTGTGCCAGTGCAGTGCATTTTGAAGATTTTGTGATAAAATATTAAATGGTTCCAGAGTTATAAACTTGTTGTTTTTTCTGAGCTATTCTCAGCATGCTCAGTAGGATTTTTGAGATAATCCTTTGATATGAACTGAAAACTTTTAGTTTGTGACAGCATTTTTGGTTCGCATCACTTAGGTGTCATGAAGCGAGAAATGGTTCTCATCAACCAAATGTGAGGTTTTTTTTGGTCCATGATGGCCACCATCTTTTTTGTTTTTCTGTAAAAACTTTAAAAATACTTAAGAGAATATGTAAATGGGACCAATTTGGCTAGATTCTGATGGTAGTTTTTTTGAAAATATACCTGGAAGTAATGTTTCTGGGTACCCAGAAATCCTTTGTGTCCAGCTTAGTAAGGGAAGCTGTTCACACACATTCTGTGTGTGAGAACTGCAGGACTTTCTTGAGTTCTGCAAGTGTAGCTGGAGACATGCTGCCGGCTGCAGTGATAGCAGTGAGCCAGTGCTGTGTGTGTCTCCTTCCCTCCCTCTCTTTCTCTCTCGTTATCTCAACACCACTTGATGAATAATTTACATATGTGGTGACTCTGAAAGATTTTTGATAGGCAATGACCAGTATGCAGTTTATACTCTAGCTGTTGTAGTTCATATTGATGGCAAGCATGGCTGTAAAATCTTTGAAGTATCTCATGAAAGAGATAATGACCAAAAGGAAAATAAATCATGCATGTGTCTGATGAATGGCGTTTGAAGACAGAAACCAGATTTCATGCTACTGTTGTTTTTTCTTTGGGCTGTGATCAGACAGAGCAGAGCAGAATGGAACACCATAGCAGAGGAACACTAGTTTACTTTTCTAGTTTACTTTCTGTTAAAGGAAAATTACACCCTCTTATCATTAAAATTTTATTTCATTCCATGTCAAAAGACAACTCCTTTCCTGTAGCTATTAGAGCTATATGTGTTACCTTTAGTTTGTTTTCATTGCTCATGGTAGCCCCCTGTGACTGCCCTGGGGGTCTTCATTTCATGGTTGTTGAAATCTCATTGTCCATGAGAACTGCATTAGCATATGAGAACATGATGTCAGATCAACCATTTATATCATTTATCTCTATGCTGAGAGAACAAATATGCTGCAAAAACTCTCTGGAAACACATAAACTGAATGAAGTTTAAAAGGGAAAACCCTGTATTACAACTCAGATAGTTTGCAAAGCTTACTGAAGGTGAAAGTGGTATTTTTGTACCTTCTTGCTGCTCATTTCCTTGAAGAATAATTAAGCAGGCAGGCATACTGGGGAGTTTAAAGGTTGATTACACATCATGTTCTCATATGGTAATGCAGCTGTCAGAGACAATGAGATTTCAACAACCACCAAATGGAGCCTACCAGGACAGTTACAGGGTCTAGTATGAAGTGTGAAAACAGACTAAGGCAGTCACATGCATCTCTAACAGCTACATGAAAGAGTTGTCTATTGACATGGAAACACATAAAATTTAGAAGATATGATGGTGTAGTTTTCCTTTAAATTTGAGTTTGCTGCTTTGCAGGTCACTTTTGTGTCTGTTCTTTGCTAATTTATTTTAATTTAATCATGATTTTGCATTGTTCTGTACTTTATTGGAGTGGTTGTTGTGGGCGTTGTGGTCAGCAGCTCGAAAATGTTGGGGAACATCAAGGGGGTCTTTTGCTTGATGTATGGGATCTGCCTTTTTTTTAAAAAAAGAAAGAAAGAAAAAAACAAGAGTGTGAGTGTTCACTAAGAAACTAAGCATGAATTGGGACTGGAGCAGCAGTGTATCAGAAAACTGTAACTTAATTTAACACCTGCACTACTTGTCCTGTAACTAACTAGGTAGTAGGTGTGATTTAAATGTGTTCTGTGCAGTTTTCACTGCTTTTTTTCTGCTGAACCGAAACTTACAAAACTAACTTGAGCTGTGTGCTGCTACTGATGGCTAAACTCATAATTCTCAATGCAACGTGCTTGTTTTGTTGTCCATTTAATTAAATACAGTCATCATTTATTCAGCTCATATTGTTGTAATTTTCTCAATTAAAAAAAAAAGGTGAAACACTGATTGTGGAACTTGAATTTGTTATACTGTAGGCTGGATTTGATATCAGTATTTGTAGTTAGCAAGCTTGATTTCATATCTGGCTGAGCCTGTCTGCCCAATGTTGTGCTGGTGCCTTGTGCCACTTTATTGAACACATACTACTCCTAGTGGCACACATGGCAGCAAATCATGATACACAAGCTGTATGGTACGCTGTTTATTGTCCTTGGGTACTAGATGTCTGTGTGTGTGTGTGTTAATACACATTGCTGTCCTCAGTCTCAGACAGTTGAATAAACAGTGGCTTCCTGGAGAATTGAAACAACACCATTCACTGGACTATAGCTCCCAATTACAATAATTTAAATTAGGGATGCACAAACACCTGACCCAATAAACTGAACCGGTCAGATTTCACACTTTCTGACCATATGTGGCCTGATACTGCAGTATAAAAGGGGTTGGGTAGTGGCTTGTTTTGGATGCTAATTTCGCAGGAATATTTAATGTCTGCAATGCGCTGAAATGCAACTTTCATTTTAAAAAGCTACCGGGAACTCATCTTCTGATTAACAACTTTGAAAGGCATCCTCGTATAAAAATATTTACTTACATGATGTTTTCAAGTAAAAGATGAAGACTGCATGTTTATTATCTGTTTATTTAAGGAGGCAGCTGTGAATAATGTCGCCCCCCCCCCAGTCCTATTTTCTGATTAAATTAACACAGTGTGTATAGGAAAGTATCTTGCTGGTACTGGGTGTCAGCACGGCTCAGTTGGCAGCACATCCGCCTCTGTACCAGCAGGTCATGGGTTCTTGTCCCACATCGGGACTGGACTTGCACCTAAATATCGCTGGCATCTGAGTGCAGTATTGGGGGGTGCTGTACTGCTGGGGTGTGCCATTCTTCGGATGAGACGTTAAACCGAGGTCCCTTCTGCCCATCCTGGTGTTGTCCTGGTGGGTGTCCTGGTGGAAGTAAAAGAACCCAAGGCACTCTTCACAAAGAGCAGGGAGCATTCCCGGTGTCCTGGCCAACATTCCCCTTCCCATAAACCAGTTCATGCAATTATCCAGGCTGTGTGTGGGTGATGCTGTGTGATATGGCCACCACCACACATTCAGTCACTTCACTACCAGTCTAGCATTGCTTGTAAAGTGCTTTGGGATCTGTGTATGAAAAGCGCTATATAAATGCTGATTCTTCTTCTTCTTCTACTACTGTATCTATGTCTCGGCATGACGCTTATTACGAATCACAGTTTAAATTATAAGCAGGACTGGAACCGGCATCATGTAAATTAAATTAGATGTAATATTACTGCTGCACTGCATTAATCTCTTGTTCTGCCTTTGACTTGCTGTGCCGCTGTACCACTGATAAGGACACTTTTTAAAAACAACTTGTTATATTGTTTATATTCATAAATAAAATAGAATACAGTATTTACTATTAGGTTGTTATTTTCTAACAGCATATTCCTATCTGACCCAAGGAAAAACTGGACCCAATCAGAAAGCAGAGAAATAGTATCTGGGTCCGATATCTGGGCAAATTTAGATATCCGTGCATCCCTAATTTAGATATTATTTTGCTGTTTAATTCATGACAGGCAGTGAAGGTACAGCTAGATGGCTGTCCATGCACATAGACAGTGTGTATGGGGTGCACATGTGCTCAAGTCTCACTTGAATGGAGACTCCAAATCACTCACCAGGGAACAGCTGAGTTGAAGGCCCTGATTTTGTTCCTCCTCCATACACTGGGGATTTGTACACTTGCAAAACCTGATCTTTATTTCAGTGCTTTTGAGGGTGTTTATTCAAAGGATTTTTTTTTTCAAATGTGTGTTCAGAGTTGCTTCATCTGAAAACTGAGTTTGCTGGAGTTGGACTCCCAGATATTTTGTTAGTTTCTTTTTCTCTTGGATTCATTCATTTATTTCATCACCTCCTGTTGCATAATGATGCACTGAGTGTTCCTTGATTTTTGGATGCAGCTTGGTGGATATGACGAGGCTAATGATCCTCTCTTCGGGATTAAAGGAAGATTAATGGTCTTCTCTCTTAATAAAACAAGCAGAGTGTTTTTCATTGGAATCCAAGACTGTCTTTCTGATTGTGATCATTTCAAGGTTTTTAAGTTTATGTGATTTTGCTAAAATGCATCACCAACAGTGAATGGCTGCCTTAGGGATGGACAAAGAACTTTGAGATTTAATGTTTTTTTAGTGTGGCAAGAACTACCCCTGGAAATTTACTGTAGTAAACTATAAGACCTCTTGCTGACTTGAAACAGTAATGTGAGTAGTCTCTCAATTCTTTGCTTATACTCTACACTGAAAAGAAGACTGTAACCACATCTACATCAACAGCTCATTCAACCCCCCACATTGCGATCTCGTCCCCCTGCTAGAAATTTTATTTTCCGGAAAAGTGCATCAAGTTTGAAGCCAGAAACCAGATTTTGTGCTGTTTTTTTTTTCCTTTGGACTGCGTGCAGTCGGAGCAGAGCACCCTAGCAACGGACCAACTACTTTGCTTTTTTACTTTACTTTCTGTTCAGTTTGCATTTGCTGCTTTGAGGGTCACATTCATGTTTCTGTGCTGTGCAAATTTATTTTTATTTAATCATGATCTTGCCTTGTTCTGTACCTCCCTGGAGCAGTAGCTGTGGACACTGCAGTCAGTGGCTCGGGAATATCAGGCAACATGGGGGTATTTTGCTCGAAGTACGAGATCTGCCTTTTTTAAAACAAAAAAAAAACAGAACTTGAATGTTCACTAAGTGTGAATTGGAACTGAAGCAGCAGCATAAAAGAAATGTGTAATTTAGTTTAACACCAGCACTGTTTAGCCTGTAACTAACAAGGCTGCATGGTTTTAACATGGAAAAGACCGAGAAAGGACTGCTTTTTTGTGCTGAACTGAAAATTACAAAACTAACTTGTGCTGTGTGCTGCTACCGATGACTAAACTGTGAGGCCTCTTGCTGAACTGAAATGTAGAACTATGGAAACAGAAAAGTAGAATTTGATGGCAGATAGGGACCACTTGTCCCATCTGCCCTGCCCATTTCTCCTTACCTGCACTATTACCACAGACTGTGCCTGATTTACAGCTTTCTCCCTACCCCCTTCTTTTCCATCATGATTCCCTTATGTTTATCCCATGCATTCTTGAACCCACCACCTTCGCTGGAAGCTATTCCAGTAATCCACCACTCTTTCTGCAAGTAGTACTTCCTCACGTCTCACCTGAATCTACCCCTCTATCTTCATAGCATGTCCCAATGTTCTTGAACACATTTTTTTCTGAAAAATACTTCCCTCCTGTACCTGATTGGTATCTAGTGATGATAGTGATAATAAATGAGTGACACTGAAAACAGCAACTCATTTACAGTGCTATCATCATCAGCTACCCTGCCAAGGTAACAATAGCATAGCGAGGAAAGCGACCAGAAGGGGAGAGATACGGAGGTGGAGGGGTGTGATAGGAAGGAGGGTTGAGATACACAGAAGGGCTTGCTGCAGCCGAGCCAGCCCTGTGGTGTGGTGGTGAGGTAGGCTGGCTATGGTGCAGTAGGCACTGGGTTCTGGATGGACCAGGGGTGAGTATTTTGCCACTGCTTGCGGATGCCATTTTTTTCCCCCACCAAGTTTTTCCCACTCCTCGACATGCACACCCCTGGAGTTGAGAATATAGAAACAGGGGGGTGCAGGGGGAGAAACGCCCCATGACGGGGGTGCGGGGGCACAGTCCCCCTGCAAAAACACTAAGTATTACTAGAAGTGGGGTTACTGAGAATTGTATATTGTTGAAATGCTTTTTGGTGATATACACATGCCATAACTGGTGGTCATTCATTGGACTTGGGTGTTTCTCCTGAGGATGGAGATATCTGACTTGGTGGTGGAACCAGTCGGATGGTCGGATCACCATACCATCAGCTTCAGTTTTGAGGTCCCCCCTAAGAGGCCTGCCCCTATGGAGATGGTCGAGTACCGCACTTTGGGTGGTGTATCCCCAGATGGCTTGATGGCGGTGCTTGACCTATCGGGCATGCCGAGGGAATGTGTGGATCCAGGGGATCTTGTATTTGCCTATAACAGGGTGGTGACAGAGTCCCTGGATTCCATTGCTCCTGTTTGTTTTCATCCACTCTTCCTTCACCCTAGGTCTCCATGGTTTGATGAGGACCTGAGGGAGTTGAGGAGAGTTGGACGAAGGCTAGAGAGGCGATGGCGGCGGTCCGGCCTGGTATGTGACAGGCTTAGTTTGATGGACCATTATTTGGTCTATCAATCAACAATCTCCCATAAGAAGACAGAATTCCTGTCCAGGGAGATTGCTGCCACACAGAATCGACCAGCTCAGCTTTTCCGGACTGTAGACAGATTGTGCAATCCACTCTGTCTTCAGTCCAGAAATGCTTTTTCACAAGAGCAGTGTGAGGAGATTGCTCAATTCTTCACGGATAAGGTTGCCACGATCAGGTCTGATATCCACCTGATCCTTTCTCTAGGGAGTAGCAGTGGTTGGCAAGAGATGTCGGACACCCAGTTTGAGTGGTGCGACATTGGCCAGCCTACAATCAGTGATATTGTGATGGTTATCCAGACTTTACGTCCTACCAACTGTAGTTTGGATCTGGGCCCAACGCGCTTGCTTGTTGGCTGCATCGATGTTATCGGCCCGGTCCTTGCTGAGATAGTCTGGTCATCCTTGGAGATGGAAATTTTTCCAGCTCCCCTTAAGGAGGCCATGGTTCGGCCCCACCTTAAGAAATCCTCCTTGGATCCCGACTGTCTTACAAACTACAGGCCGGTCTCTAACCTTCCCTTTTGGGGTAAGGTTATCGAGAAGGTGGTGGCTTTACAGCTGGAGGACCATTTGACCAGCCACAATATCTATGATTCTCTCCAGTCCAGTTTCAGGAAGAGACATAGTACAGAGACGGATCTTGTTCAGGTACTAAATGACCTCCTGATTGCGAGAGATCAAAGGACCTGTTCCATCTTGGTCCTTCTTGATCTCTCTGCAGCATTTGATACTGTGGACCATGGTGTACTTTTGGATCTCCTGCGGCTTATCTGTGGACTGTCAGGGACTGTCCTCAGATGGTTTCAATCTTACCTCATGGGTAAGACTCAGAGAGTGATGTCTGGGGTTTGTACCTCAGCTTCACTCTCCCCTGCCCTGTGGGGTTCCGCAGGGATCCATTTTAGCACCCATGTTGTTTGCAGTGTATATGCTGCCATTAGGAGTGATTATTAAATGGTATGGCTTGAGTTTTCACTGCTATGCAGATGATACTCAGCTATACATGTCTTCTGTCCCCGAACAACATGATGCTGTCTCGGTGCTCAACAGCTGTCTGACTGAAATCCAGGCCTGGATGAATATGAGCTGGCTGAGGTTGAACCCTGATAAAACTGAGGTGTTGGTTGTGAACCCAGGATGTCGTGAGGCGGGTGTGCTGGCAGGTTCACCTTCGGGCTTGTGGCTTGGAGGTGTCCAGCTAGCCACCTCAGACTGGGTACAGAACCTGGGCGTTATGTTTGATGACTGTCTGACCTTGAAATTACAGGTGACAGCAGTTGTTAAAACTTCTTTTTACCATCTGAGAAATATCGCCCGGATGAAACATCTGGCTCCTCCTGATGATCTTCCAACGTTGGTTCACGCCTTCGTTACCTCCCACCTTGACTATTGCAATGCCCTTTACCTAGGGCTGTCCGGGGTTGATAGCCGCCACTTGCAGCTGGTGCAGAATGCAGCTGCCAGGCTATTGACTGGTGTTTCAAGAGCCAGTCATATAATGCCTGTGCTCCGCGGTCTGCACTGGCTGCCGATTAAGTGGCAGATCACCTTTAAGGTTGCTTTGTTAACCTATAATGCCCTACATGACCAGGGACCGAGTTACCTGAAAGATCTCTTTGGCCCCTACTGTCCCTCCTGACCCCTCTGATCCACTGATGAGGGATTGCTAGAGGTTCCCAGCGTACGTTTGCAGACATCAGGAGCAAGGGCATTTAGCTTTGTTGCTCTGTCCCTGTGGAACTCTCTACCTCATCGGGTACAAGATTGCCTAACCTGGCTTTTATTGATTGATGTGGCTATTTGTTATGTGGTTTTATACTGTTTTTTGTTGGAATTTATATGTTGTTTATAATAATTTATTTTATTTTTTGTATTTTATGTATTTTATTGTACAGGCACCTTGGTTTTAGAAAGGTGCCTTTTTATTAAATAAAAAATTGATTGATTGATTGATAATAGTGATCGCTGTTTTGCAATCCCTATTATGACATGGAACCTACCTTATTTACCCTCGTGAGGTATTTAAAGGTCTCTATCATTTTCTCCCTCTCCCATTTCTGCTACAGCAGGGTGTACATATTGAGGTCCTTTTGTCTCCCTTTGTAGGGCTTTTGATGCACACCCTGCACCATGTTAGTTGCCCTCCTCTTGGCCGCCTCCACTCTGTCTGTTCTTCCAGAGGTGTGGTCTCCAGAACTGGACACAGTACTCTTTGTGGGGTCTTACCAGAGATCTATATAGAGGCAACACTACTTCCCTCTTTCTGCTGGTGATACTCCTACTTATGCTCCCCAGCATCTTACTCATCCTCCCTACTGCCTTGTTGCACTACCTGACCACCTTTAGGTCATCTGATATGATTACCAACAGGTCTCTTTCCTGCTTGTGATTGTCAATACCAATCCACCCACTGTGTACTCCACCCCTGGGTTTCTGTGACCTAAGTGCATTATTTTGCATGTTTTTGCATTGAAAACCAGCTGCCATACCCTTGAGCACTCCTAGTTTTCTGTGTCTCTGCTCATCCTTTCCATCATGTCCACCCTTTTGCAGATATTGGTGTCATCCACAGAGAAGAAGACTTTACCTTCCAACTCCTCTGCAAAGTCACTTATAAAGACACTAAAGAGGACCAGTCCCAGCATTGATTCCTGAGGCACCCCACTCGTTACCCTCCCTTTTTTGGAGTGAATTCCATTTACCACCACCCTCTGTTGCCTATCCCCCAACCAATTTCTTATCCAGTTTAACACCTTTGGACCCACTCTTAAACTACCCAGCTTGCTTACTAGTCTCCAGTGTGAAACAGTGTTGAACGCCTTACTGAAATCCAGGTAGGCCACATCCACTGTTCCACCCTGATCTAGTTTCTTGGCCACCCAGTCAAAGAACTCTATTAGATTCATTTGACATGTCCTCCCCCATGTGAAATCATGCTGCCTTGGGTTTTATAACCCACCAGATTGAAGATATTCCACAATCCTTTCCTTCAGCAGTTATTCTATAAACTTTCCCACCACCGATGTCAGACTGACTGGCTTAATGTGAGTAGTCTCTTAATCCTCTGCTAATTCTCTACACTGGAACCACACCTCATTAACCACAACCATATTAACAGCTTATTCAGCCCCCATATAGCGATCTTGTCCCCCTACTAGAAATGTTTTTTCCTGAAAAGTATATTGCTTGTGCCAGGTCCATGTCTCCAAATTGCCGTACAATGTAGGTCTGTAGAAATACTCTACCACTAACAATAAACAGTGCTATTGTTACAGATATGGCCACCTCCAAGTGTATTTGTTGACCTGCTATTAATTTAATTTACTTTTAGTTGTAAAACATTCAAAGAAGGCTGGTCCACAGAATATTTACTAGCCTGTGGACCGCTCTGCAGCAATTCTGGCTGGTAGTCCTTAAGTCATTTCAACTGTCAGATGCAGAATTCATTGACGAAAATGAAGAACAAAAATAGGACAACCGGGCCAAAATCAGTGAAGACATCTTATAATGTAATATCAGTTAAATGAAGCTATTAGATACTAGCATAAGATACTTAATGTAACAATACTGCTAAACCTTTTGTCAATGAGACACAAACAATGCCTGACATAGTCTGGTCCTCAAAAATAGGGACACAACATCAAAGAACATGAAGATACAAGCTCAAAACACTTGTGGAAGTTTTATTTTAAATTAGCATCATAAAATGTTAAGAATTAAAGTCTAAGGGTCTGATCCTCAAAGCTGCAGAGTGCTGTTATGTGTAGAATGCACACCAAAGGGGCACCCTGCAGTATCCACAAGAGGGGATGAATGCCCTCTCTGCACCTAATCCTGTCCTGTGTGCCTTGCTAATTGGGCAAATAGGACAGGTATGGTTCAGGGGGTGAAGGCAGGTAGGAGCATGATTCTTAAAGCAAACATGGTGGTGCAGAGGGGGTGGTTGCTACAGCTGACTGGTGGCATCTGTAGCAGCTATGCACCCCTCAGCCTGGCCACACACACCACAATGCCAAAACTAATCTGGTCTCTCTCTCTCTCCTTCAGCCCCCAGCCCTAGGAGCCTCGATAATGGGCTGGTGGCATCACGGACTCTGACCAGTGATTATACAAATAATAGCAGTTGTTCTGGTGGGGGGTACTTCAGTCCTGGAGGACTGCCATATCCAGGTTTGCCCCACGTCCTGTGCAGGGAGCCACTGGCAGCCCAGCATGGTGGGCATCCAATTGGATGCCTTTGGTCCAGACTAGGCTGCCCACCCTTGCCACCTCTGCCCCTAACACATGTCTCCACACCAGTGAACTGCAAGGGACAGGGATAGAGGATGCCAGCAGGTATGCTGGCACTGCAGCTGCACTGCAACACACCCCATATACAAGCAACCTCAACCTTAGTAATAGCTTATTCAACCCCTGGCTTCAACCTTCACATGGTGATCTTGTCCCCTTGTGAGAAATTTTATTTTTCTGAAAGTGTATTGCTTTTACTGCACAGGTCTGTGTCACCAAATTCCTGTAGAATGCAGGTCTGTGGAAATGCTCCACCAGTAATAATAAACAGGGTACAATTGCTACAGATCTGACTAGCTCTAAGTGTATTTGTTGACCTGCTTTTAATTTATTTTTAGTTGTAAAACAGTCAAAGAAGGTTGGTCCACAGAATATTCATCAACCTATGGACTGCTCTGCAGCAGTTTGGGCTGGTAATCCACATGTCGTCTCAACCATCAGATGCTGAATTCATTAATGAAAAGGAAGAAAAAACAAAATGGGACAGCTGGCCTAAATCAGTGAAGCCATCTTAAAAATGGTAGTATCAGTTCAATACAGCTACTTCATACAAGCACAAGCGACTTAATGTAAACATGCCTCTAAACCTTTTGTCTCAAAATGAGGCACAAACAATGCCTGACAAAGGCTGGACCTCAAAATGAGGGACACATCATTAAGGAACATGAAGATGCAAACTCAAAATACTTGTGGAAACCAGTGCATTTATTTGTTCAAAGTTTTATTTAAAATTAGCATAATAGAATGTTAAGAATTCAAGTCTAAGGGTCTGATCCTCAAAGTTGCAGAGTGCCCCTATGTGCAGAATGCACACCATTGGGGCACCTTATCCACAACAGGAGATGAATGCCCCCTCTGCAACTAATCCTGTCCCATGCACCTTGCTACATGGGCAAGTGGGATGGGTATGGACTTGGGGGTAAAAGCAGGTAGGAGTATGATTCTTTGAAGACATGCCCTGCATCCAGCACAGGCAGGGATCCACTGGCAGGGCAGCATGGGCATTCAATTGGATTTATGGTCCAGGCTAGCCTGCCACCCCAGAGCTAACCCCAGTTTCTACACCAGTGAATTGCAAGGGGCAGGGGCAGTGGATGCCAGCAGCGGTGCTGGCACTGCAGCTGCACTGCAACACACCCAAGATACAAGCCAGTCATGCATATCTGGGGTGCTTTTGAGGATAGTGTCCTGACTTCACAGCATCTCCTGTATGTGAGTAGCAACTTTTCAATGTGAGATGCATGTGGGACAGCGTAAATCTGAGGGTAACATGAAGGACAGTTAAAATATATGAATATAAACATTTTCTGAGCAAGAACTAGCTGTAAACTTCATTGTTTGAAATCATTCATGTTTATAATCCTTATGTATCAGTGACAGAGACAGTGTTTACTTTTTTTATTTGCAGAGGGACAGAGGCAAAAAATCTGAGGGACAAGCAGGGACATTTCCAAAAATTAGGGATGGCTAAAAGTTGTGCTTTAATCTGTGGTGCTGCTCAAAATATATGGTAGGGCTATAATGCTACTCAGCTTGTTCACCCTTGTCCAGAACATTAGTCACTAGCTCTCTTATTTCTCCGCCTTCCATAATCAATAGCCTTCGGTGCATGTTAGAGTTTTTATAAACTCAGATATTTTGTTTGATGGTCCCGCTATCCTACTGGAGTTAAGTACAGTCACAGAGCACAGTACTTCGCCCTGGGAGAACAGCAGGATCAGCAAACATTTTATCTGAGCATAAAAAACTCTAACATGCACTGCAGGCTATAGAATCTCCCATTGTTTCAGCCCTGCTCTGATGTCAGAAAACTACATCTGTATCTGTATCTGTGGCCACATAGGAAGCTCAAGACCTACACTAGAGAGCCCTGTGTTTCTGTAGCCTGCCAGACATCCCCAAAAATATTTGATATTTGTTGCCACACAGCAGTGTAGGGCCCTTTAAGGCCCTTCACATCTGCAGGTACAGTACGTGAATTCTTCCCTTGGTGCAGGGCCAAGAAGGACCTGCAGATCTGCATCGGTTCATGCAGATCCTGAAGGTACCTGCATGAATGAGGATATTGGTCCATATCACAAAGAGGAAACATAGACTTTGATGGCAGATAAGCACCCCTTGACCCACCCAGTCTGCCCATCTCCCCACCTATTGAATAAGCAGCAGATCCTAGTTAACCAACAGCCTACTTCCTCCTACCTCCACTATAATTGCCTTATGTCTGTCCCATATATTCTTGAATTTCCCCACAGTTTTTCACCCCATGACCTCCTCAGGGAGGCTGTTCCTTGCATCCACCACCCTCTCAGTGAAAAAAGACTTCCTCATGTTGCCCTTGAGCCATCCACCCTCTATCTTCAAATTGTGCCCCATTATCCTTGCACATCTCTTTTTCTAAAAGATGCTACCCTCTTGGACTTTTCCATCATGTCCCCCCTCTCCCTCCTTTCCTCAAGAGTATACATATTAAGCTTCTTTAGTCTCTCTTCATATGGTTTCTGGTGCAGACCCTGCACCATTTTAGTTGCACTCCTCTGGACAGCCTCCATCCTGTCTATGTCCTTGTGGAGATGTGGTTTCCAGAACTGCATGCAGTACTCCAGATAGGGTCTCACCAACTGTCTGTACAGAGGGATGACAGCTTCCTGTTTTCTACCAGTGATGCCTCTCCCTATGCATCCCAGTATCCCCCCAACCCTCTTTACTGCCTTTGTATTTGCAAAAAACTGCTTCAGTGCACTTGTTAGGGTTAACTTAATGCAACAAAAGTAGGGAAATTTGGTGTTAGGGTTTCCAGCTCTAACACTCAGTCCCCCCCAAGCATCAAAAAGACAAGACCACACAAGCAACCACAGGCAGTCATCATCAGGTAAGAAAACAACAAACAACTGTTCTGAGATAACACAAGTGCAGTAGTAATAATGTGCTACCTTCACGGATTTGTATCTGCGGTCAGTGCTTGTGCAGTCACACTTGCGTGTACATGTCATACAGTGGGCATGACTACCTGTGTATGCAGAAGCATGGGTTAACTGGGGCTGGGGCTTCTGCGGACAGAAGCTCCATGTTGTGTGCAGATCTGCAACCAGATGTGCTCATGTGTACTGTATGAGGCACCTCACTAGATAGCATGATCCGCTAGTGCACAGTTTTCTATACGCAGCTGCAAAACTGAAACAGTGCTTCCCCCCTTGAAATATTTTGTTACATTGCAACAGTACTTCTGGCTGTGTAAGTACAGGCTCCACAGGGGCATGCCTTTCTGGAGACAGAAGTTGGTGTGTATATCTTACACCTGTGATGGAAGAGGAACAGGCCTCTCAGGGGCATGCGCTTTTGCAAACAGAAGTACTGTTGCAATTTTGGAATCATGAATTTGGTGACACCTGCACTACTGCAGCCAGAGGTCTGTGTGTATGTTTTACACCTGTGGCTGCAGAAGCACAGGCCTGTCAAGTGTGTGTATATCTTACAGTGTGCATGAGTACCTGTGACTACAGAAGCATTGGACCCACAGGAGCCTGTGCTTCTGCAGACAGAAGAACTCTTGTAATTTGGATATTGTGGATTTGCATTTGGCTGCAGGGGCCTGCACTTCTGTACACAGAAGCAGTGTAGTGATTTCAGTGTTGTGAATTTCTAGCTGTAGCAGGAAGGGAGTGTGTATGTAGCAGACACAGTACAAATCCAGGAAGGTTGCACATCAGTGCTACTGCATCTGTCATCCGTAGACCATTGTATGTTGTTTGTCTTAGCTGATAACTGTCTGTGGTTGCTTGTGTGGTCTTGTCCTTTTGCTGCTTGGGGGTAGGGAAATAGGGTTGGAAATCTTAATGCCACATTTGCCTACTTTTGTTGTATTAAGCTGAACCTTATTGGCGCATTAATGCAGTTTCTGCAAAGAATTATATGTCTATATAGCTAGATAGATAGTATACAGCAGTTACAGTATAAGGTAGTTGTTGTCTGGCAGTGTTGGCTCTAGATATCAAAAATAATTAGCCGTTTAGCAGAACACAGTTTTTATTTTAGCCACTGCTTGTTTTGTTTTAGCTAGTTATCCAGTTTAGTCTTTTTTTTTTTTTTTTTTTGCAAATGAACACCTGCTAACATAGCATAATGAGCACTAACCAAAGCTGGCATGTTACTTTTTTTAGCAAAATGAGTTTAAAAAGCTAAATGGCTCATTGACAAATGCATAGAGGCAACACTGGCAGCTGGTGAGGTTGTGGAAGGACTGTGCTGGCTGCAATCTGCTCTTTAGTGCTTAGTGCAATCAAAAGGGCAAGGAAGGTAGGATGGGGTGCCATGTGGACTGGGGAAAGGGGGGTGCTCTGATCGTATATTCATTGACTTCTGGACTAGTATGGCTGGATGAGACAGACAGAGAAAGAGACAACAAAAGAGAATGGTGGAATGGCTGATGCTATGAGTGCTGGGGAATGATATATTTTATTTCTGGGGTGGATGACCAGAAGAAAGGAGAGTGAGGTGGGTACTATGAGTTTGGGGGAAGGAAGTGTTCTTTTAACTTTTTTTAAAGGTTTTCATTTTTTCTCACCTGCAAATTCTTGAAGTGTGTTGTTTAGTACAATGCTAAAACTTCACAAAGCTTTGCAAAGTGCAAAGATGGCCACTTTGCCATGATTTCACCAGTGACATTTAAATTTATAATATCTCTAGAGGAGAGATATCAGGGTTGCTGATAAAAGAATTGGGAATCATCAGCATAGTTCATACTCTCTATCTGTGACAGTGATATCTTTAATCATGATAGCACCTCACACCTTAGCACCCAAAGATCCTATACAAATCATAAATAAATAGGGAAAAGGTGGATATGTCTGTCTCATAGTCTGGTATACAGAAAGTCTAAAAGAAGTAGCACCATTCACTTTAAGAACTGCTTCTGAGAGTTAGAAAGGGCACAAACACCGAGCAAAAAACCCAGGCCAAAATTCATCAGCATAATAGTATTGTATAAGAAATATCTTTTTATTTTATCAAACACCTTCTCTTTGTCCATAGCAATGGACACATTTATTTATTTATTGAAATGTTTCACCAGGAAGGCATACTGAGCAAAAACTGCTCATTTCCAGATGTGTCCTGGGGGGAGGTATAATTGAGCAGATAGTAACAATAATTACCTACCAATAGGCAACAGTTGCAAAGTGCTACAATACAGTTGTGAGGATTAACATACAACATCGGTAAGTGCTACATTTTAGGATTACTTACAGTTAACAAGCAGCTGCATGGGACAACAGCACAGGATACTAATGGAAATGGGTGTGTGAGGGATCACTCTGGGGAACATGATGAGAGAGAGAGAGGAGGGGGCAGACAATATTTAGGTACAGTTACATGTTGGGGAAGTGAATGAACACATGAGAGAGAAAAGGGCACAGGATGATGGAGCATTGTGAATGTAGACAGGAAGGGAGTTCCAAAGCTTGGGCAGGCAGTATGAGAAGGATGCCTGCCAAGTAGAGGTGGACCTGGATGGGATGGCGAGGGTGCGAGCAGAACCACTCCTGAGGGAGCGAGAGGCTGAGGGGAGAGAAAGAGAGGATGCGAGGTAAGAAGGGAGCACACAGAGCCAGAACTTACCAGTAAAATTAGTGAAATGAGCCAGGTGGTGATCAGTGAGGGAGGGGAGTGCTAGGGATAGGTATAAGGAACAGTGGTGAGTGTGGGGTGGGCAGTCAAGCTAAAGCGGCAGAAGGAGTGGAAGAGTATATCCAGTTTGGCTAGGCTACTTGCAATCATTCAGCTATTTTAAGACAGTTTTGTAATTTAGCTAGGAGGACAAGCAGCATCCAGGGAAGCCTGTACTAAACAAAATCAAAGTAATATAGCAGAAGGCATTCTGCACCCAGCCAACCAGTGTCAGACAATAAATACACCACAACCCCACATACTAAAATGTTAGGAATTTGAGGAGCACAAAATGCCAATTCAGAGAAAAAAAGGCAGGAAAATAAAATACATTTAGATGATTTAACAGATTTTGGAAATAAATAATATTGCAAAGATGTTGAATAGTGTCTTGTAAGAGTAAACCTTTCATAAAGCCAGATTGGTTAGTGTGAAGTCAAGAAGAAATGTAATTTTGTTGCTTAGAGGCCAGAATTTTGGGAACAAAATCAAATCCACGTTGAGCAGTGAAATTGATCTGTATATGAGGAACAAGAAGTAGCAGCCTTTTCAGGTTTTGAAATAATTGAAGTTTGGGCTTGCCTTTTTGAAATTGGGACTGACTGATCAGTTGCCATTTTCTAATACTCGTCTGGAGCAAGAGAAATATCAACTAGAAGAACCCAAATCCACAATGAGTACCAAAATTGGCCTACTGTATGTGAGGAACAAGAAGTAGTGTCCTTTCCAGGTTACAAAAAGAATAGAAATTTGGGCTTACCTTCATGAAATTAGGACTGGCTGGTCAGATACCATTTCTTAATATCTCTTTTCGGGAAGGGGTATATCAATTCCAAAAATATATTATAAAATTGAGCACTGTAGCCATCAGTGCCTAGGGATTTGTAATTTTTCAAATACTTAATTGTGTCTTCTATCTCCACCCAGCTAATAAGACTGTTGGGGATCTTCTTAACCCCTGAAAGTAAATTCAGAATAGCCATGTCACAAAAGAAAATATGTCAGGTCATGTGACTGCAGAATCACCTGAAGCATATCATTTCTTCATTAGTAGCAAAGATCGCTGGGTTGTATCCTGAAAGGAGTATGAGAAGTTGTCAGATTTAGTGAATCCCAATTTTGAAAACCATCCCATTACAGTTGATTTTTTTTTTATGTTGCCGCTCAGCTCTAGGAACCTCTGCCCTGCTCTCCAGACACTGCCATCAGTCCATACCCTACTCCTGATCTGCCCTGGTTTCCACCCCAAGGTGGGGCTGCTGAGATGACCCCCAGAAGAAACACAGCCAGGTTACCAGCTGCAACACCCTGCACGGCAGGACTTCCTGGTCATACTCCCCCAGGTGGGGCTGCGGAGGTGGCCATTCAGTGGAATACTGTCCCAGTGGTGTTCAGAAATTTCAGGACTGGTGGCACAGGAGGCAGACATTATGGGTGAGATGGCAGCATTTTTGTTGAAATGCTTCCCTTGGGAGCGGGATGTGCACTGACGAACAGCGTCTGCCAAGGTTAGCAGCCCCTACCATCTTCTACCTAGATGGAAAACTTTTTAATTCATGACTTACTACCAGGGACCTTCCTGCCATTGGACAATGTGCTGGAGAAACCCCTTCACAAAATAAAGGTAACAAGCTCAGTCACAACTGATTCAAATTTTCTCCACCCTACACTAAAAGCTAGAAACATAGATCTTGAGCTGGCCTGTGTCAACCTAAAAGAACATAACTTTCCAACACCTTCATAAGCTGGCTTTAGAGAATTTCACTCTACCAGCTTAACTCTGCCAAAAACAACCAATTACATTCACATTCTATGCACAAAGTCAGTAGACTTTTGTTATTTTTGTTGACATTTCCAAAGCCTTTGGCTTAGTAGTTATTCCAGAAAATGGAAACATTTACTCTGCCATCTGTGGGACTGAGACTACATGCTGGTTGATAGATAGATAGATAGATAGATAGATAGATAGATAGATAGATAGATAGACAGACAGGTAGGTAGTAGGTAGGTAGGTATGTGGGTGGATAGATAGACAGATCGATAGATTGAGTCACATAGCATCTTTCTTTAGCACAATGCACTGAGAAATTTATACATAATACATACATAAGCATCCATAATTATCCTGTCAGTTTGTTCTTTAATTTTCCATATCATTAAATAGCATAGCTAAAAATGTGCACCTAGCTTGGTACAGTACATCATTATGCAGTCCACATTGTGATAAAACCTTATATTGCATCCTTATGTCCCCTTCCGGTCTATTATAATGTGATAGTACTGTATAGTATTGAGTAGAAAAATTAATAATTCACCTATAGTACCTACAATCCCGAGCCTGAGTAGGTTCTCTGTTTAGTAAATACTTACTATTTTTTATATGGCTGTCATGTACTTAAGTCAAGAGTCCACTATAACATACCAGTGGGCAAAAGGGGCCCAGAATGTCAGGTGCTTCTTTAGAAAGGACTTCAGAATCATGTGTTTGCTTTTTGTTTGTGTACCATGCTCCTGATACTTGTTTTATATGCCTTCTATGCTTCTGGAATTTGGGACAAACTGCCAGACAATTTGAACACTAACCTACAAGTAAGAGTCATCACAATATAACTGTGATGACTTATTTGCTCATTAATGGACTACAGAGACTGTCTTTTACAAGCATTCTAATTTTACAACCTGTAATACATAACATGTAAGCTATGCAAATTATTTCACCTGTCTTGTCAACTGTCCCATCCTATAAGTTGTAACTGCTTGCTGTTTATATTTTGCCACCCTAGAACCCTTATAAACAGATGATGGTTCCTTGTAATAAGGCTGTCACAGAGAGTAAGATCTCAGTATGAAACCTTAAATCGTCCCATTCAAACTCAATACTATTGTTGTAGTCATTTTGATCACAGCATAAATAAATATGACTCACGTACATGTGAACACATACTGTATTCCTGCACTAGGATGACTGCACCACTATTTCACATTAATCATTGAATAATTTATGAATGTAAACCACAAATGGCTGAATAGCAAAATGCCCCCAAAATGCACTGCATTTCTAAAACAGCATTCAGACTCATGGCCCTGTTCTTTGTGGTGCACAGAGCCCAGCATGCTAAGTCAAGCAGTCTGATGCAAATCTGATGCAAACTGTATCAAAGACTGCAGCAACATCATCACCCAAGCATGAGCAACACAAAACAGTCATGCATACACTCAGGAAAGGGGGCATGACTGGTATTCCTCAGTGGTACACCAATTCTCAAATTCCCTTGTAAAAGACATTAAGTTGAATGCAGAGGCTAGACACTTCCAAACGCATGTGTAACATTTATACATATCCAGTGATGCTATTGGTCTGTTAAACCTCTCTTGGACTTCCAGTGAAAAAAAAAATGTTTTTTTCATTTTTTCAATTTAGAAAAAAGTATATGAGGATAAATATATTGATAGCCAGTGATAAGATGCACTACATACAGTAACTGAATATATAAAGAAATATTGCAGAAATACAATTGAAAGAAATGGGGATTTCTTGTGACATGCAGTATTGTGATATAGCTGGATATTCTGTATCATATCATTGGCTACCACTACTGCATATGCCATAAAACCCCACACTACAGAAACAACTGGATCCCTGTCTTGCTGTAGTAGGGATCCACTTTGGGCTAACCATTATGCTACCATACACTGCCCTCAGCTTTTATACACTCAGCTACTGTACTTGGGCCTTCTGAAACTGAACTGGAGTGGGGCATCTGGAGAATGCCTTGGGGACATCCTGGGGGTGGGTAAATAATGGGACAATTTACACACTAGGCACTCGAGAATTGGCATATTTTGAAATGAGAGACAGCCAAAGCAGATACATTATGAAAGCATAGAAAGGGGTGAGCTACTGTATTACAATGTATTCAGATTTGAACTCACATAATCTGAAAGTTATTGTTTTCAATGTCCACAGGAAAGCAAGTGTTCAGAAATATCATATGTTAAATTGCTTAATTAATATTACCTCTTGATATAACATTAGTATACAGGAATAATAAACAGATGACAAGATTTGTGCCCCTATAGTAACAAATGGATGGTCACTGTTTCCATAGAGAAACAGTGACATCCAAACCAGCTAATACCACTGTTGTCACATCATGATCATGATACTCTAATACTATCAATCTGTTATCACATCAGTGGTATTAAGAGACTGAACAGTTGGCACTTACAGTAAACACTCTCTTCATTAAGACTACCTGGATTTATATGGACATATCAGAATAGTTAGCAGAAAAATACCCTATGGCCTATCTAGTCAGTTTAATTTTGAAGACCTCTCAGTATCTACAGAGTGATCCACCCCTCCTCCCCACTATCCATTCCTCCCTCCTCTTCAGCATGCCCCTCCAGCAACTGAGACTACCGCACAGGGCACATGTACATTATGCAAAACAAAATAACAAAGAGGTAACTATAAAAATTTTGACTATAAATCCATTTCAAGATTCAGGTGACATCATAGAAATCATTAAAACTTTCCTGTCATGGTTATACTTGTATACTTGGTTTTAAGAGCAATAGTTGCTATATAGCCCAAAGGTGATTGCTCTGTACATCCCAGTGGTGTCAGCTGAACAAGCAGCATTTCTTTATAAAAGTATCCAATTTATTTTTAAAGATAGAGAAACTATTTGCATAAACAATGTCATGAGGAAATTTGTTCCATAATCTAATTGCCCTTGAGACAAAGGCATATTTCCTAACATATTTATTAGGATTTTTTCCAGCAGGTGCAATGTGTGCCTTCTCAGATCATGTCTGGTTCACTTAAACTCAAAGCCCAAATCCTTAAACAGTGGTTCATCCTTCAGTATATCAAATAATAGCAACAGATCACCTCTTGCTCTTCTATCTCTTCATGAAAATAACCCAAGATCCCTGAGCCTATCCTCATAAGACTTATTATTACATTTTGAAATAAGTTTAGTAAATCTTCTTTGTGTCCTTTTGACAAGGTCAACACCTTCCTTTAATAAGGGACTCCAAACCTAAGAGCCATAGTCCAGGTGGGGGACATACATACATACATACCCTACAGAGTGGCAACAATGCAGCCTCGGATCTGTTAATAGAGGTATGTTTCACACAGTTAACTATATAGTTCAACTTACTGGCCAGCTGTTTGCAATGATTGCTAGATCTGAGGCTATCACTAATAAGAATCCAAGGTCTGCTACCTTGTTCACAGATCTAATCTTAACATCATCTATATAGTTTTCCTGTGAAATGTTAGATTTACCAAAAGTGCATAACCACACATTTATTGATGTTGAATTGTAATTGATACTCATTAGCCCAGTCAACTACAGACAGAAGATCAGATGACATCCTTGATCTAGCCTGACAATTTGTAACTATGCCCCCTAACTTAGTATCATTGGCAAATGTTATTCAGCAATTGCTACTCTTAATTTTCAAGTTGTAAATGTAGATATTAAATAACAGTGGGCCAAGAACCAACCCCTGGAAGACACTGCTAGTCATCCTACCCTCATCAGACACAAATCCATTGATTCTGACTGACTGACCTCCATTAGACAACCAGGCTTACACCCATTTTATAAGTTGATTGTTAATACTTAAGGTTATAATATAAGCTAACAATAATTTATGGGAAATGGTATCAAAAGCTTTTTTTAAATCCAAATAAATTACTTCCACATTATTGTCAGTATCCACTTGTCTACTAACTGTTTCATAGGAAACAACAATGTTGGTATTGCATGACCTACCTTTTACAAACCACGCTGGGTATGGTGCTGATGGCCCACTCTTAACAAATTCTCATTAATTCTATCTCTTATAATTCCCTCCATTATTTTACCAGCAATTGATGTTAAAATGAATTCTCTATAATTAACAAGTGCTTGTTTATGGCCCTTTTTAAACACAGGTTTTACCAAAGGTTTGCTACAGTCCAACAGAACAATGCTTCATTTAAGTATTTCATATATATAATAGCCAAAACTGGTTATGATATCATCAGAACCTCTCAGTAGAATTATAGCCTTGTATAAAACAAGTGAAAAGATCCTAGTTATCTGTTCAACCAAGAGCATCATGTGGCTGACCAGTTATTACAGCATAGCTGGACAGCTAAGTGCTCATGGTTGATTTATTAAATATTTTTTTATTATTATTTGTATAACTGATTTGTAAGAGGAATAACACACTTCTGTGTGTCTTGTACTAGATATATGGACATATCTAGTGGTTGAATTTATTCAGATGTGCTCATGCTTCAGAACTCACAGAAAACCTCTGTATATATCAGCACAATGGACACCATGGTGTGTGTTATTTCTCTTACAAAATAGTCAAAAAAAATTAAAAACAAAATATTTCATAAAAAATCCACCATGAGATCTGAGGGGTCCGGTAATGCCATGATAACAGAACAGCTACATGGTACTCTTAGTCAATCAGATCACTAGGATTTCTTCACCTGTTTTGTAGTTAACCATTTATTATTTTTTTATCATTTTTTTACATTTTTAAATAGATCACCTTTAGAGTAAGACATTAGCAAATCTACTAATAGGTCACTCACTGGCTTTTGCAGTTTTGTCATAGGGCATAATTTAGGTTTGCTAACTACCATACAGTTGTAGGAGAGGTTCTGATGAAAACTGTGGAAATCAGCTGCTCCTGTTTGATTGACCCAGCAGAGTTCTTTAAAATGTCTCTCAGTATTTTCAAAATGTATATGCTTCATTCACATAGTTAATGGTAGACAGGGCTACTCAGTTTTTTTTTTTGTTTTTTTTTTTTTTATAAAATTGTACAGTGGCAAAACTAGGCATAGCATTATGTAAAACAGTTGCATTGTAATTTTATGGTTTCTTTTTTCTCCCCCACTTTACAGTCTGCTCTTAAAAGAAACAGCAGGGATTCACATGTAAGAAAAATACAATGGCCAATCAAAAAATGGCCACTTAAAGTTATCAGTAACCACTAAAACATATGGGTAAAGAGGACTTTTATACTAATGTGGTTTTGAAAAATATCATTACATTTAAACATTAATTCAGTTGCTCTTAATATAGATTTCTATATTTCCTTTACCATTAAAGTTAATTATTGAAAATAGCTGTGTTTAAATAGAAGTTTTCTCATTTACATCCCTACTACTCCTATTGCATGGATATGCAATTAAGTCATAATCCTCTCTGCTATCACAATCATTTCCATGACAATAAACTGTAATGCACTGTAATGAGTGCAATGTTATGATGTCACTGCATACTAAAGCAGTAGCAGTAGATCACATGTGAAGAAGAAAGTTCATGTGGAAACACAAATATTTCAATAATTAGCAAGACTGGAAAAGAAACTGACCAAAAGTCATTTGGTTTTGGTTTTAATGATACCTGTTTACATGTGGCGTGCCACCTTAAGCTTTTACAGATGTTAGAGCAAAAGATGTGTCACTGCTATTATCTTACTTACATATCCCATAAGTGTTGTACGTATTCCATCCATTGTAATATATTTGTTGCCACTTGACTGTTATCAGCTCTGTCTAAATGTTCCATATTGATCAAGATGTTTCATTGCATTACATTAATTTAAACAAATAAGATACAGATATCTTACCTCAGAAGCTTATTTAAGGGTGTTGAAGATGGTCAGAATGTTATATTCATGAGAACAATTTACAGTGATGTTATTTTTTTCTCAGATAAAAGGATACATTCGTATAGCTCCAGTACGTGTCCCAATAGCCAAGATTTTCTGAACTGGGTCAAAAGCTAAGGCAGTAGGCTGGTAGGGAAAGCCATGACGCACCGTCTGAAATGAAATATAAGAAAAAAATGTAAGCATAAGTTTTGTGCAATTCTATATAAACATGTACACTTTATACAGACATGAAGCTGTTTTTTAATGGTCATATGGCCTGTTTTGAGGCAACTGTATCTGAAGTGTAGATGCTGTCTAGCCACCTAGTAAGTGATATAACATGGCCTGAGGTTTGGACACAGAAGAAAATATTATAAAATTCTTGTTGCTTGCATAACAAAAATGATGCATTTGTCATTGTTATGATGAAAGCTGCTGCAAAGTGTGGAAACAGTCAGAAAAACATGAAAGCTCTTGAAAATAAGGCTCCTGAGTTTTTGCACAATCTGGCAGAAGATAATGGAGGCAAAAATCACTTTTGCATTAACATCCAAGCCCTTTGAAAATTATTATTTTTTTCATTTAATATGCATTATTCATTTTATATTTTCAACATTTAGTACAGACAACTTAACATTGCTGTTAGAAAAAACAACTGGTAATAGACAATTATGTGAATTACAGTTAAGTTGCCTGCCACTCCCCACCTCCCCTCCCATCCCCTCCCAGTCTGCCACTTAGTCTTGTTAAGAACTAATGGGAAAAATATAGATATGAAAATACTGGCTTCAGGATTATACCCGAGGGATGCAACCTTCATAAAGAACACTGGTAAAAAACTGGTATGGGTTGGATCTATTGTACCGATATAGGAGTGTGTAGTGTTTCCTATCTTTGCTTGTATCTTCCCAGTCTATTTATGGTTCTAGCAATTGTGTGTTCTGCTGGTAGAGCAAACATGATTTCCTTGAACCATTCTAAATAGAGGGGAGTAGATGAGTCTAACCAGTGCCTTAATATTACTTTTTTAGCACAAGTAGTAATTAAAGCAATATGGGCTCTCTGTTGTGACCCTTGAACCTGCCTGAAGTCACCCAAAATACATACTTCAGGATTAAAGTTGTCAGCAAGCATAAGTAAGGGACTAAGATGATTTTGTATATCCATCCAGAAAGAGTGGATATTATCACAGGCCCATAACACGTGGAATAAATCAGCAGGTGCTTGTTGAGATTTTGGACATTGACCGGATGGTAAAGCCCCCATTTGGTGCAGATTAGATGGTGTATAATATAAATTGTGGTTAACATAATACTGCATGAGTCTGTACCTATCCCACTTGATGTATTTATATAGATGTTTCCAGATGCTGGGCCAATTCCTTTGAGGGGAGTTCGGTGGTAAAATATTGTCCCACTAATACAGGGTTTTAAATAATTGATTAGCAGTTTTTTCCTTGGGACGATTCTAACCGTGCAGAAAGTATTTATATAGATTTTCTAGAAATGCTGTGTTTGTTAAACACGGTGAGGCAAGAGCTATGCATTTTCACAAAGTTTTAGCACTTTTATGAGCAAAACGCTAATCAATTTTTAGAGTTAAATAAAACCCTGCAATTGAACTGTTGACCTTCGAGGGTAGCAATTTTATTTAAGAGAAATTTATATGAATTGGAAATAATGTGAGATGTAGGGATGGATTCTAAATATGGGAGTAAAGTAGACATTAGGGGGCTATGCCATACCCCCGAGCCAAAATGAGATACTAATAGGTGGGATATTTGAAAGAATTTAAACACTTGATTCACAGGCCATTTAAAAATGGATCTTGCTTCAATAAAGGAGAGCAGTTTTTGATTTTGGACCAACTGGTCTACACTCTTCACTCCTATATGTGGCCAAAAAAGGTGTCATTTAACTGTCTTACCAGAGATTAAAAGGTTAGGGTTAGAGAACAGGGGCTGAGCAATATCTCTATTTGCATCTACTTTAAGGATATTATTTAACTGATGCTGAGTGTAAATTAGGGCATATAATGGTGTATCCTGTAAGGATTTGGGGAGATTCTTCCTAGTAATAAAAGGAAGAGTCTTAGGAACGATACCATTCACCAGACATAGAGCCTGTTCAATTCTGACCCAGGAGGGACAATTGGAGGATTCTAAAACAGCTTCTGAGGAGTGTAACCAGAATCTGATCCTTGCCAGATGGATAGCTAAATAATCCATATAAAAGTTAGGGGCTTGAAGACCTCCATCAGTTTTCTGATGTGTAAGTTTAAGATAGTTTTGTCTAACTTTTTTCCCTTGCCAGATAAAGGTACTAAGGATTCTGTGTATCTGTGAAAACCATGACAATGGGAGGACCCCATTGAACATTTGCAATGGGTATAAGATTCGAGGTAGCACATTCATTTTTATTATGTTCATGCAGCCCCATAAAGAAATGGGTAATTTTGACCATCGCTTGAAGTCATCTGATAGGGTCTTGATTAGAACATTTCGATTAGGTTTTTTCATTACTTGGGGAAGGGGGTGCAGTAGGATTCCAAGGTATTTGAATTTTTCAGTATTCTAACGTAGGCCCAAATAATTGATATCACTCTTGAGTGTAAATTTATTAAGGGGGAAAACTTCCATTTTTCCGATGTTCAGCTTATAGTTTGAAATGGCCTCAAACCGTGATATGATGTGGAAGGTTGCCGGGAGGGATTGGGTAATGTTGGTGATATGCAGGAGTAAGTCGTCTGCATAGGCCGATATTTCGTATTCCTTATGGCCAATTAGTATCCCAGATACCATCGCAGAATTTTTAATTTTCCTAATAAGTGGTTCGAAGTACAAGTTAAAAAGGTATGGGGAAAGAGGACAACCCTGTCGGGTACCCTGGGATAAAGTAAAAGACATGGAGAGAATGCCATTGCAATAAAGTTGAGCTGTTGGTATCCTTTGAAAATTCTGCTCACTATGTTTCCAGGTACAGGACTGAATGATAGATAGATAGATATATAGATAGATAGATAGATAGATATATAGATAGATAGATCGTTCCACCTTAGTATGTTATTATACAAGAATCTCCTGGCTTTCCTTGAGAATCTGTACAAAATATTATCTAAGCAAGTCCTATTCTTATGCAGTCTGCAAGTTTTACACATAATAGTCCTAATACAGTCTGATTTTTTAACGTTAGTCAAGTTTCAAATGAACTGTTTGACTTTTTTTGTGAATACTTGGAACCTAATAATGTCTTCATAATACAGTATATGCAAAATCTTCCAAAAACCTGCACACGCCAAATACAAATATAGTAGTCTAAATGTTTGTCCACTCCATAGATTAAAGGGAGTAGGACAATTAATACAAAGTATAAACTTGTGGTCAGCTTTCCTGTCTCTTTTAATATAACATTTGGGGAATAATTGTGGGTTGACAGGTACAGCCTTTCCAACTGTGCCTCCTAGGGTAGAATACATCTCTGTCCTGGTAATACTATCAGTTATTTGTTTACAGCTGGTGTTTCATTTTTGTGTGCTGCAATATAGTGAATAAATGTGCCTAATCCAATTAACAGAAGCACTCAGGATGGGAAGGGGGGTCAATCTCTGTCCTTTCACAGAAGAAAGGGTTCTGAAAGAACTCCTAAAACTGAAAGTGGACAAAGCAATGGGGCCCTGATGGAATTCACCCCAAAATTCTAAAAGAATTAAGGGGAGAACTAGTGAAACCACTGACTACCCTTTTTAACAAAAAACACACAAAGGGCACTGCTTTTCACAGGAAAAAACTTTTTTAAGCTCATGCTTTTTTCCACCAGTAATAGGGAGGGTGCACTTTACTCAGACTTTAAAATTTATAGCACACATCGGGATTCAAGAATCCAAAATGAACGGTTCTGAGGAAGGAGCTAGTTGTGGCTCTGAAACGTAAACGAATTTGGTGATGGCATTTAGGACTCAGCGTGTTGCATGTCCACGGGTAATTTAAAAGTGTTTTAAACTGCTATTGGACTTTTAGCAATGGATTTACAGCTGAGAACAACTCACAAATACTGCTGCAGCTGGATTCTTGCACAACAAATGTGGTAATGTTATGTATTAAAATACTTCACTGTGGCAAGTTATTGAGGAGTGCTGACTTTCATTTTGGATGCTTGAATCCCGATGTGTGCTATGAATACCCTTTTTAACAAATCATGGGAGGATGGCGTGGTACCTGAGGGCTGGAGGAAGGTGGATGTGATTCCCCTTCACAAAAGTGGGACCAAGACAGAGGCAGGAAACTACAGACCTGTCAGTTTGACCTCTATGGTAGGGAAACTGATGGAATCACTTCTGAAGAAAAGAATTGTTGAGTACCTAGAGGTCAGTGGGGTACAGGACCCAGGACAGCATGGGTTCACAGCAGGAAGGTCACGTCAGATGAATCTAATTGATTTCTTTGACTGGGTGACCAAAGTAGTAGACAAGGGAGGGGTTGTGGACATTGCCTACCTAGACTTTAGCAAGGCATTTGACATAGTCCCACACAAAAGATTAATAGTCAAATTAACCAACCTGGAAGTGGGTCCCAGGGTGGTAGCCTGGGTAAAACATTGGCCTGGCAACAGGACAAAGAAGGTAATTGTAAATGGAGTCCACTCTGAAGAAAGAGGGGTTACTAGTGGGGTACCGCAGGGTTCAGTATTGGGTCCAGTCCTTTTTAATGTCTTTATAAGTGACATTGCAGAGGGACTGGACGGAAAAGTATGCCTCTTTGCAGATGACACAAAGATCTGCAACAGGGTTGATACACAAGGAGGCATGGAAAGGATGAGAAGGGACTTGGCAAGGTTGGAGAAATGGTCAGAAGTATGGCAGTTTGGATTCAATGCAAAGAAGTGCAAAATAATGCACCTGGGAAACAAAAACCCAGGGGAAGATTACACAATGGGGGGAGGTAGTAACAACAACAAAAATGGAAAGGGACATGAGGGTAATCATATCAGATTACCTTAAGGTTAACAAGCAATGTGAGAAGGCAGTAGTGAGGGCTGGGGGGATACTGGGATGTATAGGGAGAGGCATCATCAACAGAAAACAGGAAGTTGTTATCCCTCTGTACAGATAGTTGGTGAGACCCAGTCTGGAGTACTGCATCCAGTTCTGGTGACCCCATCTCCACAAGGACATAGACAGGATAGAGGCAGTCCAGAGGAGGGCAACTAAAATGATGCACGGTCTGCAAGAGAAGCCATATGAGGAGATACTGAAGGACCTTAATATGTATACCCTTGAGGAAAGGAGGGAGAAGGGGGACATGATGGAAACTTTTAAGTACCTCAGTGGAATCAACAAAGTCCAGGAGGGTAGCACCTATCAGAAAAAGAGATGTGCAAGAACAAGGGGACACAATTTGAAAATAGAGGGGAGGGCGGTTCAGAGGCAATGTGAGGAAGTATTTTTTCACAGAGAGGGTGATGGACACATGGAACAGCCTTAATGATGAGGTTGTGGGGTCTAAAACTGTGGAAGAATTCAAGAATGCATGGGACAGACATAAGGCAATTTTTGTGGGGGGTAGGAAGGAATAGGCTGTAGGTTAACTGGGATCTGCAGCTTATCCTGTAGATAGGGAAATGGGCAGACTAGGTGGGCCAAGTGGTCCTTATCTTCTGTCAAAGTCTATGTTTCTAAGGAAGAAAAAATGTGAACTATGTCAGAATCTGAGCTGCAAAATCACTGTTATATCGCATTTGTCTACCTTTGCTTCCACTTTGGCTACTTTCTTCATTGCATTGTCACCAAAAGTGTATTCATAGTATTTATTATTATTAGTAGTAGCATTAGTTATCTTTATTATATGATGCTGCTCCTGCCCTCTTTAACCCCTATTCCTGGCTGCACCTGGAAACTAGCCTTAGCTCAGTGTGCATCTCCCGATTACCAATTTACAAATAAATAAATAAGGTTATCTTGACTGCACACTGCAGACAGAACATAAAGTTAGAACAATGTTTCAGTTTTCAGCTGTTCTGCATGAAGGAGCTACACTATAAATAAAACAAGGAAACATAGTTTGACTAACTATACTTACTTTTCTCTTCCTAAATCCTTCCTTTATTTAGTGACCTTTCGGAGTTAAAGTTTATCATGTAAAGACTAATCAGAAAATTATGCATTTGTTGCAGTGTCTCAAGATAGCATTCTAATGTTAGTTTATGAATGTATTTTTCAACATTCATCATATGTAAGAATTTAATTTCCCATTGATCCATCAAACAATTTAAGTTTTGATCATTCCATAGAGATAGTATTATTCTTTTCATCACCATAAAGCCCAATTCAAAGATTCTCCTTCTTTGAAGATCCATATGAATTTTGTTTAAATTGTAACAAAATAATGTGGGGATGAAAGGAAATAGCCATACCTATAAAGTTCCAAAAATTGAGTAAAGATTTTATTCCACATTTTATTAATGTCCTGATTGTACCACCACATATGTTTATAGGTTCCTTTGTTTCTGAACTCATGTCAGCATATGTTAGACCTATCAGCTGAATTTATTTATTCAAAATTTCTGGAGTTAAATATACTCAGTATAAACATTTAAATTCTATTAGCTTTTTTCTACTTGATTTTGAAAACTGATTTAGAATGATCTGTTTTCTTTTCCAAAAGTTTGTTCCTATAATTTGGATCAGATCCTTATTCCATAGTTCTATGAATTTTATTCACATTAATTGCATTTTCGTTCTTTAACCATGTATGCAGGTTTCCTCCCTTTTTTGTGTATTAAAACATTTTTGTTTTTTTATAACATAGCCGATAATTTCATGTTTACCTATGCCATTTTTATATATAGTGGTTTTAAGTGTAATATAGTATAGCATATACAGCATATGTTGTTAAGATTAAATGTGTTTGTTCGAGTTATGCATGGTACAAATTTGCTGTTTATACTAATATTGTTAATGTGTTTTTATGCCTTTTTCCTGTATCTTATTTATTTATTTAGTTATTCAGTAAGTTCCTTTGTGCACAACTGCATGTTTACAAAGGTTCCACGTCAAGGTCATTATAATACAATTACGATACAGTAAAAACAATATTAAGCAACATAAAGTAAGATACATTCCAATAGCAATAACAAAACAGCAACGCAAATCACCAAATAAGGCAAAAGTCACAAACAGGGTTATGTGCAGTTAAATCAGCATTATAAAGATAGAGATGACTGCAGAAATCTTTTGGAAATGTGCAAGACTGGGAAGATTAAACAATAAGTCTGGAAGTATGTTTGGCCAACCAGCAGCCCACCACAAAGGACCATTGAACAAATGTTGTTCTCCGGAAGGGCAGCTTTAGTGCATTCCTAGATGTGCTTCTGGTTAGCAATATAGCAGAAGCAGTTATTTATTTATTTATTTTATTTATTTCAATGTTCAGAAATACACCATTGAGCAGAAAAGCTCATTTACAAAGGTTCCTCGCCAGAATAATAATTTATTTACACCATGTCAAAGACAATATTAAAAACTGATTAACAAAGGCTGGACAGTATTGATTCAGTGACATAACAAAACAGAATGAGTAACATAAGTACCATTTTGGCAATACAGAGTGAACAAAAGTTAACATTCAACAGGTCAAATAATACAAAGCATAACATAGGCACTAGGAGCTATATAAAGGTAGCAGCCCATCTGGACATTGTCAGAGGTTAGGTCTGTGCACATTTATGGCACATTGGAATGGAGGAGAGAGGCACATGCATGAAGAGACCATGTGGTGGGTAAGGTGCTGGCATCATGGGCACGTGTAAAAGGGGACCTTAGGCAGAAGAAGCACCATGATCAGATGGTGCAAGCGTTGGGTTGTGTAGGTTTCTTAATGTGTGTGTGTGTTGGGGGGGGGTAAGTCTAAGCAGTGACATCTTTGCTAGCAGGCAGGTTTGATGCTTTATTCTGCTTGCTAGTGGGAGTCAGTTTGTTTGTGTGCACAAGGAATAGCTATGAGTATGTTTGTCAACCCCAAGCACAAATTGGCAGACCTTGTTACAGATCACATGAAATCTGTTTAACATGGAGTCACTTGCAACTGAGTAGACAGTGAGGCCATAATCTATTAGTGACAGTATAGAAAATTGACAGTCAGACACCTGGCTTCCACCATGGGGTTAGTGCAGTTCCTATACAAGGCCCCAGTCTCCTGTCAACTGTCAGTACCAGGCTGTCCACATGAGAAGCGAAGGAAAGGATATCATCAAGTATTGCTCCAAGGCATTTAAAAGCATCCACCTGCTCTGGTTTTAGGTCTTTGGCATTGAAGATGTTTTGGGGGGGGGGGTATCTTTTTTCAGTTATGGGCAGATGTAGAGCATTGTTTTAGTCAGCTTTTCCAGAGAATCAGACTTCAATAGATTTGAAACTGCATTGAAAGTCGGAAGTTAACCTGCTGATGCCAGAAATTTTAATATAGGTTACTACATTGTCAGTGTACAGTAGTACCTTGGCAGACTGGCAGGCATCCAGCAGTCAGTTGATAAAAAGGCCAAATAAGAGGGGGTCCTAGATTAAATCCTTGGGGCACTCCAATGGAAGCATTCCTGTCATCAGAGGATGCACCCTCTATCTTCACTTGCTGTGAGTGGTTAGTGGACAGGTAGCTCTGGAACCAGGTTACAGTGTCAAGCAACACACCCAAGCTATGAAACTTGCTAAGCAGTAATTTGTGGTTTGCAAGGTCAAAGACCCTCATCAGGTCAATATAGGTGGTGGCAACATCATCACCACTGTCAAGTGCCTCATGAATATAGTTGATATACTCAGCACAGTATTGGTGCTATGACTCTTCCTAAAGTCATACTGCTGGACATGCTACATATCATAAGTTTCCAGGTAGGTGACAAGTTGGTCAAAACACAATTCTCTCATTTTTTTCTCATCTTTTATTTCCTAGCAGTTTGTTGTTGCTCTTAGAAATCATGTTGCCCTAAATTAGGAAGCTTGGTAACCATTTTTGGGATGTGTTTGTTTTTTTCCTTAAAAAATATTATTATTACAGAATATGCTGCACAGAAATGGATTATCATTATTTTGTCCAATTTTCCCTAAATGCCATATAGCTTTTATATAAATGTCTGTATATACTATGCAGTATTCTTTCCAGACTCAATTTCCACACCTAAATTGTTTTCTACATCAAAAAGCTAATTTAATAATGGTTTGATGTCATATGATATATAATACATAAAATGTCTGGGCATCCACAATCCCCTACTTTTCTTAGAGTTATCAGTTTATTCTTTCTGATTCCTTTACTTTTCCCATTCCAAAGTGAGACATAGCTCATTTAAGTTCTGTAAAATCAGCAAGCAAGAAAAAACATAAATACACAATCACACAAATCATTCCTAAAAGCTTTATTCTCCCCACATTCATAACTAAGGTCATTCAAAATTAAAAAGATAGTTTTGATCTCATTTAGCAATGGAGCATTATTTAATGTAAATAGTTTGTTTAAATCTTTGTTAAGCAGTATCCCTAAGTATATTAAAAAAATGGAGACCAAATAACTTGATGTGGACTGAAGCTGCTTTGTTTTGTCATTCAGTTAACTGGTAACACCGGCATTTTATTCCAATTTATGGTATAACCTGACATTTTTTTAATGATTTATCACTTCAAAAAGTTTTCCTGATATTTATTTTAGATTACTTATAACTAGGAGCAAATCATTGGCAAAATTTGTTTCCCATTTTAGTACTTCAGTTGCAGTTTCTTTTCTTATTCTAACTGGTAAAAGAATAATAACCATCACAAACAAAGTAGGTGATAAGAGACAGCCTTGTTTCACTCACATTTTACAGAAAAATGTTGAGAAATCAAACCAGTCATTTCCAAAGAGGCTTTTTAAATGATATGAAATTAAATCACATTTATTTTTAATAGAATACCAAATTACAGTACATAGAAAATAATTGCAGATATAGGCTTAGTGGCACATGCAGTCTGCCCATCCAGTCTAATTCTGAAACTGGGACCTTGTCAGTCCTCTATACCCCCATTTATCCCATTGCATATCATTCCAATGTGCTTGTCCCACCTCTTTTTCAACCCTCCCACTGTTCAACCCTGATAACCATCTTCTGATGCTTGTTCCAGCTCATCAACATCACTCTTTCTGCAAAAAAGTACACCCTTACATCGTTCTTAAACCTCCCCTCTCAACAAGTTTCAGGGAGTTACCACTGGTACCCATGTTACCATTCATTATGAACATCTCAATGCTGCCCACCTTATTTATTGTTTTTAGCACACGGGTACATGAGCATCTCAATCATGTCACCCCCTTTCTCTTTTAACCTCATGTTCAAAATTGTATTTTTTTTTTCCATATTTTGTGAGGGCTATTGGTCTGTAATTTGTGGTATGTCTTAAGTCAATTTAGTATTTAAGAAATATTTGAAAATTTCATAGATGGTGGGCAACTATTCCCAAAGAGAATTTTATTAAAGACTGCTGTAACAGCAGTTTTTTTAACTAATATTCCAGCAATTATTTTTATAAAATTCAGCTATCAGTACCCAGGGTTTTTGCTTGTGGAAATGGGTTTATGCATTCTACAATCTCCTTTACTGTGCTTTTCTTAATCCATGTTTATTTTGATTTAATTTTGCGGTATTTCAGAAGTTCAAAATAAACAAGTTGTATTATTAGTAGCTACGTCTAACTTAATCCTGTGCAATTTGCTATAAAAGACCCTAAAAAACAGAGTCTTTTCATTTTTAGTTAGTTCATTTTCTCTATTACTTTTTTAATGCATATTAGTTTTGAATTTCCATTTTTTATAAGTGAAGCCAACATTTTTCCTCCTTTCTCACTCTCTTTGTATACTTTTCTGCCTAAGTTAAAAACCTCCTCTACCAATTTATTTTCCCATACATCTTTAATTTCTTTCTTTGTTTTTTATTTTCTGTATTTGTTTTCCCAACCTGTTGCTTGTTTTTCATAAATGCTGATCCATTTCCATTTTACTGCAAGTCTTTCATGAAATATAGTAGTCCATCCTACACCTGTAATCTGATATGCATCTCATACAACTGTAATTGTTTCCTTAACTCTAATATTTATTTTCCATAAATTATTTTCTGTTTCTATCATCTCCATGGTGTTATCTAATTTCTATATGTACTTCTTTTTTAGTCAAATTCTGGGACTAAAGATAATTATGTCAGACCATTACTATGGTATTATATTTGAACCTATTCCTGCATCAATAACATGATAACATTATAATAATGCGGTCTATGCATGACGGTGTGGAAAATATGCATAGGAGACACGTATCCCATCCACATAGCTCTGCACCTGCAGACAGGTGTGCACTGGCTGGAATGCACTACTGGGCACCACCTGTCTGTGGCGCCATCCAGCATGCAGGACTCCATAGGGCAGCCAGGGGTGGAGTCGCAGACCCAGTTGGGCATCCAATGCAATGCCTGGCCTGGGTCCCACAGTGGATCTCTTACTTGAAATGATGTGAGTCTGGGTGCAGGAATACCATCCATGGGCATCTGGATCTGCATGGCCAGTTCACAGCATCTGATCACCCCCCCATCTGTGCCCTTGTTGTACAATGCCTGCCCAGTGAACAGTTGGACCTCTGCTGGTGGACCTCTGCCCTGGTCTAGGATGGCTGCCTATACTACCTCACAGTACACAATGGTGCTCCCCCCACCTAAAACATCCCCATACATTTCCCAGTCCATGGACAGCGCCTCCAGACCGCCCCCACACCCTCAACCTGAGTCCCCCTTCCCTGCTTTAGATGGCAGTGCACCCCCAAAGCCCTGTTATGCTGGTCAATCCACACCCTTGCATCCCTGACCCCCAATCCTGATATCCCCAACCCACATTGGTGTTCAGTGGTCCCCCACCCCGTGCAGCACTGACACTCCTACCCCCTACCCAATACCTGATCACTGGTGCATGGCCCCAGATGGCCAGCAGCATAGTCCTCCCCACACCTCCTCAGTCACCAGCCATCCAGGTGATGCTGGGAGTGCACTGCCTACATATAGGGGTGCGATCCCAGCAGCACTTGGATGGCCAGCAGCTGAGGAGGTGTGAGGTGGGCTGTGCCATTGGCCATGCCACGCCACTGCACCGACAGGGAGGTATGGAGGTTGGGGTGGTGCTGGTGGTGCCACAGTGGTGGGGAGACCACTGAACACCAATGTGGGTCAGGGGGTCTTGGGGTGTGGGGGTGGGCTGGTGGAGTTGCATGGGGCAGCAGGGGTATCTGCAGTCCCAGGGCTGGTGCCCCCATGTTTGTGTGTGGGGGGGTCTGCAATCCTGGGGCCAGTGCCCCTATGTGTGTGTGTGGGTGGGTTGGCATTCATGTCACCAGTGCCCCATGTGTGTGGAGGGGTGGCATTCACAGGGACAGTGATGGGAGATAGCTGTGTGCTGGGGTGGGTGGCACTGTGCGGCCAGTGGGGATGGGTTCTGGTGTCCTGTTGGTGGGGGATGAAGCCTATCCACCTGGACCAGGTGGTGGTCTGTGCGCACGGGGTGTATACTGGAGTTACGGCAGGGTCCCCCTGCTATAGCCTGTGCCCTTCTTCATACCCCCACGAGCATCACTACATGCCTTTGTGCATGGCGTGTAGTACTGGCATGCCTGCCACTCGCCCCCAGCATGTTGCAATCTGCATGGCTGGGGGATCAGGTGCATAGGGGCTGTGTGCCCTGGTTTGTGCATCCTGCATGGGGGTCAGACTGGGTGTGGGGTGGCTATGCACCACAGATACATGGTACATAGGCACTATACACATATGTGCATAGGCCCCTATGCGATTGCCACATAAGTAGGTAATCAATTGTTGATGAAGAGCTACGTATATGAGTATTTACTTCCTTCATTTTTTGTTCTCCTTAAGTATAACATTCTTAAATCTACATTGAATTCATCAAAGAATATTGAAATTTTGATATCTGAGTTTGAGTTTCTACTAGATTCATCCATCTGTAAGATTTAAACAATTAAAATCTACTGTTATCTTTTGGCTGTAAATTCTTTATTATAGCACTGAAAAGTGCCAAAAGGATTTAGGGCTATATTTTCAAAGAAATATGGCATGTTTGTTCCACAACTGTACAACTGGGTACATGACTATTAGACCACAAAAACGTGGTTTAACTTCATACAGCAAGTGCCACAAGTTGCACATCAAAATTATGATGCATCAATAATTTACCTGCCATAAAGTGTGCCAAGTGCTGCAAATGCATCAACGTTTTTGAAAATCATCTGCAAACATGTGGCACATTTGCAGGAAATCCAGTGAATTCCTTATGAATGTCCAAACAGCACCTTATTCAGACTTCCCACCCCACAGTTCTTGCCAATTCTGTAATTAAAGCATATTAGGACTGACACCTCATCTGAGGATGTTAGGAATAGTAGTTAATGGAAGTTCATCTTTTACATAGAAGTAGTTCATTTGGAGTTACAGTAATTGATTTTTTTACTCTTAACACATCTTCATTCATGGCATCATAGCACACTAAACTTGACACACCCTCTGAGAATATGTTCAAATACATATTCTAATACTGTTGAACTTTTCAGTGAGAAAAGACATCTTTAGGTTGATTTTAAATGTTATCAACCTACTAACATACTAAAATGCCAGTAGAATAGGCCTAATGGTCTTTCGTGTCTGTTCGTTTGGTCAGCCCTCACCCTGGGAGCTGACCTTGCTGCCCCCCTCTCCCTCTCTGGCTTCTGCCTTCCCAGTCCCAGATATTCTCGCTGCACTGGTTTTTGCTTCCAGAACCCTTTCTCTGTACCTGTCCAACCCCCTCTTGAACCCCTCCACCATTTCTGCCTCCACCAGGCCCCTGGGCAGTACATTTCACAGCTCCACCACCCTCTCAGTGAAGTAGCACCTCCTCCTTTCTCCTCTGAATCTCCCCCCTCCAGCTTCCACCCATGCCCTCTAGTTGCCCCCTCCTTCCTTCAGAGCACCCTGACTGCTCCTCCCCATTTACCCCCTTCATGTACCTGAAGACCTCTATCATGCTCCCCCCGGTCCCTTCTCTCTTCCAGTGTGTACATATTTAGCTCTTCGAGCCTCTCCCCATAGGTCCTATCCCCCAAGCCCCAAATCATTTTATTTGCCCTCCTCTGGACCCTCTCCAGAAGTTCAATGTCCCTCTTTAAATGTGGCCTCCAAAACTGCATGCAGTACTCGAGGTACGGCCTCACCAAGCAGTTATAGTGGGAGTATCACTTCCCTCCTTCTGGAGGTGAGCCCCCTAGTGATGCATCATAGCATCCTGTTGGCCTTTGCCGCTGCTGTCCTACAAGTCTCCCGAGTTGTTCATCTTGACATCCACCACCACCCCCAGGTCACTCTCAGCCATCGAGACTTGTAGCATTTCACCCCTCACCCAGGGTGTACACTTGGCCAGGGTTTCTGGCTCCCAGGTGCAGTACCTTGCATTTTCCTGCATTGAACCTCAGCTTCCGCTTTCTAGACCACCTTTCCAGAGCCTCCAGGTCCCTCTGTAGGGCAACCTTCCCCCCCCATCTGCCACCGCCCCCAGTTTTGAGTCATCCGCAAAGAGACTCATCTCACTCCTGATACCCTTCCTTATGTCAGAGATGTAGGTGTTGAACAGGAGGGGCCCAAGGACCAATCCCTGAGGGACACCACTAATGACCGTCCTTGGAGATGAGACTATCCCTCCAACCATGACCCTCTGGGTCCAGTTCTGGAGCCAATTTCCTATCCATCTGATCATCTGGTTCCCAACCCCCATTTCTCCCAGATTATCCAACAGGTCCCCATGAGGAACAGAGTCAAACGCCTTGCTAAAGTCAAGAAAGAGGACATCCACTGGTCTACCCAGGTCCAAGGCACTCATCACCCAGTCCTAGAACTCCACAAGGTTTGTCTGACACGACTTCCCTGGGATGAATCCATGCTGTCTATCATTCAGGCACCCCAAATTTTCCAGGTCCCCCCCAGTCTCTCCTTGACAATGCCCTCCATCACCTTGCCCACCACCGATGTCAGGCCGACGGGCCTGTAGTTCCCTGCCACCACCCTTGATCCCCCTTGTGGATATGCACTATATGCACCACCTTCCAGTCTTAGGGCACCCACCCTGTCCTCAGAGAGATGCTGAAGAGCTCCACCAGGGGTTTCACCAGGACATCCACCAGTTCCTTCAGCACTCTGGTATGTAATTTATCCAGCCCTGATGCTTTCTCCGTCTTAAGGGACCTGAGGGCTTCCCTCACTCTCTCTCTGCCATGATTTCCACCTCTGCTACCTCATCCCCCCACTTTGCCTTCCCCCACCTGCCAGTGATGCCCCTCCCCAGACCCTCCAATCGGTAAGGGTCCCCACCTCAGTTTCAACATCTCCTCCATGTATGTGCAGCCCCATTTTCCTTGGTGAAAACTGAGGCAAAGTACTCATTTAGTACCTCAGCCTGCTCCCCCAGGTCTTGTGCCCATCCCTCCCCTGTTTTAATCCTGCTAATCTGCACCTTCACCCTTCATTTTCCCCAATGTATCTAAAGAACCCCTTGTTCTGTCTCCTAATTTCCCTGGCCAGGTTCTACTCCTTCCTTGCCTTAGCCACGCTCACCACCCTAGTGGCCCTTCTGGCCATCAGCTCATACTCCCCTCAGTCCCTTTCACTCCTTTTGCACTTGAATTGCCTATAGGCCACCTTCTTTCCCCTCACCACCTCCTGATCCTCCCTGGTCCACCAGCAGGGTTTTCAAGCCCTACCACATTTTTGTCTTACTC
Source organism: Neoceratodus forsteri (assembly GCA_016271365.2). Classification (NCBI taxonomy): domain Eukaryota; kingdom Metazoa; phylum Chordata; order Ceratodontiformes; family Ceratodontidae; genus Neoceratodus; species Neoceratodus forsteri. The sequence continues at coordinate 653,538,824 of CM057459.1, forward strand.
TTGCGCAGGTACTGGTAGCATTCTGCACCCCCCCCTGATGATTTCCCACCTACTGTCAGCGTCCATGTCTGGCCCAACCCCATCAAGTGCTCATGGGATCCTTCCCATTTCCTTGAAATCCGCCCCCCTGAAATCAGTTACCTCCGTCTTTGTGCAGCCTTCTACCCCTCCTAGGTTCAGGCAGAACCAGACCGTGGCATGGTCGCTCCACGCCAATGGGTCCCTTACCTCCAGGCCCTCAATCTGGTCACTGTCTGTCAGGACCACATCCAGTATCCACTCCTCCCTGGTCTGTTCCCCCACCTGCTGAGTTAGGAACGCATCCTGAAAGACTTCCAACAACCTCTGTTCCCTGGTCACCGAGGATGTCATAGTCTCCCAGTCTGTTTCTGGCACGTTTAAGTTCCCCAACACCACCACCCTTCCCCTTCCCAATCTGCAGTGTCTCCCAACCTCTGTCACCAGACTCTCCTCCAGCTCTTCTGCCAGCACAGGGGCTCTATACATCACTCCTATTTTTACTGTCTTGCCCCCCCCTTGTTAACAAGATGAACCAAATCGCCTCCACAGTTCCCTCCACCTCCTCTACTCCCCCTATGGCAATGCAGTTTCTGCCTATTATTGCTACCCCTCCTCCCCTTCCCTCCCCCTTGTCCTTCCCGAACATGGTGTATCCCTCCAGGTTCAGGTCCCAGTCATGCCCTGCAGTGGCCCAGGTCTCAGTGACCACTGCCACATCCACTTCTCCCTCAGTTAGCATCACCTGGAGCTCAGGCATTTTATTGCCCAAGCTTCTGGCATTTAACAGGACTACCTTCCACCCTTTCCCTATACTTTCATTTCCCCTGCTCGTGTTCCTGTGGGGATTCTGTCTTCCTCTGGTCTACACCTTACCAGTTGGCCTTTTCCTGCATTCCTCAGCTCCCCAGGGGTGTAGACAGAGTCCCTTCTTTATCGGACCCCTCTCGATAGCCTTTTCTCCCATCCTTCCCCCCTTCACAAGTTTAAACCCCACCTTTCACGAATGAACCCCTCTACTTTCAACTTAAGGATTTCCTTCCTCTCCGAATTGAGATGAAGCCTATCTCTAGCATACAGCCCCTTATCCTAACAGGTCTCCCCCCAATCCCCCATCAACCCATATCCTCTGGCCCCGCACCACTCCCTGAGCCACTGGTTTATCGCCCTAATCTTCCTCTTGTGTTCTCCACTAGCCCTTGGCACTGGCAGTATTTCCAAGAAGGAAATTGCACATCCTATATCATGACAGACCCTGGCAAGCTCCCCAAACCTTGCCTGTATCTCTAGCTCACTATTTCCTTCAATGTCATTGGTACCCAGGTGGACCAGTATGTCCAGGGAACCTCCACAATCCTTTGCCAGCTGATATACCTCATGCTTGACCCTGTACACCATTAGTCCAGGGAAGCATTTTGTTCTAACTGGGCAGGCTTCTCCCTCCCTATCCCATTTGATCCCCCTGATAATGGAATCACCCAGCAGGAGCACTCTGGCCACCCCCTTACTCCATTCCCCCTTTCCATGTCCCTCATCCTTTCTACCGGCCCCTCCCCCCAGCCGGCTCCTTGCTCCTCCCCCTATCTTGGTGCCACCTGCCATGCCCTCCTTATTTAACCTGGCCACCCCCTCCCCTCCGATCCTATGCTCCTTGTCTTCCTGAGTATCCTTCTGTACCTCACTGCCCCCACCATTACTGCTCGCAACTGGTCCTCCCCCCCATCTGCTAAACTAGCCTTCCTTGTTCTCCCTTCCTTCCCGTCTCTGTTCAGCCCCTCCTTGCTTGTCATGCACCCCTGGCCTAAACTCTCAGCTCCCTTCACTGTATCCTTCTTGTACTTCTGGTCCTTCTCCCTTGCCCATTCCTCCCAACTGGTCCTTTTCCTTGTGCTTTCCTCCCTCTACCCCTCATCCTCCTGCTCTGACCCCCTGCTCCCCCCATTTTCCCACATTCCAAGTTCCCCCTGTTCCTACCGCTATCCAGTCCCCGCCTCCTGCCCCTACTCCCTTTCCAGTTCTAACCACCCCTGTCATGGCTACATCACCCCCCTCATCCTCAAGCAGAAGAAGAGAATTGAAGCGGTTACTGAGCTTAAGGTCCGAGCCACCTTCCCCCATTTCTTCCTTCTGTCCAGCCCCAGCCATCTGCCTACTTTCCTGAGAATGTCCTCCCTTTGGCCCCCATCTGTGAGGGTCCCTAGTTACCTACCAGCTTCCTTCGTAGTATCCTCCTTTTGTGCCCCATCTGCCAGGGTCCCTATGTGACCCAGAGTACTCTCCTACACTTCTTTCCCTATGCCCCCGCCCCTAGTGTTTGGTGTAACCCCGTTGGAAGAGCCCCTGCCCTATTCCCCAACCATACCTCCCCCCCTTCCCCCAGCTGTCTTCTAAGCCTCTCAACCTCCTCCCTAAGCTGTGCCAGCTGGTAGCACACTGGGCAACCACTGAACTTCCAAGCCCAGTCCAGTATCATGGCTGCCTCACACTCTGTGCACCCCACCTACCTCCCAAAGATGCCAGCCCTAATGACATGTGGTCCCATCCCCCTCCAGGTAGGTTTCCTTGGGTGAGCCACCAAGTTCCCCACTAGTCCAAGACTTTTAAACTTTCAGCACTTGAGTGGCTGAACTTTTCCCCACCTGACTATTAGCCTTAAGAGTTTGCTTACAGGGGAAGTTTGCAACTCCCTAAGCTCCTCCTCCTTCCCAACCTTTAAGCTCAGCCCCATTGACTCTTCTGTATTTAAGAAAGGCAAAGCAAATCCAAGGGTGGGTGGGAGGCTTTCAGAGAGTTCTTAAGGAGTTAGGCCAATTTAAAACACAACTTACAAACAATAAAAACTTACAGAAACTTATGACAAAGTTAGCTTTCCGGAACCTCACCATGATTTCAAACTTCAGCTGCTACCTCCCTCTGCCACAGCCAGAAGACTTAAAATGCCTCAGTGAGAATTTTAAACAGAGATTAACTGAAATGCAAACAACCTTGATTGACTGGCTGTGTTACTGGCCAAAGACCCTCCCCCACAAGAACAGTCTACATCTAGCACAGAAAGAGATTTAAGGATTTGTGTCCCTCTGTTCCAGAGAGTTCTTAAGGAGTTAGGCCAATTTTAAAACAACTTACAAACAATAAAAACTTACAGAAACTTAGGACAAAGTTAGCTTTCCAGAACCTCACCACAATTTCAGACTTCAACCGCTACGTCCCTCTGCTACAGCCAGAAGACTTGTTGACTAGACACATATCATATCCTGTTGACTAGACACATCTCATATCCTGCCTCTCCTGACATTATAGCACACCAGATTTGGCACACCTTCGAATGATGTGTTAAACTATGAGAGCTCAAGTGAGAACTAGTAAAGCTGGTCCTTCTTATTATGTAATATTCTTGAAATTAATACACCATATTCTGAAGATGCGTTAGACTATGACAGCCAATGATAACTACTGAAATTGATCCATTCTACTATATAATAATCTTGATATTAACTGATTGAAAGAGGTGATTTGTAACTTGTTAGAGTAATCCAATTGAAGATAGAGAAATATCTTACATGTCACTGAATACTTTAGTATAGACTGAACCCAATTAAAAGTTGTAGATGTAAATTACTAAGGTCCTTATATGACTTCCCCTGTGTCTGTATGTAAAGGTTTGCTATATTTACCATAGATGTGTATGCAGCTTTATTCCCAATACCGTCTTCATTTTATTTCCCTGACTTCTTTTTTATGGTATCAAGTTAAAACTTGGTTTCATTTTTTAAACAAATTTCTATAAACCATTGCTTGATACTTGCATCTCTTTCTTTCCATCTCTAATTTCCCTTGTTTATAGTTAACGATAGTATACACTATTATACATCACATATAATGTATGATCAATATTTTGATCAGGGGTACGTGACGAGCCTGCAAAAACAAAAACAGTGGGGTTGATAATAGCACAGGCAAAATGCCAACACCCAAAACCACACTTCAGAAAGACAGCGCACAGCAATGATAGCATGGCAACTCATGGGGGATTTACATTGCCAACTCTGTGGAGGTGAAAGTGGGGGGGCAATTTACGATTGCTAACTCTGGGGTTGTGAAAGTTGGGGGCTGATTTACTGATTGCCAACTCCAGGGGTGGAAAGTGGGCCACTAATTCTAATGAAATTGCCAACTCCTAGGGGGAAAAAGTCGGGGGGGGGTCAATTTACGATTGCCAACTCCAGGAGAGCTCTAATTTTCTGATGCTATCATTTATAGGTTACTCTTTTCACCGAAGCTATTTCTCAGCACAGATTTCACTGTGCTGTTATTCCGATGCAGTCTTGATGGTATACCTTTGATCAGTATGTAGATAAAGAACCACACATACACTTGTACTAAATGAGAATTGCTGGTAGTACAATTTTTAAATGACAGCACACTTCTGTTGAATTATGAATGAGACACTGCTTGTTTAGGAGTACTTGGAGCTTTTTAAAAGTAACATGAGAGGGCACTTTCTTGCTGTACAGCTTACTGCATATTGCATTATAACCTGCTCTTTTGTTAAGGACTTCCACTGAAACAAATAAGGTACAATGCTTATTTTCTGTTTTTAGTCATATTTTTCTTTATTGTCTTTGATGCTTCTGAAATCATATTTTTATCCCCCACATATACAATAATTTGATAATAGCATTCCTAGCCTTGAGTCTCCTGCCTTATTTCATCTCACTATTCTATGACATCTTTCAATTTTAACAATGTCATCAGTTGCTTTTAGGTCCAAGGTATATTTGATTTTTTATTTTACTTTTGAAAGTATGTCTTCCCTGTGATCCTTATCTTCTTCTATTCCAACAGTAAGAATAATATTCCTTCTGCTTTGATTTTTGAGTTTTTTTATTTACAGTACTTGATTGTAAGCAGTGCCACAACCTTTTGAAGTTCTCTAACCCCTGATTTAAAGTAAGTTCTTTTACCTTCACAGGAACTGGTCCCTTTTCCCCACTTGATTCAGCCTCTGAGCATGGTCTTTTGTCGCTCCCTTTCTTTTACTCATTTCTCATCCATTTTTTTAAGCCTGCCATTTATACTGTACCTCCAACCACTTATGTTATCATTTTAATTTTTGTGAGTAACTCAGCCATCCATGGTGAGGCTTCTCAACATTATTTCCCTATCTTCCATCTGTATCAGGATCCATTGTGTGACAGATTAATGTAATCTTCCTCTGGATTCTCATTTGATGTGGCTGCCCAGGGTATTTTAGCCTGTCTTTGTTTTTGTTGGTTTGAGGTTTTTCTTTCTCCTTTTTACTCTTTTCTTTGCGTCTTTAGGTCCCATTTTAACAGTAAATTGTTAGCAACTATATTGGTGGAATTTTATTAAACACAACTAAAACAGTTAAAGGATATAGTATTTTCAAACCTTCCCAGTCCTTATCAGGTTTTATCATAAATGTACTTTTTTCTTTTCTATTTCTCTGCTCTTTCAACCGTTTTTGTCTTTGATGACTGTATATGTTACTTGTTTGCATGACAAATGGTAAGCACAGACTATTCAAGGATACATACAGTGTCCTCCACCATAACTACAAGGATCAGATGCCTGATCCAGCAGAATGTTGCAGCATTTTGCAGAATTCCACAGGAAACACTGCACCTGAATGACAGCTGTCATACAAGAAATTGATGGGCACCACTGTTCACTAAATCCTCAAACACACTCTGTACTTTTGGATCATTAACACTTGCTCCAATAGTGCATTTTGAAGTTCGAGCATTCCATTGCTTAACCTTAATTCAAAATGACATCTCAGAGCCAATGAGTTAAATTCTTATCTCTATTCTCTCAGATTTCATTTTTGTCATAGCGTTATTCACATTATTCTGAAGCTCATTAAACATATCTGATTTTTGGAGCACTGGAATTCAGTGCTGAGTAGTCAATAGTTAATAGGCACGTCACACAGGCACATGTTTAAATGCAGAACCACCTGGAGGAACAGCTATTTCTAATAAATAGACTAGTGATCTAGTGCTTCAAGTATTCCAGCAGTTAGATAACAGACTAGTCGGCCAAAATAAAAATGAGTACTAGAACACGTACTGTAAAAATACTGTGAGACGTATTGTTAGTGCTAGCATTAGCATTAATAAAAAGCAAGGTTCAAGTCTTAAGTAATTCCTGCCGTTCAAGTAATAAAATTGTTCAACTAGTTCAAGAGGTTCAAATCATTCAGGTAGATAACAAATTCGCGGGTAGCTCCAGAATTCAAGTACTTTAAGCATGTCAAGTGGCATTAATATTTCAGAATCAGATTTAATCAGGTTAATTTGGGTTCAAATGGCTGTTTTAGATATTCTAGTTGTTTTGAAACAAATTTTTGTCTACTTATAACAAAGGTATTTTCAATCATTTTACAGTCTTTTTTGTTTTGTTTTTGTTTTCTCAAATTATATGGTTGCATTTTCTATTATTCGACTCATGGTATCATTTATTTAGATCTTCTTTTTAGTCTTTAGGGTTTCCCATTGTAGCTGTTAACTCACTTACACTGTGGTGGGCAGAAGAAGAAGGCAGTGGAAAGCTAGAGAGAAAGCAATTCATTACAGTTCTTTGAAAGGTACTGTAGCTACCGATGTTGCCATTTCTGCTTTAGCTTTTCCACAAATTATTATTTGTTGTTTTAGTTTAATATGACCAGTAGGTCCACAACTTCAAATCTCTCCTGAAGAAGACCTACTTAGTAAAAATAAGATAGTAATTTAAGATTGGAATAGACACTAAGCCCATTATATCCATGCCCTCTGCTTTATAAGTAGAGTTTAAAAAAATAGGCATTCTGTGCAAACATTTACTATCTCATAGGGATTCTCTACTATGCAGGGTACCAGGTGATTTCCATCCTAAGCAGAAACTGGAAGGCCTGTACTTTACATCTACCTTCTCCACTGATAGACTGTTCAACATGTTCACCACCCACTGGGAAAACACATGTATCCTAATGGTACCACTGCATTTACCACCCCTGAACATTAGAGTGTGTCCGTGGGTCCTGTTGGGTGACACCACATCAAACATCCCTGTATGTTCAGTCTTGTCAATATCCTTATGTATGTTCAAGACTGAGATCATGTCCCCTCTCAGCCTCCTTTGCTCCCAGGTGAACATGTCAAGGGCTACCATCGTCTCCTCATACCTTTTGTCTCCAGTACACCTTATTGTTTTAGTGGCACTGTGTTGTCACTCTCAACCGCTTCAGTGTTCTTTTTGTATTGAGGAAACTAAAACAGCATGTAGCACCCAGGTGAGGCCTGCCTGACCAGGGCTTTGTAAAGTGACATGATTACTACCCGTACTCTGCTGGTCATCTCCATTTTGATTGAGCATTGTGTTGCTTCTTGTGACAGCAGCTGCAAACTAATAATCTTGCTTCAGCTCCTTGTCTACTATGAACCCCTAGTTAATTTTCCTTATCTACTGCAGCAAGGGAAGCCATATATAGTGTAGCAGTTCTACGACTGTTTTTCCTCCTCAGGTGTTGCACCTTGCATTTGACTACTTTGAGTTGGAGGCTCCAGGAATCAAACCAGTCACCTGCCTCTTCAGATCCTTCCAAAATATCCCCATCTTCAAGGAAGTTCACCACCCTAGTCACCTTAGTGACATCAATGAAGTTAAGCAACCTGTTGGTGACTCCAGATTCCAGATTGTTAATAAAAATGTGAACTAGCAGGAGCCATGGCACTTATACCTGAGGGATGCCACTAAGTACACCTCTTCAGTGGGACTTGTGCTCATCCACCACCACTTTCTGCTTCCCACCACCAAACCAAGACCCAAAATAGCATGGGTTCATGGTGGGTAGGTATTGCCAAACTAACCTGGTCAACTTCTTCGACTGCGTTACAAGGATAGTAGATCAGGGAGAGACAGTAAATGTCATTTATCTGGACTTTATCAAAGTCTTCAACTCTGTTCCACACAGAAGGCTGGTAATGACGTTGGACCACATGGGGGTTGGCAGTGAGGTGGTCGAGTGGGTAAGTAGCTGACTGAGAGGAAGAACAGACAGTATTCAGGTAAACTGGCCATTTTCAGCTGAGAGGGAGGTGTCCAGTGGGGTACCACAGGGTTCGTCACTGGGTCCCCTACTCTTCAATGTGTTCATAGCAGACATTGAAAATGGGCTAGAAGGTAAAATGTATCTATTTGCTGATGACACCAAAATTTGCAACAGTGTGGACTCCCCTGAAGGTGTGAGGAATATGACTTTAGGCTTGAGGAAACTGCGGGAGTGGTCGGAAACATGGCAGCTGAAATTCAATGCCAAAATGTGCAAAGTCATGCACTTAGGCAGAAACAATCCCAAAGAGGATTGCTACCTGGGAACAGTGAAGCTAGCCTCCACAAGCCAGGAGAGAGACCTAGGGGTCATTATATCAGAAGACTTGAAAGTGGGTAAACAGTGTGAAAAGGCAGCACTAAAGGTAAGTGGCATGCTGGGCTGCATCAGTAGGGTAATCATGAGTCACAGGAGGGAAGTGGTGTTACCACTCTACAAGGCACTGGTGCACACCACTTGGAGTACTGTGTACAGTACTGTAAACCACACCTCAAAAGGGACATAGAATCAAGACAGTGCAGAGGAGGGCCATGAAAATGATTACGGGACTGCACCATATGGCATGCCAGGACAAGCTGAGGGAACTCAATGTGTACTCCCTGGAACAGAGGAGGGAGAGGGGTGACATGATTGAGACTTTAAATATATGAGGGGTATAAATAAGGTTAATGTTCAGGAGCTTTTCCAATTGAAAGAGAGTAGAAGAACAAGAGGGCATGACATGAGGCTGGAGGGAGGTTCAGGAGTAATACAAGGAAGTTCTTCTTTATAAAGAGGGTGGTGGATCCATGGAATAACCTTCCCATGGAGGTAGTGGGGACCAAAATAGTAAGCAAGTTCAAGAATGCACAGGATGGACAAAAAGGTAACATGCAGAAAGGCAAAGCAGGAGAGGAGAATAGCACCAGGTAGGTTCTTGGGCAGACTAGATAGACTTTGTGTTTCCCTTCTGCCATCACTTTCTGTGTTTCTATGTTTCTATGTTTCAATCCACTTTAAGTATGTCTCATGTATACCACACAGGCATGCTTTGCCTGAATGCTTGTCATGTGTCACAGTATCAAGCACCTTACTAAAGTCCAGATACACTGTAACTACATCCACAGTCCTACCGCTGCACACATCTCTGGCCACTGCTCAAAGAAGGAGATCAAGTTGGCTTGGTATAATCTGCCCCTCACAAAGTCATGCTAAGAGGGAGCAAGAACCTTGGCCTCAGTCAAGTGTTCCAATATTATATTCTTGATAATGGCTTCCAGGGTCTTATCCAGCACTGATATAAGGCTCACTGGTCTATAGTTACCAGGTCCAACCCTGTGACCTTGTTGAAGATGGGGATGACATTGGTCACTTTACAGTCCTCTAGCACTACACCCATCCTGGTATCCTATCAGGATACCTAAGTTGAGGGTCCTGACATTCACGGACCCAGCTTCAGTATCCCAAAATGAGGGGTGCTCAACATTTCTGCCTAAAAGTAAAATTGCATTTCGCCTGGTGAAATGCTAGGTTACGCTCACAGAACATGTTCAGCATGGCATTACCTTTTGAGGGCAGCAGAGCAAGATGCTGGCCAAGCTGCTTCCTGGTGTGGAGCACTAATGCTCCTGCAGCTTGGCCAGCAGGCTTTCATGGATGGGGTTCTGTTCCCAGTAGGGGGACATTTTGCAAATGTAATTTTTGCACCCTCCCGTAACTTTATTATGGACTCCAAGGTCCACTCCCCCTCAGAGTTGGTTATTTCAGTTAGGAGGTGCAGGGTGCAAAGCCCTCTGTATAACACAAGTTTCCATCAGGATTTTGAAATTCGGTCTCCTGACCTCGGTATAGTATAGGTCAAGAGACCAAATTTCGGGATATCATAATATATCCCCTGTCCCTATCCCAACTACATAATCATTGAAATTATGATCCTAACATTATTGTCTTTTGCAAAATATATTTAAGATAAACCTTTGTACTTTTTCTTCAAGGGACAGAGCTACTTCGTGTTTTGTTTTCATTTTCTGAGAAAAATAGAATGAAAAAAGCAGGAGTCACATGATGCCTTCATCCGAGTAGCTGCTCTTCTCCAGTGCTCCTGACTACTCCACTTTATTTTTACTAAAAACTACCTGCAAAATGTGTCTTCACCTTCAATTTTTGGCCAAACTGCTCTACAGAACCATCTGAAGTGAGGTGACCCAAGTTTCGGCTGAATTCCTCACAGCATGTCAGAGGCAAAAATGTGTCAGGTGCCCCCATGGCACATTCCTCCACCAACGCCAGAAGAAAGTACCAAGAGAACGAAGGCCCAAAGCTCGGGCCTCAGCCAAGCCACTACTTCCACCACAGGCCCCCAACCCCTCTCAGAAGAACACTTCCTTACGGAATTTGAGCAATTTAAAAACTCACTAAAAGAAATTGCAGAAGAGCTAAAATCCCGTGTTATGACTTGGGGAATATGAACAGATGGGTAGGAGGTGTGGAAGCTCAAACCTTCTCTTTAGAAAGATGGAAGGACCGCAACAAATTGGATTCAGTGGCTACATGCACCAGAATCAGCAAGTTGGAGGCTAAACTGGAAGACCTGGAAGGGAGAAATCACCGAAATAATTTAATTATCTTTGGACTCCCCGAAGGGGAAGAAGGTGCGTCACCAGTATAATTTTTGCAAAAATTGCTGGAAAGGATTGCAGGCCCATCTCCTAATGGCCCAACCTACATCGTGGAGTGAGCACACCTCTTTCTGCACCCCAAACCACCTGCAGGTTCTCCAGCTCACCCTTTTATGTTCAAGCTACTCAATTATTTAGACAAGCAGCACATTTTACAAAAAGTTCAGGATATCATGGAGATCTTGTGGGAAGACTCCAAACTATGACTTACTCAAGATCTACCAGCAGTCATTCATCAAAAACAAGCAACATTTCACCCTGTGGTGGCTAAGCTTATAGCTGTGGGGATAAAATTTAGAATGCTCTGTCCTGCCCGCCTTCACGTTCTGCTTCAGATTACCTGGCATTCCTTTGAGGCCATGGATAACGCCACCCAGGAACTTAAGAAACTGCTCCCTGAACTTTTTAAGGAAATGTGAGTGCAGTGATTTTACATGGGGCCATATCTCTTTACATTGCATGAGGGAAAAGGAGTTGTACTGCTTTATTCTGACTTTAAGGAGAGCTAAATGATTACTTCTCCATGTGCTTTCCAATTTAATGGCTTGATGGAGGACTCTAGCCCTGTCTTCCTACATCTATGCAGGATGAGACTTTTGATTTTTGTTTTGTTGCCTCTTAAAAGAAAAAAAAAACTCCCATTGGATTGCTTCCCCAATGTGTATGGAAGGGCAAGGGTGCAGCATTTCATACCTGGACCACAGCTGACTACCCCGTCAGCTTTTGGACCTCAGCTTGTTCGAACTAACTGTTTGCTTTATCGGGCAGAAGTTACACTGCTAGGGTACACCTCAACATCCATTCTGCTTATGGTGCCCTTCAACACCTATTCTGCTTCTGGTCTACGGACAGCCCATATGTCAATGCAAACACTTGTACCAAGAAATTTGCATATTTGCCACAGAGCTGTTGTACAGGTGGGCCTCCTTCTCCATTTTTTGTTACTTGGAGAGGGGACACCACCTCAGCTTTAGGCCTGGGGCTTTTCTACAGCAGGTCAGATCAATAGTTTCTTTTTGTGGAGGGAGTTGGAGACTTTTTATCCATTCAAAAAGACAGAGGGATTTCTACGTGTTGCAGTTCTCTTTTACAAACATCTATTTCTGACTGACTTTTTCAATATACTGGTATCAACTAAAGAACTTCTCTTAGTTTAGAGCTTTACTGCACTTAGGAATTACTGTTAAATTTCCCGAGGTTGCCTTTTGATTTCTTAACCTTTGTGTGGATATGATAGCATTAATGCTTCACTTAAATTCCATAGTTGGTCGTTTTGGATTTTTTGTGCATGTTTTACATTTATCATGTTTATGGTATAAGGTATTGAGGGAAACTGAATATACATATAGATGTCACAGTGTTATAAGGTAGTATACATAATTACCTACCATTGATAGGTGGAGGAGCTGGTGGGGGGGTGGAGTGTAGAGCTATGGTGGGTTGGAGCTTCATGCACCAGTTAAGGGGGGGAGGATGTTTTTCAATTCTGTGTATGGGGTTGTAGAAGGGGAAATAAGGTGGGTTTGTTCCTGGTTCTGTTTCATATATCTTTTTTTGTGAGGAAGGATGGCGGAAGAGGGGTGTTCTGATTCAAACTGGCTAATTTGGGTGGCTACCACCCGAGCCGAATGGACGCTTGAGCTCTGAGCTCCTGCCCAACCCCCAAAAAATCCACCTGTTATCCACAGTTCTTCTACCTAAAATGGCGTGACTAACTTGTATTTATACCCGGGTAGTCTATGCATGGTGAGAACTGGTGTTTTTTGCCCTCAGCCGATTTGCTTGTGGTTACTACCCTTCGTAGTGTGGTGTTCGGGTAACAGGGCCTACTGTTCGACAGGATGAAGTTGGCCTCGAATCTCAACCAGCAGCAAGGCGATATGCCCAAAATTCAGCAAATATTTTCAGAGATTTTACAGCGTATGGACAAACTTGATGTGGCAGCTAAACAAAACTCTGCGGACATTATTGATTTGGCCCAACAGGCATGCATTATCGAGCATAGACTGGCGGAAACGGAGGATGGATGGCACAAAGCGAGCGCCCGGCTCCAAGAACAAGAGCACCTCATCCGTGTATTATGGGGCAGGGTGGAGGACTTGGAGAATCGGAGCAGCCGGAACAATTTGCGGCTAGTGGACTTCCCAGAGGGGTGTGAGGGTACTGGCACAATTAGCTTCTTGCAAAAAGAATTGCCTGGCTTGCTGGACTGGCCAGGTAAGGCCCCAATTGAAATCGACAGGGCCCACAGAACTCTGGCACCTCGCCCTGAAGCTGGGACTTGCCCTCGCATGATTCTGGCACGCTTCCTCCAATTTCAAGACCGGAAGATGATTACTAGGCTGGCACGTACTAAAAAGGACTTGCAATGGAAAGGGCACAAAATACAGATATCTGCAGACTATTCTCAAGAGGTCACTAACAGGCATCGGGCCTTCACAGCTGCCCATACAGCCTGTGCAGAATTGGGACTAGAGTATTCCTTGAGATACCCAGCTTCACTCAGGATTATCTATAATGGGGATCCCAGAATTTTTGATAACCCCACCACTGTGGAGAATTTCCTTTCAGAGCAAGCCCCTAAACTGTCCTGGGGCTGTCTACGGGAGCCTTCTGGCCCGCAGGCTTTTCCTAACAGGTTTACACGGATGGAGGTAACACCGCAGGGAACTGACCACAATATTCAGAGCCCCCTTATGACCCAGAGCACTCCTAACCATCCATCTCCACCAAAACCCTCGGGTGGCAACAGTAAACGAAGAAATAGGAGATGACAAAGGCTGGAGGGGCTACATATGGATAAAACCCCTCATCTCTGGTCAAGGAGCCGCAGTGGAAGCTCGAATTCATCTACATCACAGGACTCTTTCCAGCCAGACATAAGCAACAATAAATACCAGGCGTTGATGGATCTGCCAAATGAAGGTGCCCTGGCTATTCCCCCTTTGCCCCCCTGTTCTTCTCCCTCTAGGGATACTGGGTCTAAAGGTGCCAGAAACACTACAAGGTCAGAGGTTCAAGACTCCTCCAGGGATGCCTCACACAATTTAAGTAACCGGCATGAGTTAAAACCGACAGAGGATTCGGTCCCAGTCAAGGTGGCCGTGGGCTGATGTCCCCAGTATACTTGCTGCTGCCCTCTATTTGGGCTGGTATATGCTCCCGTGATCCCCCTTCTGTATAAGGGTCATTACAAGGTTTCCCTTGTCCCCTCTCTGTGGGCTAACTGAGTTTGGACAAAGGGGGAATATACTCAGTAACTGCTAAAACATCAGTCACTTTGGATCAAGGACTCGAGGGGGTTCACTAGGACCGCTTGAGCACACTCCTTCATATCTGGATTATACGGATTTATGTGTGGACTAAAGGATGCAAATACTGACTATCTTGCTGCCTAGCCCCATGTGTGGGACGCTGGGGTCATCTGTGGTGTTTTTTTTTTTTTTCTTCTCTCTCCTGCAGTGACAACGTGGGTAGAAGGACTCACTTGATGATGGGGGTTGGAAGTGGGTGATATGGGAGTTGGAGAGTCCTCCTTATCTAGTGTAGTCTGTGGCTACACTACCCTCAGCAACCTCCGCTGGTATCTGGGCCTCTGGTTGGTCGGTACGTTCAGTGGTTGCTGGTCTGGAATGGAACTGTTTTTGGGTTTGGGTAGTGGGTGGAGGTGTGTTCAGGGTATGGCTGTTCTATTGGGTACTTAGAAGTAGTTTCTATTTCTACTTGTTAGGGACAATTTTTGTCCTTGGATATACTGTTGTACAAAGTTGTTCTGTGTTCTATTATGGCAATCTGAAATCTAGAACCATACATGATATTATGGGATTAGATAGGGAGTCTGGGGTTATTGGGCACAGTGCACCTGGTTGGGGCTTCCTCATATATCTCCTTTCAGCCATGGTAACTTACTGGTCTTATGGGGACTAGACTTGTCTCTTGGAATGTGAGGGGGCTCAACTCATCAACTAAGTGTAAAAAAGTATTGCTCCACTTAAAGAAGCTGCAACCTATGGTGGTGTTTCTCCAGGAGACAAAGCTATCCCCATGTGAGGTCAAGAAGCTCAAGCGGGAATGGGTTGCCATGGAGCTTCATAGTGCAGCAAAGGCCCATAAAAGGGGAGTTTCTATTTTACTTCACAAGAACTTGGTGTGGAAAGTGAAGCGACACAAACGGGACAAGGAGGGAAGATGGATCTTGGCAGAGTTAGAGACCCCAGAGGGTTCCTTGATTCTAGCTAATCTTTACGCCCCTAATCAGGATTGCCCTCAGTTCTTTTTTACTTTCAACCAGGCCCTTACTGATTTTAATGTAGCCAACGCCCGGTAGTTGTGGGTGGAGACTTTAATTTAGTTCTAGATTTCCTATGGATAGAAGCAACAAACCCTGAACCCCATAGACAAGCACTCAAAGCGTCCAGACATTAATGTCAGAGCATACTTTGCTGGATGCCTGGAGAACTATGCACCCAGGTGTCTATGATTACTCCTGCTATTCTCAGGCTCATGGCTCATCTAGCAGAATTGATTTCTGGCTTCTCTCATCTAGCCTTTATGAGAAGGTAACCAGCACTGATAATGCACTCCATTTATGTCTCGGACCATGCTCCTATGGAGCTAGGGGTCAAATTGGGCTCCGACTCCACCCCTACTCCCACATGGCGGTTGGATCCCCTGTTACTTGAGGATGCTGATTTTTCTCACTGGCTGGGGCCTGTGGTCCAAGAGTATTGGGAAATCAATGATAATGGGAAAGTGAATGATTTAATGCTTTGGGAGGCCTTTAAGGCCACCATTTGTGGTAAAATTATTGCATATGCCTCTGCTAGTTGGAGGCGACGCCAAGCTGACCAAAGGGCTCTAGAAAAGCAGTTAGCCTCTCTGGAAGCCCAGTATAAGTCTTCAGTCCCATCTCAGTCCTTATTAGCTCAGTTGACGAGTACCAGGATTTCTTTAAATGCCCACCTGACCCAACAAGCGGAGTTAAATCTCAGATGGCTGCGTCATTCTTACTGGGAAGGGGGGGGCTAGTAAACTTCTGGCTTATCAACTTAAGCAACAACAAGCATCCCGTACCATCCATATGCTGAAAGATATGCACGGGGTCTCAACCCACTCTCATAAAGGGATAAATAAGATCATGGCCCAGTTCTATGAGGCATTGTACTCAGCTCCTCACCCTCCCGACCCCTTAAGTATTCAAAAATTTTGGGGGAAACTTCCTATTCCCCACCTAATGGTTTCTGATGCAAAAATACTGTAGGCGCCTATCACTGTGGCGGAGGTGGATAAGGCCATTGCATCCCTAAATTCTCAAAAAGCCCCAGGAAAGGACGGCCTCCCCATTGATTTTTACAAAATAAAGGGAACTAATCTGGACCCATACTTGATTAGGATGTTTTGACATTCTTTGCAGGTTGGTCTTCTCCCCCCCGTCCCTGAGGGAGCTACTATTACAGTGCTGCCGAAAAAGGGGAAGGATCCTCTTTTGCCAGGTAGCTACCGTCCCGTTTCCCTCATTAATGTGGATGCTAAAATTCTGGCCAGGCTTCTTGCTAGTAGGCTAGAACGCCTCATGGCTGATCTGACCCACCCTGCCCAAGCGGGCTTTATTCAAGGGCGATTAGGGTCGGATCATCATAGAACGCTGCTGTCACCTTGCACTATACCACATTATCTAGCAAGCCCTCCGTAGCCTTAGCAATCGATTTTGAAAAGGCATTTGACTCTGTTCAGTGGCCCTTTTTGTTTCTCACTCTCTAAAATGGGTTTCGGGCCTGGTTTTATTGCCTGGGTAAAACTGTTATATTTCTCCCCTATGGCCTCTGTCTTAACAAATGGGGTTATGTCTCCATCCTTCCCCTTACAAAAAGGAACCAGGCAGGGGTGCCCCCTTTCCCCTCTCCTTTTTGTCCTGGCCATAGAGCCACTGGCCATTGCTCTTAGAGAATCATCTAATATCCCTGGGCCAAGAGTGGCACAACACCTTCAAAATGTTTTATATGGATGACTTGCTTATCACCACGGAGTCCTCTCTCTGAGGTGATTGACAGTATCCTGAGATTTTGGCTACCTTTGCCGAGGTATCAGGGCTTAAGATCAATCACTCCAAAACCGAGGTGCTTTCTCTGAACTCTAAGACCCCTGGAAATAACTTCATAAATAGAGGCCTTCACTGGTCCCCTAATGGCATAAAATATCTGGGTATTATCCTTCATTCCAATATAGGGAAAATGCTCTCTGCTAATTTTGTAGCGTTACTAGATTCCCTTAAACAGGACATGAGTAGGTGGAAGGCTTTAAGACTGTCGCTGGCAGGTAAGATCAACTCCATCAAAATGATGGCTGCCCCCAAGGTATTATATTTATTAGCTCACCTACCCGTGCCTAACCCCCAAAGATGGTTTGAGAAACTCGATGCATTAGTGGGTAACTTCCTATGGGAAGGGGCCCTGCCCCGGTTCAGTAAACTCAAACTCCGCCAACACTGGAGTAAAGGTGGATGGGGCCTTCCCTGATTTCAGAGATACCATACGGCCTTCATTACCTCTCAAACTATCAGATGGTTTGCTAGGATTGGTCTGACCTCTCCAACTTGGCTCCCCTTAGAGGCATCATTGGCCCAGGCTCCTTCACCGGCGGTGGTGCTCTATAGCAAGAAGAAGCTATTCCGTGTTCTCTCCCCTCCCAAGCAGGTCTCTATTCTGTATTGGAAACAAGCTTTTTCAGTTTTAGGGCAGGACCCAACCCCATGGAGACATATGCCTCTGTGGAATAATCCAGCTCTACAGTTAGGGAGGTCTCCAATACACTGGAAATACTGGGAGGCCAAAGGCATTTCTAAGATCCAGGATCTGTTGCTCCCCAATACTGTCACATTAGATACTTTTGAATCACTGAAAGAAAGATTTGGCCTCCCTCGTCTCACTTCTGGAGATATCTGCAGATTAGGGATGCTATTCTTCATTTGCCTAATGCTCCACGAGATGGAGGGGGCAGCACCTACCTCACCTGTTAGCTGTCTGGGGGAAGAAAAGTAAGGGCAGAGCCAGTCTGATCTATTCGGCACTTAGGGATGCCACTGTAGACCCTACTCAGCGGGCCAAAGCGCAATGGGAAAGGGACCTCCAGGTCTAAATCTCTGACCGGCAGTAGCAGCACAGCTGGATCAGAGTACATAAGGTCTGTCGGGACGGGCGTACCCATCTTATAATGAATAAGACCAGTCACAGGTACTATAGGGATGCAACTAAACTCCAGAAGATGGGTCTCCTGTCAGATGATATATGTTGGAGATGTGGCAAGGATGGGGCACATTTGTTTCCTGTTCTCTGGGACTGCCCTAACCTGCATCCCTTTTAGACATTGGTTAGGAGCATGTGCCAGCAAATTTTCCCAGACATTAATCCAGACCCACCCCTTTTGCTTCTTGGATGTGCACAGCCGAATATACCCAAATGCAACCCTGGGGCCCAATGGGTCACTGCAGTAGGGGCGGTGGCCAAACGGCTCATCTTACTAAAATGGAAATCCTCAGCGACACCATCCTTTCAACACTTTTTACTGGCAATAGCCCAGGGGGCTATATTTGAAAGGATCTCCAGCTTAGCTGCTGGCTCTATAGCCCAATTTGAGAAATGCTGGCAACCCTTCCTGCAATATAAATTTTGTCACAATGTCCCCATTCGAACAGCCCCATAGCTTGCCAGTACTCCTTGTTTAGGTTGCTAGCTTTTCGTGGAGGTGGTGCCCCCTTCTTCTCTTGACCCCAGGCTGTCCCCTTATATTGCCCTCTATCTAGTGAAGATTGCCTATCTGTATATAGTTGATATGGTCGCATGATCCTACTTAGGCACACACATGCTCAATACTTGCTATGGTTTTGGCCCGGCAGGATTATTTACCTTACCCTGGCTATGCTTGTTATTAATTGTATCAAGTACTGTAAGCCCTTGAGGCGCAGAGGACTCAGGCTGATCCTTCATTAAGTATGTCTTATCATGTGACTGTTATGTCCTGTTATGTATTCCTATGGTCAATATCAATGGACATCTGTGTGTAATGTATTGTAAGGTTTTGTCTATGTTATCCTGGCCTCTCTAATGGATGCAGTCTGGCTTGATTTTGACATATCATCCTGAGATGTGTGTGTGTGTGTGTGTCTTATCAAATAATAAAAATTGTTAAACTCAAACTGGCTAATTTGGTTCCTTTTATGCCACCATAAGATATGGGAGTTGTTGTGGGTTGTTGGGGCAAAAAGTGGGGGTCCTTTTCACTGGGCATTGTTTTTATTTTATAAAACTGTCATGGGTTAGATGGGATATAGTGAGTTTTGGGGTACTTCTCCAGAAGCAAGTAGAATTATGGTTTGTAGTCTGGGGCCCTTCTTACTTTTTATATGTCTCCCTTCGATTTCCATGTTTTTTTCATCTACATTATAGCACACAATTATAGATATTGCACATGGAATGTTAAGAGAGCCAATACCTGACAAAATGTGAAAAAATGTTACTGCATCTTCATAAGCTGCAGGCTGATGTGACTTTTTTGCAAGAAACCCATCTTCCCCCAGAACAAGTGATATCCCTATGACACCTTTGGGTTGGCCAGATAATTAACTCCGGGTTAGATTCCCATAAACAGGGTGTGGCCATTTTGGTGTCCAGATCTTTTACCTTCCATCTCCTTCAGGAGGCTGGTGATTCTCAAGGCAGATCTATTTTTCTGAGGGTACTATTGGGACATCTGGAGGTGGTCCTGAGCTCAGTTTATGGACCTAACATGGAGGATCCCTCCTTTTTCTCTTAGCTTACACCCATTCTGTCTTAATGGGCTTCCCTTCCTGTGATACTTGCAGGGGACTGGAACTTAGTGATGGACAATGATCTGGACAGGACCTCAAGATGTTGCCAACCCCTTACCCCAAGTCAATTCACATTATGGGATTCCATGGACTCTCTAGGGTTGATAGACCCTTGGAGAATCCTCCATCCTGACATGAAGGAGTATTCCTTCCATTCCATCCTGCATAATTCCTTTTCCCGTATAGATTTTTTCCTATTGAGTGTTGAAGCTTTGTCAGGGGTGTTATTAAGTCAACATAGTGCCAAGGTACTTTCAGACCACCACTCAGTTCTTTCACAAATCAATCTCGTTCCATCTCAGCTAAGGGACAAGTCATGGCGCCTCAATAATTACTTATTAAAGCTTCCAGAGCTTGTGGAGAGGCTATGATTTTTCATCTCTGATTTTTTTACATTTAATTTGCCTACAATGCCCAAACTCAACATTCTTTAGTGTGCCCTTTGAGGAGAAATTATCAGGTTGGCAGCCAGAAGAAAGAGGGAGCTATCTCAAGCTGCTTCTTCCTTACTGTCACAAATTCGTGCAGCCAAACAGAATCTCTCAGACTCTTCTTCTATATTGGACAGGTAGTGCCTGGAGGCTCTTTGAGCAAAATATAACACTCTCCTCAGTGAAAAAGCCAGACATCTCCTTTTGAGGGCAAGAGCACAATATTTTGGTCAGGGAGAGAAAATTGGGAGGCTTCTTGCCCTGCATTTACATACCCAACAAGCAGACAGGATTGTTCCATCCCTCCAGTCAGACTCCTGTAGTTTACTTACCTCTTCTAAAGACACTGTAGCACAATTTCAACATTTTTACCATGCCCTCTATATGGCCCCCCAGACCCTTTAGACTTTTCCACCTTCAAGACCTTCCTTCAGGATTTAGATTTCCCTATGCTGGGCAATGCCCAGATAGCTCAGTTGAAGGCCCCCTTAACTCTGGCAGAAGTTAAGGCAGCAATTGACTCCTTAGCCCCAGATAAATCCCCCGGACTAGATGGCTTCTCCTCAAATTTCTACCAGACATTTAAAGATTTGTTGGCACCATATCTTCTGGATTTATTTTAGTATATTTTCTCAAATGGTTTTTCAGACTTTTCACTTGCAGCTGCTACTATAGCAGTTCTGCCTAAACTGGGTCGGGACCCTTTATTCGTTACTAATAACAGGCCTATATCTTTAATAAATGTGGATTTAAAAATGTTGGCAAAAATTCTAGCTACCGGAGTAGGTTCAGTATGGGAATGTCTTCTTAGTAGAGAGCAGGTGGGATCTGTCTCAGGCAGACTGTCGGCAGACCACACCCGGAAACTCTTGCATCTTATTTTCGCATCCAGAGACTCCCCCACACCATCTATGCTGGCTTCCCTGGATGCAGAAAAGGCTTTTGATAGAGTATCCTGAAATTATTTATTCCACTTGCTCCCTAAATATGGTCTCCCTCCTGAATTTCTTGGATAGCTCAGAGTCCTTTATACTAATCCTATGGCACATGTCTTTTGTAATGGAATTTTGGCTGACCCTTTTCCTTTACAACAAGGCATCCGTCAAGGCTGCCCGTTATCCCCAGTTTTGTTTAACTTGTATCTCAAGCCCCTGATTAGGAAAATTAATCTTTCCCCATGAGTACAGGGTATATCTTTAGGTCCCTCACAATATAAATTATCTGTTTACACAGATGACATTCTTTACATTTAGTGTCCCCTTCTACTTCTATCCCAGAACTTTTGGACATTGTAACTGAATTTGGCATTTTTTCTAATTACAAACTTAACCTCTCAAAAACTGAACTTCTACCCTTAAATTCTGCAACTCATTGTGCCAGCATGGAGCATCTGGCCCTTCTTTGAGTAAAGGACAAGTTAAAGTACCTAGGATTGTATCTTAGTACTGATTTGTCAAAAATCAAAAGATACAATTTGGATCAAACACTCTCTCACATTCAAAATTACCTTAATCATTGGTCTCTATTACCTCTATTGCCATGGGGTTGTGTGGGTATCCTTAAAATGAATGTACACTCACAAATTTTGCATCCCCTTCTTATGCTTGGACTGGCTTTACCCAAAACATGGTTTCTTCAGGTTAACCGACCTTTTTCTCAGTTTCTCTGGCAGGGTAGAGCACCAAGAAGAACTCTGACAAAGTTAATGAGATCTAAGCAGGCTGGTGGTCTGAAAGTTCCCAATGTATATCTTTATTACTTGGCCATACATTGCTCCCAACTCTCCTTCTAGTTCTGTTTGATCCCGATGGACTAGAATCTAGTTTATATCCCCCAATGGCTAGAAACTGAGATAGCACTATGTCATCAGCTCAACTAAAATCCTTGAACCCCTGCTATATTCTCCCATTCAGAAGATTCCGGATCCCCTGAAAGACACCACCCCCCCCTCCCATTGGTTACTCTCTCTTTATGCCCACAACCAGCTGTGTCATTTACTAGCCTTGGATCCCTGTCATGATATTACACAATCCATCCTCAAAAATCAAACCTTAAGTTTGCTGGAAAGAAGCTGACTAGGATAGGTTGGTCCTCCCTGGAGTTCTTATCAGTTGATCAATTATTGTCCACCAAAAAGCTCATCACCTTTAAAGAGCCTCAATAAGAATTTGGCTGGCCTACACATATGTGCTTTAAATACTTCCAACTAAGACACACGTTATAATATTTTGGTGCTGGTGTTTGGTCCAGAGAATATGGAAATACTTTGCTGCCTTTGTTATCGACTATCCCCACTTCTCATGTTATAGCTTTCTTTCATGCAAAGCTGCTGGCCCTCCTTACTGAGAGGGAACAGTCCATTTTTTATTCTTGGGATCAGGCTTTTCCCTCTCAGAGAGGTCATCATGACTGGTCTCTTATTTGGAAAGGGATATACAAATATATTAAATGGTATAGATACCACTTCAAGCAGTTTCAAATACTACATAATATGTTTTACACTCCAGTTAAACGTCACAGAATGGGTAGACTGGCTCTGGATATGTGTACCAGATGTCAGAAAGAACGGGGATGCTTGCTTCATATTCTCTGGACCTGTGAAAAGGTCAGGCCATTTTGGGCAGAAATTAGGCACCCATTAGATCCCCTATTAGGGCTAGATCAGGCTTTTATCCCTGAAATTTGCATTTTAGAGGATTTTGATAACGTTTTAATTGATAACCAGAAACCACACATTGCCTTAGTATCGGCCTGCACCAAGAAGGTTATTCTCCTGCACTTGTGCAACCAGACAACCCCTACTTATAAGGAATGGTACCAGGAAATCCTTTTTGCCCTGCAGGCCGAATGTGTTATTGCAAGTATATGGCACTCCCACAAAAAATATACCAAGGTTTGGGAACTTCTTTTTACTTTTTTGACTCTGGACACTGGGCACTAATCGTTTAGTTTTTATTAAACTTTTATTTTATTTCTCTGCTTTTGGCTCTCATGTTTCATTCTAATGGGTTGACTTTGATTTCATTTGGCGAATACCTATTGGGCTCCTCTAGGACATTTCAGCTTCCAGAGAAGGGCAGGGTGGGGATAGGTATGGGTGGGAAGGGTTGAATTATTATAATTATAGCTTGGTTGTAGTGACTATGTTATTCTCAGACAACTGTAGTGTGTTACAATCATATAGTATGACATATTTACGGTATTAGTTACTTATTGACTTTTAATATACGAACGCCTGTGTCATTCATATTTTCTGTGTTCTACCTCAACTAATCTTAATAAAGATTTTTGAATTTAAAAAAAGAATGAAAAAGCATAATACAGACAGCATTTCATAACTCCATGTTAGTCCCAGCTTATTCTATATCTCATACTGCATGATGTATAACAAATTCAAATCAGTCTATATGATATGGAATGTATGCACCACACTTAATGGGAAGATCATTTTTTTTTAAATAGACTGGGCTATGTAAAGTATTGAATATATCTTGGATTCACAAGTGTCATCTCCCTCAAGAATTTCTTTTTCCAAAGTAAAATGTTAGTTTGTATTCTAATAAATATAGTTCAACAGATCAATACTCATTTGTGCATATGGTTTTACATTGTCATAGCTGGTATTGACCATAGGTACATATGTGGTTTGATTTATATCTCAGTTAGTATCCACACCAAAACTAGG
The DNA here is from genome assembly GCA_016271365.2 of Neoceratodus forsteri. NCBI lineage: Eukaryota > Metazoa > Chordata > Ceratodontiformes > Ceratodontidae > Neoceratodus > Neoceratodus forsteri. The sequence goes on from CM057459.1 coordinate 653,562,591, forward strand.
TTTTTAAGGTTATCTTTCAAAAGTCTTTTGGCTTCATCTTCATCATTAAATATAAAGTATTAGAGCTGCTTATTATCTATGGTGTCCAGCGATGACACTGACAAAGTCCATGTTGGCTTAGATAGGTTCTTTTGGCTCCAGTAATTAGATATCTGGGTCATTATCTGGTCGCATTATCTGGGGTATCCAGTCAAATTATGGTATTTAATCACATCCAGAAATAGATTCTCACAGCCCACTGTTCCTGTAGGAAAACCAAAACTCCTCTTAGGGTGTAGTCTATGTAAACAATGATATCCAACAGGGTTGGTGGTATTGGGCAATACTGGACTACTCAGGGGCATAATGAGGCATGACGTCGAATGCAGATGGCCTTATAACCCTTGGAAGGTCTGGTATTGCCCAATACCACCCACCCTGGAGGGTATTATTGCACTTACAAAATGGCTCATTAGTAACAATTTTAATAAAATTAAATAAAAGATTAAAAAATATGTATAATAAAAGTTAAAAACTGAGTAAAAAAATATTTTGTTGTAAAGTAGTCCCTGTAGTGCTATATTGGGCAGTAGAGGGTGCTGTAGTTTAGGAGTCACAATATCTGCCTCTAGAGGGACTGTTTAGGATTACCTCTTTGTATTAGATTCACCTCATGGCTGCCTTTGTTTCCATGCCCCCCCCCGTGTTTCTCACTGTTGGTAAAAACAGGTTTTTATGAGAGCACTTGGAAGAAACAGTTTTTTATTAATAATGAGGAGCCAGAACCAGTCAGAGGAGCTGCTGCACACCATCATTCAAGATGCCTGGGTGCTTTTGATCAGGCAGGTCACAATCGGGCAGCTACTGGGAGCAGATATGTGGACCCAGTTGGGATCACTTTACTGGCACCAAGTAATGCAAGAAGGTATTCAAATACTGTAAGGATTGGTTACGGTATAAATACATGCTGTAGGTAACTGACTTTTTTCTGAATGAGTAGTGGACAGGTGGGAGAGCCAGGGGCAGGGGCGGGGGTGGGGAGCTGTAGTCGAATTTACACTGCAATGTGTGAGAAGCAACTGTGGAGGAATTTGAAAACAAGTTTTTGAGAATAAAACAAGTGTTTGGGGAAAAAAGGGTGCTGGTCATTAAAATTGCTAGGTTTCTGTATCCGTGCAGTTCAGCGGTGGTGGTGGTGGGGGGGTGGCTGACTCACTTACTTGTCTCGCTTTGCTAGTGGGAAAAAATGGCAGCTCCTAAACTTTCAAATTCAAAGTGGCACAGGGATACCTGTTTGAAACTGTGCACACTGCAGCTGGTACTTGTTTTCAGAGGGCTCTATCAAAAAATGGATGCATAGCTCTGGAATATTGCTAGCCAATCAGCACACATGGATTTTCCTTGCCATTTTCCAATCTGATACAGGCTACTGGTATAACATTGAGAGTGTATTGTAATAATGACCAACTCACCAAATACACTCAAAAAATTAAAATATGTTTATTAAAGTGTAGTCATAATCAAGTGTGCTTGGAATCCACCTAGCCAGATCCTGAATTAAGCAAGACAGTGGGAGACACATTCAGGATCACCACCACTTTGGCAATATACTGTAACTGGCTATAAAGCCATACCAAAACCACAAGGATAGAGAACTAACTCAAAGGATTAGATACTGCATGCATTAAACCTAAAGTGTGGGGAAAAAACAGTGAGCAGTCCACCCTGAGGAAGGGGATAGAAGGACCCAAAAATAGTAGTGGGTTTCAGAAACACTCAATTATGACCACACTTTGATAAAAGAATTTCAATCATTTCATCATATTTGGTGTGTTGGTCATTATTCCAGTACACTCTTGGTGTGATGTAATCCTATCCACCCAGAGTCTGATTCCAGAGAAATCTGTGGAAAGGGATACAGGTTAGATAATGCTACATGTAAGGATCTGTAAAACAGTCTTTGATCATGACCCTTAATTACACGGGGTACAAAACGTAAAGTGTGGCCCCACGCTCTAAAATGCCTTTTTTTTTTGTTATTCAAGAAAGATTTCTCCTTCTCTGTTTGGTACAGGGCCAAATCAGGAAGTACTGAATAAGAATTCTGTATTATTCATGTAACAAGACTTTTTCTCAAAAATCAGTTTACAGTTAGATTTTTGCCTTGCAGAGCCATTACGGCATTGACTAATATAGGGCCAGTTTTGAGAATGCACACCATGATACCTGCTGAAGCCACTGAGAATATACCAAGCGCATCACATTAAAAATGTTAACATTTACTCACAGGGTAGTTCTTGCTCGTAAATCTCTCTTAAACTGAATCCAAATGGTTTTGTTTAACCCATCAGAGATTGATTTTCTCAGACAAAAAGTCCATTGCAAATTAAAATACTCAGTCTCTTTTCCTATTTCTAACTCTAAAGGGCAGGCCTATCACTTCTAGATTATTCTCATAAGCACTGTTTTTTATCTCCAGTTTATGTCTTATTGCAACATTTTCTCTAACTAGAATTCTATAAATGGCTCCCTCAGGGAATTTAACTATTTTTTGTTTGTATTGCCCCATTTTCCGGTATAGTTATCTGTTTTCCCACTTATGCAGATAGCTATGTTGCCTTCTAAAAAATGTTTTAAAGAATCCTTTATCATTTTTCATTTAAATTCTGCTGATCTCTGCAGTGCAGTACTGCATCATTTCTTGTTGCTTGTACAAGATGTTTTTGCTCATTTTACAAATGCCTCGCATGTCACTATTTCCACAACTTTGTGTTATCAGTATCCATTCAAATTGAAACCTGAGCTTTCCTTTCCATAAAACTAGTCTATTTGCAGTAAACAGAGATAAAAAAATAACTACTTTATAATACTGCCACAAAAACATTAATATCTTTAGATGCCTGTTCTTATGTAGGAATTTCTTTCTGACCCAACCATCCCACCCTCCTTTGACTTACTACACTTCCAGGCTTATACAAATTTTATTTATTTATTGATGAAATCTTCAGAGATTACCTTTGAGCACAAGTGCTCATTTACAAAGGTTTACAAAGGTTCCACGTCAAATACAGTACATAGGCTCAAAAAAACATTACAAGTACAATTAGCAGTTCCAGAGGAAATGCAGTCCTGTCAGGCTCAATGCATCTCAAACAGAACAATTACATATACTGTAGTTTTGAAAAAAGAACTTAAATACAGTATAGCAACTCACGGGATATATACAGAGAGAAACTGAATTAAACAGTTTAACAATGTATCAGTCTTTATGCTTTTTCTCTGTCTTTATGCCTTTTTTGCTAAAGATGATATAGAACGAAGTGGTTAATAAACCCATGAACAATTTCCAGGACACATCATAAAGGAATCTTAACATGTGTTTTATTATGGGATACAGTTAACAATTTTAATGTACTTTTTTATGATTGCCTTTGTATTCGTACAATGTTTTTAGTCAGGATAGCCCCATTGAGATTTTATCTTGTCTACAGTGAGTCAGTCCTCTTTATACTCTGTTCTGCAGCTGAAAAGACTGAATCCTGAGAAGTCAGGTGATGGTCACTCTGTAAGTCAATGTCTGGTGTGGGATTCATACCAGGATCTCCAATTTCACAGTTCTGTGATTGATTATTTTTTTCAGATTGTCAATCCACATTGATAAATTCTTCCATTTGATGAAGATGCACACCTATCAAATTGTACAGTTCAAAATGATGAGTTGTTTGCTCTCAAATCGTAACAGTGGTCTGGCTGAATATTTCTACCCATATGTTGAGTATATATATTTTTGTCTACTGTTGCATCATTATTGATTGTATATTGCTACACAGTGATCCATCCTACAGTGACTGTATATTATCTACTGCTGCATCCTGCATTGATTGCATATTGTTGAATACTGCTACATCCTATATTGATTATATATTGTTGTACAGTGAGGCATCCTATATTATACAACAGCAAGAAAGAATCTTGAGCCCTGATTGGTCAGTGTGGGACTGGACCCATGTAGTTATCCTGGCACAACATCACAGATCTAGTCCCACCACAGTTATGACCCACCACATTAAATGTTTAAAAAAATCACTCCCCAGACCCCAGTCATCACTCTGATAAGGTTTAGCACTCCTGCTGACAATGTACACTCCCTGCCTGCCATCAACACACTGACGGTCCCACTCACAAAGGAAACTCCCACTTTTCCCTCACAGTCCTTTGATATTTCTATCCTGGTACAAAACAACTGTACCGGGAGAACCAGAAGAACAATGCATCTCAAAATAACTGAGCAAGAAGCGTGGGCTGCTGACCATGCAAGATTCAAAGTAAAAAAAATGTTACACATAGAAGTGGGACAGACAACTGATGGCTTCAGGTTATGAATAAAAGTACAAAACGAACACTTACTCTACTTTTTTTCAGCAAGCTGCTACACATATCCAAATTATGTCCAGTGTTTCCTCCTTGTTTCAGCTGAAAAAAACATAGACCGACCTGACAACTGTCTGAGAAACTAAAAACAGGCACCTGGGAAACAAAAACCCAGGGGGAGAGTACACAATGGGGGGGTGAGATACTAACAACAACAAAAATGGAAAGGGACCTGGGGGTAGTCATATCAGATGACTTAAAGGTGGGCAAGCAATGTGAGAGGGCAGTAAGGAGGGCTGGGGGGGATACTGGGATGCATAGGGAGAGGCATCACAAGTAGAAAACAGGAAGGTGTTAACCCTCTGTACAGACAGCTGGCGAGACCCCATCTGGAGTACTGTGTGCAGTTCTGAAAATCCAATCTCCACAAGGACATAGACAAGATGGAAGCTGTCCAGAGGAGGGCAACTAAAATGGTGCAGGGTCTGCACCAGAAGACATATGAAGATAGACTAAAGGAGCTTAATATGTATAGCCTCGAGGAAAGGAGGGAGAGGGGGGACATGATAGAAACTTTCAAGTACCTCAAGGGAATCAACAAAGTCCAAGAGGGTAGCATCTTTCAAAAAAAGAGGTGTGCAAGAACAAGGGGCCAATTTGAAGATGGGGGGCTCAGAGGTAATGTAAGGAAGTATTTTTTCACAGAGAGGGTTGTGGATGCATGGAATGGCCTTCTGGAGGAGGTTGTGGAGTCAAAAACAGTGGTTGAATTCAAGCATGCATGGGACAGTCATAAGACAATTCTAGGGGTTGGGGGTAGAAAGAAGTAGGCTGCTGGTTAACTAGGATCTGCAGCTTATCCATTAGGTAGGGAAATGGGCAGACTGGGTGGGCCAAGCGGTCCTTATCTGCTGTCAAATTCTATGTTTCTATGTTTCAGGCTGTCACTCCGTATTAAAATTTATTTTAACCCTCAGGTTGGAACAACTGAAGCCAGTCACACTAACAATTGGCAACAACCTAGTAACTTTATAAAAATGTAAATTAAATATTTTCTTCTAACTAGAGAGTAAAAAATAAAAACGGGGGGCAGAACAAGTAATAAGGAAGGTGAGACACTCAAGACACAGTCATACACAAAATAACAGCTCTACCTGTTGAACAATACAAATAATCTGCACTAGGTTTTCTGTAGGTATACCTACCCCTTCAAAATATAACAGAAAAATGCAGCTTGAATAAAAGTTTTAATAATTTTCCTCAGTTTTTTTTTTAAACAAGCCATCGTATAATAGGAATAATGCACTTCAGGGTGTGTATCGTGCTGGGATAATGTCACTTCTGGGGTAATTAGTCACACTCGGCCAGCAGCTCATGCCTAATCACCCCAGGCGTGATGTTATCCCAGCACGACACACACCCTGTTGTGCATTATTCCTTTATTGACTGTATGTTGTTGTATGATGTGATGCATCCTATAGTGATTGCATATTGTTGTATACTGCTGCATCTTGTATTGATTGTATATTGTACAATGATGCATCCTACAGTATATTGAGTTCATATTGTTGTATGCTGCTGCATCCTATATTGACTGTACTGTACAACTGTTTACTCTTGTGCTAATTATCCACAATTGCACAAATCTAATTTCATGCTCTGCAATTAGTTCTTAATTTATGCCCATCAAAAATATGCAATTTTGGCAGATTAGCACCATTTTATTTCAATGCAATTATCACTTAGAGATCAACAGAAATGTTGTTCATTGTTGCCAAAGTCTGTACTTTAAAACTAAGCAGCGTGATTCAGGATAGGTATCTGGCTATTATTTACTGAGCTGTTCCTTGGTTGTTTTATGGTTTAAGCCTTTTTTTAACAGGAATGTAAAGAAACTGTTCCATAGTTACATTCTTCTGCTTATCTGAGCCAGGTAGTGCCATGATGTAATTGGTGGGCAGATGTCATATGCCTTGGTGTGAGAGCAGTTTCCTGAGAGCGTTCAGGCTGACAGGCTTTTGGCTTTCATTTAGCATGGTCAGATTTTTTTTTTTCCCTTGTAAGTCTGTGTGATTGTACTGTAGTTACATTCAAGAAGCAGCCGCCATGTTTTCCGACGATTTAGAGGGTTCACTATTCATTTCTCTCACAAATACTACTGTGCCCTATTCATTTGAACCAGCCCCACCACCTGCTGTCCAAAAAGGAGTCATGATCTGCCAGTTGCTCATCTGAAGAAGTTGATGATATTTCACTTGTGTCCAGTAATCTGTCACTATCCAGGTGGGTCAAATTGTAGATATGTAAGACCTGTTTTTTCCTTTTCTTTATTTTTTGTGTAAAGCTCATGTGATGAATGGTAATAATGTAATGTGTGTCTTAGTAAGGTTTTTTTCTATTTTTTTTTTGGTTATTATGCAGTGTACATTAAATGTCAGGTATCCCATTCACTGAAGTTTGAATGTTCAAAGGTTATGCATCTGCCATTTCGAAACACAGCTGGCACAGCTGTAAAAGAATCAGCCAGCATGTGACCAAAGCAGACAGAAAGTGGTCTGAGACTTGAAAATGTTTAGCGGTTTGAATTATAAATATGTTCTTTTTTTTTTATAAATGTAATGTTTTGAGAATGTGTAAAGTGAAAAATTATGTTAAGACTATTGCAGTTCAGAAGCTCATTCTTACAAACATCCGTGGCTTCTGAACTACAGTACGTACTAAATCATTTTTCCTGTGTCTTAGTCACCAAAAGTAATCCATTGCCAACACCAGATTTATTTGCAGTCCTAACCGTAGATCATTTACCCTGGACACAGATCATTGTTGGACTGTTCTCATCAAATGGCTGGCCCGATTTCTTTATAACTGTGCCAACTGTGTTTTGGCATTGCAGAGGCATTGGTTTTGCACAATCAAGCTGAAAGGCTATAATTTATAAGCCCTCGTTGATGTACTCGGTCTTCAAACATCCTCAAGAAATCTTACTGAATACTCAGATATCTGAATGAAAGCTTGCCACACCTCAACATTTTAAAAAAGCTAAGGAATTTAAAAACCAAAACAAAAAAAACCCCATGTAGTACTACTCTGCATTTATTTAGCAGGCACGAATGTAACGGACAGTGATACCCACAGTTTGACAACACCCTAAATATAGAAGACAAGTGGGCAAAATGTATACATAAATAGAAAAAAAATGATATGCTCTTCACCTAATAATTGGCCATAAGCGCACTGAGATCAGAACAAAACATAGCAGCTATCAGCTGCACTGCCAGAGTATTAGTAGTATCCATAAGGCTCCTGTTACTGACTTATGAAATAAAGAGCAAGACACACAAAAATACTCAGTCGTGCAGACATATCTGGCAGAAGAGTAGACAACCAATACAAAGTAAGACTCTGGAGGAAAAAACATAAAAATAAAACAGACCTTATAACACCCTACTCCACCCCTCCACCCCACTTATTTTTCTCATAACTAACTTCCCTGGGAGCAGCAGGGGTGAATCAGTAGTTCTGCAAGATTGCATATTGCTGAATTTCAAATTAACATTTTTGTAATATTTTTTTTTCTGCAAGTAGCCGCATGTAATCCACCATGTATCATTTTATAGCTGCTGTCACATCTTAGTTGTTCACGTTTCTTGTAGTGCCTAATTGTAATTTACAGTAAATAAACATAATAGGCTATAGCAATTGTTCCATTTCCATTTTGGAAAGCCAACTCTGTTTAGTATGAGCCTGTCCTGCCTTTTCAATCTGTTTGCACTGGGTGCCTATACTTGCACCTAGGATGTGGAATAAAAAGTTAACTATTCCAGTACTCTGTTTATGCACAATGAAGGAAACCCTCCATCTAAGTGATGTAGCAAGAGCCCGCAAATAACACTGATGTCAGACGTGAATTCATGCTACAGAAATAGCAAATGACATCATATGCTTACCATTGGGACACACGGAGCACGAATGAAAATGGCGCAGAAACCCATAGGTAAAAAAACACAACAGGAGGCAAAAACTTCATTAGATGTTTTATTTACACATCTGTGGTCTAATCTTAGAGAAAAGCAGCTGATGAATACCACTTAATTACACACCCTCAACAAAACATGTAAACATTTGCTATTGATCTTTAAGTGAATATAGCTATAACTATTTTACATCAAATATAACCTGTCCTGCAGTATATTGTTGTATATTGATGCATCCTATATTGATAGTATATTGTTGCATACAGTACTTCTGCATACTATATTGATTGCATATTATTGTATACTCCTGCATTCAATATTGATTGTAAATTGTTGTATACTTATGCATCCTATATTAATTGCATATTGTTGTACAGAATATTGCTTCACCCTGTATTGATTGTATATTGTTGAACAGTGGTGCATCCTACAGTATGCTGATTGCATATTATAGTATATGGTTTCGGCTTATTATATATGGAATTCAGTGGCTGCTCAAATGTTGTTGTGCACAGTGTAAAAGTTGTTGTGCACATTCTAAAAATCATTGTGCACATTCCAAAAGTTGTGCACATTCTAAATGTTATTGTGCACATTCTATAATCAATATTGGTGAGCTGCTAATTAATATTCATGATGATATGTACTATCTGTCTCCTGATTGGTCCAAACATCCCTTTTCCAAATCCAAATCAAAACAAACATGGCAGCACCGCTTAGTGAGTAGCTCATAGAGATAGCTTGAACATGGACTGCCATAGTCAGCTCTGAGTTGTCAAACCATACAGATTTGGAATTTTTTAACATTTTTTAAAAACTTTTTTTTCTGATTAACTTCTACCATGATTGATACAAGGTTCAGGATAGGAACAAGACCGCATCAATGGACTCTGTGGCAAAGTGAGCTGCCGACAACAACCAGGACCATGAACACAACGTATGAAACCTTGTAAAACAGAAATGTGGATACATTTTACTTTTTATTTGCATCTAGGGAACTATATACTATAAAGATAGTAGCAGGAGCATAATCATTCCTGTGTTTCTATCTTCAGGCTGAGATACCAGCATGGACCCTCGAACATTGCTCTTGGGGTCCATACTCTGGCATCTCAACCCCTTGATGGAAACACAGGCTTGTTGTGTATGCTCATCCATACTTTATTCCTTATATTGTACACTGCTGCATCTTTTATTGATTGCATATTATTGTATGCTGCTGCATCCTATATTGATTGTATATTGTTGTATACTACTGAATTATATATTGATTGTGTATAGTGGTATAGTTTGATGCTTCCTATAGTGGTTGTACATTGTTATATACTGATACAGCCTATATTGTTTGCATATTGTTGTATACTGCTGCATCTTATATTGATTGTATACTCTTGTACAATGATGCATGATATATTGATTGCCTATTGTTGTATACTGTCATGTCCTATATTGAGTGGATATTATTGGATGCTGCTATACCCTACATGTATATTGATTGTATGTTGTTGTATAGTGATGCATCCTATACTGATTGTATATTGTTGTATACTGCTGCATCCTATAGTGACTGTATATTATTGCATACTCTTGCATCCTATACTGGTTGTATATCACTGCATACTGCTGTATCCTATATTGATTGTACATTGTTGTTTACTGATGCTTCCTCTACTGATTGTATATAGTAGTATACTGCTGCAGCCTACATTGATTGTAGATTGTTGCATACTACTGTATCCTATATTTATTATAAATTGCTGTATACTTCTGCATCTTACATTGATTACATATTGCTGTACAGCATATTGTTTCATCCTATATTGAATTGATATTGTTGTATACTGCTGCATCCTATATTGATTGTATATTGTTGTATTCTGCACTACTATTTCCCTGAACACGAACAGCGAGATCAGGAAGAGCGAGAGGGTGCAATACCGTGAAAGGGTGTATTCATGGCAGTGCACCCTCTCACTTTTCCTAAGTAGAGGATAAGATCTCTGCTGAGAGGAGAGGCTGCCAAGCAGCTGCCATGGCTTGATGGGATGAGCCACAGGCAGCACGGGAGGCAGTGCATCTGTGGAGCAAGTTTCAATTCCTGATCCCAGACACATAATTTTTTTCATATTTTGCACTTTGTGTGATTTTAAGTGCCCCCCCCGGTAGTTGGTTATTTAAGTTGGGGTTGTTTGGGGGCACAGCCCCCAATAATGAGGGGTGCAGGGGGTTGGAGCCACCTGCAAGACATGCAGTAATCAAGTTGGTAATATTCTGCACTGTACTGGCAGTGCAGTATATTGCTGCGCTGTAATGTCTAGCGATATTATGACCCATAGAAACATAGAAACATAGACTTTGATGGCAGATAAGGACCGCTTGGCCCATCTAGTCTGCCCATTTCCCTACCTACAGGATAGGCCGCAGATCCTAGTTAACCAACAGCCTATTTCTTTCTACCCCAACCCCCTAGAATTGTCTTATGACTGTCCCATGCATTCTTGAATTCTCCCACAGTTTTAGACCCCACAACCTCCTCAGGAAGGCTGTTCAATGCATCCACTACCCTCTCTGTGAAATAATACTTCCTCACATTGCCCCTGAACTGCCCCCCCATCTTTAAATTGTGTCCCCTTGTTCTTGCACGTCTCTTTTCTGAAAGATGCTACCCTCTTGGACTTTTTTATTCCATTGAGGTACTTAAAGTTTTATCAAGTCCCCCTTCTTTCCTCAAGGGTATACATATTAAGCTCCTTTAGTCTCTCCTCATACGGCTTCTCTTGCAGACCCTGCACAATTTTAGTTGCCCTCCTCTGGACTGCCTCTATCCTGTTTATGTCCTTGCGGAGATGGGTCTCCAGAACTGGACACAGTACTCCAGATGGGGTCTCACCAACTGTCTGTACAGAGGATAACAACTTCCTGTTTTCTGCTGCTGATGCCTCTCCCCATGCATCCCAGTATGCCCCAGCCCTCCCTACTGCCTTCTCACATTGCTTGCTGACCTTAAGGTCATCTGATATGATTACCCCAGGTCCCTTTCTTTGTTGTTGTTAGTACCTCCCCATTGTGTATTCTTCACCTGGGTTCTTGTTTCCCAGGTGCATTATTTTGCACTTCTTTGCATTGAATCCTAGCTGCCATACTTCTGACCATTCCTCCAACCTTGCCAAGTCCCTTCTCATCCTTTCCACGCCTCCTTGTGTATCAACCCTGTTGCAGATCTTTGTGTCATCTGCAAAGAGGCATACTTTTCCTTCTAGTCCATCTGCAATGTCACTTATGAAGACATTAAAAAGGACTGGACCCAATACTGAACCCTGTGGTACCCCACTAGTAACCCCGCTTTCTTCAGAGTTGACTCCATTTACAATTACCTTCTGTGTCCTGTTGTCCAGCCAATGTTTTACCCAGGCTACTACCCTGGGACCCAGTCCCAGGCTGGTTAATTTGGCTATTAATCTTTTGTGTGGGACTGTGTCAAATGCCTTACTACAGTCTAGGTAGGCCGTGTCCACAGCCCCTCCTTGGTCTACTACTTTGGTCACCCAGTCAAAGAAATCAATTAGATTCATCTGACATGACCTTCCTGCTGTGAACCCATGCTGCCTTGGGTCCTGTGCCCCACTGGCCTCTAGTTACTCAACTATTCTTTCCTTGAGAAGTGACTCCATCACTTTCCCTACCACAGAGGTCAGACTGACAGGTCTGTAGTTTTCTGCCTCTGTCTTGGTCCCACTTTTGTGAAGGGGAATCATATCCGCCCTCCAGTCCTCCTCAGGTACCACCATCCTCCCATGATTTATTAAAAAGAGTAGCCAGTGGTTTCACTAGTTCCCCTTAATTCTTTTAGAATTCTGGGTGAATTCCTTCAGGCCCCATTGCTTTGTCCACCTTCAGTTTAGGAGTTCTTGCAGAACCCTTTCTTCTGTGAAAGGACTGGGATCGACCCCCTATCAGAGTGCTTCTGTTAATTGGATTAGGCACTTCCTCCTCTTTTGTGAATACTGAGCAGAAATATTCATTCAGTATCCCTGCTTTTTCACTGTCCCCCTCTGCCCACCCACTGTTCATTCTATTCAGCCTCACTATCCCTCCCTTTGTCTTTCTACACTCGCTGATGTACCTATAAAAGGTTTTATCCTCCTTCTTAACAGAGTTGGCTATCTTTTTCTCAGTTTGGGCCTTAGCTATTCTGACTTCCCTCCCTGTTTCCTTCTGCCTTAACTGGTACAGCTCTCTGTCCTGCTCCTTCTGTGTTTCCTTATACTTCCGGAATGCTGTCTTTTTCTTTCTGACTTTCACAGCCACCTCTTTTGAGAACCATAGTGGTTTTTTCTTTCATTTTGATTTGTTTATTTGCTTCACACAAAGGCTTGTTGCCTCTGTGATGGCAGTTTTGATGATTCCCCATTGTTGTTCCACACCTCCTTCTAGCCTGTTTGCTAGAGCTTTTCTGAGGCACTCTCCCATCTTGCCAAAGTCAGCCCTCCTGAAGTCCAGTACCCTCACTTTGTATGGCTTGACTCTGTAGCTGAGTTTAACGTGAACTACACTGTTTGATGGTCACTTGTTCCCAGATGGCAACCCATTTCTAGATCTGAGATCCTCTCACTGCCCCGTTTGAGAGTATGAGGTCTAAGATTGCTCCCTCATGAGTGGGTTCCGAAACTAGCTGTCTGAGGCCTGCCACCTGTGGGCATCAAGAATGGCCTTGCTCTTGGATGTGGCTGCAGCAATGTGCTCCAGTTAACATCTGGCATATTCAGGTCTCCCATCAACAGTATCTCCCTTTCTCTGCCATTCTAAGAATGCCTTCTATCATATCCTTGTCCATTCCTTCCCCCTGACATGGGGGTCTGTACACAACCCCTGTGTGGATTGTGGTGCCCTTTCCAGTCTCCAAGGTGACACACAATGCCTCCTCTCCTCCCTGTTTACTCTTTTGTTCAGTTGCTTTTATCCCTTCCTTTACATACAGAACTACTCCTCCCCCTCTTCTCCCCTGCCTGTCTCTCCTGTAGGTTATGTACCCTGGTATGTTAACATCCCAGTCATGGTTCTCTGTGTACCATGTTTCTGTGACTGCTACAATATCCAGGCATCCCTCTTCCATCAAGGCCTCCAGCTCAGGGAGCTTGTTGCCCAGACTATGGGCATTGGTACTCATTACCCTCCATTTCCTGATGGCCTTACTCCTTTTTACCCCATCCCTGTCCTTCTTGCCTTTGTCACTTTCTCCATTTACCCCGCCCTTCTCCCTATCAACACTTCTATGTTGGTGTTTACTGCACTTACTACGGTCATTTTTGGGGGCTAGGATTTCCCTGCTCCTTTCCAGTGCCTCCTCCCTTGGCTAGTTTAAATGCTTGCCAATGAAGCATTTAAACCTATAACCTAGGATCCTGGTTCCCCTCCTGGACAGATGCAGCCCATCATGCCAGTATAGGCTTGCATCACTCCAGGTGGACCCCCAGTCCCCAATGAAGCCAAATCCCTGAGCTCCACACCAGTTTTTCAACCAGTGATTGAATCCCATGGTGCGGAACACCCTAGCCTCTCCTATGCCATAGATGGGCAGCACCTCCAAGAAGGTTATCTTGCGTGCTACTTGTCTAAGGCCCCTCCCCAATTCCACAAACTCTTCCTGCACTTCTCTAATCCCTTTCTTAGCCAGGGTATTTTTCCCTAGGTGGACAATGACATCCAGCTCCCTTCTCTGTGCAGCTGCTCTGGCAATCCTGAGGATTCGCTCCCTGTCCCTCCAAGCCATGGTGCCAGGCAGGCACCTTACCTCCCTCTCCCCTTCCTCCCCCAGTTCTACTTTCCTAACAATGGAGTCCCCCACCAGGAGTTGTTTCTTTCCCCTGTGGGGTCCCCTGCCACCCTCCTGTGGGTCTCCTTTGTGGAGGTTCCCAGCATCCTCTTTGGTCTCCACTGCGGGGTGCCTCCATAGAGGAACCACACTTTTCCAGAATGGCATAGGAATTGTGGAGAGGTACAACTAGAGGGATGCGCCTCTGTTCCACTACCCTCACCCTCTCTGAGCCCACTGTGGTCCAACCACTCCTCTTTCTTGGCAACCTCTGAGGCAACGGCAGTGGCACTGGTGGTCCCTGGATGGAAGAGGAGGTCCCACAAATCCTGCTCAACTCAGCCTGGAGATGAGAACCTCCTCACTCAGCCCAGAGAGGTGCCTGCAGATGGGACAACACTGCATCCTCCAGAATGTCTCCCGGAAGACTGCTGCTCCACAGCCACTGCACTGCACCACTCCCATCATGTCTTATTTCTGGCCCCTTAACTGTTTGCAATCCTTACTCTTTCCTCTGTTTTTTTCTCTCTCTCCTTACTTTCTGCCTGTGTGCCCTTTAAGCTCCTGATTGTCCTGTTCTGAGACAAGAATATCCTATATTTCTCAGTAGACACCTTACTTGCTCAGAGGCAGTCCTCCAGCAGCTAGAGGAGGCCGGAGAGCTACTCTTGCCCTTCTAGGATGGTGGGTCTTTGGTGGCTCTGTGATCACTCACTTCCTGCTCCCAGACAGGAAGTTGCTGTTGTCAATCAAATTCTGTGCCTATAAAAGTAGAACTTGCTTTGGGGGGGAGGGAAGGAGGGCAATATAGTACCAGTAGAGAAGTCCAGTCACACAGCAGTCCTTTATCCTGGCGTCTTCTGTCAAGCTACTAGCAAAATCTTTCTAAGGCAGTCTTTAAATGTAGCTTCCTTCTAACTAAGCCACTCCCCCTACTTACTAGATCTTTCTACAAGTAATTTAAACCTCACAGCTATCAAGTCCTTTCAATCACCTGAGATTTACACCTAGATAACTGTTCAGATAACCATTCCCCGTGCCATTTACAACAATATGCGGTTACAGCAAAAGAAATGGTCAGATATTTCCAGATATTTTGCAATATCGCTAAAGAGATTCTCTCTGGTGGTCCTTTGGTGGCACTGCAGGCAGACAAAGAATTTCTCTTTTGTTATCACAGAAATGTCAGGAAATATCAGGCCATGTCAATTCCTGCAACTGTACAATCAATATAAGATACAGTAGAATAGATCATTTTAGGATGCATGACTATAGCACAATATACAATCAGTACAGGATGCATCAGTATACAACAGTATGCATTCAAAATACAATGCATAACAATACAATATACAAAAGGCATACTTTACTTTTGACCCCTACCACTATGTCACCAATAAAGATGTTGAATAGCACTGGACCTAGTACTGATCCCTGTGGGACCCCACTGGTTACGGGTCTAGGCTTGGATAGTTCACACCTACCATCACTCTCTGTTTCCTTTCTTGCAACTAGCTTCCGGCCCCACACCAGCAGTTTGTCCCCAACTCCCAGATTACTCAGTTTGCTAAGTAGCTTTTCATGTGGCACAGAGTCAAAGACCTTACTGAAGTCCAGGTATAGTACATCTACTGCTTGGCCCTTGTCTAGTGACCTTGTGACCCAATTGAAAAATACTATCATGTTTATCTGCAAGGATCTGCCCATGAAAAAACCCATGATGCCTATCGTCTTGGAGATCCTTAACCTCCAGAAAGTTTACCAGCCTTTATTTTAGAATGGTCTTCATTAATTTTCCCACAATGGAAGTCAGAGTGACTGGTCTGAAGTTGCCAGGTTCATCTCTGGGACCACTTTTGTGAAGTGGCACCACATGAGCCATTCTCCAGTCCTGAGGCACACACCTTGTCTCTAGTGAGGAGTTAAACAGACCCACAGAGGGACCAGCAGTACCTCTGCCATTTCCCTTGGGACTCTTGGCTGTAGTCATCCAAGCCAGGTGTCTTGTCCACCCTAAGGGCCCTGAGACTTTCTAAGACCCTATCCACCTTGATTACCCTATCTGTTTCATCCCCCCACATTCTTACCCCTATAATTCCCCTGTGGTATAGGTCTGTCCTTTTCCCTAGGTAATACAGAACTGAAGTACTCGTTCAGTGCCTCAGCCTGTTCTTCACTGTTTCCCATCCACCCACCACCCTCCTCTTTCTTAATCCTAACAATCCCTCCTTACCTTCTTCTCTCCATTATATATCTGGAGAAATCCTTTTCCCCCTCCCTGATGCCCTGTGCTAACCTTAGTTCCTTTGCAGCTTTAGCTGCCTGGAACACTCTCCCTGTCTCATGGGATTTTGCTGAGTAAAACTCCCTGTCCTCCTCACTCATAGTACACCTGTACTTCTGAAAATCAGCCCTCTTCTCCCTCATCTTCTCTGCCATGTCCTTGTTGAACCAGCTTTGTCTCCTGGTCCTGGACTTTTTACTCTGGGTCCTCATGCAGTCATTTGTGGTCTCATTCAGATCCAACTTAATGATGGACCATTTCTGCTCCATATCCATCCCTGGTCAGATTTTTACCAGATGCCCTACAAGTATGTCCTCCATACCTCTAATGTCCACTCTCTTGAAGCTCACCACCCTTGTCTTGGTCTTAGCTGTTTCTTTATCCATATTGAGGTAAAACCACACCGTGTGGAGGTTGCTACCCACAAGGGGTTCCTCCTCTGCTATTTCTTGGACATGCTCTCCATCTGACAGCACCAGGTCCAGTATGGCACCATCCCTGGTCAACTGTGTGACCACCTGCACCAGGAAACAGTCCTGGAAAACTTCCATTTTTGCCTGGCACAGAGGGTAGCCAGGGTACTCCAGTCTATTTCAGGCAGGTTGAAATCACCTGGTATGACAATGTTTCCTCTACCTCCTAACTTCCTGATCTGATTCCCCATCTCCCTGTCCATTCCTACATCCTGTGAAGGTGGTCTGTACACCACTCCCAAGGTAATCCTTCTTCCTTTATTGTTCTGGAGTATTACCCATAAGGCTTCTATTCAGCATTCTTCCTGCTCTTCCTCCCTGGTGCATATTATTCCTTCCCTTATGAATAAGGCTACACCACCGCCTCCCCCCCCATCCTTCCAGTACAAGCTGTATAGTACTTTCTAGTTACTGCTTTAATTTCACATGGATACACACCACTACAAATTAGCATGGCATGTTCAACAATGGTATTACTCTAAATAAATTAAATTGAACTGACTTGAATTGTAGAGCTAGTGTGAATTTAGAAACATTATTAAAATCTTTCTATAGCTTTAGAGAATTATGATATGCATTTTAGAAAAGCAGGTTGTCATATCTTTGTGTTGGAAATAAAACACAACAAAAACACGTTTGCTTCTGTTGACAGATTATTCGTTACTCAATGTAGCACATGTAGGTTTTGGTTCGCAGTTTTGCTAACCAACAATATAAGGCTGCCATAAGATGTCTGCACATCCAGATTAATAACAAGAGAGTTGTAATTATTACTAATATATTCTAGCATTGATCCATCTGCTCTATGTTAAACTCAGAAATACAGTATGTGCAATGCATTCTCTGTACTAAAGACCATTACAGTACATTGGTTTCTGCTCATATTCAACTTTTTTATACAAAACAGTAACATTTTACTGAAGTTTGCATTATGTTACACAGTGTTCTAACCAGCAGACCACAATGCCTGCATAAGTCGATTCACTATACAATACAGACAGAAAATACTGTATTTCTTTGTATGTTACTATGTCATACAAGACCCTTTTGCAATCTTATGAGTTGTCTCATGTGCATGCATAGGACACATGAACTATAAACTGAAAGTGAGTGGTTCTGATATCCTAATAACATAAGTGAGATCACTCTTACAGCCATATCAGTGGTCTCCGCTCTCTCCTCTCGGCCACTGATTGGCCCTGCCTTTTCTCTATTGGATTTTCAGTCTCTGGTCTTCAGCGCCCACTGCTTTGCATTGACTTTTGCCAAAAATTTGCACCCTTCCCCGCAACCCCACCGCCTACCTTTATTAAATAGGCTTTGGCTCCACCCACTTGACCTTGGTATCCACCTGCTTGAACCTCATTGGGCTCACTTACTTGGGACCCCCCTCCCCTCCCTCTCCCTTTCCCTCTCCATGCTTCACCTCCACGGGCTGGCTCTTGCCCTACAGACCCTCTCGGTTATTCTCTACACATCCTCTAAGCACTATGGCTCTGCCCCTTCTTCCTCTTCATCTCATTCTCTCTTGCTCCCTGCTACCACTGTTTTTCCTGCCTGAAGCTAGATACCCCTCTCTTCCTCTAGGCTACAGGATTGACCTTATCTACACCCACTCTGGTACCCTTCCAACTGAGCTTGTCTATACACCCCCATTCTCCTCTGGGGATGGCTGGCAATATCCGAAGAACCATGATAGGGTGGTGTATGTTTGCCTGTTCTCGTTCTCAACACTGGCTCATATTACTTCACTTTGGGACCTAAGACAGAATCACTGCAATAGACTGTGCATGAAATGGGTAAACAAATCTGCCTTAAAACAATTAAGATGGTGCATTCTGAAGCTTCTACTACTCCTGCTGCTGCTATCTGGGAATGTTCACCCAAATCCTGGGCCTAAAATTCCTTGCTGCGGCCATCAATCGAGGCACCCAGGGACTCTCACCCTTGCATCTCTCAAAATCTGAAGCCTCCTGCCTAAACTAGATGCTCTGCAAATATTCACCAACCAACACAACCCTGATATCCTTGCAGTCATTGAAACCTGGCTATCATCCAAAATTCCAAACACAGCTTTGCCCTACCAGGGTACAATGTCTTCAGACTTGACAGGAGTACTAAAAGAGGGGGAGGCTGTGCTTTATATCTCAAAGACGTCCTCCTGGGTCACCACTTACCTTCCCCCCTCTTGGATTCTTCTACACAGATCTTACCTATTAAAATTCTGCTGGGGGCTCACAACAAAGCACTGACTGATGCTGCTGTTTACATTCCTCCAAAAGAACAAGGTAAAGGCCTCAACTCAGTCTTGGACCTCATCCGTGCCCAACCCCCTGACTCAGAGTCGATTCTAATGGGTGATTTTAACATCAATTGGCTAGCCACTGACACAGGAGGCCTCAAGGATGCCATCTCAGCAGCCAACCTGGCATAGCTGGTAGTCTCCCCCACCAGACATAATTATAAAACTGGTGCAAGCACTCTCCTGGACTGGATACTGACCAGTCATCCCTCCTGTATCTCAGATGTTTCCGTCCTTCCAGATACACTAAGTGACCATTTCCCAGTCATCTGCAAATGGTCAAATAAATTCTGCAAGCCCCCCCCAAATGAATCAATAGTAGAGTCATCCCACGTGGTCATTTTAAACACCTCAAATTCCACCTCCAACAGCTCGACTGGTCTCCTATATTCAACGCTTCTGATAACTCAGCCTTGGATTTTTTCATCAACTCCTTCAATGCTGCACCTATGCCCCTTTCAAAAGGCATAAAATCAAAGGCCTTTGCAGTCCTTGGCTCTCCACTGAACTACTCAAGGATCTGAAAGCAAGAGGTCTCCTCTGGCTTCGGGCACCTGCCACTGGCAATCAAGCTGATATTCAGAACTACAAATGGGTGTGAAACGACTGCACTAAATCAATCTGCCAGAAGAAAAATGCATACTACAGAGATACCCTCATGAGCACCTGTGGTAAGGAAAAATATTTCTAGGACAATCTTAAAGAAGTAACTGGGAAGCAGCCAAAAACCTCACCTACTATGTTGGTCATTGATGGTGGCATAACTCTGGACCCTACCACAATTGCAAATACTTTCAATAGTGCGTTCTCTGACTTCAGTAGTGTTCTCCCTTTGGACTTCTTCAGTGATGACCAACCTCCTTCTCCTACCCCGAGCCCACAACCCCTTCCCTCCAACCACCCACCATTCTACTTTAAGGAAGTCAGGGCGCATGAGGTCTGTAAATACAACTCTAAAGCAAACGCTAAATCCAGAGCTAGTGGGGAGTCACTCAACCTCAAGCTGGTGTACCTCGCCCTTGATGAAGTGCTACTACTACTAACAAAAATTTTCAACCTCTCCCTTGCCCTCAGTCAGTTCCCCGACAGATGGAAATCAGCCACAGTAACCCCGGTCCACAAAAGTGGGGACAAGGATCTGCATGTGAACTACCAGTCTAGCTCCATACTTCCCCCCTCTCTAAAGTCATTGAACGTATGGTATCTGACCAACTAACAGAATACCTGGACAAACACAACATTTTCTGCCCCCAACAACATGGTTTCCATACAGGTCACAGTACTACATCGGCCCTCTTTGAATTCACCGGTGCTATCCACAGCTCGTTGGACAACAGCCTCCTAACCAGGTTGGTCTTCATTGACCTGACCAAGGCTTTTGACACTGTACATCATAATCTAGTAATCACACAGCTACATTCTGCTGGGCTCTCACCTGAGTCCACTACCAGGTTCAAGAGATACTTGGAGAACTGTTCCCAAAGAGTAAAAATAGCTGATGTTCTCTTAGATGCACATCCTGTTCACTCAGGAGTTTCTCAAGGCTCCATTCTTGGGCCACTTCTTTTTAGCCTCTTTCTGAATGATCTTCCACAATCGTGTCCAGCACAAAACCTCCTCTATGCTGTCGACGCCGTCATCCTCTCCACTCACAAGCATCCGGGCCAACTTCAAAAGAATCTACAGCTTGCCTTCACCTCTACTGAAACTTGGTTTACTACACATAAATTGGTTCTCAGCTACAAAAAAAACAAGTTCATGCTCTTCTGCAGTCCGCACAACAAACACAGACTCAATCCCTTCACGGTCAAAAACTGCCTTGGTGCAACCCTCGAACAGATTCAATCCTGTAAATATCTAGGTATTACCATTGATTGTAACCTATCATATGCTGCACACATTGACAACATTGCCAAGGCTGCCAACACTTGCATTGGCCTACTTTTCAGGCACAGGCAATGCCTTACCTCAGAGGCCTAAAGGATTGTAGTACAGAGCTCAGTAATCTCAATAATCGACTATGGCCTGACCGTCTACGGCTCTGCAATTGCCACTGCCCTCAGATGCATATCCATTGCACTAAACAAAGTTTGCCATCTCATAACTGGCACCCATAACCTCACCCACACGTGCGATCTCTACGCACAGACTGGGTGGCTTCAACTTTCAAACTGTATCAAGTACCAAACTTGCCTTATGACAAAGAAAATAACACTAGGACTTGCTCCCTCAGGTGTCCAAGCTCTCCTCTGCCCAGCATGAACTACTCACATCACCAGGGGCTCTGAATCCCAACTTCTGCATATCCCACGTTTCCGCACCACACAAGGGCAAAGATCGTTTGTGCACAGAGCTCCCAGCTGGTTAAGTGGTCTCAATACTGACATTGCCTCAATGCCAAAGCTTGGTCCATTCAAATACAGTCTCTGTCACATCTTGTCTGCATCTAGCTCCTGTGACTGTCCTTCCTAATTGTTCTCCCCTCTCCTCTTTGCTCTTTCCACCTAGCACTTAACCCTCTCCACCTCAACTCCCTCTCCCATACACCCATTCATCCTTCCCTCCTCCCACCCTCCTTCCCTACCCCACCCGTAGCACTTTAATTGATATTTGACAAGTGTCTATGGCCGCACCCCACTAGTGTGTCTCTCCTCCATACCGTGTCAACCCTGTTAATAGATCTCCTTCTGTCATTTTTGCCACTGTATTGAATGCATACAACTGTATGTAACTGCCTGTAACCCACTGTTATACTGTTATTCAATGTCTTGTTTGAATTGTACCTCAGCTGACGTGGAACCTTTGTAAAAGCGCCTTGGCTCAAAGGTACTTGTAATCCTAGATTCAAATAAATAAATAAATAAAATATACTTTTGGATGGTACTTGCACAGTAATATTTTAAAAACATTTAAATCCTTCCTTGAACATGCCCATTGCCAAGGTACCTGTGAGTGAGACTTTCTTTACAAAATAAGAGTGTCTCACACGCAAGAGAAAGAAGCTTTCCAGTTGATCAGAGGCACATTTCAGATGTTTTCTTCAACATGCTTATTTGGTATTTATTTATTCATTATTATATTTGAAATTTGTATCATATAGATGACAAGATGATCCCCAGCAGATGACACATTCCATTTTCATAGGGGTTTCTTTGTACAGTGAGAGCAGGAAGTGCTTAATTTATGCAGCAGTACAGCATGATAAATGATGACAGATCAAGGAATATATATGAATATATGTATTGACTGGGCCGTTCAACATGGTGGCAGGTGGCTGCTTTGTGTAAGAGTGGATGAAATGGTCTGAGATATTTGTTTGGATTAAGGCACTTTCATGTACGTAATGGCAGATAAAAGGAAGGCAAAATCATCAATATCATCTGAAGAATACATATCTCCATGTAGCAGACTGTTGGAGAAATATTTCAAACCTGAAATAGGCTCGGACAGCAGAGGGGTCAAGGAGAGAAGCCCTGACTCTGGGAGAACACCATCAGCCCGACCGCTACAGCCTAGTAAAGTTTTCATGGAATTAAATACTTTTAAAGCAAGTTAAACAATCTCAGATACCTATCCCTTTATCAAATACTAAAACGTTGGAAGCAGCCGAGAAACTGAGTGTGTACCACACAGAGCTGACAACCAGGAAGTAACTACCATCCTCAGTAAGCATATCTGTACCAACTTGCTCTACAGAAAGAGCTACAAATAACAAGACCTTATCTTCACCCTCACCTCGCATTGCTTCTCCAGATTTTGTTCATGCTAAAAATAAAGACGGTTCACCAGTAGACAGAACTTATCAAACTGAAGGAACTGAAGGAAAACCTCTGAACAAGAGCTCTTTACAACAACCAGAGATGGCCACTGGGGGTCACCATACAATAGATTCTCTTGGAGAACCACTTGAGAAATTGTTGATCTGGATACAGTCTTTTAACTTAAAGTTCAATGATCTTTCTCAAAAAGTAGATTTTCTACAAAATGACATTAAGGCAATCAAAGAACAAATTGAGGAGGTAACAAAAAATATCAATACTGTGAAAAAAGATATAGAGAAATCTGTAAATAAGATAATGGGTGTGTAAGCAACTACTGCTAATCTTTTGCAGGGCAGTTATGCTACGGCTAGAAAAATAGAGAATCTGGAAAATCAACAACATTATAAAACTTTGTGGTTTTTAGGTCTTCCCATGTCATTAGAAAATGATTTTCAGGCAACTTGAGACTTGATAAGGGATCTCTTTGTGAATGTTTTTGAATTTTCTGAAGAAAACCTCTCTTTTGTTACTAGAGCATACAGAATCTCTGCTAAGCAAAAATGGCAATAAGAAGTCCCTGAAAACTGCAAATAAGAAAATAACGATCATGATGACTTTTGCATTTGTTACAGATACCTGATTATTTGTTTATCTAGAATGAAAGCTCCATTGCTAGACAAATCAAACAGATTCTCTGTCTATCCTGACTATTCTCATACAACACAACAATGCAGATGTCATTTTCTTTCTTATAGACAAGCATTGTTAGAGTTGAGTGCTGAATTCCAACTGTTAGCACCAGCTAAGTTAAAAAATAAATTTAGGGGTAAACAATACATCTTCTTTGAGCTTGATCAAGTAACAGATTTTATCAGAGCCCAATCTACCGAAAAAGTAGATGAAACTGATTTTCCAACCCTTTCTGAAGAAGAGATTATGAACAAGTTGGATTCCACTTAGTCTTAGTTTTTTTTTTAATTTGGTAATAAGGCAGGTGGTATGGGGTTAGTTATATATTTTTAAAATATAAGGGAAAAATTAAAAAGGGGATTTAGCAAATGGATATATAAGTTAACATTAATCTTGAAATTATTATGCTGTAGTTGGCAGCTAAAGCCTGACTATTAGAAGGTATTTTGTTTATATATCACCCCACCCCCCCGGCTATTTGATTTGGTCTAGACACACCGTATATGTATTATAAAAGAAGTATTCTTTGTGCTATGATTGTGAAGTACATTTATGTATATTTTATGATGTATATATAACAATGAAAAATTAATAAAATAAAGTATAAAATATATATATATATATATATATATATATATATATATATATATATATATATATATATATATATAGTGCATAGTACCACTATAGTTAGGGATAATGAGGGTGTTTAATGTTAAAGCCCAATGTTTGCACTTTAATAACTTTGCAACCATTCAGCAGATTTTTATGAAGTTTGTATGGAGAATCTTCTGGGATAGATCTCTTGATGTGGCTAGTTTCATTCCGATTGGTTGTGTGGTTACAGAGATAGCATTTAAACTATTCTTTAAATTTCATGTTTTTTTCCACCTGTATCTCAGAAACTGTTTTCAATTACTGTCTGAAATTTTTAAGGTAGAAAGGCCTTGCCTCACAGATGTGCCTTTTGCTGGTTTGGTGGAAAAATATTAATCCATTCCAAAGTTATTACGTTATAAAAGTTCCCATTATTTTCAAAGGGAATTTATAGATGTCCCATTTGAAAAGGGATTCTTTACCACGTAATCCTTTTTCACAGACGGTCATCCTGTGTTGGATGCGGGGAAATTTTTTTTTGTTCTTCTGACAATTTCTTTTTTCAGTTAGTGAGAGAAACACATTCTTAATAAGTGAAGAAAATGATGTGTTTACAACACATCAGCAGATGTAGCTAGTTTATTGGGACCCCTTCAGCTGGATTCTTTAGTTATGTGCTGTACAAATGCTATTACAAGTCACAGAACTCACTTCTCTAGTTTCAGCAGCAATATAAACTTAATGTCCAGGCTTTAATAAAGCTTTTAACTTATAAAAAGTGTATTGCTCCAATGCTCACAAAGTTAGAAGTTAAAAGCTTTATTAAAGCCTAGACATTAAGTTCATTTTGCTGCTGACATCAAATAAGTGAGTTCTGTGACTTTTACTAACACATAAGGTTCCTCTGAGTCACTAAGAACCCAGTCCTGCATGAGCGGCTCTGTAACCAGGATGTTGTACAAATGCCTTATTATATATTTTTTTACATTGTAAATTCTTTTATTGTCACTCTTGAAATGAAAAAAATATTCTTTTTTGTATTATAAGTGACAAAAAAAGATCCTGTTTCATAAATCAGAAATCCTTACCCTGGTGTCTAGTGGCAACCCCACCCTCTGATCCCATTACCTTCATTTCAGTTATTGTTGTTAATGTGAAGTGGCACCCGCCAACCTGCCAATTGCTGCCACCCTTGTTCCCTTGTGTCAAATGGCACTCTCCACTCTCCGATCACTGGTACATTGTTCCCTGGTGTCTAGTGATACCCCCCACCCTCTGATCACTGGCCCCATTGTAGGCAGCTGTCTAGTGGCACACCATACCCTCCCATCATTTGTTCCACTGTTTCTTGTTGTGTACTGCCACCTGCCACTCACCCTTTTTCCCTGGTGTCTAGTGGCACCCCCACCTTCTGATCAGTGGGTTCCCTTGTGTTTAGTGTCCCCCCTGCCAGTCACTCCCTTGCCTACAAAAAATACTGTCTTTGTTTTTTTGTTTTTTTTTATTGGTGTGTGTCTTTCTTTTGTAAAATGTCCCTCAGTAATCTGACCCCCCAAGCCCTACCTCCTGCTCAGCAACCACCATCGCACATCACCCAGTACATTCCCCACACTCTCACTCACCCAAACAGGTCCCAGGTTCAAGATCTACACTCCGACCAAAGACACGTCTTCTGCTGGAATGAGCGACTGCAATATTAGAAACTAAGGTAAATGCGGTTCAATGTAATTCGGGGGGGTCAACTTTTATTCATAACTCAGCTGTTTTTTGACATTTTGACCCCAAATATTCAACATAGCCTTTTAGGACCCCCCCCCCATGAACAATATTACTGTTGTTACACAACTCCCACCTGAAAGGTGATTTTGCAGCACTTGGTGAATTCACCTTTTTGGGTGGTATTTACTGACAGCCATATTGTTCGTGAGATATAAGAAAACTATGTTAGTGAGAGCAAAAATAATAAAAATACAAAAGTTATGACCATTTGTTGCAAGTTCACTATACACACTCATGACTTTGGAAATTTTAAAGACTCTGACCCCACATTTTCAACATAGACTTCTTATTATTATCCCCACCTCATGTACGTGACAGCTGTCATTTTACAAATCCTGGCCAATATGTGTTTTCTCACCTGTGGCATGGAATGGCATTGTAGCTGTGCAGAATTATGTTTTGACTGGGCTGTTAAAATGTTCAGTACCAGGTACATGAGGTGGGGTAATAAGATGGCTATGTTGACAATTTGGTGACTGTCGTCCTATAAATGGAAGTGCAGGGCACTTACAATGTGACATACAGATACGCATCTATGAAGGGATGGGAGTGCAGGGCCTGAAGGGCCCTGCACTCCCACAGGCAAATTAGGATATGATTACTCTATTTCAAAAACTATAGATGGGTGGCACTCAGACAGGCACATAAGTCTATGGTTACACTATCAAAAAAAGTAAAGAAATTCTTTGCAAAAAACTATGTAAATGCACCAGTTAGGGATGCACCATCAAAAGTTGGGAAATGTAGTGTTAGGATTTCCAACCCTAACACCCCACCCTCCATGTACCAACAGACATTGGGGGTGCACCTTGGGGATGTCAGCCCTAATGCTCACCCCCATTCTCCTATACTGTACCCATCACAGTTTCCTTAAACAAGGAAAAAGGGTGAGCATTAGGGCTGACAACTCAAAACACCCCGACACCTGTTGGTACATGGAGGGTGGGGGTGGGGTGTTGGTGATAGGTTGGAAACCCTAACACCACATTTACCTACTGTTGATGGTGCATCCCAAACTGATGCATTAACTTAGATTTTTGCACAGAATAAATATATATACAGGGTTACAGAGAAAATTCATGATGATCTTGTTAGAAGGTACAGGCAGTCCCCTTAGTTATTGTTACTGTACATCCCAGGAGGGCTACAGGTGGGATGGAAATGTCTGCCTTATGCAAGTCCTCTGGGGCTTGGAGGGCATGGTGGGTGTGTATGGAATAAGTATAATTAATTAACCCATGGAGGGAGAACCTAGGATCGATTAGAGAGCTGTGTTTCCTGAACAGCTACAAAGGTCATTAAACCACCCCAGCAGCAAAACAGGAAGTGAGAAGGTCCTAATCAAACTAATGTTTATTTGAGGACAACAAAATAGCCACTTAATCTGAGCCTGAAAGAATACACATTAATTTGTGTTCTAAACATAAAATTACCATAATAATATAACTGCTATGAAGCTAAAACAATAACTAAAGTGCAAGGCATACTGAGATAGTGACAGAGACAATGTAAATATCTTTGGCATTCTTGCACTGTAAAAACTAAAGCACAGAACACAATTTAGCCTAATATTTACTGTCATTTCACTCATCATATTAGGAGTTTCTTTAAAGAAAATGCCACCCCTACAGTAGTCCTCTAGTCTTTCTAATTGTTTTTTGAGATGGCAGAAGACGTTGAGTGCTTTGACAGTTATCAAAGGGAGTTTGTAAATGTGGTGCACGTGCGTTACAGATAAAAGGTATCTTTCATGTGCTTTGTTACTGTATTATGATCTTGCTGCTTTAAGAACAGTATAGTGAATATTCATGAAATGCATTGCTAGTCATGACTCATGCTATATCTTGTGAAGCAGATCATGAGTTGCAGCTGGACAGGGAGAGATAGCACTGAGAGCTAAGAGCTGAGGTTTCTTGCGTTAAAAACTTTCTCTTACCAAACTACTGAGTATACACACAAAAAGGCCAGGCATGATATCACTTTCTTTGATAAAATGCAGAGCTACTTTCAAGATCTGATCAGCTGCTAAGACAATATAAATTTGAGGAACAAATCTCAACTGTCAGAGTAAACTCTAAAGGAAGGAAGGTGAAGTATAATTCAGTTATCTCTGTTTTGTCTTAGATCTTCCAAATTCATCATTATATCTATATACCTGAATCTCAAGAAACTAATAATTAGTCCCAAGGCTGGCCAAGTGGAATGTTGGAATGATGGAAAACTGTCATGCTGCTACCTGGTACACCAAGGTTTGAGTGCAAGCCTCAGAATCCCATGCTGAGGCCAACTAGGGGCCCACAGGGCCACAGAGCTGAACTACTTGGTTCCCAGGGAGGGATGGTACTTGCCACACAGCATTCATTGACTCCCTGCTGACTAAACAAGGATCAGCATTACCATCAGTAAGGAGGCAACTACTCAGCCTCTCTCCCAGCTGGAGGAAGAGTACTGCTGATGATCATCAGCATGAGGGAGTAGGGGCAAAAATGCCCAAATTGAGGAAAATGGTGCATCACCTCAGCCTAAAGGCAAGACAAGAAAATGCAATGTTTAGGTAGATAGGGACAATCTCAGGGCTCTGGGTGCTTTATTTATTTTATTTAGTTTTTGTTGACCGGGTAAGTGCACTAGACAAATCCTGCCTATTTTCTGGCATGACCCAGGGGAGGGGGATACAGATGAATGCCAACTGACCTTGAACCAGATTAAGCTGTTGGTGGTATTTTTAGTGAATGAGGGAAATTTGGCCAGGACACCGGAGAAATTCCCCTATTCTTTTCAATAAGTGCCATGGGATCTTTAACATCCACTTGAACTACCACTAATCCAGGCAGATGGGACCTTGGTTTAATGTCTCATCTGAAAGACAGCACCTCAGAAGTGCAGCACCCCTCTCATGTTGCACTACAGTGTCAGTACTGGGCTATTAATCCAAGTGCCAGATGTGGGAACTGAACCCACAGCCCTCTGATCTCCCGGCCTCAGAGGCGAGTGTGCTACCTGCTGAGCCACTGACACTGACACTTTACAACATCACTGTACAATAGAGCAGCAGTTAGGGCAATACATTATAAGTCAATCTAAGGAAAAATATCTTATACAGTAAATAAAATAAATAATTGACTGCATGACTAAATAAAACCTTTACAATAGCCATGGGCAAAACCACAAGGTGCAATTTAAGAACAGTTAGTTAGAATCAAATGCCTACATGAACAAGAATATGCTCATCCCCTTTTTAAAAGCCTCCACCAAGGACACATTCCTTTATTTCATAGTAATGTGGCCATCATTGAAAATGTCCTATTGCCCAGTTGTCTCAGGAAGGATCTCAGGATGGCCAAAAT
This sequence comes from Neoceratodus forsteri, assembly GCA_016271365.2. Taxonomy (NCBI): domain Eukaryota; kingdom Metazoa; phylum Chordata; order Ceratodontiformes; family Ceratodontidae; genus Neoceratodus; species Neoceratodus forsteri. The sequence continues at coordinate 653,591,960 of CM057459.1, forward strand.
GTTACACTTAATGGAGCAGAGAGGTCCTTCAAGTGACTATAAAGCCAAGAGGTATTTTGTGTAGCTCAAACCCAGTCATGTACAGGCTTCTATGTTAACATTTCTAGCTTGAAGGTGGTATGCCACCTCAGTGGAAGCTAGTGCAGACCACAGAGCACATGACAAATATGGTCTGTGCTAGATGTCCCCATAATTAACCTTGCTGCTGCATTCTGCACCAGCTGAAAGTAATGCACCAACCTCGCAGGCAATCCTAGGCAAAGGACATGACAGCAGTCAAGTCTAGAAGTGACAACATTGTGCACAATGATCACCAGATTCTCATACCTTAGGGCTAAATCTGAGAGATATTTCAAAATTGGAAAAACACATTGCAGAGCATAGAAACACAGAATGTTGGCAGAAAAGGACTGGCAGGCCCACCCATTCTTCTCTATTTTCCTTTTCTATTACTACACTCTGGGCACTATTTGGTCACAGGTGTTCCTCCCTCCTCCCTTACCTTTAATAATTATATGCAAGTGCCTATCCCACACATGTTTGAAACCCTCATTATCTTTGCCTCTACTACATCTTCTGGCATGGTGTTCCAGGCAGCCACTAGGTACAGCTAAGTACCATCTACACAACAATGAAAACTAACCCCACCCCATCTAACAGAAACATACAAACAAAATTTGTTGTAGAAAAGGACCACTTGCCAAAGGCAGTCAGCCCAGATGTTTTGTGCCTATTCTGTCTCTGCAGCCCCCAAATGGTTCCTTGCAACCATCTCCTCTCCCTGCCTGTTTACCAATATTCCCTTATGCTTATCCCATGCATGCATGAAGCCTGCTCTGTTTTGGCCCCCAGTGCCTCTGCTGGCAGACTGTTTTGAGCATCCACCACTCTTCCAATGAAGTGGTATTTCTTCAAATCCCTCTTAAACTTCCCCCTTCAAGCTTCATTGCTTGCTCTCATGTCCTGATGTACTTCCTCATTTGAAATAGACTCCTTTCCCTGTTCAGACCCCATAAGGTACTTATAGGTCTCTATCATGTTCCCCCTCTCCCTCCTCTCCTTTAGGGCATGCAAGTTGAGATCCCTCAGTCTCTCCTCATAAGTCTTAACTAGCCTTTTCTTTGAACAGGGTTTACATTAATTTCCCCACCACTGATGTGACACTGGCCTGTCTATAGTTGTTAGACTCCCCCTGATGCTACTGCTATTATGGAGCAGGACTACATCAGTTCTCTTCCAGTCCTCTGAAATCACTCCTGTTACTACTGAGTTATTGAATAAGGTCAGAAAGGTGCAGAAAGCTCCTCCCTGAGTTCCCTAATCACCCTTGGGTGCATCCTATCCATTCCCATGGCCTTGTCCACTTTCAGGTTTGCAAGTCCTTTCAGGACTCTTTCCTTGGTAAAAGTGACTTGTGTCCACTTCCCCCAGTGTTTCTGCTGCTCTTCAATAGTCCATCCCCCTCCATTGTAAAGAATGAACAGACTACGTGTCTGCTTTTTCTTGATCCTGCTCTGTGCAGTCACCCTCTGCCATCCTCCTTATCCTTCCTGTCCCTCCCCTTGCCTTCCTCTTCTCAGTTATGTACCTAAAGAAAATGGTGCCCCCTTTTGCCACCTCCATGGCTTTCCTATTCCCTGTTTGCACCTTTGCTCACCTCACTGCCCTCCCTGCTTCCTTCTGTTTTGCCTGATACACCTCCCTATCCTCCTTCCTCTGTGTTTCCTTGTATTTCCTGAATTACACTGTTTTCCTTCACTTTCATGGCCACTTCCCAAAAGTACCACAATGTTTTATTTTTCTCCTGCTTTTGCTCACTTCCTTTATGCAGAGGCTGGTTGCCTTCACTAAACCTTCCATTAATTTGCTCCACTGTTCCATTACCCCTCCTTAGCAATCCATCCCTGCTAGGCTGCATCTAAGGAAGTCTTCCATTTCTATAAAATCCACTGTCCTAAAGTCCAGGACCCTCATCTTTATGTGGTTTGCCTCTGCACCCATTTTAATGCTGAACCACACTGTACACTGATCACTGGTTCCCAGGGCACTGCTCACTGTGACATCTACAATAGTGTGTCTATTAGTGAGCACCAGGTCCAGTATAGAACTGTACCTCATGGGTTCACCAACTAGCTGCCTGAGAAATGTCCTCTGCAGGGAGTCAAGGATTACCCAGCTTCTGACTAAAGCTTCAGCTGAAAGGCTCCAATCCATATCTGGCAGAATGAAGTCCCTAACCAACAGCACGTCTCCCTTATAGCAATCCTGCTGATGGTTTCTCCTAGTGTATTATCCAAATGCTTTCCCTGTGCTGGAGGTCTGTATTTCACCTCAGTGTAAACATTGGCCCCAGCTCCTTTCTCCAGGGTAACCTGCACCTCCAGCCCTTCCTTTACTGCTAGGTTACCTTGCACATCTGTAGCCCTGTTTCCTTCCCTCACATACAGAGCAATCCCACCTCTCCTTGGTCCTTGCCCATCTCTTCTGAACAGAGAGTAGCTTGGTATGGTCATATCCCAGTCATGATTTTCAGTGTGCACCACGACTCTGTTATGGCCACCAGGTCCAGGTTTACATCCACCATGATGGCCCTCCATGACTCCTTGCATTGGCGCACATGGCTTCCAAACCTTGTTCTCCTTCCCTGCCTGCAACCCTCCTTCTTCCCCCTTCTGCCTGTGATGCTCCCCAAAACACCCCAGACTCCCCACTTCCATGCTTGCTCCCCCTGTTTCTCACCTATACCCATCTTTCCTCATCCTTTGTTCTTACCCTGCCCTTGTCCTCCACCTTGTCTATACCCTCTTCATCCTGTGTCCCTTCCCTTAGGGAGTTTTCTTCCCTGGAGCTCTCCCTCCATGTTTCTTCAACCTGTGAAGGGGCAGTTTGTGCCTCTCTGGGTAATACAGCCTCCCCCTTGGCTAGTTTAAATATTAATGACTCATCTTAAGGGTAACAGTATGTACACTGTGAAAAGCATAGGGGACAAGACTGAGCCCTGAGGAACTCCACAGCTCCCATTACCAGACATAACAAGTATGAGCTCATTACCACCAGACTGAAACTCATTTGGACTGGTGAGTCCAACATATTCCTGAAGGTGTTCCATTAACACCTCATGATTCATGGTGCCAAACAGCAATGAGAAATCTAGGATGATCACCACAGAGTATTTTTTCCTATCTCTCTTACTGGAAATAAGTCATTAAATTACCCTGATTAGCACAGTTTCCATGCCATACCACAACCTGAAACCTGACTAGAATGCTTCACTGATGTTAAACTTTCTGATGTAATCCTCCAGCTACATTGCCATTACCTTCTTAATAATCTGTCTGAGAAAGGAAAGATTTGAAACAGGTCCATAGTTTGCTAGGATGTCTGGGTCTAATGATTTTTTTAGAAGGGGTATTACCAGGACTTTTTAATTTTTTGTTAGGGACAAAAGGAAGCCACCCTCTGTTAATGACATCCTGACAATACTGGCAACTGCTAAACCTAGAAACTCCTGGCAATTCACCAACAGTTGGGTCCTGGATCAGATTACATATAGTGGCATGCAAGTCTGAGATCACCTCAAACACCTCCTCAACAGAAAATATTCTTAATTCTGTCCACAGCCATAGAAGGCCATTATCTCTTGGGTCTCATCACTGCTGACACCTGACAGGTCACCTAAAGCAATCATGGCCCTAATGAAGGACACTGTCCATGAAGAACTGGCCAAAATTCTCGCACCTTTCTGCTGAAGATAGCCCTCCTGGCTGTAGGCAGGGGATTTGTCAACCTGTCCACAGTGTGAAGAAACAATAAAAAAGGAGGAGGGATCTGTATTTATGCGTCAAACAAAATAGACACAAAAGAACATGCATTATCTATTAATGATATTGATATAGAAGGTGTTGCTATAAAAATTACACATCAGAATGGACAGTATTTTATATTAGCAAATTATTTTAGACCACCATCTTCCAAGCTCGAACAAGATCAGTTATTAATTTCTGATACTGAATTATCCGCCTCATCTGATGTAGTTATTGTAGGAGACTTTAATTTACCAGGGGTGGAGTGGGGTCAGCTTGTGACTAGAGCATCTTTGGAAAGTCATCTTTTGGACTCTTTCATAATGGCTGGGCTGGAACAAATGGTACAGGATCCAACTAGGAGACCTAACACTCTGGACATAGTCTTAACCAATATTGCATCTGAAATAACAAACCTAAATATTAGCAACCCTATTGGGAACAGTGATCATAATACCATAATGTACGAAATTAATAAACATAAAAATACAAAAGGGGGGATTAACTATAATTATGATTACAAAAAAATTACTTCTTAAAAATTAATAAAGCACTATCGAATTATAATTGGGAAATACTATTTAAGGACCTAAACATTGACCAATGTTGGGAAATATTTAACTGTATTATAACAGAATTAGAAAACTTCTATGTACCAATTAAGAAAACTCATAATAAAAAGGGAAAGATTCCACCATGGTTAACAAGAAAAATAATACTACAAACCAATAAGAAAGAAAAAGCATTTCTAAACATGAAACAATGTCAGCATCAAATAAATATTAATAACTATAAAATGGAACTAAAGAAAACAAAATCACTTATCAAAAAGGTAAGAAGAAAGACTGAAGTAAAACTAGCACTTACAAAAAAAGCTTTTTTTTATATTAATAAAAATCAAAATCAGAGTCACAGTATAACAGCTTTGAATGATGGTGGTAATTAAATAAATCCACTAGAAATAACACAGACCTGACGCAATTACAAGTGATTACTATGGATGAGGTAGAAACAGCCATTAAATACATCAGGGTAGATGCAGCGGTAGGGCCAGATGACTTTAATCCAGTTTTTTTTTCTAAAAAATACAATCCATTCTATTTCAAAACCACTTGAACATATATTTAATATCTCATTAATCAAAAGGATAGTACCCTATAAATGGAAGCAAGCAGTGGTCGTTCCAATATATAAAAAAGGAAACAGAAAGGAAGCAGAGAATTATAGACCTGTAAGTCTAACTTTGGTTGTTTGTAAAACCACGGAAAGAATTCTCAAGAATAGAATGGAAATAGAGATGGAATGTAAGGGGCATATGGATACTAACAAATATGATTTTACGAAGGGGAAATGTTGTACTACAAAGCTCATTAGTTTCAATGAGGCAGTTAGTAGGTCCTTGGATCTAGGTATCCCAGTGGATGTTGTTTATCTAGATTTTAAACAGGCCTTCAACAGAGTTAGTCACGATATCTTGGTAAAAAAAAAATGGAAAACATAAGATTAGACCCATACATAATCAGGTGGGTATCTGACTGGTTGACTGACAGAACACAAGTAGTTAAAGTCTCAGACACTTACTCCGATCCTATTAAAGTGACTAGTGGAGTCCCCCAAGGATTGGTCCTCAACCCTATCCTTTTTGGAATTTTTATATTGGATCTACAAAATGATATTGTGGGCTACATTAGTAAATTTGTTCATGATACAAAACTGTGTAAATAAGTTAATACTATAGAAAATATTAATGCATTAAAAAATATATCAATACCCTGGAAAACTGGGCAAATTTAAATAACATGGCATTTAATGAAAACAAATGTGTTGTAATGCACTTTGGTCCCCGAAATCCACATGACAAATATTACATCAATAATAAAGAACTGAGGCAAGTTAAAACTGAGAAAGATCTTGGAATCATGATAAATGATCTACTAATCCCAGGGGAACACTGTAGACATATAGCTCTCAGAACCAATCATATCCTTAGATGCATCAAAAAATCTTTCATTTGTAGGCAAGAGACGTTCATATTAGCAGTGTATAATACTTATATTAGGCCACACTTGGATTATGGAGCTGCTTTTTGGTCCCCATACCTATCCAAGGACAGAAAACTTTTGGATAACATCTAAAGAAAAACCACCAAACTCATTCCTAGACTAAAAAATGTACCATATAAAGAAAGATGCAGAACATTACAATTGTACGATCTTGAAACTAGATGATAGAGAGGAGATCTTTTATTACTGTTTAAAATCCTACAGGATAAAAAACTTATGAAAGAATGCAATATCAAATACACAAATAAACCGAATATACTAAGATGAAGCAATAAACAGTTATTTGTACAAAGGGCATTTAGAAATAAAAGAAAACATTACTTTACAATTAGGACAATTCAATTATGGAATAAACTTCTACAGAAAATAATTGATTCAACCGAGTTTGAACAATTTAAAAATGAATTAGATAAATAATATATGGGCACTATATTTTATTGACCCACATGGTGTGGAGAGGTAGACTCAATGGGTCCAATAGGCCTTCTTCTACCTTATAAAAACTGTGTAAAGTGTGTAAGATGAGCTGGCCTATTTCTACCTGAGGCTATCACTCTTCTTTTCATCATATAGCTATTTGACTTTCTCAGTTGCCACTTACTCCTTTGGGTATCCCCGGTGTCCCTAACCCCAACTGCTACTCCCCCCACTCTAAGATTGCACCAATATCTGCAAAGTTATCTCTAATACATCTCAGCTCATTGTAATACAATGACGAGTAATGGAGAAAGACATTAGGCAGACACTTAGTAGTGCCATGGTGTACAGAGTGGTGGCAATGGCCTTGTTGTAGCCAGCAACCACTAACTCTACTTCCAGCCCAGTGGTGAAGAGGGCTCAGGCACCTTGTGTCTTACATTTTCCCATGCTAACAACCCAGGTTCAGGAACAGACTTGGGCCACTGGGGATCAGCCGGGGAGGGAGAGGATCGAACATCTGAGGGACTCCTATCCTCTCCCAGGGAAGGGAAGTCTGTCAGCCTGGCCTAGGTTGCCCCAAGGTGGAGGCTTGGAGGCAGAGAAATGTCAGGGAGACAAGCATGGGAGGGAACATCAGGGGCACATCAGGTAAGTGTGCCTCTAAGTACACGCATGACAGTCTGTAGTGTGGAATGGAGAAAAGAAAAGAAAATGGCATCAGAGGGGCTCAGTGAAGTCAAGCACGGCCATGCATGTGCCCGCACTGCAGGTCACTGCTGATCTGCTTTGGATTTGTTCTATGGGGTGGAGGACAGCTCTCTCATCTCAGCATTGCCACAAGGGTGAAACTCCTGGGGAAACCCAGACCAGATAGGAGACTGGACAGTGGTTCACCCATGATGGTATGCAGGCAATGTGGATGAGATAACTTAGGGCACAAGGAATATGTCACCTGGCATTAACATGGCTGACATTTCAGCCCATGGACTGTCCCATGAAAGAGTTATCCCGCAAAAATAAATATAGCATCCTCTGGGGCGAGCATCCAGTGAAGGGCATAGAAATTGTGGGGAAACCCAACAGGGAGTGAGTGCAAGATGATCTAAATTCCATATCACCCGGTCACTCACACCCTTGTTGCGGCACCAACATTATGGTGCCCTAATCATGGCGCCTTAATAATGGGATACCTCAGGCAGTTAGTTGACAGTGTAGGGGGACCGAGACTGGGCCTATGAGCCTCCCCTTCAGATGCAGGGAGGATAAACATCTGTATGAAGAAAAAGAACAAAAAATCACAAACTCTGTCCTTCCCTGCTGATATCATGTCTGAGAAGTCCAGCATGAACCTACACTTATTAGGCTCAAGAATATGTTATGTGTATAATTGATCTTCTCCACTGGGAGGGGTGGTAAATGGGGGTCTCTTTTAGAAACTGCACAGCATGATGATCCAACCAGTCAGTAGCATCCACCATGACATCCCAGATGCTCAGACCTAGAGAAGACAAGTTCTAATGAGTGGTCAAATTCATGGGTAGCAGAAGTCACAAATTTGGGAGTCCCTATGAATCCATTAAGTGGAGGAGCTGTGGAGCAAATTGTGAATTCTCATTGTCTAACCATGAACTGAAGTGCCCTAGCAAAATAATGTTGGTGGAGTCTAATGAAAGGGAAATGGCAAAGTCCACAAACTCCTGCAGAAATACTTGTTTTGATCCCAGTGGGTGGCAAATCAGGAGAATCCTGCAACTCACACCTAGTTTTCCCATTTCAGTAACATATTTAAATGACCTTGTCTCATGCGATAGATACACTGTGAGTCTCAGGTTGGAAAACAGATGTCCCACCCACACCTCCCAGCCCAGGAATAACAACACTCAACACACGTCCAAAATCATCCAGGTCTCAGTGAAACATACCATGTCACCTGACAAATCAGTGATAAAATCCAGGACCACCACAGTTTCATTTCTCAGGGACCTAGTGTTGCACAAAATCCTTGAAGGAAGGAGTCAAGTCAGTTGACCTCTAGCTACTTGCCTACTGTAACCAGAAGAGTCACTGGGGATTGTGGTAAGATAGAGTGGACTGTGTTCTACACCCTTCCCAAACACAGTATGTCCACTCAGACTAAGACACCGGATCTTATCCACCCTGACATCTACCCTGGATCATAACTACATCTATTTCCCCACTGTCTCAGGAGTCCCACCAGCCTGCAATGGTTCATGACCAGTGCTGGAGGAACAGGGATCTGAAAGGGACAGAGTTGATGACGCTGACCTAGGGAGTAACTGCACAAAGGGGCCTAGAAACCCTTGCAGTTTTCAAGTAAAGCAGCAAAACTAATACTAAACCCACACTCAGCCACCCTCACCCACATGATACAAACCATCCGAATACTAATACAATCCATATCCACCCACCCACTCTTCACACACTCCACCAATCACCAAATTTTATTCAAAATTCCAAGACACATTCACACTCCTGAATTACTGTTCATTAACAAGTAATAAAAACAAATTTAAAAGAAGTTTAAAAGCAGATATGTGGATCTAGAAAAATGGGAGTGCAGAAGTGAAGGGTGCAGGATTTAATTAACAAATTGTAATCCATGGTACCACAGACCCCAATTTAAAGGGAGACGGGTTCCTAAAAAGTTAAAGACATAGTCCTGTAGTTCCAAGCTAGAGGCAAGCCTTCAAAGGTTAATACCAAATGGATATGAGGACAGGGGAGAAACTAACCAGGTGGGCGGCAAACTGATTAGGGGTAGAACGCAGCAGATGATGGTGGGGGGGATATTCCAGGATCAGACAAGTTACTAGCAAAGTCTTACAGGGATCAGTACTGGGTCTAGTACTGTTTAATGTGTTTAACAATGACATTTGGGATGGTTTCAAAGGCAAAATATGTATTTTCATGGATGATACCAAGCTCTGCAGAAGGTTGAACACTGAGGAGGGCATAAGAGATTTATGGGAGGACCTAGCAAGGTTAGAATGGTGGTCTGGAATCTGGCAATTGAGGTTCAGGGCTAAAAAGTGCAAGGTAATGCACATGGGGTGTAACAACCCCAAGGTCCATGACAGTCTTGGGAGGTAAATGTCACAGTCTCAGAAGAGGAGCAAGACCTGAGAATAGCAATTATAAGTGACCTGAAACTGTCAACAAAGTGCAAAAAAGGTGACAGGGAAGGAAACCAGATGCTGGGTTGCATATGAAGAGGGTTCTCCGGAAGGAGGAAAGATGTGATTCTGTCCTTGCACAGGTCCATGGTGAGACCGCATCTGGAGTACTGTGCATAGTTTGTTTGTTTGTTTGTTTGTTTAGCTTTTGTTGACCGGGTAAGTGCACTAGACAAATAGTACTGGAGCCAATCCTTAAGAAAGACATAAACCTGTTGGAGGCAGTACAGAGGAGGGCTACAAAGATGATTCAGGGGCATCAGGATATCCTGTATGAACAGAGGCTGATGAATCTAGACATGTACTCACTGGGGGGGTAGTAGCTGGCATGGGGGATTGGGCACCCTGTGCCCGAATACTAATATGAACTGAGCCAGGGTGGGGGGGAGACAGGGCAACAGACATTGATTGACATTTTTTCTTTTACAGGTGTAGGATGGTTTTGAGCAGGCTAATCATGACAAATCAGCTGTACTTCATGGGCAGCATTATGTAGATCAAAGGAAAGAGCCGACCCAATGAAATACACAGTTTCCACCCAGCAATGCCAGAACACAGTCATGACCATCCTGGCTGATGATTGGTGTGACACTGACAAGCCCCTTGTAGACAACTCTGCTTTGGACTGGCAGCGTCACACCTCTCAAAACCCACTCTTGTAGCAATATGTTCTGTGCACACACGGCGAACATAAAAACGCTCTCAGTGAGTTCGGCACACCAGTAACGAGCACTCCTCAAACACAGACATGCAACCTCCAAACAATAAAAATTACACTACAGTAACTCACTGAACAGCCCTAACTAACTACACAAACTTCAGCTGTGCACTTATACTAAGAAGTTCAAGTTGATAGCCAAAATAAATTATCTAAGCAGGCTGCATAAATTAGCTTTGCAAAACTCTTGCCTTCACATTCAGCCTGGTGGCCATCTTCCTCTCAAGTGTTTCCCCACCATGTGTTGGACCCAGGTTCAAGTTCAAAACCCTGGATCCTCTCACCACTCAAAGATGTGATCACATGTCAAAAGTAAGAAGTTAAAATTGTGTTTACATATTTGCAAACACATTTTCACTTCCTGATTTGGCGACTAGAGAACAAAAAAGAATGAGGGGGCCACTGGGCGCACACCCCTAATTGCTGCAATTTACCACCTCACATTCTGCTCAGTTCTGACACTGTGAGTCCAACCACATATTAGGAAAACAAATACAATATACCTCCACTGGAAGTCAATCGCCAGTGGCTGATGCAGCAGAGCCTGACTCAATTCCTACACGTGGAGCCCAGCTCCACTGTCAGAATAATAAATACAATATGTGGCCAACAGGAGCTGATCCCCTAGTGGTTGCTAGTGGACCCTCCTGACCTGATTCTGACAGTGGGAGCTCATTTCTGGTGTCAAAAAAGAAGGACTGGCTTAAGGCTGAGCACTGGCCCCAGGGGAAGCACAATGCCTCTGGGTGGGTGTATGGTTCTAGGACAGGGGGCCATGCACAGCAGAGTGTTCTTCCTTGCTCATCTCCCACAATCCAGTGGAGTGTCGGTATCAACAAAAAAGAGGGCCCATGATCAGTTCCCAGCATTTAAGTCTTGATTGAGAAGCTCACCCCATCCACCATCATGCTAAATGCAGCAGGTTTCCTGGGTTCTCTGCCACCCAGAAGGACCCACCATGAAGCGCTGAGAGAAGGTAAGATATAGGGCTAATACAAGAAGCAAGAGGAGTGCAGATCCAGTTAACCAATTCCAGTAGTAAAGGTTCAAGGGGAACCAGGAAATGGGGCTCTGTGAGGGGTGGGACAGGATATGGGGATTTAAGTGGGAATAACCTAAAATAGCATTAAAGGGTATCTATGGGTGTGGAAAAGATGGGACTTAGATTCACCATGGAAGAATGGTACCAAACAATGTATTTTAGTGGTAATTGATTTTATTTGAGCCACACTACTAAACAATGACTGTATGTACAATATTTACAAAAATGCCTGGTAACAGTGTTTAGATAAGAAGTTGATTTCTAGTTATGTATTCATTTAAAACCAAAAAACTACATTTAAGCATCAGTTAGGGGTGAAGCATACAACCACCAAAATATGGACACACAATGGTAGGATACATATTCCTGTGATTCTTGGTGAATGTGCGGTATAACATTCCAAGGGATCTGAACAGTTGCTCAATGCAGGGTTGGTGTTACCCTATCTTTGGAGGCTGAAGGTTAGGGTAACACCAATTCTGTGTCAAACAGTCATTCAAACCCAGAGGAACAACATGCCACACAGTTAGGAAGAATCAGTGGACTTTCTATCTTAACATCTCATTTCCCTAGTTGTCTTTCATTTTAAAAATATATTTAATAACACATGCCCACAATTTTGTATTGACAATGTTGCCCGAAAGTCGGTACTGTCAATACCTACAAAAGCATGCAGCCCTTGGAGTACTGTGGCACCCCTTCCTCAACCTCCTGTTGTTCCAATCGATTCCTGATGTCCAGTGTTAACTCTCCCTTTCTTATCCAGCCCCTCACTAATCACTTCCTGGTATCCAGTGGTAACCCTGGCCCACACCCTGCCTCAATCCAATAATACCCCTCATATAGAGCCTCTGCTTCACCCTGCTCCTTTACCAAACAGTCCCTGGCATCCACTTGTAGCTAGAGATGCAGCAAAAAAGAACGTCACCGGCAAAATTACGGCGAAATCAGGAATTTCACCCCACAAAATATTTTGCAAAATTTACGCATTTCATTGAATATTTCGCAGGTGCAAAATACATGTGTATTTAAAAAAAAGCATTTTCCCCCTCCTGGCCATAGTGGTCAACATTAAAGTAAATATTTAAACCCCAGGATCCCTGTTGTGTAGTGGTTCCGCCCCCACCGGGCTAGGTTTGCTTGAAGCTGGTGGTGCAAGTTCCTTGAATCACTAGGTTATTCCCTGCTAGAGACACATCTTACATTTTGAGGTAGAAGTTTCCCGAATAGAAAATTAACACAATTAGTTTTTAAACTGTGAATGCAACTCACAAATGAAGCATAAAAAATACTATTAAAATTATTATTCTAAAAAAAATACCTACTTTAGATTTTAAGGTATAGTTTTCAAAACCATAAAGCCTACCATGCTGTAAGCAGCTATTTTCTTTGTAAACCAGTATATGCAATCCTGAAAAGTCAAGACAAGAAAACTGCCTTCAAGTATTTTAAATGTTTTGAACTCCAAAAAGCAACTCTTTAAATAACTCAGTTTAAAACCTCACCAGTTTGCAGTTCTTTCATAAAAAAAAGGTGTTTTCTTTGAAGGAATTTGTCAACTAGAACTTCTTCACTCAGACACCAACTGCAAATTACCTCTACTTTCAGACACACCAAACCCTCTGGGGAAGACCCACAGTGCACCAATTAAATAAGAAAAGGGAGTCACAAGTTAAAAGGTACCCTGCTAAATGTAATACTTGAAATCTTTTACCAAAAGTTTCCATATGTAACAATTATTGTAGATGCAACAAGCATGAATAAGCCCAATCCGAGTGAGTGCCAAAAGCACTCAGTCAGATCGGGCCCATTCATGAAAAGCACAAGCGCTCACTCAGGCTGCCGGCCGTGGAGGTGAGTGGAGGGCTGTGCCGGTGGCCCACTGGGGTCCTGGTCCTGGATGGGGGGGAAGCAGAGTGGGGGTCACTACCAGACAGGTGGGGGTGGGGTGTCCACTAGACACCAGGGAAAGTTGTTTTTTTAATGAAATAAAACATCAAGCTGCACTCATGGACGATGAGGGGACGGGCTGTGAATCTGGGGAGGTGGGGGGCATCCTTCAGACTGGGCCAGGGATTGGCTGTGGGGGGACACTAGACACCAGGGATATTTATTTCTAATTAACATTCTGGATAGGGGATGGGGTGAATCTCAATGGTGGTGGTGGTGGGGGGATTCTTCATACTGGGCCGGCGATCGGCCAGGGGGGTGGAACCACTAGACACCATGGATCCTGGGGTTTAAATATTTACTTTAATGTTGGCCACTATGACCGGGGGACTATTTTTAATACATTACTTTCATAACTTTCAAATGTGAATTTCACCCTCAAATGGCAAAATCTTGCCCGCAGGTGGTGAAATTCTGCTTTTTGCTGGCAAAATTCTCATTTCGCAAGCAAAATTTTGCATTTTGCACCTGCAAAATATTTTGCAAAATGCATAAATTATAAAAAATATTTTGCGAAATGAAATTTCCACATTTGTCCTATCTCTACTTGTAGCTTTCTCCCTCATTCTGCCACTGTACCAAGCGGAGACTGGTGTCAAGTGTTACATTACTCCCTCTCCTGCACCAGTGGAAAGCAGTCCCTGTTGTATGTACAGTGGGACATCCCCTCCCTCAGCCAGGAACAAGTGGCATCCCCACCTGGAGCCTTTCCCAATTCAATCAGTCACTGGCATCCAGTGGTGACCCCCTCCCACACCCTGTCCAAGTCACTTAATTACACTTACTTAAAAACAAGCATGAGTATGACCTTTAAAATACCTACCTTAGCTGAGAAGTGATAAATCTCAGCCACAGATGTTTTTGAAAATATTAAAATCCAGAGAATAAACTCCATGCTCTGACCTGGCCAAATAATGATAGTAGCTACCAAACTATAGTTTGGAAAATCTGATGTACCCTAAGTGGCTAAACAAGTAGGTTTAATACCTGCTTTAAACCCATGGTCATAAATAAGTTTAGGTGAATGTTCTGATTAATAATCATTATAGGAAATTGTTCAGATAGGTTAGAACACATAGAGATGTTCAGCCTTTTCAGTGGCATCTCCTCCACAAGTTGTAATTGCAGTCTTATCCTTTGAGATGAAGGTCACAGTGTACTCTGCCTATACATGCTTATGTTGTTTATTAAAATGTTATTGCCAATATATTTATTATTGCATGTGTTTTCATGCATTTAAGTAGATATGTAAGTAGTCTTTCATATGACGTTAACATGAGTTATTGAATAGTTGTGATATACAATGGTATTATAGGTCTGAATTTTGTAATTGAAATTAGAGTATGTATTACGAGGTATGCCTATGAACACAATTGCCTCACTAAAATCAAACTAGCAGCCTCAGAGCTCCACGGTGCTGTATTATTGCTTGTCTCAAATCATCACAGTGTATTTGGCTACTCGCATAGAGAAAAAGTTGATTCCAACACTAGGAATACATTAATGAATATACTTTTATTTGTAAAACCTTTTTTATAGTAGCACCCACCAATCACACACCGTCAATGTTTCAAGCCCACTTGATGAAGAGCAAGTGGGCTTGAAGCATTGACGGGTGTGTGACGGTGGGGTATTACCTAAAAAGTTTTACAAATAAAAGTATATTCCACAATGTATTCCTAGTTTTGAATCAACCTTACGTGAGTAGCCGAATACACTGTGACAATTGTCCTACTGGCTGCCTCTATCACCGTGCCTAGTGAAAAGGAGGGGGTGGGAAATAATCTCAGGGGCAAATTCCTGTCTCTCTGGGTAATTTGATGGTTCTTCTTGCAAGAAGACACCCCCTGTGTCATTGTACATTCCCAAGCTATGTGTTTCTCCACACCCCTCGAGGCATGGCCCACTTGGGCATCTTCTACATAAGTCTCTGTGCCATCCCAGTGAAACTATTGTACTTTGGCCACCCTACTGCTGGTCCTTTTGCTTGGACACATCGATAGAGCATGCACCCCCACTGTACACTTTTATTCCCACAAGGCAACTTGGGATAAAGATTATTTACTTTAAACCATTTACTTCATTTATAGTTTATAGTAGCTATTGTTTGTGCAGTTTAAACCTCCCTACCCTTTCCAGTAATAACTCAGGACACAGGGTATGACAATTCAAGCATGGCAATGCTTGCAAACATACCAACATTTATTTACAGAATGCATGCACACACCTGGTTGGCAATGGAGATTACGCAATCAGTGCCCTGACTGATACACACCTAGGGCCTAGACATAATCAGCAATAACATTTAACACTAAATCAGCAGTTTTGTACATTGTCATTGGCTAGCCACCCAAGGGTTCAGTCATTTAGCAGCATCATAACATCAGCAATGAGAGGAAAAGCAGGATTCAGTGTGTACCTGGCTCTTTTAGGCATGACTAATAATCTGTGCCTTGGGGGAGGCTAGCACAATGAGGGTTAGACTCCATCTAAGGTGAATAAGGTGTCTTGAACATAGCTGAGTTGATTCAGACACATAATAGCAGCTGCACCTAACCTCTTGCCTCCTGGGTTCAGTATACAGTGTCTTGCAGTCATGGATACAAAGGTTTACCAGGGCTCAGTGTATCCTTACCGTTTCCCTCAGGGACAGACAACTTGTGCCTGCCAATTTCACTGAATCTTCCATGAACACAGCTTCCTGCAGGATTCATTTAAGCCTCAGGCCTAACCAGAAACAGCTTTTCATTTCAATTTTTGCTGGAGTAAAAGGATGAGTTATGCAGAAACAATTAGGCAGCCCTCCTTGAGGATGAGCCACCAACAGGTCCCCGCTGTCCCCAATCCCACACCCTGGTTGGGGTCTGAACCTCTGGAGACCACATCAGAGGGTACAAGTGCCACTCTGGACCCAGGACCCTGTCACCATCCTGGACCCACAAGACCCCTCTGGCTGCTCACAGCTGCAGAAGTGCACCCGGAGATACCTAAACCCCAGATACTGGAACACAGACCTATAATCAGGACTGTAACTCAGAGAACTTCTTTGGCATGACCACAGCCCCATTTGCATTCTCCTGATTGATGAGAAAAAACACAGGACCCCCATAAATGGGCAGCAACTGTGCCGAGCACAGAGGACACTCATCACTAGGCAGAAACATTGCAAACAGGAAAAATACTCTTAACATTCTGAAACAGGAGCTAGGATGAAAGCTCTTTAAGAGCAAATTTGTTTTCATAAGAAAAGTAATACAGACAAAGTAACCCCTATATATAATAGCTGGATTACACTTAGTTTTTATTCACTTCAGATGTTTTCTGTGATTGCAATAAAATAGTAATTTGTTAAATGAATTCCTTGGAATCCAGTGGCACTCCCTCCCTCACTCTTCCCATTTGTCAAACCATCAATGGCATCACTGGCCCGGTGCCGCTGAGGGTTGAGGCACTGGATGCAACACCTCGTGCCATACTGGTGACCCGAGTTCAGGAATGAGCTCGGGTGCCGGGGGATGGCAGGGGAGGGACTGGATTGAGCACCCACTGGGCTGCTCTCCTGTCCCGGGGGGAGGGCATCAAGGAGCATGGTGCTTTGGCGGCCCCCGGTGGAGACTGAGGGGTGCTGCAGTAGCACAGAGTGGCATGTAATAGCATGCCTGATGCTGGCGGGGTAGCCATGCACCATTGTGTCGGGGAGTGCACACGCAGGGAAAGGGGCAGGCAGAACAGAACATAGGAAGACCCCTGTTCTAGGGGTAGGCGATGGCACCAATCCCCATGCCCACGACCAGGTCCAACTCGGCCGGCCTACACAGATCCTCTGTCCAGGGGCCCATGTCTACAGTTGGAGTCTACAAAGTTAAGAGCGCCCAAGGTAGGAAGGGTGGCCCCACCCCAGAGGGGTTAAGCTGGGGGTGCCAGCTGCAAGGCGGGGGTGGAGGGGAGGATGGTTTTATCGGGGGGACTTCAGGCAGGGCAGAATAAAGGTTGGATGCCTGAGAGAGGCTCCTAGAACCATGACTGGAGGGAAAAAGAATAATAAAAAAAAAAACATCACTGGCATCCAGTGGCATCTCTCCCCCATACAGTGGCTGGTAAAACCCTACTCTTACCTCCACTACCATCTGGAAAATGTTATTGCATATCTGTGCTTTCAATTAATAGTTATTAAATAACAAATCTATGGTAACATTTTTCAGATGGCATAAGAGGAGGATTTTACTAGCTGCCATCTTTGAGGGCTGGGGGACTCTTTGGTGCCACCAGGGATGGGAGCTTGGAAGTCTCCAGCCTGCCACCAGGGATAGTTTCCTAGCAGCAGAATGGTTTGTAATCATTTTTTTGACACCAGGGTGGGCTTCCTGTGTGATTAATGGGTTGGGGGCAGTAGTATACAATTTGGGATGAACCCCAAGGCTAGGGTCCAAGTTTTGGAATCAGAGTGAGAGCAGCAGCCACTAGGGGTTGGCTCCTGGTGGCTGTGTATTGTCTTTCTTTGACACCAGGAGTGGACAGAATAAAGGCTGGATGCCTGAGAGAGGTTCCTAGAACTGTGACTGGAGGAGTGGACTCCCAGTGTCAGAATCAGGTCAGGGGGTTCACCAGCAGCCACAAAGGATGGGCTCATGTTGGCTACTTATTGTATTTATTATCCTGACAGTAAGATTGGGCCAGTGTTGGAATTGGATCAGGCTGTGCCAGCAGCTGCCACTAGGGATAAACTTCCAGAGGTGTCATGTTGCATTTATTTTTCTGACATGTGGTTAGACACCCAGTGTCAGAACTGAGTCAGGGTGGAGGCAGCAATAGCAGCCCCCAGGGCTGGGCACCTAGAGGCCCCGTTGTTTCTTTTTTTTTTTCAGTCGCAAAATACTGACATAAAAATTTGTTTGCAAATGTGCAAACACTTTTTCAACTTCTTGGCTTTGAAATTTGATCATATCTTTCAGTGGTAAAGGAATGCAATCACAGTTTTAGCTGTGGTGTGTGACATGACTTTCTTTTTATGCGCCATGATTTATTTATGTGCATGCACAGTTACCAAATTTATTTTTGCTTGTAGTTTTCTTTCTCACCAGCAATGACAAAGAAATGAGCTGTACTATACTCCCACTTGGGCTCCTGGCCACTGCTCTTCCACCTGCATGCCCCATCCCAGTGGTTAAGTCTTGGGGACTAAGAGGTGAAGACTCCAGTTGGTCTTTGGAGCCCATCAAACATTGCATAGGTTTTTCAGGCAAAGAGACACACTTCAATTGAAAACAACACATAGTGGAACTTCACTGACACTTTCCCTTGCAAAATACACTATACGCAGTCTTTGCCGTATGAAGGTGGGGACGTCACCAGGCAAAACTATGTGAAGTGTAGCCATGGCTGAAATGAAGTTGGGGACACTTTGTGAGTACTTCTCAAAGCGAAGTTCCCTAGTTTCCCACATAACTAGTCCAAGGTGGGGCCTTCTTGGTAAGTCACAGTGGCAATAACCAGTGTGAGACCCATCAAATGAATTTGATAAAGAAATTGTTGTCCAAAAGGTGAGAATTCCTCATGAGCACAGGAACTGAAGTCCACGTGCACCAACCATATGGGAGACCCCAACATCAGGACAACAGCAAACTCCACATATTGTTGCTGGAAATTGTTTTCATGGCTGGAGTATGGTACACAAGAAGGATCCTGACCCCCAAACTAAGGTTGCTTACAATCAGCCAAACAGAATCAAATTAATTGGATTCAGAGCTCCTTTTCAGAATTCAGAATTTCAGTATTCAATGCCAAAATTCCCAGTGTGAAAAACCCTTGTCAGATGTGGAATCAAAATCAGAATCTGATTCCAAATCCACCTCTGAAAACCTACCACCACCCAGTAAAGTGGTTCTTCTCTTCCTCCCTGTGCTGGCCCAGCCCCTTACATTACTGACTGCTGTCAAATTCTCATGGCTGCTGGACTTTCTCAAGGCTTTTGCATCTGTAGCTCCACTGACTCAAATCCTTTGTTCCCATGCAATCCAATTAGTTGTGAAAAAAGCACTCCTCCATCTAACATCCCCAGGCCCTTGCACACAGTCTGTTACTTGGGTCATCCATTAGCCCATTAGAATACTACCCCCACCATACCCCAACCTAGAACTCCCCTATTACCCTGACTAAGAACCTGGTCCACCAATCCTATAGCTGGCAACCAAGCAAGACTCCAATCTCCTTCTTCTCCCGGGCCCATGCCCTAATCTCCATCCACTCCATCAGTCACAGTGGTGTACCATACTACCCCAAATCCCCAGCCATTGCTCCCTGAGTGACTGTGAGATTGGTCAATCTAAAGAAAGCCCTGGGGTTAGCCGCCTCAAGGAGTCATTTAGTAAGGCATCTGGTGGTGGTACAGTCACTGAGGAAGAACTGGCTGGGGCTTTTGGGTAGGGTAGGGTGGACCAATATTATGATTGATGGAGTGGATAAATGTTAGGGTCAGGGGCTGGGGGAGAAAGAGAATGGAATATTGCTTGGTTGACAGTTGTAGGATCGGGGAGGTCCAGGTCTAGGTCCTCAGTCAGGATAAGGGGAGTTCTTGGTCTGTGTATGGTAGGGGATGCTACTCTAATGAACTTATGGATGGACCAAGTTATAGAATGCAGGCCAGGGGCTGGGGGTGTCTAACGGGAGGGAGGCTTTTTTTTACAACTCTCTCGATGGAGTTGAACTGGCAGATATGACTCAGTGGACCTACAGTTGTAAGAGCCTTCTGAGAGCCCGACAGCCATGAGGAATGTGACAGAAATAAGTAAGGTAAAGGGCAGAGCAAGTAGGAATGGAGAGGAGAACCATATACTGGGTGGGGGAAGGCATAGCTTGTAGAGGGAGTAGAGTCTGATGTGGAATTGGAACTTCTGATTCTGTCTTTGATTCTGCTCTGATTCCTTAATTGGAGGCACACTGGAATCAGAATCAGAATTCCCCAAATTCTAACTTTCTGCTGACAGAACAGAGCCTAGAAAATCTGAGTAACCCTACCAAAAAGCTTGCATCACCCCTAGCAGCAGCATTTTCAAATGCCCTAGATTCCTTCACCAGACATGCTGTGAATTTCAAAACAGATCTAAAACAGGCAGTCACCCCCTCCCCACACACATATCACCACAGAGTACCCTAATAGTAGAAACTCCTCCAGCACAGGGCCAAAGTAATTACTAGCCAGGTCTTCATGATGAACACCAGGTCAGAAGCATAATCCACAAAGAAATCCATAATCACTGTGGTCTTATTCCTCAGAGATGCGCAATTACAATAAAATTGCCCAAATTAGAGAAACCATTCTGGGTTGGTCCACTGGCTACCTTATGTGTTGACATATTGCAAGCCCTCAAGCTTGGAGCCAGGCATGCTGAAACCCTTACCTGGTTCCACTTTTTCATGGAGTATCTCCTTTACCTACTCCTGCCCAACTCCAGACCCTGGACCATGCCTAAGTTGGTGGTTACATTGTCTCTAGACCCCCACCTGCCTACAGTGGTGAACAGCTGCTGCTGTGAAGGGAAGATCAGTGAAAGGTTGGAACCAGTGAAGCTGGTCGGGGGAATAGGACAAAGAAGGATGAATTGCTATTACGCATAAAGTCAGGGACTCAGAAACTTAAAACAGAACTCCCAAATAAACCATCCACCCTCCTCCCTAAAACAAGTATTATCCATTCTTACAAAGTCATTACCCACAATAACCCACCACCCTACAGCTGTACACTTCCACAGCATTTACAGTCACAGTCACCCTTCCCCCTCACTTATTCAAATAGATGACACAGTTACCTGCTTATTAAGATTTTCCCCAACAATAGTCCAACTACAATATATTGCGCATAGGCCACTGAACAGTCAGCCAAAGATAATGGTTAAGGGCAGACTGGCTAGACCTTAGGTCTCCTTCTGCCTTCAGATTCAAAGTTCCCATGTTTTTGGAACACTACCAACTATGAATAAGATTTGAACAAAGTAACCAAGAGATAAAAGGATCCATATGCCACTGCCATTTCACTCTCCAGGTGGAGACAACAGCAACTGACTTTTTAAAAGAAAAATTAAGTACTTTGTTTAAAAAAAAACAGCCAGTAAGCTACCAAATATTTCAAATTATTTTGCAAACCAAATATGAATGGTTATGTATCTTCACTGACAAAGAATATACAATTGGCAGCTAATTGTGTCTACACACACCAAGAAGTAAACCCTGGAAACAACAAAGAGGTTTCTGTATCCAGTAACTCTGCATGCACCTCACCCAGGTCAGCAATGCACCTGAGCTCTCAAAGCCCAGGCCAGTAAAATGTATGTTAAGAAAAGCTGCAGTACGCCAGGTAAAGCAGTAGTAGTCCTGAAGGGATGAATAAGATTCACCTGACCCAAAGCCCACTCATCCCTCTACCTGAGTAGCATCTTCGCTTCTGCAGAAGCATCCATTTATCCATGCTAATGCAAAATAAAAATGATGTCATGTGCATCAGTCAGGGCAAGGTGCCGAATGTGGATTAATGTTTCAAAATGTTACTAATGCTAGATGTGTCAACATACCTCACCAGTTCTATAGCTTTAACATTTTTTTCTGCATGGTGAAAACAATGCCCTTTGATTACCTTTATCTTTGGCATTATTTGAAAGAGAAAGAAAGCTATCTGTACTAAGCTGAGCAATTTTGTAATCTTCCATGTGTCGCAGAAGTTCAATAATGGGAATTTTGCCAAGCATGGTTCTTTTGAGAGTGCAATTTATATTTCTTTGCAGCTCAAGGTGCCAAATTTTTCTTTAAGAAAACAATGAGTGCATCAGACCACACATAACCCGTGGGCCCATTTTGCAGCTTACACATCACTGACAAAGCAGCCAACCTTTACTTTAATATGTTGCAGTTACCGAAGTTATCAACGTAATTAAATATCTGGCAGACATACCATGTACACCCCCAGACATGGCCTCTGCGTGTATTTCTTTCTGCATGCTGCACATAAAACTTGTACTCCTTTCTTAGTTATGATATTACTTTAAAAAGTGTCCACTGACAATATATTCTCATACATCCCATCAAGCTTAAGGGAGGCAGTATAGCACAGTGGTTAAAAGCACTGAGCTACAAATCTAGAGAACTGGGTTTGAATCTCACACCAACCTCTTGCATACTGTGTGATCATGAGTAAGTCACTTAACATCCCTGTGCTCCCAGGATGCACCTGGAAATAAGTTATGGCTTAGTGTGCCTTTCCTGGCTAAAAAATGTAAAATAAAAAAGCTTACATTGTCCACAAGATCTTCTGCTGTGCAAAACTGCATGGCATACATTTCCCTTTACTACTGTGAATCTCCTCTAAGGCACTATATTTCATTATACCTCTGGGCTGTGTGTTTGACTAAACTATGTTCTATGCATCAGATACTTCACATACACATCTACAAGTTATTTAAGCAATAAGACAAGACAGGGTGTGAGTTGTGGTGGAATAATGCCACATCTCACGTGTGTTGTGAGGCACAAGACATTGCCAAGTGCCTTCAACCTCCCAAGAAATGCTGTTATCCCATCACAAAGCACAACCTGAAATGTTTTATTGCAATTATAAAATGGGTCCAAGATTTATTTGGGGGGGAGCTAAAATGCACAAAAATAAAAAGACGTTAAACATCTACATTTTTTTAAAACATTCATCCACCCTAAGAAAAAAGTCCTAACATATTGAAACATTGTCATGCCATCTCAGTTTCAAATATTATGCACAGCAAAATGTGTATATTCATATATATTTATTTTTTTAATTAACCCTTAAATCTTCTGTTTTCTCCAACCCACCAGTGTAACAATATACATTACTGGAACCTTAATCAAGCATGCAGTTGCAATAGGTAGCCATTAAGGGGAGCTCTACACATATAAGTGAGGTGCACAAAAAGTAGAAGTTTAGTAAGTATCAGGGACCCTGGTTTTCCATTTTAACCGGTAACACCGGTAACAATCACGGAATCCTCCTTGATTTGCGGATTTTGAATTCTTGTACCGGTGCTTCACGGAAATTGCATGTCACTGCACAGAATCTCTAAGATTTCAGCATCTTTTAAAATTTTTTTTTATTTTCTCTTTTTGTGTCCCCTTCTCACAGCATGTCTCCACTTTTCAGAGATCCCTAGGCTGGCTATCCCTTAGCTTCACCCCCAGCTAATGCTTAGGAGCTCCTGTGGTCCTGCCCCTATCCTGCCTGGATTGTACCCCCCCAAGGTGGGAAGGAAGGGGACCCCAGGTCACCCCTCCACACTCCCTTAGTGTGTGTCAGGCAGCTCAGTGGGTCCCTCATGGAGCCTGGTTATGAAGTCTAGAGCACCTGAGTCCCTTCCACCAGTGGCCAATGTGGGGTGATTGTTCCTGGTTTTCTGGTCTTTGTCCTTGAGAGTACTGGCACTACAGGAGATCCAAGGAGGTAGGTCACATAGAAACATGCCACTGCTCCAGATCCTGGCTAGCGTCATCCCCTTCTGATCACTCTGCAACACCATTGCATCACCACCCGTGATCACACAGGTGGTGGTAAAGCAGCAGGACCTGCAGCCCACCCTCCCTGGAGGAGGAGGGCAGTCCCTAGGTGCTCGATCCTACTCCCCTGGCCAGACTTCCAGCAACTCGAGTTCACTTCTGGCCCTGGGTCGCTGGCATTGCAAGCAATAGTGCTACCACAGAGCCAGCGGGCTGGCCCATATTTCAGCATCTTAAAATGAATGCTGCTGTGCTTTGCATTCTTTCTGCTTTGCTGCATATAGAGTCAGTAAGGAAATCACCCGCACTGCTTTGTTGTAATCAGCCATTCAGTTTAACCACCCATGCCTAGTGGTTAGAGTAACAAACAGTGAATGAGCTGGGTAAATCCAGCAGACCTGGGTTTGATTCCCACAACCTCCGCTTGCATACTGTGCGACTCCAAGCAAGTCATTTAACCTCCCCAGTGCTTCTAGGTCACTCCTGAAAACAGACAGTTCTGCCTAGTGGGCCTTACCTGCTTTACAAAGAATATAAAAAAATACCAATATATGTTTACTACATCACAGAAAAGTAGTCAGGGTACCATGTAATTTACCTGAGTTTTACTTGGGCTGCAATGATTTTGTATAGGTAAAGATAAATGTTCAGATACATTTTATGTGTTTTATACGCTTGTTTTTAAATTTTAGTCAGGTTTTTGCTGTATTTTTTGCATATAAGCATCTATGCTGTAGATTGCTAAACGCAGGCTCACTGTTACAACTAGCTTATTCAAGTTTATAATCAGTGGGGCCATCCAAAATCCTCAGTTGTTTGAATGAAAACTAGTCTAAATGAAAGTATGTTCACAAAGAAGAAACTGCCTTACTACTTATGAAAAGACTTCACAGTTAGCACCCCATTTAGGTGAATTGAATAATTTGCACCTTTTCTCCCACCTGCTGTTTCAGTCTTTGTGACACCAAAAAATTTTCTGATAGACTGCTTCAACAAAAAGCAAATGTTAAGTATTTAAGTATACTTATGTTTGACCAGTGGATTTTGAAAGCACAGTCAATGACGTACAGAAGGTAAGACCCCAGGGGCTGTATGATCCTGGTGGACAGAGTAGTGCTCAATTCACATCTGAACAAAGACATGAAAACCGGGAGACACCCTTTTCATGGACACCAAGTAAAAAAAAAGCATCCATGTCTGGGAGATGCATAAATCCATTTGAACGTCCTCCACTAATCACTTATGGATTTTTTTGGTGAAGACACTATATTTCAAAAAAGCAAATTCAAGCAGTTTTTTTTTTCCCTCCTCCTACCCCCTGGCCACTCATTCCTTCAGGCCTGCCAAGGCCCCCTACCACCGCTGCTGAGTCCCAACCACCATCCACTGCCCCTTACTGCTGTGCTACCAGGTAACCCAAAGTAACACTTCATTGAGTGGACCCCACCCTGTGGGAGGCTACCAGGGGAGGAGAATTGCCCTAAAGAGCTTCCTATGTATCCTGGGCATGGCAGGGGTCAGAACAGACACATGTCTGGGGCTTCCGGCTTATGGAGGGACCAACAGTTGTCCTTTGGTTGATCAGCAGGTGTTTTCCCATTTTCTTGGGAGTGTGACAGGCCACATGATGTCAAGGCACAAGCTGGCTCCATCACGCTCCCTCCTGCAGTGAGGGCTGACATGCTGTCATGCCTCTGGTCTCTATCAGGGGTCAGCAAATGCTGAGCTGTGAACCCACCCTCCCTCCCAGGAGAAGGTGAGTGGTCATTGGACACTCAAGCCTTCACCCACCAGCTAGCCCTCCAACATCAAGTCTGTTCCCTAAATCTGGTCAGCGGTGTCACAGGCAGAAACCCAATTCAGGCAGTTAAATTATAGATAGGAAAAAACAAAGGTAGCCCACCTTAGTGGTGATGGTTCCAATTAATTCACATCTGAGTTCTACAAGCAAAGAGACCAAGTCATTTGTAACTTGTGCATGTCGAGTGGGTGTTGAAGAAAGGGATGATAGTGCTGTCACTACTGCCATCACCCCAGAGGGATGTGGACTGCATTGTTGCTACTGCCATTACACCAAAGGGGTGGGGGCTGTAGTGCTTCTGCCATCACCACTGATGGATGGGGAATGTAGTACTGCTGCCATCACACCTAAGGGATGGGGGCCACAGTGCTGCTGTTTCTGTCACACCTGAGGGAGGGAGGTCATAGTGCTGTTGCTGCTGCCATCACACCAGAGGGATGGGGGCCGTAGTGCTGTTGGTGCTGCCATCGCACCTGAGGGATGGAGTTGTAATGCTGCTTCTATCACACCTTAGGGATGGGGGCTGTAGTGTTGCTGCTGCCATCACATCTTGTACCTAAAATAACTTTAAATTGGTACAAGGATGGAAGGATGTGTAATAGTGGAGGTCAAAATTGCTAAAATGTATGTTAGCAGAGTTAAAAATCGCTAAATAAAGTACACAAAACCAAACACCGGTAAAACTGGATTTTGGCTTAACAGACACCTGTGACAATACCGTTTTTTACAATGTGCAAAACGGAATATGCCCTTTCTCAATCCCGGTAAACCAGTGTCCCTGGTAAGTATGCAAGCAGACTTCAGTACGCTAGCATGATGCACCCTGTTATAGCGGCCATGTGTATGTTCAGACTGAATTGAAGATGCAGTTAAACTCAACTGTTAATTCTGATTAGGGATGGGCAAGCCAGCTGTGGTGCAATTCCGCACCCCCCCCCCAACCAGGCCAACTCAGCTCTGATTGGGAAAACTGAGCCTAGCTCGACCCAGTTATCGATTTGGCCCAGTTCAGAAGTGCAGCTTGGTCCAGAATAGCACTCTCACAACCAGTACTGCATGGAAAAGGCAGAAAAAAGTGATTTTTCCCCCAGACTTCTCTGATGAAGACTCCTGTGTTCCTGGACCATCACAAGACCAACAATGGGAAACCCTTGTGATCCTGGGGCACTGAGGGGAGACAATCAATGAAGGTCTCTGTTCTGTGATTGACACATGTTTTAGTCAATCCTTTGTGTCTGCCACAGGACCTAACTAGGAAACCAAGTATCAGGTGCATTTGGAGCTTTGCAGTGAATGGAGACAGTCATGTGTTTGTGTGTGGAGATCCCCCCCCCCAGAAAAGAGTGAAACTTTTGTTGGAGGGGGGAGAGAGAGAGAGAGAGGGAAAGAGGAAGAGTAGAAGAGTAGAGACTAAGAGACCAAAGAAATTCAACAGCAGAAAATAGTAGAGTTCTGCAGACGTTGCAGCAGAGTGAGAGTACTTATTAAAAAAAAATATTTTTTTCATTTGAAAGAGAGAGTAGAGAGAGAAATCAATGAATTCAACAGCAGAGAGCAGACTAGACAGCAGCAGAGTGCAGACATTGCTGACTCCACAGTAAAATGATAAACACATTTTTTGTTAGAGAGAGACCAATGAATTCAATAGAGTCAGACAGGACAGGAGGACTCTGACCGAAGGTCCTACTGCCTCAGTAATTTTGAGGGGGGGGCTTATATAGTGCCGTAGATTTTGAAGGGGGTGTCTCTGACTCTGTGTTGCCCATCTCTGTGCTGCCCTGAAAGATCATACTGCCATGTACTCTAAGTTGCCCATCTCTGTGCCATAGTGCTATACATATTGTGAAGGGGTGTCATGTCTCAGACTAAGTGTTGCCCATCTTTGTGCCTGAACTAGTACTAGGTCATATAGTGCCTCACTTATTTTGAGGGGGGGTATTTCCCACATCTCAGACTCTTTGTTGCCCATCTCTGTGCTACCCTAAAAGCTCATACTGCTCTAGACTTCATGTTTCCCATCTCTGTGCCATAGTACCATACAGATTGTGAAGGGAGGGGGTGTCACATCTCAGACTCTGTATTGCCCATCTTTGTGCTGCCCTGAAAGGTCATTTTTCGCCAAGACTCTGTGTTGCCCATCTCTGTAAAGTGCCATACAGACTGCAAAAGGGAGAGTGTCATGTCTCAGACTCTGTGTTGCCCGTCTCTATGCCTGAACTAGTACTAGGTCATATAGTGCTTCACGTATTTTGAGAAAGGAGTATCACCCACATCTCAGACTCTGTTGTCCATCTCTGTGCTGCTATGAAAGGTCATACTGCCCTAAACTTTGTGTAACCCCGTGGGGGAGCTTAACTTGTTTGCCTCCCATTGCCTTGTTTTCCCCCATTGTGTGCACCGCCACCTGACCCAAGTTCGTTGTGCCACTGAAGCCTCTGTCCTGCCCCTTCATTGTTTTCAGTCCAGAGTGGGGCTAGAGAAGCAAAGCCGTGGAGCTGCTGAGCTGCAGATACACAAATGTACAAGCTGGCGGTCCACGCATGCACTCTTGCGCATGTCCATTTTCTTACCATGGTAGCAGTAAAACAGATGCCTCTCCAGTGGTCTTAGTCCCCCAGATAAGCTAATCAGGGATCAGAGACCTGGAGGAGGCACCATAGAAAACTTAAAATACTTATTTAAGGAGTGCCAATTGCGCTTTAGATCGGCTTCATGAATATTAATGAAGTGAGCTGAATATTAATGAGCAAGCCTGCCTTGTGCCTGGGGTCACTGTATTTTGGCACTAGCAATAGGCTGGGGGACTGAAGTTAAACTGTAAACTATGCCATCATTTAATAGGGCACAGGGACTGGTCTTGGATGTTGGGGATATTGTTAAATAAACATATTTACTTGGGTTGCACCAGGACTTGAAAGATGGGGCATGTATGGACTGCATATAAACGGTTTGTGTCAGCAGCCATGTTAGCAGCCTTTGATCTTAGCTCAGCCAATCAAAAAGCCAGGATAAGACAAAGAGATTGCTGGGACTGTGCAAAAGACTTATGGGGAAAAAAGCAGGGACAATGCTTGGCACCCATTTGAGGGATCAATCAGGTGTCGAAGGAGCCTGATGAATATTAATTTTTTTAAAGGGACAATTGTTTCAGCCAATCAGGAGCTGCCAAAGGGCTCCCAAAACCTAAGAGATTTTTGGTTCTGAGTTCAGTTCGATGGAAACCCACCACTGGGAGGGGGGGCTCTGGTGCCTTCTTAAGGAAATGTGGCTGGCCTGGTGGTGGTCATCTGCCTGTCCCCCAGGGCCTGCATGTACCTTTCCACATTTAAAGGAATTTATCTGCAGACTCCTGATTTGCAGCTTCAGCGGTGAGAGCGCTGTAAGGACCTGTGACTTCAGCTGTGAGAGGCCTGTGAAGAAGCTACACTTCAGCAATGAGGGCACTGCCAAGAATGCTTCTGAGTGAGAAAGCCTTCTGTGAAATTCAAGTGAGAGGCTGACCTTCTTGGGAGCCAAGTAGCCACTAGTTCCAGGAGGTGCTCAATTTTGTCTTGTCACCCTGAATTGACTCAGCACCAGAAAGGGATGGACATTTGTTTGAAGGAATGATTGTAGATGGTCCTGGTATACAGAAAATGGTATGGGACTCTCACCAGTGATTGCCTATGAGAAGACTGATGTCTTGCTTGGGGCAGTGAAGCCATGCCTGTCAAGGGGAATTGTTTGCTTGTGTCTCAGTTATGAAAACTGAAGAGTAAAGTGTATGTGCTACTATATGAGAAGTACTTAGTTCAGTTGGGAGACTTGCTAATCTCCAGTGTTCATCTTTAAAGAAAAAAGAGAGACCCTCTTCTGTATGTGAGTACCTGCGTGGTGAGAGAAGTGATGCCTATTGTCATGGAACTGTTCAAGTAGAAGGCATGTCCCTTCAGTGCAAGCTTAATGGTCTTCTGTGAAGCTGATTGGATGTGCCTGAGTCTTTGGACATGTGCTTCCAGTAAAACAATCCAGAGGCTGTGTCCTGATGTGAAAGAGCCACAGCTGCTATGCTGGCAGTGTGGTTGGAGTTCTACTGTAGCCAAATGTGACTGAATCCCAGAGAGGGAAAGAGACTGCCATTTGAGATCAGCTTGGGGAATCAGCCTGATAGTGTCACCAGCTAGGCACTGCCTTTGCGACTCCCCCTGAGGGTCATGCCTAGATGTGGGGGTTTGAGGTGTGCCGGACCAGGTCCCAGTGCTGGTCTGTTCCAGACAGGACTTCACCATTAAAAAGATGTCCACTACTAGAAAAAGTTGAACGAAGTTACCAGCCTGCAGTGCTGCAAGAGCCTGCTATTTGGAAGGGGGGCCTGCTGCAAGCCCTTGGGTGCACAACCTCAGCAAAGTCAATTTCCACAAATTGATTCTACTTCAATTCTACTATCTCCCAGCCTTTGTGGCATTTGCAAGAGGTTAACTGCAAAACTATGAGTAAAGCAGTAGCCCGTTGGGACATGGCTTCTGGGTTACATTTGTATTGCCCATCTCTGTGCCATAGTGCCATATAGATTGTGAAGGGGGGCATTATATCTCACAGTCTGCATTGCCCGTCTCTGTGCCTGATCTAATACTAGTATAGTGCCTCACATATTTTGAGGGGGGGGGTATCATCCATGTCTCACACTCTGTGTTGGCCATAGCTGCATCTGAACTAATACTGCTAAGTAAGCATTTAAGTTGGACCCAAAAAAATGGATTCAGAATTAGTCTCTGTTATGGAAATGGAACATGTGGCCAACACCAGCAGTATGGCTAAAATTGGTACACGTAACGATAGAAATATTTCTCAAAAACAAATTCAGAAAAAAAGGGAAATTCACTGTTGGAGATATCATTAATAATATTGATGAAAGTGAAGCAACAAACAGAAACAGAGGATGCAACACAAGGAGAAAAAGATGGTGCAATGCATCCAGAAAAAATGAAGCAACACAACTGGAAAAATAAAATAATGTCAGTGAATCCCCTTATCAAAGTAGTGTAGCACTGTTGGCATTGCCAGAAAAATCAGTTAAAAGTAAAACACAAAAACAGGTAGGCAGAACACTTGGACCTAGAAGGTCAATGCTGAAGGAAAATGCTCTATCTAGTGTCACTAGACATGGCACCCCACGATATGCCACTCATGCATATCAGCTTCCTTCATCAGAAAGCAGTGCCTTTGATGAAGAAGAGGTTATAAACGTACAAAAACAAGATCATGATCATGATGTATCACAGTTATTCTCTTCCAAAGGTAATGAATCAGAATGTGATATTGATAAGGTAGAGGATGCCACCTGGGTTCTCTCACCCAAAAGGAAAAAGACACATACAGCATCACTGGTAGCCACAGCCAATAGTTGAAAAACAATCAATAATCAAGGTAGCTATTCTGGGGATAGCCGCAGTGTGCATGAATCAGGGTCAGAATAACCCACATAGCCAAAGTGCATATTATTTACTGTTAGCACTTTGCACATATGATTGGTCATAGATATTTCACAATATTGGGTGCTGTAATTTCTGGATGACAAGAGACGTACATAATAGACCTATGGTATTTTTTAGCCTTGTATTTCCTATGTTCCCATTGCTATACTCTATTCTAAGTGTGGGGGTGCTGGGGTTCATCCCTGTGCAGAGCCATAAGCAGAAGTGTCTCACTTTAAGCATGTATTACATGTTATACATGGGCATTAACAAAGAGTAATAAATAAGATCAGTTTTTATTTGCCAAGACGACCCAACTGTGATGCAACAGCTTATACATATTAGGTCTGGTTTCTCCCCAGTTTATTATCTGGGAGGTTAAAGCACAGGACAGTCAAGTGGGTCCCGCAAGAGGCAGGAATGTCATCTTGCTCTGGCTGCGGCTTCATTCCTCTTTTCTGTTCTAGCTCACTGGACACAGTCAGCTAGGCTGCACCTGAGCACACATGCCACTGTGTGTAGCATGGCATCAGCCTGCAACTCCTCCCTGAAGCTGCTCTGGTTGTACGGACACCAATGGTGACATAGAAGGCATGCAGTAGAGCTGGCTGCCCTTCCTCCTGGGAGGACAGCATCATCTGGAATTCTCAATCCTCCTCCCTCTGACTGGCCCCAGATGACCCAAGCTTATTAATGAATAGAGATAGGCAAAGTCAGCAAACTTCACTCCATGAATTAATTCACGAATTTCACGCAATTCACGAAATTCACACAATTCGCAGTGTGGAGTGACCACAGATTGCAAAGTTTTGTCACAAAGTGCAGAATTTCATTAGTGAAATTCCGCACTTTACAGCAAAAACTTCATGATTCGTGTGAACTTGAAGTTTCCAAGGTCAGCTAAAACTTTACGAAACTCCATGAAGTGCGGATTATGCGCCACTTTGTGCAAACTTTGTGTGCAAAGTTATACTTCACCACATCTCTATTCAAGAATCCAGGTTACCAGTACTGCAAGCAGTGATGATACCATTGCATCAGTGGGTCAGTAATCCTCTCAGGTTTCTAGGAGCCTTTTAAAAGGAAATAATGCCAGCAAAGGCACAGGTAGTGACAAGCTCAAACCCAAAATCCTGACAGTGGCTACCAGTGTCATTGCCCAGCTCCTAACCAAACTTTTACATTTCTCCCTCACCACCCAAGTTGTGCCCAGTATTTGGAAAATGGCCAAGGTTGTACCAGTATCTAAAGGGAGTACTACTTCTTCTATAGATGACTACTGACCAGCCTTGATACTTTCAGTAAGGCCTTTGACAACATTTGCCATGGTAAATTACTTACTACATTTTACCAACTAAATATGGATAGTAGAGTTGTATTATGGATTAGAAACTGGTTAACTGACAGAAAACAAAGGGTCAGAGTAGAAAGTACAGTTTCTAACTATATTAGTGTTACCAGTGGGGTGTCTCAGGGTTGTGTTACCAGTGGGTTGCCTCAGGGTTGTGTGCTAGGTCCAATTCTATTAAACATATATTAGCGACGTATATCTCGGTTAACAAGGATTCATAAACAAATTTGCTGCTGATACAAAAATTGGAGGTAGAGTTCAGAACTACAGTGATACAGCCAAGATTCAGGCAGATCTTGCCTTGTTATATCAGTGGTCAGGAAAGTGGTAGATGGAATTTAATTCTGACAGATGTGTAGTGCTCCATTTGTTGGGAAATAACATCTGTGCATCATACAACTTGTGTGGCACTGTAGTTAAAGCTGTTACAGAGGAGAGAGACCTAGGGGTTGTTATCCAAGAGAATCTGTCATTCAGATCAAATAGTTCAGCTGCTATTACTAAGACTTCAAGAATTTTAGGGTGCATAAAAAGACATTTTATTAGTAGGCATAGGTGTGTCGTTGTGCCCCTGTATAGAAGCTTGGTGCAGCTGCACTTAGATTATTGCGCACAGTTCTCATCTTCTCATTTAAAGAGTGACACAATTGGCATGGAGACGGTACAAAGGAAATTAACAAAATCCATATATGGTATGAATGGATTCAATTACAAAGACATGTTGCGATTATTGGGTTTGCATAGTATGGAAAGGAGATGACTGAGAGGAGATCTTATCCTGGTCTTTAAGGTACTAAAGAACAATGAGTTACTGGCAGATATGGTTTTGGAATAGAAAGAAATTACATACAATTCCAAGAACCACGATAAACAGCTCTATGTTAACTATTTAGAACTGAGAAACAGGGGTCAGATTTTACTCAGAGTGATAAATTCCTGAAATAATTTGCATCAGTGTATTACTGATGCTCCAAGTCTGGACTATTTCAAGAGTTATGTGGATGCCTTTTTGGATGGATACTACATAGATACATAAACAGTGTCGGCAGATAAGGGCCTATGGCCCACCCAATCTGCCCATTTGAGCTTGTAAGTTCAGTTTATGTTTCCTAGAAGTCTGTTGCCCCTTACCCCTGACCTCCAGAATTCCTTTATGTCTATCCCATGCATTCTTAAATCCCGTGATTGTTTCAGCCCCCACCACATCCTCTGGCAGGGTGTTCCACTTGTCCACCACCCATTCTGTGAAGAAATTCTTCTTCACGTTTCCTCTGAAACGTCCTCCCTCCAACTTCATCCCATGCCCTCTAGTCCTGGAACATCTTTTTCACTTAAAAATAGTGTATTCCTGCACCCTGTTCCTCCCTGTAAGATACTTGTATATCTCTATCATATCCCCTCTCTCCCTCCTCTCCTCCAGGCAGTACATGCTCAGTTCCTTCAACCTGTCCTCATAGGACTTATGATGCAATCCATGTACCATCTTTGTTGCCCTCCTCTGAACCTTCTCTACCCTGTCTATGTTCTTACGTAGGTAAGGTCTCCAGAACTGTACACTGTACTCCAGGTGGGGCCTCACTAGTGTCTTGTATAGTGGAATTATGACCTCCCTTTTCCTGCTGGTGATGCCCCTGCCATGCATCCCAGCATCCTATTTGCTTTACCTGCTGCCTTGTCACATGTTTCCCTACCTTGAGGTCATCAGAGATGATAACCCCAAGGTCCCTTTCCTGCTTGGTGCATGTTATATCCTCACCCCCCAACTGATATATTGTGCAAGGGTTTTTGTGCCCCATATACATTATCTTGCACTTCTTTGCATTGAAATTCAACTGCCAAACCCCTGACCATTCTTAAAGTTTCTGCAGGTCCCTTCTCATTCTGTCTACACCCTCTGGTGTGTCTACTCTGTTACAGAGCTTTGTGTCATCAGCGAACAGTGAAATTCTGCCTTCTAGGTCCTGTGCAATGTCACTGATGAAGATGTTGAATAGGACCGTCCCAGCACTGATCCCTGTGGTACCCACTGGTCACTCTTCCCTCTGTGGGTGACAGCCATTTATCACCACCCTCTGTGTCCTGCCATCCAGCCAGTTACCTACCCACCACACTACTGTCCTGCCCACACCCATATTCCCCAGTTTGTGTAATAGTCTTCTATGTGGCACAGTGTCAAAGGCCTTGCTGAAGTCCAGATAGGCCATGTCCACTGCCCTCCCCTGATCCACCTCCCTAGTCACCCAGTCAAAGAATTCAACCAGATTGGTCTGACATGACCTCTCCCTGGTGAAACCATGATGCCTTGGGTCCTGTAGTCCACTGACAACCAGATGTTCCACCAATCTCTCCTTCAGTAGTGCTTCCATGATCTTCCCCACTACTGAGGTGAGGCTGACTGGTCTGTAGTTCCCCGCTTCCTCTTTGTTCCCACTTTTGTATAAGGGACTACATCTGCTGTCCTCCAGTCTTTGGGTACCTCCCCGTTTCCAGTGATTGGCTAAACAGGATAGCCAGAGGTTCAGCCACCACCTCTCTTAGTTCTTTAAGGACCCTGGGGTGCACCTCATCTGGCCCCATTGCTTTATCAACTCTTATTACTTCCAGTTCCTTCAGGACCCTTTCGCGTGTAAAGGGACTTGTGTCCATTTCTGCACCATTCTCACCCCTTGTACTCCCTTCAGACCCATTACCCTCCTCTTCCTCAGTAAAGACTGAGCAGAAATACCTGTTTAATATGTCAGCTTTACTGTTGTCATCCTCCACGCGGCCCTCATACTTGGGAAGATAAATGGATCACCACTGTATCATAGGGGAGTAGACTAAGGCATCTATGGTGCACCTCTACTCCTAATTTATAATGAAAGAAAATTACATTTAAATGTTATTTAAATTAAAAAAAAATGTCCACCCAAAGTAAATTGCATGCAACAACTCACTTAACTCTGACTGTAATAAATGGTCCCAAATCAAACTGGTTTACACTTTTGCATTAAGTTGATGTACTTGAATGACCCCATGCAAATAATCTCATTCCCTGTGCAACACTCTGAAAGTTCATTTACATCCCAGTATTGCTTCATTAAACTGTGACATGCAAGCCAAACCTTGGTCCTGGCATAGTCAGGGCTCATGCATGTAAAACAATCTGGTATCCAGTGGTCCCTCTCCCATATCCTTTGATTCTCCCCAGTTCCCCAACTGTTACATCCTGGTAATGGCATCTGGCACTTACCCTCCACTCACCTACATTGATAGCTGCCATCTAAGTTCTTCATGCAAATCCTGTATCCCTACAGAAGTGTGTATAGATGACTCAGTACTTGTCAGATGTACATTCAAAATCAGCTGACCAGGTCTGTGAGGTAACCAGGTTTTTGAGCTCACACCTATTCCTTTCAATATGCATCTTGCCCAATAACCTTTTGCATATTTATCTACCAAAGAGTTAATTCTCTGTACATTTTGTTTTAATCAGCATAATTGATTGGAGAGGCAGTATATAATTTACAGCATGAACTTGCATTTACCCAATTCTATATCTTGCAGAACTGAGACACAGGAAGGTTACATAATCTTCCCAATTTAACACAGTGAGATAGAGACTAAGGTAGGCTTCACACCAAGGCCTCCTGCTTTCCAAGCTTATGCTCTAACTTCTAACCACTGGGCAACAAGGCCTCATGAAAGAAAATATATCATATCTAGTTATCATATTAAGTAATAACAAAGTAGAGTGGCACTAGTCATTTGCATGGGAACATTTACATTTAACCCAGAGACAAAATGAAAGAGTACCATCAAGGGTACTTTCAGTGCATACTTAGGGATACAGCAGAGCATGCCAAGATCCACACAGAATGATGCAGAATATTGCAGCATTACTACAGGAAACAATGCAATTTCAATGGCAGTTAATCTCATTCGTCATGCTGAAATCTGTGATGCTGCATTACATCCTGGCAGGCTCCATTGAATATACAAAGCATTTATACTTAACAAAGTATAAATGAAAGCTATACTAAGCTAACTTAAAGCTATACCTTAATGCAATTTCCAGTAACGTATAATTTACAATGATACATAGGGGAAATGTGTGCCATGCAGCAAGTCTAAGAGGATAAGAAGACTCTTTAATATTCATAATTAAAGCACTGTTCATGAAACACACCATTTTAAAGTTCATGAGAAAATTGTGTTTTGTGTCCCTCAATAGGTAAAAGGAAGACTCTTAGCTCCTCTTTGTTTAGTGTCTCATTTGCACTGCTGAGGCTATCTTCATAATGGTGATGGACAACGTTTTAGTTACCCAGGACTAGGCTATACCAACAATGTCTCGAGCATCAATATATTAAAAGGGAACTAGAAAACAATCCAAGAGCAACATATATTTGAAATTTAGAGGATTCAGCTTTTAGACACTAAGAGAAGAGGATTGAACAAAGATGTTGAATTCTTGGGATAGTGCCAGAGGTAAATTATTATCATTCTATGAAAAAGAAATGAAGGAGCCCACAAGGAATAGCAGTGTGTGGGACCTTTGTTTGTGGGCTCGTCTCCAGAGTTACACCTGGACAGGTGTGGGGTAGAAAGTAGGAACCGCCCAGCAAGGGTGGGAGGGAATTGGGGAGGGGGGTTCCCAGGGAAGGGACCAGGCAGGGGCCAGGGAGGGAGGGAGGAGCAAGGCCAATACTTAAGGCCAGGTAGAGAGAGATTCACCCTCTTTGCTCCTCTCTAATGTGGGGACAGCAAGTGGCCCCTTTCAAAAGCCCCCAAGCCATAAGTTGCGGGTGTCACCCATCGGGCTGGTCCTGAAGAAAATCCCAAGGGAATTCAGGATGATTAATCACTTATCCTACCCTGAAGGGGAGTCAGCAAATCACTTCATTGATCTGGTTTACACAGCGGTCACTTACACCGGCTTTGATGAGGCATTGGAAGTGATTCGGGCAGTGGGGCGGGGGCCTTATTAGGGAAGGCAGACATTGAGTCAGTCTTCGGGTTATTACCAATACATTCAGATGGTAAGGATTTATTGGGTATGAAGTTTGAGGGATATTATTATGTGGACAACTGCATGCCCATGGGCGGTGTGGTGGCATGCACAGTGTTTGAGCAGTTCAACTCAGCGTTGCACTGGGTCACCACACAGCAAGCAGGGAAAACAGAAGTAGTACATTATCTAGATGATTTTTTGTTCATGGGGAAGGCAAGATCAGAAAATTGTGCCAGTCTCATGGCAACATTTCAGACAGTGTGTGCCGACATAGGAGTGCCACTGGCCCATGAAAAAAACAGAGGGGCCTAACTCAACACTGTCCTTCTTAGGCATAGAAATTTACACAGTGGCAAAGGAGTGCAGACTTCCTCAGCAGAAATTGATGGCCTTGAGGGAACTACTTTCAAGAATAGCAGGGGCAAGGAAGACCACACTGTGCACGATGCAGCAGCTCATGGGTCACTTGAAATTTGCATGCAGAATCATGCCCATGGGCAGGACATTCATGCACAGACTCACTCAGGTGAGGTCAGGTTGGCAAAGCAACGCAAAGTTTATTTAAAAGACACCCAATCCCAGAGGCTCTGGGCACCGTACAAAATATTTATAAAACAGCATAAAAACAAAACAACAACATCACAGAATTATTTAACTAAAAACAAAATATAATAAGTAACTCCAATAAATAATCTCAGATTCTACTGCAATTTATAATTTATACAATAAAAGCTTGGGAAAATAGGAATGCCTTCAGGCGAGCCTTGAATGTAACCACAGTGGGTGCTCCCCTGACCTGAGCTGGCAAAGAATTCCACAGAACGGGTGCAGCAACATTAAAGGCTCTATCGCCAGCAGATTTAAGCCTCATTCTGGGAATGGCCAGGAGGCCCCCACTAGAAGAACGGAGAGGGAGGATAGAGACAGCAGGTGTCAGAAGGTCCAACAGATAACCAACTGTTGAAAAAACAGAGGGGCCTAACTCAACGCTGTCCTTCTTAGGCATAGAAATTTACACAGTGGCAAAGGAGTGCAGACTTCCTCAGCAGAAGTTTATGGCCTTGAGGGAACTACTTTCAAGAATAGCAGGGGCAAGGCGATAAAGCCTTTAGTGTTGCGGCACTCATTTTGTGGAATTCTTTGCCAACAATTGCACCAAGCCACACCATAGGATATGGGTAACAGAAACTATGAGGGAGGATTGGGCATCTGGCAGGTGTTCCTGGTGTGCTTTAATGGATGGGCCACTTGGCAGACCCCTTCATCCAGCCAAGAGCTGGAGCTCTTCATGGATGCTTCAGGTGGCTTAGGATTTGGGACTTACTTGCAAGGCCAATGGTGCGAAAGCCAGTGGCCGACCTCATGGTTGTCAGATGGGTTATGTAAACAGATCACCTTGTTAGAGTTCTTTCCCATAGTTGTGGCATTAGTGTAATGGGGTGAGCAATTCAGGGACAGAAATATCGTGTTCCATTCTGATAAGACTGGGGTGGTGCACACCATCAATCATCAGCTGGGAGGTTGAGGCCCAATAGGGGACTTCATGAGGGTCTTTGTGTTAAAATGCCTGATATTAAACATAAAATCCAGGGCTGTGCACATAGCAGGAGTGGATAATGGTATCACTGATGCTCTTTCTCATTCACAGTGGCAGAGATTTCGGCAACTGGCACCAGCAGTGCAGAAACACCCCAGGGTTGTTCCAGTGTACCTGTGGGAGCTGGTAACTCAGAAGTCTGAGGATTAATCAGGCATTCATTGGTGCCCAGCATGTGGGCAATGTATAAAAGGGCAGTCAATAGTTTCTTAAGGGTGTGCCAGGTGCAAGGTTGGGAAAATACATGGCCCATCCCAGTTGACCATCTGTGCGACTATGCCCTCTTTAAAAGGAGATGTGGCAGTTCACAGGCAGTAGTTGAACAAGATTTGGTGGGCATTGTCTGGTTTTCCAAAGTCATGGGTTACACTGATCATGCGAGAGCATTCCCCTTGCTGAAGCTCCTAGAAGGGTGGGCCAGGGAGGCTCTGTTGAAGCCAGATGGTAGATGACTCATTAGCCCAGATCTCCTAGGGCAAGTATGGGATGTTCTAGGTGAGGTATGTTCCTCCCAGATGGAAGCCTGGCTATTCAGCGCAGCCTACTTGGTGGCCTTTTATGGGGCAATCCGGGTATCTGAACTGGTACAACCCAGCAAAGCAGCAGGATTGCCAATGCTGTTAACTGATGAGGATGTAGCTCTGACAAAAGTGGTCATATTCATTCGGTTGCGAAAGAACAGGACAGACACTAGGTGATGAGGGTGTTGGTGACATTTGAAGTCTCTGCCGGGGGTCCAGTGGGAAGTTCAGGAGAGAGTTCAGGAGTACCTTGACCATAGATCTATGGTGGATGTAGCATTTTTCTGGCACCAGGATGGGTCCCCGGTCATAGTTTTTCAATTCAGACACATTTTGGATAAGAGTTTGAGAAAGCTGGGGTTAATCGGAAAAGATTTTAACACTCATTCATTTTGGATAGGGGCAGCATCACACTCCTGGGTGGAAAGCTTTACAAATGAACAGATACAGGCCTTAAGCAGATGGGACGCTCAAGCTTTTTATTTATTTATTTAAAATCTTGGAATTACAACTTTTGAGTCAGAGACTCATTTCCAAAGACTCCACGTCAATACACAATACAGACATAGGTAAATACAATAGACAGTACGATACAATATACAATGCCAGGGCAGTTTGATGGCAAGGTTGCATGATGAAACAGTATACTGGGATGTCTAATACAGAGTTGAGGCTGTAGGCTATGGGCAACACAGTAAGCAATATGATATGGGGTACAGTGCCGGGGCACTTTGACTTCCGGTTACAGCATGACTATCTTACAAGGATGTCCTGACCAGTTTATAAGGACGTCTAATACATTGTTGTGGCTGTTGACAGTGCCTAGGATAAATCTAACAGTAAAAGGTCAGTTAGTGGCCAGAGAGTGAATCAGGGGACACTGCACATGCCTGCTATCCTTGGCTGGAGCTGAGTAAACTGGGTATATTAGGGGAGGCAGGTAGTACAAATTCTAGAGCAGTCTGTCGGGAGACTTTATCCAAGTGCTTGAGTAAGAATTGCAGGCCATTGACTGTGAAAGAGGTTGTGTGGCCATTCTGAGTGGCTGGTGAAGGCACTGGTGGTGGACTTAGCGTGTGCAGGTGCGGGTGGCAAGGAGGTGGGTCTTGAGTGTCTTTTTAAAGGGACCAAGTTTTTGATGGTTAGAGACCAATGGCAGGAGGGCGTTGAAGTAGGAGGGAGCCCTGACCAGAAAAGACCTCTGGGAGAGTGTGGTTCTGACTCTAGGAATGGCCAGTGCAGCTTTGGTCGAGCTGCTTGTGTACACTGTGGGGGAAGAGGAGATTAGGGAGGCAGCTAGGTCTGGGGGGGGTCAAGTCAAGGAGGGATTTTTTGGTCAAGAGGCAGGACTGGTAGTGGACCCTCTTGTCAAAGTTC
Organism: Neoceratodus forsteri; assembly: GCA_016271365.2. NCBI lineage: Eukaryota > Metazoa > Chordata > Ceratodontiformes > Ceratodontidae > Neoceratodus > Neoceratodus forsteri. The sequence continues at coordinate 653,632,749 of CM057459.1, forward strand.
AGGATCTGGGCAATGGAACAGAGCATGTATGTGTGTGTCATGCGGTCTGCAGCAGTTAAGAGCCTGCAGGCTTTGTTAATGACCACTTTTATTTTACCGATAGCTGTTGCATCTGTGGCACCATAGACCAGCAACCCATAGTCGATCAGAGACATTACTGAGGAGGTTATGGCTAGTCTCAGGGCTTCTGGCATAAGGCAGTCCTTATGGCAATAATGAAGATCAATGCGTGCATTGGTAGCAGATATGAGGTTGTTGATGTATGCGTGGAAGGAGAAGGCAGAGTCAAAGATAACCCCTAGATATTTATAGGACAAGACCTGCTCCAGGGCGTAGAGTGACTGTGCTTGAATATGCAATTGGGCATTTTTTAATTTGCTTTGGTGTTGTGCAAAAAGTAGGGTCTTGGTTTTTTTCAGGTTCATGACTAGTCTATGCTTGGCAAACCAGAGTTCAGCTTGGTTGAACGCGTTCTGGAGTGATGTCTGAAGGTCGGTTGGATTGGTGTGGGAGGCACAGATGATGGCGTCATTCGCGTAGAGGAGGATCTTTTTGGGGCAGGCAGTGGGAATTGCATTCAAGAATATGCTAAAAAGCAGGGCCTAGAATGGATCCCTGTGGGACTCCCGAGTGGATGGGACACGACCAGGAGACTGTGTTATTTATCCGCACACTTTTGAAAGTTATGTGAGACCACACATGCTCTAACTCTTCTCTTTTATCTTAGCAGGTCCCAAGCTGCATAAGCCTAGGATCTGGGTGTGTGGGAATTAATTTGTACATTGGGCAGCAAGGCACACAGGTCAAACACAAGGAGGAAGAAAATCTGTTCCTAGACCAACAGGTGTTTGAAGTGGTGTAGCTGGGCCACAGAGGTATAACATGGCAGGGGCTAATTCTGATGGTGTTGGCTAAAGCTCAACAGAAAGGTCCTTCGCAGATTCTAGTAGTCCACTTGGGAGGCAACGATATGGGGATGGTGTAATTCATTGACTTGCTGAGACAAGGAAAAGAGGACTTGAGTTACTTGAAGGGCATTTGGCCCAGTGTTTACATCATATGGTTTGATGTGATCCAGAGACTTCATTGGCACCATGCTCAGGATCCCAAGGCCTTGGAGAAAGTGTATTGGCTACATAACACAGCCATGAGGACATTTGTGGGGAGCATTGGGGGGTTTTGCAGTAAGGCATGATAGTATTAGGATTCAGGAGCCACGTTTATAAGCAAGGGATGGTGTACATATATCTAGTAAGGGTTTAGATAGGTTTTTAGAGGCTATACACCAGGCAGTGGAGAGAACCTTGGCCTGACATGCTTGTGGGGGTGTGAGCAAGGCTCACCCTGGGGCGGCAAGGTGGTATTGGTTGGGTGATGCAGTGGGGGTGACAGGGGGTTATGGTATCCTGCAGACAGAACATTCAGAAGCTGATGGGAGGCTGTGGCTCACCTAGTACAATAAGGGGGCAGCTGGGGGAAGCCTTTTGGGGTGAACGCCCATGGCATTGGGGCATCCCTGGACAGGGAAGGGGGATGCCATGTTTGCCAGTCATGAGCCACCCCCATGCCCCAGAGGCCAGAGTCCCTCACAGGATTGCAAGAGTGGATGGCTTCCCTCAAAAGGAAGGGAAGGGCAATTGATTAGGGAGTGTATCAGCCAAGACCACCTGGCAGCGCACATCCAGCTGAATGTGTTATTACCAACTGACATGGTCGATATTAATAATAATTGGCAATTAATAAATACATGGCTATGGCCATTTCTCTCCATTTTCTAGTGTGTGTCTCACTTTGTTCAGGGGAACGGGGCAACTGTGCCCTATAAGACAATGAAGGAGCCCACAATGAATAGCAGTGGGTGGGACCTTTGTCTGTGGGCATGTCCCCAGAGTTGCACCTGGCCAGGTGGGGGGTGGCAGGTAGGAACTGCCCAGCAGGGGTGGGAGGGGACTGGTGAGGGGGGTGTTCCCAGGGAGGGGGCTGGGCAGGGGAGGGAAGGAGGAGCAAGGCCAATACTTAGGGCCAGGTAGAGAGAGGTTCGCCCTCTTTGCTCCTCTCTCTCTCCAGCTGACAACCCACCCTCATCCTACCCTATGAATATGGGGGGAACAGTAGGCAGGTAGGGGCTCACTGTTGCCAATATAGGGGACCACCTTAGGGGTCAAGAAATAATTTCCCCATTTTTTTTCCCCACAGGGTTTTCACCTTTTCCAGTGACAGCAGGTTAGACAGGGTGATGGCAAGGTGGTATTGGTTGGTTGATGCAGAGGGGGTAATGGGGGGCTATAGTCTCCTGCAGACAGACCACCCGGAAGCTGATGGGAGGCTAGGGCCACACCGGCTGTGGCTCACCTAGTACAATAAGGGGGCAGCCTCTCAGGGCAAATGTCCATGGTATTGGGGCATCCCCAGATGGGGGGGAATGCCACGGTTGCCGGTCATGAGTCACCCCTCATGCCCTGGAGGCCAGAGGCCCTCATGGGGTTGCATGAGTGGATGGCTTCCCTCAAAAGAAAGGGAAGGCCAGATGATTAGGGAGTGTACCAACCAAGACCACCTGGCAGTGCGCCTCCAGCTGAGTGTGTTAATATTACCAATTGACATGATTGATATTAATAATAATTGACAATTAATAAATACATGGTTGTGGCCATTTCTTTCCATGGTGTGTGTCTCACTTTGTTCAGCAGAATGGGGGAACTGTGCCCTATAAGACAAAAACACTTATTACCTCACAGCTAACCCCCTCCACCCACACTCACACACATATATTGGCTGTTGCATTAACCACTTTATTAGTTTTTCAAGGGCACAGACTCCTTTGTTTACTTCCTTCAAGTCATTAAACTGAGGCCTGACTCTGTAACCCTCCCACCCAGTTTTTATTGCACTACATTAACTCTAAAACCCTTTGATATTTTAACAGGCTGATCCCTGTCTGATTTAAAACAACATTAAACTTGTATATATCTAGCATGCAGTTCAGATTGGCTTTCACTGACCTGATGAAGGGAATATAAACTCTTAAAATGCTAGTCTCTCAAAAATATTATGCCACTTCAATTAACTGAATCACCTACAATAAGTGTGCTGTTCCTTTGTTTTTTGATTTTTCCTGTTTCATGCTTACTGATAAGTATCAAGATTAAAACTGTTATCTTGACCGACCATAGTAAGATAATATTATCTGTCAAAGTAGAGTGTGTGACAATTTATAATAAACCAATCAGAATGCAATTTTCATAATAATTATGACATCACAATAGCCACATGCAGCACTAAAGCCAACATTTGAAATCAAACCGAAAGTTATATTTTCTCACAAACACCAGATTTAAAAGATATAATTGTTACACTGATGTTGTATATAGTGACTATACAATGGTCTGACTCAGAATGCAGTTTATCATCACTTGTGAGAGAGCAGGACTTTAATAATTCATTTGTGAATCTGCCACTCATAAGTTATGATCCTGCTCCCTCACACGTGAAGAGAAATCATATATTTTGAATCAGACTATTGTCTATCCCCTATATACACCATACCTAAGAAATATTTTTATAGTCAATACAGACACATTCATCTCATGCAAACAACATGACTCTGCACACAACATTTACTTTACCATACCGTGGTATCCACCTGGATCAGATGCCTGATCCTGCATAATTCTTCAGACTGTTGCAGAGTTCTGTGTGAAACAAAGTAAATGCCAGTTGTCTTGCAGAAAATGGTGACACACTGTGACACTGCACCTGATCCTGGCAGACACCACTGTATTTAGTGCAATAAACTGTAACCTAATAAAAGTTGCACTCTTAACAGACAGCACCAAATGAGGAACAGTAATGAAACTCAAGAAGACTATTAGATCAATGAGACTTATACTTACATGTTCTTCACACGCTAAGCATTTACCAAAAAACGCATAACATGTTAACTCTCAAATTACAAACACCTACATTTTAATCCAAAATAGTTACAGTATGAAAACAGCGATGGTGCGACAGGAGTAGCGAGCTGCTTGGGTTCCTCAGGCATTTTCACTGACGATACTCTTCATTAGTTAAATCAGGGAACTGGGGCAATTAAGATTAGCAGATAGCATAGAATTGCCTATGAGACTACAAAAATTGAGGGACTTGTTTTACAAAAGTGCAGAGTTGCAGACAAGCATGAGTAGCACTGCAGATAATAAAATGACTACCTTTTGCCCATTAAACCTTACCTACTTTGCCACATTTGCTGAGCAGTATAATAATAACAGTCAGTGACGTATGGCCATTGAGTTTCAGAATCAATAGGCTCAGAATCCCACCTGCTCTCTATTTTGGTTATTTTGTACTTCTAGTAGGTCGTTTGTTATGGGAAGGATTTAACTACTGGCTCTGTACAGGCAGTAAAAGTCTACTCCTTATGATATTGCAACTTGTCAAACTATGCTGTATATATACTACACACTGTCTCACGCAAAATCGCACCTTGTGTAATGTTTTGCAGGTGCTAGTGTTGAGTGTCAATATTAGATTCTTATTTGCCAATGTTTTGTTCATAACACTGTCTCATGATACACAGTTGCACAGAAACATAGAAACAACATTTGTTGGCAGATAAGGTCTGCTTGGCCCACCCAGTCTGCTCATTTTTCCATGCATATACTGTCACCGCATACCTGATCTGATCTCTGGTTACCCTTACCTTTCCTACCAAGATTCTTTTGTGCCTGTCCCATGCATGCTTGAAGCCCACCACTGTTTTTGCCCCCACTACCTCCACTGGAAACCTGTTTCAGGCATCTATGACTCTTTCAGTGAAGAACTACTTCCTGACATTCCTCACAAATTCCCCCTTCCAATTTCATTGCATGCCCTCTCTCTTCTGAAAAAAAAAAACCCTCCCCTCCTGTACCTTAGTCACCCCTATGATGTATTTATAAGTCTTTATCATGTCCCCCAGGGTGCACATATTGAGATCTCTCAGTCTCTCCTCTTATGGCTTTTGATGCAGCTCCTGCACCATTTTAGTTGCCCTCCTCTGGAAAGCCTTTACCCTGTCTATGTCATTTTTGAGATGTGATCTCCAGAACTGGACACAGTACTCCAGGTGGGATCTCACCAACAATCCATATAGTGGTAACACCACCTCTCTCCTTCTGCTGGCAATATCTTGTATAATGAGTGTTGTTACAGCAAATAAGTGTTACTATTGCAGCTCTCCCTGTTCCCTCCATGCACCTGAAAATGAGTATTGGCTCAGTGTTCCTTTCCCGGTCAACAACTTGCAATAAATAAATAAAGGAATAAGATCCAGCTCTATTGACAAACATGCAATCAGAAATACTTTCAACACCCACATCTAATTATGATAGCCTTTTACAAATGAAATGCTAACTTAGTTTCCCCTTAAACAACAGAGTAATATTTGGTCTTTATGTTCTTCATGGTAACCTTTTTGAACCAGTGCTCTCTGTCACTGGGTACAACTTTAAAAAAATGGTTTTATGTAAGATAATTGCTACAGCAGTAAAGTGCTTTGCAGGCAAGTTTCCCACGAAATTCAAAGGGACCATGTAGGATATATTGCCCTTCAAGCCGTCCTATGCTTATCAGGCAAACTCATGCTGTTTTGTGTAGAAATTACTTGAAACTCTAAAAATAATATTAAATATAAAGCTCTTAAATAATGTTTTAAAATAAAATGCTCCTTTAAAAATCTAATCAAATCAATAAATAGAAACTGCTGATCTCCTATGAAGGGAAAGGAATTTTTTCTTTAATAAAATGTAGCTTATAAAAAATAGTTTGGTCAGATATAGTACACATCCACATCTTGGCAGTCAGCCTGGCAGTTGTCATATAAATCTTTTTTTTTTTAAAATGGTTATGTGGTGTACCAGCTTAAAAAAGAAGAAGAACACAGATACACAGCTGTAATTAAGACCAGGAAAGGGGGAGTTTCATCCAAACAAAAAGACATTAACAAAGAATTCATACATTTCTATGTTGACCTGTATACCTCTACAAAGGGCAACCCCACATACAACCCAGTGGGCCCCAATTATGATTTTTAAAGCTCACTACCCCAGCTTTATGAACAAGACAGAGAGGTCCTGGAAGGCCTGATAACAAAACAAGAAATTCTAGCAGCCATAGGCTCACTCCCATCAGGAAAGTCACCTGGACCAGGTGGTCTGCCCATAGAATTTTACAAAAGAATAGCAGTGGATGTGATGAGGCCCCTTGACAGAAGCCTGCCAAGAAGCCATTAAGGAGGATAAATTCACCAAAACATTTACTGAGGCATGAGTGACAGTGTTGCCCAAGCCATCTAAACCCAGAGGTAGCACCAATGCTAACGATCCCATGGCACTTATCGAAAAACAGCAGGGGAATTTCCCCGGTGTCCTGGCCAAATTTCTCCCATTCACAAAAAAAACCACCAACAACTTAATCTGGTTCAGTTTCAGTTGCTTACCATCTGTAACCCCCCTCCCCCCGGTCACCCCTCAAAAATGGACTTCTAGGCCCAGTGGGCATACCAGGTCAACAAATTTCAATAAATAAATAAATACTGCCACAGTCTCTGCTGAATGCAGACTTTTAAATATACACCAAGTTGTTGGCAACCAGAATAGAAAGGATTCTCCCTAAAATCACTGCACCTGACCCGTTGAGCTTTCTAAGAGGGGGGCCACATGAACTTGATAATTTTGGCACAGGTACTGGCTAGGAGACAACAAGATTCATAGATTCATAGAAGTGTGATGGCAGAAAAGGACCAATAAGGCCCACCAAGTCTGCCCATTTGTCCAGACTGTCCAGTGGTGGTCTCACTCGATGCCAAGAAAACATTTGATCACAGTGAGTGTGACTACCTCTGGTGGACAATGGTAGGTATGCAATTTGGGTGAAAATATATTAAGCTAGTGCAAGCAATATACCAAAGCCCCACAGCAGCCTTTCAAACTCATAGCTGGGTCTCAAAGCAGGTTCTGCTTGGCAGGGGCGCATGTCAGGGCTGTCCTCTGTTGCCACTTCTTTTTGACATTGCCGTAGAACCTTTCTCCTTGGCTATACAAGGTCATACTGACATCACTGAGATTATAATCCCCCCTAGTCACAGCACCTAACAACTCTATATGCAGATGTTTTGTTAGTAAGTTTCACCCATCCTGCAACTTCTCTGTCTGCTCTGATGGAGGTAACAAATGATTTGGTGCCCAGTCTGGATACACACTTAACTTATAAAAATCACTGGTCATGCCACTTTGTGACTGTAACCATCAAGAACTACAAATCACTCTTCCATTTCAGTGGGTGTAAACCATGTTTTAACATCTAGGTGTTCATGTTACCAAAAGAGTGCAGTATCTGTACAAAGCAAACTATGCACCCCTCGTGGCTATTACTAAAGAGTTTATAATAAATGGAACAATCTACCTCTATCACCGATTGGGAAAGCAAATGTCTTAAAAATGATGATACTGCCTAGATTTTTATACCTGTTTGCGGTCCTGCCAGTTCGTTTACCCACCAGACAGTGACAGTTCGATGGCGAGGTCCCCCACAGCGACTACAGTGACATGCTGCTGTAGGGGACCCACTGGAACCTGGCACTGTCTGTTGGTGGTCCGGCACCCCCCCCCAAATAAACTCCAACTCGGAATTGATAATCCTTAAGTGAGGTGGTGTGGGGGGTGCAGCTAGCACCTAGAAATCAGCAGCAGACTGCAAAATGTGGTCGATCTGTCAGTTTTGCTGTCGGGTCGGTCGACGGGGAAATCTGTCGACCACCCGTCGTGGATCCCTGCCAGTTCATGTCCCCACTAGGTTTTTTAAGCAACTCAAGTCATGCTATATTGAGTGACTTTTGGCTAATAAACCCCACAGGGTAAGCTATAATCAACTTACTCTCCCACTAGGGAGAGGGGACTGGAAATTCCCCATTTTGAAAAATATAATTGGGCAGCACAGCTGGCCAGAGGGACTGGTATGATATAGAATGCAGACATCTATCTATTTATTTATTTATTTGTGTATTTATTCAGTCATTCATTTAGTTTTTGTTTTGATCTGAAGCAGATTCTGAGCATGTCCCCTTGCAATTATCTTCGGAACCCCTCATCCATACTGATCTTTTGCCATTGTTTCAGATGCAAGGAGATCCTGCCCCCCACAGTCACCCCTGGAGGCAATAGCTGAGGATGGAGAGACACAGAAGAAAAGAGTCAGGCAGGACTGAGGGCAGCAGAGGCACCAGAACTGACTCCTTTGGATGCTTTTTCATGGGTACCAGAAGGAAGGGGATCACCACCTCTGCCATGGCCTTGCAGATGGTAGGCATGACAACCTCGGCAACTGGCCAACAAAAAGAGGCCTTACTACAACCTCCAGCAGACACTGGATACAGGGATCTTACAAACCTGAGAGTCATTTTAGAAGTCTGAAGGCCATGTAGAGCCTTGTTTGACATCATAGCCAAACAGTTTTGACCATTTAAAGGAAGTATTCAGACCTGTCTGTGGCACATCAGTGGCAAAGCCAGCAACTAGACAATTCTGACTATTTTCAGCCTTGTCCCAGGGGAGGGGGGATACAGATGGATGCCGACTGACATTGAACCAGGTTAAGCTGTTGGTGGTATTTTTAGTGACTGGGGAAAATTTGGCCAGGACACCAGGGAAATTCCCCAGCTCTTTCTGCAGGGGGTGCTGACTCTCTGTGAGAGATATGGAGGATCCCAGTATTGACCAGACCATTGCAGAGGAAGGTTATGTTTTGGAGAAGGCACAGAAGCCTAGCTTTTATGGCCCAGCAATACCTGATACAACAACACAGGTTATGGAAGAAACAAATTTATCTATGCCAACTATGGATAATGCACAGAATGACTCAGGTAGTGACACTGCAATGTCCCAAGATACATGGGATGAAGAGGATGTATTATAACAGGACTTGGCGGGGGGGAAGGCTCAGTTACTGGAAATGTTGACAGCAGCAGAGCAGGAGTATACAGTATGAAAGTCTAAACTAGAGGAAGAGAAAAATAAAGAAGTCAGCGGTAAGCCCCATATGTGTACTGGGTGAAAGCTTACCTGTGGATGTCTCCAAAGAACCTTTACAAGTTGAAAATGACCAGGTGGACAGAGTTGAAAACCCTGACAATTGACAAATTGACAGTACAGGCTTCAGTGGCACAACAGTGGAGTGGACACCAGAATCTGCACTTGAGAAGGCAGGCTAGAAATCTGAGGACAACTGATGGATTCCTGATCCCAAAATTCCAATACCTGGTACACCAAAATGAATGGCAACACAGATTCAGAAAGGAGCGCCAGCCCAGGAAAGTCTTCCATGGAGAGCGGCAGAGACAGAGCAGGCAGCTGTTGCAGCTGAGCATCACAAAAGAAGAGGCTCCAGAGAAAGCTGATACGCCAGACACCGACAGCAGCACAGCACAACTGGCGCAAAACAGAGAATCAAGGAGAACTTCCTTAGCTTCATCAATTTCTTACCACTCGATGGACAATGGAGCAGATACGGACAGAGAGGATACTATTACAGCAGGTACTGTTTTACTTCCCAATGAAATAGACAGTGGTGGGTTGGGGGAACACCCCTCGGGGCAAGAACAGGAGCAGCCTGCACAACAGAGAATGAACAATGCAGGGTTATTTAGACAGCTGGTGGAAGTGGCCAACCACAGATTTGTTGTGAAACTTATATACAAAGGTATAGCCACACTATCTCCAGACAGATTATGAGTTGGGACACATTTAGTAAGAGTCACTGAAATTCACGCTGGCTGAGGTCGATGCATTTATTCACTCACCAGGAGATACAAAGTACGACATCAGCTTCTGTACTGCTTCATAATTAGACAGATTCTGGAGACTGTATTACGAGGTAAAAAGCACTGAGTTGTGGAAAGAATTTATTGCAATACCTATCACAAAAACTACAGTTAAGACTGTCACGAGTCTTTTCAGAAATGAGGAGGTAAGCGTGAATGATGTAGTATTCTAGTTAGAAAAACATTGTGACATACTGGGTGCACCCAATCCCATAATGGACAACAATGGCTTTTGTACTGGAGGCTGGACATTTCAAGTAACACTCAAACAAACAGAACAAGGTATCCAGCACCTACCTAATTGTTTTTATTTGGGTAGAGACGGAGATACTATTATCCTAGCCAGCCGAAAAGCTGTTACAGATGTGTATCTTTGTCACATCTTAACGCTGATTTCACCCAGGCTAAATGTTTCCAGTGTGGGATGTTGGGCCACACAGCCAATTTATGTATAGCTACCCCAATTTGTAATCTTTGTGGAGACCATGAACACTATTTTAGCACTTGTCCATGGGCTGCACACAACTTGGAGGAATCAGCAGAAAAAGACTACTATTTGCACTCAGCAAAAAAAAACCTTTAGAAGTGCTGAGTATGCTAGGGGTAGGCAGTCCTCTACCTCTAGGGGGTGAGGCCGTGGCTCCTGACGTTGATCCATAGCAAGGCCTGAAACACAGACAGAACGTTTTCAGAATTTTTCTGTTTCAGCTCAGGCTACTCAAAATGAGGCAAACACTGCTCCAAACTCAGTATCCTTACTGCAAAATGAAGGCTTACTCCAAGAACCCATCCACAATCAGGGGACAGACTTGGATTCAAAAGAGCCTACTTCACCCTTGGTAATACAGCCAGAGCCTACAAATTCTCAAGACCACAGAGACATGCACCCCCCCCCACACACACACACACACACCTCCACTTTCACCAACAGTCTCAAAGGAATCCTTTCAAGAAATAAAGAAAAACAAAAAACAAAGGCAATATCACTCTTCTCAGGAGAATACTCCTGACTCAGAAGTATGAAGTGCTGCAGTCTTGGGGAGAAAGTATGGAGGATGCAGACTCTGATGTGTCTGTATAGAATGAACCTTCTTCTGACCAACCCCTTCAAAAAATACCAAGACTAAAATGCCAGGGAAAAAGAAGAGGGTAATCCATTCTAGTTCAAAAACAAGCATTTGTCAATGCCGAATGTTGCTTGCTTGTTTGTGCTGTTTAGGTATTTGGAAGTGATAGTTCCATGCCTTCCTCCCAATCCACTGTGTCTTTCCATTCAGTATTCACAGAAGAGTGGGAGGGGCAAGGGCAACAGCAGTACAGCAGTTGCCAAGGGGTTGAAGAGGTGGACAATAGTCCATTCAAAGGCAAAAGAGTCCTGCAGGAGCTCACTAAATTGAAGGTGGACAAAGCGATGGAACCAGATGGCATACACCCAAGGATATCAAGAGAACTGAGAAGTGAGATAGCAGTACCTCTGGCAGCCATGTTCACTGAGTCATTCAACATGAGTGAATTGGAGGAGGGCACATGTGGTCTCTGTACACAAGTCTGGCAGCAGGGAGGAGGCAGGGAACAATAGGCCGTTCAGCCTCACCTCAGTAGTGGGGAAGATCATGGAGACATTGCTTAAAGAAAGGATAGTGGGGCATCTAGAAGCCATCGGAGCCCAGGACCATAGACAACATGGATTCACAGTGGGGACATCATGTCAGACAAATCTGGTTGATTTCTTTGACTGGGTGACAAAGGAAGTAAATCAGGGCGGGGCAGTGGACAACGATTACCTTGATTTCAGCAAAGCCTTTGACACCATCCCATATAGGAGGCTGATAAACTAGCTGAGTAGGCTGGGCATGGGGAAAAAGGTGGTAAACTGGGTTAGAAACTGGCTAACAGACAGGAGGCAGAGAGTGGTGGTAAATGGTGTGCAGTCTAGGGAGAGGGGGTGACCAGTGGGGTGCTGCAGGGATTGGTCCTCGGGCCAGTCCTGTTCAATGTCTTCATTAGTAACATTGCAGAACATCTGAAGGGAATTTTTTCACCAAATTTTCAACATAGCCATTGTAAGACCTCTGCTCATGAACAGTGTCACTGTGATTTTCTTAATCTGTCTCAAACATTGATTGCGCACACGGAATGCATCATTGTGTGCTACATGCACGGAAACACATTTTGGGTGATATGTAAAAAATGACAGCTGAACTGCTCATAAGGAGGTGTGGTAAAATGGCAATGTTGAAAATCTGGAGTGAAAATATTGAAAATTCGCAAACTTGCGAGCGTGTGTAGGAACTGCACGACGTGCTCTCCTAAAACAGTCATTTTTGGGAATGTTTTCACCAAATTTTTCGACATAGCCATTTTAAGACCTCTACTCATGAACAGTGTCACTGTGATTTTTCTTAATCTGTCCCAAACATTGATTTACACTGACTGTGCCATTGTGCGCTACATGCGTCGAAACACATTTTGGTTGAGATGTGAAAATGACAGCTGTACTGCTCATAAGGAGGTGTGATAAATTAGCAATGTTGAAAATCAGAAATATAAATATTAAAAATTTGTGAACTTCTGATGAAATAGGAACTGCGCAATGCATCGATAAAACAACCATTTTAGAATTTTTCACCAAATTGCAACATAGGCTTTTGAGAACCCACCTTATGAACACTTGCACTGTCATTTCATTAATCAGTCCCAAAGGTGATTTTGTGCAGTGACAATGAAATCATCTTCGGCCCGATTAACGCCATGATAGTGACAGAATTCATGAGGAGGGTCCCAAAAACCCCATGTTGAAAATTTGGTGCCAAAATTCCAAAAGATGCCTGAGATATGCACCAAAGATGAAAAAACCCTATCTATCCCATTATACAGCTTACCGGCATTTCCTCAGTTTGCGGTCAGCTTTGAAGAGTGCAGACGTGTTCCCGGTCCACCGAAGATCATCGCGCCGAGGTCCAGAGGTAAGTATGGGGTGTGGGAAGGCAGGGTGTGCAGTGGGTGGGTGCAGGTTGTGGGAGGGGGGCAGAGAGAAGCACCAAGGCACAGTTTTTGTATTTATAAGTTTATTTTTTTTAATAAGACGATGAGGGAAGTTTTCCACGCTGTGGTGGGCTCCCAGCATGGCAGCTGGAAGGCTGTTTGGGGGGGAGGGGCTGGAGCCAATGAGGATTGGGCACCCCGTTGGCTACAACAAATTTTGCCATGCACACCTGGAAGCTTTGGAGGCGTGGAGCTGATGGGGATTGGGCACTCTGTCGGCTGTACATTGTGTGCGTGGGGAGGGGAGGCATGAGCACACAGTATGCGTGCGTGTGTGTGTGTGTGTGTGGAGGGGGGAGCTCTGCTCACTGAAGTGGAGCTCTCCCTTTCGACTGTATGACCATTGCATTTTCAACTGCTATCATAGACAGCTGCAGCAGTGATTGGGGAACTGGGTCCGCACCAGCAAACACACTGACTGAATTGGAGGACGGGTGCCACACCTCCGAAAACTTGGATGATGGCACTATGTTTCTTGCACATGCATGCAAGCAACATAATAACTTAAAATCTGACTCCGACGCTGCTGCTTAGGCTAGCTAGCCTAAATATAAACAGCCTAAAATCGGACATGAAATGCATTACCACTCTTTCTATATTACAGCAAATGCCTTTTGATGTCTTTTTCTTACAGGACACACGTTTACATTTCTTACAGGACATACCTAATGCTACAAAAGAATGGCATTTGGGACATTCGTTTTGGTCAATGGGGACTGATTTGTGTTGTGTTGTGGGGTGGGATTTTGTCTTGCATCTAAAGAAATTAAAGTGCAAAAAGAAATAGAGGTAGAACCAGGAAGTGCATTGGTTCTAGATATTCTGTTTAAAGATTTGGCTTGCAGACTTATCAATATTTATGGGCCCCAGACAAAGGCCTTATGCATAGAAGTTCTGAGAAAAATACAACCTTATCTGTGTACTAGTAGACTGGTTTTCTTAGGGGGTGATTTTAATGTAAACCTTAGTGTGAAACTACAGACTGCACAAAGGGCAAAAGGTATATTGTAATAAATCTTACCTGCAATATTTCCTAAAACAAGCAGGCTTAGTAGATGCCCAGAGTCAGCAGGGACAAATCCCACAACTCACCTTTTTATAAAGGAAAACTATCATCCAGGATTGACTTCTTTTTTATATCTAAATCTGCCACACTTATTTCAGTATGAAGTTTGCCCATAGAAACATCTGACCACGTTTTGATTGGTGTCACTGCTTCTTCGAAACCACCCAGGGCTCATGGGAAAGGTTTTTGGAGATTGAATGTGAGCATGTTTCAGGATGTGAAAGTAAAACAGGACTGGACTGAAATTATTGAGGACAGGAAAACTGGAATTTTTGTACGATTCGCCCATTTTGTGGTGGGAGGACACAAAATTATGTGTAACAAACTTTTTCAAACAGATTGCTAAATATCAGGCTAGTACCATATATCCTAAATATATGACCCAATGAAGAAAACTTCAGAAACTGCTTTCTGAGCAGAATTTAACAAACACAGACTTATCAGAAGAAATTGCTTTAGTTAAACAGGATATGTACACTTTCCAGTACAACAGACAGAAATCATCGGAACTGGAACAGAAAGTTGGCACGCAAGGGAAAAAAAGAACAAACAAATCCTTTTGCCAACTGCCATAACATGACAAAGAAACAGCAGTTTAACTCTGTAATTTCAGATAATGGAGAAGAGAACACTAGTAATTCTGGAATCATGCAAGCAGAAACCATAGTAAACACATTTGGCTCCCAATTTCCAGGAACAGAATATGTGGAAATGTTCATACAGACAGCAGCCCTCCTAAAACTTAGTTCTGCAGACATTTCCCCCTTAAAGGAGAACTACAGGCAATGGAGAAGCCCTGACCACTGCACAGATCGGGGCTTCATCATTCCGGTCCACCCTGCAATCACCATAAAAAAATGACTTATTTAATTACCTCCTCACTCGTAAAATGCTGACAAATCCCCAGTGGCTCCAACATTTTTAAATATGGTGCCGCAGAACCACTGTGATCACGCTGCAAATGTCACAAGATCATGATATATCATTACTCCAGCCTTAATACAGTCCCTATGTATGGAAAAATAACCCAGTCTGTATCTTCAGTACCCGGTGCTATTTTCACAGAATTTGACTGAATCCCATGAGTATGCCTTTGAAGAATTTTTAAACTCAAGGGGCTCAATTAAAAATTCACAAAAGCCCAGAGAATGCCGCAAGTCCCAGATGTGTTGAACACATGGTGCACGGGGCTTGGGCATTCCCTCAGCCCGCGCTCAGGAATTCTATCCTGTGTTAATTGTTACGTTATACCAGCTTTTTCTGGTCTAGCTTGTGGCAATCTTGGGCACCCTTTTTATGGGGCTTGTACTAAATATTTGTCACAAGCTGACATAAATAAGGTGAACTGTCATACATGTGCCAGATCTTCTTAAATCAGGCACAGTGTGCATCAAAGTGATCTGCACAGTTGTGCCACTACCTGGGTTTGATACAGGGCTATACACAAGTCCTGCATCACCCTTTGAAAATCGAGCCCCAGAACTCAGAATAATACTCCTAGAGAGATTTTGTACTAGAGTAACTAACACATTGGGGGGAGGGGGTAAACTTCCAGTGCCCTAGAAGTTCTTAATGTTAAGCAATGCTTAAGTCAAGAAATATTTCATTAACAACCTGTGATGTATAAACAGTGCCTAGAGAGTCTTTATTAATTCCCAGTTGGAATTCATTTTATAGTTCTTTGGATCATTTTTTTTAATTATTAGTACACTATGTTTATTTATTTTAATTATTTATTAGCCTTTGGTAACCGGGTAAGTGCACTAGGCAAACACCCTGCCTATTTTCAGACATGACCAAGGGAGAGTACAACGTTCAAGTACAGCAGTTACAAAAAATAAGTTACATTGTGGTGGAGAACTGTTCTTCACAACTACAAATGGCACCTAAGCCACAGAGGTTAATACACAAGGATCACAGCAATAGTAATGAGTTATTCCAGAATACAATTATTACAAAAAGCAAAGGTAGACAAGTCATCAGGTCTGGTTATGTGAGAAGCAGGCAGGAGGCAATCTTACGATAGAATACATAATATAAGGTAGCCACGTTGAGGCCTAGCTGTGGGAGAAGTGACTGGTAGAGATACTTTAATACATGGCAGATGCAGAAAGTGGACAGGGCCACAAGCAGCTGGACAAAAACAGAGATAGAGTAGAAGTTAAGTGCAGTCACAGTTACCAAGGGCAATGAGGTGAGAAAAGAGAGCATTCTTAAATGTAAGGTGAGATGAGGAGTTCTTGACATGGACAGGGAAAGAATTCCAAAACCTTGGAGCAAAGTAGGAGAAGGCTTGCTCACCCATTTTAGTGGAGCAAGGCTGAACAGAGAGCAAGGAGGAGGAGGAGGACCTAAGGAACCGAGAGTGAGAGAATGGGGTAAGCATGTCCCCCAGAGAGGAGGGATGAGGAGACCTGGTTAAGATGTCAACAAAACATCCTAGAGTATATGAATGAAGAACATTGGCAGACAGCCAGTTTAAGGCAGAATAGAGCAGACAGCAATGGGTTAGGCGAGGAGCCGAGAGGGCAAATCTAAAGATATTGTTGTAAGATGTATCCCATTTGTGTAGCACCTCAGCATTGGCAAGAGAGAGTATAGGGAGAGCATATAGCAGATGTGGTAGTAAAACACCTCTCGCAACTGAGATCCTGGCTGCTGGAGTTATCCCTTGTTATCCCTCTGCACAGACAGTTGGTGAGACCCCATCTGGAGTACTGCATCCAGTTCTGGAGACCCCATCTCTGCAAGAACACAGACAGGATGGAGGCAGTCCAGAGGAGGGTAATTAAAATGGTACAGGTTCTGCAAGAGAAGCCATACGAGGAGGGACTAAAGGAGCTTAATATGTATACCCTTGAGGAGAGGATGGAGAGGGAGAACATGATAGAAATGTTTAAGTACCTCAGTGGAATCAACAAAGTCCAAGAAGGTATTATCTTTCAGAAAAAGAGATGTGCAAGAACAAGGGGACACAATTTGAAGATAGAGGGGAGACGGCTAAGGGGCAATGTGAGGAAGTATTTTTTCACAGAGAGGGTGGTAAACACATGGAATAGCCTTCCTGAGGAGGTTGTAGGGTCTAAAACTATTGGAGAATTCAAGAATGCATGAGGTAGATATAAGGCAATTCTTGTGGGGGTAGGAAAAAATAGGCTGTTGGTTAACTAGGATCTGCAGCTTATCCTGTAGGTAGGGAAATGGGCAGACTAGGTGGGCCAAGTAGTCCTTATCTGCCATCAAAGTCTATGTTTCTATAGAGTGAGTGAGTGACTTACTCCGTAGGCAGCACCAATTTTGGCATTAACCAAGTGACACACCTCATTAACGTGTGCAGCAAAGTCAAGTACCGGGTCCAGCGTAACCCCAAGATGCTTGAAGGATAGAGTGTTAGAGACAGCAGTCCCATCACATCAGCACACCAGGAGCTTAGGAGACTCAGTGGACACCTTTCTGGAGGATCCAAAGAACATGGCCTGGGTCTTAGATATGTTTAGGACTTGATAGTTGGACAAGAACCAGGATTGGAGGGACTGAAATGCTAAGGAAAGATGAGAATTGATGGCAACAATAGACTTGGAGGCTGAGTAGAGCATCAGATCATCCGCATATATGATAATGTTGCAGTGAGGAGAAGGAGTTTGATGTCATTAATGAAGAGGGAAAAGAGTAGGGGACCAAGAATGGAACCCTGAGGAACACCACTGGTAATAGAGGCAGGGGAGAAGGGAGACTTGCAGAAGGAGAAAGCCTGAGAACAATTATGCAAGTAGCTGCCAAACCAGGCAAGGGTAGAGTCTGAGACATTGAGTGAGTGCAGCTTCGCTTGAAGTAGGGGGTGACGTACAATGTCAAGCGCTTTAGAGAGGTCAATGAACACCACCCCCATAAGTAGTCCCTTGCCCATGTCGCTTTTAAGATCACTTGTAAACTGTGTAAGAGCAGTAGGAGTGCTATGGCCAGCCCTAAAACTGTGTTGTACCGGGGTTTATAGGTTAAAGTTGATTAGGTGCTCAGAAACCTGGTGATGAACTAGTTTCTAGAGCAGTTAACTGAGTGTGTGAGGAGAGAAATGGGCCTATAGTTTGACAAGATTTCGGCATCCCCTTTCTTTTTTTTTGTTAATCATTTTTCTTTTTTGGCCCCTGGTCTGCCTACCTCTATCACATCTTGGCATCCCCTCAGGTCTTCTGGCCGCCATCTCCCGTTTGGGTCCCACAGCTAGTACCCCTGTGGCTTACCCCCTGCAGCGGGGTGGTGGCGGGCCCCCCTACACCCTCCACCAAGACCGGATCCAGTGCATCACTGCGTACCCTCGAAACCATTGCTCCCATCAGAGATGGCCATCATACCACTACAACCAGTGCCAATTTCCTGTTTTCTCCCCATGGCATGTGAGGAGTGCAATAACGCCAAGGGACAGGCGTGCACATGCTACAGCACGCACACCTTTCTGGCTTCGACCCCAGCACATCGCCCTGACTTCCTGTGCTACTGCATCACCCCCAGCCATCACTAGAGGCCACCAGAGCACCGGTGACAGCACCCCCGGAGAAGGAGAGCAGTCAAGCTTGGATGCTCTATCCTTCACCCTCCCTGCCCTCGACGACTCCTGGTTCGTTCAACCCGGTCGCCAGTGCAGCATATTCCAGGCATGGTGTCCAGCGCCTAAACCCTCTGCACCACTGGGCCAGCTGGCATTCCCTTTTTTAAACACTGGAATGATCCTGGCTGCTTTCCAAGCCAGGGGAACAGTGGCAGAAGAGATGGAGAGGTTGAACAGCCTGGTTACAGGTACAGCAAGAGAAAAGGTGAATTGTTTTAGGATTCTCGGGTGAATACCATCAGGGCCAGCACTTCTGTAGGCAGGAAGGGACTTTAGTAGCTTTAGGACTTCTTGGCACATTACTGGTGATAGCTGAAGGGCAGGTGGATCATCAACTTGTGGAGATGAGGACACCTGGGAAGTGACTTGAGATGATGAGGGGTGGGTAGGAAGAGTGGAAAACAGGGAGTTAAAGGCATTTGCTATGGCTAGAGGGTTATTGCAGTGTGTATCATTTATTAGCATTTCATTCAGAGTAGTGGGCTTGTTGCTCCGAAGGATTTCCTTAATTTGGGCACAATAGCATTTAGAGTTGGAGGAAAAGGAAGGTTCCGGTAGTACACACTCTTGGCTGATCGAAACTCCCTTTTACAGGTGTTGCATAAAGACCTGTAGGCCTCAAAATTAGCTTGAAGGGAAGAGGACTTCCACACAGTCCGGAGTTTATCCCTGCATTTTAGCAGCTGGAGTAATGGGCGCTTAAGCGATTTGGAGACTTTTCCTTTTACCCTGCGTGTGGTGACTGGGATATGAGGTTTCTGAAGACAGAGTAGGGTTTCATTGAAATGTCCAGCTGAGATATTAATGTCATTAGTAAGGAAGAGGGGGGACCAGTCAACCAAGTTTAGATCATGCAGGAACACAGCCGGGTTGAGTTTAATGATGTCAGAGAAAGATAAGACTTTAGACGGGTGGGAGGTGGGAGATGCCCCAAACACAGTAAACTGGACTGTGATCACTAATGGAGTCGGGTAGAACTCCAGCAGCGGGGAAGTTCTCCTTCCTATTTGTCAGGATCCAATCAATGAGGGTGGAACAGGAACCACAACGGGAGATCCTGGTGGGGGCCTGGATAAGCTGAGTGAGGTTTGACTTGCTAGTAGTGGAAGATAGCATAGAGGAATTAGGCCCAGCCTAGTCCTGGTTAAAATCACCCAGGCAAATTACTTCATTTTTCCCAGCCACAGAAGGCATAAGTTCGACGAATTCCTCCAGACACAGCCTAGAGTTTCTTGGTGATATATACGTGCAGAAGATGTGTATTTTTTAACACCACCAAGTAACAAGAGTGCATGAAGCACCTCACAGTTTACTAGGGTGGGAACTTGTATGATAATCACACTGAGATGGGACTTGAAGTAAAGTGCCAGGCCCCACTCCCTTTTAGAGTTAGAGCGATCAGCACAAAGCATGTAATACCCAGGCATGGAACAGAGGGAGTCAGCAGTAGAAGGTTTCAGACAGGGCCAAAATACCAAGGTTATTAGCACTAATCCAGGTCTCAAGCTCAGGGAGATTAACAGTCAGGCTCCTAATGTTCAGGTGAACAAAGGAGAAACAGGAAGACTGAGGCAAGCAGTTAGAGGGTGGATGCTGGGAGTTAGTAGTAGCAATAACGGGGCCAGGATTGGTCTCAATATCTCCTGCCAGGGTTAGGGATAGGGTAATTATCCAGAAAGAGGCAATCAAGACAGCATAAGAGACACACCCAGGGGAGATAGCATACCTACGCAAGATATGCAGGCAATAACACACAATGAGGTGTGGGTTTTTGCCTGATAAGAGCACACCCAGGTGTACTAAGGCATGAGGCGCTTGCTTATGGGCCTTATGCACCTGGCATGTTTGATTGTAGGCGTAACCACACCTCGGAGTGTGTTATTGCACTTATAAAATAGGCTCCTGGTAAAGAAGTTGTTTTGAAAAAAAAAATGGAGTAAAAATTTTCATAAAATAAATAAAAATATGATATCTGTAGAAAAGAGAAAAAGTAGTCCCTCTGTTTCATTGAAAATCACTGTCTGTGTCTATAGTAGCCACCCAGTGACTTTGTCTGCAGAAGCCACTCACAGAAACTGTTTATTTTTTTATATTTTTCTTACTTTTCAAACTTTTTGACAGTGTGAGTGAGTGCAAGTCACAAAAATCGAGTGTGTAAAAGTTGGGCTGACCTATTATATGTGCTGTTTCTTGTGCACTGCCGAAGATGTAGAGAGGATTTCTAAGTATGGCTTCTTTTATTTAAGTTTTTTAAAATGCCTTCCTTTTTGCTTGATTTTAGTTCGGGACTTTTGAGAAATGGCAGGCTGAGTGGGAGCAAGAGTATCCTTTGGCGGCCACCGTATTGTGCGTTTTTTTTTTTCATTTTGTTTTTCTAAAACAGCCAGTATGGTGCCATTAGTAAAGCAATGTGGAGAACCGGGTCTGCTCTGTTTATGTGATTAAAGCCGATGGCATATGTGACACCCTTGGTGAAGTACAGGTGGAGGACCGGTCTTTTTTTTTTTTTTTTAATAGTGAAAGCCGAAGCCTCTTTTGTAGGCTCTGTAACGGAGGTGGATGTTAAGCAGGATTTGAGAGAGCAGCCTTGTACTTCACTTTATTCAGTGAGCTTTACTACAGCACAGTTTGTTTTAAAAAGAAAAGAAAGAAAACTGGCAAGGCAGTGTAAGCTGGTCGGGTTTGTGAAGGAGGAGGAGGGGGCGAGGAGATGGGAGCTCCATCACAGGGATGTCGTGTTGTGAGCTATGCCAGCTTGTGTTTCTGTTTTCGTCTGGCACAGCTCGCTGATTCTGTGGTGTTGTGGGGCTCAGGACTGGAGGGTAGTTGCCGCTGGCTACTATATCATCTGATAAGGACACGGCTCAGATGATGTAGTAGCCAATCAGATTGTTGGATTTTATTTGCCCATTTTATAAACCTAAGTAATAACCCAAGGTATTTAAAATATAACCCCGACAAAGGCAAAGGGTTAGGGAAGGGATTGGATTAAACATAGCTTGAATGTACTGTAAGCTTTTGCATGTTGTATGTACACTTGGTGCTTTTAGACAGATTGTTGGTTTTAAACTCAATCCATGTAATGCAGTCTATTGTGTACTGAATTTGTTCTTGTTGAAGTAAAACTCAATAAAATATTTCAGAGAAAAATGTCTACGTGCATCTTTTTTGTGCTCTCAAAACTTTGGTTATCCAAAGTTATGCAAATGCAAACACTGCCCCTATAGTTCCTTGCTATAACGATATGAAGAGTTTAGAATTCTGTCCTTTCTACATTCACTATAGTTACACCTGATTTGATGTATTGTTGTATCTATTACAAGGGTGCTACATACTTTTATTAGCAGTCCTGAATATCCAGTATTTGCTGCAATGAAACAGATGGGGCAGAGTCAAAGAATCATGCAAATGGCAAAAATTACCATAGGCTCCAAAAGGAGAAAAGCATAGTCTAACATACTTCATTCAGCATCAACTAAAATCTTCCAGTAAAGAATGTTTTGGAGTGATTATGGATGGACTGATGGTATCTGATGGGTCAGATATTCATATCATTTGTGTGTGCAATGTGGTTTCTTCTGAAACAGTTCAAATACTTATTCATACCTACTAATGGAGCAGGGGATGTACAGTATATGTCAGAGCTAGAGTCACTTCTGACCTTAAATGATTAAGGGCCCCATATTCAAAAGAAGAAGCTTGCTCTGTGCAAAGTCTTTGTCTTGAGCACACATTAGTGCAGGGTCCAAAGTTTGGTATACATATTCAAACAAGCTCTGAGCATAGTGTGAGTGCCCAAAACTTGCTCAGCTATACCCCCCTAGAATGCAGCATAATTGAAGGATCTAATAGGGGCACTCAGCACAAAGTGCAACCCTCGGCTAGCCACAGAGAGAGTGATGTATCCAGTGTGACACAATAGGCTGACAGAGCAAAAGCAGTTGGGGCATTGCAAAGTGGATAACATACAGTAGTTGCAGTAAGTTGCAGTGTTAGAATGTCCCCAAGCAAATTACCCCAGTCCCCATGGAAGGCCTTAAGAGGCCAATAGTATGCCATTACACAATGTGGCCATTTATATCTGAGGAACAATCCTTTACTTTTTGGATTATATGGAGGCTGTGCACTCCAAAAAAAAAACTTACCTGATCCTGATATTGCAAATAAACATATGTCCTGGCTATAGTGGCTCCCCTTCCCAGTTCCCATAGCTTATGTACTGTATAAACCCATCACTGGTAGTTCAGTGTTATACCCCTTCCATTCTTGTTCCAACAGCTTCTTTTTGAAAATCCATCATTATTAGTCCTGTGGTACCCTCCTTCTCTTCCCTGTTCCTCTAGCTTATGTTAAAAAAATCCTTGGTATTATAAATAGTGCCCCTCCACCCCACCAATAGTTTATGATTACAAACCCACTATTGGTAGTCCTATGGTATTGCACCGCACCCCAGTAGCACTAACACTCCCCCAGACAGCAGCTGGCACATATCCACAGCTCACTTCCACAGCAGCCTCTGTCTGCCACATACAAGTGCAAAACTGCAGTACAAGCACGTATATCAGCACAGTACTCGTGGGATGGCTTATCAAAACCACGAAAGCTCACTGTTTACGCAATGCTAACTGAATATTAGGCCACTTGTTACTCTGTTTCTTTTATGCTCAGAAAAATGCCTGCCTGGAATTTGTAGGGCTATCACCAGAACTTAAAGTAGTTTTACATTCTGGTGATGCCCCCAGAAATCCTGGGAAGGCATCGTTTCAACAAGGTGAAATTGGGATGAACAGTCAAATTGCATTTGCAACCATTCTGAAATGAATATCCAAACCCAGTGTGAAGTCAAAACCTAAAATACAGGCCATCCTCACTGGCAATAATAACTGAAAGAAATCACAAAACACAGTTTACTTGTTAACCTTTTTTAAAACAAAATGTCTGCAGGTACATGCCAATGATGAAGATATTCTCTGAGCAGATAATTTAAAAGTTTGCACTTCTCTTCAATGTCTCCAGAAATGACAGAGCAACATTCCCGAAGGTTCAGTACTAAAGAACTGAACAAGTACTGTACTGCAAGTTATGAGGATAACAGTGTTCCTCCAACAACTTGTTTTTAGCATACAGCATTTAAAACAGTTTACATTATGCTGTACAAATAAATAACACACATCAAGGCATCGATATTCAGAGTCAGCCAATAGCACAGCTCATCCTGTAGAGCTGCACCAAAAATGGTGCATAGATGTCTCTAAGCTATATTCAGCCAGTTAGCACATCCTAACAGAGTGCACTAATTGACTGAATATGGGCCATGTTGGCACAGTGCAAAGTGAAACAAGCATTTGTCAATGCCGAATGTTGCTTGCTTCTATGTGCTGTTTAGGTATTTGGAAGTCTTTGGAGTGCAAATATTGAAAATTTGCAAACTTACGAGCGTGCGTAGGAACTTGAGCAACGCACGCTCGTAAAGCAGTCATTTTTAGGAATTTTTTCACCAAATTTTCAACATAGCCATTTTAAGACCTCTGCTCATGAACAGTGTCACTGTGATTTTGTTAATGTGTCCCATACATTGAGTTCAGCACACCGATCTGCACCATCAGCGCCATATGGATGAAACTCATTTTGGCAGGATGTGAAAAATGACAGCTGTACTGCTCATGAGGGGTGCGATAAAATGCAAATGTTGAAAATCTAGATGAAAATGTGAAAATTCGCAAACCCTCTGACGTCTTGCGTAGGAACTAGCATAGCGCAGACTCGTAAAACAGTCATTTTAGGAATTTTTTCACCAAATTTTCAACACAGCCATTTTAAAACCTCTGCTCATGAACAGTGTCACTGTGATTTTCTTAATGTGTCCCATGCATTGATTTCACACACCGACTGAGCCATTGCGGCGCTACATGGTCGGAACACATTTTGGGTGAGATGAAATGACAGCTGTACCACTCATGAGAAGGTGTGGTAAAATGGCAATGTTAAAATCTGGACTGGAAATATTGAAAATTAGCAAACCCACGAAGGCATGAGGAACTGTGCAACGAACGCTCGTAAAACAGTCATTTTTAGGAATTTTTTCCCCAAATTTTCAACATAGCCATTTTAAGACCTCTGCTAATGAACAGCATCATGGTGATTTTCTTAATGTGTCCCATACATTGATTTCGCACTCCGACTGCGCCATTGTGTGCTACGTGGGTGGAAACACATTTTGGGCAGGATGTGAAAAATGACAGCTGTACTGCTCATAAGGAGGTGTGGTAAAATGGCAATGTTGAAAATCTGAAGTGAAAATATTGAAAGTTTGCAAACTTACGGTGCGTAAAGGAACGCGCTGCTCAACATGCGCTAAGTAAAACAGTCATTTTTAGGAATTTTTTCACCAAATTTTCAACATAGCCATTTTAAGACCTCTGCTCATGAACAGTGTCACTATGATTTTCTTAATTTGTCCCGTACATTGATTTCGCACACCAACTGCGCCATTCTGCGCTACATGGGCGGAGACACATTTTGGGTGAGATGTGAAAAATGACAGCTGTACTACTCATAAGAAGGTGTGGTAAAATGGCAATGTTGAAAATCTGGAGTGAAAATATTGAAACTTCACGAACTTATGAGCCTGCGTAGGAACTGCACAACGCACGCTCGTAAAACAGTCATTTTTAGGAATTTTTTCACCAAATTTTCAACATAGCCATTTTAAGACCTCTGCTCATGAACAGTGTCACTGTGATTTTGTTAATGTGTCCCATACATTGAGTTTGCACACCGACTGCGCCATTGTGTGCTACATGGGCGGAAACATGTTTTGGGCAGGATGTGAAAAATGACAGCTGTAGTGCTCATGAGGAGGTGTGGTAAAATGGCAATGTTGAAAATCTGGAGTGAAAATATTGAAAATTCGCAAACTTACGAGCGCGGCGAGGAACTGTGCAACGACACTCGTGAAACAGTCATTTTAGGAATTTATTCACCAAATTTTCAACACAGGCATTTAAGACCTCTGCTCATGATCAGTGTCACTGTGATTTTCTTAATGTGTCCCATACATTGAGTTCGCGACACCCACTGCGCCATTGTGCGCTACATGGCAGAAACATGTTTTGGGCAGGATGTGAAAAATGACAGCTGTACTGCTCATGAGGGGGTGTGATAAAATGCCAATGTTGAAACTCTGGAGTGAAAATGTTGAAAATTTGCAAACCTACAAGCGTGCGTAGGAACTGCGCAACACAGACTCATAAAACAGTCATTTTAAGGAATTTTTTCACCAAATTTTCAACATAGCCATTTTAAGACCTCTGCTCATGAACAGTGTCACTGTGAATTTCTTAATGTGTCCCATGCATTGATTTCACACACCGACTGAGCCATTGCGTGCTACATGGGCGGAAACACATTTTGGGTGAGATGTGAAAAATGACAGCTGTACTACTCATGAGAAGATGTGGTAAAATGGCAATGTTAAAAATCTGGACTGGAAATATTGAAAATTCGCAAACCTACGAGCGTGCGTAGGAACTGTGCAACGCATGCTCGTAAAACAGTCATTTTTAGGAATTTTTTCACCAAATTTTCAACATAGCCATTTTAAGACCTCTGCTCATGAACAGTGTCATTATGATTTTCTTAATTTGTCCCATACATTGATTTCGCACACCGACTGCGCCATTCTGCGCTACATGGGTGGAGACACATTTTGGGTGAGATGTGAAAAATGACAGCTGTACTACTCATAAGAAGGTGTGGTAAAATGGCAATGTTGAAAATCTGGAGTGAAAATATTGAAATTTCACGAACTTACGAGCCTGCATAGGAACTGCTCAACGCACGCTCGTAAAACAGTCATTTTTAGGAATTTTTTCACCAAATTTTCAACATAGCCATTTTAAGACCTCTGCTCATGAACAGTGTCACTGTGATTTTGTTAATGTGTCCCATACATTGAGTTTGCACACCGACTGCGCCATTGTGTGCTACATGGGCAGAAACATGTTTTGGGCAGGATGTGAAAAATGACAGCTGTAGTGCTCATGAGGAGGTGTGGTAAAATGGCAATGTTGAAAATCTGGAGTGAAAATATTGAAAATTCGCAAACTTACGAGCGTGCGTAGGAACTGTGCAACGCACACTCATAAAACAGTCATTTTTATGAATTTATTCACCAAATTTTCAACACAGGCATTTTAAGACCTCTGCTCATGATCAGTGTCACTGTGATTTTCTTAATGTGTCCCATACATTGAGTTCGCACACCGACTGAGCCATTGTGCGCTACATGGGCAGAAACATGTTTTGGGCAGGATGTGAAAAATGACAGCTGTACTACTCATGAGGGGGTGTGATAAAATGCAAATGTTGAAAATCTGGAGTGAAAATGTTGAAAATTCGCAAACCTACGAGCGTGCGTAGGAACTGCGCAACGCAGACTCGTAAAACAGTCATTTTAAGGAATTTTTTCACCAAATTTTCAACACAGCCATTTTAAGACCTCTGCTCATGAACAGTGTCACTGTGAATTTCTTAATGTGTCCCATACATTGATTTCGCACACCGACTGCGCCATTCTGCGCTACATGGGTGGAGACACATTTTGGGTGAGATGTGAAAAATGACAGCTGTACTACTCATAAGAAGGTGTGGTAAAATGGCAATGTTGAAAATCTGGAGTGAAAATATTGAAATTTCACGAACTTACGAGCCTGCGTAGGAACTGCGCAACGCATGCTCGTAAAACAGTCATTTATTGGAATTTTGGCACCAAATTTTCAACATGGGGTTTTTGGGACCCCTTCTCATGAATGATGTCACTGTCATGTCGGTATTCAGGCCCAAAGGATGATTTCACAGTCACTGTGCAGTCACTGCGTGAAATCACCCTTCGGGCCCGAATAACGCCATGACAGTGAATCATTCATGAGGAGGGGTCGCAAAAACCCCATGTTGAAAATTTGCTGCAAAAATTCCCAAAAATGCCTGAGATATGCAACAAAGTTGAACCCCCCAATGTAACCCATTATACAGCTTACCGGCATTTCCTCAGTTCACGGTCGGCTTTGAAGAGTGCAGGCGTGTTCCGGTCCACCGAAGATCGTCGGCGCTGGAGTCCGGAGGTAAGTATGGGGTGAGGGGGTGGGAGGCTGGGTGCTCAGTGGGTGGGTGCGGGTTGTGGGGGAGGGGTTGGGAGATGTCGCAGGACCGTTTTGTTTTCAGGTTTAAAAAAAGAGCGTTGTGGGGCGTTTGCCCGCTGGGTGGGCTTTCCAGTGTGGCATGGGACTTGGGGGCCGTTCAGCTGACGGGATTGGGCACCCTCGGTGGCCTAAGGAATAGTTTGCCACGCTGGGGTGGGCTCCCAGCGTGGCACTCACTGCTCGGGGGGGGGGAGACAGCGCTAGCTGACGGGGGATTGGACACCCCCATCGACTATATGATTAGTTGCCACGCTGGGGTGGGCACCCAGCGTGGCATTTTTGAAGGCTTTTGGGGGGGAGCGGGGGAACGCAGCACAGCCGACGGGGATTGGCCACCCCATCGGCTATACAGTGCGTGCGGGCGCGCGTGATGTCTGTGTGGAGCTGCGCGCGAGCAGCCGATACCTTATCGGTGCTCACTGAAGCATAGTTCTCTTTCAACTGTAGTGTTACTGCATTTGAGCCGTCATAGACAGTCTTAAAAATGCACATTATTACAGGGCTCACGCCTGCCAGCACACTGACTGAATTGGAGGAGGAGGTGACACACCTCCGAAATCTCCGATGATGGCACTATGTTTCTTGCACATGCGTGCAAGCAACATAAAAATGGGCTATGCAGACATGGCTCAAAGCTGCATATGTCCCAAAGGAGATCGCATGCCCAAACAGGGACAGCATCAGGGCTCTTATGGGCCATATTCAGCCAGAACATGAAAATGAACCCACTAGACATGCATGGCACTAAAGGGCCATTTGCATGCCCATTATGGACTCATTTACAAGTGTGCACCGGCTCTATAGAACCAAAGCTGAGTGGCAGCCAAAGAGAGTTCTTGGAGTCTAGTGGACCCCCCCGATCATCCCAGTTCCTAAGTTTAGCAACATTCCCTAGTGTCTAGTGAACCCCCCTATTGCCCTGGTTACTATCTATATCACAGTGCCCTGGTGTCTAGTGGACCCCTCCTCCAATTGCTCTGGTTCCTAAGTAATGCAACATTCCCTAGTAGACTAGTGCCCTCACCCCCCCCAACAAATGCCACTACCCCCTGTTCTAGTGACACCCCACCCTTTGAGGACCGCATGCCTACACCCCCCCTCCTTCACCTTGGTCACAGGTTCTGCAGTCAACATCTGACCTACACTGAGTGCGATCAGGTGTAATATAGAAAGCTGTTTGTACATTACTCATGATCATGATCTGTGCAGGTCAGACAGTGGCCAGACAAGGAACTGAGCAGGAGGCGTGTCACCATTGTTGAAATCTGGCTCAGTGACTGGGACGGGGGGGTTGCAGGTAGGAATGTCACTCAGATGGGGATGTGATGACCCTCAGTACGTCAGGGTACTAGCCCACTTAGAAACCAGAGCAATCGGGGGAGGGAGATCCACTAGACAATGAGGAATTGTGATATCACTAGAATCTGGGGAACTTGGGGGAAGGGGTTCCACTAGACACCAGGGAGCTGTGAGATAAGTAGAAACCTGGGTGATCAGGGGAGAGGAGGGCCACTAGACACCAGGGAACTGTGATATCAGTATGGACCGGGGAATCAAGGGGAGGGGTACTATTGGACACCAGAAAATTCTAATATCAGTAGGAACCTGGGTGATCGGGGAAGGGGTCCACTAGACACCAGAGTTCAGTGATATAAGTTGGAACCAGGACAACTGGTGAGAGGAGGGTTCATTAGACACCAGGGAACTCTGATATCT
The DNA here is from genome assembly GCA_016271365.2 of Neoceratodus forsteri. NCBI lineage: Eukaryota > Metazoa > Chordata > Ceratodontiformes > Ceratodontidae > Neoceratodus > Neoceratodus forsteri. Next base: position 653,662,235 of record CM057459.1, read on the forward strand.
GTAGGAAATGTGACAATTGAGGAGGAGGTCCACTAGACACCAGAGTTCAGTGATATAAGTTGGAACCAGGACAACTGGTGAGAGGAGGGTTCATTAGACACCAGGGAACTCTGATATCTGTAGGAAATGTGACAACTGAGGAGGAGGTCCACTAGACACCAGAGAGCTGTGATGTAAGTAGGGACCAGGTGATCAAGGAGAGGGAGGCCCACTAGACACCAGGGAACTGTGATATGCATAGAAACTGGAGCGATTGGGGAGCTGGGTGTCCACCAGACTGCTAGGGGGGTTGGCTACAGTACAGCTTCCCTGCTTTCAGGGGGTGGGGGCATGGCCTTAACCCCAAGTTAAGGCCAGGTTTCAGTGGCATTAAACAGGATTGCGCTTGCAGCTGTTTAGCGCTGCCAAAACCTTTTGAATATACCGCTGCGTCATTATGTATGAGGGAATCCCTCATTTGCATAGGAATAGCTTTATTGCTGGCATGATCATGCTGATGGGTTTGGGCAGGACTCTGGTGGCCTCTGAATATGGTCCTGCCCAGAGCACCAGAGATAATCGGAGTCAGCATGGCCCTGACCTGGTAAGTGCCATATAACCTTTTGAATATGAGGGCTGGTATGTTTTGTACAGGGAAGTTGCACTTAATGAGATGCACGCCCAGGGCTAAAAAGACGTTTTAAACTAAAACTGGAATTAGAAACCCCATTATCTTTTCCTGTGGTTGGTTTCTTCTAAAAGCATTATCATAATGCAGAGATTAACACAGAAAATAAATGCAACTGAGAAATATTTGACTGGCCAGCATTTCTTGCAAGGAGCTCTGTTTGCAGACTTGTATACAGCATTAATATTATAATGCACAACATGTCTCTTAGTTGAGTCCAACACATAATATTCAGCAAAGTAAAACAGCAAGGATACTGACTGCACTTGAACCCATTGTATTCTATCTTTAACTTTCCAGCAACCGCAGACATGGAGGATTCTGGGATTGTTTCATGGTGAAATGGAGCCCTGGTAAGCTCTAGATTGTTTCTGCTCTTTTATGAGTGGCATTGTGCAAAACATATAAAAATATACAGATAACTATACAAGACTTTACTTATGGAGCTCGTGCCCAAACATTATTGTGAGGTGTTGCCGTGCAAGCATTCCCTTCTGAATACATATTTTTATTTGAAATCAACTATTGTATTCTAAACACAACCAACAAAACTTCAGTTTATGTTTAAGTGTGTTAGCAAGTTATCAGTGTTTTGCAAACCCTCAAAAAGTAGGGCAGAACGCATTGAACTATCGCTGTAACTCATTAGCCTTTAACACATCTAAGCAGTTGTGAGTACTGTACTATAAATACCAGTGCTGCTGCAGCCCCTCCAAAGATCATTTGTATTGAATAACGTTAGTCAGCCTTTGCTTTTTGCTGTACTTATCCCATCTTCAGTTTACTCCCTTTCAGGTTATTAAAAAATTAATGTTTCTTTATAAGGTAGTACTGTACTGTCTTCCTTTATGCTGTTGCACTGTATGATTAAAAGAACAGTTAATTTATGTGACAAGAAGTCAGACAAGCGGTTACTCTAAATATTACCTTCATATTACCTTGGCTAAATATTATGCAGACATGGTTGTGCCTGTATATTAGGGTTGAGCAAGCAATTTAACATTGAACCCCAATTTTTCCCCTTAATAATGCCACCTCCGTTCAATCAATTTAAGATGCATTTGATATGCTCTGAGTAGGTGCCAAGGTCTGTAAATCCTGAGAACCTTGTTGCAATCAATTAACTGGAGGTGAAGTTACAGAGGTGCATAAAATGTTAAACTGGCTAAATATAAGAACATTTTCCCCCTCAGCTTTAATTAAAAAAAATAGGAGCATTTCAAACCTGGAACTTTCAGTTTTGAGAGAGTTTGCCCCAAGGAGTATGCTTTTGTGTTTTTTCTGGCCCTAACTTGCCTCCATTTTTGAGAAACTAGGGAAAACTACACACATGATCAGTTTAAAAACTTGAACCTTCTAAGGATAATTGATTTGTATGACTGTATTTCTAAATGTGGCTGTTTGACGAACATCTGTGTGTGTCTGAGAGGGCAGAGCCATAAACATCACCAAAAAGTGATTCCCGATGCTGTGCACATTTGTTTCTAATTAAACAGTGTTCATTTAGTGTCAGTGGGGCTACATGACTGTGTGTAGCCCTGTCCCTTCCAAGTGGATGTTGCATGAAAAAGATTGTTAGGTGCCATTTGCTGCATCCTGCTAAGTGGGGATTTGAGCTGTTTATGAACTGGACACCGTGGTTCCCAATCTTTGGTGCCGGCTTAATGAGTTCATAGATGAAGTTTAACTGACACTAGAATTTCCACCCCTGGTGCCAGTTAAGAACATGACACTGTCCAGTATTTTTGCTCCTCCTGCCATACACGATCACCCGACACCAGAGCACCCAATCCCCGGTGTCATCTCTGACCCCTTCGCAGCACTGTGCAACACCGGGGTGTCCATCCTGGTGCCTCCTAACATTAAACTGTCTCTGGAGTTCCAAATCCTTAGTGTCAGTACTTGTAATAAAAATAAATAAATCACTTGATGTCTTTTTTTCTTTTCTGAAATGAAAATGGTCCACCAATGTCTGTTGCACCGCTGCCATTCACCTCCTCCTCCCTCCCTCCCCCTCTCCCCATCCGACCACTCCACTCTGCACCCACCACCCCATACTATTCTCCTACCCCTTATTAACCTAATGAGGTTCAATGCCATAATCTTCTCTGGACTAGAGACACATCCTCCTCTATCAGCACCAGACTGCAATCTGAGGAAACAAGATAAGTACAGTTAAAGTATTTCAATGCATTTTGAACTTTTACACAACTTCATTTTTTCCCCCAGATTTTCAACATGGTCTTTTTAGAACCCTACCTCATGAACAAGGTAGGTAAAATATTTTAAATCTGGCCTGAATGGTGGTTTCATTGTCACTCCTCAAAATCACCTTTCGAGTGAGATTTGAACATTTTCACCTACCAGGTTCATGAGGTGTGGCCACAAGAAGACTGTGTTGAGAATTTAGGGTAAAAATATTAAAAAAACAACAAAGTTATGAAGGTATAGTGACATTTTATAATACTCACTCATAACTTTGGTAAATGTTCAAAATTTTGACCCCTAATTTTCAACATAGCCATTTTTTCATACAACCTCATGAATGTGACAGTCGCTGTTTTTCAAATCCTGACCAAAACATGCTATAGCACATGCGGCATGAAATGACGTTTCAACCAGTATTCTATAAATGACACCTGCCACGTTCAGAAGGGGGGGGGCTCATAAAATAACTATGTTGAAAATTTTTGGTCAAAATGTCACAAGAAAATAATTATTAAGCAACGTTGTTTGCAGGGATGGACATTGGCCTAGTGGGTGCCATGTTGCCTTCCCATGCTGGTGACCTGAGTTCAGCTGTAAGCTCAGTTAGTGAGCAGAATGAGCCAAAGCTGGGGTAAAGGCACTCCTGCATGCAGTACTGGTCCCAGCTGAGGAGCAACAGAGCTGTATTCTGATGTACAGACAACACCTTGTGGTGGGAATCCATGGTAGGAACCACATTACAGGTGGTGCTGGGTCAGTGCCCAGGGTTCCACCATGCTGCAGAGACAGGAATTCTGTCAATGGCCATTAAAGCAATGGCATAATGCTGATAGCTGGCATTGTGCCGTCTTGGACACAAGTGTTTTTTTGTGGGGTGGCTTCGCTCTCCCCATGCGGGGAGCTCTGGCCCCTGCACCACTAATTGTTTCGGGGGAGGGGAATACCCCGGACACAACAGCATTGGTAACATAGTGAACCAGTACAGCAAACAGATGATTCTGTTGCTGTACTGGTGTTTGTTGTGTTACCTTCACTGTAGCAATGGCATACAGGTGCACAGAGGTAAGGGGCATCCAGCCCCAAGCTCAGAACAAAATCAAGATGTCTGTGGCACTGTGCAGGGAGCAAACAAAGCTCAACCGAGACCTTGTAAGCCAATACAAAAATTACTTTATCAGAGAAAATTCACAAATTCATGAGCTTACAAGAAATACATTGCAACCATGTGAATTTATTCATACTGAGTGATTTATTAATCTTAATTAGCCATATAGAGAGATATTTTTTTGAATGTTATTTGACTGTTTCCTGCACTGCTATGTACAGCGTTGTGCAATTAATATGCACTATTTGTCTCTCTCTCTTCTCTCTTCTAGCCTCTGTCTTTTCTATTGCTACTGCCTGGGACTAGTTATCATGTGGATCCCCCTCCCCCATTAAACAAGTAATCTGGTAAATGACTTGGAGGCAACACAATAACTTACCCGACAAGTCTATCTTTTATTTATAGCAAGCGCTCCTGTATCACATCATATCATATCTAAGTATGGTTTATTTATCATGGCATTATTCATTTAAAATGTGAGTGCAATATTTATTGCAGTTTTATTTTGTTATAGCTATTATGTGAATTGTTAAAGAAACCTATCTTGAGATTGACTGTGGCATTTACTACTGTCTTTTTAACATTGCACTCGTTTTTCTATAACAAACACTAATTTCTCAGCTCATGAATATTTGTGAGCTGCATGTTTAAAACAATGTGTTCTCTCACAAGGCACGTCCCCTGAGGAAGACTCGTCAGAGTTGAAGCACCAGGGCAAGTGGTAAAGCAGTTTAGCCTGCACCAGCACATTTCATGTAAGCTCATGAATTTGTGAATTTTCTCTAATAAAGTAAATTTTTGCATTGGCTTACAAGGTCTCGGTTGAGCTTTGTTTGTTTTGACACCTTGTGGCAGCCTGGGGAGCCTTTCCTCACAAGGAGTTGACATGAGCGTCGAGGCCTGATGGGCCCAAGCACTGCATCAGGACAAGTGGGGGCGGGGCAAGAAAAATGTGTAAAAGATCAGCTGGCAGGATGAAGGCCAGGTCACTGTAGGCCGCACACCACTGACAGGCCCCCAACCCCCCCCCCACTGTTCTCAGCTGCCCAGCCTCATCACCCTCCATCTCAAGAACTTACTTTGACCTTTGGTACCCCTTCCCCCACACAGATTCCCCTCATAATAGGGATAGGAGAGGGAAGGATGTCCACCTTCGCCTCAACTCTCAGCATGCTTGGCAGTCTGTCACCCTGTCAGTGTCCCAGGGCATGTGAAAGATGACAGTTGATGAATGGAACAACTTGCCACCCTTTGAGAGGAGAGTGGTCCCAGGGGCACTGAATCCTGTCTACATCCCCCACATTGGCCTCCATGAGCAACCCAAGTATGTTCCCGAACCCGGTTCGCTGGCATGGTGCCAGTATGTACCCTCACGACCGACCCACATGAACCTCCCCCCAAAATAAAAACTACAGTCCCTTCTGACTCAACGCAGCTATAGTTGTATTACTCATAGCAACCCATTTTCCACTTTATGTATACAGGTCTGGTAGAACATGGCACAATAGGACGCCGACCGCAGTATTGGAGGACACTGATCATGTGTTTAAGATAAGAACTGTTTTATGTTTAGAGTACCTTGTTTATCATCTGTTAGCACCCTTTGCAAACTGTGTGAGAGGCCTTTCGGCACCATGCAATTCTGCTTAAAGTTGAACCAGCATAACATTCTGTGGTGATTTGCATATGCAGCCCATGATGCTTTGCATTGTGGGGGCATGTGTGATTTTGTATTTTCTTGTTTATCCTAGTTACTTACTTAAGCACTACAGATTGTTTCTGACCCTGTTACTACTCTTATTTTACAGGTACAACTGGCTGTTCCCTCAAGTTGCCCAACCCCCATCCCACAATCCACTGGACCCAGGTAAGAAATGTTTATTAGTAGTACTGTATCAAGTTGAGGATGGTATGTTGTAACAATGCAACTACAAGTATTAAGACACTGTTCCCTCTCACTTGCTAGTTGTTTGGTGAAGCAGGGCTAGAAATAGCTCCACTATTCTGTTTACCATATTTCACCTGCGCGAATGAGGATACATTTCTGCTATCGAAAGAAAAAAAATTGTACTTTATTTTTAAATCTATTTCGTGTACCAAACAGCAAAACTGTTGCCTTCCTTGCTCTCCGTAGATGATGGCAGTAGCCCAATCACTCACTTCTCTGTTCCTGCATTTAGCTGCCCGCCTGCTGGCTCTGTTGCATATAAAATGTCAATGGGGACAAAAAGCATAATAAAATAATGCTGTTTCAGTCCCTGCTTCATTGCTGGGTCTTCTCTTGCTAACAGAGTCTGCCATTGTTTCTTAAAATGTGATGAAACTTCTGCAGCTGTGCCAATCTGCTGTGACTCTCCAGCATCACAGTGTTGTCAGTTATGGTGCATCCCTATTGACGGCCACAGCAACCAAGGAAAGTAAAGCACAATGGTGCTTTTTCACAAAATAAATCCACAAATGAAACCAAACTGAAAAATCTAAAAAAGGAAAAACAAATTAACACACAAGCTCCTCACCTATTGCAGAAATGAAACATGTAGGGGGGAGCTTGTGTTAGACATGATTTATGTATGCTCTTGCTAGGTGACCTCGGACACCTCACTCATGGCTTACGCCACTTGTGAGGTTATCTGAGGTCAAATAGCACTTGTATACATGAATCTTGTATCACACAGCATCCCCAGCATATTCCATATCTCTCTATCTGTGTGTGTGTGTGTGTGTGTGTATATATATATATATATATATATATATATATATGAAATCACATTTCACACAACTGATATTTATGAACTTCCAATGCAAATCATAGGAGCATCAAACAATGGGGGTATTCTCCAAGGCGTGGAGTGGCTACAATCTGCAATGCATAGACACTCCGTAGCTACCGCGCTACCTGCACCCCATTCTCCACATAGGTGCAGGGCTGTTATGCACTGGATCCCCCGACCAGCTATTGCGCTCCATGCATGGGCAGTCTGGGGGCCAGCACATGGGGTGTGCCCACACGCCATACTATTCTCAAAAGCACGGAGTGCCAGGCAAGGAGGGGCACAGGCTAACACATTCCAGTGGCAGCCATAGCTGCTGCGTGCCCTGACAGTGAGCCACCAGCAGTGGCAAACACTGTAGGACCCCACTGACATGTTGCCCCAGCCCTCCTAGAACACTGTAAGGGAAGTGCCCTCCAGGCACTTGCCCAGTGTTGGTGTGTGCAGCCCTTTTGACTGTCCCTGCAGCCATGGTGCTGCATGGCACAAGGGATCCAGTGGCGGCCCAGGTCTGGGCATGCCATTGGATGCACATCCATGTTTGCCAGACAGCCCCCGTGAACCTGCATGCCAGGGGGTGGGACTGTGGAAGGGGGCCATGCGGTGGCTGGTGGATGTGAATACAGCCACCATGCATCGTTCCCTGGGTGCGGGGCTACACGGGTGGGATACACACCTTTGACACATACTCCCCCCCTTGGAGAATCACCCCCGACATGAACAGTATTCTGGGTCTGATCTGAAAGAATCTTTATTTATATGAGTCACAGCCAAAATCATTATGGTACCCTTGTTGCTCCACACAGAGACACTGATTCCATTCAATCTATGTGCATATGTGGTTGAGATCGAATGATTCTTAGACATGTTTTATTAACAGTTTTACCCCAAGATAAATCACATTTTAATCCATCCCATGTCTTTCTGAAAAAAACTGATCAAGCAGTTTGATCTTTTTGAATGATTTCTGCCTTTGAACAAACTCAAAAGGCAATAAATGACAGCTCAGTTGAAGACTCTTCATAAATCTTCAGCTGTTCCGGGTCTTTAGCCTCCTTAATTTTTGGAGTGGACAGAAGTGGATTTAAAATCATCATTACTAACATATGGAAAAGATAAACCCTACAATGCCTTCTCTTGAAGCAGTTTCTTTACCTATGGGTTTAAAATATTTTGCCCTTGGAATCTGAACTGTGTGGTGCCTCCAAGATCCCTTTCATGTTTGAAAGACGTGTCAGTGTTCCAGTTTCTAAATTATTTTTTTCAAGTGCCCAGATTGGTTTGCCACTTAATAACTGCACATACACTGTTGAAATTAAGCTACTGGATATCCTTGGTAGAATTATAAGCAAACTTCCAGTCTAACCTTTGGTTCTCAATGTTTTCAGAAGTCAGGAATCAGGATGTAGCAAATCAGTTCTAGTAGGAGCTCTGTGTTCCAGTATTAATTCAGCTGTTGTAAACTTAGTAGCTTAATAATGAGAAGAGTTGAAATAGATTGATAACAATTTTATTTTCAGTCTTTAGTACAACTCCATCCAGAAAACAAAAAAGTTGCACACTACCAGGAAGGAGGTGCATCTGTGCTAGGGTAAGCAGAACAAACAAAGGAGCATAGATTACACAGCGGTGCACACAAACAAACAGATGTTTCAAAATATCTTTAGTTACAAATCCAAATTTAAAACAAGCTCCTACATCCCCTGCACTTCAAGTCACTCTGACTCTTTATCCCCCCACCCCTTCAAAATGGCCATTTTCATAGTATTACGTAATCCCAATGCTCCCTAATTGAATCATAGTTTTCTGGATGGTTATAGAAACATAGAAACATAGAAATTGATGGCAGATAAGGACCGCAAGGTCCATCCAGTCTGCCCATTTCTTTGTCTACATTATAAATGTACCATCGGCCTTTGCTCTGTCAATGGTCTATCCATTCTTACTCATCTGCATTTTTCCCTTATGCCTATCCCTGCCCATTTGAAGCCCTGCACTGTATTCATATCCACCACTTCCTGAGGTAGGCCATTCCATGCATCCACCACCCTTTCTGTGAAAAAGAACTTCCTCATATTACCCCTTAATCATCCTCCCTCTAATCTCATGCTGTGTTCTCTTGTCCTGCTATTTTTCTTATATTGAAACATGTTAGACTCTTTCACCTTGTTAATGCCCTTAAGGTGTTTGAATGTTTTGATTATATCACCTCTCTCTCCCTCCTTTGCTCTAGGGTATACATATTGAGCTACAATAATCTGTCCTCATATGTTTTCTGATGCAGTCCCTGCACCATTTTGGTTGCCCTTCTCTGGACTGCCTCAGTTTGGTTAATGTCCTTGTGAATGTGTGGCCTCCAGTACTGCATGCAGTACTCCAAATGAGACCTAACCAGTTTCTTGTAAAGAGGGATTATTACCTCCCTCTTCCGACTTGTGATACCCCTACTAATATACCCCAACATCCCCCTAGCCTTACCTACTGCTTTAGTGGACTGCTTGGAGGATTTCAGGTCATCAGTGATGATGATGCCCAAGTCTCATTCTTCCCTTGTGACTGCCAGCAACTCCCCTCCCAACCTATAGGTGGCTTCAGAGTTAATCTTCTCTATGTGCATGATCTTGCACTTCTTTGCATTAAACCCCAGTTGCCACTCTTCCGACCATTTTGCTAGTTTATCCAGATCTCTTCTCATTCTGCCCACCCCATCTGGGTTATCTACTCTGTTGCAGATCTTGGTGTCATCTGCAAACAGACAAACCTTTACCCTCCAGTCCATCTTCAATGTCACTGATGAAGATATTGAAGAGGAATGGCCCCAGGACTGATCCCTGAGGTACCTCGCTTGTGACTTGCATCTCTTCTGACTGGATACCATTTACCACCACTCTCTGTTTTCTGCCTGTCAACCAGTTTGCCACCCAGTTGACCAACTTCTGACCCACCCTGAGCCTACCAAGCTTATTAATCAATCTTCTATGTGGAACAGTATCGAAAGCTTTGCTGAAGTCAAGGTAGGCAACATCAACTGCTCCCCCTTGGTCCACCACTCTGGTTACCCAGTCAAAGAAATCTAAGATTAGTTTGGCAGGACCTTCCTTTTGTAAACCCAAGCTGTCTTGGATCCTGTGCTCCTATGGATTCCAGGTGTTGCACTATCCTTTCCTTAAGGAGTGCCTCCATAATCTTGCCCACAACTGAGGTAGGACTGACTGGTCTGTAGTCCCCTGCCTCCTTTCTGCTACCACTCTTGTGGAGCGGGATCACATGAGCCCTTCTCCAGTCTTCTGGGACCTCTCCTGTTCTCAGAGACTCACTAAACAGTTCTGATAATGGATCTGCTAGTTCCACCCTTAGCTCCATTAGTACCCTGGGATGCATGCCATCAGGTCCCATTGCCTTGTCCATCTTTAGCTTATCAAGCTCTTGTAGGACTCTTTCTTTTGTGAAGGAACTAGTGCACACCTTCCTCCCCCCTGTGTCCATGGTTCTGAGCTTTGGGGCCTGCCCTACCTTCTCTTCAGTAAATACTGAGGAGAAGTATCTATTTAGGATAGATGCTTTTATATGGTCCTCCTCGTCAAATGCCCCCTTATCTCCTTTGATCTTAGCAATACCCCCTGTAAACTTTCTCCTTTCACTAATGTATCTATAGAAAGTCTTGTCACCTTATTTTACTGTTTGTGCTAATGTTTCCTTGGTTTGGGCCTTTGCCTGCCTTATTGCCTTCCCTGCTTCCCTTAGGGAAGTTTGGTATGCCTCCCTATCTTCATTCCGCTGCGTTCCCTTATATTTCCTGAAGGCCAGCCTTTTGGCTCTCACCTTTTCTGATACTGTTTTTGAGAACCAAAGTGGTTTCCTTCTTCTTTTGCACTTCCTTTTCTTTCTAACACAATGGGATGTTGCTTCAAGTATTGAATCCTTAGTGCTTGCACACTTTGCATGTACCCCCTCACCTGTATTTCTTTTTGCCAGGGCTAGATTAACTCTGTTGGCCATCTTATCAAAGTCAGCTCCTCTGAAGTCCCATATATTTGCCTTGGAATGGGATGATTTAGTTCTAGTGGACAAATTGAACCATACCATGTGATGGTCACTGGCCCCCAGGTGACCTTCTACCTGGAGATCTGTGATCCTTTCCCTGTTAGTCAGTAATAGATCTAGGGTAGCCCTGTCTCTTGTGGGTTGTTGTACCAGTTGTTTGAGGCCCTCCCCCTGCAGGGAATCCACCATGTGTCTAGTTCTGGCAGATGTTCCTGCTGGTATTGACCAGTCTGTATCTGGCATGTTGAAGTCTCCCATTATCAGAACCTCCCCTTTAGCTGTCATGTTTTGTATATCTTCTAACAGTAACATGTCTATGTCCTCCACTGGTCTGGGGGCCTGTAGACAACCCCAATTCATATGGCTGTCCCTTTGCCTGTTTCTAGGGTGACCCCCAGTTCTTCTGGCTCGTTTATGTGTATTCTGAATTTCTGTAGCTTTGATATTTTCATTGGCATACAGGGCCACTCTACCCCCCCCCTTTTTGCACCTCGGTCTCTTCTGAACAGTACATAGCCAGGTACTGAAGTCTCCCAAGTGTGGTTACTGGTAAACCACGTCTCGTTAATTGAAGTCTTTAAAAATAATTCTGGACCTAGTTTAAGAAAATCATTCTTCTGACCAGTGCAGGGGGTTGCAGTGTGATTTTCATTAGAAATTTAGGCCCTATTTTGAATAAGCCTCTATCATAAAAAGAAACATACTTTATATCCATGCCATGGGCCAGCAAAGTCAAAACGCATGCTTTGCCATAGCTGGTCAGGCCTTACCCAGGGTTGCAAGGGTGGGGGCAAAGTGGTCAATGCCTTTATTTCTTCATTTGGAATGATGGTAATAACCAGACCTTCAATATTTTTACCAATGTTAGACCAGATTATAAAGGCCAGGGTAGCACCCCTACAGTTAGGGTTGAGTTGGCTGTTCAATGTTAAACCCCAATTTTTACACCTTAATAACTTTGGTGTCATTTGACGAAAAAACACAAAATTTGGCATGCACGGTCAGGCTATCATAGTTTCAAGAAGTGAAACGTTTTGTGATGGCATCTTTTACTGTTTTTGAGACAGAGTACCAAAAAATGAAAAAAAACCTATACTTAACATTGTGTTGTTTGCTGTCACCTACAGCCTAGACGGTGTGGAATTTTATCATGGATTTTTCATGTCTGAAGGGTCCTGTGCCAAGGGTGTACCTTTCAAAGGTTTGGTGAAAAAATATTATACTGTTTTAAAGTTATAATGATTTCTGAGTTAACATTCAAGTTTCACAGGTTAAAAAACCCTTCACAGGTGCTTATTTTCATATTTTTACCTCTTGTGCTGAAACAAATGCCGATCATGATGCCCACCATTGTTTTCCTACCTTTCAAGTCACAAACATTGAAAATACATAAAACTTATCTTTTTTTAAAAAGCAAACATCTAAACCTAGCTAAACAGGATCCATTTAGCTAGATTCTACTGTCATTTTTGAAAAGTTGCAGAAATACCTTTTTTGGGCTCAACAAAATCTAGGGTGCCTGGCTTAGCAAGAGAAGCCATTCACCTGCATTCACTGAATGAGAACAGTGGGACCTTCCTGACATCTGCAGCCACAAATGGAGATGTACTGCGGGCTGCAGTATGAGAAGTGAGCCGCCGTTCACCTGTTCTGTCTGTTTCATTCTCTGCCTAGCTATCTGTCTGTCTATCTGTCTGATTCATTTTTTAATTAAGTGGACAGGGTGCCCATCCCCCATTCCGTATCTTTCTTCCCCTTCCCCTCCATGTTGCCAGCACTTCCCAATTTTTTTTTTTTTTTAGTAAAAACAACCTCTGTCACCACGACAGTGAATGGCTCCTCCATGAAGATGTTACCTCAAGTACCATGGTGTGTGACTGGTTAGACGCCTCTATGTCTCCACCCACATCAACATTTTGTATCAGAAGCTCCTCCCCAAGCTTGGTGCAGTGTACCACAACAAATCCTGCCTGCCTTCTACCCTTGGTCCATCAGGAGATCATCCTTAAACTGAACCTCCCTGTGTTTTACTATGTGGATGTGGTGTACAGTGCTGACTCCAAATATGCCCTTGCTATGCAAAAGTGTCCCTTCCACTCATTCAGCCATTTTGCCTTTAACTTCCCCTCACTGCATGCATCACTGCTTCCTCTACTCTAACCTCACTTTCCTCTCACTTGTATTCTGGTGCCTCCTTCCTCTCCAAATTTTGGTTTAGCTCCCTTCCCGGCTACCCCTCTCCCATCCTCTCCCCTACCTCCCCTCATATTCCCTCCATTCCTCTGATCCCTATTCCTTCCCTGTTCTTCACTTTAAAACCTCTGCAGGGCACTCTGCCATCCACTGTCAGTTCACCTTTGTTGGAGTAACCTCCTTCTGGCTCTCCATTCCAGCTATTCCAAATTGTTCAATGTCCTCCTCCATGATTTTTTCACTTTTACCTGCAATTAACCTCCCTCTGCCTCTTTCTTTTTTTCTGTTGCTTGTTTTCCCTCTCTCCCCATGCCCTACTGTTGTCTGTGCTCTTTTGCCTTCTTTGGGTTGCCCCTGCTTGCTCTGTGCTCCCTTTGGTGAGCCTGTCCTTTTCTCTCTATGCTTTCTACTGTTATGAATATGCCCGCTGCCTTGTCTGGGGCATCTACCATTCAGTCCAGTAAATATTGTGCAGTCTTTTTATATTTGCACCTTATTAACTATTGCAATTGTTGTAACCTGTTTTAATTACTTATGCATTTTTATTAACTGATTTATTGAGGTGTGAGGCAGGCTATCACTCCTCTGTCCCCTCCCCAAATGAGCTCTTTTTGGCAAGCTCTTATTGCCTTACTCCCCAGTTTCATTACTGAGGTATAATGCAGCCCTGGCCCTATGTCTAATACTGCCCTTGACATTCCATTTTCCTATCCTCTTTAGCCCCTTTAGGTGAACTCATACAGTAGCTCTGGAGGCTTTAATATAAACTGGGCATGCCCTTACTCCAGAAATCATTCCTAATGAATTTAAGCCCTCCGCCTCATGCAGCATATCACTAATCCAAGCAGAATTAGCCCCTCTGCATCCAACTACTCACTTATTGACTGGTTTCCTTTCATCCCACTGCTGTCATAGCTTGAAAGGAGGTACAGTCCTTGACACACTCAGTGACCATTGCATGATTTACTGCTTGCATCCAAAATACTGCCCAAATGTCTCTCCAAAGTTCATCCAGCTCATTTCATTCAGGACATTAAACCTGCCATCCTTGTTGGCTGCTCTCCAGAACAGTGACAGGTCCATCTCAACATCCTTAGATGTTGATAATGCACTGGACTGTTTCCATTCAAAATACAAGGCTGCCTGAGACAAACACACCAGTCTCAGGAGAGGCAGGGGCATGGCTCCCTACTCCCTTTGATTTCTGCCAAGCTGATTGGTAACATCAAGGCTCAGGATGCTGTAAGGTACAAAAATCTTATTGCCGTATCAGTCCTTGTAACACATAATCCACACAAACAGATGATTTCATACCTTTTATTGGACCAACAGAGTTGTTACAAAAGTAAACAGGTGCTTTTAGCTTTCGGATTACACAGAATCCTTCATCAGAAATCAATGACAGTTGGTTTGGAAGAACATAACTTTCTCAAAACTCAGATCATACATAATAAACAGATGAAAAGTTGTTAAGGATACACATTGGCTAAAATTGCATTCAAAAAATAACATAACCATATAAAGACAGCAAAGTTACAGCAAAAGAAAGGTGTTCCAGCATCCAATGATGCTGCATGATGCATACAAAAGGTTTTTGGAACTCAGGAACCTTTATTTTGATACCAGCAGCTCTGTGACATCTGCACCAAGGCCTTCAGAGAAGCAAGTGCAGATTTGTTTGCTTCCATATTCCAGTGCAACTTAAATATTAGTTACATTTTAGATGATTATTCACTTATCTTTTTGATATCCATTCCCTGTCAATTTCTGAAACTTCAGAACAGGCACTTCTGTCATCTTGGACCTCCTCAAGGTAGCAGCTATTTTCAATTACTTCTTTTTTGCCTGTTTACTCTCCCTCTCCTCCTTTTTTACCCACAACTGTCCTTTCCTCCTTCCCCCATATATTCTCCTTCTGCCCTCCCACCCCTGCTGACACTCTCTCCTCTCCTCTTGCCTGATCCAACAAAGGGTTCTAGCCCTGATTCTCTAGACACCAAACTACTTTGTCTCTCAGCACCTGCCATTATCGCCCCATTGATTTCCCTTCTTAACCTTTCCTTTCCTTTTCCTCTGGTAAAGTCTTGAGTGGCTGGAAATATGCACGGGTCCTCCCGCTTCATATGGCAGATGTTTCTTCTATTTTTTGTAATTACCAGCCTGTTTCTGAACACCTGTTTTAATTACTTCAGGAGATGGTAGTGCTCTCTAAAATGTCCTCCTTCCTTGTTTTCTCCTCCTTCCTTATCCCCTACCAGTCTGGCTTGAGGAAAATGCACTTCACTGTCTACTCCCTGTCCAGCTCCAATGATTTTCTCCTGAAGAGAATAAAGCAGGGCTTACTGACTACAACTATCATTGTTGATCTGGCCAACACACTCAACTTAGTGGTATATTCCCTTCTAGTCCATACACTGACAAAAGCCTCTCTGCCCCCATAGTTGGATGGTCCATTTCTAGCTGTCTGATTGGTGAAGAAAACAGTGGCCAAAAGGTAAATTCAGTTCAACAAGATGTTGCAATATCTCAGTTGGGGAAAGCATTAAAAGAAATAAAAATGAATGAGAAAAAGAAAAAGCTGGGATATAATAGTGGTAACATTTTAGAAGAAAGGAAGGAGATACAGACTAAGAAAATGATCAGAATGGGAAAAATATCAGGAAGTATGAGGGAGAGAATGTAAAGGGAAGGGGAAAATGATTGGGTCAGCTAGTACTACTGTTTTTAAGGAACGTATTATTACCATGAAAACAAAGAACTCTAAAAAGAATAAACATGGGAAAACTAAAACTAAACAAAATAAACCTTAAAAAAAAAGAGAAATAATAAGCAAAGGAATTGTTTGAAACCACATCTGGTAGAAAATATGAGCTATACACAGAAGGGAATATGGATAAACAAGCAAAGATTGAATTTGAACTGCTGCAGAGTCACACCAAAATCACTGTGAGGAAATTCTGAGGGATCTTAGCACATCCACCCTGGAAGACAGGACAGCAAGAGGAGCATGATAGAGACCTACAAGTACCTCAAGGGGGTTGAATAAGATCCAGGAATGAAGTCTCTTTCAAATGAAGACAAGCACCAGAACAAGAGGGCATGTGATGAAGCTGGAGGAGGGGAGGTTTAGGAGAGATGTAAGGAAGTAATAATTATCTGAAAGAGTAGTGGACACCTGGAATAACTTGCCAGCTGAAGTGGTGGAGGTGAAAACAGTAGGGGGTGTCAAGCATGCATAGGATAGACATAAGGGAATACTGGAAATGGGCAGGGAGAAGGGAGGATCTCCAGAGACCAGTTAGGATCTGCAGAGTCAGACTAGGAAGTGACCATCTGGGCAGACTGGGTGGGCCAAGTGGTCCTTTTCTGCAGACAGATTCTATATTTCTGTTTAACTGAAAGAGTTGGTAGAAGTGATGTAAGAGATTGAGAACAATAGTAACAGTTACATCAGAAAGTAACAGAACAGATCTGGATAAGGCTGTACTTTTAATAAAGGGTATACACTTACATGTTAATGAAGTATATATAGAAACATAGAAGTTGACGGCAGATAAGGACCTCAAGGTCCATCCTGTCTGCCCATTTCTTTTTCTACCTTATAAATGTGCCCATCGGCCTTTGCTCTGTCAGTGGCCTATCTATTCATACTAATCTGTATTGCTCCCTTAAACCTATCCCATGCCTGTTTGAAGCCCTGCACTGTATTCATAGCCACCACTTCCTGAGGTAGGCCGTTCCATGCATCCACCACCCTTTCTGTGAAGAAGAATTTCCTCACATTCCCCCTTAATTGGCCTCCCTCTAGTCTCATGCTGTGTCCTCTTGTCCTGCTATTTGTCTTATATTTAAACATGTTAGACTCTTTCACCTTGTTAATGCCCTTAAGATGTTTGAATGTTTCGATCATATCACCTCTCTCCCTCCTTTGCTCAAGGGTACACATATTGAGCTCCGTTAATCTGTCCTCATATGTCTTCTGATGCAGTCTCTGCACCATTTTGGTTGCCCTTCTCTGGACTGTCTCAGTTTGGTTACTGTCCTTGTGAAGGTGTGGCCTCCAGTATTGCACACAGTACTCCTGATGGGGCCTAACCAGTGTCTTGTAAAGAGGGATTATTACCTCTCTCTTATGACTTGTGATACCCCTACTAATACACCCTAACATCCCCTAGCCTTACCTACTGCTTTAGAGGTCTGCTTGGATGATTTCAGGTCATCGGTGATGATGATGATGCCCAAGTCTCTTTCTTCCTTTGTGACTGCCAGTAACTCCTCTCCCAGCCTATAGGTTGCATCAGGGTTTCTTTTCCCTATGTGCATGATCTTTCACTTCTTTGAATTAAATCCCAGTTGCCACTCTTCTGACCATTTTGCTAGTTTATTCAGATCTCTTCTCATTTTGCCCACCCCATCTGGATCATCTACTCTGTTGCAGATCTTGGTGTCATCTACAAACAGACAAACCTTACCCTCTAGTCCATCTACAATGTCACTAATGAAGATATTGAAGAGGAATGGCCCCAGGACTGATCCCTGAGGTACCCAACTTGTGACTTACATCTCTTCTGACTGGATACCATTTACCACCACTCTCTGTTTTCTGCCTGTCAACCAGTTTGCCATCCAGTTGACCAACTTCTGACCCGCTCTGAGCTACCCAGCTTATTTATCAATCTTCTATGTGGAACAGTGTCGAAAGCTTTGCTGAAGTCAAGGTAGGTGACATCAACTGCTCCCCCTTGGTCCACCACTCTGGTTACCCAGTGAAAGGAATCTATGAGATTAGTTTGACAGGACCTTCCTTTTGTAAACCCATGCTGTCTTGGATCCTGTACCCCTATGGATTCCAGGTGTTCCACTATCCTTTCCTTAAGGAGTGCCTCCATAATCTTGCCCACTACTGAGGTAAGACTGACTGGTCTGTAGTTCCCTGCCTCCTCCCTGCTACCACTCTTGTGGAGCAGGATCACATGAGCCCTTCTCCAGTCTTCTGGGACCTCTCCTGTGCTCAGAGACTCATTAAACAGTTCTGCTAATGGCTCTGCTAGTTCCACCCATAGCTTCTAAAGTACCCTGGGGTGTATGCCATCAGGTCCCATTGCCTTGTCTACCCTGAGCTTAGCGAGCTCTTGTAGGACCCTTTCTTTTGTGAAGGGAGTAGTGCTCACCTCCCTCCCCCCGTGTCCATGGTGCTGAGCTGTGGGCCCTGCCCTACCTTCTCTTCAGTAAATACTGAGCAAAATTATCTATTTAGGATAGATGCTTTTATAGGGTCCTCCTCCTCACATGCCCCCTTTTCTCCTTTGAGCTTAGCAACACCCCCTCTGGACTTTCTTCTTTCACTAATGTATCTATTGAAAGTCTTGTCACCTTCTTTTACTGTTCATGCTAGTGTTTCCTCTTTTTTTAATGAAAATCAATCCATGCTGAAAGAGTTAGGAAAAAAAACTTCTGTATGTAGAATTGGGGATTCCAAATGGAGGGAATAATATATTGCATATAATAAGAAACACAATTCAAAGTGACACACCAATTTACATTATAATGTGTTTGCTAGAGATTAATAAGTGGATTTGGGGGCAAGTTGACAGGCTAAAATTTCTAGGACTTGAAATAGCTCCACTAATATCCATTGCATCTTGTTTAGGTGTAAATAGAGAAAACATGCTGCAAGGAAGTTTATATACAAAAATTGAGTTAAAGGGTTTCATTCTAGATGCCTCATGGGAAACCAGTGCTGTACTCAACACAGAAGATCAGGGTCTAGTCATCCTCCATGGTTTGGCGCTTGTTAGAAATGAGGATAAAAAACAGTCAATACAAACAGTATGCTGTCTCCTAGGGGGAATGTTGAGCCTGAAACTGGGGTACTAAGGAGTGCAGTGGGTATGGAGGGAACCAGGATTTAATGAAATGGGCAAGCAATAGCAGCCATTAGATATTCAAAACTTGCAACCAATATACTGTCAGAAGCCCATAAATTAGACAGATTGGGGTTCTTAATATGGATATGAATATATTAACAATGCAGACCAAGACGGATAGCTGGAATAATATTCCACAAAAAGTTGTTTTTGACAGACAGAATGTGATACCTCAGAACTACCAGAAATACATCTTGCTGCCATCCATATCAAAAATATTGTTTTAGTGCAGGAAAGCAATGTGATCCAAAGTAAAATAGATCTGAGCCACTCAGAGAGAGAGGAGAGGACTGACAAAGTAATAAGGATCTCACTGGAAACGTACCCCAAATAAAAGATGTGGAAATCAGGTTCGGAGATAAACATCAGGAAAATTAAGGAACATGTTTTGTCATTTAGGAATACATAAGACATTGTCTGATAACAACGGCATGGATTTTATTATGAAAAATGCAATCATTGCACTACAAGAAGCATGGGCAGTCACTGTTGTAAGGATAACAAGCCAATACTTTAACCTTTTTTAAAGCACTGAATGAGATTACTCTCAACAATTTCTGTCAGTATCTTATTAAAAAAAGTAGGTGCTCCAAATAATAAATATCTTTGCCCATGGGTAGTCTTTAAAAATGGTATTTTAAAGTTAAATTTATGCTGGGACCTAGTGGATAATGCATTTATTGCCCTGGGAAACATTAGAGAAGTAAATGGAAGAAGAAGATTACATTTTACTTTAAATAAAAAAGTACCCATTTTGAAAAGAACTCGATCATCAAAAGATAAAGAATAAGATTTTTATACAAATCAGAACAGTGAGATTGAGAAGGCAAGTCTAGCCAGAATCTTAAGGCAGAATGATATCTCACTCAAAGCAAGCTTAAAACATTACAACATGAGGAGGTATATGTCAGTATACCATAGTCCAATACCAAAAACAGGAAACTATGGACTAAAAGCTTTCTGGATTCAAGAGTCAAAAAGGACTTAATCCGATAAAGAATACCCAACGTTTGATGCAGGATTTTCCTAAGGCTCTGAATATGAGGTTCAAAAGAAAACTGACTATCTAGAGTTATCCCTAAATATTTGAAAACTAAGAAAACAGTTTAGCAACAGTAAACACTTGTGGGCACAGGTAAGAAACAGTTATACAATTGGTGATATCACAGTACTAAATCAATACATGGGTTTCATGATAGCATAACACGTCAAGTAAGGCATCACATAGTGAATAGACAGGACAGTCAGCAGTAGCAGTTACAAGATCCTGGTAGGGTGAGGGAGGAGAAAAGCTGGCATTTAAACAAGTTTAAGTACCATCAGTTTTTAGTGAGGGAGGCAGGCCATTCCATAACTTAGCAAAACAGTATGAGACACTAGCTTGGACAAGGGAGGTTTTTCTTCACGAGACAAGCAGAGTGTGTCACACCACACCCCTAGTAGAGTATTTTTGGTCCACAAAGTTGAACATAGCCTGTAGACCAGGGGACAGTAAGCCTCATTAAGCTTTTCTGCCACTGACCGGGGTGTGATAGTGCAGCCTTGAGTCCAGGTTAAGCTAATTTAGGATTCTATATAGTACACAGGTGTGGCTGCCATGTTTTGGGCTAAGCACAAGTGGCAAGCTTTGTTAAGGAGACCCCTGACTCTGGATAGCACACTATCATTCATAAGGCTGTAGACCACAATTCCATAATCATTTATGCTGGCAGTGAAGAACTGTACCAGGAGTTTCTAAATCTCTTGTAGGAAATTGTTTTTATTGCTGTAGAGTGGCCCTAGCCTGGAGCTGACAGGCTTAACTAAAAGGTTGACATGAACAGCAAAAGATAATGCAGTGATAAGGGTAACTCCTAGGTACTTAAAGGATTTCACTTGCTTAAGAGGGGGTTCCAGAAAAAGATGTAATGGTTAACGTCAAGGAAGAGGGGGTCTTGTTACGGGTGGCAAAGACCATACAGCACATTTAGTTTTCTTGGTGTTCATTACAAGCAAGTTGGAGGTGATTCCATTTTTTATACCTCTTGAACAAGTAGCAAAAATAGAACATGGTTCAGTGTAAAGCACAGAAAATATAAATCTGATTTACTTATAGTTGTCAAAGCTATCAAGCATAAGCCCACAAGGGAGAACTGTGGTATTTTAAATCATGCCACAAAATTGTATACAAAGCTATTGATAATGTAGAGACAACAATTTCAAGAAGAACAATGGAGAGATAAGTTATCAGGCTATTGTGGAGAATTGTTGTAAACAAATTCCGCACATTAGTTGCAAGGGAAACCGATCATTATGCAAATAATATTTCAGCACATATAGAACCACAAGACTGTATAAAGTATTATATGATGGTCTTCTACAAGGAGGGAGATAATTTCTCCTATAGAAGTTTAGAACTGAAGTACAAACTTAAACAAGCATTTGACAATGCCAGTTGGTCGCCACTGGTATAGAAGCCCTGGGGTACTAGATGCATTGTGGTACAACGTGTGGGTTATGTATTACCAAAGTCAGGAGCCTGCATTCGTAAATGTGAATGCAGGCTCATAATTTTGTTATGTTTTAATTTTGTTGCCCCAAATTGTCAGTATTGCCTTCTTATGAACCCGCCTCATGAACAAGTTCACAGAAAATTTTTATTTCCTGTCTGAAAGGTGATTTCATACTGGGATCTTTTGGGACCCAAAAACATATTTTGGGCAAGGTTTGAAAAAATGATGGCTGTCACATTCGTGAGGTGCTGTAAAGAAATGGCAGTGTTGAAAATTTGGTGTAAAAATATTGAAAATTACCAGTTATGAGCCTGCGTTCACAAAATTCAATGTAGACTCATAACTTTGCTGTTTTTTTTAAATATTTGTACACCAAATTTTCAACATAACCTTCTTATGACCCTGCCTCATGAACATGGGCAAAGGAAGTTCTGAACTCCTGCCTGAAAGGGGATTTCACGCAGAGACCAAAAACTTACCTTTCGGGATGTAAAAGCACATTTTGGCCAGGATTTGAAAAATGGCAGCTGGCACATTCATGAGGTGCTGTAAAGAAATGGCTGTGTTATAAATCTGGAGTAAAAATATTGGAAATTACCAAAGTTACAAACCTGCATTTGCGAAATTCAAAATATTTATTTATTTATTTGCTTTTGTTTACTAGGTAAGCACACTAGACAGCCAAGTGCCTATTTCCAGGTGCGACCCGGGAGGATTACAGAGTACATACAATGCATCAGACAGAGTCAAGGTAATATACAAGAGCATCCGGGACAAACAAGTAGGTAATACAGAATATGGGACATCAGGCATAAACAGTTAAATAGGAAGATAGCAACAAGATTCATACCAGAAGTAATATGTAGAAAACATCTAAGTAACATCAAAAATGTGGTATAACATCAAAATATCAAAATACAGACAGTGTCAAAAGAGCTCGGGGGAAGAGGTACAGATATGGCAGGGTCCACCCTCAAAGCGTGGGGGCAGAAAAAGTGCCTAGTGCAAATTAACAGCAAAATTAAACAGCAAACTATAGCAACAGCGCACAAGGGTGCCACACCCAAATCAGTTGACTGGGGAAGAGAGAGACGCTGCTAGGGTCTATATGGCACATAGACAAGTAGAGGCCAATTTTAGGAAGCTCCAGAGGGATGCTTTGAAGCAGGGATGGGAGGGAGAGGAATGAGTTAATGCAGGAAGAGAGTTCCACAATCTAGGCAAGTGGACAGAGAAGGCACAATCCCCAGTATGGGTGTGTATTTTTGGAACCAGATGATCCTGTGCAGTGCTGGATCTTAGGTGGTAAGCCAGGGTTCCATGTTTGAGGGGAAGGGCAAGCGTGGAGGGGGTAGCCGTTCTGACTATGTTATCAATGAACTTGCTGAGGACAAAGGTGCAGTGTTTTTTTTGGGGGAAGCCACTCCAGCCACGAGTATAGCTCACAGCGATGCATAAGGCGAGGAGCAGAGAGTGCAAAGTGGCATATATTGTTATATGCAGTGTCCCATTTCGTGAGACTAGATTTCGGGATGGGACAAAGGATATGAGCCCATAACAGAGCGTGGGAAGGAGTATCCCCCTGGCTAGGGTGAGCCAGGCAGCCGGGGTGAGGCAACTTTTTGCTCTGTAGGCAAGTCCGAGCTTGATGTTTGTTGCCTTACATATATTCCGAAGATGCGTGGTGAGGTCCAGTTGTGGGTCAAGGGTTACTCCCAGATACTTGATGGAATCCATAGCCTGCAGGAGGGTGCCATTTTTTCCATGTATGGTTAGGGGAGTAGGGCAGAAATTAGTTTTGGCCACAGAGCCAAAGAACATGGCCTGGGTCTTTCTCAGGCTGATGGTCATCTTATGGCCATCTATCCAGTTATGGATAAGCTCGAAGTCAGAGTTAAGCCTGGAGCTGATGACAGAGATATCCTGGGAGCTGGTCAGGATGACGAGATCATCCGCATAGAGAGTGGAGTGCCCATGGGTTGTGACAGAGGGCAGTTCATTAATGAACAGGGAAAACAGAATAGGTCCAAGGACAGAACCCTGGGGGAACCCGCAGTCAGCTGAGGAGAGGTCAGAGAGGGCATGGTTGAAGTTGATGTATTGCTGCCTACCCTCTAGGTAGTTGGAGAACCAGGTAAGGGCAGGGGGAGAATCCAAGGGGTTGAAGAGTGGAGCAGAGGAGGGAATGGTCAACTCGGTTGAATGCCTTCGAGAGATCCACGAAGATGGCACCAGTTAGTTTACCTTGATCAGTCACGGTCCTAATCTCGGAGGTAACTACAGCAAGCATGGTAGATGTACTGTGTCCTTGTCTGAAGCCATGTTGCGCGGGGGAGAGAAGAGAAAAACTCTGAAGGTATTTAGAGTGTTGTGAGGCAACTATCCCTTTCAAGGAGCTTACAGATAGCAGAGAGTATGGCAATGGGACGATAATTCTTAATATCTTTGGGGTCGCCTTGTTTGAAGACAGGGACAACCTTGGCCACTTTCCATATGTCAGGGATGATCCCCGAGATAAGGGAAGTGTTAAAGATGTGATAGACAGGCCAGGTGAGGAGGGAAGCCCCCAGGTTGAGCAGTTTTGGTTCGAGGCTGTCGTGTCCCGCCACGGTGTGGGGGGAGAGATCAGCAAGGAGTTTCTGGGTGTCTATAACAGAGACCCGCTTTAGGTAAAAGGGTGGTCGGAGGGTGTGCCCACTCAGGGGCTTTTTGGTAGGGGGCTGGGAAAAAGGGGGAATAGGTGGGTCAGAGAACATGGAGTTAAATGCATTAGCAATAGTTTGAGGGTTATTGCAGTTGACCCCACCGATATGTATGTCAGCAACCAGTTCCCTGGCAGACCCACCGACCAGATTTTTAATGGTTTGCCAGAAACTCCGTGGGTTATTGGCTGTGACTAGAAGGGCAGATTGGCAGTATTCACTCTTGGTGGTGCGGATGGCTCTTTTACAAGAGTTTCTAAGCTGCCAATATTCAAGGAGGTCGTTGTTGTTTCAGGAGATCTTGTATTTCTCCCAGCATTTGTCTCTCCATTTCATGAGGGAGACTAGGCCTCCATGGAACCACTTTGTGATGGTGCCCCCCACCGTCCTTTTAGTGAGGGGGCATGCTTGTTTTGCAAGGGGACAAGGAAATGGTCAAGGACTGCTACAGGGTCATTGGTGACAGCGACCCTGGACCAGTAGGCGTGTTGTAGGTCCATAAGATAGTCATTAAGTATAAATTTTGAATAGTCCTTCATCTGGATCATGTTGCTGGGGATTTTGGGTCCATATGCAGTAAGTTGGAGAGTGATCTGAGATGAAGTCAGGGAGAGTTCCTGAGGAGACAATTCTGTCTGGTCTATTGCTCTGTACCCAGTCGATAAGGGATCCTTTATCCCCCCTGGGGGGGGGGGTGATCCTTGTAGGTACCTTAATGAGCTGGCTGAGAGCAAGGCCTGAGAGTAGTGGGTCATATTGTTTGGTATTGGGCCCCCAGCCAATTGAGGTTAAGGTCTCCCAGGACTAGTATCTCATTCAAGCCAACCTTGTCCCTCAGGCAGTCAAGTAGTGAGGAAAGCCCTAGTACACCTTCCTTCGGAGGGTTGTAGGCACATACTAGGTGCACCTTTTTTGTGTTCCCTAGCAGGAGATGGGCATGTAGGAACTCACAGGCAGGGGATGCAGGGGGTGTAGGATCAACAACAGATACATTAAGGTGCACCTTATAGTAGAGGAGCACACCACCCCCACACTTATTTCCTGCACGGTTTTGTCTGATTATGCTATAGCCTGGAAGGACACCCAGGGAGTCAGGGATGTGAGGCTTCAGACAAGTTTTCAAGATCCCCATAATGTCAGGGTTGTAGTGGGCCACTCAGGCCTTGAGTTCTGCCTGGTTGTGGAGGATACTGCGAACATTCAGATGTGCCATTTTTAAGCCTTGGCAGATAGTCAGGCAGGGGGAGACTTGAATGAGGGAAGGGTGGCCTGAGGACATTGATTGTTGGCTATGTCCAAAGCCAGTCCAGGGAGGGCCATGGCACCAGGCATGAGTACTGCAGATGTAGTCATGGCACTGGGTGAGGTAATCCCCGAGAGAATAGTACCTCTGACAAGGTCAGCAGGGGATTAGCCTAGGCAGGTTATGGGAGTACAATGCATAGCCAGCACGTTCTTGCGACAGTACTTATATATAAGCCCCCTGAGCAATAGGACAGGGATGTAGCTAAGATCTGATGTCAGGGAGGCACTTCAGGGGGCCTGGAGTGACTATGGCCAAATGACTCACTTCCTGATGCTCAAAGACTGTAAGTAAGAGCAGTGATGCTATAAAGCAGGCATGCAGGTGCATGAGACGGTGTCGCAGGCTAGCAGTAAGGCAGGGTAGACACTTATGAAGCTCAGCTACAGGGATCACATGTTGGGCAGCTAACATAAGTATAGCAATTTTGACTAGTAATTTAGGCTAGCTGG
The DNA here is from genome assembly GCA_016271365.2 of Neoceratodus forsteri. NCBI lineage: Eukaryota > Metazoa > Chordata > Ceratodontiformes > Ceratodontidae > Neoceratodus > Neoceratodus forsteri. The sequence goes on from CM057459.1 coordinate 653,688,099, forward strand.
ATGCCTGAAAGCTCCCAGGAGGTTGGTAAGCCTGAAATAAAGTATGAGTCAAGGGAAGATACTAGGTTTTGAGACAATTTACCAGTAATGAAAGGCAGTGTCGGCCACGTAGGCTCATAACTTTGTTGTTTTGTAATATTTTTATACCAGATTTTCAACACAGCTTTCTTATGACCCTGCCTCATGAACAAGGGTATAGAAATTGTTGCACTCCATCCCAAAGGGTGATTTCACACAGGGACCACAAAATCACCTTTCGGAATGTAAAAACACATTTTGGCCAGGATTTAAAAAATGGCAGCTGTCACATTCATGATGAGCTGTAAAGAAATGGCTACTTTGTAAATCTGGGGTAAAAATATTGAAAATTACCAAAGTTATTAATCTGCATTACAAAATTCAATGTAAGCTCATAGCTTTCTTGTTTTTTAATATTTTTACACTAGATCTTCAGCATAGCCTTTTTATGATCCAGCCTCATGAACTATAACAGAGAAAATGTTCAACTCCTGCCCAAAAGGTGATTTCACACTTGGACCTTGAAATCACCTTTTGGGATAGATTTGTCTAATGTCAATGTAACTGTTCATTAGGCAGGGTCCCAGAAAAGGTATGTTGAAATTTGGGGCAAATATATGCAAAAGTGGCCAAGTTATGCCACCAAGTTAAAAAACGCATTGAAAAACCTTGAACCGCATACCGGTTTCCTCAGTTTATAGTCCAGCTTTGAAGAGTGAAAACACATCTGCGGACCACAGAAGATTATGGTGTTGGACCCCCAGCGAGTAAGTAATGGGATGGTAGGTGCTGAGTGGGGGGGGTCAGGTGGGGGGACAGTAATGGCTGCAACAAACATTGATGGCCATTTTTCTTTTCACAGGGTATATTACGAAGAAAAACAAGCATTTGCCAATGCTGAATGTTTGCTTGTTGGCATTAGCAGTGGAAGTACAGGAGTTAGACAGATGCAGTATTGGAATGGCAGTGAAGTATTGAACTGACGCCAACTCCACCCCCACCCTGTAGAGATGGACAGTCATTAGGGTGTGCCTTTGGGTCATCATCCATGACGGTCATGGCATTTCAAATCACCCTACCCTGCAGACACTGACAAGTGTCGAGGTGTGCCTTGGAGTGTTTGGGCTTTACGTTTACCTCATTCCATAAGGAAACATGCTAAAAGGGTGTAGTATAGGAGAATGGGGTGAACTCTGGGGCCAGGGGGTCCAAGACGCACATTGATGCCTGTCACTGGCTGCAGGGTAGGGGTGGAGGTGGAATGGCATGAGCATTACTCTCGATAATCCCAAGTCACACCCCTAATGCCTGTCAGTCCCTGCAGGGTAGGGCATTATGGTCAAAAACCCTAACGCCCATGGCATTTCTTTGTATTTTTACTCCAATTTTTCAACATGGGCTTTTTGTGACTCCTCCACCTGAACAGTGACACTATCAGTTCGTTAGCCAAAAGGTGATTTTGCACAGTGACTGAGCCATTTGGTGCCACAGGTGCGAAAATGCATTTCAAACAGGATGTTAAAAATGACAGCTGCACTGTTCATGAGGTGGTGTAAAAAATGGTAATGTTGAAAACATGGCATGAAAATATTAAAAAACTGGTGAAGTCACGAGCATGCGTAGAAACTGCACAACGCACACCCATAATGTAATTAGTTAGAGGATTTTTACAGCAGATTTTCAACACGGGCATTTTGGGAGCTCCACCCATGAACAACATCACTGTGATTTTCTTAATCTGTCCTGAACACTGATTTCCAACAGCAACCTCGCTATTCTGTGCCAGAAGTGTGAAAACACTTTTCGGCCAGGGTGTAGAAAAGGACAGCTGTACTGTTTATAAGGAGGTGTGGAAAAATGCCAATGTTGAAAATCTGGACTGAAAATATTACAGATTTGTGGACTTATGAGGGTGCGTGGAAACTGTGCAATGCACACGCATAACATAGTCATTTGATGGACTTTTGTCACCAAATTTTCAACATAGCCATTTTAAGACCTCTGCTCATGAACAGTGTCACTGTACTTTTCTTAATCTGTCCCAAACATTGATTTTGCACACCCACTGCGCCATTGTGTGCTACATGTGCAAAAACACATTTTGGGTGAGATGTGAAAAATGACAGCTGTACTGTTCATAAGCAGGTGTGGTAAAATGGCAATGTTGAAAATCTGGAGTGGAAATAGTAAAAATTCTCACAGTTACGAGCGTACATAGGAACTGCACAACACATACTCATAACACAGTCATTTTTGGGAATTATTTCACCAAATTTGCAACATAGGCTTTTTGAGAGCCCACCTCATGAACAATGATGCTATTGTTTCATTAATTGGTCCCGAAAGGTGATTCCATGCAGTGACAGTGAAATCACCTTTCAGGATGGAATAGCCAAATGACAGTCACTGAATTCATGAGATGGGGTCCCAAGAACCCCATATTGAAAATTTGGTGCAAAAATTAAAAAAAATGACCGAGATATGCACCAAAGTTGAAAAAATCCTAATTATGTCATTATACAGCTTACCAGCATTTCTTCAGTTTGTGGTTATCTTTGAAGAGTGCAGAAGTGTTCCTGCTCCACTAAAGATCATCGTGCAGGCCTCTGGAGATAAGTATGGGGTGAAGGGGGGGTGTGGGGAGGTGGGGTATGCAGAGGGGTGGGTGCGGGTTGTGGGAGGGGGGCAAGAGAGTCAATGAGGGACCATTTTCTTTTGTTACAGATTTGTTTGTTTGTTTTTTATTGTACATGGATGACATGGGACTTTTGCCACGCTAGGGTGGACTCCCAGTGTGGCACCTGGAAGTTTTGGAGGGGCAGTGAAGCCAATGGGGGATTGGGCACCCCCTGTGGCCATACAGTGTGGGGGGACACATGAGAACACTGGACTTCTGCCATGCTGAGGTGGGCTCCCAGTGTGGCACCTGGAAGTTTGTTTTTTTTGAGTGGGTGCACTGGAGCTGACTGGGATTGGGCACCCCCATCGGACATATAGTGTGCTTGAGGGGGAGTGTACATGAGCCAAGGAGGATTGGGCAGTCCCTCGGCACACAACAAAGGGGGGGCATGTGCATACAGCCACCACTACAATCAGCGGTGGTGATGTAGACGCAATTTGCATACTGCTGACAGCAGGGCAGTATGCAAATTGCTTACACATTACCACCACTGATTGTAACAGTCATTTGCTTTCAACTGTATGCCACTGCAATCTGAACTGCTGTCATAGACAGCTGGGACATTCATTGGTGCTGTGCAGCCGTGCCTGCAAAAACGCTGAGGGCATTGGAAGCGGGGGTGCCACACCTATAAAAACTCATATGGTGGCACTATGTTTCTTGCACATGCGTGCAAGCAAATATAGAAAAAGGGCAACTGAAGGATTTCTTTATTTCTGATCATGACATTGGGTGATTGGGCAATGTCACTGTTCTGTTTGTAGGGGTGGGGGTGGCTACTGAGAGGGAGGGTCAGGTGTACAAGATTATAAAAAACAAACCAAAAAATTAAAAATTCAGCGCAAAGGAGATGTGACCGTGCATTGGGAGTGGTGCTGTAGTGGACCGTGGGGGGTTCACTTATGAGGTGGCAACACTGGGGTATTGGGCACCCCCAGTATCAGTATTATGTTTAGGAGGGGACTGAGAAGGAGGGTTGGGTGCATGGGACAGTCATGGAGCCAAAAAAAAAACAGCAAAGGAGATGTGATCACACATTGGGAGCAGTGTGGTAGTGGACCACAGGGATTTCTCTTATGAGGTGGTGACACTGGGGGATTGGACATCCCCAGTGTCACTGTTATGTTTGGGGGGGCTGAGAGAGAGGGTCAGGGTGTGGGGGACAGTCCTGGGGCTGCCAATAACAGACATCAATGGACAGTTACCTCTTACAGCTGGCAGACATTCCAGCCATTCCAGTCTGACCACGATGGATCAGCTTTGCTTGCTGGGTGGGGCAGATCAAAGGCAAGAGCTGACCATTATTGGGTCTGGTGTTTCTTTTCTAGTTTGCAGTGAAAATACGGAGGACGACTGCAAACAGCAAGGACCAGAGCCCAAATGCAATGAAAGTACTTACAAACAGCAGGCAGTTCGGCTGAACGGTCTCCATAGCTGCAACATGATGTAGTCCAACAAAAGTGTAGAGGATAAAAGCAGCACTTTATTTCATATAAAAATGCCAAAAAAAACAAACAGCCCACCAGCAGGTGAAACATATGACCCTCCCTTGGCAGAAGACTCCAGGAGAAAGGACTGCTGTGTGACTGAACTTCTCTGCTGGGACTAAAGTAGAAGAACTTTTGTATTTAGACCTTTAATTTAGGGTAAAAAAACTAACATACAAAACAAAACAAAAAAAGTGTGTGTTTGGGTTAACTGAACTGAATGGGTAACTGAAAAGTCATCTAGGTGTAAATCTCAGGTGACTGAAAGGACTTAACTGTTGTGAGGTTTAAATTACTTGTAGAAAGATCTGGTAAGTAGGGGGAGTGGCTTAGCTAGAAGGAAGCTACATTTAAAGACTGCCTTAGAAAGATTCTGCTAATAGCTTGGCAGAAGACTCCAGGAGAAAGGACTGCTGTGTGACTGAACTTCTCTGCTGGGACTAAAGTAGAAGAACTTTTGTATTTAGACCTTTAATTTAGGGTAAAAAAACTAACATACAAAACAAAAAAGTGTGTGTTTGGGTTAACTGAACTGAATGGGTAACTGAAAAGTCATCTAGGTGTAAATCTCAGGTGACTGAAAGGACTTAACTGTTGTGAGGTTTAAATTACTTGTAGAAAGATCTGGTAAGTAGGGGGAGTGACTTAGCTAGAAGGAAGCTACATTTAAAGACTGCCTTAGAAAGATTCTGCTAATAGCTTGGCAGAAGACTCCAGGAGAAAGGACTGCTGTGTGACTGAACTTCTCTACTGGGACTATATTGCCCTCCTTCCCTCCCCTCCACCCAAAGTTAGCTCTATTTTTATAGGCACAGGATTTGACTGACAACAGGAACTTCCTGTTTAGGGGCAGGAAGTGAGTGATCACAGAACCACCAAGGACCCACCATCCTGGAAGGGCAAGAGTAGCTCTCCGGCCCCCTCTAGCTGCTGGAGGTCTGCCTCTGAACAAGTAAGCGGTCTACTGAGAAATATAGGATATTCTTGTCTCAGAACAGGACAATCAGGAGCTTAAAGGGCACACAGGCAGAAAGTAAGGAGAGAAAGAAAAAAACAGAGGAAAGAGTAAGGATTGCAAACAGTTAAGGGGCCAGAAATAAGACATGATTGAGTGGTGCAGTAGTGGCTGTGAGCAGCAGTCTTCCGGGAGATGTTCTGGAGGATGCGTGTTGTCCCATCTGCAGGCACCTCTCTGGGCTGAGGGAGGAGGTTGCTCATCTCCAGGCTGAGTTGGCCAGGATTTGTGGGACCTCCTCTTCCATCCAGGGACCACCAGTGCCACTGCCGTTGCCTCAGAGGTTGCCAAGAAAGAGGAGCGGTTGGACCACAGTGGGCTCAGGGAGGGTGAGGGTGGTGGAACAGAGGCACATCCCTCCAGTTGTACCTCTCCACTATCCTATGCCATTCTGGCAAAGTGTGGTTCCTCTATGGAGGCACCTACAGTGGAGACCAAGGAGGATGCTGGGAACCTCCACAAAGGAGACCCACAGGAGGGTGGCAGGGGACCCTGCAGGGGAAGGAAACAACTCCTGGTGGGGGACTCCATTGTTAGGAAGGTAGAACTGGGCAAGGAAGGGGAGAGGGAGGTAAGGTGCCTGCCTGGCGCCATGGCTTGGAGGGACAGGGAGCGAATCCTCAGGATTGCCGGAGCAGCTGCACAGGGGAGGGAGTTGGATGTCATTGTCCACTTAGGGACAAATGACCTGGCTAAGAAAGGGATTAGAGAAGTGCAGGAAGAGTTTGTGGAATTGGGAGGGCCTTAGTCAAGTAGCACGCATCGTAACCTTCTCGGAGGTGCTACCCATCTATGGCATAGGAGAGGCTAGGGTGTTCCGCACATGGATTCAATCAGTGGTTGAAAACTGGTGTGGGAGCTCAGGATTTGGCTTCATTGGGGACTGGGGGTCCACCTGGAGTGATGCAAGCCTATACTGGCATGATGGGCTGCATCTGTCCGGGAGGGGAACCAGGATCCTAGGTGATAGGTTTAAATGCTTCATTGGCAAGCTTTTAAACTAGCCAAGGGGGGAGGCACTGGAAAGGAGCAGGAAACCCAGACCCCCAAAACAATCACGGTAGTGTGTGGCAAACACCAACATGGAGGTGTCGATAGGGAGAAGGGCAGGGGTAAATGGAGAAAGTGACAAAGGCAAGAAGGACAGGGATGGGGTAAAAGGGGGTAAGGCCATCAGGAAATGGAGGGTAATGAGTACCAATGCCCGTAGTCTGGGCAACAAGCTCCCTGAGCTGGTGGCCTTAATGGAAGAGGGATGCCTGGATATCGTAGCAGTCACAGAAACATGGTACACAGAGAACCATGACTGGGATGTTAACATACCAGGGCACATAACCTACAGGAGAGACAGGCAGGGAGAAGAGAGGAGGAGTAGCTCTCTATGTAAAGGAAGGGATAAAAGCAGCTGAACAAAAGAGTAAACAGGGAGGAGAGGAGACACTGTGGGTCACCTTGGAGACTGGAAAGGGCACCACAATCCGCACAGGGTTAGGTACAGACCCCCATGTCAGGGGAAGGAATGGACAAGGATATGATGGAAGGCATTCTTAGAATGGCAGAGAAAGGGAGATACTGTTGATGGGAGACCTGAATATGCCAGATGTTAACTGGAGCACATTTACTGCAGCCACATCCAAGAGCAGGGCTATTCTTGACACCCTACAGGTGGCAGGCATTAGACAGCTAGTTTCGAACCCACTCGTGAGGGAGCAATCTTAGAACTCATACTCTCAAACGGGGCAGTGAGAGGATCTCAGATCTAAAAGTGGGTTGCCATCTGGGGACAAGTGACCATCAAACAGTGTGGTTCACGTAACTCAGCTACAGAGTCAAGCCACAAAAAGTGAGGGTACTGGACTTTAGGAGGGCTGACTTTGGCAAGATGGGAGAGTGCCTCAGAAAAGCACTAGCAAACAGGCTAGAAGGAGGTGTGGAGCAACAATGGGGAATTATCAAACTGCCATCACAGAGGCAACAAGCCTTTGTGTGAAGCAAATAAACAAATCAAAATGAAAGAAAAAGCCACTATGGTTCTCAAGAGAGGTGGCTGTGAAAGTCAGGAAGAAAAGATAGCATTCAGAAGTATAGGAAACACAGAAGGAGCAGGACAGAGAGCTGTACCAGTTAAGGCAGAAAGAAGCAGGAGGGAAGTCAGACTAGCAAAGGCCCAAACTGAGGAAAAGATAGCCAACTCAGTTAAGAAGGGGGATAAAACCTTTTATAGGTACATCAGCGAGAGTAGAAAGACAAAGGGAGGGATAGTGAGGCTGAATAGAATAAACGGTGGGTGGGCAGAGGGGGACAGTGAAAAAGCAGGAATACTGAACGAATATTTCTGCTCAGTATTCACAAAAGAGGAGGGGGAAGTGCCTAATCCAATTAACAGAAGCACTCTTGATAGGGGGGTCGATCCCAGTCCTTTCACAGAAGAAAGGGTTCTGCAAGAACTCCTAAAACTGAAGATGGACAAAGCAATGGGTCCTGATGGAATTCACCCCAGAATTCTAAAAGAATTAAGGAAGGAACTAGTGAAACCACTGGCTACCTTTTAATAAATCATGGGAGGATGGTGTGGTACCCGAGGACTGGAGGAAGGATGTGATTCCCCTTCACAAAAGTGGGACCAAGACAGAGGCAGGAAACTATAGACCTGTCAGTCTGACCTCTGTGGTAGGGAAAGTGATGGAGTCACTTCTGAAGGAAAGAATAGTTGAGTACCTAGAGGTCAGTGGAGCACAGGATCCAAGGCAGCATGGGTTCACAGCGGGAAGGTCATGTCAGACGAATCTAATAGATTTCTTTGACTGGGTGACCAAAGTAGTAGACCAGGGAGGGGCCTGTGGACATGGCCTACCTAGACTTTAGCAAAGCATTTGACACAGTCCACGCAAAAAGATTATTAGTCAAATTAACCAGCCTGGGGTGGGTCCCAGGGTGGTAGCCTGCGTAAAACATTGGCTGGACAACAGGACACAGAAGGTAATTGTAAATGGAGTCCACTCTGAAGAAAGGGCGGTTACTAGTGGGGTACCACAGGGTTCAGTATTGGGTCCAGTCCTTTTTAATGTCTTCATCAGTTGCATTGCAGAGGACTGGAAGGAAAAGTATGCCTTTTGCAGATGACACAAAGATCTGCAACAGGGTTGATACACAAGGAGGCGGGAAAGGATGAAAAGGACTTGGCAAGGTTGGAGGAATGGTCAGACGATGGCAGCTAGGATTCAATGCAAAAAAGTGTAAAATAATGCACCTGGGAAACAAGAACCCAGGGGAAGAATACACAATGGGTGGGGAGGTAGTAACAACAACAAAACAGGAAAGGGACCTGGGGGTAATCATATCAGATGACCTTAAGGTTAGCAAGCAATGTGAGAAGGCAGTAGGGAGGGCCGGGGTATACTGGGATGTATAGGGAGAGGCATCAGCAGCAGAAAACAGGAAGTTGTTATCCCTCTGTACAGACAGTTGGTGAGACCTCATCTGAATACTGTGTCCAGTTCTGGAGACCCCATCTCCGCAAGGACATAGACAGGATAGAGGCAGTCCAGAGGAGGGCAACTAAAATGGTGCAGGGTCTGCAAGAGAAGCCGTGATGAGGAGAGACTAAAGGAGCTTAATATGTATACCCTTGAGGAAAGAAGGAGAGGGGACATGATAGAAACTTTCAAGTACCTCAAGGGAATCAACAAAGTCCAACAGGGTAGCATCTTTTAGAAAAAGAGACTTGCAAGAACAAGGGGACACAATTTAAAGATAGAAGGAGGGCGGTTCAGAGGGCAATGTGAGGAAGTATTATTTCACAGAGAGGGTAGGGGATGCATGGAACAGCCTTCCTGAGGAAGTTATGGAGTCTAAAACTGTGGGAGAATTCAAGAATGCATGGGACAGACATAAGGCAATTCTTGTGGGGGGCAGGAAGATATAGGCTGTTGGTTAAATAGGATCTGCGGCCTATCCTGTAGGTAGGGAAATGGGCAGACTAGATGGGCCTAGTGGTCCTTATCTGCCGTCAAAGTCTGTGTTTCTGTGTTTCCCTTGGTCCAACAGCCAAACGTTTTTGCATGTGACTTGTGCCTGAGAAAGAGCAAGTCGCATGTGAAAATGCTTGGCTGTTGGATTGAGGGAGGGGTGTATGTTTTACCTGCTGATGGGCTGTTTTTTTTGGGGGGGGGTCTTTATATGAAATAAATTGCTGCTTTTATCCTGTACACTTTTGTTGGACTGCATTCTTTTGGAGCAATGGAGACCATGCAGCTGAACTGCCTGCTGTCTGTGAGTCTTTTCAAGTTCGTGCCATCTGCCCCCAACAAGCCAAAACTCCATCATGATCAGCCTCACTGATGATTGGTGCACCACTAACTCACCCCTAAATCACCACTCTCCACTGGATAGACAGTATCACACCTATCAAAAGGCACTATTATAGCAATACATTCACTTCACACACATGCACATGCTGAACATAAAAACGACCCTTGAATATAACTCCCACAGAGGCAGTGTTGGGTAAGTTACTTTTTCTATTACTTTTGGAAACTTGTTCCAGACAGCTCTGTGCAGTCACTAGCAAGGATGGAGACGTACTGGAAAAAGTAGTACACCTTACAGTTACAATTACATATGTCTTTTTATACAAAAGAAATACGTAACTGTAACTGATTACATTTATTTGAAAGTAACTAGTAACTAACCTATTACTCTCAAAAAATGTAATCTTTTATAGTTATTTATTATTTTGGTATTGTTTTTGTATAACGAGAAATAAGTAAATATAATTGTAAGGCGTATTACTTTTTCTAGTACTTACCCATCCTTGCTAGTGACTGCACAGAGCTTCCTGGAACAAGTTTCCAAACAAAATAGAAAGTAATAGAAAAAGTAACTTACCCAACACTGCATAGAGGTAGTTGAAGCAACTGATCAAACAAAAGGGAATAAGGCACCAGGGTTGGACAAGATACTTCCATATGTGTATAAAGTACAGAAAGTATGGTTGCATAACTTATTGGCTATAAAATTTAACAAAATGAGCAGGACATTTTTCAATCAGCATAGAAGGAAAACATTAATATTCCAAAGACCAGTTTTACCAACAAATTATCTGCCAATTAATCAGATCGACTGTGTGGAAAACATATTCAAAAGGATTATACAGTATTGGAAAGATTCAATAAATGGGTGGAAATGGAAAACATTAATAATATGGTTCAAGCTGGTTTCCAAAAACATCACTCAACAGTAGATCAATGATTTATTATTCAGCACACAAAAGAAAAATATTTTATAAAAAGGAAACTAAACATTTGTTTGGCCTTTATAGATTTTAAAAGGGCCTTTGATTGCATTTCAGAGTTATTTCTGTGGAATAAATTACTTGCCCATAAGTTAGACAAAGTATTACTGAGAGCTATCATAAATTTGTATCATGACACATGGTCAGTAGTAAGGCATAACCTCAAAGGAACTATAACAGAAAGTTTTAAGACAAACATGGGTGCCCGTTATCTCCATTATTTTTCAATCTCTTCATTAATGATTTGCCAGCCAAAATGGGCAGGCCTCATTGTTATTTTCCATCAGTCAGTGGCATAGAGGTCCCTACATTGATGTATGCAAACAACTTCATCCTTTTAGCTGTTTCCCCCATACAGTAGGATTAAAAAGAAAGCTAGCATGGCTCGAAGAATACTGTAAAGAATCTGGGCTACAAATGTTCGTAAAAGTAAAGTTATTTTATTTATTTATTTATTTGAAAATTCGGAAACAGCCTTTGAGCTGGAACTCTTTTACAAAGGTTCCATGTCATGTACACAAAACCAGTGATACATACAAGAAGCATAAAAATTCCAGTAAATACATACTTTGAATAAACAAAATACTACAGAATAAACGTACAACAGACTGCTCTAATTGGCTGAAAATGAACAATTGAGAGCAGGATTATATAAGCTAAGTATCAGTTTAGAAAGTTGACAAGGGAAAGTCCAGTAGGAATAGGGGAGCAGCCCCACTAAGCGGAAGGCCTTGTCATTATAAGAAGGAAGTGGGGTGGGAGCAAGGGAAAAGAGAGATTAAGGAAAGCAGAGGATCCAGAACTGTAGGACAAGGAACTGTGGAAATCAGCTACCAAGAAGTAGGTGGCAGGGCTGAGTAAGGAGGGGACTGGATGAGGGGGTAAGGGAACAAATGGAAGTAGGATATAACCTTGGGAAGGGGAAAGAAAGAGTGCTAAGAACAGGGTATCTTGGTGAGTAGTAGGCCAAAGGTATAGGGGGAGTACAAGTGAGGAAACAAAGTAGCTAGAATACAAGGAAGGGTCAAGGAGTAGGAAAGAGAGGGACAGGGAGGGGTAATTATGTTCAGGGTGGCCAAAGGTTGAGGGAGGGGAGCAAGTAATGGAGTAATACAGGTTCACTCAGAAGGGAGTCTGAGGAGTGGAGGGGGAGGCATTAGGTGCCCAACAGACAAACCAGGGTTTTAAATAATTGATTAGCAGTTTTTTTTCTGAGACAATACAGAAAGTATTTATATAGGTTTTCTAGAAGTGTTATATTTATTAAACACATTGAGGCAAGTGCGATGCATTTTTACAATGTTTTAGCACTTTTATGAGCAAAACGCTAATCAATTTTTAGAGTTAAATAAAACCCTGAAAGCACACACACTCCTGTTGGTGAGGTACTGTTTCAGATCAAACTTAATTTTGTTAGTCCAATAAAAGGTATCACCTGCAACATATTTGTTGTTTTTTTTCTCTACATTGTATAGAACTTCAACCTGCATTTTTGGTCTGGGTCGCAGTCATGTTTTTAAATAAACTAAACTGAACTAAACTAGTTTGAGGAAATGAAAATCATGCAGATTATAAACGTGATGGTGGATCATATTATTTTGAGTCCTTAGCTCCCAAAATACAGTTGATATAGGACATTTGTGTCTAAATCTGTATTTGGGAGAGCAGTATCAAATTGTTGAGAGGGTCTTAAATGGCTTCATCAAACAATGTCTTGAGTTGGTTGCAAATGATGTTGTCAATGTTTAACATTGGAGTATTCTAGAATGCAAAGACAGGATACATTAATAAATAGATCATAACGATGGAAGGAGTGTTCAGTATTAGAGTTTATGAATTTTGCCATAAGGCTAAAAGCTCAATAACAGTAACTGTTGGTATATTTTCTTCTATGTATGAACATTGCATTCATTCTGAATAGTTTATGATATGGTACTTTTGTATACATCAAAGGTCCATCTAGCCTGCCCAGAATTCCTTATCTGCCCTGGAACGTATTGTCCATAAAGGGTTTTATCCTTACCAGTTGGTTCACCCATGTCGCCACAACAAGGAAAATGGCGATCGTCATTAGGGCACCAGCACAACGCTGATGGCAAACATCATGCCCTGCTACTGTGCTGCCTGACCCCCATTACACCAAATGCCCCAGGGCACGTCTGGGCTGTTTGCAGGGTGCTGTACTCCTGGCACCATACAGACTTTATTATAATCATCTCCACATTAGATGTGTATGGGGCAAGGGGCGCAACACCCCTACTGCACCATCCCTGCCAAGTGCCACGAAATCCAGTTCACCAGCATAGATCTATGACACTACAACAACAACTTTTCTGTAATGTGACCTTACAGTGATGGATTTATGTCAACCGCAAGTGTGGTCGGCATAAATCCTTCCAAGACAACTTTGTTTTTTCAGGAGAGTTTTGTCCCCTGAACCCCCATTGAGGGGGCTCTGCCCCCAGAATCCCCATAATTAATACTGTATAATCAACTCCAGGTTGGAGATGATTCAGGGAGAGGTTGCAAGACCCAGGGGAAAGCAGTGCCGGGGTCCGGTGGCAACATTACAGTGGCAACAGCGAACTGTCACTGTAATGTTGTTCACTGTCAAAATTTCATTGTGGTGATGACATATGCGCCAGCATGACAGATGAACTGGTTGCTGTCCCCTAATGAAGTTGCCCATCTAATGGTACACCCTCCCAGTCCACCTCCCACTCCCATCTCTACTGCTACCTACCTGAGCAACAACAAAACCCTTCATTCTGTCCTCGCAATGCTTGAAAACCTTTATCGTCTTGGTGCCCACCACCTTCACTGGTAGACTATTCCACAGGTCTACCACCCTTTCTGTAAAACAGAACTTCCTCACATCCCTCTTAAAGCCCCACCGCCCACCAGTTTCCAATTGTGACTTCAGGTTCTTGACTCTGTACTCCTGCTGCATAGTTCCCTGCAGTTTACCTTGTTTTTCTCTTCAAGAACTTGAAGGTCTCTATCTTATCCCCCCCTGTCTTGCCTGGTCACCAGTCAGTACATATTCAGTACATTCAGACAATCTTCATAAGATCGGACCTCTTGGCCCTGAATCATCTTGATCACCCTACAATGCACCATCTCTAGACTGTCCCTGTCCTTCCTTGGGTGAGGATTCCAGAACTGAGCACAGTATTCCAGATGCATCCTTACCATTGAACTATATAGAGGTTGTAGTACCTCCTTTTTCCTGTTGGCAATACACCTTCGATACACCCCAGCATCCTATTAGCCTCACTATAGGCCTTGTTATTCAGGGAAGAGCAGAGCACTCAGTAGGCGGTGTGTGGCACGAAAGATGGCATGACAAATGGAAAACCAAAAAGACAGCACACAGACATAACAAAAAAAAAATGTTGCAGAAAACAGCAGTGAAATTGATTCACACAAAGTGTACAGGTATATTTCAATTAGCCAAAGATGTCCCAGGGCTTCAAGGCATGCTGTCACTTCCTCAGGGCATGGCTTACAAGTCAGCAGATTGACAGTATATTGAAACTCACTCCTATTTTTACATTCGCTTGCGTGCATGCACAAGGAACGTCTTGCAACAGTATGACTTTCGGAGGTGTGTGACCCTCTTCCCCAGTGTAGTGCTCAGTGTAGCAGGCGAGACCCTACGGGACCAATACATCCCGGGCTGTGTATGACAGCAGTTCAGCTGTGTTGGTCTTCACTTCTAAGAAAAGATCCACTGCAATCAGTAGTGGTAGTGTGTATGCAATTAGCATATAACATCAGCCAAACTGCTGTCATGCACAGCTCAGCATCAAATTCCTCCCGCTTCCTCCCTCTGCTAATGTCCTCCCCCTCCCTCCTTACTGTTCTCCCCGCCCCACCTTGTGTGCTGATGGGGGTGCCCAATCCCCCTCGGCTGCAGCCCCCCCAAAAAACACCATTTGGCACACTGGGAGCCCACCCCAGCGTGCTCATGCTCCCCCCCCATACACTGTATGGCCAGCGGGGGTGCCCAGTCTCCACCTGCTCCAGTCCTCCCCCCAACAAACACGTAGGTGGCATGCTGGGAGCCCACCCCAGCATACCAACAGCGTCTGTTTTTTTTCTTTTTTCAGTTCCTGTGAAACAAGAAAATTGTCCCTCAGTGAGTCCCTCACCCCCCGCCAACCCGCATCCACCCTCTGCGCGCCCACCTTCCCACCCCCCACCTAGGTGGCACACTGGGAGCCCACCCCAGCATGCCAAAAGCATCTGTTTCTTTTTAAATTCCTGTAAAACAAGAAAACGGTTCCTCGGTGAGTACTTGGGGGGGCCCCCCCACCAACCCACACCCACCCTCTGCGCACCCACACCCGCCTCACCCCATACTTTGGCACGACAACCTTCAGTGGACAAGGAACATGTCTGCACTCTTCAAAGCCGACTGCGAACTGAGGAAATGCTGGTAAGCTGTATAATGGCATAAATAGGGTTTTTTCCAACTTAGGTGGATAGCACGGCCATTTTTTTTACTTTTGGCACCAAGTTTTCAACATGGGGTTCTTGACACTCCTTCTCATGAATTCAGTCACTGTCGTGTTATTCGGTCCCTAAAGGGGATTTCATGGTCACTGCGTGAAATCACCTTTTGGGAGAGATTAATGAAATGACATTGTTGGTGTTCATGAGGTGGGCTCCCAAAAAGCCTATGTTGCAAATTTGGTGAAAGAATTCCAAAAAAATGACTGTTTTATGAGTGTGCATTGCGCATTTTCCACTCACACTCGTAAGTTAGCGAATTTGTAATATTTTCACTCTAGATTTTCAACATAGGCATATTTCCACAGCTCCTTATGGACAGTGCAGCTGTCATTTTTCACATCCTGGCCAAAATGTGTTTTCATGCTTCTGGTGCAAAATAGCACAGTCGCTGTTGGAAATCAGTGTTCGCTACAGAGTAAAACAATCACAGTGACATCGTTCATGGTGGCAGAAGTCCAAAAATTGCTGCGTTACGAGCATGCATTGTGCAGTTTCTATGCACACTCTTAAGTTCATGAATTTGTAATATTTCCCGTCCAGATTTTCAATATTTCCATTTTCCCACATCTCCTTATGACCAGTACAGCTGTCATTTTTTCACATCCTGGCGGAAACGTGTTTTCGCACTTCCGATGTACAATAGCTCGGCAGCTGTGGGAAGTCATGTTCTGTACAGAGTAAGAAAATCACAGTGACACTGTTCACGAGCAGACGTCCTAAAATGCCTATGTTGAAAATTTGGAGCAAAAATTCAAAAATGACTGTTTTACAAGCGTGCGTTGCACAGTTTCCATGCACACTCGTAACTTCACGAATTTGTCATATTTTCACTCCAAATTTTCAACATTTGCATTTTCCCACACCTCCTTATGAACAGTATAGCTGTCATTTTTCACATCCTGGCTGAAATGTGTTTTCACGTTTCCGGCGCAGAATAGCGCGGTTGCTGTGGGAAATCAGTGTTCGCTACACAGTAAGAAAATCATAGTGACAGTGTTCATGACCAGAGGTGATAAATTGCCTATGTTGAAAATTTGGTGAAATAATTCCACTGAATGACTGTGTTACAAGTGCGGGTTGCGCAGTTTCCACACAGGCTTATATCCTTGAGCACACCCAATGCGTTTGGGTTCCTAAGACACACACTTAAGAAGTATGAGGGTGAAATGTTGATCAGATGCAAGAGGAGTTGCAAAGAGGTACTCTGTTGGGATATGGATGCTAAAGGGACATGGATACAATTGGGGGGGGGGCTGCATAAATGCCAAACACCAATGCAAATATCTGCAAGTGAACGTTCAGCATTGACAAATGCTTGTTCCTATAGACATTGCTTGTTTGAGGTAGTCACTAATGATGGCTACCAGCTCTTTTCTGTGCCATAGGGCTCAGTTTAACCCCTATCATCCAGTATTTTGTCAATCCTGTTTGTTTGTTTTTTCCTAAGTGCATAACCTTTGCATTTTTGGTGTTGAATTTCAACTTCTGTGTGTCTTTTAACCAGTTTCCTACCATCATGCCCAGGTCCTCCAGATTCTTCAGCAGTCTTCTGGTGACACTGAGTCAAAAGCCTTGCTGAAATTGAAGTAGAGTAAATCCACAGCATGGCCATTATCTACTATCTTTGTCACCCTATCAAAGAAAACTATCAGGTTGGTCTGACGAGGCATGTCTGCCACAAACCCATGATATTTACTATCCTGTAGACCAATGCTCTCTAGGTAGTCCACAAGATCCTCTTTGGTCAGAGACTTCGCCTGTTTATTCACCACAGAGGTAAGACTGACAGGTCTGTAATTCCCTAGTTGCTCCTTGTTCCCCCCTCATGTAGTGGGAGTATACCACCTACTGTCCAGTCTTTGAGAACTACCCCTGTCTGAACTGAGCTATTGAATAGCTCTACTAGTGGTTCAGCCAGTTCTGCAGCCAATTCTTTGAGCACCCTTAGGTACATTCCATCTAGCCCTGGGGCATTATCTACCTTGATGGCTTCAAACCCCATCTGGATTTTTTTTCTGGTAAATACTGGCTGCTTCATTTCAGGAATGCTGATGCCCTTTCAGGCAGGGTTCTACTGTCTTCTTTTCTGAAGACAGAGCCAAAGTATTCATTAAGGATGGGTGCTTTTTGTTCATCTTCCCCTATAATACCCCTTGAAGCCTAGCAATACCCTCACCCTGATTCCTTTTTTCTCAAGTACACCTGAAGAATTGTTTTTCACAACCCTTGACCCCCTCTGCAGTACACAGCTCCATGTCTGACTTTGCCTCACTGACTATCCTCTTTCCTTCCCTTGTTTTTCTTTGATACTATCCCCATTCTTCCTTCTCCTGAATTTCAGCAGGAGGAAGGAGTATAGTGTAGTGGTTAAGGGCACTGAGCTACCTGGGTTTGAATCCAGTCAGCCCCCACTTGCATGCTGTGTGACCCTGAGTAAGTCGCTTAAGTTCCTTGTGCTCCCATGTCACACCTGGAAACAAGTTCTGGCTTAGTGTGCCTTTCCTGGTTCAACAACTCCCCATTTCCCCTTTCCTTGCACCTGGTGAAAGCCTTTTTCTTGCCCTCACTACCTCTCTGACCCTTTCTGAGAACCATATTGGTCTTTTGTACCTGTTTCATTCTGTAACAGTTCCAGTGTATAACCTTACTGCCTCCAGAATGGTCCCCTTGCATGCCCCCCATCTTCCCTGTACACCACTGATGCTGTCCACCCTGATTAGTTTGTCTCAGACCAGCTCCCTCATCCAGTTAAAGTCTCCTTTGAAATCTGGGACTTCTGTTTTTGGCAGCACTTTGCCCCGAGGGTGAATCAGAACTAAATGAAGTTATGGTCATTGAACATCAGTGGCTCTCCTACAATCACTCCACCCACCTTCTCTGAGCTGGTGAACACTAAATTGAGAATGGATGCCTTTCTTGTGGGTTCCTTAATCAGCTGCACCAGCAGGCCATCCTGCAGTGTATCCAACAGGGCTTGACTTCAGGTGCACCTGTCCACTGTAATGTCCTAGTTGATAACCAACAGATCCAGATCACCAAACATCAGCATGTCCCCCCTTCTTCACTCTCCTTGCCAGCTCTTCCCTGAGATCCCTGAGCTCCCTGTCACTCTCTTCCCTTTGTGCGGGTGGTCTATAGATCACCCCAACCTTTATTTTCTTGCCTGAGGGCACTGTGTGGTGAACCCATAGTGACTTGGTTTCCCCTTTGCCCCCCTGATGTGTCCATCCTTCACAGCCTCCATGCCCTCCTTGACATGGAAGGCTATGCCCCTGATTTGCATTTCCCTCTATCCTGTCTTAACATTGTGTAACCTGAAACTGACAAGTCCCAGTCATTATTCTCTGTGGCCCAAGTTTCTGTGATGGCAATGAGGTCCGCCTCAGCATCTGCCACCATTGCATGGAGCTCACTGATTTTATTACCCAGACTGCTGGTACTGAGGCAGACTCCCTTCCAACTAGCTACAGATCCTCTTGTACTGTTTTGTGATCCTATACCTGTATTCCTTTCCATTGTCCTTACCCTCTTAGTTTTCCTATTGCTTGATGACTCTGAGAGCCTTTCCCCCTTTACCTCCTCCACCACTCCTTTTTGAACCTCAACTTTATTTTTACCCACCTTACTGCTACCAGTCCCCAGAGTAGGGGGAGCACAAGCTAGGTTCCCCTCCCTCACTCCTTTTACTATGTTTCCCCTAGCTTCAGCATCTCCCACAGACAAGTTAATTGTCACCTAGCCATCAAACATCTGCCTCCGTGCACTTGTCCCCTCTCTTGTCAGGTGAAGGCCATCACCTTTGAAGAGCCTTCTGTCCCAGATGTCCCCCCAGTCCCTCCCACAAAGTGCTACCCTTTCTCCTGATACCATCCTTTAACCACCCATATATTTCCTCTGTCACTTCCTTCTATAATCTATCTTTCCCTAGCCGTACTCCACACAGGGAGAACTTCAGAAAAGGCCAGGTAGGCTGCATGTGCCTATAGTCTGTCCACCAACCTCTGAAAGTTCTGCTTCACTTGCTCCACAGGCTGGTTTGCCAGATTGTTGGTATCCCAGTTTACCAGCACCCCAGCTCCTCCTTCCTTACTATCCTCCCTGTTCTATTTGTGTCCTAGGTGACTGATGCCCTGGGAAGGCACCTTGTTATCCCCAACCCCCACCCCATAGAATCCTCAACCATTAAGACTCTTCCAGGTGCCTTTTTCTTACTCTCATCCCTGAGAGCTACCAGATCATTGCTCCCATTACCTCTGACTGACCCAGAGCCCCCCGGTGGAGTCAAGTACCTGAATCTCCTCCAGAGGTACAAAGCAATTTGCCTCTGTGAGTTTGGTTGATCTCCTTGTGGTTGCCCCTGCCACCCTTCCCACTCTCCACCACTCTGTACCCCCTTGGACCAGTGGGCCTCTTGGGGAATGGGGATTTGGGCTGTGGGTTCCAGCTGCAGCGTGCTCAGGACAGAGATCTCTCTCCTCACTGCAACCAGCTGAGCATGGAATTCTGAAATGGTCTTGCAGAAGGGACAGTGATTCCTCCTTCTAAGCATAACCCTGGAGAAGAGCACCCCACAGTCCCTGCAACTGACTTGCTCCCTGTTAAACCTCATGAACTTTTGCTGGCTCTACCCCTTTTCTCTCTCTCCAATGCACTGCTTCTGTAACAAAATGTGAAAGCTGGGTGCTTACTCTCCTCTCTATCAGCCATACTGGCACTTCCTGTATATAATAGTAGTAAAATATATAAATGAAGGAACATTTATAAATACTTAGCTTCACAGTAGATTCCAGATTGTAAACTGTAAAGGCCTAAACAGGCAGAATAACATTCTGAACTGACTGGTACCAATTGATCTTTGTCAGGTAGTCCCTTTTCCTAATCCTTCCAATTAGAGAATACCATAGGGCTCAGTTCTCTGCCTCATTCTATTGTCCGTCTTCCTAAATGTTCTCCCAAGAGCCTACCTCTTGACATAGATATATAGTATCTGTACGAGAATTATTCAGTGTTCTTCCTCAGTGGACCCTCAACCCCAGAGCTGAATGCAGATATTCAGCAGGATTTTACAATATCCAGCACTGGTTCTGCACTAAACAGTTCCCATGAATGTTATCAGGATGGTCTCTATAACCCTTGATCGTAGGCAGAGGCTAGCCAGGATCTCCACCTCTCACCTTCAGAACCTCAGAAGACTAGTTGTTTGAGGCTGTGCCCTACTTTAAATATAGATTGACCAACACCTTGATTTCTCAAAATACATAGATGCAATTCACTTAAAACTCCTCCCCAAACTAGGTGCACTGTAAAGGAACAAACTGTGTATCCAGCTCTCAGCTTGCTGTGAGAATGTTCTCAAAATTATCCCAATGATGTTTCTCTAAGCGGATGCGGTCCACGGTGCAGCCTCTAAATTCATGCTGGACTGACTGAACCCTCTTTAGCACTCTTTCTGTCTCTATACCCTAAACTGCCCACCCCACACCTTTCACTGCTCCATCCATCTATTCTCATCTTTCACTTCCTTCTTTTGAAGGCCATTTCCTTCTTCACTCAGCCACTCTAATAGAAAAATTCTGGAACTCTACTCTCCCTTGCTGTCGCTTCTCTTCTCTTCCCCTCTCTTCTCTTCTTTCCTTCCTCTCCCTCTAGCTACTCACTCAGGAGCTCTGCTAGCCATTGCTTTGAATTCCTCTCCCCTTTCAAAACATCTACTGGTCAAATCTACTTTTCCTACAGATTCCCAATCAGCAGAATAACCTCCCTAAAGCTATTCTATTCATCTTCTCTTTTCACTCTGACAGCCTTACTCTATTAGTATATGGCCAACTTCTGCTCCTATATTTAACTCACTTAGTTCATTCCTGAGTCAGTTCTTCCCCTGCTTTCCTTTTTAACCCTGGCATGACATACAGGTCCTACATGTGTACTCAGCTGTGTATCTCCTGTTTTAGTACACTGGTATCACCCCCTGTACAAAACCTTCCATTTTGCATCTAAATGGAACAGCTTAGGGAATGGGTCCAAAGGTGGTAAACTGGGTAAGAAATCAGTTAGGGGACAGGTGACAGAGGGGGGGTGGTGGTAAACAGAGTTCACTCTGGAGAAGGGAGGGAGACTAGCGGGGTGCCCTTAGGGCTCAACTGTACAGTACTGTGTTTGGTCCTCTTTAATGTCTTTGTAAGTGACACTGTGGATGGGCCAGAAGGGAAGTGCTGCCTATTCATGGAAGACACCATCATCTGCAATAGGGTGGACATTCCAGTGGGAGTAGAAAGAATGTGCAGAGACCTGAGGAAACACAAAGAGTTTTCAAAGGTACGGAGGCTAGGTTTCGATGCAAAAAAGGGCAGAATCATGCACTTAGGGTACAGAACCCAGAGGCAGAGTACAAAATGGGAAGAGAGGAAGTGCTGATCACCAAACAGAAAGGATACCTGGAGATACTCCTAGCTGATGATGTAAAGGTGGCAAGGCAGTGCAACAAGGCAGCTGGGAGGACCAGTGGGCTGCTAGGGTGCATAAAGTGGAGTATTACCAATAGAAGGAGGGAAGTGGTGGTGCCTCTGTACAGATCACTGGTGATACCCCACTTAGAGTACTGTGTCCAGTTCTGGAAAGCACATCTCCCAAAGCACATAGACTGTTGGCTGTCCTGAGAAGGACAACTAAAATGGTGCAGGGTCTGCGTGAGACACCCTATGAGGAGAGAGACTAAAGGACCTCAAGATGTGCACCCTGGAAGAGAGAAGAGGAGAAGAGAAAAGGGAGGACATGATGTAGACCTTTAAAAACCTCACAGAAGTAAATAAGGTACAGGAGGGGAGTATTTTTCATAAAAAAGATGCACAAGATCAAGGGGTCAAACAATGAAGCTGGAGGGGGTAAATTCAGGAGAGATGTGAGGAAGTACTTCTTCACAGAAAGAGTAATGGATGTCTGGAACAGTCTTCCAGCAGAGGTGGTGGGGGTGAAAACAGTGGTGGGGCCCAAGAATGCATGGGATAGGCATAAGGGAATCGTGATGGAAGGAAAGGGGGGGGAGACAGAGATCAAGTAGGGTCTGCGGTGACACTTTAGGAAGAAAAAAAATAGACAGACTGGGTGGGCCAAGCAGTCCTTATCTGCCATCAAATGCTATGCTTCTGTGTTACCAGAGCACTTAGTTGAGTATGCACTGTGTATGTAGTACATGTATGTTTTTTTGTATATAGTGCATCTATGTGTTTATTGCATCTAATGCCTCTTATGATGGCTGTGTTGTTGCCAGATTTGTACTAGTAGTTTTCTAAATTGTATTATCACTTTGTTAATGATCCTGTATTTTATGTCCCATGCCCCCTCCCACAGGTTGCATCTTGAAACCAGTCTTAGCTCAACATACATCTCCTGGCCAACATTTCTAAATAAATTATTTTATTCCATTTTGCACTGTACATAGAGCAGTTATTAATCATTGATTTCAATGAAACTGTTGTTATATTCTCCCATTGTTATCAACCCCCCCCCCCCAGATCACAGCTAGAAATGAGCCTTGGCTCAGTGAGCCATTCCCAGCCACCATTTTTTTTTAAAAGAAGATATGATAAATACAGAGATAGATAGAGATAGAGATAGAGATAGACAGACTGACAGATGGATGACAGACAGCTAGATAGAGATAGAGAAATAGAGAAATAGATAGATAGATAGAGAGATATATAGATAGATAGATAGAAACGAACATATATGCGAACATACGAATAAGCCAGCAGAGGAAGGCCATTTGGTCTATCAAGTCTGCTTGTATTGCAGGGTCCCTAGTTTGAGCTAATGTACCTGCCCTCCTCCCCCACTCCTCCCATCCTCCCTACCCATGATCCTTACCTTTCCCCATGCCTATCTCAGACTCTCTTAAAGCTGTCCACTGTCTTCAATGAGATTACCTCTTCCAGCAATGCATTCCAAGTGTCCACCACCCTCTCTGTGAAGAAGTGCTTCCTGATCTTCCTCCTAAACCTCCCACGCTCCAGCTTGAGACTGTGCCCCCTTGTGTTATGATTGCCACTCAGCTTAAAGAGACTATCCTTATCAACCTTATTTATCCCTTTCAAGTACTTGAAGGTCCCAATCATGTCCCCTCTCTCTCTCTGGTCTTCCAGGGCGTACATGTTTAGCACCCTCCTCGTATGTCTTGCCCTGCTGACTGGCTATCATCTATGTAGCCTTCCTCTGGACCTTCTTCAGCAGGTTAATGACCTTTTCAAGGTGTGGGTAGATCGATAGATAGATAGATAGATAGATAGATAGATAGATAGATAGACAGACAGACAGGCATATAGACAGACAGAGAGTAGATAGATAGATAGACAGACACATAGACACACAAACACACAAACACACAGACAACTAGGTAGAGACACTGTAGATAGATAAAGATAGATAGACAGATGACTTTATTTTTTTAAAGTATTTGCTTGCTTACCAAATGCTATTTTTTGTCTCATTTCCCCACCCGATACAATATCCAGATTTTTTAAGTTGACATGCCTCTTCATTGTCAGCTGTTCAGGGGCAGGTGAATGCCAGGTGGTCCATATCCTCCTTCTTTGTGAATCAGGCACATCACAACCATGACACACCTACTATAGCCCCCACAGTTCCCCAACTTGGAGGACTGAGACAAAACTACCATCATGCCACTGACACAACCTGGATAAGTCACTGTTTAATAGTGCTAAATTGTACTTAACTCCAGGCTCTGGTGCAGAACAAACAAATCAAGTCTGTACCTTTCAAAACAGAAAATGTAGGCAGCAGGCAAAGTCATTTGGAAACAGGGTCACAGCTGCAAAGATCATTGACCAAACTCCTTAAAGAGTAGATGTTTCTGTGAGGCTGAAAGGTAGGCAGTTCCTAAATGAGGTAAATGTTTTACTGTCTGTCACTCAGGATGTATTAACAAACTATGTGCTGTGGTTCTCTATTATTTTACAGACCACGGTACCTCCCTCCCAACACATAAACAGACACACACTTCTCAACAGCACAAACCAATTTGCATCCTCAGGTCTCAGTCCTCCGATTCCCCCGAACTCTTCCTTCCATCTTCTCGTCTATATTTATATATTTCTTTTATAAAATCCAAATGCTGATACTCTGTGTCTGGAAGGTCAACATTAAGTCCTGACTTGCATATTTGCAGCTTCATGGTTGTCAGAAATGTTGCGTGTGTAAATGCAATACTCTAAGTAGGTACACAGTGGTTGGCATGTGATATGTGGTCCCACTTAATTGTGACAATAAAAATTAAGCAGGAAAAGCTATGGGCATTTTGTTCTTAGAGGTTTTTGCAAAACAATCCTAAAAGTAAATCCACTGCCAACTCTTACTGTGGTTTTTAAAAGATTTGCAATCAGCATTATTTTTTCCAGCGTTCAGACATTATTATATAAATGGATCTTCCATGCCTTCTTCCACTCCATACACATTCTCAGGATTAGAAAATATTCTGATTTAAAGCAGAAGTAGAAGTAACCCAGCAACTTCTCATCACCTACAAGATTTTATCATTTGTCAGTTACATTTAGCCATTTCAACATTTTCATATCATTTTTTTCCTTTTTTACATTTTCAGCATTCTGTGGATCAACAATAAATATTCCTTCCCCTATACTATTTCCTGTTTCTTCATCTTTTGTTTTTACTGCTTGCTGCTGCAAACACTTAGCAGGCAAAGGAAGAGGCATGCACATCCTAAATGCCAAGCAAAAATTATCTTACACTGAGGAGGCCCTCATACTAGGCCACCAATGAAAATAGTGAAACAACCACATGAAATCAATATGTAACCTTTAATGAAAGCCGGCCCAAACTTCTTATATTTAATAAGCCATTGATAACAGTATAAAAGAATGTTTTAAACAACTGTATCTTGAACAAGAATATTATATGTTGTTTGCTCCACCCTCACAGCTCATAAAAGAACATTTTTCAAATATTCAACAACAAAAACATTCTTAGAAGCAGGATGTGCTTTGATTTATTTCTTCCTTTATTGGAAACTACAGAGAATACCTTTGAGCACAGGTGCTCACTTACAAAGGTTCCAGGTCAAATACATAGTCACAGAAAACATTGCAAGTACAATAAGCAGTTACAGAGGAAATGCAGTCAAGTCAGACTCAAAGCACTTAAGACAGATCAATTACATACAGTTTTGAAAAAATCTATACAGATCCCTGTGTAAATAATCACAGGCTATGTACAGAGAGAAACTGAATGAAACAGTTTAATGGTTACAACTGCACTGACAGCAAGGACAGACTGCAAAAATCTCATCAACAGATTCATCTTGGGGAGATTTAGCAGGGTATTAGGCAGTTAATTTAACCAGTTAGTACCCTGACAGCAAATGGCCTCTTACCCTGCTGAGTATGCTGGAAAGGAGGCTAAGGGCATTCCTGGCCATATTCCTAGAGTTGTATTGGTTGGAGATGGCACAGAATAATTTGATAAATCAGGGGGTGTTAGGCCCTGGAGTGCCTTTCTAGCTAGCAAACAGGACTGGAGCTTTATTCTGCAGGATAAAGGTATCCAGTGAGTGAGTGTGTAAAGGGTACAACTATGAGTGTGATTATCTGTACCAAGTACGAAGTGGCACACCCTATTACAGATCAGCTTTACTCTGTTTAGTACCATGTCACAGACAGCTGTGTAGACAGAGAGCCCATAATCTAGAAGTGACAGAATAGAGCTGGCCACAATAAGGCTTCTAGCATCCCCCAGTGAGATTGTTCCAGTTACAGTACAGGGTGCTCAGTCTGGTTAACCATGGCAACAAGATTGTCAACATGGGGGGGAGGCAAAAGATAAGGTGTCATCCAGAGTTAATCCAGTGTATTTGAAGGTCTACACCTGTTCAAGGTTTTGTCCCTTGCCATTTCAAATGACAAAGGGTGAATCTTTCCTCTCCTCTTCTGTGGGAGACTACATAGAGAATAATGTATGGGCAACCATACACAACAAGGCTGTGTTTCCATCGAGGGCTTGAGATGACAGCATATGAACCTCGAGAGCGAAGCTCGAGAGGTCCATGCTGTCATCTCAACCCCAAGATGGAAACACATGCCGAGTTGTGTGTGGTTGACCATATTTTATTTTTTATAGTATATGGGTTTTTACACTACAGTGACATACCCCCACTGAATTGAAAACAAAAAATCTTGCAATTTCTTTGTTCTACACACATAACAAAATTAGATTTCCTGACTTTTGGAAGGTAAAAGGTATGACTTTGGGCACTGGGTGGTTAGTAAGTAGCTATGTGTAGAATAAATGAGAAATGTAAAATTGTATGACCTTTGAACTGTGCATAACAACTGTTCAGAATGCACATAACAGCACTTTGGAATGCGCATAACTGTTTAGAATGTGCTTAACAAGGATTTTGAGCAGGCTGATTTTTATACATAACAAAGGGTAGCCATATACTATAGAAGAATACAGTCTTTGTTTTTTTTTTGTTTTTTTTTGTACTTCAGGACCAGTTTGTTATTGAAGAATCAGCTTTCTACTGACCTGAAGTTACTTTGAAGAGTGGTGGTGAGTCTGTCACGGTCAGGGTTTTTGGAATAGATGGCAGCATCATCCGCACGGGGGGGGGGGTATGTTGGCTATCTGACAGGCATCAGACAGTTGATTTATGAAGAGGCCAAATAGGAATGGGCCCACGATAGGGGGATACCAATAGCTACTCCCCGAGTGTTGGTTATTTAGAAATCAAAAGTGCCTGGTATTTAGAAATCAATGAATTCTTCTATCAGGGCATAGTAATGTTGATATAAGCAGGGATACAAAATGGGCTGCACTTGGAAAGTAATATTTATCGCTACATGTAAGGATAATATCCCTACCTCATGGGTAGTAAAGCCATGAGTGTGTTATGTAAGGAATAAGACATGACATAGTAGATATCATAGTATGCTGAGTGGTATGTTTATCACCTGAGCTAAAGCTGAGTGCTGTAAACCACAACAAGGCATGTTAGGAAGTATAATACCTTCCCTAGACAATCTCATTCCACTTATTAATGGGGGATATGATAAATCAATCATAAGGTTTGAGGACAGCTACTACTGTATGAATATAGATGTCTTGAATGCATGACAGTGTGCCTTTAAGAACCCTTCATCATAGGAAATGATTTAATTCTCATTTTACCTGTTTAAATAAATCATTAATTTCTAATAATGGCTCTTGAGTGTCTTTTTTCATGGGTTAGATGTTCAAAACCATGTCTTTATGCTTAATTCATTTTTTTAACTACCTAACAGCTTCATGCCGTCTGTTTTTTTGTATTGGGAGTCAGCGCATGCTAAGCCTTGTAATAACCACATCACAGACTCCCGATACAGCATTCAGGCTGTTGTAACTGTTAGCAGCTCTAGTAAAGGCTGATGCAACATACTCCAAGAAAATCTCACTTCAGCAACCAGATCACCATCCCTCTTTTATCCTTGGTCAGTCACATTACAAATGCTGGTAACTCAATCAGCGCTTGAATAATAACAGCTCATTTTTTAAACACACCCTCTCATGTCTTCCCTGGTGTTCACTGGGTCCCCACGCCACCCTACCTTCTAATCCTAGTGAAAGTAACTAACAATTTAAATTCTGAAACATGATATTCAGAGTGAATATCCAGCAACTAACATAGCCTTTCTTTCTCTTGAACATCTCTCCTACCATTTATGACTGTGTCTATTTTCTTGTGCCCAGGAAGCCCTACTGCTATTTTCAGAAGTTGTGTCAGTTTATAAAAAAATTTCAGACTCAGACACAGGTATAATGTGTCCATTTTTCAGTGCAATTGCATCCATTTTTGGATGCAAACATTGGAAGCTCTTATTTATTTATTTGTTTGTTTTTGGTAACTGGGTAGGTGTGCTAGACATAGAAATGTCTATTTTCAGGCACAACCCGGGAGGTTACAATAATAGATACAAGACAAAATTGTGGGATATGATACAACACTCAAGTGGTGGAACTACAATGCAGTAATGGCTTACAATCAGTACAAGTTTTTTTTTTTATTTAGTTGTTTAACCAGGTATAGCACACTAAGCTGAAAGCTTTTTTATAGGAGCGACCTGGGAGCACAAGGAGGTCAAGTGATTTGCTCAGGGTCACACAGTATGCAACTGGAAGCTGTGGGATTCAAACCCAGGTCTGGTTTGCTGGATGTCGCCAGATTTGCAACTCAGACCCTTAGACCACTGCGCTATACGCTATATATATATATATGCTATATATAGCACAATACAGCAGAGGGAAGCTAGTACACTGTGTTTTAAGGAAAGATATAGAAAATATTAAGTGCTATTACACTAAGATCATTCATAGCAAGTAAACAGAACAAGTACTATCATTTCTAACAGTTTAATAACAGGACTTTGGTTAACCCTGGCACGCATCTAGGTGGTAGGTATTTATATGAAGGTCAATTAAGGGAGTAGGGAGGTAGCAGTACGCATATAAATGGGGTAGGGTAGAGCAGAGGGACAAGAGAGCAAGAGGAGGAAGGAAGGAAGGAGACTTAGAGATATGATAAAGGATTGTCAGAGAAGTGCAATGGGAAGGCAGAGAGTAGGAGATAGTGGTGAAGTTCATGGGAAGAAGGAAGTCTTACCAGCAATAGTAAGGGTGCAGAGGAGGCTTACGGTGGATTAAAGTATGCACAGGTGGCTAGCATAATAAAGTAATCCAGGTGTCCCTTTTTAAAAGTGTCATAACTTGGTGCTTGTTGGATAGCTAAGGGAAGGCTGACCCTAGCCCTGGCCGTCACAAGTCCTACCCAGCTGCCATCAATCTGCATGTCCCCCCACCTCTTTCACCTTTTCTTCCTAGGGCCCCTCACCGCCCACCCTGTCTTTCTCAATATTCCTCCTTTCTCCATCCCTTATCCTCCCTCCAACTACTCATTCCCTTCTTTCATTCCCTTTCCATACCTTTTTCTTTCTTCTGCCTCTACTCCAGTTTTCTACTTGGTCTCCTTTACTAATCAACCTAATTGCTCCCTGCTTATCTAGAGTAAGCAGTCTTAGTTTCATGTGCCTGATAAAGTCTCTAGCTGCTAAAGTTGTCTTTGTCTCATTGTATGTATACTGCCTCTGTGTTGTCTCATTCTATGAACATTGCTGATATGTTGTAACTAATGACTGATGTGGAACCTTTGTAAAAGAGCCTTGGCTCAAAGGTGTTATCTGAAACCTAAAAAATAAAATAAAAATAAATAAGGGAATTCCAGGACTGAGGGTCTGCATGGGAGAAAGCATGGACACCCTTGGCTGTTTTACACCTCAGGATGTGAAGGGGAGTTTGATCAGCCGATATAAGACCATGCAGGAAGGTTTGCTGGTATAGCATGGAGGCAAGGAATGAGGAGGTTCCCAATCCGATAATGCTATCAGCCACAGAGCCAAGAAAGAGGAGTCGATGGGCAGTTGGAAGGGCCATTTAAGGCCAGCATTAAGTTGACAGTGGTGCTTATGATGAGGAGATGCAGAGGCATATCGGCAGATATTATTATAAGTCATGTCCCACCTGTGTAGAGAGGCTTTAGACATACCTACATATGTGACAGCACCATAAGTGAGGGCTGGGACAAGAATGCCTTAGGCAATGGCCAATTTAGCTAAGGGGGTAAGGGCATAACTAGTTTTGTAAGTGATCCCAGTGTTGGCATTGACAGAATTACAGGTGGCAGCGATGTGTTGGTCAAAATCCAAGGATCCATTAAGAAGTACGAACAGATATTTGAAAGAGCTCACAGTATCTAACAGGGAACCATTCTCACAGTGGATTTTTAGCTGGTCTTGATTGTTTCTGAGCTTGGCAGCAGAACAAAGAGCATGCCTTTGGTTTCACGAATATTTAGGATGAGTCGATTATTGGAGAACCAGGACTGGATATTCACAAAATCATATGAGAGGGATAGATTGATGTCAGAGATATTCCTGGAGCTAGAATGCAGAACCAGGTCATCCGCATATACTGTAGCAGGGACGAACACGAAGGGGTATTTAATGAGATATTGTTAATAAAAATGAAGACTTGAAAGGGGCCTAGTATGGACCCCTGAGGAACTCCTATATTTATAGTTGTTGAATCGGAAGTGGCAGAGTTACATTTTATGACCTGTTACCTGTTTGACAGGAAATAGGCCATCACATGGGGGGTCTAACAGGTTTGGATGCTCTTCTGCTTTGAAAATAGCAGCAGATGCATCTTTTCCATTTTCTTGCATACAGAAAGCCATGCTGCTATTTTCAGAAGCTGTGTTCATTTACAATAAAAAGTCACAATCTGCAGCAAAAAAATGGATACAATCATATCCAAATTTGATGCAGGTGCAATTGTACCTATTTATGGGGTGCAGCTGCATCCATTTTCAGATGCAAACATTGAAAGTTGTTAGACCACATAAAGGACGGTCTAACAGGTTTGGACACATTTCTGCTTTGAAAATAGTAGCTGATTCAACTTCGGTGGATCTCAATGAAAATTCCCCCACCTCAAAATCTCAAGGACAAATAGTCTGTTTTCCTGCAAATATCTTTAGTGATAAATAATTGAATTCTCAGAAATCCCAGTTTGCTGAGAATGTGATTAGATTTCAGTCCTACTGATTCCCAGTGTCAGCATATTTCAGAAAACTGGAAGTACTTAAGAACAGATGCTGTGGCTGGTCATGATGGTATGTGGAGGGCTGTGCCAGTTGTAGGATTGTGCTGGTGTCATTTGGGGGGGCATGGAGGCTGTTGATGCCAGACAGGGTGGGGCCTCCACTAGATCACCAGGGACTATTATGCAGTTTTAACAGGTCAAATTGGAGATCAGGGATGGGAATGATACGACCAGGGCATTTTTTTACACATACTCGGAGAAGATCGGGGAGCATGAAGGGGCCATTATACCACCAGGGATTATATGAAACTGGGGGGCATCACGGGGTGGGGGGGTCACTAGACTACCAGGGATGCAAGTACATTATGGGCAGCTGCTGTCAACAATTATAATAATATTTCTGCACACATCAGTGGCACCCAGCTGGGTGTCATGTCGCTGTTGGTGATGGCCAGCATTGCCCTGATGCCATACCTGCAACCTCCCATGCCACATATGCCCGTGGCCCCATCCTGGCATGGTGTTTCTTCCCCCCTACACTATTCCAGCCACTTGGGTGTTGCTCATGGCAGTGGAGGTTGGATCCCTGTGAAAAAGTCTGCAGATGTGCCACCTGCTTGGTGTAGCAAGTCACTTGCAGCAAACCCAGGGAGTTTGGTGCAGGGACCCTGCTTTTTTGTAAAATCTGGTGCAGGGTCCCTGGCAGACCCAGGGTTTGCCGCAACCCTTAGAGCGAAGCAACTTGTGTTGTTCTAAGGGTGCTTTTAAAATTGGGCCCCAGGGGTCAGCAGGGACAGCTGCATCAGTGAATGTTATGGAATATGCAACTTTCTTCCAACCCAAAGTCATCCACCACAGAGGAGCTGAAGGTTTGTCATCTGGGAGCATAGCTGTAGCCATGCCAAGGAACAGTGCAGTTTGAACAACAGAAGGTAAAGAAAAAGACTGCAGATAGCTGCTGCAGGCCTGGCAGTCCAAAATTCTTCAGACAAGACTCATGGACATCATAATCCAATCCCTTCAGGGGGTCAGGTCAGAGCAGTATGAAGCCATTGAAGCTGAAGGTGTTCTGATCATTGCAGTATGAAACCACAGATGGCAAATGTGTACTGATTGTTACATTATGAAGCTGGAGAGGTGAAAGAATACTGGGTCCTTAAGGGGCTAAGCAATGGGCATTTGCCAAGTGGAAGGAGGGTGTGTGCCTGTATGTTATTGCAATGTGTGCCTGTTGATGGTTGGCAAGATGTTTGCCTGAAGTAGTAAGAAAGGTGGTAAGTATAAAAGGTAAGAGAAAAAGTGAGTCCCAAGTAGAGGACTGGACAGCTGCCTAGTGAGGGTGATGAAGAAGAAGACCACAAGCTCAAAGGATGCCAACAGTGAGCCGGGTCACTACTGCAGGGAAACAGTGTAAAGCTGAAGACAAAGAGTGCTGAGCCCATGAGAGGTGAGACAGGCCAAATGTCCAAGAGAAAGGGCAGCAGAAAGGCCTCCCAAAAAAGCAAGAGGCAGAGCATATCCATGGCTGGAGGGACCTGGAGGCAGACACTGCAGCAGCTAGCCCAGGGCAAACAGCAGCCCCATCACACATCCTCCGAGAACAGTCAGGCAGAAGTGGGGGAGAGACAGCAGGTAGGCAGTGCGGTCCAGGAAGCACTGCCACTGAAGATCAGAAGTGGGGGGGTCAAGAAGCAACAAGCATGGAGCCCAGCAACAGCAGGGAGTCCAAGCAAGAAGCAGGCAGGGTAGGGAGGAAGGTAGGGTGAGCCCCAAGCAAGCGGACCCCCCAGAATGCAGGAGCAGGGGAGGCAGCAACATGAATAAGAAGCAGCTGCCAGAAGACCCAGGTGGCAGCAGCAGGCAACAAGGCCTACACCACCAGCAAAACCTGCAGGCATGAAGCAATGGTGAGAAGGGGTGAAGGAAAATGAGGAGAACTACTGAGCAATGGCCCACAGGGTCTGGGTGGCGCAAGCCCAACAACCAGAACAGCTGGCAGAGTGAATCAAGAATGCAGCAGAATAAGGCAGACCCTGCCAAACCAGAGCCCAGAGAACAAGTGACACAAAGATGGAGCAGGGCCAGCGGAGCAAGGATGCCCCACAAAGACAGCAGCAGAAGTGGAGGGCAAGCGAGGGAAAGCACAACAACTGAGGGAGCAGAATGGCAGCTATGGATTGTACTGCCAAATGGAGGCAGAGTCCCGCAATGGAAGGCAAAAAGAGGAAAGGCACAGCCATGGTCCAACCAATGGGCATCTGGAGAATGTCTGGGTCTTGCACTCTTAAAAAGCACTCAGTAAGGCAGGCATAGAGCATGTCTTCTGCTGCCCCACTGAACCCCGGGCATTTGACTTGCAATTATTAAGTGTGCAGAATTGTGATGCAACAGTCTTGTTGTGCACCACAGTGCTCATTTCACTTAATATATGTATGTGGGCACTGGTGGTATGCGATATGGGGGGTTAAATAAAAGGATAGAGTCGGCTCTCCATCAGGGTTAGAAGATGGAAAAGCAGAGATCATCATCACCAGATGAGGTAGATAGCAGCTCTCGCTGTTCAACATCACAAAGTAGAGGCAGGGTAATAACAGCAACTGAATTTGCTGCTATGATTTTAAACAAGAAAGGAAGGGTGAGCGAGTCCTGGTCTACACTCATGATAGTTCCATCACCAATGGCAAGGAAGGATGTTGAGGAAAAAGATTTTGAGAATAAAAGGGAAACATAGACAAAGTTGGCAGAAAAAGATCATTGGTCTATCTAGTCTGCCCTGTTATACCCTATCCTACCCTGGGTTCTC
This sequence comes from Neoceratodus forsteri, assembly GCA_016271365.2. Classification (NCBI taxonomy): domain Eukaryota; kingdom Metazoa; phylum Chordata; order Ceratodontiformes; family Ceratodontidae; genus Neoceratodus; species Neoceratodus forsteri. Next base: position 653,721,576 of record CM057459.1, read on the forward strand.
ATACTTAGACAGGTTTTTGTTTTTTCCCCTTCTCCGTCACACTTGCCTTACTGCTACCTCCCCGAGTAACTATTAATTCTATCCCAACGTGCTTGAAATAAATAATGGTTTTGGCACCTGCCATGTCTGCCAGCAGGCTGTTACGTGGCTCAAGCACTCTCTTTGTAAACTAAAAGTTTCTCACGTCCCTCCTGAACCCCCCCATCCAGCCCCCACCAGTTTTGACTCATGTCCCATCTTTTGGATTCTATTTCTGTTGAATACTTTCCCACAGTTAACCCTGTTCCTTCCTTTCAGGAACTTGAAGATCTGTATAATTCTACTCCCCTCCAACTCCCTTCTGGCTTCCAGAGCGTACAAGTTCATTGCTGCAAGCCAGTCCTCATGGGATCTGCCCTGCTGACCCCAAATCACTTTGGTTATCCTATGCTGCACTGTCTCCATCCTGTCTGTCTTTCTGTAGCTGGGGATTCCAGAACTTGGCACAGTATTATAGATGGGGCCTCACCAGTGATTAGAATGGTCATAATACCTCTTTCCTCCTGCTATTAATACCCCTCCCAATGCATCCCAACATTCTGGCTGCCTTGCTGTAGCAGATCAAAGGTAGCACTATGACACTGAGGTATGGACGATGTGGAACTAGGTGACCAGCCCAACAATAATGCAACAGAGATGAAAATAAAACTCTAAAAAGGAAAATAACACACATAATAAACAAACACACTAGCCCATTAAAGACGGGTTTATGACAAGGTACTAAGAGGACACCTAGCCCAGGCACTTTGACCAAAACTGATCTTTGGTCAAAGTGCCTGGACTAGGTGTCCTCTTAGCAAGTTGCTAATAAACCTGTCTTTAATGGGCTATTACACTTGTGCTATAGGCAGGGGAGAAATTAGCAGACTAGGTGGGCCATGCAGTCCCTATCTGCCAGAAAATTCTTTGTTTCTATGTTTCTGTGTTGTTTGTTTGGTTTGTTATTTTTCTTCTGAGTGTGGATTTTGTCTCTGCTGCCTTGCTGTAGGCCTTATTACATTGGTTAGATTGCTTTAAAGAGTTGCTTGTAATGACTTACAGGTGCTTTTCCTCACAAGTAGTTCTTAGTTTAACCCCTTCCATCCAATATTCCATCTTGGGATTCCTGCTCCCTGTGTACATCACCTTGCACTTTTTGACATTCAGTTTCAACTGCTAAATCTTGGACCACCTCTCTAACTTATGCAGTTCCCTCTGCAATTTTCTTATCCCATTTACGCTGTCCACCCTGCCACAGAGCTTAGTGTCATCTGCACGACTCAACTTACCCTGTATTTCTTCTCATAGGTCACTGATGAACATATTAACAGTGGACTGGACCCAGGACTGACCCCTATGGCTTCCCGCCTGTGACCTGCCTCTCCAACAACTTAACTCCATTTACCACCACCCACTGTTGTCTCCCCCTGAACTAACTGCCTATCTATATAACTAGATCCTTCACTGCACATAGATCCTCTAACTTCTTCAGCAACCTTTTGTGTGGCACCAATTCGAATGCCTGCAGTTACCCTGTTGCTCCTTGTCCCCTAACTTGTGGAGGGGAAATACATCTGCTATCCTCCAACCTATCATTGAATAGCCCTGCCCTTAGTTCAGCTAGTACGGATGTCAATGCCCTGCATCTCTTCTGGTCTTGGAGCCTTATCTATTTTAGGGCTACAAGCCTTTTTTTTTTAAAATGTTTTGTTCTTCAGGGTTCTGACTGAGCGCTTCAGTCCCTACTTGCCCCCCCCCCCCACGGACCAGCCACCATCTCCCCCCAGAACTCATCTTCCTAGTTTCCCAAGGCTGTATCCCCCATGGTGAGGCCAGGAGAAGGACGGTGTCTTCCTCCTGGAGTACAGATCTTGTTTGACAGGGTCCAAGTGTGCTGGCATGGGTTGTGGCAGGTGGATGGGGCATCTTGATTGCACAACCCCCACCTTCCATTTTTTTGTTTCCCCATCCCAAGGTCAACATGCATGCACTGGTATGGGCATGTGGTGTAAAGATACCTCACATGCTCAAACACCTGTGTCTGAGACACAGCTGCTTGTTGTGCCACACAGCCTCCCCTGGGTGACAGTCAAGCAGTGGCAGGCACTTGCCCCTCCCCCCAAAGGAGGGGAGTCATCCATGAATGCTCAATCCTCCTCCTTCCCCCGGCTGACCCCCAAGTGACCCTGGTCTGTACCTGAACCTGGGCTACCAGTGTGGCGGGAGGTAAGGTACCCAGCCCTTTAGCTCTCCAAGACACCGGGTCCACATTGCAACCCCCTTTCTGATCCTTTCTCCTGTAAATACCACCTGCCTATTTATGGGATTCCTCTTGCAGAAGCCTTTGTGCTGATTTTCATCAAGGGCCTGCTATCCTTCACTTTAAAAACTGAGCTGAAGTAGTTGTTAAGAACATCTGTCGTCTACTCACCCTCCTTTATTACCCTGTCCCCCTCTAACAGCCTTACAATTCACCCTCTGACATTTCTTTTTTTCCTAATGTGTCTGAGAAACTTTTTTTCCCTTCCTTTGACTCCTAGCCAGATATGCAATTCTGAGTCTGCCTTTATTTCTCTAACTTTTGTCTTGGCCGCCCTCATATTTATTTGGTATTGTCTCCATTCATTGTCACCTTGTTTCTCTTTGTATCTGACAAATGCAACTTTTTGGCCCTCACTGCCTTCCTGACCTTATCAGAGAACCAGATTTGTCATTTGTTTATTGTACCAGTTTCTCTTGGTAACTGCTTTCAGTCTTGACTGAGATGCTTCAAGAATGGCCCCTTTAATTATTCCCCTCATTTACTCTACTTCCCTGATTATGTCTGCTCCAACAGACTTATCTTGGTCTAGTTCCCTTCTCTGATCAAGTCTGCGCTTCTGAAATCTAGTTCCTCAGCCTTTGATGTGGGGATCCTGATACCCATCACCAGTTTGAACCATATTGAGTTATGATCACTGGATCCCAGTGATTCCCCAACCCGAACTCCAACTATGACGTCCAAGTTGGTGACTGCACTCCACCTACCACTTCCAAGCTGGTGAACACCACATTGAGAATGGTATCCTTACTTCCCCACAGAATAAAATAATATCACAATTATATAACATTTTCCAAACTAAAGAAAAAACACCTAGTCTTTCTCTTAGAAAAGGTGGGAAGAGAAAATGAATCAATCCATTTCTTTGAATTCATGGAAACAAATTATGAATATCAAAGAATGGGGTTTAAAATCAGTTAAAATGATACAAATACAATTTAATATTTTACACTGTATTTACTACACTCCCTATTGACTTAACAAGATGAGTCCCTTAATATCCGCACAATGCCCCCAGTGTGATATACTACACAAGAACATATGTTAATTTTATGTCCAACTTTAAATGCATGGTGGAACTCCATTCTCACTTTATTTACAATAGTCACTGGATGGTGGCTAAATAAGAATCCTCTCTGGATGTTATTTAGATTTGGTGGACCTGTATTCAGTCTCCCATATACTACCCAATGTTTAATCAATATAGTCATAATTACTGCATTCAAACATATCTTAACTAAATGGAAAGATAAAGACCCCCAATATTTGGTATGTGGCTGAACTCTATGACTGTCATATACAGAACTGAAAGAGTTCACTATACCACAACTAAACACGAACACTTTGAATCATATTTGGACTCCATGTGCTGATAAATTAAATTCCAGTACTATATTTTAGAACAAGAGCTGTGAGATATTGGTTGAATTAACTGTATGAGAATATTATTTATATCTATGCACAGTATATTTTACTATTTAAGGGGCTATGGTGTCTCCAGATATGACTTCAACCGGTTTATTTTAGTTCCCAACCCAATTGAAATGGTTGTTATACTTAAAGTATTGTATGATCAAGTCCCTTTAGAAGTCTAATAATAATTTTGTCTGTAGAATGAAGTATAAAATATGGACCACTTACATTAATATGCTGTATTTAAAATTCCATTATATATGTTTAAATCACTATGTAGTATTTTTCTAGATTACATAAATTAAAAAAAAAAAAATTAAAAAGAGAATGGTATCCTACCATGTGGGTTTCCTGTTCAGCTGTACAAGCAGGAAGTCCTGTAACATATCTCACAGGGCCTGGCTTCTGGTGTTCTTAGCTATTGGACTGTCCCAATCTATGTCTTGCAAATTGAGATCCCTCGCCAACAATATATTCCCCATTGTGGTCCCTTACTTTATTTCTGTCCTAGTTCCCTATTGCCTTGTTCCTCCAGTCCTGCTGGTCTGTATACCTTCTCTATGCACAGTTTCTTACCTGATGCTGTCATGAGCTGTGTCCACAGTTTTTGTGTTTCTGTTTTCTCTCTACTGATGGACCTATCTTCTACCACCTCTATGCCTTCCTTGACATTGAGGGCTACCCCTTCCTTTTCCCTTTGCCCTGTCTGTACAATGTGTAGCCTATCACTGTAAGGTATCAGTCATTATTCCCAGTGGCCCACATTTCTGTAATGACTATGATCCCATTTCTCCCACCATCAATCTGCGCTCACTGGTTTTGTTTCCTAGGCTCCTGGCATTTGGGTAGACTGCCTTCCAACTGCACCTAAACCTCCTCACTCTCTTAACAGTTTCTCTCCTTTTGTTCTTCCCCTCACTCCTTAACTTCCTGGTTTTCCTATTCCCTGCTGGCTTTCTATCCTGACGTTAAGGCACCCCCTCCCTGGCACCCTTACTTAACTTATTATGGACCCCTTTGTTGATGCTTTCACCCACACTGCTCCTAATCCCCATTTATGGTGGAGTCCCAACTAGGCTGCCATTTTGATCATCATCCTCTGTGATTCCCCCAGCATCATACTCCTCCTTCTCAGTTTAAATGTCCACCTACATAGACATCCACCTCTGCCCATGTGACCTGACCCTCACTCCTGTTAGGTGAAGGCCAACATGTTTAAAGAGTACCCCATCTCAGTCAGAAGCCCCCCAGTCACCCACAAAATGGTTCTTCTATGCCTTATACCATACCTTTAGTCAACCATTAAATTCCTTAATCACCCCTTCCTCACTCTATTATTCCCATTGTCCCTACCCCCACACAGGGAGGACATCTGAAAAGACCAGAAAAGATGAACGTACCTTCAATTTGTCCCCCAACCTTTGAAAGTTCTGCTTCACTGTCTCAATAAACTGGGGAACTTTAACCTGCCAGATGTAGATTGAAGCCTCCCAGCAGTGTCTTCAGCTAAAAGCAGGTGCAGCCTACACTCTCTGCAGGGGGCATTCCACAGGCAACTAGTCAGTGAACCCACTCATGGTGGAGCAATTCTGGACCTAGTACTCACTAACAGGAGCAATGTTGCAGATGTCAAGGTGGGAGGCCACTTGGGGACCAGTGATCACTGTATGGTCTAGTTCAATATAAGGACAGCTGTGGAATCAAACCACTCAAGGGTGAGGGTCCTGGACTTCGGGAGGGCTGATTTTAAAAAGATGGGTGAATACCTCAGGGATGACCTGGGTGGGTTGGAGGAACAGTGGGAGAAGATAAAAGGGAGCATAGTAAAGGTAACATACCTCTGTGTCAAACAAGTGCACAAAAGCAAGAGGAAAAAGAGGCTGCTATGTTTCTCAGAAGAGGTGACTGAAAAGGTAAAAGCTAAAAGGGTAGCATTCAGAAGGTATAAGGAGACACAGAGTGAAGAGGATAGGGAGGTGTATGGGGAAAACAGAGGGATGCAGGAGAAGGAGTAAAGAATGCAAAGGCTCAAACTGAAAAGAGAATAGCTCAGAAGGTAAGGAAAGGTAACAAGACATTTTTCAGGTATGTATTGTAAGTAAAAAGAGGAAGACCAGGGAAGGGATTGTAAGGTTAAAAAAGGAAGGGGGGGTACTATGCAGATGGGTACCTGAAAAAGGCAGACATCCTGAGTAAATACTTTTGCTTAGTGTTCACAGAGGAAAGAGAAAGAGGGGACAAAAAAAGTAACAAAAGCTTTGGAGGGAGGGAGGTGGATACTAGACCTTTTTTGGAGGCAAGAGTCCTGAAGGGACTTGCTAATCTGAAGGTGGACAAAGCACTGAAGTCAGATGGGGGGTATCCAAGGATATTGAGGGAGCTCAGGGAAATATTGTCTGCACCTCTGACAGTTCTATTTAACAGCTTACTGGAAGCAGGAGTGGTTCCGGAGGACTGGAGGAGTGTGGATGTAGTCCCACTACACAAAAATGGTAGAAGGGACGAGGCTGGCAATTACAGGCCAGTCAGCCTGACATCGGTGGTGGGAAAGTTAATGGAATCACTGCTGAAAGAAAGGATTGTGAACTATCTTGAATCTAGTGGGTTACAAGACCCAAGGCAGCATGGTTTCACAGGAGGAAGATCATGTCAAACAAATCTGATAAATTTCTTTGACTGGGTGACCAAGGAACTAGATCAGAGTGGAGTAGTGAACATGTCCTACCTGGATTTCAGTAAGGTCTTTGACACTATTCCACATGGGAAACTAGTAAGCAAGCTGGGTAACTTAGGAGTTGGCCCAATGGTGGTAAACTGGATAAGAAATTGGTATGAGGATAGGTGGCAGTAGGTGGTGATAAACAAAGTTGACTCCAAGGAAAGGAGGGTGATCAGCAGGGTACCTCGGGGATCCATGCTGGGGAGGGTCCTCTTTAATGTCTTTATAAGTGACACTGCAGAGTAGCTGGAAGGGAAGGTCGGCCTCTTTGCAGATGACACCAAAACCTTCAATAGGGTGGACACTTGGGGGTGGGAGGGTGGAAGGATGAGCAGAGACCTGAGAAAACTAGAGTGATGGTCAGGGGTATGGCAGCTGGTTTTCAATATGAAGAAGTGCAAAATAATGAACTTAGGGCACAGAAACCCAGGGGCAGAGTACAAAATGGGTGAAGTGATGCTGATGACCACCAAGCAGGAAAGAGACCTGAGGCAATCATAATGGATGACCCAAAGACAGGTGGCTAGGCAATGCAACAGGGCAGTAGGGAGGGTTAGTGGGATGCTGGGGTGCTTAGGGATGGGTTTCATCAGAAGAAAGAGGGAGGTGGTGTTACCTCTGTATAGATTGCTGATAAGACCCCCACCTAGAGTATTTTGTCCAGTTCTAGAGACCAACGTCTCTGGAATGACACAGACAGAGTGGAGGCAGTCCAGAAGTAGGCAACTAAAATGATGCAGTGTCTGCATCCAAAGACCTATGAGGAGAGACTGAAGGACCTCAATATGTACATCCTTGAACAGAGGTGGGAGAGGGGAGCTATGATAGAGACCTTTAAATACCTAACGGGGAAAATAAGGAACAGAAGGGGAGTATTTTTCAGAAGAAAAAGTGCTCAACAACAAGGGGGCATGCTATGAAGCTGGAGGGGGTAGATTCAGGAGAGATGTGAGGAAGCACTTCTTTGTAGAAAGAATTGTGGATTCATGGAACAGCCTTCCAGTGAAAGTGTTGGGGGCAAAAACTGTGGTGTGGATCAAGAATGCATAGGATAAGCACAAGGGAAACATAGTGGAAAGGAGGGGAGTGGCAGAAAGAGCTGTGGATTGGGCACAGTCAGCTGCAATAGTGTAAGTAGGGAGAAACTGGCAGACTGGATGGGTCAAGCGGTCCTTATCTGCCATCAAATTCTATGTTTCTGTTTCTATGTCCATGCAACTGACTATCCCCCCATTGATCCTGTGCTCCCTACTTTCTACAGTATATGGTTAATGGTTGTTGTCTATGGACTGCCATACACTCAAAATCCTTGTGCATGGGCAAAAGTTCTTGTACACAGTCCAAAGGTCGAAAAAAGTTTCCATGCAGAATTCAAAGGACCTGACAAGTTGTGCACAGTTCAAAGTTCACAGAGAGTTGCTATTTATGGTTATCTCCTGTTAAGTCCCCCAACTAACATAATTTATTGTTAATATTGTTACTATAAGCAGTGAAAGGCGGATGGGAAAGGAAGCAGACGGTTCCCACTTTGTACTGTATGTCAACTGAAATGTTCATTTTTGACATACAGTAAAACCATATGCTACAAAAAAAATAAAACATGAGCAACCATGCCCAGCTCGGCTTGAGTTTACATCTCAGGGTTGAGATGACATCATGGACCTCTCAAGATTTGGTCTCAAGGTCCCTATGATGTCATCTCAACCTCTCAATGAAAACACAGCCTTGCTGTATATGGTTGCTCATGCATTATTCTTTAAGTTGTTACCCCTCCCTTAATAACTAATATTGCCTTCCTACTGTAAAATATACTACACCTTGCCTTGCAGTAATCTGTACCTGACTTTGTCCTTTCCTCATTCCCTTTAACACCTTACTCTAGATAGAGTGGTGCCCACCTTATCAACTTACACTGTTATAAATGCACAGATATACACTCTCTAATTTCAATAGTTGGCTATCCCAGGTAGGGTATTGCTAGGATTCCTCACACAACATGCTCTACAACTTACAAATTGAACTATAGATACATCTACTGCCTTGCAGAGTCCCCTGCAGAAGTGATGACCAGCCTGTGAAAGGCCCATGGACATCTCCAAATCAGATGCCACACTCCAGCTCTGTTGCCCTCATGCTCCGGGGTCACAAATGCTCCATTGTCACTTGTGGTACTTCCCTTTCATAACATAAATAATCTCCAGATAAACACTGTCAGTGCTGATTCACTGGTCTCAATCATGTGACTCCCTCAAACTGACTCTCTTTGTAGCTTAATCAGGTACCTCTCACATAGAGCCCTTGAATTCCCCCATCAACACAATGAATTCAATGTACTTACCCCAACACAGAGTAATCACAGAGAGCAGTGAACGTGTCTCTATGGAGAAGGACATGTCTGAGGAGATCAGTGATGAAGAAGAAGAGGAAACTGAATGTGATGATGGTGATGTAACACACATTCCCTGGGAACCTCAATAAAAAGGCAACAAGTGGGACCCCAACGACAACTATCTAATCCTGCTGCTCAGTACACAGTAGGGCTACAAGTCCCACATATGTAAACGGTGACATTGACACCAGCATGGTGGGCTACTTTTCCACCCCAGCCAAGATGTCCCAAAAAAAGGCAACCTCAAGCCACGTAGCCAGAAAAAGAAGTTGAAGAGCTACAACCCCCTACTCCCAACACAGTGAGTTACCACTACCCATCCAAATCTGTTATGTAAGAGTATTTTACTATTGATCCATTAGATGAGTCAGGCAATATGCCAACTTCACATATGTCTGACATGCTAAGATCACATCTTGGCATTGGTGGGAAGCACACCCACCATAAACACAATCATCCATCAGTCTAAACAAAATATCAGAGTAGGGTTGATGAAGTGTCAGGAGTACCTGTTATTTATAATCACACATGTCCAGGGAGGGAAGAGGAGGAAGAACCTTATTTGCAATTCATATTTTACCCCGCTCAGCATGGTATTCCTATTCCTCCAGTCAGGTCCAGTCCAATCACACCACATCTGCAATGCTTACCCCATGGCTTACTCCCATGGTGGGGCCAGGCCACAGGCAGGCAAAATCCCCTTCCACCCCTATGAATGTGCTGGAAAACATCCATAATGGGGTCAGAATGGATGATAGTTGAGAGCAGGGACTAGATGCACCAGATATGATGCTGCTTTACTATAAGGATTTTTCTAATTAAGCCCTCTAACTTCCATGACATGCAGCCAATGAGTGCCCATGGCACTAACCTGTAGGTGGGGAGCTGTAGAGGCTGCATGATTACCCACAGTGCCAAGGCAATACCTCTTTCCCATCTGCAGAATGTGCTCTGAGAGCAGGATACTCAACACACTACCCCTAGGGTCAGCATGTGATGTCTCTGCATTGCGTTCCAGATGCAACCAGCTTGGATGAAGAAGTTGGGACTGAGAGCTAATCTAGGGACTCCCATGTGCCACCAGGCTGGGTGAGGAGGAGGAACTTGATAAGGAAGGCACTACTAGTTCTACTGGCATGTAAGAGAAACTGAGGGAAAAATGTTTTTGTTAATACAACATTAGTCACATTTCAGTGATGGTAGCTTTCCTCAGCCACGTACCTCTAGTGGGAAAGTTGTGCAAAAAAAAGTTCTGATGAGAAAATTATTTTATCAGCCAATAGTGCAGTCATTGATATGTTTCATAAAGGTGCCCCATAATCACTCAGTGTTGGGTGAACTTAATGCCACCATTGTAGAAATACTAACAGTTAAACTCTTGCCATAGTCTTTTGTGGAGAATCCAGGCTTCATGAAGCTGATTGCAAAGGCTTGTCCCAAACTGAAAGTTCCTTTGCATACATATTTCTTGAAATGTACCGAGTTGAGGGATGTATGTCGTTGTGTTGCATGTTACCTGTCTCATACGTTTTTTTTGCCCTCAGCAGTTTTTACAATACACTTGACAACTGATATATGGAGCTGTGAGTTCTCTTCTGCTATATCTTTCATGTACATAATGTCCCATTGGAAACAATTGCTGTAACTGTTGTCCCATGCAGCATGTCTAGGAACTGCATCCCCTCACCCATGAAGTTCACCATCATGCCCCAAGCATACACTGTGACTAAAATCCAGGTTACTGGGCACAACTGACACTTGGCCTCCCTTATTAACCCTAAAAAGGTGGTTCATCAGCCAGGGCTGTGTTTACATAGATCGCGCCCATAGGCTTGAAACTTCAGGTGCCCCCCCACCACCACCACTGACCCGTGCACCCAGTGTGCACCAGGCGTGCCCCCCAACACACACATACCACACACACACACCCCTCCCTGCCATGTCCTGCTGAGTTAAATCCACACCACAGAGCCCCTGCCTGGTCCTACTCATGCCCTTTTGAAAGCTAAACTTGCATAAAACTTTTCCAGAATATGAACATTTTTACTGTCAAAATGTTAAAATTCCTTTTAATAAACTGTTTACACTTATTTAGAGGTGGGAATAAAACAGTCTATCAGCACACAAGCAAGCACAAACACTTGCTTATTTATGTATTTGATCTGAACAAGGCCAAACAGTGTGCATTCTTATTCAGAGTCTCCCTAGTTAGAAAAAAAAAGTAATGCACTGTACAGAACAACAGTCACTTTTACCTAAATAGTCTGAGTTCAATCACTGCAAGTCATTCAAGGGTAGCATTTTAAGGCTAAAATAAAGTTAGCGTCATAACAGACAAGCTGCAAGAATAAGTGCACTGCCCAAAACTCCCCGTTTTAACTTCTTTAGGAGTTAGAGGGAAAAAAAAATCTTCAGGTCATGGGGGGGGAGGGGTAGCATTTTAAAATGGAGGCTAGTGGTTAAACTTTTTTTTTATCCAAGTGGTCCGAAGATCAGGGGGCAGCATTTTTGTTACTAAGTGTGGTGATAACATTATTTAAGAACAAAAGCTACTGCAGAGCCAGTCAGTGTCACCATCTGATAATACAGAACCTGTGGGTAAACAGTCTGAACTCTGAAGCTGCTGCTATCAATTTAATTTACAGGAGAAAAAAAAAACTTCAAATTCACTACAGGTGATGGGTTTGGGGAGATAGCATGCATCCTGAACTTTCTAAAAAAAAATGGATACACTATAGATCAACCAGGAGCAGCATTTATTATGTTTGCTTGCACGCATGTGCAAGAAACATAGTGCCATCATCTGAGTTTTTCAGAGGTGTGTCAGCATCTTCCAGTTCAGTCAGTGTGTTTGCAGGCGTGGTCACAGTTCTCCAATCACTGCTGAAGCTGTCTATGACAGCAGTTGAAAATGCAGTGGCATACAGTTGAAAGAGGGAGCTACGCTTCAGTGAGCAGCCCCCCCACACACACACACAGATCAACTGTGTCGGTTGCCTGATAGGATGGTGCAGTCTTGTCTAGCTTAGAGAGACAAGCCACACATCATTACTTTAATAAAATGTTCCCTGCCAAAGCAGGACCACCAAAATGTGTGTGTGCCTAACAGTCCTTACACACGCCAGCTCTCCAAAGCACACTTTCATGGACTCCATGGGTTCTAATACTCCAGAAAAAAAATACCTCAGCATTTGATGTGAAAACTCAGACTTCGTTGTATGTGTAATTCCAAGCATTTTCTCTTACTAGACTCTGTCAATGTGAACTCCCTGCTTCTAAAACCTATGCAAACAAACTTGAGCGTACTGTACTACCTGCAGCTGAAGCAAAGAACTGCCAGAATGCACAAAGGAGAACATACTGCTATGCATTTCAGCAGCAGCCAGTGGGGGAGGTTTTCATGACTGAAGCACTTTAATGTGCCTTTTAGTGCTGTCATATACACACCCCTGTGTGGTAATTCACTAAACTGCACACTTAGTCTGGTAATGCAGCTTCAAAATATTTTTTCTCTGAATTGCCGTGAGCTGGCATTTAGATAGAATCACACAGCTTTCTCAAATCAGATGCTCAATGAAGTCACATCACCTTGTGACCCTAAACATCTTAGGGTTGGACATGTGCCCTAACAAAATAGCGAAAACTAGGTATAGAAAAGAAAACACAAATTCAACCGTAGCTCTGGCAATCCACCCTTTTCTTTGGTGAATCTGAAGCAGCCTAACAGCCCACCCCTGGGTGCTCATGCACTCCCTCCACCCGCACAACATATGGCCGACGGAGGTGCTGTTGCATTTTATTTCATAATTTCCTGATCCCGTTACTGCCATCATACTGATACAGTAATACTTTTTATGGCTCGAAAACTGCTTGACATTAGCTAAATTATAAATGGCATCCCTGTTTGACGCTGTGGTGCAGAATATGGTGGTGCTCAAATTTTAAGCCAAGTATTACATGCAGATATGTTGTTATTGACTCATGTCACTTACCATTTTATACATCTATTGATTTTTTCAATTCACTTTTGCTCAAATGTTGATCGCAGGGATTCTGGTGTCACAATTCAGTTCAGCGACGTGTAACATCTTAGTGCAGATGCTAAGTAACTGTTTTAAAATGCTGAAAAAGTTAACAGTGATGAAAGTGCATGAACTTCTTTCTTCCATGTCTGGAGCTGTAGTGGTGTTATTGGCAAGTGCATGTCCCTTTGCTCCAGATCTATCAGTGAGATGTCTATTCTGTGCAATGGACAGTGGCTGAATGTTATCAGCTGACAGTTTTCATTTCATTATCAACAGATAAATATTCAGGGCTTTGCAAATGCAACTTTGCTGGTAGCACAGTTTTATGCCCCGTGTCTCATCAGTTAGTGGTTATATCTCTAACCGATGATCACAAAAAGTATGAAAAGATTTGCCGCTGAGTAATGTAAATACTAATCCACCTAAGCACCTTTAGGCTGCAAACATAATTTGAACATATAGGGATTCTGGACCGTGTGTCACTCCGTGGCACAGCAATGGTTAATAGTTTAAGCACATTCTCAGGACATTTGTTTCACTTGCCCCCTCTTTCCCCACGATCCTGGTCACCTGAAATAAACCTGACATTTTAGTATCTGTTTTACATCTTGGCTCAGTTAGGCAATCAGCGCTGTAAGAACATAAACAGACATATAAATGGGGACTATAACAACATGGTCACCTGAAATAAACCTGACATTTTAGTATCTGTTTTACATCTTGGCTCAGTTAGGCAATCAGCGCTGTAAGAACATAAATGGACATATAAATGGGGACTATAAGAGAATGCCATGGGTGCTTGTGCCTTAGTCCAGCTGTGCAACATCAGCCTGAAGTTCAGGTAGGGCTTACTGCCTACCACTTTATTCACCCCCCATGTACCTGTACCATTTCACATCCTCCCTTGCCTTAGTCCAGCTGTGCTACATCATCCTGAAGCTCCGGTAGGGCTTACTGTCTACCACTTTGTTCACCCCTCCCCCATGTACCACTGTGCTACATCAGCCCGAAGCTCTGGTAGGGCTTGCTGTCTACCACTTTGTTCACCCCCCCATGTACCTGCACCATTTCACAACCTCCCTTGATCTACAGTGAGTGGATCCCTCATTCATACGTCACATATGCACGCACAAAAATAAAAAAAACGGTCTTCAAAAAATTAAGATACATTTATTATGTTTGTTATGTTTGCTTGCACACATGTGCAAGAAACATAGTGCCATCATCTGAGATTTCGGAGGTGTGTCACCCGCTTTTCCAATTCAATCAGTGTGTTGGCAGGCGAGGCCCCTGTAAGCCAATGCATGATGGAGCTGTCTATGACAAGCTCCAAAATGCAGTGGCATACAGTTCAAAGGGGGAGCTACGCTTCAGTGAGCAGTGATAAGATATTGCTTGCTCATGCGCAGCCCCCCACACACACACACACACACGCACACACAGGCGTGTCGCTCCACTATGCTGCGCACACTTTATAGCCAGCGGGGTGCCCAATCCCCGTCGACTGTGCTGGCTCCCCACCCCCAAAGCCTTTCAAATGCCACGCTGGTGACCATCCCAGCATGGCACCCTCTGATATACTCCGGCGGGGTGCTTAATCTCCACTGGCTCCACTGTCGCTTCCCCAAGTACTGGGTGCCACGCTGGAGCCACCCCAGTGTGGCAATCGATGCTTTGGGCGACGGGGATGCCCAATCCCCCATTGGCTGAATGGCCCCCCAACCATCCTTGTGCCATGCTGGGAGCCCACGCCAGCATGGCAAACGTCCCGCGTCATCATTGGAAACAAAAAGAACACCTGTAAAGAAAAAATGGTCCCACATAGTCTCCCTGGCCCCCTGCCACAACCCGCACCCACTCACTTCGCACCCTGCCTCCCCACACCCCCCTTCACCCCATACTTACCTCCGGACCTCGGCGCGACGATCTTCAGTGGACCGGGAACACTTCTGCACTCTTCAAAGCCGACCGCCAACTGAGGAAATGCAGGTAAGCTATATAATGGGCTAGATAGGGGGTTTTCAACTTTGTTGCATATCTCATGTATTTTTTGGAATTTTTGCACCAAATTTCCAACATGAGGTTTTTGGAACCCCTTCTCATGAATGATGTCACTGTCATGGCATTATTCGAGCCCAAAGGGTGATTTCACAGTCACTGCATGAAATCACCTTTCGAGACTGATTAACGAAATGACACTGCCAGTGTTCATAAAATGGGCTATCAAAAGTCTATTTTGAAAATTTGGTTGAAAATTTCAAACAACGACTGTTTCAGCGTGCGTTGCGCAGTTCCTACGTATGCTCGTAAGTTCACAAATTTTCAATATTTTCACTCCAGATTTTCAACATTGCCATTTTACCACACTTTCTTATAAGCAGTACAGCTGTCATTTTTCACATCTCACACAAAATGTGTTTCCGCCCATGTAGCGCACAATGGCGCAGTCAATGAACAAAATCAATGTACGGGACAAATTAAGAAAATCACAGTGACACTGTTCATGAGCAGAGGTCTTAACATGGCGATGTTGAAAATTTGGTGAAAACATTCCTAAAAATGACTGTTTTACAAATGTGAGTTGCACAGTTCTTACGCATGCTCATCAGTGTGCAAATTTAATATTTTCACTCCAGATTTTCAACATTGCCATTTTATTACACTTCCTTATGAACAGTACAGCTGCCATTTTTCATATGTCGCCCAAAATGTGTTTTCGCACATGTAGCGCACAATGGTGCTGTTGGTGTATGAAAGCAATGTTTGGGACAAATTAAGAAAATCACAGTTACACTGTTCATGAGCAGAGGTCTTAAAATGGCTATGTTGAAAATTTGGTGACAAAAGTCCGTAAAATGACTGTGTTACGAGTGAGCATTGCTCAGTTTTCATGCACCCTCATAAGTTCATGACTTTGTAATATTTTAAGTCCAGATTTTCACCAGTGCCATTTTTCCACACTGCCTTATTTACAGTACAGCTGTCATTTTTCACAACATGGCCGAAGTGTGTTTTCACACTTTCAGCGCAGAGATGCGTGGTCGCTGTGGGAAATCATTGTTCGGGACAGATGAAGAAAATCACAGTGACACTGTTCATGATCGGAGCACCAAAATGCCTGAGTTGATAATCTGCTGTAAAAAGTCCCCAACCTAATTATATTACGGTGTCGTTGCACAGTTTCTATGTACACTCATGACTTCACCATTTTTTTAAATATTTTTACTGCAGATTTACAACATTGCCATTTTTTACACCTCCCCATGAACAGTACAGCTGTCATTTTTTACATCCTGTTCGGAATGTTTTTGCACCTGTGGTGCTAAATGCTGTAGTCGCTGTGCATAAGCAGCTTTCGGATAAGAAACTGATATTCCCCCTGTTCATGAGGTGGGGTCACAAAAAAACCATGTTGAACATTTGGAGTGAAAATACCAATGAATGCCTGAGGTATTAGGGTTTCCAACCATAACGCCCAACCCTGTAGAGAATGACAGGCATCGGGGTGTGACTTGGGATTCTTGCCTGTAATGCTCATACCATTCCATACCCTGCAGCCAGTGAGAAGCATTGAGGTACGCCTTGGACTCTTCGGCCCCAAAGTTCACCCCATTCCCCTATATCGCACCCATCCCACTGTATTTCCTAATGGAATGGGGTGCGCATAAGGACCAAAGACCCCAAGAAACACCATGACACTTGCCAGTGTCTACAGGGTGGGGTGTACTGAAATGGCGTGGCAGTTATGCCTGACGACACAAAGGCACACCCCAATGCCTGTCACTCTCTGCAGGGTGGTGGTGGGGTTGGCTTCAGTTCAATACTTCACTGCCATTCCTATTATGCAGCTCTGTAACTTCTACACTACCACTGCCAATGCCAGCAAGCAAACATTCGGCATTGACAAATGCTTGTTTTTGTTACTATATAACACAGACAATAAAATAAGATAAGCTTCAAACAAACTGTCAGACAATGTTGTGTGCAATAAAGCAAAAATGGTACCTGATATGCCTTGAATGATTCTGTGGGAAGGTAAATAGTCTGGCAGAAGTTGCATCAGCAGTTATTTATCCAGAGAAGTTGACTGACAGGACACAACGACCCAGTCCGTCCAAATAGTTGTGATGAATGATGCATATGCGTTGATTCGGAACACACCTAGTCTACAGCTTGCCTCACACACACACTGGCTGGCACTGCTCACTCAAAAAGGTGAAGAACAGTTCTGTTTACTTATTAAAGTAAAGTGGGTCTGGTGCTAACTGTGTGAGTCTCAGTGACCTCTCGACTTGCTTTCAAACTTCTCCCCGACCAGACCAGCCACGACTACTGGGCTGGCGGCACTGTCTGCACTCACTGTCTGGCAAGGAAGGTCCCTCTCAGTCTTTGCTCTCCAGCCTACCCGACTCCTCCATGCTCACTCAGTCAGCTCAGAAGAAGACAGAGGATTTGAATTTCTTTCACTTCAGTCCACAATACAGTTAGCTGGGCTAAAATTAAGTAGCAGTAGCTGGCTGGTCTAGCTGCTCCAGACTAGTACTCCAACTCCACATCTGCTGCTTGCTTCCGACTCCCGAATCTCGTATGCAGTCACACTTGTCTAGTCTCTGTGATGGTGACTCTCCCAGACAGAGACCCAGTGGACTTGGAGACACAGTGGCTTACAGCGCTCTATCTCTCTCTCTCTTCCTCCCTATTCCGGCTGGCAGAGTGGCAGTTGATACAGTTCTCCTTCTGTCTTCTAAGTACTTTGCTGTACTTTTACAGGGGCCATTTAAACTTGCTGCCCTCTTACTTGAAATGGCAGCCAATCGGAGGATGCGCAGCACAGTATACACCCACCGCAGACCTAATTGAAATTCTAAATCACAAGGTCCGCGGGGGGCTGCTGACTTGCTGAGGATAATAGTTTCATACGGGGGAGGGGTAGAGCGGGCAGGTGGGGCACCAACAGTCGGAGTAAGTACATTGATGTCGGCGTCAGTCAGGGTCAGGTCAGCCATTGCCTAAGCGGGGGCGGGGGGCACCAGCAGTCATGTACATTGATGTCGCATCATCAATTGCCTAAGCGGGGTTGGGGGGCTTGTCATCAGCACAACAGCAGGAGCAATAAACATTTATGTCTGTCACGACAAAGGGAAGGGCGGGGGGCCAAATGTTTAAATGACGCTGGCAGGGGGTCACTTAGGAGGAGTCTAAACTGGAACGTCTTTAGACTTTTGTGTCTTTTTTTTGTTTGTTTTGTTTTTAGCAAGACATACTGGCAGACAACACAAGCAGCCAGCCCAGAAAAAACCTTTATTTTTTTAACCTTTTTTTTTTTTTTTGCTGCCTAATTTTGCAGATGCCCCTAAATGGCTGGTGTCCCTAGACTGCAACCTAGTTAGCCTATGCATAAAAATGGTCCTGTCATCAGCTAGCAGTAATGGAGTAAATATAATTAAAATGATAGAGGATGGGGGTTTCTGCAGAATTCATTGCATGGCATATTGTAGAACCTAGTAGTGTAGGATGCTCTCAGTCAGGCAGAAATCAAAGGGTTACTATTTTTGTGTGTTGCCGCATGTGTGGCCATTTTGCTTGCTCATCGAAGGTAAGGCAGCAACTGTAGATGCTAAAAATGACAAATAACCTGATCTCAGTACCATATGAAACAAAAAGTGGTCACTAAATGGAATGCTTCTCTCTTCATGATTGAGCATATGATCCAACAGTACATGGTGCTGGATGGTTATATGCCCATTCACACCACCCATGATGCCTCTGGAGCAACCATGAGCTTAACAACAGAGCAGTGACAGATCATGGAAACAAAGAAATGACCGCACTCCCTGGTGTTGGTCCTGGTGCAACTGTGAAGGAGTGCCAACTCCCCACTTAATCGAGCCAAAAACAAAACACAGCACACATGAAAATGATCTCTTTTGAAGTTTTATTCATGGATGGCCTGATTCTCATCTTCTGGCCTTTGAAACATGACACACAGGCAGTCAGTGGCCATACAGTATCTGTAAGTCATGCTGTTCCACTTTGTGTGTGCTCATGTAGGCATTGTGCAATGTGCAACAGCAATCCAAAAGTGAGTGATGATTCTGCTTGTACTGTATTAAAGGAACACATTCATAGAAACATAGAAACATAGAAGTTGATGGCAGATGAGGACTGCAATGCCCATCCAGTCTGCCCATTTCTTTTTCTACCTTATGAATGTGCCATTGGCATTTGCTCTGTCAATGGCCTATCTATTCTTACTTATCTGTACTGCTCTCTTATGCCTAACACATGCCTGTTTGAAGCCCTGCACTGTATTCAAATCCACCACTTCCTGAGGTAGGCCATTCCATGCATCCACTACCCTTTCTGTGAAAAAGAACTCCCTCACATTACCCCTTAATCGGCCTCACTCTAATCGCATGCTGTGTCCTCTTGTCCTGCTATTTTTCTTATATTGAAACATGTTAGACTCTTTCACCTTAATGCCCTTTATGTGTTTAGATGTTTCAATCACATAGCCTCTCTCCCTCCTTTGCTCCAGGGTATACATATTGAGTTCTGTTAATCTGTTCTCATATGTTTTCTGATGCAGTCCTTGCATCATTTTAGTTGCCCTTCTCTGGACTGCCTCAATTTGGTTAATGACCTTGTGAAGGTGTGGCCTCCAGTACTGCTTGCAGTACTCCAGATGGGGCCTAACCAGTGTCTTGTAAAGAGGGATTATAACCTCCCTCTAATGACTTGTGATACCCTTACTAATACACCCTAACACCCCCCTAGCCTTACCTGCTGCTTTAGAGGTCTGCTTGGATAGATTTTCTGTGATGATGATGCCCAAGTCTCTTTCTTCCCTTGTGACTGCCAGCAACTCCCCTCCCAACCTATAGGTGGCTTCTGGGTTTCTCTTCCCTATGTGCATGATCTTGCACTTCTTTGCATTAAACATCAGTTGCCAATCTTCTGACCATTTTGCCAATTTGTCCAGAACTCTTCTCATTCTGCCCACCCCATCTGGATCACCTACTCTGTTGCAGATCTTGGTGTCATCTGAAAACAGACAAACCTTACCCTCAAGTCCATCTGCAATGCCACTGATGGAGATATTGAAGAGGACTGGCCCCAGGGCTGATCCCTGGGTACCCCATTTGTAACTTGCATCTCTTCTAACTGTATACCATTTACCACCACTCTCTGTTTTCTGCCTGTCAATCAGTTTGCCACCCAGTTGACCAACTTCTGACCCACCCCGAGCCTACCCAGCTTATTAATCAATCTTCTATGTGGAATGGTATAGAAAGCTTTGCTGAAATCAAGGTAGGTGACATCAGCTGCTCCCCTTTGTTCCACCACTCTGGTTACCCAGTCAAAGAAATCTATGAGATTAGTTTGACAGGACCTTCCTTTTGTAAACCTTTGCTGTCTTGGATCCTCTGCTCCTATGGATTCCAGGTGTTGCACTTTCCTTTCCTTAAGGAGTGCCTCCATAATCTTGCCCACTACTGAGGTAAGACTGACTGGTCTGTAGTTCCCTGCCTCCTCCCTGCTACCACTCTTGTGAAGCGGGATCACATGAACCCTTCTCCAGTTTTCTGGGACCTCTCCTGTGCTCAGAGTCTCACTAAACAGTTCCAATAATGGCTCTGCTAGTTCACCCTTAGCTCCCTTAGTACCCTGGGATGGTTTACCCATAGCACTTCAACAGCGCTAGCGCCGACATCCCCTACAGCGACAGCTACAATGCTGACTGTTGGCATTGTAGCCACGGGGATGTCAGCATGCACAACAGGGGGACTGCGCCACCCGAACCCCCTTTTGTGGGGGGCTCAGCCCTCCCCACTCCCCAGTCTCTAGGATTCTAACTCCGAGTTGGACCGTGGAGGGGGGCAATCACTCAGCGATGCAGTCCCAATCGCCGCAAAGACCAGCACAGTGATGGGTGGGTTTTGTTCTATTTCTGGCGCTGTGCTGGTCTTCACCATCGGGGAGTCACTGCAGTGATGGTATATGCTCTGGGATGTATGCCATCAGGTCCCATGGCCTTGTCCAACCTGAGCTTATCTAGCTCTTGTAGGACCCTCTCTTTTGTGAAGAGACTAGTGCACACCACCTTCCCTCCTGTGTCCATGGTGCTGAGCTGTGGGCCCTGCCCTACCTACTCCTCAGTAAATACTGAACAGAGGTATCTATTCAGGACAGATGCTTTTACATGGTCCTCCTCCTCCTCCTCACATGGCCCTTTATCTGCTTTGATCTTAGCAATTCCCCCTCTGGACTTTCTCCTTTCACTAATGTATCTATAGAAAGTCTTGTCACCTCCTTTTACTGTTTGTGCTAGTGTTTCCTCAGTTTGGGCCTCTGCCTGCCATACTGCCTTCCCTGCTTCCATTAGGGAAGTTTGGTATGCCTCCCTATCTTCATCCTGCTGTGTTCCCTTGTATTTCCTGAAGTCCAGCCTTTTGGCTCTGACCTTTTCTGCTACTGTTTTTGAGAACCAAAGTGGTTTCTTTCTTCTTTTACATTTCCATTTCTCTCTAACGTAATGAGATGTTGCTTCGAGTATTGCATCCTTAATACTTGCCCACTTTGACTGTACCCCCTCACCTGTATTTCTTCTTGCCAGGGCTAGTTTAACTTTGTTGGCCATCTTATCAAAGTCAGCTCCTCTGAAGTCCCATATTTTTGCATCGGAATGCAATGATTTAGTTCTAGTGGCCAAATTAAACCATACCATGTGATGGTCACTGGCCCCCGGGTGACCTTCTACCTGGAGATCTGTGAACCTTTCCCTGTTAGTCAGTACTAGATCTAGGATAGTCCTGTCTCTTGTGGGTTGTTGTACCAGTTGTTTGAGGCCCTCCCCCTGCAAGGAATCCACTATGTGTCTAGTTCTGGCAGATGTTCCTGCTGGTATTGACCAGTCTGTATCTGGCATGTTGAAGTCTCCCATTATCAGAACCTCCCCCTTAGCTGTAATGTTTTGTATATCTTCTAACAGTAATGTGTCTATGTCCTCTCCTGGTCTGGAGGCCTGTAGACAACCCCAGTTCATATGTTTCTCCCATATCCTGTTTCCAGAGTGACCCACAGTTCTTCTGGCTCCTTATATGTATTCTGAATTTCTGTAGCTTTGATATTTTCAATGACATAAAGGGCCACTCCACCCCTCCCCCTTTTCGCACCTTGGTCTCTTCTGAACAGTACATAGTTGGGTACAAAAGTCTCACAAGTGTGGTTACTAGTGAACTATGTCTCGCTAATGGCTACTTTGTCCAGTTTAGCCACTGTCATTATTGCCTGCAGGTCTGGGATCTTGTTTCCCAGACTGCGAGCATTTGTGTACATGATTTTCCATGGGTCACAACTTATCTCTTTGCCTGATAAAAATGCCTTCCAGCATTCCATCTGGGAATCCACAAAGTGAAAACTTGCCCCTCTAAGCCTACAGTACAAATGAGGACTCCAGCACTTCTGGAGGGATGTACTCCAGCAGGTGAAGAATCATTTGACTGAAGAGTTGTATGCAAAGCAACCGAAAGCAAAAAAAAAACAAGCTACTGATGGGATCAAAACTCTAGAAACCCCAGTCATTTCAAAATTATCCCAATTCTAACTCTGATCCTGACTGACACAACAATGGACACATCATACACTAACATCATCACCACCACCTCTATAAACCTCTGTAGTAGTTGCTCCAGGGAGTATAATCTGAGGTTGGTATTGAAGAGGCGGAGGAGGAAAAGGAGACTTTCTGCCATAAGTCAGCAGAAAGTATAGTAGAGTCATACCTGGCTGACTCAAAGAACTTGGACAATGCTGAGAAGTAACATTTTGTGCTGGACAATAAAGGATCAGGAGTGGCTAGCATATTTTTTTTGCAACTACTATATTGATGTTATTTGATCTACCCAGCATCCAGTGTCAGCTCCTAAGGAGTGTTCAGTTCATCGGTGACATCAGTACTGATGGTGTGACAGACAAATATAGCTCCAAATAAATGTCAAGAGACTAACATTCATAAAATAATCACCCAATAAGATTATATATCATAGTAATGTGTCAGCAGAAAAGGACCATCCTGGACCATCCAGTCTGCCCATCTCCCCCCCCCCCACTTGTCACTGATGTAAAAGGAGCCTATCCTCTGCCCTCTAACCAACCCCATATGTCTGTCCCACACTCTCTTGAATCCCTTCACTATTTCTACACCTTCCACCTCCTCAGTTAATCAATTCCAGAGTTCAGCCAGCCTCTCAGTGAAACTACACCCCCTTACATTAACTTTCAATCTTCCTCCTTCCAATTAAAGTATGACATCTTGTTTTAATGCCAAATTTCCTTTTAAATAGATTTCGTTCCCTCACTTTATTTATCCCCTTCATGTTCTTGAATATCTCTATCATGTCACCTCTCTCTCTCTCTTTCTTCTAAGGTCTAGTTGATACAGATTTAATTCTCTCAATGTTGTCTCATATGGTTTCCCATGCATACCCTGCACCATCTTTGTTGCCCTTCTCTGAACCTTTTCTATTACATCTATGTCCTTTCTTAAATTAGGCCTCCAGAACTGTACCCCATATTCCAAGTGCGGTCTAACCATGGTCTTATATAATGACATCAGCACCTCCCTCTTCCTACAAGCTATGCCCCTTCCTATGTAGACCATCATTCTATTAGCTTTGCTGATCATCTTACTACATTGGTCACTTATCCTAAGGTTGTTTGACATTATAATCCCCAGATCCCTTTCCTGTTCTTTTTGCTTTATCTGCTTTATATAGGAAGGGGTATCATCAGCAGAAGGAGGGAGGTGGTGATACCATTATACAAAAAAACTGGGGAGGCCTCATCTGGAGTACTGCAGGTAGTTCTGGAGGCTGCATCTTCATAAGGACATAGACAGGGTGGAGACAGTTCAGAGAAGGGTGACTAAGATGGTGCAAGACTTGCAACAGAAGACTTGTGAGGTGAGATTAAAAGACCTCAATATGTATACATTGCAAGAAAGGAGGGAACGGGGAGATATGACAGAAACCTTCAAGTATCTTAAGGGCATAAACAAGGTGCAAGTGGAAGACATATTTCAAAACAGGAGAGGTACCAGAACAAGGGGGCATGATTCTGATACGGGACATCTTGTATGCCCCCAGTTACCGTTACCATCTAAATAAGATTAAGCTAGGACTGCATAACCCTGTATTGCTACTTTAATACTGTACATGTATGTTTTCATTACTGTAAGTGTATTTCTTTCTTACTTTCTAACTGATGTGGAGCCTTTGCAAAACAGTCTATGACTCAAAGGATTGTAATTCTGATTCTATTCAATAAACAGTAAACAATATGAGATTGGAGGGGGGTAGGATAAGGGGTAATGTGAGGAATGTTCTTTTTCACATAAAGGTTGGTGGATGCATGGAATAGCCTGTCCCTGGAGGTGGTAGGAGCAAGCACAGTGGTGGGATTCAAACATGCATGGGATAGGCATAAGAGAACCCTAGAGGTGGAAATGAGAAGCTAAAGCTGATGACCAAGTAGGGTCAGCAGCTGATGTTACAGGTAGGGTATACAGGCAGACTGGATGAGCCTAGTGCTGCTTATCTGCCATTAGCTTCTATGTTTCCATGTTTCTATATCTCTGCTGCCACAGACTAAAGAAAAGTCTGCATCAAAAGTCATGCTTGCATTCCCTTCTGATTCCATTTCAGATATTGGGGGATGGAGAGGGGTGATTTCCAATATAAAGACAATAACAAAGACAACCAGTTGGATGAAACTGCCATTGATGAGACAGTCTGTTGTCCAGACTATCTTAAAAATATACTTAAGAACACTGCAAGATAAACCCATTTTCCTCAGTGACCTAGTCCAGTGGGCCTTCTAGCTCTGACCACTACAGGCCTCTGCCTCCTTACATGTCAATCAACTAATTCTTTATTTGCACTGGCTTTAAGGTGAAACTAGGATAAAGCAGTTTATATACTCTGCACACATAAAATATGTATTCTATAAATATCTGATAAATATACACATCTTATAAAAACAACAATAATTACCTTAGAAATGTTAAACTTTTCAAAATCCTGGCACTTACAAATGTAAATCAGAGTATAATGCAATTTAAACCAGATGAAAATATTCAGAAGCTGTACCTGTGCAATTAAAATGTTTACTGAACATTATTATGTGTGTAGTACAATGTAATTTGCTGGTATTATTTTGAAAACTATTTCACTAAAAAGGAAAAAGAAGATGAATGATTAACCTTTGGAAACCAGCCTTCACAGAGACTTACACACAGTGCAGATCAAACAGTATAGATCCAGTCTTAACTGTTCCATTTTATGACTACCCACCCCACCTCATGTGACAGAATCCAAGAGGAAAAATATAACAATAGATGGCATAATGTTTTAAAAATAGTATGAGCCATATTATTCTAGTAGCGTTTGTTCATTGCTTCTAATCTTCTCTGCAAAAAGAGCATACATAGCTATACAGTAGCTTCTGTGAAATCCAGAGTCTTTGCTTCCGGAAATTTAAAGATCAGCATTGTTGGATGCAAATCATGTTTTTATAAGTAGTCCTGAAAATATTCTGCAAATATCTTCATAAAAGGGGCAGATGAGCAAAGAATGCTTTAATATCTTAACTTTATACTTACTGCAAGGACATAACCTGTCTAAGAACCGTAGTGTTCAGTTTGAAAATGACCCGTTATTGAGTCTGTATTTGTTCCATTCTCAGTTTGGTGAAAGTAACTCTGATCTCAGTTTGGAATACTGGACAAGGGCATCCATATTCAAATGTGGTCAAGTGCACTGTGCAAATCCTACCATATAATGCATGCAGTGTGCCCCGATCTGGTGCATGCTGCTTATATGAATATTGGGTTGTGGTAGCACCATGCAAAGCGCAAGGTCACAGCACACCACAGCCCCCTGCTGACAACAAACACCCTGTAGCAAAGGGGGATAGCACATACCAGATAGGCAGTACCTTTGACCCTGTGTGCCATTTTCAAATGTCTATATGTTAATGACCACACAAGCTATGCAAGGCACTAAGAGGCCATTTGCATGCATGTGCTAAGAGTAAGGTGATCCTGGAAGGACTGCAGAGTGGATTCTTGACTCAGGGCATCACTGAACCAACAAAATCTGAAGCATTCTTGATCTGGTGCTCACAAATGGGGAGCATGTACAGGAAATAATGGTTAGGGAGCCGCTGGGGGGAAGTGACCATTGCACAGTGTGTTTCTATTTGGATATAGTATTACCTGGGTGGAGTCCAAGTATCTGCATCAGAGGAGGAGAAGGACCTGGGAGTGATGACCACTGGTGACCTGAAGTACTTCACGCACTGCAAGAAGGCAGCAGCAAAGGCAAACAAGATGCTAGGATGTATAGCTAGGGGGATCAGTAGTAGGAGAGAGGAGGTTATACTGCCCTTGTACAAGTCACTGGTAAGGCTGCATCTAAAGTATGGAGTTCAGTACTGGTGCCCACACCTCAAAAAGGACATTAACCTGCTGGAGAAGATCCAGAGGAGGGCTACAAAGATGATAGCTGGTCAGCAGGGCAAGGCATAAAAGGAGAGGTTGAAGGCACTGAACATGTACTCCCTGGAAGACAGGAGAGAGAGAGAGAGGAGGGGACATGACTGGGACCTTCAAGTACTTAAAAGGGATAAATAAGGTTGATAAGGAGAGTGTCTTTAAGCTGAGTGGCATCCATATCACAAGGTGCACAGTGTCAAGCTGGAGGGTCAAAGGTTTAGGAGGGAGGTCAGGAAGCCCTTCTTCACAGAGAGGGTGGTGGACATTTGGAATGTGCTGCTGGAAGAGGTCATCTCGTTGAAGACAGTGGGCAGCTTTAAGAGAGGCTGGGATAGGCATAGGGTGAAGGTAAGAATCGTGGGTAGGGAGGATAGGAGGAGTGGGGAGGAAGGGAGGGCAGGGACATTAGCTCAAGCTGTGGACCCTGCAATACAAGCACACTTGATAGACCAAATGGCCTTCTTCTGCTGGCTTCTTCGTATGTTCATATGTATGTTCATATTATGTGCCAGTTAGCAGCTTTGTGTAATGCCTTCATACCTTGTGTATGCTGAGACATTGCACAGAGTGACTGATGCTGCCCTTTCCTCAAATAAAGCTCTGTAGAATTAAATCCATGGCACTAGTGGTAGCCCCCTTCTACCTCAATCCCTGTTGTATAAATGTATATTTTCCTGGTAGTCCTGGGATAACCACCACCTACACCAAGCCCCACTGCAGTAATATAAATACTTCTGGCAGTCCTTTTTATTTGGGGTGGGGGGGGGTTAACTCAGAGCATGGATGCTTTAATTATCATCATCACTCATGAAAACTTGACTCATCATCATTGCTAAGCATCCAGAAAGGGGCCACATTTTTTTTTTTTGCAAATAACTGTGCTTTATTGAACAATTTCCAACACAAATTACATAGCAAATGATTAGATAACACAAAAAGAAATACAATACCCAAACCGTAAATTAATAATACAGAAAAAACATAGAAAGAGGGAGAGAGAAACCCAACTCCCCCCATAAGGAAGAAAGAAAAGAACCCCCCCTCCACCCCTGGCAGCTATCCCGGTAATTAACTAACAGTAAATCATGTTATATCATAGGACATCACCTAACAAACATAGAAGAAAACAGCTAGACTAGTGCATATTGCGCAAAGGAGGAAAGGACAATACATAAAACAAAATCAAAATCAAAAGGGTCGACACCAATACGGTAAAATTAAAAGAAATATCCTACTCTAATAACCGTACCTATCCTTGAGACTTTGATACAGACTACCCCAACATCGTTGGAAATTCAGTGAAGCATTAAAAAATGATAAAACCGACCTTTCTGCATTCAATGCATTCAAAAATTCGTCCCACCATTCCCCAAATGATGGGGTCCAATCATCTCTCCAATGGCGTAGAATTATCAACTTGGTAACAGCTCCTACCATAGCCATTCGGTATTTAGATAACTTACCGGGTACATTACCAAACATCCCAAATATGCAAACCTCCGGGTTGAAAACACCGGCAAGGTCGTAAAATTGGCTAATCCCTTGCTTCACCAATTGCCATAATCCCGAAATTTTGTGGCAAGTCCAAAACTTGTGGTAACTAGACGCAAGGGGGTCATTACAATCTATACATGTTGCAGAAAATTGAAGGTTTAATCTAGAGAGTTTAGCTGGGGAAAAGTATAGATTATGTAGTAACCTAAATTGGATGTCTCTCAACCTATCTTGCTTAACATATTTATAAGTGTCGACCCAAACCTTCTCCCACGTTTCTGGTGTCTTGCCTAAAGATAAATTTAGTTCCCAGTATGCCGGGGTCGGGGACACATTAGAATCCCTTCTAACAATAATATATTTATAAATCTTGGAAATTGGTTTGCCCGACAGTATAAATTCCTTAAGCCTACTAAACATAGTTCCCAAATTTTCCGGCCCAGGACCTTTGTGGAAATAGGATTTAAGACTACTTATTATTTGGGTTAGTTTTAAAAAAGATTGAACTCTCACACCAAACTTTCCACCAAGACCTGAAATGGAAGTAACGATCTACTTAAATAGAAGTCACTAACTCGTAGCTTAGTAGCCATTGTTACTACAAAACTGGATATCGGTTGGTTCCCAATTACAAGATTCGGATTCCTTAGTAAGGGTTGGGATAAATCATATAACTGTGAGATTTTAAAATTTGCATAATATTGATGCAGGGCTTTTATATCCCACCCTAGCGGGGTACACCTAACCAGCTTCGGAACCTTAGCCCACGGAATATATAGCAGAGACTCTAAATCAAGCTTAAAGCTTTTAATAAATAACCGGTCCAAATGGAGCCCGGGAAGAGAAATTTCCTCCTCGCAGGCCCATGCAGCCAGCCTTGTCATGTGAATCGCTAAATAGTACATGTAAAAGTCCGGTAGTTGAAGGCCTCCTAGTTTACGCTGCCGAGCAAGTTTATAATAAGACCTTCTAGGGGGTCTACCACTCCACAGAAACTCTGAGCAATATTTGTAGAGCAGTTTAAAAAAAGACTTTGGAAGGTAAACATTTAGATTCGACAATGGGTAAAAAATTTGGGGCATAACCACCATTTTAAGCATATTAGCTCTACCCGAAAAGGTCAACGGGAGTTTTGACCATCTATCCAAGTCTTCTTTTATTGATTTAATTAAAGGTCTAACATTCAAAGTGGCCAGGGCCTCCAAGTTCTTAGTTATTTGGATGCCCAAATAGGTTAATGTTTGGGTCTGCCAATGGAGTCCCAAAGAAAGGCACCAATCCTTCTGAAGAAATGGAGAAAGAGAGTATACTGATGTTTTAGTTTTATTTAAACAATATCCAGAAAGCGCACTAAAGCTGGTAATTAAGTCAAGTACTTTAGGGAGGGAAAAAGTAGAATTAGAAATATGTAATAATAAGTCATCAGCAAATGCTGACAATTTAAATTCAAAGTCACCTATCTTAAGCCCTTGAACTTCCTTATTTACCTTAATAGATCTAATTAATGGTTCAATGTACAAATTAAATAAATAGGGTGATAAAGGGCAGCCTTGTTGGGTACCTCTTAATAGGGGAAAAGCTACGGAGATTAAGTTATTACATTGAATCTTTGCTGAGGGACATGAATATAAGATTTGAATCATATGAATAAATCTAGCAGGAAAACCTAGTTTCGCCAGGGTAGTGAACATAAAAGTCCACTCCACCCGGTCGAAAGCTTTTTCTGCGTCTAACGAAACTAGAGATGCCTCTTTGCTGGGGTCCGTTGACGCAGAAATTAAATAAAACAATTTTCTAAAATGATCAGCCGAGGAACGGCCTTCAACAAAGCCAGCCTGTTCTGGACTCAGTAGATCACGCCAAACTTGTTTTAATCTGCTAGCCAGAATTTTAGCAAACATTTTTACAGCTAAATTTAGTAAAGAAATCAGCCTAAAGTTAGCCACTAAGTCTGGGGACTTGTCAGGCTTCGGCAGCAAAATAATCTTGGCCTCAAACAGCGTTTTATCCTTAATCCCTTGATCGCACCAAAAGGAAAAGAGGTTATGCAGTAAAGGCACAAGGTTATTTTTAAACAGTTGAAAAAAAAAAGCTGTGAACCCATCCGGGCCTGGCGCTTTGTCCGGGCGGAGAGAGTCAATAGCTTTCCCTATTTCCTCCTCAGAGATAGAAGCTACTAAGTGTGGACCAACATCCTCTGATAGTCTGGGTAGAGGAATACTATCCAAAAATTGATTAATCCTATCTGTAACCTTAGGGGGAGACTGTTGGCTTGAATAAAGATTCCGATAGAAGTCTACAAAAATGTCTAATATCATCCCTGGATCTGTAACCAACTGTCCCGATTCTGGATGTTTCAGGGCAGTCACCCACCTGACCGAAGACTGTTGCTTCAACTGCCAGGCCAGCAATTTCCCAGCCTTGCTACCCTGCCCTAGGTATAAGGCCTTAACTCTAGAGGCTGAACTAATAACTTTCTCCCTCTGTTTATCTGCATACCATGTTCTTAAAGTTATTAATTTTCGTTCTTGCTTCTCAGTTCTCCGGTTGTCATATGTATTTTCTAATTCCCTAATCTCCCATAAACATTTGTCTAAAAGCTGCCTTGTTTTTGCCTTGTGCACCGTAGCCATACATATTAGCTCCCCTCGCCACATAGCCTTGAGAGCCGCCCAAGTTTGATCTACAGCTATAATAGTACCCCAATTACTACTAATAGAGTTTTCCAGAAAAGATCTAAATCCAGATAAGGCCTTGGGGTCCTTCAAAATATTATTATTCAAAGACCATGAGTATGACCTGGGAGGTTGTGAGGGCAAGGAACACACAATTTTTACAGGAGAATGGTCCGAAATTACACGGGGCAAAGTTGTGGCCTCCACTACCCAGGATAAACTAGATTGGCTAACCAGAAAATAGTCGATCCTCGAGTGTGATTTATGTACCGCAGAGGAGAAAGTGTATTCACGAACATTGGGGTTCATGATATGCCAAAGGTCTATCAAACCTATTGATAACATGAACTCTCTTAGAGCATTCTGAGCTGGGAAGGGAAATGATCCTTTATACTGCGATCGGTCCAACCAACTATCTTGAACTAAATTCCAGTCACCACCCAAAATTATTGGCACATTTCTGAAGGACGCCAAAGCCAGACCCAAATGGATAAAAAAGGCTGGTGAATCCAAATTAGGTCCATATACTGATCCTAGCACTAAATTGAATCCCTATACTGCCTGAGACAAATATGTATCGACCCTCGGATCAGGGATTATTTCTGAATGGGTAAATGGAATCCCATGAGCAATTAGGATGGCAACCCTCGACTATTTGATGAAAACCCGCACTAAAACCTGGCTCACCCACTTCTTCTTGAAGTGGGCAAGACGCATCAGAAAGAACATGAGTTTCTTGCAAAAACCTATCGCTGGTTTCAAGTGGGCTAAATGATTTAAGATAACACATTTTTACAGTTGTCCTTTCCTCCTTAATATTCCAAGAAACAAAGTTCAACATATTAGCCATTTAGTTGCCAAAATTAAAGAAATGTTGGGATAGCTGCCCCCATACTAACCCCTGACCAAAAAAGTGCATCCTCCAAGTACACCTCCTCCCCATAAGAAAAACTACATCAATAATTAACTTAAAACCTTCCTCTGGCCCAGAAGCCAACTTCTCATCCTCTGGAACGTGGTGCTACATAGAGATGGGTACATCCCTCCCCATTTAAAAGATAGTCTTAATGGCTTAATACACGAACCTGTTAGAATCCAGTCCCGGACCTAGGCTAGTAAAGCACATTAACACCGAACACTTAATCAGCAAGTGAGTAGGAAAACGAAACCCAACTTAATGGGAGCCAAGGAGCTTAAGATTAACTAAATTAAGAAGTAGACTACAGGCCTTTCCTGTAGATACCTCAAATCCTTGAGCATAGAAGGGGAAAAACAATGGTATGCCTGCTTAACGTCTTGTACATCTAGCCTAGGTAAAAGGCTCAGGCAATACATGAAAAAAATAAGTTCAGGCTAGCATGCCCACTACTAAAAATAACAACAATAGTCCAGAATGGACCCTCCAATCCTATCATAAAATCACGTCTGATGATATGCCCCTAGCTACCATATAATAACATAACATATAATACTTGTAAAAGCTCCTTTCTATAGGGTTCCTACAACTGAGAAACCTTATACACTTTAAAGTCCCCTACCCCCTAAATTTAATATAGAGGGTCCAGCACTGCTTAATAAATCAAATAGAAACAGTTTAGGTCAAATAACCTTGTTAATCTACATACTGTAAACCTTTAGCCAAAAATTTAGTCCCCCGCCCCTTCTTATAGTTAAATCCCAGATTGCCTACTTAAGTGTGTAGGTAACATGTAATGGAGCTAAGTTACCAGTACACCCCCCTGACAACATGTCTAGGGGTTAAATATGACTTCGCGTCAAAACCACACTATGCCTCTTCAATCTTACCATGGACTAGGCTAATAACAAACCAAAAGGTTACCACTAATTAAATATCAATATAAAAGGGCAAGTTAAGATTGTTAACACCAAATGAGAGAGTTCAGGCCGCTATAGCCTGAAGAGTAGGTAGATGGCTAATCTTGAGATTTCATCCCTTGGCAAACAAGTCAGGTAGTAGAGATTTCAGAGATGTCAGCGCCTCCTCGGCGAATTGAACCTCCTAGGGCCATCTTTAACTATGACTTCTAACCCGCAGGATATAGTAGCGATGTCGGGATCCCTCCCCACAACTTGAAGTAATCGGCTTGTAGCTTGCCGAGCCTGCCTCATTTCCATGTCAAATCAGGCACTAATCGCAATTTCTTGCCCTCCCACTGGAAAGCTGCTAGCTTCTTGACCTCTCTTAAGATGTGCTCACGGTCGAGATAATTAAGAAGTTTAAAAATTATTGGCCTCAGTGGTTCAGAGGAGGGGGGTTTGGCTCTAAGGGCCCGGTGACCTCTCTCTATAATATATTCTGGCCCGTTTGGCGAGGGCCCCGCTGACTTTTTAAGTAGCCTCTGTAAAAACAGAATAGTGTTCGGTCCTTCCTCCCCTTCTGGGAGACCCAATAACACCAGATTATTTCGTCTGTTGTGACCCTCTAAGTCGTCGAGGCGATCCTCAAGCTTGTTAATACTCCTTTTGCATTCAATTATAGTAGGCCCTGATTTATCCATGGCTCTCTCTATAGAGGAAATCCTCGCCTCTGCGTCTGTCACTCTACGCGCAAGCTGGGTCAAAGCAGGCTTAATTTCTGAAACCTCTTCTATCAATTTAAACAGTGCATCCTTTATCGTTGCCAGATCTCCATATATTTTAGCTGGCGTAATTTCTTCTTCTGAGTGATGATGGCGGCCTTGAGCTCCGTCCACGGCAGAGCTTCAGCTCTGCTTCCCCTTCCTGCATATTGCCGAAACGGGCGTGTTCCGATTTTCATTTAAAAACAGTCTCCACTTGTTAGTAGTAATGTCCTGATGATTACTAGCCCCATAAGGCAGTGCAATTTTACAGATTCAATACAGTAGAAGAGGGAGACCCGGAGAGCTGCTGCCTCACTCCATGCGCGTCACGTGACCCCCAAGGGGCCACATTTTTTAATTAGACCAAATCAGCCAGAATATTTAATAAGGGAGACCAATTATATCATATTTTCCATAATTGTCTTCTAGTAGATAAATTGCTTTATCAGCTTTACTATGGTCTATATTTTTTCTATCCACTCTATATATAATGGAGGTTCAGTATCCTTCCAGTGTTGCAAAATTAATTTTTTTTGCCACTAGAATACCTATATTCCATTTTTTTTTTTCAGCTGGTCCTGAAACCCTATTTGAAAATCAAATATGACAATCCCTGGGTCAAATGGAAAATCATAACCCAAAATTCTACAAAGAGTGGCCCAAACCTGGACCCAAAAACCTTGAACCCTTTCACAATCAACCAACATATGGGACAGAGTCCTTTTCTCTTCCCTACACATCTGGCAGAGCTCTGAGATAGAGCTATCAAACTTGTGGAGTTTTACATGGGGCAAGTATGTTTTATGCAGTGTAATAAAATGGACCTGTAGCAATCTATTATTTTTAATCTCAATCTTATCTAGATTGATTATCTCAGTTCAACTGGATTTACTCAGATCTCATTCCCAAACTAATCTGACTGTAGTGAGTTGCGAGGAAGTTTCCTCTAACAGTTGTTTATATAATCTTGAAATTAAATGTCTATTTGTATCAAGATTAGATAAAAATTATTGTAATGGTGAGGCAATTAACTCAAAACAGTTATGATTTTTTTTTTGTATATGGAGTTTTTGACTTGCAAGTATTGCCACCTTTGTCTTTCTGGAATTTTGTATGTGACTTGAAACCGTTCAAAAGACATTAAATTAATGCTGTCATAAAAATCTCCTATCGTTTAAACATCTTTATGGAAATGTCAGCTTTTATATGTCTGATCCATATTAGACAGCTGAAAGCTACTATTGTTATAAACTGGGGTCAGCTCAGATAGCTTCTTAAGAATATTAGCTAAACTTAAGGCCTGGGTCCAAGCATAGTTAGTTGTTTTAGTTGTATGCAGAGCACCAAAACCACCCTGTGTCATTCCCAACGTATTCAGAACAAGAGAGCTTTTCAGCTTCAGGCCCTTAAGTTTTTCCTCCTCAAAACAGATAGCTGCCATCGAGCTATCCTCAGGATGATGAAACCAACAATAAACAATTTCTAATTGTGCCACCAGATAGTATAACCAGAAATTTGGACAGCTCAATATCCTTTTCTCTCTGCTCTGGCATAATTTGTGTAGGGCCACTCTGGGTTGTTTGCCCTGCCACAAAAATGTCCTTATCAGTTTATCCAATTCTGAAAAAAAAAAAATGTTTCTTCAGATTAAGTGGGATAGATTCAAACAAGCCTGGGGAGTATATTCATTTTTAATGTATTAATTCTTCCCAAAAGCACTGGGGGGAGATGTTGCCATTTCTTAAAATCGGTTTTAATCTTCTGTACTATTGGATCATAGTTAAGTTGTATGACCCTATTCACATCTTGACCCAGAGCTACTCCCAAATATTTAATGTTACCCTTGTTTATAGATCTTAAAGTCTGGTCCATTAGATTCAACAAATTACCCAAATAGAGCAATTCACTTTTATCCCAATTAACCTTATACCCAGAAAGGGCACTAAATTCTCCTAAAATTGTATTAATTACAGGATATGACAAATGAGATATATCTAGGGAGAGCAATATATCATCTGCATACAACGTTACAGTAATATATTGAGCAATAAGTAGTAAGCCCAGCTGATGGCCCTGAGATCTAATCTCAATTGCCAAAGGTTCCAGAAGCAGGGCAAACAATAGGGCGGACAGTGGGCACCCCTGCCTTATCCCCCGCAAAAGGGGGAAAAAAGAAGAAAGGGACTGATTGTTTTTGTTCTAGCTTGAGGCTTAGCGTAGATCAGTTAGACCCAATCTGCAAAATTACCCACAATTCACACCCTCTCAAGGTCTCCATTTGGAACGGCCACTGCACCTTGTCGAAGGCTTTCTCTATGTCCAATGACAGGAGTACAGTGTCTGTGCCCAATAGGCCTGTATGATATCAAAGGTCTTCCTGGTGTTGTGTTGCAACCTCCTGCCCCCTATGAACCCTACTTGATCCTGATGGATCAGACCATGGATAATATTTGACAGTCTCTCTGCTAGGATTTTTGTGAAGATTTTGTAGTCGCTATTCAGCAGAGATATTGGTCTATAAGACCCATACTGATCTAGTGGTTTGTCTTTTTTGTGAATAAGACATATATCAGCTTCATGAAAGGATTGTGGTACTTTGCCCTCTGCTAAGAATCCCTGGTATAAATCACAGAGTAGAGGGACCAGGGTATGAGAAAAGTTTTTGTAAAGTTCAAATGAGAGGCCGTTGGGGCCGGGGCTTTTACCATTAGGTAGCTCTCTATTAACCTTACAGACCTCATCCAGAGTAATTTCTCTATTTAAATATTCAAGTTTTTGCTCTGAAACTTTAGGCATTTCCAATTTAGATATATAGTCTCTTATTTGTCCAATACCTACTGTTTGTTCTGGAATATATGGCTTCTTATAAGATGACCTGAAGGCTGAATTTATATCTTCTTCTGAAGAAGGCAAATCCCCACCCTCTTCTCTTATACCATAGATTCTATTCCTGGTTGACTCATACCTGAGTTGATATGCCAATATTTTACTTGGTAGGTCACCATAAAAATAATATTTAGCCCTGGCCCTATACATGTCTCTATTCATTTGGTCCTGTAAGATCTTTTCCACTCTATCTCTTAACACCATAACTTTCAATTCAGATTGTTCAGAACCT
Source organism: Neoceratodus forsteri (assembly GCA_016271365.2). Classification (NCBI taxonomy): domain Eukaryota; kingdom Metazoa; phylum Chordata; order Ceratodontiformes; family Ceratodontidae; genus Neoceratodus; species Neoceratodus forsteri. The sequence goes on from CM057459.1 coordinate 653,757,884, forward strand.
GAACTTGTATGGTCTTCTTCTGCTGTGGCTAATTCCCTTTCTAGATGATTTATTTCTACATTCTGTTTCTGTTTCCTAATGCTCACCTGGGACATCACCCATCCCTTCAGGAATGCCTTCATGGCATCCCATATAATTTGAGTATTCCTGCCCCATGTGTTATTATGTAGCCAAAACCATCTAATATCTTCCTGTATTTTCTCTTTGAACCCTGAATAGAACCAAAGTGTATTATCAAACTTCCAGACACTGAATCTCCTCAGAGCCTGCCCCAGCACCCGGATTTCCAAAAGTACGGAAGCATGATCCAAAACCCTTATGGGTTCATATGATATATGCTGTACATCCCTACAGAGACCCTGAGATACCAAAAAATATTCTATCCTTCAATATGTTTTGTGCGTTTTAGAATAATAAGAGTATGTTTTAGGTTTGGGAATAGATACCTAAATGGTCCAGTAGATTCAAATCTCTGGAGAATTGTTTTACTAATTTCATGGAGTTCCTTTTTCATTCACTTGTGGGGTGGGATCCTATCTATTAAACCAAAAGTGAAATTGAAGTCTCCCCCTATGACTATGGTGGAGTCAAACTGGGAAAGTTCTAAACAAAAATTTGAAAAAACATTGGGTCTTTATTATTGGGACCATAAACCATGCTTAATGTAATAGTTTTATCCAAAAAGCTAATTTCAGCAATAACAAAGTGCCCTAGCTGGTTCACCACCAAGTTATTGAGCCTATTGTCTAGATGCAAATACTCCTGGTAGTCCAGTGGTACCCCTCCTGCCCTGATTCCTATTATAGTAATGGTGGACTCGAGCCCTATTCGAAGACTCAATAGTTGGCAGTATAGCTTAGAGGGTAGAATAACAAACTGTGAATGAGTTTGGTACATCCAACAGACCTAGCTTTGATTCCCAGAACTTCCACTTGCATACTGTGTGACCCAAAGCAAGCCACTTAATGCCCCCAGTGCTCCTAGGTCTCCCCTGAAAACAGGCTGTGTGCCTAGTAGGCAGGGACACTGGTTTACTGGGATTGAGAAAGGGCATATTCCATTTTGCACATTGTAAAAATTGGTATTGTCACCAGTGTCTACTAAGCCAAAATCCAGTTTTACCGGTGTTTGGTTTTGTGTACTTTATTTAGCAATTTTTAACTCTGCTACCATGCATTTTAGCAATTTTGACCTGCACTATTACACATCCTTCCATCCTTGTACCAATTTAAAATTATTTTAGGTACAAGATGTGATGGCAGCAGCAACACTACAGCCTCCATCCCTAAGGTGTGATGGAAGCAGCACTACGGTCCCATCCCTCCGGTGCAATGGCAGCACCAACAGCACTACGGTCCCCATCCCTCTGGTGTGATGGCCGCAGCAACAGCACTACGACCTCCCTTCCTCAGGTGTGACAGAAGCAGCAGCACTGTGGCCCTCATCCCTTAGGTGTGATGGCAGCAGTACTACATTTACCATTCCTCAGGTGTGATGGCAGTATCAGCACTATGGCCCCCATCCCTCGGGTAGGACGGCAGCAGTACTACATTCCCCATCCACCAGTGGTGATGGCACAAGCACTACAGCCCCCACTCCTTTGGTGTGATGGCAGTAGCAACAATGCAGTCCACATCCCTCAGGGGTGATGGCAGTAGTGACAGCAGTATGATCCCCTTTCTTCAACACCCACACGCCACATGCACAAGTTACAAATGACTCTGTCTCTTTGTTTGTTAGAATTCAGATGTGAATTAATCTGAACCATCACCGCTAAGGTGGACTACCTTTCTTTCTTCCCATCTATAATTTTACTGCCTGAATTGGATTTCTGCCTGTGACACCGCTGACCATGGTTAGGGAACAGACTTGGATGTTTGAGGGCCAGTTGGTGGGTGAAGGCTTAGTGTCAATGACCATTCACCTTCTCCTGGGAGGGAGGGTGGGTTCACGGCTCAGCATTTGCTGGCCCCTGGTGGAGGCCAGGGGTATGACAGCATGTCAGCCCTTACTGCAGGAGGAAGCGTGACAGACATCAGCTTGTGCCTTGACATCATGTGGCCTGTAACGCTCCCAAGAAAATGGGAAAACACTCGCTGACCAACCGAAGGACGGCTGTTCATCCCTCCATAAGCTGGAAGCCCCAGACATGAGTCCATTCTGACCCCTGCCATGCCCAGGATACACAGGAAGCTCTTTGGGGCAATTCTTCTCCCCTGGTAGCCTCTCACAGGGGTAGAGGCCCACTGAATGAAGGGTTACCTTGGATTACCTGGTAGCACAGCATTAAGGGGCAGTGGATGGTGGTCAGGACTCAGCAGCAGTGGTAGGGGGCCTTGGCAGGCCTGAAGGAGTGGATGGCCAGGGGGTAGGAGGAGCAAAAAAAAAACTGCTTGAATTTGCTTCTTTGAAATAAAGTGTCTTCACCTAAAAAAATCCATAAGTGATTATTGGAGGACCTTCAAATGGATTCATGCATCTCCCAGACATGTGGATTTTTTTTTTACTTGGTGTCCATGACAAGGATGTCTCCCAGTTTTCATGTCTTTGTTCAGATGTGAATTGAGCACCACTCTGCCCACCCGCATCATACAGCACCTGGGGTCTTACCGTCTGTATGTCATTGAATGTGCTTTCAAAATCCACTGGCCAAACATAAGTACACTTAAATACTTAACATTTGCTTTTTGTTGAAGCAGTCTATCAGAAAACTTTTTGTTGTCACAGAGACTGAAACAGCAGGTGGGAGAAAAGGTGCAAATGATCCAACTCACCTAAATGGGGTGCTAACTGTAAAATCTTTTCGTAAGTAGTAAGGCAGTTTCTTCTTTGTGAACATACTTTCATTCAGACTAGTTTTCATTCAAACAACTGAGGATTTTGGATGGCCCTACTGATTACAAACTTGAATAAGCTAGTTGGTAACAGTGATCCTGCATTTAGCAATCTACAACCTGGATGCTTATATGCAAAGAATACAATAAAAACCTGACTAAAATCTGAAAACAGGCTTAAAAAACACAGAAAATGTATCTGAACATTTGTCTTTACCTATTCAAAATCATCGCAGCCCAAGTAAAACTCAGGCAAATTATATGGTACCCTGACTACTATTCTATGATGTAGTAAACATATATTGGTATTTTTTTTATATTCTTTGTAAAGCAGGTAAAGCCCACTAGGCAGAACTGTCTGTTTTCAGGAGTAACCTAGAAGCACTGGGGAGGTTAAGTGACTTGCTTGGAGTCACACAGCATGCAAGTGGAGGTTGTGGGAATCAAACCCAAGTCTACTGGATGTACCCAGTTCAATCACTGTTTGTTACTCTAACCACAAGGCATGGGTGGTTAAACTGAATGGCTGATTACAACAAAGCAGTGTGGGTGATTTCCTTACTGACTCTATATGCAGCAAAGCAGAAAGAATGCAAAGCACAGCAGCATTCATTTTAAGATGCTGAAATCTGTGCCGGCCCGCTGGTGATGCGGTAGCACTATTGCTTGCAATGCCAGCGACCCAGGGTCAGAAGCGAACTCGGGTTGCTGGAGGTCTGGCCAGGGGAGTAGGATCGAGCATCTGGGGAACTGCTCTCTTCCTCTGGGGAGGGTGGGCTGCAGGTCCTGCTGCTTTACCACCACCTGTGTGACCACGGGTGGTGGTGCAATGGTGCTGCAGAGTGATCAGAAGGGGACTACGCTAGCCAGGATCTGGAGCAGTGGCATGTCTCTATGTGACCTACCTCCTTGGATCTCCTCTAGTGCCAATGCCCTCAGGGACAGAGACCAGAAAAACAGGAACAATCACCCCACATCAGCCACTGGCAGAAGAGACCCAGGTGCCCCAGACTTCATAACCAGGCTCCATGAGGGACCCACTGAGCTGCCCGACACACACTAAGGAAATGTGGAGGGGTGACCTGAGATCCCCTCCCTTCCCACCTGGGGGGGGGGTACAATCCAGGCAGAATAGGGGCAGGCCCACAGGAGCTCCTGAGCATTACCTGGGGGTGAAGCTAGGGGATACCCAGCCTAGGGATCTCTGAAAAGTGGAGACTGATGCTGTGAGAGGGACATAGAAAGAGAAAATAAAAAAAATGTTAAAAGATGCTGAAATCTTAGAGATTCTGTGCAATGACATGCAATTTCCGTCAGGCACCGGTACAAGAATTCAAAATCCACAAACCAAGCAGGATTCCGTGATTGTTACCAGTGTTACCGTTAAAAATGGAAAACCAGGGTCCCTGCTAGTAGGCCTTACCCAATTACCAAAGAATAAAAAAAAAGTGTGCATCCCTAGTAGTCCTGTGTCCAATCTACTCAAACTTTGTAGACCAGTGTTCTGGCCAATCATTTAAACATATGGCATTCTCCTTACAGCTACCTGTATGTCAACTCCAAATCCTCATTTAGGTCAGGCAAGCTGGCAGCCACAGCAGGAGACACAGCCATGTCAAAGGGTGATATAAGAAGGTTCAATCAAGTAATAACATGAGCCAACTGATGCATTCATGGCACTAGGTGAAGAACTTGATAACAAGTACAGCGTAGTCAAAAAACACACATGAAAAATGAAGACATGAATGGTAGTGTTCAGGGAAAAATACAGAGTGCTACCATTCTGAAACAAACATTGAAAAGCTACACTTTGTGTTTGTGGGGGGCTCCACCCACTGCACCCCCTGAACTAATAATAATTGCTTCCGGGGGGGAGGCAACTAAGGGACCAGCGAAACCTTGAGGGGGCAACTCAGGGATGGGAGGAACCTCGGGGGATGTATTTCTGTTGGTAGGGCCCAGGGACATATGTGCAGGGTGGGGGGCAGACAAATTGAAAATAAAAGTCGTGGGGGGGGACAAAAGAGTGGCAGGACCAGGAATCAAACCCTGGTCATCCGCACATTCCGCCAACCTAACCACCCTTTGCTCATCCCCCTACACCATGGGAGCAGCTTGGCAAAGTGCCACGCAGTTCTTCTATTTATCCCTTTCTCCCAAGTGATGGCATCTACAGGGATAGTGTTAACTGACTTGTGCTACACTATCCCTGTAGCTATACCATCACACGCTGTTTTTCCAGTGCAGATTTTCTTGTGCGGTAACCCGGTGACATATTCACAGGGTAGGTGCATTCATAGGTACTGGCACTGCTTAAAAAAAAAAGGGGTATTGGGCATGTGGTGTAGAGACCCAGTGCATCCTGGCTAGCTAATCCTTTGATTCACAGTAAGATAAGAGATGCTTGTATGGAAGCCACATGGCTCTGAAAACAAATGAAAAACACAGCACTAGAGGGCTATGCCACATAATATATAGAGAATAATGCATACGTAAGTGTGTGAAATGCAGTTTTTTTACACACCCAAGATGTGTGATAATTTATAAACCTTGAGAGCGAAGCTTGACAGGTTTATATATTGTCATACACCGAGGAAGTGTAAAAAAACTGCAGATCACACACTTTCAGATGTGTTATTCTTTATAATAACTGGTGTTGGTGAGTGTCTTCATAGGCTAGTGTGATACACACAACCCTGCACAAGACAGTAAAAGCCATATCAACTCTCGGGTTGACATGATTTTGCCATATCAACTCGTGGGTTGATATGACTTTTTACAAGTCTCAAAAACAGGTTGATATCGGAAGTCACCAGTTATTATAACTTGATTATTCCCAAAAGTAGAAACAGTGCAATTGCTTAAACCAGTGTACAATTACAATAAGCTGCAACTGTCTACGTACCACTTGAATGACCTGATATTTTGGTTGTATGAGCTTCATCAGGGAGCTGTTTCACAGGGATTCTTATAACCACCAGCCAGAGTCAGGCCCAGTGTACACATGCCAGCACGAGTGCTGGATTTGTTGTAAAAAAATAAACAAAAAAAACTACACTACCCAAGTCATTATATGCCCACAGTAAACTGGAAACTACTCACCCAGTTCCATACAAATGACATAACTTACTGGGGAAACAAAAGCCTTTGATCTTCAGACATCCTCCATGGTGGAAGATACCACATTACAAAACTTCTTACATAAAAAGAAAAGGAAAAGAAAAAGACACAGAAACCAGCTGGTTCCACATCCGTTACAAGTAGCCTTCCCAGGTTGCCCAGAGCAACTGGTCATAACACCGCACTGAGCTACCCAGAAACACACTGGTGTCCTGCTGCTCCTCCTTCAAGTTCTACCAGTTTCAGAGACATCTCATCTCAAGTCTGGCTTCAGGCAGAAACACATCCACTTCTGCATCATCATACCTCTACCAAGAATCATGTTTTCTCAGCATATAACTGAAGAAAATATAAATAATAATAAAACTGATTTTATTTATTTGTTAACTGGTAGGTGCACTGGTCGGATGGAGGTTTTTCAGGCCCAGTTCAGATGATGAGAGGCAGTACATAGGGTAGGCATTACAGACAACAAGATTTAAAAACAGTATACAGTACATTGCACAGGACAATACACTGCATCTATTTTATTTATTTATTTATTTTTTGTTAACCAGGTAGGTGCACTAGCCATGAAATGACTATTTTCAGTCATGACCCAGGAGAGTACAACAATCAAAGACAGGTACTTTGCATGAGTACAATGAAATTACAATAGCATAGGTCAAAACAGTTAGTAGTAATGAATACATGAACCAGGACGATAACAACAGATGAAATTCACATAGAATTTTTAGGTATAGAAAACCTACACAGTCTAGGAAGAGATACCACAACATAGCAGCAAAGAAATATTGATCAAATTAGTCACAACAATGAAGATTCAAATAGGCAGTGAAACAAGGCAAGGGCAAATTCCTGACTGGGCAGGATGCATTATCATGGCCTCTGAAACAAGACTCAGGTGTGTGTGTGTGTATATGGGGGTTGGGGCAGATTAGCTCTCAAGGAGATAGTAAGGGTTAGAAGTGCTATGAGGTAAGGAGGCTAAAGTAAGGCCAGGCAGCATCTGGCAGGTGAGTGGATTAGGGAGGATTAAAACAAGTGCATAGAACAGCACAGGGCAAAATCATAACTGTACAAAAGTGTTTAGAAAGCAAATCAGGTCATATTACACAAATCATGAATCATGTTTTATTGGCATATAAAAAATAAATAAAAAGTTAAAAAAATTATCATATTGCTACCCGTATTGCATTATCATCACAGTACTATTTAATATCATGTCACAGTCGTGCACCTTACACTCTGATGAATTTTATTTATTAAATGTAATGACAAAGCCAGAATGTGCATACACAGCCTTCTGGTCATACTGTGTCTCTTCTGCTGTCTTCTTGTGGTGCCAGTGCCAAATGTGAGCATAATGGCATCAAAGGCTTGAACAGTGAGATTCCTGAGACAACTGATGGCATTTGAGAGGTTTTGGATACTGAATGTTGGTGCCGAACAAAACGTTCTCAGGAAGACTCAGATGAGTTACCAGACTACATCATACAAGATTATTTAGCAGAGCAGAACACAAATAACGTTTTTGAGACTTCATGTATGCAGCAGTGAACCATCAGAACTAATCAGAAAAAAAAAACAGTATGCAGAACACAGACATAAGCAGTGCAGTTTTTATTGGCAATAAGGTGCTTCCTGATCCAGCACATCGGGATTCACTGCCCCTTCATCGGGGAGCCTTGTGCAAAGTGAATTCTGACACGCTGGTTATATATAGGTGATGCGATCACATGGCTTAATAGGTGGTAAAAAGTTCAGATTCAAACAACCATGTGCAATTTACGTTAAATAGATTTGTGCTGCTTAAAACATCCAAAATGAATGCATATTTTCTATTTCGTACTTTATCTATAGGTAAAAAAATGCACAAAGTAATAAGATCATGGAAAGAGAGCATAGAAAAAAATCAAACAGCAGGCAAACACAAGATGGAAAGGGGAGGGAGTGAAATTATACAAACAGACAAAAATAAAGACAAGAATACAAAGGCAAAAAAGGGTGTGCGTTACAGGTTTTGGGGAATAGGCACAGGAAAATAGAAGGAAATCCTGGAGATGTAAATCAGTCCATTGAAAAACCAAAGCGTAGTACAGTAGGGATCAGCCAAACAGGAGATGCCTCATAAGCAAATATAATAAAAATGATCACTGAAAATTGGCTTCCAAAAAGGGAATTTAGAGAAAGAACAAGAAACAGAAAACAAGAAACCGGTAAACACTTTCCGTTTGAGTAAAATACCCATTGTAAGTTATGTAAGCAATTAACCTTTTTGTAATACATCATTAACACTTGCATGGAAAGTAGATCCTGGCAAGGTGTCCACCTACTAAACCACCAGACAAAGCAATGTGAATGGAAATCAAACACTCTTCCCCATGCAAAAGTGTAAATATGTGTACAATTAAAAACTCTGCTCAAAAACACTTACTCATTTGTAAAGCCAAATAGACCATTATGTTATAAATATCAGAATACAAACATACCAGCAGCCAGATGCCATACAGTTTATCTAGTCCGCTCAATTGTGCAGCTCCCTATGTGTTTACAAAGGGAACTGCTGACACCCCATTTCCCTTTTGACCTCCCTCTAGTTTCCTCTCCTCATCCCTCCCCTTTTGCCTGCAAGTTTTCCCTTCACTCTGTCCCAACCCTTCTTGAAGCTCTCCACTGTTTTTAGGTATACCACCTCCTCTGGCAGCTCATTCCACTTGTCCACAACCTTTTTGATGAAAAACTGTCTCCTCATCTCCCTCCTGAACCTTCCCCACACCAACTTTAGGCTGTGACCCCTACTGGTCTTGTTGCCACTAAGGCTGAACAGGCCCTCAGTGCTCATCCTGGTAATACCCTTATGGTACTTCAGGGTCTCAATTACATCTCCCCCCCTCCCTTCTTTTTTGTAGTTAATAGTTTTTATTGGCGTTTAAGTTGCAGACAGACATGCTCATGTGCATATGTAGTGATGGATTAACATATTCAGTCATCTGAGCTTGAGACATGCATTACATCATGGATCCACAGCACTTGAGAACTTGGAAGCAAACAGAAATAGAGATTAGCTGTATATAAACAAACTGATAACAATGACATACTTGAATCATAAAGTCCTCTATGGTGGGGAAAAGGAACTAAGAGATAAAAAGGCTATGGTTTGTACTGTTCAGAGGACAAAGAAGCTGACAGAACTTGCTTTGCGGGTCGAAAGTGTGGTCCTGGAGACGTGTCATACCTGTAGACCAGAAAGATAGAAAAAGAAAAGGACAGCAACCAACAACAGTCCAGATCACACATTTGCCAGTGGGGAGACAGGTAAGTACATAAAGCTTTGTTTAGAGAAAGGGAGGAGAAAACATACATGGGAGGGAACCAGTCTTGTCTACAAGGGTGGATCTTCAACAGCTTAGACCAGTTGAAACTGACTACAGGTTCATCCTATCCCAGCACAAGGGGAAAGGTAAGCTAAGTAGGGAGCCCAGCAAAGGTAAAACTGTGGAAGAGTGTTAGAAATTACATGAGAGGGGCGGTCCACAGCAGTCACCTTTGAGAAGGAGTTTAGCAGCTCGGGTACAGTGGGTATTACAGTCGTCCTCCAATGACACAGAATAAGCCTTTTGGCTTGAAGGCTAAGGAGGGCCAGCCATCTCTGCTGAGGACACGTCAGCCTCATTGACACTGGGGGGGAGGACCAGTACCCACACCAAGGGGTCCAGGCTCAAACCAGAGCCAAGGATTTGCTCCGCCAGACCTAGGACAGCTGTCTAGAAGGGGTCAGGAGTGGGCAATGACAGAGCAGATGCCTGCGGTCTCCAATGTCAGATTGGCATCTCCAACAATGATTACTATCTATCACTTGCAAACGGTGTAAGAGATCAGGGGTGCGGTACCAGTGGAAGAGAATCTTATTTTGTGTGAGTCTACTTCTCACGTCTATATACATGGAGTGGGCATTCTTCCAACATAGCTTCCACTGGGCCTCAGACAGCGACCGTTGGAGGGCCTGTTCCAATTTGGACTTGGCATGCGAAGACTGGGAGGGGAGTTGGTCCTTGAGGTTAGAGTAAATTAGGCTGGCTTTCCCTCCCTTATGATCCCACCATTTGTGTAACAAAACATGCCCCTCATGCTTTTTTGCAGAGAGCAGTTTAAGGTGGGCTGTAAGTGTGCTCCGTAGCTGTAGGTACTGCCAGAAGGCTGTTTACCCAGCTGAAATTTCTGGTCTAGTTCTAGGAAGGATTTAACTGTGTGGCCATCTTGGGTAAGCAAGTCTGCAAAAGTGAGAATGCCTTTTTTGTGTGCCAGTTTAGCCAGTTTACAGCCTTGTCACCTATACTGAGGGAAACATTATCCCACAAAGGGGTGTCCAGCAGTGGGCAGCGATTAGCATCTAGTTTCTTATGTATGGAGTGCCAGGCTTGCACTGAGCTCATGTGTGTTGGACACAGTCATAGACATTTGGGAATTGGGTTGTATAACAGGTTTGTGAGTGACTTCACCTGAGCTATGGACAGTTCCATGTGTACCCACTGTGGGGCATCCCGTGTTACTGGAAGGAACCAGGCCAGAGTCTGGGCAGTGATAAATACCAGCTTATATCCTCCTATCCATGGTAGCCCCCAGCTTCATGGGACCATTGTGCTCTGAGCTTGTTCTTGCTGTATCTGGGTCTAGAACCTTCCCAGAGAAAATTAGAAAAGGCCTGATCAATAGCTGTGATCCAAACAGTGGTAGTTGGAAAGGAAGATGCGATATAACATAAAGGAGTTTGGGAGCTACCACCATTTTAAGTGCGGAAATTTTGCCTGCCACAGTAAGGTGAAGACTCCGCCAGTGGGTGAGTTCCATTCTAATTTCAGCCAGAAGGGGTTTGAGATTCGTATCCCATAGGTTGGTCAGATCTGAGGAGAGGCATATTCCTAGGTACCTTAAGGAGTGCAAAGCCCACTGAAGGTTGATGTGGGATATCTGCGCTTGCTTACAAACTTTATTAAGAGGGAGGACCTCAGTCTTAGAGTGGTTTATCTTTAGGCCAGAGTAAGCCGTGAATTCTGCGAGGAGGGATAGAAGGTGTGGGAGGGAGTTAAGGGAATCTACTAAAGGAACTTATAGATCGTCAGCATATATAAAGGTGGAAAAGGTATGCTCTCCAATTGAGATCCCCTGGATTAAAGGAGATTGGTGAATGGCAATCGCAAGTGGTTCCATCGCTAGAATAAAAAGAAGGGGAGAGAGGGGACACCCTTGTCTGGTGCCTCTCCCTAAGGGGAGAGCAGCAGATAGGGTAGTGTTGGTAAGGACACAGGCGGTGGGACTACAGTAAAGGGCCACTACCCATCACATGAAATTTTGGCCAAAACCCAAGGCAGCCAGCACTAGTTAAAGATAATCCCATTCAAGGGAATCAAAAGCCTTCTCGAAATCTATGGCCACTGCGGCATCCGGTACAGTGGACTGAGCTGCCCGGTAAATTATATTAATCATTGAGCGAATATGGTCCCTGCTATATCGGCCTGGAACAAAACCAACCTGGGAGGGGTGAATAAGCAGAGGGAGGAGGAGTGGGTTTAACCTAGATGCAAGAATTTTTGCAAATATTTTGCTATCAGAGTTTATAAGGGAGATGGGTCGGTAACTGGATGGGAACATGGAATCCTTCCCTTTTTTGGGGAACACTGTTATGATGGCTTCCTGGAGGGAAGGAGGAAGAGATCCAGTAAGAAGAGTCAAGTTAAAAAAAATTACTAAGAAGGGGGTGCTATGAAGGGTGCAACTAGACTCCAGAACTCCGGGGGAAAACTATCCCCTCCACGGGCTTTCCCATGATTTAGAGCATGGAGAGCCTCCATTACCTCTTCTGGGGTGAAGGGGGTTTCCAAAGTGGCTACTTGTTGTGAGGATAATTGAGGAAGGGGAAGGGAGCTCAAAAACATGCCCACCCAAGAAGCATCCATAGAGCGAGAGGAGGTATATAGTTCTTTATAAAAGTCTACCATGATTTTGTTACTCTTATCAGGCTGTACCTGAACAGGGGTTCCCAGCTTCCAAAGTCCAGGAATATGACACTCTGCTCTTTGCTTCCAAAGCCGGAAGGCCAGAATCTTACCCTTCCCCCCAGTATTTGTGCTTTAACCTTAGAATGGCTAACTCGGCTTTCCTAGCCAGGAGGTCATTTATTTGTAGCCTCATTTGAACAATCTCACACCTCAGTAGGGACCGAAGGGTTATGTTGGGTGTATGTTTAAATGTGGCTTCTAGACCAGCCAAATGGGCTTCCAGAGCTTTAAGTTTCTGCTCCCTCTGATGCCTGTGTTTGGCAGAGTATCACATAATAACTCCCCGGATGGTTACCTTTAACACCTCCCAGATCAGTGCCAGGGGTGCCGAGGCTATTGGGTTGTCCTGTAGAAAAGTGGCCACTTGTGCCTGTATCCAGGAGGTGAAGTCAGGGTCCCTCATCAGCAAGGGGTCCAGACGCCAACCCATGGATCGGATGGTAGGCGGGCCACGGGTAATCTGGAGCAGAACCGGAGAATGATCAGACAGGATCATTAGAAGGATTTTAACTTAATTCAGGCCATTCATTATTAAGCGGGAGACTAACTAGTAGTCCTATCTGGAGTGAGAATTGTGTACCGGAGAGAAAAACGTATAGTCTCTTTCCCTAGGATGCACTACGTGCCATGGATCCTGGTGCCCCATATCTGCTAAAACCTGATGCAATGACAAGCAGGATTTCTAATGGTGCTCCAGGCTGTAAGAGCTCCGATCCAGTATCAGGTCCAGGGGAAGGTTGAAATCGCCCCCCAAAATTAATGGGACATCAGGGTAGGCTAACGAGTTCAGTGTTTGAGCTAACGCATGAAGGACCTCTGGTTTGTCCTCGTTTGGGCCATAAAAGTTGGCTAGTACAGGGGGCCTTCAGGTGTTTCCATAAGATCTGCCACCCATCTGCCTTCCGTGTCCTGGTGCACTTTGATCTGAGACCATCTGAGGGATTTGTGCACCAAGATGGCCACTCCCCTCTTACGAGTGATGGCCAAGGATAAAATTACTTGATCCACCCAAGAGCGCTTCAATTGGTTATGATCTAGTTTCCCCGAGTTTTGTCTCTTGCAGTAATGTTACTTCTGCTCTCAGCCTCTAAAGATGAGCCAACACCTGGGAGCATTTCACAGGGTTGTTAAGACCCTGCACATTCCAGGTGATGCATCAGATATCACCCATAGTCTACGATAAGCAGTTTAGGCTCAGAAGGACCTTTTTGAAAGTGATGTGCAGAAGCTGTGAACAGGAGCGGCAGGCCACCATGACCACCATTAATCTCACCCTTATATGCCTTCCCAAGTTTCCACCATCCCAACAACCCCACAGCATATGTGACCTGGAAACAACACATAAAAAGTAGAACATTTTTAAACTTTTAGAACTGTGAAAAAGAGCACCAAACTATATACAGATTTAGGCCATATCTTGGCCACTAGGAGACCCAGAGGATTATGGTCAGCAGCAGTAGCCGCAAGACCCCCTCTGGTTACCATGGGGGAAGTGACCATTACAGATCACCAGAGAGTCCCAGCCCCTTACTAACAGGGAGTGACAAACATAAAGGGGGGAATATCCCTCCATTTGCAGGGGATGAACCTCTAAGGCCAGAGGATCTGGTATCCTGAGGAGTGGTATCAACAAGCCTGCTCGGAGCTTTATGAATCTAAAGCCACCCTTCGTAGTGCAGAGGGGACAGGCACAGAGAATCAAAAATTGGCCTCAAGGTAGCTGAAGTGCTCCAGGTAGGAGCCCTGGACAGGCCTATGGGGGGGAGCTTCCAGCCAAACAATCCCCTCCCAACCCCCACTATATAGTAACAAACAACACTTTAATTCAGCCCAAAAGGTCTACTCAACCCAGTATGTCTGTTGCCACCACTGGCTTTTCTACCTGACTGTCCACCAACTTGCCCTGATGTCCATTCAATGCTTGCTTGGCCATGGCAGGGGAGGCATCAGCTACTATGGCGTCCCAGGATTTGGTCGGTGAGGTAGAAGCAGAGGGCCTGGATGTCTCACTCACCATGGGTTCCAACCCCGAGTCTTCCTTTGATTCAAGTGAGGTTAGCTGCAGTGCTGCATATGGGTTGGGGTGAAAAAAGCCTGAAGAGCGATAATTTCTTGCGCCTCTGTACTTGTCAGTGCTTTCGGGCTGGATGATCTGGTACACTCTGCTGGGTGCTGTCTTCGAGCATGGCAAGAAGAAGGGTTCCTTTTCCACAACCTTGGAGGGAGGGAGGCATTAAAGATCCGTACTTCGGGATTCCTGGGGACCTCAATGGCATCTGGCGATGAGGTTGCAGGGTCAGAGGAGGAAGCATCCATCGGAGGGTCAGGGTTGCGAAATTCTGCAGGGTGTCTGGCTCTTAGAAAATTAGATAGGCTTTCAGGAGAATTGAAAGACAGTGGCAACCCACTGCAAATAACCCGCATGGTCGCTGGGTATCGCAGCGAGTAGGAGTAGTTTAGCTTTGCAAGAGTTTCCTGGCCTGCGTGTATTCTTTTTGGTGGTCAGAGAGCTCCCTCAAATAGTCCTGATAGATTTGTATTTTATGCCCTTGCCACATGAGTTGCCCAGTGGTTCTAGCTGCCATGGCTATGGCTTCTTTTTGTCATAAGTCGAGAAATCTAGCAAGAAGTGGCCTAGGCTGTTCCCCAGGCCTCGGTGCAGGAGCTAGTGAATGGCGCGCCCGCTCTATTTGGGGCTTAAAGTTGTCGGGCAAATTGAGCAGCTTAGGAAGGGTGTTCTGCAAGAAAACGATGGCAGTCCTTTGTTCCACACCTTCCGGGAACCCCACAAAGTGTAAGTTATTACGCCGACTACAATTTTCTAAATCGTCAACTTTATTTTGCAGTACATGAATCAGCTTGGTTTGCTCTCTTAGAGTGGCTGTTAGGTCTTACAGGGCCACATCGTGAGAGGAGATACGGCTTTCATTGTGAAATATTCCGACCTCAATATTTTGTAATGTCTGCATTGTAGCGTTGACCGCCGTGGTGAGCTGGGCCACCTGGGCCATAAGTTGGCTAAACATCACTTCAGTCCTAGTCTGGTGTCCAGAGGCTTGCCCCAGGTAGGCCATGCTGCTATCCGGCACCCGGGGAAATGAGCGGCTATTTCTCTGGTTCGGCGTGCACTCGAGGTATACAACGGTGCAAATAAATGCTAAGGGAGTTCCTCTCTACTTTGGAATCACTTTATAGTAGAAATAGAGGGTCCCATTGTCAGGTGCCACTGGAGTTTATCCCCGCATTCAGGGAGCTAACAGATTAAGTGTCCATGCTGGCTGCGTGCAAGCCATGCCCCCTTCCCTCTCCCTTCTTACCTCAGGAGAGTACATGTTGAGCTCCCCGAGCCTCTCCTCATAGATGTTGCCCTCCTGGCCCTGGATCATCTTGGTTGCCTGTCTCCAGCAAGTTGAAATCCTTCTAAAGATACAGCCACTGAAACTGCACACTGTACTCCAGGTGTGGTCTTTCTAGTTATCTTTTGCAGTGGCAGAATGATCTCCACCTTTCTGGTGGTAATTCCCCAGTCTGTGCAGCCCAGCATCTGATTTGCTTTGGCGGCTGCTGTCTTGCAGTGTGTAGAGTGTTTCAGGTCACTAATGATCATCACTTCCTGGTCCTTTTCTTCTTCTGACCTGGTTACTGGCACAACCCCCATGCAGTATTAGGTTCCTGGATTCTTTGCCCTGAAAGTGCATAACTTTGCACTGATTAGCATTGAGCCCAAGCTGCCAAATGCCAAACCACTTTTCTAGCCTACCCAGGTCCTCACTGAGTTCCTGCTTCCCTTCTCGATGTCCACCCTCCCACAGATCTTAGTGTCATTCGCAAACAAGCAAATTTTACCCTTGTTTCCCATCTGTGATGTTTCTTTTGGAGATGTTAAATAACACTGGGCCAAGCACTGAGCCCTGTGGGACTGACCTGATCACAGGCCTCGCTTCAGAGAAGTCTCCTGTCTACCACCCTTTGGCTTCATTCCTACAGCCAGCTTCTGACCCATCCCCAGAGGCTTATCCCCCTCCCCAAGGTCCTCTACTTTCCATACCAGTCTCCTATGGAGTGTTGAGTAAAAAGCCTTGCTGAAATCCAGGTACAAGACATCAACTGCCTGGCCATTGTCCACTGTCCCAGTGACTCAGTCGAAAAAGTCACTTAGGTTAGTTTGGCAGGACGTCCTTGACACAAACCCATGCTGCCTCATGCTGGAGCCCATTTTCCTCCAGAAAGCCGAACAGTCTCCCTTTCAGGATAGTCTCCATCAGTCCACCCATTACTGAGATCAGGCTGACTGGTTTGTAGTTGTTTGGTTCATCCCTCAACCCACTCTTATGAAGAGGTACCACATGTACCATTCTCCAGTCCTGGGGTACTTTTCCAGACTACAGAGAGGTGTAGAACAAATCTAGCAGGGGACCCACAAGAACCTCTGCCAGTTCTCTAAGGACGCTCAAGTGAATGCCATTTAGCCCTGGTTATATATCCACTGTTAGGGCCCGAGGGCCCTAGAGTACCCTGTCGGCTTGAATTTGAGGACACATCCTCCTTCAGGTACCTAGGAGTTTGGCTGGATCAACACCTAAACTTCTCCAGACATATTGATGCCATCCAAAAAAAATTGCACCCCAAGCTTGGTGCCCTGTTCAGGAACCGTAGTTGTATCCCCTCTACAGTTAGGCATGAACTTGTTCAGAAGTTGATCCTGCCCATCTTCGACTACTGTGATGTAGTCTATGGTGCTGCTCCCAAGTCCTCCCTGGCCAGATTGGATACACTCTCAAATTCCTTCTGCCATTTTGCCCTTGATGCTCCCTCTTGCACCCTCCACTGTGATCTCTATCCTTCCTCTCTCTTACAAACAGATGACTCTCCCACTGCACTAAATTCATCTCCAAGCACTGGCTGGATGAACTCCCTTCCTACCTCTCCCCTCATTTATAACACCCCCTACTCCCTCTCACTCTCTTAGATCATCCAGCTCCCGTACTCTGGCAGTCCCCCACACAGCCACCCTCATCGGCCAATCTGGTTACTCTCACCACCTCCTAAAAATGTGGAATTCCTTTCCCCCTCAAATTCATCACTCATCCTCCTACTATTGCATCAGCTCTGCCCTTAAAAACATCCTTGCACCAAGCTGTTCCTGCTACAACCCTCTCAACCCCCTCAAACCCCTGACAAACCCTACCCCTCTCAGTACCCATGCAATGCCCCTACTGCAGCTCCACCCCCCACCTATAAACCAGCATTCCTTCCTTCCTTTCCTCCAATTCCTTCCCTTCAGACCTTCCATTGTTCTCTTACTGTGATTCCCTTATCATCCAAAGTTGTACCAAGGGCCAGTCTCTGCCCTATCCTTGCATCATTAACCCAACTCTTCCCTCCACTTCTCCACATCCTGAAGGGCTGGGATCCTGGCCTCTGTTCTCTCTCACCTTCACCCTTTCTTCTGTTCTTCCAAAGCCTATTCCTCCTCGATGCCTACAACCTGCTTCCCTTCTATTGTACACTACCTCTCGCTGCCACAAGCTGCTCCCTGCCTTGTGCAGGCAGGGTATTCAGTATACTGGAGGGCTCAGGCCCCAGCAGACCTTTCTCCTCCTACCTCTTCCTTCGCCTCCTCATTCCAATCCCTTCCACCCCCCCCCACTTCTCTGCCTACTGACATACCTACCTCTCTCTCACTTTCCCTTCTCCCCCTTATGTAGCGCTAGCTATGGCTGACCCCTAATCTGTAATGCACTTGTAGTTAACTTGCACTTCTGTTATGGCTGACCCCTAATCTCTACTGCACTTGTAGCTAACTTGCACTTCTGCAATACCTAACCAACCTGTTCTGCTTGTGTTTACTCCTTACTAACTTCCCTAGATCAAACTACAACAATTCTATTCAGCCATTTTCTAGCTACACAGTTATGTATCATTTAGTGAATACCTAGATGTTATTTTGGGTTGTTATATCTATCTAGTCCAAAAGCATCAGTGTAGTATCTATCTAGTTCAAATCTGTTAGCATCCTACTATTTCATTACTCCTGTACAGTTTGCTCAAATTATTTGAATGTAATCTACTGTAAATTTATATTGTATACCAAATCTCTGTAAACTATCTTCATGTTCCCCTACCCCCCAGGTCGCACTGGGAGATGAACAACTTGTTGCTCAGCATGCCTTCTTGGTGAAACATTTCAATAAATAAATAAAAATTTAACTATCAGTGATTTAACCCCCCAAGTCTCCACCCCTGTACTCCCTTGTTGTTCTGGACCATCTTTCTCCTGAGTAAAGACTGGACAGAAGTACCTATTAAGCACCTTTGCCTTTTATCCACTATGCTCTGACCACAACCCCTCCTTTTTTAGCCTTACAATCTCATCCTTTATGTTTCTTTTCTCCCTTGCATACCTGAGAAAATGCCTTCTCACCTGCTTTTACCACCTGGGCTAGCTATACCTCTTTTGTGGCCTTTGTCTCACTTACTGCCCTGCTTGCCTCTCTTGACTTAGTGGCATAGCCCACCCTATCCTCTTCCTTTTGAGTATGCTTGTACTCTCTAAAGGCTTCCCTCTTGTCCCCACCACGTTTGCCACCTCCTTGTTGAATCAGCTGGGTTTTGTTTTGGCCTTAGCATTCTTACTTTTGATTTTAGCACACTCACCAGTGGCTTCCATCAATCCCTTCTTTATTATGGCCCATTTCTGTTCCACATCCATCCCCACTCTGATCCCAGCAAGGTGCCCTTGCAGAACATTTCCCATCCTACCAAAGTCCACACTCCAAAAGTCCAAGACTCTTGTCGTGGTCCTAACCATCCTTCTGCCTATGTCCAGATGAAACCACACTGTGTGATGGTCACTTCTTGCTGGTGATGTATCCACCTTCACCTCCTAAACATGTGCATAGTTGCACAGGACCAGATCCAGGCTGGCCTTCTCCCAAGTGGGCTCCATAACACTTTGAGTTGGGAAAGCACTCTGGAAAGCATCCAACAGTACTTGTTCCCTAGCACAGGAGGTAGCAGGGATCTTTCAGTCCACACCAGGGAGACTGAAGTCCCCCATTATTATTACCTCCTCCCTGCTGGACATATCTATGATCTGGCCCAGAAATACACTATCCTGTTCCTCATCCTGGGAAGGTGATCTACAGATCACCATCCTTAGTGTTCTTCCATTTGTGGATTGGATATGCACCCTCAAAACTTCAGGCTCGCCCTCCACATCTTGCTCTCTGATGCCAGTTACCCCTTTATTCACGTACAATGTCACCCCCTCCTGTCCCCCTGTCCTTTCTGTACATTTTATACCCAGGAACTGCTAGATCTGTCTTGGCTCTGTGTGGCCCATGTCTCTGTAATGGCCACTGTGTCCACCACTCCCTCAGCCAACAATGACTGCAATTCTGTCATTTTGTTCCCCAGACTTCTGGCTCTTGGAGACACCCTCTCCACCATATCTCTGGACCCCCTTAGTCCTGATCTGCTCCCTTCTATCCCCCTCTTCCTGTGGTCCCTCCCTTCTTCCTCCCCCTCTCCCATTCTTCCCCTTATCTTCATCTCCTCCTTGGGGAAGAAGCTTATTGATCTGCTCCACTACCTGACTAAGGGTGCTGTGCACCCTGCTGCCTCAACCCCCTTTCAGTTAAAATTTAGATTTTTAATCATGAAGTCCTCCAGCCTTCCATTCAGGACCCGTGATCCCTTTCTTCTTAAGTCTAACCGGTCTGGTGCATACAGGTCCTTGTTATCCCATGTCCCCTTCCAACCACCAAGACATCCATACCCTTCCACCTCTCACTACCCTGTAAGCCATTTGTTAAATCTGACAATCCTTACCTTCCTTACCATACTAGCTCTCAGGACTGGAAGCACATCTGAGAAGGCTACTGACTCCCTTCCACCCTGCAGATTCTCCCGACACCCTTGAACCTCTCTTGTACTAGCCACACCTCATATCCTGCAAGGTCATTCATACCCAGGTGCACTATAATGTGAGGATTCCCTCCTCCTTGTCCCACACACTGTGCTATTAGAGGTCCCACCCTCCTTGCTGTCATCCCTAGCATGCATTCTACCCTCTTATGGTTTGCCCCTTGCCCCCATCTCACCCCCTTCAAGATTGAATCCCACAAGATCACCACTTTTCCCTCCTCATCCTGAGCACCCACCCTCCCTTTAGCCCATACTGTTGCCCAATCCCACTTCCCTCCACCTTTCTCTCCAGTCCCTCCTGCACTCCCTCCTGACCATCTACACCCACTATCCCCTTCCTCTCCTCCTAAACCTTCCTATTGGAATTAGGAATTGATACAATTGGATTTTTGCAAGGTGGTCTTTCTTTAGTGTTGTGAATTTTTGGCAAGTAATAGAATGTTGACATCTTGGGATGTTTTACTTGCAAAAATTATTTCTCTTGAGCTGTGATGTTACCCTTAAGTACCACAAGAGCTAAACAATGGAACAATGTTGGACTGAACTCTTTTGTAGGATTTTAATTAATGACCTGATAAGTACTAGTATCTCTAAGGAATCTGTGAGATTCTCTTAAATAATCAATTCCATTCAAAACAACTATGTTGCTATCTTGGGATGCAGATGGAATCCAACAACACAGCGATGGAGCAGGAGGCCCCTTTGTTCAGAACTAAAGATCAACTGACCCTGAATTATTCCCTTTCTCTCCCCACATTAACAATGCTCAAAGACTGGAATGGTTCTATGTGATAACAGTGGCTGCAAAACAGTGCTGACAAGAATATTGAGAGAAAATGGTAGCAGATACTACAGCGAACAGCACTGTAACATGCTGCAAAGTCAGCAAATGTCTATACTTTCTTTTTCTACATGGAGCACGCTAACCCCCCATAATTAAATGAATAACCACCGGGATGAAATTCTGAGGCAAGGGGAAAAGTTTAGGAAGGAGGAGGATACTATGGCGAACTCAAGTCAGGAGGGGAGAATATTGGAGGGGCAATCAAATTGTCCCCCACTGGGGGCAAAGGGGAACAAAGTCAGGAGGTCAGGTGGAATGGTGGGAATTAAACATTTAAAATAAAAACACTCCTCAGAGCCAGTATCGAACCTTTGTCTGCCAGGCTCACAGCTAATGACTGTATCCTCTACCCTAAGCAGTCAGCTCGGGACCAGCCTGGCAAACAACTAGCTATATACTTCAACCACAAAGTACCTCTATAGCTCTGTGCCACAACTAAAGTGCTGACCGTAAAGCGGGCTGTTAAATCTCTGTAGCCCATTTCACAGTCTCAATTTTAATGTCGCCCAAACTGACTTGCTATAATTCACTTGCTAAAATCATGGGATACTGACTGAAATAATTTCCTCCTTCAGAAACTGCACATTTGAAACACCAAATGGCCAAACATACTGGCATACCATATGGGTTTTATACCGACCAAACTGGGTAATGAATTCCATGAATGGGCCCCTTTCACATGCTTTTATTTTTTATGAAGCAGGATGATTCAAAGAATTTCAATGCTTAAAGGAGAAATATAGTTTGTAACAAAAAGATCATTACAGATACTTGTAAATGCCTAATGATCACCTTGTCCTTCAGGTGGAGGACCCACAACTTATACCATCTCTCCACTTCATAATACCAATTATTAGAGGGCACTGGCCAGATCACTTTATTCTCCAGTGCTAGAAAACCTTACAATGTAGTCCACTGGCAGACATTTCACAAGTACAAATTAGTTAGGAAACAGAATTAACTCTACAGCTGCAACCAGCAGACTGGACCAGAATTTGGCTTAGACAGCACCATGTAATGGGTTCCTACAACTGGAGAGAATTAGTTGGAAAACAGTTATGAGATATTTTAGAACCCCACACATTATGGCAAAATGTTTAACTTCACATGATGCAACATGTTGGAGGGGCTGTGGCTGTGAAGTAGCTACCCACACGGTCCTGCCTCCAACTTAACACATTCTGGACTGGAGTAGAAGCTGAAATAGGAACAGTGTTCACATTCTATGGGGCACTGTCCCCACAAGCAGCACTCCTGCTGCATTACCCACCCCATATAAAAAACAAGGTCTCTTTGTATCCATTGAATATCTTCCTAACTGTGACCAAAATAAGTGGTGACACAATTGCGGCTTAAACCTAAGTCCCCAACCTTAGTGCACTGGCAAGACATTATAGATATAGATATATATATATATATATATATATATATATATATATATATATATATATATATATATAATAAGCAGAGACTGTCTAGGCTCCCTCCTTGCCCTCCTTCCATACCCTTAATGGGACTACTCTTGAGGACACCTCCTCCTTTAGGTACCTTGGTGTGTAGTTTGACCAACACCTTAACTTTTCTAAACATGTAAACATCATCCTGAAAAAAACTACACCCCAAGCTAGGCATCCTCTACAGGAGCCATAATTGTTTATCTCTAATGGCTAGGTGTGAGATTGCCCAGAAAATGATTCTACCTATTTTTGACTATGGAGATGTAGTCTACAGTGCTGCTCCCAAGGCTTCCCTAACCAGGCTGGATACCCTCTTCAATGCCTTCTGTCGCGTCACTCTGGATTCCTCCCCCCTCACTCACAACTGCACTTTATATCACTCTGTTGCACTTCCTTCACTTGAATACCATCAGCACTCCCACACTGCTAAATTTATCTCAAAATTTTGGTTTGGCTGTCATCCCTCTTACCTCTCATCCTCCTTATCTACTCCTTCCCCTTCCTCTCACTCTCTTAGATCTACTGACTTGTGTACCTTGGTGATCCCTCATCATTCTACCTCTGTAGGGCAGGCCACATTTTCATATTGTTTCCCAGAAATTTGGAACTCACTACCCCACCAGATCAGACATTCCTCTTCTCCTTCATCCATTTCTACTTCCTTCTACAACTACTTCTCTCCTAATTGTACTTGCTCCTAAAGCTCTCCAATTTGTCCCCCTCCCAGTACACCCTTGCCTCATTCTGACTAACTGATCTCACTAACATTCTCCCCATACTGCTCCAATTCCTAATCTCTCTAACTGTAAAGGCTCCCACGTTGTCAGCAGCTTCCTTTTCCTGGGCTGATTCCCTGTTCCTTCCGTACCTCTGCTTGCCACTGTTTACTCCTCCCCACCCTGCTAGTAGCTCCATTAACTGATGTTAATTTGCACCGTTTAGGCTCTGCTTGACCCTCTTAATCTGTTCTCCTAACTACCTTAATTGATTACTAACCCACTGTCAAGAACTTATACTTTTAGTTCACTTATATTGCATCTATAAATTAAACACTTCCTATTCACTATTCACTGTATAATTCCTATCACTGTTTTGCTATTCATTGTATAACTCACATGTATTTGCATTTAATTATCTTGTCTGTCTACTGTTTGCTTGTATTATGATGTACTCCGCTACCCTCTCCCCAGGACGAACCGGGAGATGAGCAACGTGTTACTCAGTGTGCTTTTCTAGTAAATCTTTTCAATAAATAAAATAAATCAATACAATGGAAAATAGGACTTCTTATTTGAAAAAAACAGAGGAAAAAATCCAAAACAGATGGAACTTACGGCTGACATCCATTATGCAAGTTAGGCCAGATATTCTCCTACAGGAAGCACTCGTAGCCTACTGTAGCTATACAGCTAGTGGGAAATCACAGAAACATAGACTTTGATGGCAGATAAGGACTGCTTGGCCCACCTAGTCTGCCCATTTCTCTACCTACTGGATAAACTGCAGATCCTAGTTCACCAACAGCCTATTTCTTCCTACCCCCCCCACAAGAATTGCGTTATGTCTATCCCATACATTCTTGAATTCTCCCACAGTTTTAGACCCAAAAACCTCCTCAGAAAGGCAGTTCCATGCATCCACCACCCTCTCTGTGAAAAAATACTTCCTCACATTTCCCCTGAGCCGCCCCTGGTGAAGCCACGAGTGAGGGTTACGAGTGGTCATTGGCAACTGAACAAATAACATTGTTATCCCACAGGCACCCCAGCATATTTGATTTATGCAACAGGATTTTTGGGGGTTCTGGTTTGTCATATTTTTTTTTTTTAGTTAAGTTCCTTATTAGGTTTTTTTCTCTGTGCCTGGTTGCTGTGTTTGGTTTGCAGGATTGCTATGCTGAGAAAGAGTTAAAAAACAGCTTTTTTTCATAAGAGTGTTTTCATTTAAAATGTGGTTCCAGTTTGGGGGGGCGGGCATTTGGTTAGGGTGTGCATTTTGTGAGTGCTTGGGACTGTGATAGCTTGGGTTTAAAGAGCACTGTGAGGAGGTGAAAGTGAAACTGGGAGGCAGTGCTGATAAGCAAGCAGCACAGGTGGTGGTAGTTAGTGATGTAGTTACTGTGTGGATAAATGAGTGATGATGTAGTTAATATGTGGATAAACACATTTATCCACATAGTAGCACAGATACATGGATTTATCAGTGCAGATTTATTCAGACACCTGTTGCATAAATATATTTATGCCATACCTGTAATGATAAAAAAAGGCAAATATTTTCGATATTCTCAGGGTGGTCAGACCTACAGTGAGGATATCGCACTTAACCTCACTGTAGGTACATTTATCCACACAGTAGGTAGAGATTGGCTCATTCGGAACTCATTTGCATATTCAGCTGCAGTAGCAGTAGTAACTATGTTCATATGCGAATAATTTTAAAATGACAAATGATACCATGGAACTGTGAGCACGAAAGTTGTTCAGCACAAAATATCTACAAAATGAGTGGTGTTTCATTTATGGGTAACTTTTATTTTTTATATAATTAGCTGAAAACCAAAAAAAAAAGAATTGTTTTCATTTTTTTGACAAACAAATGTGAATAACTTTTAAACGCAAAATGATAGCATGGTACTGCAAGCACGAAAGTTGTTCAGCACAAAAATATCTACAAAATGAGTGGTATTTCATTTATGACTAACTTTTATTTTTTATATAATAAACAAAAACCCAGCAGAAAATGCTATTTTGTTTTACTTTTTGACAAACAAATGTGAATAACTTTAAAATGAAAAATGATAGCATGGTACTATGAGCATGAAAGTTGTTCACCACAAAAATATCTACAAAATGAGTGGTGTTTCTTTGATATATACCTTTTAGTTTTTTTTAATTTGCAAAGAAATTGCAGAAAATTAATTTTTTTCACTTTTTGCAACAAACAAATGCATATAACTTTAAAATTAAAAATAGTAGCGTGGTACTTTGTGAAAAAAGTTGATCAGGACAAAACTACCTACAAAATGAGTGGTGTTTCATTTATAGATTTCTTTTAGATTTTTTATAATCAGCAAAAAATGGCAAGAATTTACTTTTTTTTCACTTTTTTGGAGGTATGGCATAAATGCAACCCCCTACTGGAAATATTGTCAACATTTTTTGTTCTTGTGCCAGTTGATCCAATAACATCACTCGTGGCTCCGCCACTCATGATGTTATCGGGTCAACTGGCATTCGAACAAAAAATATCAACAATATTTCCAGTAGGGGGGTTGTGTATCCCATATATATATATATATATATCTACTGTGGAAATATGCCATATTGTGAATTGATACAATGTATATGAAATATACTGTAGGTACTAGTCATTACTGTTGAAGAAGTGTAATATTCTGTTCTATCCCGAATGCCTGTAAAATGATATGGATGTCATGTCCTGTTACAGTTGTCTGTTGAAGAAAAAACAAAAAAAAGCTAATAAAACTTTAATTAAAAAAAACAGCTATGTTGCCACCTTTATCAGCATTACACATAATTACACTGTTCATGCTTTTTGAGTTCTTGAATTTCTTCTTTCTATTTTGAGCTGATTTTTTGTCTACCCAAGTTCCAGTTCCCATTGTATAGCTTTTTAGTATCACTTCTGACCATCGCTTAGAAGGTGCATATAGAAACATAGAATTTGACGGCAGATAAGGACTGCTTGGCCCACCCAGTTTGCCCATTTCCCTACCTAACAGATAAGCTGCATATCCTAATTAACCAACAGCCAACTTCCTCCTACCCCCCACTATAATTGCCTTATGTCTCTCCCATGCATTCTTGAATTCCCCCACTGTTTTTGTCTGCACTACCTCTTCAGGAAGGCTGTTCCATGTGTCCACAACCCTCTTCATGAAAAAATACTGCCTCACATTACCTCTGAGCCATCCCCCCTCTATCTTCAAATTGTGCCCCCTGGTTCTTGTACATCTCTTTTTCTGAAAGATGCTACTCTCTTGGACTTTGTTGATTCCACTGACGTACTTGAAATTTCTATCTTGTCCCCCCTCTCCCTCCTCTCCTCGAGGGTATACATATTAAGCTCATTTAATCTCTCTTCGTATGTCTTCTGGTGCAGACCTTACACCATTTTAGTTGCCCTCCTCTGGGCAGCCTCCATTCTGTCTATGTCCTTGCAGAGATGGGGTCTCCAGACCTGCACGCAGTACTCCAGATGTGGTCTCACCAACTGTCATTACATAGGGATAACAACTTCCTGTTTTCTACTGGTGATGCCTCTCCCTATGCATCTCATTATCTCCCCAGCCCTCCTTATTGCCTTCTCACATTGTTTGCCCACCTTAAGGCCATCTGACATGACTACCCCCAGGTCCCTTTCCATTTTTGTTGTTGTTAGTATCTCACCCCTCATTGTGTACTCTTTCACTGGGTTTGTGTTTCCCAGGTGTATTACTTTGCACTTCTTTGCATTGAATCTAAGTTGCCATATATTTGACCATTCCTCCAACCTTGCCAAGTCCCTCTGAATCCTTTCCACCCCACCTTCTGTATCGACCCTGTTGCAGATCATTGTGTCATCTGCAAAGAGACATACTTTTCCTTCCAGTCCCTCTGTAATGTCACTTATAAAGACATTAAAGAGGTCTGGTCCTAGTACTGAATCCTGTGGTACCCCACTAGTAACCCCCCTTTCTTCTGAGTGAACTCTGTTTACTATTACCCTCTGCATCCTGTTGTCCAGCCAATGTTTTACCCAGGCTACCACTTTGGGACCCACTCCAAGGCTGGCTAACTTGTATATTAATCTTTTGTGTGGGACTGTGTCAAATGCCTTGCTAAAGTCTAAGTAGGCCATGTCCACAGCCCCTCCCTGGTGTACTGCTTTGGTCACCCAGTCAAAGAAATCTATTAGATTCATTTGACATGACCTTCCTGTAGTGAATCCATGCTGCAAAGGGTCCTGTGCCACACTGGCATCTAGGAACTCAACAATTATTTTTTTCAGAAGTGATTCCATCATTTTCCCTACCACTGAGGTCAAACTAACAGGTTGGTAGTTTCCTGCCTCTGATTTGCTCCCACTTTTGTGAAAGGGAATCACATCCATCCTCCTCCAGACCTCAGGTACCACACCATCCTCCCATGATTTGTTAAAAAGGATAGTCAGTGGTGTTACTAGTTCTTCCCTTAGTTCTTTTAAAATCCTGGGGTGAATCCCATCAGGCTAGTTCTAATCTTATTTCTTTTAGAATTTTTGGGTGAATTCTGTCAAGCCCTACTGCTTTGTCCACCTTCAGTTTTAAGAGTTCTTTCAGAACCCTTTCTTCTGTGAATCAACTGGTATCGACCTCCCTATCCAGAGTGCTTCTATTCTTTGATTTAGGTGCCTCCTCCTCCTCTTCCTTTGTGACTACTGAACAGAAGTATTCATTCAGTATCCCTGTTTTTTTCACTGTCCCCCTCTGCCCCCTTCCCTTTATTAAGCCTCACTATCCCTCCCTTGGTCTTTCTTCACTCCCTAATGTACCTACAAAAAAGTTTTATCCCCCTTCTTAACTGAGTTGGCCATCTTTTCCTCAGTTTGGGCCTTTGCTATTCTGATTGCCTTCCCTGCTTCCTTCTGCTTTAACTGATACAGTTCTCTGTCCTGCTCCTTTTGTGTTTCCTTACACTTCCTGAATGCTACCTTTTTCTCCTTAACCTTCCCCACCACCTCTTTTGAGAACCATAGTGTTTTTTTTCCTTCATTTTTGTTTTGTTGATTTGCTTTACACAAAGGCTTGTTGCCTGTGTGATGGCTGTTTTTGAGTTTTCTCCATTGTTCCTCCACTCTTCCTTCTTGCCCATTTGCTAGTGCTTTTCTGCAGCACTCTCCCATTTTCCCAAAGTCAGCCCTCCTAAAGTCCAGTACTCTTGCCTTTGTATGGCTTGACTCTTTGGCTGTGTTTATTATGAACCACATTGTTTGGTGGTCACTTGTTTCCAGATGGCTACCCACTTCTAAATCCGAGATCCTTTCTCCATCCCTATTTGACAGTACCAGGTCTAAGATTGCTCCCTCTCGAGTGGATTCCACCACTAGCTGTCTGAGGCATGCCCCCTGTAGGGCATCGAGAATAACCCTGCTCTTGGATGTGGCTGCAGAAAAGGTGCTCCAGTTAACATCTGGCATATTCAGGTCCCCCATCAACAATATCTTCCCTTTTTCTGCCATTCTAAGGATGCCTTCTATAATTTCCTTGTCCATTGCCTCCCCCTGAGATGGGGGTCTGAATACAACCCCTGTGCAGATTATGGTGCCATATCCTGTCTCCAGGGTGACTCACAGTGCCTCCTCTACTCCCTGTTTATCCTTTAGTTCCATTGCTTTGATTTCTTCCCTTAGATAGAGAACTACTCCTCCTCCTCTTTTACCCTCCCTGTCCCTCCTGTAGCTTGTGTACCCTGGTATGTTAACATCCCAGTCATGGTTCTCAGTGTACCATGTTTCTGTGAATGCCACAATATCCAGGTGTCCCTCTTCCATCAAAGCCACTGGTTCAGAGAGCTTGTTACACAGACTACGGGCATTGGTACTCATCACCCTCCTTTTTTTGATGGCCTTACCCCTTTTAGCCCCATCCCTCTCCTTACTGCCTTTTTCTGCATTTACCCCTGTCCTGCTCCCTATTGACTTCTCTACCTTGGTGTTTACCTCTCTAACTACTGTGTTTTCTGGGGGGAGGCTGGATTTTCCCTGCTCCCTTTCAGTGCCACCGCCCCTGTCTACTTTAAATGCTTGCCAATGAAGCATTTAAACCTGTCACCCAGGATCCTGATTCCCTTCCCGGACAGATGCAGAGCATCACACCAGCATAGGCATGTATCCCTCCAGGTGGACCCCCAGTCCCCAATGAAACCAAAACCCTGAGCTCTGCACCAGTTTTTCAACCATTCATTGAATCCCATGGTATGGAGTACCCTAGCATCACATTTGCCATAGACAAGCAGCACCTCCGAGAAGGTTACAGAATGTGCTACTTGTCTAAGGCCCCTCCCCAACTCTTCAAACTCCTCTTGCACTGCTCTGATCCCATTCCCAGCCAGATCATTTGTCCCTAGGTGGACAATGACTTCCAGCTCCCTCCCTCATGCAGCTGCTCTCGTGATCCTAAGAATTTGCTCCCTGTCCCTCCAAGCTGTGGTGCCAGGCAGGCACCTTATCTCCCTCTCCCCTTCCTCCCCCAGTTCTACCCTCCTTATGATTGAGTCCCCTAACATGAGTTGTTTTCTTCCCCTGTGGGGTCCCATGCCACCCTTCTGTGGGTCTCCTTTGTGGAGGTTCCCAGCATCTTCCTTGGTCTCCACTGCAGGTGCCTCCATAGAGGAACCACTCTCCGCTAGAACAGCGTATGAACTGTGGAGAGGTACAACTGTAGGAATGTACCTCTCTTGCACTACCCTCTCCCTCCCTGAGCTAACCTTGGTCCAACCGCTCCACTTTCATGGCAACCTCTGAGGTAGCAGCGGTGGCCCTGGTGGTCCCTGGGTAGGGGAGGAGGTTTCATGAATCCTAGCCAAGTCAGCCTGGAGACGAGCAACCTCCTCCCTCAAATCAAAGAGGTGCCTACAAATAAGGCAACATTGCAGCCTCCAGAATATCTCCCAGAAGACTGCCACCCCATAGCCATTGCACTGCACCACTCCCATCATGTCTTATTTTGAGGCCCCTCTCCTGTTGCTTTGTATGCTTACTCTCTCCTCCCTGTTTTTTTTTCCCCTCCTACTGCCTATGTGTCCTTACAGCTCTCGCCTTTCCTGTTCTGGGACAGGAACTTCCTGTATTCTTCTGTAGTCTCCTTCTTCCTTGCTCAGAGTCAGACCTCCAGCAGTTAGGGGGAGAGGGAGAGCTACTCTTTTCCTTCAAGGATGATGAAACCTATGTGTCTCAGTGATCCTTCCCTTCCTAATGTCAAACAGGAATGTTGTCAGTCAAATCCAGTGCCTATAAAAGTAGAACTGGCTAAGGGTGTGAGGGTGAGGGGAGGAAAGGAGGGCAATTAGTAAAAAAAAGCTCTAGTTTTGTAGTCAGCTGCTCCTTGCTCTGAAAGCAAGATTTCTCTCTGCCAAAAGCTAGCACTAGATAACTGTAATTGGAGACACCTGCTTTTGTACTCCTAGGCCACACCCCCAATTAACTTCTCCCCTCCTGACTTAGCAAACTTCCTTTCCCCAACACAGAAAAACACACAGACTTTCTTTTTTTTACCATAAATAAGACCCCCCCACTTCTAATAAAGTATCTGTTTTCTTAATTCCAACAAGCACTGACTCCTGCTGAGATAGAAGTGTTCTATTAGTTAAAAAAAAGTTCTAATTTTGTAGTCAGCTGCTCCTTGTTCCTTGAATGGTGGAGTCTTATGCACTGGGGCAGAAAGTGGACTTTATTTTAAATAAATTCTTCTCTTGTTCCCTCACGTGTTGTCCACCTCTCCATATCCCCACAGTCCTGCCAGTGCCATTTTGTTACCTTCCCTCCTCCACGGCCATAGTATTTAAACACCCAGAGTCAGATGTGTTGTTGCTTAAATTTAAGTGATCTGGTATATCTTCTACAAAACTTCCTAGAGTATAATCAGGATTGAAATCACTCACCAGACCATTGGTCTCTAGTACTGGATATTCATCAACCAAAACAGCTATTTGCAGATCATTAGTTCCTTCTTGTAAAGCCACAATGAGAAAACTCAGATCTTACTGACATTAAACTGATGTGTCCTCCATTTCCATATCATTTGGTACACTTTCAATTAAATATTCTGTACACCTATTTCTACTTTCCAACTCGAGATTGATATTTTCAAGATATTAAAAAAAAAAATAACCTTGAAAACCATTTTGAATGTAGAAATATGGAACTAATGAACTGCAAATAGCTGATTTGGGCAATTAATATCAAGATCAAAAGACCGACAAATCAGATAAAACAGCTAATGGTCAGAAATGATATTAAGAAGCTATTAAATGGGAATTGGAACCTGGGTAGACAAAATATCACCACTAAAGGGAAAGAAGCAATTCAAGAACTGAAAAGCATGAACAATCTAATTATTTGTAATGCTAATAATGGTGGCAACATCGTTGTTTTGAATAGAATTGATTATTTTAGAGAAGAACAGAGACTCCTAGGAGATACTAATACTTATCAGGTCATGAATGAAAATCCTACAAAAGAGTTCAGTTCAACTTTGTTCCATTCTTCAGATCTTGCAGTACTTAAGGGTAACATCACAGCTCAAGAGAAATTATTTTTGCAAGTAAAACATCCCAAAATGGCAACATTCTATTACTAGCCAAAGACTCATAAAAATAAAGAAAGACCACCTGGCCATTCAATAGTCTTGGTCATAGGTTCACTAATGGGAAATTATGCAAATTTAATGATTTTGTCTTAAAACTGATTGTGACTTCATTGTGTTCCTATATCTGAGACTCTGTGGATCTTATGTACATGTTACACAGATACATAGATACATAGACACTGTCAGCAGGTAAGGGCATGTAGCCCACCCAGTCTGCCCATTTGAGCTTGTAAGTTCACTTTTTGTTTTCCTAGAAATCTGTTGCCCCTTACCCCTGACCTCCAGAATTCCCTTATGTCTATCCCATGCATTCTTAAATCCCATGATTGTTTCAGCCCCCACTACTTCCTCTTGCAGGGTGTTCCACTTGTCCACCATCCATTCTGTGAAGAAATTCTTCCTCATGTTTCCTCTGAATCACCCTTCCTCCAACTTCATCCCATGCCCGCTAGTCCTGGAACATCTTTTTCACTGGAAAATAGTGTATTCCTGCACTCTGTTCCTCTCTGTAAGGTACTTGTATGTCTCTATCATATCCCTTCTCCTTCCCTCATCTCCTCCAGGGAGTACATATTCAAGTCCTTCAACCTGTCCACATAGGACTTGTGATGCAATCCATGTACCATCTTTGTTGCCCTCTTCTGAGTCTTCTCTACCCTATGTCCTTACGTAGGTAAGGTCTCCAGAACTGCACACTGTACTCCAGGTGGGGCCTCATTAGTGTCTTGTATAGTGGAATTATGACCTCCCTTTTCCTTCTGGTGATGCCACTGCCTGTGCATCCCAGCATCTATTTGCTTTACCTGCTGCCTTATCGCACTGTTTCTCTACCTTAAGGTCATCAGAGATGATAACCCCAAGGTCCCTTTACTGCTTGGTGCATGCTGTATCCTCACCCTCCAACTGATATGTTGTTCCAGGGTTTTTGTGCCCCATAAGCATTATCTTGCACTTCTTTTGCATTGAATTTCAAATGCCAAACCCTTGACCATTCTTTAAGCTTCTGCAGGTCCCTCCTCATTCTGTCTACACCCTCTGACATGTCCACTCTGTTACAGAGCTTTGTGTCATCAGCGAACAGGGAAATTCTGCTTTCTAGGTCCTGTGCAATGTCACTGGCGAAGACGTTGAATAGAACTGGTCCCAGCACTGATCCCTATGGTACCCCACTGGTCACTCTTCCCTCTGTGGAGTGACAGCCATTTACCACCATCCTCTGTGTCCTGCCACCCAGCCAGTTACCTACCCACCACACTACTGTCCTGCCCACTCCCATATTCCCCAGTTTATTTAATAGCCTTCTATATGGCACAGTGTCAAAGGCCTTGCTGAAGTCCAGACAGGTCATATTCACTGCCCTCCCCTGATCCACCTCTCTTTTCACCCAGTCGAAAAATTCAATGAGGCTGGTCTGACATGACCTCCCCCAGTGAAACCATGCTGCCTTGAGTGCTGTAGTCTGTTGACAACCAGATGTTCCACCAATCTCTCCTTCAGTAGTGCTTCCATGATCTTCCCCGCTACCGAGGTCAGGCTGACTGGTCTGTAGTTCCACGCTTCCTCTTTGTTCCCACTTTTGTATAAGGGGACTACATCTGCTGTCTTCCAGTCTTTGGGTACCTCTCCTGTTTCCAGTGATTGGCTAAACAGGATTTCCAGAGGTTCAGCCAACACCTCTCTTAGTTCCTTTAGGACCCTGAGATGCACCCCATCTGGCCCCATTGCTTTATCAATTCTTATTCCTTCCAGTTCCTTCATACAAACATAGAAACATAGAATTTGACAGCAGATAAGGACTGCTTGGCCCAGCTAGTCTGCCCATTTCCCTACCTAATGGATAAGCTGCAGATCCTAGTTAACCAACAGCCTACTTCCTCCTACCCTGACTAGATTTGCCTTATGTCTGTCCCATGCATTCCTAAATTCCCCCACTATTTTTGACTCTACAGCCTCCTCGGGAAGGCTGTTCCATGTATCCACAACCCTCTCTGTGAAGAAATACTTCCTCACATTACCTCTGAGCCATCCCCCCCTCTATCTTTAAATTGTGTCCCCTTGTTTTTGACATCTCTTTTTTCTGAAAGATGCTACCCTCTTGGACTTTGTTGATTCCCTTGAGGTATTTGAAAGTTTCTATCATGTCCCCCCTCTCCCTCCTTTCCTCAAGGCTATACATCTTTAGTTCCCTTAGTCTTTCTTCATATGTCTTCTGATGCAGACCCTGCATCATTTTGGTTGCCCTCCTCTGGACAGCCTCCACCATGTCTATGTCTTTGCGGAGATGGGGTCTCCAGAACTGTACACAGTACTCCAGACGTGGTCTTACCAACTGTCTGTAACAGAGGGACAACAACTTCCTGTTTTCTACTGGTGATGTCTGTCCCTATGCATCCCAGTATCCCCCAAGCCCTCAGGACCCTTTCCTGTGTAAAGTGACTTGTGTCCATTTCTGCACCGTTCCCACTCCGTGTACTCCTTTCAGATCCATTATCCTCCTCTTCCTCAGTAAAGATTGAGCAGAAATACCTTCTTCAGTATGTCAGCTTTACTGTTGTCATCCTCCACATTGCCCCCATCCTCCCCCTTCAGTCTCACTATCCCTCCTTTTGCCTTTCTTTTTTCACTTATGTAACTGTAAAAGGTGTTGTCCCCTTTACCCACTGATTTTGTGATGCGCTCTTCTGTCTGAGCTTTGGCTTCCCTTACTGACCTCCCTGTCTCCCTTTGCTTCTCCCGGTACTTCTTCCTATCCCCTTCTGCCTGCGTCTTTTTGTATTGCCTGAATGCAATCTTTTTGGCTTTCACTTTCTCCGCTGCCTCCTTGGAAAACTGTAATGGCCTCCTTTTTCTTTTCCTTTTCTCCTTGCTACAGGCTTAATGCATAATCCTGTTGCTCTTGTAATGCCAGCTTTAAATATTGTCCACTGTTCCTCAACCCCTTGATTCCCGCCCTATTCCAATTAATGCCTCTTTCAAGCATCTCCCCATTTTCCCAAAGTCTGCCCCCCTAAAATCCAAGATACATGTTTTTGTGAGGTTTGGTTCTGCTCCTTCTGTGATTTCACACCACAGTGACCAGCTCTCTATCTGTTTCTTCCTCCTGGGCTGGTGGTCTGTAGACCACCCCTGTGTGGATGGCTGACCCCATTTTCCTTTCCAGCTTAACCTACAGTATCTCTCCCCCATTTTGTTACTCCTGGATATCTGTGGCCTTTATGCCATCTTTCACATAAAGTGCTACCCCTCCTATCTTTCTGACTGCCCTGTTTCTTCTGAATATGTTGTAGCCAGGCATGGCCATCTCCCAGTCATGGTCATCATTACATGAGGTCTCTGTGATGGCCACAATGTCCAGGTCCAACTGCACCTTGACAACCTCTAGATCCTCCATCTTGTTGCTAAGGCTCCTGGCATTGGCACACATGGCTTTCCATGATTTGAACGCCCTGGACTGTTAGCTGCTCTACTCCAATCCCCTCCCTGGTTGTCCTTTATCCTTGGTGCTTATCTCCATCTTTTGTACACTGCTTTGTAGAGATGTCCACTCCTCCTGTTCACTGTTTCCACTACTAGCTGTGGGGGTTGGGTAATTAGGTACCCTCCTTGCTGGTCTACCACCCTCCCTACCCCGGCTAGTTTAAATGCGTGTCCATGTAGCATTTAAACTTATCATTCAATGCTTGGATTCTCCTCCTGGATGGATGCAGGCTGCCAGGTTTGAACAAGTCTCTTACAGATGGGTAGGAACATATATAAATTCCTTGCATAAAAGTATCCCCATACTGCAGCCTTGAAGGCATTATATTATTACATCTAGAATGTTACCAGTACCAGTGCACCATCACCCTGGTTTTTGTTAACCTCTGTAAAATTTAACACACATTTTTTCACATCTGATCAGAAAATGTACTTACAAAACCAGGGTACAGCGATGGGGGCCACCATGGCCCCCCCTCATATGCAAATTTATTCTTATGGTTCTGGGAACATTGTTTAATTCTTTCAGACAATAATCCACTTTTGAGAAACATTGTGCACTGGTACAGGTACACTGATGATGTACTGATTATATGGGATGGAACTGAAGAAATGGCTAATGAATTTTTACAGTCTCTGAGCCAGAATAGCCTCAATCTTTCATTTTTCTCAACAATCGAAATAAATATAATCTAGTTTCTTGATGTGGAATTACTTGTCATGGAAAATAAAAATGTGATGTCATATGAGTATAGAAAACCTACAGCAGGGAATAGCATCTTACATGCTTCAAGTTCTCACCCAACTTGTTAATATAACATATCCACTATAGGCAGTATTTAGGGTTGTGAAGGAGATAGGGTGGATTTGTTGACAATAACAACATGACAATGATAACATTCCTTTAACATTTGTGCTGCAACACTAGAAGTTGACACCAAAAGATAAAACCATTTTGTTAAAGAACTGGAAGGTACCAGAACATTGTAATAGTCCCAATAACATCTTGTCTGAAAAATCACAAGTAACATTTTAGTCACAGAAAATATCTTAATGACATACTG
Organism: Neoceratodus forsteri; assembly: GCA_016271365.2. Classification (NCBI taxonomy): domain Eukaryota; kingdom Metazoa; phylum Chordata; order Ceratodontiformes; family Ceratodontidae; genus Neoceratodus; species Neoceratodus forsteri. The sequence continues at coordinate 653,794,017 of CM057459.1, forward strand.
ACCAGTAGCTAATTTAAGCCCGAAACAACTTTGAGACCAAACTGGCCACTAAAATGCCCCAGTGGCTTTCACACTTGTGGCTGGTGCTTAGTGTGCAAGTTTGCACTACTGGGGGATGTTTTTCAGTATACGGCTTGGGAGATAAAAGCAGCTCAGTTCACAAAGATCGATGCAAACTGTGCCAATGACAGCTTACGCTGATCACTGGTGCACTAGGGACCCAGCACCTGATTCATGAATGGGTGGGGTCCTACTGCCAAAGTCTGCAGCTTGTGATAAATGTTGCCATGCACCAAAGGCAAGGTGCATGGGAGAGGTTAGCCGCAAGCTGTGGGGCAGTCAGGCAGCATTGGCATTTAGTAATGGGGATCAGCCTGAAGTCTGGCAGTGTTAGATGGGACAGGAAGGGGTTTGGGAAGGGCAGGTAGGGTACAGATGCATACCTGTGATAATTACAACGTGTGTGTGAGGGAGGTTTTGCCAAAGTCAGGAGGGAGATTGGCTTTTTAGGAGGGAGGTTGTGCAGCGCACTGAGTTGGTACTTAAATAATGTACATAATGTAAAATATGGTGCTACTATATGTGACATATAGTAACGCTATTCTAATATATCCACATTATGAATCTAGCAAGTATATGGAATGAGGATCAAGACCTTGGAGTCATCATTAGCGACTCCCCAAAGCTTCAGTATTCAGTTTACATGCATTATCTGAAACTGTTTTCAGGTTCCCACTGTCTCATAATGCATCACTTGCCCTGCACTCAGTTCTTTTGGGGATATGGGGTCAGTCAATGCCATGTCAGAGTGTCACTTCTCCAAGATAAGATGGTCATACTGGGGAACATGTCGTAAAAGTGGCCAGTTCAGACTATCTGTGCCATTCTGTGCTATTCATATCTACTGGGGTTAAAAAAAGAGACAATATGCAACCCGTCCACTGCCATCACTCTTGTGGCTTTGGTGTCTCAGAATTGTGGTTTCCTGCCAATATGCATTTAGTTCTCAAGAGCACCCTGGTCTCCAGTGAGGCTGAACATTTAATACAAAGTACTGACTAGCAACAGGGGATCACTCACTGAGAGCCAGGATATTAGCATTCCTGTGTGGGGGAACAGAAGTTAAGTCAAGAAAATGGGCAAAACATGAGACATCACACCTATGCAGATGCATGCCATGGGGTGGCAACAGTATCTTCTGTGGGGGGCTGGCCATTGCAAGTGTGGAACCATGGGGGGAACCTGCAGGTACCACACCATTGGGTGCAAGTGCTCTGGGTGCTGTTGGGGAGCAGGATACCACAGGCGGGCAGCGGCACAGGTTTCCTCCCATGCCACCATGGTTCCAGGGGTGGTGAAAAGGCTGTTAGACCACCTGTTAGATAGTTTAAGTCCTGGCAGGTCCTTCTGGCTGTTGAAATCTATTTTAAGGGGATATTGCAACCAGCATCTGCTGCAAGCCTCCTCGTTGCCTGGCACAGCCCCAACCTTTGTGCAAGCCTGGCACATGGCCAGTCTGGTGCAGGGTGGCCACTTTGTGCCACAGCCACCATTTCAGGATCACAAACTCTGCAAGTTTAATGCAAGGTGCCCTTTGTGTCACTTCTGTTTGGTGCAGGCACCTCGCATCACAATCGGAGTTTTGTGCAATGTTTCACCACATATGTGGTTTATGTGCTAGTATGTCTATGCCAAAAACTATATGTGGGCAGGACCAAAAGGCAGGTTAAAATCAACACATATGAGACATAAAAAATGGTCATCTCAAATCCACTGTTGGCTTCCATTTCCAAGACAGTCATGATCAAAACTCAAGGGGACTCATATTTGGGGTGTTGGATTGGATACCCCCATCCTATATGAAGGGGGCACTTTCTACTTACAATACTGAAGAGGGAGAGGGACTGGATATTTTACTTAAAAACAGTACAACCCCTGGGATTAAATGAACAGATTGACCTAACTCAGTTCCTTTAGAATATTTGATAGATGTATTGTGAGCAATAGGAATGAAAATCCTGTGTTTTTGTAATTTTCTTTTCTGTCTAGGCACAATTAGCCAGAAAAATAAAAGACTTTGATATGTTATCTAGCATATCTGTTATGCAGTTTTCGTATATTCCATTTAAATTTCATAAGTTGGACAAACAGACATTTGTGACCACATGAATTTTGGCCAGATACCGTTTGGTCCTTTACTGATTCAACATGGATTTTCTGGAACCACTGGACACATAAGTCTTAGTATTTAATTGTATGCATACTTAGATTATGTTGTTTTTCATTATTCATGTTCTTGATTTTTACCATTAATTTTGATACGTGACTGAACTTCATTTGTAACTTGTGATCAAAATATTCTTTAAGTACATTTTGTTTCCTTTTTCAAAATGATGCCATATATACTTTGCACCCAATGTCTAGTCTTTTTTTTTTTTGTACATTTTCTTTATACTCCACTCAGTCAGGCATCTCTCAGAGGTGCTCTCTCAGTCAGGCACCTCTACCCCCTGCCTGAGGCTCCCTTCCCCTCCAGCACCCCCCAACCAGACTTCCCAGCCCCCTGGATCACCCCTTAGGGGAAGGCCCACCTCTCCTACCTGGCGGCCTTTCTGAGATTAGAGGGTCTGTCTGGTGGGGGGGGGCTCAGCCATCCTTCGGGAAGAGAGCAAAACAATGGGGTGTGGGTGCCTGCCATTGGAGCCCTAGTCACGTCCCTAGACCGAGTGGAGATTTTCATCTTTGGTTGCCCCTCGGAGCTCAGATGTGCAATGACATCAAGGGCACTGCGTGCCGACGTCCACCACAGCTCTGCCTCCAGTGCCGGTTGCTCCTTGCACCACCCCCGACTACCATCAGGGGCTGCCCAGGAGTGGCTCATTCCCCGGATCCCTCCCCAGGAAGGGAGAGCAGTCCTCTGAATGCTCAATCCCTTCCCTACCATGCTGACCCCTGATGGCCCTAGTTCGTTCCCCAAACCCGGGTCACCAGCATGGCGCAAGGTATGGCATCCAGCGCCTCAACTCTCAGTGCCACCGGGCTGGCTACCCAATGTCTAGTCTTGAAATGTATTCTGATACTGGTGTACTTATATTTATAACATAACTGCATATTTGGTTTTATTAAGTCTTTTTGTGTAGAGTTTGTTTTTAATCATACACATTTTTATACAGTTGCACAGTGAAAAGTATTTAATTTTTATTCACATTGATTTGTCTGGTGGTTTAGTAGGTGCCGGGCGGACATCTTGCCGGGTCCACTTCACTTGCAAGTGTCAATGATGCATTACAAAAGGGTTAATTTCTTACATAATTTACAATGGGTATTTTTACTCAGATGTTTACCTGTTTTTTCTCAGAGGTTCCAATTCAGCACCACTCAGGTGAGGGAGTTCTCCTGATTTTGACCACTAAAATCAGGGAGATTTTCTCAGGGCCCTAATGTATATGCCTAACTAAATCTAATGTGCCAGAAATGCATTGCTAAAGTCATTTAAAGACAGGAGGAACCATTTGATCTTTGACTGATAATTTTAGGGGCATGGATTGATGCCACAAAAAGTAGGGAAAATGCCAAAAAGTAAGAAATCAAGAAGACTCCCTGAAAGTAGGGAGACTGGGAAGGTATAGTTTCTTGTGTTTGGAAGTCCATTTTTGATTATTATTTTTATTATATTCACTTATGATGCATACTATGTTTGGCTGGTCTCTACTGAACTGCACTTTGCTTTTACAATGGACTGCTTTAGATCTTCGGGATATCCTCCTATTTTCTTGTATTTATGCCCCACAACCTGTGACCCCCCCTTTTGCCTTTGTATTCTTGTCTATATTTTTGCTTGTTTGTGTAATTCCTCCCCCTCCTTCCCCTCTTGTCTTTACCTGCTGTTTGATATTCTCTATGCTCCCTTTCTATGGTTTTAGTCCTTTGTGCACTTTTTGCCTATAAGTAAAATTATGAAATACTAAATATGCATTCATATTGGATGTTTTAATTTGGACAGATGTGTTTAATGTAAATTGCATATCGTTGTTTGAATCTGAAATCTTTATCACCTATTAAGTCATGTGATCACATCACATGTATATAACCAGTGTATCTGAATGCACTTTGCACAAGACTCCCTGAAGAACAGGTAGTGAACCCTGAAGCACTGGAGCTCCTTATTGGCAATAAAATTGCACAGCTTATTCCCAAGTTTTGCACTTTTTTTTTCTGATTATCTAACTGAGCCACTGTCTAGCAGGACTAATAATCCAATCAAATTTTACTACCATGGCAAGTGATTTTGCCACTGCTAGCTAGAGTAGCATTGTATTGTCTGGATGTCTTCCAATATCGATTGCTTCTGAAAGATGTTTCTGCACAACTGTTTATATTGCCTCATCACATCGCTCATGTGTAGATCCAGAGAATCATAAATTCTTAGCCATTTGCAATCTCAATTTACCAAGGATCAACTTTAACTATACATTGAGTTATTAGCATGTCATGAGCATTCAGGTCCACTGATTTGCCACCTGTTCAGTTTGAAGCTAATAGAATAGTTAGTTACATGGCTATGGGATTGATGGGAACACTGAAGCTTCTCTATACACAGAGTCCTCTTACCACTTCAGCCATCCTCCATCTAAATGAATGGTAGTGCACACTCATAGTAATTAGCTGATTATTATGAGTGTGCTGCCTCCCATACATTCAAATGGCAGTTGGATGAAGTGGTGAAAGAAAGGTCTGTGTCAGTCACCATCCCTTTCTTTCTACTGGGATCTGGTTTCTATATAATCTTAATGTGTCAGGTTATACTGTATTACTGAAAACCACAAACGCAATACAACCTTGAACATTATGCTAATGTTAAGACAAAGCATCCATCATTGACTATATTCAATGCTTGTTTAAATATAGGTACCACATGGATTTCCCTTTAGTGACCAGGTATACACCAGACTCTGTCCCAATGATTGAATGAATATTATTGCAGGAGGTGTCGCTATATTGTGATTGAAATCCATCTGATCTTGAATGCTTGCTAACATTAATTATGTCAAGAAATATTTGTACAAATATATTTTTGTGTACTGCTGTATTCATATTCCTCCCTGGTCATTGAGTGAGTTTTGATTAAGGAGCCAGTACTGTGCTAGTTACAGCTTTGTCCCTGCAGGGGGGCCACTTAAGTTCATACCATCTATAGCTAAATGGTATTTTTATGCTGTATTTATAATATACAACATTTATAACACATTTGAGCTTGCTGTGCATATTATTAGTGGAACAGCATACTGTCCAGGATGTTCAATGTGTTGTAATAACCATAGTTCCTGAGTGTTTGAAGGCCCTCAATTTAACCTTGCACATCGTAATGAACAAAGGGTGTATGGTTACTGCAGAATTGCTGTAGTGTGTAAGAGTGAGAGTTAGAGAGACAAAAACAGAGATATTGTTGTACAATATGTATCTCCGATTCAAACTATGTGAATTATTTGCATTTTGCAATTTTTCATAATGCCTCCTTTTTTCTGTCTTTATATTGAAGGTACAATGTTGAATGTGATGGTTCTCTAATTGCTTTGAGTACATCAGAGTATATCTAATACAATCCATCTACATCTAACACTGCTCTAATGGATTCGCATACCATTTCACTGTGCACACCACATGCTTAATATCACAATTTGCATTACAATTTATATCTCAGTAATTATTGGTAGCTTTCTTTGACAGCTTAGTTTTAATACTGTTCAACATATAATTTAGTACTGTCTCAAACAGCTAACATCCCATTCAGCTGCAAGCCACAGAACTGGACAACTCATACTGTGATTCTGCAATTACTTATGGCAAACACTTTACGGCACAGTTCAATGGCCTATGCAGCCAGTAAGTATTATGCTTGTGCAACTGTGTTACTTAGGTTTTGGCTGTTCACACTCTCTGTTCTAGAGGAATTGCCACCCTGTAGGGATACTGAAGGTAAGGAATCCTATAAGAGGGTTCCGACCCTAGAGGTGCCGCGAGATGATTTTCATGGCTAAGGGTACCTTAGGAAGGATCCCAAGGAGAGAGGTATTGCTGCTGGAGGAGGAGGGGAGGATAGTGGGACAAAGAAAAAGTGCTTCAGAAGGATGCTGAGAGGAACTGCTTATATAGGTCAGGAAGTGGGAGTGACTGGCTGTTTGTACATTGAACTACAGACCAAGCCTTCCAATTCAATGGCCTATGCAGCCAGTAATTGTTATGCTTGTGCAACTGTGTTACTTAGGTTTTGACCATTCACACTCTCTGTTCCAGAGGAATTACCACCCTGTAGGGGTACTGAGGGAAAGGAACCCATCAAGAGGGTTCCACCCCTAGATGGGACCCAGCAGAATGATTCTCTTGGCTAAAGGTACCTTAGGAAGGATCCCCAAAAAGAAATGTAGTAGTACGAAACAAGTTAGCAATCAGTAGCTGTAATAAGAAGCGCAAGTCAGCAAAGGCATGAGTACGATAGTTTGCACTGGAGATTAAGAGGTCCTCCCAAGGAGAAAGGGAACAGCAGGTAGGGACATCAACCATCTCCATCCAACAGTGGAACCTACCTAAAGGAATTGGGAAACATTAACTATGGCTAACTAATGTTTATGACCAGAGGCATGGAGAAGAGAAATAAAAACCCTTTGAGGAGGAAATCTCTGGGGATCCAATGCCTAGGTCACCTTCCCTCTAGGCTAGGGATAATTTGTTCAATGATGGCTCTGCTGCTGCAATTTGGAAACCCAATCATAGGGGGTGGAAAGTCCAATTTGGAGGAAAGCTCTTGCTCGATCCCTCTAACGGGAACACTGTGGAAGGTTGCAAGCGTTGCTCTACAACATAGACAGCCAAGGCGGGAGGAGGAGATTAATGATTGCTGAGGTGCTCACTTGGCCTATTAACTCTAAAAATAAACCAGATGAACCAGAGGCAGTCATGGGGAGAATAGCTTTGAAGGGTGCCTCCAAACCTGATCGGGCAGCTGAAGGGGCTCTGTGAGAGCCCCACCCCTTCACCACTGAGTCTTTAATACTACAACTTGAGGGGCTGTTGGTATGGTTGATGACTGAAGGTCCATCCAGAGCAAGGACCTTCCCAGATATGGGCCAGGTGAGAATGACCCTGCCCCAAGCTTTGCATGCTCATGCTGTGGATTCTGGGTGCAAAGCAAGACTGCCAGCTGCAGGAAAGTCCTGCACCAGAATGGTATGGCTGGCATGCCCTCAGAAACCTGAAGAGAAGCTGAATCAGCACTGAGTGCTGAGACCTCGCAGAGGTCAGATGGTAGTAGTGAGCATTAAGCAATGATTGCATAAGCAAAGAGTGGACTTGCACGTAGGTCAGTAAGCAGAGTAGTAATAGTCAGATCTGCACATAGGTCTGCAAAGCAGAGTAGCAATAGTTGAACCTGCACATAGGTCAGAGGAGCAGCAATATGAATAGTGGGGCAAGACAACCAGGTATTCAAGAAAGCCAATGAAGGTGACAAATACTCTGAGGATTTTTGATGGTGGAGGCAGGATTTAGAACATAAAGTAAGTAGCCACATGGGGCCATGACTCCCCCAACATCCCCAAGTCACAGCCATAGGAAAAACAAGAAGTGATGGAAGGTGCCGAGACCCACATGCAGATATTGAAACTAGTTTACAGCATCAGCAGTAGCTTAGCTGACCTCAGAGTATAATAGCAGTGTACAAACATAGAGAGCAGCATCTGTATTGAGCAACTATGAGTTGTAGAATTTGATAACCATAAAATGGAGGGAGACGCAATGCTCTGAAAGCAGCTATCACCAGGCAGTGCAATGAAACTGCAGCAATGAGGTAGGTAGAATGAGTTGAGAAAGCAGGATTGAGCTACATAGCTAGGGTTCAGAGTTAGCTGAATCAGGTGAAAACAATTAAGTGCTAAGTTACAGACTTTACAATTTGAAATAGTTTGTTTACAAACAGTGAGAGCAGTTAATCCCAAAATTGAGGTTCTGGAAGACTATATTGACCTGATGTGGGGTCAGATATCATCATCTGATGTACCTAATCCATCAGCTGAGACACCCACAGTAGAAATAGACCCCCCAGCCAAGCTGTTCCCCCCTCCTGCTCACAGATGAACTAGATAGCTAGTCAGTAGTTACTAAAAATGTATTTATTTTATTTAAAATTTGGTGACCAGGAAGGCCCACTGAGCCCTGGAGGTCCCTTTTTCAGGGGTGACCTGGGATAACAATACATATTTTCATACAGAGAAAGACTTGGGTTACAAAGTAGTTTCAGGTGTGTGTGAGCAGGTTACAGCCATGGTCATCATCATGCATCAGTCCTTACAAATATGTTGACAGTAGAATTAACAAAAGGTGCAGAAGAAATGTAATTTTACATGGCAAGCTTGTTGTTTACTACTGGCATGGTTCAGTGGAAAGTTAGCTGTGGTACTATGCCTAAAGGGAAGCACCGTGGAACCTGATAAGGTGCTTGGAGGATCTGGATATTAGGAGGATAGAAGCAAGTGTGGAGGGGTCATGAGCCGTGGCAATGACAAGTGCTAGTATCAGACATATAGGCTTTGCATCTGGTGTGGAAGTTCATCAGTTCCTGCACTAGGGGTGGGAGTTTGTTCCACAGGTAGGGGGCTGAGTAGGAGAATGACCTGCCACCAGCGTTAGTCCTGACGCTGGGAACTTCAAGCAGTGTACGTCCAGATGTTCGTAGACTCCTGGGGTTATGTTTGAGTGCAATAGTTCCAGCGATGCTGGGTGGAGCTGAAAGGCTGAGTAGCTTGAAGGTCAAGCAGAGCAGGGGTAGTGGAGATGAGATGTCAGTGAGGGTCAGTGTAGCTGGGCAAGTGTGTCACAATGGTGCCTTCATGAGTGGTCCTGGGTAGCAAACCGGGCTACCTTGTTATTCAGGATTTGCATCTTGGTGACCTCCTGCTTGGCCATGCCCTGTAAAATTGGGTCAGTGTAAGTCAGGGTGGGGAGGAGGACACTTGTGGTGACTGAGGTCCTAGCCTCAGGGATGAGCTGGTCTTTTAGCTGGTACAGAGTACCAGGTTTATGTTGTATGGTCGTGGACCTGATCCACGTGGTACTTGAAGGTAAGGCAATTGTCCAATGTTAGACCTAAGTATTTTAAGGAGGGCACAACCTCAATGTCATTTCCCGAGAGAGCAGTGAGTTGCAGAGATTTAAGGACGTTGCATCCGAACAGCAGCACCTTTGTTTTGCCTGCATTTAGGACCATTCTATTTGCTCTCAGCCAGGCCTTGAGAGATGCTAGATCAGCTTGGAGAAGGGGACCTAGAGCTGCAATGTTATCCAGGGATCGGTACATGACAGTGTCATCCGTGTACTGAATGACCAAGCTTCCCCTACAGTAGAGGCTTAGGTCATTAGTAAATATGAAGAAAAGGAGTGGGCCAGGGATCGAGCCCTGCATTACTCCCTCTGTAAAGGGTAGAGGACCCAAGGTGGCACTCTTCCAGGTGACCCTCTGGGATCAACCCGATAGGTAACTCCCAAACCATTTGAGGGTGGGGGAGTCTAGGCCAATTTTATCCAGTTTTAGTAGCAGGAGTTTGTGATCCAAAAGGTGGAAAGCCTTGGACAGGTCTATAAAGACCTGTCCAATAAAACCAAATGTAGGGGAGGGCAAATATTCAACAGTGCACCTATAATTCCATTATCCAATAGTTATGATGTTCTCACCCATGAGGCTATAGTAACCCAGCAAGTAGAGAATGTTATTAGTGCTGACAAAAACAGCACAGCAATTGGTCATCCTCCCACATACCCTACAACAAAAGTTAAGAAAATAAAAATTCCAGCTTGTTCCAAGGGCTCAATCAAGCTCCAGGGGATGTTAACATTGGTACCAGTGAACAAAATTCAGCCACTCCCAGTGCTAAAACTAACCCCCTGCCCAAAACCAGACAAATCTTCATAATTGGAGACTCTATTATTAAACACATAGACCACACAGTTTGTAATGTTGACAGATTCAATCGGACATGCTCCAGTTTAAGACGAGCAAGAGTCTCTGACATTACCACTGTTGTAAAAGAGGTACTTGAGGGGGCAGGTGATAATCCTATGTTTGTTATTCACGCCAGAACAAACAACATTAATAGATCAAACTTGAAGGGTCCATAACATGACATTATTGCACTCAATAATGTGATGGCAGACAAGGATTGCCTTGTCTGTTTCTTAGAGATTTTGCTAGTACCTAGGGCAACCAGTTCAATTATTAACAAAATGAAGGCCTTCTGTGACTGGCTTAGGAGATGGTGCCTTCAGCAGGGAATTTTATGCCTTGTCCACTGGGAGAATTTTGTATCAAAACTCACCCCTTTTTTGCTGGGATGGTTTGCATCTCAGCAGAAAGGGAAGCAATTTACTAGGGAGAAGTATTACATCAACCATTAATAATCTTTTAAACTGGAAGTACGGGGGGAGAACAGGTACTCCTCCTGTTCTCTAGAACATTCTTCTGCATTAGGTAGAACTGGGGGAGGAAGGGGAGAGGGAGGTAAGGTGCCTGCCTGGTGCCATGGCTTGGAGGGACAGGGAGCAAATCCTCAGGATTGCCAGAGCAGCTGCACAGGGGATGGAGCTGGATGTCATTGTCCACCTAGGGACAAATGACCTGGCTAAGAAAGGGATTAGAGAAGTGCAGGAACAGTTTGTGGAATTGGGGAGGGGCCTTAGTCAAGTAGCACGCACGGTAACCTTCTCGGAGGTGCTGCCCATCTATGGCATAAGAGAGGCTAGGGTGTTCGCACCATGGGATTCAATCAGTGGTTGAAAACTGGTGTGGAGCTCAGGATTTGGCTTCATTGGGGACTGGGGTCCACCTTGAGTGATGCAAGCCTATACTGGCATGATGGGCTGCATCTGTCTGGGAGGGGAACCAGGATCCTAGGTGGTAGGTTTAAATGCTTCATTGGCAAGCTTTTAAACTAGCCAAGGGGGGAGGCACTGGAAAGGAGCAGGGAAATCCTAGCCCCCCTCAAATAATCACAGTAGTAAGTGAGGCAAACACCAACATAGAGGTGTCAATAGGGAGAAGGGCAGAGGTAAATGGAGAAAGTGACAAAGGCAAGAAGGACAGGGATGGGGCAAAAGGGAGTAAGGCCATCAGGAAATGGAGGGTAATGAGTACCAATGCCTGTAGTCTGGGCAACAAGCTCCCTGAGCTGGTGACCTTGATGGAAGAGGGATGCCTGGATATCATAGCAGTCACAGAAACATGGTACACAGAGAACCATGACTGGGATGTTAACATACCAGGGTACATAACCTACAGGAGAGACAGGCAGGGGAGAAGAGGGGGAGGAGTAGCTCTCTATGTAAAGGAAGGGATAAAAACAACTGAAAAAAAGAGTAAACAGGGAGGAGAGAAGGCACTGTGGGTCACCTTGGAGACTGGAAAGGGCACCACAATCTGCACAGGGGTTGTGTACAAACCCCCATGTCAGGGGGAGGGAATGGACAAGGATATGATAGAAGGCATTCTTAGAAAGGTAGAGAAAGGGGAGATACTGTTGATGGGAGACCTGAATATGCCAGATGTTAACTGGAGCACATTTTCTGCAGCCACATCCAAGAGCAGGGCCATTCTTGATGCCCTACAGGTGGCAGGCCTTAGACAGCTAGTTTTGGAACCCACTCATGAGGGAGCAATCTTAGACCTCATACTCCCAAATGGGGGCAGTGAGAGGATCTCAGATCTAGAAGTGGGTTGCCATCTGGGAACAAGTGACCATCAAACAGTGTGGTTCACGTTAAACTCAGCTACAGAGTCAAGCCATACAAAGTGAGGTGCTGGACTTTAGGAGGGCTGACTTTGGCAAGATGGGAGAGTGCCTCAGAAAAGCACTAGCAAACAGGCTAGAAGGAGGTGTGGAGCAACAATGGGGAATCATCAAAACTGCCATCACAGAGGCAACAAGCATTTGTGTGAAGCAAATAAACAAATCAAAATGAAAGAAAAAGCCGCTATGGTTCTCAAAAGAGGTGGCTGTGAAAATCAGGAAGAAAAAGATAGCATTCTGGAAGTATAAGGAAACACAGAAGGAGCAGGACAGAGAGCTGTACCAGTTAAGGCAGAAGGAAGCAGGGAGGGAAATCAGAAGAGCAAAGGCCCAAACTGAGAAAAGATAGCCAACTCAGTTAAGAAGGATAAAACCTTTATAGGTACATCAGCGGGTAGAAAGACAAAGGAGGGATAGTGAGGCTGAATAGAATGAGCGGTGGGTGGGCAGAGGGGACAGTGAAAAGCAGAGATACTGAATGAATATTTCTGCTCAAGTATTCCTAAAGAGGAGGAAGAGACTAATCCAATTAACAGAAGCACTCTTGATAGGTCGATCCCAGTCCTTTCACAGAAGAAAGGGTTCTGCAAGAACTCCTAAAACTGAAGGTGGACAAAGCAATGGGTCCTGATGGAATTCACCCAGAATTCTAAAAAGAACTAAGGGAGGAACTAGTGAAACCACTGGCTACTCTTTTTAATAAATCATGGGAGGATGGTGTGGTACCCGAGGACTGGAGGAAGGTGGATGTGATTCCCCTTCACAAAAGTGGGACCAAGACAGAGGCAGGAAACTACAGAACTGTCAGTCTGACCTCTGTGGTAGGGAAAGTGATGGAGTCACTTCTGAAGGAAAGAATAGTTGAGTACCTAGAGGCCAGTGGAGCACAGGATCTAAGGCAGCATGGGTTCACAGTGGGAAGGTCATGTCAGATGAATCTAATAGATTTCTTTGACTGGGTGACCAAAGTAGTAGACCAGGGAGGGGCTGTGGACATGGCCTACCTAGACTTTAGCAAGGCATTTGACACAGTCCCACACAAAAGATTAATAGTCAAATTAACCAGCCTGGGAGTGGGTCCCAGGGTGGTAGCCTGGGTAAAACATTGGCTGCACAACAGGACACAGAAGGTAATTGTAAATGGAGTCCACTCTGAAGAAAGAGGGGTTACTAGTGGGGTACAGCAGGGTTCAGTATTGGGTCCAGTCCATTTTAATATCTTCATCAGTGACATTGCAGAGGGACTGGAAGGAATATATGCCTTTTTGCAGATAACACAAAGATCTGCAACAGGGTTGATACACAAGGAGGCGTGGAAAGGATGAAAAGGAACTTGGCAAGGTTGGAGGAATGGTCAGAAGTATGGCAGCTAGGATTCAATGCAAAGAAGTGCAAAATAATGCACCTGGGAAACAAGAACCCAGGGGAAGAATACACAATGGGTGGGGAGGTAGTAACAACAACAAAAAAGGAAAGGGACCTGGGGGTAATCATATCAGATGACCTTAAGGTTAGCAAGCAATGTGAGAAGGCAGTAGGGAGGGCTGGGAGTATACTGGGATGTATAGGAAGAGGCATCAGCAGCAGAAAACAAGAAGTTGTTATCCCTCTGTACAGACATTTGGTGAGACCCTATCTGGAGTACTGTGTCCAGTTCTGGAGACCTCATCTCCGCAAGGACATAGACAGGATAGAGGTAGTCGTGAGGAGGGCAACTAAAATGGTGCAGGGTCTGCAAGAGAAGCCGTATGAGGAGAGACTAAAGGAGCTTAATACGTATACCCTTGAAGAAAGAAGGGAGAGGGGAACATGATAGAAACTTTTAAGTACCTCAGTGGAATCAACAAAGTCCAAGAGGGTAGCATCTTTCAGAAAAAGAGACTTGCAAGAACAAGGGGACACAATTTAAAGATAGAAGGAGGGCAGTTCAGGGGCAATGTGAGGAAGTATTATTTCACAGAGAGGGTAGTGGATGAATGGAACAGCCTTCCTGAGGAGGTTGTGGGGTTTAAAACTGTGGGAGAACTCAAGAATGCATTTGACAGACATAAGGCAATTCTTGTAGGGGGTAGGAAGAAATAGGCTGTTGGTTAACTAGGATCTGCGGCCTCTCCTGTAGGTAGGGAAATGGGCAGACTAGATGGGCCAAGTGGTCCTTATCTGCCATCAAAGCTGTGTTTCTATGTTTCTATGTAACAGCTTGTGATGTTTTATCCCTGAATGCCAGATCACTAAATCTGGTTAAAATGGCTGAATTAGAAGCAAAATATTATTTGGCCAATTATGGACTGATATCCATAACCAAAACCTGGTGGGACCCTAATTCTACATGGACCCTAATTCTACATGGTCAGCAGATTTACCTGGCTATAGGTTATACCATAGGGACTGACAGGGACAAACCAAAGTAAGGGTTTATCTTTATGTCAGAGAGGACATTGCTTCTTTTCAACTTCCTCAGTCTAATGAAATAGAAACTCTGTGGGTATACATCCAGATTAAGGGACAACCCCAGCTGTTGGTTGGTACCTGTTATAGGCCCCCATCAGCAAATACCTACTATACTTCTTTACTGCATAACAAAATATCAGCCATGGCTACTAAAGGTAACATCATAATTTTAGGTGACTTTAATATGCCCACAATAAATTGGTCCTCCTTATCTGGTAGTACCTATTGTGAAAAGGATCTAGTTTCACTTATAGTTAATCTAGGACTTGAACAGGTTATTACTGAGCCCACTTGGGGGGGGTAACATATTGGATCTAGTAATAACTAATATTGGGAGTAGTATATACAGTATCTGTATTAAGGACCCCTTGGGCTCCAACGACCACTGCTCAATTGCATTCACGTTAACATTAGGACTTGAACAGGTTATTACTGAGTCCACTTGGTGGGGCAACATATTGGATCTAGTAATAACTAATATTGGGAGTAGTATATCCAGTATCTGTATTAAGGACCCCTTGGGCTCTAACGACCACTGCTCAATTGCATTCACTTTAACCTTCAATTCCCAACCTAATCTATGCCATGTAGTATTCAAAAATTGTGACAAAGCCAATTTCAAAACTATCAATGAACATCTAAACAAAATTCCCGGGGATGACATGTTAATCCCTCTTTCACTTGAGGAAGCCTGGGGGTACTTGAAATTCACTATTTCCCATTTAGAAGAATTATTTGTCCCAACAAAAAATAAATGCAATAAAAAGGGGAAAATTCCACTATGGTTAAATAAGACTATGAAAAAAACAAATTAAAAATAAACAAAGGCTATTCTCTCTCTCCTAAAAAAGAGTGAGGGTGATAACAGGGAACAAACCTTACTCAAATATAAAAAAGCTGTAAAAGAGTTGAAGGCCTCTATCCTACAGTCTAAAAGGAACCTAGAATTTTGATTGGCACACTCTAAAGACAGCTATAAATCCTTGTTTTCCTATCTTAATAACAAAAAAGGGAATATTAGTAATATGAGCCCATTAATAGTTGAGAATTCTATTATCTTCTCTGATAAAGAAATGGCTGATGCCTTCAATAAGCAGTTTTGTTCTGTCGTTCAAAAAAACAAGAGGCCCCTAAATTTGATCCGCATATAGAGAGTACTTCTGCAATCTTCTTCATTACTGAAGCTGATACACTTAAGGCTTTGCATTCATTAAAAAAGAAATCAAGTCCAGGACCTGACAATATCAACTCCAGATTTCTGTTGGAGACAGCTGAGGCTATAGTAAAGCCCTTAATAATTATCTTTAATAAATCATTCAAAGAAAGTCTTATTCCCCAAGACTGGTCCAATGCTATAGTCATACCGATTTTTAAGAAGGGTAGCCATTCTAAGCCAGAAAACTAAGTTTAACGTCAGTTGTATGTAAATTATTGGAGAAAATTATCAAAGAGTGTTTAGAAAAAGAAATCATTTCCAATATCACCGATCACACACAGCATGGATTCAGGCAGGGGTATTCATGCACAACTAATCTGGTATCCTTTTATAACTATATTAGTGAGGGACTGGATGTTGGTAACCCCATGGATGTAATCCTGCTTGATTATAGCAGGGCCTTCGATAAGGTACCACACGATAACTTATAGATAAAATGCTGAAATTAGGATTTTCCCAGATGTTAGTCAAATGGGTTACCTATTGGTTGTCCAACAGATGACAACAGGTCAGAATAAATGGCATTCTATCTGACATAGGGAATGTGACCAGTGGGGTGCCTCAGGGTTCAGTTCTTGGACCAACGCTGTTTAATATTTTCATTAGTGATATGCAGGTTAGTGTAGGCAATCTTCTTTCAAAGTTTGCTGATGACACCAAGCTAGGGGGATCTATAAATACTGAAACCAACAGGTCCATACTTTGTAACAACTTAAAACCTATCGAGCAATGGGCAACCTTTAATGGTATGGTGCTCAATTCAAACAAAGGCACAGTATTGCATTTTGGCAAAAAAAAAAAAACATTACAGACCTATCTTCTGAATAATACGGTTCTTAAAACATTAATTAATGAGTGGGACCTTGGGGTTATTATCAATAACAAACTGTCCTCAATGGACCAATGCGTTAAGGTAGCTGCAAAGTTGAATGCATTGTTGACCCGTATTAAACATACCTTTGTCTCTAGAACTGAGGAATGTATTATTCCGCTTTATAGGACCCACGTAAGGCCCCATTCTGATTATGGGTCACCCTTTTGGAACCCCTACCTCAAATAAGACATTGATAGGATTGAGAGAATTCAGAGAAGAGCAACAAAAATGGTTCCGACTAGTTACTAGAGAATACTCTGCTAGACTGCTGGAAACTGGTCGCCACTCTCTTCAAACTAGATGCAGTAGAGGTGACTTGCTCCTTTTATATAAAATAAAAAATTCCCTGGATTTGATGCCACAATGTGGCTTAAAATTTTTACAGAGAAAGATTGTTCCACGGCTCCACAACAAACAGATCAATGTGGCCAAATCTAGAACTGATAAAAGATTAAATTATTTCATGGTTAGAGCACCCAGATTGTGGAACAGTTTGCCACAAGATCTGGTAGATATCAACTCCTTCTACTCATTTAAAAGAGGTCTAGACCTTTGGATTCTGCCCACTAACTTCAGGGAGTAAGAATTCCCACCATTGTGGTGGGGACAATCTCGATGGGTCTCAGCCTTCTTTTGTCCTGCATTATCAAGTAAACCAAGCATAGAGAGCAGCTATGTGGTTTGAGTTGAAACACACAGATAACTGCAGTTGCATAGCGAGTAACTGAGAACAAGTAGCATGTATGTCCCCGGCCCATTGTTTTAGCACTCCTCTCAGTGCAACTGCCACCCCGTATCTCACCCACCCCATGTTAGCTTCCTGCCTCCACCCTGTTTAAGCCTGTATCCTGTGTCTTGACCCATGCTAAAATGTACAGATAATGTGACTGTTTAAAATTCCATTGCTCGTACTATTCATTTCTATTTCTATCCAAATATTGTCAACCCATTACCTGAACCTATTTGCTGTTGCACTGTATGTACCTTTCTTTTCTGTTTTATGTATAACTTTGCCTGTTTATTGATTGTACATAATGTATTGTTCTTTGACCTTGTGTGACATAGGTCCACCTTGTAAAGGAGCTTGCTCAATGGTGTTCGCCTGGATAAATAAAGACTTGATTGATTGACTTGATTGATGAGCTCTGGATTAACAATATACTAGGAGTTTAGAAACAAAGCTCCAAAAAAGGCAAAACCAAAGACACGCAAACACAGAGAAACAGGGAACAAACGACAGAAGGAAGCACATAGCCAGAGGCAAAATACAAACGAGTTACAGGAGAACAAACACAGAAGACCAGCAGAGACAATCAGAAACCAAAGCAGCAAGGTGGTGGGGGGGGGGTAGGCCCCAGCCAGCTGCAGAGGACAGACAGACAGAGCCTCCGGCCAACAAAGAAAAAGTGCTTCAGAAGGATGCTGAGATGAACTGCTTATATAGGTCAGGAAGTGGGAGTGGCTGGTTGTTTATCCATTGAACTACAGACCCAGCCTTCCAAGTATTAGACTGAATCTCTGTTCAATAATCTACACGTGGGGTTGATTTAAAACTGATGAACTTCACATCAGTTCAAAACTCTTCAGGATCAGTTTTCCTGAATTCTGCATTTCCAAGGGAAATTCTTAGAAAGGCTATTAAAATAGAATAACCACAGTAGTTATTTTCAGTCTCATTGCTTCCTCAGATAATTGTTTCTAAACTCACTTTCTGATGCCTGATGGCGAAGACCCCCCCACCACACAGAACAATTCCAATGTGCCTGTGGGTAATCATTTTTATGTAAATAAGTGATCTCATCAGCAGCAGTAGCAGCACCCAGTCCCACTGCAGCACTGTTTATTGAACTGATCCACACAGACTGTGTCATATATCACATGCACAGTGATAAATGTACTCCTAATCATCAACAGTGCTTTATTTGGTTTACACATGCCTCTGCCCCAATAACAACAGCATTTCTGATTGCTATCCCTTTGGAACACACATTGGACTTAGCAGCATGAAATGTCCATTTCTACTCATGATAGCTTTGTTTAATTGGAACCTAAAGTAATAAGCTTCCTAAGCACCTATATACAGTTGGCGGGTAGCCAAGTGGTTATAGCACAGAGCATTGTTCTCAGAGACAGGATTTTATCTCTCCACTGCCACCTGCACCTATTCCCTGTGTGACCTTGAGCAAACCATTTAATCTCCCGTTGCTTTGCTTAACCCCTCCTCGCCTCCCTCCCCTTCTGTTTTCCTCCCTCTACCGTAATCTCACTGAACCTCCTGTGTGTGTTTAACAGCTGCTACAACAGAAACGTCTTTTGGGATACAGTGTGTATGAAAGATGCTTCATGAAACCAAATTTGTTGCCCCATCTTCCTTTCCACTGCACTCGGGTTAAAGCAACTCCTACCACAAATCACCTTACATTCCCTAACTTTAAATTCTTGAATGCCTTATTTACCTGCTGTCTATCACTTAACTATTTGAAAACTGTTGTAATATAATTAGCCGTCTGTTGCTGTTGTTGTAATTGTTCCTGTCATGTCATACAACTGGAGTGAAGTAACTAAGTAAATGCATTACTATTCTCCCCTGGGACCCTCATGTACTGGAGATACTATACCTCATGTGACAGTTCCACTGAACAACATCCAAAATAAATCAATCTCCACACAGTATCTACTCCAAACTTGGACCAGTAGTTTCACACCTCATTTTCAGACTGCACAGATTTGTATACACTTGTGTTACCTCAATTAGATTCCTGTCAACAGCTCCCAGGGCTGCTAGCATGGTCTAATGAACCATGCTTCAAAGAGTACCCATGCCACCTCACAGCACTTATGGGCAGGGCCACTGATTCATGATGAATGATGTTATCAAATTCTGTTTCCACTGTTTGAAATTCCAGGAGTGCACCAGCAATTGCTAGTCTAATTACTGGATTGTACCAGGATTCTCTTGTCTTGTATTTGTTATCCATACAAATTTACAGAATGAAATAAAACCATATCGTGTGTATAGTAAATTAAATAAAATGGCTGTGGTTCTCCTTAATGGTATACCACTAGTTTTTGCCCAAGGTGTCATTTATAAACACAGTTTCTTTCTTTGCAGATAATTAAATTCCTACTATTTATATGTCAATATTTGTGCATGGTACGAAGAAGTATTTGAGATCAGTAATTACTACAGCAAAATCTGAAGGTTTTTAAAACTGTCCTTAATTTATAAAAAAAAAACTATTTCTGTCAAAATATGGATTGTAATTGTCTAGTGTGCTTATCTGGGCTATAAAAATCAAATAAATATAGTGTGTGTATTATTTATTCTGATATAGCATTTTTCCACTTTATGAAATGGGCTCAGGACTTTCAAGCCCCTGATTGGTTGTTAGCCATTAGCTGAAAGTGTCTAGTGCATGGCTAATATCGAGTGCTGGCAAGCTGGACGCAGCACATAAAAAAATCCATGTCTGCCACAGTCTCTCCCTCACCCACCTACAGTACCTGCTCACTATGCTCCTCAGCAGCTAGCTGGCTGTTCGCTAGCTCCCTCCCTTACCCCTCACTTTTAACTTTTTTATTGTATTTGTAGTACATAAATAAGGTCAATGCACCACATAACAAAAACAAAAACAAAAAACATGCCAGCCACAATCTATTACTGTACCAACTGGCCACCGACTTTCTTCTAGCTCACTCTCCTACTCAACGGTGTCTCTTGACTCCCACTCTATTTCCTCCTTCATTTACAATTTTATCTCTCTTTTTTTACTTACTAAACGAGCTGGAGATATCACATAAAAAATAAATAAATGAATAAATCTGTGCCAGCCATGATCAAAACTCCCCCCTCCCACTTGCTCGCTTTAGGGTTTCGCTCCCCTGGCCAGCCATCCAACCATCCCCCCTCTCTCTCTCTCTCTCTCTCTCTCTCCTGGAGAATAGCCAACCTACCGGCTGCTCCCTGGTTCCCTTTCTCAAATGCTGATTCAGGACAATCATCATTAACCTTCGGACAATGAAGTCCTTTGAGTGCTCCTATACTTCCCTCCCAATGTGCTGTAGACTTTGGAAGCACCTCCTCACATACCACAATAGTACCTTTAAATAAACCAACATGCATATTCAGTGCCATCTTCAAGAAGGAATTTTCAAAACTTTAGCAAAATGGGAGAGTGTGTGTGTGTGTGTGTGGGGGTTGTGCCATGACAACCACTACAGTAAACCAGTAAACCTGCAACTACTGGGTCCATAGTAGGACAAAAGTCCTTAACTCAAAAAAAAAATTCCAGTTCAGTGAAACAGATGATCGGACTATTTTATGTCAAAATAAGGCAAAGATTTACAGTGTTTTGCACTTAATCATTTAAATTTAAATTTTCACATAATGAACAGCAAAGGTGCCCATTTCATACGTGCAATAAGACACTCTGTGGATGTGCACTAGACACTTCTAGTGCATGGCACGGAGTTGAAGGCACTTAGCCTTTGGCCTCATGTGTTGCTATGCCCCTAGCTGCATGCTAGAAGTGACTAGCACACACCCCATCATGTCTTATTGCTTATATATCGATATACTGAAACTGCTTATTTCTGTCAATATAGTGAAATGCATTACTACTATATTACTGCACAGTACAGTAAAAGCACTTTTTCTGAACATCAGTATGTTGAAAGTGTAGTGATATACTTCAACCATGTAGACCCAACTTCAAACCTTTCTTTTTCATAAAATTAAGTTTCTAGCCCCTAGAGTTCAAATGTTAACCCTACTCAAAGAAAGAGACCATAGAAAAAGCTAGCTTCAGAACCATTAGGGCTAGGCATTTTTTTGCAGTTTATCATCTTTATTAAAAAATGCGTAATACGTTAACAACAAACATTATACAGAAGTTTGTGAAATTACCATGTCAGCCCAGGACACTGGCAGTCACCATGAAATTCAGTATGACAGTATGAGTACAAAGGAAAAAATCTGCAATTCTGCACAATCTATTTGTATTTTCAGAAGAGCCAGTGACTCTAGGAGATGTGGGTACCAACAGAACTGGGCCAGAGAAACCAAGAAGGAGGGGAGTATCAGGTAGAAAGGAGAGGGGATAGAAACTTATTTTAACTGAAATCTTGGAGTCAGCCTGACATAGATATGGTCTATTGATGCAGTTTTTATGTATCTATATATTCACTGCAAACCATTATGTTATGATAATGTTTGAGATAGCCCCAGGTCTCTCATCTGACTGGGTTGCCTACAGGACCTGGAGGAATGCCTGAAAAAGGCTATACATCTTTCCAAGAGCACATATTGTAATGAGCTGCTGATGGATGCTGCAGGTGACCATAGGAAAGTATGGAACCACATCAAGGGCTTTAGGGGTCATACCAATTCCACTAATGACATGGTGCTTGATGGTACCAGCTGTAATAACTCTGCTAATGTTGCTAATGTCTTTAACCTTCATTTGTCAGATTTGTCCAAATACACCCACCCTACCCCAATCCCCCCTGCTACCCTGCAGACATACCCCTGGTTGCTACTGCTCCAGTGCCCCCTCCCCCTCATTTCCACCTATGTGCTGTAACTGTCAGGCAGGTATGTTGACTACTTGCCTCAAATCTCTGCCTGTACTAGTATTGGGTTTGATGGCCTTTGGCCTAGGTTTATTTATTTATTTGCTTTTGGTAACCGGATGGGTGCACTAGGCATAAGAATGCCTATTTTCAGGCATGACCCGGGAGAAGACAGTTTGAAATACATGAGCATACATGTGATGTAGCACATGAGATATGTAACACAGTTAGGAGGGAAATCAACATACAATCAAACTTAGGGTGTAGAGAAAACATTGATTCAATATAACAATTACACTTAGGCTGTAGAGAAAATTGTTTGGTATAATGCAGTCAAAATACAGTTTGGACAAGTAAAAACAAGATCAAAATAATGTGAGAAACAAGCATTGCAAGAGAAAGGTATACACAGAACAATATGTTCACCACACAATACAGTGACACCCTGGATCCGTGTATCCTACGGCTGGTCTTAGACACAGTCCTTACCCCGATCACATGCCTCATCAACCACTCTCTTTGCCTGGAGAAGGTTCCAACTGCCTGGAAAGTTGCCACTGTCACCCCTATCTTTAAAGGTGGTGATAGGACTGTGGCTGGAAACTATCGATCAATCTCCATTCTCTCGCCTCTCTCCAAGGCCTTAGAAAAAGTGGTGGCCTCTCAAATCTCTGACTACCTCTCCACCTACAATGTCCTATGTCCTGAGCAGCATGGCTTCCGAGTGGGCCACAGTACCAGCACAGCCCTCCTAGAGTACTCCAACTTTCTCCACTCCTCCTTAGACACTGGTTCTCTGGCTGGTGCGGTCTTCATTGACCTCTCTAAAGCTTTCGACACTGTCTCCCACCCCTCCTTCTTGATGCCCTTAGTCTCTCTGGTTTTGCTGCTGAGCTCTCTCCTGGTGCACCAGTTATCTGTCTGACCGCTCAGGCGTGTAAAATTAATGGGACCTACTCAGACATCTGTCCCATCTTTTCTGGGGTTCCCCAGGGCTCCATTCTGGGCCCCTTACTATTCTCCCTTTACCTTAACACCCTTCCACGCTCTTGCTCGGGGAACATTCTATTGTACGCTGATGATGCAGTCATCTTTGCCTCAAGTCATAACCCTATTGCCCTCCAGGGCTCGCTGCAGAAGTCCTTCGCTGAAGCCGAGGGCTGGTTCAAGGAACATAGATTGGTGATAAATCTTAAAAAAACAAAAACCATGTTCTTCACTCATCCTCAAAACAAGTCCTGCAACTCAAACTCCTCATTCACTCTGGGTCCTCTTTCCCACTCGAACAAGTTTGCTCCTATAAATACCTAGGATCCATTTGACCCCTCCTCTCCTTCCATGGACACATCGCTGCCTAGCCACTGCCACTAGCAGCACGATTGGGCATCTTACGCCAGTGTAACACTGCTTTCCCCGATCTTGGAAACTATGATCACCTCCTCTATCCTGTCCCTAGTGGACTATGGACTGCCAGTGTATGGTGCTGCTGATCAGACCGCACTCCATAAAATTCGCACTATTCTGAATAAGGCCTGCAGGTTAATTACTGGGGCACCTAGGCTGACACACACCTGTCTACTGTACGCTAAAGCGCTGGTACTTGATCTTGATGAGCGCCTCAAATATCTGACCTGTACCCTTACAAAAAAGACCCTCCTTGGGCTATCCCCACCAGGATTGACCACCACCATACACCGCTCTGTCCCACTAGTTCATACTCGGACCTCTGGGAAAACTTCTCTTGTTATCCCTAGAGCTAGGACCTCTCACGGCCAAAGAGCCTTCAGCTTTAGGGCCCCCTCCTGGTTCAACACACTGCCCCCCTCCATCTCCGAAGCTCCAACTATATCGTGCTTCAAAACTTCCTTACGTAACCACCTTATTAACACCCGATGCTGTAATTGCCATTAGTCAAAGCCGTACTCAATTCTTATGACAAAGCTTACTACTAGCTGCTAAGGACAACATAACTCTGGTATTGTTTGCATCAATCCTACCTGTACCAGCTTGTTTGTATCTATGTCTTAAGTTACTGTTATACTTATGTGTTGTACTGCTATACTGTGTATTTTCGTTTGTCTTACTGTGACAAGGTACCTTTGTAAATGAGCCTATGGCTCAAAGGTTTGTCAAACTGCTGTTTAAATAAAATAAAAATAAAATAAATAAAATATAATAAGTGCCAAACCTGTGGTGAATGAAAACAGGGGGGAGAGGAAGGAAGAGTGGTAGGAAGCGGGGGAAGAGGGTAAGGGATGAGAGAGAAATATGTGAGGAGGGTATTAAGAGAGGTGAAGAGATGTCAATGAGGTAGATTACCTAGGGAAACTGAGGGCAGGGAGAAAGAATGGTCTAAGGCAGATGAAAGCAAGTGCAGGGGCTAGTAGTACGCAGATGATCACAGTGAAGTTTCTTAAAACTAGCATGGGTGGGCGCTCGATGAATGGTTTGAGGTATGGAGTTCCAGTACTTTGGAGCCATGTATGAGAAAGTGCATGCACCCATATTGGTTTTGCATCTTGGGATGTGAAGAGAGGCTTGGTCAGGAGAGAGGTTGTGAGTGCAGCAGAGAGGCAAGGGTTATGGGGAGGCCTGATCTGGCAATGCAGTCAATCAGTGAGCCAAAGGACTGGAGTCGATGGGCAGAGGGGCAAGGCCATTTTAGGTTGACATACAGCTGGCAATGGTGTTTGTAACATGAGGATGCAGAGGCATAGCAGCAGATGCTATTATAGGTGGTGTCCCATTTATGGAGGGAGGATTTTGAGGCAGATAGGTAAGTGACTGAGCCATATGCCAGGGCTGAGAGCAGAAAGCCTTGTGCCACAGCCAGCCTAGCCGATGAGATAAGGGCATAGCTAGTATGGTAGGCACCTCCTAACTTAGCATTAACGGATTTATAGGTGGTAGTTATATGCAGGTCAAAATCTAGGGATTCATCAAGAGTAATGCCCAGATATTTAAAGGATCTGGTGCTAACCAGTGGGGAGCCATCTGCACATGAGACTTTGAGGACATTTTGGTTTACTTTAAGTCTGGCAGATGAGCCAAAGAGCATAGAGTGTGTCTTGCTAATGTTGAGAACAAGTTTGTTCTCTGTTAGCCAAGACTGAATACTTCAGAAGTCCGAGACAATAGGGTGGTTTATGTCGGTGATATTTCTTGCACTATGGTAAATGACTAGGTCATCTGCATAGAACAAAGATGAACAGGTAGGTGCAAGCAACGGGATGTCGTTAAAGAAGATTGAGAAAAGCAAGGGGCCAAGTATGGAGCCCTGGGGCACACCAACGTGTATAAATGAAAGTTCAGATATGGCTGAGTTGAAAACTACAGCCTGTTTTCTTTCGGACAGATAGCTTTTGAACCAGGCCACTACAGGGTGGGAGCATAGTTTAGCAAGAAGAAGGGTATGGTTAACCAGGTCAAATGCCTTTGTTAAATTGATGAAAAGTTTCTCAAGATGACCTTCTGTTATCTGGCTCCCCCACTGACTAGAATCTATAATCTGTCTTTGTACTCTGGGTTTGTTCCTGAGATCTGGAAAGTTGCCAAAATTGTCCCCATCTTCAAGAAAGGTGACCCCAAATCTACAGTATATTAAATTATCATTCAATGGCCATCCTCTCTGCCCCTCAGCAAAATTCTTGAGAAGCTAGTGGCCATCCAGACCACTGATTATCTCCATGAGCATAATCTGTTCTCTAATGCCCAGTACAGTTTCTGAAAAGGCCATAGTACCACCACAGCAGTCCTTCAGTTCACAAATAATACCAAGGTAGCCATGGACAATGCTCACAGAGGCTGTGTTGGTTGATGTAACTAAGGCCTTTGATTTGATGAACCATAAATAAATATAATAAAAATTATTAATGTAAAGATGTAATCTCTAGGTAGCACCCTAAAGGTAGTGTCCTGGTCTGATAGGTACCTCAAGGATAGAAGGCAATATGTCAAATATAGTAAGGCGGAATCTGACCTTCACTATCACTAATGTTGGCATTCCTCAAGGATCTATATTGGGTCCCCTTCTCTTCACTATATTTGTAAATGACCTGTCCCATGTCCTTGTGTCCTGCTGCTTTATGCAGATGATTTACTGCTCTACATTATCTCCAAATGTCTGGCTGATGTTAACTCCAGCCTAAACTCTGACTTCCAAATGGTGCACTCCTATCTCTCTCTGAATAAATTACTGCTCAATGCTAGTGAATCTCAATCCATGTTATCGGACTCTGTTCCAAAGCTAACAAGCATTGTTCGATGCTGAATGTTTGCTTGCTTGTATTTTTTGTGTAGTTGTTGGGCATAGATAGTGGTTCTCATCTCTTCTGGAAAACTGCTGGTGTCTTTTTGAGTTCTTCTTGACTGGAAAAGACTGTATGACATACTTAGTGACCACTGGCAGCAGTTTTCATTAATTTTCAGTCCCCACTTTGGAGCTGACCCTGCAGTGCCATCAGCGGCTCAACAAAGGCAGCCTTCAACCTTCCATTAACCACCACACCCAGTGACTCTCCCGATATTTCTAACCCAACTGATTCTGTGTCTGATTACCACAAACAGTCATCACCCTCCTGCAGTAATGTGGACACACAGAATTCCAGGTCAGAGCAGGACCGGAAAACTATGTAAGAAAGCCGATTAGTCTAGTCATGGCAGGTTTGGACAGTCCAGTTGGCAGCTGCTCAGCAAAAGGCAGTAACTTTCCCTTGCTGGCAATGATGGCAAAAGGTTTGGGGGAGCAGCTTGGGGTGAGACAGGTGAGTTGTATAAGTCCAGCAAAAAGTTTTGGACCCTGAATGAGCTCTCACCTAATCTCAGCCCTGTATGTGAGCCCTGAGACCAGGAAGGAAGTCAAATAGAGTGATATAATGGGTATGGAGGCTGGCAGCACCAAACAACCCAGCCAGCACTGCCCTCCCTGCCTCCAAAAAAAAATGAGGAAAAGAGAGCAAAACCTTAAGTCAGCTTTCTGATAAACATGCAAACTCTGGCCTGTCAACATGACTTCCTGCCCTAACAAAATAGAAAGGAGGATGCTCTCTTCCACTGCCCTTTTATTTATTACTTCGACAACTGCAGTACTTTTCTCTGCTGGGGACCTCCAGTCACTCTTTACTCTGCTGTCACAACTGAAACCTGGCCAATATGCTTGTTTGCTCTACAGTTGAAAGCCTTGGGCAGGTTCACTGACCACATCGGTCGAGTGAAGGACTGTGGTGAACTCACGGGTGCTGTGTTCGTGGACCTCTCCAAGGCCTTCGACTTGGTTGACCATCACCTGCTGCTTGGTAGACTGAGGAGCACTGGAGTAGGGGGATTCTCCTTTAAATTGGTTTAGTAGTTATTTAACAGACTGTCCCCTTAGGGTGAATTATCATGGGGAGCTGTCAGATTGCAGAGTTATGTAAGCTGGGGTGCCTCAGGGTTCAATATTGGGGCCCCTTTTATTCACATTGGGCCATATGCATGAAGGTGTGGAGTGGATATGTGCTGCATAACATGGGCACATAGCCACCCCACACCCACTGCACCCCCACCACACAGCATGCACTAATGGGGGTGCGCAGACCCTATGCACATGATCCCCCATGGCCGCGGACCATGCCAGGGGTGTCCTGGGGGCATGTCAGCATTGCACAGCATTCACAAAGCCACATAGTGCTGGCCACAGGGGTGCAGAGGGGGGCACCATGTACACCAGCCAGGACCAGGCGTAACCCAGTGCAAGCCCACATGACCACAGGCATCCGGTCACCGGGGGACTGGGACAGGGCACACTGTGCTGCCCCTGACTGCTGGGCAGCAGAAGGTGGCATGGGCAGCTGGATGGGTGGGCACCCAGCAATTACATGTGTGGCAGAGGGTGCTGCACAGGTCCAGGTGCATGCTATCGGCATGCACAGCCCTGGACCTGCTCCATCCTATATATGGGATCCACTATGGGTCCCAGGGGACATCCTATTTGATGCCCGCCCAGGACACTGACTCCTCCCCTGGCTGCCCTGAGAAGTCCTGCACGCCGGGGGGGGGGACCGCAGACAGGGGGCCAGCATTGGTGAATGCCTGTATGGGTGCACCTGTCCACAGGGTGCAGGGTCACGGGCTGGGTATGTGCATTTTGCATGTACCTACACCCCTTTCATGCATAGGGGCCAATATTTGTTGACAAGCTTCCATCATTGTTGGCTCATACTAACTGTCTGATGTATGCTGACAATATAATTCTTTTCTATAGCTCCCCCTCTGAGGATGTAAATGCTTATCATTTAAATAGTGATTTCCAAGCTATGGACATCTGGCTGAAATTGAATAATTTGTTGTTAAACACCCAAAACACAAAGAGCATGCTCTTGGGGTCCAGACAAAGATTAACTAAAAGTGTGTCCTTGGTAGTACAGGACTCCAATGGTGTTAGACTGGAACAGGTTTACCAGTTTAAATATTTGGGGATCCTGCTTGATCCCACTTTGTCATACTCACTGCATATTTTTAATTTTTTTTATTTTAACAGACTTTAGGATTATAACCTATAAAATCAGTTTGCAGGCAGGTTAACCAAAGACTGGGTGCATTGTTTAAATTGCAAAATTTACTAACAAAGCAAGCAAGACTAACTGTTGCAGACAACGTATTGTTATCTATATTGTACTAAAATTCTTTCTTGTTCCAGGGTTTAGCCAAGTTAGACATAAAATTACTTAACACCACCTTTCACACTATTTACAGATTTGCTCTTAGGGTTCCATTTCGGACACATCATTGCACTCTGTATAAGTTAACTGGTTGGTTACCCCAAAGCAAATACTGTCTTTTTAGTCTAAATTCTTTAACCCATAATGTTTTAAGTTTGGGCCTACGATCTCCCTTATTTTCACTATTTGAAGTAAAAAATACTAATAGGGCTTTACGTTCAAATAGCCCTTTTTTATTAACTATTCCTAAGGTGACTACTAATATGGGTAGGTCTGCTTTTTCATATTCTGCCCCTACATTTTGGAATGGTTTACCAATGAATCTTCACTTGCAGCATGGTAAAGATACTTTCAAGCAGTCATTAAGACAGTTTTATGTTGAGTCATCGAAATGTGATTGTTAATGTATGTTGTAATATTGTTTGATGTATTTATTGTTGTATGTATATCTACTTTATTTATGTAACATCTTGACTGTTTAAACGATCCTGGGTCACTTTTGAAAAAGGGCCTTGGCTTATATTGCTTACCCAGTAAACAAATGTTTAAATAAATAAAAAATAAACATGGTCCACCACAAAAATAAAAGTTTAAAACTAAAACTATCACTCAATTAAATTAATATCCTCAGCTGTGAACCGCCAACAAGAAATCTAACCCATAGTCATAGTCCTCTCGCTAACTAACAGGCACCACTATATTATTAAAAAAAATTACAGTAGCCTTAGAAAATCAACCAGTAGAAATGCACATCACTGCATCAAAGATATCAGGATGTCAGCGTGTCCTTAGTAACCCCTACCAACCACTACTGTAGGCATAACAGCACAGAACCACAGCATACCTTCATAACTTTGGTATTTTTAAAGAGTTTGACCCCAAACTTTCAACATAGTCTTTTTATGACACCACTTCATGAACCTTGTAGGTGATTTCTTTTTTCAAATCCTGCCAGAAAGGTGATTCCACCAAGTGACTATGAAACCACCTTTCTGTACAAATTTCAAAAATGACACCTGTCACGTTCATGAGTTGGTGTGAAACAATGGCTATGTTGAAAATGTGGGATCAAAATATTGTAAATTACTAAAGTTATGAAAGCACATTGAGAAATTTCAACATACAGTAACAGTACCCTCATAACTTTGGTGTTTTTTATTTTAGGAATTTGACTCCAAATTTTCAACATAGTCATTTTATGACCATGCATCATGAACCTGTTAGGTGACATTTTTCAAATATGGAGGGGGGGACCACTGTACCACCAGGGATTACTATTTTAGTGATGGATGGGTGATTGGGAGGTGGTTGAACCACAATACCACAAAGATTACTATTTCAATGATGCCTGGGCAATCGGGGGTGGGAGGACCATTATACTACCAGAGATTACGATTTCAATGATGGCTGGGTGATCGGGGAAGGGGGACCACTATACCACCAGTAATTGCTATTTTAGTGATGGCTGGATGATTTGTAGGTAGGGGATCACTATGCCACCAAGGTGTACTATTTTACAGCAAAATATGCACTATGGGGGCTGTTGTGCTGCATGCAAATGAGCCAATAAAGGACATGCAGATGGCCCGTTAGTACCTTGCATGCCTAATAAGCTAATTTGCATTCTTAGGCTGAATATGGCCCCCGGGAGACTTGACAATATCCCATTTTGGGCTGTGCTTTCTCCTGTTGGCTATATGTAGCCCTGTTCTGTGTCAGTGCAGTGTAGATCCACTTAGTGATGTGCTGACATGACCCTATATTCAGTTGGCTAGCGCAGCTCCATCAGCAAGCTTGAACCCTCTGAATATTGTTCAGAGCTTGTTGTGATCAAATGCAAGTGCAAACAACAGCACTACCATTACATCCAGTACTGAATATGGGGCCCCACAGCTCTACTACCTCTAAAACTGTTTATGTTAAACTTGGCTTGTCCTATAGAACCAGCTACTGTATGCCATCACCCCCTCCGCCTGAATGGCTACTGCACAGAACATTTTTCTTCCAAGCTTTACATATGGCTCTTTCACCTACTATTATGCCCGCAAAGGAATCCTCCACAAATAGAATTTTACCTATAATACCATCTGCTGTTTTACCCTGACCTCAAACCAACTTATACACCATTGCCAGCTTTACTCTGGGTTAAACTGGGTATCTCCAGAGACTTGTGGTTCTTTTGCTATGGGGTCCCTTACGGACAAAATTCTTAGGACTGGGGTACCTTCCTCCCTTGCTGCACTGTTGAACCCACCTGACACTGCCTACCCCCTCCGGTCAGGTGACCTGTCATTCTTGACTGTTCCTAGGTGTTCTACCAATATGGGGACTCAAGTCTTCTCCCACTTTGCAACACATTATTGGAACACCCTCCCAGATGCCTTCTAGCACTCCCTCTCCAATACCTGCATCCAAAGGGAATTTCAATAACATCTAAAGGCCTCTGACTCATGTGCCTGTGTTTTTGCCTCCCTGAATTATATGCTGTTGCCAGCCTGTATTACCAAGGGGTATGGGTTAGTGGGGGGCTGGGGGTGAACCTGAGACAACAATGATCTATACACAGGGGATAGGCTGCACTTGAGTGGGGAGGGGATTATTAAAACAGGGGATATGGGGGTACATAGCAACAAAGGTGAGTTTAAACTAGGTGGGGGGGTGGCGAGTGGACAGCTGGTAGGCTGGGCACCAAGAGAGGGGAGTCCAACAAGCTTACCCCCTGAGCCACCAGGGGAAGAGTCAGGGTAGAGGCACTGGGGGCAGGGGAAACCCAGGGTAAGGCAAGGAAGGATATGGGCTGGAGGGTGGTCACTTTGAATGCAAGCAGCCTAGGTAATAAGTTAGTTGAGTTGCAGGCTGTTTTGGGAGTGAGGAGGGTGGACATTGTGGCCATCACAAAAATGTGGCCTTCCCAGTACCAGGACAGGGATGTGATGATCCCAGGGTACAACTTTTTCTGGAAGGATAGGGCTAAAGAGAAGGGGGGGTGGCAATCTATGTATGATAAGGGATAATGTGTACAAGGGAGGAGGGGGAACAAGCCAGAACAGCCCTATGGATGCAGCTTCAGGACTCGAAAGGTAGGACACTGAGGATGGGGATAGTATACAGACCTCCAGCACAAGGGGAGGACCTGAACAGAGAACTAGCTGAGCAAATCAGGAAGATCTGTAAGAAGGGGAGCACTGTGGCAGTGGGGTACTTCAACCTACCTGGGTTGGAGTGGGGCACTCCTGCCACCAGGAGTGCGAGGCAGCGGGTCTTACTGGAGGCATTTCCTGGAGCAGCTGGTACATGAGCCTACTAGAGTGGATAGGACTCTGGATCTGGTACTTTCAAATGGGGAGGCTATAAGGGATCTGGGGGTGGAGAACCCTTTTGCTGGAAGTAACCACCCCTCAGTGTGGTTCACACTTAATATGAGTAGGGAAACAGGGGGTATGGATACTAGGGTGATATAATGGGGCAGACTTTAGTAGGATGGGGGAAATTTGGGGTAAGTATCTGGCAAGCATTTGTCAGGACATGGATGCTAGTCAGAAGTGGGAGATTATTAAAAGAGGACTGACAGAGGCCACTGGGGCATGTTTGAAGGTATGGAGCAAGAAAAGAAGGGAAGGGCAAAGAAGCCCAGTTTGTTGACCTGGGAGGTTATGGAGGGTAAGGGCCAAGAGAGGTATTTTGGAAACTCAAGAAATCAGGCGAAGAAGCGTGTCTGAAGTACCAGGAAGTTACCAGGCTAGTCAGAATGGCCAAGGCCTCAAGAGAACCGAGACTGGCACATGGTATTAAGGAAGGAGAAAAGGACTTCTTCAGATACATTAGAGAAAGAAGGAAGAACAAAAACCAGATTGTGATGATTAGGAAGACTGGAGGGTGAGTGGAGAAGTGGGGAGAACAGGCAGAGATATTAAATGAATACTTCTGTTCTGTGTTCACGAAGGAGAAAGGGGGCAGATACCCCAAGGGGGGGTGGGGGTAGTGGAGGGAAGGGGGTGACTGATACAGGGATTACAGAGGCAGGGCTCTGGAGGGATTGAGGGCATTAAGGGTGGACAAGGCACTGGGCCCAGACGGCATCCCCCCTAGGGTACTCAGGGAGCTGGCAGAGATCCCAGCGGGGACACTGATTGACCTGTTCAATACCTCCCTGGACACAGGATGCATACCACAGGACTGGAGGGTGGCCCTTGTGGTGCCCATTCACAAAAGTGGCCCCAGGGATGAGCCAGGCAACTACAGGACAGTGAGCCTCACATCAGTTGTGGGGAAGCTCATGGAGACAATCCTAAAGGAGTGGCTGGTGACCTTCTTGGAGGACAGTGGTCTCCAGGATGGTCACCAACATGGGTTTGTCTCTGGCAGATCCTGCCAGACAAATCTAATTGAGTATTATGACTGGATGACCAGGGAACTGGACAGGCACCATGCGGTGGATGTCCTGTAATTGGACTTCAGCAAGGCCTTTGATTCCGCGCCACATGGGAGGCTGGAGGGGGAGCTGGAATACATAAGGGTGGGAACAAAGATGGTGAATTGGATCATTAACTGGCTGAATGGAAGGCAGCAGAGGGTGGTGGGGGGGCTCTCATCACCAAGGAAAGTGACGAGCGGGGTGCCACAGGGATCAGTGTTGTTTGGGATATTCATAGCTGATATCTCACAAGGGGTCCGGAGTAGGATCAGTCTGTTCACGGATGATATGAAGATTGGAGCTGTGGTAGATGACATCAAAGGCTGGAAGGGGCTGCAGGAGGACCTGACAAACTACAGGAGTGGTCGGTAACATGGCAGCTGGGGTTCAACTCCAAGAAGTGCAAGGTACTGCACTTCGGAGCTGGGAACCAGGGAAGGAGCTATCAGCTGGGAGGGGTACAACTGGAAAGTAACAAGAAAGAAAGGATTTGGGGGTGCTTATAATGGACAGCATGGACAACTCAGCTCAGTGCAGGAAGGCAGAGGCAAAGGCCAATAGGATGCTAGGGTGTATAGTGAGAGGAATCTCCTACAGGAATAGGGAGGTGATCTTTCCCCTGTACAGATCTCTGGTCAGGCCTCACCTGGAGTACTGCGTGCAGTATTGGCACCCATTTCTGAAGAAAGACATCAAGTTGTTGGAGGGTGGGCAGCATAGGGTGATACAGATGATCCAGGGATTTGAGGGGAAATCCTATGAGGAGAGATTAGCAGAGCTGAACATGCATTCCCTGGAGGAGAGGAGGGATGGGGGGGATATGATCGAGACATTTAAATACTTCAGGGGGATAAATAAGGTTAATTCGGAAGGGATTTTCAGATTAGAAGAGGGAAGTATATGAGAGGGCATCAGTTGAGGTTGGAGGGGGGAAGATTTAGGAGGGAAATCAGGAGGCATTTTTTCATGGAAAGGGTAGTGGACAGGTGGAATGCTCTGCCCGAGGAGATGGTGTCCTGTGAAACGGTAGGTGGCTTTAAGAGAGGTTGGGATAGGGTGAGGGGGGGTTATGATGAAGAGGGGTTGGGAGGGTGGAGCAGCTCCAAGTTGAAGGGCTAGCTGCACAATCAAGCAGACTCGACAGACTATAAGGCCTGCTTCCGCTGGCGTTTTCATATGTTTGTATTACTCTTATTTACTTGACCCCTGTTATTTTACTGCTGGCTTACCCACCTTCCCTCATTTGGTTGGTCCATGCTGCCTTTTGTGCAATGTTATTTGTGCTCAAAAAACAGTCTGCTGAATTTGTTAAATTGCTTATTTATTTGACGCACCTTATGTATTCCTGGGGCTGGATATTCAAAGGAGTTGTGTCTGGCGCAATGGAGTTGTGCTGGCGTAACTCCAGAAATGCACCACGGGGCTATATTCAAAAGGGGGAAATGCACTGTGCAATTCCTGATGTGTCGCAGCACAAAGATAATGTATGCGGCGCATCTCCAGGGGGTGTGCCCATGCATATACGGCACATCTTGATATTCAGCCGAGATGTGCAGCGCATCTGCAGGCACATCTCAGAGATGTGCCACATACATGGACACAAAATTACACCTGTAAAAAACAGGCCTAACTGGTAGCCACCCACAGGCAGGCTGCTGTACTGCAAGCCACAACACAGCAGTGGCCAGCCCCTGAGTGGCTACCCCCCCCAAGCACCGAGTCCGATCCCCGTACAGTGCAACATAAAGAACCCTGGCAGTCCAGTGGTTCCCCCTTTCCCACACAAAATCCCGATCATAGTGACATCAAGAAAACTCCCCAACTATGGTGGTTTAGTGGTACTCCCCACCCACAGGACCCCAAAGTTTTGAATTACTATTACAGTACACACTGCAAGCCCATTGGTTGACAGTGTGGACCAATGAGCTTGCAGGTGTTACTGTAAGCTGTTGACCTGGGTGGTAGAGGGGGTGGTATGGGGGTCCTGTGTGAGTAGGGGGTACAACAAAACCACCATGGACAGGGAGTTTTCTTGATGTCACTACGATCGGGGTTTCATGCAGGGAGGGGGGAACCACTGGACTACCAGGGATATTAACATATTTATTTTATGGGGAATGGGGTTTTGTGCGGGGGGGGGTACTCCTAGAGTACTAGGGACATCAAACATGCTGTGCAGGGCGCCCGGCACAATCCCCCAGCCAGCCCTGCACAACTCATGCAAATGGGGCCATAATGACTTACAAATGGCCCATTTGCGCCTTGCATGCATAATGACCCCATTTGCATATTCAGGTTTGAATATCTGGAAACTGCACCTGGCTCACCTCCAGATGCGCTGGCGCATTCCCATTCCAGGCATTCAGACCTGTCTGGGGGATGTGCTGCTGCATCATATTTGCGCTGCCGGCATTGTTTGAGATATTCAGAAGAGATGTGCCATTGCTCATCTCTTTTGAATATATCCCTTTGTTGCTTCGGAGCAACTCAGTTGCATGGCACAACCACATGCACCATTGCCGGGTGCAGTTTTCAATATCAGGGCCCTGATGTATATCTGTATTGTACAGTAAGGTAAAATTTATTTATATAGCGCCCAATCCCAGAGGATGTTTGCCTCCTTGTACTGTGATACTATATATTCTTATATCATTATTCTTGATTGTATCTCATATTGCATTGTGCCTGTAACTGTACTCTCCTGGATGGTGAATGAAAATATTTTTTTGTGTATTTAAATGTGGCTACTTTGCAAATGGTGCATGCAAGTGCACGCGCACACACACACACACACACACACACACACACATTGTGCTGCAGGCCTGAATCCTGTGGCCTTGTGTCTCACAACATACGAGTGCAGTGTTTGTCATGGGTGCAACTGTATTCCTTGTACTGTTATTTATTTATGATGTTAAACATATGTTTGAATCCTGGATTGCAGTTTGGCATTCAATTCAGTGGAGTTCAAGGGCGGTGGATGGTGGGGTGGAAAGAGTTAGGATTCAAAAAACCCTAACATCCCATTTCCTTACTTTTGTGGCTTTGATAATAAACCCAAACTTGTGCGTTGACAGTTTTTTGCAGTGAATGTCCTCTCTTTTTGAGAAAGATAGCCATTGTAGCATACTTCATGTATCCATACATAAAGCTGCTGCAGCTGCATCATTACACACATTGCATCAGACCTGTAGCAGAGTTTGCAAGTGGCTTGAAGCAACTACATCATTCCCACACATTGTGCCAGACCTGTAGTGGATGGTCTTTGTGTTTAGCCCTATGGGCCACTTGCAAATCAGCTGCATTATCACATACATTGTGTCAGACCTGTAGTGGGCTTTGTGTTTAGCCTGAAGCAGCCGCATTACCACACATGTTGTGTCAGACCTGTAATGGGCTTTGTGTTTGGCCCAAAGCAGCCATATTATCACACACATTGTGTCAGACCTGTAGTGGGCTTTGTGTTTAGCCTGAAGCAGCCGCATTACCACACACGTTGTGTCAGACCTGTAATGGGTTTTGTGTTTGGCCCAAAGCAGCCATATTATCACACACATTGTGTCAGACCTGTAGTGGGCTTTGGAAGTGGCCTGAAGCAGCCGCATTATCACATGCATTGCACCACACCTATAACAGATGTCATAAGTGGCCCTACAAGCCACTTACAAAGCATTTGCATCATCACACACCTTGCACCACTCCTGTAGGGGACATTCACCATCAGGAAGGCTCCCAGAACTGTGAGCTACTAAGCTAAAAGAGACTCCAGAGATATTGAGGTACAGAGACAAGTGTGAGTCCCACCCCCAGAGTCTCAGTAAATATGGACCTAATGTATTCCTTGCTGGCAGCAAGCACATGGGGAGTGCAGAAGTACTCATGACTGCTCCTTTAGGATTGGTCCCCAGACTGTGGGACCCTCATCGCTGGAAGCCAGTCAGATTTATGTCAGGGCAAAGGCTCATCACAGTGATACAGGCACAAAACTCCTATAAATGCAGCTAGGGAAGCCCCCCCCCCCGGGGCCCTGTAGTATCTGAAGTCAGGTGGCTTTACTGCATCTGTGCCATGTCTAGGAGCAGTTCTGGGGCACATCTTGTGCTGAAATAAACCCTACTGTTTGACTGGAGACCCTTGTGTGGGCAGTTAATTTGTTGGTGTACTGTTACAGTGTTTAAAGGTGCCCCCTCTGCCACAGGTACCGTGGTCCCACAAAATGACTCAGAAGAGCCCTGTCCAGCTGCCTCCCATGATGGAAGTGTAACCACTCAGTCCCCTGGGGTTACCAGAATCCCATTAGTACTAGTGTTAGGTGGGTAGAAAAGGCAGCTGATAAGGAGCTCACTTAGGGGCTTCTTACATATAACGACATCATTGTTTATTCAGCTAGCCTAAGGAAAGGATGATTATGTCATTTAAAACTCTCACAGCAGCATAACCATTTCTGAGTCAGCTGCTCAGGGGAAGTTTTAGAATGTTCAGTTAGTCTGAGTTCTAAGTTAGAGTGGCAGTAGCTCTGCCAGGGGGACTGTTTCAGAGGACCCTGTTTTTCTCACCCTAGTTTGGATTACAATTTCCAGTTTCCAGTGAAGTGGTGGGGACCTTTCTTCAGCAGAATTTATTGATGTTCACTCCAGGAGAAGTGAAAGGGACTGCTAGTTCAGTGGATCCAAGGGACAAACAACTGAAGGTCCTTGTGTATGTTTCAGCTGCCTTTGAAGAGGACCTTTGTGTGAGATTTCTGACAAGCTACCAGGGAAAAGGGTGCCTTATGGTTGTTCCTATGCCTAAAGGAAGGGGCAACAGATCTGTGAATACAGAATGAAAAATGTATTTTGGGTTGTTTCCATGCCTAGAGGAAGGGGCAACTAATCTGTGGAAATGTGTGCTTCTGGGGTTGTTTCCATGCCTAGAGGAAGGAGCTTACATAATCGGAGATAAGTTCTTCAGTTAGGGGTTTAGAGTTTGTTCTGGGGTGTGTGCCCAAAGATAAGGCTAGATCACACCTGTCAGTACCCCTTGTTCACCCAAGTAAGTGAAGTGAAGTTTGGAGTCTGTTGTATTTCGGTGGGAAATGAAAGCTTCTGTGGTGTAATCCTGAAGGAATGGCAGAGACTGTTGGTTGGGGCAAAGGGTGGGAGGAACGCCATCTGGAAGTTTACAAGGTATGGCTAACTGATTTGTTGATGGGCACCAGTTTACCCTGAACAAAGGCCATTGCTGCGGGATGAGGTGGGTGATTAAAATCACAAGTATACGCCTGCTGGGGAAGAAGATGTTCTGAGTGAGTGGCAAACAAACCACATGAATGCACTCTTGGGAAATGGAAATGTGTTCAGGTGTGTGGCACAGACTACGCACATACACCATGGGGAAGAGAAAGGAAGTGTTTCTGTGGAGAATTGTGCTGCCTAGCAAAGAGTTGTGGAAAGAAATGTACTTGTTTGCCATGACTGACTTTTTGGGAGTCCACTGATGCTTTAATAACATCTGTGAATAAAGCCATACTGCAAAATCCCAGCTGCTGCATTGGACAATCTGATCATTGCTTCTGTGTGGAATTAATGGGGCCCCCTCAGCAAGTAGGTCTAGCATACACCTAGCATCCTCTCCTCTGGACCTGGTTGTAGTTACAAAGTTCATTTCTGATTATTGTAACCCCACCCCCTTCCTCTAGATAATGAGCCTGGTATACACTCTACAGCTAGATGTGGTACCAATCTTAGAATTTCTGCTAAAAGTAAATGGTATACCATATGTGGGTACTAGTCCTGTTTTTTTTCCGGGGGGGGGGGGGTGCCAGCTTGCCAAAAGTGACACAGGGGATACAGAAGTTCCCATAGAACCCACTGACAGGGGATGGCTACATGGTGCTATGGTAGTTGGTAGTTGAAGAAAAATCCAGTATGCAAAGTGTTGAGGTAGACGTGATGAAGGAGGATTTTGTTACCCGGCAAGGATATAGCTATTGGTTTAGTTCATCTACTACACACTAGTATTATTATTATTATTTTCTTTATTTAACATTTGTTATCTATGTTACTTCAAGGGCATCAAATGTCCCTTTACAAGGAAGACCCCTATACAGTACATACAAAAACTATAAAATGAGAGGAACACAGCATAGTACAATATTTGGCAAGTAGAAGTAATATTATCCCATGATTATTCACTGGATTTTGTCTGCTATGAGACACCTAGGAAACTGAACCAATATCATTTTCCCATGATTATTCCATGATGATCCCATAAGTCCAACGATGATCACATAATAGTTCATAGGATTTTGTCTGCTACTGAGACACATAGGGAACCGAACCAAATTTCCTTTCCTCATGATTTTCGCAAGAAAAGGGGCATTATTTACTGAATTTATTGATCTACGCACAGTGTTTGGCTTGCTGTCAAGGTCAAAACTATGGGAAATAATGGTAACACAAGGAAAAGATTCTAGCTTACTGTCAATAATAATGCAATTGTATTCCAATAATTGGACAACAATAAGATATACTACACAAGGGGATACAATAATTTATTTCAAAACAGATGAATCAAACAAGGTTGCACATTAGCACCAACACTTCTTAATCAGTCTATAAACCAAATGATACAGGAATTGAATAGGGAAATGACTAATCTTCCTATGATTACAGGAGCAAATAAACATCATGGAGAAATGGTTGAACAAATTAAAATTAGAAACAAATACTGAGAAGTCCAAAATCATGATTTGTTGTAGATGTAAGAAATATGTCAGGTGGCACTGGAAGGGATTACTTTAGAAATAATTACATTACTCATAATTGTTACCTAAGATAGCACATGAATAATGGATTTACGTGACAAAAAAACACCACGAGTTAAGCAAAGTTAAGTTAAATTCAACATGGGTGGGGGGGGTAAAGAGATTTGTGTAATTACACAGTGGTTATAGGATTAAAATAATCATAGGACAGTATATATGAAAACAGAGGCACAGCCATTGTATAGGGCTGAGATCTGGGCATATAGTGACATGAAGAGTGTGAGTAACATGGCAGTACATTTTATGAAGACTATTCTGGGGCTTTCCCAAGGTACAGAAGAAGGAGAAGAGGAGGGGCCACAAAAAAGTAACAGAAGCTTTGAATGGAGGGAGGTGGACACCAGTCCTTTTTCAGAGGAGAGAGTCCTGAAGGGACTTGTTAATCTGAAGGTGGACAAGCAATTGGGCCCAGTGGCGGAGCCAGAGGGGGGCTGGGGGGGTGGTTGCCCCTCCTGGCTGCCCCAGTGTGAGTAGTGGCACCCCGCCACCATCTTTATACACTGTTTAGTGCCCATTGTGGAGCCTGTGATTGACTGAATGGCCCCCCCGGCTCCCAAATGATCCCAAACCTGGCTCCGCTACTGATTGGGCCAGATGGGGTGCATCCAAGGGTACTGAGGGACCTCAGAGAGGAACAGGCTGCACATCTGACAGTCCTGTTTAACAGCTCAGTGGAAACAGGAGTCATTCTGGAGGACTGGAGGAGGGCTGATACAGTCTCACTACACAAAAGTGGTTGCAGGGAGGAGGTTGGAAATTATAGGCCAGTCAGCCTGACATTGGTGGTGTGAAAGTTAATAAAATCACTGCTGAAGGAAAGGAGTGTAGAATATTTGGAATCTAGTGGGTTACAAGACCTGAGGCAGCATGGGTTCACAATGAGGAATTGATGTGAAATGAATCTGATAGATTTCTATGACTATGTGACAAAAAAATTAAACTAGGGTGGAGCAGTGGACGTGGCCTACCTAGATTTCAGTAAGACTTTCAACACTGTTCAACACAGATGGTGTCTGTGTGTACTGCCAGAACAGCTAAACCCCCCGACAGTGAATCCAGTACATTGACAACAACCCATTCGACATCCACAGTGTCAAACTGGTTATCAGAGCGCTGTACCGATACAGTGACTCCCGGTGTTGGCCACTCTCCCCCTGTGATCTGCCCCCCCCCAGGAGTTGGTTTCCATAAGTCTCTCTCCCTCCCCTCCTTCATGGTGCATACATTGAGCACCTTTAGCCTCTCCTCATAGGACTTTAATGCAAATCCTGTACCATTTTGTAACCTTCTTTTGGACCACCTCCACTCTGTCTATGTCCTTCCTGAGAAGTGGTATCCCGAACTGGATACAGTACTCAAGGTGAGGTCTTACCAGTGATTTATATAGGGGCAACACCACCTCTCT
The DNA here is from genome assembly GCA_016271365.2 of Neoceratodus forsteri. Classification (NCBI taxonomy): domain Eukaryota; kingdom Metazoa; phylum Chordata; order Ceratodontiformes; family Ceratodontidae; genus Neoceratodus; species Neoceratodus forsteri. Next base: position 653,835,282 of record CM057459.1, read on the forward strand.
CTTTCTGCTTGTGTTGCCCTTCCTATGCACCCCAGCATCCCACCAGCCCTCCAGACTGCCTTGTCACACTGTCAGGCCACCTTTAGGACATCCAATATGAGTACCCCTAGGTCTCTTTCCTGCTTGGTCATTGTCAGTATCATTCCACCCATTATGTACTCTGCTCCCAGGTTTCTATGACCTATGCATTATTTTGCACTTTTTTACATTCAAATCCAGCTGCAATGCCTTTGACCACACATCCAGTTTTTTTCCGATCTCTACCCATCCTTTCCACCACCACCCCCAGAGTGTCCACCTTGCTACAGATCTTGGTGTCATCTGCAAAGAGGCAGACCTTCACTTCAAGCTTCTCTACTATATCACTAATAAAGGCATTAAAGAGGACCAGTGCCAGCACTGAACCCTGCGGGACCTCACTTGGCACCCTCTCTTCCTTGGAGCAAACTCCATTTTCCACTTCACTCTGTCTCTTATCTCCTAACCAGCTAAGCTGTCCACTATCTTTGGGGATGCCACCTCACCTCACAACTCATTTCACTTAACCACCACCCACCCCCCTCTCAGTGAAAAAGTGCCTCCTCATTTCTACCTTGAATCATCCTTCCACCAGCATGAGGCAGTGTCCTCTAGTGGTTTTGTTGCTGCTAAGCTGAAGAGACCCTGAGAGTTCACCTTGTTTATACCACTGAGGTATTTAAATGTTTCAGTCATGTCTTCCCTCTTGATCCTGTCCTCCAGGGAATACATGTTGAGGTTTCTGAGTCTCTCTTCTTAAGTCCTACCCTGCTGTCCCGGGATAATTTTAGTTGCCCTCCTTTGGACTGTTTCCAGAAGATTTATGTCTTTCCCTAGGTATGGGCACCAGTACTACACACTGTTCTCCAGGTGTGGGCACACTGGGGATCTGTATAGCAGCAGCAGAATGACCTCTGCCTTCCTGCTAGTTATTCCTCTGGCTATGCAGGCCAACATTCTATTTGCCTTGGTTGCTGCCTCCTGCAATGCACAGAGTGCTTCAGGTCACTTGTGATGATCACCCCCAAATCTTTCTCCTCTTCTGATTTGGTAACTTGCACACCATACAGACAATATTTGGTCTTTGGGTTCTTAGCACCCAAGTGAAAGACATTGTACTTCTTGACATTGAACTCCAGGTGCCAAATACCTGACCATCTCTCAAGCCCGGCTAGATCATCCCTGGGATCCTGTATTCCCTCCTTGTGTCCACCCTCCCATAGAGTTTGGTGTTATCTGCAAGCAGTCAGATCTTACCCTGTACTTCATCTGCTGTGTCACTAATAGATACATAAAACAGCACTGAACTGAGCACCAAATCCTGTGGGACCCCACCACTGATTGCTGTAGCCCTCAAGAATTCTCCCTGCCAACCACTACCCTCTAACTCTTATCCTACAACCAGTTTTTTATCCATGTCTTTAACATTACCCCTACAACCAGTTCCTCCAGTGTCCTGATTAATCTCCTGTGGGGAACAGAGTCAAAGGGCTTACTAAAATCCAGATACAGGATGTCCACCGCCTGGCCCTGATCCAATGTTTTGGTCACCCAATCAAAGAAATCAATCAGGATTGTTTGGCCAGATTGCCCTGTTATAAACCCATACTGTCTCTCATCCTGGAGCCAATTATCCTCCACAAAGCACACCAGTCTTTCACTTTAGTATGGTCTTCATAAGCTTTCCTACTGTTGAGGTCAGACTGACTGGTCTGTATTTGCCAGGGTCATCTCTCAGCTCACTTTGTGGTGCAGCACTATATAAAGTGTTCTCCAGTCTAATGGTGCCTCCCTCCAATACCAGTGAGCTGTTAGACAGATCCATCAAAAGACCTGCTAGCACATCTGCCCATTCCCTTAACACAGACAGATGATTGCCATCTGGGCTCAGGGACTTGCCCACATTCAGGGCCCTCAAACCCTTCCTTACCCTGTCCTCACCAATATCCCTATCAGTGTCACCGCCAGCCTGTTTCTCACCCCATTCTTCCCTTGAGGCCAACCAGACTGCTCCACCACCTCTCTAGCCTTAATACTATACTCTATCCTGTCTTCCTCCTTCTGGGTCCTTTTGAATTTCTTAAAGGCTGACCTTTTGTACTTCACTGTCTAAGCTGCCTGCCTGTCCAACCAACTGTGCTTTTTGGCCTTAGACATTTTGCTTTTCAGTTTTACACACTCATTAGTGACTGCTACAAGGCCCCACCATCACTTGATTATGACCTATTTCCAGTCCATCCGATGTGTTCCTTAATACCAGCAAGATGCATATATAGAATCTCTCATATCCTCTTGCAGTCTGTCTTCCTAAAATCTAATACTCTGGTTTGGTGTTATTTTTCTCCCCACCCATGTCCATATGCTGCCTCACTGTGTGGTGGTCACTCACACCCAGGGGTTCCTCCACTTTCACATTCTGAACAGGTGCTCCATTTGTCAGCACCAAGTACAGGATAGCTGTCTTCCTAGTGGGCTCCAGAACATACTGTGTCTAGAACCCACTTTTAAATGCATCCAAGCATCACCTGTGACCTGGTAATGAAAGTATCCATGATTGTCCAATCCACACTAGGCAGATTGAAGTCCCCCATAATCACCACCTCTCCCTTGTTCGCTGACCCCAACTCCCTGTCTATCTCTTCTTTCTGGATTGGTTACAGTGTGCTACCAAGTGATCACCCCTCCAGAGCAGCCGCTACTGCCATCCCTCCTTTGCCCACTGCTAACCTACCCACCACTGAATCCAATCACTGCTTGTTTTTGTTTAGCCCTAAACTCACCACAGCTAACATCATGACCTTCAAACTATAGGTGGGCTGCTAGGGCTACTGTAAGTACCTTGAACTCCACAGTTAAAAGCACTTTGTTTAAACAGGGCATTCTTCCCCTTGGCAGGGCCTCTGGATATCCTCCCATCCCTCTCCCCTCCAGAGCCCAATACGGTGTGTTAGGTGTTTGGCTTGGAGCCAGAGGTTACTGGGGCCACCATCCAATGATCATGGATGTTTATCTAGAATTGTCTCTATACCTACTGATGCTGTGGCTCACATAACTCTATAGTGACTCTTTAGAAGAGGCAGGACACATACTTCCAACCCCTCCTTGTCCTTGCACAGCGAGTGATATGGAGCAGAAAGGCAGCATACTCCTCCCTGAGCCAGGCAGTGCTGTCCTCAGCAGCATGCCTGGCCCAGCCAGGTCTGTTTGTGTTTAAGACACGGAGTGGATAAGTGTCCTCAGTGCCTCTCTGACCTGCTGACTACCTGCACAGACACCAGGGTTTTCTGTTCCTTGGGGCAGTAACATTTATTGGTCCCTTGGCTGAGGTTGAAATGAACATGGGACAGATCTTAGCTGCAGGTACCAGGTTGTGGAACACTCTCCCTTTGTGTGCCTATGCTGCCCCATTTGTAGAATGTTTCAAAGGCCATTTAAAAACATGGGCCCATTTGTCAGTTGCAATTTTATGGTCCAGTAAACAGGGTTTAAGAAAAGTCCCACTGTGCTACACCGTAAAATTGCCGTACACAAAACAATAACAGTATAGTCTTTGTTATGTATAGAACTTGGTCCCTTCAACAATGCTGTTGTGCATGCTTTTGACTGCTGTTGACATCCCCAAAAATTTGTTTTTCACATTCTAAATCAAATTCAGCAGTGTCCCTGCTCATGATGTCTCCCAGCACACTGTGAACATGCTTCACTTATGAACAAACAAAAATGAATGTAAAAGTCAAGGGACTCACAGTCTTTACAGAAAACATACAAAAGGTAATAAATTCATTCATTCTAAACCATATCCTATAAAAAAAAAATAACAAAACTTGCCATGTGTTTCCATGTCAAGGACTGAGATAACTACATGACCCTGCCAAGCTATGTTCTCAAGGCCCATATGCTGTCATCATAACACCCTGATAGAAACACAGGCACACTGTGCATGGTTACCCATGCACTATTCTGTATTTTACACCATGGGGTAACATTCCTCCAGAGCAAAACTCAGACTGCAAGTTGGGCATTCCAGCTGTTACTGGGTGCAAAGCTGTGCAAGATGGGTTTGCACACAGTATCAGAACAGTTTAACTGGCCATACACATTTGAGCACGGTGCAGTGCCATGCTCAGAGGTACATATAGGAGTGCAATGAGTACACTCATCCACCCACCCCCCAGTCCACCCAATATGTACCTTTGACCAAGATGTGGGCAGAGTTATAAATCTGCAGTAAGTCATGGAACAACAATTTATAGCCTGTCCCTTGGGACTGAGAGTAAGGCCCTATATATTTGTCATTTCATTTTTTCATATATGTATGTATATATTTTTCATATTCATTTATCCAGTTAAATAGATTGGGCATCACACTCGAGCAGACTCAATAGATCATTGTGGCCTGCTTTTGTTGGAACATTTTTATATTTTCTTATTTGTTAAATGGGGAGACATATGTATGTTCCTTTTTCAGAAGCGAGCCAGGGTGAATATACAAAACATATAGATACAAATATACATGCCACATATATGTATTAGTAAAATAAAAATAGGAGAAAATGAAAACATATATATGTACTCCATACATCAAGTTATAGGGTCACGAGTCATAGATCAAGTATAACATGCACAAAGACCTCGAGCTAAGTGATATCAATTGACAACAACAGGAAACAAATTCATATTTTTGCACAGACATTCTGTGATGGAATGATGGCTATGATAGTGTTTTTTAATCTGAAACTGCTTTGAATTCTAAAACATTTTACAATAAATTATGTTTTATAATTACTTATTGTTCATGTTTTGTGATGCGTATATAGGCACTATCCAATGGCTAGCACATCATGTGGATCATCTACTATCCTCTCATCTTTAAACTCTGCCTTTGATCCTGCAGCTGAGCCTCGTAAGTCGGTGCTTTGAGCTTTTATGGGCTCTGCGACTCTAGTTTCAGCACAAATTACTCTTTATGCATGGGGAATTCATCTGGAAGTTGAGCCTGCAATCTTTCTGCTTCTGTTTATTTCCTTTTAACAAACATTGTAACTCAGCATTTTAATGCCATTGCTAACTGACCTTGCATAATCACTGCTGAGCACAAAGCAGTGAAGTGGATCAATGGAAAAAATGCTCATTTTAACAAAAGAAAACTCCATACAATTGTGACTTAACCCCCAGAATCCATTTACAAAGCATTTCAGAAGGTTCAAAAAAGGGCTGATAGTCTACATTTTAATTTTAACATGAAAAGAAAGCAGAACTGTAATGGACCCATTCACTTTAACAGAGACCGGGAATGCACTAGAAAGTTTTCTTGTTTAACTGATCTGCAATAAAAAACACTGGCAGAGAGGTTCACAAAAAATGACTGCAATTACCACAAGGCCACATCTGAATCTGTGGTATTATTTTCCATTTCTGTGATGGGCTAAGTGCTTCTGCAAGATAAGGAATTTGTGACATTGGTGACATTGGAAATAATTGCTGGAAGAACAGACTTTGTTGACAGAGAGCAGTAAAAGCACCTAGCTTTACCTTAAAGGAGTAGTCCACCCAAAACTTGAAAAAGTATATGTTGTGCAGAGCGTTTTAATTTGTATGTGAAGTTCTAGTGTTTCCTTCCCTCTGACTGGTTCTAGGAGTTTTTCCTAAATTAGCCTGCTAGCTTTATGCTAGTTTTACGACCCCTGGGGATCTTCATCCCTGACAGCTTAATTGTATTTCTTATTCCCACAGTGCATCTTGTCTCATGTGACTGTGATGTAAGAGAGACCCAACATTCGGCACACACATACCAAACAAACTAAATATCTTGGAAGCTTTACAAGTTGCACAAAAATTACCACCAACAAAGTTTTCAGGACATTAAGACCTTCTACGATGAGGGTGGTCACCAGCTGAATTCTAAGATTTTAAAATATAGCCATCTCTACTGTTGTGAACTGATTGTAAAGCAATGCTTTCTGCTGGATTTATGGTCTCTGCTATATCACTATCACATGAAACAAGATGCATTGTAGGACAAAGGAATACAGCTAAGCTGTTTCATATGGAGATCTCCAGGGGTCATAAAGCTACCTTAAAGCTGGCAGGTTAATTTAGGAAAAGCTCTTATTAGCAGACAGAGGGAAAGACACACAACAACTTAACATACAAATCAAAACAGTCTGCACAACATATGTTTTTGCAAGTTTTGGGTGGACTTTTCCTTTAAAACTGTATTTATATTTATTTATATTCCCTGCATAGTGAAGGGAGCAGGGTAAGTGGGGAGTAAAAAGATTTGTAGGCAGTGTTTGGGGTACTTTGAAACTTGTGGTTAAAACTGTAAGAGGTGGCATGGGGGAAACTAGTTCGTGAGGTTAATTTTGGGCTGAGTAGATTCAGGAAGCCCTGTGACTGAGGTGTGTAATTGGAGGGGTGTTGCTGGCAGAGGCTTAGTGCCATCTTACAAGAGCACCATAAAAGCACTTCCACTCTAATGTATCTACCACGTTCATGTCCCAGCGAGAGAGTGGAACAGCGGAGGAGTGGAACAGGTGAGTGGCATCTTAGGTGTCAGCAGACATCAACAAGGGGAAGAAAGGAAGCAGGGGACTCGGCTGGTTGACAAAGGTAAGGCACCTGTTCACTACTGTGAAACAGTTACTGCTGGGAAGGGCAGAAGGTAAAAAGTAGGCCAAAACTGGGAATAAGAGAAACACCCTATCTAGGGTAGGAGTATAAAGAAATTTAAACAAGGCACTGCATGAGCTCAAATAGAAAACAAAACAAGCAGAAAACTAGAAACATCTTATCAGGGGTAAGGGTACAAAAGTATTTCCAGGTAACACAGGGAGAATAGAGGTTGAGAATGCTGGGAGTGGTGCAGTGCAGTGGCTATGGGGTGGCAGTTTTCAGAGAGACCTTCTGGAGACTGCGGTGCTGCCCCATCTGCACACACCTCTGTCGATTGAGGGATGAGATGGATAGACTCAAGGCTGAGTTGGTTAGGATTTGTGGGACCTCTTCCCCCACCCAAGGACCACCAAGTCTGCCATCATTACCTCAGAGAATTCCAGAGAGGAGGAACGGCTGGACTATTGTGGGCTCTGGAAGGGAGGGTGTGGTGGAACAAAAGCATATCCCTCAAATGGTACCACTACATAATTCCTGCATCACTCTGGTGAGGCAGGACTTCTGGGAGGAGGCACCTGCAATAGTGATCAGGGAGGATGTGAGGGCCTTCTATGGTGGAGACCTCAAGGAAGGTGATAGAAGACCCCCGAAAAGCAGATAGCAACTGCTGGTGGAGGACTCAAATTTGAGAGGTATAATTTTGGGACTAGGAAAGGAGAAGAGAAGTAGGTCAGGTGCCTACATGGCACCATGACTCAGGAGGGATAGTAAGCAGATTCTGAGGATTGCTAGGGCAGCAGGATGGGAGGGAGAGCTGAATGGCATTGTCCACCTGGGGGCTAATGACCTGGCTAGGGATGGAGCTGTGATAATGCAGGGGAAGTTTATGGAGCTGGGAAGGGGTCTTAGACAGGTAGCTCACTCACTGGCTTTTGCTGAGGTGCTGCTTGTCTTCAACAGTGGGAAGGAGAGGGATCTCTGAACCAGGAGCTTCAACTCATGGCTGAAGGAATGGTGCAAAGTGGAGGAGTTCTCTACATTGGGGACTAGGGTCCCACCTAGAAGAATAAGGGCCTATCTGGGGTGATGGCCTTTATCCATCCAGGACAGGAACCACAGCCCTTAGTGGATGGTTTCAATGTTACTTTGATGAACATTTAAAGTAGCCAAAGGGGCAGTGGAAGAAATTGTGGAGGCAGAAACTGCCCCCCACCAACAAGCTGAGGTAGAGAGTAAGGAGTACTCGATGGGAGAGGAATCCCCCATGGTGCAAACTAATTAAGAAAGCAGGTTGGTGGAGACAAAGGTGGAACGGAACAGGAGCATTAAAAAGAAAGGAGGGGAAGGGTAGAAAGGAAAAAAGTGGGGCAACAAGAAGAGTGGAAACAAAATCTGGAAGGCCTTGTGTGCAAATGTGAGAGGTCTAGCAAAAAAAGTTTTGGACCTAGAGGCCATCATGACAGAGTCCAACTTGGATATTGTGGCCATTACTGAGTCATGGTGCACTGAAAACCATGACTGGGACATGACCATATTAGGCTATACCCTGTTCATGAAGGACCAGGTGGGAAGGAAAGGATAGAGTGTGGTGCTCTATGTGAAGGAAAGCATTAAAGCACTGAAGATGAGAGAATAGAGGGGAGGCAGAAGTAATGTTGGTTACCCTGGAAATGGAGAATGGAGCCACTATTCACACTGGAGTGATCTACAGACCTTTGGCACAGCGGGAGGGATAGATAAGGTACTGGTGGAAGCCATTGTCAAGATGGCAGAAAAGGTGGAGGTGCAGGTGGTGGGGACTTTAACCTGCTGGATATAGATTGGAGCCTCCGAGCAGCAGCTCTAGCTAGACCCAGGAACAACCTGGACTGTCTGCAGGGGGCATACCTCAGGAAACTAGTCAGTGAACCCACTCAAGACAAGGCAATACTGGACCTGGTACTCACTAACAGGGACAGTATTGCAGACACCAAGGTGGGAGGCCACCTGGGGACCAGTTATCACTGTACAATGTGGTTCACTGTAAGGATGGCTGAGGAATGAAACCATGCAAGGGCGAGGGTCCTGGACTTCAGGAGAGCAGATTTTATAAAGATGAGTGAATGCCTGAGGGATGATCTGGTGGGGGGGATGGCTTGGGTGTAGTGAAGAAACAGTTAGTGAAGCTAAAAAGGAGCATAGTAATGGCAAAAAAACCTCTACATCAAATGAGAGAGCAAAAGCAAGAGGAAAAAGAGACTGCTATGGTTCTCTAAAGAAGTGGCTGAAAGATAAAGGCTAAAAGGGCAGCATTCAGAAGGTATAAGAAGATGCAGAGGGAAGAGGATAGGGTAGTGTATCAGGGGAAACAGAGGGAAGCAGGAAAAGCAATAAGGAACACAAAGGCACAAACTGAAAAGAGAATAGCTCAGGAGGAAATGAAAGGGGACAAGACATTTTGTAGGTATGCAAGTGAAAAGAGGAAAACTAGGGGTGGGATTGTATGGTTAAAAAGGGAAGGGAAGGACTGTGCAGAGAGGGACCAGGAAAAGCAAGTATCCTAAAAAAAACACTTTTGTTCAGTGTTCACAGAGGAAGGAGAAGAGAAGGGGCCCCAAAAAAGTAACAAAAGCTAGGGAGGCTGGGAGGCAGGGAAGTGGATAATAGTCCTTTTTTGGAGGGGAGAGAGTCCTGAAGGGACTTGCTAATCTGAAAATGGACAAAGCAACAGGGCTAGATGAGGTATATTCTAGGGTACTGAGGGAGCTCAGGGAGATACTAGCTACATCTCTAACGGTTCTATTTAACAGTTCACTGGAAACAAGAGTTGTTCCAGAGGACTGGAGGAGAGTGGATGTAGTTCCACTACACAAAAGTGGTGGCAGGGGTAAGGCTGGCAATTATAAGCCAGTCAGCCTGACATTTGTGGTGGGAAAGTTAAGGGAAATCACTGCTGAAGAAAAGGATTGTGGAATAACGGAATGCCTGACCGGTTCTACGATGCCGGTTCAACAACACTTTTATCGACCGGCATCTCAGCGACAGGATTTACGTCAACCGCAAGTTGCGGTAGACATAAATCCCATATGTCTCCTGGTCCTGTGTTTCTATTGGGGGGCTCTGCCCCCACACCCCCTGTACTCTGAATTGTCAACTCCAGTTGGAGTTGATTCGGGGAGGGGGTGCAGAACCATGAGACAGTGTGCCCCTGTCTTGGGCACACCAACACAGCGACCGTCGGCAAAGTGTCGATTTTATGGACAGCAAAGTATGTCGCTGGTGTTGGTGTCGCCATCTGGTCGGCATACCGTGCCGGACCATGAAGGGCTTTAAATCTGCACTTAAAACATATCTTTTTTATCTGGCTTTCCCAGAGTTTTGAATGAGGTGAATGCTGCTACTGTATTTTATCTATTTACAGTTATTTTACTGTGTTTTTAAATTTGTATTGTTCATATTGTACAAGCACTTTGATATTTTGAATAGCGCTTTTTTATAAATGACTCTAATAAAGGAGCTCTGCAGATATGGGATGCTTACTACAACAATATCTGTTGTTTCACCTTTGCTGTCCCCAAACTTACCCACCATTGTATGCTCTACACTAGCCTAGGGTGGCTGTCCCCCTCATCCACTCATCAGTACACAGCGGGATGCCTCATAGACAACATTATCCAAGCTGGAGCACCCGAATCCCTGTCTGGTATGCTACACCACAGCTCTCAACCGTACCCACTGAGATCTGCTGGTAAACCGTTGCTCCACGTCCCTCAAAGCACAACGAAAAATGGGGGAATGTGCTTTTGCTGCAGCTGTACCAAGGCTCTGGAACGCCCTCCCGGATCACATCAGGAGCTCACAGTCTCACCTGACTTTTAAGAAAGAGCTCCACTCATTCCTACAAGCTAATGAAAAATGTGCCTGTGCTATTCCCTGACTCTCCCTTATACTTTTAGGCAACCCATCAACTTAAACCTTAGCTCTTATTCACTTGCTTCAGCTATAGGGTTGCCTAATCAACTGCTTCCTACTACAACACTGCTTACCCCTAAAATGTCTTATGGTAATTACATAGTATCCTACTGACTGTATACACTGCACTATTCCTTGTAGCCTGATGCTTTTGCATCTTCTTTTGAAGTTATGTTGTGTTTTACAGTTCTATTGTACTGCACTGTCCTATATTGTCTGATGTTGTTGTATTTCTCCCGGGTCGTGCCTGAAAATAGGCAGTTTCTGTCTAGTGCACTTACCTGGTAAACAAAACTAAATAAATACATAAACAAATAAAATTGATGATGATGAATAACTTGAATCCAATGGGTACGAGACCCAAGGCAGCATGAGTTTGCAGACGGGAGGGCATGTCAAACAAATCTGATAGATTTCTTTGACAGGGTGACAAAGGAATTAGATCAGGGTGAAGGGGCTGATATGGCCTACCTAGATTTCAGTAAGTCACTATTCCACAAAGGAGACTAGTAAACAAGCTGGATATCTTTGGAGTTGGTCCAAAGGCTGTAAACTGGATAAGAAATTGATTAGGGGATAGGCAACAGAGGGTATTGGTATACGGAGTTCACTCTGAAGAAAGGAGGATGTCTAGTGGGGTGCCTCAGGGATCAATGCTGGGATCAGTCTTCTTTAACGTCTTGGTAAGTGAGATTGCAGAGGACCTGGGAGGGAAGGTCTGCCTCTTCGCTGATGACACTAAAATCTGCAATAGGGTACACACTCCAGGAGGGGAGGAAAGGATGAGAAGAGAACTGAGAAAACTAGAAGAGTGGTCAAGGGTATGGCAGCTGTGTTTCAACACAAAAAAGGGCAAAATAATGCATTTTGGGCACAGAAACCCTGGGGTGGAGTACAAAATGGGTGCAGGAGTATTAACGACTATGAAGCAAGAAAGAGAGCTGGGGTTAATCATATCAGAGGACCAAAAGGCGGCCAGGCAGAGTGACAAGGCAGTTGGGAGGGCTAGTGGGATGCTGCCCTTGTATTTCTTGTAAGAAGTCCTTTTCTCTCGCACTGCTCTGACCACCTCCTCTGTGACTACAGCAGCTTCCTCCTCTTGTCCCTTTTATTCTTCTGCTTAAGGCAGGTTGTGGTGACTGCCTGGATCACTTCCATGAATAGAAACATAGAAACATAGAATTTGATGGCAGATAAGGACTGCTTGGCCTACCTAGTCTGCCCATTTCCCTACCTGTTTCATATACTAAATGATCTGTAGCTTACCCTCTCTTTCCTATCGCTACAGTTCCTTTATGTCTGTCCCCTGCACTTCTAAATTCCCCCTACCATTTTTGCTCCTACAATCTCTGCTGAGAGGTTGTTCCATGGATCCATCGCCCTTTCTGTGAAAAAATAGTTTCTCACTTTACCCCTAAGTCTACCCCCCCACACACACACTTTCATATCACGGCTCCTGGTTCTTGAACATCTTTTTTCTGAAAGATGCTACCCTTTTGTACCTTATTTACACCCTTGAGGTATTTGAAAGTCTGTATCATATCCCCCCTCTCTCTCCTCTCCTCCAGGTAATACATATTGAGATCCTTTAGTCTCCTCTCATATGACTTTTGGTGCAGCTGCTGCACCATTTTCGTCACCCTTCTCTGAACCGCTTCTACTCTGTCTATGTTCTTCTGAAGATACAGCCTCCAGAATTGGACACAGTACACTAGATGAGGTCTCACCAATGTTCTATACAGTGACATCACCACCTTCTTCCTTCCACTGGAGATACCTCTTTCTATACACCCCAGCATTCCACTGGCTGTCCTCACAGCCTTCTTACATTGTTGGTAATTTTTAGATCATTAGATATGATTACTCCCAGGTCCCTTTCCTGTTTGGTGACCATCAGTACCTCCCCTACATTATGTACTCCTCTCCCACATTTCTGTGCCCTAAGTGCATGATCTCGCACTTCTTTGCATTAAATCTTTGCTGCCACACTCTTGACCATTCCTCAATCTTGCTTAGGTCCCTTCTCATTTTCTCTACCCCTCCTGGAGTGCCAACCCTGTTGCAGATTTTTGTGTCATCTGCAAAGAGACACACCTTCCCTTCCCTCACACCCATATCCTCCCTTAGTTCTCTCGATCTTTCCCCTAGGATCATCCCCATGCTTACAAAATCTGCTCTTTTGAAGTCAAGAAAGTATTTTTGTGATTAGCACCTCATGTCCCATGTCCACCCGAAATCACACAGACTGGTGGTCACACCTTCACAGGGGCTCAGTGACCCTGATGCTTTTGACATAATTGCTATTCATCAGAACTAGGTCCAAGATGACCTGATCCCTTGTCAGTTGCATCAAACCTTGTGTCAAAAAAAATCCTGGACTGCATCTAGGATTGCGTGGCTCTTGCTGCTGCTGGCCCATGGGATGGTCCAGTCCAGAATGGGCATGTTAAAATCTTCCACAATTACCACATCTCCCCTTTCTGCAGCCTCTCTCATCATATCCCTAAGCTCTACGTCTAGTTTTTTGTATAGTACCCCGTCCTTATTTCCTTCCCCATCCCTGACTACAATTGTACACATAGCATCCCTGTATTCTCCCCACATGTCCTCCCTTGTGACTTTTATTACCCCTGCAACATACACTGCCAACCCCCACATCTACCTTTTGTTCTACCCTTCTTATAGAGGGTGTATCTAGGAACAGACAGATCCCAGTCATGGTTCGGTGTTGTCAAGGTTTTGGTGACCACTACCAGATCTGTTTGGCCCTCTGTCATCATGGCCTGGTGGTCATCCATTTTGTTCCCCAGACTCCTGGTATTTTTGGATATCACTTTCCACATGCCATTTTTCCCACCCCCTCTCCCTTCGTAGTCTTCCTCTGGTTGCCCTACTAGCTTGTCCCCCTCCTTGTCTTTTTTGTCCCCTTTCCCTCTTATTCATCCCCCACTGTGTTCACCCTTCTCTTTACCCCTCCCACATTCCTTTTTTACTTATTGTCTCCACTGCTTAAGGGGAAGCCTTCCTTCCTTCTTCCTCCTTCTGTTGTGAACCCTGGGATCTGCATTCACAGGTAGTCCTTCCCCCTACTCAGTTTAAATTCAGGCTGTCCCTGATGTACTCCCCTAACCTATCACATAGTACCCTGAATCCCCCCTGCTGAGGTGTAGTCTGTGTGATGAGTACAGTCCCCAAAACAACCAAAGTCCTCTTCCTTGCACTAGTCCATTAGTCACTGGTTAAACCTGGAGATCCAGAGCTTCTCAGCCAAGCTGGCTTTGGTTACTTGTAGCACCTCCAAAAATGCCACTGACTTAAACATCTCCCTAACTTTCCTCCCAAGCTCCCTAAGCCTATTTTGCTCCTCCTAATAATGCTTGAGTAAGCAAAACCAGTTGAGGTACTGTAGGTGCGCCCAGAAGTTCACTCTCTCAGGCACTTGGTATAGGCACTAACAATTGGCAAATTTTGCACTACTTGCATTTGCTTTTTTTTTTTTTTATTAACCAAGTTTTATTATTTCCAAGCACCAGGTGTATACATAGGTGAACAAACCAGTATGAGAGACTAGGTGCAAAAATATAACAACCCACATAACCCCACCTCCCACCCCCAAGAACTACATACCCCAATTAACCATCCAACTGTCACAGTATACACAACATTGTATCACATATGTTTCCAAGTTGTCAGGATGGCATCTAAGCTTCCCACAGTGACATGTATAAATTAATTCTATCTTGCATAAAAGCAATATGCCTTTCAACTGCAGGGCTAACATGATCTCTCTATACCATTCCAGGATGGAAGGCGCCTTCTCGTCAGTCAATGTCTTGCTATTACTATTTTAGCAGATGCCGATATCAGCGCCATGTGAGCTCTTGAGCCACAGGGATACCCACAGGAAAACAATTGGTCATACAGATTGCAGGGGTGAAGAGTTCAGTCAGGCCAGGATAGGGTCCAAAGTGTTATTAATGGCACCCCAGAATACCTTTATACGGAGCACAGCCACAGCATATGAAATAGAGAGCCGGGTCTTTCCTACATCTAGTGCACACGGCTGAAGCTGTTTTCCCATATTTAAAAGTTTAGCGGTGTCAAATATAAATCATGCATGATGTTGTAACAGACCAGTCTTAACCTATCTTGCTTAACTAATTTATACATTGATGTCCATAAGGTCTTCCATAGGTGACATCCCCTGGAATATCTAACTCTTTTATCCAATAGGAGCAGAGACCAGATGGCATTCTATGGTCCCACCCTGTAGAACTTTACACTTTGGAGACAGCATGCGATTGAGAGGCTATCCATGAAGCGCAGCAATCTCTTTCCCTAGATCCTTCAAGGGGTCCGAGCAGTAAATGATGAGATAGCTTTACAGATTTGTATATACTTAAAAGCATCAGTATTTAAAGCACTGAACAAGCGTTTTAGCTGAGGAAAGGGGATCGGTTTTCCCCTTCTTCCACACCTCAGAAACTTTACATTGCGCCAGCCGGGGCCATAGGGACAGGGGTATTGAAGACCCCTCAATCTTAAAATGTGGATTACTAATCAGTGGTTGCTCAGAGGATTGGAACCGCTTTATTCCCAGGTACTGTTGAGCTTGGTGAGAGACTTTCATTGACCAACCCATGGGGTTTGCACAAAGGGACCTGGGGATATACGCAGGCGATACATATAACAAGGCCCACAGGGAACACTTCACCTGAGAGGCTAAATATCTTCGATGGAAAACCACAATGGAGATATGTGGTTCTCACCATCATTGTGCCAAAAGGCAAGCTTACTAATATGTTGGAGCTCGTGTATAAAAAGAAAGAGGGCATAAGGCCGCCTCTCAATTCGAGGCTGTTAGCTTGAGGTAAGATCTGCGAATGCCTTTGTTGTTCCATAAAAAGCGTTAAGCTTATTTTGTAGTTTAGAAAACCACTTATTTGGTAAGTACACTCAACATCCCTAACGGTATAATATCCTTGGTAATAGGTTCATTTTAATAGTATTTAACCTACCCCATAGGAAAGAGCAGTAATCGCCATCTTTCCAAATCTCTAAGTACAGATATAATTAGATTATCCAAATTAATCGTTTGATGACCCCATCCCTGAAAATCTTAATGCCAAGGTAATCTAGAGATTTCTTTTCCCACTGAAGTCCTAGGGGGACAATTCTGCCTTACTTATTCTATGATTCAGTGGCATTACCTTAGTTTTAGTATGATTTGATCTGTAGTGGGACAATTTAGAATATTCCTCAATCTCTGAGGACAGCCGATATTGAGGAACTAGGACTTTCTAGGTGTAATAAGATGTCATCGGCATATGCCGACAAGGCATACCTAGCTGTACCAACCTGAATACCAGTGATCCTCTCATTTCCCTTTATTCTCAACAGGAGGGGTTCTAAATAGAGATTGAACAATAGCGGTGACAGGGGACAACCCTGCCTGGTGCCCCGACTAAGTTTAAATGGGAAGGACAGTAAACCATTACATTTAACTTTGGCGGAAGGGCATGAATATAGGATTTCTACCCATTTTATAAACTCTCTGGGGAAACCAAAAGCCGCTAAAGTTGTAAAAAGGAACTCCCACGAAACTCTATCGAACGCCTTTTCGGCGTCTAATGAGACAAGTACCATAGGTACTTTTGAGTCTCTGGCGATTGCAATCATGTGCAGCAACTTTCTCACATGATCTTGAGATGACCTACCGGCCATAAAGCCGACCTGCTCAGGTCCTATCAGATTGCCAATATTTTAGCAAGTCTATTGGCTAAAATTTTAGCCAATATTTTGATGTCTGTTTTAACAAAGATATTGGACGGTAGCTGCCCAGATTCTGCGGGTCCTTCCCGGGCTTTAATATTAAGGTTATCACAGCCTCCTGGAACGTAACGTCGGATATACCCCTGTCAAACCAATAGGAGAAAAGATCTTGAAGCACCGGTGAAATAGCGGATTGGCAGGCTTTGTAAAAATTATTTGACAGGCCATCCAGCCCAGGTGACTTGTCGGGAGGTAATTGCTGAATAGTCTCCAGGATCTCTCCTATTGTAATAGGAGCACTTAAAAGAGCCGCCTCCGAACTGGTAACCTTGGGAAGAGTCACGGAGTCAAGGTAAGAATTTATATCCGCTATGTCAGGTCATTCAAGTGGATTGACTGCATACAGTTTTTGGTAATAAGACCCAAACATATCGGCTATCTTTTGGAATGAAATTTGGCCCCCCTATCAGGGAGGATCCTGCAATGTTACAGGAGTCAATTTGACGAATCCGCATTGCAAGTAATTTGCTGGCCTTTTCACCAGTGTCAAGATATTTCAGTTTGGTTCTATGTAAAGAAAGTTCAGCTTTCTTAGATAACAGGTCAGCATATTGGGCCTGTAACTGGTATAACCTCGCCCAATTCTCCACTGGGGACTTGCGGGTTAGGCCGTACAATAGTTGCTTGATAGACCTTAAGAGGGTATCTGCCTGATCCCTCTGAGTTTTAACTCTTTTGGCGGCCATTTTAATAAACTCACCCCGTAGTGAACACTTTAATGCTGCCCATATTAAGTCATATCTATCTACAGAGCCTAAGTTGGAATTAAGGAAAGAAGATATATGGTCCTTGATGTAATTTAAGGAAACTGGGTCTTTAAGGAGTTGGTTGTTAAGACACCACAACGGGGAGCACTTGCTGCCTGATTTCAGGCACAACTCCATACTAACCGGGGCATGGTCAGAAATAACCCTGGCCAGAATTTCGACTTTTGTGACGTCAGGAACTACCGAGACACTGACTAGTAAGTAATCAATCTGCAAATATGTTATATGTGCAGTTGAAAAGAAAGTATACTGCCGTACCGAGGGGTTAAATACCCTCCATACATCGGTTAAAGCCGCACCGCTCATGAATTCTTTCAGGGCTCTCTCGAGCGATAGACCTCTTTGGACCCGGTCCGATCTGTCCAGGTCTGTCTGTAGCACCAAGTTCCAGTCCCCACCAAGTATAGTAAGTTTGGTTGGGTCCGTAGCTGTTTTATTTAATAAGTCCATAAAAAAAGAGGGAGAGTCACAATTTGGGCCATATATGGAGCCCAAGAGAACCGGACGGGTCTCCAGGGTTCCATGGACGAGGATAAATCTGCCCTCGGGGTCCCATACTTCCTGCTCTAACTTGAATGGGACCGACTTGGACATGAGAATTGCTACACCTCCTTTGTTGGAGGATATACCCGCACCATATACCTGGTTAACCCATGTTTTCCTAAATAGGGACGTATCCTCCCGCTTAAGATGCGTTTCTTGCAAAAAAATAATTTGTGCTCTGAGCTGTTGTAGGTGTTTTAAAATAACTTGTCTTTTGACCCTATCCTTGGCCCCTTTGATATTCCAACTCACAAAACGTAAATTATTGCTCATGATCGTAGCCAAGATCCATCCTGGGCAAAATTAGCTGCATTCTTAATATGGGAGGCTAATAGGTCCTGATGTCTTACCCTCACCCCTGTGACAGTGGAACGGCACTGAAACACATTTTACAAAAGACCTCTCATTAGAATCTGAGCAGTACGTAGTTCTTACCCCAGCTCCCATCAACATTCCCCTCCCAAATGTTGCGAACATATGAAATATAAACCCTAAACTAACACCCCCAATGCTAAACATTGCATTCTCCACCTTACTTTGCCACATGATTTCTACCATAGCCAGGCCTAAACCTACCTTCATCAATCCCCGGGGCCCCCAGCCAGGTACCTTACAGTAAGAAAAGAAAAAAAGGGGGGAAGAGGGAGAGGGACCCTAATATATGTATACAAGTCCCCATCATAGCTATCTATTAAGCTGAGACCTTATCATCAACAAATGTCTCAAACACTGAAATATAAACTAGTATAAGGAGTCCAACATTGTATTGCTGCAATATCCTATTGCTCCGCATACCTAACCGTTACTTATCAATCCGATCATCTCATAATGAAAAATCTGCCTTTACAATGCAGGTATACTCAAAAAAAAAAAAAAAACACATAGGTCTGGAATCAATTAACGCTAAACCCTCCACAGTTCAGGGCATTAGCCCTATTAAGTACAAAGTGAAATGAAATTGATGCCAAAACTGTTCATTATTGGGAAGTCCACGTTGCTGGAAACACCAAAGTTCGTCTCTCTAAGCAGCATGCTCGATATCACACACAACTATAGAAGTCCTCTCTCTGACAGTTGGGAGTTAGTGACCGAGGGAAGCATTATCGATCAGGCTTTGTCCAACAATACAGAAAGCTGGCCTTGTTGAACCAATCTCGCCAACAACTGGCCACTCCAGAATTTTCTGTCGCCACAAAATAACATCTGCCTATTCCACGAGGATCAGCGTGGAATTTGGGAGCTGACCCACCCAGCTTGCCAGGAGACAGTAACAAATGTCCATTATCCTTGCAGTCTTTCGATAACTAGCCTTAAGTCCCCCAAAATTAGTGATTTATTGACAGCATAATGGGCACCGCAGCGTTAGCGTATTACAGCACCTTCATTTAAATAGATCAGGAAAGAGCTCTTTCAGGTTACTCAGGGCTTGCTCCGGCGAATCGTATGAAACCCACTTGTCCTCACTTCTGACCATCAAGATAGCCGGGTACTTCATTCTGAACTGTTTTGAGGCCGCAATCAACTTGGACACAATAGGGTGGAACTCACGTCTTCGTAGTCGCACAGAATAGGGTAGATCCTGCACAATTCTAATAGCCTTTTCCTCCCAAGCTGCCACTCTAAGCTCTCTAACTTTGTCCAGAATATGCTGCTTGTCAGTGTAATTGAGCAGCTTGAAAATCAAGGGCCTTGGGGGCTGGCCAGTACCGGTTGGGGGGCGCAAAGCTCGATGAGCCCTCTCGATCACATACTCTCCTCCATTGGGGGGGGACCGGCAATTTTGAGACAGAAGGCTGCATAAATGGTATCACTGCACCCTTCCTCCTCTCTCCGAATGCCAATCACCACCAGGTTATTCCTTCTACTACGTCCTTCGAGATCTTCTGTCTTCTCCTCTAACATTTTAATCCTACGTTTCATGCTGACAAGATCGAGGTCAGTTTTGTCTTACTTTTTTTCAATGGCGATAATTTTAACTTCGGAATTACCCATTCTGCGGGAGATCGAGTCCACCGAGTTTCTAATTGCCTGCAGAGCATCAGAAATAACAGCCATTGCCTCCTGCATCGGCTGCATTATCTCATGGAATCTCTCCTCGAGTGCCGTGGTCTGATGTTCACCTCGGCTGTATCTGTGTAGGTGCTGCCTAGGCAGCAGGCGTGCCTGCTTTCTCGGGCATGGATGGCGGAGAGCGTCCTGAATGCGCTTTTTTAGCGTACGCTTCCATTGCTAACTCAAACCAGTCGTAACCTACACAGTTGCACTTCAACCAGATCACTATTGAAGTGAAAGATTTCGGGCTTAGCGGCTGAATTTAGGTGAAAATCTTGTGTAGTTGGCAGGAGCCCCGAGGAACTGCTGCTTCGGTCTAGGCTGCCATCACATGACCTCACCACTTGCATTTGCTTTGATAGAAATGCACAGTAAAACTTAAGTGCAATGTAACTCTTATGACTGGTACCAGCTTTGTTTCTCTACTTGCTACTAGTTCAGGCTCAGCCACGTTGACAGGGAGCAGCTTCCATGGTTTTATTTTGTACCACCCCTACCTCACACCCTGTCAAGTCATTTGTGCCCAGGTAGAGGATCATGTCAGGTTCCCCCTTCTTCCTCCATACATGGGTGCACCATAAACATGATTCTTTCAGCTGTCATACCTGGGAGGAACATAATACTCCTTCTTGTGACAGAAATGGTATGGAAAGAGTTAATGGTTTGGATTCTCTAGCTGGGTTTTTTTTAGCAGTTTGAAAAAAAAACACACACAGGCTAAAATTCACTATCCAGCTTGTGGAATTTTCAGTCCTCACTAGCTGCTAGATAAGAGCTGGGTCATAAATCTCAAGTGGACATCTCCACACACACACACACACACACAGACCTGCAGACACATACACAGGGCAATTTGAACGGATTGGGTCATTCAAATATAAACTGAAGGTTAAAATGGAATATAATTGGTCACTGATAGGTGTTCAGTCTGATTGGGACAATTAAATACATACATGTTAGAAGGTTGGTGCATTCAAAGGGGGAATAGGCATTACCTATTCCCAGGAGAATATATAAGAAGCTGAAAGACAATGAAGTGTTCTCTTTTGCTTTGGAAGCTGGGAGGGGAAACATAAGCTTGGAGCCTACCCTTGTAGCTATGTCCATGGGAGCTGGCAGTTAGAATAGGGTCCAGTGTTTCTTAGAAGAACAGGAAAGGGTAAGTTTAGTTCTAGCATATTTCAGTAATAGCCTTCTTCTTTTGCCATCTGTTATTTAAAAACATTTGTTTACTTCTCCTGTATGAGTGTTATTCTCTTGTGTTGTAAATATATATCCTGTAAATGAACAGTGCACTTTCTGTTAAGTAAAAAGCTATTTATTTGCTCAACAGTTGTGACTGTGATGTCATTTTTCTAAGGTAATATTTGGTTTCCACTGGCTGAGGTAAACTCTGTGTAGCATCCACCACCTGAGAGAGACACACCACCAGACTTTAACTTGTGCAATTGCATGCTTAATTATTCAAGATTGTAAGCTTGAAGGTTGGCACTGGAGATAGTTCAGCTGGTAGCAGTGAGTACCTGAGGACAGACACCTCTCTAAAAGCTGTTTCAGCTCAGAGGGAGAGGTGGGTTGTCACACTTCTATGTTGTCCGCTCTCCCCAGTGGCCATCTAACACTCTTCATAATTGAGTCCTCTATCACTAGAACTCTGCTAGTTTCCTTGGGGTTTTGTGACCCCCTCTGGATTCCCTTGTCTTTGTATCCTTTCTCCTCTACTTACTCCAGTTTGTTCCTCCTGATCAACCATTCACCCATCATCTCCTCCCTTACTCAGTCTCTGTACCTGCTGTTCCCACTCCCTCAACTAAACCTCTTGAACTCAGTCCCCTCTCTCCAGCCGCCCATTTGCCATCCTGCCTTTACTAATTTGGGGTTTCCCTCTGCTGGGTTCTCCCTTTGTTGCACCACATGAGCATCCTCCTGTTTTTCCCAGATCTTCCTCCCATACCCAGTTCATGGTTCATTTTAGATCTAACCCCAAAGTCTTCTTCATGACACCCATTGCCTTTTTCCCATGTCCCATCCATGCTAGCCTGGATACCTTCCTCCTGGGATTGCAGAAAATGATCCTCCCTATTTTTGACTACGAGGACATAGTCTACAGTGCCGCCCCTAAGTCCACCCTGGCTAGACTGGATTCTCTTTTCAACTCCTTCTGTTGTTTCGCACTGGACTGTCCATCCTCCACCCACCACTGCGACCTCTACTGGTCCCTTAACCTCCCCTCACTTTTCGACAGATGCCAGTCCCACTGTAATAGACTCACAGCCAAATTCTGGGCCCAGTTATTGCCCTCCTACCTCTCCTCTACCCTAACTGCTCAAACAGTACCTACATACTCACTCAGGAATTTTGACTCCCAGCTACTTCAAGTCCTGTACATGGTGACCTCTGCCGGCCAGTCGGCTTTTAGAGCCCGACAACCAAAACTATGGAACTCCCTGCCTGTGGACATTCAGCACTCCACCTCCTCCTGGCAACTAATTTCCCTCCTTAAGGGCAAGTCTCCATTGACTGCTCATGCTGCCTAGACTTACACTAGAAATGGGCCAGCTCTCCAGCTTGCACCAACTATGGTTTACTCAAAATGTTTAGCTCTGACCCAGTTAGTTGTCACTGCACTTTCTACCAATTGCTGCCTTATCTACTCAGATTTTTCTGTTGCTTGCTGTGTACATACTGTTTATGTTCCTGTATATATCTTTTGTATATAATCTGTGAAATTTCGATATTCTGTATTTTGTATCTCTGTATTTGATATGTATCATCCCATCCCCAACAACCCCCAGGACGCATCTGGAATCAAGCGGTAGTCTGCTCAGTATGCCTTTCCTGGTAAAACTTTTAAATAAATAAATACATTTGCATACCAGGTATCTGTCTTGTACAGGCGCTCCACCGGATGTCTGTTTCCTCCCTTAACAACTGCTCTCCAGCCTGCCCCCTTTGCCCAGCATGCCATCTGTGACAGAAGCTGCCACAGCCCTGAAGTCCACTGGCCCCCATCTGACTATCCCCACCTCCACCCCTGGGCCACCCTGTCTATTTCCACCCTACTTATCCCTACTCTCTGGTTCACTTGTGGCTGGTTTAGTCACCCTACCCCCATCCCAGATGATCCCTTACAGACCTACCCAATTCCATCTCCTGACTCATCAGTAGCCTGTTTAGTTCCAACCTAAGCATCTGTACCTCAGTTCTCATAGCCTCTAGCCTCCTGCACACCACGCAACTCCCAGCCTTCCAGAGTGTGCCTAGAAAAACACAGCCTCACATCCCCTGCAACTCACTACTCTCCCACTTCCTGACTCTTGCCTAATCATTTCCGTGTCCTTATATGCCTACCCTAGATAGGAAGTAGTTTAAGTCCTGCCTCCAACCTGTCACTGCAGGCCTAGCCCAGATAGCCAGTAGTTCACTCCTCCCCCTAACCTATCCCCATGGGCCCATCCCAGATAGGGAGTAGTTGTCTAGATCCTGTCTCTAACCTTCCTCCACAGGCCTACCCTAGATATGAAGTAGTTTACCACATACAGTACCTCTCAACCTCTCAGCATTAAAATTCATAGCACTCGTCTTCAAAATTCAGAGCAAATGGCCAGAATGTGCGACACTTTCTTATTTTAAAGAATACCATGTCTAAAAATACCGGGCACTATAATTTTAATGTTAAGGAATGTTTCTATCAAGTTAGATCAATGATTTAATAGTTTGTGCATCCAGAAATAACTAACATTATTAAGAACATCAGTAAACCTTTGTGGAGCAAGGGTAAATCTGAGTATCAAAATCATAGCGCTATGTGGAATTCATAGCAGCTGAGAGGTATGGTTTACCATTTCCCTAATCCTGCCCCTGTGGGCCTACCCCAGATAGAGAGTAGTTTGGGGTATTTAAATCCTACAGGTAACCAGTCTCTACAGGCTTACCACAGATAGGAAGTAGTTAAAGCCTAGCTCCAATCCTGTCTCTTCTGGCCTACCCTGTCACCTGTGCTTACCCTCTACATCCCCTGTCTCCAGTACTTTACTACCACCTGGCAGTTTCTCATGTTCCCTTAGATCCTCGCCTACCTAGTCCATGTAGGTCAGAGTCCCCTGCTTAGCTGTGACCTTCCCTGCAGATGCTGTCCTCCTGCTTTGTTGTCCTCACGCTCTGGGTGCTTGCACACTCTGGGTGCTCTCATGCTCTGGGTGCTTGCACACTCTGGGGACTCACACACTCTAGGGGAACACTTGGTCCACCCAGAAATAAGTGCTACCAATGAATAGAATATTTGCTGTTTGATAATCACTTGCTCCAACACTCACATACACAGACACTTCCTCTTTATTAATCCCTGCTCCCCTCCACCTCCCCAGACAAACAAACCCCAGCTGGGTACTTCATGGATTACCTCGGAGTGGCTCCCGCAAATCAGGGAGGCCAGACTTGAGCATTTTTTTAGCAGGGACTCACTTCTTTCTTCCGGCGATATTCTGGAGAAATTTGATATACCTAGGAGAGATATTTTCAAAGTCTATCGATTGAGGCATCTGATCAGCCGGAGATTTGGTACCAATTTTAGGGATTCGGTTGCTTATCCTTTCTTTTCTGGAATTATCAATCTCGCTTCCCAATCCCATCCTATCTCTTTAATATATTCCTTCCTTTTGAATTATAACTCGCTGGAGACGGTTGAAGGCTCGTGTGTGGGCACACCTTCTACCTGATATTTTCCTGGATTGGTCTGGTGTTTGGAAAGATCTCCATAGATACCATACCCAGGATAGGTTGCGGTTAACGCAATATTATATTGTCAATAACCTCTACTATACTCCGGTTAAACTCTTTCAGCTTAAGAGGGCCTCTCATTCAAAGTGCTTTAGGTGTTTGCAAGGTGAGGGTAACTTAATCCATATGTTCTGGGATTGTCCCAAAGTTGCCCCCCTGTGGTCTCTGGTCCGGGATTATCTTGATCCTCTTCTGGGTCTGTCCGTTTTTTCTGTCCTGAGATATGTATTTTGGGTGAATTCTCCCGTATAGATAATGTCGAGCGATAGATACTATATGGCTTTGGTGTCATGCCTGTATGTTAAAACTGGTTTTAAGACATTGGACTGACCAACTGGCCTTGTCATTTGCCGATTGGTTGACTGAACTGGTTTCATACCTTCAATCGGAAGGTTGATTACTAGTCTTAAATGTCGTTTGGACCTGTTTCAGAGGAGATGGAGTAAACTCCAAGCCTTGTGTTTGACTTAATCTATATAATTCTGAGACCCGATTCCTCATGTCTGCCTTTTATTTTAAGATTTATGTTAATCCTTGTTTAAGATTGTCTTGCTCTTTATAGATGTCAAGATTTTGAAGTTTGTGGTGATATGTTGCTTTGTCCAGACAATGTTTGGTGTTTGTTGGTGCACCCGGTGGGGAGGCGAGGAGAATGGTTTGTGGGGGTTGAACATTTAATGTTGTATAATGTTTCTTGTATTTGTGGTTGGGTGGGTTGGTGGGATTGTGGGTGGGACTGGGTCTGGGGGTGGGGGATTTGTGTTATTTTTCTTTTTGGGGTTGGGATATGTGGGGAGGTGTAGTTCTTTGGTTGTACCGTTCATTCCAATGTTTTCTTGTACTTCCTTGGTGTGTTTTGTATTATGGTGTTGTTTTGTTTTTTCAAACTCAATAAACCTAAATTTCAAAAAAAAAACCAGCAACTGTTAATTACAATATTTGAGCCTAGAAAACTGCTGCAAAATTCAGGTTACATACACAAATATTGCAGACAATAGAGATCAGATCCCAGTTCTCTACCAAAGCTACTCCCAAGAAGAACAATCCAGATTTAGGGGGTTTAAGATCTCAGTCTGAGCAAGTAGTCTATTTGCTGTTTGATAATCACATGCTCTAATGCTCACATATATAGACACTCCCTATTTTAATTAAGCTAATCCCTGTTTCTCTCCCATCTCAGACAGACAACCCCCAGCAAACTGTTAATTACAACATCTGAGCCTAGAAAATGTATGCAAATTACAGGTTACTTACACAACTACTACACAGTACAGGTCAGCTCACAGTTCTCTGCCACAACAGCACCCTCCCCCCCAAAAAACAAAAGTGAAATAGAAATTCCTCTCATCGCTCTTGAATTTACTCCTGACTAACAAACAGGTCTTCACTTTTCACCTTATTTATACTCCTCAGAAACTTATATGTCTTTGTCATGTCCTCCTCTCATATCTGGCCTCCAGCAAGTACATGTTCAGGAAAACCAGGCCACTGGCTGACCTGTTCAACACCTCCTTGGATATGGGATGCATGCCGCGGACTGGAGGTTGGCTTATGTCTGTGGTGCCTATCCACAAGAGTGGCCCAAAAGATGAGCCAGGTAATTACAGACCTGTCAGTCTCACTTCTATAGTGGGTCAACTTATGGAAGCAATCTTGAAGGAGAGACTGTGATAACCATCCTGGAGGTCAATGTGCTCCAGGATGGGCAGCAGCATGGGCATCCCAGAAGATCATGCCAGACCAACCTAATAGAATACTATGACTGGGTCACAAGGGAATTGGACAAGTGTCATGCAATGGATGTCCTATATTTGGATTTTGGCAAGGCCTTTGATTCAGTCCCTCACGGGTGGCTGGGGGCAAAGCTGAAATATGTAGGGGTGGGGGCTAAGTTGGCTAACTGGATCAAGAATTGGCTGTAAGATAGACTGCAACAGGTGGTTGTGGGGGGATCCTCTCATCTCCTAGGCCAGGGACCAGCGGTGTACCATGGGGCTCTGTGCTGGGGCTGGTGTTGTTTGGTCTGTTCATATCAGATATTTGCACATGGGGTTGGGAGCAAGAGCAGTTTGTTCACTGACAACACCAAGATAGGAGCTGTTGTGGATGACATAGAGGGGTGGCAGAAGCTACATGGTGACCTAACCAAACTTGAGGAGTGGTTGGCAAGGTAGCAATTGGGTTTTAATGCAAAGAAGTGCAAAGTTATGCACTTCGGGGCGAAGAACCCGAGGAGGGAATACTGGTTGGGTGGGGTGCAGTTGGGTGTCACTGAGGAGAAGAAGGATCTAGGGGTCATAGTAACGGGAAGCATGAACAACTCTGCTCAGTGCAGCAAGGCAGGGGCTAAGACCAACAGGAAGCTGGGGTACACTGCATGGAAGTTCTCGTCCAGACACAAGGATGTGATTCTGCTCCTGTATAGGTCCTTGGTCAGGCCACATTTGGAGTACAGCATGCAGCACTGGCGTCTGTATCCAATGAAGGGTATCAGGCTTCTCAAGTCGGTGCAGTGTAGGGCAACAAAAATGATACAAGGGATGGAAGGTAGAATCTACGAAGAAAGGCTGAGACACTTGAGTTTGTACACCCTGGAGGAGAAAAAGGATCAAGGGGATATGATTGAAACTTTCAAATACTTGAGAGGGATCAACACATCTGGCACAGAGGGGTTGTTTAAGCTGAGGAAGCGAAGGGACACAACATAGAAACATAGAAACATAGAATTTGATGGCAGATAAGGACCGCTTGGCCCACCCAGTCTGCCCATTTCCCTACCTACTGGATAAGCTGCAGATCCTAGTTAACCAGCAGCCTACTTCTTTCTACCCCCACCCCCCAGAATTGCCTTATGACTATCCCATGCATGCTTGAATTCCACCACTGATTTTGACTCCACAACCTCCTCCGGAAGGCCATTCCATGCATCCACAACCCTCTCTGTGAAAAAATACTTCCTTAAATTACCTCTGAGCCGCCCCCCCTCTATCTTCAAATTGTGCCCTCTTGTTCTTGCACACCTCTTTTTTTGAAAGATGCTACCCTCTTGGACTTTGTTGATTCCCTTGAGGTACTTGAAAGTTTCTATCATGTCCCCCCTCTCCCTCCTTTCCTCGAGGCTATACATATTAAGCTCCTTAAGTCTCTCTTCATATGTCCTCCGTGCAGACCCTGCACCATTTTAGTTCCTCCTCTGGACAGCTTCCATCCTGTCTATGTCTTTCATGGAGATTGGGTCTCCAGAACTGCACACAGTACTCCAGATGGGGTCTCACCAGCTGTCTGTACAGAGGGATAATAACTTCCTGTTTTCTACTGGTGATGCCTCTCCCTATGCATCCCAGTATCCCCCCAGCCCTCCTTGCTGCCTTCTCACATTGCTTGCCCACCTTTAGGTCATCTGATATGACTACCCCCAGGTCCCTTTCTATTTTTGTTGTTGTTAGTATCTCACCACACATTGTGTACTCTTCCCCTGGGTTTTTGTTTCCCAGGTGCATTACCTTGCACTTCTTAGCATTGAATCTAAGCTGCCATACATTTGACCATTCCTCTAACCTTGCCAAGTCCCTTCTCATCCTTTCCACCCCACCCTGTGCATCAACTCTGTTGCAGATCTTAGTGTCATCTGCAAAGAGACATACTTTTCCTTCCAGTCCTTCTGCAATGTTGCTTATAAAGACATTGAAGAGGACTGGTCCTAATACTGAACCCTGCGGTACCCCGCTAGTAACCCTCCTTTCTTCTGAGTGGACTCCATTTACTATTACTCTCTGTGTCCTATTCTCCAGCCAATTCTTTACCCAGGCTGTCATCTTGGGACCCACTCCCAGGCTGGCTAACTTATATATTAATCTTTTGTGTGGGACTGTGTCAAATGCCTTGCTAAAGTCTAGGTAGGCCATGTCCACAGCCCCTCCTGATCTACTACTTTGGTCACCCAGTCAAAGAAATCTATCAGATTCGTCTGGCATGACCTTCCTGCTGTGAATCCTTGCTGCCTAGGGTCTTGTGCCCTCTGGCCTCTAGATACTGACAATTCTTTCCTTTAGAGTGATTCCATCATTTCCCTATCACTGAGGTTAAACTAACAGGTCTATAGTTTCCTGCTTCTGCCTTGCTCCCACTTTTGTGAAGGGAATCACATCTGCCCTCCTCCAGTCCTGGGTACCACCCCATCCTCCCATGATTTGTTAAAGAGGGTAGTCAGTGGTGTCACTAGTTCTACCTATAGTTCTTTTCAATTCTGGGATGAATCCCATCAGGCCCCATTGCTTTGTCCACCTTCAGTTTTAAGAGTTCTTTCAGAACCCTTTCTTCGGTAAATGGGCTGGTATCAACTTCTGTATCCAGAGTGTTACTACTGTTTGTTTTACGGAGGTATAGGCTAAGACTGGAGGGTGGCAGATTCAGGAGGGAGATGAGGAGGCATTGTTTCACTGAGAGGGTGCTGTCAAAATGGAATGCTCTACCAGAGGAGGTGGTTGCATGCAGGATGGTGAGCAGTTTTAAAACAGCATGGGACAGGGCAAGGGAGGGCTGGGTAAACAATGCTGAGCATTTTCCAAGGTGAGTGGGAGATGGGGGGTAGGGCAGTTGCAGTATAGGAATGCTAGCTACGCATCTGAGCAGACCTGATGGACCGTGAGGACTGTTACTGCTGGCAAGTTTCATAAGTTCGTAAAACCAGTCATTCCTCATCCTCATAGGATCTGCCTTGTTGACCCTGCATCATTTTGGGGATCCTTCTCTGTAGTGACACCAGTCTGTTTATGTCCTTTCTCAGGTGAGAGCTCCAGAACTGGGCAGTATTCCAGGTAAGGCCTCACCAAAGATCCATATGGGGCAGTATCGCTTTGCTTCTCCTACTATCAAAACCCCGCCTGATACACCCCAGAATCCTGAGTACCTCACTTATATGCCTTATTACACAGGACAGTTTGCTTGAAGGAGTCACTAACGATGCCATTCTGATCTCTCTTTTCTGTTGTAGTGGCCAGCCTGACCCCTCCCATCGAATACTCTGTGCATGGGTTCCTTTTCCCTAAGTGCATCACCTTGCACTTCTTGGTATTGAATCTCAACTGCCAGATCTTTAACCACCATTCCAGCTTTTATAGGTCCTTCTGAAGTTCCCTCACCCCTTCTTTGCTGTCTACCTTGCTACATAACAGTGTCATCAGCAAAGAAACACATCTTACCCTTGATACCCTCCCCATGTCATTAATGAACACGTTGAATGGGAGAGGTACCAGGACAGATCCTGGCAGCATGCCACTTATGATCACCCGTTCCCAGATTTGGCCACATTTACTGACACCCTCAGCTACCTCCACTCTAACATGTTCCCCACCCACCTCAATTCTCCAGCTTTTTCAGTAGACTTCTTTGTGGCATTGAATAGAAGGCCTTGCTGAAGTCAAAGCAGAGCAAATCTATCAACTGTTGTTTATCTACCTCCCTAGTGACCCAGTTAAAAAAACAATTCTGTTAGCAGGTCTATTTTATATTGGTTCTGATAATATTTACACAAAAATGGCATTAGCAAAGCCAGATTTATCTCTTATTGACATGTTCATGTTTTTATTACCAAGTGTATTTTTCTCCAACATATCTATTTCTGACTAAGCGACTGATATAGATCTGAAATGTATTTCTTTCCTTATGTATATTGTAAGGCATTCACTATCCTCTGTGGGAGCTGTGACTTGCTTTCTTTTTTTGGAAATTTGCAATGCTGTTCTTGAGCTCTGTGTACACAGCACTTCAATATCAGTATCTCATCATTTGTATAAAATTGACTCCTCCATTACTGTAATTATTTGAGAGGGAGGGATCTACAATATTTATAGTACATAGTATTATGGGAAGTTGTACACCCAATTGCTATTTGTTTTAGGTTTTATTTCCCAGATGTATGTTTTTAATTGAAAACAATAAAATTTAATGTTTTACAAAGTGTTCTGAAATAACAGAGGAAGTCTCTTTGCCATTCAATCATCCAGCAGTGCCTAAAGTGAAGAGCTTGAGGAAGGTTAGACCTGTAACTAGAGATGGGTTTGGAGAGATGAAGAAGCTTATCATGGAGATTATAGGTAGCTGAGAATTCGGATGAACAGTAACATAGTAGTTTAAGCTCAGAAGGGATGCTATGCCCATCAAGTCAAACCCCAGATCCACCTCTGACCACACCCTTGCCCCCTTTTCATATGGTGTGAACATATATACTAATTTAAAGGGGTACATGAAGCAGGGAGTAATTCTGTTGGGTCAGGGGTTAAATATTTTTCATAGATATTATTATACAGGATGGCCATTTGGGCATCCTTCACTGAATCTCTACAGACATGCTGAATTTGGACATTCAACTGAACAGCCGCATACACATTTCATGGGATGGTTAGTCAAGTCTAGCTTCTTGCTATCCTAGCAGTTGTATCCAGATATATTATTTTTCTGCAGGCCCTCGTCCAGTTTGCTCTTAAAGCAACAAATCAAATATGATAAAATTGCCACCTTGTGGCAATGTATCTCAAAGTCTTACTGTCCTGTCAGTGAAGTCATGTCTTATTAATTCTCACGCACACACACACACACACACATACCTCTAAGCTTCATCCTTATTGTATTATCTTGGCTGTCAGAAAACAATCTCTCGAGTCTACCTTCTCAATTGCGTTCATGATTTTAACAGCAAATTGCTCCTCTATACAAGATATGAAGTTACAGTAACTAAGTTCAAATCACATGAACCCCCTACTCATTTGCAAATGTGGACTATAGGGTATACAACTGACTGGGAGTTGACAACAGGCCAGCCAAATGTCTCATAGCAGAATTTATAGTGTCAACCAACAGGACAAAAAAATGCATACCCCAAAAGGAGCAGTACCACAGAAGGAGAAAGGAATTTTATTTTACAAACTGATTTTACCTTTATAAGCCTAATAATGAGTCATATCCTAATAAAAATATGGAGTCCTAGAATGTGTCTCATTACCTTGAATAACAGCCTGACCCGATGGAGGACAAGAATTTATCTCTAAGCAACTGAACTCTTCCTTTTTCTCTTGTGAGTATTAATATTTCTTATTTTTCTGTTTTCTCTCCCCTACAGATTTGGAGTGACTGGTTAGTAAACGGAAAGGATCAAATCAGAGACCTAACTGCTTATTTTATTAAGCTATACTTTTTAATGGACTAATTAAAGCTTGTGGTTTGTCCTGTTGTATTTGCGTAAGAGGATATATCAGGGGAAATGTTAAACAACTTGTTTGACTTTCTTGACTGCAAAAGGAGAGGAGCAGTTACTGTTTAATAATCTAAGGGGGCAGGTCACTTAGGTTTGCTGCTTTGCAAATAATTGTCAAGCATATGGGGTGAATTGTTTATGTCTGTTTTATTATTATCCTGTCTCTGTGAATGCAAGTTTATGAATTAGCTTTTTCCTAAAGTGGTTAAAATATGAATGTACTGATTTATAGTGAAACTCTTAGAATAGTTTGCCCACCCATGTCACCTCTTTATTAAAGTTCTCCTTTTTGTATAGTATTTAATATTCCCTTTATAAATTAAGTTTGGGAGGGTGGATTTCCTCCTATTAATATGTAAGGTTTTATTTTTGATTTATTCTCTAATGTACTGAGTGAATGAAAGACTTTACTGTTCAACACATTATGAGTAATTACAAGCACATACACAGACAGACATTTGAAAAGTTTACAATAATACATATTATACATGTCAGAGAAGAATACAAAATATACAACATATATATAGATTACTGTCATTATAAATATTACATTTTGAGAGCTGTCACACTATTTAATAAGTTCTTAACCTGTGACATAGTTTATGCAACTGCATACCTCCTAGGGGAGAACGAATTCTAGAAGAGGGCATTTCAAATACAGTTTTCTTGAATCTGGCAATGAAGATTACATGTGAGGGAGGATAAGAATTTCTGTATAATAATCCATATATCCAGAGATATAAGCCTTTTTAGCTAATTACATCTCCAACTTATAGAAGCTCAGAGATTCCATAGGTGAGGAACTTTAGAAAATGCTTCCAAAACTAGAACAGCTTGAAACCATGTAAACAAGGAACTCTGTATCTGGGAATACCTCAAGTGTAATTTAGCCTGTAATCTCAAACATCCGAACTAGTTGGATGAGAAGAGCTTTTACTTAGAAAAAGCCATAGAAAGTTGCTCAACCAATAGAAATGTTTCATAACAAAGTGAAGCCTTTAGAAGTTTGCTTACTTGCAAGAATGGACTTATAATTCTAGAATTTCAAAAGACTGAGAAGTACACTTAGCATAGTGGATCAGTTATACTGGTCATATGGACAAAAATTGATTTTAAGCATTTTGTGATATCATACAGTAAGTGACTACTGCAGTGGAGGATTTATAAGAATTCTAAGTGCCTATTCAGGTGAAACTGTATTGCTTGAGAAATAATAACCAATACAGTTTTTCCATATGAAGGAAAATTTTGAGCAATACAACAGTATATAAGGGGAACAGTCACATTTTGAGTTTAGGTCCATCTCTGGATTTTTATTTTTCCCATATTAGAATTGAAATACTTTAGAGGGATATGTTTCTTGCCTAAACTTCAAAAATATTTGTCTCTGTGTATGGTTAGTCAGAAATGTTAGGTATGGTTCTAAGAAATTATTCATTTTATTTTTGTTGCATACCAGCCATGGAATTTTAATACTCTAATCATCTATATCAGAGCTTCCAGAAATTTCTTTAAGTCTATCTGCAGTTGTCAGCCCAGTGATGCTGAGGGTTGAGGTGCTGGATGCCTCATCTCACACTATGCTGGTGACCTGGGTTCGGGAATGACCTCAGGTCATTGGGGTGACACCTGGGTGTGGAGTGAGGAGCAGGACTGAGCAAGCCTTTGGGCTGCTCTCCTCTCCTGGGAGTGGTGGGTGTTTTCACCCCTCCCGTAGTCCCGTCCCCTCTGGGTAGAGGTCTGGTGAAGTAACATAGGTGGGTGGGGGCAGCAGTACGGGTGGGTGAAAGGGTGCTGAGCTGGTTTCCAGTGTGCATGCATGCCTCCCTGCGCACATATGGCCATGTGCCAGGGCCCTAAGGGGAAATGCAGGAGAAAACCTACAAAAAGCTATATTAAAAAAAAGTCTATCTGCAGTCAACTGTTGCATGACCAAAGAGAGATAGTTATTCCCCTCTGTGGATTTGACCAAAGGTGACTGAGTTTAATTTTCTTCAAAGAAATTACCACATGGGTGAAGGGGAATTATGTCTAAGCCACAGTACCTTTCTTCCAACCATTTCCTGATTACTCTACTTAGAGTAAATCTTTGTTAGTACATGTGATCCAGTATGCTAGATTACTGCATTTTGCTAGGCAATCTATCATAGATATCCCAAGTTCAGCTCTTGCAATTTCTGATGGTGTTGATCTATAAATGTGGAGAATGGACCTGTAAAATTGTGTGAAGGGCTTCTCAATTGGATCCAATTTATCTCCAGCCCAAATGTAGTCATATTGTACTGTACTGTTCATTTTCACCATGGCTGTGCGCAGCACTGAAAGAAGAGAGTATCCCCCAAATTTAACATTTAACCATAACAAAGCATTTTTGATTTGTGTTCATTTATTTATTGTATGAGTTTTGTGTTTTGACCAGCTATTATTATTGGAAAAGTTTAGAACAAAATAGCAATAACCAGATACAATATCCTATGTTTTACTGTTAATAGATCATTTCCATTTTGGCTTCCTTCTGTCATATATTAAAAATCTGACTTTTATATTGATATTTGACCTATCATCATTAGAGTAATTTTCTGTAAGACCCAGTTTCCTGCTTAGGCCAATGTGGCTTATTGAAAGAAGGATCGCATTGTCCTCATACCTTAATGAAGATACCAAAGTATCCCTTACACTGGGAGAATGATGATTTTCATCTGTCGAGAGAAGCATTTGTAAATCATTTACAAACAAATGAATTTATAGTGAGGACAGGAGACAACAATACTTTATCCCACTATTGGCTTTAAAGGTTTTTAGGATATTACCACCTAGATCATATCTGACTGATGTCCAATTGCCAGAAGGGAAATTAATAATGGTCCTAAGGAAGACATGATCCATTTCTAAAGCATGGAGTTTTTTCCCCAGATGAGTAGTTTAAAAACACCATCCAAAGCTCCCTTGAAGTCAATGAAAGCTAAGTCAAGGAGATATGTTTATGAAGTAATATTTTTCTACAGTGTGATGTAGAATAAAACACTGGTCCATTGTGGAGTAGTCTTTTCTGAATCCAGCTTGATGTGGATTTAGGATTCTCTCTTTGTGTAGCCAATCATTTATTCAACTCAGAATCATCCTTGCAAGAATCACTCCAAGACAATTTATGACTCTTATGGGCTTATAATTTTCTGGTAGAGATGGGTCACTTAAAAAAATGGATGCTGTAATCTTATCTCTCCATTCAAGTGGAATAAAGTTTTCTATTATCATTTTATTTAAAAAAAAAGTGCTGGAAGACTGCACCACCATTCAACTTCAGTTTTATAAACACATGAGGGCACTTTATCAGGGAACAGTGTTTTATCACCCTCCATCAGGCTTATTGCGATAGAGATCTCTTGTGGGATGATATCTAACAACCCTGACATTAACAGAAATTTGGAAAGAATGTCCTTATAATTATAATAATTTTTTGTTGTAGAATATGTTTTGTAAAGAATATGTTTTATAAGGAGTAGTCTAAATCATAGGGGTGTTGTGTGTCATAATATTATTGGCAAAGTTTCCAGTCTCTTTTGCCACTAGCAGCCAAAACAGTTTACTGTCTTTTGTTTGGATAGCATTATACTGTACATCTCTTCCCATTGTTTTATTTGGAAGGTTTGTTTCTGTTCTTGTAAGAAATTGTTATACAGTTTTCAAAGTTTGTTGAGATATGTGTAATTCTCTCTGAGAGGGTTCTGTCATATTTAATACATTTTGGCAATTCAGATTTACATTTCTTTCAGTCTTTATTAAACCAAGTAACATGTTTTTAGTAACTGTTGGACAGTATAGAGGTGGCAAGATTCAGTCACAAATCTCTTTACTGAATATGTAGTTTATGCAGACAAGGAAGACAGTCTGTATTTTTTCTCTTGTATTGTTACTTATTAATGTTTTTGAAAGACCACTTTCTAGAGTACTTGAGAGAAGAACTCTTCTTTTATTGTGAATCTCCAGGCATTGGATAGAGATTTCCATAATTAAGTAATTGTGAAAAACTTGACTATAACTTTAAACAAAATGTAAAGTAACCACTTTCCAGCCTGGGAATAACCTTAATTTCTACAAAGTCAAGAAATTGCCAATAAACAATGATAATATATTGAATACATTATGTCTTTTAGACAAAAATATGTATATTGAGCTGGGTAGTCACCATGCAATCTTCCATTTATTATACATAGCCCAGTTCTTTTCACAAGTGCAAAATTAGTGTACTATACAATATAATATAAATAAAAAGTTTTTAAAAAGTCTGCCCCAATTTATCCTAGACCCTGAGATACTGATCTATTTGTTGATTAGAGCTGTTAGGATAGGAAGGTTTTTTTTAGCTCAGATAATGAAAACCATCACTGAAATACTGTGCTGCCAGTATAACATGTTCTTGTGGCAAAACATGCTAAGAATAAAACTAGCAGACACTAAATTAAGCTTATACAGGAACTTTTTCTTCTATAAGTGTATGGTGAGTCCCTTTGTTTTATCATATATTGTATTTTTTTCCTATGGCAAGTACATGTCTTAATTGTCCTGCCCAAACAATGAAAGCTTATGAAAATGCTTTTCTTGTAGACTGTTCGAATTTCCTATAAAATCCAGAAACCTTTTACATAATTGCTATTTGTTAGCACAACAAAATATTCCCAGTCCCTAAGCTCATACTCCTTTGTGGCAGTGGGGTTGAATGCCTTCCATGCGCAGGTGCACATCACTCTGTGACATACGAGGAAGTGGGTGGGATCAGCATGTAAATACCCCGATCATGGCTACTCTCACTGTGACTGCTACAGAGTTGTGTAACACACCCTGCCCTTAGAACTCCTAAGGCAAGGCCCCTTGTTTATGATTCTGCAGCCACAGAGTTTTCCACAGAATTTAATATAAACTGCAAAATAATTATTACAAGATTTACATAAACTGCAGAATAATTATTCCGCAGTTTACATAAACTGTGGAATAATTATTCTGCCGTTTACATAAACTGATGAATATTGTTCTGCAGTTTACTTAACTGAAGAATACTGTTCCGCAGTTTACATAAACTGCAGAATAGTTTTCCAGTTTACATAAACTGAAGAATATTGTTCCACAGTTTACATAAACTGAGGAATACTGTGCCACAGCTTACATAAATTGAGGAATATTATACCGCAATTTACATAAATGGAGGGATATTGTTCCACAGTGTACATAAACTGAGGAATATTGTTCTGAAGTTTAAATAAACTGAGGAATATTGTTCCACAGTTTACATAACTGAGGAATACTGTTCCGCAATTTACATAAACAGAGGAATACTGTTCTGCAGTTTACGTAACTGAGCAATATTGTTCTGCAGTTTACATAAACTGAGGAATATTGTTCCACAGTATACATAAACTGAGGAATACTGTTCTGCAGTATAGATAAACTGAGGAATATTACTCTGCAGTTTACATAAACTGAGGAATATTATTTTGTAGTTTACATCA
Organism: Neoceratodus forsteri; assembly: GCA_016271365.2. Taxonomy (NCBI): domain Eukaryota; kingdom Metazoa; phylum Chordata; order Ceratodontiformes; family Ceratodontidae; genus Neoceratodus; species Neoceratodus forsteri. The sequence goes on from CM057459.1 coordinate 653,872,595, forward strand.
ACTCTTCAGTGCAAACTGAAGAAAAATATTCCATGGTTTACAAAACATTCTGCAGAATGCTTTTTGGAATTCCGTAGAAATTAAAAAAAGTTCCGAAAAATATTTTGGAACAGCTCCAGCACATTTGTTTGCCTGCTAGTGATTTACCTTAAAATCCAAAAAAAGCTGGCCAAGTGCTGTAGTGAACTGAAATACTAACACTGGTGACCCTGGTTCAGGAATTACATTCTGTGGTTTACATTAAATTCCTCAGATATCTCCCCCCCATGGGCATAAACCTCCTCACACAAAGTGGACCATCACTAAGTGGCACGAGTCAAGTGGGGAGTCTGTGGAATAAGCTGAGGCGATAGAGGCTAGGGCAGACTCTCTGATAGATGGACCATCACTATAATATAGTGCTTCTCAAAAGCAATGACTGCAAATGTAAAAACAAAGTCAAAAATCCATGTGCACATAGGATGTATATAGGATGGAATGTATATATCCAAAACTGATTTTCTTTCATTAATAAAATCACATGGTACATGCCTGGCTTAAGCACACCATCTAATAAAAAACACTTTCACATTTTATATAGTTTCTATTTTTTAACTTGTCTGAGAGCCTACATCTCATACTATGATTTTTCTGAAACACCATGAACACAGTGTATGAATGCTAGCTAAATATTTAAATAATATAATAAGCACCATGGACTTCTTGCTGTTAATTTATGGTGTGCTTAAGCCAGGCATGTACCATGTGATTTATTAATAAAAGAAAATCAGCTTTGGAACTGTATACATGCACAAGTCACCTTATTTATGTGCTGCAGAACTGTGCCCACTGCCATAGAAGTAGGCCTAATGGTGCCACAGAATTTTATAGTCCCTACTGCAGAAGTTAGGCCTACTGTGCTGCAAAAAATAGGGGTCCTTGTCCTAAGGGCTGATGGCAAAAATATGTTACACATTTGTGGCAGTTGACAGAGGAACTGGCAGGGAACTAAGATCAGTGGGGGACTAGGACAGTTTGCAGCATGGATGCATGGAATGGCCTTCCTGAGGAGGTCATGGGGCCAAACACAGTGGGGGAATTTAAGAATGCATTGGACAGACATAAGGCAATTCTAGTGGGAGATAAAAGGAAGTAGGCTGTTGGTAAAAACTAGGATCTGCAGCTTATCCAATAGGTAGGGAAATGGGCAGACTGGGTGGGCCAAGCAGTCCTTGTCTGCCATTAAAGTCTATGGACAGGATTCATGAACATCAGGGAAGGTCCAGCAGTTGTGGGAAAACCTCAGCACTAGCGGGTTTCCACTTGCGAAGCCGCAGGTCACCCGCAGCTATGGGTATTCACTAAGGTGGAGCTGGAGTATGACTAGTTCCCCGGATTATGGCAGCTTGCGGATGCTGTTGCCAGGGACAGCACTGCAGCTGCGGGAGGCTGCTACAGGCAGTGGGACCCACCGTAGCACCCATCACAACTGCTGCGGCTGTGGATCAGCCACAGCACAGCTGCAGTGATTTTGAAGTGCAACTGGGGTTGTGGAGTGGGACTTAGTCCCAAATCGCTTCTTGAATCCTGTCCTATGTTTCTATGTGGAAATGGACCTGGGAAGGGGGATTCCACTGCAATGTGAGGCAGGACAGTATTTCTCTAGAACTTAAAAAATGTAGGAAAAAGATGAAAGAAAAGAGAAAACAAAACAAAAATAAAGAAAACAGGAAGAGAAAAGGTTCTAGGAGGTCAAAGGAGTTAAAAAGCTCATTTAACAAGATGATAAATAAGAGCAAGGTACTGATAGAAGAAAATGAAGGGGAGGGTGTGAAAAAAGATAGGGGAGATGATCTTACTCGTACGAGCCTTAGGAATAAAGAAGAAACAGAGGAAGAACAAAGGTTCAATAATAAAGGGAATAAAGCAAATAGTGTTGAGACCATTGAAGGGAATAGAACAAAATAAAGCAAAAACACAACAAGACCTAGAAACAACAAAAGGAATATGAGGGGTAAGAAAGCAAAGAGGCAGGGAAAAGCTCAGCAGAATGTTACAGAAAGGAAGAAATGCATGACAATATAGATATAGAAGAGGAGGGTAAGGTAAATGATTGTTTGGTGGAGGTTACACAAAATACAAGAACACAAATAATGATCACGAATAATGACCAAGAAAGTGCAGTAAATATAGTGAATGAGGCTGAGGCTGAAACTGAAAAATTAGAAGATTTCTTAAAAGAGCATTAGACACCGATTATGCATTGCCACTCTATAAGGTGGGAATGAGACCAGATGAAACTAAGAAAGCCCTAAATCTTCTTTTAAAGAATTTTTGGGGACAATAATTCAGGGGAATCAAAATAATGAAAATATGTTAAATCCTTTTAATGTGATTAGACCCTTGGAGAATATGGAATTAGTCATATTAATTTCAGACCAGTTTTATATTCTTAAAGCGATGGAGACTCAAAGGAATGAGATAAGAAAAATGGAATTTGAAGTGGAGAGTGTAGTGAACATTAAAGTATTGTTTCCTAATTACTACAACAAACAAAAGAGCATGTAACAAGGGAATCAAGATTTGATGCTGTCTATATTTGGAATAAATGGTTTCCTGAATGAAAACAAAAAAAACTTAAAGGGACACTGTTAGCCTTGTCCCTCGTTTTCCTTCTAATTTTTAGTAGTGGGTCTCTAGGATTGCACTTGAATAAAGAGTACTGTGTAATGCCTCTGCATAAAGTAAAACACAATCTAGTTACTGCTTTTTGAAAATTTGGCATTATTTGCCTCACCTGCGGTCCGCCCATAAATTCCCTGACCTCCGGAAGCAGATTCACACCCAGAGTGAACATCTATTGGCAGCACAGTCCCGATCTACACATTTTAGCATCCCCACGAACCAAAAGACATAATCCACTACAGCATGTTAAAATAAAATGATCAAGCCATCTGTGAAGCTAACAACAGCACTATTGACATTGTAATGTTTTTTAATCTTGGTTAAAATTCTTGCATGCGCAATAGCGCAATGCATTCTCATGAGATTTTGGCACCAAGATTAAAAACTATTTTGTGGCCCAACAAGTCCTCAGTATTGCTTCACAGATGGCTTGTTGAATTTATTTTAACATGCCGTAGTGGATTCTGTCTTTTGTTTCATGGGGATGCTAAAATGTGTATTTCAGGACTGCGCTCCTGGTAGATCTGTGCTCTGGGTGTAAATCTGCTTCCAGAGGTCAGGGAATTCACAGGCAGATCACAGGTGAGGCAAATAATGCCAAATTTTAAAAAAGCAGTAACTAGATTGTGTTTATTTTATGCAGGGGCATTGCACAGTACTCTTTATTCAAATGCATTCGTAGAGACCCAGTACTAAAAATTAGAAGGAAAATGAGGGACAAGGCTGACGGTGTCCCTTTAAGAAGAAAGGCAGTGGAGTTGCTGCAGAATCTAATCAAATTAAAAGATTTAAACACAGCAATAAAAAAGTTGTTAGATGAGAGGAAAATGGACAACTAACTCTATGGGTAAATAATGAAACAGATTACCTCCTGATTCTCTCAAAGGCCCATGGATAATGTGGATATTTATATTTTTGAGGAAGTAACAACAGAGGTAAAACCAGAAATGAAATTCAAATCTGATCACTGGATGAATCTGATACAAGCCGTAAATAGATTTCAAACCTTACAAGAGTATAATGAAGACTGACAACCAGAGGACAGTAAATTAAATTGCTCTGAGCAGAATAAAAGCAATATAAATAGTAAAGAAAGGGTTCCAAATATAATATAATCTCATGAAATGTTGCAGGGGTAAAAGGAAAATTAGCTTATCCCTCCTTTTTAGATAATTTGAAATGTGTTAACTGTATATGTCTTCAAGAAACATGGACTAAGGAAATTATACATTTAAATTGATTTGAAACATTTAATAACAAAGCCAAAAGTACAAAGAAGTATGGAAGACTATCAGGAGAACTAATAACTTGGTGCAAAATCTTGAAAGAATTTCAGACAGTTGAAATACAGACACAAAATGACTGTGTATTGGTCATCAAATAATAGGTAGGAAGAGAGAAATTGTACTGTAATACGCAATGTGTATATACCACCAGTAAACTCCAGTTATGCCTATATGAGTGTCCTGGATGTACTGAAGAAAGTTATTTAAGATTTTACCCAGATTAACCCAGACTTTGGTAGCATAGTAATGGGTTATTTTAATGCTGGAGGGAGGGAGGGACGGTGCCTGGAGCCCACCACAGAGATGGCAGATTTGTATACAGGGCAGGGTCTAACTCATATCAGGCCACAGCAAAACTCGAAGGATAAGAAAGAAACAGAAAAGGGAAGAAAGTTATATAATGTATTTGCAGATAGGAACTTCACACTAATGAATGGATGAACAGAAAGAGAGTCATTAGGCGAATATGCACACTGTACATACTATGTAGTAAAGGTGCTTCAATAATTGATTTAGTTTGGATAAGATACAACATACTGTCATTATTTAGGGAATCTCAAAATAAGCAATAGTGCAGAAAGTGAGCATAGCCCGATAGAGGTGTATATGGATATCTGTCCGATAAGTAAAAATGTGGGAAAAGCAGATCAGATAGTAAGAGTTAGGAAGGGAGTCAAGTGGGAAATGATTTGACAGTCATATGTCCAATAAACTATTAAGAGATTGTGGAGCAGTGGAAGAAATAAGGGAAATTACAACAAAGAAAGATCCAGAAAGTAGTCTCAATAGTCTAGAAATAACCTTGAAAAAGATACCATCTCTGTTAATAAAGGTCTCATGTTTACCAGAAATAAAAGGAGGTAGATGGTTTGATAAGGAGTGTAGAACATCTAAGAAGGAAATCAATAGGGAAGTATGGCAAATTAGAGTGAGTCCATGTAAGGAAAATTAAAGAAAGTTTAATAAATTAAGAAAAGAATATAAACAAATGTTGGAAAAAAGAAGGAAATGTGTAGCTCAAGGTTATGGAGGGAATTTGAGAAAGCTGTATGGAAGAAGGATAACAGAAACTTTTGGTGAATGGTTGCAAATGGATGGGATGTCTATTCAGAAGAGATTGAAAGTCATATAGACCCGCTCACTTGGGAATCATATTTCAAAGAACTATTCTTTGATCCAGAAATAGTTAATCAAGATAGCATAAATCACAACTGGGTAACACTGGATAATGAAATAAAAAATGAAATAATGATAGCTATCGGTTCCTGAAATAGAAACAAAGTACCAGGACCCGATGGGGTCCCCTAGACATAATAATGAATGATCCTGAACTTTGGATACCATGCCTGCATAATATATACAAGCATATAACTAATACTGGATAAATAATCTCAACATGGTGAGAAAACATTATTATACCTACATTCAAAAAAGGAGATGAAAAGAATCCAAGACATTACAGACCAATAAGTCTATTAGATACTACACAAAAAATATTCACTAAAATATTAAATAAAAGAATGCTGGATTGGATCATTGATTCTAACATTATTGATGAAGCACAGGCAGGGTTAATGCCAGACCACTCTACAATCAAGCAATGTTTTGTACTTTCACATTTGATACATAAGTACATTAAAACTAAAAAGCAAAAACTGTACTGTGTATTCATGGACCTTCGAGCAGCATTTGACAGAGTTTAAAGGGATAAATTATGAATTGTTTTGAAAAGCTATGGAATAGAACCAGCAATACTGAATATTATCATTTCATTATGTACGAACAATAAAACAAGTATAAGATACAATAAAGAAGGCGACAGAACTCCAAAATTTACAACAAACATTGGACTGAGACAGGGATGTGTGTTAGCTCCTATTCTGTTCAATTTGTATTTGAATAAGGTACTGATGCGATTATATAACCCTGACCTGCATATGCCAAGGGTGGGCTCCAGGTGCTGTCTCTACCTGGCTTGCGCTGATGATATAGTACTCATATCAACATGTTATTTGCAAATTAAGAGCAGTTTGAGTAAATTCCAAGAGGGAAGTGATAAGGCAACATTGGAGATATACTGCAAAAAAATGAAATATATGCTATGTAATAATCATTATGAGAAAAAGGGGACAGATCGCAGTTTAAGTTGTAACAAACAAAAAAAAGTAGGAAGAGTAAGTAAATTTTGCTATTTAGGAATAATATTTTCATATAACTTAAACCTGGAAAGAACATAAAAAAAAATGCTGGAGCAGAAAATCAAGAGATTTATTCCAGTTATGAAGGGTTTCCCATATAAGTATGGGGGAAACTCCATAAAAGGATGTGTACAAACACTAAATGCCAAATTAAAAAAGTCAAATCCTCTTTGGAGCTGAGATTTGGGGCTTAGAAAATACTGATACATTAGAAGCCTTAATGAAGACCTTTTTATAAAAGATTATTGGGTCTACCAAAAGGGGCTCCATCTACACTAGGAAGATTAGAATTAGGACAAATTACAGTAAGATGCAGTATTAAGCAAAGACTGGCTCTGTGTTGGATAAAGATATACAATATGGAAAAAACAAGATTACTCCGTGCATGTTTAGATAAATCAATAGATTACATTGAAAAAAGTTTTTCTTCCCAAGTTTTGACATTTTAGAGAAAGTATTGAAACCATATGGACTATTAAATTGTCTGCCTAAGAGCATTATAGGGCCCCCAGAGATGATTGGAAAGATAATTAAGGATAGAATTAGAGAGATACATATACAAAAACAACTAGAACTGAGTAAAAATTATGAAATAAGTAAATGGCTTTTAGACAATATAGGACATTTTGAAATGGAACCCTATTTAACAAAAATTAAGAATCAAGTAAAAAGGAGAGTTTCGCCAGATTTAGATTCGAATACAATGACAGTCAAAGAACAAGAGGGTTCTATTACAGAAAGATCACAAAAACATGGAAGTGCCAGCTTGGGGAGGACAACTTAATACATTTATTGATTTGTTTTTTTCTCCCTTTGTATAACTATAAAAAAATTGTATCTGAAAAACATACTTTCAACACTAAACATGGATCCTAAATACCAAGTTACAACGTTAATGAAATCAAATAACTTGGAAATATTAGAGAGAGTTGCAATGTTTTGTAAAATGATAGAAAATGTAACAAAAACATATTATTCATAACAAATAAAACGTCATAACTGTGTAACATTTTTAACATGGAAGTTCTAGAAGAGAAGTTAGATATTGTATGTGCAATATAAAAAGCCTGAAGAGATTCCCCTTGGTTACCAATGAATTATTAAGAAAAATGCAATGTAACTTTTTTACTGAGTCTGTATTTTAAGATAATTGAAAGTGTAGTTGTAAATGTTTTTACAGTTATTTATGAATGTTTTGTAGATACAAATTATTACTTGTTGTAAAGACAATATTGTTTGTCAATCAATAAACTAAACACTTGGTGTCAGTGATGACTTTTGGATTGGGGTTGGGGGGCACTGACTGGGCCAGCAAGGGTTTGTGGAGATGTGACTGAAAAAATCAAAAAGGTAGTAGCTCAAAGGCAGGCCCAAATGTTAGTGCAGACTGAGTGGGGGAAGATATTGTGGTAACACCATGTATCTGGGGGTCTGGGAATGATGTCACACCATTTGACTGGGTCTGTGCCTTGCCAAGATCTTTGGATGGCACAGTGTAGAGTATTTGTGCTTTTATCCTTGTTTATCCCTGTGGAGACCCCACCTCCCAACAACAACTAAGACTTGCTTTTTGCCTAACAGATTCTGGGTGGTGGTGGCGAAACAATGAGCTTTCAATACCCAGCTTATGTGCCACCCCCAACAGCACCAGTCTATAGGTCCACAGAAATCTCATAGGTTAGGAATCCCACAGATGTAGATCCCAGCTTGGATTTGTGAAGGACCTGACCCCAGGACTTGTGGCAGTTGTTCTGCCACAACTGCAGCCCTGCAAATGCACTGCAATCATGCTGCATCCAGGCCCTCAGCTGTACCTAACCCTTTAACTTTATTTTTCTTTATTTTTCACATACAGATAAGTAAATTCTACTTGGAATTAAGAATAATCATTTTTGTGCCACAAGTTTTAAAGCAGATTGTAAACCTAAAACTGCTCCTACTTGAATATGTTTTGTTTCAATACAATTTACATATTTGCAAAAATTCAAAAGTAAACCATTTTTTTTATTATTGGAAACCTAGTTCACATCATATCATTATTTAGCAAATAATGGATGGTATCAGAGAACCACAATACATAATTCAGCATAATTGATATTATTTGCTTAGTAGAGGTCTGGGACTGAAGGAGTATCACAGCTGAACAGGCCTCTTCACCTGACAGCAGATGTGCCCCACAAACTTAATATAATTTATGTGCTCTGGCTGAAAACTGCTGGATACAAAAAAAATAAAATATATATATATATATAATTTTACCAAGAAGTTAAATCCACATTTTTCACAGGAAACAGCTTAACTTGTTCCCTAATGCTTAATCCTCATTTAGATACAGTGCTTGGCTATCTTCTTAAGGCTGGGAGACAGAGTCCCAACTCAATATTTTACATCAGGAATTAACAATGAAGAATGTGCCTGATTATCAAAGGGCCTAACTCCCCTGTACAACCTGCTGGTGTTTGAAAAATCCTTGCACTGGTGAAAATACAGTTGTCAGCACTTCTTTGCACACAGGCAGCATATTCCTTTTTTGCACAAGGGTACAAAAAATGCAACACCTGGTAGTACCTGGTATAATATTTTTGTACAGCTTCACACTGCCATAAAATGTGGAAAAGATTGCAAAAAGGCAGCCTGTTTGAAAATTGCACACAGGTGGAAAAAAAATGCTGTTGTGCAAGTTTACCCTCACCTGTGCAACTTTTTTTTGTGGCACGTGCCCAATTGCTCCAATATTGAAAGTCTGACCCTACATCCCATCCATTCAGTTTGAGCAGGAGCTCCAGCCTTGACAGCTTTACAAAACAGTTTACCCAAATTATGTGCAAAAAAAGCAGGTACAGTATACAGAAAGGAGGCACATCCCTTGAAAAGCATCAAGTGTATCCTATTATTGAAGGAAAAGAGTACTCATGTTAAACTAAGGAATCACTCAAATACATGAAGCATTGTTTTCTGGCTGTCAGATTTGGATCTCCTCCTCCTTCTAACTACATATAATTATCTTTGATATTTTCCCACCATGCAGCCTCCCAGAGAAAATGCAGGAACAGCACAACGAACAATACCTCTCTAGAACAAAAGACAGCATAGTGTGCTCTCACTAAACAGAGGTTTCACAACCAGTGGTGCATCTTTAAATGCCACCTTTCATATTTCTATTGATACTAATATCAATACCACTATTACAATTGCCAGCAGAACCTCCCCCTTCCAACTGTGGATGTGATCAGCTAATCTAACAATATAATGCTCAGCAGTTGTGCCAGGGAAAGTCTGAGTAAAAAGAAATAGTAATAACCCCAAAATGGAAACCTTGAAACATCGTGTTTGCACATTCAGTAAACATGAGAAGTGGCATCAGTTTCATACAAACATAGCATTTCTTTTGTTTAAAAATTTCACTAACTGGAGATAAACCTCTTGAGATGTAACAGTGCATTTGCAGGTGAGGGGAAAGTGCCCAGGCACACAGTAGTTACAAGCATTCATACAACAGTAACAGAATAGAACATAATTAAGAAGAAATTGTAAGGTGTGTCTCCTCAGTGGGTATTCGAGAGTAAGTAATTCATTAATGTGGCTTTAAAGTGTGACATATCAACTAGGAGTCCAAGATCAAGCACCCTTGTTTGTGTATGAGACTGAAAATTGTGAGTTCAAAACTCGTACTCTTGGGACTCATACATGATATTGATAATGCTCTAATGGGATTGGGTGTGGGGGTGCCTTCCCTGTTGGGTGGGCCATTGTTTTGATGAAATTCTAAATGAGGTATCTATTACCCATGTCTGGTGGGTGTACAGGTAAAGGTGCAGGAGAAAACCCCAGAGTCCTAACCATCCCCTCCCCCTTTCTAGGTAACAAAGGATACCATTGCCTGTTGTTCTGTGTGGATTTTTCTAAGAACATAATGGCTGTCAGGTGTCTAGATACAGTCCCTGCACTCCCAGTATCTAGCTCATATCACTGTAAGGCACTGAAGCATAGCGTATATAAAAGGCATGAAATCAAGTTCTATTCTATACTCGCAACACTGTTTTCTACTTGTGGTCTACATGTTCATGTACTAGTTTCAATTTAAATTAGCTCTTCCCTCTCTTCATGAATTTTGTTTCAGTGTAAAATCCCTGCTTTTAATTCAGCTAATGTCTGCCTCTACTTGCTTTAATTCAGATTATTTAAATCATTCCCTCTTGGACTGGGTTCTCTCCTCCCATCCCCATCATACTGTGGATGCTAACATTCTCCCCAATGTCCCCTTAGTGACCACCATATGGTTTACTGTATGTGTAAGATTCATCATCCCAAAACTCCCCCCAAATTTATCGATATCAGAACTTTTTGTTCACTGGACTTGTCCCACCTTCTTGCTGACCTTGTAACCACTGCCTGGTCACCTATTTCAACAGCTGGCAACATGGACAATGTCCTCAAATTCTTCACCACTAAATTTATGTCTGTCTGGGATCATCATGCGCCTCTTAGAAGAACCAGGGTCCGAGGTTCCCACATCCCATGGATCTCAGCTGAGTTGCTGGCTTGTCACCATGCATGTGGGCTTACCTGGAGGACTTATAAATCCTCTGGCTCTGCTTCTGAATTTTTAAATTACCGGTTCCTTCATAATGCCTGCACTAAAGCTACTAGGCTTGCAAAGTCTGAACACCTTGCATCCACTTTCCAGAACAATCTTAATCACCCCTCTAAGTTCTGGAAGGTAATTCATGCTCTCTTCTCCCCTCTAACCCAGTCCCCTCTCCCTATCCTCAGGATGGGTGGTACTCCTATCCTGATACTACTGCTGTGGCCTCATCTTTAAATTTCTATTTCACTTCCTGGCCCACTCTCTCCTTTCTTCCTCCTCCTCCTCTCCCTTTCCCTCTTCTTCTATTCTCTGTCATTCTTCTCCTCTCCCTGACCTTCTGCACCCTACCTCCATTTTCTATTTTTCACCCATTACCCCTGCTGCTGCTTTTAAGGCCTTCTGGGCTCTTAATCCACATCAGGGTGGGAGTCTTAATGGTCTTGATCCTATACTCCTATTTTTCTCTGCTCTGCTCATGCCATTGCTCTCCCTATTACCAAACTCCTAACCTCTCTTTCTCCTTATCCTGTGTCACTAACTTGTCTACCATCATTCCCCTTCCAGAAGGGGGTGACCTCTCTTCCCCTAGTAATTTCTCTCCTATCTCTCTTGTTCCCACTCTGGCTAAACTCCAGGAACATCTTGCTCTCTCACAAACCTCTCCTTTTCTTGACTCAACTTCCTTCTTCGCCCTTTTCCAGCCCGGCTTTAGAAAGTCATATTCTACTTACAGCTCTCTCCTTCAGCTCACTGATATTATTTTCTCAGGCATTGATCAGAGCCTTGTCACCTCCACCATTTTTGTCAATTTAGCCAAAGCTTTTGACACTGCAGCCCACCCCAGTCTCCTGGACAAGCTTAAGGTAGCTGGACTTTCATCTTCTTCAGCTGAATGTTTTTTCTCCTGCCTTGAGGGCAGTTTGCAAGCTGTCTGTATTGCAGACTCCCTTTCCCCTTTACTGCCTATTAGCTCAGATGTACCCCAAGGGTCTGTCCTTGGCCCAATTATTTTCTCCATTTTTCTAAAAGACCTCCCTAAGGACTGCTCCTCTGTGTCCATTCATATGTATGCAGATGATACAGTACACTGTTCCTCTGACTCCTCTGCCCCATTAATCTCATAAACCAGCTCCAACTGGACTTTAACAACATCAAGTTCTGGTTTCAAGAAAATCAGTTATCCCTCAGTGCTAAGAAAACAGTCTCAATTATGTCTGGCACCAGGCAGAGGCTTGGTAGAGTCTACTCCCTTCCCTCCTATCATACCCTTGATGGTGCAGCTATTGAAGATGTCTCATCTTTCAAGTACCTTGGGGTCTGGCTGGATCACCACCTTGATTTTTCTGTTCATGTGGATGCTATCCACAAGAAGCTTCATCCCAAGCTTGGTTTGCTCTACAGAAATAAGCGAAGCATACCACTTCCAGGTTACAGAGAAATCCTCACTAAAATTATTCTCCCAATTTTTGACTATGAAGACAATGTTTAAAGTGTTGTTCCTAAGTCCACATTAGCTAGACTGGATCCTCTCTTTCATACTTCTTGTAATTTTGCCTGTGATAAACCTCCACACACACCACTGTATGCTATTTGCTTCTCTTATCCTCCCCTCTCTTGAAGCTAAGCATCTCTCCCACTCTGTTTCCTTCATCTCCAAATATTGATTCAGTTCCCTCTCCTCTTATTTTGCTTCTCTTCTCTCTCTCTCTCTCTCTTTTCCTCCTTCTCTTCCCCTTTTTTCCTTCTCTTATTCTCTTTGTAATGTTTGCTCTCACTCTCTTGCTCTCCCTCAAGTGAAATCTACTGCTGGTCAAGCTGCCTTCTCGTTTCATTTCTCTAAACTACAGAATTCTCTTCCCCTTTCCATTTGTTCAGCATCTTCCTTTCCTGCTCTGAAATCTCTCCTCTGTGATTTCTCTATTAAGTCCTGCAGTTTCTTCTGATATGGGGTGGTTTTCTTTTTATTTGCCTCCCACAAATCATTGTCACTAGCAATTGCCTGCACCATGTTTCAATTATTTCCCCCTGCTGTTTTTGTTTTGTTCTTTTGCCCATTCTGCATTTCAGTGTGTCAAGTTCTGCCATGCACAGATCTTTTTTTCTGAAGTAAGCCCCTCTGTGGTCTCAGTTGTATGGTTCTGCTAAACATATGGAACATTTCGCATTATGGCACTGATCAGCATGGGGGGGGCAGCATGTGGGCAGGGCTGAGATCCCTTTGGGGAGGGGAGCCTGGCCCAAACAAATTACAAAAAGAAATTATAAAAAAAGGCAGATGTCATCTGCATGTGCTTAAATTTTAGGAGGATAAAATTCTCATGCAACTGCAAACCCCTAATATCCTCAACGCCTTGCTACTTATGCAAAAGGGCATCTAAATAAAAACTATATACGAGGTGATTAAGAGGGCACCCCTGTCTAATTCTCTTTTATAAAGAAACATCTTTCCCCAAATATCCATTTATTAACAGTACAAAGGTGATTGAATGATACAATAATTTCAGCCATGGCATGAACTGAGACAGAATCCCATAAACTGCTAAAATTGAAAATAAAAGGGTTGGGTAGTTTCCCCAGTATCATGGCCAACATTCCTTGCCAATAAAACAGATCCATATAACCTCCCCCCTAGAGCACACGAAGACCAGACATCACAGCTCAGTAGGTTTTTCCTGGTCAAAAATTACACATAGAATAATGCATGGGGGAGAGTGCATAATGAGAATTTAATGCACACCCAAGGGGTGAGATGCTACATAAACAATGAGGGTGAAGCTGAGGGTTTATCAAAGGATCCCACCCTGACGGTGTGCATTAAATTCGAGTTTTGAACTCCCCTCACTTATTGTTTTGTATAATTGCTGGGGAGCATTTTCTTGCCTTGAAAACACTACACAGCAATTATATAAAACAGTATGGCCAGTAGATGGTGCTGCAGTTTAGAGCACTACATCAGGAATGGTGCTATAGTTTGAAGCCCTCCAGCCAAATTTTTTTTTCTGCTCTTTCTATTTGTTGCACTCCAGCCTCTGCCATCTCTCGTCTGTTGTCTCAGTTGAGGAAGATTGTTCCTATGAAGAGACATGGTCACAGCAACTGCCGTTTTCAGTTTAAGTTTTTTTTTTTTTTTGTGATGGCAAACTGTGACAAGGATATTCTACAGCCCGTGGGGTTGTAAAATGAAGAAACAAAATCTGGTATGAGGTATGTTGAAAAAAAATTAGCCGACGAGACTTGTTGTATTGCCCACAGGAGATGAGCCATGGTTCTCGGGTTTGCAGCAATGGGAAGATTGTGGGCAGTGCATGTGTGAAGCAAGACAAACCCTGCACGTGTTTGCCATTATAACCCACCAGTGTTAATGACAAATTATAACCTGGTTTCTCTATGGAAAAAAACACTGCACAGTTATTATAAATAAATAATGTACTTACATGCATCAGTCCAGATACAGTCGTCAACTAATCCGTTTAGATTAGCTCCTTCAAATACTATTTCAACCTTTCACAAATGAAGGTAGAAAAAAAATTAATAACGTGGCTAGACTAGGTGGACCAATTGGCTCTTATCTGCTGTCAAATTTTATATTTTTATGTTTTCTTCCAATAATTGGCCCCAGTTTCAGCTGACTCAGTGCTATACACAGTGCATAATAACTGGGCTACAGTCTGCGTTGCTTCTTAATGACACTACAGCATTTAACATGTGTTGTAGTATGCAGAGGACATCAAAGTAATGTACAGTATTCTGGAAGGAATTACTATTTTCTTAAGTAAACAACTTCACTGGGATAAATGGTTGGATAAGATTATGCTTGCCTACCTATGTTTAGTACCTAAGGAATGAGGCCAATCTGAATAGTAAAGGACCATTTTATTGTACAAAACTGAATAAAATAGATCTATGTCACTATATTTACCATCCTGATCAGCCTCCCCAACAATTTTACCCATTAATGGCATGCAGTGCCATAAAGCATGTGTACATACACTAGTTAAACAGAAGACCATTACTCTGTACCTTGGATCACACCTGGAAACAGACTGTGCAACAATGCATTTTTTTCATTATTACAGATCTGGAATGAACTATTTTGTTGGTATTTGCTTCCCTTGCCCATACCCACTTTTAAAATATGATATGCTCCCCATTTATCCTCTTTAGGGGAGGACATTTACCATAAGTGTAACCATCTTAATGATTAATACAAACTACAAAGCCTGCTCTCACATTGCCATATATATATAGAGAGAGAGAGAGAGAGTCTTATAGGAAAAGATGGTCAATCACTCTGCAGATTTCAAAGAAAGAGCAATTCAGACCACCCAATGGCCAAGTGGTAGCACTGTGCTGTTGTGGAAGAAACCCTAGCTTCAAAATCAGATGCAGGGCACTGGAGTCAGATAGTGAAAGCTGGTACAATGCTGCCCTAGCACTGTGTCCCAGCCCACTCAGGGTGGTGCTGGGTTCTGCTTCCACAGCAACACCTGAGGTGGGTTAGGGAACGTGTGCCTCCTTAGAGGATATTGTATGAGTACAAGTCTGTAAGGTACTTTGTGGCATCAGTGGGGTGATGAGAGGGCTGATGGTGCACCAGAAAGAAAGCACAGGTGAAAAACAGCAGCCACCAGGGTGACAATCCAAGCCCTTTGGTCCCATACCCCTGCCTGATTCCAAGTATGAGTGATGGTAAGTAGGGTTGTTGAGACATGGAGGTAACTGGGCCCAGTGTGGAGCATTTGGATGAAGTATACAATCTTCACTAAAAAAGAACCAGCAACTTCAACTTTTTTTACTCTACCAAAGGCAATTGATTACCAATCTGGTCTTGGGTTTCAAATTTCACTACTTCAGGAAGTGGCAGCATTCAAACTCACTGTTCCTAGATTTACATAAACACGTAGCACATGGTTTTCTTAAACACGTGAGTTTTATTTTTTAGTCATGCCCAGGTTAGTAGCAGACAATGCTATTATCCCCTGATTGCTGTTCGGTGGCCTGTGTGACATGAGACTGCATCCAGTTCCCAGTAGGCAAGTGTGCAAATAACAAAAACACCATCTCAGTTGACATTAACTGGCACCTTGTTTGCAGTTACACATAATGAGGGGCCATGAAATTATTGAGCACTATGAACCCTCTTTCTCACAAGAGGTCATCCCTTATGCCAGGTTTGAAGTATGAATCATCACTCCAGCATGACTTTGAAAAAGTCCATCATTGGTTCCGCACAAACCAGCTCTCACTAAATGCCCAACAAACTGTCTCCCTAACATTTTTATTTATTTTGCTTCTTTATCAAAGTCTGGGAATTACAACCCTTTGAGTCAGGGACTCTTTTTCAAAGGCTCCACATTAGTACAAAGTGTGGCAGGCAAGTATTGCAGACATCATGAACAATGACAGTAATTGTACACTAAGAGAAAAATTATATAATAGGAGCTATTACAAAGGATCCATGTCAGTGCAAAGTGTGGCAGGCAAGTGTTAGACATCATGAATAATGACAGTAATTATATACAGAGAGAAAATTATACACTAGGGAGTTATGTAATAATGATGCACTACGATAAGCATTGTTAATTGACATTGGAGTAACTAAAATTGTTGAAATAACTCAGAGGAGAAAAATAAATATTGAAGACAGGAGTGACGGAGCTATGGAGGAGACAGTGAGAAACAGGCTCAGGAAGTGGCCCAGAGGAGAGCTAGAAATATAGTAGAGACCAGAAAGCCACCCAATGCGCATTGTCATGGGGCTAAGGTGCAGGAGAGAAAATAGTTGGAGGGTTACGACAGTGTTATGAGCGATCACAGTTTGATGAAACCAGGATGAGGTTCTGCAGTTCTTTTGTTGAAAGGGCCCAACCTGGGTATGGTTAGGAGGGAACCGGGGATGGAATTCATCCATAAAGGGGCCCTATATTTGAAGGATGTTTGACCGGCGGTGGTTTTATAGAAGGGGACTTGGAAAGCAGTTTTGTCAGCGTGTCTGGTCACCCACCTGTGCTGTCCTGGAGAGGAGAAGGTTACAACCAGGGGGTGAGTGACCCATAGAGATTTTTTTTGCTAGTAGGCAAGTCTGATAGTAGAGATGCCCTTGGAAATTTAGCCAGGCCAAGTGTTGATAGAGATCGCAGGTAGGCAGCAACTTGTTGCAGTCAGTGGCCAGGCAGCAGGCTTTGTTTAAGGCAAGTAAAATTTTTCTGAGGGCAGAGTTTGAGGCAGACCCATAGATGACTATGCCATAGTCTACCAGGGATAGAACAGAGCTGGAGACAGCCAGTCTAAGAGCAGCAGGAAGGAGGCAGGACCTAATTCTGTAGAGGCTGCCAGTTCTGGCATTAACTGCAGATCAGGTGGCGGTAATTTGTTCATGGAAGGACAGGACAGAATCGAGGGCGATATCAAGTATTTAAAATGGGGAACAGATTCCAGGGGGTTGCCATGAGAATTGAGGGTGGAGAGGGTGGAGGACTTGCGCTTATTTTGGTGATGGGAGAATAGCATTACCTTCATCTTTTTTATAATTGAGAAAAAGTTTATGGGTTGAAAACCAGGATTCAACCTCCTTGAAGGAGAGCTGCAGGTCCTGCTAAAGCAGGGTGGGGTCAGGGTGGTGACTGAAAATCACTGCATTGTCCGCATAGAGGAGGAGATGTCCAGTGCAGGCCAAGGGGAGAGAGTTCAGGTACAGGGTAAATAGGAGTGGCCCAAAAATGGAGCCCTGGTGTACCCCAGAGCGAACCTACAGACTAATGGATAGGGTGCCATTTATCTTCACTTGCTGGGATCTTTCTTGCATGTAGTGGGTGAACCAGGCTGTGGCCTCCTGGGACAGGCCAGTGAAAAGAAGAGAGTTTGATAATAGGGAATGATTGACCATATCGGTGAGGTCTATGTACACAGACCCAACCAAGGCCCCTTGGTTGAGGGCATCATGGATATATGAGGTGTACTCCAGGAGGGCAGTGGTGGGGCTGTGGCCATTCCTGAATCCATGCTGTTGATGGCTGAGGAGGTTGTGTGATTCCAGGAAGTCATTGAGTTGGTCAGCGACAATTTTTTCAAGTGCTTTTGGAGGGGGAGAATGGAGATAGGCCTTTAGTTATTATGGAACGTTTGGTCACCTCTCTTGTGGATGGGGTGACCACTGTCCATTTCCACTGGGAAGGGAACTGACCAAGGCATAGCGAAATATTCAAGATTTTGTTCAGGTAGGAGTGGGCAGTACTCGTGGAGATGGTCTAGAAACAGAATGGTGGTACACCAGTAAGAGAGGGGGGACAGCCCAGGGGAGGGGGAGACGAAGTCGGGAAGTAATGAGCTAAGGTCAGTAAAAGCCACATTAAAGGTGTTGGCAATCTTGTCAGGATCTTGGGTAGGGACACTGTTCATGATCAGTAGGGAGGGTTGGGGGGAGGAGGGTTTACCACTCAGTTCCTTAACATTCTCCCCAAAACTACATCCCTGCCTCTAGGAGGTGGTGAGTTTAGCTTGGTAGACAGCAGCCTTAGCTTGGCAAATGGCCCAGGTGCAGGACTTTTGGGCAGCATGGTATAGACGATGATCTGTGGGATGGCCAGATTCCAGGGCTCAGCACCATAGGTTGTCACGAGCAGTCATTTGGTCAGTTATAGACTGGCTGACCCAAGGAGAGAAGTGATCGAGTGGGATTTAGTCAAAGTTGAGAAGATGATTGTGGAAATGCCATATAGCATCTTTCCTAAGGAGTCAGTGTCTAGTGATATGGGGGGGTTCCAGCTGTTTGACCAGTGGCAGGTCACTGGGGAGTGATCGCTCAGCAAGTCAGATAAGACCTGGACATCGGAGATACATTCAGGGTGATTGGAGAAAATGAGGTCAATGAGGGTTCTGTTGCCCATGTTTCGGTTAAGCTTGGTTGGAGAGGAGACCAGTTGAGTTAGGTTTTGGGCAGCAGTGGCATCTCTGGAATGGGTTGATTGAGGGACAAGCCAATTTGTGTTAAAGTTGCCAAGTGCGATGATCTCAGAGTTTTTGGGGAGTTGGGCTTCAGTGTCTAGAATTGAAGTGAAAGCCTCTTTCTGGTTACGGGGGTATGTACTTGGCCATTTGGCACTAGAAAGAGATTAGCAAGGCTCCAGTATACCCTGGTCTTCAAAGCTCTGGATGGCAACCTGCTTAAGAAGGCACCACACTTCATGTATTTAGGAGTGTGGCCAAATCAGAGTCTTAGCTTTTCCATTGACACTGATCCTATGCATAGGGAACTTCACCCTAAGCTTGGCATGCTGTACTGAAACAAATCCTGCCTTCTTCTCCTTAAGATGATCTTGCCGGTGATTGACTATGCACATGTAGTCTATAGTGTTTCCCCTAGATTACAGTTTCCAGGCTGTAGCCCCTTTTTCATTCCTTCTGCCGCGTAGTCCTTAGTGTTTTATCTTTCACCCTTCTTTCACCCATCACTGGTCTCTCTGTGCCAATGTCTCTTTCCCCTCTCTTGAGGTCCAGAATGTCTCAACTGTTGCTCCTTGTGGCCAAATACAGGCTTGCCACTGTTCCCTCTTACAGTATCTCTACACTCTCCTTAACCCTGACGTCCCCTCCTCCAACACCTTCCGATCATCCATGGCTCAGTCCTTTCATATCCCTCACAGTAAATCTGTAGCAGGTCAGTTTGCTTTCAATGCCCCCTTCCAACACTTTGGGACAACTTAACTCTTCCTATCCTATCCTTCCTATCCATCCCTATTCCTGCCTCTATTCTCTCTGTAACCCCCCAAGTAGTTACATAAATATCTATTTAAGAGTGTCTCCAGACCTCTAGGGTGATGCCAGCTTCTATGCCTTTGGAGGATTGGGTCAGCTGGTCTGCCTTGGCATTCCAAAGGGGCAGGGTTAGTGTTCTCTGCTGAAGGGCAGAGGTTTTGCTGAGTCAGAATGGTGGGGAGGTACAACTGGCACGTGGTGCCAGCTCCCACTGCCTGTAAATTTCTCTGTAGAGCCTAGCATTGTGAAAAAGTGCTCATTTGTGGTGGCTGCCATCGAACAAGGACCTTGGAAGGGGCATGCCTCTCTCCAAAAGGAGAAAACCACATTTTGATGAGAATTTCAGTAGTCTGTCTGTGAGAAAGTGTGTCAGAGAGTACTGTGGGCCAAGGATCTGAGGTGATATTTAAAGCAGCAGTGCAATGAAATTGGGTTAAAATTTAACCCCACTTTTCTTCTTCCTAATTGATGCCAGATGTCTTCCAGTTTGTTTTGGTGGTAACATTTTCAGTTTTCATTATCATTCAAGAATTTTATGAAAGTTTTAGAATAATTATTTCTCAAGGAAAAAAGATGGCTACTTTATTTTTGCAAAGAAATATTGTTGAGGACCCGAAAAGGGTAAGAATCCAGACAAAAATGCAAACATACAGTACACAGCATAGGAAGCATCCAGACAACCCAAATCAACAGTTCTGCCAATATTTTTCATAACCATAGCAGAAAATTAGCTTTTCGGAATAATGTTTTTTGTTGCACTCCTGCTTTAATTCTTATTTAACACAAAGTGTTTTCAGTGGCACTCAGCAGTGCCCACCCTCCTTAAGAGAGGGACAGTCCCAAACAGGATGCCAATTCTAGTCAGCAGCAGCAGTGTTACCTCAGAAAAAGTGTGGTGTGGGCAGTTCTGCTGATAATGAAGATATGTTGTGCCCGGCAGACACCTCAGCTATGCCCAGATGGGCTCAGAGTCTCTAATTGTGGAGTTACAGAAATAAGTGTAAAAGAGAATTCAGAGAGGATGTGCTCTGTCGAGGACAGAGTGTATCCCTGAGAAACCCTCACAGTATCAATTAGTACTGAAATGCAACCAGCCAAGAGACTGAATTAGCTCAGTGCCTAGTAACTGTGAAAATGGGCTACCAAACGTCCACTGGGTTCCTACTCATGTTAGGAGTTGGGGACCCTGAAGTAAGTATACTTCCTTTCAAGGCTAAGAAAATGTGAATAAAGTACCCCACCAAGGGTGACTCTGACCCAGAAGTGACCCAGAAGTGTTTGGGAAAAATACCATCTTACAGTAATTAATAAGTGAATTGTGCCAGCTAGTAAAGTACCACCATCATCTGAGCTCAAGAAAAATAAAGGATTCTGTTGTGTTTTAAAATAACTTCTGTTTGGACATTCAGTCTTTTTGCCTCAAAGTTATGCTAACACTGTTTTGATTCACATCTAGCTAGCCCTACCGTGTGTCAGTGGATGCTCAGAGGTCACCTCAGTACATGGGAGGTCAAGTAAGTGGACTGTGTGTTTCTTTGTGTAGGGCCCCTCCCAGATGACCATAACATCCTTAATACCCCTATACATCTGGCAGAGACCACCCTAGATCTCAGACCTCTCCTACTAACACACTTCTCAAAATTATGTAACTGCAGCTAGTTTTTTTTTAATTCTTTCCACATTACAGTAACCCTAGCCCTATCCACCACCACCACTCCAATTAGTTTCCCTATGTCACCCATTTGTCCTCTTACTCTATCGTATAACTTTAAAGCTGAGTGTACTCTGTCATTTGACTTGCCACCAGCAGGAATCTGTTCAAATATCTTGGCATACAGTAAGCTGGCAGCATACTCCCTTTGCTCTTATCCTGGCTACTACCATAACCAAAGTACTTGGTCACTTTTTACATTGTTTTTCCTCTTTCTCTGAAATGCATTACTCGTACTGTTTTTTTTTTATTATTGTTCATTCCCCTGCTGTTGTCACTTTGATATTGCTGTCTCACTCCTTTCTGTATCCTCTCCCCTTTGTCGCAGCTGTAAACAAGCCCCAGCTGCGTGTGTCTGTCCCAGTTACCACATTTTAAATGAATAAAAGAAAAACTGATGGGGAATCTTGCACTGTGTTTGTCCATACTGAACCCAGTTGTGAGGATAAATATGCACTTTTGATCTTCAGTGCTGTCATTCTTTTAACATACAGTGCAATAAAATTCACCACAAACATTTCAAAATAGGTAATATTTAAAATTTTCACTCTTATCTATACAATTGTCAGAAGCCTCCTTGGCTCCCAACTGAACAACATGTTATGTGCTCTTTATATGTCTGCTGTATGTGGACTATTTAGGGAACTGTTGAATAAAATGTGTGTCGGCTGTCAATGGATACAGCTCACCAGTTTTAGACATGCCTAGTTTTTTGCATGCTGACTAAAAATGCATCTTTTGAAGTACTGAAGCAATAATAACTACAGGGTTTGGCATGTTAATCCAGTACTCTCCCTGCCTCTCGCACTTGAATTTTTCTCAGAGACACAGCAATATTAGTTATAAAGCTATAAAGGTGAAGCACTTCCATCATCGATATACTGTAACTAACTTCAGTGTTTGGTGCAAATATCAAAAGAACATGAGGAGGTCAGGGTCAGCTTTCCCTTCCCAAGATGAAGCGTTTTGTACTAGAACCCAGCTTGTCCTCCAGAATAACAGATCTGAATGTTTTTTACTCAATACAGTACAGCCCAGCTAATTTAATGAAATTGAACCAAGGCCAAATCGTTATCAAAATCAGTTGACTTAAAGGGCAACCAAAAAACTATAAAAAAGCAAAATGTAAGACATTGTTCACTTTTAACAACAATGTAGATTTTGCAGCAGCACCAGCAACTCCCCATCTGCCATTCTGATTCTGAATCCTTCGCAGGCCCCCAACCCCCCCATTAACATCAGCAGCAAAATCAGCTGTTGGGAGAACTAAAGTGACAAGCAAAAGGGTGCAGAGTACCTCATCCCCAAGTAAGGGCCTGATCCATGACCAGCTTTGTACCCCTCTGCATGCACAGAGAGCTAATGAAAACCAAAGACAACCTCTTCCTCACATGAAGAGCACTCATGGCATTCACAGTGAGGCTTATGCTGGACCTTATCTCACTCTGACCAAGCATCTGTGCAGGCAGCTGGGTCAGGCACAAGCACAGAGTTGTTTCTGTAATCTGCATGAACCAAAGTACTTTCGCACCCTCCCAGCATGGCCCCACATGCCTTTGGTACCTAGCCTGGCCCCTCCACACACAGCTGTTGATTTACTGTATGGGGATATGGCACTCCTTGTAGGACTGTCATATTGCACCATTCTCTGCTCCTAGGAGGACTGTCATATTGCACCATTCTCTGCTCCTAGGAGGACTGTCATATTGCACCATTCTCTGCTCCTAGGAGGACTGTCATATTGCACCATTCCCTGCTGCTCCTTGGAGGACTGTCAAATTGCACCATTCCCTGTTCCTTGGAGGATTGTCATATTGCACCATTCCCTGCTCATTGGAGGTCTGTCTCTTTGCAATATTGCACCATTCCCTACTTGTAGGAGGACTGTCATATTGCACCATTCCCTGCTGCTCCTTGGAGGACTGTCAAATTGCACCATTCCCTGTTCCTTAGAGGATTGTCATATTGCACCATTCCCTGCTCATTGGAGGTCTGTCTCTTTGCAATATTGCACCATTCCCTACTTATAGAAGGACTGTCATATTGCACCATTCCCTGCTCCTTGGAGGACTGTCATATTGCACCATTCCCTGCTCATTGGAGAACTGTCATATTGCACCATTCCCAGCTCCTTGGAGGACTGTCATATTGCACCATTCCCTGCTCATTGGAGGTCTGTCTCTTTGCAATATTGCACCATTCCCTACTTGTAGGAGGACTGTCATATTGCACCATTCCCTGCTGCTCCTTGGAGGACTGTCAAATTGCACCATTCCCAGTTCCTTAGAGGATTGTCATATTGCACCATTCCCTGCTCATTGGAGGTCTGTCTCTTTGCAATATTGCACCATTCCCTACTTATAGAAGGACTGTCATATTGCACCATTCCCTGCTCCTTGGAGGACTGTCATATTGCACCATTCCCTGCTCATTGGAGAACTGTCATATTGCACCATTCCCAGCTCCTTGGAGGACTGTCATATTGCACCATTCCCTGCTCCTTGGAGGACTGTCATATTGCATCATTCACTGCTCCTTGGAGGACTGTTACATTGGAATATTGCACCATTCCCTGCTCGTAGGAGGACTGTCATATTGTACCATTCTCTGCTCCTTGGAGGACTGTCATATTGCACAATTCCCTGCTCCAGTATCCAGCCATTTGCCTCCCATTAAATTGTCTGGCCCCCATACAGGCCTCCACACACAGGTATTGAGGTGGCCAGGGGCTGAGGGTTCTGGTAAGTCCATTAAGTTCCTGAGGTGTAGATCTGTGCAGCCAGATACCTATGATTTTCACATACTCCAGTCACATTGTGAATCAGGCCCTAAGTTTATTTTTACACAAATCCCATTCCAAACCAGGAGTCCTCCAATCTAATACAACACATTGCACTTAAATGAGACTCTCTCTCTCTAGAGGCTGCCATATGGCCCTGAGGTAGCGAATTGGGCTACCAAGTGGATGGTCTGGGTTCGCACTGTGGACCTGGGTCACTGTAGTCTGGTGGCCAGGGCTGCAGTGCTGCCTGTGGCAGTGCTCATGGTTCTCATGGTCCCTGGGGCTGGACTCTCCCTATATCCTGGTGACCCCTGTGACCTGTCCAAGATGTGTCTGACATATTGTGTGCTGACACTTGAGCCACAGAAGCACAGAAAGCCATGATCCACACATCAACAGACTTACAAAAGACATAGGACCAGGTGCACATACATCAGTGCCATGAGGAGCTGTAGAGAAGGGAACCAAGATAAACCAAAAAATGCCTCCTCTTGATTACAGCCAGTACCAATGACACCTCCATCTGAGCTTTGGACCCTGCATCAATGTAGTGTCCATCTCAGATAGGTGGGTAGGTCCTAGTACTCAAATCCGAGCAATTTTTTCCTCTCACAGTGGATGAATCCTTTTGTTGCCATGGGCATTCTAATAAACACATTCAAATGAAAAGCATTCCAAGCATTCCAAATTGGTCCAGGCAAGAACTAATTCTTGCAGGTGTTTTGGAATCTGATGATGCGCCTGGATTAGAAATATCCACTGTAATGCTCCTGAAGTTAACATCAATGATGTATTTCCTCTCCAGGAGCCACATCAATGGAAATAAATCGGGCATATCCCATATGGCATACAGAAATAGGTGTTTTTTTCAATCTGGAATGTTGGCAAAAATGCTGCCAAGCAACAAGCAGCAGAGCAAAGCAAAGGGAAAAGTGCCAAGTAGCACTGTTGGCAACATTATAGACTGAATAAAATGCTTATTCCTGAATGTTTTATGGAACGTCCTGTTTATAACATGAGTTTTGGCTTGCCATCATGACAAGGCTGTAGGGGAAATAACATGTTATTTTACAGCAGCCAAATAGCAGGTTATGGAGCAGGTGCAGTTTGTGCTAGAACAATATGGCGCCTGAGAATCTGTGCATCATTTTTTAATTTTTTTTGACAGGGAAAGGAGGATTTGACAATAGTCCTTTGGGGGAGGGTTAGAGATGTAAACCAAGTGAAATTAAATGGGACTAAGCTGTTAGTGACATTTTAGTGAATGAGGGAAATTTGGCAGGGACACAAGTTAATTTCTCCTATTCCTTTTGAGAAGTGCCATCGGATTTTTAATTTCCAACTGAACAACCACCAGAAAATGCAAACAAGACCTTGGGTTAATGTCTCATCTGAAGGATGGTACACTCGGCCAGTACAGCATTCCCTTAGTATTCCACTCAGGAGCCAGGGTTTATGGTACAAGTCCAGTCCTCATGGGGGACTAGAATCCCCATCCTTCTGGCCCAAATGTGGATGTGCTACCAACAGAGCCATGCTGACACATTATATCTTGGAATCTATGCACATCAGAAGACTTCTCCACACCACATTTAATATTTAAAAAAATACTTACAAAATCATTTTATTCAATAAAAATGTAAGTAAGTATTTGTCAGTGTACTAAGACTACTGATGTTGCAAAATAAAATTTTGCCAGTGAAATTGGAAATTTTGACACTTGAAATACTTCGCAAAATTCTGCCATTCTTCAAAATATTTTGCAGGGTGTGAACTTGTGAAATTTCACCTCAAAATGTGAAATTTCACCCAAAAATGAAAAACTTTGCCTGCGAGTGTCGATTTTCTCCATTCCACAGGTAAAACTTCACCATTTTTAGGTGAGATTTTGCATTCCACAAAATATTTCATGAAATGCACAAATTTTGCAAAATCATTCGTGTAATGAAATTTCTTAATTTTGCATAACGCTATCTAAAACTGATATCAAAATCCCACACAAAATCTCAGCCATTTCTTTTGTGTATCAAAGATGGCATGCAAGCCCCAGAGCAGAATAACACTTAACATTCTGCACTGTAATAGAAAGTCAGAGCATAAAAAGTTCCAAAATTTCTCATCGAAAGTAACGGAGTGTGAAATGGAATGACTCGGTAATCTTTTAAAATGACATATTGCTGGGGTTTTGCCATAGGAACTTCCTCAACTTTGGAGTTTCCCACTCCCAAAAGTGGGACCCTACTGAGAGCCAACTATTGGTCCAATGGCTGTACACAACTTAATGAGGAGTTATGCTTGTGCAGCTTTGTTGACAAGTCTCAAGTATTTGAATAATTGTGTTTTTGACTGCCATACAGTATGTTGATACTTTGTTCACTTGCACTCTTTGTCCCATGGGGAGTTACCACCTTTTTGGGGGTACCATCAAGAAAAAGGAACCCCCTTAAGGATGACTCAACCCCTAGAGGTGCTACGGGAACATAATTCCTTTAGGCTAAAGGTACATTAGGAAGGAGCCCCAAAGAGAGAGATGCACCGCTGGAGGAGGAGGAGGAGAGGATGGTTGGGCAAAGAAACATTGCTTCTGAGTGAGGTTGGAAAAAGCTAGCTTAAACAGCTCATGCAGGGGTATGGCTGGTTGCCCCCCAAATGAACTGCAGGCATACTCTTTGAATTTGGTAGGAGTACACAGCCTAAGTGAGAAGTTACTGTATACTAGTCCAACATTGTTAATAGTCTGGAGGTAGTTGAATGAGTGAGTTGTTTGACTGTTATACATGGATACTTTGGCCATTCACACTCTCTGTTCCAAAAGGGGCTACCACCCTGTTGGAGTACCATGAACACAAAGGAACAGGTGGGAGTGTAGCTGGTTGCCCCTGCCCACTGAACTGCAGGCATACACAACTTAGTGAGGCATTATGGTTGTGCAACTTTGTTGGTAGTCTGAAGGTATTTGAATGAAAGTGCTGTTGACTGTCATACAGGTACACTTTGGCCATTCGCCCTGTAGGGGTACTGGGAAGGCAAATAAAACCTCTTCAGGAGGGTTCCACCCCTAAAGGTGCCATGGGAAAATATTCCTATAGGCTAAAGATACCTTACGAAGGAGCCCAAAAGTACAGCAGGTGAGGAACACAGAGCCTGATTGAGAACAGTTTGACAGCAACTAGTGATGACTGATAACAGACAGAGACTGAATTGAGCAATGACTGACAGTAGTTGGTAACCGATAGCTGACAAAGACATGACCTCCATAAGAAGACAGGGAATGGCTGAATGAAAAAAGGGCCACCATCCTACCCCAACTTGGAGTGGAAACCTACTAAGGGTTAATGCTGTGCTAACATAAACATATTACATTATGGACCACTTAAGGAGATTACCTAACTTTTATGACCTTTAGCAGGGAGGAGAGGAAAAAACCCCTATGAGGAGGAAACCTCTAAGGATCTAAGACCTTGACTGCCATCCATCCAGGCTTGGGATAAAATTAGTGATGGCTTGGCTACTGCAATTTAGAGACCCAATTCAAGCATAAAATTATAGAGGAAGGGCTCTTAGGTTCTTAGGATAATACAAGTCAGTTGACCAAAGGCCTATATGACTCGACCGGTCCTAATAAGAAGCAGATGTAGTTTTATTACCCATATATTTGCCCAGTACTGTCTTAAATGGCATTCAAAGAGTTGCTGTTTACCACATCTGCTGGCAGACCATTCCAGAGGTTCTCCACTCTGATTTAACCATGTGCCTCTTTTACGTGTTTTATAGATTTCACCTTTTAACTGAAATCTATGTAATCTGGCCTCCATTTCAATTACCTTTCTCTCAAGCCCCTCACAGTCACATAGATCCTCATCATGAAAGACTTTATATACTAGACACAAGTCACCTCTATGTCTTCTATATTCAAGTGACTGAAACTTGGAGGACCTGGCACTCACCAACCAAAGTACAGGGACTTTTAAGTTTCAGGATATTGCCTTTAACTGAGAGCACCACCATCCCTGTGCTTACTCTGTTACTTGTGTATATTCAAGTGCATATAAGCTCAAATCTAGTAATCTCTCCCCATAAAACTTATTAAAAAGTAACCTAATGCTTCTTGTAGCCTTTCTTTGAATTCTATCAAGTAGCCCAATTTTATTCTTAGTTTGTGGTGCCCAGAACTGAACACAGCACTCCAGGTGTGGCCAAACCAGAGCCCTATACAGTGGCACCATGACCTCCCACTCCCTACTCCTAATGTTTTGTAGGATACAACTCAAGAGCCTGTTGCCCTTTATAGCCACTTCCCTACTTTGCTGTCACTCTACTCCTCTAACAGGAATGCCATGGGGGCGCCACAAGCTGATCTCTGTAGCTAAAAGTGGTTCCCCACAAAGGAGGCCCACCCCCAAAGGCAGGAGGGGGAGAGCAACAACCACTGAAAGGCACTCAGCTGGCCTCCACATTGGGGAGGCCTAGACAGGAAGCCAAACCTTTGAGGGCTAAGGCATAGGAGTGGAGCCCTAGAGGAGCCAGGACTTGCATATTATACGATCTTCATCCTTGTGGAGCAGAGGAAGGGAAGTAGGTGGAGACCAAATCAACCTTAGGAGGCCATAGGGGGAATAGCTTCCTAAGGTGCTGCAAACATGGTCTGCACAGCTGATGGAGCCCCTGTAGATTGAAAGGCCCCACCATCTGGCAGCTGAAGTCTTAAATGCTATATCAAGAGGTACCACTGAGTCAATCTGCATGGCCAAAGCTTCCCTCACAGCACAGGACATTCCCACCCGAAGGGCAGAAAGAGAAGGACCCCACCCAAGTCGAGGAACCCACCCTCAAGATGCAGACTTCAAGGGAACAGAGTGAGACCATTGTCATAAAAGGCAAGGAGCCCTGGAAACCATGCTATGGTCATGGCTGGCATGCGTCATAGTGTAGGAGTAGTGGGAGGCTGATGGTGAAGCCTGATGGCCACAATCACAAGGTACCTATAGAAACAAAATATAGGCAAGGCTGGACAACTGGTTGAGAGACATCAAATGATAATTAGGACACTGAGACTGAACGATGCATGCTTTAACTGAATGGTGAACACATGCCAACCAGTTCCATAAGGGAGGTCAGTGTTAGTTGCTGTTGCACTGCAGGCCAGGTGGGCTGAGGTAGTAGAGAACAACAAACAGAAACAAAGAAACATAGAACCTGATGCCAGATAAGGGCCGCTGGGCCCACCCAGTCTGCCCATTTTTATTATCTTCACTTTTTGCTGCAGACCCCACTTCATCTATGGCACTGATAGAGAAACTGCAAGGGAAAAACAGAAGCATATGAGAACTGAACTGAGCAACTAATCAAACCACCAGAGCACAGAAGGGAGTGGCTGCCTTGCTACGAGTCAGGTGTAAACATTTATGAACTACAGTTGAACAGGGAGATTGCAAATGGCCTAGAACAAACAGCAACATTCTGTATAAAGCCTGACATAGCACAAGCAAATCAAAGAATGACAAGGGCAGGACACTGTGAAAGCTAATGAGCATACTAGAACCAAAACAGAAAGAAATAGCAGTTACAAGAAAACATGAATGCAGCAGAAGTAGTTGACTGAGAGATGAAGGAAGCACAAACTGCAGTCTGAAAGGTAGAAAAGACAAAATACTGACCTAGAAAGTCACTACAGGCACAAACAAAACAATGCCCAAAATCGCAGTAGACAAATGGGGGCAGAGACATTGGCTGCAGCAAAGAAACAGTGCATCTAAGTGAGGCTAGAGGAAGCTGGCTTAAAGAAGTACTGCACCTTCATATCTTGTAAATGTTTTTTGTTTCTTTGTCAACAGACAATTCTTTTTATGCAGCTGTTAGGGATATATGCAATTGCTTTAGTTTATTTGCACTGTGTTCATACTTGTCCCTGTAACTATCCTGGGTGTCTCCATTTTCCAGTTGATGAAATCTCATTGTCCCCAAGAGCTGCATTAGCATATGAGAACATCATGTGTCAGCACCCTTTAGAATCCACAATATGCCTAATTATAGTTCAACAAAACAAGCTTGCGCAAAGTGTGAAATACCACATTTACCTTCAATTAGCTTTGCAAACTGTCTTAGATGGAATACGAGTTTTTTCCTTTAAATTGCATTCGAGCTGTGTGTTTCCAGAGAGGTTTTGTCAGGTTTTGTGCACTTCCCATATGGAGATACATGGTGTAAGTGGGTGCTGTGGCATCGTGTTCTCATAAGCTAATGAAACTCTCAGGGATAATGAGATTTCAGCAACCTGAAAATGAAGTTGTCTGTTGACAAAGAAACAACATTTACAAGATATGAGGGTGTAGTACTCCTGTAAATAGCTCAGACAGGGGGGATGGCTGGTTGCTTCCGCCCACTGAACTGCAGGCACAGCATTTGAATTACATCAAAGTGCTATCCCACAGTGAAATTTCAAGAGTCCCATTAAAATGTAGCTCTGTTCGTGCATTTGCTTTCTCTTTGTGAAAAAGTACTGCAGCAATATTGAAAGCCCAGTGCTTTTTCCTCACTGCCATAGACATTTTTTTTTCAGAAATGTGAAAGAAGTCTGCCCAGTGGCACAGGGGGTAGAGGCAAGGGCACCACACTTCCCACCATGCCAGCAACCTGGGTTCAGAAGCAGACCCAGGGGATGGCAGGGGGAGGAGAGAGGTCTGAGTGTCTGCCTAACAGCTTTCCCCTTTTGGGGGAAAGGGTTGTGCTGCACCACTCCTGTACTACAACCAGGTGGAGGCATGGCAGTGGGGCAGTGCTTATGGCCAGAATATGGGGGGGCGGCAGTTGGTGGCTGACATGTGGTATGTGCGTGCCTCTACATCCATGTGTGTTTGTGCTGCTGCATGCCGATCACAGCCAATGAGGAGAAAATGGAGACAGGAAAAATCAGTGTGGTGCAGGAGTATGATGCCTGCCCTGATCCGGACCAGCACCCTTGCCCAGGCAAGGCCACTGCTGGATTGGCTCACTGGCAGAAGTGAAGACATCCCCTCCTCTCCTGTCCCCATCACATGGGGGTAATCTGTGGGGCTTTGAATGGCCAGTAAGTCTCAGGAGGCATGTGCATGCTATGACCGGGGTGGGGCTGAAGGGAGCCAGCACCACAAGGAGAGAAACACTTTAATTAAAAAAAAATGTGAAACTAAATGGCTGCATGGATTTGCCTGCAAACACCAAACATGACAAAAGTTCCTAGTAGTCTTGTGGCACTTTTTTTTTTGTAAACTTTATTTAAATTTTGTGCAGATACAGGCAAAGCACATAGTATTTTATGAACATACCCTCTAATTTAGCAGCTGCATTTTGTTACAGCAGAAAATGTATACTGTCTTCTTGCTGCCTGATCCCTGTGCCACTAACACTAAAACACTCCCTGGTAGTCTAGTGCCCATCACCCCCATCTGATCCCTGTGCCCATAATATCAGAAAAGTTCCTGGTAGTCTAGTAGTCCCCCTCATGCCAGGTCTCTGTTCCCATAATATCAGAAAAGTTCTTGTTAATCTAGTGGACACACTTCCCACTTAATCCCCATTGTGCCAGAGTCCCTATACATTAAGTACCCTCCATGGTGTCCAGTGGACCCCCCAAAAGAGCATCCCATCCACCCTGGGACAACAACCAGCACAAGTCACAACTCACCTCAATGTCCCATTACAGACTGCCTCTCAAGTCTAGTATCAATGTACTGGTAAAACATAAGTAAAGTATATCAACACAGGACATATGGGACCAGCCCCTGCTCAAATTCTGTCTCTGTCTCAGTCTGACATGCCATCTCCCAAGTTCTGTATTGGCATAATGTACCTGTGCATTACCATACCAATATTTCAAGGCAGAGAGTGGTCAGCCATGAAGGTGGCAGACGGGTTGTGCCAGTCGCTCTCCCTGGGTTGGTGGGTAGTTGGTAGAGCCTCTTTTGGAGAGTCCACTGGACACCAAAGGGGATACTTGCTAACCCACCAATTAAAACAGGGGTTATTGGGTGGCTTTGGTTTGGTAAAAGTTGCACTATAAGATTAACTGTCTTAGCTCAGTTTAGAAATATAAATATTGTTTCTTCTTATTGCAAGTTTGTATCCTAGCAACAGAGTGCTTTTCCCTGTGCTGAGTACAGCATGTTTTCATTGGTTCAGCACTTTCCTGGTTTTTTATGCCCATCCACATGGGCATATAAATGTGGCCCTGGTCCAGTCTAAAAGTAGGTTCTGAACTTCTGGTTACAGTTTTTGTCCCCTATTGCAGCCATGGCTTGGTATGGCACAGATGCAGCTGTGCTTGGATGCTGGTTTCGGAGCGGTCAAGATTCCTCTATACCACCCGATCAGCACTATGAGGATGTTTAAAACTTCTGCCATTTTTCTCTCAAAGTGTGACTGACCATCTGTGACTGTGATCCTGGGATATATGCCTCATTCATCCATGTACACTCAGTAAAATGCCACTAAGATGACTGAGTTATAAGCCTCCAAACTTTTGAACATTTCAAAATTTGTTTATTATGTAAACTAAAAGTGTTTATCTACATTACACCAACTTTGGTATGTTAACTATACCAATGCCCATACAGATGTGTACCAAGTTTCAGAACTCTAGCTTTACAGATGATTGAGTTATAAGCCTCCAAATGTTCAGAAATTTTAAAATTACATTTCATAGTTTATTTATTTATTTATTTATTGAATTTTGTTGACCCAGTAAGCCCACTGAGCCTAGAAGTCCCTTTTTCAGGGGTGACCAGGGGGAAGGGGGGTTACAGATGGCAAGCAACTGAAACTGAACCAGATTAAGCTGTTGGTGGTATTTTAGTGAATGGGAGAAATTTGGCCAGGACACCGGGAAAATTCTCCTACTCTTGTCAGTAGGGGGATCTCTGCTCACACACGTGGAGGGCTCAAATGCTGTTCAGCCCTGATCCAGTGAGGTTCTCACCTCTAGCACACAGCTACTGCAGGAGCTACTGAAGGAGGCAACCCCTGCTTGTTTCCAGCACCAGAAGATCTCTTCTCAGAATTCTGCCCCAAAGGATACTTCTCTGTGCATGAAGACATTTTCTACTACTTGTCAGCCCGATCCTGCAATGTTACCAATGATCTCTCCTGGTCCTGCACTTCCTTTGCAATTTGCTGACACGGAACCCACTGCTTCAGAATCTTGCAGTGTTACACGGATAGCTCCCCCTGTGGTTTCCGGTTCTGTGCTTTGGGGAGTCGGCGCGACTGCAGAGTCGCATTTGAGAGACTATGATCTGTTAATTCTGTATCCCTTCCACTCAATGACGGTTCCCTCTGCCTCTCCTGCTCCAATGACATCCTCCACGACTGCTTCTCTCATCCACGCGCATTTTGGACTACACCCTGCTCCGACTGCTGTAACCCCTGCTTGGACTGCTTCTACTGCCCTGACCCAAGCTGGCTGGATATTAACAGACTCGGGCTCCTGGACTCCAGACCCGACGTGGGACGCGGATAAGCACGGCGTTTTGTTCTCCACTACCAGGCCTGCACCTACACCTGAGCACTCCACCGAGGTACCTATATCTGCAGCTGCTTGTTTTATTGCTGACTCTGCTGTTTCAGACTCTACATTATTATCCAAACCTGTTGTGTTTGGGACTACTTGGGGGGGATATTATGGATAGTGCTGATAATGATGCTAGTGCTACTACTAAAGCTCCTGCTGTTTCTATTACTAATGCTACTGTTGCTACTGCTATTGCTACTGCCAATAATGCTATCACTGTCAATAATGACAATACTGATGTCACTGCCACTACTGTTATTACTAGTTCTGAAATCCCTGATCTAGTCTCTGTTTCACACAACTCTGATATATTGCCACTGGGTGGGGACACTTCTGGTTCTCCTTTATTTCGGGGCACAGCCCTCCCCATTTCTACACAACCTGCTGTTCCTTCCCCTCAGATAGCCCATATGTCAGGTCCTGCTCTCTCCAGCAATGCTCCCTCCCTTTTTGATTCATGTACCTTGGCACAATCTTCTTTGCCTGAACCTGGCCCTGCATTACTTCCTGGTCCTGTTCCCAATACACCCCCTTCCCTGTCGAATGCTGTTCCACCAAATGCACCTAATGTGGAGGATCGTGGGAAGGGCCCTTCCACTGTCCTCCCGACTCTGGAATCCCTTCCCTTGGATCCCGCCCCAGCTCCAGACAGGGGTCCTGTACTTTTGGATTTATTTAAAAATAGGTTGGAACAGGCTCCACGGCGTAATGCAGTACGCCTACATTATAAGGGTGGTCTATCTGCATTTCCTGACCGTTATTATGTCGCTAGAACCCTTTTAAAAGGTGACATGCATTTTCAGGCCTCAGATATTTACGCTCTGATACATATTTCTGGAGAAGAAACCTCTGATATTAGTTTCAAATTCAACAGTGGTTTAGATAGGTTTTGGCATAAATATGCCTCATTAAAGAATACTCCTCTTTGGGTTCCTTTTTCTGTTATACCTCTCACCAAACCAGCAGTTCGTATTGTCACTATCATGTTTCAGAATGAAGGTGTTAGTGTCCGTGACATATATCATTGGTTACAGAACAGATGTACTGTCTTATCCCCCCCGAAGCCATTATAGATCAAGAGGGCCTATGGACGGGTGGTTGGAAGTTTCATGTGAAACATTTTCAGGTCAACTCGGAAGTCATTCATCTCCCTAACTTTTTTTTAGGTAAGGACAGGGGTGTTTGCTTTTATGGGGGCCAACCTAGGGCCTGCTATAAATGAGGATTCCATATGCATCTCAGTAGTACTTGTGACCTGCTGAAATGCAGTTTATGTGGGGGATTTGGACACCCTAGTGTTTCTTGTACTAATGTGTTTCAGTGCAATCTATGTGATGACAAAGGGCATGCATATCATCAATGTCCCTGGGCCAGCAAAAACCATAATGAGGGTGGGACCAGAATGTCCTCATACAGAAGGCACAGGATAAGGCCCAAGACTGATCCACTACTCAGATTTCGATGTCTGGGACCACTGACGTCTCCTCCTCCCCCTCCCCATTACACTGGTACCACCGGTAGAACCACAACCCACAATGGAACCTCCTACTGATATGGAGATTACTCCTCTTGCTAAGGGACCTGTAGAACATACCCCACTCCATCCTCCTGCTCAGACCACTGACACTCCCCTTGTAGACCAAGAAGGCTTTCAGGTTAGCAGAAGAGTCACCAGCGTGACCACTCGTAAAATTGTCTGAGCTCCTGAAGTTTCTCACTCCAACCCTTTTGAATGTCTAAAGGGTGGAAGAGATGACTCTGATGGTGATTCTGAAGCCTCTGTACTGCCTTCTGACATGGATCTCACTGTTCCTAAACCTCCAGATGTATCTCACAAGAAACTTACTAAAACTAAAAAGGGGAGTAAAAAGCAAAAGAACATGACTATTACTGATGGGAGTGGCTGACTGATTCATTGCTCTGGCCCTTATTAGAGTAGCATTATTCAATGTTTGTAGCCTGAAAAGCAACAAGAGGAGGATATTTTTTTTCATCTTGCTACCTCTCTCCCCTTAGATAATATCCTATTACAGGAAACACGTCTCACCTCGCTTTTTTAAGGTCCAGCACCTTAAACGGGGATGGATTAAGGACCTTCCTATTGGACCTTTGGGGATGATTTTGCTGACGGGGTGGCTGTCCTGTTTTTTTGACGGCCTTTTCCATTTCCCGTATTATAGATACACATCCTGGTAGAACCCTGATTCTTGATTGTACTTTTCAAGGACAACCCTTCCGTCTTATTAATCTCTATGGCCCCCAAACCAAAACTGCTAGCATACATTTACTAGATCTCATTAAGCCTTATTTATGTACTAGGCGACCTATTATTTGGGGTGGCGATTTTAATTGTTCTATTGATGTTTCCTGTAGGACAGCGGCAGGGAAGAAGATTTATTGCGATTCCCTTGCTTTGTCTAATTTGGCAAAGACTGCTAGGTTAATTGATGTTTACCGCTCCCTGAAAACTGATGCTGGGTACACATATCACAGATCTCTCTATCACACCCACATTGATTATTTTTTTCTTCTCGGTATTGCGTACCACAACAAGTTTCACTTTGCCCCACGGAACTTTCGGACCATTCCTTACTGACCTGCATATTTTCATTCGATGCCACCACAATGCCCCTTCTTACCCACCATTTCAATGGAAGTTAAACAATACTATCTTGTCCCATGCATTTGTTCTGTCACAAGTTAGATCTCTATTTCAGGCATGTATCACAGTTCTCTGCTGCTATGACTCTATGTGGGAATGGTGGTCTGTTACAAAACTAGACCTACATCTACCTTTTCAGACTATAGGAAAACGTCTGGTTCGTGATTCCTATCTTACATATTTAACCTTCAGGAATCAGTTATATAAATTGATCTCTCTTTCTGTATCTTCCCCTGTTGACTGTTCCTCACAAATCAATACTATCAAACAGCATAAGTTACACATCAGTATAACAGTGCTCGCACTTGATTTTTTTTTTATGAGAGTGGGTACATCGGTCTCTCCATCGGTAAATCCATTTGTGGCTTATGCAAATAGGCTTCAGGCTACGGTCATGCATGGACTTTATGATGCAACGGGAGATATTGTTTCTGATATCTCTGGTATGCTCTCAATTGTCAGTTCTCATTTACGTAGACAGTTCTGTACTTTGCCCTCTAACTCCCCTGAATTGTCCACAGTTTTTTTGGCCCCAGCTTCACAGCTTTCTGCACACCATGTTGCAGACCTTATTGCCCTCATTTCTCAAGAGGAAGTAGCTTGTGCCATTTCCCACCTTAAATTACAGGTAGCCCCGGGTCCTGATGGCCTCACACATGAATTTTACACCACATTTAAAGATGATCTATTGGAAGTACTAACCCAAGTTTACAATTATGTTTTACAAAACCCTTCACAGCTTGATAATTTTGGCATATCCTTTCTCAAATGTATATACAAAAAAGGTGATATCCGTTCTTTACTGACTTGGAGACCTCTACATCTTCTGAACACGGATTTCAAGATCTTGACTCGAATACTTAGCACACGCCTACAAAAGGTTGCACGGGATCTTATTGATTCAGCCCAGTCTTGTGCTATTCCAGGGTGATCAATCACTATGAATTTACTTCTCCTTCGAGAAATTTTTGAAGCTAAGAAACACAATAGCGTTTCAGGTTTTGTTCTTTCACTAGACCAGGCCAAAGCATTTGATTCGGTTCACCACTCATATTTATTTCAAGTTTTGCACCTATATGGTATCCCGGATACCTTTCTTCATTGGCTTACCCGTATTTTTTCTTTCACTTATTTTAGTCCGGTGATTAATGGGTTTGTAGGTGAAATTTTGCTCCAGACAGTTGGGGTTTGTCAAGGTTGCCCATTCAGCCCATTGTTATATGCCTTTGCCCTGGACCCAGTTATTAGGCAAATTAGATGGGACTCCCAAATGATAGGTCTAGCACCCCATTCTTCCCTACCCACTGTGAAGATCACAGCGTATGCAGATGATGTTGTTTTATTTATGCATAATAAATCATCGGGTGATAGAGCAGTCCAAGTGCTTCAAACATTTTCTGTCATCTCTGGTGGCACGCTGAACCTTCAGAAAAGTGTATCTATTCCCTTGGATCCTGAGGCCACCACTGTTTCTATGGTTGTGGCATTGAAACTTATACCTCTCCCCAGAGAATTTTGGGGGTTTGGTTTAATATTGAGGATGCAGCAACCTATAATTGGGAAAAACGTCTTCGGATTGGAGAATATAAGGTTGGTTTATGGAAATCTTGGAAATTAGAGAAAAGGAAGAGAGTTTTGGTGGTTACAAAATTCATGCTTCCTATTTTTTTGTTTCTTAGTTCTGTATATGCTCCTCTCAAACACTTAGAAACATGCATCTTCAGTGTATGTTTTCAGATGATTTGGGGTAGTAGGCTTAATCCAATTAAGAGGGATGTTACATACTTGCCTATTACTCAGGGTGGACTTGGCATGATTCACCCCATAGCTTTTTTTCTTTCATTTTTTCTTTTCCACATTTTCCACAGCATCAGATACACGTCTCATATTAGTGATATGTGGATTAGCTATGCTTTAGGTTCCATTATAGATAAATGGGACACACTCTCACCTGTACGGTCTTGTACTTTTTGCTACTCATCATGTGCTGTGGACAGTTTCTGCAAGATCAGATTTTGGAAACTCCAAAAATCTTCCATATTAACACTATCTAGAAAGCAATTATATGACACGTTTGTCAATATTATGAAACCTGTTTTACACTTTCCAAACTGCCCTTCTTCCCAAATTGACTGTGTTTTATCTATCCTTCGAGATAAGCAAATCCAACTACATATGTGGGATGTCTCCTGGCTTTGTTGTCATGGCAAATTACAGGTTCAAGGAAATTTAAAACACAAGCCTTCTCAGGAAAGATACTGCCCTAAATCTTCATGTCTTTACATTGAGGAAACCATGTCACATTTCTTTTTTGATTGTCAGGATGCTCTATTGTTTTGGAAAACTCTAGCTAATAAGTGGAAGTGGCCATTTCTTAGCAGGATCACATATTCGGTTTTGATATTGGAGGATTTTTCTGGTATTTGGGCTAGATTTCATCCTAGCACTCTTAGAGTGATTTTTACTATGTGCAAATATTATATATATATATATATATATATATATATATATATATATATGTGGCAAGCTCGCTGTCAATATGTATTACAACAAATTCCGACTGTTCCACTTGTTATTGTACAACATATTGAACATGCTCTGTTGAATGTTTTGGAATTAGAATGTAAGCAACTTTCTTTACAATGCTTTCAATCTTTATGGAAGTACATTACCTTTTTGTTTTAGTTGTTACTCTTTTCTACTGTACTGTATATACTTTCGTTTTTGTTACATGGCTATATGCCTATTATGTATTTTGATTACTATGTGATGTATGATTTTCCTTTTTCCTGGTTTACTTCTGTATGATGTTATGATTTCTTTGTTTAATAAAATTCCCCTACTCTGATGCTGCATTGTGGCCAGTAGGGGGACCGGCCATTGAGATGGCCACTTGGTGCTCAGACACGGAGCAGGAGGACGTCTTGGAGGTAGGGGAGTTGGTCTCCCTCCCTATCTCTGTTCACCAGGAAACCGACAACGAAAGGACCGGAGACCTACTGGGAGGAGCTCCGCTATGGAGGACTTCAGTAGGAGAATTGAAGGAGGATCGTACCGTTTCCACAGGCATCACAACCGGAGTTCTGGCAAGTCAGGATAC
Source organism: Neoceratodus forsteri (assembly GCA_016271365.2). Taxonomy (NCBI): domain Eukaryota; kingdom Metazoa; phylum Chordata; order Ceratodontiformes; family Ceratodontidae; genus Neoceratodus; species Neoceratodus forsteri. The sequence continues at coordinate 653,911,884 of CM057459.1, forward strand.
TGTTTCCACGGAGGCTTCGGCTACTCCTTTGGGGTTGAAAATGGCTTTTGTGCAGGCTTTCCAAAAAGACAGTGAAGATGGGGCTTTGCTGTGCCCGGCTCCCTCGAGTCCTGTCAGTCACGGCATGACGTGGACTGACAAGATGCAGCAGTGCATTCTGGAGCCAGTAGCAGATGCGGAAGCCGTCAGGGCTCTGGTGCAGTGTGACTCTGAGTTGTCGGGGGCAGAGAGACTGGCAGTGTTTCACTACTTTGCGAGTGCCAGGAGTCTCCCCTCGGCTCCTCCATAACGGCAGCGGGATCTGGTGCTTTGCCTCCAGACATGGAGAGCAACAGAAAGACAATGGATTTAAACTTCAGTGCTGCTGTTCAGTGGTCTGTTTCTTCAGGACAGTCGGGAGAATTGCCAGCACAACAATCAGGTACTGTACAGTTACAGGTTGTGGAGAGTGGATTATGGGGACCTAACAGCAGGTCACGGCGGGTCATGCCATGCACAGCCCCTCTGGTCATGGGTTTGATTCCCACCTGTCTGCTTCAGGGTTAACTATTGCTGCAGCTCTTTGGGCAGCAGGGTGGGAGAAGTCCCCATTAGATGATTCCTGGACCTTTCCTGCACAACCTGGCCCCACTCCTCAAGGTGACTTATTGGATATTTCAGACCCTTTGGATGTACCCTCAGGCTTAAGTCTTTCCCAGCCCCCATCCTGGTGGGCAGGAAGGGCGCAGAGTTGTGAACAGGGGACATTGCTGCATGAAACTTTGCCTATTTTCACTACTGAGACTAGTGTTGGGGATGTGCCTCTGGGGATGTGCCACTGGCTCCTATTTTGCCAGCTTTGATTTCTAACTTGCCTCTGCCTAGTACATCTCCTATAGACATGGTGGGGAGAGGGGGCAGCTCACTTCAGGCAGGTGTGCTTAGTGTGGCCCCTAGGCCTCCACCTATGAATGCTTCTATCCAGGGTACGAACTCTGACTTTGCTACTTCAGCACCTGGAACATTTGCTGGCCCTCAGAGGCCTAAAACTTTTGCCAACTTATTTCATTACCCCCCCGCCGATCAGGCCAAGCGGAATAATGCTGTCCAGCTTAGATATAGGGTTGGGTTAGACACATTTCCAGATCATCTATATGTGGGGAAAACATTGATTAAATCCAGTCTGCAATTTGCTCCCTCTGAAATTTATGCCTTAATCCATACGTCTGGTGATAATTATTTTGATATCAGCTTTAAAACTGCCTTAGGTTTGGATACCTTTTGGCATCATTATCAGGCAGTTCGTCATTCTCCATTATGGTCCCCTTTTTTTGCCATTCCCCTTACTAAGCCAGCTATTAAGAATATCACTGTTTTGTTTAAAAATGAGGGGGTGGCAATAGAGGACATTGTACGGTGGTTGTCTACTAAATGCACAGTGGTGGGTTTACCTGATCCCATTATTGATTCTGAGATTTTTTTGGATGGGGGAGGTGGAAGCTTCAGGTAAAGTTGCCAATTGTTAATGGGAGTATACAGCACTTACCAAGTTGTTTTTATCTAGGTAGAGATAGGGGTTTTGTATTTTACCCAGGACAACCAAAATCTTGTTTTCGGTGTGGGGCCCATACCCATCTCAGTAGTGCTTGAGATCAACTTAAATGATCCTTATGTCTGGGTTCTGGACATGTGAGTCTGGATTGTCCTCACCCATCCTACTGCAATTTGTGCAAAGCAACCTCACACTCCTTTAAAGATTGTCCATGGGCTTCCCATAATAATCCAGCGATGCCTGCTGACTCTCAGAATGAGACTGTTACTCAGGCTTAAAGATCTGCTCAGGCTAGGCCTCAGTTTTGGCCTTTTGCTTCTGCACCAGTCCCTTCCCCCTCTGGTCCCTATTCTTCATGGATTGAGCCGGGTTTGGAGCCAACACCCTTGACAGTGCCCACGTCTAGTCCAGACTTAGTGTCTGGAGACTTGGGTTTAATACCTCCTGATACTGTTTCTACCCCAGATGTTGCTGAGGAGAAGTCCCCAGCCCCTAGCACTTTGGCTACATCCTGTGTTAAAGAAGACAATATGCCACCACCCGTTGATACGGATTGGGTTCCGGTGGGGAACAGAAGGCAGACAAGAAGCTCTCTTCTGAAAGGAGTTCCCCTGCCTTCTGCCTCTCCACCTGCTGATGTGGTAGTGAAAAAACATTTTGCTGTCTTACACAAACATAAGCAGGCGGTGGATACTGAGGAAGATTCCAATGCCTCCTCTGTTGCATCTTCACAGGTTGAGATGTTGACTGATTCCGAGCAGGTTTCTGGGGACATCCAGCTTAATAAGAAAAAACGATGTAAGTTGAAGTCTCCAGGCAAGGGACGTGGTAGAAAAAAATCTTGAATTTACATATGTCTGATATGGGGGATGTTTTATCTTTTTGTAGCTTAAATGCTAATAGCCTTAAAAATGTTAAACGGAGACGGGCAATTTTTTCCCTCTTTTTGTCCTTACCTTTACATATTATTTTTTTACAGGACACTAGGCTCCACTCATTGAGAGAGATTGGGCAGGCCTCCAGGGATTGGAGGGATGGCCTGTCTTTCTGGTCCTTGGCTGAGGACGTGTGTTCTGGAGTAGGGATACTGGTGAAAGGGGTGGACATTCATGTTACAAGACTAAAAGATTTAATTCAGGGTTGGGTTCTTATTTTAGATGTCATTCTCCAACAACAAGAATGGCAGTTTAGTAATATTATAACCCTCAACTTAAAACTCAGCAGTTCAGACCTTGAAAACTATCCAGCCCTTTCTTCATTCCATCCAAATCAGTTATTTTTGGAGGAGTTTTAACTGTATTTTGGCCTTGTCTGACAAAACTGGAATTACCCAAAAATTATATTCAGATTCTAACTTCCTTAACACTTTGTATGTCACTGCTGACTTGCATGATGGGGCTTCTTTTGGTGTACACCAACCGGAACACACTTTTCACCGGGGTAGATTTACCACATGGATTGATTACTTTTTTCTTTCTCATTGGTTGTCTCATGTTCAGTATTCAGTTCTCCCATGTGAGTATTCAGATCATTGTGTGTTATTATTACACATCGGTTGTCCCAGTTACAAACCTGTGTCTCATACATTCTAGAAGATGAATATTTCTGTTTTGGGGGAGGAAGGTGGGTGGCAGGAGTGGTATGGGCTTCTCCAAGACAAGGTTTCAGTATTTGACTTATATGAGAACCCAACCTTTTGGTGGCAGGATACTAAATCTGTTATTAGTTCAAGTTCAAGTTCAAGTTTATTGCAGGAAAACTCCATTGAGCAAGCTCATTCACAAGGAGGTCCTGTGACATAAACACTTAAAGTACAAACACAGATAGGTAATAACAGTATATACATGAAGTGCACGTTACATGATACAGGCTGGATATACATACAAGGGTACCACATAGGGTGACTGCAGGTGGTAAACATTGATATGAGACAGGGAAGCAACTTACAGGTTGCATACTGATGAATAAAACATGATGACTGGTGTGTGCAATACATATACAGTATTTTGGCAGCTAGAACAAACAACAGTATACAACTGATATGGGGGGAGGAGTGATTTGATAGAGTAGCAGTGGAGCGTAAGCAAAGATAAAGCCAGGAGTAGACAGGGAAGGGAAAGCAGTTAATATGACAAATCAATTATACCTTACCAGTGGATAAATATGGCACACATGGGGAAGGAAGAGACTTAATGACAGTTACAGGCATGTTTTATTTTGGCTGAACTTAGCGATTTGTAGAAGTTTATTGAAACTGTGCTAGTTAGTTTCAGTATGGTTTGTAATTGGTTCCAAATGGAGGGAAGGGCATATGCAATAGCACGTTTACCAAAGGAAGTCCGCGTCCTTGGTATGTCAAGCATAATAAAGTCAGATTTTCTTAAGGAGTATGCACTATGTGAGATACTAATAAGGGAAGAGAGATAGCTTGGCAATTTCTGCAGGAGCAGTTTAAGAGTCCATAGCCCAGCATGGAGCAGATGTCTGGTAGTAAGGGATGTCAACCAACAGCTGCATATAGTCACAGTGGTGCAGGTAAGGGAGTTGGTAACAACCATAACGCATAGTGATAAAGGATGTCAATTTACTTAGATTTGCAAGAGTGGTGGAGGAATAGATTACATCGCCATAATCGAGGTAGGGGAGAAAAGTGGCCTGTACAAGCTTATTCGAGTTTCAAGGGGAAAAGGAGCTATTTCTGTAGAAGAGCTTAATCTTGCTTTTAACCTTCTAGAGACATCTTCACGTGGTCACTGAAAGATAATTTATTGTCGATCAGATACCTAGATATTTAAATTTGGTTACAACTTCCAGAGGCTCGTTTAGCGTGGTGACAATGAAGTCTTGGGCAAGGGTATTGGGGGGCCTGTGTCAGCACTGCTGGAAGAATGTCACGCCTTAGTCTTCTTAGCATTGAGCAGAAGCTTTGCCTTTATTAGATTATGCTCAGTTGTGCGAAGTCCACTTGAAGCACTCCCCTTGACTTCAGATAATGATGAGCCAGAAGTATATAACACAGTATCATCTGCAAAAAGTGCAGATTGGACGTAGATATGTTAGCATCTAAGTCATTAATGTACAGAGAAAACAAGATAGGGCCTAAGATGGATCCTTGGGGACTCCTCTTGCAACTGGCAAAGCAGCAGAAAAAAACCTTCCGCCTTTACTTTTGGAATTTTCCAGTTAGGTAGCTAGAGAACCACTGGGTGGTATGGTATGTAGCACCCAACTTTGCAAGGCAATTGACTAATAGTTTGTGATCAACAGTATCAATAGCTTTGCTGGGGTCCAAAAAGACTGACCAGTTACCTTCTAGCATCTATAGCAGAGATCCAATCATTGGTTACTTTTTGCTAGTGCAGTGATTGTGCTATGATTAGCCCAGAAGCCAGATTGAGCTGGGATAATGAGAGAGAAGGTTTCAAGTGAGATTTTAACTGAATATGGATCAGTTTTTCGAGAACTTTAGAAAGGATAGGCAATATGGAGATAGGTCTATAGTTGTTTACATCACATGGGTCCACCAGATTTAAATAGAGGGAGGATATGTGCTGATTTCCAGCAGGACGGCACAGTAGCAGATGTAATGGAAAGATTGAAGATGTGGAGAATTAGGGCAGTGAGATGGGTAGCCTGACCTTAGGAAAAAGGGTTCCAAGCCATTGTCCCCTGCGCTTTTTTGGTGTCTAAGTTAAGAAGAGAATCTTCTCCTTTATAAGTTATCTCGTGCAGTTGGAAGGGGCTGGGTGCAGGACTAGATGTGGCGGGAGGGGCATGCTGGCTCACCACAGCACCAGCATAAGGTGACGAGTCAAAAGCTAATCCAGCTGTGGCAAAGTGGGAGTTAAGCTCCTCCAGAATTAGGGACTTGTTTTCCACAATCTTGCCACTTGCAACTATCGGTTGGGACAGAGGGGGCCATGGGCCGTCCTTCTATAGCTTTGATAGTCTTTCATATTTTATGAGGGTTACCTTTAGCTTGTTCGAGAGTAGAAATATAATAGTTAGCTTTAGCAGGCGAAGTTTTTTCACACAGTTATTCCTGGCTGTTCTAAAGGCCTGCCAATCCGAAGATTCTTTGAATGTCTAGTTTAGCTCAGAGCTTATCTCAAGCTATAAGGGCTGCCTTGAGATCCGAGGTGAACCAGGGGTTGAATTGTTCTGTACCCTTACTTTGATGAAAGGGCATGCTTATTTATTATTGTAGTGAGTTTGTCATTAAGGATGCAAGCTGCCCTGTTGACATCTTTGGCTAGGTAAAGATCTTGCCATCTGATCATGCTCAGGTCAGATAGGAAGTTTACTGCACTGAATTGCGAAAGGATCTTTTGTTATAAGATGGGTTGGCCGACCTTAATTTGAGATCTTATACAACAACAATTCCATGATAGCTCATGTCATTGTGAAACACTGCCAAATGAGATATTTTGTGTGGATGGGTGGTTAGTACCACATCTAGAATGGAACTGTTGGCAGTATTTAGAGTGTTGTTCCTAGTAGGTTCACTGACTAATTGCCCAAGATCTAGCTCGTCACAAAGGGATTTGAGGCCATGTGATTTAGGTGACAGCCAGTCCATATTTAGATCTCCTAGCAATATTGTTTCAGTTTTTGCATCTACGAACATGGATTTTAAAAGATTAAGGACTTCATCACCACCAGATGGGGGTCTATAGCCACCCAGGATAGTGATACATTCCGAGGAGGGAGATGAAGGCTCAGCGAAGGCTAACTCAGATTCTTGGCTAGAGATTTGCAACTAATATTGGTGACCAAGTACTTAGATTTGGCGTGAATAACCACACCCCGCCTCTAGACTCTCTATCTGCTCTAAATAAATTGCAGCCCTGCAGTGATATTTGTTGATCAGTGTTCGTCTTTTTTAGCCACGACTCAGTAATTATGATAAGGTCTGGGTTAACGTGTGCAACCCAGGCTTGCAGCTGTACAAGTTTTTTAGGCAGGCTTAAAATGTTGACCATCATCATTTTGAGACCTGTGTCCTCAGCAAAATCGATAGGTGAGGTAAGTTGTAGGGGGGGCCAGGGTTGAGCTCCACATTTCCTGAGCAGAGAAGAAGCAGAAGTATAACTTTCTTTAAGGAGCTTATAAGAATGAAGACTGCTTTTTTATTTCTTCCGGCAACTCATATCGTGCTGCGCAAGAGGCAACACCACTGTAATGACAGTTAATCGTGATCAAAGTAAGTGCTTGGGTAGACATAGGTGAGGACAGTAGCAAGGGGTGTAGGCTAACCAGGGGGAATAGGCTAAAAGGGGAGATGAGAATGACATAGTGTCTGCACGGTAGACTGTTATAACATTAGGAATTGATAAGGTACATTGGAGAACTGAATTGCATTGAGGTACTTCAAATTGCACTGTATTACTGAAAACTCTGCACCTTAGGAGCAATAAAAACACAATGAGGAGAGCCATGGTCCCAGATTGAGTGGTCTCGTGATTTGTATTAGTGCAATATTTTCTAGGCAAGTAATTTGCCCACCTAGGTACTCACTTAAAACCTTGATGAGAAAATACAACAGAAATGGGAACAAGGAGAGCAGGAGCAGCTTAGTTAGTGGCCATCCACCCTTCAGACTCAAGTCCCCTTGTAGCAGCACCAGGAAAGAAGTAGAATGATAATGCAGGCCATATTGCCCACGAATGAATACAGTGATTTATGTAGAAGACCAAGAATCCCTCTAGTGGCAGGTCTGTATAACCTGCTAATGGAAAACTAACCACTAAAAAAAAAAAAGGTAGTTAGACTTATCGGCACCAAGGCAGAGTGCTTGTATGGGGGGCGCTGCAGGAAGAGCAGTCAGACAGAAGAGGTGTAAGCACTTTAAAACAGTAGTAGAAATTACAATCCAGCTAATACAGTTGAAAAACTCCTAATAACACAGTTGAAATGTGCTTAGTTCTATCGAAAATCTAACAAAGTGCCAGGTGTCTATAGCAGGGGAAAACTCCTGGCCAATCAGAGTGGGTTTGCTGGAAGCACCCGTGTTCCGATTGGCTGCGCTGTCCCGTACCTTCCAAGGAGCTGCAGGCGGGTGTCCTGGTCTTGGTCGGTGGCTGGCTGGATGCCGGCCGACCGTGGGTGAGCTGAAGCAGCCCTGTTCAGGAGCAAGCAGCTTCCAAGGAGCTGCAGGCGGGTGTCCTGGTCTTGTTCGGTGGCTGGCTGGGTGCCGGCCGACCGTGGGTGAGCTGAATATTAAAAAATTTTGTAAACAGTTTTCTAAACAAAAATCCTTAGATCGCTATTTCCAATACCTTAAGTGCCGTCGGCACTTACAAAGATTATTATCTTGGCAAACTGAATGGGGTCTGGATTATTCAGCCCAGATCCGGCAGGTCAAAACTGAGATGCGTTCCTTTCAGTATGAGAGGACAACATCGCTGTTTCTTGAACAAAAGTATGGGAGAAAGGGATCTGCTAAAGTAGTTAACCCCTATGATAGTAGCCACCAACAGGTTGCATCTAAATACATGCCCTCTTTGATCTCCCATTGTGGCACCCGGATTAGTGATAATCATACCATTTTGGAGGAGGTTTCATTCCGTGCTCAGTCTTTATATGGGCAAGCTTATGAGCCAGAGGCCTGGGATGGTTTTTTGGGTTCTTTAGATGTTCCTACCTTGTCCCCTGATTGTATTAATGTTTCATGTCAGCCCATTACTAATGCTGAAGTGGACTCTGTTATTAGCCATTTGAAAACTACCGTCACCCCTGGTCCTGATGGCATTCCCAATGAGTTCTATAAAAAAGCTAAACCTTTATTATTACCATATTTAACAAAGGTATATAATGTCATCTTACAAGGCCTCTTGCCTATTCCTCTTGCATTTTCCAATAGTTATTTGATTTTTTTATATAAACAGAAAAATGATAAAGACAAGTTGGACAACTGGCATCCTATTAGTTTGTTAAATTCCGATTGGAAAATCTTATGTAAGATTGTCTCCAATAGACTCTCTCAGATTGCCACCCAGGTAATTTTGTCTACACAGACTTGTGCGATTCCAAATTGTTCTATGCTCTCCAATTTGAAAATTTTGTGGGAAGTATTTGACGGGAGTGCCACGCAAGGATATGTCCTTAGTTTAGATCAGATTAAGGCTTTTGACCAGGTTCCACATAGTTATTTATTTGTGGTCCTGGCAAAGTATGGGGTACCTGCAGAATGGCTGGGTTGGATTAAGAATCTGTATTGGTCTGCCTGCACAACGCCATTAGTTAATGGATTACAAGGCTCCCATATCCCTATCAAGAGAGAGGTACGTCAGGGATGTCCTTTAAGTCCCCTGCTGTTTGTTTTTTCTATTGATCCTCTGCTCAGGAAACTGAATGGGGAGGGGACCATTAGACATATCTCTGGAAAACCAGATCTCGCCTTTCCCTGTGCCCTTGCTTATGCAGATGACATTTGCATTCTAGTAGCAGATCAAGCATCTGGTGAAAGGGCAATTGAGATCATCCATTCCTTCTCCTTAATTTCTGGATCTGAGTTAAATACCCAGAAGAGTGTGGGTTGTGCAGTCCATCTTCCCCCACAGACAGTAACTCCAGATATAGGAGGAATTATTGTTCACTCTCAGAAAATTTGTATTTTGGGTATTACTTTTGGCCCACCTGATGCAGTAGAATGTAACTGGATTTCATCTATGGAGGTAGCTGAATCCAAAATTGTTCACTGGAAGCGGTTCCCTATGTCCCACAAGAAGCGGATTTTTCTGCTCAAAACTTGCATTCTGCCTATTTTTTTATTAATTAGTTATATTTTTCCCCTTCCCTTACATCTTGAGGCCCATCTTTATAATTTGTTTTTTCAGTTGCTTTGGGGTAGCAGACTAAACCCTGTGAAGAGATCCATTACTTACTGGCCTATTAAACAGGGTGGTCTTCAGATTGTAAACCCGATGTTGTTTTATTTTTCCATTTTTGTCCATGCTAATATTTTTCCATGTATAGTCAACCCAACGGATTGTTGGGCCCTTAGTTTTTACTCCCGTTCTCAGTATTTTTTGGATAAATGGCAAGCCCCTGTGTGGAAACCATTTACCAAAATTCCGACTGGGATGTCTGGATACCTCATTGAAATCTTTAGAAAAGTTAAATTATGGAAAGTGTCTTATGATGTAGGCTTGCTACAGCATAGAAAACGCTTATATTCCTCCATTCTGCAAACCATGTTCTTGGTGTCACCTTGTTTTGATGTGCCATGTGAAACTCAATGTTTAACAAAACAATTGCTGGAAAGTAGGATTCCAGACAAAATGTGGGATACCCTGTGGTTGTGTTGTCACAACAAATTAAATGTTAAGGGAAACCAATCGCACAAGCAATTATCTGAAAGGTATTGTGTTCAGGACACCTGTACATGTACGCTTGAATTTATGTCGCACCTGTTTTTTTACTGTCCATATATTGCTCCACTGTGGACTCAGTTGAGTCAGACATGGGCTTTACCTATGTTCTCTGATTTAACTTATTCAGAGTTAGTTTATGGGGAATTTGGACCTGGTTGGAAAATTTTTTTTCCAGGTATATTGCGGGTTCTGTTTGCAGTCTGAAAATTGTGTATCTGGCACAACCGATGTATGTTTGTTCTGCAACAAAAAAATGGTTTCTTTGACTGACCTAAGGGAGCACATTAGGAAGGAAATTTCTAGTATTTATTGTTCAGAAAAAAAAACTTTGCCTGCACCGTAGTGGCATTTTGGTGGAGAGCATTACCTTTAATTTTATTTGAAGGGGTTACTTGAATGATGTTTTCTGAGGGGGTGGTTTGAGTCATGGGACTTCTTTTCAGTACTATTTTCTGGGGGTTTTTCTGCTTATTTATTAACCTGTATTGAAGATATGGTTATTTTTTCAGCTTTTTGCCTATATGTATAATGATGTGAATATTTTTTGATTTGTCTTGAGTTTTTGTTTTCATATTGTTTTCCAATAAAAAATTCCCCTACTCTGTAGACTGGTGGCACTCTATGTCTGTCTGCAGGGATGGAGGACCTCAGTTCAAAGGAGATTGTGGAGGAGAATGGTCAGGTATTTGGTGTTCCAAAGCTTTTGATGGAATCTTCTATGTCTGAAAGAGAAGGTCAGCCTGAAATGGGCTGTGCCTGAAATGGGCTGTGACCAAGTACTGGCTTTGGAATCAACTGTTACTACATTGATGGAAGAAGTTGAGATGTTTGCTGAACAACAGTTACAGAATGAGTTGGATAAGAAAACAATCACAACTATTAGACTTAATAAATATGGCTGAACAGGATTTCCAAACCTACAGACAAAAATTAGAAGCTGAACAAAATGAAAGAAAACATTCAATGGTTAGTCCTCCTCAAGATGCAAGCAAGAGATTACCTTTGGTTCAATCTACATCTCAAAGTGTAGAAATTCAGCCTTTAATTACAGAACATACACTCATGCTTGAAAATGAATCAGGAAAGGGCTGTTCCCTACCAGATTGGTCTCCTGGAGTGGCTTTACAGCAAGCAGGATGGCTCTGGGAGGCTGGTCGCTGGATTCTGGATCCACAAATCCTTTTGCCTGGCTCTCCTGCTTCAAATACTCTGGGATGGATACTGATGCTGCTTAATTGGTTTCCCCCATTGTTGAGTCTCCTATTGGTGAGTCACCTTTGCCAAGCCCTACTGCGGCTGCGTGTCTCCATGGGCAAGTGAGAGTTTCGGGGTTACAGCTCAACGTTCATGACCGAGAGCTACAACAAAATGACTGAGTCCTTTCTTGCTCAGATTTGGATTTACTACTGGTTGTTTTCCCTTTGGAAAGTCTACCCATTGGAAATGAGCCTGATGTCGCCCAACTGAAATTGACTGCTGTTTCTATGGAACACACTACTGGTGAGAAACAAACTTAGCTAACTTAGATACTGGGCCTAAAACCTATGCAGGTTTGTTTTGTAAGCCAGCAGAGGCAGCTAAACGCCGTTTTTTTAGTAAGACTATGCTATAGGGGGAAGGCCCCAGTAGTTCCCGACAGGATTTGGGTTGGGAAAACTCTTTTTATGGATTCTTTAGGCTTTTTGCCTTCTGAGGTGTATGCTTTTATTCGCCCCCCTGGAGAACATTCTTATGACATTAGCTTCATCACCATGAAGTTCCTGGATAAGTTTTGGAGGAAATACTACTAGGTTAAGGAGTCTGAGGTTTGGAGGAATTTTTTGGCGGTCCCTATTACCAAGCCAACCATTAAAACAGTGACTATTTTGTTTCATAATGAGGGAGTTAATGTGGCTAATATTATATTCTGGCTAGAAAAGAGGTGTTCTGTGTATGATCAGCCTAAACCCATTATTGATGAAAATGGTTTTTGGACTGGGGGTGGACAGTGAGAGTACAATTGAATCAAACAGAAGAAGATATTCAACACCTTCCTAGTTCCTTTTTCCTAGGTCGAGATAGGGGCATAGTTTTTTACACAGGACAGCCAAAGAGCTGTTATAGGTGTAGATCATTAAAACATTTGAATACTTCCTGTGACCAAGTTAAGTGCTTTCAATGTGGGATGTTGGGACACACTGCAGCCCACTGTGTTGCCCCCCCTGTTTGCCATTTATGTGGAGATGAAGATCATTCTTATGCTGAGTGCCCATGGGCTACCCACGTTTCAGATGCCTCTTCTGACCAACAGTATTTTTTATATCAAGCCAGGAAACCTTTTAATTCCTTGGGATTTGAGCCTGAAAACACAGTCAGAGGTAGACGCCGAGGTAGAGGTAGGGGAGGTGGTATGGGAGGAGAGAGAACATTCACAAAGCCCCAGGTGGTTGCACCCCTACCTGAATTTAGCATCACCCTACCTGAGAATATGGATTTTTCTCCCCAGGATACAGTTGGGGATATTGAAAGAGAAACTCCATTTGTGACCCCACTCAGTTCCCCATTACAGACTTCTAGAGGGTTATTGTCCCTTTCTTCAACAGAGCCATGTCATTATGAAAATTTTTCTGCATCTCACACCGATAATTTGATGCAATTGTCGGTTGTGCAAAAACAAAATGAGAATCATTTACCTCCTGGTTTGGAAGGAATGGATACTGAGGTGCAAAAAGCCCTTATCTCCTTTGCCATTAACAAACCAATTTACCCTACTTTCCACATGGGGAGATCAAATGGAACATGAAAGTCCTTTGCCTGACATTGAGGTTAGTCAGGAGGGAAGTGAGGTCCAAATTTCTGGTGTGCAATTGCCCTCAAGGAAAGTTCAGGTTTTAGAAAAAAATAAATGTGTCACCAGATCAAGTGGGAAAATTATAAAACCCCCTCCCTGAACCAACTTCTCTGCGCATTGCAAATTTAAATGTTAATAGTATAAAATCACCAGTTAAATGACTTGCGACTTTTGGTGCTTTGTCTCATTTAAACTTTGATGTTTATTTGTTACAAGACAGTAGGTTACATACTTTGAGTGAAGTAGCCCAAGCAACTAAAGATTGCCTGTGGGATTGTTCCTATTGGTCTATGGGAGAAGATGCTTGTAGTGGGATTGGGGTTTGTTTTTCAACATCTGATGTTCAGGTTTTACGATTGGTAGATGTTGAACCAGGGAGACTTGTTTTGTTGGATGTAGTACTCCATGGTTTACAATGTCGACTTATTTCTCTTTACAGCCCTCAGACAAAGGCGTTAAGAATTGCATTGTTAAAAAAAATACAACCGTACTTGTGTACTAGCAGTCAAATATTTCTCTGTGGGGATTTTAATATTAACTTACATCAGAGAACGGAAATTGGTAAACAATATTGTGATAAAGTATTCCTAAAGTCAGTTCTCAACCAAGCTAATTTGATGGATGTGCATGTTAAAAATGGTGTAAAAGTGAAATAGACATTTTCAAAAGGGATTTTAAATTCACAAATAGATTTTATTTTTGTACATAAATTGTTATTGATTCATACAGCACTGAATATTCCAATGGAAACATATGACCACTCCTTGATAGGAGTTAATATAGAGAACCTCCCAGATGGAAAAAAGGACCTGGAATATGGCGGCTTAATTCCTCTCTTTTAATATTACCAGTTACTGAATCTGATTTAGAAATTATAATTCAGGATAAATTAACGACAGTGGGCTTGAATGATAACATAGCTGAATGGTGGGAAGATTTTAAATCCTGTTTAACAGGATATTTTCAAGCTTTGGGTCAAAAATGTGCTAAAATTAAACTGGAGGAATATAATGAGTATAGATCCTTATCATGTTCATTATTATCCTGACAAGCAGAAGTGACAGAAGGTCTGACTGAGGAGATTGCAAGGGTAAAGCAACTAATAAGTGAACATCAATATAATATATTTTCATCTTTATACAAAGAGCAGTCCTTTGGAACACAAGGGAAAACTGCATTTGTTAACCCTTTCATTGCATGCGAAAACTGTATGGAAAAACGTATCTTTGAATATTTAGATACTTTTTCTAATGAACGAGTTTATGATAGTGTTAATATATTGAAAGTCCTTGATGAATACAGTATGTTGAACAAAAATTTGGGAAACAAGCTGAAGACTCAAATTTTATGTCACATTTGTTACGAGCTACAACACTTCCACAGCTTTTTCTGAGTTGGCAGAAAGTTATGATTGGGAAATTTACATTGGCAGAATTAGAGAGAGTAATATTATCTCTAAAAATGAATGTATCACCTGGGTCAGACGGGCTGCTCAGTGAATTATATAAACTTTTGTGGCATTTAATGCCAACCATCTTATTAACACTGTATATTTTTTTTTAGAAGATTTATTTTTGCCCTCACAGATGTATGAAGGTTTATTAGTTTTTCTTTATAAATCTGGGGATTGAGCTGATGTTAACAATTGGCGGCCTCTTACACTGCTAAATGTGGATTTTAAGATATTTTCCAAGTTGTTGGGGAACAGGTTATTCTTAGTCATGCCAGATTTAGTTAGCGAAGATCAATATTGCTCTGTTCCGGGAAGATGTATTTCAGATGCATTATTTGTTATTAGCGAATTATTAGAAACTCAAGATGGAAATAAGGAGGGAGATCAGAATTTGGGATATCTAGTTAGTTTAGATCAAGCCAAAGCTTTTGATTAGGTTTCCCATATATATTTATGATGCTGTTTGTCAGCTTATGGGATTCCAGAAACATTTGTCCAGTGGATTAGATTGTGGTATAATTTGGCTAATGTGAAAATATATGATAACGGGTGGCTCGTGTCTTGTCATCAGATTTTGAAAGGAGTTCGTCAGGGATATCCACTCAGCCCCCTTTTATATATGTTTGCATTGGATCCTTTATTGAAATTACTGATTAGATATCCCAGAATTAGGGAGATAGAAAAGGATTCTGGTACTTTTTCTAAATTATTGGCATACGCAGACGACCTCTGCTTAATTTTAAAAGATAGAGATTCTATTATTGCAGCCTGTGAGTTAATAAAGGAGGTGGGTAAGATAACAGGAGCTTGAAATAATTTGAATAAAATACATTGTTTACGGATAGGTGGCTTTCCTATTGAAAGTGAAATGGTGGGGGGGGGTTGCCTGTGGACATGGTTCCTTGTCGGATATTAGGAATCTATTTTGGGGGGGAGAAACATGGCAGAATATAATTGGCAACGGGCTTTGGTTAAGGGACAAAAATTAGTGGTGAGTTGGAATAGATGGAAGATGTCAAAATTGAAACAGATATATTTGATTAAAACTTTATTGATTCTGTTTTTTTATTTTTAAGCTCTGTTTCTTTAGTGCCACATACCTTGGAAACAGAGTTAATGAATTGTTTTTTTAGTAGCTTTTGGTGGAGCCGATTAAACCCTCTTCAACAGAATATTTTATATTTGCCTATAAAAGCTGGTGGAGTTGATATGGTTCATCCGGTTTTGTTTTTTTTAATGATTTTTATATAGTAATATAGTACCAATAATTAAGGAAAGTACTAATAATTGGTGTGGTTTAGTATATCAAACAATATCTGGAACTTTGTTTGAATGGAGCTCTTTCCAACATAAAAATAAGAGACGTCCGAGATTGACATCCAGATGGGAAGCTGTTTTTGATAAAATTAAGATTTGGCAAATAGGTAGAAATTCAGCAACGACAGCTGCACGGAAAGCCCTTTACACAGAAGTACTTCATAGGTATCTTTTTGAATCTCCTTTTTCCGGATTTTCATTGATTCATCAACAAGAAATTTCAGATTACATTTCTGATTCAAGAATACCTCAACATATTTGGGATACAGTGTGGTTGGGTCTCCACAATAAGGTAAATGTTCACAGTAACCAAAAACATAAAGGTCTTCAAGAACGATATTGCCCAAGGGAAGGTTGTGTAGAAATATTAGAAACCATATCACATCTTTATTTTACCTGCCCCTATGCAATACAATTTTGGGATGTGGTAAAACATTGTTGGAAGATTAAGGTTCTAGTCCATCCTACAGTGGAATTACTATTTTATGGGATCCCAAATATGTCGGTGACTAAAGAAAATCTAAGTACTTTAAGAATGATACATGGCCATTTTGTTATACTGGTTATGGGTCAGTAGATGTAGACTGTTGTTACAACAGCAAATGATTTCTCCTGAAGAATTATTTTTATGATAAAATCTGATTTACATTGTTTACAACATATAGAGGCTTTACATCTAAATACTAGTTATTGGGCCAAATTATGGACTGGATATGACTTTCTTTCAGAATAATGCCTTTCCTTTTCAAAAAAAAAGAGGGTGGTTTAAAGTTTTGATCATAATATTTTAAAGTTTAGCATTACAGTATGTGGTGATACTTATTTCCATTTGTAAAATTCTATAAGTTTAATTTCAAGTATATTTATGTTTTATTTTATAAACAAAAAATTCTCTACTTTTATAGTGGGATGGGGAGGGAGTGGGTCATGATGGTTTCATTTACATTATTGGGTAATTGTTTAAATTAGTATGTATTTTGTCTTTGTCTCTTTCCTTTGTATGATTTGTATGATGGAACACTGACTTATCTATGTGTTGTTTTGATTTTTGTTTTGACTTCAACAAAAATTCCCCATCTCTTATAGTGGGGTGGGTGGGTTACAATGTTTTTCTTATGTCTGAGGGTTATTGTATGAATTACTACATATTCCTGTTTTTGTACTTTTCCTTTGTATGATTTGTATGATGGACTAGTGATTTGTATATATTTTATTTGATTTTGTTTTGATTTCAATAAAAAAATTCCCCTACTCTTTTTCAATAAGTGCCATGGGATCTTTAACATCCACCTGAACTACTACCAATCCAGGCAGATGGGACCTCAGTTTAATGTCTCATCTGAAAGACAGCACCTCAGAAGTGCAGGACCCCCCTCATGCTGCACTACAGTGTCAGTATTGGTATAATAATCCAAGTGCCAGATGTGGGAACTGAACCCACAGCCTTCTGATCTCCCAGCCTCAGAGGTGAGTGTGCTACCTACTGAGCCACTGACACTGGCTGAGTTAGGTGAACTGCTGAATTTTAAACCCCTATAAGTCTAAAGCTTGAGAATGGAATATCACCAATGTCAGGTTCATTACCCTAAATATTATGCATTAAGACAACCCCCATGGCCTAGCATCAGAGTGTCATGCTGCCATGCTGACAACCTGGGTTTGGAAACGAGCCTGGGAAGTCGTGTCGGGAGGCAGGTCATGCCAGTACTTTTCTATTTAGCAGTTTCTATGGCTCATCCAAGAAAGTATGCAACTAAGTTTTCAATTATCTAGCTCCAAAGGTGGCTACGTTGTAGGCATAGAATTATTTTCAGAAATGTTCACATGAATATTAAATTGCCAGATTTTAAGCCCTTGTAACTTCTCCACCTTTCATTCAAATATTTAGAAACTTGGTATTTAGGGCCCATACCAGACAATAAACATGCCGTAATACAGAGCTCTAGCTTTAACAAGGACCGAGTTAGCGCCAATTAACAAATTCCAGAAAATTCCCAAAAATGTAATGAAATTTCATGAACTTTCATGGAATTTCACAGAAATTCTGCAAATTCAGAATCTACTAATTTTCCCCAGCTCTACTTGGTACCAATATGACAGACTCTCACATGCCTCTTCCAGACAGTGGTCATATCTGGAATGGTAAGAAAAAATTACTCACCTTAGTAATGTTGTTTCTTCTAATGAAGTCTTGCTATATTATGACAATTGCAGTGAGTCCCCATCTTCGAACTGCTCCGGAGGTGAAATAGTTAATTTTCCATGCAGGCATGGAACTTAGAAGGCGAGCTCGGTTGAAAACTCTGTCTGTTGTTCTTCAAACGCAAACTGTCAGATCTTTATGAGCTAAAACTCACTAAGGCTCTGCGTGGAAGCTGTAAACCTACACTAGCCAACTGGCTACTTAACATAAACACTCATTTTTTGGCCTCAAACAAAGACTCAAGTCAGGAGACCCAAAAATGCAAAAACACAACACCAATTCACCCAAAAAGGAGGGTGAAAAACAACAAGATGGGCATCAAAAGAGTGCCAACACTGTACTGCCCACCCACATCCCAAAACAGAGGTTCTGAGAGGGGCAGGCAGGGAGGGAGGGAGGTCATAATATAGCAAGACTCCATTAGAAGAAACAACATTACTAAGGTGAGTAATTTTTTCTTCAAACAACATGAAGTCTTGCTATATTATGACAATTGCAGACTACACAGCAGTACCTCCATGGAGGAGGGATAGAACCTACTTAGTGAATAGGCTCTGAAGCACGGCTGTGCCAAACCGAGCATCACTCCTAGCCTGGATGTCCAGGGAGTAGTGCTTGGTAAAAGTGTGAACTGTTTTCCAGGTAGCTGCTTGACATATTTCTAGAATAGGAATGTCTCTGGCAGCAGCCAGAGAAGCAGCTGTACCTCTGGTAGAGTGAGCCCTCAGGCCTGAGGGGGGAACTTTACCCAACTTCTCGTAGCAGACTTGGATACAAGAGACAATCCACCTGGCAATGGATCTTTTAGTGGCTGGCTTCCCTTTACCAACTTCGCCATAAATGAGGAACAGTTGGAGGGAGTCAAACTTATGATCCTTGGTACGCTCTATGTAGTAACTAAGGGCTCTCTTCACATCTAGGCTGTGCAGCCTCCTCTTACCAGAGGAGGAGTGGTCAGTGAAGTACACTGGAAGAAAAATAGATTGATTAGGGTGGAAATCTGAAACCACCTTAGGTAGGAACTTTTTGTTAGTCTGGAGGACCACCTTATCTCTGTGAAAGGAGATAAACTCCTGCTCCACTGGCAACGCTTGTAATTCACTTATGCATCTGGCAGAGGTGATGGCTACCAGAAACACAGTTTTCCAAGTCAAGTACTTGAGCTCAGCTGAAGACAAGGGCTCGAAGGGGGGTTGCATAAGCTGAGCAATGCAAACTTTAAGATCCCAGGCAGGGGCAGGATCCCTGAATGGAGGGTTGGTGTGAAGCAATCTCTTAAAAAACTTGGAAAATACAGGATGAGCTGAAAGAGAAGAGGATTTACCTGCTGAAATAAAAGCAGACCCAGCTGCCAAATGCACCTTCAGGGTAGCTGGTCTCAGCCCCAAAGAATTCAGATGGCCCATATAATCCAGGACTGTGGGTAGATCAGCAGAGTCTGGGGAAATATGCTTTTCCGAGCACCATATGGAAAACCTTTTCCATTTGGAATTGTAAGCAGCCCTGGTGGAAGGCTTCCTTGAGGCCTTCAATATATCCATTACACCTTGGAAAGGTGTAAATCAACAAACTCTAACTCTTCAAGAACCAAGCCTTGAGATTGAGAGATTTGAGATTCAGATACCAAACCCGTCCCTGGGCACAGGTTAACAGATTGTGATTCCTGGGAAGGCACAGGGAAGGATGGACTGCTAAGGACAGTAGGAGTGGATACCAGGGTTTTCTGGCCCAATCTGGAGCTATCAGAATGACTTTGCAGGATTGGGATCTGATTTTGACTTGCACTTTGAACAGGAGAGAAAAGGGAGGGAAGGCATAGAGGAACTTCCTTGCCCAACTGAGGGCTAAGGCATCCAGGGGGAGTGAGCCCAACACTGGGGGCCTGCAGCAAAAAAGAGGAAGTTGGTGATTGTCTGGGGCTGCAAAAAGATCTATCTGCGGGGTGCCCCATCTGGCAAATACTACTCCCAAGACCAGGGGATCCAGTGACCATTTGTGATGGCCCTGGGAAATCCTGCTGAGAGCATCTGCCAGGACATTGTCCTTGCCTGGGAGGTGGACTGCCATAAGGGAGGTGTTCAGGGAGTAAGCCAGAGACCACAACTTCATTGCTTCAGTGCACAAGGCCGTAGACAGAGTACCCCCTTGCTTGTTGATGTACCACATTGTAGTGGTGTTGTCTGTTCTGACCTGTATAATCTTGTTCTGAACAGATTTGGAAAAAGCTTGAAGTGCTAGAAAAACTGCTCTGAGCTCCAAGGAGCAGAGATTCCTGGGGAGACCACAGACCCTGGGTGGTGAGGTCGCCCATGAGCTCCCCAGCCCAAGAGGGATGCATCTGGTAAGGATTAGAGAGTGAGACTGAGTGACAAAAGGAACCCCTTGTCTCAGGTTGCTCTGATCCTGCCACCACTGTAGGGCTTGGATCAGGGTTCGAGTTACTGGGATCAACTTGGTAAGAGGATCCTTTCTTTGAGACCAAAAGCTCTCAAATGGAACTGGATGTCCCTCATCTGAAATCTTGCTCCCTGCACAACTGCTGTGGAAGCAGCCATGTGTCCTAGGAGCTGCAGAAAATGCCTTGCTGGCCGGAGACCTGCAGGGTGAATGAGGAGGCCAGGAGACTAGGGTCTTTGCCCTGTCCAGGAAGGAAGGCCCTGGCTTCCTGTGTGTTCAGTTCTGTGCCTATGAAGGTAAGAAGCTGGACAGGCTTTAGAACTGACTTTGAGAGATTCAGAAGGAAACCTAGAGAGGTAAGCAGTTGCTGCGTTATCTGAAGATGTAAATTGACCTGGTCTGGGGACTGGCCTACTATGAGTCAATCGTCCAGGTAAGGAAAGATGGCAATCTTTTGCTTTCTTAGGTAGGCAACTGCCACTGCCAGGCATTTGGTGAATACCCTTGGAGCAGAAGTGAGGCCAAAGGACATTGCTCTGAACTGGTAGTGGCCTGAGGGCAGCTCGAACCTGAGGTACTTTCGATGGGAGCTTCTGATGAGAATATGGAAGTAGGCATCCTTGAGGTCCAGGGAAGCTAGCCAGTCCCCTGGCCTTAGAGAGGGTAGGATAATTCCCAAAGTCACCATTTTGAACTTTGGCTTTAAAAGGTGCTTGTTTAAGTATCTGAGATCCAGGATGGGCCACCATTCTCCTGTATTTTTTTGGGGTAAGGAAGTCTCTGGAGTACAAATCTTTGCCCTAGTGTAGGGGAGGAACCCTTTCCATGGGTGTGAGAGCCAGGAGGGTAGAGACCTCTGCCTCTAGGGCGAGTGCCTCTGATGGAGTTGCAGGTGGAAAAGATCTAGTTCTCAGCTTTGGAAATTTTTTGAAGCTGAGAACCAGTCCCTGGCTTACTACTTCCAGGAGCCACTTGTCTGATGTTAAAGACTTCCAGTCCTGGACAAAGTAAGCCAGCCTGCCCCCTACAGGTAGAGAAGAATCGGCCCTGGCAATCCCATCAGGGTGCCTGCTTGGCAGGGGCTTTGGGCTGAGGGGTGGAAGCAGGCCTGCTTGTACCCCATCTGCCTCTCCCTCTAAAGAACCCCCTCTGAGCATAGGTGGAGGAGAAAGCTTGGGTTTGGTAAAAAAGGCCTATGAAAAGGCCTGCCCCTGCCTCTAGGAAGCTGCTTTTGAGGAGTGGCCTGTCTTTCCTTGGCCTGTGCACTCCTATAGGTGGTCCTATATTCATCCATTGTCTTCATGTAATTCTCTGTTTGCTCCC
The DNA here is from genome assembly GCA_016271365.2 of Neoceratodus forsteri. NCBI lineage: Eukaryota > Metazoa > Chordata > Ceratodontiformes > Ceratodontidae > Neoceratodus > Neoceratodus forsteri. The sequence goes on from CM057459.1 coordinate 653,933,313, forward strand.
CAAACAGAGAATTGCCCACAACAGGAAAATCCATGGCCTTAGACTGGGTATCCTGAGACAGGGTAGTACATCTGAGCCAAGCCATCCTGCGAAGTGCCACAGATGTAGCCATGACTCTTGATGAAACATCATTAGAGTCCACTACAGCATGAAATTGCACCTTGGATGCCTCAATACCATCCAAAGCCACCTGTTCCAGCTCCCTGGCAAGCTGGTCAGGGACTTGTTTTGCTAGGGCCAGCACAGTATCCCATCTGGATTTCTGGTACCTAGCAGCATACGCCATATAATTTGCCTGCCTGAGTCCCAAAGATGCTGCCATGTACTGTTTCTTTGCCAAAGCATCAATCTTCCTGGAGTCCTTCTCAGGGGGGTGTGAAGCTAGGGGAATATTAGCCTTGTCATAGGCTGCAGCCTGCACTACCTGCACATGGCTACATTGTTGAGTGAGGAAATCAGTGTCGGAGCCTGATAAGGTATACCTCTTGTCCATCCTTTTATCCACAGGAGGTATAGTGTGAGGAGTTTTTAAAACTTTTACTGTCTGTTTCTGAAAAGATTTATGCAAAGGAGTAGACAGTCTCCTAGACTCTGGAATATCCATCATTTCTACATAGTCCGGCTCCTCTTGGTCATCAACAGCTTCCTCAACAGGGAAGCTGGAGAGTTTCAGCAACTTTTTTATAAAACATGAAATGAGAAGGGGACTCAGAAAGCCTTGGAGGAGAAACCCCTAAGGGTCTATCTGGTGAGATGTCTGGTTCAACGGGCACATCCAAATCTTCAAAACCATATTCGCTTTCCTCATATTCCTCTTCCCCCTCCTCCGGTTCATAAAAATCCTCAAAATCATAATCATGAACCGGTGGAACCGGCCGAACCGAACACCTCCCTGATGGTGTCAGTTCAGTCGGAACCGGGGAGAGAGACTGGACAATTTGAATTGCTTTAGCTATTTCTTCAGCAGTTGGGGAGAGAACATTTGGCTCTACACTAGCTGACTTTCTAGTCCTTTTTGCTGGAACCGGCTCCTCAGAACCGGCTCTTCGTTTGCTCGAGGAAGTATCGCCCTGGTCAGAGGGCACTGCCTCCGGTTCGGTTGGTACTGAACCGGGCTGGCCATCCGGATCAGCGGACTTTTTTGGCCTCCCTTTCCCTGAGCCTACCAACTCTATTATCTATGGTGGCAGCAGGGAAATTCTGACAAATCTGGCAGTCTGAATTGAGGAGGTCAAACCCCAGACAATAGACACATGTGGTGTGTGGGTCAGCCTTAGCAAAAGCTTCCCCACAAACACTACAGTGTTGAAACCCAGTGGGTCCGTTTTTTTTTGGGTTTCTCAGACATAATGCCAGCCTAACCAACTTGCCCATTTATGGCAATCCGCCAAGCAAGACACCCTTATCGGTTCCCAACCGTGTCACGGGTCGTGGAAAAAAACGTAATGAAATCCGTTATTTTTAGAACTGATAAGAACCGGGAACCACACTCTAAAAAAGGACTAGTAGATTTAAAGACAACCTGATTGGTTCAAACCTAACCGATAATGAATTACAAGTTCCACACAGAAAAACTAAATGTAAAACCTATCTATTACTTACATTACCACAGACAGAGCTTGAACCGACCGGTTGCGGTTTAATTTGGGTTGAAAAACCGACAAAATAATACTTTTAAACCGACAAAATGAACCGAGCAGAAGGAGAAATCTCCGGAGCGACTGTTCAGTGAGGCGGAGTAAAGAATCTGACAGTTTGCGTTTGAAGAACAACAGACAGCGTTTTCAACCGAGCTCGCGCTCTAAGTTCCATGCCTGCATGGAAAGTTAACTATTTCACCTCCAGAGCAGTTCGAAGATGGGTACTCACTGCAATTGTCATAATATAGCAAGACTTCATGTTGTTTGAACGTGGTATTGCATATGAGCATGCCTGATCTTGGTCATCTTGAAGAGGGCTAGTCCCTGATTAGAGCAAGAAAACATGTCACATATGGCAGCAGCCATCTTGTTAGTGGCATCAGAGCTGACTACATATGCACAGGACTCAAGGTGGCCATCAATATTAAGGCAGGCAACATTTAATGTATTCTACTGTAGGACTTCAGCTGCGTGTGGCATTACTGAACATGCTTACATCTTCCTAGTCAAGTTCTCCTTCTTCTTACTATCCATAAAGTAGCCATTTTGTGCTATATCATCTGGCCAAATGTTAGCCAACTAATGGCTCCTTTGTGCCTCTACTGAAACAGTGGAATCACTGTCACGGCACCCATTTTTGAGCTCACAGCTTATAGTAAGTAGATGCCTGCTTGAACTGCAGAATGTTAGCTTGAATATTCTCTGCCTTACTTATAGATTTATTAGTGCCAGCTATTCTTATTATTTCAAAACAAAAATGCCCCATCATCCAAAGAGGATGTCCATAAAAATAACAAAAAAAACGCAGCACTCATCAGCAAAAAGTAAATGTATTTTAATTAGCAGCGATAACCCACAGTGATGTTGATAACACCCTACGTAGCACCCTAGATACAGGACTTCATTAGAAGGAGTGAGCAGCAATACAACAACTTAATTTATACAATTAGCATATTCAATAAATCTCATCATGAAAAAGTGCAAGTGCACATGCAAAGGGCATCCCACTGCTTTGTCGGCCGATTAGTAAGGCTGATATTAAGATTGTTTTTTTGTAAATAAAATTTCCAATATAGTTCCATAGTCCTCTACAGCAAACAAATAAATAAGGCCACACATTTTAATTTTTCAGCTTCAGTGTAATCAGGAGACTGAAGCTTAAGACATATCCCATATAGTCTCAAAGTCGCCATTTTCATTTCATTTCATTTCTTGAATTCATTGCACCAAACTACAAAGACATAAGGACATGTGGAGAAATAAAAAGTCTCATAAACACAGCTCTTATTATATCAAATTCATTACATTGCAAATTCTAATGCTAGACTACAAATTAAACAACTGTTGTAATTTGATAGACATTTTAAACCCTCATTGAACTTGACAAAACCATAGCATAGTGGTCTTGAATCATTAATCAGAATACTGACAACTGACTTAATTTGTATAATGGAACAAAAATAAGCAATAACTTTCAATAAAGAGCACATAAGGGGTAGAGGTGGAAGATATAAAAGATAAAAGGAAGGTAAGGGGTTAAAAAACACAAGGAAGAGGAAAAGCATAAAAAAGGGGACATGGGATAAAAATAAGGAAGAAATTGGGGAATATGGGGAGAAAAAGGGGAAGGATAAGGAACAAAGGGAGGAAGGAAAGGGGTAGAGGGGAAAATGAATAGGGAAGGAAAACAGAAGAGCATAAAATAGGTAGGGGGTGAAAGGAGGAATAAGGACAAATTTGAAGAAAGACTGCTGGTTAGAGAAAAAAATATATAAATTTGGACTACCCACAACCTCCAATTAAAAGTGTACATTTGAAGACGTTTTGTGTCATTAAACCCAGGTATGGTTTGAAATCAATCTCCTCATTCAATCCACTTGGACATAACGTTTTTAATGTATTAATCCAATAGGGTTCCCATTGTAAAATAATTTAAGTTCTGTTCCCACCCTTCGGTAGTTCTGCAACATGCTCTAATACATGAAACTGAAATGGCTTCCACAATGCACTTCTGTGCTGCTAAAAGATGGAGGCCTAGTGCACTGTTTTCCTTCCCCTGTATAATTGCCCTTGCATGTTCTTGAATCCTTTCTTTTAGTGGTCTAACCGTGCAGCCCACATAAATGGTACTGCAAGGGCACCATGCCACATAGATAGTTAAAGGGGTACAACAATCCACATAGCCATTTAACCAGTATTTGTGCCTTGTGATTAGATGCTCAAAAAATTACCTACATTCACATATTTGCACATATTGCACAATCTACAGCAGAAAAATCCAGGTCTATTCCTTTGTAGTACCTGAGAAGGATTAATAAAATGGCTATGGACCAAACGGTTCCTTAGATTTTCCCCCCTCTGGAAGGTGATTTGACGGTTTTGAACCCACCAAAGGTCCTATTAAGAGGTTATTCCTCAAAATTTGCATCTCTCATTTACAGTCTGCCCCACCCTATAAGACTGATGGTTATAATCCAAAACCACTGTCACTTTTTTATCATTCTGTTGTTCTTGTTTCTGATTTCCCCTCGATAAAACATTTTATTCTACTTTCTCAACCTTTCCATAGGCTTGTTGTATCACATGTGCTGAATACTCCCTATTTCTAAACCTGGTCAACAGCATCCTCGCCTCTCTTCTGTAGGTCTCCATCTCAGCAGAGTTGTGCTTAATTCTTAAAAATTGACCATTGATGTTGTAGACCAGGCCCCTAGGGTGGGAGCTCTCAGCTCTCAAAAGAGAGCTCCCAACAATAGGTTTCATATATGGTGAGTGTATAACATGGTGCAGCTTATTCACCTCCAATTTAATATCTAAATATTCAGTCTTCTCTTTTTCTGCTCTGTATGCGCATTTGGTATTATACTGGTTATGACTGAGCCGATCCACAGACTTAGAAACTTCTTCCAAACCCCCATCCCAGATGCACATTATGTCATCAATAAAACAAAACCATTTGATAATGTGTCTGAGGTGGGGGTTATTCTCCTGAATACCACTTTCTTTCCCCAATCTGCCAAAAAGATATTCACATATGATGGTGCTAAAGATGTACCCATGGCAGTTCTTCAGGTTTGTAAGTAATATTTCCCATAAAACTGGAAGTAGTTATGATCCAAGACAAAAGATAGCATGGGCAAAATAAATGACTGTGGTGCCTCTACCATATCTGAATCACTCCTCAAAACCTCTTCCACTGCTCATATACCCGTATTATGTTCAATACACATGTAGAGGCTCTTAGTGTCAACAGTAAGCCAACAAAAATCCTTATGCCAATGCATACCCTATATTTTTGCAATTAAATCTGCTGTATCTTTAATATAGATTGGTGCTTTTGTAACTACCTTTTTCAAGAAATGATCCACAAAACCCGAGGACTTCTGGTTACATTGAAGCTAAAAAATGTAAATTACAATTGTTAACCTTATTTATTATTTGTCTGCTATAGAGGACTGTGGAACTATATTGGATGTTTTATTTACAAGAAAATAATCTTAATATCAGCCTTACTAATCGGCAGACAAAGCACTGCGATGCCCTTCATGAATATGTATGAGCACCTTGTTTTCTTTGCACGGGCACTTGCACTTTTTCATGGTGAGATTTATTAAATATGCTAATTGGTGGAGCAAAAATTAAGTTATTGTACTGCTGTTCTCTACCCCAATGAATCCCCATATATAGAGCTCTACATAGGGTGTTATCTGCTTCACTATGGGTTATGGCAGCTAAATAAAATACATTTACTTTTTGCCAGCAAGTGCTGCATTTTTGGTTTTTGAAAGTGCTGTGTTCTGAATGGTGAGTACACGCAGACACCCTTAGGGACTGCTGTGCACTGCCTTTTTGTTTTTGCATCCTGATAGGATGCGCTAGAAAGGTTCTGCCTTATTATTATGCAACCAGACAGAACAGCTCTGTGCTCTTGCATACTATACTTCTCAATTGCCCATGATTTGTGGCAAGCTTTTCCTAATTGTTATGTTTGCTTGTGCATGTGTGTGCAGCAAACATTTGCTTTCGATGAACCCACATTTCAGAGGTGTGTCACTGTCAGGTCCATTGCAGCTCAAGCTACAGTGGGCAGGGCAGTGACAGACCAAAGACCAAGCAAGCCGATTATGAAACTGGTCACTGTTTGCTAGGCAGAAACTTCTTGTAGTTGAAATGACCGAAGTGCTCCTATGAGAAAGTGCTTCAGTCCTTTCATTTGCATGAAGTCAGCCAGTAACTCAGATGAGCAGCTTTATGATGGTCTGTCTGATGCTGTGTGTCATTTCTGTAGTCAGCCTATTTCTGATCACTTAACCCCATGGCTTTCCTTCCTACCATCCACCTGTTTCAGCACTGAAAGACAGCTCCCTGCGGCTTCACTCCCACATACCGGTTCGGCACTGAAATGCTACTCCCTGTGGCTTCCTCCCTCCCTCCCACCCACCTACCCAGTTCAGCTTTGAAACACCACTTCCTGTGGCTCCCTCCCTCCCACCTACTTGATTCAGCACTGAAACAATGCTTCCTGCAGTTTGCCTCCCACCTACATGGTTCAGCAATAAAATCCCATCTGCACAGTTCAACATTGAAACACCATTCCATGTGGCTTCCTACCTGCCTGCCTGGTTCACAATTGAAACATTGCTCCCTCCTGCTTCCCTCCCACACCCTACACCCATTTCAGAATTGAAAAGCTGCTCCCTGTGGCTTCCCACCTGCCCTCCCAGTTCAGAACTGAAACACTACTCCCTAAGAAATTATGGAAGACTGTCACAAATGAAGACAGGACTCCACACAATGGAAACCAAGCAGGTTCTACTTCTGCTAGGGAGGAGGAAGGCCATATTTGTCCTGGGAGGAGTGGAGAACAGCAGCAGTCTGAGCCTTCCCTTCCAAGGGTGGCAGGTACCTCCAGCAACAGGAAGGGCTGCTTCTAGGTAGAGCAAGTCAAAGGTGCAGGGACAATAGTGAGCAGATGGTAAACATTGTGAGATCTGCCCCTCAACAAATGACAGAGCAGAATACTGCACTGCAAGTTCTTTGGGTGATTCCTTCAATATAATGAGAACTGCCACCTGATCACCTCAGCAGTTCAACTCCCTGAAATACTTGCATCAGGCTGCTTGAAGATGAAATGGAAGTTGATTGAGCAGTTTTTTTTTAATATTACAAATTTAAAAGAAAGTTAGAAATCAGTTTTAATATAAATGTACCTCATAAATGTGCAAACTGTAGAGTGCGTTCAGAAGGGGAGATGGGTGGTTGGCAGGCAACTAGTCTGATCCATACCCATGCCTCAGGGAAGGGGTGGGGTGGGAGTAAGGGGAGGAGGTTATGGATGGGGAGATCCCAGTGGGTAGGGTGTTGGAGGGCCTTAAATCCCTGAGGTGGATAATGCACCTGTGCCAAACGGAGTTCACCCTAGAGTCCTGAGAGAGTTGGCAGAAGTCCTGGCAGGGCCATTGGTGGACCTATTTAACACCTCCCTGGATACTGGTTGCATACCCAGGGGCTGGAGGGAGGATGGCACATGTGGTGCCCCTCCATAAGAGTAGGCCCAGGGATGAACCAGGAGAATACAGATAAGTGAGCCTTACCACCATTGTAAGAAAGCTAATGAAGACCATCCTCAAAGAGAGGCTGGTGAAGTTCCTGGAGGCTAATGGTCTCCAGGACAGTAAGCAGCATGAGTTTGTCTCAGGCAGATCCTGCCAGACAAACCTGGTTGACATTTTTGACTGGGTGATGCAGGCACTAGACAAGGGCCATGTGGTGGACTTCCTTTGCCTGGACTTCAGCAAGGCCTTTGACTCAGTGCCCCATAAAGGACTGACCTTCAAGTTGTGTAACCTGGGAGTGGTGAGAAAACTGGTTAGATGGATCAAGAGCTGGCTGGAGGATAGGCAGCAAAAGGTATTCATCGGGATGAACTATCGGAGCGCATAGCTGTGGCAAGAGAGGTCCCACAGGTCTTGGTGCTGGGACTGGTGCTGTTTAACATTTTCATTGCCAACATATCAGATGGGATAAAAAGTAAGATCAGCCTCTTCGCAGACAACACAAATATCTGTTCAGTAGTGGATGGGGGGGGGGAGGCAGTAGAGTACTCCAGGAGGATTTAGCAAGACTAGAGGGCTGGTTGAACATATAGCAACTAGGGTTTAATGCCAAGAAGTGTAAGGTCATGCACTAGGGGACCAGAAATCCTGTGAATAGTTACTGGTTGGAGGGAGTGCAGTTATCCACATCAACAAAGGAAAACGATCTGGAAGTACTAGTGACAGGGGAAATGAACCACAAAGCCCAGTGCAGGAAGACAGCAGCAAAGGCCAATGGAATGCTGTGGTGTATCGCAAAGGGAATCACCTCCAGGAGAGGGGACATTTTCCTGCCCCTGTACAGGTCCCTGGTAAGGCTACACTTGGAGTACTGCATGCAGTACTGGTGCCCCTACTTGGAAAGGAATGTCAAGCTAGTGGAGGGGGTGCAGCATAGGCAACGAAAATTATCCTGGTAATAGGTGATAAACCATATGAGGAGAGACTGAGAAAGCTCAATATGTATTCCCTGGAGAATAGAATGGAGAAAGGGGATATGATTGAGACCTTCAAGTACCTAAAGGGCATAAACAGAGCAAGCACCAAGAGTATGTTCAAGTTAAAAGGTGGGAGGAAAACTAGGGTACACAGACTGAAATTTAAAGAAGGAAGATTCAGGAGGGAAATGAGAAGGCGCTATTTTACAGAAAGGATGGAATGCGCTGCCAGAGGAGGTGGTAACATTGAAGTCAGTGAGCAACTTCAAGAGGGGGTGGGACAGGATCACAGGGAGGGTCCAAACTGAAGGTGGATGTGGTGTGTGTGTGTGTGTGTGTGTGTGTGTGAAGGAAGAAGGAGGAAATACAGAGGGGGGCAAGGGGAGGGGGGCAGCTGCAATTTAAATGGCTGAAGTGCTGCACACTCGAGCAGACTAGATAGACCATAAAGGCCTGTATCTGCTGGCAATTTATTTTCCGTCTCCAACCGAATGCAGTAGTTCAAGTAAAGAACTGCTAGAACTACCCTTGTTGCAAATTCCAGCCAAACCTGTTGTCTTACACTTGAAACAAATCTTTCCAAATCTGGACTGTGGAAGGACTCTGGTGTTGCTGCTAATTTTCCTGCAAGAAGTCCTACAAAGTTTGGTGCTTGCCTTGGTCGCAAAAGTGTCATTTGGTTACTGTACAGCTGGGGACTGCCCCTATCTGTTAGGCTTGGATGAGGTCTTTTGCTACAGTTCCTGTGGTTTTCCTTTCACTGTGGCTATTCACAGAATTGAGCAGTTTCACAAGCTAGTGGCAGAGAGCTGTGACTCTACTGCAAGCTTCCTAATAGATGCTGCTCTTGCTCTGTTTTAAATGGATGTTGCAATACCAAGAGCTGAGTGTTGCAATATTTGTGTTAAAATATCATAAGGTATTGATTATTGCAATAATCTGTAGTATTTCTAATTTTAGGAAAAAGAGAGAAAATTGGTCTGAGGGTTGGCGGGGAATCCAAAATCTTGGCGATGCTGGTTGGTGGGGTAAAACAGTGCCAGAGAGAGCAGCGTAGGTGAGAAAGTCAAAACAGTTCATTATGGTATATCACAATGTATATATGGAATCATGATGCATATATGGAATATGTCATGCTTTTTAGAAAAATATGCTGGATATTTTACAAGAGTGTATCCTTCTCCACCCTCTTCACGAGAGATGGGGTGAAGCGTAGCCTTGAGTGAGGTCACAGGTAGAGAATGCACATGAGTTAAATGTCCAGCACATTTTTCTAAGCGCCATGGGCATATTTGATTTATGTACTGCCTGTCTCCGATCTGATAAACATTAAACTCTTTTTGTTTGATCTCACAGTTGTACTCAGACTGTAGCATATGGCCTCTGTGATGGCCTCAAGCATTGTGAAAGTTGCTCTTCACTTGGTGAAGTATTCCATTGCAGAGGTCAACTTTAGCAGTGGCCAGTGGCCTTCAATTCACACATCGAGTAAGATGATTTCTTCTGCTACTGGCCAGTTGTTTATCATAGCTTCTCAAGCAATATATTGTGCTGCAGAGAAAGATTTCTCTATAGCTATGTCCTGATTAGGAGCTCTGACCATGCAGTGTATTATGGGAGCCTTAGAACACCTAGCAGCATGCATAGGAGCCACCAGTTGACTTATTTGATGTGGATCAGGACACAGGTTACCACAGTGTATCATGGGAGTCCTTGCCAGGACTGTTTCACAACTATGTGATATAGATATTGCAGTGGCAGCATGCACTTTGATTGCTTGCAGCACAGTACATCACGTGACTTACAGTGTTGGTAGGCAGGGTGAGCTGGAGTTGAAGGTAGGAATGACCGAAAAATTGATCTCCAGCTGTTCCCCCTGTGCTACTGTGTGTAAGTTGTGTAAGTACTGAGATATAAATACACTTTGCTACCAGGTCCGAGAAGCAACTGTGCTAAGTGGATGCTTTCAGTTCGGAAAACTTAAGTATTTGACAGTTTAAAAGAATATATCATCACAGTCTAATTTACTATACTGAAGCTGGATCTTTATTTGATTGAAAAGAAGAACTGATATAGTTTTTTTTTTAATGAATGAAACAGTAATGTAGTTAGGAAGGGAGGGAGAGGACTCTGCTTCTTTTAGCAGACATACAGGCTCCAACCAGATGTGAAGGGATTGTTGTGCATTTGGTGAAAGGGAGCTTATATCTTTAAAAAAAATTAACACTTCTAGAGTGGAATCTTTTTTTCCAGAACAGAGCTCAAATGCATCAGGATTGGTCTCTTAACATTTCAGCATTATTATATTAAAGGAGTACTACAGTCAGAAGTTGCAAAAATGTATGTTGTGCAGAGCGATTTGATTTGTGTATGTAGTCTTAGTGTGTCCTTCCCTTTGTCTGCTATTAGGATTTTTTTCTAAATTGGCCCACTAGTTTTATGGTAGTTTTTGTTCCTACAATGCCTGCTGTCCCATGCTACAGTGATGTAGCCGGGACCATGGATTCAGTAAGTACTGGCTTAGAGTCAGTTTTACAACAGCAGAGCTGCGATGTTCAGTAAATTTACAGTTCAGCAAATACTTGAGGGCTGTGTGAGTTATTTAAGCAATAAACCATGACAGGGTGTAGGTTATGCTGGGATTTACCCACAGCTGGTGTGGTTGTGGCCTCGTGGTCAAACCAGGTCAGCCTTGGGTAAATCCCAGCATAATCCACACCCTAGAGTGGTTTATTGCAATCATACAATGTCCCTCTTCACTTTTTGTAAGAAAATAAATTAAGAAAAATATATTTATTGACATTTTTAATGTTTGTTTTTTTTATTTATTCTTACGCCAAAAAAAAAAGTCTGATTTTCCCAACCTCACAGTTTTCTCAAGTAGGGAGTGTCTTAGACATGACAAAATTATTCCACTGTGCATCATCCTACTATATGTTATCATATGGTGTATCTAGAATGTTTTTACTGTCTTTTAGATTGTACAATGTCATTACTGTACCACTAGTGATGCCTTTTAATGCTAGAAATAGTAGTACCCCACTGCGGGCACCCTTTGCAATTAAGATAGGGACCGCACCGCCCTTTGCTTCAGCCTGATTTTAAAGCTGCTAAATTAGCAGTCTGGAGGCAGAACAAAAACCCAATAAGCAGAAAATACCCAAGAAACTGAATGTCTCTTTTGGAGAGACGGGGAGAGTAGGGGCACTAGACACAGCCAGACACAGCAATTTGGAACTCATCAGGAACCCCTAGAGAAAAAAAAAGCTTGGCTGTTGAAGAGCTTGTCTCGCTTCTTGCTGAAAACCCCATTCAACATTGCGCTTGACTATAAAGTCTCCCCAGCATTACCTGGTTGTCCAGTGTTGAGGGCCGCCAAAGCCAGATAAAGGACTGTACAACACTGTTGCTGATACCAGTATCCCCCTGGCTTGCAGGTTGCAGTACGTTAAGGTGGAGGTCATGTTGTGGCAAGCTGCGTAGCTGGAGATATTATTTTTTTTAACGACTGTACTGAGGTATCAATTTTTAAATATAGTTTAATGTAGTTTAGTGGAGGGGACACAGTCCCCTCCACAAGCAACCCACCTGCCTAGGACAGGCTGAGAAGACGCCTGCTGCCCACGCTCCTTCTTGGCTCATAAGGCTGATCGGAGCCCTCTGGGCTGGTACCGCTGACACGGTCCCCTCCACAAGCAACCTGCCTGCCTAGGACAGGCTGAGAAGGCACCTGCTGCACACGCTCTTCCTTGGCTCATAAGGTAACTTCTGGTCCTGGACCCTGAACAAGGGAAAGAGGATTTTTGAGCCTTCCTCCCAGTGGGAACAGAAAGGTTCCAGATGGCCTAGAGCACTGACATTGGTTCCCTGCCCAACGCTGAAGCGAGTGCTGAAATCATTGGACTAGGGCATAAGACTGCTGAGAAACACTGACCTTTGATGTTTCTTCCCTTTAGCATCTGTGTAGAGAAGTCCTCATCTTTTTGCTTGCCAATTCACTCACTTGCACACTTCTGTGAGCAGTTCACTGCAGAGCAGCATTTGTGTAACCTGCACTGGCCTGTCAGTGATTTGTTGATTTTTTTTTTTTCGTCTACTGTTCCATTTGCAGATTATACTGTAAAGCCACTAGAGGGCAACAACACATGTAGGTTGCACTCCTCTACCCACCAGTCTCCCCTAACACTTCTAGTCCTGGGTCATTCATACCTAAAGTAAATAATCAACGTCCTAACATTCAGTGGTGTGATCTGAATCTGTAAGCCTGTACAAAGCCTCTACTACCCTACCCAGAAGGGTTTTCATCTCCCTCCTACTCACATCCTTCCTATTTCTTACCCTTACCCTTATCCCAGTCTCCCCTTCCACACCTATTTCCATTTCTCTTTCCCCTTGCCTTTCAGATACCTCCTTCATTCTGTCAATCACCCCTACAGCCCCCTTGTAAGTAGACCTCACTTTCCCTACTACCCTCCAGCATCTGTTTTCCCTTCCTAGTCACTTTGCCTTTTTTCGTTTACTTATCTCCTTCTCTCAACCCCTCCCTCCCTCTTCCTCTCCCTCACATATTTCATACCCCAATTACAAAAGTCCTAAACTTCACTATTTGCTACCTGCTCTGTTCCGATTGGCCAGCAGTCTGCTTCCAGTCTTGCTTGATGTACTGACTCTGAAAAGTGCTGTAATTTCTTAATTTTTGTTAAAACTGATCTCAAAATGTTTTGTGATTAATTACAGTTCTACTAGCTACTTTGCCTGACTGTTAATTGTGTTTACAGCCCTTCCTGTGTAAGCGTTCAGTTGGATCTCAGACAACTGGGCATCATCCACAATCGCTCCTATTGTGGTGCAGATTGGACTCCCTCTGGCTTCTGCTGGTCCCTTTCTCCACAGCCAGTACATAATCTCCCCTTTTTTTCTATTCCCCCAGCCATGAGAAGCCACCCAGGGCTCCCAAGCTCACCAGCTGAGGCATCCTCAGACACTGGGCGGTCAACGCTGACCTAGCCACCGCCTGAGACCTCCAGCCTGGACTCGCTCCCTCTAAGTGCAGACAAGCATACAATTTATGCCCGCCCATCCGCCACCTCCTCCATTTATTAAATCACGCTAGTCCCACCTCTTCTCATCTTCTATGCCCTCTGGCGCTCCTCCCACTTTAATTTTAACTATCTGCTGTCTTTTACACATTAATCTCCCTGCAGAGGTCCATACCCTATCTCTTTAGTCTATCCTGGGTGTTCGTCAGTTTCAGCACAACCACAGGTTATAGTATCTGTTACTAGGTCTGGGACATTCATCACCCTAGTCTGTGACATATAGGAAGACCTTATCATAGGAGGGAACAGCTGGCTCCTCTGTATGTTCCTTGTCTTGCTAGCGCCCTGCTCTCTCTATCAGACCTCACATTCCTCCCAGGGTGGGGATGAGGTTTGCACCTCTCCCTGTTATGTGCTCAACAACTCCTCTCATGAATTTCTACATGATTACTGGATCATACAGCTGTATTTGCCTGGAAGTGGGACATCTTCCAGATTGCCATTGCAGGGTACTCCTCCCTCTCATCTTGATACTTTCTTCTCCTGGCATGTTTCTGTCAGGATTCTAGTGGCTGCAACCCTAGGTCAGTATAGCACCAGGAGTGGAGATAACTATGTCCAACTTCACTGCCCTCCCAGATGCTCAAACAACAAAGACTACAAATTAACTTTTGCTGCCTTAAAAAGGATTTTGCTGCTATTGCTATTGTGCTCAGGCAATGTCGAGCTCAACCCGGGGCCTCTAGATACCCTTCTTTCTCCCTCCAAACTTGCTGGGATTAAAGGAATGTCATTCCTGCATGTCAATGTCTGCAGCCCTTTGAAAAAGATCACCATGATCCAGGCTTGGGTTAGCCACACCCTACCTGATGTTCTGGTGATCACTGAGACCTGGCTTAGACTAGCCACTCCTGACAGGGAAATCAACATCCCAGGTTATTTGCTCTTCCGTGCTGATAGGCAATCGAGAGGTGGAGGGGTGGCGATTTATGTCAGGGACAAATTCTCTGTATCATGTCTAGAATCCTCCTCCTCCCCTAATGAATTTGAATGCTTGTCCCTAAAGTTTGAACTATCACCTTCTTGAGCACTCTGTGTAATAGACAGTTACAGGCCCCCATCTGCAGGGTCACATCTCTTGTCACATCTAAGCTCTGCCCTGGGGCTTAGTACGCTGGAAATTATTATTCTTGGTGATCTGAACTATGACTGGTTATCAAAAGCCTCGGCTCCCTTGAAATCCTTCTGTGACACCTTGGGGCTGGTGCAACTCATTGGTGAACCCACTCACTCAAATAAAAAGAACCCTAGTAACAGCACCCTTTTAGATGTAATTTTGGTTAATAAACCACACCTGTTCTCCCATGTCGGAACATTTTTCTCTGACATCAGCGATCACTGTTTCATTGCCAGCATCAGATCTGTGCATAATCCACAGTTTGTAGCAAAGTTCTCAATCAAGAGGTGTAAATGCAACTTCGACTTGTTTGCCTACCTCAACGAATTGAAACATTCCCTGCAATGGTAGGATTTCTGCTTAGTCAAAATAGTTAATGAGACATATATTATCTTTCACAAAATACTAACTGCGGCCTTAAACAGGCACGCCCCCATGGTAAAGGTACGTGTAAGGAGCAACACTTGCCGCTGGTTTTCACCAGAACTCAAAGCTTCCAAGCTAGATAGGGATACACTTTGGAAAAAAGCATGCAGAAGCAAGAATGACTTGGATTGGTGTCAGTTTAGGAGGGATCGCAATACAGTAAACGCAGCAAGTTGGTCAGAGCAGCCAAGGCCGCTTTCTATCGCCCTGAGCTTGACTCTGCCTCAAGGAATCCTTCAAACTTTTGGAAAATAATAAAGAACATGTCTGGTCATTTACCTGGAAATTCCCTCTCATCAAAAATGATATCAGGTAGTAACACCATTTCAGACTGATCGAAGATACTGGAAGCCCTCAATAATCATTTTGCAACCGCTGGGCTAGCATTTGACATATCCCCTGCTAATGCCATCCACACTCAGCAGGGATTATTGTTTCACACATCTCCTGCTACCAAAGACGCCTTCTCCTTCCTGCTTGCCTTTCTAAAAGAGGTTGAAGATCTATTGATGCAGCTGGATATCAAGAAGGGTGCAGGTTCGGACTCTATAGAGCCTTACTTTCTGAAATGTGCATACCATGTGTTGGCAGTGCCAATCATGCACCTCTTCAACTTGTCACTATCCCAGGGGAGCCTCCCCTCACAATGGAAAGTAGCCCATGTCTTCCCTCTTCTCAGATCAGGTGACCCTTGTGACCTTAATAGTTATAGACCGATGTCCCTCCTCCCCATTCTGTCTAAATTATTGGAAAAAATAGTAAGTGGTCAGCTAAGGGCGTACCTTGAATCCAGGAGTCTGTTAAATCCAGTGCAGTCTAGATTCAGAGCAAAGCACAGCACCATAACTGCCCTAGCAAAATTGACTAATGATTGGCTCCTTGACCTTGACAATAGGAATTTTGTCTGTGCGGTTTTTTTGGATCTAAGTAAGGCCTTCGACACAGTCTACCATAGCCTGCTTCTTTCCTCCCTATGTAACCTAGGTCTGGACCCTAACTCTATGTGCTGGTTTGCTGACTACCTTGCGGAACAGAAACAGCAGGTTAAGGCTGAAGGTGATCTTTCACCACTTAAACCCCTACAGAGAGGTGTGCCTTGGCGGGTCTATCCTTGGTCCCCTGTTGTTCATGGTTTACATTAACAACATCGATGACAACATCAATAAAACCAATATCCACTTGTTCGCTGACAACACAGTACTTTATTTGAGTCGTCCTATGCCAGAAGCAGCCTGTGAAGACCTGCAAGCTGAATTTAACCTATTGCAATACCAGCTCGTAAGCAAAAAGCTTCTGCTTAATGCGAAAAAAACAAAAGCGATGCTCTTTTGCCCTTCCTCCTATGCAGCGAACCCCGCTTGCATTTGGGGCTATCCCTCAGATTACCACAGCACTTGGAGAAAATGTAGTGTATGTGCCAAGATTCAAATATCTGGGTGTATGGCTCGATCACAAACTCTCCATCTCTGAACATCTCGAAGAACTACAGAAGAAACTAAGACAACGACTAGGACTATTCTACAGAATTAACCACTTCCTTACTAGGGATGCCAATCAGCGGTTGGTTCAAGCCACATTCCTTTCATTAATAGATTATGCAGACCTTCTCTATAGCCATAGTACTGCCTCTGCCCTGGCTAAGTTGAACACCCTATACCACAGAGCAATCAGGTTCATAATGGGACTTCCACTTTCCACACACCATTGCTCCTTGTACACTGTGGTGGGCTGGACTTCCCTTCATTATAGGAGAAATAGAAATGCCGCTCTATGGGCTTTCAGAGCGGTTACCAACAAGCTCCCCTGTACTTCTCTGATTGTATTCCCCTGAGTGTGATAGGTGCCTATGCTCTAAGAAGCTATTCCCTAATTGCCTTGCAATTACCTATGGTCAAATCTCATTTCGGCAGAGCTGCCATAAGTTTCTCATTGCCTTCCTTGTGGAACAATATGCAAAAAAACTTGAAGCTGAGCTGTCCTGTTTGCCTGAATATTTTCAAGTTGCTCTATGACCACTCCATGAAAGAATCCTGCAAATGTTTCCCACATCGCTAGCTCACCTATTTTCCAGTTTCCCTCCTACCCATCCTACCTCCTGCCCTGCCTCTGCCCCAGCCTCTCTCTCTCCCCCTACCAAAATATTGGCTTCTCTGCCTCTCTTTAGCCATGGCCAAGTTCCACCCCTTTCCCTGAAGTATGCCAGTTAACTGTTCCAACCCCATCATTTCTTCCTAAGCTGGTTTCCCTTTTCTTGCCTTTCTCTCTCCTTTTAAGTGAACATTCTGGCTGTACCCAGTTATGAGCCTATCTGTTGTAAAGACCCTCTCACTCAAATGTTGGTGTGCTTATGTAGATTTTTCTTCTTTGTATAATATTGCATTATGTTTTACCATGTTACTGTACTATGATCTTTGTATGACCAGGTCCATCTTGCAAATGAGCCCTGCTCAATGGTGCCCGCCTGGATAAATAACGATTCTGATTGATTGATTGATTGAGTCTGGTGGGTGACAGCCCTGATGAAGTGTGGGTGGGGGTTCATTAGATCACTTCGGGGGACAGTGGCAGCAGCAAGTTAGCAAGAGATAGAGTGGTTGTGTAATCTACGATGCAGTCCAAACAGCTGGAGCCACTAGCCAGGGTCAGTAGAGTCTGCATTCAAGTTGATTTGGCAGCATGGGGGCACATTCAAGCAGTCATTTTGGGAAAGCAGCACACAGACAGCGATTCCAGTGTTACTTGTGACAGGCATTGGGATTCGGGGTATGTTTCGAGTGGAACCATCATGTGTGGCTGCAGTTTTTAAATGTGAACCTCTGCTCCATATTACACTCCTGAACTATTGTGACTAACTGGCCTACTGCCTCTCTCTCCCATAGTCAGACGTGGGACTGGGGGGTGAAGAGGTAAGAATACACTATACAGGAGATGAGGAATCAATTAAAAAAATGTTTGATGGTGTGTACAGTGGGTTTGGGGACTGTTCAGTTGCGGAATTACATAACAGTGTGATTCAGGGGAGCTTTTGACCTATTGGAAGCCATTATGTTTACTTGTGGTATCAGCACATTTACTCGTGAGTGAAGGTGTCAGTGTTATTGTAAAGGTGACAAGCTGCAGATTGTGGAGACAGAGTGAACGGCATGTAGAGAAATAGATTTGAGACGTGAAACAGGTACAATACTAAAATGACCTACAAAAAAAACTGTTTTTGTGTTGCTGCAAGTAGGATTGGGAGCTCTTTATGTTGTGTTTTACTTTTTGTAGTCATATTTGCAGTGGAACTGTCAGGGGGACTGTTAGCGAGGATGTAACATAGCGGTCATCATGTTTGATTTTTGGGGTCAGATTCATTTGTTTTGGGGTGGGTCTAGATGCGGCTGACTGGCACCTTTTGTGTGGGCAATGCCAGGATTTACCACAGCAGAAAGGTGCCAGTCAGCCAGTCATGGACTCCAATCCTTGGACCCCATTGTATAATCTGTAAGAAAACAGCTAATTATAGCATTGATGATCTTGAGTGATTTTTGAATTTTTTATGGCTGTATGTGGTCTGATAAAATGAAAAAAAGTGTTAAAGGTGTAAGCCCCCATCCCAGCATCTAGAGGTATTCCAGATGGCAACTTAGGGGAAGGGGGGCACTTGCAGCCAGAAACACAGTCCCAGAAAATTTAAGACTCATTACCAGGGTTCCTTGAAGATGTCCTCGAAGGGGGTGCAGGCTATGCATAGCAGCAGGGGGTAGCAGCAGCTGTGCGGACAAACTTAATTAGTGCTGTCACACAATGCCATAAATAAAATTCATTGTCCACTCCTGGTTAAAAGAAGAAGAAAAATATGATTTAATTGAATACATTTGATTAAGTCACTCCATGGAGTGGGGGGGTGGATGCAAATTACATGGTGGGTAACCATTAGGGCAAGCTGCTCAATGCAGTCTACAGCAAACTTTGGAGATTCAGAAGCTCTTCCACTGCAGTGCTCCCTCAGGGCCAAACAAGCTCCGATAATCCTGGCAGCAGTAACATAAATAGCCCAAAACCAGGCATCCATGGTTATGACTCCTAAAACTCCCTCCTGCACAAACTTGGTTCTGTCCCAATATTATGCCACACATACACACTTGCTGGCACACTCCAACTAGTAGCTACAGGGTGTAGAGTAGCTGTGTAACTTAGGCAGTAACTACCAGTGCTGATGGATCAATTCTGGAGCTCCCATTTGGATGGTCTCTGCAGCAGCAAAGTCCCAACAGAAAATGCCATATCCCCTCTATCCTAAGCCTTGTGCAGCTCCGAGCATCCCAGGCCATTTCTGTCTTGGCCTTGGCAATCCCTGAGACCCATGCACTCTCCACTCCTATGCTGAATAGGCTGCCCAGCACCTCCTGGCCAGGCTCAAGTGCCACCATAAAAAGAGACAGGCTGCCACCACTGTGCTCTCTGCAGCACGGACTACCACCACTGTGCTTTTCCTGACACAGGACTTTATTTAATGTTGCTCAGAGATGAGAAATTGGGAAA
Source organism: Neoceratodus forsteri (assembly GCA_016271365.2). Taxonomy (NCBI): domain Eukaryota; kingdom Metazoa; phylum Chordata; order Ceratodontiformes; family Ceratodontidae; genus Neoceratodus; species Neoceratodus forsteri. Next base: position 653,952,651 of record CM057459.1, read on the forward strand.
CCCACCTGTGCCACCCCACCGAGGTGCCAGAGAATCACAAGGTGGGCCACTTACATTCTTCCCAGGCTTTTGCTCCCCACCAGGCACTGGTTGTCCCAGTAGCACTCCAGACTCCCAACCACTATACTTCTCCACTGGTTTTCAAGGGCGGAGGGCCGGGGTGGCAAGCAGCCCACCCCAGACCCAAACCTCAGCCCTCATGGCCAAACACTTTATGGGACACCTCCTCTCTCTTCTCTCTCCCAGTGACCTCCCCTGATCTTTCCTTCTATGTGCCAAAACCTCCCATTTATACCCTTGGGATGAGCCCCCCCTCCGGTGCCAGGCAAGCCCCAGTACCAGACTTTGTAGCTACAAATAAATTAACTAGTAAGCTCCCAAAGGGGGCTTACAAAAGCAAAACATTTACTCCTGCTGGCTAGACCTGACACACACATAAGCCTTGTTTACACGGTCTCATTTGCACTGGAGTAACCTGAGCACTTTGGTTGCTCCAGTGCAAATGCTCTCATGTAGACACTTACTGGATTGGGGTAAGCTGCTCATTACAGTGCTCCTAGATTCTCTGCCAAGCTGGAAATGCCAAGAGGAGCAAGTGGCTTAAAATGCAGTGTGGACTGTCTGTGCTGCAGTAACCCGGCCACTTCATGTGACTCCCATGATGCAGATCGCGGATCCGGTGCGTGCACTGCATAGTGAAGTGGGCTCATGCATGAAAGGCATCTCTTATTTGGTAACTCATGTGAGCCAAACAGTTTACCTAATAGAAGCCAGTATCTTGTGTACGGTGAAGTAGTTGGGGTTGAAAACCGAGCTCTGTAAGTCTAAAACTTTCTTTTGAAAGTACAAAACACTGTGACTTCAAGCATGTGCATTGAGGTCGCCGCTTACATCAGCATGCAGCCGTCCGGCCCTCAGATGCACTGCCCCTCATCAGCGCAGACTGTGGCGGTGCAGAGAGGGCTGTGTAGACAAGCAGACAGAGCCTTGCTGGTGGTTGAGACTGCACTGTTGTGGTCAGAGTTTTGAAGCACCACTGCCATGAAAACACGGCTATAGAAAACAAAAATATTGAATTGAAGCTATTTAGTGGAGGTCAGAACATCAGGATCCTGTCTCAAGCACTTTTTGAATCAGTGGTCCCTGGCACATTACTATCACATGGGACAGGAGGCATTGTAGGAAAAAGAAGAGCAATAAACTTGCTAAGATGGAAATCCCCAGGGGCCATAAAACTACCATATAACTAGCAGGCTAATTTAGAAAGAACTCTTAATAGCAAACTAAGGAAAGTACTCACCAGGACTACATACACAAATCAAAACACTCTGCACAACATATGTTTTTGCAAATGTTTACTGTAGTACTCCTTTAAATTAGAGCCTGTATGACAAATGCTGAGCCCCCATCCCTCACCAATATTCTCTTGACTTGGACAAGACAGTATGTGTGTTCAGTCAGAGTGGCGCAGGCTGTGGCAGACATGATGAAGCTCTTAGTATAAAGTGGAGAGGAGAAATCCTGGAAGCAGACTGGCTGAAACAGTCTTCAACCTGTGACAATATCTCAGTATATCATCATGGTCTAAAACTGATTACCAAGCTCAGCCATTTCCTAACATTTAAGGGCCATTTTATAATAGCAATAATATACTCCTGAGCCTTATATATCATGGCATATCATCACTTCTTAGATAGTTGAAGGCACGTGGCTTGCCTCATGCATCACAATGCACCCAAGGTGTGGTGTATCTCGTGATATACCACATCTTGCTGTCTATTATTTTCAATAGTTTGACCCAAAATTTTCAGTGCAGCTATTTTTTCATACCACCTCATGAATGGGACAGATGTTGTTTTTAATAATCCCGACTAAAACATGTTTTCACACTTGTGATCAAAAAATAATATTTCAGGCAGTATTTGACACCAGTCATCTTCAGAAGGGGGGTTATTAAAGACTATGTTAAAAATTTGGGGCCAAAATATAAAAAATAAATAAACAAATGTTATGTGCAGGCTGACCATTGGCCAAGTGGGGAATGGGTTGTGTTCCCATGCTGGCAATTTTAGTTCAGGGATAAGCTTAGAAAGCCTTCTGGCCAGCACGAGGATGGGGCCAGCACTGTCGTACCACATCACTCCAAGCCTGGGGTGGTATTGCGCAATGTTCTATTTCACAGCCAACAGCTTGCGACAGGTCTGGGAACCTTCCCTCACAGTGGGTTGTCATGCATGTCATGGCCTGACAGGGCCACATACTGCATCAGGAGAAGTGGGTTGGCATGAAAAATGGGGCTTGAAATATTTGTTTATTACACTTCTAAAAGGACATGCACCATTGAGGATGCAATTTCACAATCATAGAAAGGGGAAATTCATAAAAGAAATGGTACTGTAGACAATTTCACTATTATAACTTGTGTTATTAATTTGTTAATTTTTGTCTCTGTGCTATCTATACCCAACAACTACATCGCAAATACAAGCAGGCAAACAGTTGGCATTGACAAATGCTTGTTTAGGTCTTGTCCCTGATATTTGAGAAAAGGGTATGAGACTCAACATGCTACACATGCACGGACAACAGCAATCTAGGCATACAGGAACACAGTAACAAATCAAAGTAACTGAATTCATAAAAGGTCTACTGAGGGATTACAAGCAATAGCACTATAGCCAAATACAGAAAAGCTTAGCAAAACAATATTCGACAAGCAGAAACACAAGGTAATTTTATATGTCTCCTAAAACTCGTGGTATGTGATCTGTTACAAAATCTGGTTCTCACAGTGAGATTAACACCTTGCTGAGAAGTAATTTAATATGCACTAGACCAAGAGTGTCTGGTCTGTGCTACTACTTGGCTTGCGAAAAGTGTCTGTCACAGTACTCTGAAGAGAGGTAATTTTATATACCTAGTTGCTAAAGGCATGCAGTCAGTCTTGCAAATTAGCTTCAAAGAGAAGCTTCTGGGCTAGATGATTTTTCCTAATGCATTGAGTGATTTGAATCCTCAAATCCCATATCCTTCATTCTGCTTAAATGATTCCAACAGTTACCCCTTTCTTTGCAAGGGGGTTGTGTCTGTGATTTTAATTGTAGAGGGCATTCTGTTCTAAACAAAAGGTTACTAACCTCTACGGGAGGGAGTAGGATTTTGGAAATTAAGGACCAAGCGTTGCTGTGGGGGTGGGCTGGGTTCATGGCCTGCTGAGTTAAGGTAGTCAACAAATGAAAATGAAGGCACAAACCTTTAGGACATAGCATGGTGATGTCCCTGCCACTTAATAGGGCAAACCTTTTTTTCATCAACTAATTTCCTGCTCAGCTAGCCCCCTCAAGCATACTTCACTTTTATTACATGAAAATAATATTCACATGATCTGACCACTTTCTGTCCAACTCGATATGTCCCACTTAAACAAGAGTGGTATACCTGACAGTATTCCCTTCAAGGACAAGATTATGGGACAAGCACTCAGGATATGATCAGACAACAGGTCACAGCAACATACATAAACAACCATGGAGGAACAAAAAGTGTGAATGCACAAAGAGGCAACAAAGGTACTCGAATATGCAAAGGCCAATTTCCAGGCGATATCAACAGTTCTACTAACAGGCAAGCTGAACATACAAGTAGACCAGTTGCACAAATAAACCATCAATTTGCAGGAAGGGTGACTCCAACCATCCATAATCCAGCTCATCAACAGCCTATGGGGCCCCAGGACATCGACCTCATGGAAGGAAGGAAGAACAATCAACTCAAACTATTCTTCTCTAGGTTCAGGGAAACCAGGATAAGCAGACCAGATGCACTCTTCATACCCTGGATCTTCATGAGACATATATATTTCCACCCTCTCCTCTAGTGCCAAGGGTCCTATACAAGGTACAACTGTCAGAGAAACAGTGGCACTCATTACCCCAGATTGCACAAGTCATCCATATACTCAGTGCAGAACCAAACAAACTGTCCCTACAGACTGACCTCCTGACAAAAGGACAACCACAGTAACAAAGCCCAAACCCCCTGGTCTCCCTTCTGAGAGGAAATGACTGCTAAACTATGGCTGCTCAGAATGTATAGTGGACGCATTCCTCCAGTCCAGAAGAATCTCCAGAAATAACATGTTCAACAGCCAAACTGCCATTTACAAAAGGTGGTGTACCACACTGAAGGTACACCCACTTTAGTCCACCATCCTGCAGATCCTAGACATTCTCCAGAAAGGACTAAAGAAAGGATTGTCACCAGCTTCTCTCAGAGTCAAAGTCTCAAACATTGGTGCTATCAGTAGAAGACTAGGCAAATGTTCACCAGGCACACATTTTGATATACTAAGATTTCTGAAGGCTGCAGAGAAAATTAACCAAGAATATAATACAAACCTTATGGAAGCCCACTGTAGTCCTAGATGTGATGACTAAGCTATTGATCAAGCCTATAGACTATACCTATATATTCTCTTATTTCGAAAATGTATTCCTGGTGGCTATATGTTCTGCCCATAGGATCTTGCAACAGACTTTACATGGTCTTGCACAATGAAAGAGTAGTCTTCAGGACAGTTCCCCCATTCATGCCTAAGGTTTAACCTATCTTTCACATCTCCCAGCAGGTGTCTCTCCCCCCCCTACTCCTGCACTGATCCTAAGAACACTATTTAATGACTCTTTCATACCCTGTGCTTACATAGAACCCTAGATATTTACAATATCTATACAGGACCTCTGAAAGCAGGGAAATATACAGATATCTGGTTCTCTACCAGGAAGCAAAAAAAAAGGATTACTGGCTTCTAAATCCAGCATAGTCAGATGACTAAAAGCAGCTAGCAGAGAGGCCTACACAACTCAGGGGTATAAAGTCTCCATTTCCCTCAAAGCCAACTCATTAAAGCAGTCACAGCATCTTGGGCAAAAATAAACATGCTTTCATTTCCAGCATCTGTGTGACTGCCACCTGAGCCTCCATCCACACATTCATCAGACACTACCATCTGAATGTGCTAAACTCAAGCAGAGCAGCATTTTGAAGGACAGTATTACATGTGACCCTATGAACATAGCTTTTCCTCTTCCCAGGCTAACTTGAGGTGTACTACTTTTTAAATCACCCATTTGTGAAGATGTTAGAATACTATAAAGGGTGTGGTATAAAGCCAGTTTACTCACCTAATAAAGGTGATTGCATTAGCACCCTTTACAGCATACCAGGACCCACCTGGGGAGGAACAGAGCCTGTACTAAGACCTTGAAATCAATTAACTGACCAAAAAGGTAATCAGTCCTAGTAAGTCTACTTCAGCAAACAGTAGCGTGACATTTTATGTACTGTAAATTAGCAATAACTGTATTGTTATATGATATCTAGGATCAGAATCAGTATTTCCACAAATGATGAGAGCAGCTTGGGAGGCCTTGAACTAAGAGACTATAGACATAAGACATAAGACATATAGACATAAACATAACTCTGGTATTGTTTGCATCAATCCTACATGTACCAGCTTGTTTGTATCTATGTCTTAAGTTACTGTTATACTGTGTTGTACTGTTATACTGTGTATTTTCGTTTGTCTTACTGTGACAAGGTACCTTTGTAAATGAGCCTATGGCTCAAAGGTTTTCTAAACTGCTGTTTAAATAAATAAATAAATAAATAGGAACAGAGGAGGAGATCAGGTCAGGTTACAAAAGAGTTTTCAATGATTATGCACCACTCTAGCAGAGGAAGCCAACAGACCCACTTGTGATACATCAGAATTAGAGTTGCTTGGAATGCGATTCACACAATTGGATACCTCAGATTCCAAGTTTTTTTGGAATTAAGAATTTCAGAATTAAAGGCCAGAAAAATCCTAATTCCTAAAGTGGTCGGATTTGGAATCTGAATCAGAGTCCACATTCACATGTGACTGCCAATTATGAATCCCCTCACCCTGCAAGCAACTACACTTTAGCCCATGGTTGCCCTTGAAAAAATGACTCCCCACCCCCACCTCAAACACCTATTCACTCCCCCAATAACTTACTGGGCCAGATTTTCAAAGTGGCAAACAAAAAAAGCAGTGTACAAAAAAAACTTACGCTGGCAGAATTTCTGTGAAAGTCAGACTTTTACTTCCGCGAAAGTTTGGAAATCTAATTAACAACTTTGGCTGAAATTCCACTGGCACCCTACAGTAAATAATGCCATTTAATCCCTAGTCTCTAGGGACACCCCCGCCGGTCGTCAATCACTGCCTGATGCAAAATATTGTCCAGTTGCCCCCAACCCCCATCAATAGAAAAAAATTCCCTAGTGGCTAGTGGTCCCTCCCCACTTAATCACCTGCCCCACCTGATCACCTGCCCCATACATAACAAATAATTCCCTGGTGGCTAGCAGTCCCTCCCCACCTGATCAGTATAACCTCCCATCTTGATCCCCTAATAGTCACAATAAGCATTTCTCCCTAGTTGTCTAGTGAAGCCCCCTCCTAACCCCCAAACCTCAGTCCATGTAAATCAGATATTCCCTGGTGGTCTAGTGAACCCATGCCCCCCCCCACCCTGACAGGTAGTGTCCCACACCCATCTCCCCATCCTGAACTCGAGTGGACGACCAGCACAACCCTCCTCTCTCCACCACGGCCGGCCACCCACTGAACTGTCAATAAATGAGGATGTGCTTGTACAAGCAGCGGGCGGCTGGCCATGGTGGAGAGAGGAGGGCTATGCCAGTTGCCCACTCAAGTTCATGATGAGAGGGGAGATGGGTGATGGGACAGTATCTGCCAGGGTGGGGGGTGGAGGGTGCACTAGATCAACAGGGAATGTCTTACTCAGTTCACGCACTGGGGATCAGGCATTGGGAGGAAGGGTTCACTAGACCACCAGGGAAAAATGCTTATTTTGACTATAAAGTGGATTGGGATGGGGGGGTTACACTGGACACCAGCCAGGGCATAATATCAATGTTGGCTGGGTGACCAGGTGGAAGAAGGGCTATTGCCACCAGGGAATTATTTTTTTATACATGGGGCAGGTGATCGGGTGGGGAGGTACTGCTAGCCACCAGGGAATAATTTCTTTATATGGGGTGGGTGATTGGGTGGGGGGAAGGACTGCTTGCCACAAGGGAATTATTTATTATATATGGGTGATCAGGTGGAGGGAGGGGCCACTAGCCACCAGGAAATTATTTTTTTATATGTGGAGGGGATGATCGGATGGGGGGAGGGACTGCTAGCCACTAGGGAATTTTATTGCTATTTCAGGCAGAGAGTTTGGTGGGGGGGGGGCACTGAATACCAGGGAAAGTCTGTTTTTTTGTTTTCTGTACACAGTATGTGAGCGG